>JASWHV010000012.1:2428791-7228791 GCA_030760725.1 Neostapfia colusana | reverse complement strand
AGTTACATGGGCAATGGGCAATGCTCTGTTCAAAATGACCATTTGGCCTTAATCCCAGAATTTGATTATAAAAATGGCAGTTTCATATCTCACGTTGAATATCAAAGTTATAGATAACTTCAATATATTTTCAACGAGTATCTATTTTCCTTCATATCAACTCTGGATCAGGAGTTACGATATTTCAAAGTTGACAGAAATCTGGAACAATTTTGACAACACCTCCTCTGAAAGTGTCTGTTTGTCCGCAATATTTCATAAAGTTCTACCCCAAATCTGGAGAAACTTTGAACTACAAAGTTGTAGCACATATCACAACATTTCCAACGATGTCTTACATGACCCTTAGAATTTTTTCTACAATAAGTTATGGTCGAAATACAGAAATTTCCAGAGAGCAATTTGTGTCTGCCTTGTTTTTGGACAGTTAACACTCATCTGAGATTTTCATCCATGTGCAGGGAGATTCTGTTCTGGAGTTCTATAGCTAAGTTGTAGAAGACTTCAAAACATTTCCAGAAATGTATCCTTCACCTCCATTGGTTCGACCAATCAAAAGTTATGCCCTGTTCAATTTCAGCAAAAATTCTGCTGAAAACAGGGGAGATTTGTTTCTAAATATTTGAGATGGAAACTATACTCCCAATTGACCCTTAGTTCAATATAGGAGTTCATTAACTCCTAATGGAATCCTAAACTCCAAAACTTCTCTTTTATTTGAAAACTTTCTTTTTCATGCAGTTAAGAACATATTACAGTACTACGTTGCCTCACCAAATAAAAAATCCTAACCGGCGTTACACCGGCATATACGTCTCAAGTGGTGGCACTAAAATGATCACTCACACACGTTTTCTAAATGACATGTTCTACTCGTGGTTAAGGTACCTGCAGAAAAAACAATCAACAATGATGCATACAAGAGGGTTGTCATTTCAGGCAGGTCCATATCATAGTAAAAGCATACACCCCGTATTATTGCCATACGGGCCGTCCTTGAGTCAAGCCACGTCTCAAGGTACATGATCGGGTTATTCACCACCCTACGGGGGCTCCACACCTTTGTAATAAAGCACACCGGTGGAACAGCGCTTTCGTATCCCTCATAGGACATGAAGAGTCCTAGAGAACACACTTCGTGTTACAAACCACACGATGGGGTCTCCTCCTCTTGCCCCTGGGTTTGCGCACCGGAGGCTAGTGCATTTCATATGTCTCTAAGACATGAAGAGTCTTAGAAAACATATTCACTTCCCGTCCATTGCTGAACAGGACATCCCATACTACTTTCCTCGTATGGGGAGCTAACCGAAATTGATCCGCTTTCGGTGGCGTTCCTTACCATTCTTACCTCCACGTAGGTGCGCCGTTACAGAATTGAAATACTGAATATTAACACACTGTTAGCTTGCCACCTTAAGTAACTATGCTATTAATAGTCCTTATGTGGTTATACTATACGTTCCTCACTCGTATACTTCTAAGTTTTCGAAAATAAGCTCTTTTCATGCGTGCTATTCACAGTGCGGCTCTGATACCACGCCTGTGGGGAACCCCTTCCGGGATCCACACTCCAGGATACACATTGGGTGGCGCCGCGCGATGCGGCACCCAACAGCATACACGAAAAGAACCATAAAACGTACAAAGTCTTTTATTTATCAACATAGTGTCATTTACAAAATAAGGTACCATGAAGGTACCCGCAGCGGAATATACATACACACTTACTCTCGGTCCTAACTATGCAAAAGAGAAGACGTCCAGCCCGCGGACGCTTCTTACTAGCTTCCACAAAGATAAGTGCAACGGCAGGGTTTCTGGTGAGTCTCTAATGGCTCACCGAACAACCATCTTCGTAGCAAATTTTATAACCTGCAAAACACTAATAATGCAACCGTGAGCACGATGGCTCAGCAAGACTTAACCGACACTCCTAAACTATGAAACTCTACATGCAGGGATTACTAACATAGGAAAAGTATGATGCAATAACGACACAGCTACATGTTAATCCTTACTTTCAGTTTAGTAGCAGCAGATTATTATGCCTTAGGCAGCCCTCACATCGGAAGTCCACAATCAAACAAGAAACGCTTTCCTCCGATGTGGTGATGCCCAAAGTGGAAAATAAACTTAATGAGCTCTACAACTATAGCATACATGGTTGGCAATATAATGAATCTAAGAACTTCACATCAGCAATGATTAATTTCACCTCATCTGGAAATAATTACTACGTCACAACTCAGTGAACAAGTGGCACTCATATAACCACGAGGGACGGTGATTCGAATCAGGACACATCCGGAACACACGACACATACACCCGCCTCAAAAGACTCACGCGAGCTCTTTCTTACGTTGTATGCAGCAACCTTTCACCCGTCACTCCAATGCCGAACCAGTTCTGCCGACCCATCAGAAGGGCCACTACACGGAACACGTCGATGTTGCTCCGCTAGCGGGTTTACACCTCTGACACCAACCCCCAAAGGACGGCCGTATAAGTTTCGGCACGAGAGTACCCGAGTTACATCGGTTTCCTGGACCCCATAATTACAGTATGCATCTGGTACTGTTTAAACTTGCTCAGCAGGGCGGCATACGCATCAGTTCTTAACCGACACAAACAGAGCTACAGCCACACAGGCCCAACGTCCTGCTGCTTCTACCCTCTGCTCGGTCTCATTTTCCATTCCAGAACTTTCATTCTCTAGAATCATACCCCGCTGAACCAACATCCTAAACTCGCGAGTAGCTTCCAACTACCCGACTTGTACCGGATCCTATAAAACTTAAGCCTAGCAGAAAACTACACGAAGGTAACTTATTCTACCCTGTAACTCCAAGGTTTTGTGGTCATGCATTTGGAGTATCAATCACCTTGACCTAATGCACAATACATACTAGACCAATAAAAGTGATACAAAGTAAAATATAACTAAAAAGCTGTTAAATGCAAACCGGGGCTTGCCTTATGTTGCTGCAGGTTTAGTTCTACTTTATAGTCAGTAGCTTGGCGATGAGTTAAGCCTCAACTTGCTTCTCCGAGTCAAGTTGCTCGTCGACCTCCTTCGTCGTATTTCCTACCGACATGAATATGCACAATTTTATGTTGCAAGTAAAGACATTATAAAACAAAAATGTTTTATGACTTAAGAAAGGGTTCTAACTAACTAGGACTCGAGAATTTGGTTTGGCTATGTGCTGGAACAGAGACATGAACATTGCGAGCAATGGAGAATTTTGGAACTCAACAGGTCCCATAATTCAAATAATAACCCTGCCAAATTTCAGCTCATTTGGAGAGGATTTACTAATTGTTTGGAATTAAATGAGGAAGCACTCAAATCTGAATTCAAATTTCAGTTCCAAATTCAATCTTCACAAACATGGCAAATTGGGTTCACAAATGTGATCCCAACATTTGAAGTAACATCCATGCCAAAATTCAGATTATATGAGTTTGGATTACTATGCGTTTGGATCAATGGAAGGAGGAAGATTCAAATTCAATTTCGAATTCAAGGAGCCAAATGCAGTTCAAATTCCACACCAGAGTTGAACCCATTTGAATTCTAAAAATTCAAACCATAACATGGTGTGGAAGTCTAGCATTTAAGTGTGAGTCGCTGTGGAAAAAATTTCAGGGAAAATGGAAAAGAATTGAGGGGAGAGGGCCTCACTGGTCAGTCACCCACAGGAGCAAACCAACGCTGCTCTCTTCGGCCGATCACCGAGGAATGCCAGTGCCGGCTGAACCGCGACCTGATAGTTTTCACCGCGCCAACTCCTGCTTCCCAGCTCTTCTGCACGCACTTATCACGCCTCAGCCAGTGAACAGACGTCCTCCAGTTTCCCTCAGCTCGCGCTGCTTCTCTCCCGTGAAGAACAGCCGCCACAGCCGCGCTCTGTGTTCTTGCTTGCACACAACCGCCCGAACTCCGGTTGCCCGAGGCTTCAGCACCAAAAGAAGCGCAAGGTTGTGCACAAGTGTCCCCCCACCTCAACTCTGGGAGTTCTTGCTCCTGTCGGCCGCAAATTGAGCATCACCGCCGAGAACAGAGGTGAACCCGGCGGAGCACGGTTCGGCTCACCGTCGACAGCGCTCTACAGCCGTCGTCGTCTCCACTTCACTACATGTAATAGGTGTGTTTGCATCCCTATAACGTGTATAAGCAAGCCTTTTGTCGATTGATATCTCTGTTAGCAAGAATTTAAGGGTTTCCCGAAACCTAGTGCAACTCCACCGAGCTCGGTCTACACCCAAATTCTGTCGACACGTGCTACCACCGGTCGAGCTCGTTAGCAAGTAGTTTCCCCACACCCTAGCGGCCATCCTCTAAGAAGAAGCAACAAAAACCATCAAGAATCGTCCGAGTTATCACCATTTTCCTCGCCACCACAGCAAGATCCCTCGGCCCACCGTCGAGAGTGGGTTTGCCGGCGGTTTGAGCTTCCATGCTTCTTCATTTCGTGTTTCCCATACACCCCTGGTGCTCTCTGAGCAAACTCCAGTCGAGTTGGTGCACCATAGCGCAAGAACGACGTCGCCGGAACCCTAGCAGCCGCTGCAGCTGTCGCACACGTGTTTCCGGCCATCGCCCGCAGTCGCCGACCTCCTAGAAGTCTTCAGCAGGTCGTGTTAGGGCTAGGCGGCAAGTTTCAACTCCAGGGGCGGCTGGGAACCCAGTTTTTGCAAGTCTCGCCACCGTGCGCTGCCGCCCGGGCTCTGTTGGCGCGAGGAGGAAGAAGCTCGGGTGGGACCCACTGTCAGCCGTTTAAACATTTCAGTTTATTTTCAGAATTCCATTCAAATTTTGAAACCCCATAACTTTCAATAGGAATGTCCAAAATTTGTGAAACACATTTTCTTTAATTCATCTCAATCAGCACTTTGCATAAATCAAAGAAATTGGTCTAAAGATCCCTGGATTGTTCTCCAAAATTCGTTAAAATTAAATTTTTGGGAATTAATTCCAGGAGATTCCTGTTATGGAATTTGCTCAAATTTGGCTAGAATATCCTTCATAACTTTAGTGATCACCTGTAAAAATTGGAGCCTTATTGGGTTATATTTGCTAGGCCAAACCCTGATCCAAATTTCAGACTTCATTGGAAATTCCAAATTTAAACAGAAACTTTTTCAGCAATTTGCCCCAACATCAAAAATCCATTTCTCCCTGTAGGTAGCTCGAAAAATTATGAAACAAATTTTGCTAGAACCAGGGAGACCTTCTATAATTAGATCTTCCACTGTTAGCTATGTCAAAGCTTCAGATTTGAGATAAAAAATTCAGAGAAGCTAAGTACTTGTGTGAATTTTGGAGACCACAAGATTTCATGAAATTTCCTCCAATTTTGCTCAGATCATCCTCATATACTCTAATCTCTCCTGTAAAAATTCCAAAGCCAATTAAGAACCCTTAATAGCAGTAACTATTAGTAGAAGCTTGCTTCTTGTAAATTATTATCACTCATACGAATATTTTGTTGCATATCATATAGTGACCGAAGTCGAGGACGCTCCGGAGGCCTTGGATATCCTCCCACTAGAAGCTAACTTCCCGTTTGACTCACAACCAAGCAAGCCTCGGTTTGCAATTAATTACTTTTGCAAAGTTTTGCTTTGTATCACTAATGTCTAGGATGAAATATTTGCATTAGAGTTAAGGTGATTGAAACCCCACTTGCATGACCCCCAAATCCTATGGAGGGTTGGGTAGTCTAATGCTCGATGAGTAGAAATTGCCATGCTAGTGTTCTTAGGATCTGGTAGAAGTCGAGTAGTTGGAATCTACTCGCGAGATAGTTTGTTATCATACGGGATGGAAAAGATTAAAGAATTGCTTAAGAATGTGAAACTGAGACCCAGCAGGGGGATAGGATGCAGTGAGCAGAGGTCTCACGTGCATAGCCCTGTTGGTGTCGGTTGAGGACCGAGTCGTGTGCAACCCTGCTGGACAAGTTTGAACAGTACAGAATGCATACTAGCTATATGGGAACCAGGAAATCGATGTAATTGGTTAACCTGGATGCCGAGGCTTACCCAACCGTTTTATAGGAGTGAGTTGAGGGTAGCAAGGTGTAAATCTGCCGACGGGCACAAACACGCTCCGCGCGGGGACCTCCTGCCTGTTACGGATGGACCAGTTCGGCATTTGGGTTTCCTTTGTAAGATTGCTGCATACAACAGAGGTAGGAAGGTGTGAGGCACCACACTTCTGAAATGGGTGTATGTGACGTGTTATTCGGGTGTCTATTGATTGCAATCACCGTCACTCGCGGTTATTTGAGTACCGCTTGTTCACTGTGCTGTGACGTAGTAATGACTGAAAGTGGCCATAAGAATGTGATGCATTGATCTATTATTGTATTGCAACCATGTATGCTGTAGATGTAGAGCACACTAAGTTTATATTCCACTTTGGGTAGAACCACATCGAAAGGAAGCGTTTCTTGTTTGGTTGCGGAATTCTGATGTGAAGGCTGCCCAAGGCATATGAATTGCTACTGTAAAACTGAAAGTAAGGATTAACATATAGGCGAGTTCTGTATCGCAAAGACATTTCCTATATTAAGAATCCTGACATGTAGAGTTTCATGTTTAGGAGTGACGGATAAGCCTTGCTGAGCCATCGTGCTCACGGTTGCTATAATTGAGATATTGCAGGTGAGACATATGAGGAAGGGTCCGAGGATGAGGCGATACCCCCGTCGGGGTACACGGCCGAGTTGGAGCCTTGCACGCTGCCGTGATCTTTGGTTGTATGCTGCTAGTGTGTAGTGTTCCCGAGCTGGACGGCTGCACTTTTGCATAACTAGGCTGAGAGTTTAGCTATGAATAAGACTTCCACTGTAGTTAAGTTTGTAAAAGACTTCCATTATTCATGTAAGTAAAAGTTTATATGTTTTTGTATTTTTTCGTGTGTGTTGTTGGGTGCCGCATCGCACGCCCCCACCCTCTACGATCCCGGAGTGGGAGGGCCACTAGCGCTTAAAAGTGTTTCAACAACAGAAGAATGCCTTCAGAAAGGACACAGTTGTAACAAAAGGACCACCGAAACGTCAAAACGGGTCAG
Source organism: Neostapfia colusana (assembly GCA_030760725.1). NCBI lineage: Eukaryota > Viridiplantae > Streptophyta > Magnoliopsida > Poales > Poaceae > Neostapfia > Neostapfia colusana. The sequence continues at coordinate 7,221,706 of JASWHV010000012.1, read as the reverse complement.
AAATTTCTGATATGTTTGACAAACTGGTGGCAGATGAAAGTCGTCCTAGATATTTTGTAGGTTACAGAAAGGAACACAATTGGACTCATATATGTTGAATATGAGAGCTACCGTATGTGAAGTCCTTGATTTTAATGCACAACATTGATGTTATGCATCACGAGCGTAACATGGGCGAATGTATAATAAGCACAAGCATGGATATGATGGGCAAAACAAAAGACAATATAAAGGCTCGAAAGGATCCGATAGAGCTTTGTCAACTCTTGAGCTCTCCGAAAGTGTTGTTATGGCACGTGCTTCTTTCTGTCTTCGATCTAAAGAAAAGAAATAAGTCATGAAATGGTTGAAAAGTTTGAAATTCCCAGATGGTTACGCAGCTAGTATGAAACAAGCCGTGAATGTGAAGACGGGAAAGCTCACTGGGTTGAAAAGTCATAATTATCACATAATTATGGAAAGACTCCTACCTGTTATATTTCGCGGCTAGTTTGATGATGCAGTGTGGAAGGTGTTAGCCGAGCTTAGCTACTTCTATAGACAGCTCCTTGCTAAAGAAATCACGGTAGAGATGATGAATAAGTTGGAGAATGAGATACCGGTACTATTATGTAAGATGGAATTTTTCCTCCAGGTTTACTCCTTATCCATCCTCCATTTGAGGCTAAAGTGGGCAGTCCTGTGCAATATAGATGGATGTATCACATTGAAAGAGCACTTAGACATCTGAAGCCAATGGTTGGCAACCGGGCAAGGGTGGAAGGGTGCATCGCTGAAGCATTTACCCTTAAGAAAGTGGGATACTTTTTAAGTGTTTACTTTGCAGAGGAACACAATATAAATACTTCGGTGATGCGATACAATACGGATGAACATCTGCCTTGCAGCGATCTCTCTATTTTTGCAATGAGGGGCACTACTGTTGGTGGTAGACGGAGCTACAACTATACCACAAATGAAAAACGACTGCTTTCCTCTACATGTATGTTAATATAGATAGAATGGACAAATATTTCGAGTAGTTTTTGTCCTAACATTTATGCTTATCGGCATATTATGCAACATTTGTATTCATGAAATCTTTTTTCGTTCAGTGAGTTCCACAAGCAAAATTAGACACATAGGCATCAACCTACGAGCAAACAAGTAGAAACCATGCAATGGGACGGAATAAATGGATGACCTAATTTCCTTTCCTTGTTCCGAGAATATGTAACATTTTCTCGTTAACTTATAAGTATTATAAAGTGTTCTTATAACTTATAAGTATTATAAAGTATTATAACTTCATATTTTGGACAGTGCGTGAAAGATCCCGACGTCCATGAAGACTTGCGATAACTCTCCTATGGATTGGTTAAAGTTAGAAGCTATGGCCAATATGTGTAGGATCGAAGTACACGTGTAAAGCTACCAGAAGGGGGGGTGAATGGTAGATAAAAACTTTTCAGCGGAAGCAACAAAACACCCCTCAGCAGAAAACTGATCTGTTAAAGAAACCATCTGTGCGACTAATCTAAACGTGTTCAACTGTGTCAAAACTAGTATAGATTGTAGATAATCAAGTCACGAAGACTTCACAACAAGAATCAAGAAAATCCGTTGAGATAAACTCAAGTTACGATCGAAAGATCGAACAAAGGTCAATCTGTCTTACGCGAGAAAAACAGTTCTGAAATACTGCAAAGAAACTCGTGTAGATCAGAAACCAGAAATTCCATGACCGTGAAATTTTCACAGATGGTAGATAATCAAGTTGTGAAGATAACCTAAAAAGAATCACATCAATTGGATATGTAAAACTCTAGTTATGATAAAACCACCGAAGCAAGGTAGTGCTGAACAGAAACTCGACGAGAAAAACTTGTCTGAAACAAGTCGGACGAACAAGGCACAAAAGTTCCTTTAGAATACGAATTTTATTTATTAAAACACAAGAGGAACAGCCCCAAAGTCGTGCATCCACGAGCCTTGGCCTCCCTTGCTTATATAACCAGCCCTAAGGCCAAACCAATTCAAACTAGGACTCCTACTCCTACTTGGATTCAAACTGTAACTTTCCAATACTGCTCAAGACTCTTCTACACGCAGATAGAAGCAATCTTAAGACTTCCAAACACCTTAGTAACGTTCCAAACATTCCTAAAACAACTCAAATTCGTGACCCACATGAAATCCTATCATAACCAACTCAAAACTTTCCACATTTGAGTCAAACACGACTCAGCCGCAGCCTGAGTCCATAACCTAGTCGGTTGGACCTTTCCGACCAATTCTTTACGTCCACATCTCTTCATCACGCCTTGGAACCATGCAGCCACGTCCATGCACTCCTTGCATACATGCAAACATCTTCCAACGACGTCCAAGATACCTTCATATGCATTGTTCTTGATTCAAACATACTGCACAACCTCCCGATCAACTCAACCACAATTCCTCCCGAACTTGGTTGTTGAACCTCATCTTCTCCCTAAGACTAGTTCAATGGATCCCGTCACCAGCCATGTCTTGAACTCAAGCAACACCTGCACATAAATAAACAACCAATACTTCCGAGCACAAGTCCTCGACTTGACTCTCGTTAGTTCCGAAACTACAACATCTTACGTGAGCACCTCACATAAGCATGTTGTAACCATAGCAAAATGATATCAGGCATAACCACCAAAACACACCAAAAACTTAGTAAAATAATACCAAGCAAACTTTCCATAAGAGTAAAGCAAGTTCTAATCATTGCAAGTTAAAAGCAGAACCATTGCAATCAAGCTCCGAACCTTACCAAAGCTAACCGGACCTTGAACCGGAGCTTACCAAAGCTAGTCGGACCCAACGCCGGAGCTTACTAAAGCTTAGTCGGACCTAGCACGGAACTTACTAAAGCTAGTCGGACCTAGCACCGGAGCTAGCAAAAACAAGTCAGACCTAGCCAAAATAAGTCAGACCTAGACAAAGCAAGTCAGACCTTACGTCGGACCTTGCCGGAGCTACCCAAAACAAGTTGGACCTATCGTCGGACCTTGCAGGAGCTCGGACCTAGAGTCGGACCTTGTTAAAAAGGTGTTTTGGTAGTATTCAAAACTTTTTATCATCAAAGGCAATGTATTCAGCACACATAGGTCTCACAATCTTCCCCTTGATGAATGCATTGGCAACACCACTTAAAATCCGAACATTGGCTAATTCACATGAAAAGTTTTGAAAACAATTTCTCCCCCTTTGTAAATCAGAAATAAAATGAGAATAAAAACAAAAATACCAAAAATTCTCCCCCTGAGAAGAATCGTGTCAAAACACTTGTTAATGTGTGCAATGTGTGATCAATTTCTCCCTCTTTGACAATGTATTCAGCAAGGTACAACAGAGAAATTTTTATTTGTTATGAGCACATTATAACATATACATATAAAACAAAGCTCATCCAAATCATACTATCAAGTAACTTACACTATCATATCAATGAGATACATAAAGTAGTGTAAGCCATGCTAGAGATCAAGTGTAATTTTCAATTTAAGCAAGTCATGATCTCACAAACTTAACTATTTCAAGACCTAAAACAAGACACTTGTTGTTGCATTTTATTTATCATTTAAAGCATAAATTTTGATCTTATGACATTTGCAAGAGATTATATGCAGCATCAGCCTTATTCTAACCAACCAAGCCAAGCCTATGTCATTTGACAGTCAGAAGCTTAAGGACATGGTTTTAGTCATACACAACTCCTTTCAAGTTCATATCTAAGTGCAATGATAAGCCATCTCAAAAGAAGAAGTGCGATGCATGCATATTCTCTTGATCTTTTCTTATTTTTTATTTGAACATAAAAACTCAACATGTGAGTTGATTACTTGATTAATTCTTTATGATTAAAAGCACTTGTGAGCATGCAACAAGTTCAAAACAGCAAGAAAGTTCGACCATGACCAGATTTAGTGTAAGTAATTATTCCAATTACTAGACATGGTAAAAACTACACGATGTATAACACGAGTAATGTAGTAAGAACTTTCAGCATGAAAAAGGAATCACAAAGTCATATATGCATGAAGTACTATGCTCATATTATTTTAATTTCAGATTCACACATAGACTTCTCAAGTTTCAAAATTCTCCCTCAATTTAAGCCATGAGAATGTATAACCCCTATTTCACTATGAATGTAACAAAAACGAGTGAAATCCAAAGGTTTTGTAAAAATGTCAGTCAATTGTTGTTCGGTATCTACATGGTGAAGCACAATGTTTCCTTTTTTTACATTATCACGAAGAAAGTGATACCTAATGTCAATGTGCTTAGTTCTTGAATGTTGCACGGGGTTTTTAGCAATGCAAATGGTACTAGTGTTATCATAAAACAGTGGAACACTATCTAGATCAACCCCATAGTCCTTAAGTGTTTGAATAATCCAAAGAATTTGTGAGCAAGCAGTAGCAGCTGCTACATATTCAGATTCGGCTGTGGATTGTGCAACTGAACTTTGTTTTCTAGAGGACCAGGCAACAAGTGAATTACCAAGAAAATGACAAGCACCAGAAGTACTTTTCCTATCAATCCTACAACCCCCAAAATCAGCATCAGAAAAAGCTTTCAAAGTAACGGTTGAGGAAAAAGGAAGAAAAATGCCAAATTCTGGAGTTTCATGTAAGTACCTGAGAATCCTTTTGACGGCTTGACGATGTGAAGCACGTGGGGAGGCTTGAAACCGTGCACAAAGACATATGCTGAATTGTATGTCCGGTCTTGATGCCGTGAGATACAAAATTGATCCGATCATGCTTCTATATTCTTATTGATCAACGGGATCACAATCTTCATCATGTTCAAGTGTTGTTGCTGTTCCCATTGGTGTCCGAAGAGGCTTGCTTTTGTCCATGTTGAAGCGCCTTAGGAGATCTTTTGTATACTTTGTTTGATGCACAAAGGTACCTTCCTTGGTTTGCTTGATTTGCAGCCCAAAAAGTATGTGAGTTCTCCCATCATACTCATCTCAAATTCTGAACTCATCATCGCTGAAAACTTGGACACAAGATCATGAGAATCACAACCAAAGATAATATTATCCACATACACTTGAACGAATAATGAGTCATTGTCATGCTTAAGCACAAAAAGAGTTTTATCAACCTTGCCCATGGTAAACCCATTTTCAAGTAAGAGAGTTTTTAACCTATCATACCATGCTCTTGGGGCTTGTTTGAGACCGTACAAGGCTTTGGACAGTTTGTAAACATGATTAGGAAAATTTGGATTTTCAAAACCAGGTGGTTGTTTGACATAAACCTCCTCATCTATGTAGCCATGAAGAAAAGCACTTTTAACATCCATTTGATATAGCTTAAAACCTTTAGATGCAGCAAAATCTAACAAAATTCTTATGACTTCTAATCTAGCAACAGGAGCAAAAATTTCATCAAAATCTAGACCTTCAACTTGTGTGAAACCTTGAGCAACCAACCTAGCCTTATTACTAACCACAACCCCATCCTCACTTTGTTTATTTTTAAACACCCATTTAGTTCTAAGTAAAGTGTGACCTTGAGGTGGAGGTACAAGTTTTCAAACATTATTTATTTCAAAATTTTCTAACTCTTCTTGCATGGCAATAATCCAAGATTCATTAGTGAGTGCGTGTGATATATCTTTGGGTTCAAAAGAAGCAACAAAAGCAGAATGAGCATGAGAATTGGGGTCGAAAAACCTGGATCTTGTAACTCGTTCATGCAAGCTTCCAATAATTTGTTGTGGAGGATGACTTTTGAGAATCCGGAGGGGAGTGGACACTTCACAAGCTTCTTCTTCTTCTTCTTCATGTTCATCACAAATAGATGAGCTTGTGACGTGAGGAGGATCTGGACCAGCAATGGTGGTCGTCGGTGCTGGCTGTGAATCAAGATCAGGAGCTGGAACAATGTCATTAGCTGCTGAATTTTCGGGCAGCAGCACCACTTCTTCCTCTTCTTCAACGAAAATACTCTTCCCCTGCGGATATGGATCCCGACCTGCAATATTTGAACTAGTACCTGGGCTAGCTTCATCAAAAGAAACCTCACAAGTCTCCACAATTTTGTTTGTATCAAGTAAAAGCACACGGTAGCCTCTAGTATGAGATGGATAACCAAGAAACATGCCATCAATAGATATAGCTTCAAATTTATCAAGATTACCATGTTTCTTAACAAAGCTTTTGCAACCAAAGACCCTAAAGTGTGTGACACTAGGCCTATGTCCAAACCTGAGCTCATATGGTGTTTTACCTAGCTTAGCACGCAAGAAAACACGATTTGAGACATAACAAGCGGTTGCAATTGCATCAGCCCAAAATTTCCTAGGAGTTTGATATTCATCAAGCATAGTCCTAGCCATCTCAACTAAGGTTCTGTTCTTTCTCTCTACAACACCGTTTTGTTGAGGTACATATGGTGAAGAAAATTGATGATCTATTGCATTTTCAGCACAAAAGTGATCAAACGATTGATTTTTAAATTCGGTTCCGTTATCACTTCTAATTGCTCTTAAAGATCCTGGGTGATCAATTGATAATCTAAGAAATAAAGTTCTAAAGTGACTAAAAGCTTCATTCTTAGATGCCATAAAGTAAACCCTAGAGTATCTAGAATAGTCATCAACAATCACAAGAACATACCATTTACCTCTGAAGGATTGAACACGTGAAGGTCCTACGGTGTCAAGGTGTAAAAGATGACCCGGTTCAGTTGTCATGGTCATTGTGAGAGGAGCATGTGAACCTGCAACCATCTTATCATGTCTACAAGAAGAGCACACAATTTCTTTGTCCCCTTTAAGCTTAGGCAGCCCACGTATGCGATCAAGAGAACTAACACGCGTGAGATGATCAAAGCCTACGTGACCAAGTCTACGATGCCAAAAATATAAATCTTTGGAATCATTTGCAACTAGACATCTATTCTTAGAGGAAGACATATCCAAATCAGCTTTAAAAACTCTTCCAAACCGAGACATGTTAAAAATAAGCTCACAATTTGAACCTACAACTTTGCAGCAGTTTTTATTGAAAATAATTTCCAGATTTTCATCTAGCAATTGTGAAACAGAAAGCAAGTTGTATTTCAAATTTTTGACAAGTGCCACATCTTTCAAAGTGTAGTGATCATTTACTCTAACCGAACCCTTAGCAATTATGGGAGTTGAAGAATTATCGGCAAAAGTAACATTCTCTACACGTGACACAAAAGAGAGAGAGAAGAACCATTCTTTGTTACCGGGTCATGTGGCATGAGCAACTTGAATCCACAATCCAAATGTTCTCCTTCCTCAAGTGTGTAACCTACATAGAAGCACAATACGTCGATGACTCAAACTGGGGTTAGTTAAAAGGCATTTAGGAATCCAGTACTGAGTCACACGACGTCCAGAAGGAATAACATGCGAAAGCTGAGATAAAACAGCAGGTTTATAAGTCAAAGTTTGATATTTTTTGTTCTTAACTACCGACCTATGAGGTGTTACTTGTGTAGCACGAAAATCAGTAGCTCCGGAGGCAAAAAAAGAAGGTCCGGAGGCAAAAACTGAAGCTCCGGAGGTAAACTTTGAATATTTCTGACTCATAACAGCAGGTTTCATGTTCCTGACATTCGGTTTAGTATGTGCAGCAAATTTTGCATGAGAGTTATAATATCTAGCTTGCATTCTTTTCTTTTTATGTTGTTTAGCTAGTCTATAACAAAAATCTATGACATGACCATCTCTAACACAATAGGTACAATGAAATTTAACTTTGTGTTCAAGTCTAGATGAGCATGCATTATGCTTATTTGAAACCGAATGTGACAACACTCCTGCAGATTTAAAAATAACTTCTTTTTGTTTAGGAACTGTTTGAGTCAAACCACTTTCTAATGATTTTACAATTTTAGGTGGATGTTCCTTAGCATGAGCATGTGAATCAAAACCTAATCCAGTTTTATCATTGCAAGATTTGGTAGAATTCAGCAGCAAGTTTAGGTTCTTATTCCCTTTACAAAACCGATCTAATGTCCTATGCATGTTATCAAGTTTATTTGATAGATCAAGACAATTTTCACATGAAGTTTTTCCTTTTAATTTGCAATTGGAACAATATTCAACTTCATGAGAACGTAAAGCATTGTTCAATATAGAAATTTCTTTCATAGGATCTTGTAGTCTTATCAAGATCATCGCAAGTAGAACAATGCAAATCAATTGTAGAACAACAAGCATCTTTCAAGTTTTTATCATTAAGTGCAGCAAGCTTTTTGTTCTTTTCGATTTCAAGTTCAAGTTTATCAAGTGTGAAGGTGTGTGCACTTCTTAGAGAGGACAATTGTTCATATATTAAATCACATGAGGAACAAGAATCATCACTAGGAATCAAGGATTTTAAACGATTAATTTCAGATTCTAGTGACTCAATTTTAACAGCATTGTCCCTAAGCTTTTTGTCCTTTTTCTTAACAATAATAGTGGCACAAGAAATAGCATCACACATTTTTTCGCAAGTAGGACATACCTCTTTGTTGTCACTGTTGTGTTCTGCATCCTCCATACTTGATTTTGATTTGCCCGCCATGAAGCACAAGTTTGCCAGATCATCTTCATCTTCATCACTTCCAATGTCTACATCACTCGAGCCAAGTTCTTGAAGTGCGGTGATGAAACTGTTTATCAGTTTGCGTCCTGTAAAACCCTTCTTTTTCTTGTTGGTGTTACCAAAAGAGGACTTGACTTTATTCTGCTTTTCATCACGGTTAGAAGGACCTGAAAGGTTAGGGCAATCTGTACGAAAGTGTCCTGTCTTACCACATTCAAAGCATCGTTGAGGTCCGGAGCTTCCTCTCCTTCTAGTTCTCACATTTTGCAATGCTTTTGAGAACCTAGTAGAAAGAAGTACTAGCTCCTCATCTGGAAACTTCTCAATCTGTTCCAGGGTTAGTGAAGACAGCAAAGCAAGTGTATTGCTAGATGATTGGCCGGAGCTAGACATATCACGTTGTGAGACAAATGCAATAGTCTTATTTGGGTTCTTACGTGATATAATGTCAATTTCATGAGTTTTTAGCTTAGAATAAAGCACATCTAATGTAAGAGTACTCATGACAGTGGATTCACGTATGGATGTTACTTTCATCTCCCAAATTAACATGTCTAATGCACTTAGTAATTGCCTAGCATTTTCAGCATTTAAAAAATTAACATTGACGCTACACAAGTTGCTGAGAATTTTATTAAAGCGAGCAAAGAGGTCATCAATGGACTCACCAGGTTGCATCTCAAAGCGCATGTATTCTTTCTTGAACATATCATGTCTTACCTCCTTGATCGTGTTGGATTCTTCGTGGTAGTCACAAAGTGCTCTCCACACATCGTACGCCGATCGGAGGTGTGCAACACGATCGAAGTCGCTCTGAGTTAGTCCTTGTATGATCAAGTTTCGAGCTTTGTTGTTGTTGTCGACATCTCTCATGTTTGTAGCCGTGACTTGATCATTTGAAGGCACATCGTAAGGCTTGTACACCTTTTCCCATATTGCAAAGCCTTGCGCCTGGATGAAAGCTTCCATGCGTGCCTTCCAAATCTGAAAATTAATACCACTAAACACACAAGGTTTGGCGGAGTATTTCTCCATGATGATTAGTCAAAACACGTGCAAATCACAAAGATTAGAGCAACCTGGCTCTGATACCAATTGTAAGATCGAAGTACACGTGTAAAGCTACCAGAGGTGGGTGAATGGTAGATATAAACTTTTCAGCGGAAGCAACAAAACACCCCTCAGCAGAAAACCGATCTGTTAAAGAAACCATCTGTGTGGCTAATCTAAACGTGTTCAACTGTGTCAAAACTACTATAGATTGTAGATAATCAAGTCACGAAGACGTCACAACAAGAATCATGAAAATCCGTTGAGAGAGACTCAAGTTACGATCGAAAGATCGAACAAAGGTCAATCTGTCCTACGCGAGAAAAACAGTTCTGGAATACTGCAAAGAAACTCGTGTAGATCAGAAACCACAAATTCGATGACCGTGAAATTTTCACAGATGATAGATAATCAAGTTTTGAAGACAACCCAAAAATAATCACATCAATTGGATCTGTAAAACTCGAGTTATGATAAAATCACCGAAGCAAGGTAGTGCTGAACAGAAACTCGACGAGAAAAACTTGTCTGAAACAAGTCGGACGAACAAGGCACAAAAGTTCCTTTAGAATACGAATTTTATTTATCAAAACACAAGAGGAACAGCCCAAAGTTGTGCATCCACGAGCCTTGGCCTCCCTTGCTTATATAACCAGCCCTAAGGCCAACCAAATTCAAACTAGGACTCCTACTCCTACTTGGATTCAAACTGTAACTTTCCAATACTGCTCAAGACTCTTCTACACGCAGATAGAAGCAATCTTAATACTTCCAAACACCTTAGTAACGTCCCAAACATTCCTAAAACAACTCAAATTCGTGACCCACACGAAATCCTATCATAACCAACTCAAAACATTCTATATTTGAGTCAAACACAACTCAGCCGCAGCCTGAGTCCATAACCTAGTCGGTTGGACCTTTCCGACCAATTCTTTATGTCCACATCTCTTCATCACGCCTTGGAACCATGCAGCCACGTCCATGCACTCCTTGAACATGTGCAAACATCTTCCAACGACGTCCAAGATACCTTCATATGCATTGTTCTTGATTCAAACATACTGCGCAACCTCCCGATCAACTCAACCACAATTCCTCCCGAACTTGGTTGTTGAACCTCATCTTCTCCCTAAGACTAGTTCAATGGATCCCGTCACCAGCCATGTCTTGAACTCAAGCAACACCTGCACATGAATAAACAACCAATACTTCCGAGCACAAGTCCTCGACTTGACTCTCGTTAGTTCCGAAACTACAACATCTTACGTGAGCACCTCGCATAAGCATGTTGTAACCATAGCAAAATGATATCAGGCATAACCACCAAAACACACCAAAAACTTAGTAAAATAATACCAAGCAAACTTTCCATAATAGTAAAGCAAGTTCTAATCATTGCAAGTTAAAAGCAGAACCATTGCAATCAAGCTCCGAACCTTACCAAAGCTAACCGGACCTTGAACCGGAGCTTACCAAAGCTAGTCGGACCCAGCGCCGGAGCTTACTAAAGCTTAGTTAGACCTAGCACGAAACTTACTAAAGCTAGTCGGACCTAGCACCAGAGCTAGCAAAAACAAGTCGGACCTAGCCAAAATAAGTCATACCTAGACAAAGCAAGTCGGACCTTGCCGGAGCTACCCAAAACAAGTTGGACCTATCGTTGGACCTTGCAGGAGCTCGGACCTAGAGTCGGACCTTGTTAAAAAGGTGTTTTGGTAGTATTCAAAACTTTTATCGTCAAAGCCAATGTATTCAACACATACAGGTCTCACAATATGACGTCAACGGGTTTTGATTTCATACAACTCAATTTGAAGCTCTTCATCCTCTCACGGCAACATGTAATACCGGAGTTGTGACAAGGGCAATTGACTCTCATGGACGTGAAACCTATTACTATGGTATTATTAACAAAATCCTTGAATTTACTTTTGCCAGAAATAAGGAACTTCAAGTCGTCTTCTTTGACTGTGATTCGTTTGACAACAATCATGGAACACGAAAAAACAAATTTAGCATGGTGGAAGTCAAACACAATGAATGACTACGACGCTACGATACATTTGTTCTTGCACACCAAGTGGAGAAAGTGTATTATTTACCTTATCCATGTCAAAGGCTTAATGCTTGGTTGGTGATACATAAGGTGAATCCTCGTGAGCGGTTATATACTTCAAGAGATGATGGTTACCATCATATCAATTATGTTGACGAGGTTTATCAAGAACAAGAGTTGCCAGACTCGTTTTCCATCGAGTCTGGTGTTGAACTTGATCACTTGGTTGGAGACGCTGATGATGTAGAGACTTCTGATATGCGCAAATGAAAATGGAAACAAATTACAAAACAAGATTGATGGTCTGGTTTAAGGAGTAGGGTTCGTGATGTCGATGAATTCTGAAACTGCCTCCAAGTAACTTTTTTGTTCACTAAATTATAATAACTTTGTAAATTTCCTTAGCATATTGATCAATTACTCCTTACAACAGGATGTCGTTAGAGAAGGAGAAAGGGAAGGGGGCTAGGGGCTTCCTTAGGCAGGCACGGGACACCCTTTTTTAGGGGCAGTTCGTCAGGTGAGATCAGACGCTCTCATCTGATGAGACACGTCCCAGACCTAGCGGGCAGACCTGTGGCCTTACAGCGCACGGAGGTAAATTTCTATTGGGAATTATGTGATCTTATATATCACTTACCAATTAATTGTTCTTATCAATCCTTCGATTTTGCAGTCTGAATCAGAGTCATCTGAGTCAGAGTCAGGGGCTAGGGCGCCGCCACAGCCTTCGGGGTCGCCTATGGCTGCCACGGAGGCACCTTTTGTGGAGCCGTCTAGCGTGGAGCCTTCGGGCTCCAGTGGTGACCAGCCTTCCGGATCACCAGACGTGGTCTCAGAGCAGAGGCGGCGGATGAGGAGGACGCACTTTGTGTCTCCTTCTCCAGTTCCTACAAAGCGGGTTACTATTCGCCCGGTCAGAGACACGTAAGCAAACTATCACATAGTATTCAACTTCTAAGTTCTTTTGTTTGCGGGTACATTAATGAGTTCACTAAATTCTTGCAACTCCTGGTATGACTTCTTGTTCACGGGTTAGGAGCACCACAGATAGGTCTCCGGTTGTATCGGGTCTTTAGTGCGTTTGCACTATCCCGGTGTGATCAACGGGGTCCCAGCGACGTCGTGGGACAACTACGCTCGTGTCTCTCACGAGACGCACAACAACCTTCAGGGGGCTGTGTGGGCAGATTTTATGGTAAGTCTGCTCAATAAAATTTTGTAAATTAGTATTCTTCAACTTGCTTAAATTGTTAATGCATATCTCTTCAATATTTGTTTTCTTATAGCTTAGGTATCATTTATAGGACACAAGCCAGAGCATGTTGGACCATGCTAGAGCCGTGTTCAACAAGAACGCGCAGAAGCTTGTAACACAAGCGTTGTCGTACGCTCGTATTCAAGCCCTGAACGAGTACCTCAAGTGTAGGGGCCCAATTTTTTCACTTGCTAAAAGTGTTCATCACCCCATACACCTCAGCTCATTTGTGGTAATCATATGAACACATTGGAAGAGCAAGTAACCACCGTCAATAAAGTGATTAGAAGATGAACTCACATAATCCAAAAGTGGTATTTCCCATATGAATCATTTAGAGGCTGAGCACACTATTAACTCCTAAACTTTGTTAGGAATGCTCATGCCAATTTCCACACAAATCCAAACCTCTTTGAGGTACTTTTGGATACAGTCATTAAAAGGGCTAGTTTGAATTTAAATTTAAATTCAAACTCCTTTCATCACATGAGTTCAAAAGAGGGATTCATATTCACACTCAACACATTTTTATGAGCTCACCCACCAATTTTCATCCCATTTGGAGTTGATCTTGACATTAGCCATTTGGGCAAATTCAAACTGAATTTGAATTTATTCATGTGTAACACCCCAAAACCTGTTAAGAGGGGAATTTAAAGATTTTTGGACGTATTGCATGTGGTGCAGAAATTCAAATTCAAATTGGAATTCAAATTCAAATCAAAACAGAAAAGAAAAAGAAAAAGAAAAACAAAACCCCCGGCCAGTGGGCCGAAACCCACCAGCCGGCCCGCCATACCCCCGCGCCAGCCTGCAGCCGCGCGCCCCTTTTCCCTCTCACTGACACGCGGGGCCCACCGTCGTCTTCCTCCTCGCGCGCGCTCGGCCGATCCCGGGACTCCTCTCTCTCCCGAATCAAAACTACCCCAGGAAACCCGCGACCCCAGCCGAATTCTGGTCTCGGACGACTCCAACTCGATCACAACCGACACGCCGCCCTCCCCCGTCTATATAAACGCCGGCATCGTCCCGTTTTCCCCACCCGATCGGCTGTTTTTCCTCCCGGTGAGAACCGAAGCTCCGATCACCTTTTTCTCTCGATCCCTGCTCGGATTCTCTGATCTAACGCGTCGATCGTGTCCCACCGTCTCCGGGAAAGGTGAGAGATGTTCTAAAGTGGGACCAACCAAAGAGCGTGAGGGATATTCAAAGTTTCCTTGGGATGGCAGGATACTATCGTCGCTTCATTAAAGACTTCTCTAAGATAGCAAAGCCTATGACAGAGTTGCTAATGAAGGGAAAAGTCTTTCAATGGACGCAAGCCTGCCAAGAAAGTTTTGAGGAACTCAAAAAAAGGCTAACCACAGCACCAGTTCTGGTATTGCCAGACGTAAGCAAGAGCTTTGATATATACTGTGACGCATCCAGACAAGGGCTCGGGTGTGTACTCATGCAGGAAGGACAAGTGGTAGCCTATGCCTCACGACAATTAAAGAAGCACGAGCTTAACTATCCTACGCACGACTTGGAGTTAGCAGCAGTGGTGCATGCATTGAAGATTTGGAGACATTATATCCTTGGTCATCGATGTGAGATCTATACGGATCATAAAAGCCTCAAGTACATATTTACACAAACGGACTTGAATTTGAGGCAATGTCGATGGTTAGAACTCATCAAGGATTATGATGTGGGAATCAATTACCACCCCGGGAAGGCCAATGTAGTAGCATACGCATTGAGCAGAAAGGGAGCATGCCACCAACTCACGGTTCGGGAGCTACCACCCGAACTACGGAAGGAGTTCGAACGGTTACACCTCAGATTCTTGAATAACATGGAGATAATAGAGATCCACTCCTCATTGGAGCAAGAAATAAGAAAGGGCCAAGCAACGGACGAGGGGATCAAGGAGATTAAGGAAAGAATCCGACAAGGGATAGAGAAGGATTTCAAGGAGGATGAAAAGGGTACGCTTTGGCTAGGAAAAAGGATTTGTGTGCCAAACATAAGATACCTTCGCGACATGATATTGAAGGAGGCACATGATTCACCCTATTCCATACATCCAGGGAGCACCAAAATGTACAAGGACTTGAAAACTTGCTATTGGTGGGATGGTATGAAGAGGGATATAGACGAATACGTTGCCCTATGCGACACGTGCCAACGGGTAAAAGCTGAACATCAAAAACCCGCTGGATTGTTGCAACCTTTGAGAATACCCGGATGTAAATGGGAGGACATCAGTATGGACTTCATCGTCGGATTACCACGTACTCAGTCAGGATACGACTCCATCTGGGTCATTGTGGACCGGTTGATGAAAACCGCCCATTTTCTTCCGGTAAAGACCAGTTACAACGTTACACAGTTGGCAGAATTGCAACTGGAGCAGATCGTGTGCCCTCATGGAGTTCCGAAGAGGATAGTCTCAAATCGAGGTTCTCAGTTTACCTCTAGATTCTGGAGGAAGCTGCAGAAAGCCATGGGTACACGACTGGATTTTAGCTCCGCCTATCACCCACAAACAGATGGGCAAACCGAAAGGACGAACCAAATCTTGGAGGACATGTTGAGAACTTGCGCCTTAAAACGTGGGCGTAGTTGGGATAGGAGTTTACCGTATGCCGAGTTCTCCTATAACAACAGCTATCAAGCTAGCTTGAAGATGTCGCCTTTCGAAGCCTTATATGGCAGACGGTGTAGAACGCCGCTGTTCTGGAACGAAACTGGAGAGAACCAAGTGTTTGGACCCGAAGTACTACAAGAGGCTGAAAAGCAAATCCAAACGATACGGGACAACTTAAAGGCTGCTCAGTCACGACAGAAAAGCTATGCGGACAATAGGCGTAGAAAGTTGACCTTTGAAGTAGGAGACTTTGTATACCTTAAGGTATCGCCTATCCGATGCCAATGACGTTTCAACATCAAAGGCAAGCTAGCACCTCGCTACATCGGACCTTTTAAAATTTTGGACAAGCGAGGAGAAGTAGCCTATCAAATAGAGCTCCCAAACCACCTCTCCGACGTACATGACCTATTTCATGTATCCCAGCTCAAGAAGTGCTTAAGAGTACCAGAAGAACAAGTGTCAATGGGAAAACTTGAACTTCAAGAGGACCTGACTTATGCAGAACACCCTGTCCGATTCTTGGACGTAAAAGAAAGGGTCACCCGAAACAAGGTGAATCAATGGTGCAAGGTACAATGGAGCCATCACACTGAAGCTGAAGCCACATGGGAACGTGAAGAGGATATCAAGGCGGAATTCCCCCATCTATTTTCTACAAACGAATCTCGAGGGCGAGATTCAATTTAAGGGGGGGTAGATTTGTGACACCCTCATCTCGGGTGTCAGCATATGTTCGTATCCTATGAAAAGGAAACATTTTAATGGAAAAATAGGGACAGAAAGAATTATCAAAAGAATAGCCAATAAAGCCCTTAGAGTGCGTCGAAGGCAACTTCCGCGGCCAGCAGGCCACGTGGCGTGATCGGAGCTCATCACTGCGAAGTGGGGAGAGGCCGCCGCCAAGCTGGCTACGTGGCAGGGTCGGGACTCATCTCCGCAAAGGGGAGAGGTCCAATCCTGTGGGACACGTGTTGCCTACGGAGCTAGCCTCTGCGAAAGAAGCAAAGGCATTTCCGCAGGACACGTGTCATCCTCGGAGCTAGTCCTCGTAGAAATAAGAGGACCATCCGCGCGGGATACGTGTCGATCTCGGAGCTCACCTGCGAGAGGTCCTGTTCTATTGGACACGTGTCAACCGCGGGGCATGTCCCTGAGGAAAGAAGAAGAGGAAGACCGGCGCCAACACGTGGCGTGCGTGGAACTCACCTCCGAAGAAGAGGGAGGTCTCGCTCGTGACACGTGGCACAACCGGAGCTCGTCTCTGTGGGAGAAGAGATACCAGGCTCTGAAGGACACGTGGAGCTTCCGGAGCTCATCACCGCAGAGGTAACGAGTCTGGAGCGGTTTTTACGCGTAAAGATACCGGTACGCAACGGAAACCGATCTAAACTCCATGATGTTACCGAAGATAAGACGTCAGGATCTAACAAAGATCTGAATAAAACTCTTATTCAGGATCCAATCGGATTAGGACTCTTCTCTTCCCGATTATAAATAGAACCCAAAACCTCTGGCCGAAACCACAAACTTCTCTTTCAACTCCTGAGCCGACGACTTAGAGCCCTAGCCCTAACTCGCCGAGCAAACCATCGCTGAAGCACAACAAAGGAGATCATCGGAGGAGAACCAAGCGGTCTGAGGAGGGCCCCGAAGACAAGAAGAGCGTGAGGTAGGACTTCAATACCACCTTACGACATCATTTTGTTCATCTCTTTGCATCTGTTCTTCGATTCCTTTCGAACAGAAGCCTTCTCGTGGGCAGATCACTCGATGATCAGTTTGATCTAAAAGACAAGACCATCGCCACGTTCATATTTGATCCGAACACCTCTGACCATGCAAGCCATGCAAGAATTAGTACAGATCAATCTAATAAAACTAATCATAGGATAGCATGCATGTGCATCATCGCATCTAGTTTAGGGTTGTGCATGATATTGATTGCTGTGAATTTTGTATGCACGTGAATCCTACATAGCAGAACAAGCTCAGGGAGCTGTCTACGACGAGCTGCAGCAACCAGGTTTTGAGAATCAATAACAACCGGAACCGCAAGAACAAGGCAAGTGCTCCTTGACCATGTTGATCCTATGTTTTGGGTAAAACCGTTTTGTTTTGCAAAAAGGTGTGCGTGCTGAGTCAAACATGATGGGAAACCTTTTTTATAGGAGTTTACTAGTTTTGGTTAAACCACCCTTGTCGCCCGGGAAGTTTATGAGTCGGGTATGGTTTTTGCTTTATGCTTCGCTGAGTCCATGGGATTGGGAAGCAAGATAGATGTGTCTAGCTAACTGCACTCGTACTGATAATAAGTAACTGATGAGGTTAATAACATGGATCGGAGGGAGATCTAGGCAAGACTGGGTTTGTGAATGAGGTAGCATGAGATGGTGGTTTTACTTGCCATAGATCTAAGGACCGGTTCATGCATGCACATGCCAGGATAATAGTGCCACCACAAGGCCAAGTATGGGTGCAGCTTAGCTGAGTAATTAGGTAAGTTGCTAGAGTGTTATGGACTGTGGAAGGCGCGGGGAATGAGAGTCGAGTGAGGACTGCCCTGGGAACTGCATGGCACAAGAGGGGGCGCGTGGGTGGGAGAATTGGAGATTCTAGCCTGCCGGTGAAACCTTAGTGAGTCCATACATCTAGTAACTCCTTTGTAAAGGCTATTTTGTGATCTCTTGACCATACACCGACGGTTGTGTGCTGGTAAAATGGAGGTTCTGCAGTCGCCGACGGGTGACGAAATCACAAACTTGTGGGTAAAGAGGTGCAAACTCTGCAGAGTTATTAAAACTATCATGATAGCCGAGCTTACGGTCACGAGCACCTGGCTAAACTGCCATGATTAGTTGGGAATGGTTTTTGGGATGATTAGATGGAAATGGTTTTTGGGATGATTAGTTGGGAATGGTTTTTGGGATGGTTACTGGGAAGGTTCTTGGTTATGGTTATTGGTTTGGAACTGTTGAGTCCGGGAGATGAGATGTTTGCATGACTGTTGGGTCATGACATGAGATTGGTCTCAGTGTGAGACGAGATTGATTTGTGAGATGAGATGGTAGCGAATACGAGGAGGTATTCGTGAGTATGAATAAAGGATTGGTTAATGTTCGGATGGAACACGGGGAGTGATGAAGGTACGTTGGTAATTTAATATATGCTGGGATTACATTCACCTAAAGTAAAGTTGCTGTTTTATCATGGTTTTTACAAGATTGCTTTTCTGCAAATAAGCCTTTTATGCCTACCTTGTTTATGAGCTGCATATCATGTGTTTTCCCGCACTTGCTGAGTACATCATTGTACTCAACCTTGCATTATTACTTCATCCTCAGCAGCAGGAGAAGCCTACTATGAAGATCAAGTGGGGCATTATGGCGTGTGAACTATTCTCAACCTTGCCTGTGGAGGGAATAGAGATGGAGCCACTTCTGCTTAGTTTTGCTTCCGCAATAAAGTAGAGATTTCCGCTGCATAAAAATAAGACTTCCGCTGTAAACATGAGTTCAAGACTCATGAGGTATTGTAATAAACTCTGTTAATCGTGGTAATATATAATCTGAATTCAGTTTGTGGAACGTATGTGTATGTGTGAAGAACATCCTGGGCACACATATGCATTAGTTCTCGGTTCCGTGGTTTTTCCACAGAATTGAGGGCGCCACATTGGTAGAAGATCTGAAAACCCATTTGGAGTAGGAAATTACCTTCCATGTAAACTTGGTAGCTAAAGAGTGTATTAAAGAATTTGTTTAAATTGGAAATTCATATATAGTGTGCAAACAGAAATCTGAATACAAAAGTTAGAAATAATATACATATGTTTAAAAGTGCATGTAGGCCAAAAATCAACACATCTAGGATAACCACAACACTCAGTAATGTGAATGACTTTCATAGGTATGTATGTGTGGTTTGTATGAAGTGAAAGTGTGAAGCCTGTCTTATGGATTGTTGTTTTCTTTTGCTATTTGTGTTGGCATGAGTAGAACCTGCCCCAGAGCAAGTTCTTCCCTTCCAAGATCAGGACTATCCATTCCCAAGGCAGCAGGAAGAAGGCAAGTGTCCTTGACCACTTTGATCCTATGCTAGGATGTGTAGATAGAATTATTTGCATTGTCAATTTAAATATGATACCCATGCTAGGAAGTTTCCCTAGAATTGCATTATCTTGTTTCCTTGTAGCTTGGGTTGGGATTTATTTTATCATGTCATTTATTTAAATGCTTATGCTTAGCCCTGCTTAGAATGGGATAATTGGGATATGAGATCATCAATTTGTTTACCTTATTCTTGAATGAGATATTATGAGTTATGTAGAGGTAGGGATCGAGGCAAGTTGGATGATTTTGGTTGGCGTTGGGTGCACGAGACTCGGGTTTGGGTTTAGTACTTGCCTGGATCCTATGGACCGGTTCATGGAGCATGTAACCTGGCTTTACCGTGCCAACCACATGCTGAGATGGGGCAGCTTGGCCAATTAACTAGGTGTATCCCCGGCGTAGTATGGGTGTGTTGGATGGTGCGGGGAATAGGTGTCAGCTGGACTACCATATGAACCGCAAGGCTCAAGAGGGGGCCACTACAGCGGGTTGGAGCCTCTTGTATGCTGTTAGGGGTGAAACCTCAGTGGGCCCACGCTCGTCGGGAATCCCTTTGTAAAGGCTTCGTAGTGATCTCCTGGCTACACACCTGGGAAGTGTGAATGTGGTTCGTGGCCACTGGCATAATGGAGGTTCTTTTAGTCCACCCGGCAGCGGGGGATGGAATCACTACATGTGGGTACAGTGGTACAAACTCTACAGAGTCAAAACTATCATGACAGCCGTGCTCACGGTCAAGAGCGGCTTGGACTTATTCATGATTAGAGGATGATGACTTTGGAAGTTGTGGATGTTAAGCGGGGAGCTTAACATTGGAAATGATGTTATGGTTATGATGATGGGATGGGAGATTGGAACCATTTCACCTGTGTAGTAATGTAGGTGCTTAATAAGCTAAGGTGGTAGGTAATAATTGCGTAGTGCTTTAACCATGAGTTCAACCTCTCCTTGTTCTAGCCATGCATGACATAATTTTCCCACACTTGCTGAGTACCAACGGTACTCAAACTTGCATATTTGTTGGTTTAAATTGCTGCTCAGGTCAAGGGGATGATGTGGTGTTCAATGACTAAGACTTCGGACCCCAAGAAGGATTCTAGGTTTATGGAGTCCCCCAGGCAACGCCTATGACGGAGCCCACAAGAATAATATTCCGCTACTATTTTATTTACTTGTTATGAACTTATTATCGTCCATCGAGACATATGCTATGTAAGACTTATTTATATTCGACACCTGGCTTGTAATAAATGATGCTTCACTATTTGTCATCACATGTATGAGAAAATGATCCTAGCATACATGTGATATTCACTCGGTTGTTCTTCGGAGAAACCGGGTGTGACATCATGTTTGAAGCAAATTCATTCAAATCAACTCTCTACTTTGAATCCTTCAAACTTCAAATGGCCAAATTGGGGTTTGATCAAATTACCAAGGACAGTGTGGTCACAATATTTAGAGCAGTAGGAAAATTCAATTTCTTGGGACAAAAATTGGAACTGGGACCACTGTCAGCCTCACAAATCAACAGAACCCTCTCACACCCGAGCGCTCTGTTCTTCGGGCCGGTTGTGCGCGCGCCACCGAGGAGAATTCTGTTGGCCACCTCCTGCTTCTCTCGATCGCGCTAGAGACCAGCTGCTCGACGCCTTATCACCCCCTCGACGTGTTCCGTTTGCTCATGAACAGAGACACAGAGACTCCCTTCCTTCCTCGCGCTGAGCTCAGCCGAACCATCGCCGCCGTCTCGGTCTCGACCGTGAGCCGGCTGCTCACCTGCGAACAGAGCCCCCTCAGTAGCAAAATGGCACCATGGTCTCGTGCACGATCTCCTTGACACAAAACAAAGCTGTGATCGGCGTCCACAACCCTAGAACCCCTCCTTCTCGCGGCGGCTGCACAAGAACCCCAACTCGGGCTCATGTGGACAGCCCTAACGGAAGCTTGTCAAGCACGAGCAGAAGCACTCACAGACATGCCATATCATCGTGCTGCTTCCCTCCAAATCTCAGCCCAAGCCGTTGATCATCGCCGGAGTATTTTCAGTTTTACTTCCAGCCAGTGCAAACCAAGTATCAGGTAAGAATTTCCAAAATTCTTGCTTAATAATCGGTTCTGGTTATTCAAACTTTGCACGGAGGATCTAGGCTTGCTAGCGATCCTCTGGGAACCAAAAACCCCTAGCTAAAATCCTATGTAGGAACGCTATTTAAGTCTTCTGACGGTGTACCGTCGGTACAATCTCGGATGCACGGTGACAAGTCACTTAGAGCCATCCCCGAGCTCATGTGATTCCAAATCGATGATCTCTAGGTTCCAATGATGCTTTAGGACCGTTTTCTCAAGCGTTTGGGATGCTAGGGAGGTTGGCCAACATAGCCAAAGTTCTCCCGAAGCCGACACACATCGCCGACCATGTTCCAGTCACCGGCAGCCCGAGCTCACCGCACAAATGGATTCCTCATGCCTAAAAACACCTAGGCGGCGAGAATCATGGAGTTTGGTGGCCGGCAACACCCTTCCGGCGAGCGGCGGGCTGGCGCGGGAGCATGAGGTTGAAGACAACCCACGGGCCCCACGCGGCAGCCACTGCTTTTCAGGCGTCGGATTCTCCGTGGCTCAAGATCGGATTGTGGCTACGCGGGTTTAATTCCGTAGCCCCGTGTGTCGTTGCTTCTGGAGGTGACACGTCATCCGTGGACACCGCGGTCAGAAATTTAAACATTTCACGGTTTTCTAATTTTCCAGATTTTCCCTAAACTTCAAACATCCATAACTTTGGCTAGGATTGTCCAAATAGAGTGAACCAAATTTTGTTGGATTCAGCTCTCTGAGTACTTTCTAGCAAAACAAGCTTCCCTCCATGAAAATCAATATTTCTCCAGAATTAGTTCTCCACAATTTAAAATGTTGGGAATTTTAACTGGAGATTCCTTTTATGGAAAATTATGAAATTTTGCCAGGATGTTCATTGTAATAACCCTGAATTGACATGAAAAATTTCAGATCCATCCGTGCTTATTTAGTCCACCTAATGGTGTGATTAAGTAAACCGATCCAGAGAAAAAGAAAACTGTCCAGAAACATTTTTCAAAATTTCTCTGAACTTCATTAGCTCATATCTTTTTCTAGGATTGTCCAATTAGATGAAACCAATTCCATTATAACCATATTAAACTCTAGTTTCCGAAAAGTAATGGATTTCTCCATGAAAATCCTTAGAAAACATTAGAAGCTCTAATATTGCCAAACACATTTATTTGTGCAGGACTCCAATGAGCTTTGCTTCAAATGAAATTTGACCAAGTTCCGCTTTAGGTTGTCGCCAAACCACAGTAAAAATTTCAGATTCAGAAGTGTTGTCTAGTTAGAATTATAGTCTTTATAATCTCAAATCAACACATGTGCATTTAAATTGACATGCATTTGTATTTTTATCTCGTGTAATCGCTAAGGTCGAGGAGGAACCGGAGATACTAGATTGTATCCCTCCAGAAGAGAGTTTAATCGACGACCAGCAGCAAGGCAAGCTCCGGTTTACATTAACTTGTTTATAAAGGCTTATGTTTTGATCACTTACCTTATGCATTTCCTACTATGTGCATTAGAGTCTTGATTGGAAACCCAATTGCATAGCCAAGAGAACCAGAGATTTTGGACTTAGGAGTTGAACCTCGAGTAGCCACTGCAATTCTTAAATGGTATATGATTCGGTACAAGTCGAGTTGTTGGAACTACTCGTGAGAATAGGCTTAGAGGCACACTACTCAGTTAGAGAGATAGACAATGAATCAAAGGGCATAAAAATGAAACCGAGCGGAGAGTAAAGGCAGCAGGACTTCGGGGCCTGGGTGCCATAGCTCTGCTTGTGTCGATTGAGAACTGAGCCGTGTGCGGGCCTGTTGAACAAGCTAGAACTGTACCGAAGACCTACCGGCTATATGGGAACCGAGAAACCGATGTAATTCGGGTAGCGATATGTTGAGGCATTGCTTTTCGTCCAGAGGGTTGGTTGTGAGCAGTGAGGTGTAATCCAAGCTTATTTAGTCCACCTCATGGTGTGATTAAGTAAACTGATCCAGAGAAAAAGAAAAATGTCCAGAAACATTTTTTAGAATTTCTCTAAAATTCATTAGCTCATATCTTTTTCTAGGATTCTCCAAATTAGATGAAACCAATTCCACTAGAACCATATTAAACTCTAGTTTCCAAAAAGTAATGGCTTGCTCCACGAAAATCCTTAGAAAACCGTAGAAGCTCTATTTATGGCCAAATACATATTTATTTGTGCAGGACTCAAATGAGCTTTGCTTCAAATGAAATTAGCCCATGTCTTTGTTTAGGTTGTCACCAAACCACAGTAAAAATTTTAGAGCCAGAAGTGTTGTCTAGTTAGAATTATAGTCTTTATAAATCTCAAATCAACACATGTGCATTTAAATTGACATGCATTTGTATTTTTTATCTCGTGTAGTCGCTAAGGTCGAGGAGGAACCGGAGATACTAGATTGTATCCCTCCGGAAGAGAGTTTAATTGACGACCAGAAGCAAGGCAAGCTCCATTTTGTATTAACCTGTTTATAAAGTCTTATTTTTGATCACTTCTGATGCATTTCCTACTATGTGCATTAGAGTCTTGATTGGAAACCCAATTGCATAGCCAAGAGAACTAGGGATTTTGGGCTTAGGAGTTGAACCTCGAGTAGCCACTGCAATGCTTAAATGGTATAGGATTCGGTACAAGTCGAGTGGTTGGAACTACTCGCGAGAATAGGCTTAGAGGCACACTACTCGGTTAGAGAGATAGACAATGAATCACAGGGCATAAAAATGAGACAGAGCGGAGAGTAAGGGCAGCAGGACTTCGGGGCCTTGGTGCCATAGCTTTGCTTGTGTCAATTGAGGACCGAGCCGTGTGCGGGCCTGTAGGCAACATCGAGTACGGGCGTACGTGACGGGTTATTCAGGTAACCCTGCAGGTGTAAATCGATTATAATCGCCCTCCCTCGCGGTCAGTGAGTATCACTTGTTCACTGTACCGTGGCGTAGAAAGAACATGCTAGTTGTCATGATAAAAAGTTGTTGTTTGGAAGTCCTACGTTGTTTGTTAATGAAATGCTTTAGTTTAGAGCAAATCAAAGTTCTTTTCAGCGTTAGGCAGGTCACACAAGAGGAATGTATTTCTTGTTTGAGTGCAGACTTCCTATGTGGCTTAGCACGAGGTTTTCCACCAACTTGAGGCTAAAACTTGAAAGTAAGAGTCAACTAATTAGGTGAGTCTTTATGAAAAATACTTTCCTATTATACACTGCAAACCCAACATGTAGAGTTACATGTTTAGGTGAGATGGTCAGTCCTGCTGAGCCATCGTGCTCACTGCTTGTTTGTTGAAGCGTTTGCATAGTCTTATGAGGAGGAGGCTCCCGAGGAGGAGACGGATCCCCCAGAGAGAATCACCGTCGAGTGGGAGCCGTGCACGCCGCTATGTTAGTGTGGTGTGTGTGCTAGTGAGGACACATTCACGGGTTGGACGTGAACTCTTTTTGCTTAGTCTACGCCCGTGAGTGTAGACTATAAACGATACTTGATGTAAACTATGTTTCTAAAAAGTTTATGTAATAAAATGTAGCTTCCGCTTATTGCCTTTCTTTGTGTGTTATTCAGTGATGTCCATTGCAGCGCCCCTTAGTGAGATCATGGAATGACAGTACCGGCCGGTCCTTGACACGCTCAAGCGGCATCAGGAGCACCAGTTGGGGCTGTTTAGGAGGGTCTCAGACACGTACTTGACAGAGGAGAAGTACGCGGAGGTAAGTTGTTTGTGTTTAATTATTTCAATACTTAGTTATGTAAATGGTATGTTAATGACATAATAAATATGTACATGTCAGTATTTCCTGTTTAGAGGGTCGGCCCGAAGCATACCGAGCTCTTTGCTAGATGTGGGCTAGTGATGCTTTTATCGATAAGTCCAGAAGGGCTTGTGGATGCAGAAGTTCCAACAGGAAGCACTCCAATGGCCCCGATGGCCATGAGCGTTTGGCGAAATGCATGGTAAGAGTAATAACCCTTCTTCGTATGTCTTAATTAGCATACTAACACATATCTACAGGAGCGCGAGACCGGTCAGGTACCGACCGCCACTCAAGTCTGGAAGCGGGGTCATAAGGACACATCCCATCTTGGGGAGTGTAGTCAGGTCACGCCGATCGACTGGTAAGTTATTAGAACTTATAAATTCAATTGTTACTAATACTATTGTTGTTACTAATATGCAATTTTACCGCTTTTAGGAAAAGCATGGGCGAGAGGTCGTGAGGATACACGAAAAAGGGTACGATTGGGAAAACACGCCAATCGACCGTCAAGTCGTGTACGCTAGCGGATGCGGGAAGGCAAATGGACGGTTAGTTGGTCATTTTCTTTGTTTCTTTACAATCTTTCTTCTTTTGATTATTTTTCTTTTATTCTTTTGTAGGTTTGCCATATCCGATGGAGTTGTCGACTCGAGGGTAGCGCAACCTTCTATCGTCACTCCATCGACTGAGGGTTTCTCCATTGGCCAGACAAGTTATCGTCTCTCCCAGAGCGAGATAGAGGAGCATCATAGGGAGAGAGACGAGATGCGGAGAGAGGAGAAGAGGGAGAGAGAGGAGTTCTAGAGAGAGAGAGAGAGAGGGATGTAGCCCGGGCCGCACAGGAGCAACAAGCCACCTATATGTAATTTAATTTAAATTCATATCATTCCATTAGTACCTATGTTTTAATATTTTGCAATTGCAGGCCTTAGCTTGACAGAGTGGTAGCAGATCACGATCCCTACATGGTAGCCGTCAGAGTTGGCCCTGCCACAGGTGCCCCAGCACATGAACATTCAGATCTAGGTATGTGATCTTTATTTGCTATTTTATAATCTAAGAAAAATTTAGTGTGGGGGGGAGAGAGTAAGAGTGAGGGGGGAGAGGGAGGGAGTGAGAGATAGTGGTAGAGAGAGGGGGAGGGAGAGGGCGATGGAGAAAGTGAGAGTGTGGGGAAGGGAGAGGGAGAGAGAGTGAGAGTGGGGGGAGAGGGAGGGAGAGAGAGACAGAGTGGTAGAGAGAGAGGGGGTGAGAGAGTGGGGCAGAGAGAGGGCGAGGGTGAAAGTGAGAGTGCGGGGGAGGGAGAGGGAGAGAGAGTGAGAGTGAGGGGGGAGAGGGAGGGAGAGACAGAGTGGTAGAGAGAGGGGTTGAGAGAGAGAGAGAGAGTGGTAGAGAGAGGAGGAGAGGCAAGGGAGAAAGTGAGAGCGCGGGGGAGGGAGAGGGAGAGAGAGTGAGAGTGAGAGTGAGGGGGGAGAGGGTGGGAGAGAGAGATAGAGTGGTAGAGAGGGGGGTGAGAGAGAGAGAGGGAGTGGTAGAGAGAGGGGGACTGAGAGGGGGGGATAAAGAAATTAGTGAGTTGGAAGCTCAAACTCACTCTAACTATTTATTTGCATGCAGGGTTCGACAACGGAGGCTCAAACTCCACCGCCACAACTACCGGCACCGAGAGGAGGGCGCGGAGACAGATTCTTCGGCTCCGGAGCGAGTGGAAGGGGTAGTATTTAGCTCCTCGTTGTTTTATATTTTGGATGATTATTTGATGGAATATCTTATTGCGTATATGAATAGCTGTTCTGTAAGCCGTCCATCGTGCCATGGTAGCTGTTTTCTGTTTTTTTTAATTAAAAATCTTATTTACGACGGCCAGCTATACAGGGCCGTCGTAAGTTAACCTACATAACTTACGACGGCCTGAGGTCCAAGCGGGTCATAAGTTAACCTACATAACTTACGACGGCCAGGGGTCTATGCTGTCGTAAGTTAGGTGCCCAACCTGCCACGTGGCACGGCCATGGGCGACGGCCCTTATTTACGATGGCTGGGAACGACCGCCGTAGGTAAGTTATTTACGACTGTAACTGTCGTAATTAATGTTATTTACGACCAATTAATAGACAACGGCCAGAAACTATCGCAAATAAATAAAAATTGTTGGATAAATATTCTTTTATTTACGACGGTTTATGGCCGTTGTAAATTGATCTATTTCCTGTAGTGTGCATTGAATTCATCGATCATCCAGACAACCGGACTAGTGTTGTTGCAAGTGAAGGGTACAGTCTTCTCAAAGGATCATGCTTTGATGTGCTGGAAAATTTGTTTGGCTCATAGAGTAGAGACGACTAAATTTTTGGATGTCATCGGACCACTAGAAAGCCAGTCATCTTACTAATAGCTTTTTTTTCTCAATACAGCCCCATGTGATGAACTTGTGTCTTCTTTTTTGAGTTTTCTATGCTAAGTTCCTGGAATGTTTGTACTTTGTCGCCCTTGTATCAGTTGACTTGCAAGAATTTTATATACACTATAAGTATGGTTTAGGCCTGTTTGGGTTGCCTGTTTATTTGAGAAGAGACAATTTTCAGTCGGTTGGAACGAATCATTCTGTGAAAATTGTAGTTCTTGATGATAAGTTATTAGTGAAATTTATTATAGTATGATAATCAATCAGTAACATGCCGAAGAAAGAGAAACTTTAAGAATCAATACCGGACTCTAGAACTGGAGTTCCTTACACATTTTACTTTTCCTGAAAAAGCCCTTACTGATAGGTTCCTATGTATCATCGTTCAGACTGATGCAATCCATGCTAACTGTCATGGTCCGATGTTGTTGTCCGGTTTCTAGTACCATTCGACAATGTATCAAGGATGCCGGTGAAAACCAAATACCTTCATATATGTCGATAATATGGGATCAGGAATCGACTTGTCTAAGTTCATGTCGGAGTTCTCAGCAAAATGTACCAGCTCTGGTAACTTGCGCCCCGAGCCTGCTACCATGGTCAGCTTGCGCGCCAAGGCCGGCGTGGTGGCGGACGGGCACCATGCTGTTCCAGGACACAGACCGCAGTTACGCGTGTGGATGGAGCTCGCCGGTGAAGAGGAAGGAGGTGGAGGCGCGCCGGCTTACCTCCGCGATGATGACAGCCTTAAGATCGAGTGCACCATATCACCTTCTTACAACATCCATGGTCTTTTGGATCCCCGCTGCTGGCGGCACCGGCTCATGTCGTGGTGGATCCACGAGACGAGCTGTCTAGCTGTAAGACCAATATTTTTTCATAAAGAAAAAGAGAGAAAATGATTGTAAATGTGAAATATATTACTACGTGAAAGACAAGTTTCATCATTACGCGTGCATATGTGTGGAACAGTTTAAATCTCAAATTCGGTAGAAATTTGTTTGAATCTGAAGTGAAATTGGGAAAAAGAAAACAAAAACGAAAATGGTTATTGGGCCACAACCTACCCTTTTCAGTGTGTTGGCCCGTTCCTGGCGTAGGGCCGAAACAGGCTGACCCAAACATGCCCACGCCTCCCCTTATCTCTTTTCCCTATCGCGTGGAGCCCGCTTGTCAGATCCGTCTTCCCGCGACCTGGCCAACTGCCACAGTGCCTCGCCACCCACTTCATGGACAAACTCTGACCCCAGACTTGCCTTCTTCTAAGAAACCAACAAAACCCACTTCCCTATAAATACTAGACGACCATGACCTGTTGGTTATAATAAGATCTAGATGTTGAATACATTAGTAAAGTGGTGTTAGAGTGAGGTTCATGTAAGTTTTGAGCATTCTGATGGAATAAGTCTTGTGTGTTATTTTTGGTCCCAAGTAGGACAGCATCTAGGACTGACATCTTAGACTAGCATCTTAGCATATGCTTGTATTAGGACAACATCTCTTAGTACAATATCTTAGACTAGCATCTCAGCATATGCTTGAACAACATCTTAGACTAGCATCTTAGACTTGCATCTTGTTATATGCTTGACTGTCTTGGGTAGCTATAAATATGTAAGGCAACCCCTCATTGGGCAATGGCATTGTGTGAGAAATAAATCAGAAAATTATCTCAACTCCTAGTGTCATCCTCTTTCTCAGTGATAGTAAGAGTTTAGCTACTAACAAGTGGTATCAGAGCCATTCTATCCTGCAGCCTAAACATTTCCTACTCATCTCCTTCCCACGCCTCTCTCCGTCCTTATCCGGCAGCAGGAACACCTACTGTTCTAGCTCATCCATCCTCTACTGCATAGATGAGCAACAACTTGTCTGAGGCAGTCTCTTTCCCACACAACAGCACCCCACTAGCGCACCATGTCTGAAGGACAGTCTCAGCGCTCGGTCGCCTCAAGCACGTGGCATCGGCAGGAGGCCGAGGTCACCACGGCAGTTAAACACGAGCGAGCGGCGACAGAGACTGCAGCGATGGTGGCAAGGGCGGCAAGGCTGGTGGCGGCGGAACTGGCAGCATCGAGGGCGGAAGTAGATGCAGCAGCGGTGGCGGATGCAACGCAGGCGATCGCAGCAGAGCTCGAGGCTCTGCACGGCAGTAGCGCCAGCGGCTCTGTTTCAAACGACGGCAGCACCAAAGATGAGCTCAAGCTAGCGAGGGAAGCAGCACGAGCGCAGGTGGCACAGCGGGCAGCCACGCACCCCCATGGGCGCGACGGCGGCAGCCTAGACGGGCACGGACGCGCCGGTGGCACTCCCGGCGGTGCCGGTTGGGTCGATGGAGATCTCGGCCTCTACAGGCGGCATGACTCTCTATCCCCGGGCAGGTATCATGTGTTGGGAGCAAAAAATGGTTGTGATGTTTTGCAGGTATGAGAAGTAGAGAAACAAGGTGGAATATGATCTTTTATCTCAAGAACTCAAGGTACAGAAGACTTCGGTGAAAATAACCTATCCGAGACTGGAGGAACATCTTCGGGAAGCATTTTTACCTTGGAAACTCAAGATACAAGCGTCCGGGTGGCAGATTGACCTGAGAAGACCGAGTTACCTCGTGGCCACAAGATCAATCAGCTAAATCACAAGATATAA
This sequence comes from Neostapfia colusana, assembly GCA_030760725.1. NCBI lineage: Eukaryota > Viridiplantae > Streptophyta > Magnoliopsida > Poales > Poaceae > Neostapfia > Neostapfia colusana. The sequence continues at coordinate 7,191,085 of JASWHV010000012.1, read as the reverse complement.
AAGCTGAGAAGACTTAGACATTCTCAGTAGAACTAAAACTATGTAAATAATAAAGTTAGCGTCATGTAATCTTCTTGAAGGTCTAGCACATCATTCGTTCGTGCATTTAGATAAGATTGAATCTTAGAGATTAGAGAGGATCTTAGTTTAAACTTAGGAAATAAAATCTTGCAGTTTGTATCGAGTCTTTATAAAGGCAACTCTCTGCCAAAGAAAACACAACGACAGATCAATTCAACACAACTTTTTGTTCATCTACTTTACTTTTATGTTTTTGTAGTTTGTAGCTCCTTTGTTGCTTTGCTGAGGACAGCATCCGTCCCTCTCCATGTAAGTGAGATGTATCACGTTCCTGATCTTAGGAACTTCACTTTTATCTCAGTTTCGGCGAGCTAACATCGAGATTTCCCGAAGTACAGGTGACTTGGATCATCTGTTGGTGGCTCCAAGCGACTTCGAATCTCTGTTCCACGAACAGAATTGGTGACTCCGCTGGGGAGAGACGTCATTCACGTCGACCAAACACATCTACTACATGATCGGAACACTCTTGTACCGATCGCATCAAGGAAGGGTATGGCCGACGCTTCAAGAAGGAAAGCCGAAGGCAAAGCCGTCGACGCGAGCAACGTCATTGACGTCCAGCTCGAGGATCTATCGCAGGAGGAACGTGAACGCATCCAGGAAGAACTAGAGCAAGAGATCTAGGAGAAAAACATGGCGCGACATCAAGTCAAGCTTGCTTGCTTCAACAAGATGCGAGGAGGCATTGTCCAGAAGGCCAACACACGTGAAGCAACAGCTTGCAAGGTAAATCCACCGATATCACTCGAAGAACTCGTACAACTTGTAGATGTATCGGTCACTGCAAAGTATAACGCTGATGTAGAGCAGATGGCATCGTCGGTAGTGTACAAGATCAAAAACCGTTCGACATGTTCAAAACCGACATAGAACACATGATAAATCATAACCTTCACCGGCAGATCCGATCTACCGTGCAACAGGTGCAAGACGATGCAGTAGGCAAACGTGTAGGAGCTAACGTGAGCAGTGCAGCAGCAGGGAACGCAGCCAGTGCGCCATCACCTTGCATTCCATCTACGTACATGCAAGCAAGACAACCTACCTTGCACGTGCAGCAGCCATACTATTAAACGGTGGCATATGGACCTGCCGTTCCACCCACAGGGAGTGGTGTACGCTCGTGCCAGTACCCGACGTGTACTTCCCTCCAATACCCCCACAAGTTGCACCGTGCAACTTTCTTGAGGCTCCCATGCCACAGAACCATGCACCACACAAAGAACTCAGGGAACAAGTGACTAGAACGCTTAGAGAACTCAGAGTAGCAACAAGAACAACGATTAGAAACTACCAAAAGCCTTACCCTGACCACTATGATAATGCCCCGTATCCCAGAGGGTTTAGGGTGCCGGATTTCACTAAATTTAGTGGGGAGGACTCTAAAACTACTCAAGAACATGTAGGCCAATTCTTGATCCAGTGCAACGACGTGGATCACTGACGTTCACCGGATCAGATTGTTCCCCTTGTCCATGACCAACACAACCTTTAGCTGGCTTACATCGTTAGCTCTTAATTCTGTCCTAACTTGGCCGTGTTTAGAACAAAAATTTCATGAATACTTCTTCACCGGTGAAATAGAGATAAGATTGTTCCATCTAACCGCGGTGAGGCAGAGACACAATGAGTTTGTAGCTGACTACATCAAACGGTTTAGGGAAATGAGGAACAAATGCTTTAACTTAACCATAGGAGAGAAAGATTTGGCCGATCTAGCGTTTGCATGGCTTTTATCTTATCTTAAGGAAAAGATGGATGGCGTCGAGTTCGGGGACGTCAACCAAGTCTTGCAACGAGCTGTGGCACACGAGAACCGAGCCATAGAGGCTAAGGTACACGGCCGGTTCAAAGAGATCAACCACAGGGACCGGGAGAAGCAACACGTCAACCAACTTGGGGAAGACTCGGCCAGTGATGAGGACATGGAAGTGTGTGTGGCTGAGTGGGTTGAAAACCACAAGAACAAGCCTCTGGTTTGTACTTTCTTGAAGCCCAACCCCGGGAAGAAGGAAGAGATGAAGTTCACCTTCGATGTAACAAAGTGTGACAAGTTATTTGACATGCTCTTACAAAACAAAGTGATCAAGTTTAAGAATGGCCACGTTATTCCATCACCCGAGCAGCTAGCCAACAAAAGATATTGTAAGTGGCACGACTCTTATTCTCATTCGCCTAATGAGTGTAACTTCTTTTGTCGGCAGGTACAATCGGCTCTAAATGGTTACCAATTGACACTTGGTGATAGCCACCGAATGAAGCTGAACATGGATCCTTTACCAGTCAACATGGTTAACATTGAAGGAAAAAGATCCTTGTGAGGACTGATCAGGCATCGGCAACCAACGGAAAGAACATGGTCGTGTCCGATGACCTTCGGAAGAAGATGATCAAGCCTCGGAACCCCGAGGTCGGCAGGTAGAAGCTCAACGAGCCAAGAAAGGTAACTCAGTTCAAGCCGACCTCAGAGTATTTGATCACCAAATACATCAGGAAGAGGCAGGCAAGAAGTGTATTCCACAGGCTAAAAGAGTGCAAGTGTGATGGGTCGAAGATCTTCATCAACAGAAGCCTTGGGAGCACTCTCGGGAAATCCAGGTTCGGGAGGCCTTGGCACCTTGAGAATCCAGTGATTTTCTAAGATAAATCGACCTCCCAAAGGGCTCGGGGGCACGACGCGGGGATCAGCGTTACCTCAAGAAATTGGTGGATTCCCAAGGTAAAACACCCTCCCGAGCGGCTCGGGGACCTCGGGTGCAAGAGCATCACCCGGGTAAGCAAGGAACCAGCACTGCAACTTGGAGACCGAAGCAAAAACCACAGGAAAGCGTTGATTCCTCAAGCTAACCTCATAAACACAGCCAGAAGACCCAGGCTGAAGGAAACATGAGCTCGGGTCACCAAGTGCTGGTGATCGGATCGGTACCTGGCCCCTAGCAACTAAGGGATTGAAGGCCAGTTTATAAAGCAAGGTAGCCAGAGGGGATGAAACAAGACAAGATCAAGACAGCGGCTCCGGGAACAAAGCCGGAACCCCAATGGTGCCCTACAGGGCTCAACAAGACACAAAAGAGACATGTACAAAGGCTGAGGGCTCTGGAACTTGCTGAGAAGAGGAAGGAGGAGCATAGGGATCGTTGGTTCAACCAAGCACGACCAATGATCACCAAGAAGACTTGGAAGGAGAAGAGGATTGCCTGGGAGGAAGCTGGAGGTGATGAGAATGAAGAAAACCTCACGGGCAAGGAAGAAAACCAAGTTGAGGTAAACATGAAGTTTCATTTGCCTTCTGAATTTTGTCTTCTGGATGTTGAGATGGCCGAGCTCGATTTAGGAGCTAAGAACATTGTTTTTGAGAAACCAGAACTGCTCAGCCAACACATGAAACCATTGTACATCCAAGGACACGTCAATGGAACACCAGTGGGAAGGATGTTGGTCGATGGAGGAGCAGGGGTCAACATAATGCCAATATCTATGTTTGAGAAGCTTGGATACTGAGAGAGCAACCTCATCAAGACCAACAAAACCTTGAGTGAGTTTGCTGTAGACCCAACCGAAGCCAAAGGAATACTATTGTGGAGCTCATGGTTGGAAGCAAGACCCTGCCCACAACATTCTTCGTCGTCAACGTGAGGAGTCGGTACAACTTGCTCCTTGGATGAGACTGGATTCATGCCAATGGGTGTGTTCCATCCACACTCCACCAATGCCTCGTCCAATGGGTCGACGACGAGGTAGAAGTGGTTGAGGCTGATAATTTGGCTTGCATAGCAATGGCCGAGTCATCTGTCTTCAACATGAAGATATTAGGTGTCTCACAGGTCGGAATTTAACCGACTATGACTTTGTGAGCGTAGGAATGGATGGGTTTGTGCCCGTATGTGTAAAGCCGACTGACTTCACTTGGCTCAGTAATGTAACATGAAAATGCAAGATAAACGAGGTCATTTAACTTGGCTGCAGGATATAACCGAGCAGTATCATTTAGATAGAAACGATATGGGCGAGTTAGTGGAGGACTTTGACGACTTAGGGAAGCTCAGGCAAGGGTTTTCCTCGGTGGACGAACTAGAAGAGATAAACCTCGGGGATGGATCGACACATCGGCCAACCTTCATCAACAAAAACCTCAAATGTTCCCAGAAGCAAGAGGTAAGCCAACTACTTAGAGAATATATGGATTATTTTGCATGGGAAAAGACCGAGATGCTAGGATTTAGCCGAGAACTTGTGGAACACAACCTGCCGATCAAGCCAGGCTTCATACCTTACAAGCAACCGTTCAGATGATTCAACCCGATCATCCACGACAAGACCAAGGAAGAAGTGAATCGTCTACTCCAAGCTAAGTTCATTTGGCCCTGCAGGTATGCCGAAGGGGTGTATAACATAGTCCCGGTGGAGAAGAAAAACACGGGGAAGTTGAGGATGTGCATAGACTTCCGAGACCTCAACCGGGCTGCAGCCAAGGATGAGTACCCCATGCCCATTGCTGACGTGTTGATCAACAATGCTTCGGGGCACAAGATGATCAGCTTCTTGGGCGGAAATGCAGGGTACAACAAGATATTCATGGCTGAGGAAGACACGTCGAAGACAACTTTTTGTTGCCCCGAGTTTGTGGGATTGTTTGAATGGGTTTTCATGACCTTCGGGTTGAAAAGCGCCGGTGCAACAAACACAAAGGGCCATGAATCTGATATTCCACTACATGTTAGGAGATATTCTTGAGGTGTGTATTGATGATCTCGTGGTGAAGTCATTTGGATTCAAAGGGCATGTGGCTGACTCGAGGGTGTCTTTTGAGAGGATGAGAAGGTATGACCTTAAGATGAACCCTCTCAAATGTTTGTTTGCCGTGTTGGCTGGATGTTTCTTGGGTTTTATCGTGCATAAACATGGCATAGAGGTCAACTCCAAGAAAGTTGAGGCTATCAGAAGGATAAAGGAGACGACATGCAAGAAAGACGCACAAAGTTTGATGGGGAAGGTCAATTATCTTAGAAGGTTCATTGTAAACTTGGCGGGGAAGATTGGAACTTTCATGCCACTCTTGAAACTCAAGCATGAGCATAAGTTTACTTTGGGGGGGGGGGCAGAGCAGAAGGAGGCTTTCAAGAGGATCAAAGAATACTCCCCACCGGTCTTGCGTGCACCACAGATAAGGCATCCCTTCTGACTCTATATAGCTGCCCAAAGGCAAGTTATCGGGGCCGTTTTAACTCAGGAAAGCCGAGGTAAAGAGAATTTTGTAGCTTACTTGAGAAGATAACTCCTAAATGCCGAAACAAGGTACACTTTCATTGAGAAACTTTATCTTTGTTACGCATGTTGCAAGCTTCGACATTATCTCCTTCCCAGTACGTGCTTCGTGACATGTCAACACGACATCATCAAGCACATGTTGCAACAACCAATTTTGAGTGGCAGGATAGGCAAATTGGCGTACTCGTTGGTGGAATATGATCTAGTGTTCGAGCCTCTCCGGATCTTGAAGGGCCAGGTTGTAGCAGACTTCATCGTGGAGCACGATGTGCAACTCGAAGAGGAATGCATGGTCGAGGTACGTCCTTGGAAGCTGCTCTTTGATGGATCGGTTTGCGACAGGGGTCAAGGAGTCGGGTATGATATGGTTTCACCCACAAATGTGATGTATGAGTTCTCTGTTTGGCTCAACTTCGTGTGCACCAAAAATCAAGCCGAATATGAGGCCCTTCTGAATGGCTTAGAGCATTTGGTCGACATGGGGATCAAGGATGTTGAAGTTTTTGGTGATTCTAGGCTTGTCATCTAGCAGATCGGTGGTGAAAGCCAATGTTACGATGGAACTTTGAACGATTATCGTGAAAGGTGTCTAGATATCGTCAAGACTTTGGATACATTATGTGCCAAACACATAACAAGAGAAGAAAACTGGAGAGCAAATGACTTGTCACAACAGGCATCGGGCTATGAAGTGAAAAGAGGGAAGTTCCACGTAAAAACAAGACCGATATTGTCCAAGGCTGATCAGATCAAGGTGCAACAGAACAATTCGGTCAGTTTTGACGTGTTGGATGTTGAGGATTGGAGGCCAGCAATCATATGATGTATCAGAGACCCAAACACGTGCAAGGATAAAAAGGTTTGGCATCAAGCATTAAGGTACACATTGTTCAACGATGAACTCTATTGCCGAACCATAGATGGACTCTTGTTAAGGTGTCTAGACAAAGATCAAGCCAAGGAGGCCATGGGAGAAGTGCACGAAGGTCTTTGTAGCATGCATCAGTCGGCTCACAAGATGTAACACCCCAAAACCTGTTAAGAGGGGAATTTAAAAATTTTTGGGCGTATTGCATGTGGTGCAGAAATTCAAATTCAAACTGGAGTTCAAATTCAAATCAAAACAGAAAAGAAAAGGAAAAGAAAAAAAAAGAAAAACCCCACCGGCCTGTGGGCCGAAACCCACCAGCCGGCCCAATCTCCCCGCGCCAGCCCCAAACCGCGCCCCTCTCTTCCTCTCACTGACATGCGGGGCCCGTGTGTCATCCCTCACCTCCCGCGCGCTCGGCCGACCCCGGGACTCTTCTCGCACCCGAATCCAAACCACCTCCGGAAACCCGCGCCTCAGCCCGAATTTCGGTCCCGGACGTCTCCAACTCGATCCCAACAGACCGCCGCCCTCCCTCGTCTATATAAACGCCGGCATCGTCCTGTTCCCCCACCCCCGATCGGCTGTTTTTCCTCCCGGTGAGAACCGAAGCTTCTACCGCCGTTTTCCTTCGATCCTCGGTCGGATTTCCTGATCTAACGCGCGGGTCATGTTCCACCGCCTCCGGGGAATCTCGCAGGTGAAGGAAACCCGGTGTTTTGCGCTCTAGACACAGCTCCGACGAGCACCGCCGTGTTTTCACCTCGGACCTCGTCGTCGACCGCCTTCCAGGGCCTCCGAGCTCAAGAAAAACCCCGAGGTGAGATCCCCTGCCTCCCCTCTTCCGTTCCATGCCAAGAAATCCAAGTTTTAGGAAGTACAACGAAAACCCGAAGTTTTCCGGTGAGATCACCGCCTCCCGCCGCCGCGCGCCGCCGGGCAGCGCCGCCCGTGCACGACCAGGGCGACGTGGCCCCCTAAGGCCCGTCCATTTCAAATCGTACGGTTCCCATTAGATCTAACCCGTACCGCTTCGCGTTATAATCTCAACCGTCTATTTTAAATCGGACGGTCCACATCAGCCCCGCGTTATAAAGGCCGGGATTCTTACACGCTACCCCCTGGGGATCTCGGAAAACATGAGCTAGCCCCGGAAACTTCTGATCTAGCCCCTGGAACTTCAGAAATTCATGTAAATTCATTTAAAAATCAGTTTTAGCCCCTGGACTTAATAAAAATTAGGAAAACCCCTCTGTTATGTGTAGTTAGACCCCTGGAAATTTATGAAATAAGAAATTAGACCCTGTAGTAGGGTGGATTTACCTTTTTGACCCTATATGATATTAAATTCAGAATTGATTAGGATTTAAATTTAAAAGGTGAGGCAAACACATTGTAAATTCAAATTTAAACTCTCCTAGCACTTGGAAAACTTTAGAATGAGTTAAAAATAGATTTTTAGGCTAAAATGAATCTGTCTAATTGATTGTTCACATTTATTAGTTATAGGGGCACATTCTTTAGGTTAGGAAATAATTATGAAAATTGGTAAAAATAAATTTAAATTAGTTCACATCAGAGGAGAAGTTCAAAGATATATTATTTAATATTTTAGATCAGAACCTATTCTGTTTAGATGATATGTCCTACTATTTAATATTAAAACTCACTTTTTGGCATAGAAAATAAATCTGAAAAATATAGGAAAATGGGTATGCATAATTAGAAAATGATAAATGAAGTCTCTAAATCCAAAAACTTCATTTTAGGATTTAGTAGAAGATCTGAAAACCTATTTGGAGTAGGAAATTACCTTTCATGCAAACTTGGTAGTTAAGAAGTGTATTAATTGAATATAAAGAATTTGTTCAAATTGGAAATTCATATAAAGTGTGCAAACAGAAATCTGAATACAAAAGTTAGAAATCACATACATATGTTTAAAAGTACATGTAGGCCAAAAATCAACACATGTAGATTAACCACAAAACTTAGAAATGTGAATGACTTTCATAGGTATGTATGTGTGGTTTGTATGAAGTGAAAGTGTGAACTATGTCTTATGGATTGTTGTTTTCTTTTGCTATGTGTGTTGGCATGAGTAGAACCTGCCCCAGAGCAAGTTCTCCCCTTCCAAGACCAAGACTTTCCATTCCCAGAGCAGCAGGAAGAAGGCAAGTGTCCTTGACCACTTTGATCCTATACTAGGATGTGTAGCTAGAATTATTTGCATTGTTAATTGAAATATGAAACCCATGCTAGGAAGTTTCCCTAGAATTGCATTACCTTGTTTCCTTGTAGCTTGGGTTGGGATTTATTTCATCATGTCATTTATTTATATGCTTATGCTTAACCATGCTTAGAATGGGGTAAGTGGGATATGAGATCATCAACTTATTTACCTTGCTCTTGAATGAGATATTATGAGTTATGTAGAGATAGGGATCGAGGCAAGTTGGATGATTTGGTTGGTGCTGGGTGCACGAGACTCGGGTTTGTGTTTAGTACTTGCCTGGATCCTAAGGACCGGTTCATGGAGCATGTAACCTGGCTATACCGTGCCAACCACATGCTGAGATGGGGCAGCTTGGCCAATTAATTAGGTGTATCCCCGGCGTAGTACGGGTGTGTTGGATGGTGCGGGGAGTAGGTGTCAGCTGGACTACCGTATGAACCGCAAGGCTCAAGAGGGGGCCACTGCAGCGGGGTTGGAGCCTCTTGTATGCTGTTAGGGGTGAAACCTCAGTGGGCCCACGCTCGTCGGGAATCCCTTTATAAAGGCTTCGTAGTGACCTCCTGGCTACACACCTGGGAAGTGTGAATGTGGTTCGCGGCCACTGGCATAATGGAGGTTCTTTTAGTCCACCCGGCAACGGGGGATGAAATCACTACATGTGGGTACAGTGGTGCAAACTCTGCAGAGTCAAAACTGTCATGACAGCCGTGCTCACGGTCAAGAGCGGCCTGGACTTATTCATGATTAGAGGATGATGGATTTGGAAGTTGAGGATGTTAAGCAAGGAGCTTGACATTGGATATGATGATTATGGTTACTTGATTTTGATGATGGGTTGGGAGATTGGGACCATTTCACCTATGTAGTAATGTAGGTGCTTAATAAGTTAAGGTGATAGGTATTAATTGCGTAGTGCTTTAACCATGAGTTTGTAAAAGTCCCAAAAATGTGTATGAATAAAAACCAAGGTTCGAATTCATGTGTGGCAAAGACATGAAAAATAGGACTTGCTAAAACTTTTCTTCATGTAAAGTAATACATGGATGATCATCCATGATGAGGCTCACCTTTTTATTTAAAAGTGTTGAACCAATAAGGAGTTAAATACCTCTTTGCATGTAAGTTTAAAATTCAGATTTGAAATTCAAAGTTCACACATATGGTGACCCAAAAACTTTGAATTAACATGCAGCCATATAGTTGAGTTTTTAGGAAAAAGGTTATCACCAACTTTTCAATTGTAGGGTGGGCTCAAAGGAGAGCTAAAGAGAAGAAATTGCAAATTCTAAACCAAATTCAGATTTAGTCTTGCAAATTCAAACTGAATTTGAAGAATTCAAATTCTAGCCCACCTTTTTAAACTTAGCATTCTGGGGATTGAAAAGATCAGCTTGAGAAGATATTTGGGGAAGAAATGTGGGGTGGGACCCATATGTCATAGAGCTAAAGGAGGAGCCTTACTCACTAAGTTTTACTCTCGGTGGGAACTTTTCCCGAACAGCTCGCGAGCGCCACCGAGCAGCTTGCAACGCCAGCTCCTGCTGCCGGTCTCCACGCGTTGGCGGCCCAGGGTCGGTTCTCACCGCTTCAGCAACGTGATCTCTCCCTCCTCGGACCAAGCCGACAGCAGTTGCTTCCTCTCCTCACGATCAGCAGCCACTCCTTGCGCTGTTTTTCCTTCACCGGCGCTGCTCTACTGCTCCCTGGCTCCCGGCCAGCCCAGCGCCTCTCCGGCAGGCTCAAGAGGCCACAGAGGTGCGCCAGGAGGTACTGATCCTCATCCCGTCGTCCTCCTGCTCTCCCCGACGCCGGCTCGCCGGAATTCGATTTTTGGCACCAGCGCACGTATAGAACAGACCGTGTTTAATTCGTGAAATTCTCCCAAACCGATTGATCATACCTCCTACAATTCAAACCACAGCAACTAGATGCCCTAGCGCCCTCCCACGCCGAAAATCAAAGAAAACCGACCCTCCTATGCCCCGGGCGACGAGAAATCATCGCCGGCGGCCAAAACTGCCACGGTCCACGGTGACGACTAGGTTGCAGCCACTTTCTGCACGATTTGATCTCCGTTCCATGTTCCTAGAACCATAGGGATGCTGTAGGACATCGTAGCTCGCCGGGAGATGCCTTGGACACACTGGAACGCGTCCATGTCAAGCTCCCGAGCCGTCCCGCCGGTGTCGACCCACCTACAACCGTTTTCACGCGGGGAAACCTTGCCCGGCAGCTGCGCCACGTTCCCAGGAGCATGTAGGGCGAAACCGGAGCTCATTTGGTGGAGAAATGAGAGAGAATGAGCCATGCCAAGTTTTCTGCCGGTGTGCACCCACGGGCTCTGGCGGGAGGTTGAAGAAGCACCTGACCCGTGGGCCCCACGTGCGACTGTTCTGTTTAAAATCAAACAGAGAGTTGTTCAAACTTGTAAAATGCATAACTTGGTGTAGGAAGCTCCCAAAATAGTGAGATAAATTTTGTTGGACTCCTCTAAAAGAGTACTATCCAGAGGTACAACCCAATAATTATGAAAACCCCTGGTTTTGGCTCATTAATTCATAGAAGGAAAAGCTTGTGGGAATTTTTCCAGGAGTTCTATGTATTGGAAAGTCCCCAAATTTGGGCAGGAGAGTCTTCCAAAAATACTTGAACTCCAGTAAAATTTTCAGAAGCATTGGACCTCATTTGCTTGGCCAAATGTGGTGTTAATTCCTTATATCTCTGAAAATGGGAAAATAAACAGAGGTCAATTTCAGAATTTTTCCCCAAACTTTAGAACCTCATAACTCTTGCTAGGAATCCCCAAATTTAGTGATTCAAATTGGGTTGGATTCATATTGAATAGCTCTGTCCAAATCTACAACCCAATTTGTATGAAACACATTATTTAATTCTGGAAAATTCTTGGAAGTTTTTTTGAAAAAGATTTATTGAGGGAGTTTGGTTTATCCAAAAATACCCACATTTTGCCAGAATATTCTTTAGAATATTTTTGACCATATAGAAAATTTTCAGCTCATTTGGACATTATTTGAGGAGGAATTTGCTAAATGATAACTACTGTGCTCAAAGGAGTCCAGAAACATTTTCAGAAAATGTTTCTCACCTCAAAAATCTATTCTGAGCAATCCATAGCTCCAAAAATCATAGGAAAATTTAGGCAAGCTCTCTGGGACATACTTAGAATTGTATTTCACTTAGTTGGGCATGAAAATGCACATTACTACAGAATTAATTCTGTTGAGTATAAATGCTTAAAGAATTTTTCTGGGAGAACTACCCAAGTAAAAGGGCTAAATTTTGGACCAGATGGCCCTCATGTGATCAAGAACTCACATGTAAATTATCAGCCCAAGATGAGTCCTGGAACTCCCTGTTCTTGTTCTCCATACTTGTGTATATGTGGGAATACATAAGAGATATTGTGAGAATTGGGGAGGACACAATATGACTCCACATTAGCTGCAATTTGGCAAGCTAAATCCTTAGGTAGTATAGAACCTGCTGTAAAAGTTTTGAGGCCATTGGAGTTCTTGTTCTTCAGTTGCACTCAAATCTTTTCAGCTTCTCTATTATGTTCATTAGGGGAAATGATTAGTGTATAGCTAAGGCCTTAAGGTCAAATTAGTTTATTTCTGTTCTTTGCACAACAGAGGCAAACCAAGCCATGCTTGGCTTTTCCACACAACCTCTGTACTAAGAAATTAATTCCATAACTTCTTTCCATTACATTCTATAAAATATGTGCATATGCATCTCAGTAGGAACCCCAACGAAGGGGACTCAAAGGAGTGATTCATCGAAGTGGATCAAGCTCTGGAGAGTCAAGGGTGGATCTGCAAGGACACTAACTGATATATACGACTACCCTGCAAAACAGGCAAGCTCCGGTTTGCATTTAACAGCTATTAAGTTTCTATTTTTGTATTCACTTTCGGTTAAGACATGAACTGTGCATTAGGTCTAGTGATTGATACTCCTCTTGCATAGCCAAATGACCCATGGAGTATTGGGTAGGTGTCGTTCACCGTGTAGAACAGCCATGCTTAAGTACGGTTCGGTAGAAGTCGAGTGGTGAGATGCTACTCGCAGATTTAGGAACAACAGGGGCATACGGGATTGGTTCGTAATTGAATTAGCAAGTTAAAGTTGAGACCGGAAGGTTGTAGGAGCAGCAGGACATAGGGGCCTGGGTGCTGTAGACCTGTCCGTGTCGGTCAAGGACCGATCCGTATGCGGCCCTGTTGAACAAGTTTCAGTTGTGTATCGCACTCATGCTGGCTATATGGGACCCAGTAAACCGATGTACCTCGGGAAGCTGTTGTTGGGACTTTTCGGGTCGCCTCAGGCGGATGGCCGGTGTGCAGTATGTGGGGAATATTCTCATGACATCTCACGTCGGAAGGTGCACCATGAGAGTAGCTACTGTACGGGCCGACTTGATCGATTCAGCGGGGGTTAAACGGGGGAAAGGCTGCCACGTACGACGTCAGTGATGGTTGTTGTAGGCAACGTCGAGTACGGGCGTACGTGTCGTCTAGTCCGGGTGTTATTGATTCGAATCACCGTCGCTCGCAGAATGGACCGAGCATACTTGTTCTCACAGTCGTGACGTAGTAAGAACTTGCATGAGAAAGGAACTAATCAATTTGAGGTGAAGTATTATCCCACCTTGGTATTGGATCTTGATGAATAGGCTAGTGCAAACTCGATTCTTTTATGCCATGAGCAATTTACATCGGGGGAAAGCGTTTCTTGTTTGATTGTGGACTCCCGATGTGGCGTGCCCAGGGTTACTTAAAATGCTGCAATAAATACCTGAAAATAAGGATTCACTTTTAAGCGAGTTAATTATGCTTATGCCATCCTATGTTAGGTTCATAACCTCACTTAGAGTTTCATGTTTAGGGTGACGGTTAAGTCTTGCTGAGCGTTATGCTCACGGATGCTATCCGAGTTGTTTTGCAGGTAATTGACACGATGCTTATGAGAAGGGATGCCGATGAGACTCGGGAACCTCCGAGTGTTTACTCAAAGAGCATCCTCGCCGCTGCAGATTGATCTTCGTGTTGCTAGTAAGAAATGTCCGCGGGCTGGACCGTTTCTTTGTTGCTAGTTTAGATATGAATCGTGAGAGTGATAGTCTTCCGCTGTAGTTTACTCTGATATAACTATTTGTAAAACATTCTTGTACGCTTCCGCTAAACTATTTATGTAATATGATGTGTTTCTGCAACCCGTGTGCTGTTGGGTGCCGCATAACACGGCACCACCCGACGAGGTCCTGTGGGGCCGTCTCAGCGTGGTATCAGAGCTGCGTTGGGAACAGAGCACGGATTGAGCATCATATTATGTCAAAAACTTAGGATACGGTGAGATAACGGTACTAGGCCCACATAAGGACTACTATTAGCATTTTATGAAGGTGGCAACCTAACTTATGTGTTATGTCGGAAAATCGTGCATCTCGGGACGTCTATGTCTTGGGGGGTGCACATATACGCTGTCCACCAGTGCGCACAAGCTGAAGGGTGGAGCCTCACGGGTGGCAGGTAACCCGACTCGCTTTAGTATCCTCTACGACTCTTCATATCGTTTGGGGTATTCGAGCAACGTCTTCCCTGGCGTGCGTGGTGCAATTTGGGAGACCCCGTCACGTGGTCCGTAACGTGAACACGTAGCTCAAGGCGTGTTTGGCTTGAGAACACCTGGGCGAGTGATGACGGCCGGGTGTACGAACTGTATGGATACCGGGTTCGGTGTGCAGCCGAACCTGATGATTGAGTGTGTTTTATGCATGAACTAACTACGAAAACCTTAGTGCGTGTAGAACACGTTTGTGAGTGACCGTTTTAGTGCCACCTAAGGATACGTATATGCCGGTGTAATCCGGTTAGGTTTTTCTTTGGTGAGGCAACGTAGTACCGTCATATGTCTTACGGTGCATCGTCGCCGTACTACACTGGATAGTATTCTTACCTATGAAGAAATCATTAATGACTAACTCTCCAACTAAAAATGGATGTGATAAAGCAAATATTAGTTACTGAGCTCTTCATTTGAACTAAGTTTCAAAGAAGAGACTTGTTAGGCTTCTTTTGATATCAAAGACAGAGTGCTCTGTTCAGACAGAAATTTTTCTGGATTTTAACAGAGCGTAACTCTGACTTGCTTGACCCAATAGAGGTGTTTGATACAGTTCTGGAAAGGTTATTAAGTGCTCTACAACTTTTCTGTAGAACTCCAGAGCCAAATCCAACACCAACTTGGTTGAACGTCCAGATGAATGCAAACTGTTCAGAAAACAGAGCAGCTGCAAACTTCTCTGGATGTTGCTGTAAATTAGCCGTCACAGTCTGTAGAAAAATTTCTAAGGGTCATATGATACACCGTTGGAAAGGTTAGGAAATTTGCAACAATTTTGTAGTTCATAGTGTGTTCAGAATTGTATTTCATTTGTATGTAAAACTGTGATGAAAACAGCCACATACAAAGGAGGTGCTGGCAAAATTTAGCCAGAAAATTCTGTCAACTTTGAACAATCCTAACTTTTGTTCCAGAGATGATCCAGAGGCATGTGGGTACTCGATGGAAAGATACTGAAGTTAACGTTAACTTTGGTGTTCGATTTGAGTTCTGAAAATGCTGGTAACTGGATCCAAATCTGGGTTAAGTACAGAAAGGTCGGTTCTGTACAGCAAATGGGGATGGTTTTCTGTTAGCTTTAGAAAGATGTGTAAACATGAAATTTTGTTATGCTTTCATGAAGTTTTAGCATGTTCATGTTTTACATACTTTCACATACTGCTGAGATCATGTTTTGACTCCCCTAAAAAAATTATGCTTTTGCAGTATGGTGCGTACTCCGTCTCCGAGTAGGGCTGAAAGTTCTCGCCAAGACGGTGATGACTCGACTCCACCACGGGCACCACCATCAACGGTATGGGCGAATGTCATGGCTCAGATGGTCGAGTCAAGTCAAGAGAACACCAGACTACTCCAAGCCTTGGTACAACAAGGTTTACTCCAACGTGCACAACAGAACGTTCCACCTCGGAACGCCTATTTGGACTTCTTGGCGACACAACCGCCAATTTTCACAGAAGCCAATGAACCAGTGGAAGCTGATCAGTGGCTTCGAGTTATGGAGTCCAAGTTTGGAGTGTTTGAGTGTGATGAGTATCAGAAGACATTATTTGCAGCTCAACAGCTCCATGGAGCCGCCGGAAATTGGTGGTTTGCTTATCTCGCCACCGTTCCAGAAGGCCATCAAGTGGAGTGGACGGAATTTCGTGAAGCATCACGTGCTCGTCACATTCCTATGGGTTTTATCAAGGCCCAACAGCAAGAATTTGGGAATTTGAAGCAGGGGGACATGAGTGTCCTCGATTATGTCAGACGATTCAACCTTCTGGCACAATATGCTCCTGCTTATGCGACGAGCGAAGCTGCAATGTGTGACTACTTTTTCTATGGCTTGAGTGCCATACTAAAAGAGAAGTTAGCTTTGTTCAATCAAGGCAGTTACACCGAGTTGATCAGTGCTGCTCTGCTGCAAGAACAAGCGACACTTGAGTGTCAAGCAGAGAAGAGGGACCGGGAGGATGTGCAGGAAGACACACCAGTCATTCCTCGTAAATATCGTGTGGTGTATCACACACCATCCGATGAAAGATGGCAAACGCCAGTGAGATCAACTCCGTACAGATTTTCTGCTCAAGAGTCTTGTCTTGAAGCAACACCATTGCCACAGCAACGAAGGACACCTGTTGCATCATTGCTGCAACTAAGTACATCAACTTCTCCACCACAAGTCAACGAAGAACCGGGGAAACCTCCGTGTTCTTATTGCCACCGTTCTGGGCATTTTAGGCAGGAATGCCGGGAGAAGTTGGTGAACACCAGACAGCCATCATTTTCAGGTGGTATGCCGCCACCTGCTCAAGTCAACATAACAACATTGCAATCCGGGAGTGTGCAACATCTTGCTATTGAGGATGTCCCGGAGGGAGCACCGGTGTTAGCAGGCATGTTTGCTCTCAAAAACATGCCCGTGCTGGTACGTTTTGATTTCGGCGCAACCCACAATTTCATCAGCAAATCATGCGTGGATCAGCACCAATTATCCACAAATACTCCCATAACGATTTATCTTATACGTTCACCGGGAGGAAATATCTCTGCCAATCAGATTGTGTCCCGAGCAGCTTTGTGTTTGGGCGGAAAAATATACCCAACATCGCTGATTATGTTGGATAGGCAGAAGATAGACATTATATTGGGGATGTCTTGGTTAAATCATCACGGTGCCGTTCTCAATATCGGTAACCGGACTGTCCAGATTGGCTCGCCGATTCACGGACAGCACACGCTGTTTTTAGACAGCGAAGATCCAGATATGGTAGAGGCCTACCACACGGAAGCGCTGAAGCTTGAAGATATTCCGGTGGTACGTGATTATCCCGACGTATTTCCCGATGACTTACCGGGCATGCCGCCCGAACGGGACGTCGAGTTCAAAATTGAACTGGCGCCGGGAACGACACCTATTTCACGAAGGCCTTACAAGATGGCACCTAACGAGCTAGCGGAGTTGAAAGAGCAACTGAATGAACTTATGAGCAAGGGTTTCATACGACCAAGTTCTTCACCTTGGGGTTGCTCAGCGCTGTTCGTTAAGAAGAAGGACGAAACACTACGGCTATGTGTTGATTACCGTCCTCTCAACGCTGTCACAATAAAGAACAAGTATCCTTTGTCCCGCATTGACATCCTGTTTGATCAACTTGTGGGTGCAAAGGTATTTTCGAAGATGGATCTTCGGTCGGGCTATCATCAAATCAAGATCCGACCGGAGGACATACCGAAGACAGCTTTCTTGACGAGATACGGACTCTACGAGTACCTCGTCATGTCATTTGGGCTAACCAACGCTCTGGCACACTTTATGTATTTGATGAATTCTGTATTCATGCCGGAGCTAGACAATTTCGTCGTGGTATTCATCGACGACATTTTGGTTTACTCCAAATCGGAAGAAGAGCACGCTGAACATCTGCGCATTGTGCTACAACGGTTGCGGGAGCACCAATTATATGCCAAGTTCAGCAAGTGCGAATTTTGGATTGATCAAGTGCCTTTCCTAGGGCATATTATTTCAGCAGAAGGTATTGCCGTGGACCCCAGCAAGATTGAACAGGTGCTGAAGTGGGAATCTCCCAAATCAGTCCACGAGGTCCGAAGTTTCCTAGGTTTAGCGGGGTATTATCGGAGGTTTATTCCGAGCTTCTCAAAGATTGCTAAACCAATGACGGAACTGCTGAAGAAGGGCACTAAATACATGTGGAATGCAGCATGTGAAGCCGTATTCAAAACTTTGGTGAAACATCTCACCACAGCTCCAGTTCTTGCTCAGCCGGACACGACGAAGCCATTCAATGTATACTGTGATGCATCCGGCGTCGGTCTCGGCTGCGTTCTGATGCAAGAAGGGCGTGTAGTCGCCTATGGGTCTCGTCAACTGCGAAACCACGAGCAGCATTATCCAACTCATGATCTTGAGCTTGCTGCAGTGGTGTTGGCATTGAAGATGTGGAGGCATTACCTACTTGGTAATCTTGTTCACCTCTACACCGACCATAAAAGCTTGAAGTATATCTTCACGCAGAAGGAGCTGAATATGAGACAACGGAGATGGTTGGAGCTCATCAAAGATTATGAAATTGAGATCCAATATCATCCAGGAAAAGCAAACGTGGTTGCCGACGCGCTTAGTCGGAAAGCCCACGTTCACAACTTAGCGGCTGCTGAGTTGGAAGATGATGAACCAAACCTCCGTGTCATCCCGTATGGCGCGCTTTATAATCTCGCGCTCATTCCAACAATCCGTGAAGGGATTGTTGAGGCTCAAAAAAGCGACAGAGGTATGTCTCACATACGGAGAAGACTGGGCAACGGAGAGGTGAAATGCTTCCGGAAGGATGAGAACGGTACAATATGGTTTAACGACCGTATAGTGGTTCTGCGCAATATGAAACTCCGGAAGAAGATCTTGGATGAAGCCCACCTGTCAAAGTTTTTCCATTCATCCCGGAAGTAACAAGATGTACCAAGATTTGAAACAGAAATTTTGGTGGACGAGGATGAAGAGGGAGATTGCTAAATACGTATCCGAATGCGATACGTGTAGATGGGTCAAGGCTGATCATATGCGGAAAGCCGGACCGCTACAACCTTTGAAGATTCCGGCGTGGAAATGGGAGGATGTGAGTATGGACTTCATCGTCGGATTACCGCTCACATCCAAGAAGCATGACTCGATATGGGTGATCGTTGACCGGTTGACGAAATCAGCTCATTTCATACCAGTGAACACTCATTATCGAGCAAGGCAATATGCGGAGTTATTCATCTCCAGAATTATATGCTCACATGGTGTCCCGAAGACCATCATTTCAGATCGAGGTGCGCTGTTTGTTGCTCGTTTTTGGGAGCAGCTGCACGCCTCGTTGGGCACTAAGCTGATTAGGAGCTCCGCATATCACCCTCAAACCGATGGACAAACTGAGAGGGTGAATCAAGTACTTGAGGATATGTTGAGAGCGTGTGCCATCCACCACGGTAGGAATTGGGACGATCACCTACCACTGGCGGAGTTTTCATACAACAACGGTTATCAAGCGAGTATTAAAATGGCACCGTATGAAGCTCTCTATGGCCGGAAGTGTCGCACACCACTGAATTGGTGTGAGTCCGGCGAAAGAGTTCTGTTTGGGATTGATCTTGTCAATGAAGCCGAAGACCGAGTTCGGTGGATACAAGAGAACTTAAAGGCTGCCCAATCCCGACAGAAGAGCTACGCCGATCAAAGGCGTAGGCCGTTACATTTTGACGTCGGAGAGCACGTATATCTTCGTGTATCTCCGATGAAGGGAATTCACCGGTTCGGTGTAAAGGGGAAACT
The DNA here is from genome assembly GCA_030760725.1 of Neostapfia colusana. Lineage (NCBI taxonomy): Eukaryota > Viridiplantae > Streptophyta > Magnoliopsida > Poales > Poaceae > Neostapfia > Neostapfia colusana. Next base: position 7,171,666 of record JASWHV010000012.1, on the reverse strand, counting down.
CGCTCCCCGTTTTATTGGTCCTTTCGCTATCACGGAGAAGTGCGGACCCGTAGCCTACCGGCTGGATTTACCGGCAAGTTTAGCGGGTGTTCATGATGTATTTCATGTATCACAGCTGCGGAAGTGCCTCAAATTCACCACTGCTGTTCGCACTGAGGACATCGACGAATTGAAACCCGACCTGACCTACACCGAGCCACCGGTTCAGATTTTGGATGAAAAGGCCCGGGTAACCCGGAACCGGACGATCAAATTTTACAAGGTGCTGTGGAGTAATCACACCGCGGAAGAGGCGACGTGGGAAAGTGAAGATTATCTCCGCACCAACTACCCGGAACTTTTATCTTTGTACAGTTTGTAATTACGTCTCCCGTCTTGTTTCTCTTTTGTAATCTCGGGACGAGATTCTTTTAAGGGGAGAGGAATGTAAAAGTCCCAAAAATGTGTATGAATAAAAACCAAGGTTTGAATTCATGTGTGGCAAAGACATGAAAAATAGGACTTGCTAAAACTTTTCTTCATGCAAAGTAATACATGGATGATCATCGATGATGAGGCTCACCTTTTTATTTAAAAGTGTTGAACCAATAAGGAGTTAAATACCTCTTTGCATGTAAGTTTAAAATTCAGATTTGAAATTCAAAGTTCACACATATGGTGACCCAAAAACTTTGAATTAACATGCAGCCATATAGTTGAGTTTTTAGGGAAAAGGTTATCACCAACTTTTCAATTGTAGGGTGGGCTCAAAGGAGAGCTAAAGAGAAAAAATTGCAAATTCTAAACCAAATTCAGATTTAGTCTTGCAAATTCAAACTGAATTTGAAGAATTCAAATTCTAGCCCACCTTTTTAAACTTAGCATTCTGGGGATTGAAAAGATCAGCTTGAGAAGATATTTGGGGAAGAAATGTGGGGTGGGACCCACATGTCATAGAGCTAAAGGAGGAGTCTTACTCACTAAGTTTTACTCTCGGTGGGAACTTTTCCCGAACAGCTCGCGAGCGCCACCGAGCAGCTTGCAACGCCAGCTCCTGCTGCCGGTCTCCACGCGTTGGCGCCCCAGGGTCGGTTCTCACTGCTTCAGCAATGTGATCTCTCCCTCCTCGGACCAAGCCGACAGCAGTTGCTTCCTCTCCTCACGATCAGCAGCCACTCCTTGCGCTGTTTTCCCTTCACCGGCGCTGCTCTACTGCTCCCTGGCTCCCGGCCAGCCCAGCGCCTCTCCGGCAGGCTCAAGAGGCCACAGAGGTGCGCCAGGAGGTACTGATCCTCATCCCGTCGTCCTCCTGCTCTCCCCCGATGCCGGCTCGCCGGAATTCGATTTTTGGCACCGGCGCACGTATAGAACAGACCGTGTTTAATTCGTGAAATTCTCCCAAACCGATTGATCATACCTCCTACAATTCAAACCACAGCAACTAGATGCCCTAGCACCCTCCCATGCAGAAAACCAAAGAAAACCGACCCTCCTATGCCCCGGTCGACGAGAAATCGTCGCCGGCGGCCAAAACTGCCACGGTCCACGGTGACGACTAGGTTGCAGCCACTTTCTGCACGATTTGATCTCAGTTCCTGTTCCTAGAAACATAGCGATGCTGTAGGACATCGTAGCTCGCCGGGAGATGCCTTGGACACGCTGGAACGCGTCCATGTCAAGCTCCCGAGCCGCCCCGCCGGTGCCGACCTACCTGCAGCCGTTTTCACGCGGGGAAACCTTGCCCGGCAGCTGCGCCACGTTCCCAGGAGCATGTAGGGCGAAAACGGAGCTCATTTGGTGGAGAAATGAGAGAGAACGAGCCATGCCAAGTTTTCTGCCGGTGTGCACCCGCGGGCTCTGGCGGGAGGTTGAAGAAGCACCTGACCCGTGGGCCCCACGTGCGACTGTTCTGTTTAAAATCAAACAGAGAGTTGTTCAAACTTGTAAAATGCATAACTTGGTGTAGGAAGCTCCAACAATAGTGAGATAAATTTTGTTGGACTCCTCTAAGAGAGTACTATCCAGAGGTACAACGCAATAATTATGAAAACCCCTGGTTTTGGCCCATTAATTCATAAAAGGAAAAGCTTGTGGGAATTTTTCCAGGAGTTCTATGTATTGGAAAATCCCCAAATTTGGGCAGGAGAGTCTTCCAAAAATACTTGAACACCAGTAAAATTTTCAGAAGCATTGGACCTCATTTGCTTGGCCAAATGTGGTGTTAATTCCTTATGTCTCTGAAAATGGGAAAATAAACAGAGGTCAATTTCAGAATTTTTCCCCAAACTTTAGAACCTCATAACTCTTGCTAGGAATCCCCAAATTTAGTGATTCAAATTGGGTTGGATTCATATTGAATAGATCTGTCCAAATCTACAGCCCAATTTGTATGAAACGCATTATTTAATTCTGGAAAATTCTTGGATGGTTTTCTGAAAAAGATTTATTGAGTGAGTTTGGGTTATCCAAAAATACCCAAATTTTGCCAGAATATTCTTTAGGATATTTTGGACCATCTACAAATTTTCAGCTCATTTGGACATTATTTTAGGAGGGATTTGCTAAATGAAAACTACTGTGCTCAAAGGAGTCCAGAAACATTTTCAGAAAATGTTTCTCACCTCAAAAATCTATTCTGAGCAATCCATAGCTCCAAAAATCATAGGACAATTTAGGCAAGCTCTCTGGGACATACATGGAATTGTAGTTCACTTAGTTGGGCATGAAAATGCACATTACTACAGAATTAATTCTGTTGAGTACAAATGCTTAAAGAATTGTTCTGGGAGAACTACCCAAGTAAAAGGGCTAAAGTTTGGACCAGATGGCCCTCATGTGATCAAGAACTCACATGTAAATTATCAGCCCAAGATGAGTCCTGGAACTCCCTGTTCTTTTTCTCCATACTTGTGTATATGTGGGAATACATAAGAGATATTGTGAGAATTGGGGAGGACACAATATGACTCCACATTAGCTGCAATTAGGCAAGCTAAATCCTTAGGTAGTATAGAACCGGCTGTAAAAGTTTTGAGGCCATTGGAGTTCTTGTTCTTCAGTTGCACTCAAATCTTTTCAGCTTCTCTATTATGTTCATTAGGGGAAATGATTAGTGTATAGCTAAGGCCTTAAGGTCAAATTAGTTTATTTCTGTTCTTTGCACAACAGAGGCAAACCAAGCCATGCTTGGCTTTTCCACACAACCTTTGTACTAAGAAATTAATTCCATAACTTCTTTCCATTACATTCTATAAAATATGTGCATATGCATCTCAATAGGAACCCCAACGAAGGGGACTCAAAGGAGTGATTTATCGAAGTGGATCAAGCTCTGGAGAGTCAAGGGTGGATCTGCAAGGACACTAACTGATATATACGACTACCATGCAAAACAGGCAAGCTCCGGTTTGCATTTAACAGCTATTAAGTTTTTATTTTTGTATTCACTTTCAGTTAAGACATGAACTGTGCATTAGGTCTAGTGATTGATACTCCTCTTGCATAGCCAAATGACCCATGGATTATTGGGTAGGTGTCGTTCACCGTGTAGAACAGCCATGCTTAAGTACGGTTCGGTAGAAGTCGAGTGGTGAGATGCTACTCGCAGATTTAGGAACAACAGGGGCATACGGGATTGGTTTGTAATTGAATTAGCAAGTTAAAGTTGAGACCGGAAGGTTGTAGGAGCAGCTGGACATAGGGGTCTGGGTGCTGTAGACCTGTCCGTGTCGGTCAAGGACCGATCCATATGTGGCCCTGTTGAACAAGTTTGAGTTGTGTACCGGACTCATGCTGGCTATATGGGACCCTGTAAACCGATGTACCTCGGGAAGCTGTTGTTGGGACTTTTCGGGTCGCCTCAGGCGGACGGCCGGTGTGCAGTATGTGGGGAATATTCTCATGACATCTCACGTCGGAAGGTGCACCATGAGAGTAGCTACTGTACGGGGCGACTTTATGTGATATTGCAAGGGTGAGTACATGTCGTACTCAGCAAGTGGAGGAAAAGTATGACATGTAGCTTACAACAAGGTATGGAATAAAAGGGCTCATTGCAGCAAGCAAATATTATTTTACAAACATGATAAAAATAGCAACTATTTCTAGGTGATATTTATCCCAATATAACCAAGTAAAACAGCAACATTTCCTCCATCATGATTCACCATCTATCAAGTCTCAACCAACCATTAATCTTTCTCAAGTTCGTCTCATGCTCATAAATATTCATAACCATCTCATATTCATATTGATCGACCCAATTCTTGCCGTGGTGGATGGCACAAGCGCGTAGCATGTCTTCCAACACTTGGTTCACCAGTTCGGTTTGACCATCCGTCTGCGGGTGATACGCGGAGCTTCGGATCAGTTTGGTCCCCAATGACGACTGCAGCTGTTCCCAAAACCGAGCGATGAACAGCACACCACGATCTGAAATAATGGAGCGGGGAACACCGTGCAAGCACAAGATCCTTGCAATGTACAGCTCCGCATATTTCTTGGACACGTAGCCCGTATGTACGGGAATAAAATGTGCCGACTTGGTTAGTCGATCGACTATCACCCAAATCGAATCATGGTTGTGAGACGTGAGAGGTAAACCAACAATGAAGTCCATGCTGATATCCTCCCACTTCCACGCCGGAATGTTCAAGGGTTGCAGCTGTCCGGCTTTTCGCGTATGGTCGGCTTTCACCCGCCGACACGTATCACATTCGGATACGTACTTTGCGATTTCTCGTTTCATCCGTGTCCACCAAAATCTGGTCTTCAGATCCTGGTACATCTTGTTGCTGCCCGGATGAACGGAATACTTGGACAAATGAGCCTCGTCCAAGATCTTCTTCCGAAGATTCAGGTCACGGGGTACCACTATACGGTCTTTAAACCATAGAGTACCGTTATCATCTCTTCGAAAGCATTTCATTTCGTCATTCTTCATCCTTCTCCAAATGTGCGACATTCCCACATCTTTCTTCTGTGCTTCCATAATCTCCTCTCGTATTGTAGGGACGAGAGCAAGATTATACAATGCCCCATATGGAATCTGTGGCGGACCGGAATCCGCTCATTCAAGATCGCAGAGGGTGGTGCCGCGCGATGCGACACCCGACAGCACACGTCATAAGAACACCTTATATTACATGGGAAAAACAAACTGAATGTACAAAGTAGTACACTTCTCAGTTACAAACTAGGGTCTTTTATTACACAGCGGAAGTTTCTTTTGTACAACTCACGCCCGCCTATCTAGCAAAAGTCGGTTGCCCAGCCCTAGGGCAACCCACACTAGCTGCACGTCTCAGCTCAGCGCGGCGTGTACGGCTCCCACTCAGCCGTGGTCCCCGACGGAGGGTAACTCTCGCCGGTGGACTCGTACTCCGAGTCCGTGGGTGGCTCCTCACCTAAAAAACACTTAAGCAGCAACCGTGAGCACGAAGGCTCAACAAGGCTTAACCTACTCACCTAAGCATGAAACTCTACATGAGGTGTACCATGACATAGGATAGCAATGTTGCAGCAAATGGACACGCCTACAAGTTCATCCTTAGTTCATCTTTTAGCAACAAGTTAACGGTTCATGAAGCTGAAATTTAGTGAGCAATATTTGGTGGCACACATGTAGCAATACAATTATGTCATAACAGCAATATGGAATCTTAACATTTCATTCATTAGTCTACGTTACGACACAGTGAACAAGCGGTACTCGTCACCGCGAGGGACGGCGAATCGACTCGATATACACCTGCAGGGAAACCCAAAGAGCACGTCACGTATGCCCACCCGTGGAGCTGCACAGCATGCTCACTCGATGTCGTACGGGACAACCTTTCACCCAACAGCCCAGATGTCGAACCGGTCGCACCGAAACGAGCAGGAGGTTCCCCACACGGAGCATCTCTCTATGCCCGTTGGCAGATTTCCACCTTGCTGCCCTCAACCTACACCTATAAATCGGTGTGCTATGCCTCAACGCCCGGAGGTTTAGGCTACATCGGTTTATCGGGGCCCATATATCCGATATGCCTTCGGTACGTTCAATACTTGTTCAGCAGGGCCGCACACGGCTCGGTCCTCAATTGACACGGACAGGGCTGCGCACACAAGACTTCCTCTTGGTCCCGGCCTATCTCGCGAGTAGATTCCAACTACTCGACTTGTACCGAAGTCCTATGAATTATTAAGCATAGCCTGTCAACTCGAGATCTTAGACACTATCCTCACCCTTATGGAAAAATTCTGGTCATGCAAGTGGGGTTCCATCCATCCTATACCTAATGCACAATCATACTTCACATGACACATGTAAACAAAGTAAAAACTTATAAAAAGGTTAATGCAAACCGGGGCTTGCCTTGTTGCTGCTGGTCGGGGGTCAGTTCTTTCTCTGGAAGCAGGAAGTCGAGAACCTCCGGAGCTTCCTCGCCTTCAGCGACTACACGTTATTGAAAGACTACATGTAAATTTAAATGCAAGTGCATACAAGTTTGTTGTAAGGTTACTGCTATTAGTTTTAATAACCAGTTCTAACAACTGGAACTCTGTTTAAGAATTTAAATATGAACTGGTGTTGGTGGTTTGGCTTAGACTTAATCACATGGTTAAGTGCTAAGTGGTTTTCCCCCTTTTCCATATTAATCCCACAAGTGGTTACACAGGACAGGGGTGATACAGAGCTCCAATGGAGCTGAGAATTTTTGTGTGAGTTCCTTGTCAAAAGAAAATTCTCTGTACCAAACACTAGCACTTTTCATGGAGTGATTTGCTCAGAATAATTCTCTTAGCAAATAAGCAAAGAAGAATTAATTCTGAGGTAATACCCCTGTTCATGCCCAACTTAGTGAACTAAAATTTAAATTATAGCTCATAGAGTTTGCATGAATTTTCCTAGCATTTTTGAAGCTAAGATTTGCCCAGAACTGAATTTCCAATTTTTGGAAATTCTCTGAAAATGTTTCTGTATTCAAATGAACACAGCACCTTCAAATTTGGATTGCTCTGACCAAATCAACTCCAAATGGTCTGAAACTTTTACAGGGGTTCACTAATATCCTAAAGAACATTATGGCAAAATTTGGGGATTTTTGGATCTACCAAACTCCCTCTAAAATTCGTTTTCTGAAAAGCTTTAAAGATTTTTCCAAAATTATTTAATGGGTTTCATACAAATTGGGTTTCAGATTTGGATTGTACTCTGTTAGTGGAATCCAACAAAATTTGTTTCATAATTTTTGGATTCTCCTACCCCAAGTTGTGGTCCTCCAAAGTTTGAACTACAAACTGGACATTTCAAAATGTTTAAATGTCTGCCAGTGGGTCCCATCCGGCAGTCTTCTCCTTCCTCGCGCCAAACAGGGGTCCGCGGCGGCGCACTCCGGCGAGTGTCGCCGGAACTGCTTTCCCGGCCGTATCCCGATCTCAGACTCGCCGTCCCCCCGTAATTCGCGGCGCTGAACTCGTCGGTGGTGTCGCCGGCGGCCGTAGCTCACCGGAACAGGGCTCTCGACGGTGACAGCGGCGGTTAGGGCTCCGGCGTGGTCGGGAATGCGTTACAACGCATCAAAATGATCGGCAACGGGTCGGAGAGAACCTTGGAAGCTCGGGGGTGACAGAAATGACCGCCAAAACCCATGAAACGGTCGGCAACCTAGAGCTCCACGGTGAACCAAGCTATTATTCTATGGCGGCCCGAAAAACAACCCAAACCCGGCAATTTCTGGGTCATTTCCCTTGATTCCTGGTCGAGGAGGGCCGCTAGGGAGTGAGGAAGGTGCTGACAAGCCGGCGCGGCCCATAGCTAAGTGAGTAGCATGAATTTTGGGTTAGACCGCGCTCTACCTAAACACACTACGTTTCGGAAGAATTGGAAATACTCTTCACCCGGTGAATCAACCGCTAAACATCTTGCACCTACACAATCTAGAGAGCATGGCGCACCTTTTTCTTGCAGGAGAGGAACGGTGAAAACGGCTGTGGAGCGCTGCCCACGGTGAGCCGGTTGCGGTTCCGCCGGTTGCACCTCGGTCCTCAGCTGCGATCGTCAATTGGTGGCCAAATGAAGTGCTAACACCGCAAGGTGGTGAGGTGGTCAGCTAGATCACACCCAGGCGCTTCCTTTTTGTGTGGGGAGCTCGGGCAAAGGCCGAGCAGACGTCGACGTGCAGGGGAGAATCGGAGGAGCGGCGTCGGGGAAAAGAACTGAGCTCGGTGTGGCGCTGCTCGGGAGAAGGAGGCAAAAAACGATCGGCTCGTGGTCGTGGCGAGCTGGGGCACGGCTGGGTTTTATGGCGCCCCCACAAGGAGCTCGCCAGCGCGCAAGGGGAAGAGCAGGAGGTGGCGCCCGGCGTTTCTCGGGGTGTCACCGTGGAGCCTCGGCTCTGTTCCGAGTGCAATACTTAGCCCCTAAGGCTGTTGACTTTTGTGCCATTTGATCCTCCCCAATGACATGTGGGACCCACTTGTCAGTGCTCCCCCACCCCTCAAAAGATCTCCAAAACTTGGCAAGAGATGAATTCAAATGTTTGGAGTTTCAAACTGATGTACATTTGTATGGTTGGGCAAATCTCCCCCCAAATTCAAATGTATATTTGAATTCTTGCACATTTGGATCCTTTTTGGACAAATGGGTACCAAACCTTTTCAAAAATTATTGAAACTTTGCCTCCCCACTAATTTGGACCTGAGGAATCCAATTATGCACTTTGATCTTTGTTTTAGATGCTGCAACCACGAGTTTGAATGTAACAGTTTTGAATCATCCTCTCATGTGTCATGTGTAAACTTCCCCCTTTTTGAAAGTGTAGGCTTTCCCCTCTAACCACTCTTTTGATGGAGGTTACTTGCTCTTCACACTTTTTCACAATCTATCCACAACAAAACGGTGGTGTTGTGTGGTGATAAAAAGTTTTTGCAAGTCCCTTTTCTTGGGCTTTTACAGAATCAAGTACAGACTCGGCTCATCCTTTTCAAGTGGGGTGATGGACAGATTGTTGACATGGGACTTGCGGCTTAAGGCATTAGCAACCACGTTTGCATTTCTGGGATGGTAGTGAATCTCGATCTCATAGTCTTTGATCAGTTCTAACCATCTTCGTTGCCGCATATTCAACTCCTTTTGAGTAAATATATATTTCAAACTCTTGTCGTCGGTGTAGAGTTGCACTAAGTTTCCAAGCAGATAGTGCCTCCACATTTTCAATGCGAACACCACAGCAGCGAGCTCAAGATCATGAGTCGGATAGTGCTGCTCGTGGTTACGAAGTTGACGTGAGCCATAGGCGACCACTCTTCCTCCTTGCATCAATACACAACCAAGCCCGATGCCAGACGCATCACAATATATGTCGAAGGGCTTGGTTGTATCCGGTTGAGCTAACACCGGGGCTGTTGTAAGATGCTTCACTAATGCTTGGAAAGCTTCTTCACAAGCTGAGCTCCAAACATATTTGATCCCCTTCTTCAACAGTTCCGTCATCGGCTTATCAAGCTTGGAGAGTTCGGTATGAATCTCCGGTAATATCCTGCTAACCCGAGGAAACTTCTGACTTCATGGACTGATGTGGGGGACTTCCATTTCAGCACTTGTTCGATTTTGCTTGGATCAACTGCAATTCCTTCTGCAGAAATAATGTGACCAAGGATTGGCACTTGGCTGATCCAAAACTCGCACTTGCTGAACTTGGCATAAAGCTTATGGTCTCGCAATCGTTGAAGCACGATATGCAAGTGCTTGGCGTGTTCTTCTTTAGACTTGGAGTAAACCAAGATGTCATCAATGAACACCACCACAAACTTGTCTAACTCCGGCATGAATACTGAGTTCATAAGATACATGAAGTGTGCCGGGGCGTTGGTGAGACCAAAGGACATGACGAGGTATTCATATAACCCATATCTCGTCGAGAAGGCCGTCTTTGAAATATCCTCCGCTCGGATCTTGATTTGGTGATATCCAGAGCGAAGATCCATCTTCGAAAATACACTCGCACCCACAAGTTGATCGAATAATATATCGATGCAGGGCAGTGGATATTTATTCTTGATGGTGACTGCGTTGAGAGGTCGATAGTCCACACACAACCTCAAGGTTTCATCCTTTTTCTTCACAAACAGTGACGAGCATCCCCATGGCGAGGAACTCGGTCGAATGAAACCCTTCTTCATTAAATCATTGAGCTGCTCCTTCAGTTCAGCCAGCTCATTCGGAGCCATCTTGTACGGTCTCCGTGAGATCGGTGTCGTCCCAGGTACAAGTTCAATCTTGAACTCGACATCTCTTTCGGGTGGCATGCCCGGAAGATCATCCGGAAAGACATCCGGGTATTCAAGGACCACACGAATTCCTCAAGTTTTGTGGCTTCCGTGTTACATGTGACTGGAGCTTCTTGAACCGTACGGTCAAGAATAAGAACATGTGGTTCATGGAGTGGAGAGTTTAAACGAACCACATGTGGAATTATGTCAAGAACAGCACCATGGCGATGTAGCCATGACATTCCTAAAATGACATCAAGTTTTTGACTCTCTAACATGATTAGAGAAGTCGGATATAGATTCCCATCCAATTGTAATGGTGCTCTATAGACCATTCTATCAGCTGTTATTTTCCCACCCGGAGAACATATCAAATATGAATTATTTGTAGGAATGATAGGCAGTTGATATTTAATAACATAAGACTGACTTATGAAATTATTGGCGGCACCGGAGTCAAAAAGTATGACTACGGGATAATCTAACTATGAGAACGTACCCGCGAGGACGGGTTCGCCTTCTGGCACGTCTTCGATAGCTAAGTGGTGGACGTTGCCGGGTTTTGGTGCTGGTTTATTGGGCTGATTGCAGGGCTGATTAGCACCCTGATACGGTGCTGCACCCCTGCCCTGTCGTGGCTCGGGGCAGTCCCTCGAAATATGCCCGATACGGCCACACGTGAAACACGTGTAAGGTGTCGGGGTCCCGCCGACTTGAGGACGAAATCCCGGTGCACGCTGTTGAAACTGAGGCGCACGTGGGATCATCCTTTGCTGCTGCTGTTGCTGTGGTGGATACGTGGATCGGAAGCCCGGCGCATTATATTGCCGACCACGGAACTGAGGCGGTCACGCCGGTGGCTGCCATCTCTGACCGGATGGTGAGCGATACACCACGCGGTATTTTTGTGGCGTTCCACCACTGCTGCTCGTCAGCGTGCTGCATTTCCTCTTGTCAGAACTGCGCTCGCGCTGAGCATTCTCTTGTAGAATCGCGGCATTAACTAGGTCGTTGAATGTGCCGCGATTGCTTTGGGCGAGATGGACCTTCATCTTGGAATTCAGGCCCCGGAAAAATGCATTGAGCTTGTTGTCTTCTGTCCCCACAAATCCGGGCCCATACTGCGCCAGCCGGTTGAATAACCTGGAGTACTCATGAGCACTCCTCTCGCCTTGCCATAGCGCCAGGAACTCCTGGAGCTTCATTTCCATCACACTGGGAGGTATGTGATAGGCGTGGAACGCCTCCCGGAACTCCGTCCATGTGACGGCATGGCCAGCCGGTAAGGAGGCGGTGTAGTTCGCCCACCAGGTACCGGCTTCTCCTTGAAGCTGTTGTGCTGCATACAGCGCCTTCTGATGTTCGGTGCATCGTAGCAGCCCGAACTTCGCCTCCAGAGTGCGGGTAAAGCTGTCCACCTCCAAAGGTTCTTCGGCCTCCGTGAAGACCGGTGGATGGGTCACCAGGAATTCTGAATAAGAACTTTGTTGGGCTGGCATTGCCCATTGTCTTGACGTCCTTCCTGATGGGACGCATTTTGCTGCACCAACATCCGCAGCAGCTCGGTTTGCTTGTCGCGCGAGTCAAGCACTGTGGCGAGAACCTCCGCAAGATTCCTTGGAAGTTCTGGCGGTGGAGGAGGTGGTTGCTGCTGCGTCGTGGTCTGCTCCGGAGGTGGAGACTCATCACCACGAACTTGACTCGGACCTCCCTCCTCTTGCGTTGAACGTGTCCGCACCATTCTGCATTCAGATCATTCAAATGATCAGCACATGTTGGTTTATTTCATCCAGTCTATACAATAGTAATGCGAGAATGGAATAAACAGTACGCATAACGGTCACACATATGAATAAAGTATAAACTTTATGCAACATATACATCCCTGGACAGTGTCACACGATCGAGTTCCAAAGTATTGAACTTTATGGGTTAAAAGTTCATTTCGACCGTCGGGGTCACCACGGGATGTTAAGTGTGTTAGCCTACGTAATTCCTCGCTATTGTACTGGACCCAAACATGTACTAACTCGAAGTGATATGTCAAATGCATAAATTTTTCGACTCCAACTCGCTGTTTTACAACAGCCACTGGACGTCGAGTTGTGAAACTAAGTGTTTCGGTTGAAATACTTCAACAGGGTGCTCACTGTCCAGCTTCTGGTCCAGCTGACCAGTCTGGATAATCCAACAGTTTTTGCCCTGTTTGAGTTCAGCCCAATTTCTGCTGAAAACAGGGGAGATTGTTCCTATGTTTTTGATACTGAATCTACACTCCCAATTGACTCTTAGTTCAATATAGGAGGTTATTAACCCCTAAATGAAATCCTAAACTTCATTGTCACTCTTTTCTTTGAAAATAAACTTTTATGCAGTCGGTACTACGTTTCCTCACCAAAGAAAAATCCTAAACCGGTATTCCGGCATATACGTGTCAAATGGTGGAACTAAAGTCGTCACTCACAAACGGTTTCTACATGTCATGCACTAACGTGGTTAATGTACCTGCAGAAGAACACACAATAATTGTGCACACAAAGGTTTTAACATTGCAGGCAGTTCCATATCATAGTAAAAACATACGGTCCGTAACATTGCCATACGGATCGTCCTTGAGTCAAGCCACGTCTCAAGGTACATGGTCGTGTTTTCATACCACACGACGGGGAACCCGAGTAGAGCGCGAACGGGTCGTCATGGTTGAGAATTTTATCAACCCAACGGATACCACCTACTGCCTCATGACCGTTGAGGCACGCTGATGGCGAGCGCTGCGTATGGCCCTTTGAACATTGAATGTTCAAGAGTTGCATACTATCGTGTTGGTTACCACACGATGGGGTATTCTCACTTTTGCCTAAAGCACACTGGAGATCAACGTTTTCATATGCTCTCAGAACCATAGAGGGGTTCAGAGACTCATATTAACTACTGTGCTAAGCCATGGTATATCCTTCCATACTGTTACTCGTATGGTGAGTTACCGCAATTGATCCGCCTACAGTGGCGTACCTTACCTCTTACCTGACGTCGGAGCATCGTTACAGAATGTATAACAAGTATGTTAGCTTTTCCACCATAATATCTACTACTATCATAGACCTTATGTGGGCTTATTGACTAATCCTCACTCGACTACTACTAAATTTTTAAAATTGGCTCTTTTCGAGCATGCTATTCCCAATGCGGCTCTGATACCATGTCTGTGGGGACCACCCCGTGGTTAAACCACTCCAGGATCACATAGGGTGGTGCCGTGCGATGCGGCACCCAACAGCACACACGAAAAGAATAAAGAACAACATAAAATTTTATTTGATATCAGCGGAAGTCTTTGTACAAAACATAATTATACAGCGGAAGTTATATACATAGCTACTCTCAAATCCTAACTAAGCAAAAGTGCAGCCGTCCAACCCGGGGACGCTACACACTAGCAGCAAGTAACCGGAGATCATGGTGGCGTGCAGGGCTCCAGCTCGTCCGTGTACCCCGACAGTGGCATCGCCTCATCCTCGGAACCTTCCTCATAACTCTCACCTGCACACAGCTCAAATATTGCAACCGTGAGCACGATGGCTCAGCAAGGCTTAACCGACTAGCCTAGGCATGGAACTCTACATGCAGGGATGTGTAAAATAGGAGAATGAACTTTGCAACAAAGACACACCTATAAGTTGATCCTTACTTTCAGTTTTATAGCAGCAAATTCATGTGCCTTAGGCAGCCCTCACATCGGAAGTCCACAATCAAACAAGAAACGCTTTCCTCCGATGTGGTGATGCCCAAAGCGGGAAATAAACTTAATTAGCTCTACATCTACAGCATACATGGTTTCCAAAACATTAATATATCATCACAACATATTATCATTCAACTGGCTTACTTCACTTCTTACTACGTCACGAAACAATGAACAAGCGGTACTCAAATATCCTCGAGGGACGATGATTGCAATCAGGAGACACCCGGACAATACGTTGCATACACCCACTTTCGGAAGCGTGATTCCACACCCCTTCCTACTCTGTTGTATGCAACAACCTTTCAAAGGAAACCCAAACACCGAACCGGTCCATCCGTAACGGGCAGGAGGTCCCCGCGTGGAGCGTGACTGTGCCCACCGGCAGATTTACACCTTGCTACCCTCAACCCACTCCTAATTACGGTTGGGTAAGCCTCGGCACCCAGGTTAACCATTTACATCGGTTTCCTGCTTATGTAAGTATGCCATCCGGTACTGTTCGATACTTGTTCATCAGGCCCGCACACGACTCGGTCCTCAATCGACACCAACAGGGCTACGCACGTGAGACCTCCGCTCACTGCTTCCTATCCCCCCCTGCTGGGCCTCATTTTCTCCACTTTTTAAGCCATTTTCTATTCTGACCAAACTGTGTGATAAAACCTTACCTCGCGAGTACATTCCAACTACTCGACTTCTACCGAGATTGTAAGCATATTAGCATGGCATTCTCTACTCGTCGAGTCTGTAAACTACCCAACCCTCCATAGGATTTAAAAGGTTATGCAAGTGGGGTTTCAATCACCCTAACTCTAATGCAAACATTCACCCTAGACATAGGTGATACAAATGAAAATCTTTATAAAAGGTACTTAAGTGCAAACCGGGGCTTGTCTGGTTGCGAGTCAAACGGGAAGTTAGCTTCTGGTGGGAGGACGTCCAAGGGCTCCGATGCGTCTTCAACTTCGGTCACTAAATGAAATGTAACAAAATATGTGTGTAAATATTAAGGACTTATAAGAATTGAACTTCTATTCATAGCTACTGCTATTTAAAATCCTTAATTGGCTTTGGGATTTTTACATTGAAGACTAGACTCTCTAAGGATGATCTGAGTAAAATTTGGAGAAATGTCATTGCACAATGTAGTCTCCAAAATTCCTACAAGTATAATGTTTCTCTGAATTTTTGAGCCCAAATCAGGAGCTTTGACATAGCCAATACTGGAAGATCTGATTAGTGTAAGTCTCCATGGTTCTAACAAATTTTTTTCACCATTTTTGGAGCTACCAACAGAGAGATATGGATTTTTGAAGTTGAACTGGAGTTCTGAAAAGTTTCTGTTTAAATTTAAATTTCCAAATAAGGACTGAACTTTGGAAGCCAGTTTAGCCAAGCAAATGAACTCCAACGAAGTCCAAATTTTTACTGGATACCTGCAACTATGAAAAGGATTAGCTGTACAAATTTGGGAATATTTCATAAAGAATTGCTCCTGTAATAAATCCCTAATGGACTTACTAAAAACAATTCTACAGAAATTCCTGGGAATTTTCATAGCAAGAAATTTGTTCTTCTGTGAAGTACTACTCTTAAGGATTCAAACAAAATTGATCTCACCCTTTTTGGAGTTGTCTACACAAAGTTATGGATTTTTCAAACTTGAATAGCTCTCTGTTTGAAACATACACAGAGACGGGCCCACTCGTCAGGTCTTTCTTCAACCTCCCGCCAGAGAACGCGCGTGCACACCAGCACAGATCGTGGCGTGGCTCGTTCTCCTTCATTTCTCCACCAAATTAGCTCCGGTTTCGCCCTACATGCTCCTTGGAACATGGCGCAGCTGCCGGGCAATGTTTCCACGCATGAAAACGGCGGAAAACAGGTCGGCACCGGTGGGGCGGCTCGGGAGCTCGGCATCAACGTGTTCTGGCACGTCCGAAGCTTCTCTCGGCGATCTACCTTGCCCTAAAGCATCACCAGTGATTTGGGAACATGGAACGCATGCTAAACCTTGCAGCAAACGGCCGGAAAATAGGGTTCACTGGAGAACCGACCCATTTTTGCCGCCGCCGGCGATTTCTCGTCGTCTGGGGCGTGGGATGGCTAGTTTAACCCGTGCTTTGGCATGAGAGGGCGCTAGGGTCACTAGTTTCTGTAGCTTGAATTGTAGAACCGATGATCAACCACGTTGGACGAATTTCCAGTTTTGGTTTGGGTCGGTTTTTCACGTGTACCGGCGCCAAAACCCAAATTCCGGCGAGCCGGCGAGGGGGAAGGGCAAGGGGACTGCGGTAGCATGATCTACACACCTTGGCACACCTTAGGGAGGTGATGGACATGCGGGAGAGGCGTTGGAGCGGCTGGAACACGAGGAGCAGTGAGGGGCAACGGTGCTCGGCTTCTCCCGGTGAAGAATAGCTCGGGCACTGTGAGAGGAGGCCGGGGATGAGCTGAGGAGCGGTGCAGCTCGTCGAGGAGGCGCCGGCGCAGCTCCTGGGGCGATCAACCGATGCTAGGAGGGGCTGGAGGCTGCTGGACCACGAGCACAGAGAGGGGGCGCGCTGTGTTTCTCTTCCGTGGGCACTCGAGCAGCTGAGGAACTTCGGCGGAACGTGTAGACAGAGGAGATACAGGAGTTGTGCAGCTGCTACTGCTAGAGATCAACCACGCACGAAAAGCTGCCTTCGGGAGCAAGTTCTCGCAAGCTGCTCGGTGTCCTGCAGAGCACAGCTCAGTGGCACACCGAGATGAAAAACAGTCGGTTTGCAGTTTGTGTGGCTGACCAGTGGGCTCCACCTTCCTTTTGTTATTCAATTTTTCCCACTGATCTTTTTCCACAGCTACTCAGAATTAAAAACTTTGCTTCACCTCAAAGTCATGGTTTGAATACTTGAATTCAATTGAACTGAATTCTGGTGTGAAATTTGAAATGTATTTGGATCTTTGAATTTGAATTGGAATTTGAATTCTCCCTTTGCATTGTTCCAAAAACCTAGCAAACCAACTCAAATATTTCTGAATTTTGGCATGACTGCTAATTCAAATGTGAAGAACACATTTGTGGAACCAAATTTGCAAATTGAGGAATTTGGAATTTGAAACTGAATTTGAAAATTCAGATTAGAGTGTTTCCTCTTTTAATCCCAAACAAATATTGAAACTCCTCCAAATGAGCTGAAATTTGGAAGGGTGAATATTTGGACTATGAAGACCCAAGTTATGAATTTAGATCTCCATGTTTGGATGTTTTGGGAAGTTGAATCCTCACTTTGAAGTTACACCGTTATAATTCAAAGTTTTAATTCCCCTCATTTTTCCTAAGTGTACATGAGCTGAATTTTTCTTGCTACCACTTTTTAGGGATTTTACACATATAACCAAACCAAACTCATTTTCATGACTCAAACAGTCCCAAAACTAATCCCAATGACCATACCATAGCCATACCGAACATCCATCCCATGTTTTCCCTCAAATCATGTGAGTTGGCCAGGTGCTTGTGACCGGAAGCACGGCTATCATGATAGTTTTACACTCTGCAGAGGTAGCACCACTTTATCCACAAGTTTGTGATTTCGTCACCCGTCGGCGACTGCAAAACCTCCATTATATCAGTACACAACCGTCGGTGTATGGCCAAGAGATCACAAAATAGCCTTTACAAAGGGGCTACTAGATGTATGGACTCACTGAGGTTTTACCGGCAGGCTCGAATCACCATTCTTCCAGCCACGGGCCCCCTCTTGTGCCATGCAGTTCCCAGGGCAGTCCCTCTCGATTCCCATTCCCCGCGCCATCCACGGTCCATAACAAGCTAGCAACACACCTAATTAGTCAGCTAAGCCGCACCAATATTTGGCCTTGTGGTGACACTGTGTTTCCTGGCATGTGCTGGCATGAACCGGTCCTTAGATCTATGGCAAGTAAACCACCATCTCTTTCAGCAACATCCATGAACCAAGCTTGCCTAGATCTCCTCCGATTCCATGCTCATTAACATCATCAAGTTCTCATCATCATTATTTATATGAGTGCAGTAGCTAACCATGTTTTGACTCAGCTTCCCGTATCCTGTGGATTAAGCGAAGCAAAAAGGAAAAACGACCATACCCGACTCATCAACTTTGCCAGCGACAAGGATGGTTAACAAAACTAGTAAACTCCTATAAAAGGGTGTCCCATCAAGTTGACTCAAGCATACGAGTTTTCTCAAACAAACAGTTTCAAAACATGGGATCAATATGGTCAAGGGGCACTTGCTTTGCTCCCGTGGCTCTTGTTGCTCAAGCGCCTCAAAGTCTTGGTGCTGTAGTTCTTCGTATATGGCTTCCTGAGCTTGTCCTTCTACTCACGAGCACGCACATACAAAATTTACAGCAATCAAACATCATGCACAAACTTTACTCAAGATGCAATGGTGCAGATGAATGCAAATCCTATGGTGCTGTTTTATTAAACCAGTTTGTACGTGTTCTTGCATGTTTTAATGGGCTTTCGTAGGGTTTTATGATGAACAAGGATGTAGGGATCAAGTGTGGACGTGGTGATGATCTTGACTCAAGATCTAGATCAATTCCACTGTCAAAAACCCAATCAAAATGTGATCTGTCCACACGAAAGAGTTTCTGTTCGAAGGGAGCGAAGAAAAGAATGCGTAGAAACAGCAATGACGTCGTAAGATGGGTAACAAAGACCTAACTCACTTCCCTTATGATCGTCGGCTCTTTTCTGGCGATGGCAAGGCATGACGGGGTTCGTCGGCGGGCTCACCGGCGACTGAACTCCGGCGAGGGGGGGGTGTTCAACTCGGCGAGTTGGGGCTAGGGCCTCCAAGTCGTCAACATGGGAGGGGGAAAAAGGAAAGGGGTTACGGCCAAGGGGGTTTTGGGTTCTATTTATAAGTGGAGAAGAGTCCTACTCAATTTTTTTTGGATTTTAACAAACTTATCTTTTCAGTTATGTGAGGCAGCCTTGGGGATTTTATCCCCCAAATGTGGAGAAATTTTGGGGAAATTGTGTTGGTACCCTCAGTACTGGGTACCCCATGCACAGGAGGAAAAACCCGCCTAAGGACCTCGCCCCCTCTGCAAGGATGAGCTCCGAAGGTGCCATGTGTCCAGCGGGGCCGGGCCTCCCCTCTTCTCAGAGGCGAGCTCCGAGGGCGCCATGTATCCAGCGGGGCCGGGCCTCCCCTCCCCTCAAAGGCGAGCTCCGAGGGTGTCACGTGTCTAGTGGGGCCGGACCTCTCCTCTCCTCAGAGGCGAGCTCTGAGGGCGCCACGTGTCAAGCGGGGCCGGACCTCCCTTCTCCTCAGAGGTGAGCTCCGAGGGCGCCACGTGTCTAGAGGTGCCGGACCTCCCTTCTCCTCAGAGGCGAGCTCCAAAGGTGCCACGTGTCCAGTGGTGCCGGACCTCCCCTCTCCTCAGAGGCGAGCTCCGAGGGCATCACGTGTCCAGCGGTGCCGGACCTCCCCTCTCCTCAGAGGCGAGCTCCGAGGGCGCCACGTGTCCAGCGGGGCCGGACCTCCCCTCTCCTCAGAGGCGAGCTCTGAGGGCGCCACGTGTCCAGCGGTGTCGGACCTCCCCTCTCCTTAGAGGCGAGCTCCGAGGGTGCCACGTGTCCAGCGGTGCCGGACCACCCCTCTCCTCAGAGGCGAGCTTCGAGGGTGCCACGTGTCCAGCGGGGCCGGACCTCTCCTCTCCTCAGAGGCGAGCTCCGAGAGCGCCACGTGTCCCGCATGGCCGGGGGAAGTGTCGACAACGCACTTCGACAGATTGGAATTGGCTCATTTCAGCTATCTATTTCCCATTCCCTATCATTTTTATGATTCTTTCTCCATTTCTATGGTTCCTCCCTCCATTTATACGGTTCTTTTCTCCATTTCTACTTCTTTTATAATGTTTCTCTATATGAAAAATGTATGCAATGCATGTAAATGAATTTGAGGGTGCCCTTAAACTGAATCTCGCCCTCGAGATTCGATAGAGTAGAGAATAGATGAGGGAATTCTGCCTTGATGTCTTCCTCCCGCTCCCATGTAGTTTTGGCTTCCGTGTGATGGCTCCATTGTACCTTGCACCAACGGATCACTTTGTTCCTTGTGACCCTTTCCTTCACGTCCAAAATTTGGATGGGGTGCTCCACATAGGTCAGATCCTCTTGAAGCTCGAGCTCATCCATCGGCACTTGTTCTTCCGGTACTCTTAAGCACTTGAGTTGGGATATGTGAAACACGTCGTGCACATCGGAGTGGTGCGTTGGCAGCTCTAGTTGATAGGCTACTTCTCCTCGCTTGCCCAAAATCTTGAACGGCCTGATGTAGCGAGGTGCTAACTTGCCTTTGAGGTTGAACCGTCGTTGGCCTCGGATAGGCGATACTTTAATATACACGAAGTCTCCCACTTCGAAGGTCAATCTTCTTCGCCTATTGTCCGCATAACCTTTTTGTCGTGACTGAGAAGCCTTCAAGTTTTCTCATATCGTTTGGACTTGTTTTTTGGCGTCTTGCAGCACTTTGGGTCCAAACACTTGGATTTCTCCGGTCTCATTCCAGAACAGCGATGTTCTACACCGTCTACCATACAATGCTTCGAAAGGTGACATCTTCAAGCTGGCTTGGTAGCTTTTGTTGTAGGAGAATTCAGCTTACGGCAAGCTCCTATCCCATCTACGCCCATGTTTCAAGGCGCAAGCTCTCAACATGTCCTCCAAAATTTGTCCTCTCAGTTTGCCCGTCGGTTTGCGGGTGATAAGCGGAGCTGAAATTCAATCGTGTACCTATGGCTTCATGCAGCTTCTTCCAGAACCTAGAGGTAAATTTAGAACCCCGATCTGAAACTATCCTATTCGGATCTCCATGGCGACACATGATTTGCTCCATATACAGCTTGGCTAGTTGTGCGACGCTGTACTTGGTTCTAACAGGAAGGAAATGGGCTGTTTTCATCAATCGGTCCACGATAACCCAAATAGAGTCGTAACCCGATTGAGTACGTGACAATCCGACAATCAAATCCATGCTGATGTCTTCCCACTTCCACTCCGGTACTTTCAATGGCTGCAACAATCCAGCGTGTCTTTGATGTTCGGCCTTCACTCATTGGCACGTGTCGCATAAGGCAACATATTCAGCTATGTCCCTTTTCATACCATCCCACCAATAGCAAGTTTTTCAGATTCTTGTACATCTTTCTACAGCCAGGATGTATCGAATAAGGCGAGTCATGTGCCTCCTTTAATATCGTGTCGCGGATGTGCTTCACGTTAGGCACACAAGTCCTCTTCCCTAACCAAAGCGTGCCTTTCTCGTCTTCGTTGAAATCCTTTTCTATGCCTTGTTGGATTCTTTCCTTGATTTCCTCATCCATTGCTTGGCCATCCCGTATCTCTTGTTCCAGCAAGGAGTTCAGTTCTATCACCTCCATCTCGTTCAAGAACCCGAGATGTAACCGTTCAAACTCCTTGCGCAGCTCGGGTGGCAGCTCCCGAACCGTGAGTTGGTGACATGTTCCTTTTCGGCTCAACACATCAGCTACTACATTGGACTTTCCGGGGTGATAGTTGATTCCAACATCATAATCCTTGACGAGTTCCAACCATCGACGTTGCCTCAAATTCAGATCCATTTGCGTGAATATATACTTGAGGCTTTTGTGATCCGTATAGATCTCACATCGGTGGCCAAGGATATAATGCCTCCAAATCTTCAAGGCATGTACCATGGCTGCAAGTTCCAAGTCATGTGTGCGGTAATTCAGCTCGTGTTTCTTTAGTTGTCTCGACGCATAGGCTACCACTTTTCCATCTTACATGAGCACACATCCAAGCCCTTGTCTTGATGCGTCACAATATATATCAAAACTCTTGCTCACGTCCGGCAATACCAACACCGGCGCTGTGGTTAATCTTTTCTTGAGCTCCTCAAAGCTTTCTTGGGACATTGGTGTCCACTGAAATGCTTTTCCCTTCATTAGCAATTCAGTTAGGCTTCGCTATTTTGGAGAAATCCTTGATGAACCATCGGTAGTATCCAGCCATCCCAAGGAAACTCTGAATATCTGTCACATTCTGCGGTTGGTTCCACTTCAGAACATCTCCCACTTTTCCGGGATCAACCGATACTCCTCTCTCGGAGATGATGTGGCCTAGGAACGATATCTCCTTTAGCCAAAATTGACACTTGCTGAATGTGGCATACAATTGATGCTCTCGCAGTTTCTGCAATGTCAATCTCAAATGTTCTTCATGTTCTTCCTCGCTTTTTGAATACACCATGATATCGTCGATGAAAACCACGACGAACTTGTCCAAGTACTCCATGAAGACCTTATTCATGAGGTACATAAAGTATGCGGGTGCATTCGTTAACCCAAAAGACATAACGGTATATTCATACAAACCATACCGCGTTCGAAATGCAGTCTTGGGTATGTCGGAGGTTTTAATCTTCAGCTGGAAGTATCCTGACCGAAGATCAATCTTGGAGAAAATTCAAGCACCTTTCATTTGGTCGAATAGGTCCTCTATACGGGGCAGCGGGTATTTTTCTTGATTGTCACCTCATTGAGAGACCTATAATCCACACACATCTTTTGGGTCCCATCCTTCTTGTCTACGAAGAGCACGGGGGCTCCCCACGGTGATGAGCTTGGGCGTATAAAACCCTTTTCTAGCTGCTCCTGAATTTGCTTCTTAAGTTCTACTAGTTCATTAGCGGGCATCCTATATGGCCTTTTTGCTATAGGTGCAGTCCCAGGTACTAAATCAATGGCAAATTCAATGTCCCGGTCAGGTGGCATACCAGGAAGTTCTTCTGGGAACATATCTGAAAATTCTTGAACCACCGGAATGCTTTCCAATGTTGCTTCTTCGACGTGGTTCAACGCTGCCTTCTCGGTTGCCGGTTGGGCTGACTCGAACTCAATACGAGTACCGTGCTCATTTGTCAACTGCACGCTCCTCTCAGCACATTGAATTACTCCGTTGTGCTTGCTTAACCAATCCATTCCAAGTATTATATTAATTCCTTGGGAATCTAAGACAGTAAGGTTGGCAAGAAAGTCTACCCCCCTTATTTTAAGGTTTACTTTTAGACATACTATATTAGTCCTCATCTCTCCACCGGGAGTATTAACCAACATAGTGTGTTTCATGTGTGATATGGGCAGATTATACTTGGCAACATACTTGAATGATATGAATGAATACGATTCTCCGGAATGAAATAAAACAGTGGCTGGGTTGGAGTTGGCAAGGAACATACCAATCATGACGTCCTCATCTTGTTGTGCTTCCTCAGCGGAGACATGATTCACGTTGCCACGAGCGTAGTTCTGCTGCCCACGGTTACCTTGATTAGCTCCTACGTTCGGCCGTGGGTTCTGCTTGGACGCGTTTCTTGGCTGTCCATGGCCTTTCTTCGGGCATTGAATTGCAAAGTGTCCTGCCTCTCCGCATGAAAAGCATGCTTTGTTGCCCAAAACAGCAGGAACGTTGGAGCGAGGCTGGTTTTGAGCTTAGGCGCCCATGTTGGGACGGGCGCAGGAGGCAAAGGCATACGTGGTTCTTGCATAACAGGGCGTTGCTGTGATGGTTGATTAGGGCGAGGTGGGTTTGCAGGGCGGAAAGTAGAAGCGGACGAGCCATACTGCGGTGCAGCTGGTGGCATGAAACGGGGACGTACATTGCTCCCTTGTGGCTGGTATGACATCTTTCTCTTTCCCTCTTGCTCGATCTCACGTATCTTGCTCTCAACCACTATAGCTTTGTCAACGAGCTTCTGGAAGTTTGCATAATCGTTGTTGAGCAGCTGAACTTGGATCTCATTGTTCAATCCTCTCATGAACAAGTATTGCTTCCTTTGATCCAAGTTGACGTCTTCGGGAGCATACCTTGACAGCTGCGTGAACTTGTTGAGGTACTCATTCACGCTCTTCTTTCCTTGGCGGAGACCTTCAAACTCTTGCCTTTTAAGCATCATGACTCCAGCAGGGACGTAATGAGAGCGGAAACTCTCCTTGAACTCAGCCCAAGTGATAGTCTCCTGGTTGACATGAGCATTGCAAAGAGCGTCCCACCAGTCAGCGGCTGCTCCCATAAGTTGGTGCGATGTGAAGAGAACTTTCTCCCAATAATTGCACGGAACAATAGAAAGCTTCTTTTCCATGGATTTCAACCAATCACCGCCTCCATGGGATCATTAGCTTGTGCAAAAGTAGGCGGTCGAGTCCTCATGAACTCTCCCAATCTGTTGTGAGCCGGCGGTGGTGGCGGTGGTGGTGGTGGGGGTGCAGGAACGGGGTTAGGATTGTAGTTGTTGTTGGCTTGCAGCTGTCCCAAAGTTTGTATCATAGTTTGCATGAGCTGGTTCTGCATAGCCATCAACCGTTCAAGGTTGTTTGCATCAGCCCCGGGGTTAGCATTTTCAGGTACTTCAACATTGCCATCCTCTTGTGGTTCATGGTTGCAACGAACGTTCCTCCTTTGACGGATGGTGTTTTCCCTCACCATCTATGAGAGGGAGTTGAGTAGAATAGAGAATAGAAGTTTAGATTGATCCTGCCAACTATATGCATCGGGGTGTATGAACTAAGTAACTTATTTTATTAATTTCAGCCTATATGAGGATGTGAACACATGCTGAAGCATCTCACATCTCTCTACTATGTGTGGATGTGGACTTTCGCAGAAGCGTCCCACAACTCACACTAGCACACAAACACAAGCAATCATCACAAAAGTTCAACACACCACTCCTATTCACGCTACTACGATTTAAACGTTCCTATTACAGCTTATTCAATGGGAATCCTAAACTTAATAATGTGAACTGGTGCTGTTCCCGCCGTGTGACGGGGGTGGTCCATACATGGGAGCATGTCATGGTGAGTCGGCAGTCCATGTAGGGTTACATGGCGCTGGTGCTTATAATCACCGGCATCTTTAAATAAGACATGATAAACTTTAGAGAACGAAGAAAATAGCTCCAAAACTTCAGAAGCTATGAAGCAAGAAAGCAAAAGTGTTGCTGTCCAAAAGAAGAGAGAAGGAGGGGCTGAAAATAGCACTTTGCGGTGACCGAATTGATAAGTAAAGTGCAGCAGCAAGCAACTTTTTTGAAAATAGAAGTTTAGAGGGGTGTTCCTATGTGTTTTAGATTGTCCATTCTACCTAGGCTTGCATCCTACGGTCAACGTGGCTCTGATACCAATCTGCGACACCCGGTTCCGGAAACAGAACCAAGTTAATGCATATGTGTGCCCAGGATGTTCATCACACATACACATGTAATCCACAAACTGAATTCAGAATATAACCACCAATAAATAGGATTTAAGTACTTTATTACATCAACTCATTGTCTCACTCATGAATCTCTAACTTATTCAGGCAACGAAAGTCTTTAAACGACAGCGAAAATAACTAAGTAGCAGTAGCTCCATCTTCAACTTCACAGGCATGTTGATAGTAGTTCGCACACCTAGTACTCCACATGGCCCTCGAAGTACTCTTCTCCTGTTGCTGATGTTTATGTGATAATGCAAGGGTGAGTACATGTCGTACTCAGCAAGTGCGGGAAAAGTATGACATGTAGCTTACAACAAGGTATGGAATAAAAGGGCTCATCGCAGCAAGCAAATTTTATTTTACAAACATGATAAAAACAGCAACTATTTCTAGGTGATATTTATCCCAATATAACCAAGTAAAACAGCAACATTTCCTCCATCATGATTCACCATCTATCAAGTCTCAACCAACCATTAATCTTTCTCAAGTTCATCTCATGCTCATAAATATTCATAACCGTCTCATATTCATATAACCAAACCAAACTCATTTTGATGACTCAAACAGTCCCAAAACCAATCCCAATGACCATACCATAGCCATACCGAACATCCATCCCATGTTTTACCTATGATCATGTGAGTTGGCCAGGTGCTTGTGACCGGAAGCACGACTATCATGATAGTTTTACACTCTGCAAAGGTAGCACCACTTTAACCACAAGTTTGTGATTTTGTCAACCGTCGGCTACTGCAAAACTTCCATTATACCAATACACAACCGTTGGTGTATGGCCAAGAGATCACAAAATAGCCTTTACAAAGGGGCTACTAGATGTATGGACTCACTGAGGTTTCACCAGCAGGCTCAAATCACTATTCTCCCACCCATGGGCCCCCTCTTGTGCCATGCAATTCCCAGGGAAGTCCTCTCTCGACTCCCGTTCCCCGTGCCATCCACGGTCCATAACAAGCTTGCAACACACCTAGTTAGTCAGCTAAGCCGCACCCATATTTGGCCTTGTGGTGGCACTGTTTTCCTGGCATGTGCTGGCATGAAACGGTCCTTAGATCTACGGCAAGTAAACCACCATCTCATTCAGCAACATCCACGAACCAAGCTTGCCTTGATCTCCCCTGATTCCATGCTCATTAACATCATCAAGTTCTCATCATCATTATTCATATGAGTGCAGTAGCTAACCATGTTTTAATTCAGCTTCCCGTATCCCGTGGACTAAGCGAAGCAAAAAGGGAAAATGACCATACCCAACTCATCAAATTTCCCGACAACAAGTATGGTTAAAAAAACTAGTGAATTCCTATAAAAGGGTGTCCCATCAAGTTGACTCAAGCATACAAGTTTTCGCAAACAAAACAGTTTCAAAACATGGGATCAATATGGTCAAGGGGCACTTGCCTTGCTCCCGTGGCTCTTGTTGCTCAAGCGTCTCAAAGTCTTGATGCTGTAGTTCTTCGTATATGTCTTCCTGAGCTTGTACATCTACTCATGACCACGCACATACAAAATTTACAGCAATCAAACATCATGCACAAACTTTACTCAAGATGCAATGGTGCAGATGAATGCAAATCCTATGGTGCTGTTTTATTAAACCAGTTTGTACGTGTTCTTCCATGTTTTAATGGGCTTTCATGGGGTTTTATGATGAACAAGGGTGTAGGGATCAAGTGTGGACGTGGTGATGATCTTGACTCAAGGTCTAGATCAATTCCACCGCCGAAAACCCGATCAAAACATGATCTGTCCACACGAAAAAGTTTCTGTTCGAAGGGAGCGAAGAAAATGAATGCATAGAAACAGCGATGACGTCGTAAGATGGGTAACGAAGACCTACCTCACTTCCCTTATGATCGTCGGCTCTTTTCTGGTGGCGGCAAGGCATGACGGGGCTCGTCGGCGGGCTCACCGGCGACTGAACTACGCCGAGGGGTGGGGGTGTGACCAACTCAGCGAGTTGGGGCTAGGGCCTCCAAGTCGTCGACTTGGGAGAGGGAAAAAGGAAAGGGGTTATGGCCAAGGGGGTTTGGGTTCTATTTATAAGGGGGGGGGAGAGTCCTACTCAATTTGTTTTGGATCTTAACAAACTTATCTTTTCAGTTATGTGAGGCAGCCTTGGGGATTTTATCCCCCCAAATGTGGGGAAAATTTGGGGAAATTGTGTCGGTACCCTCAGTACCGGATACCCCCGTGCACAGGAGGAAAAACACGCCTAAGGACCTCGCCCCCTCCGCAGGGATGAGCTCTGATGGCGCCACGTGTCCAGCATGGCCGGGCCTCCCCACTCTTATGAGACGAGCTCCGAGGGCGCCACGTATCCAGCGGGGCCGGGCCTCCCCTATCCTCAGAGGTGAGCTCCGAGGGTGCCACGTGTCCAGCGGGGCCGGATCTCCCCTCTCTTCAGAGGCGAGCTCCGAGGGCGCCACGTGTCCAGCGGGGCCGGACCTCCCTACTCCTCAGAGGCGAGCTCCAAGGGTGCAACGTGTCCAGCGGTGCCGGACCTCCATTCTCCTTAGAGGCGAGCTCCGAGGGCGCCACGTGTCCAGCGGTGCCGGACCTACCTTCTCCTCAGAGGCGAGCTCCGAGGGCGCCACGTGTCCAGCGGTGTCGGACCTCCCCTCTCCTCAGAGGCGAGCTCCGAGGGTGCCACGTGTCCAGCGGTGCCGGACCTCCCCTCTCCTCAGAGGCGAGCTCCGAGGGCACCACGTTTCCAGAGGGGCCGGACCTCCTCTCTCCTCAGAGGCGAGCTCCGAGGGTGCCACGTGTCCAGCGGTGCCGGACCTCCCCTCTCCTCATAGGCGAGCTTCGAGGGCGCCACATGTCCAGCGGGGCCGGACCTCCCCTCTCCTCAGAGGCGAGCTCCGAGGGCGCCACTTGTCCAGCAGTGCCGGACCTCACCCCCCTCCGCAGGGGTGAGCTCCGAGAGCGCCACGTGCCCTGCGGGGCCGGGGGAAGTGTCGACAGCGCACTTTGACAGATTTGGATTGGCTCATTTCAGCTATCTTTTTCCCATTCCCTATCATTTTATGATTTTCTATGGTTCCTGCCTCTATTTATACAGTTCTTTTCTCCATTTCTACTTCTTTTATAATGTTTATCTATATGAAAAATGTATGCAATGCATGGAAATGAATTTGAGGGTGTTACAATCTGAGACATCAAGTGGGGAACCCTTTATCTGTGCTGGTCTACCTTTTTTCGGCATTGGGCGAAGCGGGAAATGTTGCCACATACGACTTGAGCGAGCACGCCGTGCGTCTTCAAAAGTGCGTATGTTTTATTTTTCCGGGTTGTGTTCTGCAGAATAAAACCATTGGTTTGAATCGCTGTTCACTCGCGGTAAAAATGAATCCGCTTGTTTAAGTCTTGGTCGCATAGTAAAAACGGGCATAATATTCAGATTTGATGATTGTGTAATTAATAATTCCAAATTTGCTTGCACCCTTGTATGTTTATTTATAGTTGCTAATTAAGTTTACACTTCCATTACTTGTTATCTTGAGGCTAAAATATGACCACTCTTCTAATGTTAATGCTTTTATGCTATCCACTACCCTTTGAAACAAGTATTTGAGCCTTGTATACTAGTATGGTATAGAAATTATTTTCATCGGGTAAGTCATTCTAAGCTTAGTAGCTTACCGGTTTGTTGATCCTATTTTTCAGGTTAGTCTCTCCTTTATGAGCATGATTCATATAAGGGCTGTGGCGGACCAGAATCCGCTCATCCAGGATCGCAGAGGGTGGTGCCGCACGATGCGACACCCGACAGCACACGTCATAAGAACACATTATAGTACATGGGAAAACAAACTGAATGTACAAAGTAGTACGCTTCTCAGTTACAAACTAGGGTCTTTTATTACACAGCGGAAGTTTCTTTTGTACAACTCACACCCGCCTATCTAGCAAAAGTCGGTTGCCCAGCCCTAGGGCAACCCACACTAGCTGCATGTCTCAGCTCAGCGCGGCGTGTACGGCTCCCACTCAGCCATGGTCCCCGACGGCGGGTAACCTTCGCCGGTGGACTCGTACTCCGAGTCCGTGGGTGGCTCCTCATCTGAAAAACACTTAAGCAGCAACCGTGAGCACGAAGGCTCAGCAAGGCTTAACCGACTCACCTAAGCATGAAACTCTACATGAGGTGTACCATGACATAGGATAGCAATGTTGCAGCAAATGGACACGCCTACAAGTTCATCCTTAGTTCATCTTTTAGCAACAAGTTAACAGTTCATGAAACTGAGATTTAGTAAGCAGTATTTGGTGGCACACAGGTAAAAATACAATTATATCATAACAGCAATATTGAATCATAACATTTCATTCATTAGTCTACGTTACGATGCAGTGAACAAGCGGTACTCGTCACCGTGAGGGACGGCGAATCGACTCGATATACACCTGCAGGGAAACCCAAAGAGCACGTCACGTACGCCCACCCGTGGAGCTGCACAACACGCTCACTCGATGTCGTACGGGACAACCTTTCACCCAACAGCCCAAACGTCGAACCGGTCGCACCGAAACGAGCAGGAGGTTCCCCACGCGGAGCATCTCTCTATGCCCGTTGGCAGATTTCCACCTTGCTGCCCTCAGCCTACACCTATAAATCGGTGCGTTATGCCTTGACGCCCGGAGGTTTAGGCTACATCGGTTTATCGGGGCCCATATATCTGATATGCCTTCGGTACGTTCAATACTTGTTCAGCAGGGCCGCACACGGATCAGTCCTCAATCGACACGGGCTGGGCTGCGCATACAAGACTTCTTCTTGCTGCACCCTAGCCCCTGCCTAGTCTCATTTTCATTACTAAAGTGATCTCACATCACTCAACCGAACCCGTGTGTCCCAAGCCTAAACTCGCGAGTAGATTCCAACTACTCGACTGGTACCGAAGTTCTATGAAATATTAAGCATAGCCTGTCTACTCGAGGTCTTAGACACTACCCTCTCTCTTATGGAAAAGTTTTTGGTCATGCAAGTGGGGTTCCATTCATCCTACACCTAATGCACATTCATACATCACCCTAATCATGTGAACAAAGCAAAACTTGATAAAAAGAGTTACTGCAAACCGGGGCTTGCCTTGTTGCTGCTGGTCAGGGGTTAAGTCTTCGTCCGGGAGCAGGAAGTCCAACACTTCCGGAGTCTCCTCGCCTTCAGCGACTACACGTTATTTAAATACTACATGTTAATTTAAATGCAATGTGTGAAATTCAATACATAGTGGCTAATAATTCTAGCTAGCCCTCCCCTTTGGTTCTGAAATTTTATGGTGGATTGGTAGGGTCCTAACCAGAGTCTTGACCAAGTTTCATTTGAAACAAAGTTCATTTGAACCTTGTACAAATAGAAGCCCATTTGGTCAATATTTGAGCCTCTAACTATTTCCAGGGGTTTTCATGGCTCCAACCATTACTTTCTGGAAAATAGAATTTAGGATGGTTCTAATGGAGTTGGTTTCATGTCATTTGAAGAATTCTACTGAAAGTTATGCCCTAATTAAGATTGGAGAAAATCTGAAAAATGTTTCTGTACATTTTTCTATTTTCTCAGGGCAGTTCTCTTAATCACCCCATTAGGGTAACTAAAGGAACTTGGATGAGTCTGAAAATTTTACTGTGATTCAGGGATTTTCTAATGAACCTCTCAGCCAAATTTCAGAATTTTTCATAAAGTAGTCCTCCAGATAAAATTCCCAACAGTTTAAACTTTATGGATTTAATTCTGGAAAACTATTCACTTTCATGAGCTGAATTTGTTATTGCTGGAAATTACTCAGAATTCTGAGTTCAGCAAAATTTGGTTCATTGAATTTGGAGTTTCCTAGCAAAAGTTCTATGCATTTGAAGTTTGAACTAAACTGGAAATTCGAATAAAGTTTAAACTCTGCGGGTGGGACCCACTCCTCGAGCCGGCCCACTCAGAATACGGCCACACCGCGGCCCACGGGGTTTTACCTGTGCTGCCGCACCGAATCCCGGCCGCAAACCGATCCCCACACGAGATCAGAGGCTGACCGGTGGACCCGGCCCCCCCTTCGTCTACCTCGCGCTCTCCCGCAGCTCACGCGGCGGCGCTTAGCCAGAGCGCTCGCCGCCGGGCGTTTCACTGCCCGACCTTCGATGGAACTTACCGCCTGTGCCTAACTTGACTCAAAGAACACACTGGTGCCCTCACCGGAGCTCGGCAATGGCCGGGACTATGCCCGCGACGGTGACAGAGCTTCCCTCTACTCCGGCGACGTCGCCTGGGCTACTCCAGGCCTTATTTCTCAAGCGGTTTGCTCCAACAGCTCTGCCGTGACCTAAGGAGCAACGTCCAGAGCTCTGATCCCGCGAGAAACGTCAGCAACTAGGGGCTCACCGTGCGACCTAGGGCGATTTCGGGGAAAACTGGAAAAACTCGAAGAACTGAGGGTTTCCTCGATGGTTCTTCCTAGTTCTTGATCCCACGTGCCCGCACGGATGTCTACGACTGGGTTTCTAGGTCTGGGGAGGAGTGGTTCGGTGTGTGAGGCGAATTTGCCGATTTACCCGAACCGGGCTATATCACATGTTCTCGGCAAGAACTGGAATTCCGGCCAGCACAACTCATGGCATGCGGCCGGCGTTGTTGGACAGGGAGCACCCTTCCAGGCGAACCTCCTGTCCCGCTCACTTGACGGGGGATCAAGCCTAGCGGCCGTGCTGGGAGTTTTTGGTCGCGGCGGCTCTACCCGGTGTGGAAGGGAAACCAGGAGCTCGGGGGTAGCTTACCGTGGATGGGGCGCCGGGGTATCGTGTCTATCGCGTCGAGGACGCCTCGCCGAAGCTCGGGGAGAGCTCGGACTCGCTTGCTAGCTGCTGGGACGGGAGGACGCCGGAGCACCGAAATTCTTCGGTTGTGCGGCGGTGTTTCTTCGTTTGAGGGTTTTTGGGACCAATCACGACCGCGACCGGGGTCGGTTCATGAGGAGATATCGCCGGGCGACCGCTTCGTCGGCGCGCGCGTTGGGCTGGCGCTCGGGAGGTAGCGATCGGGGAAGCAGATCGCTGGCGCACGGAGGACGGTTGCTTCAGCGAGAAACAGAGAGCTGTCCCGTGTTGCACCTCCCTCCCACTGACCTGTGGGCCCAACCTTCCCCCTAATCCTCTCTTCTCCATTTCTTTTGTAAATATCCCAGCAACTACACATTGAATGAGAGACTTAGCCCCCAAGTCTTGGTTTGAATTTGAGTTCTCAAATTCAAACTTTGTTTGGTTAAATTTGCTTCATGTTTAAACTGAAATTCAAATTCAGTTTTTGATTTATTGCAAATTTAGCTCCCGACAAGATGAACTCCAATGGGACTGAAAATTGGTGGGGTTACTCAGGAAAATATGCTGAGTTTGAATATGAAGCTAACTTTTGAATTTGAGGGATGAAAGTTGCTGTAATTTGAATTTACATTCAAATTGGCCTCTTTTTCAAATACCTCCAAAAGTGCCTCAAAAAGTGTTGAATTTACATGAAATTTGGCCTGAACCTTCCCAAGACTTTTTAAGTTCTAGGGGTGAGCTCAACCTCTCATGTTCATGTGTACAACTCCCCCTTTGTGAAAATGAAGGCTTTCCCCTCTAATCACTCTTTTGATGGAGGTTACTTGCTCTTCACAATATTTCCTAAGATATCCACAATAAAAACTGTGGTGTTGTGAGGTGATAAAAAGTTTTTGCAAGTCCCTTTTCTTGGGCTTTTACATCCCTCCCCCCTTAAAAGAATCTCGTCCCGAGATTATAGAGGAAGAGATAGCGATGTACTAGGGACTTACCCGTGCTGAGATGCCATGAACTCCGGGTAATTTGAGCGAAGGAATTCCTCGCTCTCCCACGTCGCTTCTTCAGCGGTGTGGTTGCTCCAGAGTATTTTGTAGAACCACAACGTTCTGCTACGCGTGGTTCGGGCTTTCTCATCAAGAATTTCCATCGGATACTCATCATATGTTAAATCCGGTTTCAACTCACCGATGTCTTCGGTAGGAACAGCAGCCGTATGCTTCAAACATTTTTGCAGTTGCGAAACATGGAAAACATCATGGACACCAGCCAGAGATGCCGGTAGCTCCAATTGATATGCTGCTGGTCCACACTTCTCGGTGATAGCGTAGGGTCCAATAAAACGGGGAGCGAGCTTCCCCTTCACACCGAACCGGTGCACGCCCTTCATCGGAGACACGCGGAGGTACACGTGTTCCCCAACGTCAAAGTGCAACGGTCTACGCCACTTATCAGCGTAGCTCTTCTGTCGGGATTGAGCGGCCTTCAAGTTAGCTTGAATCGCCCGAACGCGCTCTTCGGCGTCATTCACCACATCAACCCCGAATGTGACCCTTTCACTGGACTCGCACCAATTTAATGGGGTGCGGCATTTGCGACCGTAGAGAGCTTCATAGGGTGCCATCTTGATACTCGCCTGATAGCCGTTGTTGTACGAGAATTCTGCCAATGGTAGGTGATCATCCCAGTTCCTACCATGGTGGATGGCACATGCTCTCAACATGTCTTCTAATACTTGGTTCACCCTCTCTGTTTGACCATCTGTCTGAGGGTGATAGGCGGAGCTCCTGATCAACTTAGTACCCAATGCAGCGTGTAGCTGCTCCCAAAAGCGAGATACAAATAATGCACCTCGATCTGAGATGATGGTCTTGGGTACCCCGTATAGGCATAGAATCTTTGCTATGTACAGCTCCGCATATTTGCCGGCATTGTAACGTGTATTCACCGGGATGAAGTGAGCCGTCTTGGTTAACCGATCAACGATTACCCATATGGAATCATGCTTGTTGGATGTTAGGGGTAATCCCACAATAAAATCCATGCTCACATCTTCCCATTTCCATGCCGGGATCTTCAGGGGTTGCAGTAGCCCTGATTTCTTCATGTGATCAGCTTTCACTCGTCTACACGTATCGCACTCGGATACTACTTCGCTACCTCCCGCTTCATCCGTGTCAACCAAAATTTCTTTTTCAAATCTTGGTACATCTTGTTGCTGCCCGGATGAATGAAGTATTTGGACAAGTGAGCTTCATCAAGGATCTTTTTCCTCAACTCCATGTCCCGGGGTACGACTATGCGGTCGTTGAACCACAGCGTCCCCTCATCATCCTTCCGGAAACATTTGATCTCCCCGTTGTCTATCCGTCTCCGGAGATGTGCCATGCCTTTATCATCTTTCTGAGCTGCAATGATGTCCTCCCTGATGGTAGGGATGAGGGCAAGGTTGTACAGCGATCCATAAGGAACCAAGTATAAACTTGGCTCTTCCTCCTCCACCGGTGTAATGGTGAGGTGATGGACATGTGATTTCCGACTCAGCGCGTCGGCGACCACATTTGCCTTGCCGGGGTGGTAGTGAATCTCAATTTCATAGTCCTTGATTAATTCTAACCACCCCCTTTGCCTCATATTCAGCTCCTTCTGGGTGAAAATGTATTTTAAGCTCTTGTGGTCGGTGTAGAGATGCACCAGATTCCCCAGGAGATAGTGCCTCCACATTTTTAGCGCCAACACCGCGGCAGCAAGCTCAAGACCATGAGTCGGATAGTGCTGCTCATGGTTCCGAAGTTGGCGTGAGCCATAAGCGACCACACGTCCTTCCTGCATCAACACGCAGCCAAGCCCAATACCGGACGCGTCACAATACACGTCGAAGGGCTTTGTTGTATCCGGCTGAGCTAAGACCGGGGCGGTGGTGAGATGCTTCACCAATGTTTGGAATGCTCCTTCACACGCCGTGTTCCAAACATATTTCGTCCCTTTCCTCCGCAATTCTGTCATCGGCTTAGCGAGCTTGGAGAAGCTTGGAATGAATCTCCGATAGTATCCCGCTAACCCGAGGAATCTTCTGACTTCATGGACTGAAGTGGGAGCTTTCCATTTCAGCACTTGCTCTATTTTGCTTGGGTCCGCTGCAATGCCTTCCGCTGAGATGATATGTCCCAAGAATGGCACTTGGTTGATCCAAAACTCACATTTACTGAACTTGGCATAGAGCTTGTGGCCTCGCAGTCGTTGAAGAACGATCCGCAAGTGTTCGGCATGTTCGGCTTCTGTCTTGGAGTAAACCAAGATATCATCGATGAACACTACCACGAACTTGTCCAGCTCCGGCTTGAACACCGAGTTCATTAGATACATGAAATGAGCTGGAGCGTTTGTGAGACCAAAGGACATGACGAGATATTCATATAATCCGTATCTCGTCGAGAACGCCGTCTTCGGGATATCCTCCACCCGGATCTTTATCTGGTGATATCCAGAGCGAAGGTCCATCTTTGAGAACACACTTGCACCCACAAGTTGATCAAACAACATGTCGATGCGGGGCAGTGGGTACTTATTCTTGATGGTGACGGCGTTGAGCGGCCGGTAATCCACACACAGCCTCAGGGTTTCGTCCTTCTTCTTTACAAACAGCGCCGGGCATCCCCAAGGCGAGGAACTCAGCCTAATGAAACCCTTGCTCAAAAGATCATTGAGCTGTTCTTTCAGTTCAGCCAGCTCATTTGGAGCCATTTTGTTTGGTCTCCATGATATAGGCGTAGTCCCGGGTGCGAGCTCGATCTTGAACTCGACATCCCGCTCAGGTGGCATGCCGGGAAGATCATCCGGAAACACGTCGGGATACTCCCGGACTACGGGGATGTCCTCCAACTTGAGAGCTTCAGTATTGTGGATCACCGAAACTTCCCGGACTGGATTATCTAATAGGAGGGACTGCGGACGGTGTAATGGGGAGTTGAGGTGAACTGCCCATGATAGGGTTTCCAGGACAGCACCATGGTATCTTAGCCATGACACTCCCAAGATTGCATCAATCTTCTGTCCCTCAAGGATAATCATAGTGGTGGGATATATCTTCCCACCTAAGCACAGTGGTGCTTTCGGAACCATCATCGTTGCTGAAATCTTTCCTCCCGGTGAGCAAATCATATAAGAACACTCGGTTGGAAAGGCTTCCAGCTGATGCTTAACCACATATGATGCACTTATAAAGTTGTGGGTCGCACCAGAATCAAACAATATGACGATGGCTTGATGGTTGAGAGTAAACGTACCCGCCAGCACGTTGTCTCCCTCTGGGGCGTCCTCATTGTCGAGGTTGCGGACACCCCCAGTCCGCTGACCAACCTTCTTCACCAGAGGTCGGCCTCGAGCACCGCCCTGGAACTGGGCTTGCCCGCTGCTCTGCTGCCCCTGGGGACAGTCCTTCGCGAAGTGGCCCGCCTGGCCACAGGTGAAGCAGGTGAAACGGGGCGGTCCCCCGCTGATCGGTGGACGGAATCCCGGGGCGCGTTGTGGCGGTGGAAATGCCCGGGGTACCGTCTGCTGCTGCTGCTGCTGCTTTCTTGGTGGTGGTTTCGGCGGACGGAACGGAGGTGCCTGAAAGGGACGTCCCCCGAACCATTGAGGTCGCGCCGGTGGTTGCCACTGCTGCCCGGATGGCGTCCGATACACCATCCGGTACTTCTGGGGAGCGCCACCACCACTGCTAGGTGGAGCGCTGCGCTTCCGCTGCTCAGATGCCAACTCCCGCTGAGCATCCTCTTGCATGATCGTGGCATTGACTAAGTCGTTGAATGTGCCGCGATTCCACTGCACGAGATGCGTCTTCATCTCGGGGTGTAACCCCCGATAGAAGTGCTCCCGCTTCTTCTCCTCCGTGGAGATATAGTCTAACGCGTATTGCGTCAGATGGTTGAAGGCACGGGAGTAGTCGTGGGCACTCCTCCCGCCCTGCTTCAGTTCCAAAAATTCTTGGAACTTCCTCTTCATGATTCCGGGAGGGATATGATAGGCGTGGAACGCCTCCCGGAACTCTTGCCATTCCACGGCATGGCCAGCCGGACGTGAGGCGACATAATTCGCCCACCACGCACCAGCGGCACCATGGAGTTGCTGCGCTGCGAACAAGGTCTTCTGCCGTTCCGTACATTGGAGCAGCCCGAACTTGGACTCGATAGTCCGCAGCCAGTTGTCTGCCTCCAGTGGTTCTTCGGATTCGGTGAACACTGGAGGGTGCGTACTCATGAAATCCGAGTACGACACTTCACGGGGCTCACGAGGCCCTCGCTCTTGACGCCCCCCCCCCCCCCCGCCTGGGACGTATTCTGCACGATCGTGCGGAGCAGGTCGGTCTGCTCCTCACGACCTCCCACCAATGCCGCTATCACATCCGCTAGAGTAAGCGGAGGCGGCGGTGGTGGCTTCTGCTGCGGGGTGCTATCGTAGGCCGGTGGCTGGGAGTCATCACCTCCCTGTTGGCTACAGCCAGCAACCTCGTGCGTGGTCCTAGTGCGAACCATCTGCAACCATACGACAATGAACATCAGTCCCGCAAAATATTGCATGCAGTCCAATAAATTAGGCGTAAAAGCATAATGACAATAAAACATGCGATACATCTCGTATGTAGATAAGGTAATAACTTTGCACAAGCTACGCCATTACCAGACCAAATACAAGCTAGTTACATCCAACTTGATGAACCTCCACTTTGGAAGCTCACCATAACTAGGTTTGGTCACTACGAGATATTACTATCGCTTTGTCATCAGGTATACCACCCTTAGGGTACAACACCCTCTCCAATGAGTTCAACTGTCATTCTTTTGTCAGAATGACCAGTTTCTACCTATTCCAAGTTTTGATCTGGTTCTGGGCATTTTCATGACTCAAGCTGAACACCAAAGTTAAAGTCAACTTCAGTATCTTCCCAACGAGTATTCATTTGCCCCCAGATCAGCTTTGGTTAAAAAGTTATGCTAATTCAAAGTCAGCAGAATTTAAGGAAGGATTTTAACAGCACCTCCCTTGGAAAGTTGCTGTTTTCAACTCCGGTTTCCACTGAAATCTGTGCTGAAATTCCAGAAACTTTGAATTGCAAAGATGTCACACATCTTCTACCCTTTCTAAATATGTATCATATGACAGTTTTAGATTTTTCTACTGGGAGTTATGTTTGAAAAACAGAACAGTTCAGAGAATGTTTTACTCTGTCCTGGTTCTGGATAGCTTACATTTCTCTGGGATTTAAGCCATCTTAAGGTGTGTTTCAGCTCTGGAAGTCTACAACAAAGTTGTAGGGTACTCCAATACCTTTCCAGAACTATGTACCACACCTCCCTGGGCTAAAAGACCTGTGAGTTATGCCCTGTTGAAGTTCAGTAACTTGCTGCCCCAAAACAGAGCAGTCTGCTTTTCAGTCTTTTGGAACTACACTCATCCCTTTTCCATTTGTCTACCCAACCAGGGTCCTAATTTTTGAACCTAATGATTTTATTTCCTTCTTATCATTATTTTTATGCATATGCCTACAATATCTCGGTACTACGTTCCTCACAAAAGAAAATCCTAACCGGATTATACCGGCATATACGTCTCAAGTGTGGCACTAAACGGTCTCTCGCACACGTTTACTACACGAATACTTACGTGGTTAGTACCTGCAGAAGACCACACAATAATGGTGCACTCAATGGTTGGTTTCATTTCAGGCAGGATCATATTTGAAATTAAATAC
This sequence comes from Neostapfia colusana, assembly GCA_030760725.1. NCBI lineage: Eukaryota > Viridiplantae > Streptophyta > Magnoliopsida > Poales > Poaceae > Neostapfia > Neostapfia colusana. The sequence goes on along the minus strand of JASWHV010000012.1, from coordinate 7,132,820 downwards.
AAACGCCTGTATCATTGCCATACGGCCGTCCTTGAGTTAGGTCACGTCTCAAGGTACGTGATCGTGTTTCAACACCACACGACGGGGAACCCGAGTATGTCATGAACGGGTCGTCACGGTTGGGAATGTTATCAACCCAACAGATACCACCTACGGTCCTGCAGGGCACGCCGATGGCAAGCGCTGCGTATGTCCTCCTGGGCTATTTCCAGACGAACACACTCTCGCGTTACTGACCACGCGATGGGGTCTCCACTTACTTTCCTAATGCACGCTAGGGATCAGCGTTGCATATGAACTCAGGAACATGAAGAGTCCAAGAGTTTCATATTGACGTCTCACACCAAGCTGCGAGATCAATCCCTGAACCACGTTCCTCGTCAGGGGGAGCTAACCGAAATTGAACCGCTTTCGGTGGCGTTCCTTACCAAACTTACCAGAGCGTAGGTGCGTCGTTACAATAATTGAAATTCAGAATTATAACACATAGGTTAGTCTTTGCCACTTTAAGTAACTATGCTAATATAGTCCTTACTTGGGCAACTACCGAATCCTCACCGTAAACCTAAGTTTTTTTTCCCATAATGCAGTCCTTAAGTACTGTGCTATCCCCAAAGCAGCTCTGATACCAGGCTGTGGCGGACCGGAATCTGCTCATCCAGGATCGCAGAGGGTGGTGCCGCACGATGCGACACCCGACAGCACACGTCATAAGAACACATTATATTACATGGGAAAACAAACTGAATGTACAAAGTAGTACACTTCTCAGTTACAAACTAGGGTCTTTTATTACACAGCGGAAGTTTCTTTTGTACAACTCACGCCCGCCTATCTAGCAAAAGTCGGTTGCCCAGCCCTAGGGCAACCCGCACTAGCTGCATGTCTCAGCTCAGCGCGGCGTGTACGGCTCCCACTCAGCCGTGGTCCCCGACGGCAGGTAACCTTCGCCGGTGGACTCGTACTCCGAGTCCGTGGGTGGCTCCTCACCTGAAAAACACTTAAGCAGCAACCGTGAGCACGAAGGCTCAGCAAGGCTTAACCGACTCATCTAAGCATGAAACTCTACATGAGGTGTACCATGACATAGGATAGCAATGTTGCAGCAAATAGACACGCCTACAAGTTCATCCTTAGTTTATCTTTTAGCAACAAGTTAACAGTTCATGAAACTGAGATTTAGTAAGCAGTATTTGGTGGCACACAGGTAACAATACAATTATATCATAACAGCAATATTGAATCATAACATTTCATTCATTAGTCTACGTTACGACGCAGTGAACAAGCGGTACTCGTCACCGCGAGGGACGGCGAATCGACTCGATATACACCTACAGGGAAACCCAAAGAGCACGTCACGTATGCCCACTCGTGGAGCTGCACAGCACACTCACTCGATGTCGTACGGGACAACCTTTCACCCAACAGCCCAAACGTCGAACCGGTCGCACCGAAACGAGCAGGAGGTTCCCCACACGGAGCATCTCTCGATGCCCGTTGGCAGATTTCCACCTTGCTGCCCTCAGCCTACACCTATAAATCGGTGCGTTATGCCTCGACGCCCGGAGGTTTAGGCTACATCGGTTTATCGGGGCCCATATATCCGATATGCCTTCGGTACGTTCAATACTTGTTCAGCAGGGCCGCACACAGATCGGTCCTCAATCGACACGGGCAGGGCTGCGCACACAAGACTTCTTCTTGCTGCGCCCTAGCCCCTGCCTAGTCTCATTTTCATTACTAAAGTGATCTCACATCACTCAACCGAACCCGTGTGTCCCAAGCCTAAACTCGCGAGTAGATTCCAACTACTCGACTTGTACCGAAGTTCTATGAAACATTAAGCATAGCCTGTCTACTCGAGGTCTTAGACACTACCCTCTCTCTTATGGAAAAGTTTTTGGTCATGCAAGTGGGGTTCCATTCATCCTACACCTAATGCACATTCATACATCACCCTAATCATGTGAACAAAGCAAAACTTGATATAAAGAGTTAATGCAAACCGGGGCTTGCCTTGTTGCTGCTGTTCAGGGGTTAAGTCTTCGTCCGGGAGCAGGAAGTCCAACACTTCCGGAGTCTCCTCGCCTTCAGCGACTACACATTATTGAAATACTACATGTTAATTTAAATGCAATGTGTGAACTTGAATACATAGTGGCTAATAATTCTAGCTAGACCTCCCCTTTGGTTCTGAAATTTTTATGGTGGATTGGTAGGGTCCTAACCAGAGTCTTGACCAAGTTTCATTTGAAACAAAGTTCATTTGAACCTTGTACAAATAGAAGCCCATTTGGTCAATATTTGAGCCTCTAACTATTCCCAGGGGTTTTCATGGTTCCAACTATTACTTTCTGGAAACTAGAATTTAGGATGGTTCTAATGGAGTTGGTTTCATGTCATTTGAAGAATTATACTGAAAGTTATGCCCTAATTAAGATTGGAGAAAATCTGAAAAATGTTTCTGTACATTTTTCTATTTTCTCAGGGCAGTTCTCTTAATCACCCCATTAGGGTAACTAAAGAAACTTGGATGAGTCTGAAAATTTTACTGTGATTCAGGGATTTTCTAATGAACCTCTCAGCCAAATTTCAGAATTTTTCATAAAGTAGTACTCCAGATAAAATTCCCAACAATTTAAATTTTATGGATTTAATTCTGGAAAACTATTCACTTTCATGAGCTGAATTTGGTATTGCTGGAAAGTACTCAGAATTCTGAGTTCAGAAAAATTTGGTTCATTGAATTTGGAGTTTCCTAGCAAAAGTTCTATGCATTTGAAGTTTGAACTAAATTGGAAATTCGAATAAAGTTTAAACTCTGCGGGTGGGACCCAATCCTCGAGCCGGCCCACTCAGAATGCGGCCACACCGCGGCCCACGGGGTTTCACCCGCGCTGCCGCACTGAATCCCGGCCGCAAACCGATCCCCGCGCGAGATCAGAGGCTGACCGGTGGACCTGGCCCCCCCTTCGTCTACCTCGCGCTCTCCCGCAGCTCCCGCGGCGGCGCTTCGCCGGAGCGCTCGCCGCCGGGTGTTTCACCGCCCGACCTTCGACGGAACTTACCACCTGTACCTAACTCGACTCGGAGAACACACTGGTGCCCTCACCGGAGCTCGGCAATGGCCGGGACTATGCCCGCGACGGTGACAGAGCTTCCCTCTACTCCGGCGACGTCGCCTGGGCTACTCCGGGCCTTATTTCTCAAGCGGTTTGCTCCTACAGCTCCGCCGTGACCTAAGGAGCAACGTCCAGAGCTCTGATCCCGCGAGAAACGTCGGCAACTAGGTCCTCGCCGTGCGACCTAGGGCGATTTCGGGGAAAACTGGAAAAACTCGAAGAACTGAGGGTTTCCTCGGTTCTTCCTAGTTCTTGATCCCACGTGACCGCACGGATGTCTACGACTGGGTTTCTAGGTCTGGGGAGGAGTGGTTCGGTGTGTGAGGCGAATTTGCCGATTTACCCAAACCGGGCTATATCACATGTTCTCGGCAAGAACTGGAATTCCGGCCAGCACACCTCATGGCATGCGGCCGGCGTTGTTGGACAGGGGGCACCCTTCCAGGCGAACCTCCTGGCCCGCTCACTTGACGGGGGATCAAGCCTAGCGGCCGTGCTGGGAGTTTTTGGTCGCGGCGGCTCTACCCGGTGTGGAAGGGAAACCAGGAGCTCGGGTGTAGCTTACCGTGGATGGGGCGCCGGGGTATCGTTTCTATCGCGTCGAGGACGCCTCGGCGAAGCTCGGGGAGAGCTCAGACTCGCTTGCTAGCTGCTGGGACGGGAGGACGCCAGAGCACCGAAAGTTTTCGGTTGTGAGGCGGTGTTTCTTCGTTTGAGGGTTTTTGGGACCAATCACGACCGCGACCGGGGTCGGTTCAGGAGGAGATATCGCCGGGCGACCGCTTCGTCGGCGCGCGCTGTGGGCTGGCGCTCGGGAGGTGGCGATCGGGGAAGCAGCTCACTGGCGCACGGAGGACGGTTGCTTCGGCGAGAAATAGAGATCTGTCCCGTGTTGCACCTCCCTGCCACTGACCTGTGGGCCCAGCCTTCCCCCTAATCCTCTCTTCTCTATTTCTTTTGTAAATATCCCAGCAACTACACATTGAATGAGAGACTTAGCCCCCAAGTCTTGGTTTGAATTTGAGTTCTCAAATTCAAACTTTGTTTGGTTAAATTTGCTTCATGTTTAAACTGAAATCCAAATTCAGTTTTTGATTTATTGCAAATTTAGCTCCTGACAAGATGAACTCCAATGGGACTGAAAATTGGTGGGGTTACTCAGGAAAATATGCTGAGTTTGAATATGAAGCTAACTTTTGAATTTGAGGGATGAAAGTTGCTGCAATTTGAATTTACATTCAAATTGGCCTCTTTTCAAATACCTCCAAAAGTGCCTCAAAAAGTGTTGAATTTACATGAAATTAGGCCTGAACCTTCCCAAGACTTTTTAAGTTCTAGGGGTGAGCTCAACCTCTCATGTTCATGTGTACAACTCCCCCTTCGTGAAAATGAAGGCTTTCCCCTCTAATCACTCTTTTGATGGAGGTTACTTGCTCTTCACAATATTTCCTAAGATATCCACAATAAAAACTGTGGTGTTGTGAGGTGATAAAAAGTTTTTGCAAGTCCCTTTTCTTGGGCTTTTACAAGGGCTTCCCTAATATTGCACCACCGCCTGAGGGATGGGTGGCACAGTGGGAGCCCGAGTCACCGATGGCTTGATTTGTGTGTTGCTAGTACGGCGTGCTATTGGGCTACAGTGCGCTATTTTGCTAAATGTCATTATGAAAGAATACTCCATTACTACTCGTATTTTTCTAGTCTCATGTATTTTGCAACGTTTAACCCATGTACGACACTTCAAAACTTTATGTATGTTGTTTTTAAATTATGTCGCTTGTATATGCAATTGGCGGTGATGCAACGTGTGTCACCATCCCGTGCAAAGATCCTGTGACGTGATTGTGTCGGTTGCTTTCAGGCGACCGGCGGTCACACCTATAACACCCAAATATTCCAAACTTTGAACCCCTGGAAAATTTACAACATGAATGTGCTATGGGACGAAAAACATTTAAATCAATTAAAGTTTGAAAGTGGAGAAAGAGAAAAGAAAGTTAAAAGGGAAAAGGAGAAACTCACCTTGGACCAAAATCCTGCAGCGCAGCCCACTGCGGCGGACCGGAATCCGCTCATCCAGGATCGCAGAGGGTGGTGCCGCGCGATGCGACACCCGACAGCACATGTCATAAGAACACATTATATTACATGGGAAAACAAACTGAATGTACAAAGTAGTACACTTCTCAGTTACAAACTAGGGTCTTTTATTACACAGCGGAAGTTTCTTTTGTACAACTCACGCCCGCCTATCTAGCAAAAGTCGGTTGCCCAGCCCTAGGGCAACCCACACTAGTTGCACGTCTCAGCTCAGCGCGGCGTGTACGGCTCCCACTCAGCCGTGGTCCCAGACGGAGGGTAACCCTCGCCGGTGGACTCGTACTCCGAGTTCGTGGGTGGCTCCTCACCTGAAAAACACTTAAGCAGCAACCGTGAGCACGAAGGCTCAGCAAGGCTTAACCGACTCACCTAAGCATGAAACTCTACATGGGGTGTACCATGACATAGGATAGCAATGTTGCAGCAAATGGACACGCCTACAAGTTCATCCTTAGTTCAGCTTTTAGCAACAAGTTAACGGTTGATAAAGCTGAAATTTAGTGAGCAATATTTGGTGGCACACATGTAACAATACAATTATATCATAACAGCAATATTGAATCTTAACATTTCATTCATTAATCTACGTTATGACGCAGTGAACAAGCGGTACTCATCACCGCGAGGGACGGCGAATCGACTCGATATACACCTGCAGGAAAACCCAAAGAGCACGTCACATACGCCCATCCGTGGAGCTGCACAGCACGCTCACTCGATGTCGTACTGGACAACCTTTCACCCAACAGCCCAAACGTCGAACCGGTCGCACCGAAACGAGCAGGAGGTTCCCCACACGGAGCATCTCTCTATGCCCGTTGGCAGATTTCCACCTTGCTGCCCTCAGCCTACACCTATAAATCGGTGTGTTATGCCTCGATGCCCGGAGGTTTAGGCTACATCGGTTTATCGGGCCCATATATCCGATATGCCTTCGATACGTTCAATACTTGTTCAGCAGGGCCGCACACGGATCGGTCCTCAATCGACATGGGCAGGGCTGCGCACACAAGACTCTCTCTTGCTGCGCCCTAGCCCCTGCCTAGTCTCATTTTCATTACTAAAGTGATCTCACATCACTCAACCGAACCCGTGTGTCCCAATGCCTATCTCGCGAGTAGATTCCAACTACTCGACTTGTACCGAAGTCCTAGGAATCATTAAGCATAGCCTGTCTACTCGAGGTCTTAGACACTACCCTCACTCTTAGGGGAAAGTTCTGGTTATGCAAGTGGAGTTTCATTCATCCTATACCTAATGCACATACATACTTCATATGACACATGTAACAACGTAAGACTTATAAAAGGTTAATGCAAACCGGGGATTGCCTTGTTGCTGCTGGTCAGTAGTTAGTTCTTCGTCCGGAAGAAGGAAATCCAGCACTTCCGGGGTCTCTTCTTCAATGGCTACACGTTGAATACAATACTACATGTAAATTTAAATGCAAAGTGTAAACTTGAATACTTATTTACTAATAACTCTAGCTAGCCTCCCCTGTGGTTCTGAAATTTTTATTGTGGCTTGATAGGGTCCTAACCAGAGTCTTGACCAAGTTTCATTTGAAACAAAGTTCATTTGAACCTTGTACAAATAAAAGCCCATTTGGTCAATATTTGAGCCTCTGAATAATTCCAGGGGTTTTCATGGCTCCAACCATTACTTTCTGGAAACTAGACTTTAAGATGGTTCTAATGAAGTTGGTTTCATGTCATTTGAAGAATTCTACAGAAAGTTATGTCCTAATTAAGATTGGAGAAAATCTGAAAAATGTTTCTGTATATTTTTCTATTTTCTCTGGGCAGTTCCTTTAATCACCCAATTAGGGTAACTACATGAACTTGGATGAGTCTGAAAATTTTACTGGGATTCAGGGATTCTCCAATGAACCTTTCAGCCAAATTTCAGAATTTTTCATAAAGTAGTTCTCCAGATAAAATTCCCAACAGTTTAAACTTTAGGGATTTAATTCTAGAAAACTATTCTCTTTCATGAGCTGAATTTGGTATTGCTGGAAAGTGCTCAGAGAGCTGAATCCAACAAAATTTAGTTCACCCGATTTGGAGCTTTCTAGCCAAAGTTATGAGGATTTGAAGTTCGGAAGAATTCTGAAAATCGGGGGAAAAGTTTAAACTCTCGGGGCCCGCGGGGACACGTGTCGAGCGTGGAGGTGTCCGGCACACCGGGGATACCACACGTGTCGAGCGCGGAGGTGTCCGGCACACCGGAGCTCCTAGGGTATTTGCGCACCAGCACAGCCGATCCCTGGCCACACCCGATCCCGATTTAAATTCTTCAGCCGCTGACACGTGGGCCAGCCGGCTTCGTCTTCCTCCCGCCGTTCTCTCGCGCCAGCGGCGCCGACCTCGCCGGAGCAGAATCGGGGCTCGCCGGCTTGCCGCTGCCGGACCTCCCATGGTCTAAAATTCACCGCCAGGGGGTTGTCGACGTCAAGGAACACGTCGGTGGTGACAGGTTGGGCTGGGGGTGACCGGAAATAGTTCGCCGACGTGCCGCGGCCTCGGTTGAGGTTCGACACCATCGACCGTGGTTTCTAAACCCGTCAATACCTCGAACAAACGGCCCTACAGCATCAGTGTACCTCTAGGAAGCTCAACAAGGTGTCAAAAGGGTTCAGGGATGGCGGCAAGTCGGTCGGCACCGTGTGACCGATCGTGCCCGCCATGACCACCCTCGATCGAGCTCGAAATTCGTCACTCCTAGACAGTTTCAAGCTACGGATGCATAAAAGAACTTGATCGCCGGCTAGTCCAGCGTCTATGTGCAAGATTTGATGACCTCTGAAAGATCATAGAGCGAGAATTTAAAGAAACCGTACCAGAAGTTTGGTTTACGGTCGCCGGAGCAAAAACTGGAAATTCTCTGCGGAATCTTCACGGTTGGCTTCCAAACTTGGAGGAGAGCAGCACGGTGGTCGCGCGCTCCTGTTGCCTCTCTTGCTGGACCGTGAGAACGCCTATGGAACGCTGCCCACGGGCGCCTGACTCTCGGCTGAGGCTAGGTCGCCGCGGTGGCGATCGTCTTTGGGCAAAGGAGGTCGGAGCTCGAGGTTTCTGGCGTTGGAGAGGTGGAGTGTGAGCTCAGGTGGCTGTCTAGCAGCTCAGGGACGAAGGAGGAGATGGTTTTGCTGGTTTTTCCGATTGAGCAGAGAGCTGCGGCGAGAAACAATGCCGCTGCTCGGGTTTGCCCGCGAGAAGATAAAGCCGTCCGACTCCTGCTCGGCTGAGGCGGTGCCGGTCGCGTGGGGGCACGAGCCAGCCGCCCTGGGCGCCAGCGCGCGGAGAGGGAAGCAGCTGGTGGCGCCGGTAGCTGCTTGGTGGCACAGCCGACAGCTGCTCGGTCGAATTTCCCACCGAGACTCTGACTTTGGGTGCAAGTTTCTCCTTCTTCCCTCTATGACATGTGGGTCCCACCTAGGGTTTTAACCTCTGAAATTTACTCCTAATCACTGTTGTAAACAGTGAGCCCCATAATACCCCTGGTGATTCAAATTATTCACCCCTGAGCCATTTGAATTGAATAGAATTCAAATTGGGTTCGGTTTGAGTGAATTTCAGCACATGTTCAGTTTTGAATTCAAATAAAGTTTGAATTCGTCCCACTTAGCTCATGTCAAGATCAACTCCAAATGGAGTGAAAATTGGTGTGTGAGCTCACAAAAATGTGCTGAATAAGAATATGCCTCCCATTTTTAAATTCATGGGATAAAAACAGTTTGAATTTGAATGTGGTTTCAAACTGTCCTCTTTCTATCTATACCCAAAATGACCTCAAAAGGTTTTGAATTTGGGTGAAACTTGGCATGAACATCCTTAGCAAAGTGTAGGAGTTTTCCTAAGTCCAGCCCACCTATATCACATGTGGGAAATACCACTTTTGCAATATGTGGGTTTGTTCTCTAATGAGCATGTTGATGGTGGTTACATGCTCTTCATTTGTGTTCATCCTCTTTCCTCAAATGAGGTGTGTGGTGTGGTGATGAACACTTCAAATGTGTGCCAAAACTGAGGCCCTTACATTCCTCCCCCCTTAAAAGAATCTCGTCCCGAGATTACAAAAGAAGAGATAGCGATGTAGTAGGGACTTACCCGTGTTGAGAAGCCATGAACTCCGGGTAATTTGAGCGAAGGAATTCCTCGTTTTCCCACGTCGCTTCTTCCACGGTGTGGTTACTCCAGAGGATCTTGTAGAACTACAACGTTCTGCTACGCGTGGTTCGGGCTTTCTCATCAAGAATTTCCACCGGATACTCATCATATGTTAAATCCGGTTTCAACTCGCCAATGTCTTCGATAGGAACAGCAGCTGTATGCTTCAAACATTTTCGCAGTTGTGAAACATGGAAGATATCATGGACACCAGCAAGGGATGCCGGTAGCTCCAATCGATACGCTGCTGGTCCACACTTCTCGGTGATAGCATAGGTTCCAATGAAACGGGGAGCGAGCTTCCCCTTCACACCGAACCGGTGCACGCCCTTCATCGGAGACACGCGGAGGTACACGTGTTCCCCAACGTCAAAGTGCAACGGCCTACGCCTCTTATCAGCGTAGCTCTTCTGCCGGGATTGAGCAGCCTTCAAATTGGCTTGAATTGTCCGAACGCGTTCCTCGGCGTCGTTCACCACATCAACCCCGAATGTGACCCTTTCGCCGGACTCACACCAATTTAATGGGGTGCGGCATTTACGACCGTAGAGAGCTTCGTAAGGTGCAATTTTGATACTCGCCTGATAGCCGTTGTTATACGAGAATTCCGCCAATGGTAGGTGATCATCCCAGTTCCTACCATGGTGGATGGCACATGCTCTCAACATGTCTTCCAGGACTTGATTCACCCTCTCTGTCTGGCCATCTGTCTGAGGGTGATAGGCGGAGCTCCTGATCAACTTAGTACCCAATGCAGCGTGTAGCTGCTCCCAAAAACGAGATACAAATACTGCACCTCGATCTGAGACAATGGTCTTGGGTACCCCGTATAGGCATAGAATCTTCGCTATGTATAGCTCCGCATATTTGCCGGCATTGTAACGTGTATTCACAGGGATGAAATGAGTCGTCTTGGTTAACCGATCGATGATTACCCATATGGAATCATGCTTGTTGGATGTTAGGGGTAATCCCACAATGAAATCCATGCTCACATCTTCCCATTTCCATGCCGGGATCTTCAGGGGTTGTAGCAGCCCTGATTTCTTCATGTGATCAGCTTTCACTCGTCTACACGTATCGCACTCGGATACATACTTCGCTACCTCCCGCTTCATCCGTGTCCACCAAATTTTCTTTTTCAAATCTTGGTACATCTTGTTGCTGCCCGGATGAATGGAGTATTTAGACAAGTGAGCTTCATCGAGGATCTTTTTCCTCATCTCCATATCTCGGGGTACTACTATGCGGTCATTGAACCACAGGGTCCCCTCATCATCTTTCCGGAAACATTTAATTTCTCCATTGTCTATCCGTCTCCGGAGATGTGCCACGCCTTTGTCATCTTTCTGAGCTGCAATGATGTCCTCCCTAATAGTAGGGATGAGGGCAAGGTTATACAGCGATCCATAAGGAACCAAGTATAAACTTGGCTCTTCCTCCTCCACCGGTGTAATGGTGAGGTGATGGACATGTGATTTCCGACTCAGCGCGTCGGCAACCACATTCGCCTTGCCGGGGTGGTAGTGAATCTCAATCTCATAGTCCTTGATTAATTTTAACCACCTCCGTTGCCTCATGTTCAGCTCCTTCTGGGTGAAAATGTATTTCAAGCTCTTGTGGTCGGTGTAGAGATGCACCAAATTCCCCAGGAGACAGTGCCTCCACATTTTCAGCGCCAACACCACTGCAGCAAGCTCAAGATCATGAGTAGGATAATGCTGCTCATGGTTTCGAAGTTGGCGTGAGCCATAGGCGACAACATGTCCTTCCTGTATCAACACGCAGCCGAGCCCAATACCGGACGCGTCACAGTACACGTCGAAGGGCTTTGTTGTATCCGGCTGAGCTAAGACCGGGACTGTGGTGAGATGCTTCACCAATGTTCGGAATGCTCCTTCACACGCCGTGTTCCAAACATATTTCGTCCCTTTCTTCAGCAATTCTTTCATCGGCTTAGCGAGCTTGGAGAAGCTTGGAATGAATCTCCGGTAGTATCCCGCTAACCCGAGGAAGCTTCTGACTTCATGAACTGAAGTGGGAGCTTTCCATTTTAGCACTTGCTCTATTTTACTTGGGTCAACCGCAATGCCTTCTGCGGAGATGATATGTCCCAAGAATGGCACTTGGCTGATCCAAAACTCGCATTTACTGAACTTGGCGTAGAGTTTGTGGTCTCGCAATCGTTGAAGCACGATTCTCAAGTGTTCGGCATGTTCGGCTTCTGTCTTGGAGTAAACCAAGATATCGTCGATGAACACTACCACAAACTTGTCCAGCTCCGGCATGAACACCGAGTTCATGAGATACATGAAATGGGTTGGAGCATTTGTGAGACCAAAGGACATGACGAGATATTCATATAATCCATATCTCGTCGAGAAGGCCGTCTTTGGGATATCCTCCGCCCGGATCTTTATCTGGTGATATCCAGAGCGAAGGTCCATCTTGGAGAATACACTTGCCCCCACAAGTTGATCAAACAAAATGTCAATACGGGGCAGTGGGTACTTATTCTTGATGGTGACGGCGTTGAGTGGCCGGTAATCCACACACAGCCTCAAGGTTTCATCCTTCTTCTTCACGAACAACGCCGAGCATTCCCAAGGCGAGGAACTCGGCCTAATGAAACCCTTGCTCAACAGATCATTGAGCTGTTCTTTCAGTTCCGCCAGCTCATTTGGAGCCATCTTGTATGGTCTCCGTGATATGGGCGTAGTCCCGGGTGCGAGCTCGATCTTGAACTCGACATCCCGCTCAGGTGGCATGCCCGGTAGATCATCCGAGAACACGTCGGGATACTCCCGGACTACGGGGATGTCTTCTAACTTGAGAGCCTCAGCACTATTGATCGCTGAAACCTCTCTGACTGGAGTATCTAATAGGAGGGACTGCGGACGGTGTAATGGGAAGTTGAGGTGAATAGTCCGTGATGGGGTTTCCAGGACAGCGCCATGGTAGTTTAGGCATGACATTCCCAAGATTGCATCAATCTTATGCCCCTCAAGGATAATCATAGTGGTGGGATATATCTTCCCAACAAGTATTCAATTGCCCCCAGATCAGCTTTGGTTAATAAGTTATGTTAATTCAAAGTCAGCAGAAGTTCTGGAAGAATTTTAACAGCACCTCCTTTGGAAGTGGCTGTTTTCATCCCTGGTTTCCACTGAAATCTGTGCTGAAACTTCAGAAACATTGAATTGCAAAGATGTCACACATCTTCTACTCTTTCAAAGGAGGTATCATATGAAAATTTTAAATTTTTCTACTGGGAGTTATCCTTGAAAAACAGAACAGTCCAGAGAATGTTTTAACACTGTACTGGTTCTGGACAGTTATATGCCTCTGGAATTTAAGCCATCTTAAGGTGAGTTTCAGTTCTGGAAGTCTACAACAAAGTTGTAGAGTACTTCAATACCTTTCCAGAACTATATAGCACACCTGTCTCGTCTAAAAGACCTGTGAGTTATGCCCTGTTGAAGATCAGCAAACTTGCTGTCCCAAAACAGAGCACTCTGTTTTTCAGTCTTTTTGGAACTACTCTCATCACTATCCCATTCTTATACCCAACCAGGGTCCTAAATGTGGAACCTATAGATTTTAATTCCTTGTTATCATTATTTTCACGCATATGCCTACAATAACTCGGTACTACGTTCCTCACAAAAGAAAATCCTAACCGGATCATACCGGCATATACGTCTCAAGTGTGGCACTAAACGGTCTCTCGCACACGTTTTCTACACGGATACATACGTGGTTAGTACCTGCAGAAGACCACACAATGATGGTGCACTCAATGGTTATTCATTTCAGGCAGTTCCATATTTGAAAGTAAATACAAACGCCCGTATCATTGTCATACGGCCGTCATTGAGCTAAGTCACGTCTCAAGGCACGTGATCGTGTTTCAACACCACACGACGGGGAACCCGAGTATGTCATGAACGGGTCGTCACGGTTGGGAATGTTATCAACCCAACAGATACCACCTACTGCCCTGCAGGGCACGCCGATGGCAAGCGCTGCGTATGTCCTCCTGGGCTATTTCCAGACGAACACACTCTCGCGTTACTGACCACGCGATGGGATCTCCACTTACTTGCCTAATGCACGCTAGGGATCAGCATTTCATATGAACTCAGGAACATGAAGAGTTCAAGAGTTTCATATTGACATCTCACACCAAGCTGCAAGACTCTATCCCTGAACCACGTTCCTCGTCAGGGGAGCTAACCGAAATTGAACCGCTTTCGGTGGCGTTCCTTACCATACTTACCAGAGCGTAGGTGCGTCGTTACAATAATTAAAATTTGGAATTATAACATATAAGTTAGTCTTTGCCACTTTAAGTAACTATGCTAATATAGTCCTTACTTGGGCAACTACCGAATCCTCACCGTATACCTAAGTTTTCCCATAATGCAGTCCTTAATTACTGTGCTATCCCCAATGCAGCTCTGATACCAGGCTGCGGCGGACCGGAATCCGCTCATCCAGGATCGCAGAGGGTGGTGCCGCGCGATGCGACACCCGAGAGCACACGTCATAAGAACACATTATATTACATGGGAAAACAAACTGAATGTACAAAGTAGTACACTTCTCAGTTACAAACTAGGATCTTTTATTACACAGCGGAAGTTTCTTTTGTACAACTCATGCCCGCCTATCTAGCAAAAGTCGGTTGCCCAGCCCTAGGGAAACCCACACTAGCTGCACGTCTCATCTCAGCGCGGCGTGTACGGCTCCCACTCAGCCGTGGTCCCCGACGGAGGGTAACCCTCGCCGGTGGACTCGTACTCCGAGTCCTTGGGTGGCTCCTCACCTGAAAAACACTTAAGCAGCAACCGTGAGCACGAAGGCTCCGCAAGGCTTAACCGACTCACCTAAGCATGAAACTCTACATGGGGTGTACCATGACATAGGATAGCAATGTTGCAGCAAATGGACACGCCTACAAGTTCATTCTTAGTTCAGCTTTTAGCAACAAGTTAACGGTTCATTAAGCTGAAATTTAGTGAGCAATATTTGGTGGCACACATGTAACAATACAATTATATCATAACAGCAATATTGAATCATAACATTTCATTCATTAATCTACGTTACGACGCAATGAACAAGCGGTACTCATCACTACGAGGGACGGCGAATCGACTCGATATACACCTGCAGGGAAACCCAAAGAGCACGTCAGGTACGCCCATCCGTGGAGCTGCACAGCACGCTCACTCGATGTCGTACGGGACAACCTTTCACCCAACAGCCCAAACGTCGAACCGGTCGCACCGAAACGAGCAGGAGGTTCCCCACACGGAGCATCTCTCTATGCCCGTTGGCAGATTTCCACCTTGCTGCCCTCAGCCTACACCTATAAATCGGTGCGTTATGCCTCGACGCCCGGAGGTTTAGGCTACATCGGTTTATCAGGGCCATATATCCGATATGCCTTCGGTACGTTCAATACTTGTTCAGCAGGGCCGCACGCGGATCGGTCATCAATCGACATGGGCAGGGCTGCGCACACAAGACTCTCTCTTGCTGCACCCTAGCCCCTGCCTAGTCTCATTTTCATTACTAAAGTGATCTCACGTCACTCAACCGAACCCGTGTGTTCCAATGCCTATCTCGCGAGTAGATTCCAACTACTCGACTTGTTCCGAAGTCCTAGGAATCATTAAGCATAGCCTGTCTACTCGAGGTCTTAGACACTACCCTCACTCTTAGGGGAAAGTTCTGGTTATGCAAGTGGAGTTTCATTCATCCTATACCTAATGCACATACATACTTCATATGACACATGTAACAACGTAAGACTTATAAAAGGTTAATGCAAACCGGGGCTTGCCTTGTTGCTGCTGGTCAGTAGTTAGTTCTTCGTCCGGAAGAAGGAAATCCAGCACTTCCGGGGTCTCTTCTTCAATGGCTACACGTTGAATACAATACTACATGTAAATTTAAATGCAAAGTGTAAACTTGAATACTTATTTACTAATAACTCTAGCTAGCCCTCCCCTGTGGTTCTGAAATTTTTATTGTGGCTTGATAGGATCCTAACCAGAGTCTTGACCAAGTTTCATTTGAAACAAAGTTCATTTGAACCTTGTACAAATAAAAGCCCATTTGGTCAATATTTGAGCCTCTGAATAATTCCAGGGGTTTTCATGGCTCCAACCATTACTTTCTGGAAACTAGACTTTAAGATGGTTCTAATGGAGTTGGTTTCATGTCATTTGAAGAATTCTACAGAAAGTTATGTCCTAATTAAGATTGGAGAAAATCTGAAAAATGTTTCTGTACATTTTTCTATTTTCTCTGGGCAGTTCCCTTAATCACCCAATTAGGGTAACTACATGAACTTGGATGAGTCTGAAAATTTTACTGGGATTCAGGGATTCTCCAATGAACCTTTCAGCGAAATTTCAGAATTTTTCATAAAGTAGTTCTCCAGATAAAATTCCCAACAGTTTAAACTTTAGGGATTTAATTCTAGAAAACTATTCTCTTTCATGAGCTGAATTTGGTATTGCTTGAAAGTGCTCAGAGAGCTGAATCCAACAAAATTTGGTTCACCCGATTTGGAGCTTTCTAGCCAAAGTTATGATAATTTGAAGTTTGGAAGAATTCTGAAAATCGGGGGAAAAGTTTAAACTCTCGGGGCCCGCGGGGACACGTGTCGAGCGCGGAGGTGTCCGGCAGACCGGGGATACCACACGTGTCGAGCGCAGAGGTGTCCGGCACACAGGAGCTCATAGGGTATTTGCGCGCCAGCACAGCCGATCCCTGGCCACACCCGATCCCGATTTAAATTCTTCAGCCGCTGACACGTGGGCCAGCCGGCTTCGTCTTCCTCCCGCCGTTCTCTCGCGCCCGCGCCGCCGACCTCGCCGGAGAAGACTCGGGGCTCGCCGGCTTGCCGCTGCCGTACCTCCCATGGTCCAAAATTCGCCGCCAGGGGGTTGTCGACGTCGAGGAACACGTCGGTGGTGACAGGTCGGGCTGGGGGTGACCGGAAATAGTTCGGCGACGTGCCGCGGCCTCGGTTGAGGTTCGACACCATCGACCGTGGTTTCTAAACCCGCCAACACCTCGAACAAACGGCCCTACAGCATCAGTGTACCTCTAGGAAGCTCGACAAGGTGTCAAAAGGGTTCAGGGATGGCGGGAAGTCGGTCGGCACCGTGTGACCGATTGTGCCCGCCATGACCGTCCTCGATCGAGCTCGAAATTCGTCACTCCTAGACAGTTTCACGCTACAGATGCAGAAAAGAACTTGATCGCCGGCTAGTCCAGCGTCTATGTGCAAGATTTGATGACCTCCGAAAGATCATAGAGCGAGAATTTAAAGAAACCGTACCAGAAGTTTGGTTTACGGTCGCCGGAGCAAAAACTGGAAATTCTCTGCAGATTCTTCACGGTTGGCTTCCAAACTTGGAGGAGAGCAGCACGGTGGTCGCGCGCTCCTGTTGCCTCTCTCGCTGGACCGTGAAAACGCCTGTGGAACGCTGCCCACGGGCGCCTCACTCTCGGCTGAGGCTAGGTCGCCGCGGTGGCGATCGTCTCTGGGCAAAGGAGGTCGGAGCTCGAGGTTTCTGGCGTTGGAGAGGTGGAGTGCGAGCTCAGGTGGCTGTCTAGCAGCTCAGGGACGAAGGAGGAGATGGTTTTGCTGGTTTTCCCGATTGAGCAGAGAGCTGCGGCGAGAAACAATGCCGCTGCTCGGGTTTGCCCGCGAGAAGATAAAGCCGGCCGACTCCTGCTCGGCTGAGGCGGTGCCGGTCGCGTGGGGGCACGAGCCAGCCGCCCTGGGCGCCAGCGCGCGGAGAGGGAAGCAGCTGGTGGCGCCGGTAGCTGCTTGGTGGCACAGCCGACAGCTGCTCAGTCGAATTTCCCACCGAGACTCTGACTTTGGGTGCAAGTTTCTCCTTCTTCCCTCTATGACATGTGGGTCCCACCCGGGGTTTTAACCTCTGAAATTTACTCCTAATCACTGTTGTAAACAGTGAGCCCCATAATACCCCTGGTGATTCAAATTATTCACCCCTGAGCCATTTGAATTCAATAGAATTCAAATTGGGTTCGGTTTGAGTGAATTTCAGCACAAGTTCAGTTTTGAATTCAAATAAAGTTTGAATTCGTCCCACTTAGCTCATGTCAAGATCAACTCCAAATGGAGTGAAAATTGGTGTGTGAGCTCACAAAAATGTGCTGAATAAGAATATGCCTCCCATTTTTAAATTCATGGGATAAAAACAGTTTGAATTTGAATGTGGTTTCAAACTGTCCTCTTTCTATCTATACCCAAAATGACCTCAAAAAGGTTTTGAATTTGGGTGAAACTTGGCATGGACATCCTTAGCAAAGTGTAGGAGTTTTCCTAAGTCCAGCCCACCTATATCACATGTGGGAAATACCACTTTTGCAATATGTGAGTTTGTTCTCTAATGAGCATGTTGATGGTGGTTACATGCTCTTCATTTGTGTTCATCCTCTTTCCTCAAATGAGGTGTGTGGTGTGGTGATGAACACTTCAAATGTGTGCCAAAACTGAGGACCTTACACCCACCAGCCCAGCACCCTTCCCCTTTCTCCCTCTCACCGACAGCCTTGCCCCACACGTCAGCTCCTTCCTCCTCCCCCTCCAACTGCTGCCAAGCCGGGAGTGCTCGCCCGCCAACTTCCTCCAAATTCCACGCGTGCAGCCCATGTTCTGATCCTCCCACGCCTGATCCTCACGCAAACAACCTCCCCCAGCCTCAGCCTCGATTTGAACTACCAAAATCCCCTCCGTATTCCCCTTTGCTCGGCCGCAACTTGGATTCGGTGAGCATCACCGCCGTTCTACTGAAATTTGCCATGGCCATCACCGATCTTTCGGGTTTAACGCATCAGATTGCTTCACAGGACCGTGCACAATCCATTGGCAGCCACCTCACAACGAGCTCCCACCGGGAAACCCGACACTACCCGCACCTGTAAGGATCGCTGCCGCTCACCGTTGAACGCATATAATTTCGCGTTTTGGTCCTCCCTGACCCTCGGTACACCCTCACTGGACCACAGTGAAGCTCGACGATCGGAAATTGTGGAGGAATTTGGACTCTAACACCCCCTCAACGATGCTCGCCATTGCCGAGCACCTTACAAGCTCTTCGGGTTCACAAAAACGCCACTGGTGTGTTACCCTTCCTCCCCTCCTTCGAAGTATGCAAAGAAAGTGAAGGTTTAGCACGTGTAGGTGAAGTTTCAATCTCCTCCGGCGAGATCATCGGCGAAATCCACCGGGCGCCGCCACACATCTCGTCTGCCTCCGGCCAGAGCGACGTGGCTCCCTATGGGCCGTCCATTTAAAATCCCACGGCTGAAATTAAATGGCCCGTACCCCTTCGTCGCTTATAATCTGAACCGTTCCCCTCAGATCCGATGGCCCAAATCAAATAACCCTTCTTCAATTCCCGCCGGATCTCTGACAGTCTAGCCCCTGGAATTTTTTTTAAAAAAATTGGATTTATGCCCAGAATTTTCTGAGGTAGACCCTGTAGTTCGTAGAAATTAGGGAAAACACGTGGAAATGGTTGTTTTCACCCCTTTAATCCATTTAAATTGAGATTAACACTGAATTAAGGATTTAGATGTGGGGACCACCCTGTGGTTCACCCACTCCAGGATCACATAGGGTGGTGCCGTGCGATGCAGCACCCAACCACACACACAAAAATAATTAAGAATAACATACAAACTTTTATTTGATATAAAACAGTGGAAGTCTTTTACAAAACTTAATTAACAGCGGAAGTATTATACATAGATGGCATCTCATCCTAACTGTGCAAAAGTGCAGCCGTCCAGCCCGGGGACGCTACACACTAGCAGCAAGTAACCGGAGATCACGGCGGCGTGCAGGGCTCCAGCTCGGCCGTGTACCCCGACGGGGGCATCGCCTCGTCCTCGGACCCCTCCTCATAGCTCACCTGCATACAGCTCAAATATTGCAACCGTGAGCACGATGGCTCAGCAAGACTTAACCGACACCCTAGTCATGGAACTCTACATGCCAAGAGGTATAATATAGGACAAGGACATTGCAATAAAGACACGCCTACATGTTGATCCTTAATTTCAGTTTGATAGCAACAGTTTAATGAGCTTTAGGCAGCCCTCACATTGGAAGTCCACAATCAAACAAGAAACGCTTTCCTTCAATGTGGTGATGACCAAAGTGGAAGATAAACTTAATTAGCTCTACATATACAGCAAACATGGTTTCAAAACATTAATAATTCATCACAGCATATTATCATTCATCTGGCTTATTGTTCTTCTTACTACGTCACAGAATAGTGAACAGGCGGTACTCAAATAACCGCGAGGGACGGTGATTGCAATCAGGAGACACCCGGACAACACGTTGCATACACACACTTTCAGAAGCGTGATTCCACACCCCTTCCTACTCTGTTGTATGCAACAACCTTTCAAAGGCAACCCAAATACCGAACCAGTCCATCCGTAACAGGAAGGAGGTCCCCGCGTGTTGCATGACTGTGTCCACTGGCAGATTTACACCTTGCTACCCTCAACCCACTCCTATTTACGGTTGGGTAATCCTCGGCACCGAGGTTAACCAATTACATCGGTTTCCCGCTTATTTCAGTATGCCATCCGGTACTGTTCGATACTTGCTCATCAGGCCCGCACATGACTCGGTCCTCAATCGACACCAACAGGGCTACGCACTTGAGATCTCCGCTCACTGCTTCCTATCCCCCTGCTGGGTCTCATTTTATCCACTCTTAAGCCATTTTATATTCTGACCAAACCGTGTGATAAAACCTTACCTCGCGAGTAGATTCCAACTACTCGACTTCTACCGAGATCCTAAGCATATTAGCAGGGCCTTGTCTACTCGTCGGGTCTGTAAGCTACCCAACCCTTCATAGGATTTAAAAGGTTATGCAAGTGGGGTTTCAATCAACCTAACTCTAATGCAAGCATTCACCCTAGACCTAAGTGATACAAATAAAGAATTTGCAAAAATACTTAAATGAAAACCGGGGATCAGTAATATCATAAGGAACTTCTAGCCAAATTTGAAGCAATTCCATAACAGGGATCTTCTGGAATTAATTCCCAAAGATTTAAATTTGATGAATTCTGCAGAAATTTCCAGAGATCCTCAGATCAATTTCTTTGCATTTCTGCGAAGTACTGACTGAGAGAAATCCAGCAAAATTTGTTTCACAAATTTTGGACATTCCTACTGAGAGTCATGGTCCTTTGAAGTTTGCACTAAATCTGGAAATTGAAGAAATGTTTAAATCCTGGCCGTGGGCCCCACCTGTGGCGCTATCCACTCAGATGACGGCAACACCGAGGCCATGGGGTTATTTCCCGCACAGCCGCACCGGATCCGGTGCCACAGGACGATCCCCGCGCGGTACAGAGGCTGACCGGTCGGACCCGGTCCTCCTTCTTCTTCCTCGCGCTGCCCGCGGCCCCTGCGGCGGTGCACGCCGGAGAGGCTCGCCGGGACGGGGTTCCCGTGGTCTAAACTTCCTTAAACTCACCGCCTGTGATTTCTACACCGTGCTGAACATGATGGTGGGGTCGCCGGCGGATGACAACGGCCGGAACGGTGCTCACACCGACGACCATGTCGAACCTCCCTTCGGCGACCTTGTTCTCACTCGAAAGTGGGTCTTTCGGGCTAGGGTTTGCTCTAGAAGCACTGGTGTCACCTGGACAACATCGACCCATAGCCCGCTCTACATGAAAACCACCGGAGAGGGGACCTCACCAGTGACCCGAGGCCGCAAGACAACGGCGGCCAAAAAAACTCGAAGAACTGCTTCAGTCTTTGACGGTTTCTAGACCCGTATGAGCGAGGAGGACCGTAGGGATCCAGCAAAGCTTCTCCTAGACCAGAATGAGCTCTAGCTACTGCTGCGCGACGAATTTGATCGTAGACCGAGAGATGTCGCTATAAACTAGGGTTTGGTAAAACCAAAAATTCTCACTACCCGATTGATCAATTGACATGAGGCTTTCGGCAACACGATCTACGGACAACAGCGCACCTTTCTTGTGTAGGGAAGGGGCGGTGACACCGGCCGTAGCGTGCTGTCCACGGTGATCTGAACGTGGTTCTGCAGGGCACCTCCGAACGCCGGCGCCAAGTGTTGGTTTGTGCGTAGGACGAGCTATGAAACTTAGGTGGAAGAACGGTGGAGGCTGGAGCATGCACTTGCGCTTCTTTTTGCAGCTTGGAGCTCGATCATCCGAGCTCGGGCGAGTGTGTGCGAGTAGGGAACAGAAACGGCGCCGGGCAGTTTCCTTGCGGGAGAAAACGGAGAAGCGGTGAGCGTGGGAGGGAGCAAAAGAGACTTTCGGTGCTGCAGCTGGGGGTGCGGAGATGATCACGTGGCCGAGAAGCAGGAGCTGGCGCGGTGCCATCCTCGGGAGAGGGTCGCGCCAGGAGCTGGCGGCGCCTCGGCGACCGGCTGAAGCAAAACAGAGGCGGTAGCTATGTTGTGAAGCTGACTACTGGGCCCCACCTCCCCCTCTTTTAATCAAATTTTCCTCTGATATTTTTAACCCAGCTACTCAGAATTAAATGCCTTACTTCAGCCCAAAGATAAGGTTTGAATTTGCTGTATTCAAATGGTTTGAATTCTGGTGTGAAGCTTGAATTGTGTTTGATCATTTGAATTTGAAATGGAATTTGAATTTCTTCCTTTTGCATTGTTCCAAAAACATAGCAAACCAACTCCAAAGTTTCTAATTTTTGGCATGGCTTCTAATTCAAATGTGAAGCTCACATTTGTGGAACCAAATTTGCAAATTGAGGAATTTGGAATTTGAAACTGAATTTTAAATTCAGATTAGAGGGCCTCCTCTTTTGATCCCAAACAAATACTAAAATCCCTCCAAATGAGCTTAAATTTGGAAGGTTGAATATTTGAAATATGGAGTTCCAAGTTATGCATTTAGATCTCCATGTTTGGAAGTTTTTGGGAAGTCTAAATCCTCACTTTGAACTTACACCGTTATAATTCAAAGTTTTAATTCCCCTCATTTTTCCTAAGTGTACATGAGCTGAATTTTTCTTGCTACCCCTTTTTGGGGATTTTACATCCCTCCCCCCTTAAAAAGAATCTCGTCCCAAGATTCTAAAAGAAATGCAAAGTGGGGAAACTTTACTGGGTATATGATTATAGCAAGTCCGGATAATATGTTCGTAGATAGTCCTCGCTTTCCCATGTCGCCTCATCAGCGGTATGGTTACTCCACAAGACCATATAGAACCATAAGGTACGGTTTCTTGTGGCGCGAGTCCTTTCATCGATAATCCGGATTGGATACTCCATGTACGTGAGGTCTGGTTGAAGAACTTCTATGTCTTCAGTGCGGATTTCGGCGGAGGGTTTGAGGCACTTCCTCAGCTGAGAGATGTGGAAAACATTGTGAATCCCTGCAAGTGACGCCGGTAAATCAAAGCGATAGGCCACGGGCCCGCATTTTTCAATGACGGAGAACGGATCAATGAATCGTGGCGCAAGTTTACCCTTCACTCCGAAACGATGAACTCCCTTCATCGGAGATACACGGACATAAACATGGTCCCCGATGTCGAAGTGGAGAGGACGGCGTCTTTTATCCACATAGCTTTTCTGACGAGATTGAGCAGCCTTGAGGTTGGTTTGTATTACTCGCACTCATTCTTCAGCCTCATTCACAAGTTCAATGCCGTAGATAACTTGCTCGCCGGACTCGCACCAGTTAAGGGGTGTGCGGCATTTCCGGCCGTAGAGAGCTTCATACGGCGCCATCTTAATGCTAGCTTGATAGCCATTGTTGTAATAAAACTCCGCCAACAGCAAATGATTGTCCCAATTTTTGCCGTGGTGGATGGCACAAGCGCGTAGCATGTCTTCCAGCACTTGGTTCACCCGTTCAGTTTGACCATCCGTCTGCGGGTGATACGCAGAGCTTCGGATCAGTTTGGTCCCCAATGACGCGTGCATCTGTTCCCAAAACCGAGCGACGAACAGCGCGCCCCAATCTGAAATAATGGAGCGGGGAACACCGTGCAGGCACAAGATTCTTGCAATATAAAGCTCTGCATATTTCTTGGCCACATAGCCCGTATGTACGGGAATAAAATGTGCCGACTTGGTTAGTCGATCGACTATCACCCAAATCGAATCATGGTTGTGGGGGGTGAGAGGTAACCCGACTATGAAGTCCATGCTGATATCCTCCCATTTCCATGCCGGAATGCTCAATGGCTGCAGCTGTCCGGCTTTACGCATATGGTCGGCTTTCACTCGCCGACACGTATCACATTCGGATACGTACTTTGCGATTTCTCTTTTCATCCGTGTCCACCAAAACCTGGTTTTCAGATCTTGGTACATCTTGTTGCTGCCCGGATGAATAGAATACTTGGATAAATGTGCTTCGTCCAAGATTTTCTTCCGAAGCTTCATGTCACGGGGTACCACTATACGGTCTTTAAACCATAGAGTACCGTTATCATCCCTTCGGAAGCATTTCATTTCGCCCTTCTTCATTTATCTCCTAATGTGCGACATTCCCATGTCTTTCTTTTGAGCTTCCATAATATCCTCTCGTATGGTAGGGACGAGAGCAAGATTATATAATGCCCCATGTGGAACGTGTGAGACCTATGTGTGCTGAATACATTGGCAATTAGGATAAAAGTTAGCATTAACATTCAAAGTTTTGAATATTGCCAAAACATTCTTCTGTGGCAAGGTCCGACAAGTTCTTTGTTAGGTCCGCCAATTGTTGGCAAGGTCCGGAGAGCTCCTGCAAGGTCCGGAGAGCTTCTGTGAGGTCCGGAGCTTGTTTTTAGGGAGCTCCCGTGAAGTTCAACTCGTAGAACTGCAGCGTCTTGTTTTTGCTTTTAACTCGCAATGTTTCAAACTTGCTTTATGGGAAGGTTTGATTAGTATTAATTTGCTAAGTTTTTGGTGTGTTTTGGTGGTTATGGCTGTTATCATTTGATATGGTTTGCAACATGCTTATGTGACGTGCTCATGTAAGGTGTTGTGGTTTTCGAACTAACGTGAGTCAAGTCGAGGACTTGTGCTCGGAAGAATTGGTTGTTTATTCATGTGCAGGTGTTGCTTGAGTTCAAGACATGGCTGGTGACAGGATCCTTGGACTAGTCTCAGGGAGGAGATGAGGTTCCAACAACCAAGTTCGGGAGGAGGTGTGGTTGAGTTGATCGGGAGGTCGCGCAGCATGTTTGGATCAAGGGCAGTGCATATGAAGGTTGCGTGTACGTCGTTGGAAGGTGTTTGCACGTGTGCAAGGAGTGCATGGACGTGGCAACATTGTTCCAAGGCGTGATGAAGAGAAGTGGACGTAAAGAATTGGTCGGAAAGGTCCAACCGGCTGGATTGCGTACTCAGGCTGAGGCTGAGTCGGATATGGCTCAAATATGGAAGATTTGAGTTGGTTATTATAGGATTTTGTGCTAGGCACGAAGTTGAGTTGTTTTAGGAATGTTTAGGACGTTCCTAAGGTGTTTGGAAGTCTCACGATTGCTTCTATCTGCGAATAGGAGAGTCCTGAGCAGTTATGATAAGTTAGGATACGACTCCAATTAGGAGTAGGAGTCCTAGATTGGACTGATTAGCCTGAGGGCTGGCTATAAAAGCAAGGGAGGCCAGAGCTCTCGTCGGTAGAGAACTTTGGGCTGTTCCTCTTGTGTTTCTATTGAATAAAGTTCATAGTTTCGAGGAGCTTTTGTGCCTTGTTCGTCCGATTTGTTTTTCGTCAAGTCTTTCTCGCCGAGTTTCTGGACAGACCGACGTTGCTTCGGTGTTTCGTTCATAACTCGAGTTTTACAGATCCAATTGACGTGATTCTTTTTGGGTTGTCTTCACAACTCAATTATCTATCATCTGTGAAATTTTCACAAGCTTCGTATCTGTAGCTTTTGATATACACGAGTTTCTTTGCAGCATTGCAGATCTGTTTTATATCGGGTAGAACAGATTGATCTTCGTTTAATGTTTTGATCGTATCTCAAGTTTTACTTCGTGTTTTCAAGTGATTCTTGTTGCATTAGATCCGTGAATTGATTCTCTACCTCTCTACTTGATTTGTCACGGTTGAACACGTTTGAAAACACTTGCACACACGGTTTCTTTAAACGATTGATTTTTTTACTGAGGGGTTTTTGTTGTTTCCGCTGCGAAAAGTTTTAATTTACAATTCACCCCCCTCTGGTAGCTTTTCACGTGCTCTTTGATCCTACAATTGGTGTAAAAGCCCAAGAAAAGGGACTTGCAAAAACTTTTCTTCACCTCACAACACCACAGTTTTTATTGTGGACACCATAGGAAATGTTGTGAAGAGCAAGTAACCTCCATCAAAAGAATGATTAGAGGGGAAAGCCTTCACTTTCACAATGTAGGGTTTCTACACATGAGCATGAGAGGTTGAGCTCACCCCTAGGATTTAAAAAGTCTTGGGAAGGTTCAGTCCAAAGCTCATGCAAATTCAACAATTTTTGAGGCACTTTTGGGTTATTTCAAAAAGAGGCCAATTTGAATGTAAATTCAAATTGCAGCAACTTTCATCACCCAAATTTAAAAGTTAGCTCCATATCTATACTCAGCACATTTTTCTGAGTAAACCCACCAATTTTCATCTCCATTGGAGCTCATGTTGTCAAGAGCTAAATTTGCAAGAATTCAAAACTGAATTTGAATTTCAGTTTAAATATGAACCACATTTAACCAAACAAAGTTTGAATTTGAGAATTCAAATTCAAACAAGGACTTGGGAGCTAAGTCTCACATTAAATTGTGAGTAGCTGGTGGGATAATTAGCAAAAACAGAAAAGAAATATTAGGGAAAATAAAGAAAGGGGGAGGCCCACAGGTCAGTGGCACACAGGAGGGGCAGTCGGTTGCTGCAGCCGACCCCGACTTCACGCGCAAGCCAGGGAACGGCGGCGAGCCACCGAGGCAGCGATCGGCCACCTCACGGTGCCAAACCGCGGCTTAAAGGCCAGCGCACAGCCCACGCCGCCTTCCTCCTGCTTTCCAAACGAGAACCCCCCCTACCGAGCTCCTTCCTCGTTTCCGCGCGAGCACAGAAACGCCGCCCTCTCTGATCGCCGGCGTCCGGCCAGCACAGGCACGCTCGTGCCCGATGAGCCACACAAGAAAGGACCGCCTTAAGGTGCTGATTCTTCTAGTCCCTACCGTTCGTCATTTCATGGGCTGTCGAGGGAGTATTTCGCCGGGAAAGCTTCGGGTGTCTTGAGACCGAGCTCCCACAAAATCCCAAAATTCGTGGGGGTTAGCTCATCACCGGGCAAACCGAGTCATGCACACGCTCTATACACAGCCACAACCACCTAGGATCGAAAACCAGTAAAAACCGTGGGCTAGGTTGACGGTTCTTTGAAGTTTTCTGAAGCACAGCCGATATCCGGCCTAGGTCGCCGGTGAGGTCATAGTTACCGCCGTTTTCACGGGGATCAGTGTCCATGTCCGTGACCAGCAGGTGTCAGCGGAGCTCCCCGAGCAAACCGCATCGAAAAAGGTGCGTGGGATGCCGAGTTCGACGTCGCCGGTGAGCTCCCGGCCGCTGTTGCCGTCGGGAGCCCTGTTCCAGCCATTGTCAAGCTCTGGGAAGGGCACCACCGTGTTCCCCAGGCTGGGATAGGCACAGGCGGCAAGAATCAGCAAGCTCCGAAGGCCGGAACCCCTCTCCGGCGAGAGCTCCGGCGAGCTCGGCGGCGGGGTCGCGCGGGTGGCCGGAGGAGGACGAAGGGGTAGGCCCCACGCGTCAGCGGCTGGAGATAAAGGGGTGGGATTCTCTGTGGTCCGGGATCCAGTGCGGCCGCGCGGGAAGGAGTCTGTGGCCCCGTGTGGCTCGGATCCAGCGGTCGACACGTGTACGTGGACCCACCCGCAGGATTTAAACATTTCTGGAATTTCCAGTTTTAGTGCAAACTTTAGAACCCCATAACTTTTGCTAGGCAGCTCCAAATTTAGTGATTCAAATTGGGTTGGATTCATCTTGCCTAGCTCTGTCCAGATATACAACCCAATTTGTATGAAACCCATTGGTTAATTCTGGAAAATTCGTTAAAGCTTTTAAGCAAAAGAATTTTAGAGGGAGTTTGGTTCATCCAAAAATCCCCAAATTTTACCAGAATGTTCTTTAGGACATTAGTAAACCCCTGTAAAAGTTTCAGACCATTTGGAGTTGATTTGGTCAGAGCAATTCAAATTGGAAGGTGCTGTGTTCATTTGAATACAGAAACATTTTCAGAGAATTTCCAAAACTTGGAAATTCAGCTCTGGGCAATTCTTAACCCCAAAAATGTTAGGAAAATTCATGCAAACTCTATGAGCTATAATTGAAATTGTAGTTCATTAAGTTGAGCATGAACAGGGGTATTACCTCAGAATAAAATTCTTCCTTGCTGATTTGCCAAGAGAATTACTCTGAGCAAACCACTCCATGAAAAGTGCTAATGTTTGGTCCAGAGAGTTTTCTTGTGACAAGGAACTCACACAAAAATTCTCAGATCCATTGGAGCTCTAGATCACCCCTGTCCTGTTTAACCAATTAAGGGATTAATATGGAAAAGGGGAAAAAACCACTTAGCATTTAACCGTGTGATTAAGTCCAAGCCAAACCACCAACACCAGTTCATCTTTAAATTCTTAAACAAAGTACCAGGTGATAGAGGCTGGTTATTAGAACTAATAGTAGAAGTCTTACTCTAAAACTCACCTGTGCATCTAAATTAACATGTAGTATTTCATTAACGTGTAGCCGTTGAAGAAGAGACTCCGGAAGTGCTGGACTTCCTTCTTCCGGATGAGGAACTAACTACTGACCAGCAGCAACAAGGCAAGCCCCGGTTTGCATTAACCCTTTTATAAGTCTTACTTTGTTTACATGTGTCATATGAAGTATGTATGTGCATTAGGTATAGGATGAATGAAACCCCACTTGCATAACCAAAGGTTCCTAAAAGAGTGAGGGTAGTGTCAAGGACCTCGAGTAGACAGGCTATGCTTAATGATTCCTAGGACTTCGGTACAAGTCGAGTAGATGGAATCTACTCGCGAGATAGGCATTGGGACACACGGGTTCGGTTGAGTGATGTGAGATCACTTTAGTAATAAAAATGAGACTAGGCAGGGGCTAGGGCGCAGCAAGAGTGAGTCTTGTGTGCGCAGCCCTGTCCGTGTCGATTGAGGACCGATCCGTGTGTGGCCCTGCTGAACAAGTATTGAACGTACCGAAGGCATATCGGATATCTGGGCCCCGATAAACCGATGTAGCCTAAACCTCCGGGCGTCGAGGCATAGCACACCGATTTATAGGTGTAGGTTGAGGGCAGCAAGGTGGAAATCTGCCAACGGGCATAGAGAGATGCTCCGTGTGGGGAACCTCCTGCTCATTTCGGTGCGACCGGTTCGACGTTTGGGCTGTTGGGTGAAAGGTTGTCCCGTACGACATCGAGTGAGCGTGCTGTGCAGCTCCACGGATGGGCGTACGTGACGTGCTCTTTGGGTTTTCCCTGCAGGTGTATATCGAGTCGATTCGCCGTCCCTCGCGGTGACGAGTACTGCTTGTTCACTGCGTCGTAACGTAGACTAATGGATGAAATATGTTGATTCAATGATGCTGATTGATATAATTGTATTGCTACATGTGTGCCACCAAATACTGCTTACAAAATTTCAGATTTCATGAACTGTTAACTTGTTGCTAAAAGATGAACTAATGATGAACTTGTAGGCGTGTCCTTTTGCTGAAATGTTACTATCCTATGTCCATTGTACCCCTCATGTAGAGTTTCATGCTTAGGTGAGTCGGTTAAGCCTTGCTGAGCCTTTGTGCTCACGGTTGCTGCTTAAGTGTTTTTCAGGTGAGGAGCCACCCACGGACTCGGAGTACGAGTCCACCGGCGAAGGTTACCCTCCGTCGGGGACCACGGCTGAGTGGGAGCCGTACACGCCGCGCTGAGCTGAGACGTGCAGCTAGTGTGGGTTGCCTTAGGGCTGGGCAACCGACTTTTGCTAGATAGGCGGGCGTAAGTTGTATAGTGTAGTCTTCCGCTGTGTAATATAACAATAGTTGTAACTGAAGTTTGTACCTATTTGTACAGTTTCAGCTGTTTTTCCCATGTAATATATTGTGTTCTTATGACGTGTGCTGTCGGGTGTCGCATCGCGCGGCACCACCCTCTGCGATCCTGGATGAGCGGATTCCGGTCCGCCACAGCCTGGTATCAGAGCTGCAGTGGGGATAGTACAGTACTAAAGGACCGCATTATGGGAAAAACTTAGGTATACGGTGAGGATTCGGTAGTTGCCCAAGTAAGGACTATATTAGCATAGTTACTTAAAGTGGCAAAGACTAACTTATGTGTTATAATTCTGAATTTCAATTATGTAACGACGCACCTACGCTCTGGTAAGTATGGTAAGGAACGCCACCGAAAGCGGTTCAATTTCGGTTAGCTCCCCCTGACGAGGAACGTGGTTCAGGGATTGATCTCACAGCTTGGTGTGAGATGTCAATATGAATCTCTTGGACTCTTCATGTCCCTGAGTTCATATGAAACGCTGATCCCTAGCATGCATTAGGCAAGTAAGCGGAGACCCCATCGCGTGGTCAGTAACGCGAGAGTGTGTTCGTCTGGAAATAGCCCAGGAGGACATACGCAGCGCTTGCCATCGGCGTGCCCTGCAGGGCAGTAGGTGGTATCTGTTGGGTTGATAACATTCCCAACTGTGACGACCCGTTCATGACATACTCGGGTTTCCCGTCGTGTGGTGTTGAAACACGATCACGTGCCTTGAGACGTGACTTAGCTCAAGGACGGCCGTATGACAATGATACAGGCGTTTGTATTTACTTTTAAATATGGAACTGCCTGAAATGAACAACCTTTGAGTGCACCATCATTGTGTGGTCTTCTGCAGGTACTAACCACGTATGTATCCGTGTAGAAAACGTGTGCGAGAGACCGTTTAGTGCCACCCTCGAGACGTATATGCCGGTATGATCCGGTTAGGATTTTCTTTTGTGAGGAGCGTAGTACCAAGATATTGTAGGCATATGCATGAGTATAACGATAACAAAGAATTAAAATCTATAGGTTCAACATTTAAGACCCTGGTTGGGTATAAGAATGGGATAGTGATGATGGTAGTTCCAAAAAGACTGAAAAACAGAGTGCTCTGTTTTGGGCAGCATGTTTGCTGATTTTCAACAGAGCGTAACTCACCGGTCTTTTAGACCAGGGAGGTGTGCTACATAGCTCTGGAAAGGTATTGAAGTACTCTACAACTTTGTTGTAGACTTCCAGAGCTGAAACTCACCTTAAGATGGCTTAAAGCCCAGGGAAATGTAAACTGTCCAGAACCAGGGCAGAGTAAAACATCCTCTGAACTGATCTGTTTTTCAAATATAACTCCCAGTAGAAAAATCTAAAATTGTCATATAATACATCCTTAGAAAGAGTAGAAGATGTGCGACACCTGTGCAATTCAAAGTTCCTGAAATTTCAGCACAGAATTTAGTGGAAATCAGGGTTGGAAACAGCCACTTCCAAGGGAGGTGCTGTTAAAATTCTTCCAGAAATTCTGTTAACTTCGAATTAACATAACTTTTTAATCAAAGCTGATCTGGGGGCAAATGAGTACTCGTTGGAAAGATACTGAAGTTAACTTGAACTTTGGTATTCAACTTGAGTCATGAAGATGCACAGAACCAGATCAAAACTTGGAATAGGTAGAAACTGGTCATTCTGACAGAAGAATGACAGTTGAACTCATTGAAAAGGGTGTTGTACCCTAAGGGTGTTATGCGTGATGACAACGCGATAGTAATGTCTCGTAGTGACCAAACCTAGTTATGTTGAGCTTCCAAAGTGGAGGTTCATCAAGTTGGATTAAACTAGCTTGTGTTTGGTCTGGTAATGGTGTAGCTTGTGCAAAGTTATTACACTATCTACTTACGAGATGTATCGCATGTTTTCATTGTCATTATGTTTACACCTAATTTATTTAGACTGCATGCAAAATGTTGCGGGACTGATGTTTAATGTCGTGTGGTTGCAGATGGTTCGTACCAGGACCACGCACGAGGTTGGTGGCTCTAGCCAACCGGGAGGTGATGACTCCCAGCCACCGGCCTACGACAGCACCCCGCAGCAGCAGCCACCACCGCCGCCTCCGCTTACTCTAGCGGATGTGATAGCGGCATTGGTGGGAGGTCGTGAGGAGCAGACCGACCTGCTCCGCACGATCGTGCAGAATACGTCCCAGGTGGGAGGACGTCAAGAGCGAGGGCCTCGTGAGCCCCGCGAAGTGTCGTACTCGGATTTCATGAGTACGCACCCTCCAGTGTTCACCGAAGCTGAAGAACCACTGGAGGCGGACAACTGGCTGCGGACTATCGAGTCCAAGTTCGGGCTGCTCCAGTGTACGGAGCGGCAGAAGACACTGTTCGCAGCACAGCAGCTCCACGGTGCCGCTGGTGCGTGGTGGGCGAATTATGTCGCCTCACGTCCGGCTGGCCATGCCGTGGAATGGCAAGAGTTCCGGGAGGCGTTCCGCGCCTATCACATCCCTCCCGGAATAATGAAGAGAAAGTTCCAAGAATTTTTGGAACTGAAGCAGGGCGGGAGGAGTGCCCACGACTACTCCCGTGCCTTCAACCATCTGGCGCAGTATGCGTCAGACTACGTCTCCACGGAGGAGAAGAAGAGGGAGCACTTCTATCGGGGGTTACACCCCGAAATGAAGACCCACCTCGTACAGTGGAACTGCGGCACATTCAACGACTTAGTCAATGCCGCGATCATGCAAGAGGATGCTCAGCGGGAGTTGGCAGCTGAGCAGCGGAAGCGCAGCGCTCCACCCAGCGGTGGGAGTGGCGCTCCCCAGAAGTACCGTATGGTGTATCGGACACCATCCGGGCAGCAGTGGCGTCCACCGGCGCGACCTCAACAGTTCGGGGGACGTTCGTTCCAAGCACCCCCGTTCCGTCCGCCGATGCCACCACCAAGACAGCAGCAGCAGCAGACGGTACCCCGGGCAT
Organism: Neostapfia colusana; assembly: GCA_030760725.1. NCBI lineage: Eukaryota > Viridiplantae > Streptophyta > Magnoliopsida > Poales > Poaceae > Neostapfia > Neostapfia colusana. The sequence goes on along the minus strand of JASWHV010000012.1, from coordinate 7,100,305 downwards.
TTCCACCGCCACAACGCGCCCCGGGTTTCCGTCCACCGATTAGCGGGGGACAGCCCCGTTTCACCTGCTTCACGTGTGGCCAGGCGGGCCACTTCGCGAAGGACTGTCCCCAGGGGCAGCAGAGCAGCGGGCAAGCCCAGCTCCAGGGCGGTGCTCGAGGCCGACCTCCGGTGAAGAAGGTTGGTCAGCGGACTGGAGGCGTCCGCAACCTCGACAATGAGGACGCCCCAGAGGGAGACAACGTGCTGGCGGGTACGTTTACTCTCAACAATCAAGCCATCGTCATATTATTTGATTCTGGTGCAACCCACAGCTTTATAAGTGCATCCTATGTGGCTAAACATCAATTGCAAGTCTTCCAAACCGACTGCACTTATATGATATGCTCACCGGGAGGGAAGATTTCAGCTAATATGATGATTCCAAAGGCACCTCTGTGCTTAGGTGGGAAACTATATCCCACCACCTTGATAATCCTTATGGGACAAAAGATTGATGCAATCTTAGGGATGTCATGGCTACAATACCATGGCGCTGTCCTAGAGACTCGGACACGGACGGTTCACTTAAATTCTCCATTCCACCGTCCACATTCCATGGTATTAGACACGCCAATCCGGGAAGTTTTAGCAATTAATAATGCTGAAGTTCTCAAGTTAGAAGACATCCCCGTAGTCCGGGAGTATCCGGATGTGTTCCCGGATGATCTTCCGGGCATGCCACCTGAGCGGGATGTCGAGTTCAAGATCGAGCTCGCACCCGGGACGACGCCCATATCACGGAGACCATACAAGATGGCTCCAAAGGAGCTGGCGGAACTGAAAGAACAGCTCAATGATCTGTTGAGCAAGGGTTTCATTAGGCCGAGTTCCTCGCCTTGGGGATGCTCGGCGCTATTTGTAAAGAAGAAGGATGAAACCCTGAGGCTGTGTGTGGATTACCGGCCGCTCAACGCCGTCACCATCAAGAATAAGTACCCACTGCCCCGTATTGACATCTTGTTTGATCAACTCGTGGGGGCAAGTGTGTTCTCCAAGATGGACCTTCGCTCTGGATATCACCAGATCAAGATCCGGGCGGAGGATATCCCGAAGACGGCGTTCTCGACGAGATACGGCTTATACGAATATCTCGTCATGTCATTTGGTCTCACAAATGCTCCAGCCCATTTCATGTATCTCATGAACTCGGTGTTCATGCCGGAACTGGACAAGTTCGTGGTGGTGTTCATCGATGATATCTTGGTTTACTCCAAGACAGAAGCCGAGCATGCCGAACACTTACGGATCGTTCTTCAACGATTGCGAGACCACAAGCTCTACGCCAAGTTCAGGAAATGCGAATTTTGGATCAGCCAAGTGCCATTCTTGGGACATATCATCTCAGCTGAAGGCATTGCGGTTGACCCAAGCAAAATAGAGCAAGTGCTGAAATGGAAAGCTCACATTTCAGTCCATGAAGTCAGAAGCTTCCTCGGGTTAGCGGGATACTACCGGAGGTTCATTCCGAGTTTCTCCAAGCTCGCTAAGCCGATGACAGAGTTGCTGAAGAAAGGGACAAAATATGTTTGGAACACGGCATGTGAAGGAGCGTTCCGAACACTGGTGAAGCATCTCACAACAGCCCCGGTATTAGCTCAGCCGGATACAACAAAGCCCTTCGACGTGTACTGTGACGCGTCCGGTATTGGGCTCGGCTGCGTGTTGATGCAGGAAGGACGTGTGGTCGCTTATGGCTCACGCCAACTTCGGAACCATGAGCAGCACTACCCGACTCACGATCTTGAACTTGCTGCCGTGGTGTTGGCGCTGAAAATGTGGAGGCACTATCTCCTGGGGAACTTGGTGCATCTCTACACCGACCACAAGAGGTTGAAATACATTTTCACCCAGAAGGAGCTGAACATGAGGCAGAGGAGGTGGTTAGAACTGATCAAAGATTATGAGATTGAGATCCATTACCACCCCGGCAAGGCGAATGTGGTTGCCGACGCGCTGAGTCAGAAATCACATGTCCATCACCTCACCATTACACCGGTGGAGGAGGAAGAGCCAAGTTTATACTTGGTTCCTTATGGATCGCTGTACAACCTTGCCCTCATCCCTACTATTAGGGAGGACATCATTGCAGCTCAGAAAATGGATAAAGGCATGGCACATCTCCGGAGACGGATAGACAATGGAGAAATCAAATGTTTCCGGAAAGATGATGAGGGGACGCTGTGGTTCAATGACCGCATAGTCGTACCCCGAGATATGGAGTTGAGGAAAAAGATCCTCGATGAAGCTCACTTGTCTAAATACTCCATTCATCCGGGCAGCAACAAAATGTACCAAGATTTGAAAAAGAAATTTTGGTGGACACGGATGAAGCGGGAGGTAGCTAAGTACGTATCCGAGTGCGATACGTGTAGACGAGTGAAAGCTGATCACATGAAGAAATCAGGGCTGCTGCAACCCCTGAAGATCCCGGCATGGAAATGGGAAGATGTGAGCGTGGATTTCATTGTGGGATTACCCCTAACAGCAAACAAGCATGATTCTATATGGGTAATCGTTGATCGGTTAACCAAGACGGCTCACTTCATTCCGGTGAATACACGTTACAATGCCGGCAAATATGCGGAGCTATACATAGCGAAGATTCTGTGCCTATACGGGGTACCCAAGACCATTGTCTCAGATCGAGGTGCATTATTTGTATCTCGCTTTTGGGAGCAGCTACACGCTGCATTGGGTACTAAGTTGATCAGGAGCTCCGCTTATCACCCTCAGACAGATGGCCAGACAGAAAGGGTGAATCAAGTCCTGGAAGACATGTTGAGAGCATGTGCCATCCACCATGGTAGGAATTGGGATGATCACCTACCATTGGCGGAATTCTCGTACAACAACGGTTATCAGGCGAGTATCAAGATGGCACCCTATGAAGCTCTCTACGGTCGTAAATGCCGCACCCCATTAAATTGGTGCGAGTCCGGTGAAAGGGTCACATTCGGGGTTGATGTGGTGAACGACGCCGAGGAGCGCGTTCGGACAATTCAAGCCAATTTGAAGGCCGCTCAATCCCGATAGAAGAGCTACGCTGATAAGAGGCGTAGGCCGTTGCACTTTGACGTTGGGGAACACGTGTACCTCCGCGTGTCTCCGATGAAGGGCGTGCACCGGTTCGGTGTGAAGGGGAAGCTCGCTCCCCGTTTCATTGGACCCTACGCTATCACCGAGAAGTGTGGACCAGCAGCGTATCGATTGGAGCTACCGGCATCTCTGACTGGTGTCCATGATATTTTCCATGTTTCGCAACTGCGAAAATGCTTGAAGCATACAGCTGCTGTTCCTACCAAAGACATCGGCGAGCTGAAACCGGATTGAACATATGATGAATATCCGGTGGGAATTCTTGATGAGAAAGCCAGGACCACACGCAGCAGAACATTGTGGTTCTACAAAATACTCTGGAGCAACCACACCGCCGAAGAAGCGACGTGGGAGAGCAAGGAGTTCCTTCGCTCAAATTACCCGGAGTTTATGGCTTCTCAACACGGGTAAGTCCCTATTACATCGCTATCTCTTCTTTATAATCTCGGGACGAGATTCTTTTAAGGGGGGAGGGATGTAAAAGCCCAAGAAAAGGGACTTGCAAAAACTTTTCTTCACCTCACAACACCACAGTTTTTATTGTGGACACCATAGGAAATGTTGTGAAGAGCAAGTAACCTCCATCAAAAGAATGATTAGAGGGGAAAGCCTTCACATTCACAATGTAGGGTTTCTACACATGAGCATGAGAGGTTGAGCTCACCCCTAGGATTTAAAAAGTCTTGGGAAGGTTCAGTCCAAAGCTCATGCAAATTCAACAATTTTTGAGGCACTTTTGGGTTATTTCAAAAAGAGGCCAATTTGAATGTAAATTCAAATTGCAGCAACTTTCATCACCCAAATTTAAAAGTTAGCTCCATATCTATACTCAGCACATTTTTCTGAGTAAACCCACCAATTTTCATCTCCATTGGAGCTCATGTTGTCAAGAGCTAAATTTGCAAGAATTCAAAACTGAATTTGAATTTCAGTTTAAATATGAACCACATTTAACCAAACAAAGTTTGAATTTGAGAATTCAAATTCAAACAAAGACTTGGGAGCTAAGTCTCACATTAAATTGTGAGTATCTGGTGGGATAATTAGCAAAAACAGAAAAGAAATATTAGGGAAAAAGAAGAAAGGGGGAGGCCCACAGGTCAGTGGCACACAGGAGGGGCAGTCGGTTGCTGCAGCCGACCCCGACTTCGCGCGCAAGCCAGGGAACGGTGGCGAGCCACCGAGGCAGCGATCGGCCACCTCACGGTGCCAAACCGCGGCTTAAAGGCCAGCGCACAGCCCACGCCGCCTTCCTCCTGCTTTCCAAACGAGAACCCCCCCTACCGAGCTCCTTCCTCGTTTCCGCGCGAGCACAGAAACGCCGCCCTCTCTGATCGCCGGCGTCCGGCCAGCACAGGCACGCTCGTGCCCGACGAGCCACACAAGAAAGGACCGCCTTAAGGTGCTGATTCTTCTAGTCCCTACCGTTCGTCATTTCATGGGCTGTCGAGGGAGTATTTCGCCGGGAAAGCTTCGGGTGTCTTGAGACCGAGCTCCCACAAAATCCCAAAATTCGTGGGGGTTAGCTCATCACCGGGCAAACCGAGTCATGCACATGCTCTATACACAGCCACGACCACCTAGGATCGAAAACCAGTAAAAACCGTGGGCTAGGTTGACGGTTCTTTGAAGTTTTCTGAAGCACAGCCGATATCCGGCCTAGGTCGCCGGTGAGGTCATAGTTACCGCCGTTTTCACGGGGATCGGTGTCCATGTCCGTGACCAGCAGGTGTCAGCGGAGCTCCCCGAGCAAACCGCATCGAGAAAGGTGCGTGGGATGCCGAGTTCGACGTCGCCGGTGAGCTCCCGGCCGCTGTTGCCGTCGGGAGCCCTGTTCCGGCCATTGTCAAGCTCCGGGAAGGGCACCACCGTGTTCCCTGTAACAGGCTCTGATGCCAGGCTGATACGGCCCCACGGGACCTCGTTGGGTGGTGCCGTGTTATGCGGCACCCAACAGCACACGGGTCGATGAACACCCATCATATTACATAAATAGTTTGCGGAAGCGTACAAGATTGTTTTACAAATAAATATATATATCATAGTAAACTACAGCGGAAGACTCTCACTCTCACGATTCATATCTAAACTAGCAACAAAGAAACGGTCCAGCCCACGGACGTTTCTTACTAGCAACACGAAGATCAATCTGCAGCGGCGAGGATGCTCTTTGAGTAAGCACTCGGAGGTTCCCGAGTCTCATCGGCACCCCTTCTCCTAATCAGCGAGTCAATTACCTGCAAAACAACTCGGATAGCATCCGTGAGCATAACGCTCAGCAAGACTTAACCGTCACCCTAAACATGAAACTCTAAGTGAGGTTATGAACCTAACATAGGATGGCATAAGCATAAGTAAACTCGCCTAAAAGTGAATCCTTACTTTCAGTATTAATTGCAGCATTTTAAGTAACCCTGGGCACGCCACATCGGGAGTCCACAATCAGACAAGAAACGCTTTCCCCCGATGTAAATTGCTCATGGCATAAAAGAATCGAGTTTGCACTAGCCTATTCATCAAGCTTCCATACAAGGTAGAATAATACTTCACATCAAGATGATTAGATCCTTTCTCATGCAAGTTCTTACTACGTCACGACTGTGAGAACAAGTATGCTCGGTCCATTCCGCGAGCGATGGTGATTCGAATCAATAACACCCGGACTACACGACACGTACGCCCGTACTCGACGTTGCCTACAACAACCATCACTGACGTCGTACGTGGCAGCCTTTCCCTTGTTTCACCCCCGCTGAATCGATCAAGTCGCCCCGTACAGTAGCTACTCTCATGGTGCACCTTCCGACGTGAGATGTCATGAGAATATTCCCCACATACTGCACACCGGCCGTCCGCCTGAGGCGACCCGAAAAGTCCCAACGACAGCTTCCCGAGGTACATCGGTTTACTGGGTCCCATATAGCCAGCATGAGTCCGGTACACAACTCAAACTTGTTCAACAGGGCCGCATACGGATCGGTCCTTGACCGACACGGACAGGTCTACAGCACCCAGGCCCCTATGTCCTGCTGCTCCTACAACCTTCCGGTCTCAACTTTAACTTGCTAATTCAATTACGAACCAATCCCGTATGCCCCCGTTGTTCCTAAATCTGCGAGTAGCATCTCACCACTCGACTTCTACCGAACCGTACTTAAGCATGGCAGTTCTACACGGTGAAAGACACCTACCCAATACTCCATGGGTCATTTGGCTATGCAAGAGGAGTATCAATCACTAGACCTAATGCACAGTTCATATCTTGACCGAAAGTGAGTACAAAATAAAAACTTAACAGCTGTTAAATGCAAACCGGAGCTTGCCTGTTTTGCAGGGTAGTCGTATATAAGCAGTTAATATCCTTGCAGATCCACCCTTGACTCTCCGGAGCTGGATCCACTTTGATGAATCACTCCTTTGAGTCCCCTTAGTTGTGGTTCCTATTGAAATGCATATGCACATATTTTATAGAATGTAATGGAAAGAAGTTATAGAATTACTTTCTTAAGAACAGAGGTTGTGTGGAAAAGCCAAGCATGGCTTGGTTTGCCTCTGTTGTGCAAAGAACAGAATTAAACTAATTTGACCTTAAGGCCCTTAGCTATACACTAACCCTTTTCTCTAATGAACATAATAGATAAGCTGAAAAGATTTGAGTGCAACTGCAGAACAAGAACTCCAATGGCCTCAAAACTTTTACAGCAGGTTCTATACTACCTAAGGATTTAGCTTGCCAAAATTGCAGCTAATGTGGGGTCATATTGTGTCCTCCATAATTCTCACAATATCTCTTATGTATTTTTCCCTTATACATAAGTATGGAGAATAAGAACAGGGAGTTCCAGGACTCATCTTGGGCTGATAATTTACATGTGAGTTCTTGATCACATGAGAGTCATCTGGTCCAAAATTCAGCCCTTTTACTTGGGTAGTTCTCCCAGAACAATTCTTTAAGCATTTGTACTCAATAGAATTAATTCTGTAGTAATGTGCATTTTCATGCCCAACTAAGTGAACTACAATTCCAAGTATGTCCCAGAGAGCTTGCCTAAACTTTCCTATGATTTTGGAGCTATGGATTGCTCAGGACAGATTTTTGAAGTGGGAAACATTTTCTGAAAATGTTTCTGGACTCTTATGAACACAGCAGATTGTTTTTAGCAAATTCCTACTCAAATGATCTGCAAATGATCTGAAAAATTGCTATAAGGTCAACAATATGCTAAAGAATATTCTGGCAAAATTTGGGTATTTTTGGATAACCCAAACTCCCTCAAAAATTCTTTTTCAGAAAACCTTCAAAGAATTTTCCAGAATATAATATTGACTTTCATAGAAATCTGAGTTCATATTTGGATAGAACTCAGAGAGATGAATCCAAACCAATTGGAATCACTCAATTTGGAGTTTTCTACAGGGAGATATGAATTTCCAAAGATTGAGCTAAGTCTGGAATTATTTCCCTACAGCAAATTCGGCTGGACCCACAGTATTGAATTCCAGCCAATAGAAACGAAGCCACACCGGGCCACAGCGTCTCTGCGCGCCAACACATGGGATCCCGGCCACACCCGATCCCGGGTATAAAATTTGAGCTGCTGACAGATGGGGCCCACGCTTTGTCTTCTACCTCCCGCTTCTTCCCCGCGCCCGCGCTGCCCCTCGCCGGCCCGACGTCGGAGCTCGTCGGCTCGCCGTTTCCGGCCACCGCCTGAGCTGAAACTCGCCGCCAGGGAGTTTGTGACACCGAGGAACACGGCGGTGGAGTTGGCTAGGGCTGCCGACGACCGGAACATGGCCGGCGACGTGTGACTGCCTCTGTGGTAGTTCGGCAGCGTCGCCTAGGGTTTCCGGCCCGCCAAAACCTGCGCCGACGCGCCCTACAGCACCAGCGCAGCTCTAGGAAGATTGACACGACCTCAAAATGGCTTGGGAGTGGCTGTAAATGGGTTGTCGCCGTGCGACCAAATGGGTCCGCCGGAGAAATGATCGGTGGACCTCAAAATACGTCGTCCCAAAGGGTTTTCATGCGACGAATGCTTAAGAGAATATAATCGCCGGCTAGTCTAGCTCCTCCGTGCAAAGTTTGACGAGCTAAGAACGAATAGAAGTGGAGAATTTTGGATTTCCATACCGGATGCTCGGGTTGACGTCGCCGGAGCAAAACTTCAAAATTCGCCGGCGATGCTTCCCGGTATGGCCCGAGCTTGGGCTGAGAGCAGCACCGCACCCGTGCGCGTCCGTAGGTGTGATCGCTCGGCCGTGAAACCCGTTGTGGAGGGCTGTCCACGAGCGCCCGATCCCTTCCTCGGCTTAGGTCGCCGCGGCGGCGGTTGTCCTCGGGTACTGGAGGCCGCAGCTCGCTGGCTTGCGGGTCAGGGAGGTGGAGGCCGAGCTCGCGGTGCTGTTTAGCAGGTCAGGGGAGGAAAGAGCGTGGTGGTTTCGCCGTTCTTCCGATCGGACCGAGAGGCGGAGGGGAAGACGATCGCTGGCCGTGCGCTCGCGAGGAGAGAAGAAGGGACGGCCTTTGCTTCGTCCAGGGGGGGTTTATCAGGTCGCAGAACCGCCTCTGGGCGCCGTGTGTGGGGAAATGCAGCATCTGGTGGCGCTGCCGAGCGCCCCCGTGGCTCCACGGTGGGAGCAGCTCTTGGCCCACGTGCTGCTCGACGATTTTCCCCACTGGGGCTGAGACTTAAGGTGCAAGGCTCCTCTTTTAGCTCTATGACATGTGGGTCCCACTCCACAGTTCCTCCCCAAATATCTTCTCAAGCTGATCCTCTTAATTCCCACAATTCTGAGATTTAAAATGGGGGTTAGAATTTGAATCCTTCCAATTCAGTTTGAATTTGCTTTCCAAATTTGAATTTGGTTGAAGTTTGCAAATTCTCCTCTTTAACCCCTTTTTGAGCCCACCCTATAAATGAAAAGTTTGTGAGCAACATTTTTTCTATAATCCCAACTATAGGGCTGCATGTTTATTCAAAGTTTTTGCTCACCCTATGTGTGAACTTTGAATTTCAAATCTGAATTTTAAACTTTCATGCAAAGAGGTATTTAACTCCTTATTGGTCCAACACTTTTAATTAAAAAGGTGAACCTCATGTTGGATGTTCATCCATGTATTACCTTGCACGAAGAAAAGTTTTAGCAAGTCCCATTTTTCATGTCATTGCCACACATATGAACTTAAACTTTAGTTTTTTATTCATACACGTTTTTGGGACTTTTACATTCCCCAGGCCGGGATAGGAACAGGCGGCGAGAATCAGCAAGCTCCGAAGGCCGGAACCCCTCTCCGGCGAGAGCTCCGGCGAGCTCGGCGGCGGGGTCGCGCGGGTGGCCGGAGGAGGACGAAGGGGTAGGCCCCACGCGTCAGCGGCTGGAGATAAAGGGGTGGGATTCTCTGTGGTCCGGGATCCAGTGCGGCCGCGCGGGAAGGAGTCTGTGGCCCCGTGTGGCTCGGATCCAGCGGTCGACACGTGTACGTGGACCCACCCGCAGGATTTAAACATTTCTGGAATTTCCAGTTTTAGTGCAAACTTTAGAACCCCATAACTTTTGCTAGGCAGCTCCAAATTTAGTGATTCAAATTGGGTTGGATTCATCTTGCCTAGCTCTGTCCAGATATACAACCCAATTTGTATGAAACCCATTAGTTAATTCTGGAAAATTCGTTAAAACGTTTCAGCAAAAGAATTTTAGAGGGAGTTTGGTTCATCCAAAAATCCCCAAATTTTGCCAGAATGTTCTTTAGGACATTAGTAAACACCTGTAAAAGTTTCAGACCATTTGGAGTTGATTTGGTCAGAGCAATTCAAATTGGAAGGTGCTGTGTTCATTTGAATACAGAAACATTTTCAGAGAATTTCCAAAACTTGGAAATTCATCTCTGGGCAATTCTTAACCCCAAAAATGTTAGGAAAATTCAGGCAAACTCTATGAGCTATAATTGAAATTGTAGTTCATTAAGTTGAGCATGAACAGGGGTATTACCTCAGAATAAAATTCTTCCTTGCTGATTTGCCAAGAGAATTACTCTGAGCAAACCACTCCATGAAAAGTGCTAATGTTTGGTCCAGAGACTTTTCTTGTGACAAGGAACTCACACAAAAATTCTCAGCTCCATTGGAGCTCTAGATCACCCCTGTCCTGTTTAACCAATTAAGGGATTAATATGGAAAAGGGGAAAAAACCACTTAGCATTTAACCGTGTGATTAAGTCCAAGCCAAACCACCAACACCAGTTCATCTTTAAATTCTTAAACAAAGTTCCAGGTGATAGAGGCTGGTTATTAGAACTAATAGTAGAAGTCTTACTCTAAAACTCACCTGTGCATCTAAATTAACATGTAGTATTTCATTAACGTGTAGCCGTTGAAGAAGAGACTCCGGAAGTGCTGGACTTCCTTCTTCCGGACGAGGAACTAACTACTGACCAGCAGCAACAAGGCAAGCCCCGGTTTGCATTAACCCTTTTATAAGTCTTACTTTGTTTACATGTGTCATATGAAGTATGTATGTGCATTAGGTATAGGATGAATGAAACCCCACTTGCATAACCAAAGGTTCCTAAAAGAGTGAGGGTAGTGTCAAGGACCTCGAGTAGACAGGCTATGCTTAATGATTCCTAGGACTTCGGTACAAGTCGAGTAGATGGAATCTACTCACGAGATAGGCATTGGGACACACGGGTTCGGTTGAGTGATGTGAGATCACTTTAGTAATAAAAATGAGACTAGGCAGGGGCTAGGGCGCAGCAAGAGTGAGTCTTGTGTGCGCAGCCCTGTCCGTGTCGATTGAGGACCGATCCGTGTGCGGCCCTGCTGAACAAGTATTGAACGTACCGAAGGCATATCGGATATATGGGCCCCGATAAACCGATGTAGCCTAAACCTCCGGGCGTCGAGGCATAGCACACCGATTTATAGGTGTAGGTTGAGGGCAGCAAGGTGGAAATCTGCCAACGGGCATAGAGAGATGCTCCGTGTGGGGAACCTCCTGCTCGTTTCGGTGCGACCGGTTCGACGTTTGGGCTGTTGGGTGAAAGGTTGTCCCGTACGACATCGAGTGAGCATGCTGTGCAGCTCCACGGATGGGCGTACGTGACGTGCTCTTTGGGTTTTCCCTGCAGGTGTATATCGAGTCGATTCGCCGTCCCTCGCGGTGACGAGTACTGCTTGTTCACTGCGTCGTAACGTAGACTAATGGATGAAATATGTTGATTCAATGATGCTGATTGATATAATTGTATTGCTACATGTGTGCCACCAAATACTGCTTACAAAATTTCAGATTTCATGAACTGTTAACTTGTTGCTAAAAGATGAACTAAGGATGAACTTGTAGGCGTGTCCTTTTGCTGAAATGTTACTATCCTATGTCCATTGTACCCCTCATGTAGAGTTTCATGCTTAGGTGAGTCGGTTAAGCCTTGCTGAGCCTTTGTGCTCACGGTTGCTGCTTAAGTGTTTTTCAGGTGAGGAGCCACCCACGGACTCGGAGTACGAGTCCACCGGCGAAGGTTACCCTCCGTCGGGGACCACGGCTGAGTGGGAGCCGTACACGCCGCGCTGAGCTGAGACGTGCAGCTAGTGTGGGTTGCCCTAGGGCTGGGCAACCGACTTTTGCTAGATAGGCGGGCGTAAGTTGTATAGTGTAGTCTTCCGCTGTGTAATATAACAATAGTTGTAACTGAAGTTTGTACCTATTTGTACAGTTTCAGCTGTTTTTCCCATGTAATATATTGTGTTCTTATGACGTGTGCTGTCGGGTATCGCATCGCGCGGCACCACCCTCTGCGATCCTGGATGAGCGGATTCCGGTCCGCCACAATTGGTATCAGAGCCAAGGTGCTCTAATCTTTGTGATTTGCACGTGTTTTGACTAACCATCATGGAGAAGTACTCCGCAAAACCTTGTGCGTTCAATGGCATCGATTTTCAGGTTTGGAAGGCGCGGATGGAGGCCTACATACAGGCGCAAGGCTTCACCATATGGGAAAAGGTCTACCGGAACTTTGATGTACCACCCAACGATCAAGTTACGGCTGCGAACGTGAGAGATGTTGACAACAACAACAAGGCTCGCAACTTGATCATCCAAGGATTGACTCAAAGCGACTTCAACCGTGTTGCACACCTCCGATCTGCATATGATGTTTGAAAAGCTCTTTGTGACTACCATGAAGAATCCAATACGATCAAGGAGGAAAGGCAAGATATGTTCAAGAAAGAATACATGCGTTTTGAGATGCAACCCGGTGAGTCAATTGACGACCTTTTTGCTCGCTTTAATAAAATTCTCAGCAACTTGCGTAGTGTCAATGTTAACTTTTCAGATGCTGAAAATGCTAGACAATTGTTAGGAGCATTAGATATGCCAATTTGGGAGATGAAAGTTACATCTATTCGTGAATCTACTGTCATGAGTTCTCTTACTTTAGACGTGCTTTATTCTAAATTGAAAACTCATGAAATTGACATCATCTCACGTAAAAACCCCAACAAGTCTATTGCATTTGTTTCGCAACGTGACATGTCTAGTTCTAGTCAATCATCATCTAATGGTGCTCTCTCTTTGCTGTCCTCTCTAACCCTTGAACAGATTGAAGAGTTTCCAGAGGAGGAGCTTGCACTCATCTCTACTCGGTTCTCAAAAGCATTGCAAAATGTGAGAACTAGAAGGAGAGGAAGCTCCGGACCTCAACGATGTTTTGAATGTGGTAAGACAGGACATTTTCATACGGAGTGCCCTAACCTTTCAGGTCCGACTTCACGTGAAGAAAAGCAAACAAGGCCGAAGAAATCGTTTGCAAAGAATAAGAAGAAGAAAGATTTATCAATGCGCAACATAGTGCATAGTATGATCTCTGCACTTCAAGATTTCGGCTCAAGTGATGTGGACACCGATAGTGATGAAGATGAAGAAGCTATGGCAAATATGTGCAGCATGGTGAGCAAGTCAAGTTCAAGCTCCGAGGAGGCAGAACACAACAGCGACGATGAAGAGGTATGTCCCACTTGCGAAGAAATGTGTGATGCTATTTCTCGTGCCACTGTTATATTAAAGGAAAAGGATAAAAAACTTAGGAACAATGCTGTTAATATTGAATCACTAGAAGCTGAAATTAATCATTTAAAAACATTGATTCCTAGTGATGATTCTTGTTCCTCATGTGATTTGATTTATAACAATTATCCTCTTTAAGAAGTGCACACGCATCTACACTTGATAAACTTGAACTTGAAATTGAAAAGAACAAAGAGCTTGCTGCACTCAATGATAAAAATTTGAAAGATGCTTGTTGTTCTACAATTGATTTGCATTGTTCTTCATGTTGTAGGATCGAAGAGCACGTGAAAAGCTACAAGAGGGGGGGTGAATGGTAGATTAAATCTTTTCGCAGCGGAAACAACAAAAACCCCTCAGCAAAAAATCAATCGGTTAAAGAAACCGTGTGTGCAAGTGTTTTCAAACGTGTTGAACCGTGACAAATCAAGTAGAGAGGTAGAGAATCAAGTCACGGATCTAATGCAACAAGAATCACTTGAAAACACGAAGTAAAACTTGAGATACGATCAAAACATTAAACGAAGATCAATCTGTTCTACCCGATATAAAACAGATCTGCAACTCTGCAAAGAAACTCGTGTATCTCAAAAACTACAGATTCGAAGCTCGTGAAAATTTTACAGATGATAGATAATTGAGTTGTGAAGACAACCCAAAAAGAATCACGTCAATCGGATCTGTAAAACGCGAGTTATGAACGAAACACCGAAGCAACGTCGGTCTGTCCAGAAACTCGGCGAGAAAGACTTGACGAAAAACAAGTCAGACGAACAAGGCACAAAAGCTCCTCGAAACTTTGAACTTTATTCAATAGAAACACAAGAGGAACAGCCCAAAGTCGTGCACCCACGAGACTTGGCCCCCCTTGCTTATATAACCAGCCCTAAGGCCAACTCAACTCAAACTAGGACTCCTACTCCTACTTGGATTCAAACTGTAACTTTCTAATACTGCTCAAGACTCTTCTATACGCAGATAGAAGCAATCTTAAGACTTCCAAACACCTTAGAAACGTCCCAAACATTCCTAAAATAACTCAAATTCGTGACCCAAACGAAATCCTATCATAACCAACTCAAAACTTTCCATATTTGAGTCAAACACGACTCAGCCGCAGCCTGAGTCCATAACCTAGTCGGTTGAACCTTTCCGACCAATTCTTTACGTCCACATCTCTTCATCACGCCTTGGAACAATGTTGCCACGTCCATGCACTCCTTGCACACGTGCAAACACCTTCCAACGACGTACACGCAACTTTCATATGCACTGCCCTTGATACAAACATGCTGCGCGACCTCCCGATCAACTCAACTACAGCTCCTCCCAGACTTGGTTGTTGGAACCTCATCTCCTCCGTGAGACTAGTCCAAGGATCCCGTCACCAGCCATGTCTTGAACTCAAGCAACACCTGCACATGAATAAACAACCAATTCTTCCGAGCACAAGTCCTCGACTTGACTCACGTAAGTTCGAAAACCACAACACCTTACATGAGCACGTCACATAAGCATGTTGCAAACCATATCAAATGATAACAGCCATAACCACCAAAACACACCAAAAACTTAGCAAAATAATACTAAGCGAACCTTCCCCTAAAGCAAGTTTGAAACATTGCGAGTTAAAAGCAAAAACAAGACGCTGCAGTTCTACGAGTTGAACTTCACGGGAGCTCCCTAAAAACAAGCTCCGGACCTCACAGAAGCTCTCCGGACCTTGCGTCGGACCTTGCCAACACATGGCGGACCTAACAAAGAACTTGTCGGACCTTGCCACAGAAGAATGTTTTGGCAATATTCAAAACTTTGAATGTTAATGCTAACTTTTATCCTAATTGCCAATGTATTCAGCACACATAGGTCTCACACATGTGATGATCTGAATAAGAAACTAAATGATGCTAAATGAGATTTCTATTTTGAACAATGCTTTACGTGTGCATGAAGTTAAATATTGTTCAAATTGCAAACTAAAAGGAAAAACTTCATGTGAAAACTGCTTTGATCTGTCCAATAAACTTGATGACATGCATAGGACACTAGATCGGTTTTCTAATGCAAATAAGAACCTAAACTTGCTGCTGAATTCTTCCAAGTCTTGTAATGATAAAACTGGTTTAGGTTTTAATTCTCATGCTCATTCTAAGGCACACCCACCTAAAGTTGTAAAGTCATTAGGAAGCGGTTTGATTCAAACATCTCCTAGACAAAAAGAGGTGATTTTCAAATCTGCAGGAGTATTGTCCCATTCGGATTCTAATAAACGTGTTGCTTGCTCATCTAGACATGATAATAAGGTTATTTTTCATTGTACCTACTGTGGTAGAGATGGTAATGTCATGGATTTTTGTTATAGACTAGCTAAACACGATAAGAAACAAAGAATACTTGCTAGATCACATAACAACCAAGCAAAATCTGCTAGACCGAATGTTCGGAGCTTGCAACCTGTTGTAATGAGTCAAAAACTTGCTCCCGGACCTACTGTTTTTTGTGCTACATATAACACATCTTCTAAGTCAGTAGTTGGGAACAAAAAATTTCGATGTTTGGCTCATAAACCTGCTGTACCTTCTCAGCTTTCGCGTGTTATTCCTGCTGGACGTCGTGTGACTCAGTACTGGATTCCTAAAAGTCTTTTAACTAACCCCAGTATTGAGACATCGACGTATTGTGCTGCTGTGTAGGTTTCACATTTGAGGAAGGAGAACATTTGGATTGTGGATTCAGGTTGCTCACGCCACATTACCAGTAACAAAGAATGGTTCTCCTCTCTCTCTTTTGTGTCACGTGTAGAAAATGTTACTTTCGCCGATAACTCTTCTACTCCCATAATTGCTAAAGGTTCGGTTAGAGTAAACAATCTCTACACTTTGAAAGATGTGGCACTTGTTAAAAATTTGAAATACAACTTGCTTTCGGTTTCACAATTGCTAGATGAAAATCTAGAGGTTAGCTTTGCTAAAAATTACTGCAAGGTTGTAGATTCAAAAGGTGAGCTTTTGTTTAACATGTCTAGGTTTGGAAGAGTTTTTAAAGCTGATTTTGATTTGTCAACTTCTAAGCATCGGTGTCTAGTTGCTAATGATACAAATGATCTATATTTTTGGCATCGTAGACTTGGTCACATAGGCTTTGATCATCTCACTCGTGTTAGTGCTCTCGATCGCATACGTGGGCTGCCGAAGCTTAAAAGGACAATAATATTGTGTGCTCTTCTTGTAGACATGCTAAGTTTGTTGCAGGTTCACATGCTCCTCTCACAATGACCATGACAGCTGAACCGGGACAACTTTTACATCTTGACACAGTAGGTCCGGCACGTGTTCAATCCTTCGGAGGTAAATGGTATGTGCTTGTGATTGTTGATGATTATTCCAGATATTCTTGGGTTTATTTTATGGCATCTAAGAATGAAGCTTTTAGTCATTTTAGAACTTTATTTCTTAGATTATCTATTGATCACCCACGATCATTAAAAGCAATTAGAAGTGATAACGGAACTGAATTTAAAAACCAATCCTTTGATCACTTTTGTGCTGAAAATGGAATAGATCATCAATACTCTTCACCCTATGTACCACAACAAAATGGTGTCGTAGAAAGAAAGAACAGGACCTTAGTTGAGATGGATAGGACTATGCTTGATGAATATCAAACTCCTAGGAAATTTTTGTGGGGACCACCCCGTGGTTCACCCACTCCAGGATCGCATAGGGTGGTGCCGTGCGATGCGGCACCCAACAACACACACGAAAAGAATTAAGAACAACATACAAACTTTTATTTAATATAAAACAGCGGAAGTCTTTTACAAATCCTATTCATACAGCGGAAGTAATATACATATACGGCCTCTCATCCCAGCTATGCAAAAGTGCAGCCGTCCAGCCCGGGTACGCTACACACTAGCAGCAATAATCGGAGATCACGGCGGCGTGCATGGCTCCAGCTCAGCCGTGTACCCCGACGGGGCCATCACCTCGTCCTCGGAACCTTCCTCATAACTCTCACCTGCACACAATTCAAAATATTGCAACCGTGAGCACGAAGGTTCAGCAAGTCTTAACCGTCAACCCTAGGCATGAAACTCTACGTGCAAGGATGTGTAAGGTAGGAAAGGACTTTTCAAGAAAGACACACCTATAAGTTGATCCTTACTTTCAGTTTTATAGCAGCAGATTCATGTGCCTTAGGCAGCCCTCACATTGGAAGTCCACAATCAAACAAAAAATGCTTTCCTCCGATGTGGTGATGCCCAAAGCGGAAAGTAAACTTAATTAGATCTACATCTACAGCAAACATGGTTTCCAAAACATTAATATATCATCACAGCATTTTATCATTCAACTGGCTTACTTCACTTCTTACTACGTCACGAAACAGTGAACAAGCGGTACTCAAATAACCGCGAGGGACGGTGATTGCAATCAGGAGACACCCGGACAACACGTTGCATACACCCACTTTCAGAAGCATGATTCCACACCCCTTCCTACTCTGTTGTATGCAACCACCTTTCAAAGGCAACCCAAACAGCGAACCGGTCCATCCGTAACGGGTAGGAGGTCCCCGCGTGGAGCGTGACTGTGCCCACCGGCAGATTTACACCTTGCCACCCTCAACCCACTCCTGTTTACGGTTGGGTAAGCCTCGGCACCCAGGTTAACCATTTACATCGGTTTCCTGCTTATGACAGTATGCCATCCGGTACTGTTCGATACTTGTTCAGCAGGCCCACACACGACTCGGTCCTCAATCGACACCAACAGGGCTACGCACGTGAGACCTCCGCTCACTGCTTCCTGCCCCCCCTGCTGGGTCTTATTTTTACCACTCTTAAGCCATTTTCTATTCTGACCAAACCGTGTGATAAACCTTACCTCGCGAGTAGATTCCAACTACTCGACTTCTACCGTGGTCCTAAGCATATTAGCGGGGCCTTGTCTACTCGTCGGCTCGGTAAGCTACCGAACCCTTCATAGGATTTAAAAGGTTATGCAAGTGGGATTTCAAACACCTTAACTGTAATGCAAACATTGACCCTAGACATAAGTGATACAAATAAAGAATTTTATAAAGGGTACTTAAGTGCAAACCGGGGCTTACCTGGTTGCGAGTCAGAGAAGAAGTGAGCTTCTGGTGGGAGGACGTCCAAGGGCTCCGGTGCGTCCTCAACTTCGGTCACTATTATGAAATGTAATAAAATACATGTGTAAGTATTAATGATTTATAAGAATTAAACTACTATTCATAGCTATTGCTATTTAAAGTCCTTAATTGGCTTTAGGATTTTTTTACAGTAGATACTAGACTCTCTAAGGATGATTTGAGCCAAATTTGGAGACATGTCATTGCACAATGTAGTCTTTAAAATTCCTACAAGTACAATGCTTCTCTGAATTTTGAGCCCAATTCAGGAGCTTTGACATAGCTAATAGTGGAAGATCTGATTAGGGTAAGTCTCCAGGGTGCAAACAAAATTTGTTTCACCATTTTTGGAGCTACCATCAGAGAGATATGAATTTTTGAAGTTTGGACAGGAGTGCTGAACAGTTTCTGTTTAAATTTGAATTTCCAAGTACAGGCTGAACTTGGAAAGGTAATTTAACCTAGCAAACGAACTGCAATGAAGCTAAAATTTTTCCTGGAGATCAGTAATACATGAGGAACTTCCTGGCCAAATTTGAAGAAATTCCATAACAGAGATATTCTGGACTAAATTCTGAAAGATTTAATCTTGAGGAATCTTGGAGAAATATCCAGAGATCTTCAAATCAATTTCTTTGCATCTCTGCAAAGTACTGACTGAGAGAAGTCCAACAAAATTTGTTTCACAAATTTTGGACATCCCTACAGAAAGTTATGGAGGTATGAAGATTGAACCATTTTATGGAAATCAATTCTATGATTTTTTTTCTAATTTATTTAATCCTGAGATAACCTACTGATTAAGCCCTCCAAATAAGCTCCAAAAATCGTAAAATTTTTACTGGAGGTCAGGCACTATTAAAAGGACTAGGTTCCCAAATTTGGGAATATTTCACAAAGAATTGCTCCTGTAATAAATCCCTAAAGGATTTATTAAAACAATTGTACAGAAATTCCTGGGCATTTTCATAGCATGAAATTTTTTCCTCTGTAAAGTACTCCTCCTAAGGATTCAGACAAAATTTGTCTCACCCTTTTTGGAGCTGTCTACACAAAGTTATGGATTTTTCAAACTGTGATAGCTCTCTGTTTAAAATCTACAGAGAGACTTAACAGGGGGGCCCACTGGTCAGGTCCTTCTTCAACCTCCCGCCAGAGGCGCGCGTGCACACCAGTTCAAATCGTGGCATGGCTCGTTCTCCCTCATTTTTCCACCAAATTAGCTCCGGTTTCGCCCTACATGCTCCTGGGAACATGGCGCAGCTGCCATGCAAGGTTTCCACGCATGAAAACGGCCGAAAACAGGCCGGCACCGGTGGGGCGGCTCGGGAGCTCGGCATCCACGCGTTCTGGCGTGTCCGAAGCTTCTCCCGGCGAGCTACCTTGCCCTAAAGCATCACCAATAATCGGGGAACATGGAACGCAGGCTAAACCTTGCAGCAAATTGCCGGAACATAGGGTTCACCGGAGGACCGACCCGTTTTTGCCTCCGCCAGCGATTTCTCGTCGCCCGGGGCGTGTGGTCGATGGTTTTTTGTGGTATTGGGCGTGGGAGGGCGCTAGGATCACTAGTTTCTGTGGCTTGAATTGTAGAACCGATGATCAACCACGTTGGACGAATTTACAGTTTTGGTTTGGGTCGGTTCTTCACGTGTACCGGCGCCAAAACTCAAATTCCGGCGAGACAGCGATGGGGAAGGGCAAGGGGACTGCCGTAGCATGATCTACACACCTTGGCGCACCTTAGGGAAGTGCTGGACGTGCAGTAGAGGCGTTGGAGCAGCCGGAACGTGAGGAGCAGTGAGGGGCGACGTGCTCTGTGTTCTCCCGGTGAAGAACGGCTTGGGCAGTGCGAGGGGAGCTCGGGGATGAGCTGAGGACCGGTGGAGCACGTTGAGGGGTCGCTGGGGCAGCTCCTGAGGCGATCAACCGATGCTAGGAGGGGCTGGAGGCTGCTGGACCACGAGCACAGAGAGGAGGCACGCTGTGTTTCTCTTCAGTGGGCGCTCGAGGAGCTGAAAAACTTCGGTTGAAGGCAGAGAAGGGAACAACTTCACTCGTGCAGCTGTGTTGATCACCCACGAGCTGACTTCGGGAGCAAGCGAGGCAAGCAGCTCGGTGTCCAGCAGTACAGCTCGGTGGCGCGCCGTGATCACCCGAGAGAAGCAAAAACAGTCGGTTGTGTTGCATGTGTGGGTGACATGTGGGTCCCACCATCTCAAATTGTTATCCAATTACCACTGATATTTTTACCCCAGCAACTCAACATTAAAGACTTTACTTCATCCCAAAGTTAAGTTTGAATTCGCAGAATTCAAATGGTTTGAATTCTGGTGTAGAATTTGAATGTGGTTTGATCATTTGAATCTGAAAATGAGTTTGAATTCTCCACTTTGTATTGCCTCAAAAATATAGCAAACCAGTTCCAAAATTTCCAATTTTTGGCATGGCTGCTCATTCAAAGGTGGAGAACACATTTGCGAAACCAAATTTTCAAATTGAGGGAATTGGAATTTGAAACTGAATTTAAAATTCAGATTAGAGGGCTCTTCCTTTTAATCCCAAACAAATATTGAAACTCCTCCAAATGAGCTGAAATTTGGAAGGGTGAATATTTGGACTATGAAGATCCAACCTGTGCATTTAGATCCCCATGTTTGGAAGTTTTGGGAAGTCTAAACCCTCACTTTGAACTTACCCCATTATAATTCAAAGTTTTAATTCTCCTCATTTTTCATAAGTGCACATGAGCAGAATTTTCTTGCTACCACTTTTGGGGATTTTACATCCCTTCCCCCTTAAAAAGAATCTCGTCCCGAGATTCCAAAGGAAAAGTAAAGTGGGGAAAACCTTACCGGGTATATGATGATAGCAAGTCCGGATAATACGCTCGTAGATAATCCTCGCTTTCCCATGTCGCCTCATCAGCGGTATGGTTACTCCACAAGACCTTGTAGAACCATAAGGTCTGGTTTCTTGTGGCACGAGTCTTTTCATCGATGATCCGGATTGGATACTCCGTGTACATGAGGTCCGGTTGAAGAACTTCTATGTCTTCAGTGCGGATTTCAGCTGAGGGTTTGAGGCATTTCCTCAGCTGAGAAATGTGGAAGACGTTGTGAATGCCTGCGAGCGACGCCGGTAAATCTAGGCGATAGGCCACGGGTCCGCATTTTTCAATAACGGTGAACGGACCAATGAACCGTGGCGCAAGTTTACCCTTCATTCCGAAACGGTGAACTCCTTTCATCAGAGACACGCGGACATACACATGGTCCCCGATGTTGAAGTGGAGAGGACGGCGTCTTTTATCCGCATAGCTTTTCTGACGAGATTGAGCAGCCTTGAGGTTGGCTTGTATCACTCGCACTCGTTCTTCAGCTTCATTCACCAGTTCAATGCCGTAGATGACTCGCTCGCCGGACTCGCACCAGTTGAGAGGTGTGCGACATTTCCGGCCATAGAGAGCTTCATACGGCGCCATCTTTATGCTAGCTTGATAGCCATTGTTGTAAGAAAACTCCGCCAACGGCAAATGATCGTCCCAATTCTTGCCGTGGTGAATGGCACAAGCGCGTAGCATGTCTTCAAGCACTTGATTCACCCGTTCAGTTTGACCATCTGTCTGCGGGTGATACGCGGAGCTTCGGATCAGTTTGGTCCCCAATGATGCGTGCAGCTGTTCCCAAAACCGAGAGACAAACAGCGCACCGCGATCTGAAATAATGGAGCGGGGAACACCGTGCAAGCATAAGATTCTTGCAATATAAAGCTCCGCATATTGCTTGGCCACGTAACTGGTATGTACGGAAATGAAATGAGCCGACTTGGTTAGTCGATCGACTATCACCCAAATCGAGTCATGTTTGTGAGACGTGAGAGGTAATCTGACTATGAAGTCCATGCTGATATCCTCCCACTTCCACGCCGGAATGTTCAACGGTTGCAGCTGTCCGGCTTTACGCATATGGTCGGCTTTCACCCGCCGACACGTATCACATTCGGATACGTACTTTGCGATTTCTCTTTTCATCCGCGTCCACCAAAACCTTGTTTTCAGATCTTGGTACATCTTGTTGCTGCCCGGATGAATAGAATACTTGGACAAATGAGCTTCGTCCAATATTTTCCTCCGAAGCTTCATGTCGCGGGGTACCACTATACGGTCTTTAAACCATAGTGTACCGTTATCATCTCTTCGGAAACATTTCATTTCGCCATTCTTCATCCTTCTCCGAATGTGCGACATTCCCACGTCTTTCTTCTGCGCTTCCATAATCTCCTCTCGTATTGTAGGGACGAGAGCAAGATTATACAATGCCCCATATGGAACCAAGTACAGACTCGACTCCCCCTCTTCAAGTGGGGTGATGGACAGACTGTTGACATGAGATTTGCGGCTTAAGGCATCGGCAACCACGTTTGCCTTCCCGAGATGGTAGTGAATCTCGATCTCATAGTCTTTGATCAGTTCTAGCCATCTCCGTTGCCGCATATTCAACTCCTTTTGAGTGAATATATATTTCAGACTTTTGTGGTCGGTGTAGAGGTGCACTAAGTTCCCAAGCAAATAGTGCCTCCACATCTTCAAGGCCAATACCACAGCAGCGAGCTCAAGATCATGAGTCGGATAGTGCTGCTCGTGGTTACGAAGTTGACGTGAGCCATAGGCGACCACTCTTCCTCCTTGCATCAATACACAGCCAAGCCCGATGCCAGACGCATCACAATATACGTCAAAGGGCTTGGTTGTATCCGGTTGAGCTAACACCGGGGTTGTTGTAAGATGCTTCACTAATGCTTGGAAAGCTTCTTCACAAGCTGAGCTCAAAACATATTTGATCCCCTTTTTCAACAGTTCAGTCATTGGCTTAGCAAGCTTGGAAAAACTTGGTATGAACCTCCGATAATATCCTGCTAACCCGAGGAAACTCCTGACTTCATGGACTGATGTGGGGGACTTCCATTTCAGCACTTGTTCAATTTTGCTTGGATCAGCTGCAATGCCTTCTGCAGAAATAATGTGACCAAGGAATGGCACTTGGCTGATCCAAAATACGCACTTGCTGAACTTAGCATAAAGCTTATGGTCTCTCAATCGCTGAAGTACGATATGCAAGTGTTTGGCTTGTTCTTCTTCAGTCTTGGAGTAAACCAAGATGTCGTCTATGAAAAACCACAAACTTGTCCAACTCCGGCATGAACACTTAGTTCATGAGATACATGAAGTGTGCCGGGGCGTTGGTGAGACCAAAGGACATGACGAGGTACTCATATAACCCATATCTCGTCGAGAAGGCCGTCTTTGGAATATCTTCCGCCCGGATCTTGATTTGATGATATCCGGAGCGAAGATCCATCTTTGAAAATACACTTGCACCCACAAGTTGATCGAATAATATATCGATGCGGGGCAGTGGATATTTATTCTTGATGGTGACGGCGTTGAGAGGCCGGTAGTCCACACACAACCTCAAGGTTTCATCCTTCTTCTTCACAAACAGTGCCGAGCATCCCCATGGCAAGGAACTCGGTCGAACGAAACCCTTCTTCATTAAGTCATTGAGCTGCTCCTTCAATTCAGCCAGCTCATTCGGAGCCATCTTGTACGGTCTCCGTGATATCGGCGTCGTCCCAGGTACAAGTTCAATCTTGAACTCGACATCCCTTTCGGGTGGCATGCCCGGAAGGTCATCTGGAAAGACATCCGGGTATTCACGGACCACACGAATATCCTCAAGTTTCGTGGCTTCCGTGTTATATGTGGCTGGGGTTTCTTGAACCAAACGGTCAAGAATAAGAACATGTGGTTCATGAAGTGGAGAGTTTAAACGAACCACATGTGGAATGATGTCAAGAACAGCACCATGGCGATGTAGCTATGACATTCCTAAAATGACATCAAGTTTTTGACTCTCTAACATGATTAGAGAAGTCGGATATAGATTCCCACCCAACTGTAATGGTGCTCTATAGACCATTCTATCAGCTGTTATTTTCCCACCCGGAGAACATATCAAATATGATTTATTTGTGGGAATGGTAGGCAGTTGATATTTAATAACATAAGACTGACTTATGAAATTATGGGTGGCACCGGAGTCAAAAAGTAAGACTACGGGACGATCTAGGTAAGAGAACGTACCCGCAAGGACGGGTTCGCCTTCCGGCATGTCTTCGATAGCTAATTGGTGGATGTTGCCGGGTTTTGGTGCTGGTTTCTTGGGCTGATTGCGGGGCTGATTAGCACTCTGATATGGTGCTGCACCCCTGCCCTGTCGCGGCTCGGGGCAGTCCCTCGAAATGTGCCCGACACGGCCACACGTATAGCACGTGTAAGGTGTGGGGGTCCCGCCGACTTGAGGACGGAATCCCGGTGCCCGCTGTTGAAACTGGGGCGCACGCGGGACCATCCTTTGCTGCTGCTGTTGCTGTGGTGGATACGTCGGTCGAAACCCCGGCGCATTATATTGCCGACCGTGAAACTGAGGCGGTCGCGCCGGTGGCTGCCATCTCTGACCGTATGGTGAACGATATACCACGCGGTATTTCTGTGGCGTTCCACCACTGCTGCTCATCAGCGCTGCGTTTCCTCTTGTCAGAACCGCGCTCGCGCTGAGCATTCTCCTGTAGAATCGCGGCATTAACTAGGTCGTTGAATGTGCCGCGATTGCTCTGGGCGAGATGGACCTTCATCTTGGAGTTCAGGCCCCGGAAGAACGCATTGCGCTTGTTGTCTTCCGTGCCCACAAATCCTGGCGCATACTGCGCCAGCCGGTTGAATAACCTGGAGTACTCATGAGCACTCCTCTCGCCTTGTCGTAGCGCCAGGAACTCCTGGAGCTTCATTTCCATCACACCGGGAGGTATGTGATAGGCGCGGAACGCCTCCCGGAACTCCATCCATGTGACGGCATGGCCAGCCGGTAAGGAGGCGGTTTAGTTCGCCCACCAGGTACCGGCTTCTCCTTGAAGCTGTTGCGCTGCGTACAGCGCCTTCTGATGTTTGGTGCATCGTAGCAGCCCGAACTTTTCCTCCGGAGTGCGGACAAAGCTGTCCGCCTCCAAAGGTTCTTCGGCCTCCGTGAAGACCGGTGGATGGGTCGCCATGAATTCTCAATACGAGCTTTGTTGGGGCTGGCGTTGCCCATTGTCTTGGCGTCCTCCCTGATGGGACGCATTCTGCTGCACCAACATCCACAGTAACTCGGTTTGCTCGTCGCGCGAGCCGAGCACTGCAGCGAGAACCTCCGCAAGATTCCTTGGAAGTTCTGGCGGTGGAGGAGGTGGTTGCTGCTGCGTCGTGGTCTGCTCCGGAGGTGGAGACTCATCACCACGAACTTGACTCGGACCTCCCTCCTCTTGTGTTGAACATGTCCGCACCATTCTGCATTTAGACCATTCAAACGATCAGTACATGTTGGTTTATTTCATCCAGTCTATACAATAGTGATCCGAGAATGGAATAAAAAGTACGCCTAACAGTCACACATATGGATAAAGTGTGAACTTTATACAACATATACATCCCTGGACCGTGTCACAGATCGAGTTCCAAAGTATTGAACTTTATGGGTTAAAAGTTCATTTCGACCATCGGGGTCACCACGGGATGTTAAGTGTGTTAGCATGCGTAATTCCTCGCTATTGTATTGGACCAAAACATGTACTAACTTGAAGTGATGTGTCAAATGCATAAACCCTTCGATTCCAACTCGCTGTTTTACAACAGCCACTGGACGTCGAACGGTAAAACTAAGTGTTTTGGTCGAAATACGGAAAATTCCAGAGAGCATTTGGTCTGCCCTGTTTTTGGACAGTACCTACTCATCTGAGATTTTCATCCCTTTGGAGGGAGATTTTGTTCTGGAGCTCTACAGAAAAGTTGTAGAGGACTTCTAAACCTTTTCAGAATGGTATCCCACACCTCCATTGGTTCAACCAATCTTAAGTTATGCCCTGTTCAAGTTCAGAAGAATTTCTGCCAAAAACAGGGGAGATTGTTCCTAAGCTTTTGAGATGGAATCTATACTCCCAATTGACTCTGAGTTCAATATAGGAGTTCACTAACCCCTAAATGGATTCCTAAACTTCATTTTGACTCTTTTCTTTGAAAATAAACTTTTATGCAGTCGGTACTACGTTTCCTCACCAAAGAAAAATTATAAACCGGTATTCCGGCATATACGTGTCAAATGGTGGAACTAAGAACGTCACTCACAAACGGTTACTACACGTCATGCACTAACGTGGTTAATGTACCTGCAGAAAAAAACACAATAATGGTGCACACAAAGGTTTTAGCATTTCAGGCAGTTCCATATCATAATAAAAACATACGGTCCGTATCATTGCCATACGGATTGTCCTTGAGTCAAGCCACGTCTCAAGGTACATGGTCGTGTTTTCACACCACACGACGGGGAACCCGAGTAGAGCGCGAACGGGTTGTCACGGTTGGGAATTTTATCAACCCAACGGATACCACCTACTGCCTCATGACCGTTGAGGCACGCCGATCGCGAGCGCTGCGTATGGCCCTTTGAACATTGAACATTCAAGAGTTGCATACTATCGTGTTGCTTACCACACGATGGGGTATTCTCACTTTTGCCTAAAGCACGCTGGAGATCAGCGTTTTCATATGCTCTCAAAACCATGGAGAGGTTCAGAGACTAATATTCACTACCGTGCCAAGCCACGGTATATCCTTCCATACTATTACTCGTATGGGGAGTTACCGCAATTGATCCGCCTACGGTGGCGTACCTTACCTCTTACCTGACGTCGGAGCGTCGTTACAGAATGTATAACAAGTATGTTAGCTTCTCCACCATAATATCTACTACTATCATAGACCTTATGTGGGCTTAATGACTAATCCTCACTCAACTACTTCTAAATTTTCAAAAATAGGCTCTTTTCGAGCGTGCTATTCCCAATGCGGCTCTGATACCACGACTGTGGGGACCACCCCGTGGTTCACCCACTCCAGGATCGCATAGGGTGGTGCCGTGCGATGCGGCACCCAACAGCACACATGAAATGAATTAAGAACAACATACAAACTTTTATTTAATATAAAACAGCAGAAGTCTTTTACAAAACCTATTCATACAGCGGAAGTAATATACATATACGGCCTCTCATCCCAGCTATGCAAAAGTGCAGCCGTCCAGCCCGGGGACGCTACACACTAGCAGCAAGTAATCGGAGATCACGGCGGCGTGCATGGCTCCAGCTCGGCCGTGTACCCCGACGGGGCCATCGCCTCGTCCTCGGAACCTTCCTCATAACACTCACCTGCACACAACTCAAAATATTGCAACCATGAGCACGAAGGCTCAGCAAGTCTTAACTGTCAACCCTAGGCATGAAACTCTACGTGCAAGGATGTGTAAGGTAGGAAAGGACTTTGCAAGAAAGACACGCCTATAAGTTGATCCTTACTTTCAGTTTTATAGCAGCAGATTCATGTGCCTTAGGCAGCCCTCACATCGGAAGTCCACAATCAAACAAGAAACGCTTTCCTCCGATGTGGTGATGCCCAAAGCGGAAAGTAAACTTAATTAGCTCTACATCTACAGCAAACATGGTTTCCATAACATTAATATATCATCACAGCATATTATCATTCAACTGGCTTACTTCACTTCTTACTACGTCACGAAACAGTGAACAAGTGGTACTCAAATAACCGCGAGGGATGGTGATTGCAATCAGGAGACACCCGGACAACACGTTGCATACACCCACTTTCAGAAGCGTGATTCCACACCGCTTCCTACTCTGTTGTATGCAACCACCTTTCAAAGGCAACCCAAACACCGAACCGGTCCATCCTTAACAGGTAGGAGGTCCCCGCGTGGAGCGTGACTGTTCCCACCGGCAGATTTACACCTTGCTACCCTGAACCCACTCCTGTTTACGGTTGGGTAAGCCTCGGCACCCAGGTTAACCATTTACATCGGTTTCCTGCTTATGTCAGTATGCCATCCGGTACTGTTCGATACTTGTTCAGCAGGCCCGCACACGACTCGGTCCTCAATCGACACCAACAGGGCTACGCACTTGAGACCGCCGCTCACTGCTTTCTGCCCCCCCTGCTGGGTCTCATTTTTACCACTCTTAAGCCATTTTCTATTCTGATCAAACCGTGTGATAAACCTTACCTCACGAGTAGATTCCAACTACTCGACTTCTACCGAGGTCCTAAGCATATTAGCGGGGCCTTGTCTACTCGTCGGCTCGGTAAGCTACCCAACCTTTCATAGGATTTAAAAGGTTATGCAAGTGGGGTTTCAAACACCTTAACTCTAATGCAAACATTCACCCTAGACATAAGTGATACAAATAAAGAATTTTATAAAGGGTACTTAAGTGCAAACCGGGGCTTGCCTGGTTGCGAGTCAGAGAAGAAGTGAGCTTCTGGTGGGAGGACGTGCAAGGGCTCCGGTGCGTCCTCAACTTCGGTCACTATTATGAAATGTAATAAAATACATGTGTAAGTATTAATGATTTATAAGAATTAAACTACTATTCATAGCAATTGCTATTTAGGATCCTTAATTGGCTTTGGGATTTTTTTACAGTAGATACTAGACTCTCTAAGGATGATTTGAGCCAAATTTGGAGACATGTCATTGCACAATGTAGTCTTTAAAATTCCTACAAGTACAATGCTTCTCTGAATTTTGAGCCCAATTCAGGAGCTTTGACATAGCTAATAGTGGAAGATCTGATTAGGGTAAGTCTCCATGGTGCTAACAAAATTTGTTTCACCATTTTTGGAGCTACCATCAGAGAGATATGAATTTTTGAAGTTTGGACAGGAGTGCTGAACAGTTTCTGTTTAAATTTGAATTTCCAAGTACAGGCTGAACTTGGAAAGGTAATTTGACCTAGCAAACCAACTCCAATGAAGCTAAATTTTTTCCTGGAGATCAGTAATATCATGAGGAACTTCCTCGCCAAATTTGAAGAAATTCCAAAACAGATATATTCTGGACTAAATTCCCAAAAATTTAATCTTTTGGAATCTTGGAGAAATATCCAGAGATCTTCAAATCAATTTCTTTGCATCTCTGCAAAGTACTGACTGAGAGAAGTCTAACAAAATTTGTTTCACAAATTTTGGACATCCCTACAGAAAGTTATGGAGGTATGAAAATTGAACCATTTTCTGGAAATCAATTCTATGATTTTTTTCTAATTTATTTAATCCTGAGATAACCTACTGATTAAGCCCTCCAAATAAGCTCCAAAAATCCTAAAAATTGTACTGGAGGTCAGGCACTATGAAAAGGACTAGCTGCCCAAATTTGGGAATATTTCACAAAGAATTGCTCCTGTAATAAATACCTAAAGGATTTACTTAAAATAATTCTACAGAAATTCCTGGGCATTTTCATAGCATGCAATTGTTCCTCTGTAAAGTAAGCCTCCTAAGGATTCAGACAAAATTTGTCTCACCCTTTTTGGAGCTGTCTACACAAAGTTATGAATTTTTCAAACTGTGATAGCTCTCTGTTTAAAATCTACAGAGACTTAACAGGGGGGCCCACTGGTCAGGTCCTTCTTCAACCTCCTGCCAAAGGCGCGCATGCACACCAGTTCAAATCGTGGCATGGCTCGTTCTCCCTCATTTCTCCACCAAATTAGCTCCGGTTTCGCCCTACATGCTCCTGGGAACATGACGCAGCTGCCATGCAAGGTTTCCACGCATCAAAACGGCCGAAAACAGGCCGGCACCGGTGGGGCGGCTCGGGAGCTCGGCATCCACGCGTTCTGGCACGTCCGAAGCTTCTCCCGGCGAGCTACCTTGCCCTAAAGCATCACCAATGATTGGGGAACATGGAACACAGGCTAAACCTTGCAGCAAATGGCCGGAACATAGGGTTCACCGGAGGACCGACCCGTTTTTGCCTCCGCCAGCGATTTCTCGTCGCCCGGGGCGTGTGGTCGATGGTTTTATGTGGTATTTGGCGTGGGAGGGCGCTAGGATCACTAGTTTCTGTGGCTTGAATTGTAGAACCGATGATCAACCACGTTGGACGAATTTACAGTTTTGGTTTGGGTCGGTTCTTCACGTGTACCGGCGCCAAAACTCAAATTCCGGCGAGACAGCGACGGGGAAGGGCAAGGGGACTGCCGTAGCATGATCTACACACCTTGGCGCACCTTAGGGAGGTGCTGGACATGCAGTAGAGGCGTTGGAGCAGCCGGAACATGAGGAGCAGTGAGGGGCGACGTGCTCTGTGTTCTCCCGGTGAAGAACGGCTTGGGCACTGCGAGGGGAGCTCGGGGATGAGCTGAGGACCGGTGGAGCACGTTGAGGGGTCGCTGGGGAAGCTCCTGGGGCGACCAACCGATGCTAGGAGGGGCTGGAGGCTGCTGGACCACGAGCACAGAGAGGAGGCGCGCTGTGTTTCTCTTCAGTGGGCGCTCGAGGAGCTGAAAAACTTCGGTTGAAGGCAGAGAAGGGAACAACTTCACTCGTGCAGCTGTGTTGATCACCCACGAGCTGACTTCGGGAGCAAGCGAGGCAAGCAGCTCGGTGTCCAGCAGTACAGCTCGGTGGCGCGCCGTGATCACCCGAGAGAAGCAAAAACAGTCGGTTGTGTTGCATGTGTGGGTGACATGTGGGTCCCACCACCTCAAATTGTTATCCAATTACCACTGATATTTTTACCCCAGCAACTCAACATTAAAGACTTTACTTCATCCCAAAGTTAAGTTTGAATTTGCAGAATTCAAATGGTTTGAATTCTGGTGTAGAATTTGAATGTGGTTTGATCATTTGAATTTGAAAATGAGTTTGAATTCTCCACTTTGTATTGCCTCAAAAATATAGCAAACCAGTTCCGAAATTTCCAATTTTTGGCATGGCTGCTCATTCAAAGGTGGAGAACACATTTATGAAACCCAATTTTCAAATTGAGGGAATTGGAATTTGAAACTGAATTTAAAATTCAGATTAGAGGGCTCTTCCTTTTAATCCCAAACAAATATTGAAATTCCTCCAAATGAGCTGAAATTTGGAAGGGTGAATATTTGGACTATGAAGATCCAAGCTGTGCATTTAGATCCCCATGTTTGGAAGTTTTGGGAAGTCTAAACCCTCACTTTGAACTTACCCCATTATAATTCAAAGTTTTAATTCTCCCCATTTTTCATAAGTGCACATCAGCAGAATTTTCTTGCTACCACTTTTGGGGATTTTACAATTTTGGGCTGATGCAATTGCAACCGCTTGTTATGTCTCAAATCGTGTTTTCTTGCGTGCTAAGCTTGGAAAAACCCCATATGTGCTCCGGTTTGGACATAGGCCTAGTG
Source organism: Neostapfia colusana (assembly GCA_030760725.1). Lineage (NCBI taxonomy): Eukaryota > Viridiplantae > Streptophyta > Magnoliopsida > Poales > Poaceae > Neostapfia > Neostapfia colusana. Next base: position 7,068,608 of record JASWHV010000012.1, on the reverse strand, counting down.
TTACACACTTTAGGGTTTTTGGTTGCAAATGCTTTGTTAAGAAACATGGTAATCTTGATAAATTTGAAGCTAGATCTGTTGATGGCATGTTTCTTGGTTATCCATCTCATACTAGAGGCTACCGTGTGCTTTTACTTGACACTAACAAAATTGTGGAGACTTGCGAGGTTTCTTTTGATGAAGCTAGCCAAAGTACTAGCTCCGATATTGCAGGTCCAGATCCATATCCGCAGGGGGAGAGTATTTTTATTGAAGAAGATGAAGAAGTGGTGCTGCTGCCCGAAAACTCGGAAGTTAATAACGATCAAGCTGCTGATTTTGCACCACAACCAGCACCAACAGTCACTACTGCTGGTTCGGACCTTCCTCAATCAACAAGCTCTCCTAATCAAAGGTCCGAACATGAAGAAGAAGGTGCTTGTGAAGTGTCTACTCTCCTCCGAGTACTCAAAAGTCATCCTCCACAACAAATCATTGGAAGCTTGCATGAACGAGTCACTCGGTCCAGGTTTTGCGATCCAAACTCTCATGCTCATTCTGCTTTTGTTGCTTCTTTTGAACCCAAGGATATATCACACGCACTCACTAATGAATCTTGGATTAATGCCATGCAAGAAGAGTTAGAAAATTTTGAAAGAAATAATGTTTGGAAACTTGTACCTCCACCTCAAGGTCACACATTAATTGGAACTAAATGGGTATTTTAAATAAGCAAAGTGAGGATGGGGTTGTGGTTAGGAATAAAGCTAGGTTGGTTGCTCAAGGTTTCACTCAAATTGAAGGTCTAGATTTTGATGAAACATTTGCTCCTGTTGCTAGATTAGAAGCTATAAGAATTTTATTAGCATTTGCTGCATCTAAAGGTTTCAAGTTATATCAAATGGATGTTAAAAGTGCTTTTCTTAATGGCTACATAGAGGAGGAGGTTTATGTTAAGCAGCCACCGGGTTTTGAAAATCCAAATTTTCCTAATCATGTTTACAAACTGTCCAAAGCCTTGTACGGTCTAAAACAAGCCCCTAGAGCATGGTATGATAGGTTAAAAACATTCTTACTTGAAAAGGGGTTTACCATGGGCAAGGTTGATAAAACTCTTTTTGTAGTTAAGCATGGTAATGACTCATTATTCGTTCAAGTGTATGTGGATGATATTATCTTTGGTTGTGCTTCTCATGATCTCGTGTCCAAGTTTTCAGCTATAATGAGTTCAGAATTTGAGATGAGTATGATGGGAGAACTCACATACTTTTTGGGGCTGCAAATCAAGCAAACAAAAGAAGGAACTTTTGTGCATCAAACTAAGTATACAAAGGACCTTCTTAAGCGCTTCAACATGGACAAATGCAAGCCTCTTCGGACACCAATGGGAAAAGCAACAACACTTGAACTTGACGAAGATGGTGATCCGGTCGATAAAAAAGAATACAGAAGTATGATTGGATCACTTTTGTATCTCACGGCGTCAAGACCGGACATACAATTCAGCGTATGTCTTTGTGCACGTTTTCAAGCTTCTCCACGTGCTGCACATCGCCAAGCCATCAAAAGGATTCTCAGGTACCTACATGGAACTCAAGAATTTGGCATTTTTCTTCCTTCTTCCTCAACCGTTTCTTTGAAAGCTTTTTCGGATGCTGAATTTGGGGGTTGTAGGATTGATAGGAAAAGTACTTCGGGTGCTTGTCATTTTCTTGGTAATTCACTTGTTGCTTGGTCCCCTAGAAAACAAAGTTCAGTTGCACAATCCACGGCCGAATCTGAATATGTAGCTGCCGCTAGCGCTTGCTCACAAATTCTTTGGATTGTTCAAACACTTAAGGACTATGGGGTTGATTTAGATAGTGTTCCACTGTTTTGTGATAACACTAGTGCAATTTGTATTGCTAAAAACCCCGTGAAACACTCTAGAACTAAGCACATTGACATTAGGTATCACTTTCTTCATGATAATGTTGAAAAAGGAAACATTGTGCTTCACCATGTCGATACCGAACAACAATTGGCTGATATTTTTACAAAACCTTTGGATTTCACTCGTTTTTGTTTCATTCGTAGTGAAATAGGGGTTATGCATCCTCATGGCTTAAATTGAGGGGGAGTTTTTGAAACTTTGAAAGTCTATGTGTGAATCTGAAACTAAAATAATATGAGCATAGTATTTCATACATATATGACTTTGTGATTCCTTTTACAGGCTGAAAGTTCTTACTACATTACTCATGTTATACATTTTGTAGATTTTGCCATGACTAGTAATTGGAATAATTACTTACACTAAATCTGGCCATGATCAAACTTTCTTGCTGTTTTGAACTTGTTGCGTGCTCACAAGTGCTTTTAATCATAAAAAAAATTAATCAAGTGATCAGCTCACATGTTGAGTTTTCAAATAAAAAATTGAGAAAAGATCAAGAGAATATGCATGCATCGCACTTCTTCTTTTGAGATTGCTTATCATTGCACTAAGATATGAACTTGGAAGGAATTATGTATGACTAAAACCATGTCCTTAAGCTTCTGATTGTCAAATGATATAGGCTTGGCTTGGTTGGTTAGAATAAGGCTGATGCGGCATATAATCTCTTGCAAATATCATATGATCAACTTTGTGCCTTAAATGATTATGAATAATAAAAATGCAGCAACAAGTGTCATGTTTTCAGGTTTTGAAATAGTTGAGTAAGGGAGATCATGACTTGCTTAAACTGAAAGATACATTTGATCTCTAGCATGGCTTACACTATTTTATGTATCTCATTGATGTGATAGTGTAAGTAACCTGATAGTATGACTTGGATGAGTTTTGTTTTGTATGTATATGTTATAATATGCTCATAACATTTAAAAATTTCTCTTTTGAACCTTGCTGAATACATTGTCAAAGGGGGAGAAATATGTATAAGGAGAGATTTTTTTTACACTTTGCATATGTTATAAACTTTCTTCCTTCTCTGATTTTAAAAAATGGGGAGAAATTAATAAAGGGGGGAAATGAGTTTTCAAAGCTTTTCAAAACTTTTCATAAGCCAATGTTCGGATTTTAATTGGTGTTGCCAATGCATTCATCAAGGGGGAGATTGTGAGACCTATGTGTGCTGAATACATTGACAATTAGGATAAAAGTTAGCATTAACATTCAAAGTTTTGAATATTGCCAAAACATTCTTCTGTGGCAAGGTCCGACAAGTTATTTGTTAGGTCCGCCAAGTGTTGACAAGGTCCGGAGAGCTCCTGCAAGGTCCGGAGAGCTTCTGTGAGGTCCGGAGCTTGTTTTTAGGGAGCTCCCGTGAAGTTCAACTCGCAGAACTGCAGCGTCTTGTTTTTGCTTTAAACTCGCAATGTTTCAAACTTGCTTTATGGGAAGGTTTGCTTAGTATTAATTTGCTAAGTTTTTGGTGTGTTTTGGTGGTTATGGCTGTTATCATTTGATATAGTTTGCAACATGCTTATGTGACGTGCTCATGTAAGGTGTTGTGGTTTTCGAACTAACGTGAGTCAAGTCGAGGACTTGTGCTCAGAAGAATTGGTTGTTTATTCATGTGCAGGTGTTGCTTGAGTTCAAGACATGGCTGGTGACGGGATCCTTGGACTAGTCTCAGGGAGGAGTTGAGGTTCCAACAACCAAGTTCGGGAGGAGCTGTGGTTGAGTTGATCGGGAGGTCGCGTAGCATGTTTGGATCAAGGGCAGTGCATATGAAGGTTGCGTGTACGTCGTTGGAAGGTGTTTGCACGTGTGCAAGGAGTGCATGGACGTGGCAACATTGTTCCAAGGCTTGATGAAGAGAAGTGGACGTAAAGAATTGGTCGGAAAGGTCCAACTGGCTGGATTGCGTACTCAGGCTGAGGCTGAGTCGGATATGGCTCAAATATGGAAGATTTGAGTTGGTTATGATAGGATTTCGTGCTAGGCACGAAGTTGAGTTGTTTTAGGAATGTTTAGGACGTTTCTAAGGTGTTTGGAAGTCTCACGATTGCTTCTATCTGCGAATAGGAGAGTCCTGAGCAGTTATGGTAAGTTAGGATACGAGTCCAATTAGGAGTAGGAGTCCTAGATTGGATTGATTAGCCTGAGGGCTGGCTATAAAAGCAAGGGGGGCCAGAGCTCTCGTGGGTAGAGAACTTTAGGCTGTTCCTCTTGTGTTTCTATTGAATAAAGTTCATAGTTTCGAGGAGCTTTTGTGCCTTGTTCGTCCGATTTGTTTTTCGTCAAGTCTTTCTCGCCGAGTTTTTGGACAGACCGATGTTGCTTCGGTGCTTCGTTCATAACTCGAGTTTTAAAGATCCAATTGACGTGATTCTTTTTGGGTTGTCTTCACAACTCAATTATCTATCATCTGTGAAATTTTCACGAGCTTCGGATCTGTAGTTTTTTAGATACACGAGTTTCTTTGAAGCGTTGCAGATCTGTTTTATATCGGGTAGAACAGATTGATCTTCGTTTAATGTTTTGATCGTATCTCAAGTTTTACTTCGTGTTTTCAAGTGATTCTTGTTGAATTAGATCCGTGACTTGATTCTCTACCTCTCTACTTGATTTGTCATGGTTGAACACGTTTTAAAACACTTGCACCCACAGTTTCTTTAACCGATTGATTTTTTGCTGAGGGGTTTTTGTTGTTTCCGCTGCGAAAAGTTTTAATCTACCATTCACCCCCCCTCTGGTAGCTTTTTACGTGCTCTTAGATCCTACAGAACCAAGTACAGACTCGGCTCCTCCTCTTCAAGTGGGGTGATGGATAGGTTGTTGACATGAGATTTGTGGCATAAGGCATCGGCAACCATGTTTGCCTTACCGGGATGATAGTGAATCTCGATCTCATAGTCTTTGATCAGTTTTAGTCATCTCCGTTGCCGCATATTCAACTCCTTTTGAGTGAATATATATTTAAGACTTTTGTGGTCGGTGTATAGGTGCACTAAGTTTTCAAGCAAATAGTGCCTCCACATCTTCAAGGCTAATACCACAGAAGCGAGCTCAAGATCGTGAGTCGGATAGTGCTGCTCGTGGTTACGAAGTTGACATGAGCCATAGGCGACCACTCTTCCTCCTTGCATCAATACACAGCCAAGCCCAATACTGGACGCATCACAATATACGTCGAAGGGCTTGGTTGTATCCGGTTGAGCTAACACCGGGGCTGTCGTAAGATGCTTCACTAATGCTTGGAAAGCTTCTTCACAAGCTGAGCTCCAAACATATTTGATCCCCTTATTCAACATTTCAGTCATCGGCTTAGCAAGCTTGGAGAAGTTCGGTATGAATCTCCGATAATATCCTGCTAACCCGAGGAAACTCCTGACTTCGTGGACTGATGTGGGGGACTTCCATTTCAGCACTTGTTCGATTTTTCTTGGATCAACTGCAATGCCTTCTGCAGAAATAATGTGACCAAGAAATGGCACTTGGCTGATCCAAAACCCGCACTTGCTAAACTTGGCATAAATCTTATGGTCTCGCAATCGTTGAAGCATGATATGCAGGTGTTTGGCGTGTTCCTCTTCAGACTTGGAGTAAACCAAGATGTCGTCTATGAACACCACCACAAACTTGTCCAACTCTGGCATGAACACTGAGTTCATGAGATACATGAAGTGTGCCATAGCGTTGGTGAGACCAAAGGACATGACGAGGTATTTATACAACCCATATCTCGTCGAGAAGGCCGTCTTCGGAATATCCTCTGCTCAGATCTTGATTTGGTGATATCCAGAGCGAAGATCCATCTTTGAAAACGCTCTTGCACCCACAAGTTGATCGAAGAGAATATCGATGCGGGGCAGTGGATATTTATTCTTGATGGTGACGGCGTAGAAAGGTCGGTAGTCCACACACAACCTCAAGGTTTCATCCTTCTTCTTCACAAACAGCGTCGAGCATCCCCATGGCGAGGAACTCAGTCGAATGAAACCCTTCTTCATTAAGTCATTGAGCTGCTCCTTCAGTTCAGCCAGCTCATTCGGAGCCATCTTGTACGGTCTCCGTGAGATCGGTGTCGTCCCAGGTACAAGTTCAATCTTGAACTCGACATCTCTTTCGGGTGGCATGCCCGTAAGATCATCCGGAAAGACATCCGGGTATTCACGGACCACACAAATACCCTCAGGTTTTATGGCTTCCATGTTGTATGTGGCTGGAGCTTCTTGAACCGAACGGTCAAGAATAAGAACATGTGGTTCATGAAGTGGAGAGTTTAGACGAACCACACGTGGAATGATGTCAAGAACAGCACCATGGTGATGTAGCCATGACATTCCTAAAATGACATCAAGTTTCTGACTCTCTAACATGATTAGAGAAGTCGGATATAGATTCCCACCCAACTGTAATGGTGCTCTATAAACCATTCTATCAGCTGTTATTTTCCCACCCAGAGAACATATCAAGTATGAATTATTTGTGGGAATGATAGGCAGTTGGTATTTAATAACATAAGACTGACTTATGAAATTTTGGGTGGCCCCGGAGTCAAAAAGTATGACTACGGGATGATCTAAATAAGAGAACGTACCGTCGAGGATGGGTTCGCCTTCCGGCACGTCTTCAATGGCTAAGTGGTGGATGTTGCTGGGTTTTGGTGCTGGTTTCTTGGGCTGATTGCGGGGCTGATTAGCACCTTGATACGGTGCTACACCCCTGCCCTGTCGCGGCTCGGGGTAGTCCCTCGAAATATGCCCGACACGGCCACACGTGAAGCACGTGTAAGGTGTCGGGGTCCCTCCGACTTGAGGATGGAATCCCGGTGCACGCGGTTGAAACTAAGGCGCACGTGGGACCATCCTTTGCTGCTGCTGTTGCTATGGTGGATACGTCGTCAGAAGCCTTGCGCATTATATTGTTGACTGCGGAACTGAGGCGGTCGCGCCGGTGGCTGCCATCTCTGATCGGATGGTGAGCGATACACCATGCGGTATTTTTGTGGCGCCCCACCACTGCTGCTCGTCAGCGCGCTGTGTTTCCTCTTATCAGAACCGTGCTCGCGCTGGGCATTCTCTTGTAAAATCGCGGCATTAACTAGATCGTTGAATGTGCCGTGATTGCTTTGGGAGAGATGGGCCTTCATCTTAGAATTCAGGCCCCGGAAGAACGCGTTTCGCTTGTCTTCCTCTGTTCTCACAAATCCTGGCACATACTGTGCCAGCCGGTTGAATAACCTGGAGTACTCATGAGCACTCCTCTCGCCTTGTCTCAGTGCCAGGTACTCCTGGAGCTTCCTTTCCATAACACCGGGAGGTATATGGTAGGCGTGGAACGCCTCCCGGAACTCCGCCCATGTGATGGCATGACCAGCCGGTAATGAGGTGATGTAGTTCGCCCACCATGTACCGGCTTCACCTTGAAGCTGTTGCGCTGCGTACAGCGCCTTCTGTTGTTCAGTGTACTGTAGCAGCCCGAACTTCGTCTCCAGAGAGCGGATAAAGCTGTCCGCCTCCAAAGGCTCTTCGGACTCCGTGAAGACCGGTGGATGGGTCGCCAGGAATTCTGAATAAGAACTTTGTTAGGGCTGGTGTTGCCCATTGTCTTGGCGTCCTCCTGGACGGGACGCATTCTTCTGAACTAGCATCGCAGCAACTCGGTTTGCTCGTCGCGCGAGCCGAGCACTGCGGCGAGAACCTCCACAGGGTTTCTTGGAAGTTCTGGCGGCGGAGGAGGTGGTTGCTGTTACGTCGTGCTTGCTCCGGAGGTGAAGACTCATCACCACGAACCTGGCTCGGACCTCCCTCCTCTTGCGTGGAATGCGTACGCACCATTCTGCATTCATACCATTCAAACGATCAGCACATGTTGGTTTATTTCATCCAGTCTATACAATAGTTGCGAGAATGGAATAAATATTGCGCATAACAATCACACATATGGATAAAGTATAAACTTTATACAACGTATACATCCCTTGACCGTGTCACACTATCGAGTTCCAAAGTATTAAACTTTATGGATTAAAAGTTCATTTCGACCATCGTGGGTCGCCACGGGATGTTAAGTGTGTTAGCATGCGTAATTCCTTGCTATTGTACTGGACCCAGACATGCACTAGCTCGAAATGATATGTAAAATGCATACACTTTTCGACTCCACTTTCTGTTTCACAACAGCTTCTAGATATAAAAAGGAGAAACTAAATGTTTTGGTTGAAAAACTTCAACATGTTGTTCTGTCCAGTTTCTGGTCTAGCAGACCAGTTGGAAGAATTTAACTGTTTTGGCCACCTTGGGCAAAATATGGACTAGAGTTCAACAACAAAGTTGTAGTAGACTCAACAAGGAATCCAGATTGTATTTATTTGTCTCTTTGATCATGTCATCACCTCACAACACCACAGCTCATTTTGTGGATAGCTCATGAACACTTGAGAAGAGCAAGTAACCACCATCAAAAGGGTGATTAGAGGGAAAAACCTAATTTCCAAAAAGTAGGATTTCTACACATGAACATGAAGTGTTGAGCTCACCCATAGACCTTAAAAAGTCTTGGGAAGGCTCAGGCCAAACTTCATACAAATCCAATACTTTTTGAGGCACTTTTGGAGACAATTCAAAAAGGGGCCAATTTGAATGCAGATTCAAATTGCAGCAACTTTCATCACTTGAATTCAAAAGTTGACTTCATATTCAAACTCAGCACATGTCTCTGAGTTATCCCACCAAAATTCACCCCCAATGGAATTTATCTTGACGGGAGCTAAATTTGCATTATTCAAAAACTGAATTTGAATTTCAGTTCAAACATGCAGCAAATTTAGCCAAATCAGTTTCAAATTTAGGAAATCAAAGTCAACCAATGACTTGGAGGCTAAGTCTCTCATTCAATTGTGAGTAGCTGAGATCTTTTCAGTGAAAACAAAAATGAAAAACAGAAAAGGAATTAGAGGGGAGAGGGACCCACTGATCAGTGACTAGACATGGGGTGAAACCGACTCAAACCTGGCGACGTAGCGTGAGCGGTCGACGCCGGCTCGCAGAGGCCGCCAGCAGCGCTCAGGAATTCCACCTCACGGTGAAAAATTTCGGCTCAAAGGCCAGCACACCGAGCTGCTTCACCCTTCGTTCTATTCCCGAGCGAAAAGGAGCACGTCCCGAGCTATTCTTTCGCTGCCGCGCAAGAACTCGTCGCCGCTTCCTCTGATCACAGGCGACCGGCCGATTCCGGCGGTTTCATGCGCCTTCCACAGAGAAGAAAAGGTGCGCTTACTTGTGCTAAAGCTGTAGGAGGAAACTGTGCGCCAGTTCAGGCGGTGTAGGGCAAGAATTTCTGGTTGTCTTCCTCGGAGCGTGTTAGGGTTAGAGTCCGGTCGACGACAAAATTTGTTGCACAGAAGCAACCGCCGGCTAAGCTATAGCTGACACACGCTCTAGAACACCTAGCGCACCTCCTCGATAAATTAGCAATCAGTTCCATGCACTAGGACCCTGGTTCTGTAAGAATTTCGGCCCGGCGGCTGAAAACGGGGCACCTCGCCGGTGAGGTCGTAGTTGCGGCCATTTTCACAAAGATCAGTTCTCATATCCATGATCAGAAAGTGTCAGCGGAGCTCCCCGAGCAAACCACGTCGAAAAAGGTGTAGAGAACACCGAGTGCGACGTCGCCGATGAGCTTCCGGCCGCTGTCACAGTCGCGAGCACTGTTCCGGCCATCGCCGAGCTCCGTTGAGGGCACCACCGTGTTCTCCAGGCCGAAATATGCACAGGCGGCAAGGTTCGTCGAAGGTCGGGCAATAGAACACCCGGTGGCGAGCTCTCCGGCGAAGGGGGCGGCGGGGAGCCGCGGGAACAGAGGTAGACGAAGCCCCGTGGGTCCCACGTGTCAGCCTCGGGTTAAACAGCGCCAGATCCGCTGTGGCACCGGGATCCTGTACGACTGTGCGGAAGACTCTGCGGACGCCTGTGTGTGTTATCTGAGGTGCTGACACGTAGCCCGGGGACCACACCAGCCAGTTTAAACTTTATTTGAATTTCCAGATTTTGTTCAAACCTCAAATTCATGTAACTTCTGCCAGGAAGCTCCAAATTCAGTAAACCAAATTTTGCTGAACTCAGCTTTTTGAGTACTTTCCAGCAATTCAAATTTCAGCTCATGAAACTTAATGGTTGTCCACAATTAAATCCCTAAATTTTAAAATGTTGGGAATTTTATCTGGAGAACTACTTTACAAAAAAATTTTAAATTTGGCTGTGAGGTTTATTGGAAAATCCTGGAGTCACAGTAAAATTTTCAGACCCATCCGAGTTCATTTATTCCCCCTAATGGGGTGATTAAGTGAACTGACCTGAGAAAATAGAAAAATGTACAGAAACATTTTTCAGATTTTCTCAAATCTTGTTTAGGGCATAACTGCCTCTAGAATTCTTCAAATGACATGAAACCAATTCCATCAGAACCATCTTAAATTCTAGTTTCCAGAAAGTAATGGTTGGAGCCATGAAAACCCCTGGAATTCCTTAGAGGCTCTAATATTGACCAAGTAGGCTTTTATTTGTACAAAGCTCACATGAACTTTGTTTCAAATGAAACTTGGTCAAGACTCTGGTTAGGACCCTACCAAGTTAACATAAAAATTTCAGAACCAAAGGGGAGTTCTAGCTAGAGTTATGGTAATTACTTATTCAATTCTAAACATTGCATTTAAATTAACATATAGCTTTATCGTTTACGTGTAGTCGCTGAAGGCGAAGAAACTCCGGAAGTGCTCGACTTCCTTCTTCCGGACGAATCCCTAACAACGGACCAGCAGCAACAAGGCAAGCCCCGGTTTGCATTAATCCGTTTTACAAAGTTTTGCTTTGTTTACATACTTAGTATGAGGTATGTATATGTGCATTAGTTGTAGGGTGGATGAAACCCCAAATGCACAACCAGATGTTTCCCATAAGAGTGAGGGTAGTGTCTAAGTCCTCGAATAGACAGGCTAGGCTTAACTGTTCTTAGGACTTCGGTACAAGTCGAGTAGTTGGAATCTACTCGCGAGTTAGGCTTGGGACACACGGGATTGGTTCGAGTGATGTGATATCACTTTAGTAATGAAAATGAGACTAGGCAGGGGCTAGGGCGCAGCAAGAGGAAGTCTTGTGTGCGCAGCCCTGTCCGTATCAATTGAGGGCCGATCCGTGTGTGGCCCTGCTGAGCAAGTATTGAACGTACCGAAGGCATATCGGATATATTAGCCCCGGTAAACCGATGTAACCTAAACCTCCGGGCGTCGAGGCATAGCACACCGATTTATAGGTGTAGGTTGAGGGCAGCAAGGTGGAAATCTGCTAACGGGCATAGAGAGATGCTCCTGTAGGGAACCTCCTGCTCGTTTCGGTGCGACCGGTTCGACGTTTGGGCTGTTGGGTGAAAGGTTGTCCCGTACGACATCGAGTGAGCGTGCTGTGCAGCTCCACGGGTGAGTGTACGTGACGTTCTATTCGGATATCCCTGCAGGTGTATATCGAGTCGATTCGCCGTCCCTTGCGGTGACGAGTACCGCTTGTTCACTGTGTCGTAACGTAGATAAATCATGGAATGTTATGATTCAATTCTGCTGATATGTATAATTTTATTGCTACCTGTGTGCCACCAAATATTGCTTACTAAATTTCTTATTCATGAACTGTTAACTTGTGTCTAAAAGATGAACTAAGGATGAACTTGTAGGCGTGTTCATTTGCTGAAATTACTATCCCATGTTCGTGTAAACTGCATGTAGAGTTTCATGCCTAGGTGAGTCTGTTAAGTCTTGTTGAGCCATCATGCTCATGGTTGCTGCTTAAGTGTTTTTCAGGTGAGGAGCCACCCACGGACTAGGGTTATGAGTCCACCAGCGAGGGTTACCCTTCGTCGGGGGCCACGGCTGAGTGGGAGCCGTACACGCCGCGCTAAGCTGAGGAGTGCAGCTAGTGTGGGTTGCCCTAGGGCGTGGCAACCGACTTTTGCTAGATAGACGGGCGTGAGTTGTACAAATTTAACTTCCGCTGTGTAATATAACACTAGTTTGTAACTGAGTAGTGTACTACTTTGTACATTTCAGTTGGTTTTTAATGTAATACAATGTATCCTTATGATGTGTGCTGTCGGGTTTCGCATCGTGCGGCACCACCCTCTGCGATCCTGGATGAGCGGATTCCAGTCCGCCACAGGCTGGTATCAGAGCTGCAGTGGGGATAGCACATTAATTAAGGACTGTATTACGGGAAAACTTAGGTTACGGTGAGGATTCGGTAGTTGCCCAAGTAAGGACTATACTAGCATAGTTACTTAATGTGGCAATACTAACATATGTGTTATAATTCTGAAACTTAATTATGTAATGATGCACCTACACTCTGGTAAGAATGGTAAGGAACGCCACCGAAAGCAGTTCAATTTCGGTTAGCTCCCCTGACGAGGAACGTGGTTCAGGTATTGGTCTCTCAGCTTGGTGTGAGACGTCAATAGGAAACTCTTGGACTTGTCATGTTCCTGAGTTAATATGAAACGCTGATCCCTAGCGTGCATTAGGCAAGTAAGTGGAGACCCCATCGCTTGGTCAGTAACGCGAGAGTGTGTTCGTCTGGAAATAGCCCAGGAGGACATACACAACGCTTGCCATCGGCATGCCCTGTAGGGCAGTAGGTGGTATCTGTTGGGGCGATAAAATTCCCAACCGTGACGACCTAATCGTGCCCTACTCGGGTCCCCCGTCGTGTGGTGTTGAAACACGATCACGTACCTTGAGACGTGGCTTAACTCAAGGACGGCCGTATGGCAATGATACGGGCGTTTGTATTTACTTTCAAATATGGACCTGCCTGAAATGGAAATAACCATTGAGTGCATCATTATTATGTGGTCTTTTGCAGGCACTAACCACGTATGTATCCCGTGTAGTACACGTGTGCGAGAGACCGTTTAGTGCCACAATTGAGACGTATATACCGGTATAATCCGGTTAGGATTTTTTTTGTGAGGAACGTAGTACCGACATATCATAGGCATGTGCATGAAAAATAATGATAACAAGGAATTAACATCACTAAGTTTCAACATTTAGGACCCCGGTTGGGTAGAAAAATTCAATAGTGGATCGGTGTAGCTCCAAGGGATTGAAAAACACAGTGCTCTGTTTTGAGCAGCAAGTTTGCTGAACTTTGACAGAGCATAACTCACAGATACTTTAGCCTATGGAGGTGTGGGATATAGTTCTGGAAAGGTGTTTAAGCACTCTACAATTTTCTTGTAGACTCCCAGTGGTGAATCACACCTTAAGCTGGCCGAAATTTCAGAGGATTGTGAACTGTCCAGAACCAAGACAGAGTCAAAAACACCCTCTGGACTGTGCTGTTTTTCAAGCATAACTTCCAGTAGAAAAATAAAAATTTTTCGTATCATTCATCTTTAGAAAGGGTAGGAGATGTGTTACATCTTTGTAATTCAAAGTTTCTGAAAGGTCAGCACAGGTGGAAAACAGAGTTGGAAACAGCAACTTCCCAAAGGAGGTGCTGTTGAAATTCTTCCAGAACTTCTGTTGACTTTGAATTACCATAACATGTAAACCAGAGCTGATCTGAAGGCAAATAAATACTCGTTAGAAAGATACTGAAGTTAAATTTGACTTTGGTATTCAGCTTGAGTCATGAAAATGCTCAGAACCATATAAAAATCTGGGATATGTAGAAACTGGTCATTCTGACAGAGGAATGACAGTTGGACTCATTTGAGAGATTGTTGTACCCTAGGGGGTTTAAGTACTTCCAATGGGGTAGAACATACTCATGAGTGGTTAACCTTCATGAATGCGCCTGTGAAGAATCTTTATCACAGGCGGTTTGTAACTTAAGAGTATCCGCCTGTGATAACTCCATTATCAAAGGCGGTTCTTTACCTACGACTAGCCGCCTGTGAAGCATCTTTATCACAGGCGGTTTGTAACGTTAGAGTATCCGCCTGTGATAACTACGTTATCGCAGGCGGTTCTTTACCTACGGCTGTCCGCCTGTGAAGAATGTTTAACACAGGCAATTTGTAACGTAAGATTATCCGTCTGTGTAACTCCATTATCGCAGACGGTTCATTACCTACGACTAGCCGCCTATGAAACTATATTATCACAGACGGTTCTTTACCTACGATAACCCGGCTGTGAAATTATATTATCATAGGCAGTTTGTTTGGTACTACATGTTGTTATTTCTAATTTCTAGGTCAATTTCATATGCAAATTCACAAACAGTAGAAATAATATTCTGACAAGCATCATCAACACAATATCACCAAAAAGTCATTTCATATACATATGCACAGTACAATACATCTCAATTGATAGTTTACAAGTTTTTCACTAAAAACCAATTCGATGCTCATACTGGCAATGTTCTGGCATATCAGCTATTACACCTGCGATATCGAAGAACTGCCATTTTTGCTGGAAAATTTTGCGACGCATGAAGTGACACAGTTTACTCGCAATCTTCTTGGCTCCTCCACCAGGCATATCTCTAGAAACCGGCCGTTCTTCGTCCACATTCGTGTGCTGCAATGACACACATAACAAGGTTTAGAATGTGTTGGTGACAATGACAACATAATAGTATTAAAATACGCTAGTTACAATGAAAATGAAACTCAAAAGTAAGAAAATACAATATTGACATTAAGGATAACTTACGTCAAGGAAATCCTTGTAAGTATCTTGTGAGTAATCGGCTGAGTCCAAGACCGTTGCCAAACCCTACGTTGGCTTGATGAAGATCATTATGTAGTCTTTACTGCACACGTACAAACACACGTGTTAAGTTAAAGATTAGCAATAATTGTTATTTCCATGCCATGTGTTGAACTTACTCGAAGTGGTACGGAACCTTTATGAGGTCCTTGCCATCTCTGACAAAGTTAAACATGGAACCTTTGTAGGCTGCAACCTTTGTCTTTATATCCTTCTTTTGGCTTGCGATTGATTTTTCAAATTGTTTTTTTGTTATGTGCTTGTACTATTCTGAGTCCCGTTGCACCAGAAAGTCGAAATTTGACTTTGCAATCACTGTAGGGTCAAGGATACCGGTCTTGGAGTTCAGCTTTTCATTATCCATGTATTGCATCCTATTGAATAAGTCCGGAATTGTTATAATCTCATGACATGTTATGCACGTAGTAAGAAAATCAAATATGGAATATTAGAGGCCCTTACAAGCACTAGACAAGTAGTAGGTTGATTTCGAGCATGCCTCGATAGAAAAGGCTCCGCAGACCTTCAAAGAGAAGGGCTCGTTTATATTCTCCAATGCTCCAGAATGCTTCTTTTGGCACACGAAATATGATGTAACAAAGTTCATATTTTGTGCTGGCACTGATGTACCACTTGTGCATTCTTCTAAGCAAGAAAGGTTGTTTGCTAAGTTGTGCCGATGTCATGAACGGCTTCTGATTCTCATACTTAGGAGGAACGTCCTGAATCTTTTATACCGGAACTCCTAGTTTAACTAAATCCATCTCCCAAGTATATTTCACATTGTCTTATTCTCACTTGCGACGGACCAGAATCCGTATGACCAGGATCTCAGAGGGTGGTGCCGCACGATGCGACACCTGACAGCACACATAAGGAAGACATTGTATTACATAGAAAACAACTGAATATGTACAAAGTAGTACAAACCTTCAGTTTAGAACTAAGTACAGAGTTTATACCAGCGGAAGATAAATATATACAACTCACGCCCACCTAACTAGCAAAAGTCAGTTGCCCATCCCTATGGACAACCCACACTAGCTTCACTCCTCAGCTCAGCACGACGTGTACGGCTCCCACTCAGCCGTGGTCCCCGAAGGAGGGTAGCCCTCACCGGTGGACTCGTACCCCGAGTCTGTTGGGTAATCCTCACCTGCAAACACTCATAGCAGCAACCGTGAGCATGATGGCTCAGCAAGTCTTAACCGACTCAACTATGCATGAAACTCTACATGCAGTTCATAACCAACACGGGATGGCACATTGCAGCAAAGGACACGCCTACAAGTTCATCCTTGGTTCATCTTTTAGCAACAAGTTAACAGTTCATAAATCTGAAATTTAGTGAGCGATATTTGGGGGCACACATGTAGCAATACAATTTATACATATCAGCAGAATTGAATCACAATATTCCATAATTTATCTACGTCACGACATATTGAACAAGCGGTACTCATAACCGCGAGGGACGGTGAATTGACTCGATATACACCTGCAGGGATACCCGAATAGCACGTCATGTACGCAAACTTGTCGAGCTGCACAGCACGCTCACTCGATGTCGTACGGGACAACCTTTCACCAAACAGCCCAAACGTCAAACCGGTCGCACCCCAACGGAAAGGAGGTTCCCTACACGGAGCATATCTCTATGCTCGTTAGCGGATTTCCACCTTGCTGCCCTCAACCTACACCTATAAATCGGTGCGTTATGCCTCGACGCCCGGAGGTATAGGTTACATCAGTTTATCGGACCCTATATATCCGATATGCCTTCGGTACATTCAAACTTGCTCAGCGGGGCCGCACACTGGTCGGTCCTCAATCGACACGGACAGGGCTGCACCCACAAGACTTCCTCTTGCTGCACCCTAGCCCCTGCCTAGTCTCATTTTCTTACTAAAGTGATCTCACCTCACTCGAACCAATCCCGTGTGTCCCAACGCATATACCCGCGAGTAGATTCCAACTACTCGACTTGTACCGAAGTCTATACACCTTAAGCAGAGCATATACTACTTGAGGACTTATACACTACCCTCACTCTTGTGGGAATAATCTGGCTATGCACTTGGGGTTTCATCCATCCTACACCTAATGCACAAACATACCTCAAGCTATGGGTATATAAAACAAAACTATGTAAACTTGTTAAATGCAAACCGGGGCTTGCCTTGTTGCTGCTGGTCAGAAGTTAGTGTCTCATCCGGAAGTAGGATGTCCAACACTTCCGGAGTCTCTTCGCCTTCAGCGACTACACGTAAGCAAAATAACAGATATGTCAATTTATATGCAATGTGTTCAATTTAGTATGTACAGACCATCAATCTAGCTAGCCCTCCCCTTTGGCTCTGATTTTTTTACGGTGGCTTGGTAGGATCCTAACCAGAGAAGTGACCAAGTTTCCTCTGAAACAAAGTTCAGTTGAGCTTTGTACAAATAAAAGTCTATTTGGTCATTACTAGATCTTCTAAGAATTCCCAGGGGTTTTCATGGTTCAAACCATTTCTTTCTGGAAACTGGAGTTTGAGATGGTTCTAATAGAATTGATTTCATGTCATTTGAAGAATCCTAGAGGAAATTATGTCCTAAACAAGATTTGAGAAAATCTGAAAAATGCTTCTGTACATTTTTCCATTTTCTCAGGGCAGCTCACTTAATCACACCATTAGAGGGACTAAGTGAACTTGAATGGATCTGAAATTTTTCCTGTGACTCAAGGATTTTCAAATGAACATGCCAGACAATTTCAGAATTTTCCGTAAAGGAATTTTCCAGAAAAAATTCCCAACAGTTTAAAATTTAGGGAATTAACTCTGGACAAAGAATATGTTTTATGAGCTGAAACTTGTTCTGTTGGATAGTACTCGAAGAGATGAATCCAACCAAATTTGGTTCACTCAATTTTGAGCTTCCTAGTCAGAGATATGGATTTTACAAGTTTGAAGAAATTCTCTGAAACAGGTCTATGTTATTTTTCCTATTTTTCAGAGACATAGAGGATTCAAACAAAATTTGGCCTACCAAATGGATTCCAATGGCTATGAAATTTTTACTGGTGTTCAAGGATTTTCGTTAGAATGTCCTGCCCAAATTTGGGAATTTTCCAATACACAGAACTCCGGTAAGAATTCCTACAAAATTTTCTTTAATTGAATTAATGAGACAAATCCAGGGATTTTCATAAACATTGGGATGCACCACTGGGTAGTACTCTCTGAGAGGAATCCAACAAAATTTGTTTGACAATTTTTGGACACTCCTCCCCAAAGTTATGCCTCTTCAAAGTTTAAACCGATTTAGTGAAAATCTGGAAACGTTTAAACACCTGCTGCGGGCCCCACATGACAGACTCATCTTCCACCTCGCACCAACAGGAGCTTGGTGGCGGCGTGCGACGCTCAGCGCCGGTGGGGGTCCATGAAACCCGTCTTCCCGGCCTTCCCTGGCCCCCAAACTCGTCGCCTCCCCCTTTTGGACCACGGGCAACTCATCCCCGGGGTCAACCGAGGGCCCCGGTCACCGGAAACCCCTCGGCGACAGGCGGCGGCGGCGGATAACCTTCGGCAGCGTTGCACCCCCTCCACAGTGTCTTATTTGCTACGTTTTTTCTTCCTAGAGCACCATGGTGGCATCCTAATCACCGGCATGAGCTCAAATCAGCTCAAAAGTGGCTGTAAATAGGGGCTCATCGGCGACCTAGGGCAAAAATCGGTGCCAGCTCAAAATTCTCGAAGAATAGCGCCTACACTTGATGATTTTTGATGCTTTTTGATCCTAGTGGAGCGTGGGAGGGTGTGGATCATGTCTATAGCTCGGCACACGTGATGATGGCTTGATTACTACGAATTTCTGAAGTTTGTGTGGCTCGGTTCTAAGCATACCAAAGCAAGGAACGGAAAAATTCTCCACCGTCGATGCATGAGAAGAGGAGAGAGTGGCACGGTCATGTCTAGAACCTTAGGACGGATGTTTTTCAGGTAGAATGTCGGCCACGAAGAAGCCTCTAGCCCTCGGACGCCGAGGAGCAGCGAGGTCAGGTGCGTGTGCGAGTTGCTTCGGTTGTGTGAGGAGAAAGTGAACAAAGCGAGGGGAAGAAACGAGTCACGGCAGAGGCACCGGTTGCTTCACTCAGCGTCCTTCTCTAGCGAGCCGGAGGTGGCGCTCGGGCAACGTCGGTTGGACAACGTTGCCAGGAGGTGGCGCTCGGTCTCGACTCCCTGGAGTCGGTTTGCATTCTGTGAGACTGACCGGTGGGGTCCACCACCACAACTCTTCCTCTGTGCTTTAGGATTCCCACATGGCTTTTGTCCGAAAATTTCCGAAATTGGAGGGTAGACCAAAAGAAATGTGAGGAACACAATGGGGCACTCGAATTTGAATTTTGGTGAAGTTGGAATTTGAAACTGAAGTGTGAATTTAAATTTGAATTATCTCCCGTTTAAATTTTAACAAATAGGAACTCTTTTCCAAAGGAGCCAAAAATTTGCCAGGCTACCCTGGATGTGTAAAGAACCAAATGGTAAATTTAGGTCTTCGTGTTTGGACATTGTTACACGTTTACTTTAGCACTTGGAGCTCACACCTTCCAATTCAAAAGTTTAAATTCTCTCTCATTTTCTCGGTGTGAATTCCAGCTCCACTTGCTAGACTTTTTGGGATTTCACATCCCTTCCCCCTTAAAAAAATTGTCCCAAGATTACAAAAGAAGAGACAAAGATGTGAGAAGAATTACCCATGATGAGCTGCCATGAAATCCGGGTAGTTGGAGCAAAGGAATTCTTCGCTCTCCCATGTCGCTTCCTCAGCGTGTGGTTGCTCCACAATACCTTGTAGAACCAAAGCGTTCGATTACACGTGGTCTGGGCCTTCTCATCAATAATCACCACCGGATATTCAGCATACGTCAAATCCGGTTGCAGCTTGCCAATGTCTTCAGTGGGAACAGCAGCCGTATACTTCAGACATTTCCGTAGTTGTGAAACATGGAAAACGTTGTGAACACAAGCGAGCGACGCCGGTAGTTCTAATAAATACGCCACTGGTCCACACTTCTCGGTGATAGCCTAGGGTCCAATAAATCGGGGAGCGAGTTTCCCCTTCATGCCGAATCATTCACGCCTTTCATCAGAGAAACACGGAGGTACACATGTTCCCCGACGTCGAAGTGTAGCGGCCTACGCCTCTTATCAGCGTAACTTTTCTGTCGGGAATGAGCGGCCTTCAAGTTGGCTTGAATAATCCAAATGTGCTCTTTGGCATTGTTCACCAAATCAATCCCGAACGTGACCCTTTCACCAGACTCGCACCAGTTCAATGGGGTGCGGCACTTGATACTCACTTGATACTCACCGTAGAGAGCCTCATATGGTGCCATCTTGATACTCGCTTGATAACCGTTGTTGTACGAGATTTCCAACAACGGTAGATGATCATCCCAATTTCTACCGTTGTGGATGGCACATGCTCTCAACATGTCTTCGAATACTTGATTCACCCTGTCAGTTTGCCCATCTGTCTGATGGTGATAAGCGGAGCTCCTAATCAGTTTGATACCCAATGCAGCGTGCAACTGCTCCCAGAAACGAGCCATGAACTGTACCCCTCGATCTGAGATTATAGTCTTGGGTACTCCGTGCAGGCACAAAATTATTGCAATGTACAACTCCGCATACTTGCTGGCATGGTAGTTGGTATGCACCGGAATGAAGTGAGCTGACTTGGCTAACCAATCAACGATTACCCAAATGGAATCATGCTTGTTAGAAGTCATGGGTAATCCCACAATGAAATCCATGCTCACATCTTCCCACTTTCATGCTGGAATTTTCAGCGGTTGCAACAGCCCTGTTTTTCTCAAGTGATTTGCCTTCACTCATCTACACGTATCACATTCGGATAAGTATTTGTCGATTTCTCACTTCATCCATGTCCACCAAAATTTACTCTTCAAGTTTTGGTACATTTTGTTACTGCCCGGATGAATGGAGAACTTAGACAAGTAAGCTTCATCAAGGATCTTCTTTTTCAGCTCCATTTTTGGGGGTACGATTATGCGGTCATTGAACCATAGCGTCCCCTCATCATCCTTCCGGAAACATTTGATATCCACGCTGTCTATCCGTTCCCGGAGATGTGCCATGCCCTTGTCACTCTTCTGAGATGAATGATATCTTCGCTAATGGTAGGGATGAGGGCAAGGTTGTAGAGTGATCCATATGGAACCTAGTATAAACTCGGCTCTTCCTCTTCCTTCGGTGTAATGGTAAGATTATGGACATGTGATTTCCGACTCAGCGCGTCGGCAACCACATTCGCCTTGCCGGGGTGGTAGTGAATCTCAATCTCATAGTCTTTGATTAGTTCTAACCACCTCCTTTGCCTCATGTTCAGCTCCTTCTGGGTGAAAATGTACTTCAAGCTCTTGTGGTCGGTGTAGAGATGCACCAAGTTCCCCAGGAGGTAGTGCCTCCACATTTTCAATGCCAACACCACAGCAGCAAGCTCAAGAACGTGAGTCGGATAGTGCTGCTCATGGTTTCGAAGTTGGCGTGAGCCATACGCGACCACACGTCCTTCTTGCATCAACACGCAGCCGAGCCTGATACCGGACGCATCACAATACACGTCGAAGGGCTTGGTCGTATCCGGTTGATCTAAGACCGGGGCTGTTGTGAGATGCTTCACCAATGCTTGGAA
Source organism: Neostapfia colusana (assembly GCA_030760725.1). NCBI lineage: Eukaryota > Viridiplantae > Streptophyta > Magnoliopsida > Poales > Poaceae > Neostapfia > Neostapfia colusana. The sequence continues at coordinate 7,047,222 of JASWHV010000012.1, read as the reverse complement.
CGCTCCTTCACATGCTAAGTTCCAAACATATTTTGTTCCTTTCTTCAATAATTCTTTCATGGCTTAGCAAGCTTGGAGAAACTCGGAATGAATCTCCGGTAATATCCCGCTAAACCGAGGAAGCTTCTGACTTCATGGACAGAAGTGGGGGCTTTCTATTTTAGCACTTGTTTAATTTTGCTTGGGTCAACCGCAATGCCTTCCGCTGAGATGATATGTCCCAAAAATGGCACTTGGCTGATCCAAAACTCACATTGGATGAACTTGGCATAAAGCTTATGGTCCCGCAATTGTTGAGTAACGATTCTCAAGTGTTCGACGTGTTCTGCTTCTGACATGGAGTACACCAAGATATCATCAATGAACACCACAACGAACTTGTCCAGCTCCGGCATGAACACCGAGTTCATGAGATACATGAAATGTGCCGGAGCGTTAGTGAGACCAAAAGACATGACGAGATATTCATATAGGCCATATCTTGTCGAGAAGGCCGTCTTCGGAATATCCTCCGCCCGGATTTTTATTTGATGATACCCGGAGCGAAGGTCCATCTTCGAGAATACACTTGCACCCACAAGCTGATCAAACGGGATGTCAATGAGGGGCAGTGAATATTTGTTCTTGATGGTGACGGCGTTGAGTTGCCGGTAATCCACACACAGCCTCAAGGTTTCATTCTTCTTCTTGACAAATAGCACCGAGCATCCCCAAGGCAAGGAACTCGGTCTAATGAAACCCTTGCTCAACAAATCATTGAGCTGTTCTATCAACTCAGCCAGCTCGTTCGGAGCCATTTTGTACGGTCTCCGTGATATGGGAGTAGTCCTGGGTGCAAGTTCTATCTTGAACTCCACCTCCCGTTCAGGTGGCATGCCCAGGAGATCATCCGGGAACACGTCGGGATACTCTCGGACTACAGGGATGTCCTCTAACTTGGAAGCATCAGTAGTATAGGCGGCTGAAACTTCCAGGACTGGATTGTCTAGTATGAGGGATTGCGGACGGTGTAGTGGGGAGTTGAGGTGAACCGTCCGTGATAACGTTTCTAGGACAGCGCCATGGTAACTTAGCCATGACATCCCTAAGATTGCATCAATCTTCTGCCCCTCAAGAATAATCATAGTAGTGGGATATATCTTCTCACCTAAGCACAATGGTGCTTTCGGAATCATCATAGTTGCTGAAATCTTCCCTCCCGGTGAGCAAATCATATAAGAGCACTAGGTTGGAAAGACTTCCAGTTGATGCTTAACCACATATGATGCACTTATGAAGTTGTGGGTTGCACCAGAATCAAATAATATGATGATTGCTTGATCGTTCATAGTGAACGTACCTGCCAACACGTTTTCTCCCTCAGGGGCATCCTCATCGTCGACGTTGCGAACGCCCCCTGTTCGCTGACCTCCCTTCTTGACCGGAGGTCGGCCTCAAGCACCGCCCTGATATTGGGCTTGCCCGCTGCTCTGCTGCCCCTGGGGACAGTCCTTCGAGAAATGTCCCGCCTGGCCACACGTGTAGCAGGTGTAGCGAGGCGGTCCTCCGCTGATCGGCAGACGGAATCCCGGGGCGCGTTGTGGCTGTGGAAACGCCCGGGGTACCATCTGCTGCTGCTGCTGTGCAGTCGTGGTGCTGGCATCGGCGGTCGGAACGGGGGTGGCTGAAAAAAACGACCCCCGAACTGCTGAGGTCACGCTGGTCGATGCCACTGCTGACCGGATGGTGTCCAATACACCATGCTGTATTTTTGAGGAGCTCCACCACCGCAGCTGGGTGGAGCACTGCGCTTTCGCTGCTCAGCCGCCAATTCCCGCTGAGCATCTTCCTACATGATCACGGCGTTGACGAGGTCGTTGAAAGTGCCGCGATTGCATTGCACGAGATGCGTCTTCATCTCGGGATTTAACCCCGATAGAACTGCTCTCGCTTCCTCTCCTCGGTGGAGACATAATCCAACGCGTACTGCGCCAGATGGCTGAACGCACAGGAGTAGTTGTGGGCACTCCTCCCGCCTTGCTTCAGATCCAAGAATTCTTGGAACTTCCTCTTCATTATCCCGGGAGGAATATGATAGGCGCGGAACACCTCCCGGAATTCTTCCCATTCCACGGCGTGGCCAGCAGGCAGTGAGGCGACATAGTTCGCCCACCATGCACCGGCGGCACCGTGAAACTGCTGCGCCGCGAAGAGAGTCTTCTGCCGTTCCGTGCATTGGAGCAGCCCGAACTTGGACTCAATCGTCCACAGCAAGTTGTCGGCCTCCAGGGGTTCTGCCGCTTCGGTGAACACCGGAGGATGCGTACTCATGAAGTCAGAGTACGTCGTAGTGTGGGGCTCACGAGGCCCCCTCTCTTGATGCCCTCCGTCTGGGACGTATTCTGCACGATCGTGTGGAGCAGATCGGTCTTCTCCTCACGATTGCCCACCAGCGCTGCGATCACATCCGCCAGTGTAAGTGGAGGTGGCGGTGGTGGTTGTTGCTGCAGGGTGCTATCGTAGGCAGGTGGTTGGGAGTCATCACCCCCTTGCTGACTAGAGCCACCGACCTCATGTGTGGCCCGAGTATGAATCATCTGCAGCCATATGACAATAACATCAGTCCCACAACAAACTTCATGCAGTCCAATAAAATAGGCGTAAAAACATAATGACAGTAAATATGCGATACATCTCGTATATAGATAATGTAATAACTTTGCACAAGATACACCATTACCAGACCGAATACAAACTAGTTAAACCAACTTGATGGACTTCCTCTTTGGAAGTTCATCTCAACTAGATTTGGTCACTACGAGACGTTAATATCGCTTTGTCATCACGTATACTACCCTTTATCTTCAATACTACACAAACATGGTCTCTAGCAAAAGAAACTTGAGTAGGAAATATACTCAAATTTTTCACTAGTTGAAGATAACAACTTACGAGTATGTTCTACCTCATTGGAAGCAATCGAACCCCCTAGGGTACAACAACCGCTCAAATAAGTTCAACTGTCCATCCCTCTGCCCAGAATGACCAGTTTCTACATATCCCAGATTTTGACTTGGTACTTGGTATTTTCATGACTCATGTTGAATACCGAAGTTAGAGTTAACTTCAGTACCTTTCCAACGAGTACTTATTTTCCCCCATATCAGCTCTGGTAAAAGTTATGATAATTCAAAGTCAACAGAATTTCTGGAAGAATTTCAACAGAACCTCCTTTAGAAGTTACTGTTTTCAACTCTAAACTCCACTGAATTCCGTGCTGCAATTGCATAAACTCTGAATTACAAAGATGTACCACATCTCCTAACCTTTCCAAAAATGTATCATATGGTAATTTTAGATTTTTTTACAGGAAGTTATGCTTGAAAAACACAACAGTCCAGAGAGTTTTTGAATCTGTCCTGGTTCTGGACAGTTTACAATCATCTGGAATTTCAACCAGTTTAAATTGTGATTCTGCTCTGGAAGTCTACGACAAAGTTGTAGAGTAATTAAACCTCTTTCCAGAACTATATCACACACCTCCATTGGCTAATTAATCTGTGAGTTAGGCTCTGTTAAATTTCAGCAAACTTGCTGCCAAACCAGAGCACTCTGTTTTTCAATCCCTTTGAGCTAAACTAATCACTTGTTGAAATTTTCCTACCCAACCAGGGCCCTAAATATTGAACATTGGTTATTTTAGTTCCTTGTTACCATTGCCTTTAATTCAAATGCCTATTATATGTCGGTACTACGTTCCTCACGAAAAGGAAAATCCTAACCGGATTATACCGGCATATACGTCTCAATTGTGGCCCTAAACGGTCCATCGCACACGTGTACTACACGGGATACATACGTGGTTAGTACGTGCAGAAGAACACTCAATAGTGATGCACTCAAAGGTTGTTGTCATTTCAGGCAGGTCCATATTTGAAAGTAAATACATACGCCCGTATCATTGTTATACGGCCGTCCTTGAGTTAAGCCACGTCTCAATGTACGTGATCGTGTTTTCACACCACACGACGGGGAACCCGAGTAGAGCGCGAACGGGTCATCACGGTTGGTAATTTTATCAACCCAACAGATACCACCTACTGCCCTGCAGGGCATGCCAATGGCAAGCGCTGCGTATGTCCTTCTAGGCTATTTCCAGAAGAACACACTATCGTGTTACCAACCAGACGATGGGATTTCCACTTTCTTGCTTAATGCATGCCAGGGACCAGTGTTTCATATGAACTCAGGAACATGAAGAGTTCAAGAGTTTCATATAGACGTCTCACACCAAGCTGTGAGACCTATCCCTGAATCACATTCCACGTCAGGGGAGCTAACCGAAATTGAACCGCTTTCGGTGGCGTTCCTTACCATATTTACCTGAGCGTAGGTGCATCGTTACATAATCAAAATTCAGAATTATAACACATATGTTAGTCATGCCACTTTAAGTAACTATACTACTATAATCCTTATTTGGGCATACTAGTGATTCCTCACTGTAATCTTAAGTTTTCCCGTAATATTGTCCTTATTTAGTGTGCTATCCCCTAAGCAGCTCTGATGCCAGCCTGTGACGGACCGGAATCCGTACGCCCAGGATCTCAGAGGGTGGTACCACACGATGCGACACCTGACAGCACACATCATAAGGCAGACATTGTATTGCATAGAAAACAACTGAATATGTACAAAGTAGTACAAACCTTCAGTTTACAACTAAGTACAGAGTTTATAACAGCGGAAGCTAAATATATACAACTCCCGCCCACCTAACTAGCAAAAGTCGGTTGCCCAGCCCTATGGACAACCCACACTAGCTTCACTCCTCAGCTCAGACGCGGCGTGTACGGCTCCCACTCAGCTGTGGTCCCCGAAGGAAGGTAGCCATCGCCGGTGGACTAGGACCCCGAGTCCGTGGGGTAATCGTCACCTGCAAACACTCATAGCAGCAACCATGAGCACGATGGTTCAGCAAGTCTTAACCGACTCAACTATACATGAAACTCTACATGCAGTTCATAACCAACGTGGGATGGCACATTGCAGCAAAGGACACGCCTACAAGTTCATCCTTGGTTCATCTTTTAGCAACAAGTTAACAGTTCATGAATCTGAAATTTAGTGAGCAATATTTGATGATACATATCAGCAGAATTGAACCACAATATTCCATAATTTATCTACGCCACGACACAGTGAACAAGCGGCACTCATAACCGTGAGGGACGGCGAATCGACTCGATATACACATGCAGGGATACCCGAATAGAACGTCATGTACGCCCACCCGTGGAGCTGCACAGCACGCTCACTCGATGTCGTACGGGACAACCTTTCACCAAACAGCCCAAACGTCGAACCGGTCGCACCCAAACGGACAAGAGGTTCGCTACACGGAGCATATTTCTATGCCCGTTAGCGGATTTCCACATTGCTGCCCTCAACCTACACCTATAAATCCATGTGCTATGCCTTGACGCCCGGAGGTATAGGTTACATCAGTGTATCGGACCCTATATATCCGATATGCCTTCGGTACATTCAAACTTGCTCAGCAGGGCCGCACATGGATCGGTCCTCAATCGACACGGAGAGGGCTGCGCCCACAAGACTTCCTCTTGCTGCACCCTAGCCCCTGCCTAGTCTCATTTTCTTACTAAAGTGATCTAACCTCACTCGAACCAATCCCGTGTGTCCCAACGCCTATACCCGCAAGTAGATTCCAACTACTCCACTTGTACTGAAGTCTATACACCTTAAGCAGAGCATATACTACTTGAGGACTTATACACTACCCTCACTCTTGTGGGAATAATCTGGCTATGCACTTGGGGTTTCATCCATTCTACACCTAATGCACAAACATACCTCAAGCTATGGGTATATAAAACAAAACTTTGTAAACTTGTTAAATTCAAACCAGGGCTTGCCTTGTTGCTGCTGGTCAGAAGATAGTGTCTCGTCCGGAAGTAGGAAGTCCAACACTTCCGGGGTCTCTTCACCTTCAGCGACTACACGTGAGCAAATTAACAGATATGTCAATTTATATGCAATGTGTTCAATTTAGTATGTACAGACCATCAATCTAGCTAGCCCTCCCCTTTGGCTCTGAAATTTTTATGGTGGCTTGGTAGGATCCTAACCAGAGACTTGACCAAGTTTCCTCTGAAACAAAGTTCAGTTGAGCTTTGTACAAATAAAAGTCTATTTGGTCATTACTAGAGCTTCTAAGAATTCCCAGGGATTTCATGGTTCAAACCACTACTTTCTGGAAACTATAGTTTGAGTTGGTTCTAATGGAGTTGGTTTCATGTCATTTGAAGAATCCTATAGGAAGTTATGTCCTAAACAAGATTTGAGAAAATCTGAAAAATGCTTTTGTACATTTTTCCATTTTCTCATGGCAGTTCACTTAATCACACCATTAGAGGGACTAAATGAACTTGAATGGATCTGACATTTTCCCTGTGACTCAAGGATTTTCAAATGAACATCCCAGCCAAATTTCAGAATTTTCTATAAAGGAATTTTCCAGATAAAATTCCCAACAGTTTAAACTTTAGGGAATTAATTCTGGAAAAGAATAAGTTTCATAACCTGAAACTTGTTCTGTTGGATAGTACTCGAAGAGATGAATCCAACAAAATTTGGTTCACTCAATTTGGAGCTTCCTAGTCAGAGATATGGATTTTACAAGTTTGGAGAAATTCTCTGAAACAGGTCTCTGTTATTTTTCCTATTTTTCAGAGACATAGAGGATTCAAACAACATTTGGCCAAGCAAATGGATTCCAATGCCTCTGAAATTTTTACTGGAGTTCAAGGATTTTCGGAAGAATATCCTGCCAAAATTTGGAAATTTTCCAATACACAGAACTCTGGTAAAAATTCCTACAAAATTTTCCTTAATTGAACATATGAGCCAAATCCAGGAATTTTCATAAACATTGGGCTGCATCCCTTGATAGTAATCTCTGATAGGAATCCAACAAATTTTTTTTGAAAATTTTTGGACACTCCTCCCCAAAGTTATGGCTCTTCAAAGTTTAAACCGATTTAGTGAAAATCTGGAAATGTTTAAACACCTGCTGCGGGCCCCACATGACAGACTCATCTTCCACCTCGCGCCAACAGGGGCTGGGTGGTGGCGTGCGGCGGTGAGCGCCGGTGAGGTCCATGAAACCCGCCTTCCCGACCTTCCCTGGCCCTCAAACTCGCCGCCTCCCCCTTTTTGGACCACGGGCAACTCATCCCCCGGGGTCAACGGAGGGCCCCCGTCACCGGAAACCCCTCGGCAATGGGCGGCGGCGGCGGATAACCTTCGGCGGCGCCGCACCCCCTCCAAAGTGGCTCATTTGCTTTGTTTTTTCTTCCTAGAGCACCGTGGTGGCATCCTAATCACCGGCATGAGCTCAAATCAGCTCAAAAGTGGCTGTAAATAGGGGCTCATCGGTGACCTTGGGCAAAAATCGGTGCCGGCTCAAAATTCTCGAAGAACAGCGTCTACACTTGATGATTTTCGATGCTTTTTTATCCTAGAGGAGTGTGGGAGGGTGTAGATCATGTCTATAGCTCGGCACAAGTGATGATGGCTTGATTACTACGAATTTCCAAAGTTTGTGTGGCTCGGTTCTAAGCATACCGTAGGAAGGAACGGAAAAATTCTCCACCGTCGATGCATGAGAAGAGGAGAGAGTGGCACGGTCATGTCTAGCACCTTAGGGCGTATGTTTTTCATGTAGAATGTCAGCCACAAAGAAGCCTCTAGCGCTCAGACGCCGGAGAGCAGCGAGGTCGGGCGCGTGTGCGAGTTGCTTCGGTTGTGTGAGGAGAAATGTAACAGCCCTAACTTTTGTAATGTTTGATGTCAGCTCATGAAACAAAGTTAAGGCGATAAAAGACTATAATTGTGTCACATGAAATGATGAACACATAAATGGACATGTGAGGGAGTTAAAAAATTTCTCTAGCCCATGCTCAACACATGTTAACCTAGGGGAAATAATTACACTCCTAAAACTCTAACTCATGTGCACCTTCTCTATGAGTAGAGTGGAGGGAATTTAAAAGCAATTTGAATCTTTTGAAAGGATTTCTATTCAGATTGTCCAAAGGCCTATATGTGAGATCATAGATGCATCTCTCATGTATTCAAGAGCCTAAGTTTCAAATTTGGAGAATTTTTGGTTTCATATACTTTTTATTCCGAGGATTAAATGAGGGCACGTTTAAATTCAAACTTGAATTTGAATTTTGAACCAAACAAACTCAATTTCAAAATCTGATTTCAGATATGAGTTCCTCATAATTCCTTTGACTTATCCTCCAAGTTTGATCACAATTGGAGCTCATTTGCTATTTTAAATCGAATTGAGGGATAAGATAAGAAGCAAAATTGGGGCTGTGGACCCCACCGGTCAGTCTCACAAAAATTCAACCGACTCCAGCGACACAGAAGCTCGGTGCCGGCCACCTCCCACGCCACCTCCTGCTGGGTTGATCTTTTGCTCGTCCTGATCTTCCCCACAGCAAGTACAACAGAGCCACTTCGCTTCTTCCCCGTTCTGCCTGCTCTCGTGTGCTTCTCTCCCGAGCAGAACAGAACCAGCCGCTGCTCTGTTTTCTCTGATCACCCAAGCAACCCAGCTTCCTTTGCCCGAGCTTCCAACAGCAAAAAAGGTTCGCCCCTGAGCGCTCTAGCCGGCTGGCCACTTCACCCCGCCGACCCGAGCTCACCGGCGCCTAGAAACGGCAAAGTTTCCACTGCCCCCGAACTGAAACTGAAGAAGCTGGAACTGGACGCCGTGGACAGCCCAAACCAGAAGGGATCACGCCCAAGCAAGCCACCCCATCTGTGCACCAACAAGTCTAGTTGCTCACCTCCAAAGCTCAGCCCTAGCCATTGATCACAGAGGGAGAATTTCAATTTTTTCTCCCGGGCGGCAGAAACGGACCTTGAGGTAAGGAATTGTAAAATTCGTTCTCAAATCGTGTTTGTTGGGTCTCAAACTTCACACACAGGATGTTAACTGCACAGCACACCTCCTCCATCGATTTTAGACCAAGAAATTGAGTGTAGAGTGAGCAATCCGAGCTCTTTTAGAGGGTATGCCGCTGGACCCTATCGGGCGCACGGTGCCGATTGGTTTAGAGCCCTCTCCAGCTTGTTTAGACATCATGCCGGTCTTGTACATGATCCCCTGGTGCTGTAGAGCCCAAGAACTGACCATTTGGTGGAGAATTCACCGTGCAAGACCTCGCCGGAGCCCTAGTGTTTGCTGTGGCTGGTGCGCCCTGTTTTCCAGCGAGTTTCAGCCGCCGGCGACCTTACCAACGTGTTCAGCGTGGGGAAATATGGAGGGGGGGGGGGCGGCCAGCAGGGGGTCTGGAGGCGGCTGCGAAGTGCTTTTCCAGCGACCATGCCGGAGGGGGCCGCCACTGCCCTGTTTGGCGCGAGTCTGGAGGTTAGGGATGACAGGTGGGACCCACTGTCGGCATTTAAACATTTTCCAGATGTTCCCATTTTAGTTCAAACTTTGGAGAGCCATAACTTTGTGTAGGAATGTCCAAAAATTGTGAAACAAATTTTGTTGGATTCCTCGCAAAGAGTACTATCCAGGGGTACAGCCCAATTTTTATAAAAATCTCTAGATTTGGCTCATGAATTCATTTAATAAAATCTTGTATGAATTTTTACAGGAGTTCCATTTATTGGAAAATTCCCAAATTTGGACAGAACATTTTGCCAAAATTCGTTGAACTCTAGTAAAAATTTCAGAGGCATTGGACACCATTTGCTTGGTCAAATGATGTGTTCATTCATTATGTCTCTGAAAAATGGGAAAATGAGCAGAGACAACTTCAGCTTTTCCCCATTCTTTGTAAAATCCATATCTCCATGTAGGAAACTCCAAAAATGGTAAAACCAATTCCTATGGACTCAGGACATTTTGTACTTCACAAAAAGTCTACTTTGCAGCATAGGAAAGCTTAATACCTAGGGGGTAAAGGCAGATTAGTGAAAATTACATAAGGAATTATTGTAATCACCTTGAGCCATTTCATGAGCTCAATTTTTGCACACTGCATAAATAGCTTCCCTAGAAGCTGTGGTTAAATTCTCAGCTTTATTGGACCTCTGGAACTTGAGCTACCATCTTTTAGGTTTAAGTGTTCATATAATGGACTTAATCACATGGTGATTACTAGTATCTCCTTTTCACCCTAGCTTTCATCATCTCTAGGGTTTTAGATCCAACAACAGAAACCTTGCTGTTGTTTGTCCCTTTTAGCTGTGAGTTAACTGGTACAACAGTTTTGAATCATTTTCTAAATTGCTTTTGAATACTTGTGCATAAATCATCTTAATAGCACGTGACGTCGACGTTCGACGAGGACTCAACTCTGCAGCGAGGATCTCCATCTCGTGACGAGTTGGCGGATTCTCAGGAGGAAGACTAACTCCTAGCTTCTAACAAAACCGTTGAGCAAGGCAAGCCCCGGTTTGCATATCGTTACCGTTTTAAATTTTGCTTTACTTCACCTCATGTTTATTAGACTTGATATTGTGCATTATGTCTAGGATGTTTGGAACCCACTTGCATGGCTATTACATCCCTGAGTAGAAGGTTTAATGTAGGCTTTGCCTCGTTGTAGATGCTAGGCTAATGTTGTAGCTAGCTCGGTAGAAGTTGAGTAGTAAAAAGCTACTCGCGAGAAAGTTCGAGTAATGGAGTTACTCGCGAGATGTTAATGATAAGAGCACCCTCATGAAAATGAGATGGGGACGGGGATGTTCCTGTAGGATGGAGCGCTAAAGGTTGGTCTCGACCTGCGATGGGTGTGACAATGCTTGAGACCACATTTGGCCTGGACCGGGATGGTAAGGCAAATGTGGAGGTTGGTTGTAGCCCCGTCCGTGTCGGTTAAGGACCGTATGTATGTGGCCCTGCTGGACAAGATTGAGCTGTACCGGATATATAGTGGGGTATGGGACCCATGAAACCGATGTAACTCGATGGACCGTGATATAGAAACTCATCCTTCGCGTGGGAATGGCGTTGAGAAGGCGGGAGGTGTAAATCCTTTAGCGGGCAACTTTGACGTGTCCGCGTAGAGGACCATCCTGCTCGGCGCGAAGCATTTTTCTATGTCGGGGTGTCATGTGAAAGGTTGCTGCATACAACGTAAGAAAGAGCTCTTGAGAGAGTCTTTTGAAGCGGGTGTATGTGTCGTGTATTCCAGGTTGTTATTGATTCGAATCACCGTCGCTCGCGGAAGAGGATTGAGCATACTTGCCCACTGCGCCGTGACTTAGTAAGAAGATGAACTAAGTCTCTTAACTTGTTGTTTGTGGATTAATTACTGTATTGGAACCTTGACTGAAGTAGATATAGAGCCAACTAAATTTCATTTCCACCTTAAGCTAGCAACATCGGGATAAGCGTTTCTTGTTTGATTGTGGACTTCCGATGTTGTGAGGCGTGAGGACCACTAAAATGAAGGCAATAAGAATCTGAATATAAGGATCAAGTTTAGTCAAGCTGCATTTTGCAAATTCCTATTCCTACTGTCTTACTACCCCTGCATTTAGAGTTGCATGTTTAGGAGTGACGGTTAAGTCTTGCTGAGCCTTAGTGCTCACGGTTGCTTCTGAGTTGTTTTTGCCGGTAGCAGGATGCCTGCTATGAAGAGGGTTGTTCGGTGAGACGATGAATCTCACGGTTTGTTCAACTCATCAGAAACCTAGCCGCTGCCTTTCTTTGGTGAAGCTAGTAGGAAGCGTTCACGGGCTGAACGACTTCTCTTCGGCGTAGTTAGGGTCGAGAGTGAGTAGTTTGTCCAGCAAATTTTAATTTCCGCTGCGTGTGTACATTATGTTGTAAAAGAAATTATCTTGAGAACAAAATGGTATCGTTATGTTTTTACGCCTCTTTTTGTGCTTGCTGTTGGGTGCCGCATCGCACGGCACCACCCACTGTGATCTCCGGGCTTCACAGCGTGGTATCAGAGCCGCATAGGGAATAGCACGTATGAAAAGAGCATATTTTCGAAAACTTAGAGGTATACGAGTGAGGAACGTATAGTATGCCCACATAAGGAGTATTATTAGCATAGTTACTTAAGGTGGCAAGCTAACAGTGTGTTACTCTTCAGTTTTTCAATTCAGTAACGACGCACCTACGTGGAGGTAAGAATGGTAAGGAACGCCACCGAAAGCGGATCAATTTCGGTTAGCTCAGCCATACGAGGAAAGTAGTGTGGGATGTCCCGTTCAGCAATGGACGGGAAGTGAATATGTTTCCTAAGACTCTTCATGTCTTAGAGACATATGAATGGCACTAGCCTCCAGTGCGCAAACCCAGGGGCAAGAGGAGGAGACCCCATCGTGTGGTTTGTAACACGAAGTGTGTTCTTTAGGACTCTTCATGTCCTATGAGGCATACGAAAGCGCTGTTCCACCGGTGTGCTTTATTGCAAAGGTGTGGAGCCCCCGTCGGGTGGTGAATAACCCGATCATGTACCTTGAGACGTGGCTTGACTCAAGGACGGCCCGTATGGCAATGATACGGGGCGTATGTTTTTACTATGATATGGACCTGCCTGAAATGATAAACCAATGTGTGCATCATTATTGAGTGGTTTTCTGCAGGTACCTTAACCACGTTAGTACATGTCGTGTAGACAACGTTTGTGAGTGATCGTTTTAGTGCCACCATTTGAAACATATATGCCGGTATAAAGCCGGTTAGGATTTTAATTTGGTGAGGAAACGTAGTACCATGATGTGTTTCAAACTGCATGAAAAAGAAGGTTTGAAAAATAAGAGTAAATTTGGAGTCTAGGATTCTATTAGGGGTTAATGAACTCCTATATTGAACTAAGAGCCAATTGGGAGTATAGATTTATTCACAAAGACTTAGGAGAAACCTCCCCTGTTTTTGGCAGAATTTTTCTGAAGTTGAACAGGACATAACGTTTGTTTGGTTGAACCAATGGAGGTGAGTGATACATTTCTGGAAAGCTATTGAATTATTCTACAACTCTTCAGTAGAACCCAGATCAAAATCACCATCCAAATGGATGAAATTCTCAGAGGAGTGTGAACTGCCCAAAAACAGGGCAGGCATAAATTGCTCTCTGGAAATCTCTGTATTTCGGCCATAACTTTCTGTAGAAAATTTTCTAAGGGTCAAGTAATACACCGTTGGAAAGATTGTGATATATGCTATGACTTCGTAGTTCAAAGTTTCTCCAGATTTGGAGTTTAATTGTATGAAGTCTTGCGGACAAAACAGCCACTTTCAGAGGAGGCGCTGTCAAAATTGTTCCAGATTTCTGTTAACTTTGAAATATCACAACTTTTGATCCAGAACTTATATGGAGGCAAATGAATACTCGTTGGAAAGATATCGAAGTTAACTATAACTTTGGTATTCAACTTGAGACATGAAATTGCCATTTTCATATTCAAATTCTGGGGTTAAGGCCAATTGGTCATTCTGAACAGAGTAGTGCTTATTGCCTATGTAACTTAAGACTTGTTGTGGACAAGGATGTTTCAGACTTCTCTAAGCTCCATAACATGTTCTTGAGTTATTTTTCTGTTTGTCCTACTGTTGGAATTAAGGGTTTGGACAAACTTGCTCACATTTGATAGATTTCAGTATTGTCGAAACCCTAGTTAGCTTGTATAATGCTGCAATATTGATGTGATGTTTTTACGGTTATGTTTTCAATTCAAGTTGAGTTTAACTTTGAATTTTAACCGTAAATTGCTCACCCTTGCAGCATGGATCATGCTCATTCCAGGAGTGAGGTTGGTGAGTCGAGTCACAGCGAAAGTAATTTGCCACGACAAGAAGTGCCGACATCATCAACCGGATTGGCGGAAATCTTGGCTAAGATGGCTGAGTCTCTGGATCTGTTGGTGCGACAAAGCATACGACAGGAGACACTACAGCAAAATCCCCCGCCAAGCACTTATCTGGATTTCTTAGCAAGACAACCACCGGTTTTCTCGGAAGCGAAAGAACCGTTGGAGTCGGCTCATTGGCTCCAATGTATTGAAGCCAAATTCGATACGCTTGAGTGCGATGGATATCAGAAGACTCTATTTGCCGCTCAACAACTCAACGGAGCTGCTGGAGCTTGGTGGGCGGAGTACATCACTAATCTTCCTGAAGGTTATCGCGTGACGTGGGATGAATTCCGGGATGTTTTCGGGGCACGTCACGTTTGTTCGGGAATTCTCCGAACAAAGTATCAAGATTTTCTGGAGCTAAGGCAAGGGGAGAGGAGTGCGTACGAGTACTTCAAAGAGTTTGAAGACTTGATGCAATACTCCACTCATATGGTAGACTCGGAAGCGTTGAAGTGTGAATATTTCTTCCGAGGTTTGAATGTCAAACATAAGGAACAAGTGACCTTGTTCAATAACGGTATTTACAATGAGTTGGTAAATGCCGCTATCATTAAAGAAGACATGCATCTCCGTTGTGAAGCGGAGCTGAAAAGAAATATACCGCCAGACAGTGATATCGAGGTTCCTCCAAACTATCGAGTGCGGTATTACTCGCCAGTTAGGCAACAAACTCAGCCAGTGGTGCAACTCTCACAACCACGGCTGGAATTGATCACTTATGAGCCTCCACCTCAACAGCAGCGGTCAGAAATTACTCGTGCAACCCTACCGCAACCAGCTATGCACGAATTATCTCCACCTCGTGTTAGTAGAGAGCTGAGGATTTCTGCAGCACGAAACCGTCGTGGAGCTGAGCAGAGCCACACTTCTGTGTCGTCTCATCAATGCTCAGATCAGCACCGTGAACCTTCAAAGAAGAATCTTTCGAAAGCTGGCAGGGTTAATTACACTGCTATTGAGGACATTGCAAAAGGTGAACCAGTTTTAGCGGGCATGTTCAAGTTACATGAACAGCCCACTTTTATTTTGTTTGATTCCGGAGCCACCCACAATTTTATTAGCAGAGACTATGTGCTGAAGAATAATCTTCCATTTAGCACAGTTAAGCATCCGTTTCATATCAGCTCACCCGGAGGCAAGATATCAACAGATGAGATGGTCTCTCGGGCACCTTTATGTTTGGGTGGAAACATCTATCCTACGAGCCTTATCATACTCAAAGGCCAAAGGATTGATATTATCTTGGGGATGTCATGGTTGACACATTATGGAGCCATCTTTGACATCAGCTCTCGGACTGTCCAACTGACTTCCCCAATACATGGTTGCAATACATTGAATCTTGTGGATCCATCACAACGAGTTGCAGCGGTGCATCAGATTGAAGCTCCTAAACTTGAAAATATTCCAGTGGTATGTGAATATCCAGATGTGTTCCCTGAAGACTTGCCGGGCATGCCGCCCGAACGTGATGTAGAGTTCAAGATTGAACTAGCACCGGGAACAACACCTATTTCTCGGCGACCATACAAAATGGCACCGAAGGAGCTAACAGAATTGAAGGAGCAGCTTAATGACCTCACGGACAAAGGTTTTATACGCTCAAGTTCATCACCTTGGGGCTGTTCCACACTCTTCGTGAAGAAGAAGGACGAGACTTTGAGACTATGCGTAGATTATCGTCCACTGAATGCTGTCAATATCAAGAATAAGTATCCACTACCGCGCATTGATATTTTGTTTGATCAACTAGTGGGTGCTAAGGTATTTTCCAAGATGGATCTTCGGTCCGGGTATCACCAGATAAAAATCCGGGCAGAAGACGTACCTAAGACGGCGTTCTCGACAAGATATGGTCTTTATGAATATCTTGTCATGTCCTTTGGGTTGGCCAATGCCCCGGCTCACTTTATGTATCTCATGAACTCGGTGTTCATGCCGGAGTTAGACAAGTTTGTCGTGGTTTTCATCGACGACATCTTGGTCTATTCAAAGTCAGAAGAAAAACATGCTGAACACAAGGGAAAGAGATTGGCCACACAGCCGGAGCGGTATGGAAAGAAAGCACAAAAAGTATGGGGGCAACGTCTGGTGTCCGGTTACTTCTTTTGCCCATAGGCGTGTTCTTTCTGGCCACCGAGTACTCAATTGTAGCGCAGGGGAGGCAGCATGTGCACGCTAAGGGTACAGAACCAGGCATAGCAGGCTACACACCCTGGACCTCCCGCGGGCGTTAACCTTTCAGCGAGGAGACCTTCCAGTGGCACGGGACCTAGGACAAGTGTGTAGGACATGCTCCGAACATGCCGTTTACAGTTGATATGCATGAGCTAGCATAAACTATAAATAAAGTGAGCAGAGTAGGGTAAATTTTTCTTATCTTAGGCTTCCTTCGGGTAATAGGAGGTAACAGGCCGTGTAAGAAGGCAGCGACCCGCCCCAGATGCCAAGAGTAGCTGCACTCCTCCGGGACTTAGCTGTTCTAAGCTCTATTCCTAGACACTATTACACCCTTACAAGAAAGAGAAAAAGAAAAAATACCCTACTACTGCGCTAAGGGTAGAACTTACAGGGGTGTTCTATGTCCTGTGGTCTAGGTAGAGATACCCATTGCCAGCGACTAGGCGGGTACTGTAACACCGTCAAATTTATTTTCATGCATTGCATACATTTTTCATGTAGAGAAACATTATAAAAGAAGTAGAAATGGAGAAAGAACTATAGAAATGGAGAAAGAACTATAGAAACAGAGAAAGAACCATAGAAATGGAGAAAAGAACCATATAAATGGAGAAAGAACCATAGAAATGGAGGAAGGAACCATAGAAATGGAGAAAGAACCATAGAAATGGAGGAAGGAACCATAGAAAAGGAGGAAAAACCACAGAAATGGAGAAGGGAATATAGAAATGGAGAATGGGGCACAGAAATGGAGAAGGGCAATGTAGAAATGGAGAATGGGACATAGAAATGGAGAGGGGAATGTAGAAATGGAGAATGGGACATAGAAATGGAGAGGGGAATGTAGAAATGGAGAATGAGACATTGAAATGGAGAGGGGAATGTAGAAATGGAGCAAGTGACATAGAAATGGTGTGGAATGGGAAAAGATAGCTGAAATGAGCCATTCCCAAATTTCCCCCAAAATTTCTAAATTCCCCAATTCCCAAAAAAGGGAATTTCCCCACATTTTGGGGATAAAATCCCCAAGGCTGCCGCACCACAAGACATAAGTTTGTTAAGATCCAAAAACAAATTGAATAGGACTCTTATTTGAGCTCCAATTGGAGTAGGACTCTCCTTTTCCCCCTTATAAATATAACCCCCACCCCCTTGGCCGACCCCTCTCTCTTTTGGTCGTCCCCCCCTGCTGCCAAGCCCCATTCCTTGCTGCCAAGTATCCAAGTTCCCCCCTTGCCGTAATTTGGCCGCCGTCGAGCTCCGTCGAGCCCCGCCGTCACCGGAGAAGAAGCCCGACGATCTGTCCTGTCCTAATCTTCCCTAGAAAAATTCCTCACTGCTGCCATTGCTAGGAGGAAGGCCCTGCCACCAAAAGGAAGTGAGGTGGGTCACCATTACCCATCTTACGACATCGCCGCAGTTTCTACGCATCCGTTTTCTTCGCCCCCTTCGAGCAGAAACTTTTACGTGTGGACAGATCGTGTTTTGATCGGTTTTTGTCGGTGGAATTGATCTAGATCTTGAGTCAAGATCACCACCACGTCCACACTTGATCCCGGCACCATTTTTCATCAGAAACCCCATGAAAGCCCGTTAAAACATGCAAGAACACGTACAAACTGGTTTAATAAAACAGCACCATAGGATTTGCATTCATCTGCCCCATCGCATCTTGAGTAAAGTTTGTGCATGATGATTGATTTCTGTAAATTTTGTATGTGCTTGATCGTGAGTAGAAGAACAAGCTCAAGAGGCCATCTACGAGGAACTAAAGCACCAAGACTTCGAGACGCTTGAACAACAAGAACCACGGGAGCAAGAAAAGTGCCCCTTGACCATGTTGATCCCATGTTTTGAAATTATTTTGATTGCGAAAACTCGTATGCTTGAGTCAACTTGATGGGACACCCATTTTATAGGAGTTTACTAGTTTTGTTAACCATCCTTGTCGCTGGGAAATTTGATGAGTAGGGTATGGTCATTTTTCCTTTTTGCTTCGCTTAATCTACGGGATACGGGAAGTTGAATTAAAACATGTTTAGCTACTGCACTCATATGAATAATGATGATGAGAACTTGATGATGATAATGAGCATGGAATCGGGGAGATCTAGGCAAGATTGGTTTACTTGCCGTAGATCTAAGGACCGGTTCATGCCAGCACATGCTAGGAAAACAGTGCCACCACAAGGCCAATATGGGTGTGACTTAGCTGATTAATTAGGTGTGTTGCTAGCTTGTTATGGACCGTTGATGGCGCGGGGAATGGGAGTCGAGGAGGACTGCCCTGGGAACTGCATGGCACAAGAGGGGGCCCGTGGGTGGGAGAATGGTGATTCGAGCCTGCCGGTGAAACCTCAGTGAGTCCATACATCTAGTAGCCCCTTTGTAAAGGCTATTTTGTGATCTCTTGGCCATACACCAACGGTTGTGTACTGGTGTAGGATCGAAGTACACTTGTAAAGCTACCATAGGGGGGATCAATGGTAGATCAAAACTTTTCAGTGGAAACAACAAAACACCCCTCAGCAGAAAACCGATCTGTTAAAGAAACCGTGTGTGCGACTAATCTAAACGTGTTCAACTGTGACAAAACTAGTATAGATTGTAGAGAATCAAGTCACGAAGATGTCACATCAAGAATAATGAAAATCCGTGTAAAGGCTAAGTTTTCGACACATGTTTAAAGTGTTCATCACCACACTACACACCTCATTTGAAGAAAGTGGATGAACACATTTGAAGAGCAACTAACCATTATCAACATGCTCATTAGAGAATAAACTCACCAAAAGCAAAAGTGGTATTTCCCACATGCATCATCTGGGGGCTGGACATTTTGAAAACTCCTACACATTGCTAGGAATGTCCATGCCAAGTTTCACCGAAATTTAAAACCTTTTTGAGGTACTTTTGGGTATAGATAAAAAGAGGGTAGTTTGAACCCACATTCAAATTCAAACTGTTTTTATCCCATGAATACAATAGTGGGAGGCATATTCTTACTCAGCACATTTTTGTGAGCTCACACACCAATTTTCACTCCATTTGGAGTTGATCTTGACATGAGCTAAGTGTAGCAAATCCAAACTTTATTTGAATTTCAAACTGAATATGTGCTGAAATTTAGTCACACCAAACCCAATTTGAATTCTAACCAATTCAAATGGCTCAGAGGTGAATAATTCAAATCACAATGGGCATTTTAGGGCTTACTGTTTACCACAGTGATTTTGAGTTAATTTCAGAGGTTAAAAGAAAAATGGGACCCACATGTCAGCCACTGAGGAAATTTAACCGAGTGGACTTTCAGTGCTCGGGTCCCCGAGCTTCTCCCGAGAGCGCCACCGAGGGGAGGCCGCCGCGCCACCACCTGCTTCTCGCCACGGCCACTGAACTGACTCCCGGGGCCCTTATCTAGGCGTCCGAGCGGTTGCCGATGCTCCCCATCCCTACCCCGACGCGTTCTCGCCCAACAGACTGAAACTCCTCGCCGCCCGAGTGAACTTTCGGTTCCTCATCGCCCGGCCGATCCAGTGATCCTCCCGGCGATCTGAGACTAGCACCGGGTGCGCCAAGTCTTCCTGGACACCCTCGCGCCAGTTCCAAGCCCGGAGCAGTCCTCCCCGAGCTCCACCGCGATGATCTTTTCCCTGCTGGTTCAGCTCGAGCCGCCACCACGGGAACGATCCGTCCGGCCGCCACAGGCCACCGTTCACCGAGCTGTGAACAGCAAAGAGGTTCGCCTTCAGTCCCTCTTTCATTCCCGCAAGCTCCGGCGGCGTGTCAAACACTGCTCAGGCCGGAATTTCATGTTTTGGCGACAGTGTGCAAAAGTGGAGTCTGTACCGATCAGAGAAATTCGTAAGACACACAGCATCACTCATCCTCTCGTGGAGAGGATCACTTCTAGGTGCCCGTACGAGTCCATAGGAGCAGGAACCACGAAGAACTGTGGAAGGAAACCGCTGTTCTTCGAGTTTTAGTAGAAATCCTGATTTCCGGCCTAGGTCGCATGGTGAAAGCCCAACACAGCCCTTCCCGAGCTCCGTGGAGCTCATGTCGACCTTTCCTAAGGTCCACTTATGCTTCCGGACCGTTTGCTCGATGATTGAGGTGCTAGGGAGGTCGGCCAACACGGCCGAAGTCTTTCCGAAGCCGCCACTCGTCGCCGACCAGGTGCCAGTCATTTTCATGTCGAACTGAGCCCGGAATCATGTTCCCCGAGTGAAAGTAGGCAGGGGCAGCCAGAATCGTGAAGTTTGGAGCGCCACAGAGGCTGCCGGTGAGCTCTCCGGTGAGGTCTCGCGGCGGCAGAGCGCGGGCGGCGAGAGGTAGACGAAGGGAGTGGGACCCGGCTGTCAGTGGCTCGTATTTTAAATCGGGATCGGGCTGCGGCTCGGATCCGGTGTGCTGGCACGCAAAAACTCCGTAGACCCCGGTGTGCCGACGCCTCAGCGCACAACACGTGTCCCCGTGGCCCACCAGCAGATTTAAACTTTTCCCCAATTTTCAGATTTCATTCAAACTTCAAATCCTCATAACTTTGGCTAAGGGGCTCCAAATCGAGTGAACCAAATTTTGTTGGATTCAGCTCTCTGAGTACTTTTCATCAAATCAAGTTTCACTTCATGAAAATCCTTATTTCTCCTGAATTAATTCCTCAAAGTTTAAAATGTTTGGAATTTTAACTGGAGAATCCCTTGGAGGAAAATTGTGAAATTTCGCTGGGATGTTCACCAAAACATCCCTGAACTACCATTAAATTTTCAGATCCATTTGAGCTAATTTGTTCCACCTAATGGTGTGATTAGTGAAACTGTTCCAGAGAAAATAGAAAATGTTCAGAAACATTTTCAGAATTTTCCCTGAAATTGTTAACTCATGTCTTTAGCTAGGAACCTTCGAATTAAGTGAGACCAACTCCATTAAAACACTCTGAAAATCTAATTTTCAGAAAGTCATGGCTTGCTCCATGAGAACCCCTAGAATACCCTAAGAGCTCCAATTAAGGTCAAGGACATAATTATTTGTGGGGAGCTCAAATGAGCTTTGCTGCAACTAAAACTTGACCAAGTCTCTGTTTAGGTGGTAACCAAGCCACAATAAAAATTTCAGAGTCATGAGTCTGTCTAGTGAGACTTAGAAGGTTCACAAGCTTAAAACTCAATTTAAATGCATTTAATTAATACATGTACTTCTTATATCATGTAGTCGCTAAGGTCGAGGAGGAACCCGAAGTCCTAGACTTTGTTACTCCGGAGGAGCAGCTAGCCTACGACCAAGAGCAGAAAGGTAAGCTCTGGTTTGCATTAACCTTTTTTACAAATTTTTATTGTTTTGAGCACATAATCGAATACCATTATACCTTGCATTAGAGTCTTGTTTGGAAACCCAAATGCATAACCAAGAAAACCACGGTTTGGGATTAGGATTGAAAACATCATTAGCCACTGCATTGCTAAGATAGAGTAGGATTCGGTACAAGTCGAGTAGTTGGAACTACTCGCGAGGATAGACTGGAGGCACTCGACTCGGGTAGAAATAGCACATGATACACATGGTAAGAAAAATGAGACCGAGCAAAGAGTAAGGGCAGCAGGACATTGGGGCCTGTGTGCTATAGCTCCGCTTGTGTCGATTGAGGACCGAGCCGTGTGCGGGCCTGTTGAACAAGCTAGAACAGTACCGAAGACCTACCGGCTATATGGGAACCGGGAAACCGATGTAACTCGGGTAGCTGGGTGTTGAGGCATAGCTGGTCGTTCAGAGGGTAGGTTGAGAGCTCGAGGTGTAAATCGGCTGGCGGCACTGAGATGCGCGTGCAGAGACCTCTTGCTCGGGACGATTGGACCGGTTCAACATTTGGCTAACAGGTGAAAGGTAGTTGCGTACGACGTCCATTTTGGTTGTTGTAGGCAACATCGAGTACGGGCATATGTCACGGGTTGTTCGGGTAACCCTGCAGGTGTAAATCGATTATAATCGCCGTCCCTCGCGGTCAGTGAGTACCACTTGTTCACTGTACCGTGACGTAGAAAGAACAGGCTAGTCACATGTTAAAATGGTACTGATTGAATGGTGGACGTTGATTGTTAATGATATGCTGTAGTTTAGTGCTAATTAAAGTTCCTTTCAACTTTGGGCAAAGTACATGAGAGAAAGGCGTTTCTTGTTTGATTGCGGGTCTCTCATGTGCCTTAGAGTAAGGTTCTCCACAACCTGCTGCTAAAACTTGAAAGTAAGGTTCCACTAATTAGGCGAGTCCTTGCAACTTGTTTTATCTCCTGTACATATCACCCCTCATGTAGAAGTTCCATGTTTAGGAGAGACGGGTCAGTCTTGCTGAGCCATTGTGCTCACTGCTTGTGTTTGAAGCTTTTGCAGGGTTCTATGAGGAAGGGACTCCCGAGGAGGAGACGGAACCCCAGGAGGGGAACCCCGTCGAGTGGGAGTCGTGCACGCCACCGTGTTAGTGTGCGTGCGTGCTAGCAAGGACACGTTCACGGGCTGAACGTGAACTTGATGCGTAGTCTACGCCCGTGAGTGTAGACTGAACATATTTTGCTGTAAAAATATTCATAAACTCGTTTATGTAATAAACTTTTGCTTCCGCTTTGTACCTTTACTGTGTGTTATCCGGTGCTGTGCAACGCAGCACCCCTCAGCGCGATCCTGGCTCGACAAGACCATGGGGTCGTGTTAGCGTTGGTATCAGAGCTCGCTTGAGGTTTAACGCACTAAAAAGGTCATCTTTTTCAAAAATCCAGTGAGGAACGAGTTAGTAGCCCATATAAGGATGTTATTAGTGTATAGAAAGTGGCATACTAACCTATTTGATTATGTCGGAAAATCATGCATCTCGGGACGTTATGTCTTGGGGGGTGCACGTAAGCGCTGTCCACCAGTGCGCACAAGCTGAAGGGTGGAGCCCCACGGGTGGCAGATAACCCGACTCGCTTTGGTATCCTCTACGATTCTTCATGTCGTTTGGGGTATTCGAGCAACGTCTGTCCCTGGCGGCGTGGTGCAATTTGGGAGACCCCGTCACGTGGTCTGAAACGTGAACACGTAGCTCAAGGCGTGTTTGGCTTGAGAACATCCAGGCGAGTGATGACGGATGGGTGTACGGACTGTATGGATACCGGGCTCGGTGTGCAGCCGAGTCTGACGATTGTGTGAATTATCTGCAGGTATTCTAACCATGAAACGGTAGACGTGTAGTATCCGTGTGCGAGTGACGTTTAGTGCCACTGAACTAACGAAGCCGGCTAAGTCCGGTATAGGTTTTTCTTTGTGAGGACGTAGTACCGACATGCTCTGGTGACGCATCGACGTCACACTCTATTAAATGAGCAACTTCATTGTAAAACTTGAAAGTTTTGATCCAGAGCACTAAAACTTGATGTAATTCCTTCCCTTAATCAGGACATTCAAAGTTAACAAGTTTTCCACTTATAGGCTATTAAGGACAGAGTACCGTGTTTTCAGCCGATAGAAGGCTGAAGTTAATCAGAGGTTATAGATTGAGTAATTTCGAGGTTAGGGTCATATGATACATTTCTGGAAAGCTCTGGAAGAGCATTACAACTTTTATGTTGAGGTCCAGAGGTGTTTCAACCCCTAACCAATCGAAAAATGCAGTAGAGTTGAAACTGTCCTGAAAATAGGGCAGAGCAAATACTCTCTGTAACTCTCTGTAAATTAAGCATAACTTCCTGCATAAAAATCCAAAATAGAACATGATGTAGTTCTTTAAAGCATATGAGATGGGTTACAACGTTGTAACAGAAAGTTTTGTCAGACTGGGAGTACAATTAACTGGAACTCCTGGATTAAACCAGTACCTAAAGCAGGGAGGTGCTGTCCAATGTTCTCCAGAAATTCTGTTAAATTTGGCATCTCATAACTTTTGAACCAGGACAGATCATAGGCCAATCAAATACTTTCTGGAAAGCTATTTAAGTTAGATTTAACTTTGATGTTGAGCTCCAGAATTGGTTTTGCCTTAGCATGGCCTAAACCAGGTTTAAATGGAAACTGGTCAGGGCTGTCATGTTGGACAGCAGACCAGTAGTCAAATTTGTATAAATTTGAACTAGGATTCCAAGTCTTATGAGTTCAATGACATGTTTTATGTTATAACTCAAGGGTTTACTGTTCAAATAAATACTTGACATTTCTCAAATATGTTTTTACAGATGACAGCGGATAAACAGTTCGAGAACGGGTGGGTGGAATCTCACTGTTCTCACCACAGCGGCTATCCGGAAGCATTGAGGCAGATGCTTCAATATTTCGGGTACGACCAGATGCTGCAGTACTTCGCCAAGGAAGAAGGAGAGGAGGGGAACAAGACATGGACAATCCATGTCGAGGTTCCTGCAGGACCTACGCCACTCGGTTGGGCGCCGTTCACCGTTACGGTGAGAGGTAGACAACCCGAGGGAATGTGGCAAGTGGCAGCCCGTGACACCATGTCACGTTTCTGCCAGCTACACGTGAGAGCGATGGGGGGCACTCCATACGCGCTCGTTCCGGTGGAGGGAGGGGCTCATCATGTGTGGGAAGGAAGGTACCGGGAGGCAACCAATCCGGCTTGCCCAAGGTACAACCCCGCGGAGGCAAACCTCAGCCTCCAGATGAGGGCGGTAAAGGCCGTGATGGACAGCCAAGCTGTTCATACGGAGCATCTCGCCGCAAGGCTCAAAGAGAGAAAAAGCCGTGGAGACCATTTCGAGAGTGCTCACAGCGCACTCCGCAATGTGCTCCTTCCGACGATCAAGCGACTGAACGAACAGCATAATCAGTTGCATCGTCTGAAGAAGGCGAAGAAGAAAAGCCGTGTCGATATCGCGGCGTTGCAAGAGCTGGTGCAGACTCTAACCCAGCAGAATGAGGACCTTGCTCAAGAGTGGGACGACGCTATTGAGGAAGGGCAAGGCTGTGAAGAAGACTACAACCAGGCCATGGACGAGGTGCATGCATTGCAGGACCTCGTACCTTTGGTATTGGGCATACCGGTGGTCTTGGGTCTTCCGGCAATGGGAGAACCTGAGATGGGAGAAGAGGTGGTAGATCCGGAGCCACCAGCAGAGGTACCGGAGGAGGACGACCCGCAGGAGGTCGAGTTCTACTCCGAGTAGGGGGTTACGGTTGCCAAGTAGGCCAGCTAGAGTAGCGTAACCCAAACTTTTGTAATCAGTGACATGTCGTGTAGCCAGTAGCGTATGTATAGATAGTGACGACATGAGCACGACTTCTCGGAGACCCGAGAATAATGTATCTTGTATAAAGTTTATGCTTTATCAATATATGTGAATATTGTGCAAATTATTCATGCGTCACTTCAATAACTACTATTGCATAAGGAATTTTAAGTATGACATGTACTGATCGCTGCTGTTTCAAATTTCAGAATGACTTGTACTCGTGCCAACCCAGACGTCGGGGGTTCTAGTCAAGGGGGATAAACCTCCCAACAGCCTCCCGAGGACTCCTCGGGACAGCAGCAGCAACAACAACAGCAAACACCGTCACCGCCACTGCCAACTGTTACATTGGCCGACATCGTGGCGGCAATGGCGGGTTCTCATCAGCAGCACACGGAGTTGCTGCAAACTCTCATCGCCAATACGTCTCGCCCCGAGAGACGTCAAGATCGTGAGGAGCGTCAACAGAGCTCCTACTCCGACTTCCTAGCAACTCATCCCACGGTATTCTCAAGGGCGGATGAACCTCTCGACGCGGACAACTGGCTCCGCGCGATAGAGATGAAGTTTGGGCTGCTCCAACTAAGTGAGCAGTGCAAGACTCAGTTCGCGGTCCAACAGCTCCAGGGATCCACGAGCGTGTGGTGGGCAAATTTCTGTGCTTCACAGCCCACCGACCGAGTTATGACCTGGGCGGAGTTCCGGACGGCCTTCAGGGCCTATCACATACCGCCGGGTCTGATGAAGAGGAAGACGCAGGAATTCTTACACCTGCAACAAGGGAGCCGGAACGCGCTGGAATATTCCAGGGCGTTCAACGATCTTACGCTCTACGCGTCATATCACGCCGATACTGACGAGAAGCGGTGGAACCACTTCTACCAGGGGCTTAACCCGCTCCTGAAGGACAAATTGGCGATGTTCAATCGAGGCAGCCTCAACGACATCATTGATGCTGCGATTGTCCAGGAGGACTCCGGCAAGGAGTTAGCGGCGGCGGAGAGAAAGGGAAGCGCGCCGCAAAGCAGCGGAGAAGGAAGCGGTCCTTCTCAGAAATTCCGGATGGTGAATCGCCCACCATCAGGTCTACGCTGGCAGCCACCACAGAGGTCAATGCCATTCCGCAGTCGGCCATATCCTTCACCGGAATTCAGGCCGGCACTGACAGCACCACCTCCGCAACAAAAACAGCAGCAGCGGGCGATGCCGCGTGCGTATGCACCTCAGCAGCGCATGCCGGGCTTTCATCCCCCAAGCACCGGACAAGCAGTGGTCACATGCTACAGATGTGGTCGCCCAGGACACTTCGCCAGCAGTTGTCTGGAGAGACAACGCGGCGGAGTTGCACCGCAACTTCCGGGGAGGAATCAGCCCCGGAACCCTACTAATGCGCGGCGGGCAAACCCGAGGCCCGGCACTGTCCACCAACTTGCCATAGAGGACGTGCCGGAGGGTGAGCCAATCCTTGCGGGTATGTTCCAACTCCACCAGCATCCCGCCATAGTGTTGTTTGATTCAGGCGCCACGCATAGCTTCATTAGCCAAGCTTTCGTTGATAGATATAGCTTGCAAATACTACCCACTGATAGTCCTTATGTGATCTGTTCACTGGGTGGGAAAATTTCAGCAAGCATGATAGTCCCAAAA
Organism: Neostapfia colusana; assembly: GCA_030760725.1. Classification (NCBI taxonomy): domain Eukaryota; kingdom Viridiplantae; phylum Streptophyta; class Magnoliopsida; order Poales; family Poaceae; genus Neostapfia; species Neostapfia colusana. Next base: position 7,020,274 of record JASWHV010000012.1, on the reverse strand, counting down.
GCACCATTGTGCTTAGAGGATAGAGTATACCCCACGTCTCTCATAAGTTTAGAGGGACAAAAGGTCGATGTCATCTTAGGGATGTCGTGGTTAACCCGCCACGGCGCTGTTTTAGACACCGTCCTCCGAGTTGTGCACTTGAACTCAGAAGTGCACGAGTCTCATTCCTTATTTCTGGACAGTCCAGAAATAAAACTTCCATGTGTCTAGCAATCCACAACCATCAGATTGGAAGATATTCCAGTGGTCCAAGAGTTCCCTGACGTGTTCCCGGATCATTTACCAGGGATGCAGCCCGATAGAGAGGTGGAGTTCAAGATTGAACTTGCACCGGGAACCATGCCAATATCCCGAAGGCCGTACAAGATGGCGCCCAAGGAGTTGGCTGAATTAAAGACCCAGCTAACAGACCTGCTGGAGAAGGGATTCATTAGGCCGAGCTCCTCGCCATGGGGCTGTTCGGCATTATTTGTGAAGAAGAAGGATGAGACATTACGGCTTTGCGTGGACTATCATCCATTAAACGCCGTAACCATCAAGAACAAGTACCCGTTGCCACGGATCGACATGTTGTTTGATCAGTTAGTCAAAGCAAAGATCTTTTCCAAGATGGACTTAAGATCTGGGTACCATCAGATTAAGATAAGGGCTGAGGATATTCCGAAGACGGCTTTCTCGACGAGGTATGGACTTTATGAGTAGCTGGTCATGTCCTTCGGCCTCACCAATGCTCCAGCTCACTTCATATATTTGATGAACTCGGTATTCATGCCGGAGCTGGACATGTTTGTCGTGGTCTTCATCGATGACATCCTGGTATATTCCAAGTCGGAAGAAGATCACAAGAAGCATCTGCGTATAGTCTTGCAATGGCTGCGTGATCACAAGCTATACGCGAAATTCAGCATGTGCGGATTCTGGGTATCGCAAGTGCCTTTTCTCAGGCATATCATCTCAGCGGAGGGTATCGCTGTAGACCCGAGTAAGATCACTCAAGTGCTGAATTGGAAGTCCCCGAGGACTGTTCACGAGGTACGGAGTTTCCTCGGACTCACGGGATATTATCGGAGGTTCATTCCGAACTTCTCGAAGATTGCCAAGCCGATGACGGAGCTACTGAAGAAGGCTACCAAATATGTTTGGAGTCCAGCATGTGAAGCAGCATTCAAGGCTTTAGTTAAGCACCTCACATCAGCACCAGTTTTGGCACAGCCAGACACAACAAAACCATTCGATGTGTACTGCGATGCATCCGGCATTGGGCTCGGATGTGTGCTGATGCAAGACCGAAGAGTGGTCGCGTATGGGTCACGGCAGCTTAGAAACCATGAGCAGAATTATCCAACTCATGACTTGGAGCTTGCTGCCGTGGTACTTGCACTGAAAATGTGGAGGCACTACCTACTCGGTAACCTCGTACATTTATATACCGACCACAAGAGCCTCAAGTACATATTTACTCAGAAGGAGCTGAACATGAGGCAGCGAAGATGGTTATAATTGATAAAGGATTACGAAATAGAAATCCATTATCACCCAGGCAAGGCAAACGTAGTGGCAGATGCGCTGAGTCGCAAGTCACATGTCAACAATCTGACCATCACACCGTTGGAAGAGAGCGAACCACCACTGCATGTAATTCCACACGGAGCTCTCTACAACCTAGCTTTGTCCCCACTATCCGTGAAGAGATAGCGGCAGCCCAGAAGAATGACAAGGGCATGTCACATTTGCGGAGATGAGTAGACAGTGGGGAACTGAAATGTTTCCGGAAGGACAGAGACGGCGTCCTATGGTTCAAGGACCGGATCGTCGTACCCCATAATCCGGAGTTACGGAAGAAATTTTTTGATGAGGCTCACTTGTCAAAATTTTCTATTCACCCCGGCAGAAACAAAATGTATCAAGAACTCAGAAGCAAGTTTTGGTGGACACGGATGAAGTGGGAGATCGCAAAGTACGTGTCCGAGTGTGATACATGTCGAAGGGTGAAGGCAGATCATATGCAGAAACCAGGACTGCTGCAACCACTGGGCATTCCTGCCTGGAAGTGGGAAGATGTGAGCATGGACTTCATCGTCGGTTTACCCACCACTTTTCAAAAACATGATTCTGTGTGGGTGATCGTCGACCGGCTCACCAAAGTTGCCCATTTCATCCCGGTCAACACCAACTACGACACCAAGAAGTATGCTGAACTGTACATCTCAAGGATCCTGTGCCTGTACGGCGTACCCCGTATCATCATATCAGACCGGGGCACTTTATTTGTGTCCCATTTTTGGGAACAGCTGCATGCTGCATTGGGGACGAAGCTGATCCATAGTTCAGCATATCACCCGCAGACGGATGGGCAAACCGAGCGGGTAAATCAGATCCTAGAAGACATGCTACGAGCTTGCGCTATTAACCACGGCAAGAATTAGGATAATCTCTTGCCGTTAGCCGGGTTCTCGTACAACAATGGGTACCAAGCCAGCATCAAGATGGCGCCTTACGAGGCGCTATACCGAAGAAAGTGCCGCACACCATTGAATTGGTGTGAGTCTGGCGAAAGGGTTACCTTCGGGATTGACCATGTCAACAACGCGGAGGAGAAGGTTCGACTGATTCAAGCGAACCTGAAAGCCGCCCAATCCCGACAGAAACAGTATGCGGACCGGAGAAGACGCCCATTGCAGTTCGAAGTCGGGGATCACGTATACCTACGTGTGTCTCCAATGAAGGGCGTAAACAGATTTGGGGTGAGAGGAAAGTTGGCACCCCGATTCATCGGTCCGTTCCAGATTACCGAAAGATGTGGATCAGTAGCATACCGGCTGAAATTACCAGAAGCACTTTCCGGTGTGCACGACGTCTTTCATATTTCCCAGCTGAGGAAGTGTCTCAAGCTATCAACTACCATTCAGCTGGAGGACATAGAGGAACTGAAACCGGATCTCACCTATCGGGAGGAACCGGTTCAGGTTATTGACGAAAAGGCCCGAACCACAAGCAACCACACGTTGTGGTTCTACAAAGTTCTATGGAGTAATCACTCTGTGGACGAGGCGACATGGGAGAGAGAAGGATTTCTTCGCGCTAACTACCCCGACTTTCTCACGTCGCACATCCGATAAATTTCTACCGTCCTCTCTCTCATTTTCACCTTATAATCTCGGGACGAGATTCTTTTAAGGGGGGGGGGAATGTAAAGGCCTCATTTTTTGACACATGTTTAAAGTGTTCAACACCACACTACACACATCCTTTGAAGAAAGTGGATGAACACATTTGAAGAGCAAGTAACCATTATCAACATGCTCATTAGAGAATAAACTCACCAAATGCAAAAGTGGTATTTCCCACATGCATCATCTAGGGGATGGACATTTTTAAAACTCCTACACATTGCTAGGAATGTCAATGCCAAGTTTCACCCAAATTTTAAACCTTTTTGAGGTACTTTTGGGTATAGATAAAAAGAGGGTAGTTTGAACCCACATTCAAATTCAAACTGTTTTTATCCCATGAATACAAAAGTGGGAGGCATATTCTCACTCAGCACATTTTTGTAAGCTCACACACCAATTTTCACTCCATTTGGAGTTGTTCTTGACATGAGCTAAGTGTAGCAAATTCAAACTTTATTTGAATTTCAAACTGAATATGTGCTGAAATTTAGTCACACCAAACCCAATTTGAATTCTAACCAATTCAAATGGCTCAGAGGTGAATATTTCAAATCACAATGGGCATTTTAGGGCTTACTGTTTACCACAGTGATTTGGAGTTAATTTCAGAGGTTAAAAGAAAACTGGGACCCACATGTCAGCCACTGAGGAAATTTAACCAAGTGGACTTTCAGTGCTCGGGTCCCCGAGCTTCTCCCGAGAGCGCCACCAAGGGGAGGCCGCCGCGCCACCATCTGCTTGCCGCCACGGCCACTGAACCGACTCCTGGGGCCCTTATCTAGGCGTCCGAGCGGTCGCCGATGCTCCCCATCCCTACCCCGACGCATTCTGGCCCAACAGACTGAAACTCCTCGCCACCCGAGTGAACTTTCGGTTCCTCATCGCCTGGCCGATACAGTGATCCTCCCGGCGATCTGAGACCAGCACCGGGTGTGCCAAGTCTTCCTGGACACCCTCGCGCCAGTTCCAAGCCCGGAGCAGTCCTCCCCGAGCTCCACCGCGACGATATTTTTCCTGCTGGTTCAGCTCGAGCCGCCACCACGGGAACGATCCGTCCGGCCGCCACAGGCCACCGTTCACCGAGCTGTGAACAGTAAAGAGGTTCGCCTTCAGTCCCTCTTTCATTCCTGCAAGCTCCGGCGGCGTGTCAAACACTGCTCAGGCCGGAATTTCATGTTTTGGCGACGGTGTGCAAAAGTGGAGTCTGTACCAATCAGAGAAATTTGTAAGACACACGGCATCACTCATCCTCTCGTGGAGAGGATCACTTCTAGGTGCCCGTACGAGTCCATAGGAGCAGGAACCACGAAGAACCATGGAGGGAAACCGCTGTTCTTCGAGTTTTAGTAGAAATCCCGATTTCGAGCCTAGGTCGCACGGTGACAGCCCAACACAGCCCTTCCCGAGCTCCGTGGAGCTCATGTCGACCTTTCCTAAGGTCCACTGATGCTTCCTGACCGTTTGCTCGAGTGATTGAGGTGCTAGGGAGGTCGGCCGACAGGGCCGAAGTCTTTCCGAAGCCGCCACTCGTCGCCGACCAGGTGCCGGTCATTTTCATGTCGAACTGAGCCTGGAATCATGTTCCCCGAGTGAAAGTAGGCAGGGTCGGCCAGAATCGTGAAGTTTGGAGCGCCACAGAGGCTGCCGGCGAGCTCTCCGGCGAGGTCTCGCGGCGGCAGAGCATGAGCGGCGAGAGGTAGACGAAGGGGGTGGGACCCGGCTGTCAGCGGCTCATATTTTAAATCAGGATCGGGCTGCGGCTCGGATCCAGTGTGCTGGCACGCAAAAACTCCGTAGACCCCGGTGTGCCAACGCCTCAGCGCACAACACGTCTCCCCGTGGCCCACCAGCAGATTTAAACTTTTCCCCGATTTTCAGATTTTATTCAAACTTCAAATCATCATAACTATGGCTAGGGGGCTCCAAATTGAGTGAACCAAATTTTGTTGGATTCAGCTCTCTGAGTAATTTTCAGCAAATCAAGTTTCACTTCATGAAAATGCTTATTTTTTCCTGAATTAATTCCTCAAATTTAAACTCTTTGGAATTTTAACTGAAGAATCCCTTGGAGGAAAATTCTGAAATTTTGCTGGGATGTTCACCAAAATATCTCTGAACTACCATAAAAATTTTAGATCCGTTTGAGCTCATTTTATCTACCTAATGGTGTGATTAGTGAAACTGTTCCAGAGAAAATAGAAAATGTTCAGAAACATTTTCAGAATTTTCTGTGAAATTGTTTAGCTCATGTCTCTAGCTAGGAACCTTCGAATTAAGTGAGACCAACTCCATTAGAACACTATGAAAATCTAATTTTCATAAAGTCATGGCTTGCTCCATGAAAACACCTAGAATAACCTAAGAGCTCCAATTAAGGTCAAGGACATAATTATTTGTGGGGAGCTCAAATGAGCTTTGTTGCAACTAAAACTTGACCAAGTCTCTGTTTAGGTGGTAACCAAGCCACCATAAAAATTTCAGAGTCATTGAGTCTGTCTAGTGAGACTTAGAAGGTTCACAAGCTTAAAACTCAATTTAAATGCATTTAATTAATACATGTACTTCTTATATCATGTAGTCGCTAAGGTCGAGGAGGAACCCAAAGTCCTAGACTTCGTTACTCCGGAGGAGCAGCTAGCCTACGACCAAGAGCAGCAAGGCAAGCTCCGGTTTGCATTAACCTTTTTTACAAATTTTTATTGTTTTGAGCACATAATTGAATACCATTATTCCTTGTATTAGAGTCTTGTTTGGAAACCAAAATGCATAGCCAAGAAAACCATGGTTTGGGATTAGGATTAAAAACCTCGTTAGCCACTGCATTGCTAAGATAGAGTAGGATTCGGTACAAGTCGAGTAGTTGGAACTACTCGCGAGGATAGGCTAGAGGCACTCGACTCGGGTAGAGATAGCACATGATACACATGGTAAGAAAAATGAGACCAAGCGGAGAGTAAGGGCAGCAGGACTTTGGGGCCTGTGTGCTATAGCTCCGCTTGTGTCGATTGAGGACCGAGCTGTGTGCGGGCCTGTTGAACAAGCTAGAACAGTACCGAAGACCTACCGGCTATATGGGAACCGGGAAACCGGTGTAACTCGGGTAGCTGGGTGTTGAGGCATAGCTGGTCATTCAGAGGGTAGGTTGAGAGCTCGAGGTGTAAATCGGCTGGCGGCACTAAGATGCGCGTGCAGAGACCTCTTGCTCGGGACGATTGGACCGGTTCAATATTTGGCTAACGGGTGAAAGGTAGTTGCGTACAACGTCCGTGATGGTTGTTGTAGGCAACATCGAGTACGGGCGTACGTGACGGGTTGTTCGGGTAACCCTGAATGTGTAAATCGATTATAATCACCGTCCCTCGCGGTCAGTGAGTACCACTTGTTCACTGTACCGTGACGTAGAAAGAACAGGCTAGTCACATGTTAAAATGGTGCTGATTGAATGATGGACATTGATTGTTAATGATATGCTGTAGTTTAGTTCTAATTAAAGTTCCTTTCAACTTTGGGCAAAGTACATGAGAGAAAGGCGTTTCTTGTTTGATTGCGGCTCTCTCATATGCCTTAGCGTAAGATTCTCCACAACCTGCTGCTAAAACTTGAAAGTAAGGTTCCACTAATTAGGCGAGTCCTTGCAAATTGTTTTATCTCCTGTACCTATCACCCCTCATGTAGAAGTTCCATGTTTAGGAGAGATGGGTCAGTCTTGCTGAGCCTTCGTGCTCACTGCTTGTGTTTGACGCTTTTGCAGGGTTCTATGAGGAAGGGACTCCGAGGAGGAGACGGAACCCCAGGAGGGGAACCCCGTCGAGTGGGAGTCGTGCACGCCGCCGTGTTAGTGTGCGTGCGTGCTAGCAAGGACACGTTCACGGGCTGAACGTGAACTTGATGCATAGTCTAAGCCCGTGAGTGTAGACTGAACATATTTTGCTGTAAAAATGTTCATAAACTCGTTTATGTAATAAACTTTTGCTTCCGCTTTGTACCTTTACTGTGTGTTATCCGGTGCTGTGCAACGCAGCACCCCTCAGCGTGATCCTGGCTCGACAATCCCGTGGCATCGTGTCAATCCATTTAGAGAAACTCAAGTTACAATCGAAAGATCGAACAAAGGTCAATCTGTCCTACGCGAGAAAAACAGTTCTAGAATACTGCAAAGAAACTCGTGTAGATCAGAAACCACAAATTCAATGACCGTTAAATTTTCACAAATGATATATAATCAAGTTGTGAACACTACCCAAAAATAATCACATCAATTGGATCTGTAAAACTCGAGTTATGATAAAACCACCGAAGCAAGGTAGTGCTGAACAGAAACTCGACGAGAAAAACTTATCTGAAACAAGTCGGACGAACAAGGCACAAAAGTTCCTTTAGAATACGAATTTTATTTATCAAAACACAAGAGGAACAGCCCCAAAGTCATGCACCACGAGCTCTGACCTCCCTTGCTTATATAACCAGCCCGAAGGCCAACTCAACTCAAACTAGGACTCCTACTCCTACTTGGATTTAAACTGTAACTTTACAATACTGCTTAGGACTCTTCTATACATAGATAGAAGCAATCTTAAGACTTCCAAACACCTTAGGAACGTATCCCACATTCCTAAATAACTCAAATTCGTGACCCACACGAAATCCTATCATAACCAACTCAAAACTTTCCATATTTGAGTCAAACACGACTCAGCCGCAGCCTGAGTCCATAACCTAGTCGGTTGGACCTTTCCGACCAATTCTTTACGTCCACATCTCTTCATCACGCCTTGGAACCATGCAGCCACGTCCATGCACTCCTTGCATACGTGCAAACATCTTCCAACAACGTCCAAGATACCTTCATATGCATTGTTCTTGATTCAAACATACTGCACAACCTCCCGATCAACTCAACCACAATTCCTTCCGAACTTGGTTGTTGAACCTCATCTTCTCCCTAAGACTAGTTCAATGGATCCTGTCACCAGCCATGTCTTGAACTCAAGCAACACCTGCACATGAATAAACAACTAATACTTCCGAGCACAAGTCCTCGACTTGACTCTCGTTAGTTCCGAAACTACAACATCTTACGTGAGCACCTCACATAAGCATGTTGTAAACCATAGCAAAATGATATCAGCCATAACCAACAAAACAAACCAAAAACTTAGTAAATAATACTAAGCAAACTTTCCATAATAGTAAAGCAAGTTCGAAACATTGCAAGTTAAAAGTAGAACCATTGCAATAAAGCTCCAAAACTTACCAAAGCTAACCGGACCTTGAGCCGGAGCTTACCAAAGCTAGTCGGACCCAGCGCCGGAGCTTACTAAAGCTTAGTCGGACCTAGCACGGAACTTACCAAAGCTAGTCGGACCAAGCACCGGAGCTAGCAAAAACAAGTCGGACCTAGGCAAAATAAGTCAGACCTAGACAAAGCAAGTCGGACCTTACGTCGGACCTTGCAGGAGCTCGGACCTAGAGTCGGACCTTGTTAAAAAGGTGTTTTTGTAGTATTCAAAACTTTTATCGTCAAAGCCAATGTATTCAGCACACATAGGCCTCACAATGTCCCCCTTGATGAATGCATTGGCAACACCACTTAAAATCCGAACATTGGCTTATTCACATGAAAAGTTTTGAAAACATTTTCTCCCCCTTTGTAAATCAGAATTAAAATGAGAAGAAAAACAAAAATACCAAAAATTCTCCCCCTGAGAAGAATCGTGCCAAAACAATTGTGAATGTGTTCAATGTGTGATCAATTTCTCCCCCTTTGACAATGTATTCAGCAAGGTACAAAAGAGAAATTTTAATTTGTTATGAGCACATTATAATATATACATATAAAACAAAGCTCATCCAAATCATACTATCAAGTAACTTACACTAACACATCAGTGAGATACATAAAGTAGTGTAAGCCATGCTAGAGATCAAGTGTAATTTTCAATTTAAGCAAGTCATGATCTCACAAACTTAACTATTTCAAGACCTGAAAGCATGACACTTGTTGCTGCATTTTATTTAACATTTAAAGCACAAATTTTGATCTTATGACATTTGCAAGAGATTATATGCAGCATCAGCCTTGTTCTAACCAACCAAGCCAAGCCTATGTCATTTAACAGTCAGAAGCTTAAGGACATGGTTTTAGTCATACACAACTCCTTTCAAGTTCATATCTAAGTGCAATGATAAGCCATCTCAAAAGAAGAAGTGCGATGCATGCATATTCTCTTGATCTTTTCTAATTTTTTTATTTGAACATAAAAACTCAACATGTGAGTTGATTACTTGATTAATTCTTTATGATTAAAAGCACTTGTGAGCATGCAACAAGTTCAAAACAGCATAAAGTTCGACCATGACCAGATTTAGTGTAAGTAATTATTCCAGTTACTAGACATGGTAAAAACTACAAAATGTATAACACGAGTAATGTAGTAAGAACTTTCAGCATGAAAAAGGAATCACAAAGTCATATATGCATGAAATACTATGATCATATTATTATAATTTCAGATTCACACATAGACTTCCCATGTTTCAAAATTCTCCCTCAATTTAAGCCATGAGGATGCATAACCCCTATTTCACTACGAATGTAACAAAAACGAGTGAAATCCAAATGTTTTGTAAAAATGTCAGCCAATTGTTGTTCGGTATCTACATGGTGAAGCACAATGTTTCCTTTTTCGACATTATCACGGAGAAAGTGATACCTAATGTCAATGTGCTTAGTTCTCGAATGTTGCACGGGGTTTTTAGCAATGCAAATGGCACTAGTGTTATCACAAAACAGTGGAACACTATCTAGATCAACCCCATAGTCCTTAAGTGTTTGAATAATCCAAAGAATTTGTGAGCAAGCACTAGCAGCAGCTACATATTCAGATTCGGCTGTGGATTGTGCAACTGAACTTTGTTTTCTAGAGGACCAGGCAACAAGTGAATTACCAAGGAAATGACAAGCACCAGAAGTACTTTTCCTATCAATCCTACAACCCCCAAAATAAGCATCGGAAAAAGCTTTCAAAGTAACGGTTGAGGAAGAAGGAAGAAAAATGCCAAAATTTTGAGTTCCATGTAAGTACCTGATAATCCTTTTGACGGCTTGACGATGTGAAGCACGTGGAGAGGCTTGAAACCATGCACAAATACATACGCTGAATTGTATGTCCGGTCTTAATGCCGTGAGATACAAAAGTGATCCGATCATGCTTCTATATTCTTTTTGATCAACGGGATCACAATCTTCATCAAGTTCAAGTGTTGTTGCTGTTCCCGTTGGTGTCCGAAGAGGCTTGCTTTTGTCCATGTTGAAGCACCTTAGGAGATCTTTTGTATAGTTTGTTTGATGCACAAAGGTACCCTCCTTGGTTTGTTTGATTTGCAGCCCCAAAAAGTACGTGAGTTCTCCCATCATACTCATCTCAAATTCTGAACTCATCATAGCTGAAAACTTGGACACAAGATCATGAGAAACACAACCAAAGATAATATCATCCACATACACTTGAACGAATAATGAGTCATTACCATTCTTAAGCACAAAAAGAGTTTTATCATCCTTGCCCATGGTAAACCCCTATTCAAGTAAGAATGTTTTTAACCTATCATACCATGCTCTAGGGGCTTGTTTGAGACCGTACAAGGCTTTGGACAGTTTGTAAACATGATTAGGAAAATTTGGATTTTCAAAACCAAGTGGTTGTTTGACATAAACCTCCTCATCTATGTAGTCATTAAGAAAAGCACTTTTAACATCCATTTGATATAGCTTAAAACCTTTAGATGCAGCAAAAGCTAACAAAATTCTTATTACTTCTAATCTAGCAACAGGAGCAAAAGTTTCATCAAAATCTATACCTTCAACTTGTGTGAAACCTTGAGCAACCAACCTAGCCTTATACCTAACCACAACCCCATCCTCACTTTGTTTATTTTTAAACACCCATTTAGTTCCAATTAAAGTGTGACCTTGAGGTGGAGGTACAAGTTTCCAAACATTATTTCTTTCAAAATTTTCTAACTCTTCTTGCATGGCAATAATCCAAGATTCATTAGTGAGTGCGTGTGATATATCTTTGGGTTCAAAAGAAGCAACAAAAGCAGAATGAGCATGAGAATTGGGGTCGAAAAACCTGGATCTTGTAACTCGTTCATGCAAGCTTCCAATAATTTGTTGTGGAGGATGACTTTTGAGAATCCGGAGGGGAGTGGACACTTCACAAGCTTCTTCTTCTTCATGTTCATCACAAATAGATGAGCTTGTGACGTGAGGAGGATCTGGACCAGCAATGGTGGTCGTCGGTGCTGGCTGTGAATCAAGATCAGGAGCTGGAACAATGTCATTAGCTGCTGAATTTTCGGGCAGCAGCACCACTTCTTCCTCTTCTTCAACGAAAATACTCTCCCCCTGCGGATATGGATCCGGACCTGCAATATTTGAACTAGTACGTGGGCTAGATTCATCAAAAGAAAACTCACAAGTCTCCACAATTTTGTTAGTATCAAGTAAAAGCACACGGTAGCCTCTAGTATGAGATGGATAACCAAGAAATATGCCATCAACAGATCTAGCTTCAAATTTATCAAGAATACCATGTTTATTAACAAAGCATTTGCATCCAAAGACCCTAAAGTGTGTGACACTAGGCCTATGTCCAAACCTGAGCTCATATGGTGTTTTACCTAGCTTAGCACGCAAGAAAACACGATTTGAGACATAACAAGCGGTTGCAATTGCATCAGCCCAAAATTTCCTAGGAGTTTGATATTCATCAAGCATAGTCCTATCCATCCCAACTAAGGTTCTGTTCTTTCTCTCTACAACACCGTTTTGTTGAGGTACATATGGTGAAGAAAATTGATGATCTATTGCATTTTCAGCACAAAAGTGATCAAACGATTGATTTTTAAATTCGGTTCCCTTATCACTTCTAATTGCTCTTAAAGATCCTGGGTGATTAATTGATAATCTAAGAAATAAAGTTCTAAAGTGACTAAAAGCTTCATTCTTCGATGCCATAAAGTAAAGCCAAGAGTATCTAGAATAGTCATCAACAATCACAAGAACATACCATTTACCTCCGAAGGATTGAACACGTGAAGGTCCTACGGTGTCAAGGTGTAAAAGTTGACCCGGTTCAGTTGTCATGGTCATTGTGAGAGGAGCATGTGAACCTGCAACCATCATAGCATGTCTACAAGAAGAGCACACAATTTCTTTGTCCCCTTTAAGCTTAGGTAGCCCACATATTTCGATCAAGAGCACTAACACGCGTGAGATGATCAAAGCCTACGTGACCAAGTCTACGATGCCAAAAAATATAAATCTTTGGAATCATTTGCAACTAGACATCTATGCTTAGAGGAAGACATATCAAAATCAGCTTTAAAAACTCTTCCAAACCGAGACATGTTAAAAATAAGCTCACTATTTGAACCTACAACTTTGCAGCAGTTTTTATTGAAAATAATTTCCAGATTTTCATCTAGCAATTGTGAAACAGAAAGCAAGTTGTATCTCAAATTTTTGACAAGTACCACATCATTCAAAGTGTAGTGATCATTTACTCTAACCGAACCCTTAGCAATTATAGGAGTTGAAGAATTATCGGCAAAAGTAACATTCTCTACATGTGACAAAAAAGAGAGAGAGGAGAACCATTCTTTGTTATCGGTCATGTGGCGTGAGCAACCTGAATCCACAATCCAAATGTTCTCCTTCCTCAATCGTGTAACCTACATAGAAGCACAATACGTCGATGACTCAATACTGGGGTTAGTTAAAAGTTATTTAGGAATCTAGTATGGAGTCACACGATGTCCAGCAGGAATAACATGCGAAAGCTGAGATAAAACAACAGGTTTATGAGTCAAAGTTTGAGATTTTTTGTTCTTAACTACTGACCTATGAGGTGTTACTTGTGTAGCACGAAAATCAGTAGCTCCGGAGGCAAAAATAGAAGGTCCAAAGGCAAAAACTGAAGCTCCGGAGGCAAAAACTGAAGCTCTGGAGGTAAACTTTGAATAATTCTGACTCATAACAACAGGTTGCATGTTCCTGACATTCGGTTTAGTATGTGCAGCAAATTTTGCATGAGAGTTATAAGATCTAGCTTGCATTCTTTCCTTTTTATGTTGTTTAGCTAGTCTATAACAAAAATCTATGACATGACCATCTCTACCACAATAGGTACAATGAAATTTAGCTTCGTGTGCATGTCTAGATGAGCATGCAGTATACTTATTTGAACCCGAATGTAAAAACACTCCTGCAGATTTAAAAACCACTTCTTTTTGTTTAGGAACTGTTTGAATCAAACCACTTCCTAATGATTTTACAATTTTAGGTGGATGTTCCTTAGTATGAGCATGTGAATCAAAACCTAAACCAGTTTTATCATTGCAAGACTTGGAAGAATTCAGCAGCAAGTTTAGGTTCTTATTCCCATTACAAAACCGATCTAATGTCTTATGCATGTTATCAAATTTATTTGATAGATCAAGGCAATTTTCACATGAAGTTTTTCCTTTTAATTTGCAATTGGAATAATATTTAACTTCATGAGAACGTAAAGCATTGTTCAATATAGAAATTTCTTTCATAGCATCTTGTAGTTTCTTATTAAGATCATCGCAAGTAGAACAATGCAAATCAATTGTAGAACAACAAGCATCTTTCAAGTTTTTATCATTAAGTGCAGCAAGCTTTTTGTTCTTTTCGATTTCAAGTTCAAGTTTATCAAGTGTGGAGGTGTGTGCACTTCTTAGAGAGGACAATTGTTCATATATTAAATCACATGAGGAACAACAATCATCACTAGGAATCAAGGATTTTAAACGATTAATTTCAGATTCTAGTGACTCAATTTTAACAGCATTGTCCCTAAGCTTTTTGTCCTTTTTCTTAACAATAATAGTGGCACGAGAAATAGCATCACACATTTCTTTGCAAGTGGGACATACCTCTTCGTTGTCACTGTTGTGTTTTGCATCCTCCATACTTGATTTTGATTTGCCCGCCATGAAGCACAAGTTTGCCAGATCATCTTCATCTTCATCACTTCCAATGTCTACATCACTCGAGCCAAGTTCTTGAACTGCGGTGATGAAACTGTTTATCAGTTTGCGTCCTATAAAACCCTTCTTTTTATTGTTGGTGTTGCCAAAAGAGAACTTGACTTTATTCTGCTTTTCATCACGGTTAGAAGGACCTGAAAGGTTAGGGCAATCTGTACGAAAGTGTCCTGTCTTACCACATTCAAAGCATCGTTGAGGTCCGGAGCTTCCTCTCCTTCTAGTTCTCACATTTTGCAATGCTTTTGAGAACCTAGTAGAAAGAAGTACTAGCTCCTCCTCTGGAAACTCCTCAATCTGTTCCAGGGTTAGTGAAGACAGCAAAGCAAGTGTATTGCTAGATGATTGGCTCGAGCTAGGCATATCATGTTGTGAGACAAATGCAATAGTCTTATTTGGGTTCTTACGTGATATAATGTCAATTTCATGAGTTTTTAGCTTAGAATAAAGCACATCTAATGTAAGAGTACTCATGACAGTGGATTCACGTATGGATGTTACTTTCATCTCCCAAATTGACATGTCTAATGCACTTAGTAATTGCCTAGCATTTTCAGCATCTGAAAATTTAACATTGACACTACGCAAGTTGCTGAGAATTTTATTAAAGCGAGCAAAGAGGTCATCAATGGACTCACCGGGTTGCATCTCAAAGCGCATGTACTCTTTCTTGAACATATCCTGTATTACCTCCTTGATCGTGTTGGATCCTTCGTGGTAGTCACAAAGTGCTCTCCACACATAGTACGCCGATCGGAGGTGTGCAACATGGTTGAAGTCGCTCTGAGTTAGTCCTTGTATGATCAAGTTCTGAGCCTTGTTGTTGTTGTCGACATCTCCCATGCTTGTAGCCATGACTTGATCGTTTGAAGGCACATCATAAGGCTTGTACACCTTTTCCCATATTGCAAAGCCTTGCGCCTGGATAAAAGCTTCCATGCGTGCCTTCCAAACCTGAAAATCAATACCACTAAACACACAAGGTTTGGCGGAGTATTTCTCCATGATGATTAGTCAAAACACGTGCAAATCACAAAGATTAGATCAACCTGGCTCTGATAACAATTGTAGGATCGAAGTACATGTGTAAAGCTACCAGAGGGGGGTGAATGGTAGATAAAAACTTTTCAGCGGAAGCAACAAAACACCCCTCAGCAGAAAACTGATCTGTTAAAGAAACTGTGTGTGGGACTAATCTAAACGTGTTCAACTGTGTCAAAACTAGTATAGATTGTAGAAAATCAATTCACGAAGACGTCACATCAAGAATCATGAAAATCCGTTGAGAGAAACTCAAGTTACGATCGAAAAATCGAACAAAGGTCAATCTGTCCTACGCGAGAAAAACAGTTCTGGAATACTGCAAAGAAACTCGTGTAGATCAGAAACCACAAATTCAATGACCGTTAAAGTTTCACAAATGATAGATAATCAAGTTGTGAAGACAACCCAAAAAGAATCACATCAATTGGATCTGTAAAACTCGAGTTATGATAAAACCACCGAAGCAAGGTAGTGCTGAACAGAAACTCGACGAGAAAAACTTGTCTGAAACAAGTCGGACGAACAAGGCACAAAAGTTCCTTTAGAACACGAATTTTATTTATCAAAACACAAGAGGAACAGCCCCAAAGTTGTGCACCACGAGCTCTGGCCTCTCTTGCTTCTATAACCAGCCCGAATGCCAACTCAACTCAAACTAGGACTCCTACTCCTACTTGGATTCAAACTGTAACTTTCCAATACTTCTTAGGACTCTTCTATACACAGATAGAAGCAATCTTAAGACCTCCAAACACCTTAGGAACGTATCCCACATTCCTAAAATAACTCAAATTCGTGACCCACATGAAATCCTATCATAACCAACTCAAAACTTTCCATATTTGAGTCAAACACGACCCAGCCGCAGCCTGAGTCCATAACCTAGTGGGTTGGACCTTTCCGACCAATTGTTTACGTCCACATCTCTTCATAACGCCTTGGAACCATGCATCCACGTCCATGCACTCCTTGCACACGTGCAAATATCTTCCAACGACATCCAAGATACCTTCATATGCATTATTCTTGATTCAAACATACTGCACAACCTCCCGAGCAACTGAACCACAATTCCTCCCGAACTTGGTTGTTGAACCTCATCATTTCCCTAAGACTAGTTCAATGGATTCCGTCACCAGCCATGTCTTGAACTCAAGCAACACCTGCACATGAATAAACAACCAATACTTCTTAGCACAAGTCCTCGACTTGACTCTCGTTAGTTCCGAAACTACAACATCTTACGTGAGCACCTCACATAAGCATGTTGTAAACCATAGCAAAATGATATCAGCCATAACCAACAAAACACACCAAAAACTTAGTAAAATAATACTAAGCAAACTTTCCATATGAGTAAAGCAAGTTTGAAACATTGCAAGTTAAAAGCAGAACCATTGCAATCAAGCTCCGAACCTTACCAAAGCTAACCAGACCTTGAACCGGAGCTTACCAAAGCTAGTCGGACCAAGCGCGAGAGCTTACTAAAGCTTCATCGGACCTAGCATGGAACTTACCAAAGCTAGTCGGACCTAGCACCGGAGCTAGCAAAAACAAGTTGGACCTAGCCAAAATAAGTCAGACCTAGACAAAGCAAGTCGGACCTTACGTCGGACCTTGCCGAAGCTACCCAAAACAAGTCGGACCTATCGTCGGACCTTGCAGGAGCTCGGACCTAGAGTCGGACCTTGTTAAAAAGGTGTTTTGGTAGTATTCCAAACTTTTATCATCAAAGCCAATGTATTCAGGACACATAGGTCTCACAACTGGTATAATGGAGGTTCCGCAGTCGCCGACGGGTGACGAAATCAAGAACTTGTGGGTAAAGTGGTGCCACCTCTGCAGAGTGTAAAACTATCCTGATAGCCATGCTTCTGGTCACAAGCATCTGGCCAACTCACATGATTAGAGGGAAAACTTGGGATTGTTATTCGGTATGGTTATGGTTTGGTCATTGGGATTGGTTTTGGGACTGTTTTGAGTCATGAAAATGAGTTTGGTTTTGGTTATATGAATATGAGATGGTTATGAATATTTATGAGCATGAGATGAACTTGAGAAAGACTAATGGCTGGATGAGATTTGATAAATGGTGAATTATGATGAAAGAATGTTGCTGTTTTACTTGATTATATTGGGATTAAATTCATCTAGACTTAGTTGCTGTTTTTATCATGTTTGTGAAATAAAATTTGCTTGCTGCAATGAGCCTTTTTATAACCTTGTTGTAAGCTATATGTCATACTTTTCTCGCACCTGCTGAGTACGACATGTACTCACCCTTGCATTCCCACGTATACATCAGCTACGGGAGAAGAATATTTCGAGGAACATGTGGAGTACTAGGCGTGCGCACTATCGTCAACATGCCTGTAGAGTCGAAGATGGAGCCTGCTGTCTTTAGTCACTTTCCGCTGTCGTTAGAGTCTTCCGCTGCAGGAATAAGTTAGTTAATCATGAGTGAGACATTGAGTCATTGTAATAGAGTAACTAAACACTATTTATTTGTGGTTATATTCTGAATTCAGTTTGTGGATTACATGTGTATGTGTGATGAACATCCTGGGCACACATATGCATTCACTTGGTTCTATTTTCGGAACCGGGTGTCACAGATTGGTATCAGAGCCACGTTGACCGTAGGACGTAAGCCTAGGTAGAATGGACACTCTAAAACACATAGGAACACCCTTCTAAACTGCTATTTTTGAAAATTGCTTGCTGCTGCACTTTACTTGTCAATTCAGCCACCGTAAAGTGCTATTTTCAGCCCCTCCTTTTTTTTCTCTTCCTTTGGACAGCAACACCTTTGCTTTCTTGCTCTATAGCTTCTGAAGTTTTGGGTTTATTTCTTCCTTCTCCTAAGCTTCTCATGTCTTATTTATAGATGCCGGTGATTAGGAGCACAACACGCATAAGGACTCGTCCACCACCACATGGGAGTGCACTTAACCTCATTGAGGTGTCCGATGGACCATATTGGGAGGAGGTGAAGATAGAACCTCATTATGAAGATGAAGTCAATAGCTCTATGCATGAGGAGGTCCGGAAGAGGTGGAACCATTCAAAGACAACATGGAGGATGATCCGCAAGAACGGCATTGGTACGCACCTCAGGAGGAGTTAGACGCGGGCTTACACCCCGTGGAGCCTCATGAAGCTATGTCGGAAGGAGATGAATCCGAAGAGGAGCCACCCCCTGCTGAGGCCGAGAATGAAAGTGATGAATGGGCCAACCATTCAGATCAAGAATTGAGGTCCGACGGAATGGAAGGAGGACACATATCCAGGGAGCTCAAAGAATTTCTGGTTTGCTGC
This sequence comes from Neostapfia colusana, assembly GCA_030760725.1. Classification (NCBI taxonomy): domain Eukaryota; kingdom Viridiplantae; phylum Streptophyta; class Magnoliopsida; order Poales; family Poaceae; genus Neostapfia; species Neostapfia colusana. Next base: position 7,001,663 of record JASWHV010000012.1, on the reverse strand, counting down.
AGCTTATACCCAGAATATCTTCTCAAGAAAGTCCCTCGTCTCGGACATGAAGAGTGGAAGGCTGAAGTAACCATCCTATCTAATGGTAGGGTTGTCACTCGGCACTTCACACTCACAGGGAGAGCTACAAGGGCAGAAGCTATCAATGATGCTGCATGGGATGCACTCACCGGACTGTGCTACGCCTTCCGTGAGCAGCTTGAGAACACAACTTTTTGAGCTAAACCTGTATCGGAAGAGTGGTACAAGGGAGATCATTGGACCCCATGTAGGAGCTCTTTCCAACCCACAAGCTGCTGACAAGTCTCAGAGGTTGCTCGTGGAGTTAGGAAACCGCTACGCAAGCGCACAAGAAGAGTTCTGTTACCTCCGCAAGAAGCTGTATTTGTTGGAGAAACAAGAGGAGACTCGTGTCAACGCGGGAGCAAATGGAGCAACAGCGTCTTCTAACCCTACATGGACTGCCGACTCACCATGGCGTGCACCCATGTATGGACCACCCCCATCACACGGCGAGAACAGCACCAGTTCTCACGATTAAGTTTAGGTTTCCATCGAATAAAGCTGTAATAGGAACGATAAGATCGTTGTAGCTTGAATAAGAATGGTGTGCTAAACTTTTGTGATGATTGCTTGTGTTTGTGTGCCGATGTGAGTTGTGGGACGCTTCGGCGAATGTCCACATCTACACATAGTGGAGAGATGTGAGATGCTTCGGCACGTGTTCACATCCTCATATAGGCTGAAATTAATAAAAGAAGTTGCTTAGTTCATACACCTTGATGCATATGGTTGGGAAGTCAAATCTGAATTCTATCTCATATAATGTCCGAAAGTAAGCCTTAAAATAAGGGGGGTAGACTTTCTTGCCAACTTTATTGTCTTGGATTCCCAAGGGATTGACATATTACTTGGAATGGATGGGTTAAGCAAGCACAACGGACTGATTCAATGTGCTGAGAAGATCGTGCAGTTGACAAGTGAGCACGGTACTCATGTTAAGTTCGAGGTAACCCAACCGGCAACCGAGAAGGCAGCGCTGAACCACGTCGAAGAAGAAACATTGGAAAGCATTCCGGTGGTTCAAGAATATTCAGATGTGTTCCCGGAAGAACTTCCAGGTATGCCACCTGACGGGACATTGAATTTGCTATTGATTTAGTACCCGGAACTGCACCTATTGCGAAGAGGCCGTATATGATGCCCGCTAATGACTAGTGGAGCTCAAGAAGCAAATTCAGGAGCAGCTAGAAAAGGGTTTTATACGCCCAAGCTCGTCACCATGGGGAGCCCCCGTGCTCTTCGTAGACAAGAAGGATGGGACCCAAAGGATGTGTGTGGATTATAGGCCTCTCAATAAGGTGACGATCAAGAATAAATACTCGCTGCCTCGTATAGAGGACCTGTTCGACCAAATGAAAGGTACCCAAATTTTCTCCAAGATTGATCTTCGGTCGGGATACTTCCAGCTGAAGATTAAGCCCTCCGACATACCCAAGACTGCATTTCAAACACGGTATGGTTCGTATGAATATACCGTTATGTCTTTCGGGTTAACGAATGCACCCGCATACTTTATGTACCTCATGAATAAGGTCTTCATGGAGTACTTGGACAAGTTCATCGTGGGTTTCATCGATGATATCATGGTGTATTCGAAAAGCGAGGAAGAACACGAAGAACACTTGAGGTTGACGTTGCAGAAACTGCGAGAGCATCAATTATATGCCAATCTCAGGAAGTGTCAATTTTGGATGAAGGAGATATCGTTCCTAGGTCACATCATCTCCAAGGGAGGAGTATTGGTTGATCTCGGAAAAGTGGGAGACGTTTTAAAGTGGAACCAACCGCAGAATGTGAGAGATATTCGAAGTTTCCTTGCGATGGCTGGATACTACCGCCGGTTCATCAAGGATTTCTCCAAAATAGCGAAGCCTATGACTGAATTGCTAATGAAAGGGAAAGCATTTCAGTGGACACCAGCGTGTCAAGAAAACTTTGAGGAGCTAAAGAAGAGATTAACCACAGCGCCGGTTTTTGTATTGCCAGACGTGAGCAAAAACTTCAACATATATTGTGACGCGTCAAGACAAGGGCTTGGATGTGTGCTCATGCAAGAAGGACAAGTGGTAGCCTATGCGTCGAGACATCTAAAGAGACATGAGCTGAATTACCCCACACATGACTTGGAACTTGCAGCCGTGGTACATGCCTTGAAAATTTGGAGACATTATATCCTTGGCCACCGATGTGAGATCTATACGGATCACAAAAGCCTCAAGTATATATTCATGCAAATGGATCTGAATTTGAGGCAATGTCGATGGTTGGAACTCATCAAGGATTATGATGTTGGAATCAACTATCACCCCGGAAAGGCCAATGTAGTAGCTGATGCGTTGAGCCGAAAGGGAGCATGTCACCAACTCGGTTCGGGAGCTGCCACCCGAGCTGCGCAAGGAGTTCGAACGATTACATATCGGGTTCTTGAACGAGATGGAGGTAATAGAACTGAACTCCTCGCTGGAACAAAAGATACGAGATGGCCAAGCAACGGATGAGGAAATCAAGGAAATAAAGGAAAGAATCCTACAAGGCATAGAAAAGGATTTCAAGGAAGACGAGAAAGGCACGCTTTGGTTAGGAAAAAGGATTTGTGTGCCTAACGTGAAGCACATCCGTGACACGATATTAAAGGAGGCACATGACTCGCCTTATTCCATACATCCCGGCTGTACAAAGATTTATAAGGACCTGAAAACTTGCTATTGGTGGGATGGTATGAAAAGGGACATAGCAGAATATGTTGCCTTATGCGACACGTGCCAACGAGTGAAGGCCGAACATAAAAAACCCGCTGGACTGTTGCAGCCACTGAAAGTACCCGAGTGGAAGTGGGAAGACATTAGCATGGATTTCATTGTCGGATTGCCACATACTCAATCGGGTTACGACTCTATTTGGGTTATCATGGACCGATTGATGAAAACAGCCCATTTCCTTCCTGTTAGAACCATGTACAGCGTTGCACAACTAGCTGAGCTGTATATGGAGCAAATCGTGTGTCGCCATGGAGTTCCAAAGAGGATAGTTTCAGATCGGGGTTCTCAATTTACCTCTAGGTTCTGGAATAAGCTGCATGAAGCCATGGGTACATGACTGAATTTCAGCTCCGCTTATCACCCGCAAACCGATGGGCAAGCTGAGAGGGCAAACCAAATTTTGGAAGACATGTTGAGAGCTTGCGCCTTGAAACATGGGCGTAGTAGGATAGAAGCTTGCCGTATGCTGAATTCTCATACAACAACAGCTATCAAGCCAGCTTAAAGATGTCACCTTTCGAAGCATTGTATGGTAGACGGTGTAGAACGCCGCTGTTCTGGAATGAGACCAGAGAAAGCCAAGTGTTTGGACCCGAAGTGCTGCAAGACGCCAAAAAATAAGTCCAAACGATACGAGAAAACTTGAAGGCTGCTCAGTAATGACAAAAGGGTTATGCGGACAATAGGCGAAGGAGATTGACCTTCGAAGTGGGAGACTTCGTGTATCTTAAGCTATCACCTATCCGAGGCCAACAACGGTTCAACGTCAAAGCAAGTTAGCACCTTGCTATATCGGGCCATTCAAGATTTTGAGCAAGCGAGGAGAAGTAGCCTAGTAACTAGAGCTGCCAACACACCTCTCCGACGTACATGACGTGTTTCACGTATCCCAACTCAAGAAGTGCTTAAGAGTACCGGAAGAACAAGTACTGATGGATGAGCTCAAGCTTCAAGAGGATCTGACCTACGCGGAGCACCCCGTCAAAATTTTGGACGTGAAGGAACGGGTCACGAGGAACAAAGTGATCCGTTGGTGCAAGGTACAGTGGAGCCATCACACGGAAGCCGAAACTACATGGGAGCGTGAGGAAGATCTCAAGGCAGAATTCCCTCATCTATTCTCCACTCTATCGAATCTCGAGGGCGAGATTCAGTTTAAGGGGGTAGGTTTGTAACACCCTCAAATTCATTTCCATACATTGCATACATTTTTCATGTAGAGAAACATTATAAAAGAAGTAGAAATGGAGAAAGAACTATAGAAATGGAGAAAGAGCTATAGAAATGGAGAAAGAACCATAGAAATGGAGAAAAGAACCATAGAAATGTTGAAAGAACGATAGAAATGGAGAAAGGAACCATAGAAATGGAGAAAGAACCATAGAAATTGAGGAAGTAACCATAGAAAAGGAGGAAAAACCATAGAAATGGAGAAGGGCAATGTATAAATGGAGAATGGGACATAGAAATGGAGAGGGGAATGTAGAAATGGAGAATGGGACATAGAAATGGAGAAGGGAATGTAGAAATGGAGCAAGTGACATAGAAATGGTGAGGAATGGGAAAAAGATAGCTGAAATGAGCCATTCCTAAATTTCCCCCAAAATTTCTAAATTTCCCAATTCCCAAAAAAGGGAATTTTCCCCACATTTTAGGGATAAAATTTCCAAGGCTGCCGCACCACAAGAGATAAGTTTGTTAAGATCCAAAAAAAATTGAATAGGACTCTTATTTGAGCTCCAATTAGAGTAGGACTCTCCTTTTCCCCCTTATAAATATAACCCCCACCCCCTTGGCTGACCCCTCCCTCTTTTGGTCGTCCCCCCTGCTGCCAAGCCTCCTTCCTTGCTGCCAAGTTGCCAAGTTCCCCTCATGCCGGAATTTGGCCGCCGTCGAGCTCCGTCGAGCCCCGCCGTCGCCAGAGAAGAAGCCCGACGATCTGTCCTGCCCTAATCTTCCATAGAAAAATTCCCCACTGCTGCCATTGCTAGGAGGAAGGCCCTGCCACCAAAAGGAAGTGAGGTAGGTCACCATTACCCATGTTACGACGTCGCTGCTGTTTCTACGCATCCGTTTTCTTCGCCCCCTTCGAGCAGAAACTTTTACGTGTGGACAGATCGTGTTTTGATCGGTTTTTGACGGTGGAATTGATCTAGATCTTGAGTGAAGATCATCACCATGTCCACACTTGATCCCAGCACCCTTGTTCATCATAAAACCCCATGAAAGCCCGTTAAAACATGCAAGAACACGTACAAACTGGTTTAATAAAACAGCACCATAGGATTTGCATTCATCTACCCCATCATATCTTGAGTAAAGTTTGTGCATGATGTTTGATTGCTGTAAATTTTGTATCTGCGTGATCGTGAGTAGAAGAACAAGCTCAAGAGGCCATCTACGAGGAACTACAGCATCAAGACTTCGAGACGCTTGAACAACAAGAACCACGGGAGCAAGGCAAGTGCCGCTTGACCATATTGATCCCATGTTTTGAAACTGTTTTGATTGCGAAAACTCATATGCTTGAGTCAACTTGATGGGACACCCCTATTATAGGAGTTTACTAGTTTTGTTAACCATCCTTGTCGCCGGGAAAGTTGATGAGTCAGGTATGGTCGTTTTTCCTTTTTGCTTCGCTTAATCTACGGGATACAGGAAGTTGAATTAAAACATGTTTAGCTACTGCACTGATATGAATAATGATGATGAGAACTTGATGATGATAATGAGCATGGAATCGGGGAGATCTAGGCAAGATTGGTTCGTGAATGTTGCTGAATGAGATGGTGGTTTACTTGCCATAGATCGAAGGACCGGTTCATGCCAGCACATGCTAGGAAAACAGTGCCACCACAAGGCCAAATATGGGTGCGGCTTAGCTGATTAATTAGGTGTATTGCTAGCTTGTTATGGACCGTGGATGGCGCGGGGAATGGGAGTCGAGGAGGACTGCCCTGGGAACTGCATGGCACAAGAGGGGGCCCGTGGGTGGAAGAATGGTGATTCGCGCCTGCCGGTGAAACCTCAGTGAGTCCATACATCTAGTAGCCCCTTTGTAAAGGCTATTTTGTGATCCCTTGGCCATACACCAACGGTTGTGTACTGGTATAATGGAGGTTCTGCAGTCGCCGACGGGTGACGAAATCACGAACTTGTGGGTAAAGTAGTGCCACCTATGTAGAGTGTAAAACTATCATAATAGCCGTGCTTCCGGTCACAAGCACCTGACCAACTCACATGATTAGAGGGAAAACTTGGGATGGTTATTCGGTATGGTTATGGTATTGTCATTGGGATTTGTTTTGGGACTGTTTTGAGTCATGAAAATGTATGTTTGGTTTCGGTTATATGAATATGAGATGGTTATGAATATTTATGAGCATGAGATGAACTTGAGAAAGATTAATGGCTGGATGAGATTTGATAAATGGTGAATTATGATGAAAGAATGTTACTGTTTTACTTGTTTACATTGGGATTAAATTCATCTAGACTTAGTTGCTGTTTTTACATGTTTGTGAAATAAAATTTGCTTGCTGCAATGAGCCTTTTTATTTCCTACCTTGTTGTAAGCTGCATGTGAATGTAGCCTAGAGGGGGGTGAATAGGCTTTTCGATGCTTTGCTGAAACCTGAAATACTTAGTAGTCTATCAATTATAGAGAAATCGGAGTAGTCCGGTAGAGTGCGGACTAGTCTGTTTTCTAAACAGAGAAAAATCGGACTAGTCCGGTACTGGGCGGACTAGTCCGATATACGTGGACCAGGGAGATCAAGATTGATCAATGTTCACTTTTAATACTTTATGCAGCGGAAATTGAACGATAACTCAGATGTATTGCAACAATAATACAATGAATGACATGAATCAACTTGATGTTAATGCTTGAACGTGAGTTTCAAAGGATTGATTAAACGCTCTAAAATGATGAACAATTAATAAACAAGAGTGGGAGACAAGTGTTTATCCTGAGGTTTGATTCCACGAAGGCAATCTACGTCCCCGTTGAGGAGTCCACTAAGGACCGGGTTTTCTCCAACCCTACCTTCGTCGAATCGCCACAAAGGCTGATTCTGTTCCACTAATCACAAAGGGCAATAAACTTGTTCAAGTGGCCTTCTCACAAGTTGAGGGCTCCCCAAGAATTAGAACAAATAAATCAACACGTCTCAACACACTCAACAGATGAAAAATTAACAATAAAAAGTGTGTGAGAGATCAAACCAAGAGCTCAAGATGATGTAGAACTAGTCTCTCCTTTGATCAATTGCCAATCCACAAGAATTGATCCTTCTTGGGTTAGAATGTATGGAGAGAGGTTAATTTTGGGCTCTTGGGAAGTGTGACGGCGCAGGGGGGTCGAAAGTTGTGTTGGTATGGCCGTACACCTCTTTTTATAGTTGGGTTTATAAAGGGTATGTTAGGGTTTGTGATGTCCGGACTAGTCCGTGGTTGACTCCGGACTAGTACGGTGTGCGGCGTTTAGAAAACCCTAAGTGTTGTGAGATATCAGACTAGTCTATGATTTTGCGGATGTGACACCCTCATCTCTGGTTTCTACATGTATTCATGTTTCATGTAGAGAAAACATTTTAAAAGAAGTGGGAACAGAGAAAATATCAAAAAGATAGCCAAAAAGAGCCGAATCCAGTTCACAGAGAGCGTCGAAGACAACTCCCGCGGCTCGCTGGCCACATGGCGTGTTCGAAGCTCATCCCTGCGAAGTGGGGAGAGGTCCGCCGCTAAACTGGCTACGTGGCAGGCTCGGGGCTTATCTCCGCAAAGGGGGAGAGGTCCGACCCTGTGGGACACGTGTTGCCCCCGGAGCTAGCCTCTGCAGAGAAGCGAAGGCAGTTCCGCAGGACACGTGTCACCTTCGGAGCTAGTCACCGTGGAAATCAGAGGACCAGTCGCATGGGATACGTGTCGATCTCAGAGCTCACCTCCGAGAGGTCCGGTTCTATTGGACACGTGTCACTACCGGAGCTTATCTCCGGGAGGTCCAACACTGTTGGACACGTGTCAACCTCGGAGCTCGTCTCTGAGGAAAAAGGGAGTCCGGCGCGACTTGACGTGTGCCATTCACGGAGCTCACCTCCGAAGAAAGGGAGATCCGGAATGGATACGTGGCACACCCGGAGCCACCTCCGGAGAGAGGAAAGGTCTGGCACTGACACCTGGCGTGCGCGGAGCCACCACCAAATAAGAGAGGAGGTCCCAACCCCCAGGATACGTGAAAGTGCATCTAGGAAATCCCTTGTGGGTTTTGGCTAATTGATGACAAGCATATGAGATCCTAACGAAATAATTGCAGGACAAACTAAGTGAACTAGCTAGGTGCACACAAAAAGATGAAAAATAGAGTGGTGCCCGAAAAGAAAGACTTTAGTGGAATTTGGAAGAACAAAGTAGATGAAAATGTATAGGGTGTGTGTGTGAGAGACACATTCCAAGAGCTCATGACTTTGAATAAGGGTAAGGGGTTTAAAATCAACTAAAATCCGCTGAAAACCGGACTAGTCCGTTCATGGACCGGACTAGTCCGTTTAACTTTCTGGAAGACGCAAACATAGTGCACCGGACTAGTCCGCCTTGTGAACCGGACTAGTCCGGTCAGCTCACTGGAATGCAACCGGACAAGTCCGGTTTTAGACCGGACTAGTCCGGACATGTCTCTGTTGTCCTCTTTAGAGGACTGCGGACTAGTCCATCCAAGCGACAGGACTAGTTCGCTGAAGTTTCTGAAACCCCATTTCACATAGCACCGGACAAGTCCGGTTTGTGGACCGGACTAGTCCGGTTAACCCACTGGAAGTAGACCGGACAAGTCCGAACATATACTGGACTAGTCCGGTAGTAGGTTTAACAACGGTAACTTTTTGGGAAAGCCTATAAAAAGAGGTCCTTCGTCTTTTCCCTGAGAGAACACGACACATATTGTCAAAAACTAGAACCCTAGCGCCGCCACCTGATCCAAGAGCCCAAAACACATCTCCCCATACATCTAAGGTGCAAAAAGGCCAAGATCAATCAAATACTTGGATTTGGGATTGAGAGATCGTCATTCCTTCATTGTGAGCTCTTGGGGTTTGATCTCTCTACACTCATATTCTGCATTGTAATTTGTGTCTCTTGGTGAGATCGAACCTCGGTAAAAATTTGTGTCTCTTTTCTCTCATTTGTTTTGCATTTTGACACATTAGATCACTAGTTTGCTAGTCATCGTTTGAGTTTCTTACAAGTTTGCACGTGCATCCATACAATAAATTTAATTTATAAAAACTGTTGTTCTCATTCCGCTGCTAAAAGATTAAATTTGTGAGACACACTTAATTAACTCAAATAATTCAGCACACCGGACTAGTCCGCCCACACAACCGGACTAGTCCGGTCAGTCAAGTTTCTGATAACTTCATTAAGTGTGCAGGAATTCTTTAAAGGCCTATTCACCCCCCCCTCTAGGCCACATTCAATTTGTATCAGAGCCAAGTTCTCCATCAACAAGACTCACATCTCGGAGAGATCAATGGCCTCTGAGAAGAACAACGATATCCCGAAGACGAGCAACAACGATGAGGAGCAAGAAGCCAAAGCCTTCGATGTGCTGAAAGAAAGTCCACATGACGATGAAGAAGTGAGGCAGCTAAAAGGACTCCTGAGAAAGAAACTGCTGGCACAAAAGGGAAAAGAGGAAGAAAAGACGATGGGGAGTGGTCATCACGACTACTCCCTGTATCCTTACAACTACAACCATCTCAATTCAAATAATCATTATCTCTCTATTCCTATGGGAAGGCCCCCACAGTTTGATGGAAGTGACTACACCATGTGGAAGTACAACATGAAAATGCATCTAATATCCTTGAATCCCAGCATATTGTCTGCACAGGAATAGATATCCCAGACACGGATGAAGAACTCACTCCGGAACAAGAACAAGAGATTCACAGAAATGCACAAGCCGTTGCAGTAATCACATCGTCACTGAGCAGAGAAGAATTCACCAAGATCGATGGACTAGAAAGTGCAAAAGAGATCTGGGATACACTCAAAACTGCTCATGAAGGAAATAGGTCTGTACGTGAAGCCAAAATTGAGATGCTAGAAAGAGAGTTGGGGAGATTTGCTATTGAAGAAGGCGAATCACCTCAAGACATGTACAATCGGATGAAGGCACTCATCAACACAATCTGTGCCTATGGAAGTAAGAAATGGACTGATCACGAGGTGGTCAAAAGGATGATAAGAGCCTTCATGCCAAGAAACGTCACACTTTGCTCAATGATTAGAGAAAGCCCCGGGTTTCACAAAATGACTCCTGATGAGTTATTGGAAAAGATCATAAATCATGAAATGATGGAGAAAGAGGCTCAATACGTCAAAGACTTAGCCGAGCTCACCTCTTCTAAAAAGAAAGAAGTTGCTCTCAAAGCAACGAGCAGACCCAAACTCAAAGAAACTCGTGAAGACCAAGACGATGGAGATACAAGCGACGAAAGCACCGATCTTGATGACGAAGAAATGGTACTCTTCATCAAAAAGTTCAAACGCATGATGAAGAGAAGACACGGCAACAATTCACATGAAGGCAAAATCAAGGATAAAGGAAAATCCAAGGCTCGACGTACTTGCTACAACTGCGGAGAGTATGGTCACTTCATGGTGGACTGTACTTATGAAGAAAACAAAAAGAAGAAGGAAACAATATCTCAAGAAAAGAAAAATTTCAGAAAGAAAAGACAAGCCCATCAAGCTCACATTGGGAAGGAGTGGGACTCAAACGACGAGTCCTCCTCCGATGAAGAAGAAGAGATGGCCACTATCGCAGTCAAGAAACCAACTATGAGAGCCACACTCTTTCCGAACATGGGAGGACGGGACATGAACAACCACACTTGTCTTATGGCTAAGGAAGGCAAGAAAAAGGTTAGACTTACTCCTCCTATACTAAATTCCTCCATTGATGACTTTGATAGCTCTAGTGATAATGAAGAATTATTTAGAGGGCTAAGTAAAATTGCTTTAAAGAAAATGGAAATGTTGTCGAACGAAATCTTTGAAAAGGAAGAACTTGTCAACCGACAAGAAGATATGCTCATCCGTGAGAGGAAGAGATATCAAGAAGTTGAAAAGCTTCTTGAGCTTGAAAGAGAGAAGAATGAGTCACTTGAGTTAGAGCTAGCCTTGAGTAAGGAAACTTACTCAAAGTTAGAGGACTCGCACATTGCAATCAAGGAAGAACTTGCTAACTTGTCAAAAGTTAACAAAATCCTTGAGGTGCAAGTTGAGTCGCTCAAACAAAGTGACTCCTCTTCCTCCAAGAGCTCTTCCTCCAAAGATATGCGCTCGACAACAATAAGAACCTGCACCTGCTCTAGTAAGAAGAATGTAATTTCTAATGCTTTAACCTCTCATGACATGCATTCTTCTCAAAACGGCATCTTTGATAAGGAGAAGATCAAATATGCACGAAGTGCATATATGATCACTAGACCTCCCAATGTCAAAGATGGTCTTGGCTTTGACAGGAACAAACACATGTCTACTCCTAATCATGCTAAGAATAGAATCATTTTTGTTAAAGAAAAATCCCATGAATCTGAGCTACAAACACTGTTCCATACATTTGATGCTTCTTATGTTCTCATGAAAAACAAGTATGGAAAAGTCATTGCTAAATATACAGGGCCACGCCACAAGAACTTAAAAACTTGTGTGTGGGTGCCCAAGACTCTTGTGACTAACCTGAGAGGACCCAAGCAAGCTTGGGTACCTAAAACCCAGAAATAATTCTATTTTGCAGGCTTACTCCTCCGGTGGATCTAAGTGGGTGCTAGATAGCGGATGCACAAATCATATGACCGGAGAGAGAGGTATGTTTGTGGAATACGAGTGCAACAAGGATCCAAGTGAAGGTATATACTTTGGAGACAACAGCCAAGGAAAGGTCCTTGGTAGTGGTAACATTGAAATATCCTCTCAACACACCTTATCTAATGTTTTACATGTAGACTCTCTAGATTATAATCTTTTATCAATATCTCAACTATGCGACAAAGGTTACAACTGTTTATTCACTAATGAGGGTGTGACCGTCTTTAGAAGAAGCGATGGCTCGATTGCATTCAAGGGATTGTTGAAGGGAAAGCTTTATCTTGTTGACTTCAATAAAGATAAAGCCGAACTCAACACTTGCTTGGTTGCTAAGACCAACATGGGATGGTTGTGGCATAGACGGCTAGCCCATGTTGGAATGAGAAATCTGCAGAAACTTCTAAAAGGTGGTCACATCCGTGGTCTTAAGGATGTGGTTTTTGAAAAAGACAGGCCGTGCAGCGCTTGTCAAGCAGGAAAACAGGTTGGAGCACCACACCCCACCAAGAATGTGATGACCACCGCTAGACCGCTGGAACTTGGATCTCTTTGGTCCAATTGCGTACATCAGCATCGGCGGTAACAAATACGGTTTAGTAATTGTTGATGATTTTTCAAGATTTACCTGGGTATTTTTCTTGTATGATAAATCAGAAACTCAGAGAATCCTCAAGAAGTTCTTGAAAAGAGCTCAAAATGAATTCTCATCAACCGTAAAGAATATCAGAAGTGACAATGGGACAGAATTCAAGAACACCCAAGTTGAAGAATATCTCAATGAAGAAGGTATAAAGCATGAATTCTCGACACCCTACTCTCCTCAACAGAACGGGGTGGCCGAAAGGAAGAACAGAACATTGATCGAAATGGCGAGAACAATGTTGGATGAATACAAGACGTCAGCCGATTTTGGGCAGAAGCGGTGAACACCGCTTGTCATGCTACAAATCGGTTGTACCTTCATCGACTACTGAAGAAAACTCCATATGAGCTTCTCACGGGTAAAAAGCCTAACGTTTCGTATTTCAAAGTTTTTGGTTGCAAATGCTTTATTCTGAACAAGAAACCAAGGGCCTCAAAGTTTTCTTCGAAGTCCGATGAAGGATTCTTGCTCGTATATGAATCGAATGCCTACGCCTATCGTGTCTTCAACAAGGTGTCCGGCCTTGTTGAAGTAGCGCGTGACGTAGTGTTCGATGAAACTAACGGCTCACAAGTGGAGCAAGTCGATAAGTCTATGCTAGATAAGGAGGAAGCTCCATGTGAAGCGCTGAAGAAAATGGCACTTGGTGATATCCTACCACGAGAGGAGACACAAGATGAATTTCAACAAAGAAGCAATGATCAAGGGGGAGCTCCTACACAAGATCAGGTTGAGGAAGATCAAGAAAATCAAGATGATCATGGAAGCAATGATCTAGGGGGAGACATGACACATGAAGACAATGAAGAACAAGCAACTATACAAATTCCACACCCAAGAGTACATCAGTGTGTGCAAAGGGACCATCCTGTCAACAATATCATTGGAGATATTGCTAAGGGAGTAACTACTAGATCTCAAATTGCAAATTTTTGTGAACACTATTCTTTTGTGTCTTTTCTGGAGCCATACAGGGTAGAAGAAGCCTTAAGGGATCTAGACTGGGTGATTGCGATGCAAGAGGAGCTGAACAACTTCAAAAGAAGTGAAGTGTGGGAGCTGGTGTGTAAAGACCAAGGGCGAACATCGTTGGAACCAAATGGGTCTTTCGGAACAAGCAAGATGAACATGGAGTAGTGACAAGAAATAAAGCGAGGTTGGTGGCCAAAGGTTATTCTCAAGTGGAAGGTTTGGATTTCGATGAAACCTTCGCTCCTGTAGCTAGACTTGAGTCCATTCGCATTTTATTGGCATATGCTACTCACCATAATTTTAAGTTGTATCAAATGGACGTCAAGAGTGCCTTTCTCAATGGTCCGATAAAGGAGGAAGTCTATGTGGAGCAGCCACTGGGGTTCGAAGATCAGGAGTATCCCAACCATGTCTATAAACTGCGTAAGGCTCTCTATGGCCTCAAACAGGATCCTCGAGCCTGGTATGAGTGTCTTAGAGATTTTCTGATTCAAAATGGATTCAAAATTGGTAAAGCTGACTATACACTCTTTACTAAACATTTTGATGATCATTTATTCGTATGTCAAATTTATGTTGATGACATTATCTTTGGATCCACTAACAAGTCCTTCTGTGAAGAATTTAGAAAAATAATGACAGACAGGTTCGAGATGTCAATGATGGGTGAATTGAAGTTCTTCTTGGGATTTCAAGTGAAGCAACTGAGAGAAGGTACATTTATAAGCCAAACTAAATATACACAAGACATTCTCAAGAAATTCAATATAGACAAAGCCAAGCCCATCAAGACACCCATGGCCATCAACGGACATCTCGACCTCAATGAAGACGGTCCAAATGTGGACCAAAAGGTATATCGGTCCATGATTGGCTCCTTACTATACTTATGTGCATCTAGGCCAGATATTATGCTTAGTGTTTGCATGTGTGCAAGGTTTCAAGCCGCACCTAAAGAGTGTCACTTAATTGCTATAAAAAGAATCCTAAGGTACCTTGTGCACACACCCAACTTGGGCCTTTGGTATCCCAAAGGATCCAAGTTTAACTTGATAGGGTATTCCGACGCCGACTATGCAGGATGCAAAGTCGATAGAAAGAGCACGTCAGGGACTTGTCAATTTCTTGGTAGGTCCCTAGTTTCTTGGTCATCTAAAAAGCAAAACTCCATTGCTCTTTCCACAGCGGAAGCGGAGTATGTTGCAGCCGGTAGTTGCTGTGCGCAACTACTTTGGATGCGACAAACTCTTAGAGACTACGGCTACAATCTAAGTCATATCCCGCTTCTATGCGATAATGAAAGTGCTATAAACATTGCACACAACCCTGTAGAGCACTCAAGAACTAAGCACATAGATATCCGTCATCACTTTCTTAGATATCATTCATTAAAAGGTGACATAGATATTTCACATGTAAGGACTGAAAAACAACTTGCGGATATTTTTACCAAACCCTTAGATGAGAAAAGGTTCTGTGAACTAAGAAATGAGCTAAACATTCTTGACTCTCGAAATGTGGCTTGAAACATTGTATACCTGGTTGCAACTCAAAATGTTCCTTTGTACTATCAAAATGCTCCTCTTCTCCTTTTTCATTCAGAAAACTATTTTAATGAAGAAATCTTGTGGATTATGACCATTGTTTGATTGCGGTCGTAATAACCAAGACTACTTGCAAAATTATTGTCCTTGGATCACTATTAATTATCTATATATGTATCAAATCTGTTGGAAACGGACTAGTCTGATTTCCAACCGGACTAGTCCGGACAGACCACAATTAGGTTAATTCAGGGGCACCGGACTAGTCCGCTACCATGACCGGACTAGTCCGGTCAGTCGCATATAGAAGCACTTGGCCGGACCAGACCTCTCCCTCACCCCTCATTAGACTTGCTCTCCCTCTCCTCTTCCAAACCCTAGCGCCCAAAGTGATTTTCGGGTTGAACCCTCAAAGTCGAGGTTTTCTCCGCGAAAAAGACTCCCCTTGACGTGTGGTCTCCCTCCTCCGGACTCATCCGGACTGATTTCCACTTCTTCGACGTGAATCTTCAAATCTTGGTAAATTTCCCCTTTTAAACCAAAATCTCAACTTTTCTAGTTCTAGCTAGTTTTCTTTGATTTCAAAAGGATGTACATTGCCTCAATAGATGTATTCCTACCATGTTCCTACCCTTATGCCCTTAGATAGGAGATTTGATTCAAATGAGACATTAGGGTTCTTATGCCAGGCCGGACTAGTCCGGCGCACAGAGGCGGACAAGTCCGGTCCACCGGACAAGTCTGCTCTCTGAAACCGGACAAGTCTGGCCTCTACCAGTTGAACCCCTACGTTCCCATTTGAAGTCGATAATGAGTCCGTTTGCATCTAATCCTTGATCTCCTTGTCAGGCATCATGTCTTCAGGCTCAGATGACAACTCCTTTCACATTGATGAAGACGTTCAACGCGAGAAAGTGAGGAGGACCAAGGAGAGAGTTATGAAGAAGAGACATGATGTCAATGTCCACTCTCCACCCTCCGACGACAATCAACCTAAGAAGAGGAAAGTCATTGGCAAAAGGCCTCTAAGGAAAGATGCTGTTGAGGGCTCGTCAGGGCCAAAAAGAATCCTCAATAAAGGGAAGGGACTTGCTAGTGGTCCCCTTGGGCCCTTGAAGATGAAAAACCCTATTCACCGCAACAGGCAGCCTTCAAGTGAGGATTTCACTGGAAAAGGGAGTGAGCTAGCTGATAATTTCAGGAAGATTCATGTGTATGACCAACCTAAGCAATGCTCTGATCCAAGGTTCTGGAGCAACTTCCATGCAGATTACTACGAGCATGTGTACATGAAGATGAAAAATCCTGTAGTAGAAAGCCAATGGCTAAATGTTGAATACCTGAAGTCAAAGAGGTATCCTGCCTTCCGTGAGATGGTGGAGGCGTTAGAGAGGCACGGTCTGACGGACTTGCTATCCTTTGAGTATGACTGGAACATTGAAATCATCACCCAGTTTTACTCCACTCTCTACTTTGCTCGTGATGATGGAGACAGTCTTACTTGGATGACTCATGGTTCAAGGTATAGTGTCACTTATGATGAATTTGCTAGGATTCTTCACCTCCAACACACTTTGGATCATGAACTGGTCATTCATAATCTGAAACCCCTGGAGAAGGAGGAACTTGAATTTCTCTATGACACAAGGATGCCATATGTTCCTCCCACCATCAAATATCTAAAGCCCTTCTTTGTGGTCCTAAATAGAGTCTTGAGAAAGATTATAGCTCTGAAGGATGGAGATGCGGGAACTATACAAGGGACTTTGAGGACTCTCATGAAGGTCATCAGTGGAAGGAGACCATTCAATGTCTTTGAGTATATTTACAACGACATTGTGAACATCTCAATTACCCCCAATAGGTCCTGTGGATACGCACCGTATATCATGTACATGATTGAGAAAGTGACGGGACTCGAGTTTGTCAAGGATGTCAAGCATACGGGGTTGAAGCCGCAAAAACCCACCGAGTACACTCTCCCTCCGGCTCCAAATGCCCCGTCCTGATCAAAGCAAGCTCATGATGACACTAGATCTGCAGCTGCTCCTCCTGGATCTCCACCTGTCCAAGAATCATCCAGTGGCATCCTCAAAATGCTCTCCTCCATCTTTGCCTGATGCCGTAAGATCGAAGACAGGCAGCACAAAGAAAAGCTTGCAAGGAAGAAACATCAACAGTACGTCAATGCAAATATCAAGTCTATCTGTGCAAAGCTTGAGATTGAGCCCGTTGGATCACCGCCCGCCTCCGAGGACTCAGAGGAAGATCCTGCTCCCGTGGATGCTGAAGATGAAGATCAAACTGAGACTGACGGAGGAGGCAGCGATGAGTGATTCCCCTCAATTTTTCCCTTTTTGGTGCCTTGATGCCAAAGGGGGAGAGATTGAGATTAGGGAAGATTGAGATTAGATTTGGACTATTTCTATCTAGTATTAGTTATTAAGCTCCTTTGTGGTCAAGGACATGTACCTATTTTAAAATCTTGTAATGCACTATTTCTTTTCTTATGTGTGATGCACTATATGTTCACTATTGTTTGTCTTTATTCTATCACATTTTGTTTATCACACACTTGTTAGGCACCCCACCATAAGGTGTGTGCATATGTGAGAAGCTTTTTGTGAATTCTTTATTATTCTCATATGTGCACACCTTATGAAAATCAACCTTTTATTCTCAATTGTGATATCTCAAATGGTTGTCATCAATCACCAAAAAGGGGGAGATTGAAAGTGCATCTAGGAAATCCCTTGTGGGTTTTGGCTAATTGATGACAAGCATATGAGATCCTAACGAAATGATTGCAGGACAAACTAAGTGAACTAGCTAGGTGCGCACAAAAAGATGAAAAATAGAGTGGTGCCCGAAAAGAAAGACTTTAGTGGAATTTGGAAGAACAAAGTAGATGAAAATGTATAGGGTGTGTGTGTGAGAGACACATTCCAAGAGCTCATGACTTTGGATAAGGGTAAGGGGTTTAAAAATCAACTAAAATCCACTGAAAACCGGACTAGTCCGTTCATGGACCGGACTAGTCCGTTTAACTTTCTGGAAGACGCAAACATAGTGCACCGGACTAGTCCGCCTTGTGAACCGGACTAGTCTGGTCAGCTCACTGGAATGCAACCGGACAAGTCCGGTTTTAGACCGGACTAGTCCGGACATGTCTCCGTTGTCCTCTTTAGAGGACTGCGGACTAGTCCATCCAAGCGATAGGACTAGTTCGCTGAAGTTACTGAAACCCCATTTCACATAGCACCGGACAAGTCCGGTTTGTGGACCGGACTAGTCCGGTTAACCCACTGGAAGTAGACCGGACAAGTCCGAACATATACCGGACTAGTCCGGTAGTAGGTTTAACAACGGTAACTTTTTGGGAAAACCTATAAAAAGAGGTCCTTCGTCATTTCCCTGAGAGAACACGACACATATTGTCAAAAACTAGAACCCTAGCGCCGCCACCTGACCCAAGAGCCCAAAACACATCTCCCCATACATCTAAGGTGCAAAAAGGCCAAGATCAATCAAATACTTGGATTTGGGATTGAGAGATCGTCATTCCTTCGTTGTGAGCTCTTGGGGTTTGATCTCTCTACACTCATATTCTGCATTGTAATCTTTTTGAGTGTATTTGATCAACTTCTCATTGTAATTCTTGTGGGAGCCCTCAACGTGTGAGGTTGCCCCATAAACACGGTGATTACACGTGATAGTGGAGTCAAGTCGGCCTTTGTGGTGACTTGAAGAGGGAAAGGGTTGGGAACCCGGCTCTGTGTGAGCTTCCTCAACGAGGACGTAGATCTCTTGGTGAGATCGAACCTCGGTAAAAAATTGTGTCTCTTTTCTCTCATTTGTTTTGCATTTTGACACATTAGATCACTAGTTTGCTAGTCATCGTTTGAGTTTCTTACAAGTTTGCACGTGCATCCATACAATAAATTTAATTTATAAAAACTGTTGTTCTCATTCCGCTGCTAAAAGATTAAATTTGTGAGACACACTTAATTAACTCAAATAATTCAGCACACCGGACTAGTCCGCCCACACAACCGGACTAGTCCGGTCAGTCAAGTTTCTGATAACTTCATTAAGTGTGCAGGAATTCTTTAAAGGCCTATTCACCCCCCCCTCTAGGCCACATTCAATACGTGGCGCACGCGGAGCTCACCTCCGAAGGAGAAGGGAGGTCTCGCTCGCTTGACACGCGGCACAACCGGAGCTCGTCTCTGCAGAAAAGGGGAGACCAGGCCCCGGTGGACACGTGGAGCTTCCGGAGCTCATCACCGCGGAGGTAACGAGTTCTGGAGCGGTTTTTGGATTCTGTACGCGTAGAAATATCAGTACGGAGAAGAAACCGACCTGAATTCCATAATGTTACCGTACCAAATCAACTAAAGTTAAGTTTTTATGATTCAACGACAATTTGAATAGGACTCTTATTCGAAATACAATCAGATTAGGACTCTTCTTCTCCCGATTATAAATAGAACCCAAAACCTTTGGTCAAAACCACAAACTTCTTTTCAACTCCTGAGCCGACGACTGAGAGGGCCCGACCCCGATCACAGGGCCGTGCCGCCTCGCCCGAGGAATTGCATTGGGTGGTGCCGTGTTGTGCGGCACCCAACAGCACACATATAAGGAACACAGTATTACATAAATCAAAAGCGGAAGCCTACGATTATTCTTTGTAACTAATTTACACCAAAATAGCTACAGCGGAAGTCTATAAACAGCTCATGATGAATATCTAAGAAGCACTCGAGAGAGAGATCCAGCCCGCGGACTCCTCTCGCTAGCAACACGAAGACATGGCAGCGGCTAGGTTCTCCAAGTGTGACATGACTAGGAAGTTCCCGAGTCTCACCGGACAACCTTCTTTATAGCGTTGATGTTTACCTGCAAAACCACTTATATAGCAAGAGTGAGCACAAAGGCTCAGCAAGACTTAACCGTCTCTCCTAAGTCAGGAAACTCTACATGAAAGTAACCTAAGACCTAAGCCTGTCATTTGTGAAAAGACTCGCCTACGAGTTCATCCTTAACTTTCAGATTTTAGCCATAATAGTAGTGACCTTGCGCCCAGCAACATTGGAACTCCACAATCAAACAAGAAACGCTTCATTCCAATGTTACTTGTCCCAAGGTGAAAAATAACTTTAGTTTGCTCTATCTCTACTTCAAACATGGTTTTCATGCAATTTATAATTAGCATAACAGCATTTAAAACTTTTGCAAACTATTCCCACACAACTTGATTACTACGTCACAGCGCAGTGAGCAAGCGGTACTCATAACCGCGAGGGACGGTGATTCGAATCAAACACTACCCGGATAACTCGACACATACGCCCGCCTCTGAAGACCCAACTCTGGTGTCCTTCATTACATCGTATGTGGCAACCTTTCTCAGGCCACTAATCTGTAGAACCGGTCGCGCCGTCTCGGGCTCATAGGTCTAACGAGATGATGTGGTATGCCTCTACAATCCAGTGAACCCGGTACATTGGTTTCCTGGTTTCCATATATCAGTAAGCATCCGGTACACAAATCAATACTTGCTCCCAGGGCCGCATACGCTTTGGTCCTTGACCGACACGGGCAGAGCTACTCGACCAAGACCTTGTCTTGTCGCTGTCTAACCCCTCTGCCCGGTCTCATCTTTAGAAACGTAAACTTTAGTTTGCTCCCCTTTCCAACCCCACTTATGTGGTCCTGGAACAAAGCTCGCGAGTAGATTCCAACTTCTCGTCTTCTACCGGCTGTCCTAGCCTATTTAGCACGGTCTTATTCTACAGCGATGACACAATTCTACCCTTGACCTCAGGGTTCATGTTTGGTTATGCAAGTGGAGTATCACACATCCTTGACCTAATGCACATACAAACCTTGACCAATAGTAGTGAACAAAGGGAAAACTTTAAAAACAACTTAAGTGCAAACCGGGGCTTGCCTTGGTTTTGCAGGTGATTAAAATCAGATCATTATGAAGTTAGTTGCTGCTGCCTTGAAGCTGAATCACTGCCTTCTTGCTTCTTGATTCAAGCTCAACTCTTCCTTCTTCACTTTCCACGTCTAAGAACTACACGTTATGAATATGTATACATGTTTAATTATAAAATTTTTGCTAACCAGTGCTAAAGACAAGTTTTAAAACTGGAACTCTGATTAAGAATTTAAAATGAAACTGGCGCTAGTGGTTTGGGTTTGTGTTTAAGCACTAGGATCAAGTGATGAGTGGGGTTTCATCACTTGGGTGGGAATCAACTAATGAGGTTGAACAGGACATAATGATCCAGGGCTCCAATGGAGCTGGAAATTTTCTTGTGAGTTCCTTGTCACAAGAAAGTCCTCTGGACCAAAATTCAGAATGTTTCATTGAATAGGTCACCCAGAACAATTCGCTAAGCATTTAGGCAAGGAGGAATTAATTTTGAATAAATTTGCACTTTCATGCAAATTAGAGTGAACTAAAATTTCATACATAGATCAGGGAGTATGTCTGAATTTTCCTAGGATTTTTGGAGCTAAGGAATGCCTAGAACTGAATTTCCAAGTTTTGGAAATTCTCTGGAAATGTTTCTGTATTCATTTGAATACAGAAACTTGAAATCAGAATTACCCTCATTAAATCAACCCCAAATGAGCTGAAACTTTTACAGGAGTCTCCTAATATCATAAAGAATATCCTGGCAAAATTTGGGGAATTTTGGATGAACCAAACTCCCTCTAAAATTCTTTTGCTGAAAAGTTTTAAAGAATTCTACAGAACTTTCTATAGGTTTTCATGCAAATTGGGTTGCATATTTGGATAGAGTTTTTCATCCTGAATCCAACCCAATTTGAATCACTAATTTTGGAGCTCCCTAGCAAAAGTTATGCAATTCCAAAGTTTGAGCTGAATTTGTAATTCAAACTGAATTGGAAACAGTTTAAACTCTGACCGGCACACGTGTCAGTCCCTCGCTGTAGCCACACCACGGACCACAGCTGCCCAGTCTGTAGCCGCAGCAGATTGGGTGGCCGCAGCAAATCCCAGTCGACCGCCACGGCCCTGACCAGTGGGGCCAGCAGCTTCTTCTTCCTCCCGCCCCCCTTTTTCCCGCGCGCTCCACCCCCCTCGCCGGCGCGGTGCTGACCTCGCTGGACTTGACTTTCCGGCCATCCCACGGCCTGCTACTCGCCGCCCGGGGGTTTTCAGGGTCGGGAAACATGTCTATGGGGTTGGCTCGGGCTGCCGGTGGCCGGAAGTAGGCCGGCGACGTGCCGCAGCCTTCGGTGATGATCGGCCCCATCGCCCGACCCCTGTAGCACGCTAATAGCTCAACTGAACCGCCTAAAAGTACCAGCAGAGGGTGGGCTAGCTCAGCATGGCATCAACGTGGCTCGGAAACGGCGGCAAGTGGGGGTTCACCGTGCGCCCGAGGGTCCCCGCCATGATCGCCGCTCGGAAACTTCAAAATGATCTGCTAATATGGGGTTTCAAGCCATGATTGGGGAGGGGATCGGGTCGTCCTCGAGTCTAGGTCCTTTGAGAACAGTTTAGTGACCTAAAGACGAGAAAGGAGTGAGAATTTGGAGAATTCATACCAGAACGTCGCCCGGTGGCCGCCGGCGAAGTTTTTCCGAATTCTCGCTCGGTGGTTCACGGCTTGCTTTGTGGTTTGGGTGGAAGCAGCAGGGCTCGCTGGCGCGTCCGGGGACGTCCTTGCTTGGCCGTGAAAGGCGCTAGACTCTGCTGTCCACGGGAGCGATGAGCTGCTGTGCAGTTCGGTTGCCGCGGAAACGAGCTTTGCTAGGGAAGGGAGGCCGGAACCGGACTGCTCTTGCGCTGAGGGAGTGGAGGACGATCAGGCCTTGCCGTTTTGTGGCTCAGACAGTGCTGCGTGCTGGTTTTGCATGCACCTCCGGTCAGACACGAAGTGGCGGCGAGCTCTGGGTTTATCGGGCACGAGGAGGAGAAGAGAAACACCGTTGGCTCGGTTCAGAGGAAAAAGATCACACCGAGGTAGGGAGGGAGGCGGTAAGCTGGTCGCCAGCGCGCGAGGACGGGTGAGGCGGTGGCTTCGGGTTAGCCTCGGTGGCGCCCGCGTGGTGATCGCGCTCGTGCGTTACCCGAGAGCAAGACTTAGGCAGTAAGTTTTGATCTCTCCTCTCAATGACATCTGGGGCCCACAGCCCCCCTCAGCACCAAAAGATCTCCAACTTTTGACACCTTGCAAATTCAGCTGTTAGGGGTCCAAATTCAAAAGCCAATTTGCCATTTGACAATTTGTGCCACAGTTTCAAATTTAAATTCAAATTTGGATGGAATTCACAAGTTCCTTTGATATTCATATCAAAGCACCCCCAAATTTTCTCAAAACTTGGCTCCCTCATAATTTGGACCTGAGAAACTCAAATATATCCCCTGATCTTTGAGTTGGCCATTGCAAATACAACTTTTTAAACAACAGTTTGAATTTCTCCTTTTGAAAGTGGCCTTCAACTTTTTGAAGTGACCCTTTTAGTTCAAACTGAATTCAAAGTTTTATTGCACATGCCACACTTTCATGAGCAACACAAAAGTTTTTGTAGTCCTATTTCTTGTATTCAAACTCAAATTTATTCATAGCCCAAGTTTTCTATTTACAAGTTTTGGGACTTTTACAGACCTTACAACCGCTAAGCGTTCCAGCATGGAAGTGGGAGGATATTAGCATGGACTTCATGGTTGGACTACCTCTCACGGCTAATAAGCATGATTCGATTTGGGTAATCGTGGATCGGTTAACCAAATCAGCACGCTTCATTCCAGTGCGTACCAAATACAGCGCCAAAAAGTATGCGGAGTTGTACATAGCACGAATCTTTTGCTTGTATGGAGTTCCCCGTACCATTGTCTCCGACAGAGGATCGCTGTTCGTGTCCCGCTTCTGGGAACAGCTACACACATCCTTGGGAACTAAATTGATTCGAAGCTCCGCGTATCACCCTCAACCGATGGGCAAACTGAGAGGGTGAATCAAATACTTGAAGATATGCTGAGAGCATGTGCCATCCATCATGGTAAGAGCTGGGATGATCACTTACCGTTGGCAGAGTTCTCATATAACAACGGGTATCAATCAAGTATCAAAATGGCGCCTTATGAAGCTCTCTACGGCTGGAAGTGCCACACACCCTTGAACTGGTGTGAAGCTGGCGAGAGAGTTATTTACGGGATTGATCTCGTAAATGAAGCGGAAGAGCGGGTACGGCTTATTCAAGCAAATCTTAAAGCCGCTCAGTCCAGACAAAAGAGCTATGCGGATAAGAGACGTCGTCCTCTGGATTTCCATGTTGGGGACCACGTATACCTCCGTGTATCTCCTATGAAGGGCATTCACCGATTCGGAGTGAAAGGAAAATTAGCTCCGCATTTCATCGGTCCCTTCGTCATCATTGAAAGGTGTGGACCCGTGGCATACCGTTTGGAGCTGCCGGCAACCTTAGCCGGAGTTCATAACGTCTTCCACATATCTCAGTTGCGGAAGTGTTTGAAGGTTCCAACGGAAATGCTCACGGGAGACATAGCAGATTTGAAGCCGGACCTCACTTATGTTGAACGTCCAACCGGGATAGTTGATGAAAAGACTCGCGAGACCAGAAACCGGACGCTGCGATTTTTCAAGGTGCTATGGGAAAATCACATGTCCGACGAAGCTACATGGGAAAGCGAGGAGTATTTGCAACGCAATCATCCGGAGTTCTTAGAGGCTTATATGTAGTACTTGTCCTCTCCACCTTGTCCTTAATCATGAATCTTGGGACAAGATTCTTTTTAAGGGGGGAGGAATGTAAAAGTCCTAAAACTTGTAAATAGAAAACTTGAGCTATGAATAAAGTTGAGTTTATATGCAAGAAATGGGACTTACAAAAACTTTTGTATACTCATGTAAGTGTTGGCTTGTGCAATAAAACTTTGAATTCAATTTGAACTAAAAGGGTCACTTCAAAAGGAAGAAGGGCATTTTCAAAAGAGGAAATTCAAACTGTTGTTTGAGAAGTTGTAATTGCCATGGCCAACTCAAGGATCAGGGGACATATTTGAGTTCCTCAGGTCCAAATTATGAGGGAGCAAGTTTTGAGTAAATTTGGAGGTGCTTTGATATGAATATCAAAGGAACTTGTAAATTTCACCCAAATTTTAATTTAAATTTAAAACTAAGCCACAACTTGTCAAATTGCCAAAACAACTTGTGAATTTGAGTTCCACATGGCTGAATTTGCACTAGGCCAAAAATTGAAGATCTTTTGGGGCAGAGAGGGGCTGTGGGCCCCACTGGTCAGTGAGAGGAGGGGCATAACTTACTGCTTAAGTCACTCTCAGTTTACCGGATCACACCCGAGCTACCGAAGTCGCCCCGGGCGCCACCGAGCCGCACCGGAACCTCCCCGTGGAGCCACCTCCTGCTAAGTGCGATGGGCTGGCGACCTGCTGCTGCTCTCGGCAACGTGTGAAGGGATCAGTTCGCCCACCGAACGGAGGCCCTTGAGTCAGTTCTCCCTCGCACGACAAAAAGACCGAGAACGCCGCCGCCTCGGGCTATCGACCGGGAGCTAGGAGAAACCGAGCGTGCAGAGGCCAGCCAAGCCGACAAACCACGCGGTGAGCTCGTCCTCCACTTCCTAAGTACAGCGTCCAATGAGTTGCTGCCTCCCCGACCTGAAATTGGCTCGTCGCCGCAGCGACTTCATTTCACCAAGGGTTGGGGCACTCGTGGACAGCCTAACCCAGGAACTTCCACGCCTAAGCAAGGCCACCTCCGTACGTGCTGGTGAACCCTTCTGCTCACCCCCAAGCCTCAAGTCGAGCTGTGAATCACCGAGACCCAATTCGGGAATTTTCACTGGGAGGATGCAATTCGACCTTCCAGTACGAGGTGATTAAATTCGATTGCAACTCGTGTTTGTAGTTCATCAAATCATGCATGAATAAACTAGACTGGCTAGCGGTCCGATCCCCTTCACAACCCTAGCTAGAAACCCCATGTCTGCGGCAAATTCCGAGCTTTCCGATCGGCGGCCATGGCGGGAACGCGCGGGCGCACCGTGACAACCGGGTTGCCGGCATTTCCTAGCCAGTTTGAGGCCGTGCCGAGCTTGCCTGACCCTCACTGGTGCTTTAGAGCAAATTTCCCGAGCCATTGGCGGGTTAGGGTGCTCGCGCCACGGCGCCGAAGCTGTACCGAGGGGTGCGCACGTCGCCGACCGGTTTCCGGTCGCCGGAAGCCCGAATGCACCGCACCGTTGCATTCCTCGTGGCTGAAAACCCCCAGGCGGCAAGTACCGAGCCGGGAGACGGCCGGGAAGCCGAGCCCGGTGAGCCCCGACGAGTTGCCGGCGAGGGGGCGGCGTGGGAAAGGGGACGGGCCGAGGAGGAAGAAGGACCTGCGGGTCCCACGTGTTAGTGGCGGAAAAATCAAATCCCCGATCGGCTGTGGCCCCGGGATCCTTTGCGACAGTGCGGGAAGTAGTCTGTGGCCCCGTGTGGCTTAACTCCGGCAACTGACACGTGTAGGAGGGGCCCACAGTCAGGGTTTGAATATTTCCCGAATTAATTTGAATTCCAGATTTGGTTCAAACTTTGGATCTGCATAACTTTTGCTAGGAAGCTCCATATTTAGTGATTCAAATTGGGTTGGACTCAGGATGAAAAGCTCTATCCAAATATGCAACCCAATTTGCATGAAAACTAATAGAAAATTCTGGAAAATTCTTTAAAACATTTCAGAAAAAGAATTTTAGAGGGAGTTTGGTTCATCCAAAAATCCCCAAATTTTGCCAGAATAGTCTTTAGGATATTAGGAAACCCCTGTAAAAGTTTCAGCTCATTGGGAATTGATTTAAATAGGGTAATTATGATTTCAAGTTTCTGTATTCAAATGAATACAGAAACATTTTCAGAGAATTTCCAAAACTTGGAAATTCAGTTCTGGACATTCCTTAGCTCCAAAATTCCTAGGAAAATTCAGGCATACTCTCTGAACTATGATTGAAATTGTAGTTCACTTGAATTTGCATGAAAGTGCAAATTTATTCAGAATTAATTCCTTTTTCACTAAATCTTAGGGAATTATTCTGGGTGATCTACTTAGTGAAATATTCTGAATTTTGGTCCTGAGGACTTTCTTGTGACAAGGAACTCATAAGAAAATTTCCAGCTCCATTGGAGCCCTGAATCAGTAGTGATCTGTTCAACCTCATTAGGTGATCACCACTCAAGTGATGAACCTCACTTCTCACTTAATGATAGTGCTTAAACACACACCCAAACAACCACGCCAATGTAATTTTAAATTCTTAAACAAAGTTCCAGTTTCAAACTTGTCTTTAGCACTTGTTAGCAAAAGTTTTATAATTAAACATGTATGCATATTCATGATGTGTGGTGATAAAACGTGGAAAGTGAAGAAGGAGAA
Organism: Neostapfia colusana; assembly: GCA_030760725.1. Taxonomy (NCBI): domain Eukaryota; kingdom Viridiplantae; phylum Streptophyta; class Magnoliopsida; order Poales; family Poaceae; genus Neostapfia; species Neostapfia colusana. The sequence continues at coordinate 6,974,359 of JASWHV010000012.1, read as the reverse complement.
GTTGAACTTGGATCAAGGAACAAGAAGGGCAGGAAATTGAACTTCAAGTCACCAACAACTAACTTCATATCATCTAACTTTAGTCACCTGCAAAACCAAGGCAAGCCCCAGTTTGCATTAAGTTGTTTTAAAGTTTTCCTTTTGTTCACTACTATTGGTCAAGTTTGTATGTGCATTAGGTCAAGGATGTTTTATACTCCACTTGCATAACCAAACATGAACCCTGAGGTCAAGGGTAGAATTGTGTCATCGCTGTAGAATAAGGTCATGCTAAATAAACTAGGGCATCCGGTAGAAGACGAGTAGTTGGAATCTACTCGCGAGCTATAGTTCAGAATATCATAAGTGTGATTGGGAAGGGGAGCAAACTAAAGTTTACATTTCTAAAGATGAGACTGGGCAGAGGGGTTAGACAGAGACAAGATGAGGTCTTGGTCGAGTAGCTCTGCCCGTGTCGGTCAAGGACCGAAGCGTAAGCGGCCCCTGGAGCAAGTATTGGGTTGTGTACCGGATGTTTACTGATATATGGGAACCAGGAAACCGATGTACCAGGTTCACTGGGTTGTAGAGGCATACCACATCATCTCGTTAGACCTATGAGCCTGAGACGGCGCGACCGGTTCTACAGTCTAGTGTCCTGAGAAAGGTTGCCACATACGACGTAATGAAGGATGCCAAAGTTGGGTCTTCAGAGGCGGGTGTATGTGTCGAGTTATCCGGGTAGTGTTTGATTCGAATCACCGCCCCTCGCGGTTATGAGTACCACTTGCTCACTGCGCTGTGTTGTAGTAATCAACTTGTGTGGTAACAGTTTGCAAAAGTATAATTGCTGCTATGATTATGTTAAGTTGCATGAGAACCTTGTTTGAAGTAGAGATAGAGCAAACTAAAGTTATTTTTCCACCTTGGGACAAGTAACATTGGAATGAAGCGTTTCTTATTTGATTGTGGAGTTCCAATGTTGCCGGGCGCAAGGTCACTACTATTATGGCTAAAACCTGAAAGTTAAGGATGAACTCATAGGCGAGTCTTTTCGCAAAAGACATGCTTACGTCTTAGGTTTCTTTCATGTAGAGTTTCATGTCTTAGGAGAGACGGTTAAGTCTTGCTGAGCCTTTGTGCTCACTCTTGCTATATGAGTGGTTTTGCAGGTTAATACGACGCTATAAATAAGGTTGTCCGGTGAGACTCGGGAACTTCCGAGTCATGTCACACTTGGAGAACCTAGCCGCTGCCATGTCTTCGTGTTGCTAGCGAGAGGAGTCCGCAGGCTGGATCTCTTCTCGAGTGCTTCTCAGATAATCATCGTGAGCTGTTTTATAGAGTTCTGCTGTAGCTATTTGTCTAAATTATTTACAAAGAATAATTGTAAGCTTCCGCTTTTGATTTATGTAATACTGTGTTCCTTATATGTGTGCTGTTGGGTGCCGCATAATACGGCACCACCCAATGCGATTCCTCGGGCGAGGCGGCACGGCCCCGTGATCGAGGTCGGGCCCTCTCACGGTCCACAGCGTTCTGTAATAATGAACGGACCCGCAAAGCGAGGAGCTAGCTTTCTCTTGACCCCGAATTGATGAATTCCCTTCATCGGGGATACTCGGAGATAGACGTGATCTCCGACTTCAAAATATAGGGTCGGCGTCGCTTGTGTGCATAACTCTTCTGGCGAGATTGAGCGGCTTTGAGGTTTGCTTGAATAAGCTGGACCCACTCTTCGGCATCTTTTACAAGATCGATGCCGAAAATCACCCTCTCTCCGGATTCACACCAATTGAGTGGCGTGCGGCACTTCCTGCCATATAGTGCTTCGTATGGTGCCATTTTAATTCTGGATTGGTAATCATTGTTGTAGGAGAACTCCGCTAACGGCAAATGGTCATCCCAATTCTTTCCATGATCTATGGCACATGCTCTCAGCATATCTTCTAAAATCTGATTCACCCTCTCCGTTTGACCGTCGGTCTGAGGATGGTATGCTGAGCTTCTAATTAACTTTGTTCCTAGAGATTCATGTAGTTGCTCCTAGAAACAAGAAACAAATATTGAACCTCGGTCGGATATGATGGTTTTGGGGACTCCATGTAAGCACACGATTCTGGAGAGATACAACTCTGCATATTGCTTAGTATGGAATCTGTGAGACCTATGTGTGCTGAATACATTGGCAATTAGGATAAAAGTTAGCATTAAAATTCAAAGTTTTGAATATTGCCAAAACATTCTTCTGTGGCAAGGTCCGACAAGTTCTTTGTTAGGTCCGCCAAGTGTTGGCAAGGTCCGACGCAAGGTCCGGACAGCTCCTGCAAGGTCCGGAGAGCTTCTGTGAGGTCCGGAGCTTGTTTTTAGGGAGCTCCCGTGAACTTCAACTCGTAGAACAGCAGCGTCTTGTTTTTGCTTTTAACTCGCAATGTTTCAAACTTGCTTTATGGGAAGGTTTGCTTAGTATTAATTTGCTAAGTTTTTGGTGTGTTTTGGTGGTTATGGCTGTTATCATTTGATATGGTTTGCAACATGCTTATGTGACGTGCTCATGTAAGGTGTTGTGGTTTTCGAACTAACGTGAGTCAAGTCGAGGACTTGTGCTCGGAAGAATTGGTTGTTTATTCATGTGCAGGTGTTGCTTGAGTTCAAGACATGGCTGGTGACGGGATCCTTGGACTAGTCTCAGGGAGGAGATGAGGTTCCAACAACCAAGTTGGGGAGGAGCTGTGGTTGAGTTGATCGGGAGGTCGCGCAGCATGTTTGGATCAAGGGCGGTGCATATGAAGGTTGCGTGTATGTCGTTGGAAGGTGTTTGCACGTGTGCAAGGAGTGCATGGACGTGGCAACATTGTTCCAAGGCGTGATGAAGAGAAGTGGACGTAAAGAATTGGTCGGAAAGGTCCAACCGGCTGGATTGCGTACTCAGGCTGAGGCTGAGTCGGATATGGCTCAAATATGTAAGATTTGAGTTGGTTATGATAGGATTTCGTGCTAGGCACGAAGTTGAGTTGTTTTAGGAATGTTTAGGACGTTCCTACGGTGTTTGGAAGTCTCACGATTGCTTCTATCTGCGAATAGGAAAGTCCTGAGCAGTTATGGTAAGTTAGGATACGAGTCCAATTAAGAGTAGGAATCCTAGATTGGATTGTTTAGCCTGAGGGCTGGCTATAAAAGCAAGGGAGGCCAGAGCTCTCGTGGGTAGAGAACTTTGGGATGTTCCTCTTGTGTTTCTATTGAATAAAGTTCATAGTTTCAAGGAGCTTTTGTGCCTTGTTCGTCCGACATGTTTTTCGTCAAGTCTTTCTCGGCGAGTTTCTGGACAGACCGACATTGCTTCGGTGTTTCGTTCATAACTCGAGTTTTACAGATCCGATTGACGTGATTCTTTTTGGGTTGTATTCACAACTCAATTATTTATCATCTGTGAAATTTTCACGAGTTTCGGATCTGTAGTTTTTGAGATACACGAGTTTATTTGTAGCATTGCAGATCTGTTTTATATCGGGTAGAACAGATTGATCTTCGTTTAATGTTTTGATCGTATCTCAAGTTTTACTTCGTGTTTTCAAGTGATTCTTGTTGAATTAGATCCGTGACTTGATTCTCTACCTCTCTACTTGATTTGTCACGGTTGAACACGTTTGAAAACACTTGCACACATGGTTTCTTTAACCGATTGATTTTTTGCTGAGGGGTTTTTGTTGTTTCCGCTGCGAAAAGTTTTAATCTACCATTCACCCCCCTCTGGTAGCTTTTCACGTGCTCTTCGATCCTACAATTGGTATCAGAGCCAAGGTGCTCTAATCTTTGTGATTTGCACATGTTTTGACTAACCATCATGGAGAAGTACTCCGCAAATCCTTGTGTGTTCAATGGCATCGATTTTCAGGTTTGGAAGGCGCGGATGGAGGCCTACATACAGGCGCAAGGCTTCGCCATGTGGGAAAAGGTCTACCGGAACTTCGATGTACCACCCAACGATCAGGTTACGGCTGCGAACATGAGAGATGTTGACAACAACAACAAGGCTCGCAACTTGATCATCCAAGGATTGACTCAAAGCGACTTCGACCGTGTTGCACACCTCCGATCTGCATATGTGAATGTGGCCTAGAGGGGGGGGGGTGAATAGGCCTTTAAAGAATTCCTGCACACTTAATGAAGTTATCAGAAACTTGACTGACCGGACTAGTCTGGTTGTGTGGGCGGACTAGTCCGGTGTGCTGAATTATTTGAGTTAATTAAGTGTGTCTCACAAATTTAATCTTTTAGCAGCGGAATGAGAACAACAGTTTTTATAAATTAAATTTATTGTATGGATGCACGTGCAAACTTGTAAGAAACTCAAACGATGACTAGCAAACTAGTGATCTAATGTGTCAAAATGCAAAACAAATGAGAGACAAGAGACACAAATTTTTACCGAGGTTCGATCTCACCAAGAGATCTACGTCCTCGTTGAGGAAGCTCACACAGAGCCGGGTTCCCAACCCTTTCCCTCTTCAAGTCACCACAAAGGCCGACTTGACTCCACTATCACGTGTAATCACCGTGTTTATGGGGCAACCTCACACGTTGAGGGCTCCCACAAGAATTACAATGAGAAGTTGATCAAATACACTCAAAAAGATTACAATGCAGAATATGAGTGTAGAGAGATCACACCCCAAGAGCTCACAACGAAGGAATGACGATCTCTCAATCCCAAATCTAAGTATTTGATTGATCTTGGCCTTTTTGCACCTTAGATGTATGGGGAGATGTGTTTTGGGCTCTTGGGTCAGGTGGCGGCGCTAGGGTTCTAGTTTTTGACAATATGTGTCGTGTTCTCTCAGGGAAAAGACGAAGAACCTCTTTTTATAGGCTTTCCCAAAAAGTTACCGTTGTTAAACCTACTACCGGACTAGTCCGGTATATGTTCGGACTTGTCCGGTCTACTTCCAGTGGGTTAACCGGACTAGTCCGGTCCACAAACCGGACTTGTCCGGTGCTATGTGAAATGGGGTTTCAGTAACTTCAGCGAACTAGTCCTATCGCTTGGATGGACTAGTCCGCAGTCCTCTAAAGAGGACAACGGAGACATGTCCGGACTAGTCCGGTCTAAAACCGGACTTGTCCGGTTGCATTCCAGTGAGCTGACCAGACTAGTCCGGTTCACAAGGCGGACTAGTCCGGTGCACTATGTTTGCGTCTTCCAGAAAGTTAAACGGACTAGTCCGGTCCATGAACGGACTAGTCCGGTTTTCAGTGGATTTTAGTTGATTTTTAAACCCCTTACCCTTATCCAAAGTCATGAGCTCTTGGAATGTGTCTCTCACACACACACCCTATACATTTTCATCTACTTTGTTCTTCCAAATTCCACTAAAGTCTTTCTTTTCGGGCACCACTCTATTTTTCATCTTTTTGTGCGCACCTAGCTAGTTCACTTAGTTTGTCCTGCAATCATTTCGTTAGGATCTCATATGCTTGTCATCAATTAGCCAAAACCCACAAGGGATTTCCTAGATGCACTTTCAATCTCCCCCTTTTTGGTGATTGATGACAACCATTTGAGATATCACAATTGAGAATAAAAGGTTGATTTTCATAAGGTGTGCACATATGAGAATAATAAAGAATTCACAAAAAGCTTCTCACATATGCACACACCTTATGGTGGGGTGCCTAACAAGTGTGTGATAAACAAAATGTGATAGAATAAAGACAAACAATAGTGAACATATAGTGCATCACACATAAGAAAAGAAATAGTGCATTACAAGATTTTAAAATAGGTACATGTCCTTGACCACAAAGGAGCTTAATAACTAATACTAGATAGAAATAGTCCAAATCTAATCTGAATCTTCCCTAATCTCAATCTCTCCCCCTTTGGAATCAAGGCACCAAAAAGGGAAAATTGAGGGGAATCACTCATCGCTGCCTCCTCCGTCAGTCTCAGTTTGATCTTCATCTTCAGCATCCACGGGAGCAGGATCTTCCTCTGAGTCCTCGGAGGCGGGCGGTGATCCAACGGGCTCAATCTCAAGCTTTGCACAGATAGACTTGATATTTGCATTGACGTACTGTTGATGTTTCTTCCTTGCAAGCTTTTCTTTGTGCTGCCTGTCTTCGATCTTACGGCAGAAGGCAAAGATGGAGGAGAGCATTTTGAGGATGCCGCTGGATGATTCTTGGGCAGGTGGAGATCCAGGAGGAGCAGCTGCAGATCTAGTGTCATCATGAGCTTGCTTTGATCTCCTCTCCACTGGTGGAGAGGACGGGGCATTTGGAGCCGGAGGGAGAGTGTACTCGGTGGGTTTTTGCGGCTTCAACCCCGTATGCTTGACATCCTTGACAAACTCGAGTCCTGTCACTTTCTCAATCATGTACATGATATACGGTGCGTATCCACAGGACCTATTGGGGGTAATTGAGATGTTCACAATGTCGTTGTAAATATACTCAAAGACATTGAATGGTCTCCTTCCACTGATGACCTTCATGAGAGTCCTCAAAGTCCCTTGTATAGTTCCCGCATCTCCATCCTTCGGAGCTATAGTCTTTCTCAAGACTCTATTTAGGACCACAAAGAAGGGCTTTAGATATTTGATGGTGGGAGGAACATATGGCATCCTTGTGTCATAGAGAAATTCAAGTTCCTCCTTCTCCAGGGGTTTCAGATTATGAATGACCAGTTCATGATCCAAAGTGTGTTGGAGGTGAAGAATCCTAGCAAATTCATCATAAGTGACACTATACCTTGAACCATGAGTCATCCAAGTAAGACTGTCTCCATCATCACGAGCAAAGTAGAGAGTGGAGTAAAACTGGGTGATGATTTCATTGTTCCAGTCATACTCAAAGGATAGCAAGTCCGTCAGACCGTGCCTCTCTAACGCCTCCACCATCTCACGGAAGGCAGGATACCTCTTTGACTTCAGATATTCAACATTTAGCCATTGACTTTCTACTACAGGATTTTTCATCTTCATGTACACATGCTCATAGTAATCTGCATGGAAGTTGCTCCAGAACCTTGGATCAGAGCATTGCTTAGGTTGGTCATACACATGAATCTTCCTGAAATTATCAGCTAGCTCACTCCCTTTTCCAGTGAAATCTCACTTGAAGGCTGCTTGTTGCGGTGAATAGGGTTTTTCATCTTCAAGGGCCCAAGGGGACCACTAGCAAGTCCCTTCCCTTTATTGAGGATTCTTTTTGGCCCTGACGAGCCCTCAGCAGCATCTTTCCTTAGAAGCCTTTTGCCAATGACTTTCCTCTTCTTAGGTTGATTGTCGTCGGAGGGTGGAGAGTGGACATTGACATCATGTCTCTTCTTCATAACTCTCTCCTTGGTCCTCCTCACTTTCTCTCGTTGAACGTCTTCATCAATGTGAAAGGAGCTGTCATCTGAGCCTAAAGACGTGATGCCTGACAAGGAGTTCAAGGATTAGATGCAAATGGACTCATTATCGACTTCAAATGGGAACGTAGGGGTTCAACTGTCAGAGGCCAGACTTGTCCGGTTTCAGAGAGCGGACTTGTCCGGTGGACCGGACTTGTCCGCCTCTGTGCGCCGGACTAGTCCAGCCTGGCATAAGAACCCTAATGTTTCATTTGAATCAAATCTCCTATCTAAGGGCATAAGGGTAGGAACATGGTAGGAATACATCTATTGAGGCAATGTACATCCTTTTGAAATAAAAGAAAACTAGCTAGAACTAGAAAAGTTGAGATTTTGGTTTAAAAGGGGAATTTACCAAGATTTGAAGATTCGCGTCGAAGAAGTGGAAATCAGTCCGGATGAGTCCGGAGGAGGGAGACCACTCGTCAAGGGGAGTCTTTTTCGCGGAGAAAACCTCGACTTTGAGGGTTCAACCCGAAAATCACTTTGGGGGCTAGGGTTTGGAAGAGGAGAGGGAGAGCAAGTCTAATGAGGGGTGAGGGAGAGGTCTGGTCCGGCCAAGTGCTTCTATATGTGACTGACCGGACTAGTCCGGTCATGGTAGCGGACTAGTCCGGTGCCCCTGAATTAACCTAATTGTGGTCTGTCCGGACTAGTCCGGTTGGAAATCGGACTAGTCCGTTTCCAACAGATTTGATACATATATAGATAATTAATAGTGATCCAAGGACAATAATTTTGCAAGTAGTCTTGGTGATTACGACCAGTAGGCAATCAGCAATCAAACAATGGTCATAATCCACAAGATTTCTTCATTAAAATAGTTTTCTGAATGAAAAAGGAGAAGAGGAGCATTTTGATAGTACAAAGGAACATTTTGAGTTGCAACCAGGTATGCAATGTTTCAAGCCACATTTCGAGAGTCAAGAATGTTTAGCTCATTTCTTAGTTCACAGAACCTTTTCTCATCTAAGGGTTTGGTAAAAATATCCGTAAGTTGTTTTTCAGTCCTAACATGTGAAATAGCTATGTCACCTTTTAATGAATGATCTCTAAGAAAGTGATGACGGATATCTATGTGCTTAGTTCTTGAGTGCTCTACAGGGTTGTGTGCAATCTTTATAGCACTTTCATTATCGCATAGAAGCGGGATATGACTTAGATTGTAGCCGTAGTCCCTAAGAGTTTGTCGCATCCAAAGTAGTTGCGCACAGCAACTACCGGCTGCAACATACTCCGCTTCCGCTGTGGAAAGAGCAATGGAGTTTTGCTTTTTAGATGACCAAGAAACTAGGGACCTACCAAGAAATTGACAAGTCCTTGACGTGCTCTTTCTATCGACTTTGCATCCTGCATAGTCGGCGTCGGAATACCCTATCAAGTTAAACTTGGATCCTTTGGGATACCAAAGGCCCAAGTTGGGTGTGTGCACAAGGTACCTTAGAATTCTTTTTACAGCAATTAAGTGACACTCTTTAGGTGCGGCTTGAACCCTTGCACACATGCAAACACTAAGCATAATATCTGGCCTAGATGCACATAAGTATAGTAAGGAGCCAATCATGGACCGATATACCTTTTGGTCCACATTTGGACCGTCTTCATTGAGGTCGAGATGTCCGTTGATGGCCATGGGTGTCTTGATGGGCTTGGCTTTGTCCATATTGAATTTCTTGAGAATGTCTTGTGTATATTTAGTTTGGCTTATAAATGTACCTTCTCTCAGTTGCTTCACTTGAAATCCCAAGAAGAACTTCAATTCACCCATCATTGACATCTCGAACCTGTCTGTCATTATTTTGCTAAATTCTTCACAGAAGGATTGTTAGTGGATCCAAAGATAATGTCATCAACATAAATTTGACATACGAATTAATGATCATCAAAATGTTTAGTAAAGAGTGTATAGTCAGCTTTACCAATTTTGAATCCATTTTGAATCAGAAAATCTCTAAGGCACTCATACCAGGCTCGAGGAGCCTGTTTGAGGCCATAGAGAGCCTTACGCAGTTTATAGACATGGTTGGGATACTCCTGATCTTCAAACCCCGGTGGCTGCTCCACATAGACTTCCTCCTTTATCGGACCATTGAGAAAGGCACTCTTGACGTCCATTTGATACAACTTAAAATTATGGTGAGTAGCATATGCCAATAAAATGCGAATGGACTCAAGTCTAGCTACAGGAGCGAAGGTTTCATCGAAATCCAAACCTTCCACTTGAGAATAACCTTTGGCTACCAACCTCGCTTTATTTCTTGTCACTACTCCATGTTCATCTTGCTTGTTCCGAAAGACCCATTTGGTTCCAACGATGTTCGCCCTTGGTCTATCCACCAGCTCCCACACATCATTTCTTTTGAAGTTGTTCAGCTCCTCTTGCATCGCAATCACCCAGTCTGGATCCCTTAAGGCTTCTTCTACCCTGTATGACTCCAGAAAAGACACAAAAGAATAGTGTTCACAAACATTTGCAATTTGAGATCTAGTAGTTACTCCCTAAGCAATATCTCCAATGATATTGTTGACAGGATGGTCCCTTTGCACACACTGATGTACTCTTGGGTGTGGAATTTGTATAGTTGCTTGTTCTTCATTGTCTTCATGTGTCATGTCTCCCCCTAGATCATTGCTTCCATGATCATCTTGATTTTCTTGATCTTCCTCAACCTGATCTTGTGTAGGAGCTCCCCCTTGATCATTGCTTCCTTGTTGAAATTCATCTTGTGTCTCCTCTCGTGGTAGGATATCACCAAGTGCCATTTTATTCAGCGCTTCACATGGAGCTTTCTCCTTATCTAGCATAGACTTATCGACTTGCTCCACTTGTGAGCCATTAGTTTCATCGAACACTACGTCACGCGCTACTTCAACAAGGCCGGACACCTTGTTGAAGACACGATAGGCATAGGCATTCGATTCATATTCGAGCAAGAATCCTTCATCAGACTTCGAACCAAACTTCGAGGCCCTTGGTTTCTTGTTCAGAATAAAGCATTTGCAACCAAAAACTTTGAAATAGGAAACGTTAGGCTTTTTACCCGTGAGAAGCTCATATGGAGTTTTCTTCAGTAGTCGATGAAGGTACAACCGATTTGTGGCATGACAAGCGGTGTTCACCACTTCTGCCCAAAATCGGTCTGACGTCTTGTATTCATCCAACATTGTTCTCGCCATTTCGATCAATGTTCCGTTCTTCCTTTCGGCCACCCCGTTCTGTTGAGGAGAGTAGGGTGCAGAGAATTCATGCTTTATACCTTCTTCATTGAGATATTCTTCAACTTGGGTGTTCTTGAATTCTGTCCCATTGTCACTTCTGATATTCTTTACGGTTGATGAGAATTCATTTTGAGCTCTTTTCAAGAACTTCTTGAGGATTCCCTGAGTTTCTGATTTATCATACAAGAAAAATACCCAGGTAAATCTTGAAAAATCATCAACAATTACTAAACCGTATTTGTTACCGCCGATGCTGATGTACGCAATTGGACCAAAGAGATCCAAGTTCCAGCGGTCTAGCGGTGGTCATCACATTCTTGGTGGGGTGTGGTGCTCCAACCTGTTTTCCTGCTTGACAAGTGCTGCACGGCCTGTCTTTTTCAAAAACCACATCCTTAAGACCACGGATGTGACCACCTTTTAGAAGTTTCTGCAGATTTCTCATTCCAACATGGGCTAGCCGTCTATGCCACAGCCATCCCATGTTGGTCTTAGCAACCAAGCAAGTGTTGAGTTCGGCTTTATCTTTGTTGAAGTCAACAAGATAAAGCTTTCCCTTCAACAATCCCTTGAATGCAATCGAGCCATCGCTTCTTCTAAAGACGGTCACACCCTCATTAGTGAATAAACAGTTGTAACCTTTGTCGCATAGTTGAGATATTGATAAAAGATTATAATCTAGAGAGTCTACATGTAAAACATTAGATAAGGTGTGTTGAGAGGATATTTCAATGTTACCACTACCAAGGACCTTTCCTTGGCTGTTGTCTCCAAAGTATATACCTTCACTTGGATCCTTGTTGCACTCGTATTCCACAAACATACCTCTCTCTCCGGTCATATGATTTGTGCATCCGCTATCTAGCACCCACTTAGATCCACCGGAGGAGTAAGCCTGCAAAATAGAATTATTTCTGGGTTTTAGGTACCCAAGCTTGCTTGGGTCCTCTCAGGTTAGTCACAAGAGTCTTGGGCACCCACACACAAGTTTTTAAGTTCCTGTGGCGTGGCCCTGTATATTTAGCAATGACTTTTCCATACTTGTTTTTCATGAGAACATAAGAAGCATCAAATGTATGGAATAGTGTTTGTAGCTCAGATTCATGGGATTTTTCTTTAACAAAAATGATTCTATTCTTAGCATGATTAGGAGTAGACATGTGTCTGTTCCTGTCAAAGCCAAGACCATCTTTGACATTGGGAGGTCTAGTGATCATATATGCACTTCGTGCATATTTGATCTTCTCCTTATCAAAGATGCCGTTTTGAGAAGAATGCATGTCATGAGAGGTTAAAGCATTAGAAATTACATTCTTCTTACTAGAGTAAGTGCGGGTTCTTATTGTTGTCGAGCGCATATCTTTGGAGGAAGAGCTCTTGGAGGAAGAGGAGTCACTTTGTTTGAGCGACTCAACTTGCACCTCAAGGATTTTGTTAACTTTTGACAAGTTAGCAAGTTCTTCCTTGATTGCAATGTGCGAGTCCTCTAACTTTGAGTAAGTTTCCTTACTCAAGGCTAGCTCTAACTCAAGTGACTCATTCTTCTCTCTTTCAAGCTCAACAAGCTTTTCAACTTCTTGATATCTCTTCCTATCACGGATGAGCATATCTTCTTGTCGGTTGACAAGTTCTTCCTTTTCAAGGATTTCGTTCGACAACATTTCCATTTTCTTTAAAGCAATTTTACTTAGCCTTCTAAATAATTCTTCATTATCACTAGAGCTATCAAAGTCATCAATGGAGGAATTTAGCATAGGAGGAGTAAGTCTAACCTTTTTCTTGCCTTCCTTAGCCATAAGACAAGTGTGGTTGTTCATGTCCCGTCCTCCCATGTTCGGAAAGAGTGTAGCTCTCATAGTTGGTTTCTTGACTGCGATAGTGGCCATCTCTTCTTCTTCATCGGAGGAGGACTCGTCGTTTGAGTCCCACTCCTTCCCAATGTGAGCTTGATGGGCTTGTCTTCTTTTTCTGAAATTTTTCTTTTCTTGAGATCTTGTTTCCTTCTTCTTTTTGTTTTCTTCATAAGTACAGTCCACCATGAAGTGACCATACTCTCCGCAGTTGTAGCAAGTACGTCGAGCCTTGGATTTTCCTTTATCCTCGATTTTGCCTTCATGTGAATTGTTGTCGTGTCTTCTCTTCATCATGCGTTTGAACTTTTTGATCAAGAGTACCATTTCTTCATCATCAAGATCGGTGCTTTCGTTGCTTGTATCTCCATCGTCTTGGTCTTCACGAGTTTCTTTGAGTTTGGGTCTGCACGTTGCTTTTAGAGCAACTTCTTTCTTTTTAGAAGAGGTGAGCTCGGCTAAGTCTTTGACGTATTGAGCCTCTTTCTCCATCATTTCATGATTTATGATCTTTCCCAATAACTCATCGGGAGTCATTTTGTGAAACCCGGGGCTTTCTCTAATCATTGAGCAAAGTGTGACGTTTCTTGGCATGAAGGCTCTTATCATCCTTTTGACCACCTCGTGATCAGTCCATTTCTTACTTCCATAGGCACGGATTTTGTTGATGAGTGCCTTCATCCGATTGTACATGTCTTGAGGTGATTCGCCTTCTTCAATAGCAAATCTCCCCAACTCTCCTTCTAGCATCTCAATTTTGGCTTCACGTACAAACCTATTTCCTTCATGAGCAGTTTTGAGTGTATCCCAGATCTCTTTTGCACTTTCTAGTCCATCGATCATGGTGAATTCTTCTCTGCTCAGGGACGATGTGATTACTGCAACGGCTTGTGCATTTCTATGAATCTCTTGTTCTTGTTCCGGAGTGAGTTCTTCATCCGTGTCTGGGATATCTATTCCTGTGCAGACAATATGCCAAAGGCTGGGATTCAAGGATATTATATGCATTTTCATGTTGTACTTCCACATGGTGTAGTCACTTCCATCAAACAGTGGGGGCCTTCCCATAGGAATAGAGAGATAATGATTATTTGAATTGAGACGGTTGTAGTTGTAAGGATACCGGTAGTAGTCGTGATGACCACTCCCCATCGTCTTTTCTTCCTCTTTTCCCTTTTGTGCCAGCAGTTTCTTTCTCAGGAGTCCTTTTAGCTGCCTCACTTCTTCATCGTCATGTGGACTTTCTTTCAGCACATCGAAGGCTTTGGCTTCTTGCTCCTCATCGTTGTTGCTCGTCTTCGGGATATCGTTGTTCTTCTCAGAGGCCATTGACCTCTCTGAGATGTGAGTCTCGTTGATGGAGAACTTGGCTCTGATACCAATTGAATGTGGCCTAGAGGGGGGGTGAATAGGCCTTTAAAGAATTCCTGCACACTTAATGAAGTTATCAGAAACTTAACTGACCGGACTAGTCCGGTTGTGTGGGCGGACTAGTCCGGTGTGCTGAATTATTTGAGTTAATTAAGTGTGTCTCACAAATTTAATCTTTTAGCAGCGGAATGAGAACAACAGTTTTTATAAATTAAATTTATTGTATGGATGCACGTGCAAACTTGTAAGAAACTCAAACGATGACTAGCAAACTAGTGATCTAATGTGTCAAAATGCAAAACAAATGAGAGACAAGAGACACAAATTTTTACCGAGGTTCGATCTCACAAAGAGATCTACGTCCTCGTTGAGGAAGCTCACACAGAGCCGGGTTCCCAACCCTTTCCCTCTTCAAGTCACCACAAAGGCCGACTTGACTCCACTATCACGTGTAATCACCGTGTTTATGGGGCAACCTCACACGTTGAGGGCTCCCACAAGAATTAAAATGAGAAGTTGATCAAATACACTAAAAAAGATTACAATGCAGAATATGAGTGTAGAGAGATCAAACCCCAAGAGCTCACAACGAAGGAATGACGATCTCTCAATCCCAAATCCAAGTATTTGATTGATATTGGCCTTTTTGCACCTTAGATGTATGGGGAGATGTGTTTTGGGCTCTTGGGTCAGGTGGCGGCGCTAGGGTTCTAGTTTTTGACAATATGTGTCGTGTTCTCTCAGGGAAAAGACGAAGGACCTCTTTTTATAGGCTTTCCCAAAAAGTTAGCGTTGTTAAACCTACTACCGGACTAGTCCGGTATATGTTCGGACTTGTCCGGTCTACTTCCAGTGGGGTTAACCGGACTAGTACGGTCCACAAACCGGACTTGTCCGGTGCTATGTTAAATGGGGTTTCAGAAACTTCAGCGGACTAGTCCTGTCGCTTGGATGGACTAGTCCGCAGTCCTCTAAAGAGGACAACAGAGACATGTCCGGACTAGTCCGGTCTAAAACCGGACTTGTCCGGTTGCATTCCAGTGAGCTGACCGGACTAGTCCGGTGCACTATGTTTGCGTCTTCCAGAAAGTTAAACGGACTAGTCCGGTCCATGAACGGACTAGTCCGGTTTTCAGTGGATTTTAGTTGATTTTTAAACCCCTTACCCTTATTCAAAGTCATGAGCTCTTGGAATGTGTCTCTCACACACACAACCTATACATTTTCATCTACTTTGTTCTTCCAAATTCCACTAAAGTCTTTCTTTTCGGGCACCACTCTATTTTTCATCTTTTTGTGCGCACCTAGCTAGTTCACTTAGTTTGTCCTGCAATCATTTCGTTAGGATCTCATATGCTTGTCATCAATTAGCCAAAACCCACAAGGGATTTCCTAGATGCACTTTCAATATGATGTTTGGAAAGCTCTTTGTGACTATCATGAAGGATCCAATACGATCAAGGAGGTAAGGCAAGATATGTTCAAGAAAGAATACATGCGTTTTGAGATGCAACCCGGTGAGTCAATTGACGAACTTTTTGCTCGCTTAATAAAATTCTCAGCAACTTCTGTAGTGTCAATGTTAACTTTTCAGATGCTGAAAATACTAGACAATTGTTAGGAGCATTAGATATGTCAATTTGGGACATGAAAGTTACATCTATTCATAAATCTACTGTCATGAGTTCTCTTACTTTAGACGTGCTTTATTCTAAATTGAAAACTCATGAAATTGACATCATCTCACGTAAAAACCCCAACAAGTCTATTGCATTTGTTTCGCAACGTGACATGTCTAGTTCTAGTCAATCATCATCTAGTGGTGCACTCTCTTTGCTGTCCTCTCTAACCCTTGAACAGATTGAAGAGTTTCCAGAGGAGGAGCTTGCACTCATCTCTACTCGGTTCTCAAAAGCATTGCAAAATGTGAGAACTAGAAGGAGAGGAAGCTCTGGACCTCAACGATGTTTTGAATGTGGTAAGACAGGACATTTTCGTACGGAGTGCCCTAACCTTTCAGGTCCGACTTCACGTGAAGAAAAGCAAACAAGGCCGAAGAAATTGTTTGCAAAGAATAAGAAGAAGAAAGATTTATCAATGCGCAACATAGTGCATAGTATGATCTCTGCACTTCAAGATTTCGGCTCAAGTGATGTGGACACCGATAGTGATGAAGATGAAGAAGCTATGGCAAATATGTGCTGCATGGCGAGCAAGTCAAGTTCAAGCTCCGAGGAGGCAGAACACAACAGCGACGATGAAGAGGTATGTCCCACTTGCGAAGAAATGTGTGATGCTATTTCTCGTGCCACTGTTATATTAAAGAAAAAGGATAAAAAACTTAGGAACAATGCTGTTAAAATTGAATCACTAGAATCTGAAATTAATCATTTAAAAACTTTCATTCCTAGTGATGATTCTTGTTCCTCTTGTGATTTGATTTATGAACAATTATCCTCTTTAAGAAGTGCACACGCATCTACACTTGATAAACTTGAACTTGAAATTGAAAAGAACAAAGAGCTTGCTGCACTTAATGATAAAAATTTGAAAGATGCTTGTTGTTCTACAATTGATTTGCATTGTTCTTCATGTGATGATCTGAATAAGAAACTAAATGATGCTATGAATGAGATTTCTATTTTGAACAATGCTTTACGTGTGCATGAAGTTAAATATTGTTCAAATTGCAAACTAAAAGGAAAAACTTCGTGTGAAAACTGCTTTGATCTGTCCAATAAACTTGATGACATGCATAGGACACTAGATCGGTTTTCTAATGCAAATAAGAACCTAAACTTGCTGCTGAATTCTTCCAAGTCTTGTAATGATAAAACTAGTTTAGGTTTTAATTCTCATGCTCATTCTAAGGCACACCCACCTAAAGTTGTAAAGTCATTAGGAAGCGGTTTGATTCAAACAACTCCTAGACAAAAGAGGTGATTTTTAAATCTGCAGGAGTACTGTCCCATTCGGGTTCTAATAAACGTGTTGCTTGCTCATCTAGACAGGATAATAAGGTTATTTTTCATTGTACCTACTGTGGTAGAGATGGTCATGTCATGGATTTTTGTTATAGACTAGCTAAACACGATAAGAAACAAAGAATACTTGCTAGATCACATAACAACCAAGCAAAATCTGCTAGACCGAATGTTCGGAGCTTGCAACCTGCTGTAATGAGTCAAAAACTTGCTCCCGGACCTACTGTTTTTTGTGCTACATATGACACATCTTCTAAGTCAGTAGTTGGGAACAAAAATTTTCGATGTTTGGCTCATACACCTGCTGTACCTTCTCAGCTTTCGCGTGTTATTCCTGCTGGACGTCGTGTGACTCAGTACTGGATTCCTAAAAGTCTTTTAACTAACCCCAGTATTGAGTCATCGACGTATTGTGCTGCTCTGTAGGTTTCACGAACATTTGGATTGTGGATTCAGGTTGCTCACGCCACATGACCGGTAACAAAGAATGGTTCTCCTCTCTCTCTCTTTTGTGTCACGTGTAGAAAATGTTACTTTCGCCGATAACTCTTCTACTCCCATAATTGCTAAAGGTTCGGTTAGAGTAAACAATCTCTACACTTTGAAAGATGTGGCACTTATTAAAAATTTGAAATACAACTTGCTTTCGGTTTCACAATTGCTAGATGAAAATCTAGAGGTTAGCTTTGCTAAAAATTGCTGCAAGGTTGTAGATTCAAAAGGTGAGCTTTTGTTTAACATGTCTATGTTTGGAAGAATTTTTAAAGCTGATTTTGATTTGTCAACTTCTAAGCATCGGTGTCTAGTTGCTAATGATACAAAGGATCTATATTTTTGGCATCGTAGACTTGGTCACATAGGCTTTGATCATCTCACTCGTGTTAGTGCTCTCGATCGCATACCTGGGCTGCCGAAGCTTAAAAAGGACAATGATATTGTGTGCTCTTCTTGTAGACATGCTAAGTTTGTTGCAGGTTCACATGCTCCTCTCACAATGACCATGACAGCTGAACCGGGACAACTTTTACATCTTGACACAGTAGGTCCGGCACGTGTTCAATCCTTCGGAGGTAAATGGTATGTGCTTGTGATTGTTGATGATTATTCTTGATATTCTTGGGTTTATTTTATGGCATCTAAGAATGAAGCTTTTAGTCATTTTGGAACTTTATTTCTTAGATTATCTATTGATCACCCAGGATCATTAAAAGCAATTAGAAGTGATAACGGAACTGAATTTAAAAACCAATCCTTTGATCACTTTTGTGCTGAAAATGAAATAGATCATCAATACTCTTCACCCTATGTACCACAACAAAATGGTGTCGTAGAAAGAAAGAACAGGACCTTAGTTGAGATGGCTAGGACTATGCTTGATGAATATCAAACTCCTAGGAAATTTTGGGCTGATGCAATTGCAACCGCTTGTTATGTCTCAAATCGTGTTTTATTGCGTGCTAAGCTTGGAAAAACCCCATATGAGATCCGGTTTGGACATAGGCCTAGTGTTACACACTTTAGGGTTTTTGGTTGCAAATGCTTTGTTAAGAAACATGGTAATCTTGATAAATTTGAAGCTAGATCTGTTGATGGCATGTTTCTTGGTTATCAATCTCATACTAGAGGCTACCGTGTGCTTTTACTTGACACTAACAAAATTGTGGAGACTTGCGAGGTTTCTTTTAATGAAGCTAGCCCAAGTACTAGCTCCGATATTGCAGGTCCGGATCCATATCCGCAGGGGGAGAGTATTTTTATTGAAGAAGATGAAGAAGTGGTGCTGCTGCCCGAAAACTCAAGAGTAAATAACGATCAAGCTGCTGATTTTGCACCACAACCAGCACCAACAGTCACTACTGCTGGTTCGGACCTTCCTCAATCAACAAGCTCTCCTAATCAAGGTCCGAACATGAAGAAGAAGGTGCTTGTGAAGTGTCTACTCCCCTCCGAGTACTCAAAAGTCATCCTCCACAACAAATCATTGGAAGCTTGCATGAACGAGTCACTCGGTCCTGGTTTTGCGATCCAAACTCTCATGCTCATTCTGCTTTTGTTGCTTCTTTTGAACCCAAGGATATATCACACGCACTCACTAATGAATCTTGGATTAATGCCATGCAAGAAGAGTTAGAAAATTTTGAAAGAAATAATGTTTGGAAACTTGTACCTCCACCTCAAGGTCACACATTAATTGGAACTAAATGGGTATTTAAAAATAAGCAAAGTGAGGATGGGGTTGTGGTTAGGAATAAAGATAGGTTGGTTGCTCATGGTTTCACTCAAATTGAAGGTCTAGATTTTGATGAAACATTTGCTCGTGTTGCTAGATTAGAAGCTATAAGAATTTTATTAGCATTTGCTGCATCTAAAGGTTTCAAGTTATATCAAATGGATATTAAAAGTGCTTTTCTTAATGGCTACATAGAGGAGGAGGTTTATGTTAAGCAGCCACCGGGTTTTGAAAATCCAAATTTTCCTAATCATGTTTACAAACTGTCCAAAGCCTTGTACGGTCTAAAACAAGCCCCTAGAGCATGGTATGATAGGTTAAAAACATTCTTACTTGAAAAGGGGTTTACCATGGGCAAGGTTGATAAAACTCTTTTTGTACTTAAGCAAGGCAATGACTCATTATTTGTTCAAGTGTATGTGGATGATATTATCTTTGGTTGTGCTTCTCATGATCTCGTGTCCAAGTTTTCAGCTATGATGAGCTCAGAATTCGAGATGAGTATGATGGGAGAACTCACATACTTTTTGGGGCTGCAAATCAAGCAAACAAAAGAAGGAACTTTTGTGCATCAAACTAAGTATACAAAGGACCTTCTTAAGCGCTTCAACATGGACAAATGCAAGCCTCTTTGGACACCAATGGGAACAGCAACAACACTTGAACTTGACGAAGATGGTGACCCGGTCGATAAAAAAGAATACAGAAGTATGATTGGATCACTTTTGTATCTCACGGCGTCAAGACCGGACATACAATTCAGCGTATGTCTTTGTGCACGTTTTCAAGCTTCTCCACGTGCTTCACATCGCCAAGCCATCAAAAGGATTCTCAGGTACCTACATGGAACTCAAGAATTTGGCATTTTTCTTCCTTCTTCCTCAACCGTTTCTTTGAAAGCTTTTTCGGATGCTGATTTTGTGGGTTGTAGGATTGATAGAAAAAGTACTTCGGGTGCTTGTAATTTTCTTGGTAATTCACTTGTTGCTTGGTCCTCTAGAAAACAAAGTTCAGTTGCACAATCCACGGCCGAATCTGAATATGTAGCTGCGGCTAGCGCTTGCTCACAAATTCTTTGGATTGTTCAAACACTTAAGGACTATGGGGTTGATTTAGATAGTGTTCCACTGTTTTGTGATAACACTAGTGCAATTTGTATTGCTAAAAACCCCGTGAAACACTCTAGAACTAAGCACATTGACATTAGGTATCACTTTCTTCGTGATAATGTTGAAAAAGGAAACATTGTGCTTCACCATGTCGATACCGAACAACAATTGGCTGATATTTTTACAAAACCTTTGGATTTCACTCGTTTTTGTTTCATTCGTAGTGAAATAGGGGTTATGCATCCTCATGGCTTAAATTGAGGGGGAGTTTTTGAAACTTTGAAAGTCTATGTGTGAATCTGAAACTAAAATAATATGAGCATAGTATTTCATACATATATGACTTTGTGATTCCTTTTACAGGTTGAAAGTTCTTACTACATTACTCATGTTATACATTTTGTAGTTTTTGCCATGACTAGTAATTGGAATAATTACTTACACTAAATCTGGTCATGATCGAACTTTCTTGCTGTTTTGAACTTGTTGCGTGCTCACAAGTGCTTTTAATCATAAAAAATTAATCAAGTGATCAGCTCACATGTTGAGTTTTCAAATAAAAAATTGAGAAAAGATCAAGAGAATATGCATGCATCACAGTTCTTCTTTTGAGATTGCTTATCATTGCACTAAGATATGAACTTGGAAGGAATTGTGTATGACTAAAACCATGTCCTTAAGCTTCTGATTGTCAAATGATATAGGCTTGGCTTGGTTGGTTAGAATAAGGCTGATGTGGCATATAATCTCTTGCAAATATCATATGATCAACTTTGTGCCTTAAATGATTATGAATAATAAAAATGCAGCAACAAGTGTCATGTTTCCAGGTTTTGAAATAGTTGAGTAAGGGAGATCATGACTTGCTTAAACTGAAAAATACATTTGATCTCTAGCATGGCTTACACTACTTTATGTATCTCATTGATGTGATAGTGTAAGTA
The DNA here is from genome assembly GCA_030760725.1 of Neostapfia colusana. Classification (NCBI taxonomy): domain Eukaryota; kingdom Viridiplantae; phylum Streptophyta; class Magnoliopsida; order Poales; family Poaceae; genus Neostapfia; species Neostapfia colusana. The sequence continues at coordinate 6,953,277 of JASWHV010000012.1, read as the reverse complement.
ACCTGATAGTATGACTTGGATGAGCTTTGTTTTGTATGTATATGTTATAATATGCTCATAACATTTAAAAATTTCTCTTTTGAACCTTGCTGAATACATTGTCAAAGGGGGAGAAATATGTATAAGGAGAGATTTTTTTTACACTTTGCATATGTTATACACTTTCTTCCTTCTCTGATTTTAAAAAATGGGGAGAAATTAATAAAGGGGGAGAAATGAGTTTTCAAAGCTTTTCAAAACTTTTCATAAGCCAATGTTCAGATTTTAATTGGTGTTGCCAATGCATTCATCAAGGGGGAGATTGTGAGACCTATGTGTGCTGAATACATTGGCAATTAGGATGAAAGTTAGCATTAACATTCAAAGTTTTGAATATTGCCAAAACATTCTTCTGTGGCAAGGTCCGACAAGTTCTTTGTTAGGTCCGCCAAGTGTTGGCAAGGTCCGACGCAAGGTCCGGAGAGCTCCTGCAAGGTCCGGAGAGCTTCTGTGAGGTCCGGAGCTTGTTTTTAGGGAGCTCCCGTGAAGTTCAACTCGTAGAACTGCAGCGTCTTGTTTTTGCTTTTAACTCGCAATGTTTCAAACTTGCTTTATGGGAAGGTTTGCTTAGTATTAATTTTCTAAGTTTTTTGTGTGTTTTGGTGGTTATGGCTGTTATCATTTGATATGGTTTGCAACATGCTTATGTGACGTGCTCATGTAAGGTGTTGTGGTTTTCGAACTAACGTGAGTCAAGTCGAGGACTTGTGCTCGGAATAATTGGTTGTTTATTCATGTGCAGGTGTTGCTTGAGTTCAAGACATGGCTGGTGACGGGATGCTTGGACTAGTAGTCTCAGGGAGGAGATGAGGTTCCAACAACCAAGTTCGGGAGGAGGTGTGGTTGAGTTGATCGGGAGGTCGCGCAGCATGTTTGGATCAAGGGCAGTGCATATGAAGGTTGTGTGTACGTCGTTGGAAGGTGTTTGCACGTGTGCAAGGAGTGCATGGACGTGGCAACATTGTTCCAAGGCGTGATGAAAAGAAGTGGACGTAAAGAATTGGTCGGAAAGGTCCAACCGGCTGGATTGCGTACTCATGCTGAGGCTGAGTCGGATATGGCTCAAATATGGAAGATTTGAGTTGGTTATGATAGGATTTCGTGCTAGGCACGAAGTTGAGTTGTTTTAGGAATGTTTAGGACGTTCCTAAGGTGTTTGGAAGTCTCACGATTGCTTCTATCTACGAATAGGAGAGTCCTGAGCAGTTATGGTAAGTTAGGATACGAGTCCAATTAGGAGTAGGAGTCCTAGATTGGATTGTTTAGCCTGAGGGCTGGCTATAAAAGCGAGGGAGGCCAGAGCTCTCATCGGTAGAGAACTTTGGGCTGTTCCTCTTGTGTTTCTATTGAATAAAGTTCATAGTTTCGAGGAGCTTTGGTGCCTTGTTCGTCCAACTTGTTTTTCGTCAAGTCTTTCTCGCCGAGTTTCTGGACAGACCGACGTTGCTTCGGTGTTTCGTTCATAACTCGAGTTTTACAGATCTGATTGATGTGATTCTTTTTTGTTTGTCTTCACAACTCAATTATCTATCACCTGTGAAATTTTCACGAGCTTCGGATCTGTAGTTTTTGAGATACACGAGTTTCTTTGCAGCGTTGCAGATCTGTTTTATATCGGGTAGAACAGATTGATCTTCGTTTAATGTTTTGATCGTATCTCAAGTTTTACTTCGTGTTTTCAAGTGATTCTTGTTGCATTAGACCCATGACTTGATTCTCTACCTCTCTACTTGATATGTCACGGTTGAACACATTTGAAAACACTTGCACACATGGTTTCTTTAACCGATTGATTTTTTGCTGAGGGATTTTTGTTGTTTCCGCTGCGAAAAGTTTTAATCTACCATTCACCCCCCCTCTGGTAGCTTTTCACGTGCTCTTCAATCCTACAGAATCCCATATTCAATGGGATGAAGTGGGCTGATTTTGTTAAGCGATCAACAATCACCCAGATGGAGTCATGCTTTCTGAATGTGAGAGGCAGTACGACAATAATTCCATGCTAATGTCCTCCCACTTCCATGCCGGAATGCTTAATGGTTGCAGCATTCCCGCTTTCTTTATATGGTCAGCTTTGACTCGCCAACATGTATTACACTCGGATACATATTTGGCAATTTCTCACTTCATCCGAGTCCACCAAAATTTTGTTTTGAGGTCTTGATACATCTTATTGCTTCCTGGGTGTATTGAGTACTTGGACATATGGGCTTCATCCAGGATTTTCTTCTTAGCTTCATGTTCCGGGGTACCACGATACGGTTGTTAAACCATAACACACCTTGATCATCTTCCCGGAAACATTTCATTTTATCCTCATTGATTCTTGCTCGGATTTTCCTCATTCCTTTATCTATCTTTTGGGCTTGTACAATCTCTTCTCTGATGGTAGGCACGAGAGCAAGATTATACAATGCCCCATATGAAATCACTCTCAAGCTCGGTTCTTCATCCTCATCCGGAACAACTGACAAGTTATTTATGTGGGACTTACGGCTGAGTGCATCAGCCACCATGTAAGCTTTGCTCGGATGGTAATGGATCTTGAGCTCATAATCTTTGATTAATTCCAACCATCTCAGCTGCCTCATATTAATATCCTTCTGAGTGAATATATATTTGAGGCTCTTATGGTCGGTGTAGAGGTGCACTAAATTCCAAAGTAAGTATTGCCTCCACATTTTTAACGCAAGAACCACCGCAGCGAGTTCTCGGTCATGAGTAGGGTAGTGCTGCTCATGGTTGCGGAGTTGACGAGATCCATATGCGATCACGCGTCTATCTTGCATTAAGACGCAGCCAAGTCCAATGCCTGAGGCATCACAATAAACATCGAATGGCTTTGTTGTATCCGGTTGGGATAGAACCGGTGCCGTTGTAAGATGTTTCTTCAAAGTTTGAAATGCCCCTTCACAGGCTTCCGTCCATACATACTTGCTGCTGTTCTTCAATAATTCTGTCATGGGTTTAGCCACCTTCGAGAAGCTGGGAATAAATCACCGGTAGTAACCCGCTAGTCCTAGAAAACTACGGATTTGATGAACAGATGTCGGAGACTCCCACTTCATGACTTGCTCAATTTTGGTTGGATCTACGGCCACACCCTCTGCTGAAATAATGTGGCCTAAGAATTGTACGTTCCTGATCCAAAATTCACACCTTGCTGAATTTGGCATACAACTTATGTTCTCGCAATCGTTGGAGCACAATATGAAGATATTTGGCGTGCTCTTCCTCCGATTTAGAATATACGAGAATGTCATCGATGAAAACCACGACGAATCGATCCAACTCTGGCATGAATACAGAATTCATAAGGTACATGAAATGTGAGGGTGCATTTGTTAGCCCGAAAGACATGACTAGATACTCATAGAGCCCGTATCTAGTCGAGAAAGCCGTCTTCGGTACATCCTCCGTTTTGATTTTTATCTGATGATAACCGGACCTCAAGTCCATCTTGGAGAATACTTTGGCACCCACTAACTGATCAAATAATATATCGATCCGCGGCAGTGGATATTTATTTTTGATCATCACTGCATTCAGCGGCCAATAATCCACACATAACCGAAGTGATTCATCCTTTTTCTTCACAAAGAGGGCTGAACAGGCCCATGGTGATGAGCTTGGGCGGATGAACCCTTTTTCCATTAAGTCCTTTAGCTGCTCTTTCAGTTCAGCTAATTCCTTCGGAGACATTTTATACGGCCTCCGAGATATCGGTGTGGTTCCCGGTGCTAACTCGATCTTGAATACCACGTCTCTTTCAGGTGGCATCCCTGGAAGGTCATCGGGAAACACATCTGGGTACACATGGACCACTGGAATATCCTCCAGTTTCAGGGTCACACTGTGGTACACAACTGGATTTTTAGAATCAACGGCTTCAAGTATGAGTGTTTGAAGACCGTAGTACGGAGAGTCCAAGCTAACAATCCAAGGACCGATGTCAAGAACAGCTCCGTGGTAGTTCATCCACGCCATTCCTAAGATCACATCGATATTCTGCCCCTCTATCACAATGAGGGTTGTGGGGTATAATTTTCCACCTAAGCACAAGGGTGCTTTGATCACCACTTCGTAAGCAGCTATATTCCCACCGGGTGAGCGGATAAGGTAGTGATCTTTCGGTGTAGAGGTGGAAAGCTCAGTTTTGCACACAAATAACCTGCTGATGAAATTGTGTGCGGCTCCAGAGTCAAATAAAATCAATACGGGTAGTTCATTGAGGGTGAACATTCCCGCTAGCACAGGTGCCCTGTCCGTCACATCCTCTAGAGCTGTATGATAAATGCACCCGGACTTTGGTGCGGTTCCTTGGAGCTGAGCACGGGATTGATTTATACCCTTCTCCAGTGTTTTTTCTCTGTGGCTTATCCTTTCTGGACACTTCCAGAAGACTGGACTCAAATAACCGCACGTGAAGCAAGGTTTCACAGCTGGTTCCATATTACCCTGAGCACGGACACTGGGTGTATTCTGCTGCGGCAAGAACGCTTGAGGAACAGAATAATGTGGCTGCATATACCGTTGTTGCAGCTGTCTGAATTCAGAACATTGAGATGAACGAACCGAATATTGTTGGATTCATCGCGCCGGCTGCATCAGCTGACAATTCAAGGTACTGTCTAACACCCGGTATTTATGAGGGGCAATACTGCTACTCTCCGGTGGTTTACGGTTCTTTCTTTTCTCAGCCTGAACTTCTCGCTGAGCATCTTCAACCATGATGGCAGCACTCATCAATTCGTCGAAGTTCTTTCGATCGGCTAAGACGAGTCTTTCCTTTAACATGGGATTGAGGCTGTGAAAGAACCATTCGCACTTTTGTGCCTTAGTGTTCACATGTTCAGGTGCATACTGTGCCAGTTTGTTGAACACTCGTGAATGCTCGTATGCATTCCTCCCTCCTTGTTTTAAGACCAGAAACTCCTCGAGTTTCCGCTGAATTATTCCGGAAGGAAAATGATACGCAAGAAATGCCTTCCGGAATTCTGTCCATGTAAAATGATGTCCAGCTGGTAGGGAGGCGAGTTGATTTGCCCACCATGCACTGGCGGACCCATGAAGTTGTTGCGCCGCGTATAAAACCTTCTGATGTTCGGTGCATTGGAGCAACCCGAACTTAAACTCAATGGTACTTATCCAGCTATCCGCCACCAGAGGATCCTCAGCTTCAATGAAAACCGGTGGTTGAGTCACCAAGAACTCAACATAGGAATTCATTTGAGATTGGCGCAAGTCTTCATCTTGACATCTCCCTTGACGGGATGTATTCATCACCAAGGTGCGGAGCAAGTCGGCCCGCTCATCGCTTGCACCCGGCATGGCGGCCAGAATGTCCACCATTGTGACCGTAGGTGAAGGTCCTGGTGGCGGCTGCGGTTGTGGAGCTCGCTGCTCCCGCTGTGGAGAGTTATCACCACCACCACCACTGGAACCACCCACTTCACCCATGGAACGAGTTCTCACCATTCTGCAATTGCAAGAGTTCATTATCATCTTAACACTATCACTTGATTTATTTCATGAACAAAGTAGTGAAACACTGATAATGAAATCTTAACATGTAAGCAAAATGATTTATGCGTAAACTGATGCAACTAACAGCAAAGATTAAAAGCAGACTGACCTGTCCTCAAACAAACCAGATTTCGATCCAGTTAAAAGCACTTTCATAACTCAAGTGGAATAACAAAGTTAAAGTTAAATTCAATATCTTTCCAACGAGTATTCAAATGCCTCCATATCACTTCTGGATCAAAAGTTATGATTTCTCAAAGTTGATAGAATTTCTGGATAAAATTTGCCAGCATCACCTTTGTATGTGGCTGATTTTTATCACAGTTGTATACACAGATACAATATGAATCTGAACCAACTTTGAACTACAAAAATTTTTCATATCTCATAAACTTTCCAACGGTGTATCATAGGCCCCTTAAGGAGTTTTATACAGGAAGTTATGGTTAAAAAAACAGAAAGGTCCAGAGAGGTTTTGCTGCTGTCCTGGTTCTGAACAGTTTTCCTTCAACTGGACTTTTCACCAAATTAAATTGTGCTTTTTCTCTGGGGGTATACAAATAAGTTGTAGAGCACTTGAAAATCTTTCCATAACTGTATCATACACCTTAATTGGTTAAATCTACTCAGATTTATGCTCTGTTAAAGTTCAGCAAAACTTTCTGCCAGAAACAGAGCACTCTGTTTTTGAAATCTTTGGAACCTAGACATTCTCTTATCTGAATATTAGCTCAAAATAAGAGTTCAGTAACTAATATTTGTTTCAAACTTCCATTTTTAGTTGAAAGTTAGTTCATGAATCTTTTCTTCATAGGGAAGATGATTATTAAGTGTAGTACGGTGTCGATGCACCATAAGAACAATGTCGGTACTACGTTCCTCACAAAAAGGAAAATCCTAACCGGATTATACCGGTATATACGTCTCAATTGTGGCACTAAACGGTCACTCGCAAACGTGTGCTACTCGGATTATGTACGTGGTTAGTACCTGCAGGAAAACACTCAATAATGATGCACACATAGGTTTTTCTCATTTCAGGCAGTTCCACATCATACTAAAAACATTCGCCCCGTATCATTTCCGTACCTGCCGTCCTTGAGTCAAGCCACGTCTCAAGATACATGGTCGCGTTTTCACACCACACGACAGGGGACCCGAGTAGAGCGCGAACGGATCGTCACGGTTGGGAATTTTATCAACCCAACGGATACCACATACTATCCTGCAGGGCACGCCGACGGCAAGCGCTGTGCATGTCCTTCTAGGCTATTTCCAGAAGAACACACTATCACGTTACTGACCACACGATGGGGTCTCCACTTACTTTCCTAATGCACGCTAGGGATCAGCGTTTCATATGAACTCAGGAACATGAAGAGTCCAAGAGTTTCATATTGACGTCTCACACCAAGCTGTGAGACCTATCCCTGAACCACTTTCCTCATCAGGGGAGCTAACTAAAATTGAACCGTTTTCGGTGGCGTTCCTTACCATGCTTACTTGAGCGTAGGTGCGTCATTACATAATAAAAATTCAGAATTATAACAAGTATGTTAGTCATGCCACTTTAAGTAACTATACTACTATAGTCCTTATGTGGGCCTAATACCGTTTCCTCATCGTATCCTAAGTTTTTGTTGTAATACAATCCTTATTCCGTGCGCTATTACCAATGCGGCTCTGATACCATGCTGTGAGGGCCCGGACCCGATCACGGGGCTGTGCCACTCGCCCGGGAATCGCATTGGGTGGTGCCGTGCGATGTGGCACCCAACAGCACACTTAATGAAGCATCATATTACATAAATCAAGTGGAAGCTTACAAAGTGTGAATTTTACAAATATTCTCAAAATAATCTATAGTGGAAGACTAATGCAACTCACGTCTCATATCTATGCTAAGCAATATAGAAGACGTCCAGCCCGTGGACCCTTCTCGCTAGCAACACGATCACAATAGCAGCGGCAGGGGTTGCCATGAGTTCACCACTCAGAGAGTTCCGAGTCTCATTGACACCCGTACATATCAGCGTAGTGTTATTTCCTGCAAAACAACTCATGCAGTATCCGTGAGCATGAAGCTCAGCAAGACTTAACCGTGACCCTATTAATGAAACTCTACATGCTGAAAATAGAGGGCTAAATATAGAAGTTTGCACAAAAATGCTCTTGAGCTAAAGGAGAGTACTTATTTCAAGTTTTAAGCAACTTTTATAATCCTCGCGCAATTTACATGCTGAAAGAAACGCTTTGCCTTGACGCTACTAGCTTAAGGTGGAAAAAAATTTAGTGAAAGTGTTGATCATTCCTCATCTCCATTATGAGGATTACTCATGAAGCATATTAAAATTTTCCCAGTTTATTACTACGTCACGACTCAGTGTACATGTATGCTCACTACCACGAGCGACAGTGGTTGCAATAAAAAACACCCAGCCGACACGACACATACGCCCGTCCAAGACCGGTGATCAAATAATCCCCTCAACGTCGTATGTGGCAACATTTCACATGACACCCAAATGTCGAACCGGTCCCACCGACTTGGATTAAGTCTCACTACGGCAAATCCTCATAGAGCCGACTTCTCTATCCTTTCAGCATCTGCATAAGACGGTGGGGATTGACTCGACACCCAGGTTAACATGTTACATCGGTTTCCTGGGTCCCATATAGCCAGTATGCATCCGGTACACATCTTAAACTTGTCCAGCGGGGCCACACATGAGATCGGGTCTTAATCAACTCAGACGTGGACTAGGTTCACAGGAACACGTCCTTGAGCCTTCCATCCATTGCCCGGTCCATTCCCAACTATGAGGATCAATTCCCAACTCTTTCGATTGATCCCCCTTAATCCCGGTTCACGAGTAGGAAACTGCCTACTTGAGTTATGCCTCTTTTAATCCACTTTTGTTAACTTGAGATCAGCAGTTATAATCAATTGATAACCTACTCTACATTATGCTCCAGGGTTTTCTAGGTCATGCATTTGGAGTTTCATACCATCTAGCCTTAATGCAAAAAATAAAATGCTATACAATATAAAGTGAATACAAATAAAAACTTGTAAGTTTTGATGCAAATCGAGGCTTGTCTTTGTTTTGCAGGGGACTTATATATATGAAGTTCAGTTAGTGAAGACCCCTTGAGGCTTGATCACTCGCTTTCTTCCTTCTTTGATCTACACTGCGGTTGTTTTGAAATCTCCACGTAGATGCTACACGTTATGAATATGCATAAGAATTTAATTGTAAAGATTTTTCTAACAAGTTGTAATGACAAGTTTATAAACTGGAACTCTGTTTAAGAATTTAAAATGACACTGGTGCTAGTGGTTTGGGTTTGGGTTTAAGCAACATGATTATGTGCTAAGTGTTTTCCCCCTCTTCTATGTTGATCATCTTGAAAGGATAAACAGAACAGGGGTGATACAGAGCTCCAAAGGAGCTGAAAATTTTTATGTGAGGTCCTTGTCACAAGAAAGTCATCTGGACCAAAAATTAGCACTTTTCATTGAGTGGTTTGTTCAGAACAATTCTCTAATCAATTAAGCAAAAAGGAATTAATTCTGAAGTAACTCAAAGGTTCATGCCAAACTTAGTGATCTATAATTTCAATTATAGTTCATGGGGCCTGCATAAATTTTCCTAGGATTTTGGGAGCTAAGAATTACCCAGAACTGAATTTCTAAGTTTTGGAAATTCTCTGGAATTGTTTCTGTATTCATTTGAACATAGAAAATTAAAATCAGAATTATCCTAACTAAGTCAACTCCAAGTGAGCTGAAACCTTTACAGGAGTTTACTAGCATCCTAAATAATATTCTGGCAAAATTTGAGGATTTTTGGAAGAACCAAACTCCCTCTAAAATTCTTTTGCTGAAAAGCTTTAAAGAATTTTCCAGAACTAAATATTGACTTTCAACAAAATTGGGTTGCACACATGGATAGAGCTATTCAATATGAATCCAACCCAATTTGAATCATTAAATGTGGAGCTTCCTAGCAAAAGTTATGAGGTTCTAAAGTTTGGGGAAATTCTGGAATTCAATTTAACCGGGAAAATTTCAAATCTCTGACAGCGGGTCCGGCTACCACGTGTCATCTCCTCGGGTAAACCTCATGGGGCCACAGGGTCTCTCCCACGCTGTCACAAACCGATCCCGTGCAACAGAAAATCCCACAACCTATTCACTGAGCGGCTGATGTGCGGCCCAATCACTTCGTCGTCTACCTCCGGACTCCCGCGCCCGCGCGCCGCCGGGGTCGCCGGAGAAGCACTGAACCTCGACATCCGGCCAGTTCCCGCGCTCTCCCTCGCCGCTAGAGCCTAAAACCACACGCTGAACATGATGGAACAACTTTCCCCGACCGGGGGTGGCTCTAACCCAGCCGGCGACGGTGCGGCGGCTCGGCTCATCTTCGGTAGCGTCGGCCAGCTATCCTAGCCCGCCAAAAGCTCGGTGAAACAGCGCTACAGCACCAGTGAACCATGAGGATGCTCGACCTAACCTCAAAACTGCTCGGGTATGGCGGCTAAGGAGGTTTCATCGGGCGCCCGATCGGGTCCGCCATGAACGCCCTCGGAAACACTTGGAATACGCCGCGCTGAGGTAGTTTCATGCGTTGGTTGCTAAAAGGCAAATGACCGCCGGCTAGTCCAGCTGGTGTGTGCAAGATTTTATAAGCTATGGAGGATTAGAGAGTGAGAATTTTGGCGGCAAGTACTGGATGCTCAGTTTGAAGCCGCCGGGACAAAATCTCCAAATTAGCCATCGATCCTTTATGGTTTGCTCCAAGATTTGGAGGAGAGCAGCACCACAGTAGCACGCTCCCGTGGCCATGCTTGCTCGGGCGTGACAACCTCTGTGGAGGGCTGTCCACATGCGCCCGGTCGTCGGCTAGCTTTAGGTCGCCGCGGAGGAAGAAGTTTAGGGCTCGGGAAACGCCGGAGCTTGCTAGCTCTTGCGCTGAGTTGGTGAGGAATGAGGGCGCCGCGTTGTTGTGCAGCTCAGAGGGCGCTGTGGCACCAGTTTAGCCGGTTCCCGATGGTTTTACAGTGGCGACGGCGAACTCGGCTTTGTTTCAGCTCTTCTCGTGCGTGAGGAGGGAAGCAACGTCGGTTGCCTCGGCTGTGAGTAAAGGATCATGTCGAGAGAGACAGCCACACCCGTGTTGCCAGCGATCAGTGAGAGGAGCAGGAGGTGGCTCGGTAGCTTCTCCCGTGGTGGCACATGGTGAAGCCTTTGTTTTGCCAAGTGGAAGACTTAGGACTGAAGATTTGAAGATCTTTTTGCAATTTTAACCTCCCCAATGACATGTGGGGTCCACTCAACTTGCCTCCCAAAAGGTCTCCACAATTTGGCAAATAATCAATTCAAATGTTTGGAGTTGAAAATTGAGCTGCATTTGGAGAGTTGGGCAACTTTCATCCAAATTCAAATGTGTATTTGAATTCTTTGCACATTTAAGTCCTTTTGGGAAAAATGGATAGCAACTCTTTTCAAAAATTGATGAAACTTTGCCTACCCACTAATTTGGACCTAAGGAATCCAAATATGCAATCTGATTCTTGTGTTAGCTGATGCAAACAAGAGTTTGAACACAACAGTTTGAATTACCATTGTGTTCTCCCTCATTTGAAATTTGAGTTGACCATTTAGTTCAAAATCTAATTTTTAAACCCTTCCAATGCACCTGAGACTTCAAATCTGTGGGTTTAATCCACCTAGGGTCCAAGCATGTGAGTAAACCTAAGTTTGTTTAAAAAGAACTCTCATGTGTTATCACATGTGTGAAAAAGTTTAAACCAGTACCATTTTTCATACACATGACACCAATGCTTGTGCAAACTCAAGTTTCTTTGTATTCATATGTTTGGGACCTTTACATAAAATACTAGGATGAAGGGGAGCAGTACCATGGCGGTGCGATAGGGTGGTATAGCGACTAGGAAGCGGTTCCTGCAGCAGGTGTTCGCCGGCAAGAAAAGCAACAGCTCCGGTTACCACCGCAGTGGGACAAAAGCTACCGACATCTAGGACTCACACTCGATGCAAGGCTCAACATAGCAAAGCTACCGACCAGTAGCCGCCTCAATTACAGATGCTGCTAACAATGAACATCCATGACCAAGCGGAACTGCCCCAATGCACTCCCTAGGGTCTGGAATTTTCCTCAAATTCGAGCTCACACAGTGACATCTACCAGGGTCGATGAATTGGCCGCGTAGGTTCGGCAGCACCGTAGAACGGTAGAATGCAGCAAACCACACGCAGCTGAGCTACGGCAAGCGCGCGGCGACCCTTTCCGGCGAGCCCATGAACCGCGAGAGGGGCGAGCAGGAGGCAAATCGACACGGGGGTGTACCTGTCCAGTGTGACTGGGCCAAAGACGTACTTGTTGTAGACGATGGCGGTGAAGGAAAGGAAGATCCAGACGGCGATGTAGCAGTAGGAGAGGAGCACCTTTCGGAGCACAGACTCCAACAGGCCGACGGCAACCGGGTACTGGACCACGCACATCTCGGTGACGTGGGCACGGAGCGCGGCGGCCGTGGGTGCAGGGCCGAGATGTGCGGCGACTAACCAGGGCGGCAGCGTTGAGGAGCAGGAGCGAGCGAGGCGCGGTGGCGCAGGATCGGCGGGGGCAAATGAGGTCGCGGCGGCGCTGAGGAGGAGGCAGGGAGGGCGGGAAGGTCGAGAGAGGGAGAGGCAGCGCGCAGAGGGTTCGGGGGGTGGCGGTTGCAGAGGGTGGTGGCGGCACGAGCACCGCAGTGGCGCGAGGCGGGCAGGAGCGGGAGCGCCAGCCGGGGGGTGCGGCGGTGCGAGCGCAAAGCCCGGGGAGGAGGCAAGAGCGGGCGGTGGGGCTCGGGGAAGAGGAGGCGATGGGGCGAGGGCGGCGGAGGTTCGAGCCACGACGGTGGGGGAGGCAGCCATGGTGGAGGGAGGGGCGTGCCGGTGGAGGATGAGCGGCAGGCGGGGTCGTTGGAGTCGGCGATCATGGGGAGCGTGTGGGTGGCGATGGGGCGCGCAAGAAGAGGGGTGGAGCGAGCAGTTAGTGCGAGGAGAGCGGGAGTGAGGAGGTGCGGCGCGCGGAGGGATCGGGGGCGGTGGATGCAAAGGAGGAGGGCGAGGTGGCGGTTTGGGGGCGCCAGACCAGAGGGGGTAGAGGCGGCGGGGTTAGGTTTTGGTGAGAGCCCGATTTGGGAATGGCGGGAAAGGCATAGAGAAAAAATAGAGGCTGACGTGTGGGTCCCAACGGTCAGTGAGAAGAGAAGGAATCCAATGTGCGGGTGGGCTTGGGCTGTTGGGAAAGAAAATGGGTTTCAGCCCAAGTTGACTGTTTATATCGATTTTCCTTTTCAATTTGATTCTATTATTTCTAATTTCAAATCCGACATCAAATGAGTTTCACACGTGTTTCAAAGTTTTAAATTCTCCTCTAGACCTAGATGTAAAACAGGGTGTTACAACACTACCCCCCTTAAATGGAATCTCGCCCCGAGATTCTAGTGAGCTAGGCTTCGAGAGTTTCGTTGACGGCAGAAGTTTTTCCTTTCGATTAACAATATAGAGAGGCTCGTTTTGTCGGGACGAAGTCCTATACGGGGTTATACGTGTCTATGGTAAAAGGCAAGTTAAACAATGATTTAGATACGATCAAGGGAGTTTTGATTCTAATAAACTAGAGTGCACCTTACACAAAGTTGTTGGATCCATGAACATCGTTGGTTGAGCATCTTCTTGGTAATTCTTCCTTCTTCACTGACTTTGTCGGCCTAGTGCTTATCGAAATCCAATACTAATGAAGGTGTTGGAATGTGACTTGCTACCCCCCTTAAATAGGAAAAATGTTATTATTATTCATTTTCTTGTTTTCAAACATCGTGTTTCTAATTTGTTATAAGCAAAGGCATGGGTTTCACTCGCTGAACAATTCGGGTACTTAAGCGAGTGTCATGTACTAATCTTCAAGCAATCTTCTTGTCGCTTTGAGTTGTCTTCACATGCTGATCTTGAATCTCCCACCGGCTGAGTCGAGTCTTCCTCTTCATAAGCGATGTCAAAAGGAAGTCTTACGAGACCATTCTAACTAAAGTCACGTGCCTAGAGTCGATATAAAGCTCTGATACCACTCTGTCACGCCCGGTTTTATATAAAGTAAAACCGGTCAAAAATCTACATGTATACCAGGATCAGTTTAATCATAAATGTAGGACAAATAGTGATAAACAGTTCTATATCGAATATAAACATTTATATCTTAAATGAGTTTTAAATAGCAGGGGAAGACGAAAATCTTGTAGGGCCGTTCACAGGACAAACTGACTGGGAGCAACATGACCTTCACACCGTCTTCATCTGATCTTCTTTTCATTGAGCAACATTTATGATAAAAGAAAAAGGAAAATGCATGAGTACATAAAGTACTCATCAAGTGTGGGAAAGTAATGTTATGCAGGCTAGATCAAGGAAAGGCTTAACTCATGGTTAATGCACTACGCAAATTAAATCCTATCACCTTAGCTTATTAAGCACCTATTTTACTACAAATTTGAAGTAGCCCCAAACCCGTAACCATATTACCATTGTTAAGCTCCCCGCTTAACATTCTCCACTTCTCAATTCATCATCCTCTAATCATGAATAAGTCCAAGCCGCTCTTGACCATGAGCACGGCTGTCTAGACAGTTTCGACTCTGCAGAGTTTTGCACCACTGTACCCACATGTAGTAATTTCATCCCCCGTTGTCGGGTGGACTAAAAACCTCCATTTAGCCTGTGGTAGCCAGCCACATTTCACACTTCCCAGGTGTGTGGCCAGGAGATCACTACGAGGCCTTTACAAAGGGATTCCCAATGAGTATGAGCCCACTGAGGTTTCACCCCTAACAGCATCCAGGAGGCTTTAACCCCCACTGCAATGGCCCCCTCTTGAGCCTTGCGGTTCCTATGGTAGTCCAGCTGACACCTATTCCCCGCACCATCCAATCACCCACACTACGTCGGAAATACACCTAATTAATTGGCCAAGCTGCCCCATCTCAGCATGTGGTTGGCACGGTATAGCCAAGTTACATGCTCCTTGAACCGGTTCTTAGAACCCAGGCAAGCACTAAACACAAACCCGAGTCTCGTGCACGCAGCACCAAACAAAGCATCCAGCTTGCCTAGATTCCTATCTCTAGCATAATTAATAATATTCCATTCAAGGGAAAATAATCAAGGTGATGATCTCATATCCTAGTTATGCCACTCTAAGCAAGGCTAAGCATGAATAAATAAATAACTATCATAACGAATAACTCCCAACCCAGTCTATAAGGAAATATGATAATGAAAATCTAGGGAAACTTCCTAACATGGGTTTCATAGTTAAATTGACAATGCAAATAATATTAACTACATATCCTAGCTTGGGTACCTATTTCTAATATTGTTGCTCAATCCACGGATCGAACTCTTGATCTTCAAAGTCTTGGGCTTGCAGGTCAAACGTCGGCTCAGGAAATGATTTTATCCACGACATCACACGTGTAATGAACATAACAAGGGAAACCATAAGAAACAACTCCAAACGATCCAAGCATAGTAATCACATAACCCTAAATCGCAACCTATGCATTTATATCCTCGCATGCCTATGGATTATCAATTTTTAGGTTATAAAATCAATTATACTATGCAAGGAAACATCTTATTATGTATTTTACTTAGTAATTTGTATTGACAGTTATTTGTGAGGTTGTCTTTACAAAAATAACAACTATTAGGGACTTAATTATGATTTTAGCCTGTTAAGGAGGTGTTTCTGTCAATACGGCACTAGACAGGGTTGTTAAGGTGAAAATCAGCATCTAAGCTGTGTTAAAATGTAATATCAACACTTATGCAGGAGTCGAGTCACAAAGTCAGCATGTTATAGGATCATTTTAGTGATGACAACACAAACCAGGGGCTTTTGTGCTTAAATACAGCAGGGTGCGGGGGTGTTTCTGCTAAGATCCAGGGGGTTGTCGGGTCCGGGAAGGCGTCGATGAGGGCTCTGACAAAGAGGGTGATGGGGCTTGTCGGATCTTCGGTGTGTCAACGTCCGGGGGCTGCTTCCTTGGGGTTTTCGTGTCGGCTAAACGTACTGAGGCAAGGGAGAGTGTAGAGGTGAGCCAGGGGTATGGGGAAAGCATTGAGAACCTTCTTGTTGAAATTTTTAAAGATCACATTAAGCGCCCACCAAGTTGCGAAATAGATGGAAATCTTTAATTTTTGTGCAGCTTCTGAGTGGACCGGCATCAACTCATCCTTGTATTCTTTGTCGTCAGCTGCAGAAGCTGCACAACGGAACTCAAACGGCTGTCTTTGAAGTTTCAGCTCAGAAATGTGTGTACCATCTAGTGGTGCAAGGTATAGTGGTCTATAGGAGGTGACCACAGATTTGGAGGGTTGAGAAGATGGAACCAAAGCGAATTTCGAGCGTAGGCTGGAGCCATTAAAGGCCACATGGGCAGGAGAGAGTCTCACAGAAGGTATTGTGACTTCTGCAGATGAAACAATAAGTTTTTAGACGGCAGTGGATGGAGCACAATATAGAAAGTGACACAATTAGAGTTTTCCTGAAGGGTTACACAAAACAAAATTTTGACTGATGTTCCTCTGGATTGTCTTTCCTTTAGATGCTCAAAACAAATACATAACCACTACATGGAAAGGGATATGAACAAATTTTTATCAGAGGGGTGCTATAATTACATTTTAGTTGTTTAATTATTTGGTCAAAGGTGTTCGTTGAGGTAGCGACAAGAACGAATCAACCATTTATGGGTCTGAGCCTCTACCTAACAATTCAGACGCTTCATGCTACTATAGACGAACAGAATTGCTACACGACAAACCCATCACCGTCTGAGACACCAAAATCTTCAAACGTTGAACTCTAAAATACTAGGCGATGAAGGGGGGAGTACCATGGCGGCGCGATAGGGTGGTATAGCGACTATGAAGTAATGCCTGCAGGTGGTGTACGCCGGCGAGAAAAGCAACAGCTCTGGTTACCACCGCCGTGGGATAAAAGCTACCGACATCTTGGACTCACACTCGACGCAATGCTCAACATAGCAAAGCTACCGACCAGTAGCCGTTTCAATTCCAGATGCTGCTAACAATGAACATCCATGACCAAGCAGAACTGCACCAACGCACTCCCTAGGTTCTGAAATTTTCCTCGAATTCGAGCTCACGCAGCGGCATCTACCAGGGCGGATGAATAGGCCGCGTAGGTTCGGCAGCACCGTAGAACAGTAGAATGCAGCAAACCACAAGCAGCTGAGCTATGGCAAGCGCGTGGCGACCCTTCCCAGCAATCCCATGAACCGCGAGAGGGGGCGAGCAGGAGGCAAACAAGCATGGGGGTGTACCTGCCCAGTGTGACTGGGCCGAAGACGTACTTGTTGTAGACGATGACGACGAAGGAAAGGGAGATCCAGACAGCGATGTAGCAGTAGGATAGGAGCACCTTTCAGAGCACGGATTCCAACAGGACGACGACAACTGGGTACTGGACTACACGTGTCTCGGCGACGTGGGCGCGGAGCGCGGCGGCCGTTGGTGCAGGGCAAAGATGTGAGGCGGCTAACAAGGGCGGCAGCGTTGAGGAGTGGGAGTGGGCGAGGCGCAGTGCCGCAGGATCAGCGGGGGTGAGCGAGGTCGCGGCGGCGCTGAGGGATGAGGGTTGCGGCGGCACTGAGGAGGAGGCAGGGAGGGCAGGCAGGTCGAGAGAGGGAGAGGCGGCACGCAGAGGGTTCGGGGGTGGTGGTCGCAGAGGATGGTGGCGGGACGAGCGCCGCGGCTGCACGAGGCGAGCAGGAGTGGGAGCGCCGGCCGGGGGTGCGGTGGTGTGAGCGCGAAGCCCGGGGAGGAGGCAAGCGTAGGCGGCGGGGCTCGGGGAAGAGGAGGCAACGGGGCAAGGTCGGCTGAGGTTCGAGCCATGACGGTGGGGGGAGGGGGCAGCCATGGCGGAGGGAGGGGCGCGCCGGTGGAGGACGAACGGCAGGTGGGGTCAGCGACCATGGGGAGCGTGTGGGTGGCGATGGGGCGCACAAGAAGAGAGGTGGAGCGAGGGTTGGCGCGAGTAGAGCGGGAGTGGGGAGGTGCGGCGCGTGGAAGGATCGGGGGCAGTGGTTGCAGAGGAGAAGGGTGAGGTGGCGGTTGTGGGGCGCCGGACCGGAGGGGGTAGAGGCGGCAGGGTTAGGTTCTGGCGAGAGCCCGATTTGGGAAGGGAGGGGAAAGGAAGAGAGAAAAAATAGAGGCTGACGTGTGGGTCCCACCGGTCAGTGAGATTTGAAGAAATCCAATGCGCGGGTGGGCTTGGATTGCTGGGGAAGAAAATGGGTTTCGGCCCAAGTTGGCTGTTTATATCGATATTCCTTTTCAATTTGATTCTTTGTTTTTGATTTCAAATCCGACATCAACAGACTCTGGTTCCCGGTAATATGAAGGCCGTCGCTACTTTTCTTGGAAGCTAGGCTACCAAAGCTGTAAACATTATAGAATCGCACCCTTTGATGAGAGATATGAGCAAGAGGCTTCAAGAAAACTTGTGTTTTTGGAATTGGAGCAAAGCCGTGATCTGGTAGGCAACTAGTACAAGTGCTAGACTGGAGAACTTCTAAAAGGTTCTCGAAGAAGAGGTAATTTATTCTGGGCCTGTATTCTAAATTACTCCCCAACCAACCCACTGAACAAACTCTTTGTTTGGTGTCCCCTCTCTCACTTCCTCGTAAGATCCTGGTCCCAAAGGGCAAATGAGTTTCACACGTGTTTCAAAGCTTTAAATTCTCCTCTAGACCTAGATGTAAAACAGGGTGTTACAGGCGGACAAGAATGAGTTATGGTTAAAGTTAAAGAAACAATTCAAGTTCCCAAAAGGCACAGAAAAAGCTATAAAGAAAGCAACTTGGTCTCTTGTGGCAAGAAGTTTCATGGCTGGAAGAGTGAAATGAATGCTTATGTTAAGGGCAATAACGTCCCAAGCCCGAAGAAGATGGGAAAAATCACACAAGCTCAGTGGCAAGAATTTGTTCGTCAAAAGACCACACCTAAGGCTAAAGCTCTAATTGAATCTAGGTTAGAGCTTGCCAAAAGAACAAATACCATCATAGCTTGGGGTCTGCCGGATATGCCCCAAAAAGTTGAGAAATGGAATATAATATTAGAGGAAACTATCAGTAAGGGCAATCCTGACCCGCTACAAGGCTGCAATGAGAGAACTAAGCGGTGGATCTTAGCTCGGTCCGGTTTGACCAGCGAGGGCAAACTTGAAAAGCCCGGCTCTGTGAACCAAGTAGAGTAAAAAATGGAAAAAAGTAATTTAAAAGCAACAGAAGTGTCTCTTCAAGCTGAAGAGGGAGAATGACCAACTTACCGCTATCCTAGGCAACCCTGAACATGGTGGACGGGTTCGAGCAATCTCTTCTCGGATGTCCTGGAGAGATGGTTTCCCGAACGATAAAGAGTTATATAGAAGATGTGACAAGTTGAAGAAGACAATTTAAGATACGATTCAGCAAAAGGTCAAGGCATCTGTGAAAGCAACAATTAATGAACTTATAGAATCGGGATAACTGGTTCCCATGGCAAAGGAGCATTTGATATCTCCAATTTCCTACCCTATCAACGTAGGTTCTGTGCCAGGCTCAGGGTCAAGCCATAAGTTCCCTATCGACGATATTGTTAAGGACAGATCTTGTTGTCTTCTTGTCCCGATCGGCAGAGCAGGGAACAAAACATAACAGGTTGCCACTGCTATGGCAAAGCTGAATCGTGTCTTCAACGACAATTCACTTCCGTTGTATTATGATGTGGTGCAAGTTCATCAAATCATTGATAATGATTATGAAGATTATAAAACAGACCACATCACACATGAGGGGATCACGACTCTTGGTTAGGCCGTCAACTAATTAATCCTTTGGCACCGACGCGATATCGTGTTGAACGATGAGCCAATGTCTAGCCCCGTCACATCTCGAAAGACTGCAGCCCCGTCTTCTTCACCGAAAGTCCAAGAAGATTCACTCCTGCTATGTCCCAGCAATGATGATAGTAACCTTGCTAGTAAAGTTAATCAAGAGCAACCTGTTGAACAACAGCTTGAAGCAGTACAAGAGCATGCTGCTCGTAGTAAAGAGCAATCAGTTGGAAAACGGGTTCAACAACAGGCCAATGTCCAACTTCCGACAACTACTCCTCGGTCAGTGCCTGTGAATATTTGGAACCTTGTAAAGAAGTGTCAAAATATTTGGAAAAATGATTAAAAATATTACAAAATCTAATGCATCTCGTGCTTCACATGAGCTAGCATTAGAAAATATTTAGGAGTGGTGTGTAATCCCAAAAAGTCTAGCAAGTGGAGCTTGAATTCACACCGAGAAAATGAGAGAGAATTTAAACTATTGAATTGGAAGGTGTGAGCACCAAGTGCTAAAGTAAACGTGTAACAATGTCCAAACACGAAGACCTAAATTTACCATTTGGTTCTTCACACATCCACGGGTAGCCTGGCAAATTTTCGGCTCATTTGGAAAAGAGTTCCTATTTGTTGGAATTTAAACAAGAGACAATTCGAATTTGAATTCAAACTTCAGTTTCAAATTCCAACTTCACTGAAATTCAAATTCGAGTGCCCCATTGTATTCCTCACATTTCTTTTGGTCTACCATCCAATTTTGGAAATTTTCGGACAAAAGCCGTGTGGGAATCCTAAAGCATAGAGAGGAGGAAGAGTTGGGGTGGTGGACCCCACTGGTCAGTCTCACATAATGCAAACCGACCCCAGGGAGTCGAAACCGAGCGCCACCTCCTGCTCGCTAGAGAAGGCCGCCCAGTGAAGCAACCGGTGCCACTGCCGTGACTCGTTTCTTCCCCTCGCATTGTTCACTTTTGTGAAGCCCGGAGATCGCAGTGAGTTGTGCCGTGCGATGCGGCACCCAACAGCAAGCACAAAAAGAGGCATAAAAACATAACGATACCATTTTGTTACTCGAGATGATTTCTTTTACAACATAATGCACACACGCGGCGGAAATTAAAATTTGCTGGACAAACTACTCACTCTCGACCCTAACTACGCCGAAGAGAAGTCATTCAGCCCGTGAACGCTTCCTACTAGCTTCACCAAAGAAAGGCAGCGGCTAGGTTTCCGATGAGTTGAACAAACCGTGAGGTTCATCGTCTCACAGAACAACCCTCTTCATAGCAGGCATCCCGCTACCTGCAAAAACAACTCAGAAGCATCCGTGAGCACTAAGGCTCAGCAAGACTAACCGTCACTCCTAAACATGCAACTCTAAATGCAGGGGTAGTAAGACAGTAGGAATAGGAATTTTCAAAATGCAGCTTGAATAAACTTGATCCTTATATTCAGATTCTTATAGCCTTCATTTTAGTGGTCCTCACGCCTCATAACATCGGAAGTCCACGATCAAACAAGAAACGCCTATCCCGATGTTGCTAGCTTAAGGTGGAAATGAAATTTAGTTGGCTCTATATCTACTTCAATCAAGGTTCCAATACAGTAATTAATCCACAAACAACAAGTTAAGAGACTTAGTTCATCTTCTTACTAAGTCACGGCACAGTGGGCAAGTATGCTCAATACTCTTCCGCGAGCGATGGTGATTCGAATCAATAACAACCCGGAATACATGACACATACACCCGCCTCGAAAGACTCTCTCAAGAGCTCTTTCTTACGTTGTATGCAGCAACCTTTCACACGACACCCCGACATAGAAAAACGCTTCGCGCCGAGCAGGATGGTCCTCTACGCGGACACGTCGAAGTTGCCCGCTAAAGGATTTACACCTCCCGCCTTCTCAACGCCATTCCCACGTGAAGGATGAGTTTCTATATCACGGTCCATCGAGTTACATCGGTTTCATGGGTCCCATACCCCACTATATATCCGGTACAGCTCAATCTTGTCCAGCAGGGCCGCATACATACGGTCCTTAACCGACACGGACGGGGCTACAACCAACCTCCACATTTGCCTTACCATCTCGGTCCAGGCCAAATGTGGTCTCAAGCATTGTCACACCCATCGCAGGTCGATACCAACCTTGAGCGCTCCATCCTACAGGAACATCCCCGTCCCCATCTCATTTTCATGAGGGTGCTCTTATCATTAACCTCTCACTTGTAACTCCATTACTCGAACTTTCTCGCGAGTAGCTTTTTACTACTCGACTTCTACCGAGCTAGCTACAACATTAGCCTAGCATCTACAACGAGGCAAAGCCTACACTAAACCTTCTACTCAGGGATGTAATAGCCATGCAAGTGGGTTTCAAACATCCTTTTCATAATGCAGAATATCAAATCTAATAAACACGAGGTGAAGTCAAGCAAAATTTAAAACGGTAACGATATGCAAACCGGGGCTTGCCTTGCTCAACGGTTTTGTTAGAAGCTAGGAGTTAGTCTTCCTCCAGAGAATCCGCCAACTCGTCACGAGATGGAGATCCTCGCTGCAGAGTCGAGTCCTCGTCGAACGTCGACGTCACGTGCTATTAAGATGATTTATGCACAAGTATTCAAAAGCAATTTAGAAAATGATTCAAAACTGTTGTACCAGTTAACTCACACCTAAAAGGGACAAACAACAGCAAGGTTTCTGTTGTTGGATCTAAAACCCTAGAGATGATGAAAGCTAGGGTGAAAAGGAGATACTAGTAATCACCATGTGATTAAGTCCATTATATGAACACTTAAACCTAAAAGATGGTAGCTCAAGTTCCAGAGGTACAATGAAGCTGAGAATTTAACCACATGGAAGCTATTTAGGCAGTGTTCAAAAATTGAGCTCATGAAATGGCTCAAGGTGATCACAATAATTCCTTATGTGATTTTCACTAATCTGTCTTTACCCCCTAGGTATTAAGCTTTCCTATGTTGCAAAGTAGACTTTTTGTGAAGTACAAAATGTCCTGAGTCCATAGGAATTGGTTTTACCATTTTTGGAGTTTTCTACATGGAGATATGGATTTTACAAAGAATGGGGAAAAGCTGAAGTTGTCTCTGCTCATTTTCCCATTTTTCAGAGACATAAGGAACGAACACATTATTTGACCAAGAAAATGGTGTCCAATGCCTCTGAAATTTTTACTGGAGTTCAACAAATTTTGGCATAATGTTCTGTCCAAATTTGAGAATTTTCCAATAAACAGAACTCCTGTAAAAATTCATGCAAGATTTTTTTAAATGAATTAATGAGCCAAATCCAAGGATTTTCATAAACATTGGGGCTACACCCCTGGATAGTACTCTTTGAGGGGAATCCAACAAAATTTGTTTCACAATTTTTGGAGATTCCTACACAAAGTTATGGCTCTCCAAAGTTTGAACTAAAATGGGAAAATCTGGAAAATGTTTAAATGCCGACAGTGGGTCCCACCTGTCATCCCTAACCTCCAGACTCGCGCCAAACAGGGCAGTGGCGGCCCCCCCCCCCCGGCGAGGTCGCCGGAAAAGCACTTCCCAGCCGCCTCCAGACCCCCTGCTGGCCGCCCCCCATATTTCCCCACGCTGAACACGTTGGTGAGGTCTCCGGTGGCTGAAACTCGCCGGAAAACAGGGTGGACCGGCCACATCAAACCCTAGGGCTCCGGCGAGGTCTTGCACAGTGAATTCTCCACCAAATGGTCGGTTCTTGGGCTCTAAACAAGCTGGAGAGGGCTCTAAACCTATCGGCACCTTGCGCCCGATAGGGTCCAGCGGCATACCCTCTATAAGAGCTCGGATTGCTCACTCTACACTAAATTTCTTGGTCTAAAATCGATGGAGGAGGTGTGCTAGGCAGTTAACATCCTGTGTGTGAAGTTTGAGACCCAACAAACACGATTTGAGGATGAATTTTACAATTCCTTACCTCAAGGTCCGTTTCTGCCGCCCGGGAGAAAAACATGAAATTCTCCCTCTGTGATCAATGGCTAGGGCTGAGCTTTGGAGGTGAGCAACTAGACTTGTTGATGCACAGATGGGGTGGCTTGCTTGGGCGTGATCCCTTCTGGTTTGGGCTGTCCACGGCGTCCAGTTCCAGCTTCTTCAGTTTCAGTTCGGGGGCAGTGGAAACTTTGCCGTTTCTAGGCGCCGGTGAGCTCGGGACGGCGGGGTGAAGTGGCCAGCCGGCTAGAGCACTCAGGGGCGAACCTTTTTTCTGTTGGAAGCTCGGGCAAATGAAGCTGGGTTGCTTGGGTGATCAGAGAAAACAGAGCAGTGGCTGGTTCTGTTCTGCTCGGGAGAGAAGCACACGGGAGCAGGCAGAACGGGGAAGAAGCGAAGTGGCTCTGTTGTACTCGCTGTGGGGAAGATCAGGACGAGCAAAAGATCAACCCAGCAGGAGGTGGCGTGGGAGGTGGCCGGCACCGAGCTGCTGTGTCGCTGGAGTCGGTTGAATTTTTGTGAGACTGACCGGTGGGGTCCACAGCCCCAATTTTGCTTCTTATCTTATCCCTCAATTCGATTTAAAATAGAAAATGAGCTCCAATTGTGATCAAACTTGGAGGATAGGTCAAAGGAATTATGAGGAACTAAAATCTGAAATCAGATTTTGAAGTTAAGTTTATTTGGTTCAAAATTTAAATTCAAGTTTGAATTTAAACGTGCCCTCATTTAATCCTCAGAATAAATAGTATATGAAACCAAAAATTCTCCAAATTTGAAACTTAGGCTCTTGAATACATGAGAGATGCATCTATGATCTCACATATAGGCCTTTGGACAATCTGAATAGAAATCCTTTCAAAAGATTCAAATTGCGTTTAAATTCCCGTCTCTCCTAAACATGAAACTTCTACATGGAGGGTTATAGGTTACAAGAGGTAAAATAAGTTACAAGGACTCGCCTAATTAGTGGAACCTTACTTTTAAGTTTTAGCAGCAGGTTGTGGAGAACCTTACGCTAAGGAACATGAGAGATCCGCAATCAAACAAGAAACACATTTCTCTCATGTACTTTGCCCAAAGTTGAAAAGAACTTTAGTTAGCTCTAAACTACAACAAGCCATTAACAAGCAAGGTATGTCTTTCAAATCAGAAAACTTTTAACATGTGTCTAGCCTGTTCTTTCTACGTCATGGTACAGTGAACAAGTGGTACTCACTGACCGTGAGGGACGGCGATTATAATCGATTTACACCTGCAGCATTACCCGAATAACCCATCACGTATGCCCGTACTCGATGTTGCCTACAGCAACCATCATGGACGCCGTACGCAACCACCTTTCACCCGTCAGCCAAATATTGAATCGGTCCTATCGTCCCGAGCAAGAGGTCTCTGCGCGCGCATCTCAGTGCCACCAGCCGATTTACACCTCAGCTCTCAACCTACCCTCTGAACGACAGACAATGCCTCAATACCCAGCTACCCTAGTTACATCGGTTTCCTGGTTCCCATATAGCCGGTAGGTCCTCGGTACTGTTCTAGCTTGTTCAACAGGCCCGCACACGGCTCGGTCCTCAATCAACACAAGTGGAGCTATAGCACCCAGGCACCAAAGTCCTGCTGCCCTTACTCTCCGCTCGGTCTCATTTTTCTTGCCATGTGTTTCATTTGCTATTTTTACCCGAGCGATGTGCCTCTAGCCAATTCTCGCGAGTAGTTCCAGCTACTCGACTTGTACCAAATCCTACTCCATCTTAGCATTGCAGTGACTAACGAGGTTTTCAATCTTAATCCTAACCCATGGTTTTCTTGGCTATGCATTTGGGTTTCAAACCAGACTCTAATGCAAGAAATAAGTGGTACTCAAAGGAAGTTATCAAAACAATAAAAATTTATAAAGAGGTTAATGCAAACCGGAGCTTGCCTTGCTGCTCTTGGTCGTAGGCTAGCTGGTCTTCCGGAGTGACGAAGTCTAAGACTTCGGGTTCCTCCTCAACCTTAACGACTACATGAGATAACATGTATATGTATTAATTTAAATGCATTTGAATTGAATTTAAACTTGTGATGATTATAAGTCTTACTAGACAGACCCAATGACTCTAAAATTTTTACTGTGGTTTGGATACAACCTAAACAGAGACTTGGCCAAGTTTTATTTGCAGCAAAGCTCATTTGAGCTCTCCACAAATAATTATGTACCTGACCTTAATTGGAGCTCTTAGGGTGTTTTAGGGATTTTCATGGAGCAAGCCATGACTTTCTAAAAACTAGATTTTCAGATGGTTCTAATGAAGTTGGTTTCACTTAATTTGAAGGTTCCTAACCAAATATATGAGCTAAACAATTTCAGAGGAATTCTGAAAATGTTTCTGGACATTTTCTATTTTCTCTGGATTAGTTTCATTAATCACACCATTAGGTGGATAAAATAGCTCAAATGGATCTGAAATTTTTATGGTAGCTCTGAGATATTTTGGTGAACATCCCAGCAAAATTTCAGAATTTTCCTCCAAAGGGTTCTCCAGTTAAAATTCTAAACAGTTTAAAATTTGAAGAATTAATTCTGGAGAATTAAAGATTTTCATGAAGTGAAACTTGATTTGCTGGAAAGTACTCAGACAGCTGAATCCGACAAAATTTGGTTCACTTTATTTGAAGTTTCCTAGCCAAAGTTATGTGGATTTGAAGTTTGAACAAAATCTGAAAATCGGGAAAAGTTCAAACCGCTGCGCGTGGGACCCGGGGTTACGTGTCAGCTCCTCATCGGTCGACACACGTGGCTACTGAGTCCTCTGCATGCAGCCGCACCCGATTCGGTGCCACAGCAGATCCCAATTTTAAATTTCCACCGCTGACAGCCGGGACCCACCGGCTTCTTCTTCCTCCGGCTGTTTTTCGCGCGCCCGCGCGCTCAGCTCGCCGGAGCTAACTGCCACTCGCCGGTTCCGGCCACTGATCGAGCTGAAGTCGCCGCCAGGGGGTTTGCAACGTCAAGGAACATGGTGGTGGGGCTATCTAGGGCTGATGGTGACCGAAAGATGGCTGGCGACGTGTGGCGGCTTCGGTTGAGCTTTGGCAGTGTCGGCCGGGGTTCTCAGCCCGTCAAAAGCTTGACCGACTAGCCCTACAGCACCAGAGCATGGCCAGGAAACTTGGCGCAACCTCATACTATCTCGGGAGTGGCCGCGAATACGGTCTCACCGTTTGACCGAATGAGTCCGCGAAGAACACCCTCGGAAAAGCTCGGATTACGTCGCCCCGATGGGTTTTCATGCAACGGATGCTAAAGGGGTTTTGATCGCCGGCTAGTCTATCTGCTACATGCAAGATTTGAGGACCTATGGAGAATCAGAGAGGGAGAATTTCCAGAAACCATACTGGCTGCTCGGGTTGAACTCGCTGGAGCTAAATCTTCAAATTCGTCGTCGATGCTGCACGGTCTGCTCCAAGACATGGAGGAGAGTAGCACCACCGTAGCACACTCCCGTAGCCGTGATCGCTCGGCTTTGAAAACCCCTGTGTAGGGCTGTCCACGAGCGCCCGATCGTCAGCTGAAGCTCGGTCACGGCGGAGCGGACTGTGGAAGGGCAAAGGAGGCCGAAGCTCACTCGTTTCTGGGTCGGGGACGCGAGCAGCGAGTGCACCGTGCTATTTTGCAGCTCAGGGGGAGATGGCGCGGTTGATTCGGCCGGTTTCCCGATTGAGCCGAGGTAGCGGAGGAAGGAGAGCGCCGCTCAGTGTTTGCACGCGAGGAGGAGAAGGCAAACGGGGTTTGCTTCGGCAGAGGGAGTGGAGCACGTTAAGAAGGGCTCGGGACCGACCCTGGGCGCCAGCGTGTGGAGGCATGAAGCAGCTGGTGGCGCCTGGCTCCCCTCGGTGGCACACGAGCAGCCCTCGGTGGCTTCGAACAGAACAGGGGCAAAGTCCTTTGCTTCAGGTGCAAGTGTTGATCTTCCACTCCATGACATGTGGGTCCGACCCCCTTTTAACCTCTGAAATTAACTTTTGTCCACTGCTCTAAACAGTAGAAACCAAATTAACCTCAGGCATTTGAATTATCTACCCCTGGGCCATTTAAATGGGATAGAATTAAAATTGGTTTGTGTTTGACTAAATTTCAGCACATATGCAGTTTGAAATTCAAATAAAGTTTGAATTTGCTAAACTTAGCTCATGTCAAGATCAACCTCAAATGGAGTGGAAATTGGTGTGTGAGTTCACAAAAATGTGCTGAGTAAGAATATGCCTACCACCTTTGAATTCATGGGATGAAAACAGTTTGAATTTGAATTTGAGTTCAAACCACCCTCTTTCTAGCTATACCCAAAAGGACTTCAAAAAGGTTTTGAATTTTGGTGAAACTTGGCATGGACATTCCTAGGAAGGTGTAGGAGTTTTTCATATGCCCATCCCCTATATGATGCATGTGGGAAATGCCACTTTTGCATTGTGTGAGTTTGTTCTCTAATGATCATGTAGATGGTGTTTACTTGCTCTTCAAATGTTTTGATCAAGTTTCTTCAAATGAAGTGTGTGTGTGGGGTGATGAACACTTGAATATGTACCCAAAAACTTAGGACCTTACATTCCTCCCCCCTTAAAAGAATCTCGTCCCGAGATTATATGGTGAAAATGAGAGAGAGGACGGTGGAAAATTACCGTATATGCGACGTGAAAAAGTCGGGGTAGTTAGTGCGAAGAAATCCTTCGCTCTCCCATGTCGCTTCGTCGACGGAGTGATTATTCCATAGAACTTTGCAGAAACACAACGTACGGTTGCGTGTGGTTCAGGCCTTTTCATCAATAATCTGAACCGGTTCCTCCCGATATGTGAGATCCGGTTTCAGTTCTTCTATGTTCTCCAGCTGAATGGTAGTTGATAGCTTAATACACTTCCTCAGCTGGGAAATGTGAAAGACGTCGTCCACACCAGAAAGTGCTTCTGGTAATTTCAGCCGGTATGCTACCGATCCACATCTTTCTGTAATCTGAAATGGACCGATGAATCGGGGTGCCAACTTTCCTCTCACCCCGAATCTGTTCACGCCCTTCATTGGGGACATACGTAGGTATACGTGATCCCCGACTTCGAATTGTAATGGCCGTCTTCTCCGGTCCGCATTTTGTTTCTTTCGGGATTGGGCGACTTTTAGGTTCGCTTGAATCAGCCGAACCTTTTCCTCCGCGTTATTGACAAGGTCAATCCCAAAGGTAACCCTTTCGCTAGACTCACACCAATTCAGTAGTGTGCGGCATTTACTCCCGTATAGCGCCTCGTAAGGCGCCATCTTGATGCTGGCTTGGTACCCATTGTTGTACGAGAACTCGGCCAACGGCAAGTGATCATCCCAATTTTTGCCGTGGTTGATAGCGCAAGCTCGTAGCATATCTTCCAAAATTTGATTTACCCGCTCGGTTTGCCCATCCGTCTGCGAGTGGTATGCTGAACTACAGATCAGCTTCGTCCCCAATGCAGCGTGTAGCTGCTCCCAAAAACGGGACACGAATAAAGTGCCCCGATCTGATATGATGGTACTGTGAGACCTATGTGTGCTGAATACATTGGCTTTGACGATAAAAGTTTTGAATACTACCAAAACACCTTTTTAACAAGGTCCGATGATAGGTCCGACTTGTTTTGGGTAGCTCCGGCAAGGTCCGACATAAGGTACGACTTGCTTTGTCTAGGTCTGACTTATTTTGGCTAGGTCCGACTTGTTTTTGCTAGCTCCGGTGCTAGGTCCGACTAGAATTGGTAAGTTCCATGCTAAGTCCGACTAAGCTTTAGTAAGCTCCGGCGCTAGGTTCGACTAGCTTTGGTAAGCTCCGGTTCAAGGTCCGGTTAGCTTTGGTAAGGTTCGTAGCTTGATTGCAATGGTTCTGCTTTTAACTTGCAATGTTTCGAACTTGCTTTACTCTTATGGAAAGTTTGTTTAGTATTATTTTACTAAGTTTTTGGTGTGTTTTGGTGGTTATGGCTGATATCATTTTGCTATGGTTTAGAACATGCTTATGTGAGGTGCTCACGTAAGATGTTGTAGTTTTGGAACTAACGAGAGTCAAGTCGAGGACTTGTGCTCGGAAGTATTGGTTGTTTACTCATGTTCAGGTGTTGCTTGAGTTCAAGGCATGGCTGGTGACGGGATCCATTGAACTAGTCTTAGGGAGAAGATGAGGTTCAACAACTAAGTTCGGGAGGAATTGTGGTTGAGTTGATCGGGAGGTTGCGCAGTATGTTTGAATCAAGAACAATGCATATGAAGGTATCCTGGATGTCGTTGGAAGATGTTTGCACGTGTGCAAGGAATGCATGGACGTGGCTGCATTGTTCCAAGACGTGATGAAGAGATGTGGACGTAAAGAATTGGTCGGAAAGGTCCAACCGACTAGTGTAACACCCCAAAACCTGTTAAGAGGGGAATTTAAAAATTTTGGACGTATTGCATGTGGTGCAGAAATTCAAATTCAAATTGGAATTCAAATTCAACTCAAAACAGAAAAGAAAAAGAAAAAGAAAAAAAACAAAACCCCGGCCAGTGGGCCGAAACCCACCAGCCGGCCCAACCGCCCCCGCGCCAGCCCGCAGCCGCGCGCTCCCCTCTC
The DNA here is from genome assembly GCA_030760725.1 of Neostapfia colusana. NCBI lineage: Eukaryota > Viridiplantae > Streptophyta > Magnoliopsida > Poales > Poaceae > Neostapfia > Neostapfia colusana. Next base: position 6,923,159 of record JASWHV010000012.1, on the reverse strand, counting down.
TCTCTCACTGACATGCGGGACCCGCGTGTCATCCCTCACCTCCCGCTCGCGCCAACAGCCGGACTCCTCCGCGTGCGCCCGATCGCAACCGACTCCGGAAACCCGCGTCCCCAGCCCGACTCCCGGTTCTGGACGACTCAAACTCGATCCAAACAGACACGCCGCCCTCCCTCGTCTATAAAAACGCCGGCATCGCCCCGTTTTCACCACCCGATCAGCTGTTTTTCTCCCGGTGAGAACCGAAGCTCCGATCGCCGTTTTCTCTCGATCCTTGCTCGGATTTTCCGATCTAACGCGCCGATCGTGTTCCACCGCCTCCGGGGAATCATGCGGGTGCAGAAAACTTGGTGGTTTGCGCTCTAGGCACAGCTCCGACGAGCACTGCAGCGATTTCATCTCGGACCTCGTCGCCGACCGCCTTCCAGGACCTCCGAGCTCAAGAAAAACCTCGAGGTGAGATCCCCGACCTCCCCTCTACCGATCTATGCCATGAAATCCCAGTTTTAGGAAGAATAGACGAAGATTCAAAGTTTTCCGGCGAGATCGCCGTCTTCCGCCGCCGCGCAGCGCCGCCCGCGCACGGTCAGGGCAACGTGGCCGCCTGTGCGCCGTCTATTTTAAATCGCACTGTAGAATTAAAAACCGCGCGTACCGGTTCGGCGATCTAATCTGAGCCGTCTGTTTTAAATCGGACGGTCCACATCAGCCCCGCATTATAAAGGCCGGGATTCTTACGCGCTACACCCTGGGGGTCTCGGAAAATACGAGCTAGCCCCGGAAACTTCTGATCTAGCCCCTGGAACTTCAGAAATTCATGTAAATTCATTTAAAAATTGGTTTTAGCCCCTGGACTTAATAAAAATTAGGAAATCCTCTCTGTTATGTGTAGCTAGACCCCTGGAAATTTATGAAATAATATAATAGACCCTGTTGTGGGGTAAGTTTACCTTTTTAACCCTATATGACATTAAATTTAGAAATTTGGATATGTAATTAAGATATAAATTTAAAAGAGTGAGCCAAACACATGGTAAATTCAAATTTAAACTCTCCTAGCACTTGGAAAACTTTAGGATGAGTTCAAAAGTAGATTTTAAGCTGAAATGAATCTGTCTAATTGATTGTTCACGTTTATTAGTTATAGGAACACATTTTTAGGTTAGGAAATAATTCTGAAAATGGGTAAAATAAATTTAAATTAGTTCACATCAGAGGAGAAGTTCAAAAATATATTATTTAATATTTTAAACCAGAACCTATTCTGTTTAGATGATGTGTCTTACTATTTTTATAATAAAGTTCACATTTAGGCATAGAAAATAAATCTGAAAATATAGGAAAATGGGTATGCATAACTAGAAAATGATAAATGAAGTTTCCAAATCCAAAGATTTCAGTTTAGGACTTGGTAGAAGATCTGAAAACCCATTTGGAGTAGGAAAGTACCTTCCATGCAAACTTGATAGTTAATAAGTATATTAATTTAATATAAAAAATTTATTCAAATTGAAAATTCATATATATATAGTTTGCAAACAGAAATCTGAAATACAAAAGTTAGAAATCATATACATATGCTTAAAAGTGCATGAAGGTTAAAAATCCACACAGCTGGGGTAAACACAACACTTAGAAATGTGAATGATTATCATATGTCTGTATGTGTGGAGTGAAAGTGTGAATTATGTCTTATGGATTGTTGTTTTCTTTTGCTATGTGTGTTGGCATGAGTAGAACCTGCCCCAGAGCAAGTTCTCCCCTTCCAAGACCAAGACTTTCCATTCTCAGAGCAGCAAGAAGAAGGCAAGTGTCCTTGACCACTTTGATCCTATGCTAGGATGTGTAGATAGAATTATTTGCATTGTCAATTGAAATATGAAACCCATGCTAGGAAGTTTCCCTAGAATTGCATTACCTTGTTTCCTTGTAGCTTGGGTTGGGATTTATTTTATCATGTCATTTATTTATATGCTTATGCTTATCCATGCTTAGAATGGGATAATTGGGATATGAGATCATCAATTTATTTACCTTACTTTTGAATGAGATATTATGAGTTATGTAGAGGTAGGGATCGAGGCAAGTTGGATGATTTGGTTGGTGCTGGGTGCACGAGACTCGGGTTTGTGTTTAGTACTTTCCTGGATCCTAAGGACCGGTTCATGGAGCATGTAACCTGGCTTTACCGTGCCAACCACATGCTGAGATGGGGCAGCTTGGCCAATTAATTAGGTGTATCCCCGGCGTAGTATGGGTGTCTTGGATGGTGCGGGGAATAGGTGTCAGCTGGACTACCATATGAACTGCAAGGCTCAAGAGGGGGCCACTGCAACGGGGTTGGAGCCTCTTGTATGTTGTTAGGGGTGAAACCTCAGCGGGCCCACGCTCGTCGGGAATCCCTTTATAAAGGCTTCGTAGTGATCTCCTGGCTACACACCTGGGAAGTGTGAATGTGGTTCGTGGCCACTGGCATAATGGAGGTTCTTTTAGTCCACCTGGCAACGGGGGATGAAATCACTACATGTGGGTACAGTGGTGCAAACTCTGCAGAGTCAAAACTGTCATGACAGCCGTGCTCACGGTCAAGAGCGGCTTGGACTTATTCATGATTAGAGGATGATGACTTTGGAAGTTGTGGATGTTAAGCGGGGAGCTTAACATTGGAAATGATGTTATGGTTATTTGATTATGATGATGGGATGGGAGATTGGGACCATTTCACCTGTGTAGTAATGTAGGTGCTTAATAAGCTAAGGTGGTAGGAATAATTGCGTAGTGCTTTAACCATGAGTTCAACCTCTCCTTGCTCTAGCCATGCATGGCATAACTTTCCCACACATGTTGAGTACCAATGATACTCAACCTTGCATATTTGTTGGTTTAAATTGCTGCTCAGGTCAAGGGGATGATGTGGTGTTTAATGATCAAGACTTCGGACCCGAAGAAGGTTTCTAGGTTCATGGAGTCCCCCGGGCAACGCCTGTGACGGAGCCCACAAGAATAATATTCCGCTGCAATTTATTTACATGTTATGGACTTATTATCGTCCATCGAGACATATGCTATGTAAGACTTATTTATATTCGACACCTGGCTTGTAATATATGATGCTTCACTATTTATCATCACATGTATGAGAAAATGATCCTGGCATACATGTGATATTCACTCGGTTGTTCTTCGGAGAAACTGGGTGTGACAGAAGTGGTATCAGAGCCAGGTTGCCCATAGGAACGTGGACCTAGGTAGAAATGGACGTATTTAAGGACCCTATTTTCTTAAAAACTATTTTACAAAGGTGTGGGTTGAAAAGTGTTATTTAATGGGGTCACTTTATTCATCTTACCCCAACTTTTATTCAAAATAGGATTTTTGTTTAAAATCTTATTTAACTTAGTTTTAATTGCTTTATGTTTTAGATGGTTCGCATGATCCGCACCGCTCGCAAGTCCACCGGAGGGAGAGTTCCCGTAGTTGCCCTTGCCCTGAGAGAGGAGAACCGTCCGATGACGTACCTCTCCTACGGATTGGCAGTAGGAGGCTTGTTGCGCCGTCTTCGACGCATGCTCCAAGCCGCCGGCAATACGGGCAAGCTAATCATACACTACAGCTCCACCCGGACCATCCGTGAGAAGCGGGAAGAATGGAGTTCAGAAATGAGGATTATCCATGAAAATCAGCTGCTCAAGATCCACCGCTCTCCAGCTTGTCGAGCGACACAGATCGATGCGGAGAAGGATGTCACCTGGGAGTCTATCACCTGCTAGAGTCACAACTACCGTCGCCACCTGGACAGGACTGAGTACATGTATGTCCTCCAGCGTGAGAGTGGTACAACGGAGTACAAGTACCCGCCAGTGCAGCAGGGGACTTCCCATGAGCACATGGACTTGTGCTTGGAGGATGCTGCTATGCTCAGCACTCGACTGCAGGAGTGTCAGCAGGAGCTTCAGGATGTACGTGACACCCTGAAGGAGACTGAGGCGTTGCTTCGATCCAGCTTGAGGGCGAGAGAAAGAGGAGATGGGAATGAACTGTGTGTCATCGTGAATGACACATGGACTCCTGACTCCCCAGATCGCAGGGCGAGTAGGCTTCGCCGCACTTCTCCACCAGCAGCTTCCCCACCCAAAGCGGAGTCCGAGGGCAGCCGCAATAACGAGGAAGATCCCATGAGCCAGCTCAGTGATATGAGTAGTGTAGAGTCCTTTCCCTTAGTTCAGTAGGTTATCGAGTAGTCGAGTCGTTACCTTAGTTAATGGTGTGTTAATGCTTGGTGTGTGACGTGAGCTGTGGAAGCCATGGGCAATTGTCCACAACCTCGTCTTCAGATTGTTTTGCTTTGATGTGTGAACCCCTATGAATTAAGAGTGCATCTATTTTCGCGTAAGACATGAAACCCTCAAAAATATAAATATAATAAGGTCTCAAAATTTTAAGGTTCAAACAAGCAAATTGGGAAGTTAACACGTAATGCTTTAAATTAACATTTGGTTGATCATGGTAGATGGTCGGAAGAGGAAAGGGTCGTGGTGCCAACCCCGCCAACAACAACGATGAGGCCGGCAACCCTCATCTTTATGGAGGGCAAGACAGGGGTGGTCGCCGTGAAGGAGTTGATCCCATCCACCAAATGCTTGAAAATAAGAATCAGCTCATCCAGAGCCTAACTCAAGTGGTGGCCAACTTGCATCAAGTTCCCCCTCCACAAGCTGCACCACGCCAACCAAGGTTGAGTGAGTTTCTAGGGACTCAACCTCCAAAGTTCGCAAGTGCTGCTGAACCTCTGGAGGCAGATGTCTGGCTAAAGACCATTGAGAGCAAGATGAGGATCATACAATGCCAAGGGTATGAGAGGGTGCTGTTTGCCTCTCACCAATTGCATGGACCTGCTGCTGATTGGTGGACCGCTTACGTAGCAGCCCATCATGACCCTGAGAACATCACTTGGGAAGAGTTCAAGCGTAGCTTCCGCAACCATTACATACCAAGGGGTGAACTTAAAAACAAGAGAAAAGAGTTCTTGGGGCTGCAGCAAGGAAACATGACGGTGAGGGAATACCTCACTAAGTTCACCCAACTATCCCGTTATGCACCACGGGACATAGAGACTGACGAGCAGAAACAGGATTGCTTCGTGGAAGGACTTACAGCAGAAATGCAGTGTGCAATGTCCTCCAACGAATATGAAAGCTTCCAAAAGATGGTGGACAGAGCATTTGTTGTGCAAAGGAGGCTGAAGGCCTTGGAAAATGAAAACAAGAGGAAGGCGGGATGGTCACACCAAGCCTCGGGTAGCAACACCCGGCCACGTCTGATGCAGCAATCCGCAGGGCAGACGAGCCGTGCTGCGGTACCCTACTCAGCACCCAGAGGGTACAACCTGAACTTCAGGCCTCCGTCAGCACCAGCACAGCCACAACGTCAGTTTGTACAGCAGCCTCGCCCCGTATATCAACCTCGACCAGCAGTACAAGGACCCCCAAACCAACCCCAAGACAACAAAGGCCAGGCACCTAAGGTTGGGGTGCAATGCTTCAACTGTGGTGAAGTGGGGCACTACGCCCATAAGTGCCCAAAGAAGAAGCCCGTGCAGACGCAACAGCAAAATGTGATGCGAGGACGGGTAAACCACGTGACCATGGAGGAAGCGCAAGAGGCACCCGACGTGGTAGTTGGTAAGTTTCCTGCCAATTTACACATTGCAACCCTGTTGTTTGATTCTGGTGCTACCCACTCGTTCATTGCCCAAGGGTTTGTTAAGAAGCATGATCTAGCAACAACACAAATGAACCATATGCTAGCCGTAAACTCTCCAGGTGGAGAAATAAGGACAAGACTAGTGTGTCCCAAGGTGAATCTAGACATTAGTGGGGTAGTATTTACTGCCAAGCTCATAGTGATAGATTCACAAGGGATAGATATTCTTCTGGGCATGGATTGGTTGACCAAACATAAGGGAATCATCCATTGTTCGACCAGAACGGTGGAACTAACTCACCCTAGTGGCACAAGAGTAAAGTTCATAACAATACAAGAGCCTAGGAGGGACATTAAATTAAATCAAGTTGAGGTGAAAGTGGAGGAGATCAGGATTATCAGGGAATATCCAGACGTTTTTCCGGAGGAGTTGCCAGGTATGCCTCCCGATCGTGAAGTGGAATTCGCGATTGAGCTAGTGCCTGGAACAACTCCGATATACAAGAGACCTTATCGGATGGACTCCAAGTAGCTGGGAGAACTCAAGGATCATTTAAGAGAATTGACAGGGAAGGGGTACATTCGTCCTAGTTCCTCACCATGGGGAGCTCCAGTGATATTTGTGCCCAAGAAGGACGGAACCCAATGGTTATGCGTAAACCATCAAGAACAAGTACCCATTACCCCAAATTGAAGACTTGTTTGATCAGTTGAGGGGAGCTTGTGTGTTCTCGAAAATTGATCTCAGGTCGGGATACCACCAACTTAAGATAAAGCAAACTGATATTCCAAAGATAGCTTTCGTATTTCGGTACGGACTGTATGAATACACCGTCATGCCTTTCGGGCTAACTAATGCCCCGGCATACTTCATGTATCTCATGAACAAGGTATTCATGGAATATCTGGACAAATTGGTGCTGGTTTTCATTGATGACATTCTCGTCTTTTCCAAAGATGAAGAAGAACATGAGAGGCATTTAAGGTTGGTGTTCCAAAAACTGAGAGAACACCAACTATATGCCAAGCTGAGCAAGTGTGAATTCTGGCTGAAGAGAGTTCCCTTCTTAGGACATATAATCTCGGAGGGAGGAATCTCCGTAGACCCCGCCAAGATCGAGGATGTACAGAAGTGGAATACCCCTGAGAATGTCGGGGAAGTTCGAAGCTTCTTAGGATTGGCTGGGTATTATCGACGGTTTATTGAGGGTTTCTCCAAGATCTCGAGACCCCTCACCAAACTGTTGGAGAAAGGAATCACATTCACATGGACGCCGCAGTGCGAGACGAGTTTTCAAGAGCTAAAGAAAAGATTGACAACAGCCCCAGTGCTAGTTATGCCATATATGCAGAAGAACTTTTCGGTGTACTGCGATGCCTCTGGAAACGGGTTGGGATGTGTTCTCATGCAAGAGGGGCATGTCGTGGCTTATGCGTCCCGGCAGCTCTGGAAACACGAGAAGAACTATCCTACACATGACCTAGAGCTAGCCGCAGTGGTACACGCGTTGAAGATTGGCGGCATTACTTGATGGGGAAGAGGACAAAGATATATACGGATCATAAGAGCTTAAAGTATATTTTCACACAGTCAGATCTCAACCTCAGACAAAGGAGATGGTTGGAGCTGATCAACGACTTTGATGTGGGCATCAACTATCATCCTGGGAAAGCGAACGTCGTGGCAGATGCTTTAAGCCGGAAGGTGCAGGTCAATAGGATGAGCTTGAAGGACATGCCTACATAATTGAAGGAAGAGGTTATAAAACTCAATCTATGTCTGGTGAATAGTGGTGAAGCCATCGCCATGGAAGTGGACTCCACATTAGAGAAAGACATCCGAAATGGTCAGAAGAATGACGAGAAGATACAAGAGATTAGAGAACTCATCAAGGAAAATAAAGCCCCTGGTTTCAGAGAGGATGAACAAGGTACGGTGTGGCACGGGAAAAGAATCTGTGTGCCTGAAGTGAAGGAGATCCGTGAATTGATTTTGAAGGAGGCTCACGACTCCGACTATTCCATTCATCCTGGGAGTACGAAGATGTACCAGGACCTCAAGAGCAGGTATTGGTGGTATGGTATGAAGCGAGATGTCGCGGAACATGTTGCCCTATGTGACACATGTCAGTTGGTGAAAGCAGAACATCAACGACCCGCGGGATTATTGCAACCACTCAAAGTGCCTGAATGGAAATGGGAAGAAATCGGTATGGATTTCATAGTGGGATTTCCTAGGACCCAATCAGGATACGATTCGATATGGGTCATCATCGACAGGCTAACCAAGGTAGCTCATTTCATCCCCGTGAAAGAAAGCTACAACGGATCTAAATTGGCAGAATTGTACATGTCAAGCATCGTGTGTTTCCATGGAGTACCAAAGAAGATAGTGTCCGATCGAGGGACGCAGTTCACCTCAAGGTTCTGGCAGAAGCTGCATGAAACCATGGGAACCATCTGAATTTTAGTTCTGCCTATCATCCCCAAACTGACGGGCAGACAGAAAGAATCAATCACATCCTTGAGGATATGCTGAGAGCGTGTGCACTCAAAAACAATCGGAGTTGGGATAAGAACTTACCGTATGTGGAGTTCTCCTACAACAACAACTATCAGGCTAGTATGAAGATGTCACCATTTGAGGCTTTGTATGGGAGGAAGTGCAGAACTCCACTATTTTGGAATCAAACAGGGGAAAGTAAAGTGTTTGGGCCCGAGGTACTACAAGAAGCCGAGGCGAAAGTGAGGGAAATCCGCAAAAACTTGAGGATAGCACAAACACGACAAAAGAGCTATGCCGACGTACGGAGAAGAGAGCTCGTTTTCAACGTGGGGGACTATGTCTACCTCAAGGTGTCCCCTATCTGAGGACTTCGTCGGTTCAAGGTGAAAGGGAAGTTATCACCTCGATACATCGGACCCTTTCAAGTTCTAGAGAGGAAAGGTGAAGTGGCATATCAACTAGAACTGTCGGCTCGCCTATCAGATGTGCATGACGTGTTCCATGTGTCACAGCTCAAGAAATGTCTGAGGACGCCTGAAGAGATGTTACCCATGAATGAGGTTGACGTAGCTGAGGATCTGTCTTATGCCGAGCAACCATTCAATATTTTGGAGACAATGGAACGCTTCACAAGAAATAAAAGAATCCGGATGTGCAAGGTGCAGTGGAAGCATCACTCGGAAGAGGAAGCCACATGGGAGCGAGAAGACGAGCTTAAGGCACAGTTTCCGGAATTGTTTTCCTAGAATCACCAATCTCGAGGACGAGATTTCTTTTAAGGGGGGTAGAGTTGTAACACCCCAAAACCTGTTAAGAGGGGAATTTAAAAATTTTGGACGTATTGCATGTGGTGCAGAAATTCAAATTCAAATTGGAATTCAAATTCAACTCAAAACAGAAAAGAAAAAGAAAAAGAAAAAAACAAAACCTCGGCCAGTGTGCCGAAACCCACCAGCCGGCCCAACCGCCCCCGCGCCAGCCCGCAGCCACGCGCTCCCCTCTCTCTCTCACTGACACGCGGGACCCGCGTGTCATCCCTCACCTCCCGCTCGCGCCAGCAGCCGGACTCCTCCGCGCGCGCCCGATCGCAACCAACTCTGGAAACCCACGTCCCCAGCCCGACTCCCGGTCCTGGACGACTCAAACTCGATCCAAACAGACACGCCGCCCTCCCTCGTCTATAAAAACGCCGGCATCGCCCCGTTTTCCCCACCCGATCAGCTGTTTTTCCTCCCGGTGAGAACCGAAGCTCCGATCGCCGTTTTCTCTCGATCCTTGCTCGGATTTTCCGATCTAACGCGCCGATCGTGTTCCACCGCCTCCGGGGAATCATGCAGGTGCAGAAACTCAGTGGTTTGCGCTCTAGGCACAGCTCCGACGAGCACCGCAGCGATTTCATCTCGGACCTCGTCGCCGACCGCCTTCCAGGACCTCCGAGCTCAAGAAAAACCCCGAGGTGAGATCCCCGACCTCCCCTCTACCGATCTATGCCATGAAATCCCAGTTTTAGGAAGAATAGATGAAGATCTGAAGTTTTCCGGCGAGATCGCCGCCGCACGCCGCCGGGCAGCGCCGCCCGCGCACGGTCAGGGCGACGTGGCCGCCTGTGCGCCGTCTATTTTAGGATTAGAGAATGCTCACGGTCAGGAGCGGCTTGGACTTATTCAGGATTAGAGAATGATGACTTTGGATGTTGTGGATGTTAAGCGGGGAGCTTAACATTGGAAATGATGTTATGGTTATTTGATTATGATGATGGGATGGGAGATTGGGACCATTTCACCTGTGTAGTAATGTAGGTGCTTAATAAGCTAAGGTGGTAGGAATAATTGCGTAGTGCTTTAACCATGAGTTCAACCTCTCCTTGCTCTAGCCATGCATGACATAACTTTCCCACACTTGCTGAGTACCAATGGTACTCAACCTTGCATATTTGTTTGTTTAAATTGCTGCTCAGGTCAAGGGGATGATGTGGTGTTTAATGATCAAGACTTCGGACCCGAAGAAGGTTTCTAGGTTCATGGAGTCCCCCGGACAATGCCTGTGACGGAGCCCACAAGAATAATATTCCGCTGCAATTTTATTTACATGTTATGGACTTATTATCGTCCATCGAGACATATGCTATGTAAGACTTATTTATATTCGACACCTGGCTTGTAATATATGATGCTTCACTATTTGTCATCACATGTATGAGAAAATGATCCTGGCATACATGTGATATTCACTCGGTTGTTCTTCGGAGAAACTGGGTGTGACAACTAGGTTATGGACTCAGGCTGCGGCTGAGTCGTGTTTGACTCAAATATGGAAAGTTTTGAGTTGGTTATGATAGGATTTCGTGTGGGTCACGAATTTGAGTTGTTTTAGGAATGTTTGGGGCATTCCTAAGATGTTTGTAAGTCTTAAGATTGCTTCTATCTGCGTATAGAAGAGTCCTAAGCAGTATTGGAAAGTTACAGTTTGAATCCAAGTAGGAGTAGGAGTCCTAGTTTGAATTGGGTTGGCCTTAGGGCTGGTTATATAAGCAAGGGAGGCCAAGGATCGTGGGTGCACGACTTTGGGGCTGTTCCTGTTGTGTTTTGATAAATAAAATTCGTATTCTAAAGAAACTTTTGTGCCTTGTTGGTCCGACTTGTTTCAGACAAGTTTTTCTCGTCGAGTTTCTGTTCAGAACTACCTTGCTTCGGTGGTTTTATGATAACTCGAGTTTTACAAATCCAATTGATGTGATTCTTTTTGGGTTGTTTTCACAACTTGATTATCTATCATCTGCGAAAATTTCACGGTCATTGAATTTGTGGTTTCTGATCTACACGAGTTTCTTTGCAGTATTTCAGAACTGTTTTTCTCGCGTAGGATAGATTGACCTTTGTTCGATCTTTCGATCATAACTTGAATTTCTTTCAACGGATTTTCATGATTCTTGTTGTGACGTCTTCGTGACTTGATTCTCTACAATCTATACTAGTTTTGTCACAGTTGAACACATTTAGATTAGTCGCACACATGGTCTCTTTAACAGATCGGTTTTCTGCTGAGGGGTGTTTTGTTGCTTCCGCTGAAAAGTTTTTATCTACCATTCACCCCCTTTGGTAGCTTTACACATGTACTTCGATCCTACAATTGGTATCAGAGCCAGGTTGCTCTAATTTTGTGATTTGCATGATTTTTGACTAATCATCATGGAGAAATACTCCGCCAAACCTTGTGTGTTTAGTGGTATTGATTTTCAGGTTTGGAAGGCACGCATTGAAGCTTTCATCCAGGCGCAAGGTGTACAAGCCTTACGATGTGCCTTCAAACGATCAAGTCATGGCTACAAACATGAGAGATGTCGACAACAACAACAAGGCTCGGAACTTGATCATACGAGGACTAACTCAGAGCGACTTCAACCGTGTTGCACACCTCCGATCGGCGTACGATGTGTGGAGAGCACTTTTTGACTACCATGAAGGATCCAACACGATCAAGGAGGTAAGACAGGATATGTTCAAGAAAGAATACATGCACTTTGAGATGCAACCCGGTGAGTCCATTGACGACCTCTTTGCTCGCTTTAATAAAATTCTCAGCAACTTGCGTAGCGTCAATGTTAATTTTTCAGATGCTGAAAATGCTAGGCAATTACTAAGTGCATTAGACATGTCAACTTGGGAGATGAAAGTAACATCCATACGTGAATCCACTTTCATGAGTACTCTTACATTAGATGTGCTTTATTCTAAGCTAAAAACTCATGAAATTGACATTATATCACGTAAGAAACCAAATAAGACTATTGCATTTATCTCACAACGTGATATGCCTAGCTCCGGCCAATCATCTAGCAATACACTTGCTTTGCTGTCTTCACTAACCCTAGAACAGATTGAGGAGTTTCCATAGGAGGAGCTAGTACTTCTTTCTACTAGGTTCTCAAAAGCATTGCAAAATGTGAGAACTAGAAGGAGAGGAAGCTCCGGACCTCAACGATGCTTTGAATGTGGTAAGGCAGGACACTTTCGTACAGATTGCCCTAACCTTCCAGGTCCTTCTAACCGTGATGAAAAACAGAATAAAGTCAAGTCATCTTTTGGCAACACCAACAAGAAAAAGAAGGGTTTTACAGGACGCAAACTGATAAACAGTTTCATCACCGCACTTCAAGAACTTGTCTCGAGTGATGTAGACATTAGAAGTGATGAAGATGAAGATGATCTGGCAAACTTGTGCTTCATGGCGGGCAAATCAAAATCAAGTATGGAGGATGCAGAACACAACAGTGACAACGAAGAGGTATGTCCTACTTGCGAAGTTGTGCCACTATTATTGTTAAGAAAAAGGAAAAAAAGCCTAGGGACAATGCTGTTAGAATTGAGTCACTAGAATCTACAATTAATCGTTTAAAATCCTTGATTCCTAGTGATGATTGTTGTTCCTCATGTGATTTAATATATGAACAATTGTCCTCTCTAAGAAGTGCACACACCTCCACACTTGATAAACTTAAACTTGAAATCGAAAAGAACAAAAAGCTTGCTGCACTTAACGATAAAAACTTGAAAGATGCTTGTTGTTCTACAATTGATTTGCATTGTTCTACTTGCAGTGATCTTGATAAGAAACTACATGATGCTCTGAAAGAAATTTCTATATTGAACAATGCTTTACGTTCTCATGAAGTTAAATATTGTTCCAACTGCAAACTAAAATGAAAAACTTCATGTGAAAATTGTCTTGATCTATCAAATAAACTTGATAACATGCATAGGACATTAGATCGGTTTTGTAATGGGAATAAGAACCTAAACTTGCTGCTGAATTCTTTCAAGTCTTGCAATGATAAAACTGGTTTAGGTTTTGATTCACATGCTCATGCTAAGGAACATCCACCTAAAATTGTAAAATCATTAGGAAGTGGTTGATTCAAACAGTTCCTAAAGAAAAAGAAGTGGTTTTTAAATCTGCAGGAGTGTTGTCACATTCGGGTTCAAATAAGCATACTGCATGCTCATCTAGACATGAACACAAAGTTAAATTTCATTGTACCTATTGTGGTAGAGATGGTCATGTCATTGATTTTTGTTATAGACTAGCTAAACAACATAAAAAGAAAGAATGCAAGCTAGATCTTATAACTCTCATGCAAAATTTGCAGCACATACTAAACCGAATGTCAGGAACATGCAACCTGCTGTTATGAGTCAGAAATATTCAAAGTTTACCTCCGGAGCTTCAGTTTTTGCCTCCGGAGCTACTGATTTTCATGCTACACAAGTAACACCTCATAGGTCAGTAGTTAAGAACAAAAAATGTCAAACTTTGACTCATAAACCTGCTGTTTTATCTAAGCTTTTGCATGTTATTCCTGCTGGACGTCGTGTGACTCAGTACTGGATTCCTAAATGCCTTTTAACTAACCCCAGTATTGAGTCATCGACGTATTGTGCTTCTATGTAGGTTACACGCTTGAGGAAGGAAAACATTTGGATTGTAGATTCAGGTTGCTCACGCCACATGACCGGTAACAAAGAATGGTTCTCCTCTCTCTCTTTCGTGTCACGTACGTGTATAGAATGTTACTTTTGCCGATAATTCTTCAACTCCTATAATTGCTAAGGGTTCGGTTAGGGTAAATGATCACTACACTTTGAAGGATGTGGTACTTGTCAAAAATTTGAAATACAACTTGCTTTCTGTTTCACAATTGCTAGATAAAAATCTGGAAATTATTTTCAATAAAAACTGCTGCAAAGTTGTAGGTTCAAATAGTGATCTTATTTTTAACATGTCTCTGTTGGAAGAGCTTTTAAAGCTGATTTTGATATGTCTTCCTCTAAGGATAGATGTCAAGTTGCAAATGATTCCAAAGATTAATATTTTTGGCATCGTAGACTTGGTCACGTAGGCTTTGATCATCTCATGCGTGTTAGTGCTCTTCATTGCATACGTGGGCTGCCTAAGCTTAAAAGGGACAAAGAAATTATGTGCTCTTCTTGTAGACATGCTAAGATGGTTGCAGGTTCACATGCTCCTCTCACAATGACCATGACAACTGAACTGGGTCAACTTTTACGCCTTGACACCGTAGGACCTTCACGTGTTCAATCCTTTGGAGGTAAATGGTATGTTCTTGTGATTGTTGATGACTATTCTAGATACTCTTGGGTTTACTTTATGGCATCTAAGAATGAAGCTTTTAGTCACTTTAGAACTTTATTTCTTAGATTATCAATTGATCACCCAGGATCTTTAAGAGCAATTAGAAGTGATAATGGAACCGAATTTAAAAACAATCGTTTGACCATTTTTGTGCTTAAAATGCAATAGATCATCAATTTTCTTCACCATATGTACCTCAACAAAATGGTGTTGTAGAGAGAAAGAACAAAACCTTAGTTGAGATGGCTAAGACTATGCTTGATGAATATCAAACTCCTAGGAAATTTTGGGCTGATGCAATTGCAACCGCTTGTTATGTCACAAATCGTGATTTCTTGCGTGCTAAGCTAGGTAAAACACCATATGAGCTCAGGTTTGGACATAGGCCTAGTGTCACACACTTTAGGGTCTTTGGTTGCAAATGCTTTGTTAAGAAACATGGTATTCTTGATAAATTTGAAGCTAGATCTGTTGATGGCATATTTCTTGGTTATCCATCTCATACTAGAGGCTACCGTGTGCTTTTACTTGATACTAACAAAATTGTGGAGACTTGTGGCGTTTCTTTTGATGAAGCTAGCCCAGGTACTAGTTCAAATATTGCAGGTCCGGATCCATATCCGCAGGGGGGGAGTATTTTCGTTGAAGAAGAGGAAGAAGTGGTGCGGCTGCCCGAAAATTCAGCAGCTCATGACATTGTTCCAACTCCTGATCTTGATTCACAGCCAGCACCAATGACCACCATTGCTGGTACAGATCCTCCTCACGTCACAAGCTCATCTATTTGTGATGAACATGAATAAGAAGAAGCTTGTGAAGTGTCCACTCCCCTCCGGATTCTCAAAAGTCATCCTCCACAACAAATTATTGGAAGCTTGCATTAATGAGTTACAAGATCCAGGTTTTTCGACCCCAATTCTCATGCTCATTCTGCTTTTGTTGCTTCTTTTGAACCCAAAGATATATCACACGCACTCACTAATGAATCTTGGATTATTGCCATGCAAGAAGAGTTAGAAATTTTTTAAAGAAATAATGTTGGAAACTTGTACCTCCACCTCAAGGTCACACTTTAATTGGAACTAAATGGGTGTTTAAAAATAAACAAAGTGAGGATGGGTTGTGGTTAGGAATAAGGCTAGGTTGGTTGCTCAAGGTTTCACACAAGTTGAAAGTCTAGATTTTGATGAAACATTTGCTCCTGTTGCTAGATTAGAAGCCATAAGAAATTTGTTAGCTTTTGCTTCATCTAAAGGTTTTAAGCTATATCAAATGGATGTTAAAAGTGCTTTTCTTAATGGCTACATAGATGAGGAGGTTTATGTCAAACAACCACCTGGTTTTGAAAATCCAAATTTTCCTAATCATGTTTATAAACTGTCCAAAGCCTTGTACGGTCTCAAACAAGCCCCTAGAGCATGGTATGATAGGTTAAAAACATTCTTACTTGAAAAGAGGTTTACCATGGGCAAGGTTGATAAAACTCTTTTTGTGCTTAAGCATGGAAATGACTCATTATTCGTTCAAGTGTATGTGGATGATATTATCTTTGGTTGTGCTTCTCATGATCTTATGTCCAAGTTTTCAGCTATGATGAGTTCAGAATTTGACATGAGTATGATGGGAGAACTCACGTACTTTTTGGGGCTGCAAATCAAGCAAACCAAGGAGGGTACCTTTGTGCATCAAACAAAGTATACAAAAGATCTCCTATGGCGCTTCAAAATGGACAAAAGAAAGCCTCTTTGGACACCAATGGGAACAGCAACAACACTTGAACTTGATGAAGATTGTGATCCCGTTGATCAAAAAGAATATAGAAGCATGATCGGATCACTTTTGTATCTCACGGCATCATGACCGGACATACAATTCAGCGTATGTCTTTGTGCATGGTTTCAAGCCTCCCCACGTGCTTCACATCGTCAAGCCGTCAAAAGGATTCTCAAGTACTTACATGGAACTCAAGAATTTGGCATTTTTCTTACTTCTTCCTCAACCGTTACTTTGAAAGCTTTTTCCGATGCTGATTTTGGGCGTTGTAGGATTGATAGGAAAAGTACTTCTGGTGCTTGTCATTTTATTGGTAATTCACTTGTTGTCTGGTCCTTTAGAAAACAAAGTTCAGTTGCACAATCCACAGCCGAATCTGAATATGTAGCTGCTGCTAGTGCTTGCTCACAAATTCTGTGGATTGTTCAAACACTTAAGGACTATGGGGTTGATCTAGATAGTGTTCCACTGTTTTGTGATAACACTAGTGCCATTTGCATTGCTAAAATCCCCGTGCGACATTCGAGAACTAAGCACATTGACATTAGGTATCACTTTCTCCGTGATAATGTCGAAAAAGGGAACATTGTGCTTCACCATGTAGATACCGAACAACATTTGGCTGACATTTTTACAAAACCTTTGGATTTCACTCGTTTTTGTTACATTCGTAGTGAAATAGGGGTTATGCATCCTCATGGCTTAAATTGAGTGAGAATTTTGAAACTTGGGAAGTCTATGTATGAATTTGAAATTAAAATAATATGAGCATAGTATTTCATGCATATATGACTTTGTGATTCATTTTTCATGCTGAAAGTTCTTACTACATTACTCGTGTTATACATTTTGTAGTTTTTACCATGTCTAGTAATTGGAATAATTACTTACACTAAATCTGGTCATGGTCGAACTTTCTTGCTGTTTTGAGCTTGTTGCATGCTCACAAGTGCTTTTAATCATAAAGAATTAATCAAGTAATCAACTCACATGTTGAGTTTTTATGTTCAAATAAAAAAATGAGAAAAGATCAAGAGAATATGCATGCATCGCACTTCTTCTTTTGAGATGGCTTATCATTGCACTTAGATATGAACTTGAAAGGAGTTGTGTATGACTAAAACCATGTCCTTAAGCTTCTGACTGTCAAATGACATAGGCTTAGCTTGGTTGGTTAGAATAAGGCTGATGCTGCATATAATCTCTTGCAAATGTCATAAGATCAAAATTTGTGCTTTAAATGATAAATAAAATGCAGCAACAAGTGTCATGTTTTTAGGTCTTGAAATAGTTAAGTTTGTGAGATCATGACTTGCTTAAATTGAAAACTATACTTGATCTCTAGCATGGCTTACACTACTTTATGTATCTCATTGATGTGATAGTGTAAGTTACTTGATAGTATGATTTGGATGAGCTTTGTTTTATATGTATATGTTATAATGTGCTCATAACAAATTGAAATTTCTCTTTTGTACCTTGCTGAATACATTGTCAAAGGGGGAGAAATTGATCACACATTGCACACATTCACAAGTGTTTTGGCATGATTCTTCTCAGGCGGAGAATTTTTGGTATTTTTGTTTTTCTTCTCATTTTATTTCTGATTTACAAAGGGGGAGAAATTGTTTTCAAAACTTTTCATGTGAATAAGCCAATGTTCGGATTTTAAGTGGTGTTGCCAATGCATTCATCAAGGGGGAGATTGTGAGACCTATGTGTGCTGAATACATTGGCTTTGACGATAAAAGTTTTGAATACTACCAAAACACCTTTTTAACAAGGTCCGACTTGTTTTGGGTAGCTCCGGCAAGGTCCGACGTAAGGTCCGACTTGCTTTGTCTAGGTCTGACTTATTTTGGCTAGGTCCGACTTGTTTTTGCTAGCTCCGGTGCTAGGTCCGACTAGCTTTGGTAAGTTCCGTGCTAAGTCTGACTAAGCTTTAGTAAGCTCCGGTGCTAGGTCCGACTAGCTTTGGTAAGCTCCGGTAAAAGGTCCGGTTAGCTTTGGTAAGGTTCGGAGCTTGGTTGCAATGGTTCTGCTTTTAACTTGCAATGTTTCGAACTTGCTTTACTCTTATGTAAAGTTTGCTTAGAATTATTTTACTAAGTATTTGGTGTGTTTTGGTGGTTATGGCTGATATAATTTTGCTATGGTTTACAACATGCTTATGTGAGGTGCTCACGTAAGATGTTGTAGTTTCGGAACTAACGAGAGTTAAGTCGAGGACTTGTGCTCGGAAGTATTGATTGTTTATTCATGTGCAGGTGTTGCTTGAGTTCAAGACATGGCTGGTGACGGGATCCATTGAACTAGTCTTAGGGAGAAGATGAGGTTCAACAACCAAGTTCGGGAGGAATTGTGGTTGAGTTGATCGGGAGGTTGCACAATATGTTTGAATCAAGAACAATCCATATGAAGGTATCTTGGACGTCGTTGGAAGATGTTTGCACGTGTGAAAGGAGTGCATGGACGTGGCTGCATGGTTCCAAGGCCTGATGAAAAGATGTGGACATAAAGAATTGGTCGGAAAGGTCCAACCGACTACGTTATGGCTCAGGCTGCGGCTGAGTCGTGTTTGACTCAAATATGGAAAGTTTTGAGTTGGTTATGATAGGATTTCGTGAGGGTCACGAATTTGAGTTGTTTTAGAAATGTTTGGGACGTTCCTAAGATGTTTGGAAGTCTTAAGATTGCTTCTGTCTGTGTATAGAAGAGTCCTAAGCAGTATTGGAAAGTTATAGTTTGAATCCAAGTAGGAGTAGGAGTCCTAGTTTGAATTGGGTTGGCCTTAGGGCTGGTTATATAAGCAAGGGAGGCCAAGACTCGTGGGTGCACGACTTTGGGGCTGTTCCTGTTGTGTTTTGATAAATAAAATTCGTATTCTAAAGGAACTTTGTGCCTTATTCATCCGACTTGTTTCAGACAAGTTTTTCTCGTCGAGTTTCTGTTCAGCACTACCTTGCTTCGGTGGTTTTATCATAACTCGAGTTTTACAGATCCAATTGATGTGATAATTTTTGGGTTGTCTTCACAACTTTATTATCTATCATCTGTGAAAATTTCATGGTCATTGAATTTGTGGTTTCTGATCTACACGAGTTTCTTTGCAGTATTTCAGAACTGTTTTTCTCGCGTAGGACAGATTGACCTTTGTTCGATCTTTCGATCATAACTTGAATTTCACTCAACGGATCTTCATGATTCTTGTTGTGACGTCTTCGTGACTTGATTCTCAACAATCTGTACTAGTTTTGTCACAGTTGAACACGTTTAGATTAGTCACACACATGGTCTCTTTAACAGATCGGTTTTCTGCTGAGGGGTGTTTTGTTGCTTCCGCTGAAAAGTTTTTATCTACCATTCACCCGCCTGGTTGCTTTACACATGTACTTCGATCCTACAATTGGTATCAGAGCCAGGTTGCTCTAATATTTGTGATTTGCATGATTTTTGACTAATCATCATGGAGAAATACTCCGCCAAACCTTGTGTGTTTAGTGGTATTGATTTTCAGGTTTGGAAGGCACGCATGGAAGCTTTCATCCAGGCGCAATGCTTTGCAATATGGGAAAAGGTGTACAAGCCTTACGATGTGCCTTCAAACGATCAAGTCATGGCTACAAACATGAGAGATGTCGACAACAACAACAAGGCTCGGAACTTGATCATACAAGGACTAACTCAGAGCGACTTCAACCGTGTTGCACACCTCCGATCACCGTACGATGTGTGGAGAGCACTTTGTGACTACCACGAAGGATCCAACACGATCAAGGAGGTAAGACAGGATATGTTCAAGAAAGAATACATGCGCTTTGAGATGCAACCCGGTGAGTCCATTGATGACCTCTTTGCTCGCTTTAATAAAATTCTCAGCAACTTGCGTAGCGTCAATGTTAATTTTTCAGATGCTGAAAATGCTAGGCAATTACTAAGTGCATTAGACATGCCAATTTGGGAGATGAAAGTAACATCCATACGTGAATCCACTGTCATGAGTACTCTTACATTAGATGTGCTTTATTCTAAGCTAAAAACTCATGAAATTGATATTATATCACGTAAGAACCCAAATAAGACTATTGCATTTGTCTCACAACGTGATATGCCTAGCTCCGGCCAATCATCTAGCAATACACTTGCTTTACTGTCTTCACTAACCCTGGAACAGATTGAGGAGTTTTCACAAGAGGAGCTAGTACTTCTTTCTACTAGGTTCTCAAAAGCATTGCAAAATGTGAGAACTAGAAGGAGAGGAAGCTCCGGACCTCAACAATGCTTTGAATGTGGTAAGGCAGGACACTTTCGTACAGATTGCCCTAACCTTTCAGGTCCTTCTAACCGTGATGAAAAGAAGAATAAAGTCAAGTCCTGTTTTGGCAACACCAACAAGAAAAAGAAGGGTTTTACATGACGCGAACTGATAAACAGTTTCATCACTGCACTTCAAGAACTTGGCTCGAGTGATGTAGACATTGGAAGTGATGAAGATAAAGATGATCTGGCAAACTTGTGCTTCATGGCGGGCAAATCAAAATCAAGTATGGAGGATGCAGAACACAATAGTGACAACGAAGAGGTATGTCCTACTTGCAAAGTTGTGCCACTATTATTGTTAAGAAAAAGGAAAAAAGCTTAGGACAATGCTGTTAAAATTGAGTCACTAGAATCTGCAATTAATCGTTTAAAATCCTTGATTCCTAGTGATGATTCTTGTTCCTCATGTGATTTAATATATGAACAGTTGTCCTCTCAAAGAAGTGCACACACCTCCACACTTGATAAACTTGAACTTGAAATCGAAAAGAACAAAAAGCTTGCTGCACTTAATGATAAAAACTTGAAAGATGCTTGTTGTTCTACAATTGATTTGCATTGTTCTACTTGCGATGATCTTGATAAGAAACTACATGATGCTATGAAAGAAATTTCTATATTGAACAATGCTTTACGTTCTCTTATAGTTAAACATTGTTCCAACTGCAAACTAAAAGGAAAAACTTCATGTGAAAATTGTCTTGATCTATCAAATAAACTTGATAACATGCATAGGACATTAGATTTGTTTTGTAATGGGAATAAGAACCTAAACTTGCTGCTGAATTTTTCCATGTCTTGCAATGATAAAACTGGTTTAGGTTTTGATTCACATGCTCAAGCTAAGGAACATCCACCTAAAATTGTAAAATCATTAGGAAGTGGTTTGATTCAAACAGTTCCTAAACAAAAAGAAGTGGTTTTTAAATCTGCAGGAGTGTTGTCACATTCGGGTTCAAATAAGCATACTGCATGCTCATCTAGACATGAACACAAAGTTAAATTTCATTGTACCTATTGTGGTAGAGATGGTCATGCCATATATTTTTGTTATAGACTAGCTAAACAACATAAAAAAGGAAAGAATGCAAGCTAGATCTTATAACTCTCATGCAAAATTTGCTGCACATACTAAACCGAATGTCAGGAACATGCAACCTGCTGTTATGAGTCAAAAATATTCAAAGTTTACATCCGGAGCTTCAGTTTTTGCCTCCGGAGCTTCAGTTTTTGCCTCCGGAGCTACTGATTTTCGTGCTACACAAGTAACACCTCATAGGTCAGTAGTTAAGAACAAAAAATCTCAAACTTTGACTCATAAACCTGCTGTTTTATCTCGGCTTTCGCATGTTATTCCTGCTGGACGTCGTGTGACTCAGTACTGGATTCCTAAATGCCTTTTAACTAACCGCAGTATTGAGTCATCGACGTATTGTGCTTCTATGTAGGTTACAAGCTTGAGGAAGAACATTTGGATTGTGGATTCAGGTTGCTCACGCCACATGACCGGTAACAAAGAATGGTTCTCCTCTCTCTCTTTCGTGTCACGTGTAGAGAATGTTACTTTTGTCGATAATTCTTCAACTCCTATAATTGCTAAGGGTTCGGTTAGAGTAAATGATAACTACACTTTGAAGGATGTGGCACTTGTCAAAATTTGAAATACAACTTGCTTTCTGTTTCACAATCGCTAGATAAAAATCTGGAAATTATTTTCAACAAAAACTGCTGCAAAGTTGTAGGTTCAAATAGTGAGCTCATTTTTAACATGTCTCGGTTGGAAGAGTTTTTAAAGCTGATTTTGATATGTCTTCCTCTAAGCATAGATGTCTAGTTGCAAATGATTCCAAAGATTTATAATTTTGGCATCGTGGACTTGGCCACGTAGGCTTTGATCATCTCACGCGTGTTAGTGCTCTTGATCGCATACGTGGGCTGCCTAAGCTTAAAGGGGACATAGAAATTGTGTGCTATTCTTGTAGACATGCTAAGATGGTTGGAGGTTCACATGCTCCTCTCACAATGACCATGACAACTGAACCGGGTCAACTTTTACACCTTAACACCGTAGGACCTTTACGTGTTCAATCCTTCGGAGGTCAATGGTATGTTCTTGTGATTGTTGATGACTATTCTAGATACTATTGGGTTTACTTTATGGCATCTAAGAATGAAGCTTTTAGTCACTTTAGAACTTTATTTCTTAGATTATCAAATGTAACACCCCAAAATCTGCTAAAGAGGGGAATATAAAATTTTTTGGACGTATTGCATGTGGTGCAAAAATTCAAATTTAAACTGGAATTCAAATTCAAATCAAAACAGTAAAGAAAAGGAAAAAGAAAAAGAAAACCTTAGCCGGCCGGTGGGCCGAAACCCGCCAGCCGGCCCACTATTCCCCCGCGCCAGCCCACAACTGCGCGCCCTCTCTCCCTTTCACTGACACGCGGGGCCCGCATGTCATCTCCTACCTCCCGCTCGCGCCAACCAACCAGACTCTTCCCTGCGCCCGATCGCAACGAACTCCGGAAACCCGCGTCCCCAGCCCGAATTTTGGTCCCGGACGTCTCCAGCTCGATCCCAACACACCGCCGCCCTCCCTCGTCTATATAAACGCCGGCATCGCCCTGTTCCCCCCCCCCTGATCGGCTGTTTTTCCTCCCGGTGAGAACCGAAGCTTCTCCCGCCGTTTTCCTTCGATCCTAGCTCGGATTTCCTGATCTAACGCGCTGATCATGTTCCACCGCCTCCGGGGAATCTCGCAGGTGAAGGAAATCCGGTGTTTTGCGCTCTAGACACAGCTCCGACGAGCACCGCCACGTTTTCACCTCGGACCTCACCGTCGACCGCCTTCCAGGGCCTCCGAGCTCAAGAAAAACCCCGAGGTGAGATCCCCGACCTCCCCTCTACCGTTCTATGCCATGAAATCCAAGTTTTAGGAAGTATAGATGAAAATCCAAGGATCTCCGGCGAGATCGCCGCCTCCCGCCGCCGGGCGGCGCGGGCTGGCTCTGGCCAGGGCGACGTGGCCCCTTGTGCGCCGTCCATTTTAAATTGAACGGTAGAATCAAAACCCGTGCGTACCGGTTCGGCGATCTAATCTGAGCCGTCTATTTTAAATCGGACGGTCCACATCAGCCCCGCGTTATAAAGGCCAGGATTCTGTAACACCCCAAAATCCTGTTAAGAGGAGAATTTAAAAATTTTTGGACGTATTGCATGTGTTGCAAAAATTCAAATTCAAACTGGAATTCAAATTAAACTCAAAACAGAAATGAAAAAGAAAAAGAAAAGGGAAAAAATAAACCTCCCCGGCCAGTGGGCCGAAACCCACCAGCCGGCCCACCTCACCCCCGTGCCAGCCCGCAGCCGCGCGCCGGTTTCCCTCTCACAGACAGGCGGGACCCACCTGTCATACCCAACCCCCCGCTCGCGCCGACTCCGGAATCTTCCCCACGCGCGCGCGATCGTAACCGACCGGATTTCCGCGTCCCTCAGCCCGACTCCCGGTCCCAGAAGGCACCAACTCGATCTAAACAAACCCGCCGCCCTTCCCCGGCTATATAAACCCCGGCATCTCCCCGTTTTTCCCCACGATCCGCCGTTTTTCCTTCCGGTGAGAACCCGAGTTACTCCGGCCAATTTCGCTCGATCTTCGCTCGGGATTTCTCATCTAACGCGCTGATCTTGATCCACCGCCTCCGGGGAACCGCGCAGGTGCAGAAAACTCGGTGGTTTGCGCTTCAAACACAGCGCCGACGAGCCTCGCCGTGAATTCACCTCGGACCTCGTCGCCGACTGCTTTCTAGGACCTCCGAGCTCGAGAAAATCCCCGAGGTGAGATCCCCGACCTCCCCTCTACCGATCTATGCCATAAAATCACAGTTCTAGGAAGAATTGACGAGGATCCGAAACTCTCCGGCGAGATCGCCGCCTCCCGCCGCCGTGCGCCGCCGGGCAGCGCCGCCCGCGCTCGATTAGAGCGACGTGGCCGCTTGTGCGCCGTCTATTTTAAATCGCACGGTAGAATTTAAATCCCCGCGTACCGGTTCGACGTTATAATCTCAGCCGTCTGTTTTAAATCGGACGGTCCACATCAGCCCCGCGTTATAAAGGCAGGGATTCTTACACGCTACCCCCTGGGGTTCTCAGAAAATACGAGCTAGCCCCAGAAACTTCTGATCTAGCCCCTGGAACCTCTCCTTGCTCTAGCCATGCATGACATAACTTTCCCACACTTGCTGAGTACCATCGGTACTCAACCTTACATATTCGTTGGTTTACATTGCTGCTCAGGTCAAGATAATGAAGTGGTATTTAATGATCAAGACTTTGGACCTGAAGAAGGTTTCTAGGTTCATGGAGTCCCCCGGGCAACGCCTGTAACGGAGCCCACAAGAATAATATTCCGCTGAGACGGGCGCGGTACCGACTGAGACAGGGCTCAACTCTGATACCACGCTGACGTGGCCCGTCCAACCGAGACAGGCCACTCGCCCGGGAATCGCATTGGGTGGTGCCGTGTTGTGCGGCACCCAACAGCACACATATGAGGAACCATGTATTACATTAAACAGTAGCGGAAGCTTACAAGTTTTTCTTTGTAAGTACTTTACATCAAGTAACTACAGCGGAAGTCTATATCAACTCACGTCGAATAACTAAGAGCACTCGAGATGAAGTCCAGCCCGCGGACTCCTCTCGCTAGCAACACGAAGACAAGCAGCAGCGGCTGGGTTCTCCATGTGTTACCTGACTCGGGAGTCCCCGAGTCTCACCGGACAACCTTCTTTACAGCATCGTTGTTAACCTGCAAAACCACTTATATAGCAAGCGTGAGCACATAGGCTCAGCAAGTCTGACCCGTCTCTCCTAAACAAGAAACTCTACATGCGCGACGCTTGCAATTGGGTCGGCTAGATTTGCATAAAGGACTCGCCTAAAGTTGATCCTTAACTTTTAGATTTTAAGCCTCATTGTGCAGACCTTGAGCCGAAAAGCATCGCAACTCCACAATCAAACAAGAAACGCTTTGTTGCGATGCTCCTTGCACAAAGTGAAAGTAAACTTTAATGAGCCTATCTCCAATTCAATCATGGTTGCAATACAAGTTATAGCACAGCCTTATCAAGTTCAAAAGAATACCCAGTTCAGTTCTTACTACGTCAAGACGCAGTGGGCAAGTATGCTCATATAACCGCGAGCGACGGTGATTCGAATCAGTACACGCCCGGACTACACGACACGTACACCCGTACTCCGAGTTGCCGGCAGCAACCTCGACTGACGCTGTACGCGGCCACCTTTCCCAAGATCTTCCACATTGGACGCAGTCCAACTGCCCCGAGTACGCAAGCTCCCTCAAGGTACATACCCGCAGTGGTACGTTCTTGAGCGAGGTACCTCCTGCTACCCTGACGCCGAAAGCCTAAGGCAGTTGGAAAAGTTCCACTATGGATCTCCCAAGGTACATCGGTTTCCTGGGTCCCATATAGCCAGTATGCGCCCGGTACACAACTCAAACTTGTCCAACAGGGCCAAGCACGGACGGGCCTCAACCGACACAGGCAGGGCTATGCACGCACGGCCTGCAACCTGCTGCATCTAAACCTCCCTGCCCGGTCTCCATTTCTTATGTGTGAACTTCCCTCATCTTCTCTAAATTGGACCCGTTCCAAGTACACCAGCCCTAAACTCGCGAGTAGATTCCAACTACTCGTCTTCTACCGGACCTTTCCTACTAACATTAGCATAGCCAAATCCACTCGAGGAGTTTCTATTCTACCCTTTCTCTCTTAGGTATTTCTGGTCATGCAAGTGGGGTTTTCAATATCATCTAGACGTAATGCAATCAATGATGCAAAACTATGATCTCTACAAATGAAAATGTTTTATAAAACTGTTCAAATGCAAACCGGGGCTTGCCTGTTTTGCAGATGACTAAGGTTACAATCAGTTAGTGATGATCACTTGGAGCTTGATCACTTCTTTTCCTCCCTCCTTGATCTTCACTTCAAGTCACTCTCACCTTCTTCGCGTATATGTACACGATATGATCATGCATATGTATTTAATTGAAAAGATTTTACTAATAAGATCTAATGACAGTTTTAAAACTGGAACTTTGTTTAAGAATTTAAAATGACACTGGTGCTAGTGGATTGGGTTGGGTTTAAACACTATGATCAACTATCAAGTGCTTTTCCCACTTAAGTGTTGATCACCTTAAGAGGTTACACATGACAGTGGTGATCCAGAGCTCTAACGGAGCTGAGAATTTTCATGTGAGTTCCTTGTCACAAGAAAGTCCTCTGGGCCAAAATTTAGCACATTTCATGGAGTGGTTTACTCAGAATAATTCTCTAAGGGTTTAGTCAAAGATGAATTAATTCTGAGGTAACACTCATGTTCATGTCAAACTCAGTGAACCAAAATTTCAATTATTGTTCATAGAGTCTACATGAATTGTCCTAGGATTTTTGGAGCTAAGAATTTCCCAGAACTGAATTTACAAGTTTTGGAAATTCTCTGAAAATGTTTTCTGTATTCTTTTGAATACAGGAACTTACAATCTGAATTACCCTGATCAATTCAACTCCAATTGAGTTGAAAATTTAACAGAAGTCTAATAACATCCTAAAGAATATTCTGGCAAAATTTGAGGATTTTTGGATAAACCAAACTCCCTCTAAAATTCTTTTGCTGAAAAGCTTTAAAGAATTTTCCAGACTTAAATAAAGACTTTCATACAAATTGGGTTGCATAATTGGATAGAGTTTGTCAATCTGAATCTATCCCAATTTGAATCACTAATTTTGGAGGTTCCTAGCAAAAGTTATGCTCTTCTAAAGTTTCGGGAAAAATCTGGGATTTGAATAAATCAGGGAAATGTTTAAACTGACCGTGGGACCAGGGGCACGTGTCAGTCACCGGGAGCGCGCCACACGGGCTACAGAATTGTTTCCCGCGCTTTCACAGCCGATCCCGTGCCACAGAGTATCCGGCCCACTGTTGCCGTGCGACTGACGCGTGGGGCCGGCGAGGTCTTCTTCCACCTCCCGCTCCCGCGCGATCCCGCCGCCAGGCTCGCCGGAGAAGCTCCGGGATTAGTTGTCCGGCCATATCAACTGCTGAAACTCGCCGCCAGCCCCTAATTCAACGTGAGGAACACGCTGGTGGGGTTTGCTCGAGCCGCTAGGGCCCCCAAACTAGCCCGCGACGGCGCAACGGTTCGGACGAAGTCCAGCGACGTCGCCCCGATGCCCTAAGCCTTCTAGGCTTCAGTTTCCAAGCTCTAGAGCACCGGCGGACACTAAGGAACATCGACATAGGAATACAATGGCTCAGAAACGGTTCTAAATTAGGGTTCACCGTGCACCCGAACCTTTCCGCCATAGCCGCCGTTGCAAGGACTGGAAATACGTCGTGCACAGTGTGTTTCATGCGGGGTTTCAAAAGCAAACTGGTGCGTCCTTACGTCTAGCCCTCGTGTGCGAAGTTTCGGGCTATCTAGACCATAATCAACTGGGAATTTCTCGGAAACGTACCGGAAGGTCGGTTTGCACCGATCGGGAGAAATTCTCGAAATTCCCTGCCGACGATCCACGGTTGATCCTGAGCTTCGGGGGTGAGTTGCCTGGACGTCGCGCGTGCCCAGAGATGGCCTAGCTCGGTCGTAACAAGCCGCGGTTGAAGCTGCCCACGAGAGCACTTGCTCTCGGTTCTATGGCGGCTGCCGTGGAAACTTGCCGTTCTCGGTGCAGAGAGCGCGAACCCGCTCTGGCATACCAGATTTGAATTCCCACAATTGAATTCACTCAACATTTAAACATGGGAGATTTTGGAGAGGGGATAAGGAGGACTCATCAGTGGGTCCCACATGTCATTGTGTGAACTGAAAATTTGCAAAAGATCTCAGTGTTGGGTCTCTGTTTGCCTCCTTCAGTCGGCACCCGACACCGACGGGCGCAGCTCCGCTCGACACCGATGCTCAGCTGGCAGCCACCTCCTGGTGGAATTTCGTCGCGCTGGAGAGCCGCCCGACCGGCCTATACCCTCTCCCGGCCTCCTGTTCGCTCTTATCACCGAGACACCACAGCTCCTTCCTCCCTCACGCGAGAAACCAACCGAGAACCGCCGCTGAGCTCTCGGTCGATCGACCACCGCCTGGCACGTGTGCCAGCCGCAGCTGAGCAGCAAAACTGCACCGCAGAACACCCCACAACATCCTCGAGCCATCACTGAGCGGGTTCGCGCTCTCTGCACCGAGAACGGTGAGTTTCCACGGCAGCCGCCATAGAAACGAGAGCAAGTGCTCTGGTGGGCAGCTTCAACCGCGGCTTGTTACGACCGAGCTAGGCCATCTCTGGGCGCGCGCGACGTCCAGGCAACTCACCCCCGAAGCTCAGGATCAACCGTGGATCGTCGGCAGGGAATTTCGAGAATTTCTCCCGATCGGTGCAAACCGACCTTCCGGTACGTTTTCGAGAAATTCCCAGTTGATTATGGTCTAGATAGCCCGAAACTTCGCACACGAGGGCTAGACGTAAGGACGCACCAGTTTGCTTTTGAAACCCCGCATGAAACACACTGTGCACGACGTATTTCCAGTCCTTGCGACGGCGGCTATGGCGGAAAGGTTCGGGTGCACGGTGAACCCTAATTTAGAACCGTTTCCGAGCCATTGTATTCCCATGTCGATGTTCCTTAGTGTCCGCCGGTGCTCTAGAGCTTGGAAACCGAAGCCTAGAAGGCTTAGGGCGTCGGGGCGACGTCGCCGGACTTCGTCCGAACCGTTGCACCGTCGCGGGCTAGTTTGGGGGCCCTACCGGCTCGAGCAAACCCCACCAGCATGTTCCTCACGTTGAATTAGGGGCTGGCGGCGAGTTTCAGCAGTTGATATGGCCAGACGACTAATCCTGGAGCTTCTCCGGCGAGCCCGGCGGCGGGATCACGCGGGAGCGGGAGGTGGAAGAAGACCTCGCTGGCCCCACGCGTCAGTCGCACGGCAACAGTGGGCCGGATACTCTGTGGCACGGGATCAGCTGTGACAGCGCGGGAAACAATTCTGTAGCTCGTGTGGCGCGCTCCCGGTGACTGACACGTGCCCCTGGTCCCACGGTCAGTTTAAACATTTCCCGGATTTATCCAAATCCCAGATTTTTCCCCAAACTTTAGAAAAGCATAACATTTGCTAGGAACCTCCAAAATTAGTGATTCAAATTGGGTTAGATTCAGATTGACAAACTCTATCCAATTATGCGACCCAATTTGTATGAAAGTCTTTATTTAATTCTGGAAAATTCTTTAAAGCTTTTCAGAAAAAGAATTTTACAGGGAGTTTGGTTTATCCAAATATTCTCATATTTCGCCAGAATATTCTTTAGGATGTTATTAGACTCCTGTAAAAGTTTCAACTCAATTGGAGTTGAATTGATCAGGGTAATTCAGATTGTAAGTTCCTATATTCAAAAGAATACAGAAAACATTTTCAGAGAGTTTCCAAAACTTGTAAATTCAGTTCTGGGAAATTCTTAGCTCCAAAAATCCTAGGAAAATTCATGTAGACTCTATGAACAATAATTGAAATTGTGGTTCACTGAGTTTGACATGAACATGAGTGTTACCTCAGAATTAATTCATCTTTTACTAAACCCTTAGAGAATTATTCTGAGTAAACCACTCCATGAAATGTGCTAAATTTTGGCCCAGAGGACTTTCTTGTGACAAGGAACTCACATGAAAATTCTCAGCTCCATTAGAGCTAAGGATCACCACTGTCATGTGTAACCTCTTAAGGTGATCAACACTTAAGTGGGAAAAGCACTTGATAGTTGATCATAGTGTTTAAACCCAACCCAATCCACTAGCACCAGTGTCATTTTAAATTCTTAAACAAAGTTCCAGTTTTAAAACTGTCATTAGATCTTATTAGTAAAAGCTTTTCAATTCAATACATATGCATGATCATATCGTGTAGCATATACGCGAAGAAGGTGAGAGGGACTTGAAGTGAAGATCAAGGAGGGAGGAAAAGAAGTGATCAAGCTCCAAGTGATCATCACTAACTGATTGTAACCTTAGTCATCTGCAAAACAGGCAAGCCCCGGTTTGCATTTGAACAGTTTTATAAAACATTTTCATTTGTAGAGATCATAGTTTTGCATCACTGATTGCATTACGTCTAGATGATATTGAAAACCCCACTTGCATGACCAGAAATACCTAAGAGAGAAAGGGTAGAATAACAACTCCTCGAGTGGATTTGGCTACGCTAATGTTAGTAGGAAAGGTCCGGTAGAAGACGAGTAGTTGGAATCTACTCGCGAATTTAGGGCTGGTGTACTTGGAACGGGTCCAATTTAGAGAAGATGAGGGAAGTTCACACATAAGAAATGGAGACCGGGCAGGGAGGTTTAGATGCAGCAGGTTGCAGGCCGTGCGTGCATAGCCCTGCCTGTGTCGGTTGAGGCCCGCCCGTGCTTAGCCCTGTTGGACAAGTTTGACTTGTGTACCGGGCGCATACTGGCTATATGGGACCCAGGAAACCGATGTACCTTGGGAGATCCATAGTGGAACTTTTCCAACTGCCTTAGGCTTTCGGCGTCAGGGAAGCAGGAGGTACCTCGCTCAAGAACATACCACTACAGGTATGTACCTTGAGGGAGCTTGCGTACTCGGGGCAGTTGGACTGCGTCCAATGTGGAAGATCTTGGGAAAGGTGGCCGTGTACAACGTCAGTCGAGGTTGCTGCCGGCAACTCGGAGTACGGGTGTACGTGTCGTGTAGTCCGGGCATGTACTGATTCGAATCACCGTCGCTCGCGGTTATATGAGCATACTTGCCCACTGCGTCTTGACGTAGTAAGAACTGAACTGGGTATTCTTTTGAACTTGATAAGGCTGTGCTATAACTTGTATTGCAACCATGATTGAATTGGAGATAGGCTCATTAAAGTTTACTTTCACTTTGTGCAAGGAGCATCGCAACAAAGCGTTTCTTGTTTGATTGTGGAGTTGCGATGCTTTTCGGCTCAAGGTCTGCACAATGAGGCTTAAAATCTGAAAGTTAAGGATCAACTTTAGGCGAGTCCTTTATGCAAATCTAGCAGACCCAATTGCAAGCGTCGCGCATGTAGAGTTTCTTGTTTAGGAGAGACGGGTCAGACTTGCTGAGCCTATGTGCTCACGCTTGCTATATAAGTGGTTTTGCAGGTTAACAACGATGCTGTAAAGAAGGTTGTCCGGTGAGACTCGGGGACTCCCGAGTCAGGTAACACATGGAGAACCCAGCCGCTGCTGCTTGTCTTCGTGTTGCTAGCGAGAGGAGTCCGTGGGCTGGACTTCATCTCGAGTGCTCTTAGTTATTCGACGTGAGTTGATATAGACTTCCGCTGTAGTTACTTGATGTAAAGTATTTACAAAGAAAAACTTGTAAGCTTCCGCTACTGTTTTATGTAATACATGGTTCCTCATATGTGTGCTGTTGGGTGCCGCACAACACGGCACCACCCAATGCGATTCCCGGGCGAGTGGCCTGTCTCGGTTGGACGGGCCACGTCAGTGTGGTATCAGAGTTGAGCCCTGTCTCAGTCGGTACCGCGCCCGCCTCAGCGTGGTATCAGAGCCGCATTGGTAATAGCACACGGAATAAGGAAGGTATTACGACAAAAATTTAGGTTACGGTGAGGATACGGTACTAGGCCCACATAAGGATTACTATTAGCTTAATATAATGGTGGCAACCTAACTTATTTGTTATGTCGGAAAATCGTGCATCTCGGGACGATTTATGTCTTGGGGGGTGCACGTAAGCGCTGTCCACCAGTGCGCACAAGCTGAAGGGTGGAGCCCCACGGGTGGCAGGTAACCCGATCCGCTTTAGTATCCTCTACGACTCTTCATGTCGTTTGGGGTACTCGAGCAACGTCTGTCCCAGGCGTGCGTGGTGCAATTTTGGAAACCCCATCACGTGGTTAGTAACGTGAACACGTAGCTCAAGGCGTGTTTGGCTTGAGAACACCTGTGCGAGTGATGACGGACAGGTGTAAGAAATGTATGGATACCGGGTTCGGTGTGCAGCCGGACCTGACGATCGAGTGTGACTTATGCAGGATGAACCACGAAACCGTAGTACGAATAGTACACGTTTGCGAGTGATCGTTTTAGTGCCACCTAAGATATGTTATACCGGTATAATCCGGTTAGGATTTTCTTTTGGTGAAGCTACGTAGTACCGACATGCTTCTTACGGTGCATCGACACCGTACTAAACAAAATAACCCCTTTCCTTTGAAGAAATGACTCATGAACTAACTTTCAAATAAAAATGGAAGTTGAAACAAATATTAGTTACTGATCTCTTATTTTGAGCTAAGATTCAAATGAGACGAGGACTAGGCTTCAAAGATTTCAAAAACAGAGTGCTCTGTTTTCGGCAGGAATTCTTGCTGGACTTTAACAGAGCATAACTCTGGGTAGCTTGACCCAATTAAGGTGTGTGATACAGTCATGGAAAGATTTTCAAGTGATCTACAACTTCTTTGTAGACCTCCAGAGCTAAATCACATGCTAAATGGGTAGAAAGTTCAGAGTAAGGTAAACTGTCCAGAACCAGGACAGCAACAAAACCTCTCTGGACCTTTTTGTTTTTAAGCCATAACTTTCTGTAGATAAACCGTTAAAAAGCCTATGATACACCATTGGAAGGTTATGAATGTGCAACATTGTTGTAGTTCAAAGTTGCTCGGATTCTTATTGTATTTACATATACAACTGTGATAAAATCAGCCACATACAAAGGAGATGCTGGCAAATTTTATCCAGGAATTCTATCAACTTTGGAAAATCATAACTTTTAATCCAGAGATGATCTGAGGGCATATGAGTACTCGTCGGAAATATACTGAAGTTAACTTTAACTTGGGTATTCGACTCGAGATATGAAGATGATTGTAACTAGATCAAAATCTGGAGATAGTGCATAAAGGTCTGTCCTGTACAGATAGGCTGAATAGCTATACCTACTAAGGAGCTGTGTAAACATGAATTTTGTTACTGCTTTCGTAAAGTTTTGACATAATCATGTTTCCATTAGTCTCACATACTGCTGAGTTCTTGTTTAACTCATCTCAACTATATTTTGCAGTATGGTTCGTACTCGCTCTAGGAGTAGGGCTGGAAGTTCTCGTCGAGGTGGTGATGCTTCTATTCCAGCATCGGAACCACCATCCACGGGATGGATGGATCTTATGACTCGAGTTGTCAAGTCTAATCAAGAGAATGCTAGGCTACTCCAAGAAGCAACACAAGAACACACACGCTTACTCCAAGCTTTGGTACAGCAAGGCGTACTCCCGAACACGCAACAAGTCGTTCCACCTCGGGACGCTTATCTGGACTTCTTGGCGACTCAACCGCCGATTTTTACTGAAGCCACCGAACCTGTGGAAGCAGATCAATGGCTTCGTGTCATGGAGTCCAAATTTGGAGTATTCGAGTGTGATGAATACCACAAAACTAAGTTTGCCGCTGAACAACTCCATGGAGCCGCCGGAAACTGGTGGGTGGATCATCTTGCCACCATTCCAGAGGACCATCAAGTAGCATGGAGTGAATTTTGTGAAGCCTTTCGTACTCGTTACATACCACTAGGTATTGTCAAGGCAAAGCGGGAGGAATTCTTGGGCTTGAAGCAAGGGGACATGAGTGTCCTCGAGTATGTCAGGAGATTTAATCTTTTGGCCCAATATGCTCCCGAACATGTGGCGAAAGAAGAGGCACGGTGTGATCTATTCTTCCATGGCCTGAGTGCCATATTACGGGAGAAGCTGTCCGTACACAATAACGGCAGTTACACCGACATGGTCGATGCGGATTTCATTCAAGAGAAGCAGACACTTGAGTGGCAAGCGGAGAAGAGAAAGATGAGTAAGATCGAGCAGGCTAGCACAAGTTATGTGCCTCAGAAGTACCGTTTGGTGTATCAAACGCCACCCGGTGAAAGATGGAGGTCACCTGTACGATCAACTCCTCAGAGATTGATTGCTGGTCAAGTTCTACAACTTGCACCACCTCCACTGCCGCAGCATCATACGGTGGTTTGTGCTCCATCGCTGCAGCCATATGTACCTAGCAGTCCACCGCAAGTCAACGAAGAACCGGAGAGGCATCCGTGTCTTACTTGTGGGCGTAAGGGCCATTATGCTAGGCAATGTCCGGAGGGAATTCGAGGCTACGGGTCATCATATTTACAACAATACGACCCGTACCTCAATCTGCAGATAGGAGAGCAGATAAGGGGCAACATTTACTATACTGTGATTGATGATGTTCCGGAAGGAGAAGCCGCTTTAGCAGGAATGTTTTCTCTGAATCAGCTACTGGTTTTAGTTCTCTTTGATTCTGGTGCCACACACAACTTCATTAGCCAATCTTTTGTGGCTCAACATCAGCTCCAAACCGTTTATACAAAGAGGCAATACCTCATATCTTCGCCCGGGGGCAGCAGTACCGCAAGTGAGGTTGTCTCCCGAGCACCTCTTTGTTTGGGGGGTAAAATATACCCTACGGCCCTCATTATTCTTGAAGGTCTGAAGATCGACATCATTTTGGGGATGTCGTGGTTGAATTACCACAGAGCGGTTCTTAACATGAGCTCCAGGACCGTTGAGCTCAACTCCCCCAACAGCACGGTCTTCATATATTAATTCTGGGCGCCAGACGGCAGCGGATTGCAACAGTGAACCACACGGAAGCTGTTAAGATAGAGGACATTCCGGTGGTCCGTGAGTATCCGGATGTGTTTCCCGAAGATTTACCAGGCATGCCACCTGAACGAGACGTTGAGTTCAAGATCGAACTCATACCGGGAACAACACCGATATCACGAAGGCCGTACAAGATGGCACCCAATGAACTGGCAGAATTGAAGACACAGCTGAATGACCTAATGAGCAAGGATTTATACGACCAAGTTCGTCACCTTGGGGTTGTTCAGCGTTGTTTGTCAAGAAGAAGGACGAAACACTATGGCTTTGTGTTGATTATCGTCCTTTGAACGCCGTTACCATCAAGAACCAGTATCTTCCATGCATACTTGGTAGCTAAAATGTGTATAAATTGAATATAAGGAATTTATTTAAATTGGAAATTCTTATATAGTATGCAAACATAAATCTGAATATAAAAGTTAGAAATCATATGCACATGTTTAAAAGTGCATGTAAGCCCAAAATCAACACACATAGAGTAACCACAACACATAGAAATGTGAATGACTTTCATAAATGTGAATGTGTAGTTTGTATGAAGTGGAAGTGTGAACTATGTCTTATGGATTGTTGTTTTCTTTTGCTATGTGTGATGGTATGAGTAGAACCTGCTCCAGAGCAAGTTCTTCCTTTCCAAGATCAGGACTACCCATTCCCAGAGCAGCAGGAAGAAGGCAAGTGTCCTCGACCACTTTGTTCCTATACTAGGATGTGTAGATAGAATTATTTGCATTGTCAATTGAAAATATGAAACCCATGCTAGGATGTTTCCCTAGAATTGCATTACCTTGTTTCCTTGTAGCTTGGGTTGGGATTCATTTTATCATGTCATTTATTATTATGCATATGCTTAGCCATGCTTAGAATGGGATATTTGGGATATGAGATCATCAGTTTATTTTACCATACTCTTGAATGAGATAGTGTGAGTTATGTAGAGGTAGGGATCAAGGCAAGTTGGATGTTTTGGTTGGTGCTGGGTGCATGAGACTCGGGTTTGTGTTTAGTACTTGCCTGGATCCTAAGGACCGGTTCATGGAGCATGTAACCTGGCTTTACCGTGCCAACCACATGCTGAGATGGGGCAGCTTGGCCAATTAATTAGGTGTATCCCCGGCGTAGTATGGGTGTGTTGGATGGTGCGGGGAGTAGGTGTCAGCTGGACTACCATATGAACCGCAAGGCTCAAGAGGGGGCCACTGCAGCGGGGTTGGAGCCTCTTGTATGCTGTTAGGGGTGAAACCTCAGTGTGCCCACGCTCGTCGGGAATCCCTTTGTAAAGGCTTCATAGTGATCTCCAGGCTACACACCTCGGAAGTATGTATGTGGTTCGTGGCCACTGGCATAATGGAGGTTCTTTAGTCCACCCGGCAACGGGGGATGAAATCACTACATGTGGGTACAGTGGTGCAAACTCTGCAGAGTCAAAACTGTCATGACAGCCGTGCTCACGGTCAAGAGCTTCTTGGACTTATTCATGATTAGAGGAGTGATGGTTTTGGAAGTTAAGGATGTTAAGCGGGGAGCTTAACATTGAAAATGATGTTATGGTTATTTGATTATGATGATGGGATGGGAGATTGGGACCATTTCACCTGTGTAGTAATGTAGGTGCTTAATAAGCTAAGATGATAGGTATTAATTGCGTAGTGCTTTAACCAAGAGTTCAACCTCTTCGGAGAAACCGGGTGTGACAGAAGTGGTATCAGAGCCATGGTTGCCCATAGGGACGTGGACCTAGGTAGAAATGGACGTATTTAAGGGCCCTATTTTCTAAAAAACTATTTTACAAGGTGTGTGTTGAAAAGTGTTATTTAATGGAGTCACTTTCTTCATCTTACCCCAACTTTCATTCAAAATAGGATTTTTGTTTAAAAGTTTATCTAACCTAAGTTTAAATGCTTTCTGTTTTAGATGGTTCACATGATTCGCACCGCTCAAAAGTCCACAGGAGGGAGAGTTCCCGTAGTTGCCCTTGCCCAAAGAGAGGAGAGCCGTCCGGTGACATACCTTTCCTACGGATTGGCAGTAGGAGGCTTGTTGCGCCGTCTTCGACGTATGCTCCAAGCCGCCAGCAATACGGGCAAGCTAATCATACACTATAGCTCCATCAGGACCATCCGTGAGAAGAGGGAAGAATGGAGTTCAGAGATGAGGATTATCCACGAAAATCAGCTGCTTAAGATCCACCGCTCTCCAGCTTGTCGAGCGTCACAGGTCGATGCGGAGAAGGATGTTGCCTGGGAGGCCATCACCTGCCAGAGTCACATCTATCGTCGACACCTGGACAGAACTGAGTACATGTATGTCCTCCAGCGCGAGAGTGGTACAACGGAGTATATGTACCCGCCAGGGCAGCAAGGGACTTCCCATGAGCACATGGACTTGTGCTTGGAGGATGCTGCTATGCTCAGCACTCGACTGCAGGAGTGTCAGCAGGAGCTTCAGGATGTTCGGGACACCCTGAAGGAAACCGAGGCGTTGCTTCGATCCTGCTTGAGGGCGAGAGAAAGAGGAAATGGGAATGAACTGTGTGTCACCGTGAATGATACATGGACTCCTGACTCCCCAGATCGCCGGGCGATCAGGCGTCGTCGCACTTCTCCACCAGCAGCCTCCCCACCCAAAGCAGAGTCAGAAGGCAGCCGCAATAATGAGGAAGATCCTGAGGAGCCAGCTCAGGGATACGAGTAGTGTAGAGTCTTTCCCTTAGTTAGCAAGATGTCGAATAGTCAAGTCGTTACCTTAGTTAATAGTGTGTTAATGCTTGGTGTGTGATGTGAGTTGTGTAAGCCATGAGCAATTGTCCACAGCCTCGTCTTCAGATTGTTTTGCTTTGGTGTATGAACCCACATGAAATAATAGTGCATTTATTTTTGTGTGAGACATGAACCCTCAGAAAGTATAACAAATCCTCAACATTTCTAAGTAAAAACAAGTGAAAGTAGTAAGATAATAGGTAATGCTTTAAATTAACATTTGGTTGATCATGCTAGATGGCCGGAAGAGGAAAGGGTCGTGCTGCCAACCCCGCCAACAACAACGATGAGGCCTGCAACCCTCATCTTTCTGGGAGCCAAGATAGGGGTGGGCGCCGTGAGGGAGTTGATCCCATCCACCAAACGCTTGAAAATCAAAATCAGCTCATCCAGAACCTGACTCAAGTGGTGGCCAACTTGCATCAAGTTCGACCTCCACAAGCTGCACCACGCCAACCAAGGTTGAGTGAGTTTCTAGGAACTCAACCTCCGAAGTTTGCAAGTGCTGCTGAACCTCTAGAGGTAGATGACTGGCTAAAGACCATTGAGAGCAAGATGAGGATCATACAGTGCCAAGGGTATGAGAGGGTGCTGTTTGCCTCTCATCAATTGCATGGACCTGCTTCTGATTGGTGGACCGCCTACGTGGCCGCCCATCATGACCCTGAGAACATCACTTGGAAAGAGTTCAAGCGTAGCTTCCGCAACCATTACATACCAAGGGGTGAACTCAAAAACAAGAGGAAGGAGTTCTTGGGGTTGCAGCAAGGAAACATGACTGTGAGGGAATACCTCACTAAATTTACTCAACTCTCCCGTTATGCCCCACGGGACATAGAGACTGATGAGCAGAAACAGGATTGTTTCGTGGAAGGACTTACCGCAGAAATGCAGTGTGCAATGTCCTCCAACGAGTATGAAAGCTTCCAAAAGATGGTGGACAGAGCATTTGTTGTAGAAAGGAAGCTGAAGGCCTTGGAAAAAGAAAACAAGAGGAAGGCCGGGTGGTCACACCAAGCCTCCGGGAGCAACACCCGCCCACATCTGATGCAGCAACCCGCAGGGCAGACGAACCGTGCTGCGGTACCCTACTCAGCACCAAGAGGGTACAACACGAACTACAGGCCTCCGGCAGCACCAATACAGCCACAACGTCAGTTCGTACAGCAGCCTCGCCCTACATATCAACCTCGACCAGCAGTGCAAGGACCCCTAAACCAACCCCAAGACAACAAAGGCCATGCACCTAAGGTTGGGGTACAATGTTTTAACTGTGGCGAAGTGGGGCACTACGCCCATAAGTGCCCAAAGAAGAAGCCCGCGCAGCTGCAACAGCAGAATATAATGAGAGGACGGGTGAACCACGTCACCATGGAGGAGGCGCAAGAGGCACCTGACGTGGTAGTTGGTAAGTTTCCTGCCAATTTACACATTGCAACCATGTTGTTTGATTCTGGTGCTACCCACTCGTTCATTGCCCAAGGGTTTGTTAAGAAGCATGACCTAGCAACAACACAAATGAACCAAATGCTAGCAGTAAACTCTCCAGGTGGAGAAATAAGGACAAGACAAGTGTGTCGCAAAGTGAACTTGACATTAATGGGGTAGTATTTACTGCTAACCTCATAGTGATAGATTCACAAGGGATAGATATTATCTTGGGTATGGATTGGTTGACCAAACATAAAGGAATCATCCATTGTTCGACCAGAACGGTGGAACTAACTCACCCTAGTGGCACAAGAGTAAAGTTTATAACAATACAAGAGCCTAGGAGGGACATTAAATTAAATCAAGTTGAGGTGAAAGTGGAGGAGATCAGGACCATCATGGAATATCCAGATGTTTTTCCGGAGGAGTTGCCAGGTATGCCTCCTGATCGTGAAGTGGAATTCGCAATTGAGCTAGTGCCTGGAACAGCCCCGATATACAAGAGACCTTATCGGATGGACTCCAAGCAGCTGGGAGAACTTAAGGATCATTTGAGAGAATTGACGGAGAAGGGGTATATTCGTCCTAGTTCCTCACCTTGGGGAGCTCCAGTGATATTTGTGCCCAAGAAGGACGGAACCCAAAGGTTATGCGTGGACTACCGTGCCTTGAATGAGGTAACCATCAAGAACAAGTACCCATTACCCCGCATTGAAGACTTGTTTGATCAGTTGAGGGGAGCTTGTGTGTTCTCGAAAATTTATCTCAGGTCGGGATACCACCAACTTAAGATAAGACAAGTCGATATTCCAAAGACAGCTTTCGTATCTCGGTACGGATTGTATGAATACACCGTCATGCCTTTCGGGCTAACAAATGCCCCGGCATACTTCATGTATCTCATGAACAAGGTATTCATGGAATATCTGGACAAATTTGTGGTGGTTTTCATAGATGACATTCTCGTTTTCTCCAAAGATGAAGAGGAACATGAGAAACATCTAAGGTTGGTGTTGCAGAGGCTGAGAGAACACCAACTATATGCCAAGTTGAGCAAGTGTGAGTTTTGGCTGAAGAGAGTTCCCTTCTTAGGACATATCATCTCGGAGGGAGGAATCTCCGTGGATCCCGCCAAAATCGAGGATATACAGAAGTGGAAGACCCCTGAAAATGTCGGGGAAGTTCGAAGCTTCTTGGGATTGGCAGGATACAATCGACGGTTTATTGAGGGATTCTCTAAGATCTCGAGACCCCTCACCAAAATGTTGGAGAAGGGAATCACATTCACATGGACGCCACAGTGCGAGACGAGTTTTCAGGAGTTAAAGAAAAGATTGACAACAGCCCCAGTGCTAGTTATGCCAGATATGTAGAAGAACTTTACGGTGTACTGCGATGCCTCTGGAAACGGGTTGGGATGTGTTCTCGTGCAAGAAGGGCATGTCGTGGCTTATGCATCTCGGCTGCTCTGGAAGCACGAGAAGAACTATCCTACACATGACCTAGAACTAGCCGCAGTGGTACACGCATTGAAAATTTGGCGGCACTACTTGATGGGGAAGAGGACAGAGATATATACGGATCATAAGAGTTTAAAGTACATTTTCACACAGCCAGATCTCAACCTCAGAAAAAGGTGATGGTTAGAGCAAATCAATGACTTTGATGTGGGCATCAACTATCATCCTGGGAAAGCAAACGTCGTGGTAGATGCTTTAAGTCGGAAAGTGCAGGTCAATAAGTTGAGCTTGAAGGACATGCCTGCAGAATTGAAGGATGAGGTTATAAGGCTCAATCTATGCCTTGTGAATAGTGGTGAAGCCATCGCCATGGAAGTGGACTCCACATTAGAGCGAGAAATACGCGAGGGTCAAAAGAACGACGAGAAGATACAAGAAATCAGGCAACTCATCAAGGAAAATAAAGCCCCTGGGTTCAGATAGGATGATCAGGGAACAGTGTGGCACGGGAAAAGAATCTGTGTGCCTGAAGTAAAGGAGATCCGTGAATTGATTTTGAAGGAGGCTCACGATTCCGATAATTCTATTCATCCTGGGAGTACGAAGATGTACCAGGACCTCAAGAGCAGGTATTGGTGGTATGGCATGAAGCGAGATGTCGCGGAACATGTTGCCCTATGTGCCACATGCCAGTTGGTGAAAGCAGAACATCAACGACCCGCGGGATTATTGCAACCACTCAAAGTGCCTGAATGGAAATGGGAAGAAATCGGTATGGATTTCATAGTGGGATTGCCTAAGACCCAATCAGGATATGATTCAATATGAGTCATCATCGACAGGCTAACCAAGGTAGCTCATTTCATCCCCGTGAAAGAAAGCTACAGCGGATCCAAATTGGCAGAATTGTACATGTCAAGGATCGTGTGTTACCATGGAGTGCCCAAGAAGATAGTGTCAGATCGAGGGGCACAGTTCACCTCAAGGTTCTGGCATAAGTTGCACGAAACCATGAGAACCCATCTGAACTTTAGTTCTGCCTATCATCCCCAAACTGACGGGCAGACGGAAAGAACCAATCAGATTCTTGAGGATATGCTGAGGGCGTGTGCACTCAAAAACAATCGGAGTTGGGATAAGAACTTACTGTATGCGGAGTTTTCCTATAACAACAGCTATCAGGCTAGTATGAAGTTGTCACCGTTTGAAGCTTTGTATGGTAGGAAGTGCAGAACTCCCCTATTTTGGAACCAAACGGGGGAAAGTAAATCGTTTGGTCCTGAAGTACTACAAGAAGCCGAGGCGAAAGTGAGGGAAATTCGCAACAACTTGAGATAGCACAGACACGACAAAAGAGCTATGCCGATGTTCGGAGAAGAGAGCTCGTTTTCAACGTGGGAGACTATGTCTATCTCAAGGTGTCCCCTATCCAAGGACTTTGTCGGTTCAAGGTGAAAGGGAAGTTGTCACCTCGATACATCGGACCTGTCGGTACCTGCGATATGGGGTACCCCCGCGCACAGGGGAAAAATGCCTAAGGAACTCGCCCTTCTCCGCAGGGAGAGCTCCGAAGGCGCCACGCGTCCGGCGGGGCCGGACCTCCCTCTCCTCAGAGGAGAGCTCCGGACCCGCCACGTGGCATACGGAAGCCGGACCTCCCCCTCCGCGGGCGAGGGGTCCGAAGGTGCCACGTATCCGGTAGGGCCGGGCCTCCCCCTCCTCAAAGGGGAGCTCCGGGGCCGCCACGTGGCATACAGAAGCCGGACCTCCCCCTCCGCGGGGAGAGGCCCGGAGGCTCCACGTGCCCCGCGGGCCGGACCCTCCCCTTCTCTGAGAAGGGCTCCGGGCCCGCCACGTGGCTAGAAGAACGGTGCTGCCTGACCCCGAGTGATAGGCAGCGGGCGTAAAGACGCCCCATACCTTGCCCGTACAAGATATTCAAGGCCCGCGTCTTCCCGAGACGCGGAGACGCGGAGCACGCCTCTGTCAGGTGCCGTTGCGCCCAGTCGCATCACAGACTGGCCCAGTGCAGGCCCGGGGGAAGTGTCGATCGAACACTTCGACATTTGGCACGCCAAGGTAGGGGGATTTTCCCTTGCGCGACGAGTTTCCACCGACAAAGATGACCAAGCTCCCTTCAGCGGCAAACTCTCCCCCTCCGCATTCACGGCGAACCGTGACCGGCGGGGAGTACATGTCGACGCACTCAGGACGGAGTGTGTCGGCACAAGCTAGAAGCCAGCAGCCGACTCCGGCGATGCAGGCTCCGACCAGTGTGAGATCTTCTGCAGCGCTGAGCGTACACCATGGGGGTGCGCTAGCTGCAGCAAGAGCGCTGCTGCGCAACCCACCTGCTGGGGATGCGCCCCATTCCGCGACCCAGCAATGGGTCCGCGAGGTGGACCGCCTCGTCGTCGCTGCCGCGAACCCTCGGTTTCGGCGAGGACGGTGCCCCAGTCAACCGGTTGTGTCGCTGACGCGCACGCCCACGGTTGACGGGCAAACGGCGGATTCCAGCTCCTCCAGGCTCCCGTCGATGGACCTGAGAAGGGAGCTGGAACGGTGCCACTTGGGCCAGGATGCCCGGGTGTACCTCGAGCGACGTCGAGAAAGGCGCCGCAACCATGAGGCTGGCGACAGAATGACGTCGGCCTCAACACAACCTGGAGGGCAGATCTTCGCCACGCGAGTCCTGCCCCAGGCATACGCCTCGCAGCATATGCCACAACCGTATGCGCCGCAAGCAGCGCCCCCGGTATATGGTGCTGCCTTGCCCATGCCAGGATACATGGTGCCAAGTGCGAACCAAGCTTTCGCAGCACCAATACCTTTGGCAGCAGGAGCAGGATGTGCAGCTCTTGCACCCCACCTTCGCTTCGCGAGGTGGCCGCGCAAGTTTCGTCTGCACCTGCCCGAAAAGTATGACGGCAGTGTCAACCCGGCGGAGTTCCTCCAGATCTACTCCACTACTGTACTTGCCGCAGGAGGGGATGAGGCTGTCATGGCCAACTACTTCCCCGTCGCCTTGACCGGTCCAGCTCGGTCTTGGCTCATAAACCTACCCCAGGATTCCATAACCTCTTGGGGAGAGCTCTGCCGGCAGTTTGTCTCCATCTTCGGCAGCTCCTACACCCGGCCTGGCACGGAGCTCGACCTCCACGCCATCCAGCAACAACCAGGGGAGTCGCTGCGCTCGTTCATCCAGCGGTTCTCCCAGGTGCGGAACACCATCCCGCACATCCAGAACGCTTCTGTGGTGGTGGCGTTCCGGCAAGGCGTTCGGGACAAGAAGATGCTCGAGAAGCTCGTGACTAGGGAG
The DNA here is from genome assembly GCA_030760725.1 of Neostapfia colusana. Taxonomy (NCBI): domain Eukaryota; kingdom Viridiplantae; phylum Streptophyta; class Magnoliopsida; order Poales; family Poaceae; genus Neostapfia; species Neostapfia colusana. The sequence goes on along the minus strand of JASWHV010000012.1, from coordinate 6,878,971 downwards.
GTCCGCGATGTCTCAGAACTCTTCAGCCTGGCGGACAAGTGTGCCAGAGCAGCCGAAGGGCGGAACTGGCACTCTCTGCCGGCCTCCGAGCCAGGGGGTCAGCCGGGATCCGGCGACGCTTCATACGGAACCGGCAGGAAGATCAAGAACGGAGGTGGAAGCAAGATAAAGTCGTCAGCCGCGGTCCCCGTTGCCACAACGGCGGCGCCCAGTGGAGCTCGGGGGCCGCGCCCCAACAAGAGGCTGCGACAATCACCGGCCCCAGACGGGGGCCAGGGTGAATTATGCCCTGTGCATGGCACCAGTTATCATACCGCTGCCGAATGTCGGGAAATCCAGAAACTCGCGGAGCGCTTCCGGAAAGGGAAGCAGCCCCTAACTGATGCCCCAACCTACAGTCAAAGGGAGGGCAAGCAGAAGGTCGAAGCCCTAGACGGCGTCGACCGCCAGGTGGAGTTCCAGGAGCTTCAGCGCGCCGTAAAGGCAGTGCACAATCATGGGAGCTCCAGCTCCAGTGATGACGAGCACCGGAAGATGCTCTATGTCATCTTCGGCGGGTCCGCTGACCCCCCGTCCCGAAGCGCAGCTAAGGCCTTGCGCCGAGATGTAGCGTCGGTGGCTCCCCTCCCAGGTGCAGCACCGTACCTCAGGTGGATGGGAACTCCCATCAGCTTCGATGACACCGACCGCCCCAGGAACATGGCTGGGGCCGGCCAACTACCGCTCGTGGTGGCCCCCACCATCGCCAACGTGAAGATGTACCACGTTTTGGTGGATGGCGGGGCTGGACTGAACCTCATCAGTCACGCAGCCTTCCAAAAGCTGCAGATCCCGATGGCCAAGCTCACCCCATCGAGCCCGTTCTCAGGGGTAGGGCCGGGACAGGTCGTTCCCTACGGCCACATCAGCCTCCCGGTGACCTTTGGGGCACCGGACAGCTATCGGACAGAGTACATTCTGTTCGACGTGGCCGAAATTGACCTCCCCTTCAACGCCATAATCGGTAGGCCAGCCCTGTACCGATTCATGGCAGTAGCCCACTACGGCTACCTTGTCTTGAAGATGCCTACACCAACAGGCGTCCTCAAGGTTTGTGGAGACCGTGCTGCCGCAGTGCTAGCCTTGGAAAAGCTTCAGGCGCTTACAGCAACTAGAGCGCCAACCCTAGGCAGTGCAGAAACAAGCCAGCTCCACCCAAGTGCACGCCACCGTGCCTCTACCACAGCACCCCATGTGCAACCCCTTGACGAGGACGACGTCCCCTCGAGGCTCGTTCGAATCAGCGCCGATGCCACCCAGACCACCCGGGTAGCCGGGGGCCTGGGTAGCAAATAGGAAGGCGCGCTCGTTGCCCCCCTCCGGCACAATGTCGATGTGCTGCATGACAGCCGTCGTGGAGGCCAGAGATCCCTAGGGAGGTGATTGAGCACTATTTAGAGGTCTTTCCCGACGCCCGGCCAGTCCGGCAGGACGGAAAGTCCGCCACCCCCGGTGCTTGGCGAACCATGTTGTCATCCCGAAGGCCGGCGAGAAGCTCTAGAAGCGCATCGACTACACCAGCCTCAATAACGCATGTTCTAAAGATCAATTTTCTCTCCTTATGATAGACCAAATAGTAGACTCGATGCCAGGCTTCGACAGCTTTGCTTCCTAGATGCTTACTCGGGTTTCCACCAGACCCCTATGTCTAGAGAAGATAAAGAGCACACCTCCTTCGTCATAGTAGCCAGTCTGTACTGTTATGCCCCTATGCCTTATGGCTTAAGGGAAGCTCTCCCTACCTTCGTGCGTGCAATGCACAAGACCTTAGGAGAGCTAATGGGAGACTCAGCTGAGGTGTGTGTTGAAGACATTGTTGTTAAGGTCAGGCACGGCTCATCCCTACTAGATAACCTGGCCTTAGTCTTCACCCTTCCGACAAGTGTGAGTTCGGTGCACCCTCTGGAAAAACCCTTAGGATTCCTGGCCTCATGCCGAGGAGCCAAGGCTAACCCAGAGAAGATCAAAGCCATAGGCTCGAGGCGGCCTTCCGCCCGCAAAAAAAAAAGAGAGAGAGAGAGAGTCCAGAAATTCACGGGGATGCCTAGCTGCACTGAGTCGGTTTATACCGAGGTTAGCAAAGTGAACGCCCCACTTCTCTAAGCTCCTACGCAAACGAAGCGGAGGAAGCTCCCCAGGAGCTGAATCAGCTCCTGATGACCCTACCCGCAATGGTAGCCCCCAAGCCTGAAGAGCATCTGTTGCTCTACATCGCGGCGACGGCTGCAGTGGTGAGTACGGTCCTCACCGCAGGGCGGCCGGACTCCTCATCGCCGCAACCTGCTCCGGTATCGGGAAACAAGCGCCAGGAAACCCCGGAGGTCCGAGACGACCCCCCGGGTCTCCAAGGCAACCCACCGGAGGTCCAAAATGGACCCCGGACCCCCGATACGACCTCCCGGAGGACCAGCAGGACCTCCCGGAGGCGCGACGGGACCTCCCCCGGAGGCCCAACAGAACCTCCCGGATGTCCAACGGGACCCCCGGAGCTCCCGGGAAATCAGCGGGACCTCCCGGCGGTCCAAGACAGCCTGGGGACCTCCGAGTATCAGCTCCCGGTGGCCTCCCCGGGCCCGCGGGAGGTTTTGTCTACTTCATCAGCGCCAACACCACAAGTGGACGCCAACGCAGGATTGACTCGGGGGGCCACGAAGACGGTGAACCAGGACCCCGGGCTCTGGCCTTCACCGGGCCTCACTGGATGATCTTCTTCAACGCCTCCTTGCGAAAGCAGGGGGCCGGTGCTAGCGTACTGTTCCTCATGCCATCGGGGGAGCAGTCTGGGTATATGGTGCGTCTCAATTCCAAGGCAACCAGCAACATGGCAGAGTATGAAGCACTCATCCTTGGCCTAAAGACAGCCCTGTCTCTAGGCTAGCTATCAAGCAAGATGGTGGACAAAGACTTCCTCGCCTTGGACCTGCGCCACGTACCGCGCGCTAGCAAGGCTGCAGCTGACGACCTCTCCACGGAGACCCCCACCGGAGCACCTGTGCCCGAAGGGGGCTTCGAGAGGACGTTGCCGCGGCCCACAGCCCGGCCCGCCGCGCCGGGCGAAGGGGGCTAGACCAGCACCTCGAAGCTGGCGGTCCCGGCGGCCATGGACGCCGCCAAGGATCATAAGCGTCACTGGGGACTCCGTGCAACCCAGCGCTTAAGATCCAGATGCTCAAGTCAGACCCGATGCATGGATCACGGAGGTCCGGGACTACTTGAAAGACAGTATCCTCCCTGATGAACGTGTATCCGCTGAACGGATCGTGCGTATGGCTAAGAGACACGTGGCGGTAGAGGGGGATCTCTACCGACGCGGCACCAACCACATCCTATTGCGGTGCATAACCCAGGGGGAAGGTTGCGACTTGTTCGCTGAGATCCATGGATGCGAATGTGGGAGTCACTCTTCCTCACGCACGCTTGTCGGTAAAGCCTTTCGGCAGGGCTTCTACTAGCCGGCAGCACTCCAGGATGCCGTCAAGCTAGTCGAGAGCTGCAAGGCGTGCCTGTTCCACGCCAAGCAAATCCATACACCGGCTTGGACGGTACAGATGATCCAGCCCACATGGTCATTTGCCATACTGGGGCTGGACATCCTGGGCCTGGGACCATTCCACAGAACCGAGGATGGGGACCTGCTCCCGAACCTTCGGAACACAGAACACCGCTGTATGTTCTACCCCTAGAGCAACAATAGGACAGGCCCTTCTTTTTATAATAAATTCAATAAGGTCCAGGTACAGTGCTTGGTGCAGCTAAGCCTCAGGGGACGGTCCAGGACTACGTTCAGCTTCGCCTGGTTCCGACCCCAAGCGCGTAGAGTCTTGCTTCCCTTGAGGCGGGTCGTGGCCTCCATATTCAGCCTGCCTTCCCCCTATGGAAATTTATATGAAAAGAAACATGTCCTACGTTGCTCTTCTTTGGTGCTCATCTAGTTTACTTATTAAACTTTTATGATTGCTCTGCTAGCGCGTGTTCATCATGCGTTCAGCTCCCTCTTCTCATTCTCATCTTTAGTCGGCATTTGCTGCCCTACCAAAGGCGGTTGCGTGGGAGGTACCGGCCCATAGCCAAAGGGGCCCCGAGCCCCCGGCACTTCGCGCACGGTAGTTCCCAAGCACCGTATATATGGACGGGGACCGTAAGCCAAATAAGACTAAGAGATAGACGGGGGGAGCCCCCAAGGAGAATTACGTTTCCCTTACTTGTGTGCAGGACCTCTCGACCTCAGCTCCCCGCAGGAATATGGTAGGCACATCCATCCAATGGAACGCACCTACCAGGGGGCCGCTACGGGATCGCGCAAGACCTAAACCCCAAGGTAAGATCAAAGAACTGGAACTCACAGGGGGCGTGGCCCGAAGGTCCCATGTGTCCAGCGGGGCCAGACCTTCCACCTCCTTGAGGGGGAGCTCCGGGCCCGCCGCGTGGTCAACAAAAGCCGGACCCCCCCTCTGTGGGGAGAGGTCCGAGGACTCCACGTGCCCTCAGAGGGGAGATCTGGGCCCGCCACGTGGCCAACAGGCCCGGACCCCCTCTGATCTCGTAAGGCGGGCCCTAGAGACCTCCGGAGCCCTTAGTATACAGTGAGGACCCGAAGAAGGTGTCTGTGCAGAGTTTCGAGATCGGCCAAGGCCTCCGAGTACCTTGCGGAGCTAAGGACTCGGCTAGGAAAAAGCCAGGAAGAAGACTAGGACATGCAGACACAGAGAGAAACAGGAGTCTGTTCATACAAAGGCTCCACGAGCTGGGCTACAGACTCAACAAAAATAAAAAAGTACAGGGCCCTGTGGCCACAGGGGCAAATGCCTAAGAGTCCCCGGACTCCCGATGAAACCTGGAGGCTACGAGGGCGGCCAAGTCCTCGGCCTCGGCCCTGGCAGCTTCCTCCCGATCGGCGACGGGTCCTAGACGGACTGGCCCCAGAGGAAAGGAAGGGTCTCGGCTCAGGAAGCACGACAGAATGTGCATAGCGACCTCCTTCGCAAGGCCCCGACCTTCCGATTCAAGCTCGTCGGCGATCACAGTTTCTAGCCGACCCAGCTCGTCGCCAATGGACTCAAGTGCCGGGATTGCTTCGGACATCGGCCGCGCCGGAGCCTCCGCCTGCACAGGGCTGAAGCCAAGAGGAGCCAAGGTGGACCCCGCCTTGGCAATAAAGCCCCAGACTGCCTGGGCCTCAGCAGACCGCAAGGACTGGAGCTTCTCCACCTCTTGGCGAGCCGCCAGCTCGCGATCCATCGCCGCCTGGCGCTCCTGGGAGAACTGCTCCTCCCTCGCGGCAACAGCCGACTCTCGGAGCTCCAGCTCCTCGGGCCGAGCCCTTAGCTCCTCCACTTTGGCCCTCAGCCGGGCGGTGGTCTTCTCCTCCTCGGCCGCGACAGCGCGTTCCCGATCGGCGACGGCGCACTCCCGACGGGCTGCCTGCAACTGCAACTCCTCCGCGGCGGCGGAACGCTCCTTGGCTTTGGCTTCAGCGTGGGCCAGAGCCTCGCGGTAGGTGGCACGAACCCGCTGGGACTCTGACTCCAAGCGGCTAATGGCCTTCTTCAGAGTGCCGAGCAGAGCACTAACGGCCTCAAGCCTTGATTGCCTCGAATCAAGGTCCGCCTTAGCCTCCTGGGCTCGCTGCTGCCAGCTGAGAAGACGTTCCTTCTCGCCGGCCAGCGCCCCCCACTCCTGCTCAAAGACGGATTGGAGCTGTCGGGCGCTGGTCTGGACACGCCCTAGGGCGTCCCACACGGGCACCGGGGCAGGGGAGACAGGAGTCACGCCACTGGACCCCCCTGTCGAGTCTAAGACCGGCGGAGGCACCGGCGCCTCAGCAACCAGGGTGGGGCACTGCCCTAGGGAGGCCAGGGGGCCAGCAGGCGCACCTACAGCGGCCCTCCCAGTCTCAGGACCGGGCTTCTGGACTGGTGGAGGAGGGCGGATAGGACCAGATGCGGCCACCACGAAGGGTGAACTCGCCGGCGCAGAAGGAGCCCCCGTCGATTTTGGGACCATGGGAGCCACCACGGTCCCCAGGTGCTGAAGCATGGAGCCTCCGTCCGTTGAAGGCGGCCGGGTGAGAGGCCCGCCCCCAGCAGCGGGTCGGTCCCTGCAAGAAGAGAAAACCCTTAGGCTAAGAGAGGAGACAAGAGCTCTGCTCCTACAAGCCAGAAAGAGCAACACTTACTGGGCGGCATGAGCACTCCAGCGGGCTTGCAGCACTGGCCTCTAGGCTGTAGCTGAACCGACGGGACCACTGGCTGGAACGGCCGCAGAGCGTGACGCCTGGGTCACCGGCACACTCGCCGGCGTGGCCCCACCAGCATCTGTCCTAGAAACCCCTCCGCTTGAGGAAGGGTGATGAGGTACTTGGGCTAGCTCGGATGGCCACTGTCTGGGGAGAGACCCGCCGGGGAGGGACACCCTGGGCGTCTTCGGGTCGCCACCCGATGGACCAGCACCCCCGGGAGATGGGAGCAAGGTAGCTCCGGCACCCTGACTCGGCACAAGCGGTGCCCTCGGAGGAGACCGGGCGCGTTTCTTCTCCGGATGCCCGGGGGCCGGCTCCTTCCCCTTCCCCCTGTCGGCGGCTTGAGTTCCGTCGGCTCTGGGGGAGGGTTTTACAGCAGCAGACGCCTCGTGCCCTGACCCGGAGTGCTCAGTTCCCGGGATGGTGGTACCACGGAAGGCATCCCCGACCTGCCGGACGGCGATCCCGATGTCGTCAAGGTTCGGCATCTTCCGCAGGAGCTCTGACCTCCTATGTGGCTCCAAGAAGAGGGGGGTGGTAGAGGGCGGAAGGGCGGGGTCGCCACTGGGGATGTAGTCACCGCTCACCTTGCCCACCATCTCGTTCAGCTCCTCGTCGGAAGGGTCAGAGCCGGGACCCCTCTCCATCCTGGTACAGTCCTGCTCGCCGGTGTAGTACCACGCGGGGCGACTACGCTGCTGCAAGGGTGCAATACGGCGCGACATAAAGTCCATCAGCACCATCAGAGACGTCAGCCCCTCGTTGGCCAAGAACCGGATCCGCTCCAAGACCGGGGAGTACTCCTGCTCCAGCTCAGGGATCTCCTCCCAGAAGCGACGGTCGGTGGTTGGGCTGGCGGTTGGGAGTTGTAGGCGATCGTGCTCGTCGGTCTGCACTACCACCCAGCTCTCCCTCCAGTTTTCCCACCTTGACGCACTGAAGGGCAGAAGGTATCCAGAGACCTTGGGGTCCTTGCAGCGATGCTGGAAGTAGTAGGCCCCCATCTGAGTCTTCGAGCCGCGCCCAGTCGTCCGCAACACAAAGAAGTAACGGAAGAGCGTCACGGAAGCGTGCACCCCAACGAACATCTCGCAGAAGTGGACAAAACTGCAGCCATCGCGAGAGAGTTGGGGGAAAGATGGTGGAGCTGGAGGCCATACGTCTCCAGCAGGGTGACAAAGAAGGAAGAAATCGGCGGAACGAACCCCGCCAGAGCATAAGCAGTGAAGAAAACAATCTCCCCCTTTCCTAGGGTCAGGGGGAGAGATCCTCGGCGAAGCCGGTGTTTCTGTTCTTCTGAGCGCCATCCCAGCAGCCTGCGCACTGGCCCAAGCTCGGAAGAACGAACGAGGCGCGTCGGGAGCAAGTTGGAAGCCATGGCGAAAGAGAGCACAAGGACAGGAAAGCCGAGGCGCAAGAGTTCAAGGGAAGAACAAGCGCTAGGGAATGCAAAGGGAAGCCGCGATGTGGGTAAGATCCCCTTTTAAAACTTTCCAGGAACAATTCGAGGTGATTCGAAAATCTTCGAGTACATCGCATCGGCGACCGCATTGGCTCCGAGACCGGGCGCCGACGACAGGTGAACCCAAGCCACCCAGCTGAGGCGGTGGGTCAAGGAGTCAGTCTCCCCGCAGGCAAGCCGGCAAGGCGCTTCGGCGGTTCCGGGAGAAAGCGCTGCGACGTACAGGGATGGTAGCCTTGGGAACCGCCGCAGTAAAGGCGACCATCAAGTGGGCGCACGCTCCCAAGATCCCGCGACTGTTCGTGCTCCGGCAGCGGTCAAGGCGGGACTTAGAGAAAGTGCGCGGATCAGAAGAGACGGAGGTCCCACCTCGGGCTCGCTATCTCCCCCGAGATGGGCCAGGGGGCCACTGTCGGTACCTGCGATATGGGGTACCCCCGTGCACAGGGGAAAATGCCTAAGGAACTCGCCCTTCTCCGCAGGGAGAGCTCCGAAGGCGCCACGCGTCCGGCGGGGCCGGACCTCCCTCTCCTCAGAGGAGAGCTCCGGACCCGCCACATGGCATACGGAAGCCGGACCTCCCCCTCCGCGGGCGAGGGGTCCGAAGGTGCCACGTATCCGGTAGGGCCGGGCCTCCCCCTCCTCAGAGGGGAGCTCCGGGGCCGCCACGTGGCATACAGAAGCCGGACCTCCCCCTCCGCGGGGAGAGGCCCGGAGGCTCCACGTGCCCCGCGGGCCAGACCCTCCCCTTCTCTGAGAAGGGCTCCGGGCCTGCCACGTGGCCAGAAGAACGGTGCTGCCTGCCCCCGAGTGATAGGCAGCGGGCGTAAAGACGCCCCATACCTTGCCCGTACAAGGTATTCAAGGCCCGCGTCTTCCCGAGACGCGGAGACGCGGAGCACGCCTCTGTCAGGTGCCGTTGCGCCCAGTCACATCACAGACTCGCGCGCGGTGTCAGAACCTGCCAGCCAATAAACACCACGACAAGACATCCCATGCCGCCTGCGCCGTCATCAACCATTACGACTAGCGTGCGGCATGGGCAAGGCGGCAAGACGGAGACTCGGAAGCCTTCGCCAGAGACAACTACCGGCATAACTACAGATACGGTAGATATCAGTCAATCTCCCCGGGACCACCTGTCGGGTCTCGGGCCCCCCTTGTAAGCCACCCGAGTCTTGGGCTATAAAAGACTCGGGTAGGCGACGATAGCAAGGGTTCGCACTCTGCAACTCATACACTAGCCATACACTCCCAAGCTGTAACTCACCCCCAAGCTCAGGACTCCGGCCCCGAGCAGCAAGCAATACAGCGAGCACCATAGCTCGCCATGGACGTAGGGTTTTACGCTCCGGCGGCCTGAACCACGTAAAACTCTTTGTGTCAAGCTCTTACTAACTCGTCCATCCGTGCAAGCTCTCCGCAAGGGACTAGCCCCACCGAAAAAAGAACCTCCGCGCGCCGCCCAGTGCAGGCCCGGAGGAAGTGTCGATCAAACACTTCGATAGGACCCTTTCAAGTTCTGGAGAGGAAAGGCGAAGTGGCGTATCAACTAGAATTACCGGCTCGCCTATCGGATGTGCACGATGTATTCCATGTGTCACAGCTCAAGAAATGTCTGAGAACGCTTGAAGAGGTGTTACCCATGAATGAGGTTGACGTAGCTGAGGATCTGTCTTATGCCGAGCAACCATCCAAGATTTTGGAGACAATGGAACGCCTCACAAGGAATAAAAGAATCCGGATGTGCAAGGTGCAGTGGAAGCATCACTCGGAAGAGGAAGCCCCCTGGGAGCGAGAAGATGAGCTTAAGGCACAATTTCCGGAATTGTTTTCATAGAACCACCAATCTCGAGGACGAGATTTCTTTTAAGGGGGGTAGAGCTGTAACACCCCAAAATCCTGTTAAGAGGAGAATTTAAAAAATTTTGGACGTATTGCATGTGTTGCAAAAATTCAAATTCAAACTGGAATTCAAATAAACTCAAAATAGAAATGAAAAAGAAAAAGAAAAGGAAAAAAATAAACCTCCCCGGCCAGTGGGCCGAAACCCACCAGCCGGCCCACCTCACCCCCGCGCCAGCCCGCAGCCACGCGCCCGTTTCCCTCTCACAGACAGGCGGGACCCACCTGTCATCCCCAACCCCCCACTCGCGCCGACCTTGGACTCTTCCCCACGCGCGCGTGATCGTAAGCGACCGGATTTCCGCGTCCCTCAGCCCGACTCTCGGTCCCAGAAGGCACCAACTCGATCTAAACAAACCCGCCGCCCTTCCCCTGCTATATAAACCCCGGCATCTCCCCGTTTTTCCCCACGATCCGCCGTTTTTCCTTCTTGTGAGAACCCGAGTTACTCCGGCCAATTTCGCTCGATCTTCGCTCGGGATTTCTCATCTAACGCGCTGATCTTGATCCACCGCCTCCGGGGAACCGCGCAGGTGCAGAAAACTCGGTGGTTTGCGCTTCAAACACAGCGCCGACGAGCCTCGCCGTGAATTCACCTCGGACCTCGTCGCCGACCGCTTTCCAGGACCTCCGAGCTCGAGAAAACCTCCGAGGTGAGATCCCCGACCTCCCCTCTACTGATCTATGCCATAAAATCACAGTTCTAGGAAGAATTGACGAAGATCCGAAACTCTCCGGCGAGATCGCCGCCTCCCGCCGCCGGGCAGCGCCGCCCGTGCTCGATTAGAGCGACATGGCCGCTTGTGCGCCGTCTATTTTAAATCGCACGGTAGAATTTAAATCCCCGCGTACAGGTTCGACGTTATAATCTCAGCCGTCTATTTTAAATCGGACGGTCCAAGTCAGCCCCGCGTTATAAAGGCCGGGATTCTTACGCGCTACCCCCTGGGGTTCTCGGAAAATACGAGCTAGCCCCGGAAACTTCTGATCTAGCGCCTGGAACTTCAGAAAATCATGTAAATTCATTTAAAAATCAGTTTTAGCCCCTGGACTTAATAAAAATTAGGAAATCCCCTCTGTTATGTGTAGTTAGACCCCTGGAAAATTTATAAAATAATATAATAGACCCTTTCATGGGGTAGGTTGGCCTTTTTAATCTTATATAATATTAAATTTAGGAATTTGAATATGTGTTTAGTATTTAAAATTTAAAAGATGGGACAAACACATTATAAATTCAAATTAAAAACTTTCCTAGTACTTGGAAAACTTTGGAGTGAGATAAAAATAGATTTTTGGCTGAGGTGAATCTGTCTAATTGATTATTCACATTTATTAGTTATAGGGACACATTTTTAAGTAGAGAATAATTCTGAAAATTAGTAAAATAAATGTAAAATAGTTCACATCAGAGGAGAATTTCAAAAATATGTTAGTTAATATTTTAGACCCAAAACCTATTCTGTTTAGATGAGGTGTCTTACTATTTTCATAATAAAGTTCACATTTAGGCATAGGAAATAAATCTGAAAATATAGCAAGCTAGGTATGAATAACTAGAAAATGATAAAGGAAGTTTCTAAAATCCAAAGAATTCAGTTTAGGGTTGGCAGAAGATCTGAAAACATATTTGGAATAGGAAAATATCTTCCATGCATACTTGGTAGCTAAAATGTGTATAAATTGAATATAAGAAATTTATTTAAATTGGAAATTCATATATAGTATGCAAACATAAATCTGAATACAAAAGTTAGAAATCATATGCACATGTTTAAAAGTGCATGTAAGCCCAAAATCAACACACATAGAGTAATCACAACACATAGAAATGTGAATGACTTTCATAAATGTGAATGTGTGGTTTGTATGAAGTGGAAGTGTGAACTATGTCTTATGGATTGTTGTTTTCTTTTGCTATGTGTGATGGTATGAGTAGAACCTGCTCCAGAGCAAGTTCTTCCTTTCCAAGATCAGGACTACCCATTCCCAGAGCAGCAGGAAGAAGGCAAGTGTCCTTGACCACTTTGTTCCTATACTAGGATGTGTAGATAGAATTATTTGCATTGTCAATTGAAAATATGAAACCCATGCTAGGATGTTTCCCTAGAATTGCATTACCTTGTTTCCTTGTAGCTTGGGTTGGGATTCATTTTATCATGTCATTTATTATTATGCATATGCTTAGCCATGCTTAGAATGAGATATTTGGGATATGAGATCATTAGTTTATTTTACCATACTCTTGAATGAGATAGTGTGAGTTATGTAGAGGTAGGGATCAAGGAAAGTTGGATGTTTTGGTTGGTGCTGGGTGCACGAGACTCGGGTTTGTGTTTAGTACTTGCCTGGATCCTAAGGGCCGTTTCATGGAGCATGTAACCTGGCTTTACCGTGCCAACCACATGCTGAGATGGGGCAGCTTGGCCAATTAATTAGGTGTATCCCCGGCGTAGTATGGGTGTGTTGGATGGTGCGAGGAGTAGGTGTCAGCTGGACTACCATATGAACCGCAAGGCTCAAGAGGGGGCCACTGCAGCGGGGTTGGAGCCTCTTGTATGCTGTTAGGGGTGAAACCTCAGTGGGCCCATGCTCGTCGGGAATCCCTTTGTAAAGGCTTCGTAGTGATCTCCTGGCTACACACCTGGGAAGTGTGTATGTGGTTCGTGGCCACTGGCATAATGGAGGTTCTTTAGTCCACCCGGCAACGGGGGATGAAATAACTACATGTGGGTACAGTGGTGCAAACTCTGCAGAGTCAAAACTGTCATGACAGCCGTGCTCACGGTCAAGAGCGGCTTGGACTTATTCATGATTAGAGGAGTGATGGTTTTGGAAGTTAAGGATGTTAAGCGGGGAGCTTAACATTGAAAATGATGTTATGGTTATTTGATTATGATGATGGGATGGGAGATTGGGACCATTTCACCTGTGTAGTAATGTAGGTGCTTAATAAGCTAAGGTGATAGGTATTAATTGCGTAGTGCTTTAACCAAGAGTTCAACCTCTCCTTGCTCTAGCCATGCATGACATAACTTTCCCACACTTGCTGAGTACCATCGGTACTCAACCTTGCATATTTGTTGGTTTACTATGCTGCTCAGGTCAAGATAAGGAAGTGGTGTTTAATGATCAAGACTTTGGACCTGAAGAAGGTTTCTAGCTTCATGGAGTCCCCCGGGCAACGCCTGTAATGGAGCCCACAAGAATAATTTTCCGCTGCTATTTTATTTACTTGTTATGAATTTATTATCGTCCATCGAGACATATGCTATGTAAGACTTATTTATATTTGACACCTGGCTTGTAATAAATGATGCTTCACTATTTGTCATCACATGTATGAGAAAATGATCCTGGCATACATGTGATATTCACTCGGTTGTTCTTCGGAGAAACCGGGTGTGACAGATTCTTACGCGCTACCCCCTGGGGATCTCGGAAAACACGAGCTAGCCCAGGAAACTTCTAATCTAGCCCCTGGAACTTCAGAAATTCGTGTAAATTCATTTAAAAATCAGTTTTAGCCCCTGGACTTAATAAAAATTAGGAAAACCCCTCTGTTATGTGTAGTTAGACACCTGGAAATTTATGAAATAATAAATTAGACCCTGCAGTAGTGTGGATTTACCTTTTTGACTCTATATGATATTAAATTCAGAAATTTGAATATGTGATTAGGATTTAAATTTAAAAGGTGAGGCACACACATGTGTAAATTCAAATCTAAACTCTCCTAGCACTTGGAAAACTTTAGAATGAGTTAAAAATAGATTTTAGGCTGAATTGAAATCTGTCTAAATGTTGTACATATTTATTAGTTCTAGAAACACATTTTTAGTCTAGGAAATAATTCTAAAAACTGACAAAATAAATTTAAATTAGTTCACATCAGAGGAGAAGTTCAAAAATATATTATTTAATATTTTAGATCAGAACCTATTCTGTTTAGATGACATGTCCTAATATTTAATATTAAAACTCACTTTTAGGTATAGAAGATAAATCTGAAAAATATAGGAAAATAGGTATGCATAATTAGAAAATGATAAATGAAGTCTCCAAATCCCAAAACTTCAGTTTAGGATTTGGTAGAAGAACTGAAAACCTATTTGTAGTAGGAAAATACCTTTTATACAAACTTTGTGGCTAAGAAGTGTAATAATTAAATATAAAGAATTTGTTCAAATTGGAACATCTATATATAGTGTGCAAATAGAAATCTGAATACAGAAGTTAGAAATCATATACATATGTTTATAAGTGCATGAAGGCCAAAAATCAACACATGTAGAGTAACCACAACACTTAGAAATGAGAATGACTTTCATAGGTATGTATGTGTGGTTTGTATGAAGTGAAAGTGTGAACTATGTCTTATGGATTGTTGTTTTCTTTTGCTATGTGTATTGGCATGAGTAGAACCTGCCCCATAGCAAGTTCTCCCCTTCCAAGACCAAGACTTTCCATTCCCAGAGCAGCAAGAAGAAGGCAAGTGTCCTTGACCACTTTGATCCTATACTAGGATGTGTAGATAGAATTATTTGCATTGTCAGTTGAAATATGAAACCCATTCTAGGAAGTTTCCCTAGAATTGCATTACCTTGTTTCCTTGTAGCTTGGGTTGGGATTTATTTTATCATATCATTTATTTATATGCTTATGCTTAGCCATGCTTAGAATGGGATAATTGGGATATGAGATCATCAATTTATTTACCTTACTCTTGGATGAGATATTATGAGTTATGTACAGGTAGGGATCAAGGCAAGTTGGATGATTTGGTTGGTGCTGGGTGCACGAGACTCGGATTTGTGTTTAGTACTTGCCTGGATCCTAAGGACCGGTTCATGGAGCATGTAACCTGGCTTTACCGTGCCAACCACATGCTGAGATGGGGCAGCTTGGCCAATTAATTAGGTGTATCCCCGGCGTAGTATGGGTGTGTTGGATGGTGCGGGGAATAGGTGTCAGCTGGACTACCATATGAACCGTAAGGCTCAAGAGGGGGCCACTGCAGCGGGGTTGGAGCCTCTTGTATACTGTTAGGGGTGAAACCTCAGTGGGCCCACGCTCGTTGGGAATCCCTTTGTAAAGGCCTCGTAGTGATCTCCTGGATACACACCTGGGATGTGTGAATGTGCTTTGCGGCCACTAGCATAATGGAGGTTCTTTTAGTCCACCCGGCAACGGGGGATGAAATCACTACATGTGGGTACAGTGGTGCAAACTCTGTAGAGTTAAAACTGTCATGACAGTCGTGCTCATGGTCAAGAGCGGCTTGGACTTATTCATGATTAGAGGATGATGGATTGGGAAGTTGTGGATGTTAAGCAGGAAGCTTAACATTTGAGATGAGACTATGTTTACTTGATTCTAATGATAGGGTGGGAGATTGTGAACATTTCACCTGTGTAGTAATGTAGGTGCTTAATAAGCTAAGGTGATAGGTGTTAATTGTGTAGTGCTTTAACCATGAGTTCAACCTCTCCTTGCTCCAGCCATGCATGACATAACTTTCCCACACTTGCTGAGTACCAACGGTACTCAAACTTGCATATTTGTTGGTTTAAATTGCTGCTCAGGTCAAGGGGATGATGTGGAGTTCAATGACCAAGACTTCGGACCCAAAGAAGGATTCTAGGTTCATGGAATCCCCCGGGCAACGCCTGTGACGGAGCCCACAAGATTTATATTCCGCTGCTGTATTATTTACATATTATGAACTTATTATCGTCCATCGAGACGTATGCTATGTAAGACTTATTTATATTCGACACCTGGCTTGTAATAAATGATGCTTCAGTATTTGTCATCACATGTATGAGAAAATGATCCTGGCATACATGTGATATTCACTCGGTTGTTCTTCGGAGAAACCGGGTGTGACAGAAGTGGTATCAGAGCCAAGGTTGCCCGTAGGAACGTGGACCTAGGTAGAAATGGACGTATTTAAGGACCCTATTTTCTTAAAAACTATTTTTCAAAAGGGTGGGTTGAAGGTGTTATTTAATGGGGTCACTTTATTCATCTCACCCCAACTTTTATTCAAAATACAATCTTTGTTTAACTCTTATCTAACTTAATTTTAAACGCTTTATGTTTTAGATGGTTCGCATGATCCGCACCGCCCGCAAGTCCACCGGAGGGAGAGTTCCTGTAGTTGCCCTTGCCCTGAGAGAGGAGAATCGTCCGGTAACGTACCACTCCTACGGGTTGGCAGTAGGAGGCTTGTTGCGCCGTCTGCGGCGTATGCTCCACGCTGCCGGCAATACGGGCAAGCTAATCATACACTACAGCTCCACCCGGACCATCCGTGAGAAGCGGGAAGAATGGAGTTCAGAAATGAGGATTATCCATGAAAATCAGCTGCTCAAGATCCACCGCTCTCGAGCTTGTCGAGCGACACAGGTCGATGCCGAGAAGGATGTCACCTGGGAGGCCATCACCTGCCAGAGTTACATCTACCGTCGCCACCTGGATAGGACTGAGTACATGTATGTTCTCCAGCGTGAGAGTGGTACCGCAGAGTACAAGTACCCGCCAGTGCAGCAGGGGACTTCCCATGAGCACATGGACCTGTGCTTGGAGGTTGCTGCTATGCTCAGCACTCGACTGCAGGAGTGTCAGCAGGAGCTTCAGGATGTTCGTGACACCCTGAAGGAGACTGAGGCATTGCATCGCGCCAGCTTGAGGGCAAGAGAAAGAGGAGATGGGAATGAACTGTGTGTCACCGTGAATGACACATGGACTCCTGACTCCCCAGACCGCCGGGCGAGCAGGCGTCGCCGCACTTCTCCACCAGCAGCTTCCCCACCCAAAGCGGAATCAGAGGGTAGCCGCAATAATGAGGAAGACCCCGAAGAGCCAGCTCAGTGATACTAGTCGTGTAGAGTCTTTTCACTTAGTTCAGCAAGTTATCGAGTAGTCGAGTCAATAACTTAGTTAATTGTGTGTTAATGTTTGGTGTGTGACGTGAGTTGTGGAAGCCATGGGCATTTGTCCACAACCTCGCTTTTGGGTTGCTTTGCCTTGATGTGTGAACCCCTATGAATTAAGAGTGCATTTATTTTCGCGTGAGACGTGAAACCCTCAGAAAATGTTAATATAATAATGCCTCAAAAGTTTAAGTTTAAACAAGCAAATTGGGAAGTTAATACGTAATTCTTTAAATTAACCTTTGGTTGATCATGATAGATGGCCGGAAGAAGAAAGGGTCGTGGTGCCAACCCCGCCAACAACAACGATGAGGCCGACAACCCTCATCTTTTTGGAGGACAAGACAGGGGTGGTCGCCATGAAGGAGCTGATCCTATCCACCAAATGCTTGAAATCAGAATCAGCTCATCCAGAGTTTAACTCAAGTGGTGGCCAACTTGCACCAAGTTCCACCTCCACAAGCTGCACCATGAAAACCAAGGTTGAGTGAGTTTATGGGGACTCAACCTCCAAAGTTTGCAAGTGCTGCTGAACCTCTGGAGGCAGATGATTGGCTAAAGACCATTGAGAGCAAGATGAGGATCATACAATGCCAAGGGTATGAGAGGGTGCTGTTTGCCTCTCACCAATTGCATGGACCTGCTGCTGATTGGTGGACCGCTTACGTGGCCGCCCATCGTTTCCCTGAGAACATCACTTGGGAAGAGTTCAAGCGCAGTTTCCGCAACCATTACATACCAAGGGGTGAACTCAAAAACAAGAGAAAGGAGTTCTTGGGGCTGCAGCAAGTAAACATGACTGTGAGGGAATACCTCACTAAATTCACCCAACTATCCCGTTATGCACCACGGGACATGGAGACTGATGAGCAGAAACAGGACTGCTTTGTGGAAGGACTTACTGCGGAAATGCAGTGTGCAATGTCCTCCAACGAGTATGAAAGCTTCCAAAAGATAGTGGACAGAGCATTTGTTGTGGAGAGGAAGCTGAAGGCCTTGGAAAATGAAAACAAGAGGAAGACGGGATGGTCACACCAAGCCTCGGGTAGCAACACACGCCCACGACTGATGCAACCACCCGCAGGGCAGACGAGTCGTGATGTGGTACCCTACTCAGCACCCAGAGGGTACAACCCAAATTTCAGGCCTCCATTAGCACCGGCACAGCCGCAGCGTCAGTTTGTACAGCAGCATCGTCCCAAATATCAACCTCGACCAGCAGTGCAAGGACCACAGAACCAACCCCAAGACAACAAAGGCCAGGCACCTAAGGTTGGGGTGCAATGCTTCAACTGTGGTGAAGTGGGGCACTACGCTCATAAGTGCCCAAAGAAGAAGCCCATGCAGCCACAACAGCAGAATGTGATGCGAGGACGGGTGAACCACATGACCGTGGAGGAGGCGTAAGAGGCACCTGACGTGGTAGTTGGTAAGTTTCCTGCCAATTTACACATTGCAACCCTGTTGTTCGATTCTCGTGCTACCCACTCGTTCATTGCTCAAGGGTTTGTTAAGAAGCATGATCTAGCAACAACACAAATGAACCATATGCTAGCAGTAAACTCTCCAGGGGGAGAGATAAGGACAAGACAAGTGTGTCCCAAGGTGAATCTAGACATTAATGGGGTAGTATTTACTGTAAACCTCATAGTGATAGACTCACAAGGGATAGATATTATTTTGGGTATGGATTGGTTGATCAAACACAAAGGAATCATCCATTGTTCGACAAGAACGGTGGAACTAACTCACCCTAGTGGCACAAGAGTAAAGTTCATAACCATACAAGAGCTTAGGAGGGACATTAAACTCAATCAAGTTGAGGTGGAAGTGGAGGAGATCCGGAGCATCAGGGAATATCCAGATGTTTTTCCGGAGGAGTTGCCAGGTATGCCCCCTGATCGTGAAGTGGAATTCACGATTGAGCTAGTGCCTGGAACAGCTCCGATATACAAGAGACCCTATCGGATGGACTCCAAACAGCTGGAAGAACTCAAGGAACATTTGAGAGAATTGACAAATAAGGGGTACATTCGTCCAAGTTCCTCACCCTGGGGAGCTCCAGTGATATTTGTGCCCAAGAAAGACGGAACCCAAAGGTTGTGCGTAGACTACCGTGCGTTGAATGAAGTAATCATCAAGAACAGGTACCCATTACCCCGCATTGAAGACTTGTTTGATCAGTTGAGGGGAGCTTGTGTGTTCTTGAAAATTGATCTCAGGTCCGGATACCACCAACTTAAGATAAGGCAAACTGATATTCCAAAGACAGCTTTCGTATCTCGGTACGGACTGTATGAATACACCGTCATGCCTTTCGGGCTAACTAATGCCCCGGCATACTTCATGTATCTCATGAACAAGGTATTCATGGAATATCTGGACAAATTTGTGGTGGTTTTCATTGATGACATTCTCGTCTTCTCCAAAGATGAAGAAGAACATGAGGAACATCTAAGGTTGGTGTTGCAAAAGCTGAGAGAACACCAACTATATGCCAAGTTGAGCAAGTGTGAGTTTTGGCTGAAGAGAGTTCCCTTCTTAGGAAATATAATCTCAGAGGGAGGAATCTCCGTAGATCCCGCCAAGATCGAGGATGTACAGAAGTGGAAGACCCCTGAGAATGTTGGGGAAGTTCGAAGCTTCTTAGGATTGGCTCGGTGTTATTGACGGTTTATCGAGGGTTTCTCCAAGATTTCGAGAACCCTCACCAAATTGTTGGAGAAGGGAATCACGTTCACATGGACACCGCAGTGCGAGACGAGTTTTCAGGAACTGAAGAAAAGATTGACAACAGCCCCAGTGCTAGTTATGCCAGATATGCAGAAGAACTTTTCGGTGTACTGCGATGCCTCTGGAAACGGGTTGGGATGTGTTCTCATGCAAGAGGGGCATGTCGTGGCTTATGCGTCCCGGCAGCTCCGGAAACACGAGAAGAACTATCCTACGCATGACCTAGAGCTAGCCGCAATGGTACACACGTTGAAGATTTGGCGGCACTACTTGATGGGGAAGAGGATAGAGATATATACGGATCATAAGAGCTTAACGTATATTTTCACACAGCCAGATCTCAACCTCAGACAAAGGATATGGTTAGAACTAATCCACGACTTTGATGTGGGCATCAACTATCATCCTGGGAAAGCGAACGTCATGGAAGATGCTTTAAGCCGGAAGGTGCAGGTCAATAGGTTGAGCTTGAAGGACATGCCTACGGAACTAAAGGAAGAGGTTGTAAAACTCAATCTATGTCTGGTGAATAGTGGTGAGGCCGTCGCCATGGAAGTAGACTCCAAATTAGAACAAGACATATGCGATGGTCAAAAGAATGATGAGAAGGTACAAGAGATCAGAGAACTCATCAAGGATAATAAAGCCCCTTGTTTCAGACAGGATGAACAAGGTACGGTGTGGCACGGGAAAAGGATATGTGTGCCTGAAGTGAAGGAGATCCGTGAATTGATTTTGAAGGGGGCTCATGATTCCGACTATTCCATTCATCCTGGAAGTACGAAGATGTATCATGACCTCAAGAGCAGATATTGGTGGTATGGAATGAAGCGAGATGTCGCGGACCATGTTGCCCTATGTGACACATGTCAGTTGGTGAAAGCGGAACATCAACGACCCACGGGATTATTGCAACCACTCAACGTGCCTGAATGGAAATAGGAAAAAATCGGTATGGATTTCATAGTGGGACTTCCTAGGACCCAATCAGGATATGATTTGATATGGGTCATCATCGACAGGCTAACCAAGGTAGCTCATTTCATCCCCGTGAAAGAAAGCTACAACAGATCCAAATTGACAGAATTATACATGTCAAGGATTGTGTATTTCCATGGAGTGCCAAAGAAGATAGCATCAGATCGAGGGACACAGTTCACCTCAAGGTTTTGGCAGAAGTTGCATGAAACCATGGGAACCCATCTGAATTTTAGTTCTGCCTATCATCCCCAGACTGACGGACAGACGGAAAGAACCAATCAGATCCTTGAGGATATGTTGAGAGCGTGTGCGCTCAAGAACAACAGGAGTTATGATAAGAACTTACCGTATGCGGAGTTCTCCTATAACAACAGCTATCAGGCTAGTATGAAGATGTCACCATTTGAGGCTTTGTATGGGAGGAAGTGCAGAACTCCCCTATTTTGGAACCAAACGGGGGAAAGTAAAGTGTTTGGGCTCGAGGTACTACAAGAAGCCGAGGCGAAAGTGAGGGAAATCCGCAACAACTTGAGGATAGCACAAACACGACAAAAGAGCTATGCCGATGTACGGAGAAGAGAGCTCATTTTCAACGTGGGGGACTATGTTTATCTCAAGGTGTCCCCTATCCGAGGACTTCGTCGATTCAAGGTGAAAGGGAAGTTATCACCTCGATACATCGGACCCTTTCAGGTTCTGGAGAGGAAAGGCGAAGTGGCATATCAACTAGAACTACCGGCTCGCCTATCGGGTGTGCACGATGTATTCCATGTGTCACAGCTCAAGAAATGTCTGAGGACGCCTGAAGAGATGTTACCCATGAATGAGATTGACGTAGGAGAGGATCTATCTTATGCCAAGCAACCGGTCAAGGTTTTGGAGGCAATGGAATGCCTCACGAGAAATAAAAGAATCCAGATTGTGCAAGGTGCAGTGGAAGCATCACTCGGAAGAGGAAGCCACATGGGAGCGAGAAGACGAGCTTAAGGCACAGTTTCCGGAATTTTTTCCTAAGAACCACCAATCTCGAGGACGAGATTTCTTTTAAGGGGGGTAGAGCTGTAACACCCCAAAATCTGCTAAAGAGGGGAATTTAAAAATTTTTGGACGTATTGCATGTGGTGCAGAAATTCAAATTTAAACTGGAATTCAAATTCAAATCAAAACAGAAAAGAAAAGGAAAAAGAAAAAGAAAAAGAAAACCTTAGACGGCCAGTGGGCCAAAACCCGCCAGCCGGCCCACTATTCCACCGCGCCAGCCCACAACCGCGCGCCCTCTCTCCCTTCTACTGACCCGCGGGGCCCGCATGTCATCTCCTACCTCCCGCTCGCGCCAACCAACTGGACTCTTCCCCGCGCCCGATCGCAACCAACTCCGGAAACCCGCGTCCCCAGCCCGAATTTTGGTCCCAGACGTCTACAGCTCGATCCCAACAGACCGCCGCCCTCCCTCGTCTATATAAACACAGGCATCGCCATGTTCCCCCCCCCCCCCCCGATCGGCTGTTTTTCCTCCTGGTGAGAACCGAAGCTTCTCCCGCCGTTTTCCTTCTATCCTAGCTCGGATTTCCTGATCTAACGCGCTGATCATGTTCCACCGCCTCCGGGGAATCTCGCAGGTGAAGGAAATCGGGTGTTTTGCGCTCTAGACACAGCTCCGATGAGCACCGCCGCATTTTCACATCGGACCTCGCCGCCGACCGCCTTCCAGGGCCTCTGAGCTCAAGAAAAACCCCGAGGTGATATCCCCGACCTCCCCTATACCGTTCTACGCCATGAAATCCAAGTTTTAGGAAGTATAGATGAAAATCCGAGGATCTCCGGCGAGATTGCCGCCTTCCGCCGCCGCACGCCGCCGGGCAGCGCGGGCTGGCTCCGGCTAGGGCGACGTGGCCCCTTGTGCGCCGTCCATTTTAAATCGCACGGTAGAATCAAAACCCGCGCGTACCGGTTCGACGATCTAATCTGAGCCGTCTATTTTAAATCGGACGGTCCACATCAGCCCCGCGTTATAAAGGTCGGGATTCTTACGCGCTACCCCCTGGGGATCTCGGAAAACACAAGCTAGCCCCGGAAACTTCTGATCTAGCCCCTGGAACTTCAGAAATTCGTGTAAATTAATTTAAAAATCAGTTTTAGCCCCTGGACTTAATAAAAATTAGGAAACCCCCTCTGTTATGTGTAGTTAGACCCCTGGAAATTTATGAAATAATAAATTAGACCCTGCAGTAGTGTGGATTTACCCTTTTGACTCTATATGATATTAAATTCAGAAATTTGAATATGTGATTAGGATTTAAATTTAAAAGGTGAGGCACACACATGTGCAAATTCAAATCTAAACTCTCCTAGCACTTGGAAAACTTTAGAATGAGTTAAAAATAGATTTTAGGCTGAATTGAAATCTGTCTAAATGTTGTACATATTTATTAGTTCTAGAAACACATTTTTAGGCTAGGAAATAATTCTAAAAACTGACAAAATAAATTTAAATTAGTTCACATCAGAGGAGAAGTTCAAAAATATATTATTTAATATTTTAGATCAGAACATATTCTGTTTAGATGACATGTCCTACTATTTAATATTAAAACTCACTTTTAGGTATAGAAGATAAATCTGAAAAATATAGGAAAACAGGTATGCATAATTAGAAAATGATAAATGAAGTCTCCAAATCCCAAAACTTCAGTTTAGGATTTGGTAGAAGAACTGAAAACCTATTTGGAGTAGGAAAATACCTTTTACACAAACTTTGTGGCTAAGAAGTGTAATAATTAAATATAAAGAATTTTTCAAATTGGAACTTCATATCTAGTGTGCAAATAGAAATCTGAATACAGAAGTTAGAAATCATATACATATGTTTATAAGTGCATGAAGGCCAAAAATCAACACATGTAGAGTAACCACAACACTTGGAAATGAGAATGACTTTCATAGGTATGTATGTGTGGTTTGCATGAAGTGAAAGTGTGAACTATGTCTTATGGATTGTTGTTTTCTTTTTCTATGTATATTGGCATGAGTAGAACCTGCCCCATAGCAAGTTCTCCCCTTCCAAGACCAAGACTTTCCATTCCCAGAGCAGCAGGAAGAAGGCAAGTGTCCTTGACCACTTTGATCCTATACTAGGATGTGTAGACAGAATTATTTGCATTGTCAATTGAAATATGAAACCCGTGCTACGAAGTTTCCCTAGAATTGCATTACCTTGTTTTCTTGTAGCTTGGGTTGGGATTTATTTTATCATATCATTTATTTATATGCTTATGCTTAGCCATGCTTAGAATGGGATAATTGGGATATGAGATCATCAATTTATTTACCTTACTCCTGGATAAGATATTATGAGTTATGTAGAGGTAGGGATTGAGGCAAGTTGGATGATTTGGTTGGTGCTGGGTGCACGAGACTCGGGTTTGTGTTTAGTACTTGCCTGGATCCTAAGGATCAGTTCATGGAGCATGTAACCTGGCTTTACCATGCCAACCACATGCTGAGATGGGGCAGCTTGGCAAATTAATTAGGTGTATCCCCGGCGTAGTATGGGTGTGTTGGATGGTGCGGGGAATAGCTGTCAGCTGGACTACCATATGAACCGCAAGGCTCAAGAGGGGGCCACTGCAGCGGGGTTGGAGCCTCTTGTATGCTGTTAGGGGTGAAACCTCAGTGGGCCCACGCTCGTCGGGAATCCCTTTGTAAAGGCCTAGTAGTGATCTCCTGGCTACACACCTGGGAAGTGTGAATGTTGTTCGCGGCCACTGGCATAATGGAGGTTCTTTTAGTCCACCCGACAACGGGGGATGAAATCACTACATGTGGGTACAGTGGTGCAAACTCTACAGAGTTAAAACTGCCATGACAGCCGTGCTCATGGTCAAGAGCGGCTTGGATTTATTTATGATTAGAGGATGATGGATTGGGAAGTTGTGGATGTTAAGCGGGAAGCTTAACATTTGAGATGAGACGATGTTTACTTGATTCTGATGATGGGTTGGGAGATTGGGACCATTTCACCTGTGTAGTAATGTAGGTGCTTAATAAGCTAAGGTGATAGGTGTTAATTGCGTAGTGCTTTAACCATGAGTTCAACCTCTCCTTGCTCCAGCCATGCATGACATAACTTTCCCACACTTGCTGAGTACCAACGGTACTCAAACTTGCATATTTGTTGGTTTAAATTGCTGCTCAGGTCAATGGGATGATGTGGAGTTCAATGACCAAGACTTCGGACCCGAAGAAGGATTCTAGGTTCATGGGATCCCCCGGGCAACGTCTGTGACGGAGCCCACAAGATTTATATTCCGCTGCTGTTTCATTTACATATTATGAACTTATTATCGTCCATCGAGACGTATGCTATGTAAGACTTAGTTATATTCGACACCTAGCTTGTAATAAATGATGCTTCACTATTTGTCATCACATGTATGAGAAAATGATCCTGGCATACATGTGATATTCACTCGGTTGTTGTTCGGAGAAACCGGGTGTGACATCAAACTCCTAGGAAATTTTGGGCTGATGCAATTGCAACCACTTGTAATGTCTCAAATCATGTTTTCTTGCGTGCTAAGCTAGGTAAAACACCATATGAGCTCAGGTTTGGACATAGGCCTAGTGTCACACACTTTAGGGTCTTTGGTTGCAAATGCTTTGTTAAGAAACATGGTATTCTTGATAAATTTGAAGCTAGATCTGTTGATGGCATATTTCTTGGTTATCCATCTCATACTAGAGGCTACCGTGTGCTTTTACTTGATACTAACAAAATTGTGGAGACTTGTGAGGTTTCTTTTGATGAAGCTAGCCCTGGTACTAGTTCAAATATTGCAGGTCTGGATCCATATCCGCAGGGGGGAGTATTTTCGTTGAAGAAGAGGAAGAAGTCGTGCTGCTGCCCGAAAATTCAGCAGCTAATGACATTGTTCCAGCTCCTGATCTTGATTCATGGCCAGCACCGACGACCACCATTGCTGGTCCAGATCCTCCTCACGTCACAAGCTCATCTATTTGTGATGAACATGAAGAAGAAGAAGAAGCTTGTGAAGTGTCCACTCCCCTCCGGATTCTCAAAAGTCATCCTCCACAACAAATTATTGGAAGCTTGCATGAACGAGTTACAAGATCCAGGTTTTTCGACCCCAATTCTCATGCTCATTCTGCTTTTTTGATTCTTTTGAACCTAAAGATATATCACATGCACTCACTAATGAATCTTGGATTATTGCCATGCAAGAAGAGTTAGAAAATTTTGAAAGAAATAATGTTTGGATACCTGCACCTCAAGGTCACACTTTAATTGGAACTAAATGGGTGTTTAAAAATAAACAAAGTGAGGATGGGTTGTGGTTAGGAATAAGGCTAGGTTGGTTGCTCAAGGTTTCACACATGTTGAAGGTCTAGATTTTGATGAAACATTTGCTCCTGTTGCTAGATTAGAAGCCATAAGAATTTTGTTAGCTTTTGCTGCATCTAAAGATTTTAAGCTATATCAAATGGATGTTAGAAGTGCTTTTCTTAATGGCTACATAGATGAGGAGGTTTATGTCAAACAACCAACTGGTTTTGAAAATCCAAATTTTCCCAATCATGTTTACAAACTGTCCAAAGCCTTGTACGGTCTCAAACAAGCCCCTAGAGCATGGTATGATAGGTTAAAAACATTCTTACTTGAAATGGGGTTTACCATGGGCAAGGTTGATAAAACTCTTTTTGTGCTTAAGCATGGCAATGACTCATTATTCGTTCAAGTGTATGTGGATGATATTATCTTTGGTTGTGCTTCTCATGATCTTGTGTCCAAGTTTTCAGCTATGATGAGTTCAGAATTTGAGATGAGTATGATGGGAGAACTCACGTACTTTTTGGGGCTGCAAATCAAGCAAACCAAGGAGGGTGCCTTTGTGCATCAAACAAAGTATACAAAAGATCTCCTAAGGCGCTTCAAAATGGACAAAAGAAAGCCTCTTCGGACACCAATGGGAACAGCAACAACACTTGATCTTGATGAAGATTGTGATCCCATTGATCAAAAAGAATATAGAAGCATGATCAGATCACTTTTGTATCTCACGGCATCAAGACCGGACATACAATTCAGCGTATGTCTTTGTGCATGGTTTCAAGCCACCCCACGTGCTTCACATCGTCAAGCCGTCAAAAGGATTCTCAGGTACTTACATGGAACTCAAGAATTTGGCATTTTTCTTACTTCTTCCTCAACCGTTACTTTGAAAGCTTTTTCCGATGCTGATTTTGGGGGTTGTAGGATTGATATAAAAAGTACTTCTGGTGCTTGTCATTTTATTGGTAATTCACTTGTTGCCTGGTCCTTTAGAAAACAAAGTTCAGTTGCACAATCCACAGCCGAATCTGAATATGTAGCTGCTGCTAGTGCTTGCTCACAAATTCTGTGGATTGTTCAAACACTTAAGGACTATGGGGTTGATCTAGATAGTGTTCCACTGTTTTGTGATAACACTAGTGCCATTTGCATTGCTAAAAACCTCATGCAACATTCGAGAACTAAGCACATTGACATTAGGTACCACTTTCTCCGTGATAATGTCGAAAAAGGGAACATTGTGCTTCACCATGTAGATACCGAACAACCATTGGCTGACATTTTTACAAAACCTTTGGATTTCACTCGTTTTTGTTACATTCGTAGTGAAATAGGGGTTATGCATCCTCATGGATTAAATTGAGGGAGAATTTTGAAACTTGGTGTGACGCCCTCAATTCTGTGGAAAACCACGGAACCGAGAACTAATGCATATGTGTGCTCAGGATGTTCATCACACATACACATACATTCCACAAACTGAATTCAGATTATATATTACCACGAATAACAGAGTTTATTACAATACCTCATGAGTCTTGGACTCATGCTCAAAGTGGAAGTCTTTATTTTTATGCAGCGGAAGTCTTTATTCTAATGCGGAAGCAAATCTAAGCAGAAGTGGCTCCATCTCTACACCCTCCACAGGCAAAGTTGAGAACAGATCACATGCCTTAATGCTCCACTTGGTCTTCATAGTAAGCTTCTCCTGCTGCTGATGATGAAATAATAATGCAAGTTTGAGTACAATGATGTACTCAGCAAGTGCGGGAAAAACATGATATGCAGCTCATAACAAGGTAGATATAAAAAGGCTTATTTGCAGAAAAGCAGATTTATAAAACCATGATAAAACAGCAACTTAACTTTAGATGAATGTAATCCCAGCATGTATTAAATTACCAACATACCTCCATCGCCTTCCATGTTCCACCCGAACATTAACCAACCTCATTCTTACTCACGAATACCTCCTCGTATTCGCTACCATCTCACGAATACCTTCACGTATTCGCTACCATCTTATCTCATAAACAACTTTGTGTCACACCGAGACCCATCTCGTTGCCATGACTCAACAGTCATGCAACCATCTTATCACCCGGACTCAACAGTCCCAAAACTAAACTATAACCATCATCAATAACCATAACCAAGAACCATCCCATTAACCATCCCAACTAATCATGGCAGTTTAGCCAGGCGCTCGTGACCGTAAGCTCGGCTATCATGATAGTTTTAGAATATGCAGAGTTTGTACCTATTTACCCACAAGTTTGTGATTTCGTCACCCGTCGGCGACTGCAGAACCTCCATTATACCAGTACACAACTGTCGGTGTATGGTCAAGAGATCACAAAATAGCCTTTACAAATGGGTTACTAGATGTATGGACTCATTAAGGTTTCACCTGCAGGCTAGAATCTCCAATTCTCCCACCCACGGGCCCCCTCTTGTGCCATGCAGTTCCCAGGGCAGTCCTCACTCGATTCCCATTCCCCGCGCCTTCCACACTCCGTAACACTCTAGCAACTTACCTAATTACTCAGCTAAGCCGCACCCATACTTGGCCTTGTGGTGGCACTGTTATCCTGGCATGTGCATGCATGAACCGGTCCTTAGATCTACGACAAGTAAACCACCATCTCATGCTACCTCATTCACAAACCCAGTCTTACCTAGATCACACTCCGATCCATGTTCATTAACAACATCAGTTTCTCATATCATTACGAGTGCAGTTAGCTAGACACATCTATCTTGCTTCCCAATCCCATGGACTCAGCGAAGCAAAAAGCAAAAACCATACCCGACTCATAAACTTCCCTGGCGACAAGGGTGGTTTAACCAAAGCTAGTAAACTCCTATAAAAAGGGTTTCCCATCATGTTTGACTCAGTACGCACACCTTTTCGCAAAACAAAGCAGTTTCACCCAGAACATAGGATCAATATGGTCAAGGAGCACTTGCCTTGTTCTTGCGGTTCCGGTTGTTCTTGGATCTCAAAACCTTGTTGCTGCAGTTCCTCGTAGATAACTCCCTGAGCTTGTCCTGCTAGGTAGGATCACGTGCATACAATATTCACAACAATCAATATCATGCACAAACCTTAAACTAGATGCGAGGATGCATATTCATGCTATCCTATGATTAGTTTTATTAGATTGGTCTGTACGTGTTCTTATATGTCTTGCATGGACAGAGGTGTTCGGATCAAAGGTGGACGTGGCAATGATCTTGTCTTTAGATCAACATGATCATCAAGTGATCTGTCTACGGGAAGGCTTCTGTTCGAAATGAATCAAAGAACAGATGCAAAGAAAACACAATGATGTCGTAAGGTGGTATTAGAGACCTACCTTACGTTCTTCTTTGTCTCGAGGTCCTCCTCAGATCGTTGGGCTTTCCTCTGGCGATCTTCCTTGCTGAACTCCGGTGATGGCTTTCTCGGCGAGTTGGGGCTAGGGCTCTAAGTCGTCGGCTCAGGAGTTTGAAAAGAAGTTTGTGGTTTCGGCCAGAGGTTCTGGGTTCTATTTATAATCGGGAAGAGAGGAGTCCTAATCTGATTGTATCCCGAATAAGAGTCCTATTCAGATCGTCGTTATATCTAACATCTTATCTTTGGTTGATTCGGTACGGTAACATTGTGGAATTCAGGTCGGTTTCCATTACGTACCGGTATTCTTATGTGTACAGATTCCAAAATCGCTTCAGAACCCGTTACCTTTGCGGCGATGAGCTCCGTAGGCTCCACGTGTCCACCGGGCCTGGTCTCTTCCTTTCCGCAGAGACGGGCTCCGGTTGTGCCGCGTGTCAAACGAGCAAGACTTCCCTCTTCCTCGGAGGTGAGCTCCGCAGGCGCCACGTATCCTGGTGGTCGGGACATCCTCTCTTACTCGGAGGTGGCTCCGTGCACGCCACGTGTAAGTGCCGGACCTTTCCTCTCTTCTTTCCTCAGAGACGAGCTCCGAGGTTGACACGTGTCCAGCAGTGTCGGACCTCCCGGAGATAAGCTCCGGTGGCGACACGTGTTCGATAGCACCAGACCTCTCGAAGGTGAGCTCCGAGATCGACACATATCCCGCGCGACCAGTCCTCTGATTTCCATGATGACTAGCTCCGGGGGAAACACGTGTCCCATAGGGTCGGACCTCTCCCCTTTGCGGAGATGAGCCCCGAGCCTTCCACGTAGCCTACTTTAGCGGCGAACCTCTCCCCATTTCGCAGGGATGAGCTCCGAACACGCCACGTGGCCAGCTAGCCGCAGAAGTTGTCTTCGGCTCTTATTGGCTATCCTTTTGATATTTTTCTCTGTTCCTACTTTTCTTAAAATGTTTTCTCTTCATAAAACATGAACATATGCTGTCACCATAGTTGAGGGTGTCACAAATCTACCCCCGTTAAATTGAATCTCGCCCTTGAGATTTGTTAGTAGTGAACAGATGGGGAAATTCTGCCTTGGTATCCTCTTCACGCTCCCATGTGGCCTCAGCTTCGGTGTGATGGCTCCATTGTACCTTGCACCATCGAATCACCTTGTTCCGGGTGACCCTTTCCTTTACGTCCAAGATTCGAACAGGGTGTTCCGCATAAGTCAGATCCTATTGAAGTTCAAGTTCTCCAATTGATACTTGCTCCTCTGGTGCTCTCAAGCACTTCTTGAGCTGGGATACATGAAACACGTCATGTACGTCGGAGAGGTGGGTTGGGAGCTCTAGTTGATAGGCTACTTCTCCTCGCTTGTCCAAAATCTTAAATGGTCCGATGTAGCGAGGTGCTAGCTTGCCTTTGACATTGAAACACCGTTGGCCTCGGATAGGTGATACCTTAAGGTATACGAAGTCTCCTACTTCAAAGGTCAACTTCCTACGCCTATTGTCCGCATAGTCTTTCTGTTGTGACTGAGCAGATTTTAAGTTCTCCCGTACCATTTGGACTTGCTTTTCGGCTTCTTGTAGCACTTCGGGTCCAAACACCTAGTTCTCCCCGGTTTCGTTCCAAAATAGCGGCGTTCTACACTGTCTACCATATAATGCTTCGAAAGGCGACATCTTCAAGCTAGCTTGGTAGCTGTTATAGGAGAATTCGGCATACAGTAAACTCCTATCCCAACTACGCCCATGTTTCAAGGCGCAAGCTCTCAACATGTCTTCCAAAATTTGGTTTGTCCTTTCGGTTTGTCCATCAGTTTGTGGGTGATAGGCGGAGCTAAAATCCAGTCGTGTACCCATGGCTTTCTGCAGCTTCTTCCAAAATCTAGAGGTAAACTGAGAACCTCGATATGAGACTATCTTCCTCGGAACTCCATGACGGCACACGATCTGCTCCATGTACAACTCTGCTAATTGTGCAACGTTGTAACTGGCCCTTACGGGGAGAAAATGGGCGGTTTTTGTCAATCGGTCCACGATAACCCAGATAGAGTCGTAACCCGACTTAGTACGTGGCAATCCAACGATAAAATTCATACTGATGTCCTCCCACTTCCATTCGGGTACCTTCAAAGGTTGCAACAATCCAGCGGGTTTTTGATGTTCGGCCTTCACCCGTTGGCATGTGTCGCATAGGGCAACGTATTCGGCTATATCCCTCTTCATACTATCCCACCAATAACAAGTTTTCAAGTCCTTGTACATTTTGGTACTTCCGGGATGTATAGAATAGGGGGAATCATGTGCCTCCTTC
This sequence comes from Neostapfia colusana, assembly GCA_030760725.1. Classification (NCBI taxonomy): domain Eukaryota; kingdom Viridiplantae; phylum Streptophyta; class Magnoliopsida; order Poales; family Poaceae; genus Neostapfia; species Neostapfia colusana. The sequence continues at coordinate 6,847,640 of JASWHV010000012.1, read as the reverse complement.
AATATCATGTCGTGGAGGTGTTTTATGTTAGGCACACAAATCCTTTTTCCTAGCCAAAGCGTACCCGTCTCATCTTCCTTGAAATCCTTCTCTATTCCTTGTCGGATTCTTTCCTTGATCTCCTTGATCTCCTCATCCGTTGCTTGGCCATCTCTTATCTCTTGCTCCAATGAAGAGTGGATCTCCATTATTTCCATGTTGTTCAAGAATCCGAGGTGTAACCGTTCGAACTCCTTACGTAGTTCGGGTGGTAGCTCCCGAACCGTGAGTTGGTGACATGCTCCCTTTCGGCTCAATGCATCAGCTACTACATTGGCCTTCCCTGGGTGGTAGTTGATTCCAACATCGTAATCCTTGATGAGTTCCAACCATCGACGTTGCCTCAAATTCAAGTCTGTTTGTGTAAATATGTACTTGAGGCTTTTATGATCCGTATAGATCTCACATCGATGACCAAGGATATAATGTCTCCAAATATTCAATGCATGCACTACTGCTGCTAGCTCCAAGTCATGTGTAGGATAATTAAGCTCGTGCTTCTTTAATTTTTGTGAGGCATAGGCTACCACTTGTCCTTCTTGCATGAGCACACATCCAAGCCCCTGTCTGGATGCGTCACAATATATGTCAAAGCTCTTGCTTACGTCTGGCAATACTAGAACCGATGTTGTGGTTAGCCTTTTCTTGAGTTCCTCAAAACTTTATTGACAGTCTGGTGTCCATTGGAAGACCTTTCCCTTCATTAGCAACTCTGTCATAGGCTTTTCTATTTTAGAGAAGTCTTTAATGAAGCGTCGATAGTATCTAGCCATCCCAAGAAAACTCCAAATATCCCTCATGCTCTGCGATTGGTCCCACTTCAGAACATCTCTCACTTTTCCGGGATAAACCGATACCCCTTTCTTGGAGATAATGTGGCCTAGGAAAGATATTTCCTTTAGCCAAAATTGACACTTGTTAAGCTTGGCATACAATTGATGCTCACGCAATTTCTGCAAGGTCAATTTCAAATGTTCTTCATGCTCCTTCTCACTTTTTGAATACACCATAATGTCGTCGATGAAAACCACGACGAACTTGTCCAAGTACTCCATGAAAACCTTGTTCATAAGGTACATGAAGTATGCGGGTGCATTGGTCAACCCAAAAGACATGACGGTATATTCATACAAACCATACCGTGTTCGAAAGGCCGTCTTGGGTATATCGGAGGGCTTAATCTTCAGCTGGAAGTATCCCGACCGAAGATCAATCTTGAAGAACACTTGAGCTCCTTTCATTTGGTCGAATAGGTCCTCTATACGAGGCAGAGGGTATTTGTTTTTGATTGTTACCTCGTTGAGAGACCTATAGTCCACGCACATCCTTTGGGTTCCATCCTTCTTGTCTACGAAGAGCACTAGAGCTCCCCATGGTGACGAGCTTGGACGTATGAAACCCTTCTCCAACTGCTCTTGAATTTGCTTCTTGAGTTCTACTAGTTCATTGACGGGCATCCTATAGGGTCTATTGGCTGTGGGTGCAGTTCCGGGTACCAAATCAATGGCAAACTCAATGTCCCGGTCAGGTGGCATATCTGGAAGCTCTTCCAGGAACACGTCCGAAAATTCCTGAACCACCGGAATGCTGTCCAATGTTGCTCCTTCAACGTAGTTCAAATTTGCCCTTTCAGTGGTTTGTTTTGCTGACTCAAACTCGACACGGATGCCGTGCTCATTTGTCAACTGCACGCTTCTTTCAGCACATTGGATTACTCCGTTGTGCTTGCTTAACCAATCCATCCTGAGTATTATATCAATCCCTTGGGAGTCCAAGACAATAAGGTTGGCAAGGAAGTCTACCCCCCTTATTTTAAGGCTTACTTTTGGACATACTATATTAGTCCTCATCTCTCCACCGGGAGAATTAACTAACATAGCACATTTTAAGTGGGGACAACATATTTGGATGATATGAAGGAATGTGATGCTCCAGAATCAAACAAGATGGTGGCTGGGTTGGAGTTGGCAAGGAACATACCAATTACGACGTCCTCAACCTGTTGTGCTTCCTCAGCAGAGACATGGTTCACGTTGCCGCGAGCATAGTTTTGCTGTCCCCGATTTCCTTGATTGTCCCCTCCGTTCGGTCGCGGGTTCTGCTTGGGCACGTTGCCTTGCTGTCCAGGGCCTCTCCTTGGGCATTGGTTCGTGAAGTGTCCTATCTCCTCGCATGCAAAGCATGCCCTGTTGCCTGCGGCAGCAGGTACGTTGGGGCGGGGGTTTTGAACAGGAGCGCCATTGTTAGGTCGGGGCGCAGGAGGCATGGGCACACGAGGTGGTGGTGCAATGAATTGTTGCTGTGGTGGCTGACCAGGGCGGTATGCAGGAGTGGTCAATCCATACTGTGGTGCAGGGGGCATGTACCAAGGTCGTACGTTGCTCCCTTGAGGCTGGTATGGCATCTTCCTCTTGCACTCTCGCTCGATCTCTCAGATCTTGTTTTCAACCACTATGGCCTTGTCAACCAGCTTCTGGAAGCTTACGTAGTCATTGTTGAGGAGCTGAACCTGGATCTCATTGTTCAACCCTCTCATGAACAGGTACTGCTTCCTCTGATCTGAGTTGACATCTTCGGGGGCATACCGGGACAGTTGCGTGAACTTGTTGAGGTACTCATTCACACTTTTCTGTCCTTGGCAGAGACCTTCGAACTCCTGCCTCTTGAGCATCATTACACCAGCAGGGATGTAATGAGAGCGGAAACTTTCCTTGAACTCAGTCCAAGTGATTGTCTCCGGGTTGACATGGGCGTTGCATTGGTCGTCCCACCAGTCAGCAGCGGCTCCCGTAAGTTGGTGCGACGCGAAGAGAAGCTTCTCTCGGTCATTGCACTGTACTATGGCAAGCTTCTTCTCCATGGATCTCAACAAGTCATCGGCCTCCTTGGGATCACAAGCTTGAGCAAAGGTGGGTGGTCGAGTCCTCATGAACTCTCACAACCTGTTATGAGCCGGCGGTGGGGGTGGCGGTGGTGCCGGAACAGGGTTGTCGTTGGCCTGCAACTGACCCAAAGTTTGGATCATGGTTTGCATAAGCTGGTTTTGCATGGCCATCAACCTTTCTAGGTTGTTCTCACCAGCTCCGGGGTTAACAGGAACTTCCTCGTGATCATCCTCTTGGTTGTCACGGACGTTCCTTCGACCGGCGTTTCCTCTCACCATCTGTGAGAGAGGTCAAAATAGAATAGAATGTTAGAAGGTTAGGTAGGTCCCTTCAACTATATGCATCAAGGTGAGTTGGACTATATATGTATTAGCCCATATGAGGATGTGAACAAGTGCCGAAGCATCTCACACCTCTTTTCTTCTTACGTGTGGATATGGACAACGTTTTGAGACGTCCCACAACTCACACTAAGCGTATAATCTCAATCAATTATCACAAGGGCTCACACAACTCCTATTCAAGGATGGTTCCCTATGTCAAGGTGGTTTTAAAGCCAATCTAAGCGTCCTAGGGTGCTTCCTTTGGTTAGCGTGGCTTAGCTACCAATCTGTGTCTAATATGTGACTCCTATTTAAGGGTGTAACCTACTGTTAACACGTAGCTCTAATGTCAATCTAAGGTTTCTATCTAGTCGTGTAACCTACTGTCAACCCGTGGCTCTGATACCAATCTATGACGCCCTCAATTCTGTGGAAAACCATGGAACCGAGAACTAATGCATATGTGTGCCCAGGATGTTCATCACACATACACATACGTTCCACAAACTGAATTCAGATTATATATTACCACGAATAATAGAGTTTATTACAATACCAAGACTCATGCTCACAGCGGAACTCTTTATTTCTACGCAGCGGAAGTCTTTATTCTAATGCAGAAGCAATTTAGCTAATGCTGAAGCAAATCTAAGCAGAAGTGGCTCCATCTCTACACCCTCCATAGGCAAGGATGAGAACAGATCACACGCCTTAATGCTCCACTTGGTCTTCATAGTAAGCTTCTCCTCCTGTTGATGATGAAATAATAATGCAAGTTTGAGTACAATGATGTACTCAGCAAGTGCGGGAAAAAAAATGATATGCAGCTCATAACAAGGTAGATATAAAAAGGCTTATTTGCAGAAAAGAAGATTTATAAAACCATAATAAAACAGCAACTTAACTTTAGATGAATGTAATCCCAACATGTATTAAATTACCAACATACCTCCATCGCTTTCCATGTTCCACCCGAACATTAACCAACCTCATTCTTACTCACGAATACCTCCTCGTATTCGCTACCATCTCACGAATACCTTCACGTATTCGCTACCATCTTATCTCATAAACAACTTTGTCTCACACCGAGACCCATCTCGTTGCCATGACTCAACAGTCATGCAACTATCTTATCACCCGGACTCAACAGTCCCAAAACCAAACTATAACCATCATCAATAACCATAACCAATAACCATTCCAACTAATCATGGCAGTTTAGCCAGGCGCTCGTGACCGTAAGCTCGGCTATCATGATAGTTTTAGACTCTGCAGAGTTTGTACCTCTTTACCCACAAGTTTGTGATTTCGTCACCCGTCGGCGACTGCAGAACCTCCATTATACCAGTACACAACCGTCGGTGTATGGTCAAGAGATCACAAAATAGCATTTACAAAGGGGTTACTAGATGTATGGACTCACTAAGGTTTCACCGGAAGGCTAGAATCTCCAATTCTCCCACCCACGGGCCTCCTCTTGTGCATTGCAGTTCCCAGTGCAGTCCTCACTCGACTCCCATTCCCCGTGCCTTCCACAGTCCATAACACTCTAGCAACTTACCTAATTACTCAGCTAAGCCGCACCCATACTTGGTCTTGTGGTGGCACTGTTATCCTGGCATGTGCATGCATGAACCGGTCCTTAGATCTACGGCAAGTAAACCACCATCTCATGCTACCTCATTCACAAACCCAGTCTTGCCTAGATCACCCTCCGATCCATGTTCATTAACAACATCAGTTTCTCATATCATTACGAGTGCAGTTAGCTAGACACATCTATCTTGCTTCCCAATCCCATGGACTCAGCGAAGCAAAAAAGCAAAAACCATACCCGACTCATAAACTTCCCTGGCGACAAGGGTGGTTTAACCAAAGCTAGTAAACTCCTATAAAAAGGGTTTCCCATCATGTTTGACTCAGTACGCACACCTTTTCGCAAAACAAAACAGTTTCACCCAGAACATAGGATCAATATGGTCAAGGAGCACTTGCCTTGTTCTTGCTGTTCCGGTTGTTCTTGGATCTCAAAACCTTGTTGCTGCAGTTCGTCGTAGACAGCTCCCTGAGCTTGTCCTGCTAGGTAGGATCACGTGCATACAATATTCACAGCAATCAATATCATGCACAAACCTTAAACTAGATGCGAGGATGCATGAACATATGCTGTCACCAGAGATGAGGGTGTCACACTTGGGAAGTCTATGTGTGAATCTGAAATTAAAATAATATGAGCATAGTATTTCATGCATATATGACTTTGTGATTCCTTTTTCATGCTGAAAGTTCTTACTACATTACTCGTGTTATACATTTTGTAGTTTTTACCATGTCTAGTAATTGGAATAATTACTTACACTAAATCTGGTCATGGTCGAACTTTCTTGCTGTTTTGAGCTTGTTGCATGCTCACAAGTGCTTTTAATCATAAAGAATTAATCAAGTAATCAACTCACATGTTGAGTTTTTATGTTCAAATAAAAAATAAGAAAAGATCAAGAGAATATGCATGCATCACACTTCTTCTTTTGAGATGGCTTATCATTGAACTTAGATATGAACTTGAAAGGAGTTGTGTATGACTAAAACCATGTCCTTAAGATTCTGACTGTCAAATGACATAGGCTTGGCTTGGTTGGTTAGAATAAGGCTGATGCTGCATATAATCTCTTACAAATGTCATAAGATCAAAATTTTTGCTTTAAATGATAAATAAAATGCAGCAACAAGTGTCATGTTTTCACGTCTTGAAATAGTTAAGTTTGTGAGATCATGACTTGCTTAAATTGAAAATTACACTTGATCTCTAGCATGGCTTACACTACTTTATGTATCTCATTGATGTGATAGTGTAAGTTACTTGATAGTATGATTTGGATGAGCTTTGTTTTATATGTATATGTTATAATGTGCTCATAGCAAATTAAAATTTCTCTTTTGTACCTTGCTGAATACATTGTCAAAGGAGGAGAAATTGATCACACATTGCACACATTCACAAGTGTTTTGGCACGATTCTTCTCAGGGGGAGAATTTTTGGTATTTTTGTTTTTCTTCTCATTTTATTTATGATTTACAAAGGGGAAGAAATTGTTTTCAAAGTTTTCATGTGAATAAGCCAATGTTCGGATTTTAAGTGGTGTTGCCAATGCATTCATCAAGGGGGAGATTGTGAGACCTATGTGTGCTGAATACATTGGCTTTGACGATAAAAGTTTTGAATACTACCAAAAGACCTTGCTTTTGGTAGCTCAGGCAAGGTCCGACGTAAGGTCCGACTTAGGTCCGACTTGTTTTTGGTAGCTCAGGCAAGGTCCGACGTAAGGTCCGACTTGCTTTGTCTAGGTCTGACTTATTTTGACTAGGTCCGACTTGTTTTTGCTAGCTCCGGTGCTAGGTCCGACTAGCTTTGGTAAGTTCCGTGCTAAGTCCGACTAAGCTTTAGTAAGCTTCGGCGCTAGGTCCGACTAGCTTTGGTAAGCTCCGGTTCAAGGTCCGGTTAGCTTTGGTAAGGTTCGGAGCTTGGTTGCAATGGTTCTGCTTTTAACTTGCAATGTTTCGAACTTGCTTTACTCTTATGGAAAGTTTGCTTAGTATTATTTTACTAAGTTTTTGGTGTGTTTTGGTGGTTATGGCTGATATAATTTTGCTATGGTTTACAACATGAAGATGTTGTAGTTTCGGAACTAACGAGAGTCAAGTCGAGGACTTGTGCTCGGAAGTATTGGTTGTTTATTCATGTGCAGGTGTTGTTTATTTCAAGACATGGCTGGTGACGGGATCCATTGAACTAGTCTTAGGGAGAAGATGAGGTTCAACAACCAAGTTCGGGAGGAATTGTGGTTGAGTTGATCGGGAGGTTGCGCAGTATGTTTGAATCAAGAACAATGCATATGAAGGTATCTTGGACGTCGTTGGAAGATGTTTGTACGTGTGCAAGGAGTGCAGGGACGTGGCTGCATGGTTCCAAGGCGTGATGAAGAGATGTGGACGTAAAGAGTTGGTCGGAAAGGTCCAACCGACTAGGTTATGGACTCAGGCTGCGGCTAAGTCGTGTTTGACTCAAATATGGAAAGTTTTGAGTTGGTTATGATAGGATTTCGTGTGGGTCACGAATTTGAGTTGTTTTAGAAATGTTTGGGACGTTCCTAAGATGTTTGGAAGTCTTAAGATTGCTTCTATCTGCGTATAGAAGAGTCCTAAGCAGTATTGGAAAGTTACAGTTTGAATCCAAGTAGGAGTAGGAGTCCTAGTTTGAATTGGGTTGGCCTTAGGGCTGGTTATATAAGCAAGGGAGGCCAAGGCTCGTGGGTGCACGACTTTGGGGCTGTTCCTCTTGTATTTTGATAAATAAAATTCGTATTCTAAAGGAACTTTTGTGCCTTGTTCGTCCGACTTGTTTCAGACAAGTTTTTCTCGTCGAGTTTCTGTTCAGCACTACCTTGCTTCGGTGGTTTTATCATAACTCGAGTTTTACAGACCCAATTGATGTGATTCTTTTTGGGTTGTCTTCAAAACTTGATTATCTATCATCTGTGAAAATTTCACAGTCATTGAGTTTGTGGTTTCTGATCTACACGAGTTTCTTTGCAGTATTCCAGAACTGTTTTTCTCGCGTAGGACAGATTGATCTTTATTCGATCTTTCGATCGTAACTTGAGTTTCTCTCAACGTATTCTCATGATTCTTGTTGTGAATTATTCGTGACTTGGTTCTCTACAATATATACTAGTTTTGTTATGGTTGAACATGTTTAGATTAGTCACACACACGGTCCCTTTAACAGATCGGTTTTCTGCTGAGGGGTGTTTTGTTGCTTCCGCTGAAAAGTTTTTATCTACCATTCACCCCCCTCTGGTAGCTTTACACATGTACTTCGATCCTACAGGTACGGGGTACACTGTACAAACATAGGATCCGTGAGATGTACAGTTCCGCATACTTCTTGGCGTTGTAGTTGGTATTGACCGGGAGAAAATGGGCAACTTTGGTGAGCCGGTCGACGACCACCCACACAGAATCATGTTTCTGAAAGGTGGTGGTAAACCGACGATGAAGTCCATGCTCACATCTTCCCACTTCCAGACAGGAAAGCCTAGTGGTTGCAGCAGTCCCGGTTTCCGCATATGATCTGCCTTCATCCTTTGACATGTATCACACTCGGACACGTACTTTGCGATCTCCCGCTTCATCCGTGTCCACCAAAACTTGCTTCTGAGTTCTTGATACATTTTGTTGCTGCCGGAGTGAATAGAAAACTTTGACAACTGAGCCTCGTCAAAGATTTTCTTCCATAACTCTAGGTTACGGGGTACGACAATCCGGTCCTTGAACCATAGGACGCCGTCTCCGTCTTTCCGGAAACATTTCAGTTCCCCACTGTCTATACGTCTCCGCAAATGTGACATGCCATTGTTTCTGGGCTGCCGCTATCTCTTTACAGATGGTGGGGATCAAAGCTAAGTTGTAGAGAGCTCCACGTGGAATCACATGCAATGGTGGCTCGCTCTCTTCCAACGGTGTGATGGTCAGGATGTTGACGTGTGACTTGCGGCTCAGCGCATCCGCCACTACGTTTGCCTTGCCATGGTGATAATGGATCTCTATTTCGTAATCCTTTATCAACTCTAACCATCTTCGCTGCCTCAGTTCAGCTCCTTCTGAGTGAATATGTACTTGAGGCTTTTGTGGTCGGTATATAAATGTACGAGGTTACCGAGTAGGTAGTGCCTCCACATTTTATGTGCAAGTACCATGGCAGCGAGCTCCAAGTCGTGAGTTGGATAATTCTGCTCATGGTTTCTGAGCTGCCGTGATCCATACGTGATCACTCTTCTGTATTGCATCAGCACACATCCGACCCCAATGCCGGATGCATTGCAGTACACATCGAACGGTTTTGTTGTGTCTAGCTGTGCCAAAACCGGTGCTGATGTTAGGTGTTTCACTAATGCCTTGAACGCTGCTTCACATGATGGACTCCAAACATATTTGGTAGCCTTCTTCAGCAGCTCCGTCATCGGCTTGGCAATCTTTGAGAAGTTCCGTCAGCAGCTCCAAACGTATAGCTTGTGATCCCGCAGCCGTTGCAATACTTTACGTAGATGCTTCTTGTGCTCTTCCTCTGACTTGGAATATACCAATATGTCGTCGATGAAGACCACGACAAACTTGTCCAGCTCCGGCATGAATACCGAGTTCATCAAATACATGAAATGAGCTGGAGCATTGGTGAGGCCGAAGGACATGACCAGGTACTCATAAAGTTCGTACCTCGTTGAGAAAGCCGTCTTCGGAATATCCTCAGTCCGTATTTTAATCTGGTGGTTCCCGGATTTTAAATCCATCTTGGAAAAGATCTTTGCTTCGACCAACTGATCAAACAACATGTCGATCCGTGGCAACGGGTACTTGTCCTTGGGCGCCATCTTGTACGGCCTTCGGGATATTGGCATGGTTCCCGGTGCAAGTTCAATCTTGAACTCCACTTCTCGGTTTAGCGGCATCCCTGGTAAATCATCCGGGAACACGTCAGGGAACTCTCGGACCACTGGAATATCTTCCAATCTGATGGTTGTGGATTGATAGACACTTAGAAGTTTTATTTCTGGACTGTCCAGAAATAATGAGTGAGATTTCTGAGTTCAAGTGCACGATTCGAAGGACGGTGTCTAACACAGCGCCGTGGCGGGTTAACCACGACATCCCTAAGATGACATCGACCTTCTGTCCCTCTAAAATTATGAGACACGTAGGGTACACTCTACCCGCTAAGCATAATGGTGCTTTGGAAACCATTACGCTTGCTGAAATCTTCCCACCCGGTGAACAAATCAAATATGGACTATCGGTGGGTAGTATTTGCAAGCTATGTTTAGCAATGAATGCTTGGCTAACAAAATTGTGTGTGGCATCTGAATCAAACAATACTATGGCGGGATGCTGGTGGAGGAGGAACATACCCGCAAGGATTGGCTCACCCTCTGGCACGTCCTCTATGGCAAGTTGGTGGACGGTGCCGGGCCTTAGGGTTTGCCCGCCGCGCATTAGTGGGGTTCCGGGGCTGATTCCTCCCCGGAAGTTGTGGTGCAACCCCGCCGCCTTACCTCTCTGGACAACTGCTGGCGAAGTGCCCGGGACGACCACATTTGTAACATGTGGCTGCTGCTTGGCCGGTGCTCGGGGGACGAAAGCCCGGCATGCGCTGCTGAGGTGCATACGCACGCGGCGTCGCCCGCTGCTGCTTTTGTTGCTGCAGAGGTGGGACTGGCAGTGCCGGCCTGAATGCTGGTGGAGAATATGGCCGACTGCAGAATGGCATCGGCCTCTGTGGTGGCTGCCAGCGTGGACCCGATGACGGGCGATTCACCATCCGGTATTTTTGAGAAGGACCACCTTCCTGTCCGCTGCTTTGCGGCGCACTTCGCTTCCTTTCCGCCGCCACTAACTCCTTGCCGGAGTCTTCTTGAACAATCACAGCATCAATTATGTCATTGAGGCTGCCGCGATTGAACATCGCCAGCTTGTCTTTCAGGAGCGGGTTAAGCCCCTGGTAGAAGTGATCCCGCCGCTTCTCGTCGGTATCGGCGTGATATGACACGTAAAGCGCAAGATCATTGAACGCCCTGGAATATTCCAGCGCGTTTTGGCTTCCTTGCTGCAGGCGTAGAAACTCCTGCGTCTTCCTCTCTGTGATACCCGGCGGTATGTGATAGGCCCTGAAGGCCGTCCTGAATTCCGTCCAGGTCATAACTCGGTAGGCGGGCTGCAAAGCACAGTAGTTCGCTCACCACGCGCTCGCGGATCCCTGAAGCTGTTGGACCACGAATTGAGTCTTACGCTGCTTACTCACTTGGAGCAGCCCAAACTTCATCTCCATCGTGCGGAGCCAGTTGTCCGCATCGATGGGTTCATCCGCCCTTGAGAATACCGGGGGATGAGTCGTCAGAAAATCGGAGTAGGAGCTCTGTTGACGCTCCTCACGATCTTGACGCCTCTCTGGTCGATACGTATTTGCAATGAGAGTTTGCAGCAACTCCATGTGCTGCTGATGAGAACCCGCCATTGCTGCCACAATATCTGCCAAAGTAACCGTTGGTGGTGGCGGTTGTTGCTGTTGCTGCTGTTGCTGTCCCGAGGAGTCCTCGGGAGGCTGTTGGGAGATCTCTCCCTCCTGACTGGAACCCCCAACGTCCGGGTTGGCACGAGTATGAGTCATTCTGAAATTCAAAACAGCAGTGATCAGCACATGTCATACTTAAAATTCCATATGAAACAGTAGGTATTAAAGTGACGCATGAATAACTTGCACAACATTCACATATATTGATAAAGCATAAACTTTATACAAGATACATTAGTCTCGGGTCTCCCAGAAGTCGTGCTCATGTCGCCACTACCTATACATACACTACTGTCTACACGACATGTCACCGATTACAAAAGTTTGGGTTACATCACCCTAGCTGCCCTACTTGGCAATAGTAACCCCCTACTCGGAGTAGAACTCGACCTCCTGTGGGTCGTCCTCCTCCGGTACCTCTGCTGGTGGCTCTGGGTTTACAACCTCCTCTTCCATCTCGGGTTCTCCCATTGCCGGAAGACCCAAGACCACGGGTACGGCACCTACCACCGTTATGCCCATTACCGGAGGTACGAGGTCCTGCAACGCGTGCACCTCGTCCATAGCCTGGTTTTAGTCCTCTTCCCAGCCTTGCCCTTCCTCAATAGCGTCGTCCCGCTCTTGAGTAAAGACCTCGTTCTGCTGGGTCAGAGCCTGCACCTGTTGTTGCAAAGCCGCAATGTCGATACGGCTTTTCTTCTTCGCCTTCTTCAGACGATGCAACTGATTGTGTTGTTTGTTCAGTCGCTTTATCGTGGGAAGGAGAACATTGCGGAGTGCACTGTGAGCACTCTCGAAATGGTCTCCCCGGCTTGTGCTCACCTTGAGCTTGGCAGCAAGACAATCCGTATGAACAGCTTGGCTGTCCATCACGGCTTTTCCTGCCCTCAATTGGAGACTGTGGTTTGCCTCCGCGGGACTGTACCTTGGGCAACCCGGATCTGTTGCCTCTATGTATCTCACTTCCCACACATGATTAGCTTGTCCCTCCACCGGAACGAGCGTGTATGGAGTGCCCTCCATAGCCCTCACATGTAGCTGGCAGAAACGCGACATGGTGTCACGGGCTGCCACTTGCCACATCCCCTCCGGCTGTCTACCTCTCACCGTAACAGTGAACGGCACCCAACCGGGTGGCGTAGGTCCTGCAGGAACTTTGACATGGATCATCCACGCCTTGTTCCCCTCCTCGCCTTCTTCCTTGGCAAAGTACTGCGGCATCTTGTCGTACCCGAAATATTGAAGCATTTGCCTCAATGCTTCCAGATAGCCGCTGTGGTGAGAACAGTGGGACACCACCCACCCGTTCTCCAACTGTCTATCCGCTGCCATCTGTAGAAACATATTTGAGAAATGTCAAATATTTATTTGAACAGTAAACCATTGAGTTATAACATAAAACATGTCATTGAACTCATAAAACATGGAAACATAGTTCAAACTTAAAGAAATTTGACTGTTGATCTGCTGTCCAATATGACAGCCCTGACCACTTTCCATTTCAACCTGATTTAGACCATGCTAAAGGCAAAACCAATTCTGTAGCTCAACATCAAATTTGAAGTTAACTTCAAAATCTTTCCAGAAAGTATTTTCTTGGCCTGATATGTCCTGGTTCAAAAGTTTTGAGATGCCAAAGTTAACAGAATTTCTGGAGAAAATTGGACAGCACCTCCCTGCTTTAGGTACTGATTTTATCCAAATATTCCAGTTACTTCTGCTCCCAATATGACAAAACTTTCTGTTACAAAGTTGTAACCCATCTCATAAAATTTTCAGAACTACCTCATTTTATATTTTTGGATTTTTATGCAGGAAGTTATGCTCAATTTACAGAGAGTTACAGAGAGTGTTTGCTCTGCCCTGTTTTCTGGACAGTTTCAACTCTACTGCATTTTTCGATTGGTTAGGGGATGAAACACCTCTGGATCTCAACAGAAAAGTTGTAAATATCTTCCAAGACTTTCCAGAAATGTATCATATGACACCAACCTCGAAATAACTCAACCTCTAACCTCTAATTAACTTCAGCCTTAATTCAGCTGAAAACAGGGGACTCTGTCCTTAGTATCCTATAAGTCGAAAACTGGTTAACTTTGAATATCTTGTTCAAGGGAAGGAGTAACGTCAAGTTTTAGTGCTCTGGATTAAAACTTTCAAGTTTTACAATGAAGTTGCTCATTTAGTGGGGTGTGACGTCGATGCGCCACCAGATCATGTCGGTACTACGTCCTCACAAAGAAAAACCTATACCGGACTTAGCCGGCTTCGTTATTTCAGTGGCACTAAGCCTCAAAATCTACCGTTTCGTGGTTAGACTACCTGCAGATAACTCAAACAATCGTCAGACTCGGGTGCACACCGAGCCCGGTATCCATACAGTTCATACACCCGGCCGTCATCACTCGCCCGTATATTCTCAAGCCAAACACGCCTTGAGCTACGTGTTCACGTTGCTGACCATGTGACGGGGTCTCCCAAATTGCCCAAAGCACGCCAGGGACAGACGTTGCTCGAATACCCCAAACGACATGAAGAGTCATAGAGGATACTAAAGCGGGTCGGGTTACCTGCCACCCTGGGGCTCCACCCTTCAGCTTGTGCGCACTAGTGGACAACGCTTACGTACACCCCCCAAGACATAGAACATCCCGAGATGCACGATTATCCGACATAAGCAAATAGGTTAGTATGCCACTTTCTATACACTAATAACATCCTTATGTGGTGTGTTAAACCACAAGCGAGCTCTGATACCACGCTGACACGACCCCACAGTCTTGTCGAGCCAGGATCACGCTAAGGGGTGCTGCGTTGCACAACACTGGATAACACACATCAAAGGTACAAAGCGGAAGCAAATTTTATTACATAAAGAGGTTCATGAACATTTGTACAAAAAAATATGTCCAGTCTACACTCGCGGGCGTAGACTACGCATCGAGTTCACGTTCAGCCCGTGAACGTGTCCCCGCTAGCACGCACACACACTAACACGGCGCCGTGCACGACTCCCACTCGATGGGGTTTCCCTGGGGGGGTTCCGTCTCCTCCTCGGGAGTCCCTTCCTCATAAAACCCTGAAAAAGCTTCAAACACAAGCACTGAGCACGATGGCTCAGCAAGACTGACCCGTCTCTCCTAAACATGAAACTTCTACATGGAGGGTTATAGGTTACATGAGGTAAAATAAGTTGCAAGGACTCGCCTAATTAGTGGAACCTTACTTTCAAGTTTTAGCAGCAGGTTGTGGAGAACTTTATGCTAAGGCACATGAGAGAGCCGCAATCAAACAAGAAACACATTTCTCTCATGTACTTTGCCCAAAGTTGAAAAGAACTTTAGTTAGCTCTAAACTACAACAAGCCATTAACAAGCAAGGTATGTCTTTCAAATCAGCAAACTTTTAACATTTGTCTAGCCTGTTCTTTCTACGTCACGGTACAGTGAACAAGTGGTACTCACTGACCGCGAGGGACGGCAATTATAATCAATTTACACCTGCAGGGTTACCTGAATAACCCGTCACGTACGCCCGTACTCGGTGTTGCCTACAGCAACCATCACGGACGCCGTACGCAACCACCTTTCACCCGTCAGCCAAATATTGAACCGGTCCTATCGTCCCGAGCAAGAGGTCTCTGCACGCGCATCTCAGTGCCGCCAGCCGATTTACATCTCGAGCTCTCAACGTACCCTCTGAACGACAGGCAATGCTTCAATACCCAGCTACCCGAGTTACATCGGTTTCCCGGTTCCCATATAGCCGCTAGGTCCTCGGTACTGTTCTAGCTTGTTCAACAGGCCCGCACACGGCTCGGTCCTCAATCGACACAAGCGGAGCTATAGCACCCAGGCCCCAAAGTCCTGCTGCCCTTACTCTCCGCTCGGTCTTATTTTTCTTGCCATGTGTTTCATTTGCTATTTTTACCCGAGTGATGTGCCTCTAGCCTATTCTCGCGAGTAGTTCCAACTACTCGACTTGTACCGAATCCTACTCCATCTTAGCATTGCAGTGGCTAACGAGGTTTTCAATCTTAATCCCAACCCATGGTTTTCTTGGCTATGCATTTGGGTTTCAAACAAGACTCTAATGCAAGAAATAAGTGGTACTCAAAGGAAGTTCTCAAAACAACAAAAAATTGTAAAGAGGTTAATGCATACCGGAGCTTGCCTTGCTTCTCTTGGTCGTAGGCTAGCTGCCCTTCCGGAGTGACGAAGTCTAAGACTTCGGGTTCCTCCTCAACCTTAGCGACTACATGAGATAACATGTATATGTATTAATTTAAATGCATTTGAATTGAATTTAAACATGTGAAGATTATAAGTCTTACTAGACAAACCCAATGACTCTGAAATTTTTACTGTGGTTTGGATACAACCTAAACAGAGACTTGGCCAAGTTTTATTTGCAGCAAAGCTCATTTGAGCTCTCCACAAATAATTATATACTTGACCTTAATTGGATCTCTTAGGGTGTTTTAGGGATTTTCATGGAGCAAGCCATGACTTTCTGAAAACTAGATTTTCAGAGGTTTCTAATGAAGTTGGTTTCACTTAATTTGAAGGTTCCTAACTAAAGATATGAGCTAATCAATTTCAGAGGAATTTTGAAAATGTTTCTAGACATTTTCTATTTTCTCTGGAACAGTTTCATTGATCACACCATTAGGTGGATAAAAGTAGCTCAAATGGTTCTGAATTTTTTATGGTAGCTCAGGGATACTTTGGTTAACATTCCAGCAAAATTTCAGAATTTTCCTCCAAAGGGTTCTCCAGTTAAAATTCTAAACAGTTTAAATTTTGAAGAATTAATTCTGGAGAATTAAGGATTTTCATAAAGTGAAACTTGATTTGCTGGAAAGTACTCAGAGAGCTTAATACAACAAAATTTGGTTCACTTGATTTGGATTTTTCTAGCCAAAGTTATGTGCATTTGAAGTTTGAACAAAATCTGAAAATCGGGAAAAGTTCAACCGATGCGTGTGGGACCCGGTGTTACGTGTCAGCTCCTCATCGGTCGACACACGCGGCTACTGAGTCCTCTGCATGCAGCCGCACCTGATCCGGTGCCACAGCAGATCCCAATTTTAAATTTCCACCGCTGACAGCGGGGACCCACCGGCTTCTTCTTCCTCCGGCTGTTTTTCGCGCGTCCACGCGCTCAGCTCGCCGGAGCTAACTGCCACTCGCCGGTTCCGGCCACCGATTGAGCTGAAGTTTGCCGCCAGGGGGTTTGCAACGTCAAGGAACACGGTGGTGGGGTTATCTAGGGCTTCCGGTGACCGAAAAATGGCCGGCGACGTGTGGCGGCTTCGGTTGAGCTTCGGCAGTGTTGGCCGGGGTTCTCAGCCCGTCAAAAGCTCGACCGACTAGCCCTACAGCACCAGGGCACGACCAGGAAACTCGGCGCAACCTCAAACTAGCTCGGGAGTGGTCAGAAATACGGTCTCTCCGTGCGACCGAATGAGTCCGCGAAGAACACCCTCGGAAAAGCTCGGATTACGTCGCCCCGATGGGTTTTCATGCAACGGATGCTAAAGGGATTTTGATCGCCAGCTAGTCTAGCTTCTACATGCAAGATTTGAGGACCTATGGAGAATAAGAGAGGGAGAATTTGCAGAAACTGTACCGGCTGCTCAGGTTGAACTTGCCGGAGCCAAATCTTCAAATTCGTCGTCGATGCTGCACGGTCTGCTCCAAGACTTGGAGAAGAGTAGCACCACCGTAGCACGCTCCTGTAGCCGTGATCGCTCGGCCGTGAAAACCCCTGCGGAGGGCTGTCCACGAGCGCTCGATCGTCAGCTGAAGCTCGATCGCGGCGGAGCGGACTGTGGAAGGGCAAAGGAGGCCGAAGCTCACTCGTTTCTGGGTTGGGGACGCGAGCAGCGAGTGCACCGTGCCGTTTTGCAGCTCAGGGGGAGATGGCGCGGTTGATTCAGCATGTTTCCCGATTGAGCCGAGGTAGCGGAGGAAGGAGAGCGCCGTTCGGTGTTTGCACGCGAGGAGGAGAAGGAAAACGGGGTTTGCTTCGGCAGAGGGCGTGGAGCACGTTAAGAAGGGCTCGGGACCGACCCTGGGCGCCAGCGCGTGGAAGCATGAAGCAGCTGGTGGCGCCTGGCTCCCCTCGGTGGCA
Source organism: Neostapfia colusana (assembly GCA_030760725.1). Lineage (NCBI taxonomy): Eukaryota > Viridiplantae > Streptophyta > Magnoliopsida > Poales > Poaceae > Neostapfia > Neostapfia colusana. The sequence continues at coordinate 6,830,133 of JASWHV010000012.1, read as the reverse complement.
CACGAGCAGCCCTTGGTGGCTTCGAACAGAACAGGGGCAAAGTCCTTTGCTTCAGGTGCAAGTGTTGATCTGCCACTCTAAGACATGTATGTCCCAACCCCTTTTAACCTCTGAAATTAACTTTTCTCCACTGCTCTAAACAGTAGAGACCAAATTAACCTCAGGCATTTGAATTATCTACCCCTGGGCCATTTGAATGGGATAGAATTCAAATTGGTTTGTGTTTGACTGAATTTCAGCACATATGCAGTTTGAAATTCAAATAAAGTTTGAATTTGCTAAACTTAGCTCATGTCAAGATCAACTCCAAATGGAGTGAAAATTGGTGTGTGAGTTCACAAAAATGTGCTGAGTATGCCTCCCACTTTTGAATTCATGGGATGAAAACAGTTTGAATTTGAATTTGAGTTCAAACCACCCTCTTTCTATCTATACCCAAAAGGACTTCAAAAAGGTTTTGAATTTGGGTGAAACTTGGCATTGACATTCCTAGCAAGGTATAGGAGTTTTTCATATGCCCAGCCCCTATATGATGCATGCGGGAAATGCCACTTTTGCATTGTGTGAGTTTGTTCTCTAATGATCATGTTGATGGTGTTTACTTGCTCTTCAAATGTGTTCATCAAGTTTCTTCAAATGAAGTGTGTGTGTGGGGTGATGAACACTTGAATATGTACCAAAAACTTAGGCCCTTACATATAAGTTTGTTAAGATCCAAAACAAATTGATTAGGACTCTTATTTGAGCTCCAATTGGAGTAGGACTCTCCCCCCTTATAAATAGAACCCAAAACCCCCTTGACCGTAATCCCTTTCCTTTTTCCCCCTCCCAAGTCGACGACTTGGAGGCCCTAGCCCCCAACTCGCTGAGTTGGACACCCCCCCTCGCCTGAGTTCAGTCGCCGGTGAGCCCGCCGACGAGCTCCGTCATGCCTCGCCGTCGCCAGAAAAGAGCCGACGATCATACGGGAAGTGAGGTAGGTCTTCGCTACCCATCTTACGACATCGTTGCTGTTTCCACGCATCTGTTTTCTGTAAGGGCCTCAGTTTTTGACACACATTTGCAGTGTTCATCACCACACCACACACCTCATTTGAGGAAGAATGATGAACACAAATGAAGAGCAAGTAACAATTATCAACATGCTCATTAGAGAACAAACTTACACATTGCAAAAGTGGTATTTCCCACATGTGATATAGATGGGCTGGACATATGAAAACTCCTACACTTTACTAAGGATGTCCATGCCAAGTTTCACCCAAATTCAAAACCTTTTTGAGGTCAGTTTGGGTATAGTTAGGAAGAGGGCAGTTTGAAACCATATTCAAATTCAAACTGTTTTTATCCAATGAATTTAAAAGTGGGGGGCATATTCTTACTCAGCACATTTTTGTGAGCTCACACACCAATTTTCACTCCATTTGGAGTTGATCTTGACATGAGCTAAGTGGGAGAAATTCAAACTTTATTTGAATTTCAAACTGAACTTGTGCTGAAATTCATTCAAACCAAACCTCATTTGAACTTTGATCAATTCAAATGGCTCATGGGTGAATAATTTGAATTGCCAAGGGTAGTATGGGGTTCACTGTTTACAACAGTGATTAAGAGTAAATTTCAGAGGTTAAAACTGGAGGTGGGACCCACATGTCAGCCACTGCTCAGATCAAACTGACTGAGACTTTCTCACTCGGGTCGCCGAGCCGCAGCGGTGATCGCCACCGAGGCCAGCCGCCGCGCCACCAGCTGCTTGCCCACGCGCGGGCATGAGGCGGTGCAGAGCCTTCTTAAGGCGCCTGCCCCCTCCTCGGCCGAGGCACCATCGTTCTTCCCCGCAAGAACTCAGCGCCGACCGAAAACTTCCGCAGCTCGGACTTGATCGGAGAACGCCGATCGCAGCTCCCTCCTTCCACTCCAGAGCCCCAGCAAGGTACTAGAGACCTTCCTCCATCCTCCCCGTTGCTAGAATTCGATTGAAACCGAGTGATATCGGCTGTGCCGGAAGATCAAAATCGGAACTTGGAATCGCCGCGCCTCGGGCTCTCGTGGACAGCCCAACCAGGGCGTTGTCACGCCCGAGCCAAGGCACCCTTGGACGCGCGGGTGACCGGTGCTGCTCATCCCCGAGCCACAGCTCGAGTGGTTGCTCACCGGCGGCGAATTTCCACTTTTCCCCTTTCTGTGTGCAGAACGACCTTCGGGTACGGTTCTGTTTAATTCGTGCTCTAGAAAGGATTAGAGGGCCTCAGGCCGCTCTCACACGAGCTAGACACGGTAACGCACAAGTTGTCTTCACAACTCTGGGCCGGAGAACCTCTGTGCCCGGCGTAATTTAAGGTCTACTAATGGCGGAACGAACGGGCGGCATCGGGCGCACGGTGAGGACCTATTTCGGGCCTTCCCCGAGCTGCCTCGAGCTCATGTCGACCTTCTCTGAGGTCCACTGATGCTCCCCGACCGAATTCCCAAGTAGCTGAGGTGCTAGGGTGGTCAGCCGACATGGCCGAAATCGTTCTGAGGTGGCGGCTCGTCGCCGACCATGCTCCGGCCGTTGTCATGAGCAGCTAACCCTAGAATCCTGTTCTCCGTGTAAAAGTAGGCAGGGGCGGCCAGAATCGAGAAGTTTGGAGCTGTACAGAAGCCGGCGGCGAGCTCTCCGGCGAGATCCCTCGGCGGCGGAGCGCGGGCGTCGCGAGGTTGAAGAAGGGGGTGGACCCCAGCTGTCAGCGGCCGATATTTTGAATCGGGATCCGGCTGCGGCCAGGATCGGGTGTGCTGGCGCGCAAAATCCTTGTGGGCCGCGATGTGCCATCGCCTAGGTGTGTGACGCGTGTCCCCTGGGCCCACGCGCGAGTTTAAACTTTTTCCCGATTTTCAGATTTCCTTCAAACTTCAAATCCTTATAACTTTGGCTAGAAAGCTCCAAATTGAGTGAACCAAATTTTGCTGGATTCAGCTCTCTGAGTACTTTCCAGAAAATCAAGTTTCACTTCATGAAATTCCTTAGTTCTCCAGAATTAATTCCTTAAAATTTAAACTGTTAGGAATTTTAACTGGAGAATCCTTTGGAGGAAAATCCTGAAATTTTGCTGAGATGTTCACCAAAATATCCTTGAACTACCATAAAAATTTCAGATCCATTTGAGCTCATTTAATCCACCTAATGGTGTGATTAGTAAAACTGTTCCAGAGAAAATAGAAAATGTTCAGAAACATTTTCAGAATTTTCTCTCAAATTGTTTAGCTCATATCTTTAGTTAGAGACTTCCAAATTAAGTGAGACCAACTCCATTAGAACCCTCTGAAAATCTAGTTTTCAGAAATTCATAGTTTGTCTCATGAAAATTCCTAGAACACCCTAAGAGTTCCAATTAAGGTCAAGGACATAATTATTTGTGGAGGCCTCAAATGAGCTTTGCTGCAACTAAAACTTGACCGGGTCTCTGTTTAGGTTGTAACCAAGCCACAGTAAAAGTTTCACAGTCATTAGGTCTATCTAGCAAAGGTTATAGACTTCACAACTTCAAACTTAATACAAATGCATTAAATTAATACATGTATTGTTTCTATCATGTAGTCGCTAAGGTCGAGGAGGAACCCGAAGTCCTAGACTTCGTTACTCCGGAGGAACAGCTAGCCTACGACCAAGAGCAGCAAGGCAAGCCCCGGTTTGCATTAACCTTTTTACAAATGTTTATTGTTTTGAGCACATCTTTGAATATTGTTCTTTGCATTAGAGTCTTGATTGGAAACCCAACTGCACAGCCAAGAAAACCATGGGTTGGGTTTAGGATTGAAAACCTCGTTAGCCACTGCATTGCTAGGATAGAGTAGGATTCGGTACAAGTCGAGTAGTTGGAACTACTCGCGAGAATAGGCTAGAGGCACATTGCTCGGGTAGAGATAGCACATGATACACATGGCAAGAAAATGAGACCGAGCGGAGAGTAAGGGCAGCAGGACTTTGGGGCCTGTGTGCTGTAGCTCCGCTTGTGTCGGTTGAGGACCGAGCCGTGTGCGGGCCTGTTGAACAAGCTAGAACAGTACCGAAGACCTACCGGCTATATGGGAACCGGGAAACTGATGTAACTCGGGTAGCTGGGTATTGAGGCATTGCCCATCGTTCAGAGGGTAGGTTGAGAGCTCGAGGTGTAAATCGGCTGGCGGCACAGAGATGCGCGTGCAGAGACGTCTTGCTCGGGACGATGGGACCGGTTCAATATTTGGCTAACGGGTGAAAGGTAGTCACGTACGGCGTCCGTGATGGTTGTTGTAGGCAACATCGAGTACGGGCGTACGTGACGGGTTGTTCGGGTAACCCTGCAGGTGTAAATCGATTATAATCGCCGTCCCTCGCGGTCAGTGAGTACCACTTGTTCACTGTACCGTGACGTAGAAAGAACAGGCTAGTTACATGTTAAAATGTTGCTGATTGAAAGCTGGACATTGATTGTTAATGATATGCTGTAGCTTAGAGCTAATTAAAGTTCTTTTCAACTTTGGGCAAAGTACATGAGAGAAATGCGTTTCTTGTTTGATTGCGGCTCTCTCATGTGCCTTAGCGTAAAGTTCTCCACAACCTGCTGCTAAAACTTGAAAGTAAGGTTCTACTAATTAGGCGAGTCCTTGCAAATGATTTTTACCTCATGCAACCCATTACCTCATGTAGAAGTTCCATGTTTAGGTGAGACGGGTCAGACTTGCTGAGCCTTCGTGCTCACTGCTTGTGTTTGAAGCTTTTGCAGGGTTCTATGAGGAAGGGACTCCCGAAGAGGAGACGGAACCCCAGGAGGGGAACCCCGTCGAGTGGGAGTCGTGCACGCCGCAGAGTTAGTGTGCGTGTGTGCTAGCAAGGACACGTTCGAGGGCTGAACGTGCACTTGATGCTTAGTCTACGCCCGCGAGTGTAGACTGAACTTATTTTGATGTAAACATGTTCATAAACTTGTTTATGTAATGAAACTTTCGCTTCCGCTTTGCACCTTTGACGTGTGTTATACGGTGCTGTGCAACGCAGCACCCCTCAGCGTGATCCTGGCTCGACAGGACCAATGGGGTCGTGTCAGCGTGGTATCAGAGCCCGCTTGAGGTTTAACACAGTACAAAGGTCTTCTTTTTCAAAAATCCAGTGAGGAACGAGTTAGTAGCCCGTATAAGGATGTTATTAGCATATAGAAAGTGGCATATTAACCTATTTGTTATGTCGGAAAATCGTGCATCTCGGGACATTCATGTCTTGGGGGGTGCACGTAAGCGCTGTCCACCAGTGCGCACAAGCTGAAGGGTGGAGCCCCACGGGTGGCAGGTAACCCGACCCGCTTTAGTATCCTCTACGACTCTTCATGTCATTTGGGGTATTCGAGCAACGTCTGTCCCTAGTGCGCGTGGTGCAACATGGGAGACCCCGTCACGTGGTCTGAAACGTGAACACGTAACTCAAGGCGTGTTTGGCTTGAGAACATCCGGGCGAGTGATGACGGCCGGGTGTACGAACTGTATGGATTCCGGGCTCGGTGTGCAGCCGAGTCTGATGATTGTTTGAGTTTCTGCAGATAGCCTGACCACGAAATGGTAGACGTGTAGCATCCGTGTGCGAGTGACGTTTAGTGCCACTGAAATAACGAAGCCGGCTAAGTCCGGTATAGGTTTTTCTTTGTGAGGACATAGTACCGACAAAATCTGGTGACGCATCGACGTCACACCCAATTAAATAAACAACTTCATTGTAAAAAAAAAACTGGAAGGTTTTAATCCAAAGTAGAAAAACTTGATGTAACTCCTTCCCTTGAACAGGATATTCAAAGTTAATAAGCTTTCAGCTTATAGGATGTTAAGGACAGAGCACTCTGTTTTCAGCTGAATCAAGGCTGAAGTTAATCAGAGGTTAGAGGTTGAGTTCTTTCGAGGTTGGGGTCGTATGATACATTTCTGGAAAGCGTTGGAATAGCTTTACAACCCTTCTGTTGAGGTCCAAAGGTGTTTCATCCCTTGACCACTCGAAAAATGCAGTAGAGTTGAAACTGTCCAGAAAACAGGACAGAGCAAAGACTCTCTGTAAACTCTCTGTAAATTAAGCATAACTTCCTGCTTAAAAATCCAAAAATAGGAAATGAGGTACTTCTGGAAAGCTTATTAGATGGGTTACGACTTTGTAACAGAAAGTTTTGTCGGATTGGGAACAGAATTAACTGGGATTCTTGGATTAATTCAGTACCTAAAGCAGGGAGGTGCTGTCCAATTGATTCCAGAAATTCTGTTAACTTTGACATCTCATAACTTTTGAACCAGGACAGATCTTAGGTCAACCAAATACTTTCTGGAAAGCTATTGAAGTTAACTTTAACTTTTATGTTGAGCTCCAGAATTGGTTTTACTTTAACATGGCCTAAATCAGGTTGGTGTGGAAACTGGTCAAGGCTGTCATGGGAACAGCAGATCAGCAGTCAAATTTGTTTAAAATTTGAACTGTGTTTCCAAGTTTTAAGGGTTCAATGACATGTTTTATGTTATAACTCAGGGGTTTACTGTTTAAATAAATATTTGACATTTCTCAAATATATTTTTACAGATGGCAGCAGATAAACGGTTGGAGAACGGGTGGGTAGTTTCCCACTGCTCTGACCGTAGCTGCTACCCGGAAGCATTGTGGCAAATGCTCCAATATTTCGGGTACAACCAGATGCCGCAATACTTCGCCAAGGAAGAAGGCGAAGAGGGGAACAAGACGTGGACGATCCATGTCGAGGTTCCTGCAGGACCTACGCCACCCGGTTGGGTGCCATTCACCGTCACGGTGAGAGGAAGACAACCGGAAGGGATGTGGCAAGTGGCAGCCCGTGACACTATGTCACGTTTCTGCCAACTACACGTGCAGGCTATGGAGGGAACTCCATACGCACTCGTTCCGGTGGAGGGACGAGCTCAGCATGTGTGGGAGGAGAGGTACCTGGAGGCAACAGACCCGAATTGCCCAAGGTACAACCCCGCGGAGGCAAACCTCAGCCTCCAAATGAGGGTGGGAAACGCTGTGATGGACAGCCAAGCTGTTCATACAGAGCATCTCGCCACCAAGCTCAAGGAGAGCACAAGCCGTGGAGATCATTTTGAGAGTGCTCACAGCACACTCCGCAATGTACTCCTTCCGACGATCAAGCGACTGAATGAACAACACAATCAGTTGCGTCGTCTGAAGAAGGCAAAGAAGAAGAGCCGTGTTGACATCGCGGCGTTGCAAGGGCTGGTGCAGACCCTAACCCAGCAGAATGAGGACCTTGCTCAAGAGCGGGATGACGCTATTGAGGAAGGACAAGGCTGGGAAGAGGACTACAACCAGGCTATGGACGAGGTGCATGCATTGCAGGACCTCGTGCCCCCGGTATTGGGCGTACCGGTAGTCTTGAGTCTTCCAGCCATGGGAGAACCCGGAATGGGAGAAGAGGTGGTAGACCCCGAGCCACCAGCAGAGGTACCGGAGGAGGACGACCCACAGGAGGTCGAGTTCTACTCCGAGTAGGGGGTTACGGTTGCCAAGTAGGGCAGCTAGGGTAGCGTAACCCAACTTTTGTAATCGGTGACATGTCGTGTAGACAGTAGTGTATGTATAGGTAGTGACGACATGAGCACGACTTCTCGGAGATCCGAGAATAATGTATCTTGTATAAAGTTTATGCTTTATCAATATATGTGAATGTTGTGCAAATTAATCATGTGTCACTTCAATACCTACTGTTGCGTATGGAATTTTAAGAAAGACATGTGCTAATTGCTGCTGTTTTGAATTTCAGAATGACGCGTACTCGTGCCAACCCTGACGTTGGGGGTACCAGTCAAGGGGGAGAGACCTCCCAACCACCTCCCGAGGACTCCTCGGGACAGCAGCAGCAACAGCAACAGCAAACACCGCCACCACCACTACCAACGGTTACATTGGCCGACATTGTCGCGGCAATGGCGGGCTCGCATCAGCAGCACACAGAGTTGCTGCAGACTCTCATCGCCAATACGTCTCGCCCAGAGAGACGTCAAGAGCGTGAGGAGCGCCAACAGAGCTCCTATTCCGACTTCCTGGCGACTCATCCCCCTGTATTCTCAAGGGCGGATGAACCACTTGACGCGGACAACTGGCTCCGCGCCATAGAGATGAAGTTTGGGCTGCTCCAAATCAGCGAGCAGCGCAAGACTCAGTTCGCGGTCCAGCAGCTCCAAGGATCCGCGAGCGCGCGGTGGGCCAACTTCTGTGCTTCACAGCCCACCGACCGAGTGATGACCTGGGCGGAGTTCCGGACGGCCTTCAGGGCCTATCATATACCGCCAGGTCTGATGAAGAGGAAGACGCAGGAGTTCTTACACCTGCAACAAGGGAGCCGGAACGCGCTGGAATACTCCAGGGCGTTCAACGATCTCGCGCTCTATGCGTCGTATCACGCGGATACAGACGAGAAGCGGCGAGACCATTTTTACCAGGGGCTTAACCCGCTCCTGAAGGACAAGTTGGCGATGTTCAATCGCGGCAGCCTCAACGACATCATTGATGCTGCGATTGTTCAGGAGGACTCCGGCAAGGAGTTGGCGGCGGCAGAGCGAAAGCGAAGCGCGCCACAGAGCAGCGGAGAAGGAGGCGGTCCTTCTCAGAAGTTTCGGATGGTGAATCGCCCACCATCGGGCCCACGCTGGCAGCCACCACAGCGGTCGATGCCGTTCCGCAGTCGGCCGTACTCTTCACCGGCATTCCGGCCGGCACTGCCAGTACCACCGCAACAACAACAGCAGCAGCGGGCGATGCCACGTGCGTTTGCACCTCCGCAACGCATGCCGGGCTTTCGTCCACCGAGTACTCCACCAGCAGCGGCCACATGTTACAAGTGTGGTCGTCCAGGACACTTCGCAAGCAGTTGCCCGGAGAGGCAAGGCGGCGGAGTGGCACCACAGTTTCCGGGGAGGAATCAACCCCGGAACCCTACTAATGCGCGGCGGGCAAACCCTAGGCCCGGCACTGTCCACCAGCTTGCCATTGAGGACGTGCCGGAGGGCGAGCCAATCCTTGCGGGTATGTTCCAACTCCACCAGCATCCCGCTATAGTACTGTTTGATTCAGGCGCCACGCATAATTTTATTAGCCAAGCTTTCATTGCTAAACACAGTTTGCCAATACTACCCACCGATAGTCCATATTTAATTTGTTCACCAGGTGGGAAGATTTCAGCAAGCGTAATGGTCTCCAAAGCACCATTATGCTTAGCGGGTAGAGTGTACCCCATGTCTCTCATTATCTTAGAGGGACAGAAGGTCGATGTCATCCTAGGGATGTCGTGGTTAACCCGCCACGGCGCTGTTTTAGACACCGTCCTTCGAGTCGTGCACTTAAACTCAGAAGTGCACGGTTCTCACTCATTAATTCTGGACAGTCCAGAAATAAAACTTCCAAGTGTCTATCAAGCCACAACCATCAGATTGGAAGACATTCCAGTGGTCCGAGAGTTCCCTGATGTATTCCCGGACGATTTGCCGGGGATGCCACCCGATAGAGAGGTGGAGTTCAAAATTGAACTCGCACTGGGAACCATGCCAATATCCCGAAGGCCGTACAAGATGGCGCCCAAGGAGTTGGCTGAACTGAAGACTCAGCTCACGGACCTTCTGGCGAAGGGTTTTAATAGGCCGAGCTCCTCGCCATGGGGCTGTTCGGCATTATTTGTCAAAAAGAAGGATGAAACGTTGCGGCTTTGCGTGGACTACCGTCCATTAAATGCCATAACCATCAAGAACAAGTACCCGTTGCCACGGATCGACATGTTGTTTGATCAGTTGGTCGAAGCAAAGATCTTTTCCAAGATGGATTTAAGATCCGGGTACCATCAGATTAAGATAAGGGCGGAGGACATTCCAAAGACAGCTTTCTCGACAAGGTACGGACTTTATGAGTACCTGGTCATGTCCTTTGGCCTCACCAATGCTCCAGCTCACTTCATGTACTTAATGAACTCGGTGTTCATGCCGGAGCTGGACAAGTTTGTCGTGGTCTTCATCGACGACATCCTGGTATATTCCAAGTCGGAGGAAGATCACAAGAAACATCTGCGTATAGTCTTGCAACGGCTGCGGGATCACAAGTTATACGCGAAATTCAGCAAATGCGAGTTTTGGATATCGCAAGTGCCTTTCCTCGGGCATATCATCTCAGCGGAGGGTATCGCTGTGGACCCGAGCAAGATCACGCAAGTGCTGAATTGGAAATCCCCGAGAACTGTTCATGAGGTACGGAGTTTCCTCGGACTCGCGGGATATTATCGGAGGTTCATTCCGAACTTCTCGAAGATTGCCAAGCCAATGACAGAGCTGCTGAAGAAGGCTACCAAATATGTTTGGAGTCCAGCATGTGAAGCAGCATTCAAGGCTTTAGTCAAGCACCTGACATCAGCACCGGTTTTGGCGCAGCCATACACAACAAAACCGTTCGATGTGTACTGCGACGCATCCGGCATTGGGCTCGGGTGTGTGCTGATGCAAGACCGAAGAGTGGTCGCGTATGGATAACGGCAGCTTAGGAACCATGAGCAGAATTATCCAACTCATGACTTGGAGCTCGCTGCCGTGGTACTTGCACTGAAGATGTGGAGGCACTACCTACTCGGTAACCTCGTACATTTATATACCGACCACAAAAGCCTCAAGTACATATTCACTCAGAAGGAGCTGAACATGAGGCAACGAAGATGGTTAGAACTGATAAAGGATTACGAAATGGAGATCCATTATCATCCGGGCAAGGCAAACGTTGTGGCAGATGCGCTGAGCCGCAAGTCACACATCAATAATCTGACCATCACACCGTTGGAAGAGAGCGAACCACCACTCTATGTGATTCCACACGGAGCTCTCTACAACCTAGCTTTGATCCCCACCATCCGTGAAGAGATAGCGGCAGCCCAGAAGAATGACAAGGGCATGTCACATTTGCGGAGACGTATAGACAGTGGGGAGTTGAAATGTTTCCGGAAGGACGGAGACGGCGTCCTGTGGTTCAAGGACCGGATTGTCGTACCCCGAAACCCGGAGTTACGGAAGAAAATCTTTGATGAGGCTCACTTATCAAAATTTTCTATTCACCCCGGCAGCAACAAAATGTATCAAGAACTCAGAAGAAAGTTTTGGTGGACACGGATGAAGCGAGAGACTGCAAAATATGTGTCCGAGTGTGATACATGTCGAAGGGTGAAGGCAGACCACATGCGGAAACCGGGACTGCTGCAACCACTGGGCATTCCTGCCTGGAAGTGGGAGGACGTGAGCATGGATTTCGTCGTCGGTTTACCCACCACCTTACAGAAACATGATTCGGTGTGGGTGATCGTCGATCGGCTCACCAAAGTTGCCCATTTCATCCCGGTCAACACCAACTACAACGCCAAGAAGTACGCTGAACTGTACATCTCACGGATCCTATGCTTAAATGGCGTACCCCGTACCATCATATTGGACCGGGGCACTTTATTTGTGTCCCGTTTTTGGGAGCAGCTACACGCTGCCTTGGGGACGAAGCTGATCCGTAGTTCATCCTACCACCCGCAGACGGATGGACAAACCGAGCGGGTAAATCAGATTCTAGAAGACATGCTACGAGCTTGCGCTATCGACCACGGCAAGAATTGGGATGATCACTTGCCGTTAGCCGAGTTCTCGTACAACAATGGGTACCAAGCCAGCATCAAGATGGAGCCCTACGAGGCGCTATACGGGAGAAAATGCCGCACACCATTGAACTGGTGTGAGTCTGGCGAAAGGGTTACCTTCGGGATTGACCTTGTCAACAACGCGGAAGAAAAGGTTCGACTAATTCAAGTGAACCTAAAAGCCGCTCAATCCCGTCAGAAACAGTATGCGGACCGGAGAAGGCGCCCATTACAATTCGAAGTTGGGGACCACGTATATCTACGGGTGTCTCCAATGAAGGGTGTGAATAGATTTGGGGTGAGGGGAAAGTTAGCACCCCGCTTCATCGGTCCATTCCAGATTACCGAAAGATGTGGACCGGTGGCATACCGGCTGAAATTACCAGAAGCACTTTCCGGTGTGCACGACGTCTTTCACATTTCCCAGCTGACGAAGTGTCTCAAGCTATCAACTACCGTTCAGCTGGAAGACATTGAAGAACTGCAACCGGATCTCACCTATCGGGAGGAACCGGTGCAGATTATTGATGAAAAGGCCCGAACCACACGCAACCGTACGTTGTGGTTCTACAAGGTTCTATGGAGTAATCACTCCATGGACGAAGCGACATGGGAGCGCGAAGAATTCCTTCGCACTAACTACCCCGACTTTTTCACGTCGCATATCCGGTAATTTTCCACCGTCCTCTCTCTCATTTTCACTTTATAATCTCGGGACGAGATTCTTTTAAGGGGGGAGGAATGTAAGGGCCTCAGTTTTTGACACACATTTGCAGTGTTCATCACCACACCACACACCTCATTTGAGGAAGAATGATGAACACAAATGAAGAGGAAGTAACAATTATCAACATGCTCATTAGAGAACAAACTTACACATTGCAAAAGTGGTATTTCCCACATGTGATATAGATGGGCTGGACATATGAAAACTCCTACACTTTACTAAGGATGTCCATGCCAAGTTTCACCCAAATTCAAAACCTTTTTGAGGTCAGTTTGGGTATAGTTAGGAAGAGGGCAGTTTGAAACCATATTCAAATTCAAACTGTTTTTATCCAATGAATTTAAAAGTGGGGGGCATATTCTTACTCAGCACATTTTTGTGAGCTCACACACCAATTTTCACTCCATTTGGAGTTGATCTTGACATAAGCTAAGTGGGAGAAATTCAAACTTTATTTGAATTTCAAACTGAACTTGTGCTAAATTCATTCAAACCAAACCTCATTTGAACTTTGATCAATTCAAATGGCTCATGGGTGAATAATTTGAATTGCCAAGGGTAGTATGGGGTTCACTGTTTACAACAGTGATTAGGAGTAAATTTCAGAGGTTAAAACTGGAGGTGGGACCCACATGTCAGCCACTGCTCAGATCAAACCGACTGAGACTTTCTCACTCGGGTCGCCGAGCCGCAGCGTTTGATCGCCACCGAGGCCAGCCACCGCGCCACCAGCTGCTTGCCCACGCGCGGGCATGAGGCGGTGCAGAGCCTTCTTAAGGCGCCTGCCCCCCTCCTCGGCCGAGGCACCATCGTTCTTCCCCGCAAGAACTCAGCGCCGGCCGAAAACTTCCGCAGCTCGGACTTGATCGGAGAACGCCGATCGCAGCTCCCTCCTTCCACTCCAGAGCCCCAGCAAGGTACTAGAGACCTTCCTCCATCCTCCCCGTTGCTAGAATTCGATTGAAACCGAGTGATATCGGCTGTGCCGAAAGATCAAAATCGGAACTTGGAACCGCCGCGCCTCGGGCTCTCGTGGACAGCCCAACCAGGGCCTTGTCACGCCCGAGCCAAGGCACCCTTGGACGCGCGGGTGACCGGTGCTGCTCATCCCTGAGCCACAGCTCGAGTGGTTGCTCACCGGCGGCGAATTTCCACTTTTCCCCTTTCTGTGTGCAGAACGACCTTCGGGTACGGTTCTGTTTAATTCGTGCTCTAGAAAGGATTAGAGGGCCTCAGGCCGCTCTCACACGAGCTAGACACGGTAACGCACAAGTTGTCTTCACAACTCTGGGCCGGAGAACCTCTGTGCCCGGCGTAATTTAAGGTCTACTAATGGCGGAACGAACGGGCGGCATCGGGCGCACGGTGAGGACCTATTTCGGGCCTTCCCCGAGCTGCCTCGAGCTCATGTCGACCTTCTCTGAGGTCCACTGATGCTCCCCGACCGAATTCCCAAGTAGCTGAGGTGCTAGGGTGGTCAGCCGACATGGCTGAAATCGTTCTGAGGTGGCGGCTCGTCGCCGACCATGCTCCGGCCGTTGTCATGAGCAGCTAACCCTAGAATCCTGTTCCCCGAGTAAAAGTAGGCAGGGGCGGCCAGAATCGAGAAGTTTGGAGCTGTACAGCAGCCGGCGGCGAGCTCTCCGGCGAGATCCCTCGGCGGCGGAGCGCGGGCGTCGCGAGGTTGAAGAAGGGGGTGGACCCTAGCTGTCAGCGGCCGATATTTTGAATCGGGATCCGTCTGCGGCCAGGATCGGGTGTGCTGGCACGCAAAATCCTTGTGGGCCGCGATGTGCCATCGCCTAGGCGTGTGACGCGTGTCCCCTGGGCCCACGCGCGAGTTTAAACTTTTTCCCGATTTTCAGATTTCCTTCAAACTTCAAATCCTTATAACTTTGGCTAGAAAGCTTCAAATTGAGTGAACCAAATTTTGCTGGATTCAGCTCTCTGTTTACTTTCCAGAAAATCAAGTTTCACTTCATGAAATTCCTTAGTTCTCCAGAATTAATTCCTTAAAGTTTAAAATGTTAGGAATTTTAACTGGAGAATCCTTTGGAGGAAAATCCTGAAATTTTGCTGAGATGTTCACCAAAATATCCTTGAACTACCATAAAAATTTCAGATCCATTTGAGCTCATTTAATCCACCTAATGGTGTGATTAGTAAAACTGTTCCAGAGAAAATAGAAAATGTTCAGAAACATTTTCAGAATTTTCTCTGAAATTGTATAGCTCATATCTTTAGGTAGAGACTTCCAAATTAAGTGAGACCAACTCCATTAGAACCCTCTGAAAATCTAGTTTTCAGAAAGTCATAGTTTGTCTCATGAAAATTCCTAGAACACCCTAAGAGTTCCAATTAAGGTCAAGGACATAATTATTTGTGGAGGCCTCAAATGAGCTTTGCTGCAACTAAAACTTGACCAGGTCTCTGTTTAGGTTGTAACCAAGCCACAGTAAAAGTTTCACAGTCATTAGGTCTATCTAGCAAAGGTTATAGACTTCACAACTTCAAACTTAATACAAATGCATTAAATTAATACATGTATTGTTTCTATCATGTAGTCGCTAAGGTCGAGGAGGAACCCGAAGTCCTAGACTTCGTTACTCCGGAGGAACAGCTAGCCTACGACCAAGAGCAGCAAGGCAAGCCCCGGTTTGCATTAACCTTTTTACAAATGTTTATTGTTTTGAGCACATCTTTGAATATTGTTCTTTGCATTAGAGTCTTGATTGGAAACCCAACTGCACAGCCAAGAAAACCATGGGTTGGGTTTAGGATTGAAAACCTCGTTAGCCACTGCATTGCTAGGATAGAGTAGGATTCGGTACAAGTCGAGTAGTTGGAACTACTCGCGAGAATAGGCTAGAGGCACATTGCTCGGGTAGAGATAGCACATGATACACATGGCAAGAAAATGAGACCGAGCGGAGAGTAAGGGCAGCAGGACTTTGGGGCCTGTGTGCTGTAGCTCCGCTTGTGTCGGTTGAGGACCGAGCCGTGTGCGGGCCTGTTGAACAAGCTAGAACAGTACCGAAGACCTACCGGCTATATGGGAACCGGGAAACTGATGTAACTCGGGTAGCTGGGTATTGAGGCATTGCCCGTCGTTCAGAGGGTAGGTTGAGAGCTCGAGGTGTAAATCGGCTGGCGGCACAGAGATGCGCGTGCAGAGACCTCTTGCTCGGGACGATGGGACCGGTTCAATATTTGGCTAACGGGTGAAAGGTAGTCACGTACGGCGTCCGTGATGGTTGTTGTAGGCAACATCGAGTACGGTCGTACGTGACGGGTTGTTCGGGTAACCCTGCAGGTGTAAATCGATTATAATCGCCGTCCCTTGTGGTCAGTGAGTACCACTTGTTCACTGTACCGTGACGTAGAAAGAACAGGCTAGTTACATGTTAAAATGTTGCTGATTGAAAGCTGGACATTGATTGTTAATGATATGCTGTAGCTTAGAGCTAATTAAAGTTCTTTTCAACTTTGGGCAAAGTACATGAGAGAAATGCGTTTCTTGTTTGATTGCGGCTCTCTCATGTGCCTTAGCGTAAAGTTCTCCACAACCTGCTGCTAAAACATGAAAGTAAGGTTCTACTAATTAGGCGAGTCCTTGCAAATGATTTTTACCTCATGCAACCCATTACCTCATGTAGAAGTTCCATGTTTAGGTGAGACGGGTCAGACTTGCTGAGCCTTCGTGCTCACTGCTTGTGTTTGAAGCTTTTGCAGGGTTCTATGAGGAAGGGACTCCCGAAGAGGAGACGGAACCCCAGGAGGGGAACCCCATCGAGTGGGAGTCGTGCACGCCGCAGAGTTAGTGTGCGTGTGTGCTAGCAAGGACACGTTCGAGGGCTGAACGTGCACTTGATGCTTAGTCTACGCCCGCGAGTGTAGACTGAACTTATTTTGATGTAAACATGTTCATAAACTTGTTTATGTAATGAAACTTCCGCTTCCGCTTTGCACCTTTGACGTGTGTTATACGGTGCTGTGCAACGCAGCACCCCTCAGCGTGATCCTGGCTCGACAGGACCAATGGGGTCGTGTCATTTTCTTCGCTCCCTTCGAACAGAAACTTTTTCGTGTGGACAGATCACATTTTGATCGGGTTTTTGATGGTGGAATTGATCTAGATCTTGATTCAAGATCATCACCACGTCCACACTTGATCCCTACACCCTTGTTCATCATAAAACCCCATGAAAGCCCATTAAAACATGCAAGAACACGTGCAAACTGGTTTAATAAAACAACACCATAGGATTTGCATTCATCTACACCATTGCATCTTGAGTAGAGTTGTGCATGATGTTTGATTGCTGCAAATTTTGTATGTGCATGGTCGTGAGTAGGAGGATAAGCTCAGGAAGCCATCTACGAAGAACTACAATGCCAAGACTTCAAGACGATTGAGAAACAAGAGCCACGGGAGCAAGGCAAGTGCCCCTTGACCATATTGATCCCATGTTTTGAAACTGTTCTGTTTGAGAAAACTCGTATGCTTGAGTCAACTTGATGGGACACCCTTTTATAGGAGTTTACTAGTTTTGTTAACCGTCCTTGTCGCCGGCAAAGTTGATGAGTCGGGTATGGTCGTTTTTCCTTTTTGCTTCGCTTAATCCACAGGATACGGGAAGCTGAGTTAAAACATGGTTAGCTACTGCACTCATATAAATAATGATGATGAGAACTTGATGATGTTAATGAGCATGGAATCGGGGGAGATCTAGGCAAGCTTGGTTCATGGATGTTGCTGAAAGAGATGGTGGTTTACTTGCCATAGATCTAAGGACCGGTTCATGCCAGCACATGCCAGGAAAACAGTGTCACCACAAGGCCAAATATGGGTGCGGCTTAGCTGACTAATTAGGTGTGTTGCTAGCTTGTTATGGACCGTGGATGGCGTGGGGAATGGGAATCGAGAGGGACTGCCCTGGGAACTGCATGGCACAAGAGGGAGGCCGTGGCTGGAAGAATGGTGATTCGAGCCTGCGGGTAAAACCTCAGTGAGTCCATACATCTAGTAGCCCCTTTGTAAAGGCTATTTTGTGATCTCTTGGCCATACACCGACGGTTGTGTACTGGTATAATGGAGGTTCTGCAGTCGCGGACGGGTGACGAAATCACAAACTTGTGGGTAAAGTGGTGCCACCTCTGCAGAGTGTAAAACTATCATGATAGCCGTGCTTCTGGTCACAAGCACCTGGCCAACTCACATGATTAGAAGGGAAAACTTGGGATGGATATTCGGTATGGTTATGGTATGGTCATTGGGAATGGTTTTGGGACTGTTTTGAGTCATGAAAATAAGTTTTTGCTTCGGTTATATGAATAAGAGATGGTTATGAATGTTTATGAGTATGAGATGAACTTGAGAAAGGTTAATGGCTGGTTGAGACTTGATAAATGGTGAATTATGATGGAGAAAATGATGCTGAATTACTTGGTCATGTTGGGATAAATATCACTTAGAAATAGTTGCTGTTTTTATCATGTTGCGAAATAAAATTTGCTTGCTGCAATGACCCCTTTTTATTCCTACCTTGTTGTAAGCTACATGTCATATTTTTCCCGCACTTGCTGAGTACAACATGTACTCACCCTTGCATTATCACATAAACATCAGCAACAGGAGAAGAGTACTTCGAGGACCATGTGGAATACTAGGCGTGCAAACTACCGTCAACATGCCTGTGGAGTTGAAGATGGAGCCTCTGCTATTTCGTTATTTCCGCTGTTGTTTAGAGACTTCCGCTGCAAGAGTAAGTTAGAGATTCATGAGTGAGACAATGAGTCGATGTAATAAAGTACTTAAACCCTATTTATTCGTGGTTATATTCTGAATTCAGTTTGTGGATTACATGTGTATGTGTGATGAACATCCTGGGCACAAATATGCATTAACTTGGTTCTGTTTTCGGAACCAGGTGTCACAGATTGGTATCTGAGCCACATTGACCGTAGGACGCAAGCCTAGGTAGAATGGACACTCTAAAACACATAGGAACACCCCTCTAAACTGCTATTTTAAAAAAAAAATTGCTTGCTGCTGCACTTTACTTGTCAATTCAGCCACCGCAAAGTGCTATTTTCAGCCCCTCCTTCTCTCTTCTTTTGGACAGCAACACTTTTGCTTTCTTGCTCCATAGCTTCTGAAGTTTTGGAGCTATTTCTTCCTTCTCTAAAGTTTCTCATGTCTTATTTAAAGATGCCAGTGATTAGGAGCACCAGCGCCATCTAACCCTACATGGACTGCCGACTCATCATGGCATGCACCCATGTATGGACCACCCCCGTCACACGGCGGGAACAACACCAGTTAACATGATTAAGTTTAGGATTCCCATTGAATAAGCTGTAATAGGAACGTTTAAATCGTAGTAGCGTGAATAGGAGTGGTGTGTTGAACTTTTATGATGTTTGCTTGTGTTTGTGTGCTAGTATGAGTTGTGGGACGCTTCTGCGAAAGTCCACATCCACACCTAGTAGAGAGATGTGAGATGCTTCGGCACATGTTCACATCCTCATATAGGCTGAAATTAATAAAATAAGTTGCTTAGTTCATACACCTTGATGCATATAGTTGGGGGGATCGATCTAAACTTCTATTCTCTATTCTACTCAACTCTCTCCCATAGATGGTGAGGGAAAACGCCAGCCGTCAAAGGAGGAACGTTTGTGGCAACCATGAACCACAAGAGGATGGCAACGTTGAAGATCCTGAAAATGCTAACCCCGGGGCTGATGCAAACAACCTTGAACGGTTGATGGCTATGCAGACCAGCTCATGCAAACTATGATACAAACTTTGGGACAGCTGCAAGCCAACAACAACTACAATCCTAACCCTGTTCCTGCATCCCCAACGCCACCACCGCCGCCACTGCCGGCTCACAACAGATAGGGAGAGTTCATGAGGACTCGACCGCCTACTTTTGTACAAGCTAATGATCCCATGGAGGCTGATGATTGGTTGAAATCCGTGGAAAAGAAGCTTGCTATTGTTCAGTGCAATGGTCGAGAGAAAGTTCTCTTCGCACCGCACCAACTTATGGGAGCAGCTGCTGACTGGTGGGATGCTCTTTGCAATGCTCATGTCAACAAGGAGACTATCACTTGGGCTGAATTCAAGGAGAGTTTCCGCTCTCATTACGTCCCTGCGGGAGTCATGATGCTTAAAATGCAAGAGTTTGAAGGTCTCTGACAAGGAAAGAAGAGCGTGAATGAGTACCTCAACAAGTTCACGCAGCTGTCAAGGTATGCTCCTGAAGACGTCAACTCGGATCAAAGGAAGCAATACTTGTTCATGAGAGGATTGAACAATGAGATCCAAGTTCAGCTGCTCAACAATGATTATGCAAACTTCTAGAAGCTCGTTGACAAAGCTATAGTGGTTGAGAGCAAGATCCGTGAGATCGAGCAAGAGGGCAAGAGGAAGATGCCATACCAGCCACAAGGGAGCAATGTACGTCCCCGTTTCATGCCACCAGATGCACCGCAGTATGGCTCGTCCGCTTCTACTTTCTGCCCTGCAAACCCACCTCGCTCTAATCAACCATCGCAGCAACGTCCAGTTATGCAAGCACCTCGTATGCCTTTGCCTACTGCACCCCATCCCAACATAGGCGCCTATGATCAAAACCAGCCTCGCCCCAACGTTCCTGCTGTTTTGGGCAACAAAGCATGCTTTTCATGCGGGAAGGCGGGACACTTTGCAAGTCGATGCCCGAAGAAAGGCCTTGGACAGCCGACCAACGCACCAAAACAGAACCCACGGCCGAATGGATGAGCTACGCAAGGTAACCGTGGGCAGCAGAACTACGCTCGTGGCAACGTGAACCATGTCTCCGCTGAGGGAGCGCAACAAGCTGAGGACGTCGTGATTGGTATGTTCCTTGCCAACTCCAACCCAGCCACTGTTTTATTTGATTCCGGAGCATCGCATTCATTCATATCATTCATGTATGGTGCCAAGTATAATCTGCCCATATCACACATGAAACACACTATGTTGGTTAATTCTCCCGATGAAGAGATGAGGACTAATATAGTATGTCCGAAAGTAAACCTTAAAATAAAGGGGGTAGACTTTCTTGCCAACCTTATTGTCTTGGATTCCCAAGGGATTGATATAATAGTTGGAATGGATTGGTTAAGCAAGCACAACGGAGTAATTCAATGTGCTGAGAGGAGCGTGCAGTTGACAAATGAGCACGGTACTCGTATTGAGTTCGAGTCAGCCCAGCCAGCAACCGAGAAGGCAGCATTGAACCACGTCGAAGAAGCAACATTGGAAAGCATTCCGGTGGTTCAAGAATTTTCAGATGTGTTCCCGGAAGAACTTCCTGGTATGCCACCTGACCGGGACATTGAATTTGCCATTGATTTAGTACCTGGAACTGCACCTATAGCGAAAAGGCCATACAGGATGCCCGCTAATGAGCTAGTGGAACTTAAGAAGCAAATTCAGGAGCAGTTAGAAAGGGTTTTATACACCCAAGCTCGTCACCGTGGGGAGCCTCCGTGCTCTTCGTAGACAAGAAGGATGGGACCCAAAGGATGTGTGTGGATTATAGGTCTCTTAATGAGGTGACGATCAAGAATAAATACCCGCTGCCCCGTATAGAGGACCTATTCGACCAAATGAAAGGTGCCCGAATTTTCTCCAAAATTGATCTTCGGTTGGGATACTTCCAGCTGAAGATTAAATCCTCCGACATACCCAAGACTGCATTTCGAACACGGTATGGTTCGTATGAATATACCGTTATGTCTTTTGGGTTAACGAATGCACCCGCATACTTTATGTACCTCATGAATAAGGTCTTCATGGAGTACTTGGAAAAGTTCGTCGTGGTTTTCATCGACGATATCATGGTGTATTCAAAAAGCGAGGAAGAACATGAAGAACATTTGAGATTGACATTGCAGAAACTACGGGAGCATCAATTGTATGCCAAGTTCAGCAAGTGTCAATTTTGGCTAAAGGAGATATTGTTCCTAGGCCACATCATCTCCGAGAGAGGAATATCGGTTGATCCCGGAAAAGTGGGAGATGTTCTGAAGTGGAACCAACCGCAGAATGTGAGAGATATTTGGAGTTTCCTTGGGCTGGATACTACCGATGGTTCATCAATGATTTCTCCAAAATAGCGAAGCCTATGACTGAATTGCTAATGAAGGGAAAAGCATTTCAGTGGACACCAGTGTGCCATGAAAGCTTTAAGGAGCTCAAGAAAAGACTAACCACAGCGCCGGTTTTGGTATTGCCGGACGTGAGCAAGAGTTTCAATATATATTGTGACGCATCAAGACAAGGGCTTGGATGTGTGCTCATGCAAGATGGACAAGTGGTAGCCTATGCGTCGAGACAACTAAAGAAACACGAGCTGAATTATCCCACACATGACTTGGAACTTGCAGCCGTGGTACATGCCTTGAAGATTTGGAGGCATTATATCCTTGGCCACCGATGTGAGATCTATACGGATCACAAAAGCCTCAAGTATATATTCACGCAAACGGATCTGAATTTGAGGCAACGTCGATGGTTGGAACTCATCAAGGATTATGATGTTGGAATCAATTATCACCCCGGAAAGGCCAATGTAGTAGCTGATGCGTTGAGCCAAAAGGGAGCATGTCACCAACTCACGGTTCCGGAGCTATCGCCCGAGCTGCGCAAGGAGTTTGAACGGTTACATCTCGGGTTCTTGAACGCGATGGAAGTGATAGAACTCAACTCTTCGCTGGAACAAGAGATACGAGATGGCCAAGAAACGGATAAGGAAATCAAGGAAAGAATCCGACAAGGCATAGAAAAGGATTTCAAGGAAGACAAGAAGGGGACGCTTTGGTTAGGGAAAAGAATTTGTGTGCCTAACGTGAAGCACATCCGCGACACGATATTAAAGGAGGCACATGACTCACCTTATTCCATACATCCCGGCTGTACAAAGATGTACAAGGACCTAAAAACTTGCTATTGGTGGGATGGTATGAAAAGGGACATAGCTGAATATGTTGCCTTATGCGACACGTGCCAACGGGTGAAGGCCGAACATCAAAGACCCGCTGGACTGTTGCAGCCATTGAAAGTACCCGAGTGGAAGTTGGAAGACATCAGCATGGATTTCATTGTCGGATTGCCACATACTCGGTAGGGTTACGACTCCATTTGGGTTATTGTGGACTGATTGACAAAACAGCCCATTTCCTTCCTGTCAGAACCACGTACCGCGTCGCAGAACTAGCCGAGCTGTATATGGAGCAAATGTAGAGAGCTTGCGCCTTGAAACATGGGCACAGTTGGGATAGGAGCTTGTCGTATGCTGAATTCTCATACAACAACAGCTATCAAGCCAGGTTGAAGATGTCACCTTTCGAAGCATTGTATGGTAGACGGTGTAGAACGCTGATGTTCTGGAATGAGACCGGAGAGAGCCAAGTGTTTGGACCCAAAGTGCTGCAAGACGCCGAAAAGCAAGTCCATACGTTATGAGAAAATTTGAAGGCTGCTCAGTAATGACAAAAAGGTTATGTGGACAATAGGCGAAGAAGATTGACCTTCGAAGTAGGAGACTTCGTGTACCTTAAGGTATCACCTATCCGAGGCCAACGACGGTTCAACGTCAAGGGCAAATTAGCACCTCGCTACATTGGGCCATTTAAGATTTTGGGCAAGCGAGGAGAAGTAGCCTATCAACTAGAGCTGTCAACGCACCTCTCCGACGTACACGACGTGTTTCACGTATCCCAACTCAAGAAGTGCTTAAGAGTACCGGAAGAACAAGTACCGATGGATGAGCTCGAGCTTCAAGAGGATCTGACCTATGTGGAGCACCCCATCTAAATTTTGGACGTGAAAGAAAGGATCACGAGGAACAAAGTGATCCGCTGGTGCAAGGTACAGTGGAGCCATCACACGGAAGCCAAAACTACATGGGAGCATGAGGAAGACCTCAAGGCAGAATTCCCTCATCTATTCACTACTGTATCGAATCTCGAGGGCGAGATTCAGTTTAAAGGGGGTAGGTTTGTAACACCCTCAAATTTATTTCCATGCATTAATTGCATACATTTTTCATATAGAGAAAAATTATAAAAGAAGTAGAAATGGATAAAAGAACCGTATAAATGGAGGAAGGAACCATAGAAATGGAGAAATAATCATAAAAATGATAGGGATTGGGAAAAAGATAGCTGAAATCAGCCAATTCTAATCTGTCGAAGTGCGCTGTCGACACTTCCTCCGGCCCCGCTGGACACGTGGCGCCTTCGGAGCTCACCCTTGCGGAGGGGGTGAGGTCCGGCACTGCTGCACACATGGCGCCTTCGGAGCTCACCCCTGCGGAGGGGGTGAGGTCCGGCACTGCTGGACACATGGCGCCTTAGGAGCTCACCCCTGCGGAGGGGGTGAGGTCCGGCACTGCTGGACACGTGGCGCCCTCGGAGCTCGCCTTTGAGGACAGGGGAGGCCCGGCCCCACTGGACACGTGCCGCCCTCGGATATCGCCTCTGAGGAGAGGGGAGGCCCGGCCCCGCTGGACACGTGGCGCCTTCGGAGCTCATCCCTGTATAGGGGGCGAGGTCCTTAGGCGGGTTTTTCCTCCTGTGCACGGGGGTACCCAGTACTGAGGGTACCGACACAATTTCCCCAAATTCTCCCCACATTTAGGGGGATAAAATCCCCAAGGCTGCCGCACATAACTGAAAAGATAAGTTTGTTAAGATCCAAAACAAATTTAATAGGACTCCTATTTGAGCTCCAATTGGAGTAGGACTCTCCCCCCCTTATAAATAGAACCCAAAACCCCCTTGACCGTAACCCCTTTCCTTTTCCCCCTCCCAAGTCGACGACTTGGAGGCCCTAGCCCCCAACTCGCCGAGTTGGACACTCCCCCCCTCGCCAGAGTTCAGTCGCCGGTGAGCCCGCCGACGAGCCCCGTCACGCCTCGCCGTCGCCAGAAAAGAGCTGACGATCATAAGGGAAGTGAGGTAGGTCTTTGTTACCCATCTTACGATGTTGTCGCTGTTTCCACGCATCCGTTTTCTTCGCTCCCTTCGAACAAAAACTTTTTCGTGTGTACAGATCACGTTTTGATCGGTTTTTGACGGTGGAATTGATCTAGATCTTGGGTCAAGATCATCACCACATCCATACTTGATCCCTACACCCTTGTTCATCATAAAACCCCATGAAAGCCCATTAAAACATGCAAGAACACGTACAAACTGGTTTAATAAAACAGCACCATAGGATTTGCATTCATCTACACCATTGCATCTTGAGTAGAGTTGCGCATGATGTTTGATTGCTGTAATTTTGTATGTGTGTGGTCGTGAGTAGGAGGACAAGCTCAGGAAGCCATCTACGAAGAATTGCAACGCCAAGACTTTGAGACGCTTGAGCAACAAGAGCCACGGAAGCAAGGCAAGTGCCCCTTGACCATATTGATCACATGTTTTGAAACTGTTTTGTTTGCGAAAACTCGTATACTTGAGTTTACTTCACGGGACACCCTTTTATAGGAGTTTACTAGTTTTGTTAACCATCCTTATCGTGGGGAAAGTTGATGAGTCGGATATGGTTGTTTTTCCTTTTTGCCTCGCTTAATCCACGGGATACGGGAAGCTGAATTAAAACATGGTTAGCTACTGCACTCATATGAATAATGATGATAAGAACTTGATGATGTTAATGAGCTTGGTTCATGGATGTTGCTGAAAGAGATGGTGGTTTACTTGCCCTAGATATAAGGACCAGTTCATGCCAGCACATGCCAGGAAAACAGTGCCACCACAAGGCCAAATATGGGTGCGGCTTATCTGACTAATTAGGTGTGTTGCTAGCTTGTTATAGTCCGTGGATGGCGTGGGGAATGGGAGTCGAGAGGGACTGCCCTGGGAACTGCATGGCACAAGAGGGGGCCCGTGGCTGGAAGAATGGTGATTTGAGCCTGCCGGTAAAACCTCAGTGACTCCATACATCTAGTAGCCCCCTTGTAAAGGCTATTTTGTGATCTCTTGGCCATACACCGACGGTTGTGTACTGGTATAATGGAGGTTCTGCAGTCGTGGACGGGTGACGAAATCACAAACTTGTGGATAAATTGGTGCCACCTCTGCAGAGTGTAAAACTATCATGATAGCAGTGCTTCCGTCACAAGCACCTGGCCAACTCACATGATTAGAAGGGAAAACTTGGGATGGATATTCGGTATGGTTATGGTATGGTCATTGGGATTGGTTTTGGGACTGTTTTGAGTCATGAAAATAAGTTTTGGCTTCGGTTATATGAATATGAGATGGTTATGAATGTTTATGAGTATGAGATGAACTTGAGAAAGGTTAATGGCTGGTTGAGACTTTATAAATGGTAAATTATGATAGAGAAAATGATGCTGAATTACTTGGTCATGTTGGGATAAATATCACTTAGAAATAGTTGCTGTTTTTATCATGTTGCGAAATAAAATTTGCTTGCTGCAATGATCCCTTTTTATTCCTACCTTGTTGTAAGCTACATGTCATATTTTTCCCGCACTTGCTGAGTACAACATGTACTCACCCTTGCATTATCACATAAACATCAGCAACAGGAGAAGAGTACTTCGAGGACCATGTGGAGTACTAGGCGTGCGAACTACCGTCAACATGCCTGTGGAGTTGAAGATGGAGCCGCTGCTATTTCGTTATTTCCGCTGTCGTTTAGAGACTTCCGCTGCATGAATAAGTTAGAGATTCATGAGTGAGACAATGAGTCGATGTAATAAAGTACTTAAACCCTATTTATTCATGGTTATATTCTGAATTCAGTTTGTGGGATTACATGTGTATGTGCGATGAACATCCTGGGCACACATATGCATTAACTTGGTTCTGTTTTAGGAACCGGGTGTCACAGCTCGGTACCGGGGTGCCGGACGGCTCATACCACCGAGCAAAGTCTTGACCGTAATTTAAGGGATCTTTGGTCGTCTCATTGCCTGGGGGGCCCTATGGCGCCTAACGGCTCTCCCCTGAAAAGGTTACACCAGAGGGAGGTCCAGGGGCGTTGCCTGCTATGCCTGGTTCTGTACCCTTAGCATGCGTACCCTGCCTCTCCAGCGCTACGGCTCGGTACCGGGGAACCGGATGGTTCGTACCTCTGGGCAAGGTTGTAACCATAACGCGGACGACCCACATCGAATTACCCAGGCCCTACTGCCTAACTAAGGACTGTAAGCCACAGCAAAGCTACCAAACAAGGAAAAGTGACTAGAGAGCACGACTACTCCCTCTTCTTGCTATGACTGCAGGTCCGTACAGGTCTCTAGCATTTTGAAACCCCAAGGGGCCCGATGCCGACGCCCTGCCTCATCTAGTGGTAGGTGCACCCCAACATGAGTGCCATACCTACCAGGGGGCCATCACAGTGAACCACGCGGGCAGGACGTCAGACCACTGCAGCTGCAAACGGAAGACTCGGAGCACCAGCTACGACAAGCTGAAGACAAGGGCCGAACTTCCGGCGGGTTCTTGCGCCGCCGAGGACCCAGAAGGAGCAGTATCCACACTGCCGGAGCATCCTGGGTTCTTATGCTGCTAAGGACCCAGAGGAACAAGCTCGGAGCATCGACAAAGAGATACCCATGTTGGCTAAGTTATTCCAGACGTTTGCGTTGCCAAGGGTCCGAAGTCTACATCAACAAATCAAGGTAACATAAGACTTGAAACAAAAAGTCTTTGATAACCGCAGAGCTCCAGCATACACATGAGGATACAAGGCAAGCGGGAGACTAGGAGCTACCCGCGCTGGAACCTAGCAGCTACAAGTCGGGCAACATCCTCCACGGAAGACTTCACCGCCCCCGACAGCTCTGCGTTGTGGCTCTGCACCACAGGTTCCACGGAGATGTTGGGGTCGCAGCTCTGAAGGCAGGTGAGCACATGCTCTGCCACCATCTGAGCCAGAGCTTTGCCTTCGGCCTCCAGGTGCTCCCCCACGACATCCTCTAGCGTCAGGAGCTTCTCTCCGGTTGAGTCTAGGGCAGGGAAGGCATGGCTCACCTCCCGGACCGGCCCTCCAGGGCACAAGGGGCTGAAGCCGAAGGGTTCCAGAGCCGCCTCTGCACGGCTGAGGAAGTCCCAGACCTTCTCTGCCTCAGCAGCATGAGAAGCCCGGAGATCTTTGACCTCCTTACGGAAGAAGTCAGCTCCCCCGTTCAACTCCTCCTCGCCCGCTCCTGTTCCCGAGCGGCTAGCCCCTGCTCCAGAGCAACCAGGACCTACTCCTTGGTGGCTAGCCGCGCAGCCTGCTCCTCCAGGTCAGACTCCCTGGATGCAGCGGAGACCTTCTGGTCATGGATGCCATAAAGCTGTTTCTCCAGGTCCATCTGCTCCGCCTCAAAGGCAGCCAGATGGTCGGAGAGCTCCCTCTCCCTCGCCTCCGCCACGTCCTCCCGTTGAACGAGTGTCTCTCAGAGCTCCATCAGGGCTGTGAGACATGCACTGGCAGAGGCATGGAGGCTCTCGGCCTCTGTCTCCTTCAGCACCTCCTTCTGAACCTCAAGCCGCTCCTCCCGAGCCCGAGCCTTCGCCCTGGCGGACTGGACCTGCGCCTTCAGCAGGTCGTCCCAGTCCTGGAGGCGCTCCTGCTCGGACCTCAGTTTGGCCCACTCTTGCTCGAGTGCGTCTTGCATCTGGTCCAGACTAGAGCGGACTTCCCTTCCGGCCCTGGGTACCGGGACAGCCTTCGGCATCGTCAGGCGAGGCAACGACTCGACACCCTCTGGCTCTTCGACCACCTTGGGGTTGCCACCATGGAAACTTGCGAAGGGAGAGGAGGAGGGTTAGCAGCCCGCCCAGCTGCAGCCGCATTGCTACCAGAGGAATCAGTGCCCGCCGGCTGGCTGGCCTCAGGCACAGGCTCCGGCACCGCTGCCGGTGTTGGAGCTTCGGCGTACAGGGAGCCCCGGCTCCCGGACTGCTGCGGTGGAGGAGGAACAGAAGTGCTCTTATGGGAAGCCCTACAAAAAGAAGCACCAAGCATGAACTATGGCATCCAGCGGCTCTGTACATAGCCTCGTATGGTTGAGCCGTACCTGGAGGCCTGGAAGTTCTACTCCGCGCGGAGCTTCTTACACGGGGGGGGGGGGGGGGGGGGGGGGGCTCGAGCCAGTCGCCCCCGCCGACGTTGAGGTCACCTCCGCTGGCTTCGGAGCAGGCGGAGCCTCGGGGGTCTTCGTTGACGAAGACAATACTTCAGGAGCCTTCCCTGCTGAGGACCCCGACATCGAAGAAGTGCCCTGAGCTGGGGCGGCCCTCAGTGGCTGAGAAGCCGATGACATTGCCGGGGCCCGCCTTGAAGCTCCAGCAGAACCAGACACCCTTCCCGTGGCCACCGGGACTGCTCCGGCAGCGGCGGCCCCAGAGCTGCCCCCGGCGCCATCCGCCAGGCCCGGTGCGGTATCACGGGAAGCCTGGGAACCCCTCGCCTGGGGGCCAGAGTCGAAGCTTCTGTCAGGACTGACCAACTTCCTTTTTGACGCCCTGCTGGTCTCTGGGGCATCATGGGGTGGCGAACGGGGGCGCGCCGCAGACTCAGGCCTCCGTGTCGACTCCCTCCCCCTGCCTGGGAGTGAGTCTGGCACAGGCCCTGATGGACCACCGGCGCCATCTGCTCCGGGGATCTCAATGCCCCACGAGGGATCCCCAATCTGCCGTACTGCGACATCGATGTCTTCTAGTGTTGGCAGTTCCCTCAGCAGCCTCAACCGCGTCTGTGAGTTGAGGTAGACGGGCTGGCAGCTCGCCGGCGGGGTAATGGAGTCGTCGGTAATCGGGTCGCAGGGGAGCTTCTGCAGCATCACCTCCAACGTCTCCTAATTCGGCGACGACCCTGCTCCGTGCTCCAACTGGGTTATGTTGCCCTCCCTGGTCTACTGCCAAGCTGCCGGGACACGCTGCTGGAGGGGAGTGATCTGGTGGGCCCGGAAGTCAGCCAAGACCATCAGCGAGGTCATGCATTCCTCCGCCAAGTGTCTGATCATCTCCAGCACCGGCGTGTAGGCATCCTGCATGTCGGGGATCTCATCCCCGACAGCCACCTTGGTCATTGGTGAGCCACTCGGCAGCTCCAGGCGGTCGTGGACGTCAGTCTGGGCAATCACCCAGTCCCCCCTCCAGTGCTCCCACTTCCCGGGAGTGAAGGGCCCGATGTAAGTCATGGAGTGCCTCCCTCGGTGCTGGTAAGTAATAAGCCCCGAGCTGGATTGTGCTTCTCCCCGAGGCCCTCAAGTAGGAGAACACCCTGAAGAGCTGCACCGAAGGCCGTACGCACACGAACATCTCGTAGAAGTGGACGAATGAGGGGGCCGTACCCCGATCATAGGGCCGTGCCGCCTCGCCCGAGGAATCGCATTGGGTGGTGCCGTGTTATGCGGCACCCAACAGCACACATATAAGGAACACAGTATTACATAAATCAAAGCGGAAGCTTACAACTGTTCTTTGTAAATAATTTATATAAAATAGCTACAGCGGAAGTCTATAAACAGCTCACGATGAATATCTAAGAAGCACTCGAGAAGAGATCCAGCCTGGGACTCCTCTCGCTAGCAACACGAAGACATGGCAGCGGCTAGGTTCCCCAAGTGTGACATGACTCGGAAGTTTCTGAGTCTCACCGGACAACCTTCTTTATAGCGTCGAGGTTTACCTGCAAAACCACTTATATAGCAAGAGTGAGCACAAAGGCTCAGCAAGACTTAACCGTCTCTCCTAAAGCATGGAACTCTATATGAAAGTAACCTAAGACCTAAGCCTGTCCTTTGCGAAAAGACTCGCCTACGAGTTCATCCTTAACTTTCAGATTTTAGCCATAATAGTAGTGACCTTACGCCCAACAACATTGAAACTCCACAATCAAACAAGAAACGCTTCATTCCAATGTAGCTTGTCCCAAGGTGAAAAATAAGTTTAGTTTGCTCTATCTTTACTTCAAATATGGTTTTCATGCAATTTATAATTAGCATAACAGCATTTGAAACTTTGCAAACTATTACCACACAACTTGATTAACTACGTCACAACACAGTGAGCAAGCGATACTCATAACCGCGAGGGGCGGTGATTCGAATCAAACACTACCCGGATAACTCGACACATACGCCCGCCTCTGAAGACCCAACTCTGGCGTCCTTCATTACGTCGTATGTGGCAACCTTTCTCAGGACACTAAACTGTAGAGCCGGTCGCGCCGTCTCGGGCTCATAGGTCTAACGAGACGATGTGGTATGCCTCTACAATCTAGTGAACCTGGTACATCGGTTTCCTGGTTCCCATATATCAGTAAGCATCTGGTACACAACTCAATACTTGCTCAGCGGGGCTGCATACTGTAAGTGCCTCAGTTTTGGCACACATTTGAAGTGTTCATCACCACACCACACACCTCTTTTGAGGAAAGATGGTGAACACAAATGAAGAGCATGTAACCACCCTCAACATGCTCATTAGAGAACAAACTCACATATTGCAAAAGTGGCATTGCCCACATGTGATATAGGTGGGCTGGACTTATGAAAACTCCTACACATTGCTAAGGATGTCCATGCCAAGTTTCACCCAAATTCAAAACCTTTTTGAGGTCATTTTGGGTATAGATAGAAAGAGGACAGTTTGAAACCACATTCAAATTCAAACTGTTTTATCCCATGAATTTAAAAATGGGAGTCATATTCTTATTCAGCACATTTTTGTGAGCTCACACACCAATTTTCACTCCATTTGGAGTTGATCTTCACATGAGCTAAGTGGGACGAATTCAAACTTTATTTGAATTCAAAACTGAACTTGTGCTGAAATTCACTCAAAACCGAACCCAATTTGAATTCTATTCAGTTCAAATGGCTCAGGGGTGAATAATTTGAATCACCAGGGGTATTATGGGGCTCACTGTTTACAACAGTAATTAGGAATAAATTTCAGAGGTTAAAACCCCAGGTGGGACCCGCATGTCATAGAGGGGAGAAGGAGAAACTTGCACCCAAAGTCAGAGTCTCGGTGGGAAATTCCACCGAGCAGCTGTCGGCTGTGCCACCGAGCAGCTACCAGCGCCACCAGCTGCTTCCCTCTCCGCGCGCTGGCGCCCAGGGCGGCTGGCTCGTGCCCCCACGCGACCGGCACCACCTCAGCCGAACAGCAGTCGGCCGGCTTTATCTTCTCGCGGGCAAACCCGAGCAGCGGCATTGTTTCTCGCCGCAGCTCTCTGCTCAATCGGGAAAACCAGCAAAACCATCTCCTCCTTCGTCCCTGGGCTGCTAGACAGCCACCTGAGATCGCACTCCACCTCTCCAACGCCAGAAACCTCGAGCTCCGACCTCCTTTGCCCAAAGACGATCGCCACCGCGGCGACCTCGCCTCAGCCGAGAGTCAGGCGCCCGTGGGCAGCGTTCCACAGGCATTTTCACGGTCCAGCGAGAGAGGCAACAGGA
Source organism: Neostapfia colusana (assembly GCA_030760725.1). Taxonomy (NCBI): domain Eukaryota; kingdom Viridiplantae; phylum Streptophyta; class Magnoliopsida; order Poales; family Poaceae; genus Neostapfia; species Neostapfia colusana. The sequence continues at coordinate 6,798,253 of JASWHV010000012.1, read as the reverse complement.
GCGCACAGCCACCGTGCTGCTCTCCTCCAAGTTTGGAAGCCAACCGTGAAGATTCCGCAGAGAATTCCCAGTTTTTGCTCCGGCGACCGTAAACCGAGCTTCCGGTACGGTTTCTTTAAATTCTCGCTCTATGATCTTTCGGAGGTCATCAAATCTTGCACATAGACGCTGGACTAGCCGGCGATCAAGTTCTTTTCTGCATCCGTAGCGTGAAACTGTCTAGGAGGGACAAATTTCGAGCTCGATCGAGGGCGGTCATGGCGGGCACGATCGGTCACACGGTGCCGACCGACTTGCCGCCATCCCTGAACCCTTTTGATACCTTGTCGAGCTTACTAGAGGTACACTGATGCTGTAGGGCCGTTTGTTCGAGGTGTTGGCGGGTTTAGGAACCACGGTCGACGGTGTCGAACCTCAACCGAGGCCGCGGCACGTCGCCGAGCTACTTCCGGTCACCCCCAGCCCGACCTGTCACCCCCGACGTGTTCCTCGACGTTGACAACCCCCTGGCGGTGAGTTTCAGACCATGGGAGGTCCGGCAGCGGTGAGCCGGCGAGCCCCGAGTCTGCTCCGGCGAGGTCGGCGGCGCAGGCGCGAGAGAACGGCGGGAGGAAGACGAAGCCGGCTGGCCCACGTGTCAGCAGCTGAAGAAATTAAATCGGGATCGGGTGAGGCCAGGGATCGGCGGTGCTGGCGCGCGAATACCCTGTGAGCTCCGGTGTGCCGGACACCTCCGTGCTCGACACGTGTGGTATCTCCGGTGTGCCGGACACCTCCGCGCTCGACACGTGTCCCCGCGGGCCCCGAGAGTTTAAACTTTTCCCCCGAATTTCAGAATTCTTCCAAACTTCAAATCCTCATAACTTTGGCTAGAAAGCTCCAAATCGGGTGAACCAAATTTTGTTGGATTCAGCTCTCTGAGCACTTTCCAGCAATACCAAATTCAGCTCATGAAAGTGAATAGTTTTCCAGAATTAAATCCCTAAAGTTTAAACTGTTGGGAATTTTATCTGGAGAAATAATTTATGAAAAATTCTGAAATTTTGGCTGAAAGGTTCATTGGAAAATCCCTGAATCCAAGTAAAAATTTTCAGACTCATCCAAGTTCATTAGTTACCCTAATGGGGTGATTAAGAGAACTGCCCTGAGAAAATAGAAAAATATACAGAAACATTTTTCACATTTTCTCAAATCTTATTTAGGGCATAACTTTCTGTAGAATTCTTCAAATGACATGAAACCAACTCCATTAGAACCATCCTAAATTCTAGTTTCCAGAAACTAATGATGTGAGCCATGAAAAACCCTGGAATTACTTAGAGGCTCAATCATTGACCAAAGAGGCTTTTATTTGTACAAGGTTCAATTAAACTTTGTTTCAAATAAAACTTGGTCACAACTCTGGTTAGGACCCTACCAATCCACCATAAAAATTTCAGAAACCAAAGGGGAGGGCTAGCTAGAGTTATTAGCAATTATGTATTTAAGTTCACACATTTGCATTTAAATTTACATGTAGTATTGTACTCAACGTGTAGCCATTGAAGAAGAGACCCCGGAAGTACTGGATTTCCTTCTTCCGGATGCAGAACTAACTACTGACCAGCAGCAACAAGGCAAGCCCCGGTTTGCATTAACCTTTTTATAAGTTTTATTTTGTTTACATGTGTCATATAAGGTATGATTGTGCATTAGGTGTAGGATGGATGGAACCCCACTGGCATAACCATAATTTTTCCCTAAGAGTGAGGGTAGTGTCTAAGACCTCGAGTAGATAGGCTATGCTTAAAGATTCATAGGGCTTCGGTACAAGTCGAGTAGTTGGAATCTACTCGCGAGATAGGCTTGGGACGCACGGGTTCGGTTGAGTGATGTGAGATCACATTAGTAATGAAAATGAGACTGGGCAGGGGCTAGGGCGCAGCAAGAGGGAGTCTTGTGTGTGCAGCCCTGTCCGTGTCGATTGAGGACCGAGCCGTGTGCGGCCCACGCTGATCAAGTTTGAACGTACCGAAGGCATATCGGATATATGGGCCCCGATAAACCGATGTAGCCTAAACCTCCAGGCGTCGAGGCATAACGCACCGATTTATAGGTGTAGGCTGAGGGCAGCAAGGTGGAAATCTGCCAACGGGCATAGAGAGATGCTCCGTGTGGGGAACCTCCTGCTCGTTTCGGTGTGACCGGTTCGACGTTTGGGCTGTTGGGTGAAAGGTTGTCCCGTACGACATCGAGTAAGCGTGCTGTGCAGCTCCACGGGTGGGCGTACGTGACGTGCTCTTTGGGTTTCCCTGCAGTTTTATATCGAGTCGATTCGCCGTCCCTCGCGGTGAAGAGTACCACTTGGTCACTAAGTCGTGACGTAGATTAATGGATGAAACATGTTGATTCAATATTGCTGGTTGATATAATTGTATTGCTACATGTGTGCCACCAAATACTGCTTACTAAATTTCAGATTTCAGGAACTGTTAACTTGTTGCTAAAAGATGAACTAAGGATGAACTTGTAGGCGTGTCCTTTTGCTGAAATGTTACTATCCTATGTCCATTGTACCCCTAATGTAGAGTTTCATGCTTAGGTGAGTCGGTTAAGCCTTGATGAGCCTTCGTGCTCACGGTTGCTGCTTAAGTGTTTTGCAGGTGAGGAGCCACCCACGGACTCGGAGTACGAGTCCACCGGCGAGGGTTACCCTCCGTCGGGGACCACGGCTGAGTGGGAGACGTACACGCCGCGCTGAGCTGAGACGTGCAGCTAGTGTGGGTTGCCCTAGGGCTGGGCAACCGACTTTTTCTAGATAGGCGGGCGTGAGTTGTACAAAAGAAACTTCCGCTGTGTAATAAAGACTCTAGTTTGTAACTGAGAAGTGTACTACTTTGTACCTTCAGTTTGTTTTCCCTTGTAATATAATGTGTTCTTATGACGTGTGCTGTCGGGTGTCGCATCGCGCGGCACCACCCTCTACGATCCTGGATGAGCGCATTCCGGTCCGCCACAGCATGGTATCAGAGCTGCATTGGGGATAGCAAAGTACTTAAGGACTGCATTATGGGAAAAACTTAGGTATACGGTGAGGATTAGGTAGTTGCCCAAGTAAGGACTATATTAGCATAGTTACTTAAAGTGGCAAAGACTAAATTATGTGTTATAATTCTGAATTTCAATTATGTAACGACGCACCTATGCTCTGGTAAGCCTGGTAAGGAACGCCACCGAAAGCGGTTCAATTTCGGTTAGCTCCCCCTGACGAGGAACGTGGTTCAGGGATTGATCTCACAGCTTGGTGTGAGATGTCAATATGAAACTCTTGGACTCTTCATGTCCCTGAGTTCATATGAAACGCTGATCCCTAGCATGCATTAGGCAAGTAAGTGGAGACCCCATCGCGTGGTCAGTAACGCGAGAGTGTGTTCGTCTGGAAATAGCCCAGGAGGACATACGCAGCGCTTGCCATCGGCGTGCCCTGCAGGGCAGTAGGTGGTATCTGTTGGGTTGATAACATTCCCAACCGTGACGACCCGTTCATGACCTACTCGGGTTCCCCGTCGTGTGGTGTTGAAACACGATCACGTACCTTGAGACGTGACCCAACTCAAGGACGGCCGTATGGAAATGATACGGGCGTTTGTATTTACTTTTAAATATGGAACTGCCTGAAATGAACAACCTTTGAGTGCACCATCATTGTGTGGTCTTCTGCAGGTACTAACCACATATGTATCCGTGTAGAAAACGTGTGCGAGAGACCGTTTAGTGCCACACTTGAGACGTATATGCCGGTATGATCCGGTTAGGATTTTCTTTGGTGAGGAACGTAGTACCGAGATATTGTAGGCATATGCATGAAAATAATGATAACAAGGAATTAAAATCTATAGGTTCCACATTTAGGACCCTGGTTGGGTATAAGAATGGGATAGTGATGAGTGTAGTTCCAAAAAGACTGAAAAACAGAGTGCTCTGCTTTGGACAGCAAGTTTGCTGATCTTCGACAGGGCACAACTCACAGGTCTTTTAGCCCAGAGAGGTGTGTTATATAGTTCTGGAAAGGTATTTAAGTACTCTACAACTTTGTTGTAGACTTCCAGAGCTGAAACTCACCTTAAGATGGCTTAAATCCCAGAGGAATATAAACTGTCCAGAACCAGGACAGAGTAAAACATTCTCCGGACTGTTCTGTTTTTCAAACATAAATCCCAGTAGAAAAATTTAAAAATTTTCATATGATACATCCTTAGAAAGGGGAGAAGATGTGTGACATCTTTGCAATTCAAAGTTTCTAAAGTTTCAGCACAGAGCTCAGTGGAAACTCGAATTGAAAACAGCAACTTCCAAGGGAGGTGCTGTTAAAATTCTTCCAGAAATTCTGCTGACTTTGAATTGGCATCACTTTTTAACCAAAGCTGATCTGGGGGCAAATGAGTACTCTTTAGAAAAAAAATACTGAAGTTAACTTTAACTTTGGTGTTCAGCTTGAGTCATGAAAATGCCCAGAACCAGATCAAAACTTGGAATAGGTAGCAACTGGTCATTCTGACAGAGGAGTGACAGTTGAACTCATTGCAGAGGGTGTTGTACCCTGAGGGTGGTATACGTGGTGACAACGCGATAGTAATGTCTCGTAGAGACCAAACCTAGTTATGGTGAGCTTCCAAAGTGGAGGTTCATCAAGTTGGATTAACTAGCTTGTGTTTGGTCTGGTAATGGTGTAGCTTGTGCAAATTTATTACATTATCTACTTACGAGATATATCGCATGTTTTTGTTGTCATAATGTTTTTACGCCCATTTTAATTGAACTGCATGCATGTGTTGCGGGACTGATGTTATTGTCGTATGGTTGCAGATGGTTCGCACTAGGACCACGCACGAGGTAGGTGGCTCTAGCCAAGGGGGAGGCGATGACTCCCAGCCACCGGCCTACGACAGCACCCCGCAGCAGTAGCCACCACCGCCGCCTCCGCTTACTCTAGCGGATGTGATAGCGGCACTGGTGGGAGGTCGTGAGGAGCAGACTGACCTGCTCCGCACGATCGTGCAGAATACGTCTCAGGCGGGGGGACGTCAAGATAGAGGGCCTCGTGAGCCCCGTGAAGTGTCGTACTCGGATTTCATGAGTACGCACCCTCCAGTGTTCACCAAAGCCGAAGAACCACTGGAGGCGGACAACTGGCTGCGGACCATCGAGTCCAAGTTCGGGCTGCTCCAATGCACGGAGCGGCAAAAGACCTTGTTCGCAGCGCAGCAACTCCACGGTGCCGCTGGTGCGTGGTGGGCGAACTATGTCGCCTCACGTCCGGCTGGCCATGCCGTGGAATGGCAAGAGTTCCAGGAGGCGTTTCGCGCCTATCACATTCCTCCCGGAATCATGAAGAGGAAGTTCCAAGAATTTTTGGAACTGAAGCAGGGCGGGAGCAGTGCCCACGACTACTCCCGTGCCTTCAACCATCTGGCGCAGTATGCGTCAGACTACATCTCCACGGAGGAGAAGAAGAGGGAGCATTTCTATCGGGGGTTACACCCCGAAATGAAGACGCACCTCGTTCAGTGGAATCGCGGCACATTCAACGACTTAGTCAGTACCGCGATCATGCAAGAGGATGCTCAGCGGGAGTTGGCAGCTGAGCAGAGGAAGCGCAGCGCTCCACCTAGCAGCGGTGGTGGCGCGCCTCAGAAGTACCGTATGGTGTATCGGACACCATCCGGGCAGCAGTGGCGTCCACCGGTGCGACCTCAACTGTTCGGGGGACGTTCGTTCCAAGCACCCCCGTTCCGACCTCCGATGCCACCACCAAGACAGCAACAGCAGCAGCAGATGGTACCCCGGGCGTTTCCACCGCCACAACGCGCCCCAGGATTCCGTCCACCGACCAGCGGGGGACCGCCCCGTTTCACCTGCTTCACGTGTGGCCAGGCGGGCCACTTCGCGAAGGACTGTCCCCAGGGGCAGCAAAGCAGCCGGCAAGCCCAATTCCAGGGTGGTGCTCGAGGCCGACCTCCGGTGAAGAAGGTTGGTCAGCGGACTGGAGGCGTCCGCAACCTCGACAATGAGGACGCCCCGGAGGGAGACAACGTGCTGGCAGGTACGTTCACTCTCAAACATCAAGCCATCATAATATTGTTTGATTCTGGTGCAACCCACTACTTTATAAGTGCATCATATGTGGCTAAGCATCAGCTGGAAGCCTTTCCAACCAAGTGTTCTTATATGATGTGCTCACGGGCGGAAAGATTTCCGCAACTAGGATGGTTCCAAAAGCACCCTTGTGCTTAGGTGGGAAGATATATCCCACCACTATGATTATCTTAGGGGGGCAGAAGATTGATGCAATCTTGGGAATGTCATGGCTAAGTTACCATGGCGCTGTCCTGGAAACCCTATCACGGACGGTTCATCTCAACTCCCCATTACACCGTCCGCAGTCCCTCTTATTAGATAATCCAGTCCAGGAAGTTTCAGTGATCAACAATACTGAAGCTCTCAAGTTGGAGGACATCCCCGTAGTCCGGGAGTACCCCGACGTGTTCCCGGATGATCTCCCAGGCATGCCACCTGAGCGGGATGTCGAGTTCAAGATCGAACTTGCACCCGGAACTACGCCCATATCACGGAGACCATACAAATTGGCTCCAAATGAGCTGGCGGAACTGAAAGAACAGCTCAATGATCTATTGAGCAAGGGTTTCATTAGGCCGAGTTCCTCGCCTTGGGGATGCTCGGCGATGTTTGTAAAGAAGAAGGATCAAACCCCTAGGCTGTGTGTGGACTACCGGCCGCTCAACGCCGTCACCATCAAGAATAAGTACCCACTGCCGCGCATCGACATATTGTTTGATCAACTTGTGGGGGCAAGTGTGTTCTCAAAGATGGACCTTCGCTCTGGATATCACCAGATCAAGATCCGGGCGGTGGATATCCCGAAGACGGCCTTCTCGACAAGATATGGACTATATGAATATCTCGTCATGTACTTTGGTCTCACAAATGCTCCAGCCCATTTCATGTATCTCATGAACTCAGTGTTCATGCCGGAGCTGGACAAGTTCGTGGTAGTGTTCATCGACGATATCTTGGTGTACTCCAAGACAGAAGCCGAACATGCCAAACACTTGTGGGTCGTTCTTCAACGATTACGAGACCACAAGCTCTACGCTAAGTTCAGAAAATGCGAGTTTTGGATCAGCCAAGTGCCATTCTTGGGACATATCATCTCAGCGGAAGGCATTGCGGTTGACCCAAGCAAAATAGAGCAAGTGCTGAAATGGAGAGCTCCCACTTCAGTTCATGAAGTCAGAAGCTTCCTCGGGTTAGCGGGATACTACCGGAGATTCATTCCAAGCTTCTCCAAGCTCGCTAAGCCGATGACGGGATTGCTGAAGAAAGGGACGAAATATGTTTGGAACACGGCGTGTGAAGGAGCGTTCCGAGCATTGGTGAAGCATCTCACCACAGCCCCAGTATTAGCTCAGCCGGATACAACAAAGCCCTTCGACGTGTATTGTGACGCGTCTGGTATTGGGCTCGGCTGCGTGTTGATGCAGGAAGGACGTGTGGTCGCATATGGCTCACGCCAACTTCAGAACCACGAGCAGCACTATCCCACTCATGACCTTGAGCTTGCTGCAGTGGTTTTGGCGCTGAAAATGTGGAGGCACTATCTCCTGGGGAATCTAGTGCATCTCTACACCGACCACAAGAGCTTGAAGTACATCTTCACCCAGAAGGAGCTGAACATGAGGCAAAGGAGGTGGTTAGAATTGATCAAGGACTATGAAATTGAGATTCACTACCACCCCGGCAAGGCGAATGTGGTTGCCGACGCGCTGAGTCGGAAATCACATGTCCATCACCTCACCATTACACCGGTGGAGGAGGAAGAGCCAAATTTATACTTGGTTCCTTATGGATCGCTGTACAACCTTGCCCTCATCCCTACTATTAGGGAGGACATCATTGCAGCTCAGAAAAATGATAAAGGCATGGCACATCTCCGGAGACGGATTGACAATGGGGAGATCAAATGTTTCCGGAAAGATGATGAGGGGACGCTGTGGTTTAATGACCGCATAGTCGTACCCCGGGATATGGAGTTGAGAAAGAAGATCCTCGATGAAGCAAACTTGTCCAAGTACTCCATTCATCCGGGCAGCAACAAAATGTACCAAGATTTGAAAAAGAAATTTTGGTGGACACGGATGAAGCGGGAGGTAGCTAAGTACGTATCCGAGTGTGATACGTGTAGACGAGTGAAAGCTGATCATATGAGGAAATCAGGGCTGCTGCAACCCCTGAAGATTCCAGCATGGAAATGGGAAGATGTGAGCATGGATTTCATCGTGGGATTACCCTTAACATCCAACAAACATGATTCCATTTGGGTGATTGTTGACCGACTGACCAAGTCAGCTCACTTCATCCCCGTACATACACATTTCCATGCCAACCGATATGCGGAGTTATACATTGCCAGGATTCTATGCCTGCATGGTGTACCCAAGACCATAGTCTCAGACCGAGGTGCATTGTTTGTATCTTGCTTTTGGGAGCAGTTGCACGCTGCTTTGGGTACTAAACTGATTAGAAGCTCCGCCTACCACCCTCAGACAGATGGCCAGACAGAGAGGGTGAATCAAGTTCTAGAGGACATGTTGAGAGCATGTGCCATCCACCATGGTAGGAACTGGGATGATCACCTACCATTGGCGGAATTCTCGTACAACAACGGCTATCAGGCGAGTATCAAAATGGCACCTTACGAAGCTCTCTACGGTCGTAAATGCCGCACCCCATTAAATTGGTGCGAGTCCGGTGAAAGGGTCACATTCGGGGTTGATGTGGTGAACGACGCCGAAGAGCGCGTTCGGACAATTCAAGCCAATTTAAAGGCCGCTCAATCCCGGCAGAAGAGCTACGCTGATAAGAGGCGTAGTCCATTGCACTTTGACATCGGTGAATACGTGTACCTCCGCGTGTCTCCGATGAAGGGCGTGCACCGGTTCAGCGTCAAAGGGAAGCTCGCTCCCCGTTTCATTGGACCCTACTCTATCACCGAAAAGTGTGGACCAGCAGCGTATAGATTGGAGCTACCGGCATCCCTGGCTGGTGTCCATGATGTTTTCCATGTTTCGCAACTGCGAAAATGTTTGAAGCGTACGGCTGCTGTTCCTACCGAAGACATCAGCGAGCTGAAACCGGATTTAACATATGATGAGTATCCGGTGGAAATTCTTGATGAGAAAGCCCGAACCACGCGTAACAGAACGTTGTGGTTCTACAAGATCCTCTGGAGTAACCACACCATGGAAGAAGCGACGTGGGAGAGCGAGGAATTCCTTCACTCAAATTACCCGGAGTTCATGGCTTCTCAACACGGGTAAGTCCCTACTACATAGCTATCTCTTCTTTTGTAATCTCGGGACGAGATTCTTTTAAGGGGGGAGGAATGTAAGGGCCTCAGTTTTGGCACACATTTGAAGTGTTCATCACCACACCACACACCTCATTTGAGGAAAGATGGTGAACACAAATGAAGAGCATGTAACCACCCTCAACATGCTCATTAGAGAACAAACTCACATATTGCAAAAGTGGTATTGCCCACATGTGATATAGGTTGGCTGGACTTATGAAAACTCCTACACATTGCTAAGGATGTCCATGCCAAGTTTCACCCAAATTCAAAACCTTTTTGAGGTCATTTTGGGTATCGATAGAAAGAGGACAGTTTGAAACCACATTCAAATTCAAACTGTTTTATCCCATGAATTTAAAAATGGGAGGCATATTCTTATTCAGCACATTTTTGTGAGCTCACACACCAATTTTCACTCCATTTGGAGTTGATCTTGACATGAGCTAAGTGGGACGAATTCAAACTTTATTTGAATTCAAAACTGAACTTGTGCTGAAATTCACTCAAAACCAAACCCAATTTGAATTCTATTCAGTTCAAATGGCTCAGGGGTGAATAATTTGAATCACCAGGGGTATTATGGGGCTCACTGTTTACAACAGTAATTAGGAATAAATTTCAGAGGTTAAAACCCCGGGTGGGACCCGCATGTCATAGAGGGGAGAAGGAGAAACTTGCACCCAAAGTCAGAGTCTCGGTGGGAAATTCCACCGAGCAGCTGTCGGCTGTGCCACCGAGCAGCTACCGGCGCCACCAGCTGCTTCCCTCTCCGCGCGCTGGCGCCCAGGGCGGCTGGCTCGCGCCCCCACACGACCGGCACCGCCTCAGCCGAACAGGAGTCGGCCGGCTTTATCTTCTCGCGGGCAAACCCGAGCAGCGGCATTGTTTCTCGCCGCAGCTCTCTGCTCAATTGGGAAAACCAGCAAAACCATCTCCTCCTTCGTCCCTGGGCTGCTAGACAGCCACCTGAGATCGCACTCCACCTCTCCAACGCCAGAAACCTCGAGCTCCGACCTCCTTTGCCCAAAGACGATCGCCACCGCGGCGACCTCGCCTCAGCCGAGAGTCAGGCGCATGTGGGCAGCGTTCCACAGGCGTTTTCACGGTCCAGCGAGAGAGGCAACAGGAGCGCGCGGCCACCGTGCTGCTCTCCTCCAAGATTGGAAGCCAACCGTGAAGATTCCGCAGAGAATTCCCAGTTTTTGCTCCGGCGACCGTAAACCGAGCTTCCGGTACGGTTTCTTTAAATTCTCGCTCTATGATCTTTCGGAGGTCATCAAATCTTGCACATAGACGCTGGACTAGCCGGCGATCAAGTTCTTTTCTGCATCCATAGCATGAAACTGTCTAGGAGTGACGAATTTCGAGCTCGATCGAGGGCGGTCATGGCGGGCACGATCGGTCACACAGTGCCGACCGACTTGCCGCCATCCCTGAACCCTTTTGATACCTTGTCGAGCTTCCTAGAGGTACACTGATGCTGTAGGGCCATTTGTTCGAGGTGTTGGCGGGTTTAGGAACCACGGTCGACGGTGTCGAACCTCAACCGAGGCCGCGGCACGTCGCCGAGCTACTTCCGGTCACCCCCAGCCCGACCTGTCACCCCCGACGTGTTCCTCGACGTCGACAACCCCCTGGCGGCGAGTTTCAGACCATGGGAGGTCTGGCAGCGGCGAGCCGGCGAGCACCGAGTCTGCTCCGGCGAGGTCGGCGGCGCGGGCGCGAGAGAACGGCGGGAGGAAGACGAAGCCGGCTGGCCCACGTGTCAGCGGCTGAAGAAATTAAATCGGGATCGGGTGAGGCCAGGGATCGGCGGTGCTGGCGCGCGAATACCCTGTGAGCTCCGGTGTGCCGGACACCTCTGCGCTCGACACGTGTGGTATCTCCGGTGTGCCGGACACCTCCACGCTCGACACGTGTCCCCGCGGGCCCCGAGAGTTTAAACTTTTCCCCCGAATTTCAGAATTCTTCCAAACTTCAAATCCTCATAACTTTGGCTAGAAAGCTCCAAATCGGGTGAACCAAATTTTGTTGGATTCATCTCTCTGAGCACTTTCCAGCAATACCAAATTCAGCTCATGAAAGTGAATAGTTTTCCAGAATTAAATCCCTAAAGTTTAAACTGCTGGGAATTTTATCTGGAGAACTAGTTTATGAAAAATTCTGAAATTTTGGCTGAAAGGTTCGTTGGAAAATCCCTGAATCCAAGTAAAAATTTTCAGACTCATCCAAGTTCATTAGTTACCCTAATGGGGTGATTAAGAGAACTGCCCTGAGAAAATAGAAAAATATACAGAAACATTTTTCACATTTTCTCAAATCTTATTTAGGGTATAACTTTATGTGGAATTCTTCAAATGACATGAAACCAACTCCATTAGAACCATCCTAAATTCTAGTTTCCAGAAAGTAATGATGTGAGCCATGAAAAAACCTGGAATTACTTAGAGGCTCAATCATTGACCAAAGAGGCTTTTATTTGTACAAGGTTCAATTGAACTTTGTTTCAAATAAAACTTGGTCACAACTCTGGTTAGGACCCTACCAATCCACCATAAAAAATTTCAGAAACCAAAGGGGAGGGCTAGCTAGAGTTATTAGCAATTATGTATTTAAGTTCACACATTTGCATTTAAATTTACATGTAGTATTGTACTCAACGTGTAGCCATTGAAGAAGAGACCCCGGAAGTACTGGATTTCCTTCTTCCGGACGAAGAACTAACTACTGACCAGCAGCAACAAGGCAAACTCCGGTTTGCATTAACCTTTTTATAAGTTTTATTTTGTTTACATGTGTCATATAAGGTATGATTGTGCATTAGGTGTAGGATGGATTGAACCCCACTGGCATAACCATAATTTTTCCCTAAGAGTGAGGGTAGTGTCTAAGACCTCGAGTAGATAGGCTATGCTTAAAGATTCATAGGGCTTCGGTACAAGTCGAGTAGTTGGAATCTACTCGCGAGATAGGCTTGGGACCCACGGGTTCGGTTGAGTGATGTGAGATCACATTAGTAATGAAAATGAGACTGGGCAGGGGCTAGGGCGCAGCAAGAGGGAGTCTTGTGTGTGCAGCCCTGTCCGTGTCGATTGAGGACCGCGCCGTTTGCGGCCCACGCTGATCAAGTTTGAACGTACCGAAGGCATATCGGATATATGGGCCCCGATAAACCGATGTAGCCTAAACCTCCGGGCGTCGAGGCATAACGCACCGATTTATAGGTGTAGGCTGAGGGCAGCAAGGTGGAAATCTGCCAACGGGCATAGAGAGATGCTCCGTGTGGGGAACCTCCTGCTCGTTTCGGTGCGACCGGTTCGACGTTTGGGCTGTTGGGTGAAAGGTTGTCCCGTACGACATCGAGTGAGCGTGTTGTGCAGCTCCACGGGTGGACGTACGTGACGTGCTCTTTGGGTTTCCCTGCAGGTGTATATCGAGTCGATTCGCCGTCCCTCGCGGTGAAGAGTACCACTTGATCACTGAGTCGTGACGTAGATTAATGGATGAAACATGTTGATTCAATATTGCTGGTTGATATAATTGTATTGCTACATGTGTGCCACCAAATACTGCTTACTAAATTTCAGATTTCAAGAACTGTTAACTTGTTGCTAAAAGATGAACTAAGGATGAACTTGTAGGCGTGTCCTTTTGCTGAAATGTTACTATCCTATGTCCATTGTACCCCTAATGTAGAGTTTCATGCCTTGGTTTTGCAGGTGACTAAAGTCAGATAATATGGGTTAGTTGCTGATGTCTTGAAGTTCAACTCCTGCCCTCCTTGCTCCTTGATCCAAGCTCAACTTCTCCCCCTTCACTTTCCACGTTTAAACACTACACGTTATGAATATGTACAGTTTTAATAGGAGTAACTGAATTATAAAACAAATTTGTTTTGGGAACTAAGAATGGTTTAGACCAAACCCTAAAGTGAGTGAAGAGCTCTGTTATGGACAAAAACAGAGAACTTTAGCTGGCAGTAGGTGTTGGTTGGAGAAAAATTCAAAGAGTTATATCTAATGGACATAAGAAAGGTAGTGAAAAGAACCAGCAGAAAACTGGAGAAGATGATCTCAATTTGCTCTGAAATTTTTACAGTGGACCATATATCTTACAGAGGTATGGCTTGCAAAATTTCAGACCAAGTTGATGGAAGATGTGGCCTAGGGAATTTTCTTATTATTTGGCTTCTCTGAAATCCTATGGCAATTATAGTGTCTTGTCATGCTCCAAATTTGGTTTTTCAGAAACTTTAGAGTTTCAAGAGTCCATAGGACTTGGTTTCACCATTTTTGGAGCTTCCTACACAGAGATATGAATTTTCCAAACTTGGTTAAAAGTCTGAAAATGTGTCTGTTCATTTTCCCATTTTTCAGAGACATAGAGGATTCAAACAATATTTGGCAAAGCAAATGGAGTCCAATGCCTCTGAAACTTTTACTGGAGTTCAAGTATTATTGGAATAATGTCCTGCCCAAATTTGGGAATTTTCCAATTAACAGAACTCCTGCAAAAATTCATACAGGATTTTCTTAGATGAATTGATGAGCCAAATCCAGGGGTTTTCTTAAATATTGGGCTGCACCCCTGGATAGTATTATTTTAGAGGAATCCAACAAAATTTGTTTCACAATTTTTGGACACTCCTACACAAAGTTATGGCTTTCCAAAGTTTGAACTGAAATGGGAAAATCTGGAAAATGTTTAAATGCTGACAGTGGGTCCCACTCGCCATCTCTAACCTCCAGCCACGCGCCAAACAGACCAGGGGCGGCTCCCTCCGGCGAGGTCGCCGGAAATGACCTTCCCGGCCACCTCCAGACCCCGTGCTGGCCGCCCCCCCCCCCCCCATTTTCCACCATGCTGAACTCATTGGTTAGGTCGCCAGCGGCTGAAACTCGCCGGAAAGCAGTGCGCACCGGCCACAGCTAACCCTAGGGCTCCTGTGAGGTCGTGTGCAGTGATTTCTCCACGAAATGGTCGGTTCTTGGGCTCTATAGAACCAGGGAATCATGGAGAAGACCGACATGAGGTCTAAACAGGCCGGGGAGAGCTCCAAACCTATCCGCACCGTGCACCCGACATGGTTCAGTGGTATACCCTCAAAAAGAACTCGAATTCCTCGCTCCACACTCAATTTCTTGGTCTAAAATCGATGGAGGAGGTGTGCTAGGCAGTTAAGAACTTGTGTGCGGAGTTTGAAACACAACCAACACGAATTGAGGACGAATTTTGCAATTTCTTACCTCAAGGTCAGTTTCGGCCGCCCGGGAGAAAAACTTGAAATTCTCCCTCTGTGATCAATGGATTGGGCTGAGTTTTGGAGGTGAGCAACTAGGCTTGTAGGTGCACCTATGGGGTGGCTTGCTTGGGCGAGATCACTGCTGGTTTTGGATGCCCACGGTGATCAGTTCGGTTCTTCAGCTTTTGCCCGAGAGCTGCAGAACTTTTGCTGTTTTCCGGTGCTAACGAGCTCGGGGCCGTGGGGGAAAGTTGCTGGCCGGCTAGAGCACCCTTGGGCGGAACTTTTTGCTGTATGGAGCTCAGGCAACCGAGCTAAGGTGGAGGGCCAGTGCTCGGGAGAAATAGAGGCGGCTGTGAGCTCTGCTGTGATCGGTTGTGAGGAGGAAATGTAATACGAGCAGCTCGGTCCAGAAAAGATCACGCCGAGGTTGCAGAATAACCACGAGCAGCTCTCCAGCGCTGCTCGAGCAGCTGGGAGCTGGCGGCAGGGACCTGCTCGGTGTCGCTCGGGTGGCTTCGGTGGCTTCGAGTGAAAAACCAGAGTCTCTGTGTTTACTTCCTGTGTAAGTCTAATCCTTATGACATGTGGACCCCACTGCTCTTCTCCCTCTTATCCTCTCCAAAATCTCTAAAATTTGGCACAGTGCAAACTTCAACCATGAGGAACTCAAATTCAAAAGACATTTGGCAATTTGACAAGTTTTACCTCAGTTTCAAATTTGAATTCAAATTTCAAGGAAATTTATAAGCCCCTTTGATATTCATATCAAAGCAACTCCAAACTTTCCAAAAACTTGTCTCCCTCATAATTTTGACCTGAAGAATTCAATTATGTCCTCTGATCTTTGAGTTGGCCATGGCAAATACAACTTCTCAAACAACAGTTTGAATTTCCTCTTTTGAAAATGCCCTTCTTCCTTTTGAAGTGACCCTTTTAGTTCAAACTGAATTCAAAGTTTTATTGCACAAGCCAACACTTTCATGAGTATACAAAAGTTTTTGTAAGTCCCATTTATTGCATATAAACTCAACTTTATTCATAGCTCACATTTTCTATTTACAAGTTTTGGAACTTTTACATTCTTCCCCCCTTAAAAAGAATCTCGTCCCGAGATTCATGATTAAGGACAATGTGGAGAGGACAGTTACTCAACATACGCCTCTAACAACTCCGGATGATTGCGTTGCAAATATTCCTCGCTTTCCCATGTAGCTTCGTCAGACGTGTGATTTTCCCATAGCACCTTGAAAAATCGCAGCGTCCGATTCCTGGTTTCGCGAGTCTTTTCATCAATTATCCGGGTTGGTCGCGCAACATACGTGAGGTCCGGCTTCAAATTTTCTATGTCTCCCGTGAGAATCTCCGTTGGAACTTTTAAACACTTCCACAACTGAGATATGTGGAAGACGTTATGAACCCCGGCTAAGGTTGCCGGCAGCTCCAAACGGTATGCCACGGGTCCACACCTTTCAATGACAATGAAGGGACCGATAAAGCGCGGAGCTAATTTCCCTTTCACTCCGAATCGGTGAATGCCCTTTATAGTAGATACGCGGAGGTATACGTGGTCCCCAACATGGAAATCCAGAGGATGACGCCTCTTATCCTCATAGCTCTTTTGTCTGGACTGAGCGGTTTTCAGATTTGCTTGATTAAGCCTTACCCGCTCTTCAGCTTCATTTACGAGGTCAACCCCGTAAATCACTCTCTCGCCAGATTCACACCAGTTCAAGGGTGTGCGGCACTTCCGGCCGTAGAGAGCTTCATATGGTGCCATTTTGATGCTCGCTTGATACCCATTGTTATAAGCGAATTCCGCCAACGGTAGATGATCGTCCCATCCTTTACCGTGGTGAATGGCACATGCTCGAAGCATATCTTCGAGAACTTGATTCACCCTCTCCGTTTGCCCATCGGTTTAAGAGTGATATGCAGAGCTTCTAATTAATTTGGTCCCCAGTGAGGCATGCAGCTGCTCCCAGAAACGAGCAATGAACAGCGTGCCTCGATCGGAGATGATCGTCCGGGGAACTCCATGTAGGCATAGTATTCTTGCAATATATAGCTCCGCATACTTCTTGGCATGGTATCCCGTATGTACCGGGATGAAATGGGCTGACTTGGTTAAACGATCCACGATTACCCAAACCGAGTCATGCTTATTAGCCGTGAGAGGTAGTCCAACAATAAAGTCCATACTAATGTCCTCCCACTTCCATGCCGGAACACTTAGCAGTTGTAGGGTTCCCGCTTTCTTCATGTGGTCGGCTTTAACTCGCCAACACGTATCACATTCTGATACGTATTTAGCAACTTCTCTCTTCATCCGGGTTCACCAGAATTTAGTCTTCAATTCTTGGTACATCTTGTTGCTGCCCGGATGAATAGAAAATTTGGATAAGTGAGCCTCATCCAAAATTTTCTTCCGCAGCCTCATATCACGGGGTACGACTATCCGGTCCTTGAACCATAGAGTGTCTTCATCATCTAACCGGAAACATTTCATTTCCCTGTTCTTCAATCTCCTTCTGATATGAGCCATGCCCTTGTCTTTCTTTTGAGCTGCCATAACCTCCTCTCTTATTGTGAATATGAGAGCTAGGTTATGTAGGGCTCCATATGGAACCAAGTAGAGACTTGGTTCTTCCTCTTCCATCGGCGTAATGGTCAGGTTATGAATATGAGACTTCCGGCTCAGTGCATCGGCTACCACATTTGCCTTGCCCGGATGATAATGAATTTCAATCTCATAGTCCTTGATCAGCTCCAACCATCGCCGTTGTCGCATATTCAACTCTTTCTGAGTGAATATGTACTTCAAACTTTTGTGGTCGTTGTAGAGATGAATTAGATTTCCCAATAGGTAATGTCTCCATATCTTCAAAGCTAATACCACGGCAGCAAGCTCGAGATCATGAGTTGGATAATGTTGCTCATGATTCCGTAATTGCCGTGATCCATATGCGACCACGCGTCCTCCTTGCATGAGTACACAACCAAGCCCGACGCCGGATGCATCACAATAAACATCAAAAGGCTTGGTTGTATCCGGTTGCACTAGAACCGGGGCTGTTGTGAGGTGTTTCACCAACGCTTGAAAAGCTTCCTCACATGGCTTGCTCCAATCATACTTGATGCCCTTTTTCAGTAGCTCAGTCATAGGTTTGGAGATTTTTGAGAAGCTCGGGATGAACCTCCGATAATATCCCGCCAAACCCAAGAAGCTACGAACTTCATGGACTGATGCTGGAGACTTCCACTTCAGCACTTGCTCAATCTTGCTGGGATCAACAGCAATGCCTTCTTCTGAAATAATGTGTCCAAGAAATGGCACTTGGTTGATCCAGAATTCACATTTACTAAACTTTGCATAGAGCTTGTGATCTCTCAGTCGTTGGAGCACAATATGCAAATGTTTAGCATGTTCCTCTTCAGATTTGGAGTAGACCAAGATGTCGTCGATGAAGACCACGACGAACTGATCCAGCTCCGGCATGAACACCGAGTTCATAAGGTACATAAAGTGGGCCGGAGCATTGGTCAACCCAAATGACATGACAAGATATTCATAGAGCCCATATCTTGTCGAGAATGCTGTTTTCGGGACATCTTCCGCGCGAATGTTGATTTCATGATATCCCGACCTTAAGTCCATCTTGGAGAAGACTTTAGCACCCACTAGCTGATCGAAGAGGATATCAATTCTTGGTAGTGGATACTTGTTCTTTATGGTCACAGCATTTAAAGGACGATAATCGACGCATAGCCTCAGCGTCTCATCCTTCTTTTTCACAAACAAAGCTGAGCAACCCCATGGTGATGAACTTGGACGAATAAACCCCTTGTCCATCAGATCTTTGAGTTGCTCCTTCAGCTCGGCTAATTCATTCGGAGCCATTTTGTATGGTCTCCGAGAGATCGGCGTGGTTCCCGGTATCAACTCTATTTTGAATTCCACCTCGTGCTCAGGTGGTAAGCCTGGAAGATCTTCGGGAAACACGTCCGGATATTCACGGACTACCGGAATGTCTTCTAACTTGCACGCCTCGGCATTACATACTTCCGGATCTTTGGAAATCGCTTCGCCGAGGTACAATGTTTGACGTCCGTGAAGTGGAGAGTCCAAGTGAACACTCCTATTCTCGATGTCCAGAACAGCCTAATGGAAGGTCAACCATGATATTCCCAATATGGCATTGATTCGTTCGAGAATGATGAGGGTGGTAGGATAAATATTTCCACCCAAACAAAGTGGTGCTCGTGAAACGACTTCATTAGTTGATATGTCTCCACCTGGCGAATGAATAAGGTAAGAACCTTTTGTGATAGTGGTGGAGATCTGATCCCGGATCACCGTTGCCCTGCTAATGAAGTTATGTGTTGCACCAGAGTCGAATAAAATGACAACCGGCTTGTCATTTAAGGTGAACCTGCCGGCAAGAACAGGTCCTCCCATTGGAAGATCATCGACTGACACATAATTGACTGTTCCCACTTTTGACATAGCTTTTCTGGGCTGCCCAAGATCACTTTTCGGAACTGGACCCGCATACATGTTGTTGCTGTTCGGTTCAGTTGCTGCATTGACATTGAGCTCATTGTCAATATGAAGTGGAACAGCACTCGGTTCAGCTGAGAAATCACCTTGATCATCTTTAACCTCCTGAGGGAAAAAGTATTCTGGTGCACCTTGTTGATACTGAGGTGCATTAGAAACAAGTTGCTGCTGCGGTGGAGGTGAATAAGACCTCTGTGGAGTAGAAGAGTCGTCACAATCTCAGAATGATTGCACCTCTTGTGGAATCTCTCGACCGGAAGGTGAACGGATCACCAACCGATACTTTTGAGGTAGATGATTGTCTTCATATTGTGATGAGCCCCTCTCCCTCTTTTCTTTGAGGTAGAGGTTGGAATAACATTCTTGAGCGATAGCACAGCTCACAAACTCATCAAAATTCTCTTGGCTAATTTGAGCCAATTCACATCGCAGCCTAGCGGTCAGCCCTCGATAAAAATGATAATCCCTCATGGATGGTGATTTCACATAGTCAGGGACATATTGAGCTAAGCGATTGAATTCCTTCGCATACTCAATAACACTCCTGTCCCCTTGCTTCAGACTCCAGAACTCATCCAGACTGGTTTGCATTATGCCCGCATGGATGAAACGAGCACGAAATACGGTCTGGAACTCCGCCCATGTGACACGATGCCCGGCTGGTTGCACGGTAAGGTATTCTGCCCACCATGCTCCAGCAAAGCCGTGAAGCTGTTGAGCGTCATATAGAGTCTTCGAGAATTCATCACACCGGATCAACCCAAGCTTGGACTCAATGACACGTAACCAGTGATTTGCTTCACAATGGTCAGCCGCCTCAGAGAATACCGGCGGTTGTGTCGCCAAGAAATCCAGGTACGTGCTCTGGGTTGGCATGTGATGTTGAGCTTCTCGATTTATGCCTTGCTGAACTAGAGTTTGGAGGGTTTCATTCATCTTCGCCATATTTCAGCCAATCCGGTTGGCGATGGCTCTTGTGATGAAGTCGAGTCATTCCCACCTCGACTTGAACCTCCAAGCTCCATTTGAGAACGTGTGCGTACCATACTGCATGAAACAAAATTTTGAGTCAATCAAAATTCTATCTCAGTAGTAAGTAAAGATAAGTAAAACATGAACATGTCATGAACTTTATGAAAGCATAACCACATTCATGTTTAAACCAATCTTATGTACGCTAAGCTAATCAGCGGGACTACCCTGACCAGCTCACACAAACTCCAAATTTTACTCAAGTTATCAACAGATTCTTGACTTGAGTTCAATACCAAAGTGTAGTAAACTTCAGTAGCTTTCCAACAAGTACTTATGTGCTCCTTAAGGATTTTTCTACCGGAAGTTACGGCTTAAAAACAGAAAGGTCCAGAGATGTTTTTGCTACTGTCCTGGTTCTGAACAGTTTGCCTTTAACTGGACTTTTCACTAACTTAAAGTGTGATTTTGCTCTGGAGGCCTACAAAGAGGTTGTCTAGCACTTAAAAATCTTTCCAGAACTGTATCATACACCTTAATTGGTTAAACCTACTCGGAGTTATGCTCCGTTAAAGTCCAGCAAGAATTCCTGCCAGAAACAGAGCACTCTGTTTTTGAAAACTTTGATACCTAGTTATACTCTCATTTGAATCTTAGCTCAAAATAAGAGTTCAGTAGATACTACTTGTTTCAAACTTCCATTTTTAGTTGAAAGTTAGTTCATGAATCATTTCTTCATAGGGAAGAGGTTATTAAGTGTAGTACGGTGTCGATGCACCGTAAGAATCATGTTGGTACTACGTAGCTTCACCAAAGAAAATCCTAAACTGGATTATACCAGCATATCCGTTTTATCAGTGGCACTAAGACGGTCTCTCGCACACGTGTACTACACGGGATACGTACAGGGTTAGTACCTGCAGAAGATCACTCAATAGTGGTGCACTCAAAGGTTGTTTCATTTCAGGCAGTTCTATAATTGAAAGTAAATACAAACGCCCGTATCATTGTCATACGGCCGTCCTTGAGTTAAGTCACGTCTCAAGGTACGTGATCGTGTTTCAACACCACACGACGGGGAACCCGAGTATGTCATGAACGGGTCATCACGGTTGGGAATGTTATCAACCCAACGGATACCACCTACTGCCCTGCAGGGCACGCCGATGGCAAGCGCTGCGTATGTCCTCCTGGGCTACTTCCAGAAGACCACACTATCGCGTTACTGACCACATGATGGGGTCTCCACTTACTTGCCTAATGCACGCTAGGGATCAGCGTTTCATATGAACTCAGGGACATGAAGAGTCCAAGAGTTTCATATTGACGTCTCACACCAAGCTGTGAGACCTATCCCTGAACCACATTCCTCGTCAGGGGAGCTAACCGAAATTGAACCGCTTTCGGTGGCGATCCTTACCATTCCTACCTGAGCGTAGGTGCGTCGTTACATAATGAAAATTCAGAATTAAAACACATATGTTAGTCTTGCCACTTTAAGTCACTACACTACTATAGTCCTTATGTGGGCCTAATATAGTTTCCTCACCGTATCCTAAGTTTTTGTTGTAATACCATCCTTATTCCGTCGCTATTACCAATGCGGCTCTGATACCACGCTGAGGGGGCCCGACCCCGATCACAGGGCCGTGTCGCCTCGCCCGAGGAATCGCATTGGATGGTGCCGTGTTATGCGGCACCCAACAGCACACATATAAGGAACACAGTATTACATAAATCAAAGCGGAAGCTTACAACTGTTCTTTGTAAATAATTTACATAAAATAGCTACAGCGGAAGTCTATAAACAGCTCACGATGAATATCTAAGAAGCACTCGAGAAGAGATCCAGCCCGCGGACTCCTCTCGCTAGCAACACGAAGACATGGCAGCGGCTAGGTTTCCCAAGTGTGACATGACTCGGAAGTTTCCAAGTCTCACCGGACAACCTTCTTTATAGCGTCGAGGTTTACCTGCAAAACCACTTATATAGCAAGAGTGAGCACAAAGGCTCAGCAAGACTTAACCGTCTCTCCTAAAGCATGGAACTCTATATGAAAGTAACCTAAGACCTAAGCCTGTCCTTTGCGAAAAGACTCGCCTACGAGTTCATCCTTAAATTTCAGATTTTAGCCATAATAGTAGTGACCTTACGCCCAGCAACATTGGAACTCCACAATCAAACAAGAAACGCTTCATTCCAATGTTACTTGTCCCAAGGTGAAAAATAACTTTAGTTTGCTCTATCTTTACTTCAAACATGGTTTTCATGCAATTTATAATTAGCATAACAGCATTTAAAACTTTGCAAACTATTACCACACAACTTGATTAACTACGTCACAACACAGTGAGCAAGCGGTACTCATAACCGCGAGGGACGGTGATTCGAATCAAACACTACCCGGATAACTCGACACATACGCCCGCCTCTGAAGACCCAACTCTGGCGTCCTTCATTACGTCGTATGTGGCAACCTTTCTCAGGACACTAAATTGTAGAGCCGGTCGCGCCGTCTCGGGCTCATAGGTCTAACGAGACGATGTGGTATGCCTCTACAGTCTAGTGAACCTAGTACATCGGTTTCTTGGTTCCCATATATCAGTAAGCATCCGGTACACAACTCAATACGTGCTCAGCGGGGCTGCATACGCTTCGGTTCTTGACCGACACGGGCAGAGCTACTCGACCAAGATCTTGTCTTGTCGCTACCTAACTCTCCTGCCCAATCTCATCTTTAGAAACGTAAACTTTAGTTTGCCTCTCTTTCCAACCCCACATATGTGATCCTAAAACAACGCTCGCGGGTAGATTCCAACTACTCGTCTTCTACCGGATGTCCTAGCCTATTTAGCACTACATCGATGACACAATGCTACCCTTGACCTCAGGGTTCATGTTTGGTTATGCAAGTGGAGTATCAACATCCTTGACCTAATGCACATACAAACCTTGACCAGATGTAGTGGACAAAGGGAAAACTTTAAAAACAACTTAAGTGCAAACCGGGGCTTGCCTTGGTTTTGCAGGTGACTAAAGTCAGATAATATGGGTTAGTTGCTGATGTCTTGAAGTTCAACTCCTGCCCTCCTTGCTCCTTGATCCAAGCTCAACTTCTCCCCCTTCACTTTCCACGTTTAAACACTACACGTTATGAATATGCACAGTTTTAATAGGAGTAACTGAATTATAAAACAAATTTGTTTTGGGAACTAAGAATGGTTTAGACCAAACTCTAAAGTGAGTGAAGAGCTCTGTTATGGACAAAAACAGAGAACTTTAGCTGGCAGTAGGTGTTGGTTGGAGAAAAATTCAAGGAGTTATATCTAATGGACATAAGAAAGGTAGTGAAAAGAACCAGCAGAAAACTGGATAAGATGATCTCAATTTGCTCTGAAATTTTTACAGTGGACCATATATCTTACAGAGGTATGGCTTGCAAAATTTCAGACCAAGTTGATGGAAGATGTGGCCTAGGGAATTTTCTTATTATTTGGCTTCCCTGAAATACTATGGCAATTATAGTGTCTTGTCATGCTCCAAATTTGGTTTTTCAGAAACTTGAGAGTTTCATGAGTCCATAGGACTTGGTTTCACCATTTTTGGAGCTTCCTACACAGAGATATGAATTTTCCAAACTTGGTTAAAAGTCTGAAAATGTGTCTGTTCATTTTCCCATTTTTCAGAGACATAGAGGATTCAAACAATATTTGGCCAAGCAAATGGAGTCCAATGCCTCTGAAACTTTTACTGGAGTTCAAGTATTATTGGAATAATGTCCTGCCCAAATTTGGGAATTTTCCAATTAACATAACTCCTGCAAAAATTCATACAATATTTTCCTTAGATGAATTAATGAGCCAAATCCAGGAGTTTTCATAAATATTGGGCTGCGTCCCTGGATAGTATTATTTTAGAGGAATCCAACAAAATTTGTTTCACAATTTTTTGACATTCCTACACAAAGTTATGGCTCTCCAAAGTTTGAACTGAAATGGGAAAATCTGGAAAATGTTTAAATGCTGACAGTGGGTCCCACTCGTCATCCCTAACCTCCAGCCAGGCACCAAACAGACCAGGGGCGGCTCCCTCCGGCGAGGTCACCGGAAATGACCTTCCCGGCCACCTCCAGACCCCCTGCTGGCCGCCCCCCTATTTTCCACCATGCTGAACTCATTGGTGAGGTCGCCAGCGGCTGAAACTCGCCGGAAAGCAGTGCGCACCGGCCATAGCTAACCCTAGGGCTCCGGCGAGGTCGTGTGCAGTGATTTCTCCACGAAATGGTCGGTTCTTGGGCTCTATAGCACCAGGGAATCATGGAGAAGACCGACATGAGGTCTAAACAGGCCGGGGAGAGCTCCAAACCTATCGGCACCGTGCACCCGACATGGTTCAGTGGTATACCCTCAAAAAGAACTCGAATTCCTCGCTCCACACTCAATTTCTTGGTCTAAAATCGATGGAGGAGGTGTGCTAGGCAGTTAAGAACTTGTGTGCGGAGTTTGAAACACAACCAACACGAATTGAGGACGAATTTTGCAATTCCTTACCTCAAGGTCAGTTTCAGCCGCCCGGGAGAAAAACTTGAAATTCTCCCTCTGTGATCAATGGATTGGGCTGAGTTTTGGAGGTGAGCAACTAGTCTTGTAGGTGCACCTATGGGGTGGCTTGCTTGGGCGAGATCACTGCTGGTTTGGGCTGCCCACGGTGATCAGTTTGGTTCTTCAGCTTTTGCCCGAGAGCTGCAGAACTTTTGCTGTTTTCCGGTGCTAACGAGCTCGGGGCCGTGGGGGAAAGTTGCTGGCCGGCTAGAGCACCCTTGGGCGGAACTTTTTGCTGTATGGAGCTCAGGCAACCGAGCTAAGGTGGAGGGCCAGTGCTCGGGAGAAACAGAGGCGGCTGTGAGCTCTACTGTGATCGGTTGTGAGGAGGAAATGTAATACGAGCAGCTCGGTCCAGAAAAGATCACGCCGAGGTCGCAGAATAACCACGAGCAGCTCTCCAGCGCTGCTCGAGCAGCTGGGAGCTGGCGGCAGGGACCTGCTCGGTGTCGCTCGGGTGGCTTCGGTGGCTTCGAGTGAAAAACCAGAGTCTCTGTGTTTACTTCCTGTGTAAGTCTAATCCTTATGACATGTGGACCCCACTGCTCTTCTCCCTCTTATCCTCTCCAAAATCTCTCAAATTTGGCACAGTGCAAACTTCAACCATGAGGAACTCAAATTCAAAAGCCATTTGGCAATTTGACAAGTTTTACCTCAGTTTCAAATTTGAATTCAAATTTCAAGGAAATTTATAAGCCCCTTTGATATTCATATCAAAGCAACTCCAAACTTTCCAAAAACTTGTCTCCCTCATAATTTGGACCTGAAGAATTTAATTATGTTCTCTGATCTTTGAGTTGGCCATGGCAAATCCAACTTCTCAAACAAGAGTTTGAATTTCCTCTTTTGAAAATGCCCTTCTTCCTTTTGAAGTGACCCTTTTAGTTCAAACTGAATTCAAAGTTTTATTGCACAAGACAACACTTTCATGAGTATACAAAAGTTTTTGTAAGTCCCATTTCTTGCATATAAACTCAACTTTATTCATAGCTCATGTTTTCTATTTACAAGTTTTGGGACTTTTACAACGAAGATGGCCACTAGCGCGAGGGCGTGCGGCGTGAGGTGCTACAGCTGGAGTCCATACACCTCCAGCAGGGTGAGGAGGAAGGACGACGCCAGAAGCGCGAACCTGAACAACACGTACCAGGTGAAGAGTACCACCTCGCCGGGTTGCATGTCGGTAAGTAGGACCCTCCCGCGGTGGATCTTCCCATCAAACGTGGCCGACTGCCAGCCAAGCAGGCGCCTCACGATAGCAATGTCGGCATCGCTCCTGAGCCTGGATGAACGGAGGCCGAAAGACATGGTGGCGAGGAATGGTTGTGGGCGCTGGGGAGCAGAGGCTTCGAGCGTGCAGGAGGAAGGCGAAGATTGCAAAAGGCGAGAAGGGAATCATCCTTCTCCGGAAGGATTCCCTTTGTACGTCTGCAACCTCTGGCAGGGCAGTAGGCGCGACGTTTGGGTTTCCACCGTGCCACGCAGCAGTTTACCTGCCTCCCCCGATGATTAGTAGGACCCAGGTCCACCCGTCAGACACTGGGGGTCAGGTGGTAACTTCTCGGGAACGTCCGGCGGTTCCCAGGAGAAGCGGCATGGTGGAACGGCAGCGGTCGACCCAAAGGCTGCAACAGTAACTGCCCCGGGGTAACTCCTCGAGCACGTCGCCACGACCCGCCAAAAAAGAGCAAGCACGTGTCCACTACGCCGGCGACGTGCTGTAGCTTCGACTGGCGAGTGTGCCCACTACGCCAAGGACGTGCAGCCTTTTCATCTCCCAGGTGCAACCACTCACCCACTATGCGAGGATCTCGCCCCCACATCGGTTTCCAAAGTACAGGCTCAAAACCACCACGCGGGAGAGATGGGGCCCCACTTACAGGTTTGATGCCTTCCCTGAGATGGGCCTAGGGGCCACTGTCGGTTCCCTGCAAACCGGTACCCCCGCGTAGTGGGTAAAAAGATAGCCTGGGCCCCGCCCCCCTGCTGAGGCCGGCCCCAGCATAAGCCACGTGCCCTGGTGTGAGGGCCCGGTCCCGATCACAGGGCCGTGCCGCTCACGGGAATCGCATTGGATGGTGTCGTGCGATGCGCACCCAACAGCACACATAATAAAGAATCATATTACATAAATCAAGCAGAAGCTTACAAAGTGTAAATTTTACAAATACTTCTCAAAATAATCTACAGCGGAAGACTATTACAACTCACGTCTCATACCTATGCTAAGCAACAGAGAAGGTATCCAGTCCGCGGACGCTTCCCGCTAGCAACACTATCACAATAGCAGCTGCAGGGGATTGCCATGAGTTCACAACTCGGAGAGTTCCGAGTCTCATCGGACACCCGTACATATCAGCGTACAGTTATTACCTGCAAAACAACTTATGCAGTATCCGTGAGCATGAAGCTCAGCAAGACTTAACCGTCACCCTAGTCATGAAACTCTACATGCTGAAAATAGAGGGCTGAATATAGCAGTTTGCACAAAAGATGCTCTTGAGCTAAAGGATAGTCATTACTTCAAGTTTTGAGCCACTTTTATAACCCTCGCGCAATTTACATCGAGACTCCATAATCAAACAAGAAACGCTTCATCTCGATGTCACTTGCCCGAGGTGAAAATAACTTTAGTGAGCTACCCTAGACTCATACAGACCTTGCGCCATCAATTTTGAGACTCCACAATCAAACAAGAAATGCTTTGCCTCGACGCTACTAGCCTATGGTGGAAAATAAATTTAGTGAAAGTGTTAATCATTCCTCATTTCCATTATGAGGATTACTCACGAAGCATTATTAACTTTTCCTAGTTTATTACTATGTCACGACTCAGTGTACAAGTATGCTCACTACCGAGAGCGACGGTGATTGCAATCAAAAACACCCGGCTGACACGACACGTACGCCCTTACTCGACGTTGCACACAGCAACCATCCCTGACGTCGTACGTGGCAACCTTTCACACGACACCCAGTTGTCGAACCGGTCCCAGCGATTGGGATTAAGTCTCTCTATGGCAAACCCTCGTAGAGCCGACTTCTCTATCCTTTCAGCATCGGCATCAGATGGTGAGGTATGCCTCGACACCTAGGTTAACATGTTACATCGGTTTCCTGGGTCCCATATTGCCAGTATGCATCCGGTACACAACTCAAACTTGTCTCACCGGGCCGCACACGAGAACGGGCCTTAATCGACGCAGACATAGACTAGGTTCACAGGACCACGTCCTTGAGCCTTCCATTCACTGCCCGGTCTCCCTTCCCAACTATGAGGATCAATTCCCAACTCTTCCGATTGATTCCCATTAATCCTGGTTCACGAGTAGGAAACTGCCTACTCGAGTTATGCCTCTTTTAATCCACTTTTGTTAACATGAGATCAACAGTTATAATCAATTGATAACCTACCCTACATTGTACTCCCGGTTTTTCTGGGTTATGCATTTGGAGTTTCATACCATCTAGACTTAATGCAATAAACAAAATGCTAGACTATATAAAGTGAATACAAATAAAAACTTATAGGTTTTGATGCAAACCGGGGCTTGCCTTTGTTTTGCAGGGGACTTATATATATGAAGTTCAGTTAGTGAAGACCACTTGTCTTGATCAATTGTTTTCCTCCTTCCTTGATCTCCACTCTGATGACTTCAAATTCTCCATGTAGATACTACACGAAATGAATATGCATATATGTTTGATTGAAAAAGTTTTGCTAACAAGTGCTAACGACAAGTTTAAAACTGTAACTCTGTTTAATAATTTAAAATGACACTGGTGCTAGTGGTTTGGGTTTGGGGTTAAACACTATGATCAAGTAAGATGTGTTGTTCATCACTTGTGTGATACCCATCTAAATAGGTTGAACAGCACAGTGGTGATCCAGGGCTCCAATGGAGCTGGAAATTTTATTGTGAGTTCCTTTTCACAAGAAATTAATCTGGACCAAAATTTGGAATTGTTCAATGAATAGATCACTCAGGATAATTTCCTAAGCATTTAGGAAAAATGAATTAATTCTGAATAAACTTGCACTTTAATGCAGATTCAAGTGAACTAACCTTTCAAATATAGCTCAGGGAGTACGCATGGAGTTTCTTAGGATTTTAGGAGCTAAGAATTTCCCAGAACTGAATTTCCAAGTTTTGGAAATTCTCTGAAAATGTTTCTGTATTCAATTGAACACAGCAGCTTCAAATATGAATTCACCTAATCAAATCAACTCCAAATGAGCTGAAACTTTTACAGGCGTCCAATAATATCCTAAAGAATGTTCGGTCAAAAGTTTAGGATTTTTGGATGAACCAAACTCCCTCTAAAATTCTTTTGCTGAAAAGGTTTAAAGAATTTTCCAGAGTTAATTAATGAGTTCCATACAAATTAGGTGGTATATTTGGATAGAGCTATTCAATATAAATCCAACCCAATTTGAATCACTAAATTCGGAGCTTCCTAGCAAAAGTTATGAGGTTCTAAATTTTGGGAAAAATCTGAAATTGCACTCTGTTCTATTTATTTTCAATTTTCAGAGACATAAGAGATTAACACCACATTTGGCCAAGCAAATAAGGTCCAATGCTTCTGAAAATTTTACTGGAGTTCAAGTATTTTTGGAAGAATCTCCTGCCCAAATTTGGGAATTTTGCAATACACAAAACTCCTTGAAAAATTCCTACAATATTTTCCTTATATGAATTAATGAGCCAAAACCAGGGATTTTCATAAATATTGGGCTGTACCCCTGGATATTACTATTTGAGAGGAATCCAACAAATTTTGTTTCACAATTTTTGGACATTCCTACACCAAGTTGTGGCTCTTCAAAGGTTGAACTGAAAACTGAAAATCCTAAAATGTTTAAACGCCTGCTAGTGGGTCCCACCTGGCAGATCGTCTTTTTCCTCGCGCCAAACAGAGGCCGCGGCGGCGCCCTCCGGCGAGTGTCGCCGGAACAGCCTTCCCGGCCATACCCCGACCTCAAACTCGCCGCCCCCCCCCCCCCTTCATATGTGGCGCTGAACCCATCTAGAGGGTCGCCGCCGGCCGTAGATCACCGGAACAGGGTGCCCGACGGTGGCAGCGGCCGTTAGGGTTCCGGCGTGGTCAGAAATCTGCTACACCGCATCAAAACGGTCGGGAATTGATCGGAGAGCACCGTGGGAGCTTGAGGGTGTCGAAAATGGCCGCCAAACCTCGTGAAAAGGCCGGCAACCTCGAGCTCCACGGTGACCCGAGATGTTTTTCCATGGTGGCCCGAAAAAAAGCAAGAACACGGTCATTTCTGGATCATTTAGCTCGATTCTTTGTCGAGGAGGATCCCTAGGGGGTGAGGAAGGTGCTTGCAAGTTGGCTCGGCCAGTAGCTAACCGAGTAACATGAATTTCGGGGTAGACCGAGCTCTACCCGAATATACTACGTTTAGGAAAACCTAGAATTCTCCTAACCAGGTTAATCAATTGCTATACGGTTTGCAGCTACACGAGCTATTGAGTATGGCACACCTTTTTCGTGTTGAGGAGGGATGGTGAAAACGGCCGTGGTGTGCTGCCCACGGTGAGCCGGTTGCGATTCCGCTGTTTGCACCTCGGTGCTCCTTGCCGGTCTTCAATTTGCGGCCAACAGAAACCCCGGGCGTTGGAGCTGAGCAGGGGAACAACTCGTGCACATGTAGGCGCTTCCTTTTTGTGTTGACAGCTCGAGCAAAGGTCGAGCGGACACTGGTGTGCGGTGGAAAAAGTTGAGGAGCGGCACCGGTGGTGAGAGCCGAGCTCTGTGCGGTGCTGCTCGTGAGGAGGAGGAGGCAAAGGCGTTTGGCTCATCCATGTGAGGAGCAGATCCCGTCGAGGAGGGGGTAAATTGCTACACGGCTGCCAGCGCTCGGTGAGAGGAGCAGGAGGTGGCTTGCGGTTTCCCCTCGGTGTCACATGGCGAGCCTCTCTCGGTGGAGTGAAAAACAGAGCACAAGCCTTAGGGTGTAAGTCAAATTGGCCCTATGACATGTGGGCCCCACTGTCCCCCTTATCCCTCTAAAATTTTCTCACAAATATCTCCTCAATTTTGGCAAACAACTCCATTCAAATGTGGAAAAATATAATCTGAATGGAATTTGAAGAATTGGACAAGTTTCTTCCAAATCCATATTTGAATTTGAATTCCTATGCAGTTAAAAGTCCATTTGAAAAAATGGGTAGGAAACATTTCCAAAAATTTCATGAAACTTTGACTACCCCCTAATTTGGACCCAAGGAATTCAAATATGAAATCTGATCTTTGATTTGGCTGCTGCAAATGAGATTTTTAACACAACAGTTTGAAAATCATTGTATTACTCTCATTTGAATTTTTGAGTGGAACAATTTGTTTTCTCAAAATCTGACTTTAGCTTTCTCACACAAATGGGGACTTCCCACTTCGGTTTTGATCCCTCTTGGGTTCCAAGTCTTCAAATAGATATTTGAACTTGTGTGAAGAAAGCCCTCATGTGTGTTATCACATGTGGAAAAGTTTTAGCAAGTCCCATTTTTCATACATATGAAACCAACTTTGCCCAAGCAAGAGTTTCTTTGTATTCATATTTTGGGGCCTTTACACCTGGGCCCCATGGTCAACTCTGGGGCTACCGCGTGTGCTTGAGCTCCGGGGCTGACATGTGCCCAGGGCTCTGACCTGAAGCCTCCCCGCTGAGGTAAGGTCTGGAGCCGCCACGTGCCCCCGGCACCGAGGCGCCTCCCCGCTGAGGATAGCTCCGGTGCTGACACATGTCTCGGGCTCAGGTCCGAGCATCCCTGCTGAGGTGAGGTCCGGAGCTGCCACGTGTTCTCTGGCTCCGGACCGCCTCTCCGCTGAGGGTAGCCCCGGTGCTGGCACGTGCCCCGGGCTCCTGTCCGAGCCTCCCCGATGAAGTGAGGTCCAGAGCTGCCACGTGTCCCCTGGCTCCGAGCCGGCTCCCCACTGAGGATAGCTCCAGTGCTGACATGTGCCCTGGGCTCCAGTTCGAGTCCCCCCGCTGAGGTAAGTTCGGAGCCGCAATGTGTCCTCTGACACCAAGTCCGTCGATAAGAGCTCCAGAGCTGCCACGTGCCCCACGATCCTTCATGGGTCGTGGGTCGAGGAAGTCAAGAAGGAAGTGTGCTGTCAGCCTTCGCATTCAAGGCTCACGCCTTACCCAGGAGCTTGGCTCACTACGCACGCCTCTGTCCCTTGCCCATTTGCCATTGTGGTGACAAGACAGGACGGCGGGGCGTGACAGCAGTATAGTGCCACCCAAAGGCAGTAAGCCACACAAGCAGGGCGAAGAGACGCGGCGACAAGACGGCGTCTTCATCATCACCTAACATGCGGTCAGGGCACTCAGCGCGTCGGACGGAGGGACTTAACTCCCCCGCCGGCCACTCTACTCAGAGGACGAAGCCCTAGATCATGTATAAGACACTCAAAGCTTTGGGGCCACCTGTCAGGCCCCAAGCCTCATTGTAACCAACCTGGCCTTAAACTTAAAAGGACCGGGGTGACCACCCTGCAAGGGGCCCCGATTCCCCGCTCTCTAGATCACACTACGCACAAGCGCTCACGCAAAAAGCAATAGAACAAGCACACCCGTGGACATAGTGTCTTACGCTCCGGCAGCCCGAACCACGTAAATCCCTGTGTTCATCCGCTTCCTTGAGCCCAGGTCGCGAAGGGTGCCAAGCCCCCTCCGGAAAAAAAGAACCTCGCAGCCTGCTTCCGAGCGGGCCGGGAGGAGTGTCGCAGCTCACATTCCGACAAAGGGCTACGACTGCTGTCATTCAAATCATTAGTGGACATGTTTTTGCTAATGAGATTGAACAAGAATTCAAAAAATTCTTGGTAGTACTTGGAGATGGACAGCTAGACCTTTAGATGATACTAGTTATACCATGAGACTCCCAAATGCTAAAATGATAAAGGACCGGGGCCACTTTAATCTAGTTATGAGAAGCATTAAAGCTCATATCTCCATTAAACCATGGTCACCAGCTACTGGGGCTAAAAAGGAACTGCAATCTGCGTGGTTAAGAGTGAAAGGAGTTATATATGATAAAAGAAGTATAGAGACATTGGCATATATGGGATCCATAGTGGGAGTTACCATGGAGATAGATGAAAGAACTTTGTCTAGAATTGATGTAAAAGTCCCAAAAACTTGTAATTGGAAAACTTGAGCTATAAATAAAGTTGAGTTCAATCCAAGAAATGGGACTTGCAAAAAAGAAAACTTTTTGTTTAGTCATATAAGTGTTGGCATGTGCAATATGACTTTAAATTCAGTTTGAACTAAAAGGCTCACTCCAAAGATAAGAGGGCCATTTTCAAAAAGGAAAAAAATCAAACTGTTGTTTAAGAAGTTGTATCTGCAATGGCAAACTCAAAAATCAGATGGCATATTTTAATTCTTCAGGTCCAAATTATGAGGAAGCGAAATTTTGAGAAAATTTGGAGGTGCTTTGATATGTACATCAAAGAGACTTATGAATTTTCATTGAAATTTAAATTCAAAAATTTAACTGAAGTACACCATGTCAAAATTCCAAACAGCTTTTGAATTTGAGTTCCTCATAGCTGAAGTTTGCAATGTGCCAAAAATGGGAGATATTTGAGAGAGGAAATGAGTGGAGCCCAATTGTCATTGAGAGGGAGAGACTTACTGCCTAAGTCTCTGTTCTTCTGTTCAGACTCGAACCGGGCAGCAGAGCGTGTGACACCGAGGCGGAAGGATATGCCGCCACCTCCCGAGTGAAGCCTCCACCTCCTGCTCCCCTCGTACATGGTCTGATCCTCAACCCAAACCGTGCACCGATGTCATTTTTCTTCTCTCCACTCGCTCTCGGCCCTGTTCTGCTCCCTCACGAGAAAACAGCCGCCGTGCGCTCCTCTGTTCGTCCCCCGATCACCACAGCAGCCAATTAACCTTTCCTCGAGCGCCCCGCAGCAAAGAGAAGTGCCAACGCGTGCTCTATCCGGCCAGAAACTTTCCCCCACGGCCCCGAGCTCCTTAGCACCGGAAAACAGAGAAGATTCTGCAGCTCTCGGGTGAACGCCGAAAAACTGAACTGGTCACCGAGGCCAGCCCAAACCAGCTGTGATCACGCCCAAGCAAGCCACCCCATAGGCGCACCTACAAGCCTAGTTGCTCACCTCCAAAACTCAGCCCAAGACATTGATCACAGAGGGAGAATTTCAAGTTTTTCTCCCGGGCGGCCGAAACTGACCTTGAGGTAACGAATTGCAAAATTCGTCCTCAATTCGTGTTGGTTGTGTTTCAAACTCCGCATACGAGTTCTTAACTGCCTAGCACACCTCCTCCATCGATTTTAGACCAAGAAATTGAGTGTGGAGCGAGGAATTCGAGTTCTTTTCGAGGGTATACCACTGAACCATGTCGGGTGCACGGTGCCGATAGGTTTGGAGCTCTCCCCGACCTGTTTAGACCTCATGTCGGTCTTCTCCATGATTCTCTGGTGCTTTAGAGCTCAAGAACCGACCATTTGGTGGAGAAATCACCGCGCACCACCTCGCCGGAGCCCTAGGGTTAGCTGTTGCCGGTGCATCCCGTTTTTCTGCGAGTTTCAGCCGCCGGCGACCTCACCAATAAGTTCAGCATGGGGGAAAATGGGGGGCGGCCAGCAGGGGGTCCGGAGGTGGCTGGGAAGTGCTTTTCCGGCGACCTTGCCGGAGAGAGCTGCCACTGCTCTGTTTGGCGCGTGGCTGGAGGTTAGGGATGACGAGTGGGACCCACTGTCAGCATTTAAACATTTTCCAGATTTTCCCATTTCAGTTCAAACTTTGGAGAGCCATAACTTTGTGTAGGAGTGTCCAAAAATTGTGACACACATTTTGTTGGATTCCTCTCAAAGAGTATTATCCAGAGGTGCAGCCCAATAATTATGAAAATTCCTGGATTTGGCTCATTAATTCATATAAGGAAAATATTGTAGGAATTTTTACAGGAGTTATGTTTATTGGAAAATTCCCAAATTTGGGCAGGACACCCTTCCAAAGATACTTGAACTCCATTAAAATTTTCAGAGGCATTGGACTTCATTTGCTTGGCTAAATGTTGATTCAATCTTGTATGTCTCTGAAAATTTGGAAAAGTAACAGAATGATTTTCAGCTTTTAGCTCCAACTTCTAAAATCCATATCTCTGTGTAGAAAGCTCCAAAAATGGTGAAACCAAGTCCTATGGACTCATGAGACTTTCAAGTTTCTGAAAAAACAAATTTGGAGCATTACAAGACACTATGATTGCCATAGGATTTCAGAGAAGCCAAATAGTAAGAAAATTCCCTAGGCCACATCTTCCATCAACTTTGTTTGACATTTTGCAAGCCATACCTCTGTATGATCTATGGTCCACTGTAAAAATTTCAGAGCAAATTGAGATCATTTTCTCCAGTTTTCTTCTGGTTCTTTCTGCTACCTTTCTTATGTCCATTATAAATGGCTCTTTGCATTTTCTCCAACAACCATCCACTGCCCACCTAAAGATATCCTCTGTTTCTGTCCATAACAGAGCTCATCTCTCACTTTAGAGTTGGTTTAAGCCATTCTTAGTTCCTAAAACACATTTGTTTTATAATTCAGTTACTCGTATTAAAACTGTGCATATTCATATCGGTAGGAAAAACGACGAAGGAGTTCGACAAGGAACTAGACTCGGATCAGCAAGTTGAAGATTTAATCATCGCCAAGATACTGACTATAAAGTAGAACTAAACCTGCAGCAACATAAGGCAAGCCCCGGTTTGCATTTAACAGCTTCTAGTTATATTTTACTTTGTATCACTTTTATGGGTCTAGTATGTATTGTGCATTAGGTCAAGGTGATTGATACTCCAAATGCATGACCCACAAACCCTTGGAGTTAAAGGGTAGAATAGGTTACCTTCGTGTAGCTTCGGCTAGGCTTAAGTTGTATAGGATCCGGTACAAGTCGGGTAGTTGGAAGCTACTCGCGAGTTTAGGATGTTGGTTCAGCGGGGTATGATTCTAGAGAATGAAAGTTCTTGAATGGAAAATGAGACTGAGCAGAGAGTAGGAGCAGCAGGACGTTGGGCCTGTGTGGCTGTAGCTCTGTTTGTGTCGGTTAAGGACCGATGCGTATGCCGCCCTGCTGAGCAAGTTTGAACAGTACCGGATGCATGTCGGATATATGGGACCCGATAAACCGATGTAACTCGGGTACTCTCGTGTCGAAACTTATATGGCCGTCCTTTGGGGGTTGGTGTCAGAGGTGTAAACCCGCTAGCGGAGCAACCTCGACGTGTTCCGTGTAGTGGCTCTTCTGATGGGTCGGCGGAACTAGTTCGGAATTGGATTGACGGGTGAAAGGTTGCTGCATACAACGTAAGAAAGAGCTCGCGTGAGTCTTTCGAGGTGGGTGTATGTGTCGTGTATTCCGGGTGTGTCCTGATTGCAATCACCGTCCCTCGCGGTTATATGAGTACCACTTGTTCACTGCGTTGTGACGTAGTAATAATTTCCAGATGAACTGTGATGAATCATTGCTGATGTGAAGTTCCTAAATTCATTGTATTGCCAACCATGTATGCTGTAGTTGTAGAGCTCATTAAGTTTATTTTCCTCTTTGGGCATCACCACATCGGAGGAAAACGTTTCTTGTTTGATTGTGGACTTCCGATGTGAGGGCTGCCTAAGGCATAATAATCTGCTGCTATTAAACTGAAAGTAAGGACTATCATTTAGGCGTGTCATTATTGCATCATACCT
Organism: Neostapfia colusana; assembly: GCA_030760725.1. Taxonomy (NCBI): domain Eukaryota; kingdom Viridiplantae; phylum Streptophyta; class Magnoliopsida; order Poales; family Poaceae; genus Neostapfia; species Neostapfia colusana. The sequence continues at coordinate 6,761,707 of JASWHV010000012.1, read as the reverse complement.
GCCTATGTTAATAATCCCTGCACATAGAGTTCCATGTTTAGGAGTGTCGGTTAAGTCTTGCTGAGCCATCGTGCTCACGGTTGCATTATTAGTGTTTTGCAGGTTGTAAAATTTGCTATGAAGATGGTTGTTCGGTGAGCCATCTGAGACTCACCGGAAACCCTGCCGCTGCACTCATCTTTGTGAAAGCTAGTAAGAAGCGTCCTCGGGCTGGACGTCTTCTCTTTTGCTTAGTTAGGACCGAGAGTAAGTGTGTATGTATATTCCACTGCGTGTACCCTCGTGGTACATCATTTTGTAAAAGACACTATGTTGATAAATAAAAGACTTTGTACGTTTATGGTTCTTTTCGTGTATGCTGTTGGGTGCCGCATCGCACGGCACCACCCAATGTATATCCTGGAGTGTGGATCCCGGAAGGGGTTCCCCACAGGCGTGGTATCAGAGCCGCATTGGGAATAGAACGCATGAAAAGAGCTTATTTTTGAAAACCTAGAAGTATACGAGTGAGGAACGTGTAGTATGCCCACCTAAGGACTATTATTAGCATAGTTACTTAAGGTGGCAAGCTAACAGAGTGTTACATTCAGTAATTCAATTCTGTAACGACGCACCTACGTGGAGGTAAGAGGTAAGGTACGCCACCGCAGGCGGATCAATTGCGGTAACTCGCCATACGAGTAATAGTATGGAATGGTATACCGTGGCTTGGCACGGTAGTTAATATGAGTCTCTGAACCTCTCTATGGTTCTGAGAGCATATGAAAATGCTGATCTCCAGCGTGCTTTAGGCAAAAGTGAGAATACCCCATCGTGTGGTAAGCAACATGATAGTATGCAACTCTTGAACGTTCAATGTTCAAAGGGCCATACGCAGCACTCGCCATCAGCGTGCCTCAACGGTCATGAGGCAGTAGGTGGTATCAGTTGGGTTGATAACATTCCCAATCGTGATGACCCGTTCACGCTCTACTCGGGTTCCCCGTCGTGTGGTGTTAAAACACGACCATGTACCTTGAGACGTGACTTGACTCAAGGACGGCCCGTATGGCAATGATACGGGGCTTATGTTTTTACTATGATATGGACCTGCCTATAATGGAAAACCTTTGTGTGATTCATTATTGATTGTTTTCTGCAGGTATCTTAACCATGAGTAGAACATTGCATTTAGAAAACGTTTGTGAGTGATCGTTTTAGTGCCATCACTTGAGACGTATATGCCGGTATAACGCCGGTTAGGATTTTGATTTGGTGAGGAAACGTAGTACCGTGAAATGTTCTTAGCTGCATGAAAAAGAAAGTTTTCAAATAAAAGAGTAATTTTGGAGTATAGGATTCCATTAGGGGTTAATTAACTCCTATATTGAACTAAGAGTCAATTGGGAGTATAGTTTCCATTTCAAACCATTAGAAACAACCTCCCCTGTTTTCAGCAGAATTTTTGCTGAACTTGAATAGGGTATAAGTTTTGATTGGTGGAACCAATGGAGGTGAAGGTTACATTTCTTGAAAGATTTTAAAGTCTTCTACAACTTTTATGTAGAACTCCAGAACAGAATCTCCCTCCAAATGGATGAAAATCTCAGATGAGTGTAACTGTCCAAAAGCAGGGCAGGCCAAAAATGCTCTCTGGAATTTTCTGTATTTCGACCATAACTTCTGGTAGAAAAATTTCTAAGGGTCATGTAAGACACCGTTGGAAAGTTTGTGATATTTTCTACAACTTTGTAGTTCAAAGTTTCTCCATATTTGGGGTAGAACTTTATGAAATCTTGCGGACAAAACAGATACTTTCAGAGGAGGTGCTGTCAAAATTGTTCCAGATTTCTGTCAAATTTGAAATATCATAACTCCCGATCCAGAGTTGATATGAACGCAAATAAATACTCGTTGGAAAGATATTGAAGCTATTTATAAATTTGATATGTAACTTGAGACATCAAACTGCCATTTTCATAATCAAAATCTGGGTGAGGACAGAAGAGTCTGATCTGTACAGAAAAGAGGACGGGTTAAGCCTATCCCACGAGAGTGACTAAACTCGAGGATAGTCCGGTGGGACGTGAATATGCAATGTGTTTCCGATGAGTTACTGGGAAATGCCGGTTAACGGGACGTCAAGTTCAAGATTGAACTGACGCTGGAAACAACACCGATTTCACGGAGGCCGTATAAAATGGCACCAAAGGAACTCGCGGAGCTGAAGGAGCAGTTGAACGATTTGTTAAGCAAAGGCTTCATTCGCCCCAGTTCATCACCATGGGGATGCTCCGCGCTGTTCGTCAAGAAAAAGGACGAGACTCTGAGGTTATGTGTGGACTATCGTCCGCTAAATGCCGTAACTATCAAGAACAAGTATCTACTACCACGTATCGATATGCTTTTCGATCAACTAGTGGGTGCTAAGGCTTTCTCGAAGATGGATCTTCGGTCCGGATATCACCAGATAAAAATCCGGGTGGAAGACATACCCAAGACGGCATTCTCGACGAGATACGGATTATATGAGTATCTCGTCATGTCATTCGGACTCACTAATGCTCCAGCTCATTTTATGTACTTGATGAATTCAGTCTTCATGCCGGAGCTGGACAAGTTCGTCGTGGTCTTCATCGACGATATTCTGGTATATTCTAAGTCGGAGGAAGAACACGCCGAACATCTGCATATTGTGCTCCAACGCCCTACGGGATCACAAACTGTATGCGAAATGCAGCAAGTGTGAGTTCTGGATCAACCAAGTGCCATTTCTTGGACACATTATTTCTTCGGAAGGCATTGCGATTGATCCGAGCAAAATTGTCCAAGTGCTGAATTGGAGTTCACCAAAGTCAGTTCACGAAGTCCGTAGTTTTCTCGGTTTAGCAGGTTACTACCGGAGATTCATTCCGAATTTCTCCAAGGTCTCTAAACCGATGACGGAACTTCTGAAGAAAGCCAACAAATATGTGTGGAGTGAAGCATGTGAGGAGACGTTCAAAGCATTGGTAAAGTACCTCACAACTGCCCCGGTGTTGGCGCAGCCCGATACAACTAAGGCTTTTGATGTTTATTGCGATGCATCCGGCATCGGCCTCGGCTGCGTGCTTATGCAAGAAGGGCGAGTGGTCGCATATGGATCCAGGCAGCTTCGGAATCATGAGCAGAATTATCCGACACATGATATCGAGCTAGCTGCTGTGGTTCTTGCTCTAAAGATGTGGATGCACTATTTGCTTGGAAACATAGTCCACCTCTACACCGACCACAAGAGTTTAAAGTACATCTTCACACAAAAGGAGCTAAATATGAGGCAACGAAGATGGTTAGAGTTAATCAAGGATTATGAACTGGAGATTCATTACCATCCTGGAAAAGCGAATGTGGTTGCCGACGCACTTAGTCGGAAATCACATGTGCATCTAACCATGGCTGCAATAGAAGAAGGAGAACCGAGCCTGCGCTTGGTTCCCTATGGGTCATTGTTTAACCTTGCCCTCATTCCTACAATTCGTGATGAAATTGTAGAGGCTCAAAAGAAAGATAAGGGCATGGCCCATATCCGGAAGAGAATAGACAGAGGAGAAGCTAAGTGCTTCCGGAAAGATGAGAATGGTACGCTATGGTTCAAGAACCGGATAGTCGTACCGAGGGACATGAAGCTTCGTAAGAAAATATTAGACGAAGCTCATCTATCTAAATTTTCCATTCATACAGGAAGCAACAAGATGTACCAAGATTTGAGAAACAAGTTTTGGTGGACACGGATGAAGCGGGAATTAGCTAAATACGTATCCGAATGTGATACATGTCAAAGGGTGAAAGCAGATCACATGAAGAAACCTGGTTTGCTGCAGCCCCTTCATATTCCAGCATGGAAGTGGGAAGATGTGAGTATGGATTTTATTGCCGGGTTACCACTCACATCTCGAAAGCATGATTCAGTTTGGGTAATCGTTGACCAATTAACCAAGTCAGCACACTTCATACCGGTGAATGTGAGATTCAATGGCAAGAAATATGCGGAGTTATACATTGAACGGATATTATGCCAGCATGGAGTTCCAAGAACAATAGTTTCAGATCGTGGTGCACTATTCGTTTCTCGTTTCTAGGAACAGCTGCACGCATCTTTGGGAACCAAATTGCTAAGAAGCTCTGCATATCACCCTCAAACCGATGGGCAAACTGAGAGGGTGAATCAAGTCTTGGAAGATATGCTAAGAGCGTGTGCCATCCACCATGGTAAGAACTGGGATGCTTATCTACCGTTGGCGGAATTCTAATACAACAACAGCTATCAAACGTGTATCAAGATGGTACCGTATGAGGCTCTCTACGGCCGGAGCTGTCGCACCCCGCTAAATTGGTGCGAATTCGGTGAAAGAGTGACATTCGGGATTGACATTGTCAATGACGCCGAAGAACGAGTTCGGGTCATACAAGAAAATTTAAAGGCTGCTCAATCTCGACAGAAGAGTTATGCAGACCAGCAACATCGACCGCTGAACTTCAATGTCGGAGAGTACGTATATCTCCGCGTATCTCCAATGAAGGGAGTTCACCGATTCGTTGTAAAAGGAAAGCTCGCTCCCCGGTTTATTGGTACGTTTGCTATCACGGAGAAATGTGGACCCGTAGCTTACCGACTTGAGCTACCAACAAATCTCGCTGGGGTGCATGATATATTTCACATCTCTCAGCTTCAAAAATGTCTCAAGAATACCACTGCTGTCCGCAATTATGATCTCGAGACATTGCAACCGGATCTCTCCTATACCGAGCATCCAACCCGGATAATTGATGAAAAGACTCGCGAAACCAGAAACCGGACGCTGTGATTTTTCAAGGTGCTTTGGGAAAATCACACGTCCGACGAAGCTACATGGGAAAGCGAGGAGTACTTGCGGTGCAATCATCCGGAGTTGTTAGAGGCTTATGTTCGATAGTCGTCCTCCCCGCATTTTCCTTAATCATGAATCTCGGGACGAGATTCTTTTTAAGGGGGAGGAATGTAAAAGTCCCAAAAACTTGTAATTGGAAAACTTGAGCTATAAATAAAGTTGAGTTCAATCCAAGAAATGGGACTTGCAAAAAAAAACTTTTTGTTTAGTCATATAAGTGTTGGCATGTGCAATATGACTTTAATTTCAGTTTGAACTAAAAGGCTCACTCCAAAGATAAGAGGGCCATTTTCAAAAAGGAAAAAAATCAAACTGTTGTTTAAGAAGTTGTATTTGCAATGGCCAACTCAAAAATCAGATGGCATATTTTAATTCTTCAGGTCCAAATTATGAGGAAGCCAAATTTTGAAAAAATTTGGAGGTGCTTTGATATGTACATCAAAGAGACTTATGAATTTTTATTGAAATTTGAATTCAAAAATTTAACTGAAGTATACCATGTCAAAATTCCAAACAGCTTTTGAATTTGAGTTCATCATAGCTGAAGTTTTCAATGTGCCAAAAATGGGAGATATTCGAGAGAGGAAATGAGTGGGGCCCAATTGTCATTGAGAGGGAGAGACTTACTGCCTAAGTCTCTGTTCTTCTGTTCAGACTCGAACCGGGCAGCTCTCCTGCTCCCCTCGTACATGGTCTGATCCTCAACCCAAACCGTGCACCGATGTCATTTTGCTTCTCTCCACTCGCTCTCGGCCCTGTTCTGCTCCCTCATGAGAAAACAGCCGCCGTGCGCTCCTCTGTTCGTCCCCCGATCACCACAGCAGCCAATCAACCTTTCCTCGAGCGCCCCACAGCAAAGAGAAGCACCAACGCGTGCTCTAGCCGGCCAGAAACTTTCCCCCACGGCCCCGAGCTCCTTAGCACCGGAAAACAGAGAAGATTCTGCAGCTCTCGGGTGAACGCCGAAAAACTGAACTGGTCGCCGTGGCCAGCCCAAACCAGCAGTGATCACGCCCAAGCAAGCCACCCCATAGGCGCACCTACAAGCCTAGTTGCTCACATCCAAAACTCAGCCCAAGCCATTGATCACAGAGGGAGAATTTCAAGTTTTTCTCCTGGGCGGCCGAAACTGACCTTGAGGTAAGAAATTGCAAAATTCGTCCTCAAGTCATGTTGGTTGTGTTTCAAACTCCGCACACAAGTTCTTAACTGCCTAGCACACCTCCTCCATCAATTTTAGACCAAGAAATTGAGTGTGGAGCGAGGAATTCGAGTTCTTTTCGAGGGTATATCACTGAACCATGTCGGGTGCACGGTGCCGATAGGTTTGGAGCTCTCCCCGGCCTGTTTAGACCTCATGTTGGTCTTCTCCATGATTCTCTAGTGCTTTAGAGCTCAAGAACCGACCATTTGGTGGAGAAATCACCGCGCACGACCTCGCCGGAGCCCTAGGGTTAGCTGTTGCCGGTGCGCCCCGTTTTCCGGCAAGTTTCAGCCGCCGGCGACCTCACCAATAAGTTCAGCATGGGGGAAAATGGGGGGGGGGGCGACCAGCAGGGGGTCCGGAGGTGGCTGGCAAGTGCTTTTCCGGTGACCTCGCCGGAGAGAGCCGCCACTGCTCTGTTTGGCGCGTGGCTGGAGGTTAGGGATGACGAGTGGGACCCACTGTCAGTATTTAAACATTTTCCAGATTTTCCCATTTCAGTTCAAACTTTGGAGAGCCATAACTTTGTGTAGGAGTGTCCAAAAATTGTAAACACATTTTGTTGGATTCTCTCAAAGAGTATTATCCAGAGGTGCAGCCCAATAATTATGAAAATTCCTGGATTTGGCTCATTAATTCATATAAGGAAAATCTTGTAGGAATTTTTACAGGAGTTCTGTTTATTGGAAAATTCCCAAATTTGGGCAGGACACCCTTCCAAAGATACTTAAACTCCAGTAAAATTTTCAGAGACATTGGACTTCATTTGCTTGGCTAAATGTTTATTCAATCTTGTATGTCTCTGAAAATTTGGAAAAATAACAGAATGATTTTCAGCTTTTAGCTCCAACTTCTAAAATCCATATCTCTGTGTAGAAAGCTCCAAAAATGGTGAAACCAAGTCCTATGGACTCATGAGACTCTCAAGTTTCTGAAAAACCAAATTTGGAGCATGACAAGACACTACAATTGCCATAGGATTTCAGAGAAGCCAAATAGTAAGAAAATTCCCTAGGCCACATCTTCCATCAACTTTGTTTGAAATTTTGCAAGACATGCCTATGTATGATCTATGGTCCACTGTAAAAATTTCAGAGCAAATTGAGATCATTTTCTCCAGTTTTCTTCTGGTTCTTTCTACTACCTTTCTTATGTCCATTATAAATGGCTCTTTGCATTTTCTCCAACAACCATCCACTGCCCACCTAAAGATATCCTCTATTTCTGTCCATAGCAGAGCTCATCTCTCACTTTAGATTTGGTCTAAGCCATTCTTAGTTCCTAAAACACATTTGTTTTATAATTCAGTTACTCGTATTTAAACTGTGCATATTCATATCGGTAGGAAAAACGACGAAGGAGTTCGACAAGGAACTAGACTCGGATCAGCAAGTTGAAGATTTAATCATTGCCAAGATACTGACTATAAAGTAGAACTAAACCTGCAGCAACATAAGGCAAGCCCCGGTTTGCATTTAACAGCTTTTAGTTATATTTTACTTTGTATCACTTTTATGGGTCTAGTATGTATTGTGCATTAGGTCAAGGTGATTGATACTCCAAATGCATGACCCACAAACCCTTGGAGTTAAAGGGTAGAATAGGTTACCTTCGTGTAGATTCGGCTAGGCTTAAGTTGTATAGGATCCGGTACAAGTCGGGTAGTTGGAAGCTACTCGCGAGTTTAGGATGTTGGTTCAGCGGGGTATGATTCTAGAGAATGAAAGTTCTGGAATGGAAAATGAGACCGAGCAGAGAGTAGGAGCAGCAGGACGTTGGGCCTGTGTGGCTGTAGCTCTGTTTTTGTCGGTTAAGGACCGATGCGTATGCCGCCCTGCTGAGCAGGTTTGAACAGTACTGGATGCATGTCGGATATATGGGACCCGATAAACCGATGTAACTCGGGTACTCTCGTGTCGAAACTTATACGGCCGTCCTTTGGGGGTTGGTGTCAGCGGTGTAAAGTCGTTAGCGGAGCAACTTCGACGTGTTCCGTGTAGTGGCCCTTCTGATGGGTCGGCGGAACTGGTTCGGCATTGGAGTGACGGGTGAAAGGTTGCTGCATACAACGTAAGAAAGAGCTCGCGTGAGTCTTTCGAGGCGGGTGTATGTGCCGTGTATTCCGGGTGTGTCCTGATTGCAATCACCGTCCCTCGTGGTTATATGAGTACCACTTGTTCACTGCGTTGTGACGTAGTAATATTTTCCAGATGACGTGGTTGAAAAGAGAGAGGATCTCGGAAGATCATATGATACCCATTACAAGGCAGAGTGAGAGGCTCCAACACCAACTGATCAACAAGTTGAAGAAATTTGAAGGTGACACATCTAGTAAAAGATCCGTGGCAGTTATGTCTTGTACGAATGTTAACTCTTTTGCAATCCTAGATACAGATAGAATTGTTACGATGGCAATTAAAATGGGGTTTCTATTAGTGAAAAGGATTTTGAGGTAGCGGATATAATGAAGGACCTAGAAATTGCTATGTCCAGTCTTAGCTGCAAAATGCAGAAAATGACTGCAGATATAGAGAATAATAAGACAAGTAGTACAAGGGATACTGTAACATCCTCAATTTCATAGTCATGCATTGCATATAGAAAAACATTATAAAAGAAATAGAAATGGGAAACAATCATGAAAATGGGAGAAAGATAGATGAAAAGAGTCAATTCCAATTCGCCGAGGAGCGCTGTCGACACTTTCCGCGGCCTGATGGCCATGTAGCACCTTCGGAGCTCATCCCTGCGGAAGGGGTGAGGTCCGGCACTGCTGGCCACGTGGCAGGCTCGGAGCTCGCCTAAGGGGAAGGGGCGAGGTCCGATCCCGCTGGACACGTGTTGCCTTCGGAGCTAGTCTCTACGGAGAAGCGAGGCTCAGCCCCGTGGGACACGTGTTGACTTCGGAGCTAGTCTCCGCGGAGAAGCGAGGATCAGCCCCGCAGCACACGTGTCGACTTCGGAACTCATCCCTGCGGAAGGGATGAGGTCCGCCCCACAGGATACGTGTCGCTCTCGGAGCTCGCCTCCGAGAGGTTCGACCCGCGGGACACGTGTCACCCTCGGAGCTCGCCTCCGGGAGGTCCGACACTGCTGGACACGTGTCACCCTCGGAGCTCGTCTCTGAGAGGTCCTGCCTGATGGACATGTGTCGCCCTCGGAGCTCACCTGCGAGGAGAAGGGAGGTCCGACACCAATGGACACGTGTCGACCTCGGAGCTCGTCTTTGAGGAGAAAGAAAGTCCGGTGCTGCTGGACAAGTGGCACTCTCGGATCCCACCCCCGAGAGGGCAGGACCGGCACTGACACGTGGCACATGCGGAGCTCGCCTCTAGGAAAGGGGAGGTCCTGCCCGCCAGACACGTGGCGCACGCGGAGCTTGCCTCTGAGGTAGAGGGAGGTCCCGCCTGCTAGACACGTGGCGCAACCGGAGCTCGCCCCTGAGGAAAAGGGAGGCCCGGCCCCCGCTGGACATGTGGCATCTCCAGAGCTCACCACTGCAGATATGCGAGGTCCTTAAGCGGTTTTTCTCCTGTGCGCGCGGGAATACCCGGTACTAAGGAGACCGACACGATTTCCACGTTGCTACCGCACCAAATCAATTGGAGATAAGTTGTTAAGATCCAAAACAAAATTGAATAGGACTCTTATTTGAAATCAATCGGAGTAGGACTCTTCTTTAAACCCTTATAAATAGAACCCAAAACCCCTGGCCGTAACCACGTACCTATTTTCCACCTCTCAAGTCGACGACTTGGAGGCCCCAGCTTCCAACTCGCCGAGTTACACCCCTTGCCGGAGTTCAGTCGCCGTGAGCACCGCCGACGAGCCGTCACACCTCGCCATCGCCAGAAAAGAGCAGACGATCATAAGAGAAGTGAGGTAGGTCTTCGTTACCCACCTTACGACATCATCGTGGTTTTCTTCGCATCTGTTTTTCTTTGAACAGAAGCCTTTTCGTGTGGACAGATCACGTGTTGATCGGTTTTTGACGGTGGAATTGATCTAGATCTTGAGTCAAGATCATTACCACGTCCACACTTGATCCCTACACCCTTGTTCATCATAAAACCCCATGCAAAGCCATTAAACATGCAAGAACACGTACAAACTGAATTAATGAAACTGCACCATAGGATTAGCATGCACCTACACCATTGCATCTTAAGTAAAGTTTGTGCATGATGATTGATTGCTGTGAATCTTGTATGTCCGTGATCGTTAGTAGAAGGACAAGCTCAAGGAGCTACCTACGAAGGACTACAGCACCAAGACATCGATACACCTGAGCAACAAGAGCCACAGGAACAAGGCAAGTGCCCCTTGACCATATTGATCCCATGTTTTGAAACTGTTTTGTTTGTGAAAACATGTGTGCTTGAGTCAACTTGATGGGAAACCTCTTTTATAGGAGTCTAGTAGTTTTGTTAACCATCCTTGTTGCCGAGAAAGTTAATGAGTCGGGTATGGTGGTTTTTCCTTTTTGCTTCGCTAATCTACGGGATATGGGAAGCGAGATAGAACATGTCTAGCTACTGCACTCATATGAATAATGTCAATGAGAACTTGATGATGATAATGAACATGGATCGGGGAAGATCTAGGCAAGCTTGGTTCGTGGATGTGGTATAATGAGATGGTGGTTTACTTGCCTTAGATCTAAGGACCGGTTCATGCCAGCACATGCCAGGAAAACAGTGCCACCACAAGGCCAAATATGGGTGCGGCTTAGCTGACTAATTAGGTAAGTTGCTAGATTGTTATGGACCGTGAAAGGCGCGGGGAATGGGAGTCGAGAGAGGACTGCCCTGGGAACTGCATGGCACAAGAGGGATGTGGTGGACCGGAATCCGCTCATCCAGGATCGCAGAGGGTGGTGCCGCACGATGCGACACCCGACAGCACACATCATAAGGATACATTGTATTATATTAAAAACCAACTGAAATGTACAAAGTAGTACACTACTAAGTTACAAACTAGTGTTATATTACATAGCAGAAGTTAAATTTGTACAGCTTGTAAAATCCCCAAAAGTGGTAGCAAGAAAATTCTGCTCATGTGCACTTATGAAAAATGAGGAGAATTAAAACTTTGAATTATAATGGGGTAAGTTCAAAGTGAGGGTTTAGACTTCCCAAAACTTCCAAACCTGGGGATCTAAATAATGCACAGCTTGGATCTTCATAGTCCAAATATTCACCCTTCCAAATTTTAGCTCATTTGGAGGAGTTTCAATATTTGTTTGGGATTAAAAGGAAGAGCCCTCTAATCTGAATTTCAAATTCAGTTTCAAATTCCAATTCCCTCAATTTGAAAATTGGGTTTCACAAATGTGTTCTCCACCTTTGAATGAGCAGCCATGCCAAAAATTGGAAATTTTGGAACTGGTTTGCTATATTTTTGAGGCAATACAAAGTGGAGAATTCAAACTCATTTTCAAATTCAAATGATCAAACCACATTCAAATTCTACACCAGAATTCAAACCATTTGAATTCTGAAAATTCAAACTTAACTTTGGGATGAAGTAAAGTCTTTAATGTTGAGTTGCTGGGGTAAAAATATCAGTGGTAATTGGATAACAATTTGAGGTGGTGGGACCCACATGTCAGCCACACGTGCAACACAACCGACTGTTTTTGCTTCTCTCTGGTGATCACGGCGCGCCACCGAGCTGTACTGCTGGCCACCGAGCTGCTTGCCTCGCTTGCTCCCGAAGTCAGCTCGTGGGTGATCAACACAGCTGCACGAGTGAAGTTGTTCCCTTCTCTGCCTTCAACCGAAGTTTTTCAGCTCCTCGAGCACCCACTGAAGAGAAACACAGCGCGCCTCCTCTCTGTGCTCGTGGTCCAGCAGCCTCCAGCCCCTCCTAGCATCGGTTGGTCGCCTCAGGAGCTGCCCCAGCTACCCCTCAACGTGCTCCACTGGTCCTCAGCTCATCCCGGAGCTCCCCTTGCAGTGCCCGAGCCGTTCTTCACCGGGAGAACACAGAGCACGTCGCCCCTCACTGCTCCTCAGGTTCCGGCTGCTCCAACGCCTCTACTGCACGTCCAGCACCCCCCTAAGGTGCGCCAAGGTGTGTAGATCATGCTACCGCAGTCCCCTTGCCCTTCCCCATCACTGTCTCGCCGGAATTTAGGTTTTGACGCCGGTACACGTGAAGAACCGACCCACACCAAAACTGGAAATTCGTCCAACGTGGTTGATCATCGGTTCTACAATTCAAGCAACAGAAACTAGGGATCCTAGAGCCCTCCCACGCCAAAGCACGCACCAAACCGTCCACCACACGCCCCGGGCGACGAGAAATCGCCGGCGGCGGCAAAAATGGGTCAGTCCTCCGGTGAACCCTATGTTCCGGCCATTTGCTGCAAGGTTTAGCCTGCGTTCCCTGTTCCCCGATCATTGGTGATGCTTTAGGGCAAGGTAGCTCGCCGGGAGAAGCTTTGGACGCGCCAGAACGCGTTGATGCCGAGCTCCCGAGCCGCCCCACCTGTGCCGGCATGTTTTCGGCCGTTTTCATGCGTGGAAACCTTGCCCGGCAGCTGCGCCATGTTCCCAGGAGCATGTAGGGCGAAACCGGAGCTAATTTGGTGGAGAAATAAGGGAGAACGAGCCATGCCACGATTTGAACTGGTGTGCACGCGCGCCTCTGGCGGGAGGTTGAAGAAGGACCTGACCAGTGGGCCCCCCTGTTAAGTCTCTGTGTAGATTTTAAACAGAGAGCTATCACAGTTTGAAAAATTCATAAATTTGTGTAGACAGCTCCAAAAAGGGTGAGACAAATTTTGTCTGAATCCTTAGGAGGAGTACTTTACAGAGGAACAAGTTTCATGCTATGAAAATGCCCAGGAATTTCTGTAGAATTGTTTTTAGTAAATCCTTTAGTGATTTATTACAGGAGCAATTATTTATGAAATATTCCCAAATTTGGGCAGCTAGACTTTTTCCTAGTGCCTGACCTTCAGTAAAAATTTTAGGATTTTTGGAGCTTATTTGGAGGGCTTAATCAGTAGGTTATCTCAGGATTAAATACATTAGCTAAAAATCATAGAATTGATTTCCAGAAAATTGGTTCAAACTTCATACCTCCATAACTTTCTGTAGGGATGTCCAAAATTTGTGAAACAAATTTTGTTGGATTTCTCTCAGTCAGTACTCTGCATAAATGCAAAGAAATTGATCTGAAGATCTCTGGATATTTCTCCAAGATTCGTCAAAGTTAATTTTTTGGGAATTTAGTCCAGAATATCTCTGTTATGGAATTTCTTCATATTTTGCTAGGAAGTTCCTCATGATATTACTGATCTCCAGTAAAAATTTGAGCTTCATTGGAGTTCATTTGCTAGGTCAAATTACCTTCCCAAATTCAGACTTTATTTGGAAATTCAAATTTAAACAGAAATTGTTCAGCACTCCTGTCCAAACTTCAAAAATTCATATCTCTCTGATGGTAGCTCGAAAAATGGTGAAACAAATTTTGTTAGAACCATGGAGACTTACCCTAATCAGATCTTCCATTTCTAGCTATATCAAAGCTCCTGATTTGGGCTCGAAATTTAGATAAGCATTGTACTTGTAGGGATTTTAAAGACTACATTATGCAATGACATGTTTCCAAATTTGGCTCAAATCATCCTTATAGGGCCTAGTATCCACTGTAAAATTCCCAAAGCCAATTAAGCATCCTAATTAGCAATAGCTATGAATAGTAGTTCAATTCTTATAAATCCTTAATACTTATATATCTATTTTGCTACATTTCATTTAGTGACCGAAGTTGAGGACACACCGGACCCTTTGGACGTCCTGCCACCTGAAGTTGACTTCCCATCTAACTCGCAACGAGGCAAGCCCCGGTTTGCACTTAAGTACCTTTTATAAAATTCTTTATTTGTATCACTTATGTCTAGGGTGAATGTTTGCATTAGAGTTAAGGTGTTTGAAACCCCACTTGCATAACCTTTTAAATCCTATGAAGGGTTGGGTAGCTTACAGAGCCGACGAGTAGACAAGGCCCCGCTAATATGCTTAGGACCTCGGTAGAAGTCGAGTAGTTGGAATCTACTCGCGAGGTAAGGTTTATCACACGGTTTGGTCAGAATAGAAAATGGCTTAAGAGTGGTAAAAATGAGACCCAGCAGGGGGGTAGGAAGCAGTGAGCGGAGGTCTCACGTGCGTAGCCCTGTTGGTGTCGATTGAGGACCGAGTCGTGTGCGGGCCTGCTGAACAAGTATCGAACAGTACCGGATGGCATACTGACATAAGCAGGAAACCGATGTAAATGGTTAACCTGGGTGCCAAGGCTTACCCAACCGTAAATAGGAGTGGGTTGAGGGTAGCAAGGTGTAAATCTGCTGGTGGGCACAGTCACGCTCCACGCGGGGACCTCCTGCCTGTTACGGATGGACCGGTTCGGTGTTTGGGTTGCCTTCGAAAGGTGGTTGCATACAACAGAGTAGGAAGTGGTGTGGAATCACGCTTCTGAAAGTGGGTGTATGCAACGTGTTGTCCGGGTGTCTCCTGATTGCAATCACCGTCCCTCGCGGTTATATGAGTACCGCTTGTTCACTGTTTCGTGACGTAGTAAGAAGTGAAGTAAGCCAGTTGAATGATAATATGCTGTGATGATATATTAATGTTTTGGAAACCATGTATGCTGTAGATGTAGAGCTAATTAAGTTTACTTTCCGCTTTAGGCATCACCACATCGGAGGAAAGCGTTTCTTGTTTGATTGTGGACTTCCGATGTGAGGGCTGCCTAAGGCACATGAATTTGACACTATAAAACTGAAAGTAAGGATCAAATTATAGGCGTGTCTTTGTCGCAAATTCCTTTTCCTATCATACACCTCCCTGCATGTAGAGTTCCATGCCTAGGTCAGACGATTAAGCCTTGCTGAGCCATCGTGCTCATGGTTGCAATATTTGAGCTGCATGCAGGTGAGAGCTATGAGGAGGGTTCCGAGGATAAGGCGATGCCCCCGTCAGGGTACACGGCCGAGATGGAGCCCTGCACGCCGCCGTGATTTCTCCGGTTCCATGCTGCTAGCGTGTAGCGTCCCCGGGCTGGACGGCTGCACTTTTGCATACTTAGGATGAGAGGCTACTAATGTACATTACTTCCGCTGTATAGTTATATTTTGTAAAAGACTTCCGCTGTTTTATATTAAATAAAAGCTTGTATGTTGTTCTTTATTCTTTTCTGGTGTGCTGTTGGGTGCCGCATTGTACGGCACCACCCTATGCGATCCTGGAGTGGGTGAACCACGGGGTGGTCCCCATACAACTCACGCCCGTCTATCTAGCAAAAGTCGGTTTCCCCGCCATAGGGCAACCCACACTAGCTGCACTCCTCAGCTTAGCGCGGCGTGTACGGCTCCCACTCAGCTGTGGTCCCCGACGGAGGGTAACCCTCGAAGGTGGACTCGTAACCCGAGTCCGTGGGTGGCTCCTCACCTAAAAAACACTTAAGCAGCAACCATGAGCACGATGTCTCAACAAGACTTAACCGACTCACCTAGGCATGAAACTCTACATGCAGTTTACACGAACATGGGATAGTAATTTCAGCAAATGGACATGCCTACAAGTTCACCCTTAGTTCATCTTTTAGCCACAAGTTAACAGTTCATGAATAAGAAATTTAGTAAGCAATATTTGGTGGCACACAGGTAGCAATAAAATTTTACATATCAGCAGAATTGAATCATAACATTCCATGATTTATCTACATTACGACGCAGTGAACAAGCGGTACTCGTCACCGCGAGGGACAGCGAATCGGCTCGATATACACCTGCAGGGATACCCGAATAGCACATCACGTACGCCTACCCGTGGAGCTGCACAACACGCTCACTCGATGTCGTACGGGACAACCTTTCACCCAACAGCCCAAACGTCGAACCGGTTGCACCGAAACGAGCAGGAGGTTCCCTACACAGAGCATCTCTCTATGCCCGTTAGCAGATTTCCACCTTGCTGCCCTCAACCTACACCTATAAATCAGTGTGCTATGCCTCGACACCCGGAGGTTTAGGTTACATCGGTTTACCGGGGCCCATATATCCGATATGCCTTCGGTACGTTCAATACTTGCTCAGCAGGGCCGCACACGGATCGGTCCTCAATCGACACGGACAGGGCTGCGCACACAAGACTTCCTCTTTCTGCGCCCTAGCCCCTGCCTAGTCTCATTTTCATTACTAAAGTGATCACACATCACTCGAACCAATCCCGTGTGTCCCAAGCCTAACTCGCGAGTAGATTCCAACTACTCGACTTGTACCAAAGTCCTAAGAATTGTTAAGCCTAGCCTGTCTATTCGAGGACTTAGACACTACCCTCACTCTTATGGGAAACATTTGGTTGTGCATTTGGGGTTTCATCCACCCTACACCTAATGCACATATACATACCTCATACTAAGTATGTAAACAAAGCAAAACTTTGTAAAACGGTTTAATGCAAACCGGGGCTTGCCTTGTTGCTGCTGGTCCATTGTTAGGGCTTCGTCTGGAAGAAGGAAGTCGAGCACTTCCGGAGTTTCTTCGCCTTCAGCGACTACACGTAATCGATAAGCTATATGTTAATTTAAATCCAATGTTTAGAATTGAATAAGTAATTACCATAACTCTAGCTATACCTCCCCTTTGGTTCTGAAATTTTTATGTTAACTTGGTAGGGTCCTAACCAGAGTCTTGACCAAGTTTCATTTGAAACAAAGTTCATGTGAGCTTTGTACAAATAAAAGCCTATTTGGTCAATATTAGAGCCTCTAAGGAATTCCAGGGGTTTTCATGGCTCCAACCATTAATTTCTGGAAACTAGAACTTAAGATGGTTCTATTGGAATTGGTTTCATGTCATTTGAAGAATTCTAGAGGCAGTTATGCCCTAAACAAGGTTTGAGAAAATCTGAAAAATGTTTCTGTACATTTTTCTATTTTCTCAGGTCAGTTCACTCAATCACCCCATTAGGGAGACTAAATGAACTCGGATGGGTCTGAAAATTTTACTGTGACTCCAGGATTTTCCAACCTCCCAGCCAAATTTCAGAATTTTTCATAAAGTAGTTCTCCAGATAAAGTTCCCAACAGTTTAAATTTAGGGATTTAATTCTGGACAACCATTAAGTTTCATGAGCTGAAATTTGTATTGCTGGAAAGTACTCAAAAAGCTGAGTTCAGAAAAATTTTGTTTACTGAATTTGGAGCTTCCTGGCAGAAGTTACATGTATTTGAGGTTTGAACCAAATCTGGAAATTCAAATAAAGTTTAAACTGGCTGGTGGGGTTCCCGGGCTACGTGTCAGCACCTCAGCTAACCCACACGGGGGTCCGCAGAGTCTTCCGTGCAGTCGCACAGGATCCCGGTGGCACAGAAGATCCGGCGCTGTTTAACCCGAGGCTGACATGTGGGACCCACGGGGCTTTGTCTACCTCGCGTTCCCGCGGCTCCCCGCTGCCCCCTTCGCCGGAGAGCTCGCCGCCGGGCGTTCTATTGCCCGACTTTCGACGAAACTCGCCGCCTATGCATATTTCGGCCTGGAGAACACGGTGGTGCCCTCAACGGAGCTCGGCGATGGCTGGAACAGTGCTCGCGACTGTGACAGCGGCCAGAAGCTCATCGGCGACGTCGCACTCGGTGTTCTCTACACCTTTTTCGATGCAGTTTGCTCAGGGAGCTCCGCTGACACTTGCTGATCACGGATATGAGCACTGATCCCCGTGAAAACGGCCGCAACTACGACCTCACCGGCGAGGTGCCCTGTTTTCAGCCGCCGGGCCGAAATTCTGACAGAACTAGAGTCCTAGTGCATGGAACTGGTTGCTACTTGATCGAGGAGGTGCGCTCGGTGTTCTAGAGCGTGTGTGAGCTATAGCTTAGCCGGCGGTTGCTTCTGTGCAACAAATTTTGTCGTCGACCGGACTCTAATCCTAACACGCTCCGAGGAAGAAAACCAGAAATTCTTGCTCTACACCGCCTGAACTGGCGCATGGTTTCCTCCTACAGCTTTAGCACAAGTAAGCGCACCATTTCTTCTCTGTGGACGGCGCGTGAAACCACCAGAATCGGCCGGTCGCCAGTGATCTGAGGAAGCGGCGACGAGTTCTTGCGCGGCAGCGAAAGAATAGCTCGGGGACGTGCTCGTTTTCGCTCGGGAATAGAACGAAGGGTGAAGCAGCTCGGTGTGCTGGCCATTTAGCCAAAAGTTTTCACCGTGAGGTGGAAGTCCCGAGCGCTGCTGGCGGCCTCTGCGAGCCGGCGTCGACCGCTCGCGCTACGTCGCCGGGTTTGAGTCGGTTTCACCCCGTGTCTAGTCACTGATCAGTGGGTCCCTCTCCCCTCTAGCTCAACCCTTCATGTTCATGTGTAGAAATCCTAATTTTTGGAAATTAGGTTTTCCCTCTAATCACCCTTTTGATGTGGTTACTTGCTCTTCTCAAGTGTTCATGAGCTATCCACAAAATGAGCTGTGGTGTTGTGAGGTGATGACATGATCACTTTTGCAAGTCACTTTCTTGGGCTTTTACATCCCTCCCACCTTAAAAGAATCTCATCCCAAGATTACAAAAGAAGAGAAAGCGATGTAATAGGAACTCACCCGTGCTGAGAAGCCATGAACTCCGGGTAGTTTGAGCAAAGGAATTCCTCGCTCTCCCACATCGCTTCTTCGGCAGTGTGGTTGCTCCAGAGTATCTTGTAGAACCACAACGTTCGGCTACGTGTGGTCCGGGCCTTTTCATCAATAATTGCCACCGGATATTCATCATATGTCAAATTCGGTTGCAACTCGCCGATGTCTTCGGTGGGAACCATAGCCGTATACTTCAGACATTTTCGCAGTTGTGAAACATGGAAAACATCGTGAACACCAGCAAGAGATGCCGGTAGCTCCAGTCTATACGCCGCTGGTCCACACTTCTCGGTGATAGCATAGGGTCCAATGAATCACGGAGCGAGTTTCCCCTTCATACCGAACTGGTGCACGCCCTTCATTGGAGATACACAGAGGTAAACGTGCTCTCCGACGTCAAAGTGCAGCGGCCTACGCCTCTTATCAGCGTAGCTTTTCTGCCGGGATTGAGCAGCCTTCAAGTTGGCTTGAATCATCTGAACGCGCTCTTCGGCGTCGTTCACCACATCAACCCCGAATGTGACCCTTTCACCGGACTTGCACCAGTTCAATGGGGTGCGGCATTTACGACCGTAGAGAGGTTCATATGGTGCCATCTTGATACTCGCATGATAGCCGTTATTGTATGAGAATTCCGCCAACGGTAGATGATCATCCCAGTTTCTACCGTGGTGGATGGCACACACTCTCAACATGTCTTCTAGTACCGGGTTCACCCTCTATGTTTGCCCATCTGTCTGAGGGTGATAGGCGGAGCTCCTAATCATCTTAGTACCCAATGCAGCGTGCAACTGCTCCCAAAAACGAGACACGAATAACGCACCCCGATCTGATACTATGGTCTTGGGTACACCGTATAAGCATAGAATTCTCGCTATGTACAGCTCCGCATACTTGCCGGCATTGTAACGTGTATGCACAGGAATGAAGTGAGCCGACTTGGTTAATCGATCAACGATTACCCAAATGGAATCATGCTTGTTGGAAGTCAGGGGTAATCCCACAATGAAATCCATGCTCACATCCTCCCATTTCCATGCCAAAATTTTCAGGGGTTGCAGCAGCCCTGATTTTCTCATATGATCAGCATTCACTCGTCTACACATATCACACTTGGATACGTACTGCGCTACCTCCCGCTTCATCCACGTCCACCAAAATTGCTTTTTCAAATCTTGGTACATTTTGTTGCTGCCCGGATGAATGGAGTATTTAGACAAGTGAGCTTCATCAAGAATTTTCTTCCTCAGCTCCATGTTCTGGGGTACAACTATGCGGTCATTAAACCACAACGTCCCCTCATCATCCTCCCGGAAACATTTGATTTCCCCGTTGTCTATCCGTCTCTGGAGATGTGCCATACCCTTATCATCCTTCTGAGCTGCAATAATGTCCTCCCTAATGGTAGGGAGGAGGGCAAGGTTGTAGAGCGATCCATAAGGAACCAAGTACAAGTTCGGCTCTTCGTCCTCCACCGGTGTAATGGTGAGATTATGGACATGTGATTTCTGAATCAGCGCGTCTGCAACCACATTCGCCTTGCCGGGGTGGTAATGAATCTCAATCTCATAGTCTTTGATTAGTTCTAACCACATCCTTTGCCTCATGTTCAGCTCCTTCTGGGTGAAAATATACTTCAAGCTCTTGTGGTCGGTGTAGAGATGCACCAAATTACCCAGGAGATAGTGCCTCCACATTTTCAGCGCCAACACCACAGCAGCAAGCTCAAGATCATGAGTCAGATAGTTCTGCTCATGTTTCCGAAGTTGGCGTGAGCCATATGCGACCACACGTCCTTTCTGCATCAACACGCAGCCGAGCCCAATACCAGACGCATCACAATACATGTCAAAGGGCTTGGTTGTATCCGGTTGAGCTAAGACCGAGGCTGTTGTGAGATGCTTCACTAATGCTTAGAACGCTCTTTCACATGCCGCGTTCCAAACATACTTTGTTCCCTTCTTCAATAATTCTATCATCGGCATAGCAAGCTTGGAGAAGCTTGAAATGAATCTCCGGTAATATCCTGCTAAGCCGAGGAAGCTTCTGACTTCATGGACAGAAGTAGGGGCTTTCCATTTCAGCACTTGTTCAATTTTACTTGGGTCAACCGCAATGCCTTCCGCTGAGATGATATGTCCCAAAAATGGCACTTGACTGATCCAAAACTTGCATTTGCTGAACTTGGCGTAAAGCTTGTGGTCTCGCAATCGTTGAAGAACGATCCTCAACGCAATCGTTAAAGAACGATCCTCAAGTGTTCGGCGTGTTCTGCTTCTGTCTTGGAGTAAACCAAGATATCATCAATGAACACCACCACGAACTTGTCCAGCTTCGGCATGAACACTGAGTTCATGAGATACATGAAATGTGCCGGAGCATTGGTGAGACCAAAAGGCATGACGAGATCTTCATATAAACAATATCTTGTCGAGAAAGCCGTCTTCGGGATATCCTCCGCCCAGATTTTTATTTGATGATATCCAGAGCGAAGGTCCATCTTGGAGAACACACTTGCACCCACAAGCTGATCAAACAGGATGTCAATGCGGGGCAGTGGGTATTTGTTCTTGATGGTGACGGCGTTGAGCGGCCGGTAGTCCACACACACCCTCAAGGTCTCATCCTTCTTCTTTATGAACAGCGCCGAGCATCCCCAAGGCGAGGAACTCGGCCTAATGAAACCTTTGATCAACAGATCATTGAGCTGTTCTTTTAGTTCAGCCAGCTCGTTTGGAGCCATTTTGTATGGTCTCCGTGATATAGGAGTAGTCCCGGGTGAAAGTTCAATCTTGAACTCGACATCCCGCTCAGGAGGCACGCCCGGAAGATCATCCGGAAACACGTCGGGATATTCCCGGACTATGGAGATGGCCTCTAACTTGAGAGCTTCAGTATTATTAATTGCTAAAACCTCCTGGACAGGATTGTCTAACACCATGGAATGCGGACGGTGGAATGGGGAATTCAACTGGACCGTCCATGTCCGAGTGTTCAGGACAGCGCCATGGTAGCGTAACCATGACATCCCTAAGATTGCATCAATCTTTTGTCCCATAAGGATTATCAAGGTGGTGGGATATATCTTCCCACCTAAGCACAGTTGTGCTTTTGGAATCATCATATTTGCTGAAATCCTCCCTCCCGGTGAGCAGATCATATATGTGCAGTCGGTTGGAAAGACTTGCATTTGATGCTTAGCCACATAGGATGCACTTATAAAACTGTGGCTTGCACCAGAATCGAATAAAATGATGATTGCTTGGTCGTTGAGAGTGAACGTACCCGCCAGCACGTTGTCTCCCTCTGGGGCATCCTCATTGTCGAGGTTGCGAACGCCCTCAGTCCGCTGACCAACCTTCTTGACCGGAGGTCGGCCTCGAGCACCGCCCTGGAACTGGGCTTGCCCGCTGCTCTGCTGCCCCTGGGGACAGTCCTTCGAGAAATGGCCCGCCTGGCCACACGTAAAACTGATCGGCGGACGGAAACCCGGGGCGCGTTCTGGCGGTGGAAATGGCCGGGGTACCGTCTGCTGCTGCTGTTGCGGTCGCGGTGGTGGCATCGGCGGTCGGAACGGGGATGGCTGAAATGAACGACCCCCGAACTGCTGAGGCCGCGCCGGTGGATGCCACTGCTGACCAGATGGTGTTCCATACACCATATGGTATTTCTGGGGAGCGCCACCCCCACTGCTGGGTGGAGTGCTGCACTTCCGCTGCTCAGCCGCCAATTCTCGCTGAGCGTCTTCTTGCATGATTGCGGCATTCATGAGATCGTTGAAAGTGCCCCGATTGCATTGGACGAGATGCGTCTTCATCTCGGGGTGTAACCCCCGATAGAAGTGCTCTCGCTTCTTCTCCTCGGTGGAGATGTAATCCGATGCATATTGCGCCAGATGGTTGAAGGCACGGGAGTAGTCATGGGCACTCCTCCCGCCCTGCTTCAGCTCCAATAACTCTTGGAACTTCCGCTTCATTATCCCGGGAGGGATATGGTAGGCGCGGAACGCCTCCCGGAATTCTTCCCACTCCACAGCATGGCCTGTCGGACGTGAGGCGACATAATTCGCCCACCACGCACCAGCAGCACCATGAAGCTTCTGCGCCGTGAACAGAGTCTTTTGCCGCTCCGTACATTGGAGCAGCCCGAACTTGGACTCAATTGTCCACAGCCAGTTGTCGGCCTCCAAGGGTTCTGGTGCTTCTGTGAACACCGGAGGGTGCGTACTCATGAAATCCGAGTACGTCACATCACGGGGCTCACGAGGCCCCCTATCTTGAAGCCCCCCGCCAGGGACGTATTCTGCACGATCGTGCGGAGCAGGATGGTCTGCTTCTCACAACCACCCACCAGTGCCGTAATCACATCCGCTAGCGTAAGCGGAGGCGGCGGTGGTGGTTGTTGCTGGGGGTGCTGTCGTAGGCAGGTGGCTGGGAGTCATCACCCCCCTGCTGGCTAGAGACACCAATCTCATGTGTGGTCCGAGTGCGAACCATCTGCAACCATACGACAATAAACATCAGCCCCGCAACATATTTCATGCAGTCCAATAAAATGGCGTAAAACATAATGACAATAAGGCATGCGATACATCTCGTATACAGATAATGTAATAACTTTGCACAAGCTACACCATTACCAGACCAAGTACAAGCTAGTTAAATCCAACATGATGGACTTCCTCTTTGGAAGTTCATCTCAACTAGGTTTGGTCACTACGAGACATTAATATCGCTTTGTCATCATGTATACTACCCTTTTATCTTCAATACGACACAACATGGTCTCTAGCAAAAGAAACTTGAGCAAGATATATACTCAAGTCTTTCACTAGTTGAAGATAACCACTCATGAGTATGTTATACCCCATTGGAAGTACTTAAACCCCCTAGGGTACAACAATCTCTCAAATGAGTGCAACTGTCATTCCTCTGTCAGAATGACCAGTTTCTACATATCCCAGATTTTTATCTGGTTCTGGGCATTTTCATGACTCAAGCTGAGTACTAAAGTTAAAGTTAACTTCAGTATCTTTCCAACGAGTATTTATTTGCCCTCAGATCAGCTCTGGTTTTCATGTTATGATAATATAAAGTCAACAGAATTTCTGGAAGAATTTCAACAGCACCTCCTTTGGGAAGTTGCTGTTCCAACTCTGTTTTCCACCAAATTCTGTGCTGACCTTTCAGAAACTTTGAATTACAAAGATGTAACACATCTCCTACCCTTTCTAAAGATGTATGATATGAATTTTTTTTATTTTTCTACTGGAAGTTATGCTTGAAAAACAGCACAGTCCAGAGGGTGTTTTTGACTCTGTCCTGGTTCTGGACAGTTCACAATCCTCTGAAATTTCGGCCAGCTTAAGGTGTGATTCAGCTCTGGAAGTCTACAAAAAGTTTTAGAGTGCTTAAACACCTTTCCATAACTATATCCCACACCTCCATAGACTAAAGGATCTGTGAGTTATGCTCTGTCAAAGTTCAGCAAACTTGCTGCTCAAAACAGAGCACTCTGTTTTTTAATCCCTTGGAGCTACACCGATCCACTATTGAATTTTTCTACCCAACCAGGGTCCTAAATGTTGAAACTTAGTGATTTGAATTCCTTGTTATCATTATTTTTCATGCACATGCTTATGATATGTCGGTACTACGTTCCTCACAAAAAAATCCTATCTGAATTATACCGGTATATACGTCTCAATTGTGGCACTAAACGGTCTCTCACACACGTGTACTACACGGGATACATACGTGGTTAGTACCTGCAGAAGACCACACAATAATGATGCACTCAATGGTTATTTCCAATTCAGGCAGGTCCATATTTGAAAGTAAATACAAACGCCCGTATCATTGCCATACGGCCGTCCTTGACTTAAGCCATGTCTCAAGGTACGTGATCGTGTTTCAACACCACACGATGGGGGACCCGAGTAGAGCGCGAACGGGTCGTCACAGTTGGGAATTTTATCGCTCCAACAGATACCACCTACTGCCCTGCAGGGCACGCCGATGGCAAGCGCTGCGTATGTCCTCCTGGGCTATTTTCAGACGAACACACTCTCGCGTTACTGACCACGCGATGGGGTCTCCACTTACTTGCCTAATGCACGCTAGGGATCAGCGTTTCATATGAACTCAGGAATATGACAAGTCCAAGAGTTTCATATTTACGTCTCACACCAAGATGAGAGACCAATCCCTGAACCACGTTCCTTGTCAGGAGAGCTAACCGAAATTGAACCGCTTTCGGTGGCGTTCCTTACCATTCTTACCAGAGCGTAGGTGCGTCGTTAGTTAATTAAAATTCAGAATTATAACACATATGTTAGTCTTGCCACATTAAGTAACTATGCTAGTATAGTCCTTACTTGGGCAACTACCGAATCCTCACCGTAACCTAAGTTTTCCCGTAATACAGTCCTTAATTAATGTGCTATCCCCACTGCAGCTCTGATACCAACCTGTGGCGGACCGGAATCCGCTCTTCCAGGATCGCAGAGGGTGGTGCCGCACGATGCGACACCTGACAGCACAGTTGTATTACATTGAAAACCAACTGAAATGTATAAAGTAGTACACTACTCAGTTACAAACTAGTGTTATATTACACAGCAGAAGTTAAATTTGTACAACTCACGCCCGTCTATCTAGCAAAAGTCGGTTGCCCCGCCATAGGGCAACCCACACTAGCTGCACTCCTCAGCTTAGCGCAGCGTGTACGGCTCCCACTCAGCCGTAGTCCCCGATAGAGGGTAACACTCGCCAGTGGACTCGTAACCCGAGTCCGTGTGTGGCTCCTCACCTGAAAAACACTTAAGCAGCAACCATGAGCACGATGGCTCAACAAGACTTAACCGACTCACCTAGGCATGAAACTCTACATGCAGTTTACACGAACATGGGATAGTAATTGCAGCAAATGGACACGCCTACAAGTTCATCCTTAGTTCATCTTTTAGCCACAAGTTAACAGTTCATGAATAAGAAATTTAGTAAGCAATATTTGGTGGCACACAGGTAGCAATACAATTATACATATCAGCAGAATTGAATCATAACATTCCATGATTTATCTACGTTATGACGCAGTGAACAAGCGGTACTCGTCACCGCGAGGGACGGCGAATCGGCTCGATATACACCTGCAGGGATACCCGAATAGCACGTCACGTACGCCCACCCGTGGAGCTGCACAGCACGCTCACTCGATGTCGTAAGGGACAACCTTTCACCCAACAGCCCAAACGTTGAACCGGTCGCACCGAAACGAGCAGGAGGTTCCCTACACGGAGCATCTCTCTATGCCCGTTAGCAGATTTTCACCTTGCTGCCCTCAACCTACACCTATAAATCGGTGTGCTATGCCTCGACACCCGGAGGTTTAGGTTACATCGGTTTACCAGGGCCCATATATCCAATATGCCTTCGGTACGTTCAATACTTGCTCAGCAGGGCCGCACACGGATCGGTCCTCAATCCACACGGACAGGGCTGCGCACACAAGACTTCCTCTTGATGCGCCCTAGCCCCTGCCTAGTCTCATTTTTATTACTAAAGTGATCTCACATCACTCGAACAAATCCCGTGCACTACAGGAATCCCGCAAAGAAATGTCGGCTCTATAGCCGTCGGTAAGGTGCTGTAACCGATGACCATAGAGTAAAGCCATCGGTTTACCGACGGTCATAGCCGTTGACTCTTGTTCGACGTTCTTAAGGACCCGATGAACTTAGGCATTAAAGCCGTCGGTAAACAGAAACTGACGTATTTAATTTGAAAACCAACTAAGACCGTCGGTCTGTCCAAACCGATGGCCATAAACCATAAAGGTGTCGGCCCGCTGGTCCCGACGTCTTTATTGGGCTTTCAAACGTAGGACACATGTGCGCGCCTGGGTCATATAGCCGTTGGTTTAAGATCCGAACCGACGGTCATACGGCAGTTATGATCGCCGGCTTGTCCCACACCGACGGCCTTATTGGCTTTTTTTTAAAAAAAAACCGCGCCTGCTTTCGCTGCCTCCCCGGGTGGGGAGCCTCCCTGTCATACAGGCCACCATACAGGCCACAATCAACACATTACAGCATTCATCAATAAAACACATTGCATAGAAGCCATAGTCATAAGCAAAACACAATAAAACAACGAGTTCACATAGTCATACAACAACTAACTTCGATATAACAACGAGTTCACATCCAAATTACTCCAAAGGACCATTATGAAGATTAATCCGCTTCCATGTCATTGTTTGAACCCCCACCACTTGCACCTCCGGCGTTCAAATTGATGAAATCATCCCAACTATGAGGCGTTACATGACTGGAACCCTACAAGAAACAAATAAAAGTTAACTTTGCATTAATAGTTACAATTCATATGTCTCAATCTTTCTAAAAATCACAAATGGCCAACTCACATTTGTAATTGACTTAAAGGTATTACCAACTATGTAATTGAATAAGTCGCTAAGTATTGTTCAAATTAGGCTACGCTTTCATTAGAGCTAATGATTTAGTAATCATACCGCTGCGGCACCCGGAGGTGTTGATGGTTGACTATGCCCCGAAGCAAAGGGCAACAATGGGAGAACACCTGGGTAAGGCTGCAATCCAGGGGCCAACATTGACATGAATCCCTGAGATTGTGGAGGATAGGCTTGACCACTCTGGCAACTCTGACAAAAATATGGTTAGTATTTCGTACTATAAGTCGAGTTAATAAGAAATATGGTTATACCGGTGAAGAAGAGCCAACTTGTTGTCCAGGCTGCATCGGACGAGGCATACTGAACTACGATCCAAAACCACCTTGAGGGAAGAACTGCATAAAGTAAAAATATTCAGTTACTGACTTTAACACAAATATGGTAATAAGTACACCAACTTAAGTAAAATAGTAGTTTACTTGCGTCATCATCTCGAACTGAGACTGTTATGGCATATTGAACTGAGTTCCAGTATTGCCTTGACCCAAGAACTACATGAAGTAAATTACTACATGAAGTAAATTATTCGTGAGATCTTAAATAGAGACAGTTTGTAAACAAATAAACTATTCAATTGTTAAGATTACAAGATACCTGCGCCATATACAAATACTGCATCTGCTGCTGCATCTGTTGCACCTGCATCTGCGTCTGCAGCTGCATTTGCTGTTGTTGTTGCATCTGCAGTTGTTGTTGTTCCACTTTCTCCTCGTACTGTCTTAATTTTTCTTTCAATTCCTCCATCTCTGCAACACGGGATCGACTGGAACTGGAAGTAGAAGACCATCGTCCCACATAAGCATCGCGCTCCACATAACTGTCGCCTAATCCAAGCCTACAAAAAACACAAATGTGATGAATCGGCGGTAATTAACCTTTAAACAATCATTATCTTTACACGTACCTCCCATGTGGTACACCTCCGCCGGCTTCGTACACCGCACCCACATCCAACGGCGCTCTTAGATAATCTACGTCATTTCCATGCTTTTTCTTGAGACACTCAACATATTTTGTCTGCAAGAATAAATTAAGTTCACGAGTGGATGCAATAGAATATAGATTCAGTTCATAGATAGAGAGCACTCAACACACTTACTATTTTTTGTGTTGCCGCCTCTTCACACAACTGCTCCGGGCGTTCTGGATCTGTGCCTCTGTGGCCCCTGAGGTAAACCTTGATAAAAGGAGTGACACCGGTTTCAGCTTCCTGCAATGCCAAAATACAACATCAGTTCAATTAATACAATTTTTTGAAGCAATGTATAAGTGATTGTAATAGTTCATACCATTCGTTGTGCCACCCGCACATGTCCGTCCACCCCATAACGTTGTAGTCTAGGCTTGCTCTTCCGGTTGCTTCATTTTCTCTTGGAAATATTTTTTGAACTCATTCGACGCCCAGTATCCGCATAGCCATTCCCAAGCTGCCATGTCTACACAGATCCAATCCACACTACTATCCATGTACTCATGCCTCTTCAGATAAATTGTAGCAGCTCGCTTGTTTGTCATGGGCTGACGCAACTTGGTCTTGTAATACACGGTAACAGCCTTGATCCGTGCATCAGAGAAGGAGTCCTTCGTGAGCTTTCTCGCTGATGTCTCGAAAATGGACCTCACATATGCTTGACTCACACCTTCCTCCAATTTGAATATACTCTGCATAAAACCAACAATTAGTATCAACTAAAATAAGATGCAACATAATTTGAACAATGAAAACAAACTTACCCAAAAAATTTCCCAAACTCTGTCCTGACAAGTATCCGAAGCGCCATATGATTTGAGGGCATAATATCCCAATTATGCGCGGCAATTAGTTCTCCGCCCGAAAGAACCATCCCCGGGTAGCAAAACCGGATGGCATTTCCCAACTCCGTGTTAACACAGCTCGATGCCCCCTGCCATCCCAACCAACCTCGATCCAGCACCTAGTACCCTTTGGCCTTATAACCGTCCGCTCATCAGGGTTTTTACTTGCAGTACATAAAAGGTGCCTCCGCAGCCTGTACAAATAACATTAGTTAGTTCACAAGAAAACCAATGTATAAGGTAGCCTATCAAATAATTTGAAAAAAGCACCTAAAGGGGCATCAATCACCCTACCCACCTTTTGCCTCTTCTAACTCTGCCAATCTTGTCAACCTTGCATCTTGATCCGGATCATCTTCCTCTTCGCCGCTCTCTCCACCCGTACCATCCTGTCCATCCTCGGTACCACCCTGTCCACTGGAACCACCCTCACCGCCCTCAGGACCACCCTCAGAAGACGACCCAAAGGCATGCTGTTGAGCCTCCTCCGTCGTGCCTGCTCCTAAGCCTCCTCCCTGCTCCTGAGCCTCCTCCGAGTACAACTCGTTCTAAACCTCTCTGACTTGTGAGGGACTCAAACCTCGTGATAGGTGGCTCGATATCTGCTGTGTCATACACCGCAGAAGCTGTCTCTGTCTAACTGAAGTCACAGTCGTGCCCTGCAAATGCAAATAAACATGTAACAAATAGTAAACAACTGATTATAACATTAAACTGTATATAAAAAACAAAGTACCTGAAACAAGGACGTGGGATTCGAACCACTACTGGGGTCAGGCGTGGAGGAAGAAGTGTCACTCCGCTTCTTCCCTTTCTTGAAATGCTTCCACATCTACACAAAGTTCAAAAAAATGGTTAGTATCAGAATCTAACAATAAGAACGTAACAATAAATGGTAAAGAGTACAATAAGAATGGTAAAGAGTACAATAAATGGTAAAGAGTACAAAAATGTTCACGAGTACAATAAATCTCAGAGAATGCATACAATAAGAATTAAAAATCATTAGCATCAGAATCTGCTTCTATCACACGTGCATGAAGATGCTCATGTCTCTCTTCTTCTCCCATCTCTTCTTCTTCAAACTCTTCTTCTTCACTCTCTTCTTCAATTACTCTTTTTTGCTTTTCAATAATCCTTTGAGATTGACCAAGACGTTTTCTCGAAGGGCCGGCTTGTTCTTCAGACATTAACTCTAGAGTAGCACTAGCAATTTCTGCAGGTCCTGTCCCAAAAGATATTCTAATATCTTTTGCTTCTTCGACTTCATCTTGATAAACACCACCATCATTGTCTTCCTGATTATCTATGTACTCATCATAACGATGAGGGTGCACTTCGTGATTAACTTTATATACAATCCACCAATTTTTTGAAACTTGAATGAGGATAACTTAAATAGTACACTTGTTCCACTTGATGTGCAAGTACAACATTGTTGTTAGGTGCTGTATAGCGCGAGTTGTGGTTGACCTCCACCATTCCAAAATCATCCACTCGTGTGCCCTATGTTGGATCAAACCAATGACAGTAAAAAAAAACCAACTTCAGTGTTTTTAGACCGCCAAATGTGTACTCAATTATTTTTTGAAGAATACCATAGTATTCCTTCACTTCTCCACTACCCTCTGCGACCATTACACACACTCCACTGTTTGATGTGGCTGCAAGTGGGCGATTTGCTTCTAAACTTTGCGTTCGAAAACGGTATCCATTAATATCGTATCGGCTAAATTCTCTAGCTTTCAATTGACCATTCGCGATTTGTCGCAAGTCATCGGAGATGTTGACATCCTTCATAGACTACATGTACAAAACTATACAAAGTTAGCATCTTATAATAAATATATGAACTATGATTGAAGAACAAATGACGGATAGAAAATTACATGGTCACGGAACCAGTTCACGAAGTTTGAGCCACCTTTTATGCCATGCTGACGTAGATTATCCAATTGACTTTGCGTCGGTCTTCGAGAAGATGTCCAATACAAATTGTCAAACACTTCAAAATATGGTAACACTTCTTCCATGTTAGTAAACATGTAAAGCATGGTGTAGTTCCTCTCTTGCTCCGAAATATAATGAGAAATGGCAACCCCAACACCTTTACCATTCCAATGAAAAATCATTAGCCCAGTAATTGGTTGCTCTTCTGCATCATGATATCGTGTCGTAGATGCATTCACATTGTTGGCACGTGAGAAATATTTGCTAGAGAAGTTTGTAATATCTTTAGCTGCAAATGCCTCTACAATACACCCCTCAACTCTTGTCTTGTTGCGCACTGTAGCTCTAAGTTTTTTCAGTTCTCTTTCTTGACTATACATCCACCTGAAATGTGCAGGTCCTGCTACTAACGCTTCATAAGGCAAATGCACCAGCAAATGTTGCATGGCATTCATAAATCCAGGCGGAAAGACTTTTTCCATCTTACATATAAGCACAATGATTTCTTTCTCCCACTGTCCCATTATCTTCTTCGATACTTCCTTAGCACATATCTGCCTATAAAAGTAGCTAAGTTCAGCAAATATCTTCCACAAGTCAGGTTTGAAGTAGCCACGAAACATTACCGGTAAAAGTCTTTCCATCATAATATGGTAATCGTGACTCTTCAACCCATTCACTTTACCAGTGTTGAGATTAACACATCGTTTTATGTTAGCTGCATAGCGGTTTGGAAACTTCAATGTTTTCAACCAACTAAGTATTTGCTTTCTTTCTTCCGGCTTGACACAGTAAGGAGCTCGTGGCCTAATTTCATTTCCACTTGCATTTGTTCTATTCTCAAACCCAGGACGATGACAAAGATCAGCTAAATCTTTTCTCAGCTTCAAATTATCTTTGGTTTGACCGGTAAAATCAAAACACATGCTTATGATGCTCTCAGCGACATTACGCTCCTGGTGCATCAAATCTATGTTGTGCGGTAGAAGCAATGCCTTTGCATATGGTAGCTTCCAAAGAAAAGAAATATGAGTCCAGTTGTGTTCTGTACCATACCCTTCAAAACCATCTTCTTCAGACTCTTTTAACTCTGCATGCCATACCATTTTTTGTTCGCTTGTCAATGGACGAGGTGGTCCTTTTGTAACTCTTATGCCTTTCCGGAATGATTGGGCATCCCTCCTGAAAGGATGGTTTGAAGGAAGGAATCATCGATGACAATCAAAGAAGCTAACTTTTTGCCATACTTCAGCCTTATGGCATCAGTGTCACTCATACATATGGGACAACAAAGTTGTCCGTGGACACCCCAACCAGTCCAAATGCCATATGCCAACAAATCATGAATTGACCATAGATACGCAGCACGTAAGTTAAATTCACATTTCATATGACTGTCATATGTCTTTACACCTTGCCACAGCTCTTTCAGCTCTTCAATCAACGGTTGCATAAACACATTGATTTTCTTGCCTGGATGTTTAGAACCATGAATGACCGCCGCAAGGAATATGTATCCTTCTTTCATGCACAGGTTGGGAGGGAGATTGTATGGCATGATAAAAACAGGCCAACAAGAGTTTGGACTGTTACTGGTGCTAAAAGGAGTGAAACCATCTGTTGACAACCCAAGACGAACATTTCTCAGATCTCTTGCAAAGATCAAAACGGTCTAAAACTTCCCAAGCCGCACAATTCGAAGGATGAACCATAACATCTTTGTTATTGTTCTCACGTTTCCCTTCAGAATGCCACCTCATATGCTTCGCTGTTTCTTGGGACAGAAACAATCGTTTAAGCCTTGATGTGATCGGAATGTAGCGAAGTTGTTTGATCGGTACTTTTGTAGTTATTCGTTCTCCATCATCACTCAGGACATCCACATATCTAGATTTCTTACAATGCATACAATGAGTATCGTTCTTGTGTTCTTTCCAAAACAGCATGCAATTATTCTCGCACACATCAATCTTCTCATAATTCATGCCCAGACCAGACAAAATTTTCCTAGATTGATATAGATCTCGCGGCATATGATGACCTGACGGAAGGAGATCAATAATCAACTTAATGATACTATTGTAGCAATTGCTCGCGAAATTGAACTTAGACTTCATCGCCATAAGTCGTGTGACCGCCTGCAAAACAGTCACATTGGTGCCCTCATACACTTTTCGATCTGCGGCGGTAAGAAGCTCGTAAAACTCCTTCACCTACTTCGGTTCTGACCGATCTTCATACTCTTTACCAATGTCTGCTCTCATCTCATCCATCCGATCTTCATCCTCATATCCGTCCGACTCATCATCATGCTCTATCTCCCCATGCTCGCGCCACACCAGATAGTCAGGCATAAATCCGTGCTTGCAAAGATGCAACTCCACTTCAGACTTATCCAGATGTCGACGATTCCGACACTTCATACACGGACATTTCGCAACAAGAGCATCACCAGCAAATGCAAGGCTCAAGAAAGCATTTGCGATAACACCCCATTCATTAGTGTGCGCACCAGTTTTACTCCATCCATCATACATTAGCTTATGTTCATCACCCATTTTAAAACTACAACAAATAAATATATGTTAATGAACATACATGGTTACTTTATAATTTGTTTAATGTCACGGCACTACATCTATTGTACATGATAGGTCCTAAAATTTTGACAGCATAACGCCGCCTATTTAACACTACACCCCTCTATCCGGTGCAGTTATTCAAGTAAAAAGGGAACGACTAAACAATTATAGCCATTGCGAGTGATACGTCGTTCGCACCGTTGTTGTTCACCTTCGTGCCCGTTTAGAAGCGTACTTTAATTTCCAACTAAATGGGTCTTGCCGGGTCCTGAATGGGTGGTTGTGTCGGTTCTATCCGGCACGAAACCCGTTTATATATACATATAGTACATAAACACTAAAAAAATTCAAATAAACATAATTGAACCCTAACTAACATATATATATATGATAATAAAGTTCACATACACATATATGGATAAAACACAATGTAAAATTGCATAACTAATGATATTGCATAAGCAGGCGGCGCGGGGCACAGAGCAGGCGGGAGCGGGCGGCGGCACGGGCGAAGTGTGGGATTGATATGGTTTACGGGGAGGAGATTAGCCTACGTGGCAAATAAAGTTATGGTCGTCAAACAAAACACACCCTAATCAATCCACAAAATTACGTACTACCACACTAATGTATAAGTAATGATATAACAATGCGTAAAGACTAATAATTTTATAATATAAAACACAATATATTGCAATTTAGAAGTTTAAATTTAAACCTTGTTGTTGGAAGGGGCGAGGCGCGTTGGGGAGCGTCGATGGCGCAGGTGAGCGCGGAGAGGAGGCGGCGCAGGCGGCGGCGAGGAGGCGGAGGCACGCGGGAGCAGCGGCGCGGGGCGCGGAGCGCCGTGGCGCGGGAAGCGGTGAGAGCGGCGACGCGGGGCGCGGAGCAGGCGGCGCGGGGCGCGGAGCAGATGCCGCGGCCCAGGCAGGAGCGGGTGGTGGCGCGGGCGAAGAGCGGGATCGATAGGATTTCCAGGTAGGAGCTTAGCTTACGTGGCAAATAAAGTTATGGTCGTCGGCCAGGCCCCGACGAATTTAATCTACCGGACGGGCCTCATGTTAAGGCCGTCGGCCTAGCCGACACTTTTACGTTAAGGCCGTCGGTCTGCTGACCTGGCCGACACCTATAACTTTTGAGCGGGAGAGTTAAATTCGGAGCCCGGCGGGCCCATATTATAGCCGTCGGCCACGTTGCTCAAACCGACGGACATGCCTATGAACGTCGGTGTACCACGCCTAATCGACGCCCATAGTTTCTGTCATCGGCTGGCCGACGATTTTAATTTTATTGACGTTGGTTACAAAAGACCGACGATTTTAGGCCACCTAAAGTCGACAGCCCCGACGATTTTAATCAGCCGACATTTGTTTGCCCGATTCTTGTAGTGGTGTGTCCCAAGCCTAACTCGCGAGTAGATTCCAACTACTCGACTTGTACCGAAGTCCTAAGAATTGTTAAGCCTAGCCTGTCTATTCGAGAACTTAGACACTACCCTCACTCTTATGGGAAACATCTGGTTGTGCATTTGGGGTTTCATCCACCCTACACCTAATGCACATATACATACCCCATACTAAGTATGTAAAGAAAGCAAAACTTTGTAAAACGGTTTAATGCAAACCGGGGCTTGCCTTGTTGCTGCTGGTACGTTGTTAGGGCTTCGTCCGGAAGAAGGAAGTCGAGCACTTCCGGAGTTTCTTCGCCTTCAGCGACTACACATAAGCGATAAGCTATATGTTAATTTAAATGCAATGTTTAGAATTGAATAAGTAATTGCCATAACTCTAGCTATACCTCCCCTTTGGTTCTGAAATTTTTATGTTAACTTGGTAGGGTCCTAACCAGAGTCTTGACAAAGTTTCATTTGAAACAAAGTTCATGTGAGCTTTGTACAAATAAAAGCCTATTTGGTCAATATTAGAGCCTCTAAGGAATTCCAGGGGTTTTCATGGCTCCAACCATTACTTTATGGAAACTAGAATTTAAGATGGTTCTAATGGAATTGGTTTCATGTCATTTGAAGAATTCTAGAGGCAGTTATGCCCTAAACAAGATTTGAGAAAATCTGAAAAAAATTTCTGTACATTTTTCTATTTTATCAGGTCATTTCACTTAATCACCCCATTAGGGGGACTAAATGACCTCGGATGGGTCTGAAAATTTTACCGAGGCTCCAGGATTTTTCAATCAACCTTCCAGCCAAATTTCAGAATTTTGCATGAAGTAGTTCTCCAGATAAAATTCCCAACAGTTTAAACTTTAGGGATTTAATTCTGGACAACCATTAAGTTTCATGAGCTGAAATTTGTATTGCTGGAAAGACTCAAAAAGCTGAGTTCAGCGAAATTTGGTTTACTGAATTTGGAGCTTCCTGGCAGAAGTTACATGCATTTGAGGTTTGAACCAAATCTGGAAATTCAAATAAAGTTTAAACTGGCTGGTGGGGTCCCCGGGCTACGTGTAAGCACCTCAGCTAACTCACACGGGGGTCCGCAGAGTCTTCTGCACAGTCGCACGGGATCCCGGTGCCACAGCAGATCCGGCGCTGTTTAACCCGAGGCTGACACGTGGGACCCTCGGGGCTTCGACTACCTCGCGTTCCCGCGGCTCCCCGCCGCCCTCTTCGCCGTAGAGCTCGCCGCCGGGCGTTCTATTGCCCGACCTTCGATGAAACTCGCCGCCTGTGCATATTTCGGCCTGGAGAACATGGTGGTGCCCTCAACGGAGCTCGGCGATGGCCAGAACGTCGCACTCGGTGTTCTGTACACCTTTTTCGACGCGGTTTGCTCAGGGAGCTCCGCTGACACTTGCTGATCACGGATATGAGCACTGATCCCCGTGAAAACGGCCGCAGCTACGATCTCACCAGTGAGGTGCCCTGTTTTCAGCCGCCGGGCCAAAATTCTGACAGAACTAGGGTCCTAGTGCATGGAACTGGTTGCTACTTGATCGAGGAGGTGCGCTAGGTGTTCTAGAGCGTGTGTGAGCTATAGCTTAGCCGGAGGTTGCTTTTGTGCAACAAATTTTGTCGTCGACCGGACTCGAACCTTAACACGCTCCGAGGAAGAAAACCAGAAATTCTTGCTCTACACCGCCCGAACTGGCGCACGGTTTCCTCCTACAGCTTTAGCACAAGTAAGCGCACCTTTTCTTCTCTGTGGACGGCGCGTGAAACCGCCGGAATCGGCCGGTCGCCGGTGATCAGAGGAAGAGGCGACGAGTTCTTGCGTGGCAGCGAAAGAATAGATCGGGACATGCTCGTTTTCGCTCGGGAATAGAACGAAGGGTGAAGCAGCTCGGTGTGCTGGCCTTTGAGCCAAAATTTTTCACAATGAGGTGGAAGTCCCGAGCGCTGCTGGCGGCCTCTGCGAGCCGGCGTCGTCCGCTCGCGCTACGTCGCCGGGTTTGAGTCGGTTTCACCCGGTGTCTAGTCACTGATCAGTGGGTCCCTCTCCCCTCTAAGTCCTTTTCTGTTTTTCATTTTTGTTTTTACTGAAAAGATCTCAGCTACTCACAATTGAATGAGAGACTTAGCCTCCAAGTCATTGGTTGCATTTGATTTCCTAGATTTGAAACTGGTTTGGCTAAATTTGCTGCAAGTTTGAACTGAAATTCAAATTCAGTTTTTTAATAATGCAAATTTAGCTCCCGTCAAGATAAATTCCAATGGGGGTGAAATTTGGTGGGATAACTCAGAAACATGTGCTGAGTTTGAATATGAAGTCAACTTTTGAATTCAAGTGATGAAAGTTGCTGCAATTTGAATTTGCATTCCTATTGGCCCCTTTTTGAATTGTCTCCAAAAGTGCCTCAAAAAGTATTGGATTTGTATGAAGTTTGTCCTGAGCCTTCCCAAGACTTTTTAAGGTCTAGGGGTGAGCTCAACCCTTCATGTTCATGTGTAGAAATCCTACTTTTTGGAAATTAGGTTTTTCCCTCTAATCACCCTTTTGATGGTGGTTACTTGCTCTTCTCAAGTGTTCATGAGCTATCCACAAAATGAGCTGTGGTGTTGTGAGGTGATGACATGATCACTTTTGCAAGTCACTTTGTTGGGCTTTTACAAGGGGGCCCGTAGGTGGGAGAATGGTGATTCGAGCCTGCTGGTGAAACCTTAGTGAGTCCATACATCTAGTAATCCCTTTGTAAAGGCTATTTTATGATCTCTTGGTCATACACCGACAGTTGTGTACTGGTATAATGGAGGATTTGCAGTTGCCGACAGGTGACGAAATCGCAAACTTGTGGGTAAAGTGGCCAACTCACATGATTAGATGGGATGGTTATTTGGGATGGTCATTGGTTTGGTTATGGTATGGTCTTGGGATTGGTTTTGGGACTGTTGAGTCTTGGTAATGAGATTGGTTTCGGGACTTCTGAGACATGACATTGAGCTTTTGGATATATGATTATGAGATGAATGTGAACATGAGATGGTTATCATGAGAATGAGATAAATTTGAGAAAGATTAATGGTTGGTTGAGACATGAAAAGTGGTGAATCATGAAGGAGGTATGTTGCTGTTTTACTTAAATATATGTTGGGATTAAAATCACTTAAATATAGCTGCTGTTTTTATCGTGTTTGTGAAATAAACTTTGCTTTCTGCAATGAGCCTTTTTATTCCTACCTAGCTGTAAGATACATGTCATACTTTTCCCGCACTTGCTGAGTACGACATGTACTCACCCTTGCATTATCATACAAACATCAGCAATAGGAGAGGAGTACTTCGAAGATCACGTGGAGTACTAGGCGTGTGAACTACCGTCAACTTTCCTGTGAAGTTGGAGATGGAGCCGCTGCCGTTAAGTTTCTTTCGCTATCGTTTAGGGACTTCCGCTGCTAGAATAAGTTAGAAACTTCCGCTGCAAGAATGAGTTAGAGATTGGTGTAATAAAGTACTTAAACCCTATTATTCGTGGTTATATTCTGAATTCAGTTTGTGGATTATATGTGTATGTGTGATGAACATTCTGGGCACGCATATGCATCAGCTGGGTTCCGTGTTTTACAGGATCGGGCATCACAGATTGGTATCGGAGCCACGTTGACTGTAGGACGCAAGCCTAGGTAGAATGCATAGATTGACATTAGAACCACGTTGGCCGTAGGACGCAAGCCTAGGTAGAAGTCACAGATTTGCATCAGAGCCACATTGGCTGTAGGACGCAAGCCTAGGTAGAATGGACACTCTAAAACACATAGGAACAGCCCTCTAAGATGCTATTTTCGAAAACTTCTTGCTGCTGCACTTTTCTTGTCAATTCAGCCACCGCAAGGTGCTATTTTCAACCCCTCCTTGTCTCTTCCTTTGGACAACAACACCCTTGCTTTCTTGCTCCATAACTTCTGAAATTTTGGAGTTAATTCTTCCTTCTAAAGGTTTTCTCATGTCCTATTTATAGATCCCGGTGATCCGGAGCATGAGTACTCGTTCACCACCACGTGGGAGTGCACTTAACCCCATTCAGGTGTCCGATGGACCACCCCGTCACACGACGGGAACAGCACCAGTTCACATGACTAAGTTTAGGACTCCCATTGAATAAACATGAATAGGAGTGGTGTAAACTTTTGTGATGATTATTTGTGTTTGTGTGCTTAGTGAGTTGTGGGACGCTTCAGCGTTGTCTATATCCACACATAGTAGAGAGATGTGAGATGCTTCGGCATGTGTTCACATCCTCATATAAAAGTAAATATATTTAGTCTATCCACCTTGATGCATATAGTTGGGGGATCCATCTAAACTTCTAACTTCTATTCCACCCAACTCTCTCTCACAGATGGTGAGGGAAAACGCCAGCCGACAAAGGAGGAACGTCCGTGGCAACCATGAACCACAAGAGGGTGACCACGTTGAAGTTCCTGAGAATGTTAACCCCGGGGCTGGTGCAAACAACCTTGAACGGTTGATGGCTATGCAGAACCAGCTCATGCAAACTATGATCCAAACTTTGGGTCAGCTGCAAGCCAACAACAACAACAATCCTAACCCCGTTCCTGCACCACCACCGCCGGCTCACAACCGACTGGGAGAGTTCATGAGGACTTGACCCCCCACTTTTGCACAAGCTAATGATCCCATGGAGGCTGACGATTGGTTGAAGTCCATGGATAAGAAGCTTGCTATTGTTCAGTGTAATGATCGGGAGAAAGTTCTCTTCGCATCGCACCAACTTATGGGAGCAGCCGCTGACTGGTGGGACGCTCTTTGCAATGCTCATGTCAACTAGGAGACTATCACTTGGACTGAGTTCAAGGAGAGTTTCCGCTCTCATTACGTCCCTGCTGGAGACATGATGCTCAAAAGGCAAGAGTTCCAAGGTCTCCGCCAAGGAAAGAAGAGCGTGAATGAGTACCTCAACAAGTTCACGCAGCATTCAAGGTATGCTCCAGAAGATGTCAACTCGGATCAAAGGAAGCAATACTTGTTCATAAGAGGGTTGATCAATGAGATCCAAGTTCAACTACTCAACAATGACTATGCAAACTTCCAAAAGCTAGTTGACAAAGCTATAGTAGTTGAGAGCAAGATCCGTGATATCGAGCAAGAGGGCAAGAGAAAGATGCCATACCAGCCACAAGGGAGCAATGTACGTCCCCGTTTCACGCCCCCAGCTGCACCGCAGTATGGCTCGTCCGCTTCTACTTTTCGCCCTAATCAACCACCACAACAACGTCCTGTTATGCAAGAACCTCGTGTGCCTTTGCCTTCTGCGCCCCATCCCAACATGGGCGCATATACTCAAAACCACCCTCGCCCCAACATCCCTGCTGTCTTGGGCAACAAGGCATGCTTTGCATGCAGAGAGGCGGGACACTTTGCAAGTCAATGCCTGAGGAAAGGCCTTGCACAGCCGACCAACACGCCCAAGCAGAACCCACGGCCGAACGGAGGAGCTAATCAAGGTAACCGTGGACAGCAGAACTACGCTCGTGGCAACGTGAATCATGTCTCCGCTGAGGAGGCGCAACAGGCTGAGGACGTCATGATTGGTATCTTCCTTGCCAACTCCAACCCAGCTACTGTTTTATTTGATTCCGGAGCATCGTATTCATTCATATCATCCAAGTATGTTGCCAAGTATAATCTGCCCATATCACACATGAAATATACTATGTTTGTTAATTCTCCTGGTGGATAGATGAGGACTAATATAGTATGTCCAAAAGTAAACCTTAAATAAGTGGGGTAGACTTCCTTGCCAACCTTATTGTCATGGATTCTCAAGGGCTTGATATAATACTTGGAATGGATTGGTTAAGCAAGCACAACGGAGTGGTCCAATGTGCTGAGAGGAGCATGCAGTTGACAAATGAGCACGATACTCGTATCGAGTTCGAGTCAGCCCAACCGATAGCCGAGAAGGCAACGTTGAACCACGTCAAAGAAGCAACATTGGGAAGCATTCCGGTGGTTCTAGAATATTCGGATGTGTTTCACGTATCCCAGCTCAAAAAGTGCTTGAGAGTACCAGAAGAACAAGTACCAATGGATGAGCTCGAGCTTCAAGAGGATCTGACCTATGTAGAGAACCCTGTCCAAATTTTGGACGTGAAGGAAATGGTCAAGAGGAACAAAGTGATCCATTGGTGCAAGGTACAGTGGAGCCATCACACGGAAGCCGAAGCTACATGGGAGCGTGAGGAAGACCTCAAAGCAGAATTCCCTCACCTATTCTCTACTCTATCGAATCTCGAGGGCAAGATTCAGTTTAAGGGGGGTAGGTTTGTAACACCCTCAATTTCATAGTCATGCGTTGCATATAGAAAAACATTATAAAAGAAATAGAAATGGGAAAGAATCATAAAAATGGGAGAAAGATAGATGAAAAGAGTCAATTCCAATTCGCCGAGGAGCGATGTCGACACTTTCCGCGGCCTGCTGGTCACGTGGCGCCTTCGGAGCTCATCCCTGCGGAAGGGGTGAGGTCCGGCACTGCTGTCCATGTGGCAGACTCGGAGCTCGCCTCAGGAGAAGGGGCGAGGTCCGATCCCGCTGGACACGTGTTCCCTTCGGAGCTATTCTCTGCGGAGAAGCGAGGCTCAGCCCCGCGGTACACGTGTTGACTTCGGAGCTAGTCTCTGTGGAGAAGCGAGGCTCAGCCCCGTGGGACACGTGTCGACTTGGGAACTCACCCCTGCGGAAGGGATGAGGTCCGCCCCACGGGACGTGTGTCGCTCTCGGAGCTCGCCTCCGAGAGGTCCGACCCCGCAGGACACGTGTCACCCTCGGAGCTCGCCTCCGGGAGGTCTGACACTGCTGGACACGTGTCACCCTCGGAGCTCGTCTCCGAGAGGTCCGGCCCGATGGACACGTGTCGTCCTCGGAGCTCACCTCCGAGGAGAAGGGAGGTCCGATACCAATGGACACGTGTCGACCTCGGAGCTCGTCTTTGAGGGGAAAGGAAGTCCGGCGTTGCTGGACACGTGGCACTCTCGGATCCCACCCCCGAGAGGGGAGGTCCGGCACTGACACGTGGCACACGCGGAGCTCGCCTCTGAGGAGAGGGGAGGTCCCGCTCGCCAGACATGTGGCGCACGCGGAGCTTGCCTTTGAGGGAGAGGAATGTCCCACCCGCCAGACACACGACGCAACCAGAGCTCGCCCCTGAGGAAAAGGGAGGCCTGGCCCCCGCTGGACATGTGGCGTCTCCAGAGCTCACCACTGCAGAGATGCGAGATCCTTAAGCGGTTTTTCTCCTGTGCGTGCGGGAATACCCGGTACTAAGGAGACCGACATGATTTCCACGTTGCTACTGCACCAAATCAATTGGAGATAAGTTGTTAAGATCTAAAACAAAATTGAATAGGACTCTTATTTGAAATCAATC
The DNA here is from genome assembly GCA_030760725.1 of Neostapfia colusana. Classification (NCBI taxonomy): domain Eukaryota; kingdom Viridiplantae; phylum Streptophyta; class Magnoliopsida; order Poales; family Poaceae; genus Neostapfia; species Neostapfia colusana. The sequence continues at coordinate 6,719,287 of JASWHV010000012.1, read as the reverse complement.
GGAGTAGGACTCTTCTTTCACCCCTTATAAATAGAACCCAAAACCCATGGCCGTAACCACGTACCTATTTTCGACCTCCCGAGTCGACGACTTGGAGGCCCTAGCTTCCAAGTCGCCGAGTTACACCCCTCGCCGGAGTTCAGTCGCCGGTGAGCTCCGCCAACGAGCCGTCACACCTCGCCGTCGCCAGAAAAGAGCCGTCAATCATAAGAGAAGTGAGGTAGGTCTTTGTTACCCACCTTACGACGTCATCGCGGTTTTCTTCCCATCTGTTTTTCTTCGAACAGAAGCCTTTTCGTGTGAACAGATCACGTGTTGATCGGTTTTTGACGGTGGAATTGATCTAGATCTTGAGTCAAGATCATTAGCACGTCCACACTTGATCCCTACACCCTTGTTCATCGTAAAACCCCATGCAAAGCCATTAAACATGCAAGAACACGTACAAACTGAATTAATGAAACTGCACCATAGGATTAACATGTACCTACACCATTGCATCTTAAGTAAAGTTTGTGCATGATGATTGATTGCTGTGAATCTTGTATGTGCGTGATCGTGAGTAGAAGGACAAGCTCAGGGAGCTACCTACGAAGGACTACAACACCAAGACATCGAGACGCCTGAGCAACAAGAGCCACAGGAACAAGGCAAGTGCTCCTTGACCATATTGATCCCATGTTTTGAAACTGTTTTCTTTGCGAAAACATGTGTGCTTGAGTCAACTTGATGGGAAACCCCTTTTATAGGAGTTTACTAGTTTTGTTAACCATCCTTGTCGCCGGGAAAGTTAATGAGTCGGGTATGGTCGTTTTTCCTTTTTGCTTCGCTAATCTATGGGATATGGGAAGCGAGATAGAATATGTATAGCTACTGCACTCATATGAATAATATTAATGAGAACTTGATGATGATAATGAACATGGATCGGGGAAGATCTAGGAAAGCTTGGTTTGTGGATGTGGTAGAATGAGATGGTGGTTTACTTGCCGTAGATCTAAGGACCGGTTCATGCCAGCACATGCCAGGAAAACAGTACCACCACAAGGCCAAATATGGGTGCGGCTTAGCTGACTAATTAGGTAAGTTGCTAGATTGTTATGGACCGTGGAAGGCGTGGGGAATAGGAGTCGAGAGAGAACTGCCCTGGGAACTGCATGGCAAAAGAGGGGGCCCGTAGGTGGGAGAATGGTGATTCGAGCCTGTTGGTGAAACCTTAGTGAGTCCATACATCTAGTAACCCCTTTGTAAAGGCTATTTTGTGATCTCTTGGACACACATTGACGGTTGCATACTGGTATAATGGAGGTTTTGCAGTCGCAGACGGGTGACGAAATCATAAACTTGTGGGTAAAGTGGTGCAACCTCTTAAGAGTGTAAAACTATCATGATAGCCGTGCTTACGGTCACAAGCGCCTGGCCAACTCACATGATTAGATGGGATGGTTATTTGGGATGGTCATTGGTTTGGTTATGGTATGGCCTTGGGATTGGTTTCGGGACTGTTGAGTTTTGGTAATGAGATTGGTTTCGGAACTGCTGAGACATGACAATGAGCTTTCTGATATATGATTCTGAGATGGATATGAACATGAGATGGTTATCATGAGAATGAGATAAAGTTGAGAAAGATTAATAGTTGGTTGAGACATGAAAAGTGGTGAATCATGAAGGAGGTATGTTGCTGTTTTACTTAAATATATGTTGGGATTAAAATCACTTAAATATAGCTGCTGTTTTTATCGTGTTTGTGAAATAAACTTTGCTTTCTGCAATGAGCCTTTTTATTCCTACCTTGCTGTAAGCTACATGTCATACTTTTCCCGTACTTGCTGAGTACGACATGTACTCACCCTTGCATTATCATACAAACATCAGCAACAGGAGAGGACTACTTCGAAGATCACGTGGAGTACTAGGCGTGTGAACTACCGTCAACTTGCCTGTGGAGTTGGAGATGGAGCCGCTGCTATTTAGTTGTTTCCGCTATCGTTTAGAGACTTCCACTGCTAGAATAAGTTAGAAACTTCCGCTGCAAGAATGAGTTAGAGATTTGTGTAATAAAGTACTTAAACCCTATTATTCGTGGTTATATTCTGAATTCAGTTTGTGGATTACATGTGTATGTGTGATGGACATCCTGGGCACACATATGCATCAGCTGGGTTCCGTGTTTTACGGGACCGGGCGTCACAGATACTAATGGCCCCTTTTATTAGAATGGCATAAAGATGCATCCGATTTAGAAGAAGAATTTACAGTGGTAGAAACCTGCTGTGAAACGTGGTGGAGGGGAACTCCCCGTCTGCGCCTAGGGCTGCGTAGGGGAGAGTAAAGCTGCAGGGAGGAGGAGGGATTTCTGCGCAAGGGGTAGCAAGGAGGAAAAGGGCTGTCACGGTGGCTTTTAGGATTAGGAGCCAGAGTGACCAAGGTAGAAAATAACCCGTAGGGCAATTTTCTTTATTCCTTGATGGATTACATGAGGGGGGACGCGTGCATTATATAAGACAGGGCCCTGCACGCCCTTCCTTAACCAGCGCCCAGGCAGTTGGGGAAAGCCCAATCGCCTCTATCACACCATATTATTTATTTCCTTCTTTAACATATTATTACCCCTAATCCAGATATATTTCCCTCTAAGCGACCAGGCGGTTGGGGAAAGCCCAACCACCTCTATCTCTTATTACTATCTATAACACACCAAATCTCTAATTTATTTATTCTTCTCTAAACTTCCCATCTAAAGAGGTTTCCTTTGCCTTGTGCCTCAAGCCGCTGGCCCTCCTGGTGCGCGGCTGCTGGCTTCTTTGTGGGCTCTGCGTGCATAGTGGCGGCCCACAAAGGCATCCACGACATTTCCCCCGGTCACAACAAAGAGCTCGTCCTCGAGCTGAAAGGTGGGGTGCTTCATCTTAAAGTTTTCTAGCTGCTCCCAAGATGCATCGGCTTCAGAATGACCTGCCCACTTGACAAGCAACTCCCAGACACCTCTGTTCAGGCGCGCCCTTTGGATCTTTTCAGGTGTAGGCACAACTGGCCAATGGAGAAGTGGTGGCAAAGGCGCCTCCTGAGCTGCTGCAGGACCTTCAAATTTCTTCAAAAAGGACACATGGAAGACATCATGTATGCTGGCTTGAGGAGGCAGTTGGAGCTTGTAAGTTACAACACCAATGTGCTGTGTGATATGATATGGCCAAAAGAATTTAGGACCAATCTTTGAAGGAGGTGCTACCATCACTCCCACAGCTGTCCTCTGATGAAGCCGCAGCCAAACCCAATCACCAATTTGAAATTCCACCTTACGGCGGGACTTATCTTCATAGCTCTTCATGGTGACTTGTGCCTGCACAAGTTTGTCCTTGATCTCAGCCAAGAACTCATCCCTGTCCTATAGCTGTTTATCTACCGCTGCTACTCTGGAGATGCCTTGATGATTAGAAATAACAGTTGGAGGGTCCCTGCCATAGACCACTCTGAAGGGCGAGCATTTGAGGGTCGTCTGATATGAAGTGTTGTAGCAGTATTCAGCCCAGGGAAGACACTGCAACCAAGTCTTCGGCCGGTCACTGGCCAGGCAGCGATGGTACATAGTGATGACGTTGTTGGTGACCTCAGAATGGCCATCAGATTGCGGGTGGAAGGCTGAGCTGAATTGAAGGCGCACACTAGCCAGCCGGAACAAGTCCAACCAGAACAGACTGGTGATGACGTCGGTGTCGTGGTCGCTGACAATGGAGCAGGGAAAGCCGTGTAGACGTATGATGTCGTCGAAGAACGCCCGTGCCACCGATGCAGCACTGTATGGGTGGCTCAAGGGAATGAAGTAGGATGCTTCGAGAAGCGATCCACCACCAACAAGATCACTGACTTCCCAGCAACCTTCGGAAAGCCTTCAGTGAAGTCAATGGAGATATCCTGCCAGACCTCTGAAGGAACAGGAAGTCATTGTAGCAGGCCGGCTGGGTGTAGATGGTCCGTCTTGTTGCGCTGGCAGGTGGCGCACCCACGGACGAACTTCTGGACTCTCCGCAGGAGTGAACGGATGTAGAACGAGAGGCGCAGCTGGTGCACCGTCTTCTGGATGCCCTCGTGACCCCCATCATGTGCCTCAGCCAAGAGGGAGGGCCACAAGGAGGACATCTCCGGGATGAAGAGCTTCGTTCCCCTTGTACAGGAGAAGGTCGTCATGCTCAGACCAGCCATCTGGTGCGGCTCCCTCCTAGAGCTGGGTGCATAGCTGCTGCAACTGCTGGTCCACAGTGATCTCCGCGTGAAGAGAGTCGAGGAGGTGGAAGACTGGCGCTGAGGTAGCATGTATTTCCATGTCTTTCTCATCGCGGCAGGACAGGGTGTCAGTTGCCCCGTTCAGATGCCCCAACTTGTACTCAACCTGCAGATCATAGCCGAAAAGCTTGCTCACCCAAGCATGCTGGGGAATCATTGTGAGGCGCTGATCCAGGATGTATATCAGACTGAAGTGATCTATTCAAACAGTGAGGGGCGGCCTCACAAGTAAGGGCGCCAGTGGCGGATGGCTTAAGAAGGTCGATCAGCTCCTCCTCATACGCCAGTAGCTTCGGGTGGTGAGGAGCTACGGCGTGGCTGAAGAAGGCGATGGCACCGTCGCCCTGGTGCAAGACCACCCCAAAGCTGGCGCCCAATGCGTGGTAGTCGATGAAGAAGCGCTTATCAAAGTCCGGCATCTGAAGAAGAGGCGTTGTCACCAGCGCCTGCTTGAGCTGAGAGAAGGCGTCCTACGCATCGTCGGTCCAGCGGAATGCCTCCTGCTTGAGGAGGGCGGTGAGTGGTGCGGCCACCGCGCCATACCACACAATGAACTTGCGGTAGTAGCTAGTGAGTCCGAGAAAGCCTCGCAAGGCTCAAAGAGAATGAGGTGTGGGCCAACGCTCCACATTCTCCACCTTGGATGGACTCCTGGTCGAAGAAGCACTTGGTCTTCTTCATGAACAACTTGTGTGTCCAGAGTGTTTGGAACACCTACTTCACGTGTTGGAGGTGTTCGGCCCAAGACCTGCTGTACAACAAGATGTCACCAAAGAAGACAAGCATGAACTTCCTTATGTAGGGGTCGAGGATGTCGTTCATCAATGACTGGAACGTCGATGGCGCGTTAGTGAGGCCGAATGGCATCACCAAGGACTCGTAGTGGCCTCGATGAGTTCTGAACGACGTCTTTTTGATGTCGTCGAGGTGCATGCGCACCTGGAAGTAGCCACTGTGGAGGTCGAGCTTGGTGAAGAACCTCGCACCGCGGAGCTTGTCAAGGAGCTCATCGACCACCAGGATAGGGAACTTGTCTTTCAAAGTTCAAGCATTGAGCTAGCGTTAGTCGATGCAGAAGTGCCACGTGTAGTCGGTCTTGCGGACTAACAGCACCGGCAAGGAGAATGCTGAGGTGAACTCCCGGATGATGCCTTGATGAAGCATCTCGGCGCACTGCTTCTCAATTCGTCCTTGAAAACCTGGGGGTAGCGGTACGGCCGGATAGCTGCTGGAGTTGCGCCCGGCAGGAGCCTGATGCGGTGGTCAAGGCGCCGTGGAGGAGGAAGACCACATGGCTCGACAAAGAGGTCCTGGAGGCCATCCAGGAGGGTGCCCATCACATCAGTTGGCGCCGTTAGGGAGGCGCACACCGGGGTGGGGTTGCGCAACCCCTGTCTAGATCACCTTCCGTTCACCATGTCACAACTCCATCATGAGGTCCTCGAGGTTCTATAGGATGGGTCCCAAGGATCGCAACCACTGAACTCCTAGGACAATGTCGAAGCCATCAAGTGGCAGCGCTTAGCAAGTGATGTTGAAGTGATCCCCTGCAATCAACAAAGGTACACATGGGCAGATGCCTGTGCAGAAGATGGAGTCGCCGTTGGCGACCCGAACGCCGATGCCTGGCCATGGCAACATCATCAGGCCGAGCTCCTAGATGAGGGGCTCCCTGATGAAGGTGTGAGTGGAGCTGGTGTCGACCAATGCTGTCAGCATCTTGCCGCAGAGGTGGACCTGGAGCTTCATCATGTTGGTGAGATCGATGCCTGTCAGAGCGTGTAGTGAGATCCCATGTCAGCTATGGCCACATCAACTTCATCGTTGTCAAGCTCCAAGAGGATGATCCCCTTGCCGGCGCACTTGTGCTCCAGCGTGTACCGCTCCGAGCAATGATAGCACTCGTCACTCGCCCACTTGGCAGCCATCTCATCGGCCGAGAGATGCTTGAGGCGTGGGCGGGAGGATGCCAAAGAAGATGTCAGAGCGAGTGCAGCAGAACCACCACTAGGAGCCATGGTAGGGGCGTCACGTGGGTGAAGGGAGCCTAGAGCGTTGAAAGGCGGTGCCCTTATGTGCCTCGTTGTCTGCTGTTGCCGCTAGCCGCCGTTCGAAAGCCCGAGGCTGACTCATGGCGGTCTACAGGTTTGTGGGGAACTGCAGCTCCACATCAGTACGAAGCGGCTCTTCGAGACCAGCTGTGAAGAGGTTGATCTGCTGGCGCTGGCTGAGATCCTCGCAATGGCAAAGAAGTACCAGGAACTGACACTGGTACTCCTCTACCGTACCGGTACGACGGAGATCATTGATCTCAGCCAGGTCGTTGGAGCAAAGCGGAGGCCCGAAGCACTTGTTGACGAAGTCCATGAACCGTTCCCAGATACAGTACCGCCAGTCGCTCTTCAAGGGTGGTGTACAACTCAGCCGCGACTCCCTCCAAGTGGAGTGGCACCAAGCACACATTCTCCTCAGGCATCATACGTGTCCAACGGAAGTACCTCTCACACTTGGTGAGCCATGGTAGCGGATCAGTTTCTCTGTCAAATTTGGGGAAATTGATCTTGTGATGGCGTAGCCTGTCGTCACCGAAAGCGAGACGTACCTGGTGACGCCTTGCATAGTGATTGTCATCGTAGACGCCACCACCACCGGCCCGAGGGATGTTGCTGCCTCACAGTGTGTGTTGCTGCATCTCGTCGTGTTCAGAGAACTCCGTCTCTGGTGTATTATCAATGCGAGCAAGGCGCACATCATGGTGGTCCAAGCGCTTGTCGATGGTGTCGATCTGCCCCATCATCTTGTTCATCATGTTGTCAAGATCTTAGAGGGTGAAGGTCGCGGGATCGTTGCCAGAGTTGGACATGGTTGTTGCTCTGCGGTCTCTAGATACCAATTGCTGTGAAATGTGGTGGAGGGGAGCTCCCCGGCTGCGCCTAGGGCTGCGTAGGGGAGAGTAACGCTGTAGGGAGGAGGGATTGCTGTGCAGGGGGTAGCAAGGAGGGGAAGGGCTATCACGGTGGCTACTAGGATTAGCAGCCAGAGTGACCAAGGTAGAAAACAACCCGTAGGGAAATTTTTTTATTCCTTGATGGATTACATGAGGGGGAGGGATGCATTATATCGGCCAGGGCCCTGCACGCCCTTCCTAAACCAGCGCCTAGGCGGTTGGGGAAGCCCAACCACCCCTATCACACCATATTATTTATTTTCTTCTCTAACAAATTATTACCCCCTAATCTAGATTATTTCCCTCTAAGTGCCCAGGCCGTTGGAGAAATCCCAACCACCTCTATCTCTTATTTCTATTTAGAACACACAAAATCTGTAATTTATTTATTCTTATCTAAACTTCCCATCTAAAAAGATTTCCTTTGCCTTGTTCCTCAAGCCACCAACCATCCTGGTGCGCGGCTGTTGGCTCCTTTGTGGGCCCTGCATGCATAGTGGCGGCCCTGTTCATGAACAGATTGTTGGAGTCACCTCTTTTGCGATCAATCTCGGCGTTAGTCACTGAAACATAGATGAAATTCAAGTTCTGGAGGCGGGAACGTGATAAGTCTCAATTACGTGGAGAGAACTCAGATGCTTTACTCGGCAAAGCAACAAAGAACTACGATCTACGCCTAAGAACTACGAAGAACAAAGGAACAAGTAAAGAATGAAAGTAGTTTGATAGAAATTTGGTTTCATATATTTTATTCTTGGCAGAAGGCTACCTTTATATAGCCTTGGTACAAATCTTGACGACTCTATCTATTCTAAGTTTAAACTTGGACTCTCTAATCTTTATCTTATCTTGTGAGACCTATGTGTGCTGAATACATTGGCAATTAGGATAAAAGTTAGCATTAACATTCAAAGTTTTGAATATTGCCAAAACATTCTTCTGTGGCAAGGTCCGACAAGTTCTTTGTTAGGTCCGCCAAGTGTTGGCAAGGTACGACGCAAGGTCCGGAGATCTCCTGCAAGGTCCGGAGAGCTTCTGTGAGGTCCGGAGCTTGTTTTTAGGGAGCTCCTGTGAAGTTCAACTCGTAGAACTGCAGCGTCTTGTTTTTGCTTTTAACTCGCAATGTTTCAAACTTGCTTTATGGGAAGGTTTGCTTAGTATTAATTTGCTAAGTTTTTGGTGTGTTTTGGTGGTTATGGCTGTTATCATTTGATATGGTTTGCAACATGCTTATGTGACGTGCTCATGTAAGGTGTTGTGGTTTTCGAACTAACGTGAGTCAAGTCGAGGACTTGTGCTCGGAAGAATTGGTTGTTTATTCATGTGCAGGTATTGCTTGAGTTCAAGACATGGCTGGTGACGGGATCCTTGGACTAGTCTCAGGGAGGAGATGAGGTTCCAACAACCAAGTTCGGGAGGAGCTGTGGTTGAGTTGATCGGGAGGTCGAGCAGCATGTTTGGATCAAGGGCAGTGCATATGAAGGTTGCGTGTACGTCGTTGGAAGGTGTTTGCACGTGTGCAAGGAGTGCATGGACGTGGCAACATTGTTCCAAGGCGTGATGAAGAGAAGTGGACGTAAAGAATTGGTCGGAAAGGTCCAACCGGCTGGATTGCGTACTCAGGCTGAGGCTGAGTCGGATATGGCTCAAATATGGAAGATTTGAGTTGGTTATGATAGGATTTCGTGCTAGGCACGAATTTGAGTTATTTTAGAAATGTTTGTGACGTTCCTAAGGTGTTTGGAAGTCTTAAGATTGCTTCTATCTGTGTATAGAAGAGTCTTGAGCAGTATTGGAAAGTTACAGTTTGAATCCAAGTAGGAGTAGGAGTCCTAGTTTGAGTTGAGTTGGCCTTAGGGCTGGTTATATAAGCAAGGGGGGCCAAGTCTCGTAGGTGCATGACTTTGGGCTGTTCCTCTTGTGTTTCTATTGAATAAAGTTCATAGTTTCGAGGAGCTTTTGTGCCTTGTTCGTCCGACTTGTTTTTCGTCAAGTCTTTCTCGCCGAGTTTCTGGACAGACCGACGTTGCTTCGGTGTTTCGTTCATAACTCGAGTTTTACAGATCCGATTGACGTGATTTTTTTGGGTTGTCTTCACAACTCAATTATATATCATATGTGAAATTTTCACGAGCTTCGAATCTGTAATTTTTGAGATACACGAGTTTTTTTGCAGCATTGCAGATCTGTTTTATATCGGGTAGAACCGATTGATCTTTGTTTAATGTTTTGATCGTATCTCAAGTTTTTCTTCGTGTTTTCAAGTGATTCTTGTTGCATTAGATCCGTGACTTGATTCTCTACCTCTCTACTTGATTTGTCACGGTTGAACACGTTTGAAAACACTTGCACACACAGTTTCTTTTACCGATTGATTTTTGCTGAGGGGTTTTTGTTGTTTCCGCTGCGAAAAGTTTTAATCTACCATTCACCCCCCTATGGTAGCTTTTCACGTGCTCTTCGATCCTACAATTGGTATCAGAGCCAAGGTGCTCTAATCTTTGTGATTTGCACGTGTTTTGACTAACCATCATGGAGAAGTACTCCGCAAAACCTTGATTTTCAGGTTTGGAAGGCGCGGATGGAGGCCTACATACAGGCGCAAGGCTTCGCCATATGGGAAAAGGTCTACTGGAACTTCGATGTACCACCCAACGATCAAGTTACGGCTGCGAACATGAGAGATGTTGACAACAACAACAAGGCTCGCAACTTGATCATCCAAGGATTGACTCAAAGCGACTTCGACCGTGTTGCACACCTCCGATCTGCATATGATGTTTGGAAAGCTCTTTGTGACTACCATGAAGGATCCAATACGATCAAGGAGGTAAGGCAAGATATGTTCAAGAAAGAATACATGCGTTTTGAGATGCAATCCGGTGAGTCAATTGACGACCTTTTTGCTCGCTTTAATAAAATTCTCAGCAACTTGCGTAGTGTCAATGTTAACTTTTCAGATGCTGAAAATGCTAGACAATTGTTAGGAGCATTAGATATGTCAATTTGGGAGATGAAAGTTACATCTATTCGTGAATCTACTGTCATGAGTTCTCTTACTTTAGACGTGCTTTATTCTAAATTGAAAACTCATGAAATTGACATCATCTCACGTAAAAACCCCAACAAGTCTATTGCATTTGTTTCGCAACGTGACATGTCTAGTTCTAGTCAATCATCATCTAGTGGTGCACTCTCTTTGCTGTCCTCTCTAACCCTTGAATAGATTGAAGAGTTTCCAGAGGAGGAGCTTGCACTCATCTCTACTCGGTTCTCAAAAGCATTGCAAAATGTGAGAACTAGAAGGAGAGGAAGCTCCGGACCTCAACGATGTTTTGAATGTGGTAAGACAGGACATTTTCGTACGGAGTGCCCTAACCTTTCAGGTCCGACTTCACGTGAAGAAAAGCAAACAAGGCCGAAGAAATCGTTTGCAAAGAATAAGAAGAAGAAAGATTTATCAATGCGCATCATAGTGCATAGTATGATCTCTGCACTTCAAGATTTCGGCTCAAGTAATGTGGACACCGGTAGTGATGAAGATGAAGAAGCTATGGCAAATATGTGCTGCATGGCGAGCAAGTCAAGTTCAAGCTCCGAGGAGGCAGAACACAACAGCGACGATGAAGAGGTATGTCCCACTTGCGAAGAAATGTGTGATGCTATTTCTCGTGCCACTGTTATATTAAAGAAAAAGGATAAAAAACTTAGGAACAATGCTGTTAAAATTGAATCACTAGAATCTGAAATTAATCGTTTAAAAACTTTGATTCCTAGTGATGATTCTTGTTCCTCATGTGATTTGATTTATGAACAATTATACTCTTTAAGAAGTGCACACGCATCTACACTTGATAAACTTGAACTTGAAAATGAAAAGAACAAAGAGCTTGCTGCACTTAATGATAAAAATTTGAAAGATGCTTGTTGTTCTACAATTGATTTGCATTGTTCTTCATGTGATGATCTGAATAAGAAACTAAATGATGCTATGAATGAGATTTCTATTTAGAACAATGCTTTACGTGTGCATGAAGTTAAATATTGTTCAAATTGCAAACTAAAAGGAAAAACTTCACGTGAAAACTGCTTTGATCTGTCTAATAAACTTGATGACATGCATAGGACACTAGATCGGTTTTCTAATGCAAATAAGAACCTAAACTTGCTGCTGAATTCTTCCAAGTCTTCTAATGATAAAACTGGTTTAGGTTTTAATTCTCATGCTCATGCTAAGGCACACCCACCTAAAGTTGTAAAGTCATTAGGAAGCTGTTTGATTCAAACAGCTCCTAGACAAAAAGAGGTGATTTTCAAATCTGCAGGAGTATTGTCCCATTCGGGTTCTAATAAATGTGTTGCTTGCTCATCTAGACATGATAATAAGGTTATTTTTCATTGTACCTACTGTGGTAGAGATGGTCATGTCATGGATTTTTGTTATAGACTAGCTAAACACGATAAGAAACAAAGAATACTTGCTAGATCACATAACAACCAAGCAAAATCTGCTAGACCGAATGTTCGGAGCTTGCAACCTGCTGTAATGAGTCAAAAACTTGCTCCCGGACCTACTGTTTTTTGTGCTACATATAACACATCTTCTAAGTCAGTAGTTGGGAACAAAAATTTTCGATGTTTGGCTCATAAACCTGCTGTACCTTCTCAGCTTTCGCGTGTTATTCCTGCTAGACGTCGTGTGACTCAGTACTGGATTCCTAAAAGTCTTTTAACTAACCCCAGTATTGAGTCATCGACGTATTGTGCTGCTGTGTAGGTTTCACGTTTAAGAAAGGAGAACATTTGGATTGTGGATTCAGGTTGCTCACGCCACATGACCGGTAACAAAGAATGGTTCTCCTCTCTCTCTTTTGTGTCACGTGTAGAAAATGTTACTTTCGCCGATAACTGTTCTACTCCCATAATTGCTAAAGGTTCGGTTAGAGTAAACAATCTCTACACTTTGAAAGATGTGGCACTTGTTAAAAATTTGAAATACAACTTGCTTTCGGTTTCACAATTGCTAGATGAAAATCTAGAGGTTAGCTTTGCTAAAAATTGCTGCAAGGTTGTAGATTCAAAAGGTGAGCTTTTGTTTAATATGTCTAGGTTTGGAAGAGTTTTTAAAGCTGATTTTGATTTGTCAACTTCTAAGCATCGGTGTCTAGTTGCTAATGATACAAAGGATCTATATTTTTGGCATCGTAGACTTGGTCACATAGGCTTTGATCATCTCACTCGTGTTAGTGCTCTCGATCGCATACGTTGGCTGCCGAAGCTTAAAAAGGACAATGATATTTTGTGCTCTTCTTGTAGACATGCTAAGTTTGTTGCAGGTTCACATGCTCCTCTCACAATTACCATGACAGCTGAACCGGGACAACTTTTACATCTTGACACAGTAGGTCCGACACGTGTTCAATCCTTCGGAGGTAAATGGTATGTGCTTGTGATTGTTGATGATTATTCCAGATATTCTTGGGTTTATTTTATGGCATCTAAGAATGAAGCTTTTAGTCATTTTAGAACTTTATTTCTTAGATTATCTATTGATCACCCAGGATCATTAAAAGCAATTAGAAGTGATAACGGAACTGAATTTAAAAACCAATCCTTTGATCACTTTTGTGCTGAAAATGGAATAGATCATCAATACTCTTCACCCTATGTACCACAACAAAATGGTGTCGTAGAAAGAAAGAACAGGACCTTAGTTGAGATGGCTAGGACTATGCTTGATGAATATCAAACTCCTAGGAAATTTTGGGCTGATGCAATTGCAACCGCTTGTTATGTCTCAAATCGTGTTTTCTTGCGTGCTAAGCTTGGAAAAACCCCATATGAGCTCCGGTTTGGACATAGGCCTAGTGTTACACACTTTAGAGTTTTTGGTTGCAAATGCTTTGTTAAGAAACATGATAATCTTGATAAATTTGAAGCTAGATCTGTTGATGGCATGTTTCTTGGTTATCCATCTCATACTAGAGGCTACCGTGTGCTTTTACTTGACACTAACAAAATTGTGGAGACTTGCGAGGTTTCTTTTGATGAAGCTAGCCCAAGTACTAGCTCCGATATTGCAGGTCCGGATCCATATCCGCAGGGGGAGAGTATTTTTATTGAAGAAGATGAAGAAGTGGTGCTGCTGCCCGAAAACTCGGAAGTAAATAACGATCAAGCTGCTGATTTTGCACAACCAGCATCAACAGTCACTACTGCTGGTTCGGACCTTCCTCAATCAACAAGCTCTCCTAATCAATGGTCCGAACATGAAGAAGAAGGTGCTTGTGAAGTGTCTACTCCCCTCCGAGTACTCAAAAGTCATCCTCCACAACAAATCATTGGAAGCTTGCATGAACGAGTCACTTGGTCTAGGTTTTGCGATCCAAACTCTCATGCTCATTCTGCTTTTGTTGCTTCTTTTGAACCCAAGGATATATCACACGCACTCACTAATGAATCTTGGATTAATGCCATGCAAGAAGAGTTAGAAAATTTTGAAAGAAATAATGTTTGGAAACTTGTACCTCCACCTCAAGGTCACACATTAATTGGAACTAAATTGGTATTTAAAAATAAGCAAAGTGAGGATGGGGTTGTGGTTAGGAATAAAGCTAGGTTGGTTGCTCAAGGTTTCACTCAAATTGAAGGTCTAGATTTTGATGAAACATTTGCTCCTGTTGCTAGATTAGAAGCTATAAGAATTTTATTAGCATTTGCTGCATCTAAAGGTTTCAAGTTATATCAAATGTATGTTAAAAGTGCTTTTCTTAATGGCTACATAGAGGAGGAGGTTTATGTTAAACAACCACCGGGTTTTGAAAATCCAAATTTTCCTAATCATGTTTACAAACTGTCCAAAGCCTTGTACGGTCTAAAACAAGCCCCTAGAGCATGGTATGATAGGTTAAAAACATTCTTACTTGAAAAGGGGTTTACCATGGGCAAGGTTGATAAAACTCTTTTTGTACTTAAGCATGGCAATGACTCATTATTCGTTCAAGTGTATGTGGATGATATTATCTTTGGTTGTGCTTCTCATGATCTCGTGTCCAAGTTTTCAGCTATGATGAGTTCAGAATTTGAGATGAGTATGATGGGAGAACTCACATACTTTTTGGTGCTGCAAATCAAGCAAACAAAAGAAGGAACTTTTGTGCATCAAACTAAGTATACAAAGGACCTTCTTAAGCGCTTCAACATGGACAAATGCAATCCTCTTCGGACACCAATGGGAACAGAAACAACACTTGAACTTGACGAAGATGGTGACCCGGTCGATAAAAAAGAATACAGAAGGATGATTGGATCACTTTTGTATCTCACGGCGTCAAGACCGGACATACAATTCAGCGTATGTCTTTGTGCACGTTTTCAAGCTTCTCCACGTGCTTCACATCGCCAAGCCATCAAAAGGATTCTCAGGTACCTACATGGAACTCAAGAATTTGGCATTTTTCTTCCTTCTTCCTCAACCGTTTCTTTGAAAGCTTTTTTGGATGCTGATTTTGGGGGTTGTAGGATTGATAGGAAAAGTACTTCGTGTGCTTGTCATTTTCTTGGTAATTCACTTGTTGCTTGGTCCTCTAGAAAACAAAGTTCAGTTGCACAATCCACAGCCGAATCTGAATATGTAGCTGCGGCTAGCGCTTGCTCACAAATTCTTTGGATTGTTCAAACACTTAAGGACTATGGGGTTGATTTAGATAGTGTTCCACTGTTTTGTGATAACACTAGTGCAATTTGTATTGCTAAAAACCCCGTGAAACACTCTAGAACTAAGCACATTGACATTAGGTATCACTTTCTTCGTGATAATGTTGAAAAAGGAAACATTGTGCTTCACCATGTCGATACCGAACGACAATTGGCTGATATTTTTACAAAACCTTTGGATTTTACTCGTTTTTGTTTCACTCGTAGTGAAATAGGGGTTATGCATCCTCATGGCAGCGTCTTGTTTTTGCTTTTAACTCGCAATGTTTCAAACTTGCTTTATGGGAAATTTGCTTAGTATTAATTTGCTAAGTTTTTGGTGTGTTTTGGTGGTTATGGCTGTTATCATTTGATATGGTTTGCAACATTCTTATGTGACGTGCTCATGTAAGGTGTTGTGGTTTTCGAACTAACGTGAGTCAAGTCGAGGACTTGTGCTCGGAAGAATTGGTTGTTTCTTCATGTGCAGGTGTTGCTTGAGTTCAAGACATGGCTGGTGACGGGATCCTTGGACTAGTCTCATGGAGGAGATGAGGTTCCAACAACCAAGTTCGGGAGGAGCTGTGGTTGGGTTGATCGGGAGGTCGCGCAGCATGTTTGGATCAAGGGCAGTGCATATGAAGGTTGCGTGTACGTCGTTGGAAGGTGTTTGCACATGTGCAAGGAGTGCATGGATGTGGCAACATTGTTCCAAGGCGTGATGAAGAGAAGTAGACGTAAAGAATTGGTCGGAAAGGTCCAACCGGCTGGATTGCGTACTCAGGCTGAGGCTGAGTCGGATATGGCTCAAATATGGAAGATTTGAGTTGGTTATGATAGGATTTCGTGCTAGGCACGAATTTGAGTTATTTTAGGAATGTTTGTGACGTTCCTAAGGTGTTTGGATGTCCTAAGATTGCTTCTATGTGTGTATAGAAGAGTCTTGAGCAGTATTAGAAAGTTACAGTTTGAATCCAAGTAGGAGTAGGAGTCCTAGTTTGAGTTGAGTTGGCCTTAGGGCTGGTTATATAAGCAAGGGGGGCCATGTCTCGTAGGTGCATGACTTTGGGCTGTTCCTCTTGTGTTTCTATTGAATAAAGTTCATAGTTTCGAGGAGCTTTTGTGCCTTGTTCGTCCGACTTGTTTTTCGTCAAGTCTTTCTCGCCGAGTTTCTGGACAGACCGACGTTGCTTCGGTGTTTCGTTCATAACTCGAGTTTTACAGATCCGATTGACGTGATTCTTTTTGGGTTGTCTTCACAACTCAATTATCTATCATATGTGAAATTTTCACGAGCTTCGAATCTGCAATTTTTGAGATACACGAGTTTTTTTTGCAGCGTTGCAGATCTGTTTTATATCGGGTAGAACAGATTGATCTTCGTTTAATGTTTTGATCGTATCTCAAGTTTTACTTCGTGTTTTCAAGTGATTCTTGTCGTATCTCAAGTTTTACTTCGTACCAGCGCCTAGGCGGTTGGGGAAGCCCAACCACCCCTATCACACCATATTATTTATTTTCTTCTCTAACAAATTATTACCCCCTAATCTAGATTATTTCCCTCTAAGTGCCCAGGCCGTTGGAGAAATCCCAACCACCTCTATCTCTTATTTCTATTTAGAACACACAAAATCTGTAATTTATTTATTCTTATCTAAACTTCCCATCTAAAAAGATTTCCTTTGCCTTGTTCCTCAAGCCACCAACCATCCTGGTGCGCGGCTGTTGGCTCCTTTGTGGGCCCTGCACGCATAGTGGCGGCCCTGTTCATGAACAGATTGTTGGAGTCACCTCTTTTGCGATCAATCTCGGTGTTAGTCACTGAAACATAGATGAAATTCAAGTTCTGGAGGCGGGAACGTGATAAGTCTCAATTACGTGGAGAGAACTCAGATGCTTTACTCGGCAAAGCAACAAAGAACTACGATCTACGCCTAAGAACTACGAAGAACAAAGGAACAAGTAAAGAATGAAAGTAGTTTGATAGAAATTTGGTTTCATATATTTTATTCTTGGCAGAAGGCTACCTTTATATAGCCTTGGTACAAATCTTGACGACTCTATCTATTCTAAGTTTAAACTTGGACTCTCTAATCTTTATCTTATCTTGTGAGACCTATGTGTGCTGAATACATTGGCAATTAGGATAAAAGTTAGCATTAACATTCAAAGTTTTGAATATTGCCAAAACATTCTTCTGTGGCAAGGTCCGACAAGTTCTTTGTTAGGTCCGCCAAGTGTTGGCAAGGTACGACGCAAGGTCCGGAGATCTCCTGCAAGGTCCGGAGAGCTTCTGTGAGGTCCGGAGCTTGTTTTTAGGGAGCTCCTGTGAAGTTCAACTCGTAGAACTGCAGCGTCTTGTTTTTGCTTTTAACTCGCAATGTTTCAAACTTGCTTTATGGGAAGGTTTGTTTAGTATTAATTTGCTAAGTTTTTGGTGTGTTTTGGTGGTTATGGCTGTTATCATTTGATATGGTTTGCAACATGCTTATGTGACGTGCTCATGTAAGGTGTTGTGGTTTTCGAACTAACGTGAGTCAAGTCGAGGACTTGTGCTCGGAAGAATTGGTTGTTTATTCATGTGCAGGTATTGCTTGAGTTCAAGACATGGCTGGTGACGGGATCCTTGGACTAGTCTCAGGGAGGAGATGAGGTTCCAACAACCAAGTTCGGGAGGAGCTGTGGTTGAGTTGATCGGGAGGTCGAGCAGCATGTTTGGATCAAGGGCAGTGCATATGAAGGTTGCGTGTATGTCGTTGGAAGGTGTTTGCACGTGTGCAAGGAGTGCATGGACGTGGCAACATTGTTCCAAGGCGTGATGAAGAGAAGTGGACGTAAAGAATTGGTCGGAAAGGTCCAACCGGCTGGATTGCGTACTCAGGCTGAGGCTGAGTCGGATATGGCTCAAATATGGAAGATTTGAGTTGGTTATGATAGGATTTCGTGCTAGGCACGAATTTGAGTTATTTTAGGAATGTTTGTGACGTTCCTAAGGTGTTTGGAAGTCTTAAGATTGCTTCTATCTGTGTATAGAAGAGTCTTAAGCAGTATTGGAAAGTTACAGTTTGAATCCAAGTAGGAGTAGGAGTCCTAGTTTGAGTTGAGTTGGCCTTAGGGCTGGTCATATAAGCAAGGGGGGCCAAGTATGGTGGGTGCATGACTTTGGGCTGTTCCTCTTGTGTTTCTATTGAATAAAGTTCATAGTTTCGAGGAGCTTTTGTGCCTTGTTCGGCCGACTTGTTTTTCGTCAAGTCTTTCTCGCCGAGTTTCTGGACAGACCGACGTTGCTTCGGTGTTTCGTTCATAACTCGAGTTTTACAGATCTGATTGACGTGATTCTTTTTGGATTGTCTTCACAACTCAATTATCTATCATCTGTGAACTTTTCACGAGCTTCGGATCTGTAGTTTTTGAGATACACGAGTTTCTTTGCAGCATTGCAGATCTGTTTTATATCGGGTAGAACAGATTGATCTTCGTTTAATGTTTTGATCGTATCTCAAGTTTTACTTCGTGTTTTCAAGTGATTCTTGTTGCATTAGATCCGTGACTTGATTCTCTACCTCTCTACTTGATTTGTCACGGTTGAACACGTTTGAAAACACTTACACACACGGTTTCTTTAACCGATTGATTTTTGCTAAGGGGTTTTTGTTGTTTCCGCTGCGAAAAGTTTTAATCTACCATTCACCCCCCCTCTGGTAGCTTTTCACGTGCTCTTCGATCCTACATATCTCTAAGGCATGGATAATATTGTGCATACTCTATCTAGTACATTAACACGATGAAAACATAAAATTTACATAGTTTGGATCCTCCTGAGAACTTCTAAATCTTACTCCGGCCTTTGTTTCTTTTTCTTGGCTTTTTTGTCTCGCAGCCATGATGAAAACTTGGTCTCCTGAACTGGATTTCTCCCCTTAAAACACAGAATCATTTTTTGTTCCCAACATATGCCCCCCTGTTTTGGGGCAAACAGAGTATGACAAAAACCATCTCGCTAGCCATGATTCATTAGATAAATCGGCTATTTTACCTTGCAAGTTTTAGATACTTTAACTTTCTTGCCACACACTAGGGTAGAACCTTTTAAGTACCTTCCATTAACAGCTTTTCCCGAGTTCTCCCCTTGCAAGTTCTCCACAATGTAAGCATTCACGGGAACAATTCCCACAATCTTGAAAGGTCCCTCCCAGCTTGGTGACCATTTGCGAAACTTCTTATCTCGAGTTTCCAATGGTAAAATCATTCTGCATACTAAGTCTCCGACTTTGGACGATTTTTCTCGAACTATTTTGTTGTAATGCTTGGCCACTCTGAGCTTCTCGTTCTCAATTTCTTTGAAGGCTTCCATTCGGCTCTCAGATACTTCATCTAATTTGTCCATCATTGATAGGGTGAAACTCGGGGGTGACCCGATCTTAACAACAGTAGGTACGACAAGGGATAACTAGCTGAAATTCAGCCGGGATAACTAGCTTCACATCTGCCAAGGCTGGATGCGACCAAGTGACGGGAAGAGAGGCACCAAAGTCTTAAGAACTTCGACTCGATCTCCGATTGACCACAAAATGACAAACCGTGATAACTAGCTTTATACCTGCCAAGGTTGGCTGTGACCAAGTGACGAGGAGAGAGGCATTGAAACCAGAAAGACTTTGACTCGATCTCCGAACGATCGCAGAACCACAAACCGGGACTAACACACACAAAAGGCCCGAAAGCCTAGAGCACGAATTAGGGGATCCCAGAGGGATCACTTCACAAGTCCATGAAGAACAAGGAAGAACAAATGTGTGCAAGGCACTCAGCACTCAAGTGTAGAGACAATCTTGTTTATCAAATCATCAATAGTTGTTTTTTCAGCAGCACAAAGGTGATATTTATACTATGAACAACCCTCCTATTTAAGTGTGAACTGAAGTCACCACGTTTTGAGTTTGAATAAAAACTGGTGCAGACTTCCCGAGTTGGTCTTTAGTCCTCGCGTGCCTCTTTGTCTACCGTGCAGTCAGTAATAAAATGATCATAACTCTTGTTTAAAAACTCCAAATGATGCACCGTTTATTGCATTGGAAAGTAGACCTGATATGGTTTCACACCATGTGTATTATGGACCATGAAACATGACAGGTTGGTGCAGAATTGCATGTGAAGTTTGATTTTCCTCCTGTGTACCTTCCTCAGTTCGGACAGTCTGAACTATAGCGCCACAAAGTTCGGACAGTGCAAACTGACTTAGTGCTTTTTGTGCCAGCCAATGGTGTTGCCTCTTGTGTAAACATGAGTAATAGTAGATTACATGACTTAGGTAGTATATTATTCTCACCAATACTAAAATGTAATGTAGAGACGAAAGCATTCACCTGTTATTCAAGTTTCTTAGTGTCGCGGCCCCACGGCCTCGTCGAGCCAGGGTCATGCTGAGAGGTACTGCGTTGCACAACACCGGATAACACACATAAAAGCTACAAAGCGGAAGCAAAGTTTTATTACATAAACGAGTTTATGAACATTTGTACAACAAAATATGTTCAGTCTACACTCACGGGCATAGACAATGCACCGAGTTCACGTCCAGCCCGTGAACATGTTCCCGCTAGCACACACGCACACTAACACGGCGGCGTGCACGACTTTATCTCATGTACTTTGCCCAAGCAAAAGGAACTTTAATTTGCTCTAAACTACACAAGTCATTAACAATCAAGGTATAACTTTCAATCAGCAACTTTTACATGACTCTAGCCTGTTCTTTCTACGTCACGGTAGAGTGAACAAGTGGTACTCACTGACCGTGAGGGATGGAGATTATAATCGATTTACACCTGCAGGGTTACCCGAATAACTCATCACGTACGCCCGTACTCGATGTTGCCTACAGCAACCATCACGGACGTCGTACACAACCACCATTCATCCTTCAGCCAAATGTTGAACCGGTTCTGTCGTCCCGAGCAAGAGGTATCTGCACGCGCATCCACAGTGCCGCCAGCCGATTTACACCTCAAGCTCTCAACCTACCCTCTGGACGACAAGCAATGCCTCAACACCGAGCTACCCGAATTACATCGGTTTCCCGGTTCCCATATATCCGGTAGGTCTTCGGTACTGTTCAAGCTTGTTCAACAGGCCCGCACACGGCTCGGTCCTCAGTTGACACAAGCGGAGCTATGGCACCCAGGCCCCAAAGTCCTGCTGCCCTTACTCTCTGCTCAGTCTCATTTTTCTTGCCATGTGTTCCATTTGCAATCTTTACCCGAGTAGTGTGCCTCTAGGCTATTCTCGCGAGCAGTTCCAACTACTCGAATTGTACCGAATCCTACACTATCTTAGCATTGCAGTAGCTAAGCAAGGTTTAAAAACCTAAGCCCAAACCAGGGTTTTCATGGCTATGCAGCTGGGTTTTCAAACAAGACTCTAATGCATAAATAAAGTGGGTACTGAAAGTAAGTTTTCAAAACAGTAAACTTTATAAAATGGTTAATGCAAACCAGAGCTTGCCTTGCTGCTGTTGGTCGTAGGCTAGCTGTTCCTCTGGAGTGATGAAGTCTAAGACTTCAAGCTCCTCCTCAACCTTAGCAAATACATGAGATAATACATATATGTATCAATTTTAATGCATTTGAATTTGAAGCTGAATTTGTTAAGACTATAAGTATTGCTAGACAGGCCCAATGATTCTGACATTTTTACTGTGGTTTGGATACAACCTACACAGAGGCTTGGCCAAATTTCATTTGCAGTAAAGCTCATTTGAGCCCTCCACAAATAATTGTGTATTTGGCCTTAATTGGAGCTCTTAGGGTGTTCTAGGGATTTTCATGGAGCAAACAGTCTTTCTGAAAACTAGATTTTCAGAGGGTTCTAATGGAGTTGATTTCACCTAATTTAAAGATTCCTAGCCAAAGATATGAGCTAAACAATTTCAGAGAAAATCTGAAAATGTTTCTGGATATTTTCCATTTTCTCTGGAACAGTTTTATTAATCACACTGTTAGGTGGAACAAATTAGCTCAAATGGATCTGAAATTTATATGGTAGCTCAGGGATATTTTGGTGAACATCCTAGCCAAATTTCAGAATTTTCCACTAAAGGGTTCTCCAGTTAAAATTCTAAACAATTTAAACTTTGAAGAATTAATTCTGGAGAACTAAAGATTTTCATAAAGTGAAACTTGATTTGTTGGAAAGTAATCAGAGAGCTAAATCCAACAAAATTTGGATCACTCTGTTTTGAGTTTCCTAGCCAAAGTTATGTGGGTTTGAAGTTTGAACTAAATCTAAAAATCGGGGAAAAGTTTAAATTGCTGCGGGTGGGACCAGGGCTACGTGTCGTCCTCTCAGTGGCTGACACATGGGGCTACGGGTTTTTTCGCACGCCACCACAACCGATCCGGATTCACAAAAGATCCAGTCCGGCTCAATGCAGTGGCTGACATGTGGGACCCGTGTCATCTTCTTCTTCCCCTTGCTCCCGCGCGCGCCAGCGCCTGAGCTCGTCGGAGCTCGCCGGAACTTGCTCCTCCGGCCACCTCCCGGGTTCTAGCTCGCCGGCAGGCTCTAACTCGACATGAGTAGCACTCCAGTGAGGTTTACCCACGCCGGCCGTGGCTCCTACCTAGCTTGCGACTACACCGCGGCTCACACCGACTCCGGCGACGTCGCACGCCATCTTTATCCCACTAAACCATGCGTTCTCAAGCTCTACAGCACCTGAGCGACATGTAGACTCTTGACTTGCACAAGATCGTAACATATCTTCTAAAATTTGATTTACCCGCTCTGTTTGCCCATCCGTCTGCGGGTAGTACGCTGAACTACGGATCATCTTCATCCCCAACGCAGCAAGTAGCTGCTCCCAAAAACGGGACACAAATAAAGTGCCCCGATCCGATATGATGGTGCGGGATACGCCGTACAAGCATTGGATCCATGAGATGTACAATTCAGGATACTTCTTGGCGTTGTAGTTGGTGTTGACCGGGATATAATGGGCAACATTGGTGAGCTGGTCGACGATCACCCACACTGAATCATGTTTCTGAAATGTGGTGGGTAAACCGACGATGAAGTCCATGCTCACATCTCCCCACTTCCAGGCAGGAACGCCCAGTGGTTGTAGTAGTCCCGGTTTTCTCATGTGGTCTGCCTTCATCCTTCGACATGTATCACACTCGGACACGTACTTTGCGATCTCCTGCTTCATCCGTGTCCACAAAAACTTGTTTCTGAGTTCTTGATACATCTTGTTGCTGCCGGTGTGAATAGAAAATTTTTACACCTCATCAAAAATTTTCTTCCGTAACTCCGGGTTACAGGGTACGACGATCCGGTCCTTGAACCATAGGACGCTGTCTCCGTCTTTCCGGAAACATTTCAGCTCGCCACTGTCTACACGTCTTCGCAAATGCGACATGCCCTTGTCATGTTTCTGAGCTGCCGCTATCTCTTCACGGATGGTGGTGATCAAAGCTAAGTTGTAGAGAGCTCCATGTGGAATCACATTCAATGGTTGCTCTCTCTCTTCCAACGTTGTGATTGTCAGATTGTTGACGTGTGACTTGCGGCTCAGCGCATCCGCCACTACGTTTGCTTTTTGGGGTGATAATGGATCTCTATTTCGTAATCCTTTATAAACTCCAACCATCTTCGCTGCCTCATGTACAGCTCCTTCTGAGTGAATATGTACTTGAGGCTCTTGTGGTCGGTATATAAATGCACTAGGTTACCGAGTAGGTAGTGCCTCCAAATTTTTAGTGCGAGTACCACGGCAGCGAGCTCCAAGTCATGAGTTGGATAGTTTTGCTCATGGTTCCTGAGCTGCCGTGATCCATACGCGACCACCCTTCGGTCTTGCATCAGCACACATCCGAGCCCAATGCCGGATGTGTCGCAGTACACATCGAATGGTTTTGTGGTGTCTGGCTGCGCCAAAACCGGTGCTGATGTTAAGTGCTTCACTAATGCCTTGAACGCTGCTTCACATGCTGGACTCCAAACGTATTTGGTAGCCTTTTTCAGCAGCTCTGTCATAGGCTTTGCAATCTTTAAGAAGTTCGGAATGAACCTCCGATCATATCCAACGAGTCCGAGGAAACTCCGTACCTCATGAACAGTTCTTGGGGACTTCCAATTCAGCACTTGTGTGATCTTACTCGGGTCTACAGCGATGCCCTCCGCTGAGATAATATGCCCGAGAAAAGGCACTTGTGATATCCAGAATTCGCACTTGCTGAATTTCGCGTATAGCTTGTGATCCCGCAGCCTTTTTCAGACTATACGCAGATGCTTCGTGCATTCTTCCTCCGACTTGGAATATACTAATATGTCGTCGATGAAGACCATGACAAACTTGTCCAGCTCCGGCATGAAGACCGAGTTTATTAAGTACATGAAGTGAGCTGGAGCGTTGGTGAGGACGAAGGACATGACCGGGTACTCATAAAGTCCGTACCTCATCGAGAAAGCCAACTTCGGAATATCCTCAGCCTGTATCTTAATCTGATGGTACCCGGATCTTAAGTCCATCTTGGAAAAGATCTTGGCTTCGACAAACTGATCAAACAACATGTCGATCCGTGGCAACGGGTACTTGTTTTTGATCATTACGGCATTTAGTGGACGATAGTCCACGCAAAGCCGCAATGTTTCATCCTTTTTCTTCACAAATAATGCCGAACAGCCCCATGGCGAGGAGCTCGGCCTAATAAAACCCTTCTCCAGCAGGTCTGTTAATTGTGTCTTCAGTTCCGCCAATTCCTTTGGCTCCATCTTGTACGGCCTTCAGGATATCGGCATTGTTCCCGGTGCATGTTCAATCTTGAACTCCACCTCTCGGTCGGGCGGCATCCCCCGTAAATCATCCGGGAACACGTCTGGGAACTCACGGACAACTGGAATGTTCCAATCTGATGGTGGTGGATTGGTATACACTTGGAAGTTTTATTTCTCGACTATCCATAAATAATGAATGTGACTCGTGCATTTCTAAGTGTAGATGCACGACTCGGAGGACGGTGTCTAAAACAACGCCGTGGCGGGTTAACCATGACATCCCTAAGATGACATCGACCTTTTGTCCCTCTAAAGCTATGATAGACGTGGGGTATACTCTACCTGCTAAGCATAATGGTGCTTTGGAAACCATCATGCTTGCTGAAATTTTCCCACCCGGTGAACAAATCAAATATGGACTTCCGGTGGGTAGTATTTGCAAGCTTTGTTTAGCAATAAAAGTTTGGCTAATAAAATTATGCGTGGCGCCTGAATCAAATAACACTATGGCAGGATGCTGATGGAGTTGAAACATACCCGCAAGGATTGGCTCCCCCTCCGGCACGTCCTCTATGGCGAGTTGGTGGACAGTGCCGGGCTTAGGATTTGCCCGCCGCGCATTAATGGGGTTCCGGGGCTGATTCCTCCCCGGAAACTGTGGTGCCACTCCGCCGCCTTGTCTCTCAGGACAGTTGTTGGCGAAGTGTCCTGGGCGACCGCATTTGAAGCATGCGGCTGACGACTGGCCCGTGCTTGGGGGACGAAAGCCCGGCATGCGCTGCTGAGGTGCAAACGCACGCGGCATAGCCCGCTGCTGCTGTTTTTGCTGCGGAGGTGGTGCTGGTAGTGCCGGCCTGAACGCCGGTGGAGAATATGGCCGACTGTGGAATGGCATCAGCCTCTGTGGTGGCTGCCAGCGTTGACCTGATGGTGAGCAATACACCATCCAGTATTTTTGAGAAGGACCACCTCCCTCTCCGCTGCTCTGTGGCGCACTTCGCTTCTTCTCTGCCACTGCTAACTCCTTGCCGGAGTCCTCCTGAACAATCGCAGCATCAACAATATCGTTGAGGCTGCCGCGATTGAACATTGCCAGCTTGTCCTTGAGGAGCGGGTTAAGCCCCTGGTAAAAATGGTCCCGCAGCTTCTCGTCAGTATTGGCGTGATATGACGCGTAGAGCGCGAGCTCATTGAACGCCCTGGAGTATTACATCGTGTTCCTGCTTCATTGCTGCAGGTGAAGGAACTCCTGCGTCTTTTTTTTCATAAGACCCGGCGGTTGTGATAGGCCCTGAAGGCCGTCCGGAACTCCGCTCAGGTCATAACTCGCTCGGTGGGTTGCGAGGCACAATAGTTCACCCACCAAGCACTCGCGGACCTTTGAAGCTGTTGGACCGCGAACTGAGTCTTGCGCTGCTCACTCACTTGGAGCAGCCCAAACTTCATCTCCATCGTGTGGAGCCAGTTGTCCGCATCGAGGGGTTCATCCGCCCTTGAAAATACCGGGGGATGAGTAGCCAGAAAATCGGAGTAGGAGCTTTTTTGGTGCTCCTCACGGTCTTGAC
This sequence comes from Neostapfia colusana, assembly GCA_030760725.1. NCBI lineage: Eukaryota > Viridiplantae > Streptophyta > Magnoliopsida > Poales > Poaceae > Neostapfia > Neostapfia colusana. The sequence goes on along the minus strand of JASWHV010000012.1, from coordinate 6,693,019 downwards.
GCCTCTCCAGTTGAGACGTATTAGCAATTAAGGTTTGCAGCAACTCCATGTGCTGCTGATGAGAACCTGCCATAGCCGCAACGATGTCAGCCAATGTAACCGTTGGCGGTTGTTGCTGTTGCTGTCCCGAGGAATCCTCGGGAGGCTGTTGGGAGGAATCTCCCCCCTGACTAGAACCCCCAACATCCGGTTTGGCACGAGTGCGAGTTATTCTGAAATTCAAAACAGCAGCGATCAGCACATGTCATTCTTAAAATTCCATATAAAACAGTAGGTATTGAAGTGACACATGAATAAACTTGCACAACATTCACATATATTGATAAAGCATAAACGTTATACAAGATACATTATTCTCGGGTCTCCGAGAAGTCGTGCTCATGTCGTCACTACCTATACATATACTACTGTCGACACAACATGTCACTGATTACAAAAGGTTTTTGTACCCCATCCTCGCTGCCCTACTTGGCAACGGTAATTCACTACTAGGAGTAGAACTCGACCTCCTGTGGGTCGTCCTCCTCCGCTACCTATGCTGGTGGCTCCGGGTCCATGACCTCCTCTTCAGGTTCCGGTTCCCCCATTGCTGGGATACCCAAAACCACGGGTACGGCACCTACCATCGGTAGGCCCATTACCGGAGGTACGAGGTCTTGCAACGCATGCACCTCGTCCATGGCCTGATTGTAGTCCTCTTCCCAGCCTTGCCCCTCCTCAACAGAGTCATCACGCTCTTGAGTGAGGACCTCATTTTGCTGGGTCAGGGCCTGCACTTGCTGTTGTAAAGCCGTGATGTTGACGCGGCTTTTCTTTTTCACCTTCTTCAGACGATGCAACTGATTATGTTGTTCGTTCAGTCACTTTATCGTCGGAAGGAGAACATTTGGAGTGCGCTGTGAGCACTCTCAAAATGGTCTCCACGGATGGTGCTCTCCTTGAGCTTCACGGAAAGACAATCCATATGGACAGCTTGGCTGTCCATCACGGTCTTCCCTGCCCTCAACTGGAGGCTGAGGTTCGCCTCCGTGGGGTTGTACCTTGGGCAACCCGGATCTGTTGCCTCCAAGTATCTTTCCCTCCACACGTGATTAGCTTGTCCCTCCACCGGAACCGGCGCATATGGAGTGCCCTCCATAGTTCTCACGTGTAGTTGGCAGAAACGCGACATGGTGTCGCGGGCTGCCACTTGCCACATATCCTCTAGCTGTCTACCTCTCACCGTGACGGTGAACGGTGCCGAACCGGGTGGCGTAGGTCCTGCAGGAACTTCGACATGGATGGTCCACGTCTTGTTCCCCTCCTCGCCTTCTTCCTTGGCGAGTTACTGCAGCATCTCCACGTACCCGAAATATTGAAGCAATTGCTTCAACACTTCCGGATAACCACCGTGTTGAGAACAGTGGGATACCACCCAACCGTTCTCCAATTGTCTATCCACTGTCATCTGTAGAAACATATTTGAAAAAAGGTCAAATATTTATTTCAACAGTAAATCATTGAGTTATAACATTAAAACATGTCATTGAACTCATAAAACTTGGAAACACAAATCAAACTTAGAACAAAATTGATTGCTGGTCTGCTGCCAAAACTGACAACCCTGACCAGTTTCCATTTCAACCTGATTTAGACCAAGATAAAGGCAAAACCAATTCTGGAGCTCAACATCAAAGTTAAAGCTAACTTCGATAGCTTTCCAGAAAGTATTTGCTTGGTGTCAAATCTTTATGGTTCAAAAATTATGAGATGTCAAAGTTGACAGAATTTCTGGAGAAAATTGGACAGCACCTCCATGCTTGAGGTATTGATTTGATCAAAGAATTCCAGTTAATTCTACACCAAATTTGACAAAACTTTCTGTTACAAAGTTGTAACCCATCTCATGGACGTTTCAGAACTACCTCATTTTATATTTTTAGATTTTTGGGTAGGAAGTTATGCTCAATTTACAGAGAGTTATAGAGAGTGTTTGCTTTGCCCTGTTTTCTGGACAGTTTCAACTCTACTGCATTTTTCGACTGGTTAAGGGATGAAACACCTCTGGATATCAACAGAAATTTTATATAGCTCTTCTCAAGCTTTCCAGAGATGTATCATATGACCCAAACCTCGAAAGAACTCAACCTCTAACCTCTGTTTAACTTCAGCCTTATTTCAGCTGAAAACTGAGGACTCTGTCCTTAGTATCTTATAAGTTGAAAACTTGTTAACTTTCAACATCATGATTAAAGGAAGAAGTTATATCAAAGTTTTAGTGCTCTGGATTAAAACCTTCGAGTTTTACAATGAGGTTGCTCATTTAGTGGGGTGTGACGTCGAAGGGTCACCAGTACATGTCGGTACTACGTTCCTCACAAAGAAAAACCTATACCGGACTTAGCCGGCTTCATTAGTTCAGTGGCACTAGACGTCTCTCGCACACGGATACTACTCGTCTACTGATTTGTGGTCAGACTACCTGCAAATAAACCACTCAATCGTCAGGCTCGGCTGCACACCGAGCCCGGTCCCAATACAGTTCATACAACTGTCCGTCATCACTCGCACGGTTGTTCTCAAGCCAAACACGCCTTGAGCTACATGTTCACGTTACTAACCACGTGACGGGGTCTCCCAAACTTGCCCGTAGCACACCAGGGAAGGGCGTTGCTCGAATACCCCAAACGACATGAAGAGTCGTAGAGGATATTAAAGCGGGCCGGGTTACCTGCCACCCGTGAGGCTCCACCCTTCAGCTTGTGCGCACTGGTGGACAGCTCTTACATGCACCCCCAAGACATACAACGTACCGAGATGCATGATTTTCTGACATAAGAACATAGGTTAGATTTGCCACTTTCTATACACTAATAACATCCTTATATGTGCTACTAACTCATTCCTCACCGAGTTTTTGAAAAAGATGACCTTTTTAGTGCGTTAAACCTCAAGCGAACTCTAATACCACGCTGTCGCGGCCCCACGGCCTCGTCGAGCCATGATCACGCTGACGGGTGCTGCGTTGCACATCACCGGATAACGCACATAAATGGTACAAAGCGGAAGCAAAGTTTTATTACATAAACGAGTTTATGAACATCTTTACAACAAAATGTGTTCAGTTTATACTCACAGGAGTAGACTACGCACCGAGTTCACGTTCAGCCTGTGAATGTGTCCCCGCTAGCACACACGCACACTTACACGGCGGCGTGCACGACTCCCACTCGATGGGGTTTCCCTCTCGTGGTTCCGTCTCCTCCTCGGGAGTCTCCTCCTCATAACACCCTGCAAAAGCTTCAAACACAAGCAGTGAGCACGATGGCTCAGCAAGTCTGACCCGTCTTTCCTATACATGAAACTTCTACATGCTGGATACAGGGTAGATGGAAAAATAAGTTGCAAAGGACTCGCCTAAATAGTTGAACCTTACTTTCAAGTTTTAGCAGCAAGATGTGGAGAACCTCACGCTAAGGCACATGAGAGAGCCGCAATCAAACAAGAAACACATTTCTCTCATGTACTTTGCCCAAGGTCAAAAGGAACTTTAATTTGCTCTAAACTACACAAGTCATTAACAATCAAGGTATAGCTTTCAATTAGCAACTTTTACATGACTCTAGCCTGTTCTTTCTACGTCATGGTACAGTGAACAAGTGGTACTCACTGAACATGAGGGACGGCGATTATAATCGATTACACCTGCAGGGTTACCCGAATAACCTGTCACTTACGCTCGTACTCGATGTTGCCTATAGAAACCATCACTGACGTCGTACGCAACCACCTTTCATCCGTCAGACAAATGTTAAACCGGTCCTATCGTCCCGAGCAAGAGGTCTCTGAGTGCGCATCCACAGTGCCACCAGCCGATTTACACCTCAAGCTCTAAACCTACCCTCTGGACAACAAGCAATGCCTCAACACCCAGCTACCCGAATTACATCGGTTTCCCGGTTCCCATATATCCGGTAGGTCTTCGGTACTGTTCTAGCTTGTTCAACAGGTCTGCACATGGCCTGGTCCTCAATTGACACAAGCGGAGCTATGGCACCCAGGCCCCAAAGTCCTGCTGCCCTTACTCTTTGTTCGGTCTCATTTTTCTTTCCATGTGTTCCATTTGCTATCTTTACCCGAGTAGTGTGCCTCTAGCCTATTCTCACGAGCAGTTCCAACTACTCGACTTGTACCGAATCCTACACTATCTTAGCATTGCAGTAGCTAAGCGAGGTTTAAAAACCTAAGCCCAAACCACGGTTTTCTTGGGTATACAGCTGGGTTTTCAAACAAGGCTCTAATGCATAAATAAAGTGGGTACTCAAAGTAAGTTCTCAAAACAGTAAACTTTATAAAATGGTTAATGCAAACCGAAGCTTACCCTGCGTCTGTTGGTCGTAGGCTAGCTGTTCCTCTGGTGTGATGAAGTCTAAGACTTCAGGATCCTCTTCAACCTTAGCGACTACATGAGATAATACATATATGTATCAATTTGAATGCATTTGAATTTGAAGCTGAATTTTTTAAGACTATAAGTATTGCTAGATAGGCCCAATGATTATGAAATTTTTACTGTGGTTTGGATACAACCTACACAGAGGCTTGGCCAAATTTCATTTGCAGTAAAGCTCATTTGAGCCCTCTACAAATAATTGTGTATTTGGCCTTAATTGGAGCTCTTAGGGTGTTCTAGGGATTTTCATGGAGCAATCCATGTCTTTCTGAAAACTAGATTTTCAGAGGGTTCTAATGGAGTTTATTTCACCTAATTTTAAGATTCCTAGCCAATGATATGAGCTAAACAATTTCAGAGAAAATCTGAAAGTGTTTCTGGACATTTTCCATTTTCTCTGGAACAGTTTTATTAACAACACCTTTAGGTGGATCAAATGAGCTCAAATGGATCTGAAATATTTATGGTAGCTCAGGGATATTCTGGTGAACATCCTAGCCAAATGTCACACCCGGTTTCTCCGAAGAACAACCGAGTGAATTCCACATGTATGCCAGGATCATTCTCTCATACATGTGATGACAAATAGTGAAGCATCATTTATTACAAGCCAGGTGTCGAATATAAATAAGTCTTACATAGCATACGTCTTGATGGACAATAATAAGTTCATGACATGTAAATAAAACAGCAGCGGAATATAAATCTTGTGGGCTCCGTCACAGGTGTTGCCCGGGGGACTCCGTCAAACTAGAACCATTCCTCGGGACCAAAGTCTTGGTCATTAAACACCACATCATTCTCTTGACCTGAGCAGCAATGTAAACCAACAGAAAAGCAAGTTTGAGTACCGTGGGTACTCAGCAAGTGTGGGAAAGTTATGTCATGCATGGCTAGAGCAAGGAGAGATTGACTCATGGTTAAAGCACTACGCAATTAATACCTATCACCTTAGCTTATTAAGCACCTACATTACTACACAGGTGCAATGGTCCCAATCTCCCAACCCATCATCAAAATCAAGTAATCATAACATCATATCCAATGTCAAGCTCCCCGCTTAACATCCTCAACTTCCAAATTCATCATCCTCTAATCATGAATAAGTCCAAGCCGCTCTTGACCGTGAGCACGGCTGTCATGACAGTTTTGACTCTGCAGAGTTTGCACCACTGTATCCACATGTAGTGATTTCATCGCCCGTTGCCGGGTGGACTAAAGGAACCTCCATTATGCCAGTGGCCACGAACCACGTTCACACTTCCTAGGTGTGTAGCCAGGAGATCACTACGAACCATTTACAAAGGGATTCCCGACGAGCGTGGGCCCACTGAGGTTTCACCCCTAACAGCATACAAGAGGCTCCAACCCCGCTGCAGTGGCCCCCTCTTGAGCCTTGCGGTTCATAAGGTAGTCCAGCTGACACCTATTCTCTGCACCATCCAACACACCCATACTACGCCGGAGATACACCTAATTAATTGGCCATGCTGCCCCATCTCAGGATGTGGTTGGCACGGTAAAGCCAGGTTACATGCTCCATGAACCGGTCCTTAGGATCCAGGCAAGTACTAAACACAAACCCAAGTCTCGTGCACCGAGCACCAACCAAATCATCCAACTTGCCTCGATCCCTACCTCTACATAACTCATAACATCTCATTCAAGAGTAAGGTAAATAAATTGATGATCTCATATCCCTATTATCCCATTCTAAGCATGGCTAAGCATAAGCATATAAATAAATGATATGATAAATTAAATCCCAACCCAAACTACAAGGAAACAAGGTAATGCAATTCTAGGGAAACTTCCTAGCATGGGTTTCATATTTCAATTGACAATGCAAATAATTCTATCTACACATCCTAGTATAGGATCAAAGTGGTCAAGGACACTTGCCTTTTTCCTGCTGCTCTGGGAATGGACAGTCTTTGTCTTGGAAGGGGAGAACTTGCTCTGGGGCAGGTTCTACTCATGCCAATACACATAGCAAAAGAAAACTACAATCCATAAGACATAGTTCACACTTTCACTTCATACAAACCACACATACATCCCTATGAAAGTCATTCTCATTTCTAAGTGTTGTGGTTACTCTACATGTGTTGATTTTTGGCCTTCATGCACTTTTAAACATATGTATATGATTTCTAACTTCTGTATTCAGATTTTTGTTTGCACACTATACATGAATTTCCAATTTGAACAAATTTTTTATATTCAATTAATACACTTCTTAGCTACCAAGTTTGCATGAAAGGTAACTTCCTACTCCAAATAGGTTTTCAGATCTTTTACAAAATCCTAAATTGAAGCTTTTGGATTTGGAGAACTCATTTATCCTTTTCTAATTATGCATACTTATTTTCCTATATTTTCTGATTTATTTTCTATGCCTAAAAGTGAACTTTATTATAAAAATAGTAAGACACATCATCTAAACAGAATAGGTTCTGATCTAAAATGTTCAATAATATATTTTTGAACTTCCTCTCTGATGTGGGGCAAATTAAATTTATTTTACTAGTTTTTAGAATTATTTCCTAGCCTAAAATGTGTCTCTAGAGAAAATAAAAATGAGCAGCACTTAGACAGATTTCATTTCACCCTAAAATCTAATTTTAACTCATTCTAAAGTTTTCCAAGTGCTAGGAGAGTTTAAATTTGAATTTGCACATGCGTTTGCCTTACCTTTTAAATTTAAATCCTAGTCACATATTCAAATTTCTGAATTTAATATCATATAGGGTCAAAAAGGTAAATCCACCCTACTGCAGGGTCTAATTTACTATTTCATAAATTTCCAGGGGTCTTACTACACATAACAGAGGGGTTTTCCTAATTTTTATTAAGTCCAGGGGCTAAAATTGATTTTTAAATGAATTTACACGAATTTCTGAAGTTCCAGGGGCTAGATTAGAAGTTTCCGGGGCTAGCTCATGTTTTCTGAGATCCCCAGGGGGTAGCGCGTAAGAATCCCAGCCTTTTATAACGCGGGGCTGATGTGGACCGTCCGATTTAAAATAGACGGCTCAGATTAGATCGCCGAACCGGTACGCGCGGGTTTTAATTCTATCGTGCGATTTAAAATAGACGGCCCTCAAGGGGCCACGTCGCCCTGGCCGGAACCAGCCAGCGCACACGGCGGCGGGGGGTGGCGATCTCGCCGGCGCAGCCTCGGCTTTTGCCGCTACTCTTTAGAACTCGCATCTTTTTGCATGGATCGGCTGCGGAGGGTTAGGGGATGCTCACCGAGGGGTTTTCCAGCACTCAGAGGTCCTGGAAGTCGGTCGGCGGCGAGCATTAACGGCGATGATCTTCGGTGCACGTCGGGGGGGCCGTTGGGGCGCAAGACACTTCGTTTCCTTCACCTGCAGGGCTCCCCGGCGGCGGTGGAACGTGATCAGCACGTTAGATCAGGGAATTTGAGCAAGGATCGAAAGATATCGGCTGTAGAAACTTCGGTTCTCACCGGAGAGAAGAACAGCCGATCGGGGGGGGGGGGGGAACAGGGCGATTGTCGGTGTTTATATAGTCGAGGGAGGGCGGCGGTCTGTTGGGATCGAGTTGGAGTCGTCTGGGACCGGGAATCGGGCTGGGGGCGCGGGTTTCCGGAGTTTGTTGCGATCGGGCTCGAGGGAAGAGTCCGGCCGTTGGGGGCGCGCCGGAGGTAGGAGATGACACGCCGGAGGTAGGGAAACATGTTCCGCGACATCTCGCTTCATGCCATACCACCAATACCTGCTCTTGAGGTCATGATACATCTTTGTACTCCCAGGATTAATGGAATAGTCGGAATCATGAGCCTCCTTCAGAATCAATTCACGGATTTCCTTCACCTCACGCACACAGATTCTTTTCCCGTGCCACACCGTACCTTGTTCATCCTCTCTGAACCCAGGGGCTTTATTATCCTTGATGAGTTCTCTAAATTCTTGTATCTTCTCATCATTCTTCTGACCGTTGCGTATGTCTTGCTCTAATGTGGAGTCCACTTCCATGGCGATGGCTTCACCACTATTCACCAGACATAGATTGAGTTTTACAACCTCTTCCTTCCTTTCTGTAGGTATGTCCTTTAAGCTCAACCTATTGACCTGCACCTTCCGGCTTAAAGCATCTGCCACGACGTTCGCTATCCCAGGATGATAGTTGATGCCCACATCAAAGTCATTGATTAGCTCTAACCATCTCCTTTGTCTGAGGTTGAGATCTGGCTGTGTGAAAATATACTTTAAGCTCTTATGATCCGTATATATCTCTGTCCTCTTCCCCATCAAGTAATGCCGCCAAATGTTCAACCGTGTACCACTGCGGCTAGCTCTAGGTCATGCGTAGGATAGTTCTTCTCGTGTTTTTGGAGCTGCTGGGACGCATAAGCCACGACATGCCCCTCTTGCATGAGAACACATCCCAACCCGTTTCCAGAGGCATCGCAGTACACCGAAAAGTTCTTCTGCATATCTGGCATAACTAGCACTTGGGCTGTTGTCAATCTTTTCTTCAGCTCTTGAAAACTCGTCTCACACTGCGGTGTCCATGTGAATGTCATTCCCTTCTCTAACAATTTGGTGAGGAGTCTCGAAATCTTGGAGAAACCCTCGATAAACCATCGATAACCCAACCAATCCTAAGAAGCTTCGAACTTCCCCGACATTTTCAGTGGTCTTCCACTTCTGTACATCCTCAATCTTGGCGGGATCTACGGAGATTCCTCCCTCCGAGATTATATGTCCTAAGAAGGGAACTCTCTTCAACCAAAATTCACACTTGCTCAGCTTGGCATATAGTTGGTGTTCTCTCAGTTTTTGCAACACCAACCTTAAATGTCTCTCATGTTCTTCTTCATCTTTGGAAAAAACGAGAATGTCATCAATGAAAACCACCACAAATTTGTCCAGATATTCCATGAATACCTTGTTCATGAGATACATGAAGTATGCCGGGGCATTAGTTAGCCCGAAAGGCGTGACGGTGTATTCATACAGTCCGTACCGAGATACGAAAGTTGTCTTTGGAATATCGGTTTGCCTTATCTTAAGTTGGTGGTATCCCGACCTGAGATCAATTTTCGAGAACACACAAGCTCCCCTCAACTGATCAAACAAGTCTTCAATGCGGGGTAATGGGTACTTGTTCTTGATGGTTACTTCATTCAACGCACGGTAGTCAACGCATAGCCTTTGGGTCCCGTCCTTCTTGGGCACAAATATCACTGGAGCTCCCCATGGTGAGGAACTAGGACGAATATACCCCTTCTCCGTCAATTCCCTTATATGCTCCTTGAGCTCTTCCAGCTGTTTGGAGTCCATCCGATAAGGCCTCTTGTATATTGGAGCTGTTCCAGGCACTAGCTCAATCGTGAATTCCACTTCACGATCGGGGGGCATTCCTGGCAACTCCTCCGAAAAAACATCTGGATATTCCCTGATGATCCTGATCTCCTCCACTTCCACCTCAACGTGATTGAGTTTAAGGTCCCTCCTAGGTTCTTGTGCAGTTATGAACTTCACTCTTGTGCCACTAGGGTGAGTTAGTTTCATCGTCCTTATTGAACAATAGATGATTCCCTTGTGTTTGGTCAACCAATCCATACCCAAAATAATATCTATCCCTTGTGAGTCTATCACTATGGGGTTTGCAGTAAATACTACCCCATTAATGTCTAGATTCACCTTGGGACACACTTGTCTTGTCCTTATTTCTCCCCTTGGAGAGTTTACTGCTAGAATATGGTTCATTTGTGTTGTTGCTAGATCATGCTTCTTAACAAACCCTTGAGCAATGAACGAGTGGGTAGCACCAGAATCGAACAACAGGGTTGCAATGTGTAAATTGGCAGGAAACTTACCAATTACCTCGTCAGGTGTCTCTTGTGCTTCCTCTATGGTCACGTGGTTCACCCCGTCCTCGCATCACATTCTGCTCTGGTGGCGGCATGGGCTTCTTCTTTGGGCACTTATGGGCGTAGTGCCCCACTTCACCACAGTTGAAGCATTGCACCCCAACCTTAGGTGCCTGGCCTTTGTTGTCTTGGGGCTGATTCTGTGGTCCTTGCACTGCTGGTCGAGGTTGATATGTGGGACAAGGCTGCTGTACAAACTGACGCTGCGGCTGTGCTGGTGCTGATGGAGGCCTGAAATTCGGGTCGTTCCCTCTGGGTGCTGAGTAGGGTACCACAGCATGGCTCGTCTGCCCTGCGGGTGGCTGCATCAGTCGTGGGCGTGTGTTGCTACCCGAGGCTTGGTGTGACCATCCCTCCTTCCTCTTGTTTTTATTTTCCAAGGCCTTCAGCTTCCTCTCCACAACAAATGCTCTGTCTACCATCTTTTGGAAGCTTTCATACTCGTTGGAGGACATTGCACACTGCATTTCTGCAGTAAGTCCTTCCACAAAGCAGTCCTGTTTCTGCTCATCAGTTTCGATGTCCCGTGGTGCATAAAGGGATAGTTGGGTGAACTTAGTGAGGTATTCCCTCACAGTCATGTTTCCTTGCTGCAGTCCCAAGAACTCCTTTCTATTGTTTTTGAGTTCACCCCTTGGTATGTAATGGTTGCGGAAACTGCGCTTGAACTCTTCTCAAGTGATGTTCTCGGGGTCATGATGGGCTGCCACATAAGCGGTCCACCAATCATCAGCGGGTCCATGCAATTGGTGAGAGGCAAACAGCACCCTCTCATACCCTTGGCATTGTATGATCCTCATCTTGCTCTCAATGGTCTTTAGCCAGTCATCTGCCTCTAGAGGTTCAGCAGCACTTGCAAACTTTGGAGGTTGAGTCCCCAGAAACTCACTCAACCTTGGTTGGCGTGGTGCAGCTTGTGGAGGTGGAGCTTGGTGCAAGTTGGCCACCACTTGATTTAAACTCTGGATGAGCTGATTCTGATTTTCAAGCATTTGGTGGATGGGATCAGCTCCTTCACGGCGACCACCCCTGTCTTGTCCTCCAGAAAGATGAGGGTTGCCGGCCTCATCGTTGTTGTTGGCAGGGTTGGCACCACGACCCTTTCCTCTTCCGGCCATCTATCATGATAAACCAGATGTTAATTTAAAGCATTATGTATTAACTTCCCAATTTGCTTGTTTAAAATTAAACTTTTGAGGCCTTATTATATTAACATTTTCTGAGGGTTTCACGTCTCACGAGAAAATAAATGCACTCTTAATTCATAGGGGTTCACATATCAAAGCAACCTAAAGACGGGGTTGTGGACAAATGCCAATGGCTTCCACAACTCACGTCACACACCAAACATTAACACACAATTAACTAAGGTATTGACTCGACTTCTCGATAACCTGCTGAGCTAAGGGAAAGAACTCTCAACGACTCGTATCACTGAGCTGGCTCTTCGGGGTCTTCCTCATTATTGCGGCTGCCCTATGACTCCGCTTTGGGTGGGGAAGCTGCTGGTGGAGATGTGCGGCGACGCCTGCTCGGCCGGCGGTCTGGGGAGTCAGGAGTCCATGTGTCATTCACGGTGACACACAGTTCATTCCCATCTCCTCTTTCTCTCGCCCTAAATCTGGCTCGAAGCAACGCCTCAGTCTCCTTCAGGGTGTCACGAACATCCTGAAGCTCCTGCTGACACTCCTGCAGTCGAGTGCTGAGCATAGCCGTATCCTCCAAGCACAGGTCCATGTGCTCATGGGAAGTCCCCTGCTGCACTGGCTGGTACTTGTACTCCGCGGTGCCACTCTCACACTGGAGGACATACATGTACTCAGTCCGGTCCAGGTGGCGACGGTCGATGTAACTCTGGCAGGTGATGGCCTCCCAGGTGACATCCTTCTCAGCATCGACCTGTGTCGCCCGACAAGCTGGAGAGCGGTGGATATTAAGCAGCTGATTTTCATGGATAATCCTCATTTCTGAACTCCATTCTTCCCAGTTCTAACGGATGGTCCGGGTGGAGCTGTAGTGTATGATTAGCTTGCCCGTATTGCCGGCGGCGTGGAGCATACGCCAAAGACAGCGCAACAAGCCTCCTACTGCCAACCCGTAGGAGTGGTACGTCACCGGACGGTTCTCCTCTCTCAGGGCAAGGGCAACTACCGGAACTCTCCCTCCGGTGGACTTGCGGGCGGTGCGGATCATGCGAACCATCTAAAACATAAAGCATTTAAAATTAAGTTAGATAAGAGTTAAACAAAAATTGTATTTTGAATGAAAGTTGGGGTAAGATGAATAAAGTGACCCCATTAAATAACACCTTCAACCCACACTTTTGTAAAATAGTTTTTAAGAAAATAGGGTCCTTAAATACGTCCATTTCTACCTAGGTCCACGTTCCTACGGGCAACTTTGGCTCTAATACCACTTCTGTCACATCCGGTTTCTCCGAAGAACAACCGAGTGAATTCCACATGTATGCCAGGATCATTCTCTCATACATGTGATGACAAATAGTGAAGCATCATTTATTACAAGCCAGGTGTCAAAAATAAATAAGTCTTACATAGCATACGTCTCGATAGACGATAATAAGTTCATGACATGTAAATAAAACAACAGTGGAATATAAATCTTGTAGGCTCCGTCACAGGCGTTGCCCGGGGGACTCCGTGAAACTAGAACCCTTCCTCGGGACCAAAGTCTTGGTCATTAAACACCACATCATTCTCTTGACCTGAGCAGCAATATAAACCAACAGAAAATCAAGTTTGAGTACCGTGGGTACTCAGCAAGTGTGGGAAAGTTATGTCATGCATGGCTAGAGCAAGGAGAGATTGACTCATGGTTAAAGCACTACGCAATTAATACCTATCACCTTATCTTATTAAGCACCTACATTACTACACAGGTGAAATGGTCCCAATCTCCCAACCCGTCATCAAAATCAAGTAATCATAACATCATATCCAATGTCAAGCTCCCGCTTAACATCCTCAACTTCCAAATTCATCATCCTTAAATCATGAATAAGTCCAAGCCGCTCTTGACTGTGAGCACGGCTGTCATGATAGTTTTGACTCTGCAGAGTTTGCACCACTGTACTCACATGTAGTGATTTCATCCCCCGTTGCCGGGTGGACTAAAGGAACCTCCATTATGCCAGTGGCCGCGGACCACGTTCACACTTCCTAGGTGTGTAGCCAGGAGATCACTACGAAGCCTTTACAAAGGGATTCCCAACAAGCGTGGGCCCACTGAGGTTTCACCCCTAACAACATACAAGAAGCTCCAACCCCGCTGCAGTGGCCCCCTCTTGAGCCTTGCGGTTCATAAGGTAGTCCAGCTGACACCTATTCCCCGCACCATCCAACACACCCATACTACGCCGGAGATACACCTAATTAATTGGCCAAGCTGCCCCATCTCAGTGTGTGGTTGGCACGGTAAAGCCAGGTTACATGCTCCATGAACCGGTCCTTATGATCCAGGCAAGTACTAAACACAAACCCGAGTCTCGTGCACCCAGCACCAACCAAATCATCCAACTTGCCTCGATCCCTACCTCTACATAACTCATAACATCTCATTCAAGACTAAGGTAAATAAATTGATGATCTCATATCCCAATTATCCCATTCTAAGCATGGCTAAGCATAAGCATATAAATAAATAATATGATAAAATAAATCCCAACCCATGCTACAAGGAAAAAAGGTAATGCAATTTTTAGGGAAACTTCCTAGCATGGGTTTCATATTTCAATTGACAATGCAAATAATTCTATCGAAGTGTGTGGTCGACACTTCCCCCGGACCTGCTCTGGGCAGCCCGCGGAGGTTCTTTTTCGGAGGGGCTAGTCGCTTGCGGAGAGCTTAAGTGTAGGGACGAGTGAGGGAGGAGCTTGACACGGTGAGTTTTACGTTGTTCGGGCCGCCGGAGCGTAAAACCCTACGTCCACGGTGAGCAGAGGTGCTCGCTGTATTGCTTGTTGCTCAGAACCGGAGTCCTGAGCTTGAGGATGAGTTATGCCTAGGGTGTGAGTTGCTGGAGTGCGAACCCTTGCTAACGTTGCCTACCCGAGCCTTTTATAGCCCAAGGCTCGTGTGGCTTACAAGGGGGGCCCAGGACCCGACAGGTGGTCCCGGGGAGATTTCCTGCCGACTATCGTATCCGCAGTTATGTCGCTAGTTGTCTCTAGCGAAGGCTTCTGAGTCTTCGTCTTACCGCCCTGCCCATGCCACATGCTAGTCGTAGTGGTTGATGACGGCGGGGGCGGCAGGGGATGTCTTGTCGCTGTGTTTATTGGCTGGCAGGTTCTGACACCGCGCGCCAGTCTGTGATGCGACTGAGCGCAACGGCACCTGACAGAGGCGTGCTCCGCGTCTCCGTGTCTTGGGAAGGCGCGGGCCTTGAATACATTGTACGGGCAAGGTATGGTGCGTCTTTACGCCCGCTGCCTACCGCTAGGGGGCAGGCAACGCTGTTCTGCTGGACACGTGGCGGGCACGGAGCTCTCCTTTGAGAAGAGGGAGGTCCGGCCCCGCAGGACACGTGGAGCCTTCGGACCTCTCCCCGCGGAGGGGGAGGTCCGACTTCTGTCAGCCACGTGGCGGGCCCGGAGCTCTCCTCTGAGGAGGGGGAGGTCCGGCCCCGCGGGACACGTGGCGCCTTCGGAGCCTTCCCCACGGGGGGAGGTCTGGCTGCTGTTGGCCACGTGGCAGGCCCGGTGCTCTCCTCTGAGGAGAGGGAGGTCCGGCCCCACTGGACACATGGCGCCTTCGGAGCTCTCCCTGCGGAGAAGGGCGAGATCCTTAGGCATTTTCCCCTGTGCGCGGGGGTACCCCATATCGCGGGTACCGACAAATTCTATCTACACATCCTAGTATAGGATCAAAGTGGTCAAGGACACTTGCCTTCTTCCTGCTGCTCCGGGAATGGATAGTCTTGGTCTTGGAAGAGGAGAACTTGCTCTGGGGCAGGTTCTACTCATGCCAATACACATAGCAAAAGAAAACAACAATCCATAAGACATAGTTCACACTTTCACTTCATACAAACCACACATACATACCTATGAAAGTCATTCTCATTTCTAAGTGTCGTGGTTACTCTACATGTGTTGATTTTTGGCCTTCATGCAGTTTTAAACATATGTATATGATTTCTAACTTCTGTATTCAGATTTCTGTTTGCACACTATATATGAATTTCCAATTTGAACAAATTCTTTATATTCAATTAATACACTTCTTAGCTACCACGTTTGCATGAAAGGTAATTTCCTACTCCAAATAGGCTTTCAGATCTTTTACAAAATCCTAAATTGAAGCTTTTGGATTTGGAGAACTCATTTATCCTTTTCTAATTATGCATACTTATTTTCCTATATTTTCTGATTTATTTTCTATGCCTAAAAGTGAACTTTATTATAAAAATAGTAAGACACATCATCTAAACAGAATAGGTTCTGATCTAAAATGTTCAATAATATATTTTTGAACTTCCTCTCTGATGTGGGGCAAATTAAATTTATTTTACTAGTTTTTGGAATTATTTTCTAGCCTAAAATGTGTCTCTAGAGAAAATAAAAATGAGCAACACTTAGAAAGATTTCATTTCAGCCTAAAATCTATTTTTAACTCATTCTAAAGTTTTCCAAGTGCTAGGAGAGTTTAAATTTGAATTTGCACACGTGTTTGCCTTACCTTTTAAATTTAAATCCTAGTCACATATTCAAATTTCTGAATTTAATATCATATAGGGTCAAAAAGGTAAATCCACCCTACTGCAGGGTCTAATTTACTATTTCATAAATTTCCAGGGGTCTAACTGCACATAACAGAGGGGTTTTCCTAATTTTTATTAAGTCCAGGGGCTAAAACTGATTTTTAAATGAATTTACATGAATTTCTGAAGTTCCAGGGGCTAGCTTGTGTTTTCCGAGATCCCTAGGGGGTAGCGCGTAAGAATCCCGGCCTTTATAACGCGGGGCTGATGTGGATCGTCTGATTTAAAATAGACGGCTCAGATTAGATCGCCGAACCGGTACGCGCGGGTTTTAATTCTATCGTGCGATTTAAAATAGACGGCCCTCAAGGGGCCACGTCGCTCTGGCCGGAACCAGCCCGCGCGCGCGGCGGCGGGAGGTGGCGATCTCGCCGGCGCAGCCTCGGCTTTTGCCGCTACTCGTTAGAACTCACATCATTTTGAAGGATCGGCTGCGGAGGGTTAGGGGATGCTCACCGAGGGGTTTTCCAGCACTCGGAGGTCGTGGGAGTCGGTCGGCGGCGAGCTTCAACGGCGACAATCTTCGGTGCACGTCGGGGGGGGCCGTTGGGGCGCAAGACACTTCGTTTCCTTCACCTGCAGGGCTCCCCGGCGGCGGTGGAACGTGATCAGCACGTTAGATCAGGGAATTTGAGCAAGGATCAAAAGATATCGGCTGTAGAAACTTCGGTTCTTACCGGAGAGAAGAACAGCCGATCGGGGGGTGGGGAACAGGGCGATTGTCGGCGTTTATATAGGCGAGGGAGGGCGGCAGTCTGTTGGGATCGAGTTGGAGTCGTCCGGGACCGGGAATCGGGCTGGGGGTGCGGGTTTCCGGAGTTTGTTGCGATCGGGCGCGAGGGAAGAGTCCGGCAGTTGGGGGCGCGCCGGAGGTAGGAGATGACACGCGGACCCCGCGTGTCAGTGAGAGGAAGAGAGGGGCGCGGGTTTGGGGCTGGCGCGGGGAGATAGTGGGCCGGCTGGCGGGTTTCGGCCCACTGGCCGGCTGGGGTTTTCTTTTTCTTTTTCCTTTTCTTTTCTGTTTTGATTTGAATTTGAATTCTAGTTTGAATTTGAATTTCTGCACCACATGCAATACGTCCAAAAATTTTTAAATTCCCCTCTTTAGCAGATTTTGGGGTGTTACACCAAATTTTAGAATTTTCCACTAAAGGGTTCTCCAGTTGAAATTCTAAACAGTTTAAACTTTTAAGAATTAATTTTGGAGAACTAAAGACTTTCATAAAGTGAAACTTGATTTGTTGGAAAGTACTCAGAGAGGTGAATACAACAAAATTTGGATCACTCGATTTGGAGTTTCCTAGCCAAAGTTATGTGGGTTTGAAGTTTGAACTAAATCTGAAAATCGGGGAAAAGTTTAAACTGCTGCGAGTGGGACCGGGCTACGTGTCGTCCTCTCAGTGGCTGACACACGGGGCTACGGGGTTTTCCGCGCTCCGCCACAACTGATCCGGATTCACAGAAGATCCAGTCCGGCTCAATACAGTGGCTGACGTGTGGGACCCGCGCCATCTTCTTCTTTCTCTTGCTCCCGCACGCCCGCGCCTGAGCTCACCGGAACTTGCTCCTCCAGCCACCTCCCGGGCTCTAGCTCACCGCTAGGCTCTAACTCGACACGAGGAGCACTCCAGTGAGGTTTCCCCATGCCGGCCGTGGCTCCTACCTAGCTTGCGACGACACCGCTGCTCACACCGACTCCGGCGACGTCGTCCGCCGTCTTTAGCCCACCAAACCATGCGTTCTCAAGCTCTACAGCACCTGTGTGACATGCAGACGCTAGACTTGTACTTGGTTTAGCAAGGAAAAGGTCCTAGGTGAGCTCTCACCGTGCGCCCGACGGCTTCCACCATTAGAGCCGGTAGTAAAACTAGAAATGGGCGGTCTACCAAGGTTTTCACGCTAAGACTGCGAAGGAAAGTTGTTCACTACCAAGTATAGCTCGTGTAGGTGAAGTTTGAGGATCTCTACATGACTATGGAACAAGAATTTGGTGAATCCGCACCCGAAGGTCGGTCTGCACTGAATGGAAGGAAAAGACGAAATTTGTCACTGGTGATCGACCACTCGGGCTATAGTTCGGGGGTGAGCAACACGAAGCCCTAACACGTCCCGGGATGCCTTAGCTTGGGTGTGACACTTTCCCGTTTAGGCTGTCCACGGGAGCCCGAGGTGCGGAAGAACTTAGGTCACCGGAAAAACTTTCGGTATGGGTCGAGAGCAGCCGGACTCGGCTGGTTCCTATGACGTGGAAATAGGAGGAGAGGCTCTAGTACCGTTTCACAGCTCGGAAGGAGTGTGGGTACGGGGTTTGCTGGTTCTCCAATCGAATCCGAGAGAGCGGCGATGAGGGTGGCGTTTCTTGCATGAGGGAGCAGAGAAACGAACGAATATGCCTCTTATCGGCTCGTTCTCAGGGATAAGAGGGGGAGACGTCGGCTGAGCGTGGTGCAGGCTGAGCAGGAGCTTGCAATGGCGTCCGGCTTGGTGGCGACCCCAGCAGCGGCCCGAGAACCCGAGCCCCGGCAGTCTTCAGTTGGTTTGATGTCTGGTTAGGCTGACAGGAGGGCCGCACCACTTGTTTAACCTCTGAAAGTTAATTCTCCCCACTGCTCTAAACAGTAGAGACACTAAAACCTTGGTGAGTTGATCAAATTTCCAAATGGCCACTGGACTTTGAATAATTCAAAGTGGACATTGATTTGATCAAAATTTGCAGCAAAGATTTAGTTGAAATTCAAATTTGATTTGAATTTAGCCATAATAACTCATGTGAAGATTAACTCCAAATGGAGTGAAAATTGGTGTGTGAGATCACAAAAATGTGCTGAGTGTGAATATGAATATCACTTTTGAATTCATGGGATGAAAAGAGTTTGAATTTGAATTTGAGTTCAAACTAGCCTCTTTCTTATTATACCCAAAAAGACCTCACAAAGGTTTTGGATTTGGATGAAATTTGGCATGAGCATTCCTAGCAAGGTGTAGGAGTTTTTCATATGCTCAGCCCCTATATGATGCATGTGGGAAATACCACTTTTGCATTTTGTGAGTTTATCCACTAATGACCATATTGATTGTGTTTACTTGCTCTTCAAATGTGTTCACAAGTTTTCCTCAATTGAGGTGTGTGTGGGGTGTGATGAACACTTTGAATGTGTGCAAAAACTTAGGCCCTTACACTTAGCACAAGTGTGTGTAATTGGCCCATCATAAGATTGTTTATGTATGTATGTTGCTGGGATGTCCACATCATCATCCTCCTCTTGAAAAGGAGTCGTCCTCGACTCTTCTTCTCCAAAGTAGGGAGACGACTCGGCGACGTTGAATGTTGTTCTTACTCCAAATGTACCTGGGAGATCAATCCCATAAGCATTGTCATTGATCTTTCGAAGTACTTTGAAATGTCCATAAGCTCGAGGTTGCTATAATGACTTGCGATGCGCGGGAAATCGTTCCTTGCGTAAATGCACCCAAACCAAATCTCCTATTGCAAATTCCACTTTCTTGCGACCCTTGTTGGCACGTTTCTCATATATATTTGTCATTTTTTCTATGTTTGTGCACACTTGAAGATGAAGTTTCTTGACAAATTCAGCATGCTTGCTTGCATCAAAGTTCTCACATTCCTTCAAAAGCAAAGGTAAAAGATCGATGGGAGCAGTGGGTTTCAAACCATACACTATCTCAAATGGACAAAAATTTGTTGTTGATATACTGCCCTATTGTAAGCAAATTCCGCATGTGGCAAACTTTCTTCCCATAGTTTCAAGTTCTTTTTTAGAACAGCTCGTAATAATGTTGATAATGTGTGATACACCTCTTCGGTTTGCCCATCTCTTTGTGGATGACATGTTGTGGAAAATAGCAACCTTGTCCCAAGTTTTCCCTGTGGGCTCTTCCAAAAGTAGATTAAAAACTTGGTGTCCCAATCCGAAACAATAGTACGCGGTACACCATGAAGTCGTACAATTTCCCTGAGAAATAGTTCAGCAATATGGGATGCATCATCACTCTTTTGACAGGGAATAAAATGATCCATTTTACTAAAGCGATCCCCTACAACAAAAATGGAATCTCTCCCCATCTTTGTTTGAGGTAAACCCAGAACAATGTTCATATAAATGTCTTCCCATGGAACACTAGGAATAGGTAGAGGAGTATATAGACCTTGAAGGTTCAAGCGTGACATAGCTTGTTGCAGGTGACACAACGCAGAACATGCCTCTCCACGTCTCTTCTTATTGAGGACAAAAGAAGTGATCGACCAACACTTGCTCTGTTTTCTTGGAACCAAAGTGACCACAATCCTCCAGCATGAGCTTCCTGCACAAGCATAAGACGAAGAGAGCAATCTGGAATGCAAATCTTGTTAGCTCAAAACGAAAATCCATTATGCATATGAAAATTTTTCCATACTTTTCCATCACAACATTTAGAAAATGACTCTGAAAAATATGAATCAACAGCATATAAATCTTTGAAACTTTCTAAACCAATAACTTTTGCATCAAGTTGAGACAACAAAACATGACGTCTAGATAAAGCATCTGCAACAATATTGTCCTTCCCTTTCATCTACTTTACAATGTAAGGAAATGTCTCAATAAATTCACTCCATTTTGCATGTCTTTTGTTCAGTTTTAATTGTCCCTTAAGATGCTTCAAAGATCATGGTATGAATGTATGACAAATTTTTTAGTCAAAAGATAGTGTTGCCAAGTTTCTAAACATCTCACAAGAGCATATAATTCTTTATCATAATTGAATAATTGAGAGTTGGACCACTTAGCTTTTCACTGTAATATGCAATTGATCGACCTTCTTGCATAAGAACGCCTCCATGTCCTATTCCACTTGCATCGCATTTGTCGGTGAGGGGGCCCGACCTCCATCACGGGGTCGTGCCGCCTTGCCCGGGAATCGCATTGGGTGGTGCCGTGTTATGCGGCACCCAACAGCACACATATAAGGAACAATGTATTACATAAATCAAAAGCGGAAGCTTACAAATTGTTCTTTGGAAATAATTTACATAAAATAACTACAGCGGAAGTCTATAAACAGTTCACGATGAATATCTAAGAAGCACTCGAGAAGAGATCCAGCCCGCGGACTCCTCTCGCTAGCAACACGAAGACATGGCAGCGGCTAGGTTCTCCAAGGGTGACATGACTCGGAAGTTCCCGAGTCTCACCGGACAACCTTCTGTATAGCATCGATGTTTACCTGCAAAACCACTTATATAGCAAGAGTGAGCACAAAGGCTCAGCAAGACTTAACCGTCTCTCCTAAAGCATGGAACTCTATATGAAAGTAACCTAAGACCTAAACCTGTCCTTTGCGAAAAGACTCGCCTATGAGTTCATCCTTAACTTTCAAATTTTAGCCATATTAATAATGACCTTGCGATCAGCAACATTGGAACTCCACAATCAAACAAGAAACGCTTCATTCCAATGTTACTTGCCCCAAGGTAGAAAATAACTTTAGTTAGCTCTATCTCTACTTCAAACATGGTTTTCATGCAACTTAACATAATCATAGCAGCAATTATACTTTTGCAGACTGTTTCCACACAAGTTGATTAACTACGTCACAGCGCAGTGAGCAAGCGGTACTCATAACCGCGAGGGATGGTGATTCGAATCAAACACTACCCGGATAACTCGACACATACGCCCGCCTCTGAAGACCCAACTCTGGCGTCTTTCATTACGTCGTATGTAGCAACCTTTCTCAGGACACTAGACTGTAGAACCGGTCGCGCCGTCTCGGGCTCATAGGTCTAACGAGACGATGTGGTATGCCTCTACAACCCAGTGAACCTGGTACATCGGTTTCCTGATTCCCATATGTCAGTAAGCATCCGGTACACAACTCAATACTTGCTCCCAGAGCCGCATACGCTTCGGTCCTTGACCGACACGGGCAGAGCTACTCGACCAAGACCTCGTCTTGTCGCTGTCTAACCCCTCTGCCCGGTCTCATCTTTAGAAACGTAAACTTTAGTTTGCTACCTTTTCCAATCCCCACTTATGTGGTCCTGGAACAAAGCTCGCGAGTAGATTCCAACTACTCGTCTTCTACCGGCTGTCCTAGCCTATTTAGCACGGCCTTATTCTACAGTGATGACACACCTCTACCCTTGACCTCAGGGTTCATGTTTGGTTATGCAAGTGGAGTATCAAACATCCTGGACCTAATGCATATACAAACCTCGACCAATAGTAGTGAACATAGGAAAAATTTAAAAAAACAACTTAAGTGCAAACCGGGGCTTGCCTTGGTTTTGCAGGTGACTAAAGTCAGATGATATGGGGTTAGTTGCTGATGCCTTGAAGTTCAACTTCTACCCTTCTTGTTCCTTGATCCAAGTTCACCTTATCCTTCTTCACTTTCCACGTTTAATCACTACACGTTAGGAATATGCATACATGTTCAATTATAAAACTTTTTGCTAACAAATGCTAAAGCCAAGTTTAAAACTGGAACTTTGTTTAAGAATTTAAAATGACACTGGGGTGGTGGTTTGGGTTTGTGTTTAAGCACTATCATCAAGTGATGAGTGGGATTTCATCACTTGGGTGGGGATCAACTAATGAGGTTGAACAGGACATAATGATCCAGGGCTCCAATGGTGCTGGGAATTTACTTGGGAGTTCTTTGTCACAAGAAAGTTCTCTGGACCAAAATTCAGAACATTTCACTAATTGGATCACCCAGAACAATTCCCTAAGCATTTAAGCAAAAAGGAATTAATTATGATTAAATTTGCACTTTCATGCAATTCCAAGTGAACTATAATTTCATACATAGCTCAGAGAGTATGTCTGAATTTTCCTAGGATTTTTGGAGTTAAGGAATGCCCAGAACTGAATTTCCAAGTCTTGGAAATTCTCTGAAAATGTTTCTGTACTTATTTGAATACAGAAACTTGGAATTAGAATTACCCTAACTAAATCAACTCCAAATGAACTTAAACTTTTACAGGGGTCTCCTAATACCCTAAAGAATATCCTGGAAAAATTTGGGAAATTTTGGATGAACCAAACTCCCTCTAAAATTCTTTTGCTGAAAAGCTTTAAAGAATTTTCCAGAATTTTCTATTGGTTTTCATGCAAATTGGGTTGCATATTTGGATAGAGTTTTACCTTCTGAATCCAACCCAATTTGAATCACTAATTTTGGAGCTTCTTAGCAAAAGTTATGAATTTCTGAAGTTGTAATGGAAACTGGACATTTTCCTTTGAATTGTAATTGCAACCAGTGGCTGACAATTGGGCCCACGGGGATTTAAATGGACCAGTCACTGACTAGCCACACCGGGGCCACAGACTATTTACATGTGGACACACTAAATCCGGCCTCACAACTGATCCGATTTAGGTTTCACTGTGACTGACATGTGGGGCCGGTCCCTTCTTCAACCTCCGGCTCTTCCCTCTTTCCCGCGCCCGCGCTCGCTCGCCGGCAAGAAATCCCCCTTTCGGTTCCCCCGTTCCCCGGTCGTCTCCCGGCCCGAAGTCCGCCGCCTGGGGGTTTTTGAGGGCGGGAAAGCCATTTTCAGGGTCTGTGCGGGCTGTAGAGGACCGCAAGGGGTCGGGCGACGGGCAGCGGCCTCGGCCCTTGTCCGGCGACGTCGGCCGGCCTCCCTACCGACCCAAATCCGTGGATTTCTTGCTCCAGAGCACCAGTGACTCATGGCCGAGGTCGTCATGCAAGCATTCGAGCTCGGAAACGCCCCCAACTACCAAGTCATCGTGCGCCCTAGTTTAAAAACGGGTGTCCGACGCTAAAACTCGAAGAACACCGTCGAGGATCTACTTTTCTTCCGGATTTTTGATGTCAGCGACGCACCAGGATGTCTCTAGCCTATACCGTGATCAGAATGAGCAAAGAACTGCTGTTGATCACGAATTTTGAGAAATCCCCCCACCACGGCTTATGGACACCTCGTCGGTTTTTCTAGAAATTCCCGGGCTACCGTGGATGAATTGCCTAGGGTCTTTGGCAGTGTGAAGAGGAGGGAATGACACACCTTTTTGCTGTTCAACTCGGGTTGTGACACGGCCCGTATCGCCGGGACGTCGAAGAGGTGCGGCGGCGACTCCCAATGATCTGCGATGAAAATAATTCGGCTGTGCACCGCTCACAGAGGCTGTTGGGTCGGCTGAGCCCGCTCGGGGAGTGCCCGGGGATTCTTGCGCCTGTTCCCACGCTCTCTGATGGTCACGCAAGGGATGAGCGGCACCGGGCGAAGCTCAGTCCGAGGATCGGTCGAGCGGCAGGAAATTCGGCCGTGTGTACTCCTCTCGGGGAAATAGGGAAGGGACCGAGGTTGAGGCCGAAGTGTATCATTTGCCTTGCTCTGCTGAGGTGTTACACGCGGGAGACATCGACCACGGGGGCTGCACGTCGACTCCTCGGTGGCGCCTCGAGCCCGCTCGGCCACTGGGGTGAGAGCCGATACACAGAAGCAGACTTAAGCAGTAAGTAATACTCCCCCCTCTCAATGACAAGTGGGGCCCATCACTCCCCTCTGCCCCAAAAGATCTTCAATTTCTGACCTAGTGCAAACTCAGCTCTGAGGAACTCAAATCCAAAAGTATATTTTCAATTTGACAAGTTGTTCCTCAGATTTAAGTTTTAAATTCAAATTTGGATGAAATTTGCAAGTTCCTTTGATATTCATATCAAAGCACCTCCAAATTTGCCCCCTCTACAATTTGAACCTGGGGAGTTTGAATATGCCCTCTGATCTATGAGTTGGTCATTGCAAATACAACTTTTTAAACATCAGTTTGCATTTTCCTTTTTGGAGATGGCCCCTCCTCTTTTTGGAAGTGACCCTCTTAATTCAAACTGAATTCAAAGTTTTATTGCTCATGCCAACACTTTCATGAGTACACAAAGTTTTTGTAAGTCCCATTTCTTGCATATAAACTCAACTTTATTCATAGCTCAAGTTTTCTATTTACAAGTTTTGGGACTTTTACATTCCTCCCCCCTTAAAAAGAATCTCGTCCCGAGATTCATGATTAAGGACAAGGTGGAGAGGACAGTTACTCAACATACGCCTCTAACAACTCCGGATGATTGCGTTGCAAATACTCCTCGCTTTCCCATGTAGCTTCGTCAGACGTGTGATTTTCCCATAGCACTTTGAAAAATCGTAGCGTCCGATTCCTGGTTTCGCGAGTCTTTTCATCAATTATCCGGGTTGGTCGCTCAACATACGTGAGGTCCGGCTTCAAATTTTCTATGTCTCCCGTGAGAATCTCCGTTGGAACTTTTAAACACTTCCGCAACTGAGATATGTGGAAGACGTTATGCACTCCGGCTAAGGTTGCCGACAGCTCCAAACGGTATGCTACGGGTCCACATATTTCAATGATGACGAAGGGACCGATAAAACGCGGAGCTAATTTCCCTTTCACTCCGAATCGGTGAATGCCCTTCATAGGAGATACGCGGAGGTATACGTGGTCCCCAACATGGAAATCCAGAGGACGACGTCTCTTATCCACATAGCTCTTTTGTCTGGACTGAGCGGCTTTAAGATTTGCTTGAATAAGCCGTACCCGCTCTTCCGCTTCATTTACGAGATCAATCCCGTAAATAACTCTCTCGCCGGCTTCACACCAGTTCAAGGGTGTGCGGCACTTCCGGCCGTAGAGAGCTTCATAAGGCGCCATTTTGATACTTGATTGATACCCGTTGTTATAAGAGAACTCCGCCAACGGTAAGTGATCATCCCAGCTCTTACCGTGATGAATGGCACATGCTCTCAGCATATCTTCAAGTATTTGATTCACCCTCTCAGTTTGCCATCGGTTTGAGGGTGATACGCGGAGCTTCGAATCAATTTAGTTCCCAAGGATGTGGGCAGCTGTTCCCAGAAGCGAGATACGAACAGCGATCCTCTGTGGACACAATGGTACGGGGAACCCCATACAAGCAAAAGATTCGTGCTATGTACAACTCCGCATACTTTTTGGCGCTGTATTTGGTACGCACCGGAATGAAGCGTGCTGATTTTGTTAACCGATCCACGATTACCCAAATCGAATCATGCTTATTAGCCGTGAGAGGTAGTCCAACGACGAAGTCCATACTAATATCCTCCCACTTCCATGCCGGAACGCTTAACGGTTGTAAGGTTCCCGCTTTCTTCATGTGGTCGGCTTTAACTCGCCGGCACGTATCACATTCTGATACGTATTTAGCAACTTCTCTCTTCATCCGGGTCCACCAGAATTTAGTCCTCAATTCTTGGTACATCTTTTTGCTGCCCGGATGAATAGAAAATTTGGATAAATGAGCCTCATCCAAAATTTTCTTCCGCAGCCTCATATCACGGGGTACGACTATCCGGTCCTTGAACCATAGAGTGTCTTCATCATCTAACCGGAAACATTTCATTTCCCCGTTCTGCAATCTCCTCCTGATATGAGCCATGCCCTTGTCTTTCTTTTGAGCTGCCATAACCTCCTCTCTTATTGTGGGTATGAGGGCTAGGTTATGCAGAGCTCCAAATGGAACCAAGTAAAGACTTGGTTCTTCCTCTTCTATCGGCATGATGGTTAGGCTATGAATATGAGACTTCCGGCTGAGTGCATCGGCAACCACATTTGCCTTGCCCGGATGATAATGAATTTCAATCTCATAATCCTTGATCAGCTCCAACCATCGCCGTTGTCGCATATTCAACTCTTTCTGAGTGAATATGTATTTCAAACTTTTGTGGTCGGTGTAGAGATGAACCAGATTTCCCAATAGGTAATGTCTCCACATCTTCAAAGCTAACACCACGGCAGCCAGTTCGAGATCATGAGTTGGATAATGTTTCTCATGATTCTGTAATTGCCGTGATCCATATGCGACCACACGTCCTCCTTGCATGAGTACACAACCAAGCCCGACGCCGGATGCATCACAATAAACATCAAAAGGCTTGGTTGTATCCGGTTGAGCTAGAACCGGGGCTGTTGTGAGGTGTTTCACCAACGCTTGAAAAGCTTCCTCACATGGCTTGCTCCAATCATACTTGATGCCTTTCTTCAGTAGCTCCGTCATAGGTTTGGAGATTTTTGAGAAGCTCGGGATGAACCTCCGATAATATCCAGCCAAACCCAAGAAGCTACGAACTTCATGGACTGATGTTGGAGACTTCCACTTCAGCACTTGATCAATCTTGCTTGGATCAACAGCAATGCCTTCCGCTGAAATAATGTGCCCAAGAAATGGCACTTGGTTGATCCAGAATTCACATTTACTAAACTTTGCATAAAGCTTGTGGTCTCGCAGTCGTTGGAGCACAATATGCAAATGTTTAGCGTGTTCCTCTTCAGATTTGGAATAGACCAAAATGTCGTCGATGAATACCACGACGAACTGATCCAGCTCCGGCATGAACACTGAGTTCATAAGGTACATAAAGTGGGCCGGAGCATTGGTCAACCCAAATGACATGACAAGATATTCATAGAGTCCATATCTTGTCGAGAATGCTGTTTTCGGGACATCTTCCACTCGAATCTTGATTTGATGATATCCCGACCTTAAGTCCATCTTGGAGAAGACTTTAGCACCCACTAGTTGATCGAAGAGGATATCAATTCTTGGTAGTGGATACTTGTTCTTTATGGTCACAGCATTTAAAGGACGATAATCGACGCATAGCCTCAGCGTCTCATCCTTCTTTTTCACAAACAAAGCTGAGCAACCCCATGGTGATGAACTTGGACGAATAAACCCCTTGTCCATCAGATCCTTGAGTTGCTCCTTCAGTTCCGCTAATTCATTCGGAGCCATTTTGTATGGTCTCCGAGAGATCGGCGTGGTTCCCGGTATCAACTCTATTTTGAATTCCACCTCGCGCTCAGGTGGTAAGCCTGGAAGATCTTCGGGAAACACGTCCGGATATTCACGGACTACCGGAATGTCTTCTAACTTGCACACCTCGGCATTACATACTTCCGGGCCTTTAGAAATCGCTTCGCCGAGGTACAATGTTTGACGTCCGTGAAGTGGAGAGTCCAAGTGAACACTCCTGTTCTCGATGTCCAGAACAGCCTTATGGAAGGTCAACCATGATATTCCCAATATGGCATTGATTCCCTGGTCTTCGAGAATGATGAGGGTGGTAGGATAAATTTTTCCACCCAAGCAGAGTGGTGCTCGAGAGACGACTTCATTAGTGGATATGTCTCCACCTGGCGAATGAATAAGGTATGAACCTTTTGTGACAGTGGTGGAGATCTGATCCCGGATTACCGTTGCCCTGCTAATGAAGTTATGTGTTGCACCAGAGTCGAATAAAATGACAACCGGCTTGTCATTTAAGGTGAACCTGCCAGCCAGAACAGGTCCTCCCTTCGGCAGATCATCGACTGACACATAATTGACTGTTCCCACTTTTGACATAGCTTTTCTGGGCTGCCCAAGATCACTTTTTGGAACTGGACCTGCAGACACAATGTTACTGCTCGGTTCAGTTGCTTCATTTACGTTGAGCTCATTGTCAACATGAAGTGGGACAGCACTCGGTTCAACTGAAAAATCACCTTGTTCATCTTCAGCCTCTTGAGGGTAATAATATTCTAGTGCACCTTGTTGACACTGAGGTGCATAAGAAATAAGTTGCTGCTGCGGTAGAGGTGAATAAGACCTCTGTGGAGTAGAAGAGTCGTCACACTCCCAGAATGATTGCACCTCTTGTGGAATCTCTCGACCGGAAGGTGAACGGATTACCAACCGATACTTCTGAGGTAGACGATTGTCTTCATCTTGTGATGAATCCCTCTCCCTCTTTTCCTTGAGGTAGAGGTTGGAATAATATTCTTGAGCGATAGTACAGCTCACAAACTCATCAAAATTCTCTTGGCTAACTTGAGCCAATTCACATCGCAGCCTAGCAGTCAGCCCTCGGTAGAAATGATAACCTTTCATGGCTGGTGATTTCACATAGTCAGGGACATATTGAGCTAAGCGATTGAATTCCTTCGCATACTCAATAACACTCATGTCCCCTTGCTTTAGACTCCAGAACTCATCCAGACTGGTTTGCATTATGCCCGCAGGGATGAAACGAGCACGAAATGCAGCCTGGAACTCTGCCCATATGAAACGATGCCCTACTGGTTGGACAGCAAGGTACTCTGCCCACAATGCTCCAGCAAAGCCGTGAAGCTGCTGAGCAGCATATAGAGTCTTCGAGAATTCATCACATTGGATCAACCCAAACTTGGACTCAAGGACACGTAACCAGTGATTTGCTTCACAATGGTCAGCCGCCTCGGAGAATACCGGCGGTTGTGTCGCCAAGAAATCCAGATACGTGCTCTGGGTTGGCATGTGACATTGAGCTTCTCGATCTATGCCTTGCTGAACTAGATTTTGGAGAGTTTCATTCATCTTCGCCATAATTTCCGCCAATCCGATTGGCGATGGCTCTTATGATGAAGTCGAGTCATTCCTACCTCGACTTGAACCTCCAAGCTCCATTTGAGAATGTGTACGTACCATACTGCAGGAAACAAAATTTTGAGTCAATCAAAATTCTATCTCACTAGTAAGTAAAGATAAGTAAAACATGAACATGTCATGAACTTTAAGAAAGCATAACCACATTCATGTTTAAACAAATCTTATGTACGCTAAGCTAATCAGCGGAACTACCCTGACCAGCTCACACAAACTCCAAATTTTACTCAAGTTATCAACAGATTCTTGACTTGAGTTCAATACCAAAGTTTTAGTAAACTTCAGTAGCTTTCCAACAAGTACTGATGTGCTCCTTAAGGATTTTTCTAGAGGAAGTTATGGCTTAAAAACAGAAAGGTCCAGAGAGGTTTCTGGTACTGTCCTGGTTCTGAACAGTTTGCCTTCAACTGGGCTTTTCACCAATTTAACGTGTGATTCTGCTCTGGAGGTCTACAAATAAATTGTAGAGCACTTGAAAATCTATCCATAACTGTATCATACACCTTGATTGGTTAAATATACTCAGAGTTATGCTCCGTTAAAGTCCAGCAAGAATTTCTGCCAGAAACAGAGCACTCTGTTTTTGAAAACTTTGATACCTAGTTATACTCTCATTTGAATCTTAGCTCAAAATAAGAGTTCAATAACTAATATTTGTTTCAAACTTCCATTTTTAGTTGAAAGTTAGCTCATGAATCATTTCTTCATAGGGAAGAGGTTCTTATGTGTGGTACGGTGTCGATGCACCGTAAGAACAATGTCGGTACTACGTTGCCTCACCAAAGAAAATCCTAAGCCGGATTATATCGGCATATCCGTTTTATCAGTGGCACTAAGACGGTCTCTCGCACACGTGTACTACCCGGGATACGGACGTGGTTAGTACCTGCAGAAGAACACTCAATAGTGGTGCACTCAAAGGTTGTTTCATTTCAGGCAGTTCCATATTGGAAAGTAAATACAAACGCCCGTATCATTGTCATACGGCCGTCCTTGAGTTAAGCCACGTCTCAAGGCACGTGATCGTGTTTCAACACCACACGACGGGGAACCCGAGTATGTCATGAACGGGTCGTCACGGTTGGGAATGTTATCAACCCAACGGATACCACCTACTGCCCTGCAGGGCACGCCGATGGCAAGCGCTGCGTATGTCCTCCTGGGCTACTTCCAGAAGAACACACTATCGCGTTACTGACCACACGATGGGGTCTCCACTTACTTGCCTAATGCATGCTAGGGATCAGCGTTTCATATGAACTCAGGAACATGAAGAGTCCAAGAGTTTCATATTAACATCTCACACCAAGCTGTGAGATCTAACCCTGAACCACTTTCCTCGTCAGGGGAGCTAACCGAAATCGATCCGCTTTCGGTGGCGTTCCTTACCATGCTTACCAGAACGTAGGTGCGTCGTTACATAATGAAAATTCAGAATTAAAACACATATGTTAGTCTTGCCACTTTAAGTAACTACACTACTATAGTCCTTATGTGGGCCTAATATCGTTTCCTCACCGTATCCTATTTTTTTGTCGTAATACGATCCTTACTCCGTGTGCTATTACCAATGCGGCTCTGATACCACGCTGAGGGGGCCCGACCTCCATCACGGGGTCGTGCCGCCTTGCCCGGGAATCGCATTGGGTGGTGCCGTGTTATGCGGCACCCAACAGCACACATATAAGGAACAATGTATTACATAAATCAAAAGCGGAAGCTTACAAATTGTTCTTTGGAAATAATTTACATAAAATAACTACAGTGGAAGTCTATAAACAGTTCACGATGAATATCTAAGAAGCACTCGAGAAGAGATCCAGCCCGCGGACTCCTCTCGCTAGCAACACGAAGACATGGCAGCGGCTAGGTTCTCCAAGGGTGACATGACTCGGAAGTTCCCGAGTCTCACCGGACAACCTTCTTTATAGCGTCGATGTTTACCTGCAAAACCACTTATATAGCAAGAGTGAGCACAAAGGCTCAGCAAGACTTAACCGTCTCTCCTAAAGCATGGAACTCTATATGAAAGTAACCTAAGACCTAAACCTGTCCTTTGCGAAAAGACTCGCCTACGAGTTCATCCTTAACTTTCAAATTTTAGCCATATTAATAATGACCTTGCGATCAGCAACATTGGAACTCCACAATCAAACAAGAAACGCTTCATTCCAATGTTACTTGCCCCAAGGTAGAAAATAACTTTAGTTAGCTCTATCTCTACTTCAAACATGGTTTTCATGCAACTTAACATAATCATAGCAGCAATTATACTTTTGCAGACTGTTTCCACACAAGTTGATTAACTACGTCACAGCGCAGTGAGCAAGAGGTACTCATAACCGCGAGGGACGGTGATTCGAATCAAACACTACCCGGATAACTCGACACATACGCCCGCCTCTGAAGACCCAACTCTGGCGTCTTTCATTACGTCGTATGTGGCAACCTTTCTCAGGACACTAGACTGTAGAACCGGTCGCGCCGTCTCGGGCTCATAGGTCTAACGAGACGATGTGGTATGCCTCTACAACCCAGTGAACCTGGTACATCGGTTTCCTGATTCCCATATGTCAGTAAGCATCCGGTACACAACTCAATACTTGCTCCCAGGGCCGCATACGCTTCGGTCCTTGACCGACACGGGCAGAGCTACTCGACCAAGACCTCGTCTTGTCGCTGTCTAACCCCTCTGCCCGGTCTCATCTTTAGAAACGTAAACTTTAGTTTGCTACCTTTTCCAATCCCCACTTATGTGGTCCTGGAACAAAGCTCGCGAGTAGATTCCAACTACTCGTCTTCTACCGGCTGTCCTAGCCTATTTAGCACGGCCTTATTCTACAGCGATGACACACCTCTACCCTTGACCTCAGGGTTCATGTTTGGTTATGCAAGTGGAGTATCAAACATCCTGGACCTAATGCATATACAAACCTCGACCAATAGTAGTGAACAAAGGAAAAATTTAAAAAAAACAACTTAAGTGCAAACCGGGGCTTGCCTTGGTTTTGCAGGTGACTAAAGTCAGATGATATGGGGTTAGTTGCTGATGCCTTGAAGTTCAACTTCTACCCTTCTTGTTCCTTGATCCAAGTTCACCATCTCCTTCTTCACTTTCCACGTTTAATCACTACACGTTAGGAATATGCATACATGTTCAATTATAAAACTTTTTGCTAACAAATGCTAAAGCCAAGTTTAAAACTGGAACTTTGTTTAAGAATTTAAAATGACACTGTGGTGGTGGTTTGGGTTTGTGTTTAAGCACTATCATCAAGTGATGAGTGGGATTTCATCACTTGGGTGGGGATCAACTAATGAGGTTGAACAGGACATAATGATCCAGGGCTCCAATGGAGCTGGGAATTTTCTTGGGAGTTCTTTGTCACAAGAAAGTTCTCTGGACCAAAATTCAGAACATTTCACTAATTGGATCACCCAGAACAATTCCCTAAGCATTTAAGCAAAAAGGAATTAATTCTGATTAAATTTGCACTTTCATGCAATTCCAAGTGAACTATAATTTCATACATAGCTCAGAGAGTATGTCTGAATTTTCCTAGGAGTTTTGGAGTTAAGGAATGCCCAGAACTGAATTTCCAAGTTTTGGAAATTCTCTGAAAATGTTTCTGTACTTATTTGAATACAGAAATTTGGAATTAGAATTACCCTAACTAAATCAACTCCAAATGAACTGAAACTTTTACAGGGGTCTCCTAATACCCTAAAGAATATCCTGGCAAAATTTGGGAAATTTTGGATGAACCAAACGCCCTCTAAAATTCTTTTTCTGAAAAGCTTTAAAGAATTCTCCAGAATTTTCTATTGGTTTTCATGCAAATTGGGTTGCATATTTGGATAGAGTTTTACCTTCTGAATCCAACCCAATTTGAATCACTGATTTTGGAGCTTCTTAGCAAAAGTTATGAATTTCTGAAGTTGTAATGGAAACTGGACATTTTCCTTTGAATTGTAATTGCAACCAGTGGCTGACAATTGGGCCCAGGGGATTTAAATGGACCAGTCACTGACTAGCCACACCGGGGCCACAGACTATTTACATGTGGACACACTAAATCCGGCCTCACAGCTGATCCGATTTAGGTTTCACTGTGACTGACATGTGGGGCCGGTCCCTTCTTCAACCTCCGGCTCTTCCCTCTTTCCCGCGCCCGCGCTCGCTCGCCGGCAAGAAATCCCCCTTTCGGTTCCCCCGTTCCCCGGTCGTCTCCCGGCCCGAAGTCCGCCGCCTGGGGGTTTTTGAGGGCGGGAAAGCCATTTTCAGGGTCTGTGCGGGCTGTAGAGGACCGCAAGGGGTCGGGCGACGGGCAGCGGCCTCGGCCCTTGTCCGGCGACATCGGCCGGCCTCCCTACCGACCCAAATCTGTGGATTTCTTGCTCCAGAGCACCAGTGACTCATGGCCGAGGTCGTCATGCAAGCAACCGAGCTCGGAAACGCCCCCAACTACCAAGTCATCGTGCGTCCTAGTTTAAAAACGGGTGTCCGACGCTAAAACTCGAAGAACACCGTCGAGGATCTACTTTTCTTCCGGATTTTTGATGTCAGCGACGCACCAGGATGTCTCTAGCCTATACCGTGATCAGAATGAGCAAAGAACTGCTGTTGATCACGAATTTTGAGAAATCCCCCCACCACGGCTTATGGACACCTCGTCGGTTTTTCTAGAAATTCCCGGGCTACCGTGGATGAATTGCCTAGGGTCTTTGGCAGTGTGAAGAGGAGGGAATGACGCACCTTTTTGCTGTTCAACTCGGGTTGTGACACGGCCCGTATCGCCGGGGCGTCGAAGAGGTGCGGCGGCGACTCCCAGTGATCTCCGATGAAAATAATTCGGCTGTGCACCGCTCACAGAGGCTGTTGGGTCGGCTGAGCCCGCTCGGGGAGTGCCCGGGGATTCTTGCGCCTGTTCCCACGCTCTCTGATGGTCACGCAAGGGATGAGCGGCACCTGGTGAAGCTCAGTCCGAGGATCGGTCGAGCGGCAGGAAATTCGGCCGTGTGTACTCCTCTCGGGGAAATAGGGAAGGGACCGAGGTTGAGGCCGAAGTGTATCATTTGCCTTGCTCTGCTGAGGTGTTACACGCGGGAGACATCGACCACGGGGGCTGCACGTCGACTCCTCGGTGGCGCCTCGAGCCCGCTCGGCCACTCGGGTGAGAGCCGATACACAGAAGCAGACTTAAGCAGTAAGTAATACTCCCCCCTCTCAATGACAAGTGGGGCCCATCACTCCCCTCTGCCCCAAAAGATCTTCAATTTCTGACCTAGTGCAAACTCAGCTCTGAGGAACTCAAATCCAAAAGTATATTTTCAATTTGACAAGTTGTTCCTCAGATTTAAGTTTTAAATTCAAATTTGGATGAAATTTGCAAGTTCCTTTGATATTCATATCAAAGCACCTCCAAATTTGCTCCAAATTTGCCCCCTCTACAATTTGAACCTGGGGAGTTTGAATATGCCCTCTGATCTATGAGTTGGTCATTGCAAATACAACTTTTTAAACATCAGTTTGCATTTTCCTTTTTGGAGATGGCCCCTCCTCTTTTTGGAAGTGACCCTCTTAATTCAAACTGAATTCAAAGTTTTATTGCTCATGCCAACACTTTCACGAGTACACAAAAGTTTTTGTAAGTCCCATTTCTTGCATATAAACTCAACTTTATTCATAGCTCAAGTTTTCTATTTACAAGTTTTGGGACTTTTACAGTCGGTACCCTCAAGACCGGGTACCCCCGCGTGTAAGAGCAAAAGAAGACATACGCCAGCACGTATGCAGAAGACAGAGACCCAGCCAGCAGGCTGGGCCCAACCGCCAGATAGGGAGCACTCATAAGAAGGCGCGTTCCCTAGGCCTGGGGCCCGACCACCCGCTAAGGAGGGCTTCGAGGCTGCCACGTGTCTACAGGCTCCGAGCCTCATTACCGGCCGAAGATGGCTCCGTGGCCGCCATGTCAGATGGTGCCGAGCCCGACCTCCCGCCAGGGAGGGCTCCGGTGCTGCCACGTGTCCGCGACCTACAAGCCACGTATTCCACCAGGAAGAGCTCCGGAGGTGCCACGTGCCCCACGGCTCTGGGCCTGACCTCCAGCATGGGAGGGCTCCGGTGCTGCCACGTGGGCAAGAGCTCCAGGCGTCCTTTTCTGCCAAGGATAGCTCCGGAGGGGCCACGTGTCCTACGGCTCCGGGCCCGACCTCCAGCATGGGAGGGCTCCGGTGCTGCCACGTGTCCAGTGGCTCTGGACCCCTTGCTAATCTGCAAGTCTGCTCCGGTGACGACGCGTGTCCCGGGGGCCAGCCACCTGGGCGCCACGCTGACAAGTAACGGGCAGATAGCTAAGGAGTGAAGAGGAAGGTGCGCTGTTAGGCCATGCATTCAAAGCTCACGCCTTCCCCAGAAGCATGGCACACGGTGCATGCCTTCGTCCTCCGCCCGTTCACCATTACGGTGACAAGACAGGGCGGCGAGGCGTGATGGCAGAACAGTGCCGCCCAATGGCACAGAGCTGCTCAGCAGAGCGAGGAGACGCGGCGACAAGACAGGGTCTTCATCATCACCTGCTACCCGGTCAGAGGTGCCCGGCGTGCCAGGTGGCGCGCCTTCACTCCTCCGACAGCGATGTTGCATATAGCTGTAAATGCCCTAGCTCATGTATAGGATACGGACAGCCGCGGGGCCACCTGTCGGGCCCCGGGCCACATTTTAACTGCCCCGACCTTGGGCTATAAAAGGATTGGGGCAGCCTCCGGGAAAAGGGTTCGCACTCCAGATCCCGCTTCGCAACCCAGCCACCTCACTCTCTCACACGCAGGTTCGAAACCCTGTAATCACACACTCATACGCCCAAGCAATACAACAATCACTCCTGTGGATGTAGGGTATTATGCTCTGGCAGCCCGAACCACCTAAATCCTCGTGTTCTTCCTCGCCATCGTGCTCCGACGCTCGAAACCACTAAGCCCCTCCAAAAAAACAACCTCCGCGGGCTACTCCAGGGAAGACTGAGGGAAGTATCGCAGGAAAACACCACAACATTTGGCGCGCCAGGATGGGGGCTTCTGGTTTTTGAAGCTGTTCGTGAAGCTCACGATGGTGAACATCCACTCTCTCAGAGGCTCTTCCCGCCTCTCGCACCGCCAGCAGCAGAGGGAGCAGGAAGTCTCGTCCTGCTCTGGAGCGGGACCGACCACACCGGTGGCAGCCCCTACAACGATGGTGCCCGTGGCCACCCGGCAGCCTTTGGTTGCGACGGCGTTGCAAGCACCGACTGAAGCCAGCCCGGAGAGTGCGCTTCTAGCAGCATGCGAACTCCTTCAGAACCCCCCGAGCGCGGGAGCTTCTCTGTCCGCTGCAGAGCAGTGGCGCAACGACGTCGACCACATGGTCGTCGCCACGCTCAACTCGTCGTGACACCGGAGACAGCGACCAGAGACAGTGCAGTTGCCACCCCAACCCTAACGAGGGATTACAGGACGGCGGCAACCCACTCGACAGTGACGTCCAGGCTCTCCACCGCAGATCTCAGAGCCGAGCTGGACAGCCGCCGCCGTCAGAAGGAAGATGGCCGCGTCACCATCGAGCGACAGCGCGAGCAGCGTCGCAACCTCGAGGAGGAGTATGGTACCCCGGGTGCCATGCGCCCCATCTACGCAGGCCAGAACCCCGTCTCCCCAGGCTCAGTGGGAGGCTGCATGGCTCTGGCCCCACACCTTCGTATGGCAGTGTGGCCACGCAAGTTCCGGACGCACCTGCCGGAGAAGTTCGACGGGACAGTCAACCCCGTCGAGTTCCTGCAGACCTGCACCACGGCCATCCTAGCTGCAGGAGGGGATGAGGCCATCATGGCCAACTACTTCCCCGTGGCCTTGACCGGGTCAGCCCGGTCATGGCTCATGAACTTGCCCCAGGAGTCTATAACCTCCTGGGAAGAGTTGTGCCGTCAGTTCACGGCCAACTTCAGGAGTTACTACACCCGACCAGGCACGGAGGCCGACCTCCACGCCCTGCAACAGCAACCAGGAGAGTCGCTGCGCTCCTTCATCCAGCGTTTCTCCTAGGTTAGGAACACCATCAACCGCATCTCCAATGCCTCCGTCGTCGTCTCCTTCCGGCAGGGCGTCCACGCCCAGAAGATGCTCGATAAGTTGGCCATGCACGATGTGCAAGACGTCTCCGAGCTCTTCAGCTTGGCGGACAAGTGTGCCAGATGCCGCGGAGGGCCGCAACTGGCACACACCGCCTGGCAAGGGTAGTGAGTCCACTAGGGAGGGCTCTAGCGGCAAGAACAAGAATACTGGCGGCAAGGACAAGCCGCTGGCTGGAGCCTACACTGCAGAAGCAGTAGCAGCAGCATGGGCCAGGGGCCGCACACCGACTAGCGCCCACAAGAGCCGTCCGACAGTGACGATGGCAACCAGGTGTGCCTGGTCCACAACACCAAATGGCACAGCGCCAGCGAGTGCCGGGAGATCAAGAAGCTAGCAGAGCGCTTCTGAGAGCTCCAGCAGCAGCGCCAGGATGGTGCGCCCTTCCGCCATCGGGAGGGCAAACAAAAGGCTGAACCAGAGGTCAGCAATGGTCAGGAGATGTAGTACCAAGATGCCAAGCGGGCGTTGGAGGTCATCTATGACCAAGGAGAGGGCTCCAACTCCGACCACAGCCTGGACGAGCATCGAAAGACGCTCCATGTGATGTACGGGGGTCATGGGACATCACGTCCCGATGAGACGTCAAGACCCTCCAGTGGGAGGTCATGGAAGTAGCGCCCTCCCCAAGCTGGCTCCTTACCGCAAGTGGATGGAGACGGAGATAAGCTTCATCGCCTCCGACTACCCGAAGAACATGGCTCGTCTCCCTGACCATAGCCAACGTGAAGCTATACCACGTGATGGTCGATGGAGGAGCGGGCCTAAACCTCTTCAGTCTTGCAGCCTTCCAGAAGCTGCAGATTCCAATGGGAAAGCTGGCCCCGTCGCGTTCATTCTCTGGAGTTGGCCCGGGGTCCATCCTTCCGCGCGGTAGCATCTCCCTCCCGGTGACATTCGGGACGCCTGAGAACTACTGCACTGAGAGCGTTGTCTTCGACATAGCGGAGGTCAACCTCCCCTTCAACGCCATCCTAGGCAGGCAGGCGTTGTACCAGTTCATGGCCGTAGCTCATTATGGCTACCTGGTTCTGAAGATGCCGACCCCGAGTGGTGTCCTCAGGGTCCGAGCAGACCGGACCATCGGGGTCACGGCGCTAGAGAAGCTCTAAGGTCTGGCGGCATCGAAGGTGGACGCCTCCGGTACCGCTGGGACAAGCAAGGAGCCACCCTGCACACAACAATGTGCTTCGTCCTCTGCGCCCCGCATTCAGCCCTCGGGTGCGGAGGAGGTCCCGGTCAGGGTCGTCCAGATCGGGGAGGATCCTGCCCAGACCACCCACATTGCGGGAACCTTGGGCAGTAAATAGGAACTCGCGCTCATCACCTTCTTCCGGGATAACGTTGATGTGTTTACTTGGCAACCATCGCAAATGCCCCGGATCCCCAGGAGGTGATCAAGCACCATCTGAAGATCCACCCCGACGCCAAGCCGGTGATGCAGAAGCCTCGGAAGCAGTCCGTCGAGCGGCAGAACTTCATCCGTGAAGAAATCAAGAAGCTGCTCGACGCCGGCTTCATCCAAGAAGTTCACCATCCATGATGGCTGGCCAACCCTGTCGTGGTACCCAAGGCTGGCGGGAAGCTTCGTATGTGTATCGACTACACCAGCCTAAATAAGGCATACCCTATGGACCCCTTTCCCCTCCCACGAATAGATCAAATTGTAGATTCTACTTCTGGTTGTAATCTACTGTGCTTTCTAGATGCTTATTCTGGTTTCCATCAAATACCAATGTCTAGAGAAGATGAAGAGCATACTGCTTTTATTACAGTAGACAACCTTTATTGCTATGTCTCTATGCCTTATGGCCTCAAAAATGCCTTGCCTACCTTTGTGCGTGCCATGCATAAGACATTTGGGGACCTCATAAGGGACTTAGTGGAAGTGTATGTCGATGACATCGTAGTGTAGGTCAAATCGCATACATCTGTTAGACAACTTAGCCTTAGTCTTCGACAAGCTATGCACAACACGCACCAAGCTGAACCCAGATAAGTGCGTATTTGGAGTCTCTGCCGGGAAGCTCCTCGGTTTCTTGATCTCGCACCGAGGAATCGAGGCTAACCCTGACAAGATCAAGGCTATAGAGATGATGCGTCCTCCCGCCTGAGTCAAGGACGTACAAAAGCTCACGGGATGCCTGGCCGCTCTCAGTCGGTTCATTTCCCGACTGGCAGAGCGTGCTCTCCCGTTCTTTAAGCTTCTGCGGAAGACCGGACCCTTTGTCTGGACTGAAGAAGCTGACAAGTCCTTCCAAGAGTTGAAGCAGTACCTCACTTCGTTAACAATCATGGTGGCTCTAGAGCCGGGTGAACACCTACTGCTCTACATCTCCGCAAAGGAATAAATCATTAGCATAGTCCTGGTCGCTGAGCGGCCAGAGCCCGAGCGACTCCAAACACCAAGCAATGATCCTGCTGCTGGTCCCGAGTATCAGGACCCGGACCCCGCGCGAGAGCTTGGGGTAGCTCCGGGCCAGGATTCCCCCGGGTCCCAGCTCCCGGAGGCCGGACCCCAAGACCGAGAAGCTGCAGGCCTCCTGCCAATGGAGGAAGATGTTCCGGACCCCTCCGAGAGGGTCCGGACCACTCAGCGACCGGTCTACTACATCAGCGAGGTCCTCCATGACGCCAAGACACGGTATTCAGAGGTCCACAAGCTGCTCTACACGGTGCTGATCGTGTCAAGGAAGCTCCGCCACTACTTCCAAGCTCACAAGGTCTTAGTGGTAACGACCTACCCACTGAAGACGGTGCTCCACAGCCCCAACACAGCAGGGAGCATAGCAAAGTGAGCAGCTGATCTAGCAGAGTTCGACCTCAACTTCCTGTCACGCCACGCCGTCAAGAGCCAGGCGCTTGCGGACTTCATGGCGGAATGGACTCCGTCTCCATGCCACCCAGGGGGCCAAGACGACGGCGACCCGAAGCCCAGACCTCCAGTGTTGACGGGACCCCAATGGACACTCTACTTCGATGGCTCCTCGTGCAAGAAAGGTGCCGGAGCAGGGATCCTGCTCACCTCGCCAGCAGGAGAGCAGTTCAAGTACATGGTGCACCTCGACTTCAAGGCTACGAACAACATGGCAGAGTAAGAAGCCCTCATATTTGGGATGAGTACTGCTTTGTCTTTAGGCGTGCGGCAGATGCTAGTCAAGGGAGACTCCCAACTTGTCATCAAACAAGTCAAGCGTGAGTGTTCCTGCAATGATCCTCAGCTAGCTGCCTATCTTATCCATGTGCAGAAGATGGAGAAGGAGTTTCATGCCTTGGAGTTGTGCCATATCATTGCACCAATAAAACAGTAGCAGGCGACCTTTCAACAGGAGCCACTACATGGGCTCCGGTCCCTGAAGGCGTCTTTGAAAGGAAGCTACTGTGTCCAACAGCCTGGTCTACCGAACCAGGCGAAGGGGGCGAGTCCAGCACCTCGAAGCCGGCAGTCCCAGCGGTCCTGCATCCATGGCGCCCACCAAGGATCGTATCTGTCACCGGGGACTCCGTGCAACCTGGCGCCCGAGATCCAGAAGCTCAAGTAGGTCCTGATTCATGGATCACGGAGGTCCGGACCTACTTGAAAGACAATATCCTTCCCGATGAACATGTATCCGCTGAACGGATCGTTCGTATGGCTAAGAGATACACACTGGTAGATGGGGATCTCTACCGCTGTGGCGCCAACACATTGTAAAATCCCCAAAAAGTGGTAGCAAGAAATTAAGCACATGTACACTTAGGAAAAATGAGCTGAATTAAAACTTTGAATTATAACGGTGTAAGTTCAAAGTGAGGATTCAAACTTCCCAAAAACTTCCAACATGGAGATCTAAGTTCATAACTTGGGTCTTCATATTTCAAATATTCAACCTTCCAAATTTCAGCTCATTTGGAGGGGTTCTAATATTTGTTTGGAATTAAAAGAGGAAGCCCTCTAATCTGAAATTAAATTTCAGTTTCAAATTCCAATTTCCTCCATTTGCAAAAGTTGGTTCCAGAAATGTGTTCTTCACATTTGAATTAGCAGCCATGCCAAAATTCAGAAACATTGGAGTTGCATTGCTGTGTTTTTGGAACAATGCAAAAGGGATCATTCAAATTTCATTTTAAATTCAAATCATCAAACTTAGTTCAAACTTCACAACAGAATTGAATTAATTTGAATCCAGCAAATTCAAACCATGACTTTGAGGTGAAGTAAAGCAATCAAGTCTGAGTAGCTGTGCTGAAAATATCTGTGAAAATTTTGATTAAGAATTGAGGTGGTGGGACCCAGCAGTCAGCCACACAGAAGTGCTTAACCAACTCTGTTTCCCCTCGGCAGTTCACCGCGCGCCACCGAGCGACGGCCGCTCCACCGAGCTGCTTCCTCGCTTGTTCCCAACGTCAGCTCGTGCGCGTGGGTGATCAAAGCGGCAGCCCGGGTGCTCTTCTTCTCTTCTCCACATTACACCGCAGCTCCTCAGCCTCTCTGCTCGAACGCTTGCTGAAAACACCCTCCCGGCGGAAGACCTTTCGGCTCATCGACGCCCGGTGAGCTCGGCGTGGTTCTCACGGGACTGAGCAACGGGAAAGCAGCACCAGTTCTCCCTCCTGCTCTCCGAAGCCCTAAGCAGACGCTAGCACCGGTGGTTGGCTCCTGCAAGCTAGGATTTCTTTCGGACCTCCGGTGTTGATCACCTCTGCGCCGCACCATCGCCCGAAGGATTGACAGCCTTTCACTCTCGAACAAAAGGTTCCTGAGGTGTGTTAGGAACCCTTCTACCTTCCCTCCAACGAGTTCCTACTTTCTTAGCTCCGGCGCCGAGTAATTTGAAGTTTGGCGCCGGCGGTTCTTGAGAAGCCCGAGGACTCTTCGGGGAAATTCGTTGTGCTCTGAGTAGCTCCATGATAGATGAGCTTAGAGTAGCTCCTGCACACACTTGCGCAACTTTCCGAAGTCCTAGCAGCTCAAATGATCAAGTAGAGGTACGGGCACCGAGTTTTTATCGCCGCCGTCGTTTTGCGGGCTCGGGTCACCGGTGAGATCCCATCTCCGGGGATTTTCATGGAGAGCGGGCTATGGGTCGAAGTTGTCCATGCGTCACTGGTGCTGTTAGAGCAAACCCTAGCCCGAAAGACCCACTGCCGAGTGAGAACGAGGTCACCGAAGTGGAGTTGGACATGGCCGCCGGTGCGAGCACTGTTCCGGCCGTTGTCATCCGCCCCTGACCCAACCATCGTGTTCAGCACGGTGTAAAACTCATAGGCGGCAAGTTTGGTGAAGTTTGGACCACGGGAACCCCATCCTGGCGAGCCTCGCCGAAGAGCGCCGCCGCGGGATGCGCGGGCAGCGCGAGGTAGACGAAGGAGGGTTGGGTCCCACCGGTCAGCCTCTGTACCCGCACTGGGATCAGCCTATGGCACCGGATCGGGTGCGGCTGCACGGAAAATAACCCTTTGACCTCGGTGTTGCCGTTGTCTGAGTGGAAAGCGCCATGGGTGGGGCCCACGGCCAAAATTTAAACATTTCTTCATTTTTTTCAGATTTAGTGCAAACTTCAAATGACCAAAACATTCAGTAGGAATGTCCAAAATTTGTGAAACACATTTTGCTGGATTCCTCTCAATCAGTACTTGCAAAAATGCAAAGAAATTTATCTGAAGATCTCTGGAAATTTCTCCAAAATTCATCAAAATTAAATATTTGGGAATTAATTCCAGAAGATCCCTGTTATGGAATTTCTTCAAATTGGCCAGAAGATTCCTCATGATATTAGTGATCTTATGTAAAAATTTGAGATTCATTGAGGTTCATTTGCTAGGCCCAATTGCCTTCCAAAGTTCAGCCTTTATTTGAAAATTCAAATTCTAAAGAGAAACTTTTCAGAGCTCCTGTCCAACTTCAAAAATTCATATCTCCCTGTTGGTAGCTCCAAAAATGGT
Source organism: Neostapfia colusana (assembly GCA_030760725.1). Taxonomy (NCBI): domain Eukaryota; kingdom Viridiplantae; phylum Streptophyta; class Magnoliopsida; order Poales; family Poaceae; genus Neostapfia; species Neostapfia colusana. Next base: position 6,649,328 of record JASWHV010000012.1, on the reverse strand, counting down.
GAAACAAATTTTGTTAAAACCACGGAGACTTACTCTAATTAGATCTTCCACTGTTGGCCATGTTAAAACTCCAGATTTGGGCTCAAAATTCAGAGAAGCCTTGGACTTGTGGGAATTTTGGAGACCACAAGGTGCAATGAAATTTCTCCAAATTTTGCTCAGATCATCCTTAGAGAGCCTAGTATTCATTAGAAAAACCCCAAAGCCAATTAAGGAACCTAAATAACAGTAGATATAAATAGAAGTGAATTCTTATATTTCATTAGCACTTATACATATATTTTGCAACATCTCATATAGTGACCGAAGTTGAAGATACACCGGAGCCGTTGGACGTCCTCCCACCCGACGCTAACTTTCCTTTTGACTCGCAACCAGGCAAGCCCCGGTTTGCATTTAAGTACTTTTGCAAATTCTTCATTTGTATCACTGATGTTTAGGGTGAATGCTTGCATTAGAGTTAGGGTGATTGAAACCCCACTTGCATAACCTTTAAATCCTATGGAGGGTTGGGTAGTTTACAAAATCGACGAGTAGAGAATGCCATGCTAATGTTCTTAGGATCTCGGTAGAAGTCGAGTGGTTGGAATCTACTCGCGAGATAGGTAATTATCACACGGGATGAGAAGAGGTAGAGAATGGATTAAGTTGTGAAACTGAGACCCAGCAGGGGGGATAGGATGCAGTGAGCGGAGGTCTCACGTGCGTAGCCCTGTTGGTGTCGATTGAGGACCGAGCCATGTGCGGCCCTGCTGGACAAGTATCGAACAGTACCGGATGCATACTGGCATATGGGAACCAGGAAACTGATGTAATTGGTTAACCTGGGTGCCGAGGCTTACCCAACCGTTTTATAGGAGTGGGTTGAGGGTAGCAAGGTGTAAATCTGCCGGTGGGCATAGACACGCTCCATGCGGGGACCTCCTTCCCGTTACGGATGGACCGGTTTGGCATTTGGGTTGCCTTTGAAAGGTTGTTGCATACAAGAGTGGGAAGGTGTGAAGCACCAAACTTCTGAAAGTGGGTGTATGTGACGTGTTATCCGGGTGTGTCCTGATTGCAATCACCGTCCCTCACGGTTATTTGAGTACCCGCTTGTTCAGTGCACTGTGACGTAGTAAGAAGTGAAATAACCAACTGAAAATGCTGCTTTGAATTATTAATGTCTTAAAACCTTGTATGCTGTAGTTGTAGATCTAATTAAGTTTATCTTCCACTTTGGGCATCACCACATCGGAGGAAAGCATTTCTTGTTTGATTGTGGACTTCCGATGTGAGGGCTGCCTAAGGCTCATTAAAATGCTGCTATAAAACTGAAAGTAAGGACTAACATCTAGGTGTGTCTTTGATGCAAAGTCTTTATCCCATATTACTAATCTCTGCATGTAGAGTTCCATGACTAGGGTGTCGGTTAAGCCTTGCTGAGCCATCGTGCTCACGGTTGCAATATTTGAGCTGTGTGCAGGTGAGAGTTGTGAGGAAGGTTCCGAGGATGAGGGGTGATGACCCCATCGGGGTACACGGCCGAGCTGGAGCCCTGCATGCCGCCGTGATCTCCGGTTCTATGTTGCTAGTGTGTAGCGTCCCCGGGCTGGACGGCTGCACTTTTGCTTAGTTAGAATGAGAGAGTATCTATGTATAAGACTTCCGATGTATAATTATGTTTTGTAAAAAGACTTCCGCTGTTTTTATATCAAATAAAAGTTTGTATGTTGTTCATATTCTTTTCTTGTGTGCTGTTGGGTGCCGCATCGCACGGCACCGCCCTCTGCGATTCCGGAGTGGGTGAACCACGGGGTGATCCCCACACACGTCCTATTGCGGTGCATAATCCGGAAGAAGGGCTGCGAGCTACTCGCTGATATCCATGGAGACGAGTGAGAAAACCACGCTTCGTCCCGCACTTTGGTCGGTAAAGCCTTCCAGCATGGCTTCTACTGGTCGACAGCTCTCCTGGACGACGTCGAGCTGGTCAAGAGATGCAAGGCGTGCCAGTTCCATGCCAAGCAGATCCACACACCGGCGCAGACGCTGCAGATGATCCCGCCCTCATGGCCATTCGCAGTATGGGGCCTGGACATCCTGGGCCACTCCCCAGAGCCATCGGAGGGTACCGGTACCTCTACGTCACCGTAGACAAGTTCACTAAGTGGCCGGAAGCAACCCCTGTGGTAACCATTAACAAGCAGTCTGCAGTAAAGTTCATCAAGTCAATCATCTGCAGGTTTGGGGTCGCGAACAGGATCATCACCGACAACGGGATCCAGTTCACAAGTGCAGCATTCCAAGAATACTGTGAGGACCTTGGTATCCAGGTCTGCTATGCGTCCGTTGCTCACCCAGAGAGCAACGGCCAGGTCGAGAGAGCTAATGCTAAGATACTCAGGGGCCTCAGGACGCATATATATGCTGGCCTGGAAAAGCATGGCGCCAACTGGATTGATGAGCTTCCGTGCGCACTATGGGCTAGCTGGACATCACACAGCCAAGCCACAGGGGAGACTCCCTTCTTCCTGGTCTACCGAGCTGAGGCCGTCCTTCCTCCGAAGATCACCTTGGGCTCCCCTCGTGTCAAGCCATACGACGAAGCCACGCAGAACCAGATCCAGCTTGAAGATCTTGAGCTCGTCGACGAGCACAGATGGCAAGCAGCAATCTGGAATGCACGGTACTGCCAGGCGCTCTGACGTTACCACCAGCGGTCCGTGCGGAGCAGAGAGCTGCAGGTGGGCGACCTGGTGCCCTGGCGAATACTTTCCCGGGAGGGGTCCAACAAGTTTTTCCCCACTGGGAAGGTCCCTTTCAGGTGATGCAAGTATGCTGGCTAGGATGCGTCCGCCTGGTGATGGAGGATGGCGACCCGGTTCCAAAATCTTGGAACATTGAGCACCTCCGTAAGTTTTACTCGTAGCTTAGGGTAGGGCAGTCCTTTTTTTTGTAAAAGGGTCATAGTGCCTAGGACCAGTGCTCGGATCAACTAAACTCCCGGGGGGGGGGGGGGGGGGTCCGGCTACCCCTGTCATCCCGAAGTGGGTCATTGAACTCCTGTACAGCCTGGCTCCTCCTTTGTAGCACCATGATAAAGAAAACTCTTGCCCTACCTTATGCACGTTTACATTTTTGCAGCTTTAATTTCAAGCTTGCGTATATTTTTACGTGCCTCTCAATGTGTACATAGTTGTGTTTCTATGTGTCGCTCTTGTCCAATATTATGTTGTCTAGCTACAAGGTGGAAACGCCTCAGGCACCTGTGTTGTCTCCGAACCCCCTTGGTTACCTTCCTGCTAGGGTCCCGTGGCTCCAGAAGGTTGCCTCCCACTTCGGAGTGCCCTGCCAGCGGGAGGTTCAGGGTGTGTAGCCTGCTTAGCTTGTTCCTGTACCCTAAGTGTGCACCTTCTGACCTCTTCAGCACAGCACCCAAGTGCTGGAGGCCCGGATGGCACACCACCTTGGGAAGGATGGTAACCATGGTCCGGACACTACTACACTGAATTGCCCAGGACCCGTAGCTTAGCAGAAGACCATAAGCCATAATGGGGCCAGCGAACAGGGAAAATACAACTACACGGCACGGTTACCCCTTTCTTCTAGTGTTTTGTGCAGGCCACAGGGCTCTGGTCTGTGGGGTTGATTCCGGAACACCAGCTTTCCTAGGGGGCTACGATCGGACCCCCAAGGCTGGCGTCTCCCGAAGGGTCCGGAGCTGGTGTCTTGCGCCTTTTTGGCAGGCATTCCCAAACACTTGGGCTCACCTGCCAGGGGGCCATCACGACTGGTCAAGGCAAGGAATACGGCCGGACCCCTGCAACGCGCAACAAGGAAGTGGGTACATATCTACAGCAAGCAACAAGTGGCTGAAGGGTAAAAGACCAACAAAATGATTTTCATTCATCAACACAAAATTACAAGACAAGACACGAAAGACAAAAGAAAGGTACAAAAGGCTGGGGCCCGCCTAGGAGTTGCCCGCACAACGCCTAAACCGCTTGGCGATGAGGGCTCCTAAGTCTTTGACCTCAGACTGAGCTGCCGCCTATCTCGCAGCGACGGGTCCTTGGACGACCGGCTCCAGGGAGACATTGGGGTCCCAGCTTCGGAAGCAAGTCAACACATGTGTTTCCACCTCTTTAGCCAGGGCCTTTCCCTCTGCCTCCAGCTGGTCGACGACAATGTCTTCCAACGCCAAAATCTTCAAGCCTGCAGAGTCAAGCATAGGGAGCACTTGGCTCATCTCCTGCGAAGGCTCGCCGGCGCGCACCTGGCTGAAGCCGAAGGGTACCAGTGCTGACTCGGTGCCGCCCAGGAAGTCCCAGACTTGCTGGACCACCGCTGTGCGTGAAGCCCGGAGCTCCTGAAGCTCACGCCATGCTGTGGGCAGGGCTGCTGCGTCACTTTTGGAGAGTCTTCTCTCCCTGGCAGCTAACGCCACCTCCCGGGCATCAAGCTCACGGGCGCGGCGCTGCAGTCCCTCCTCTCGGAACAAAGCATCGAATTCTGCAGCCAAGAGGTCTGGCGCTCCTTCATCTGCCTCTCCCGCTCCTTGTTCAGAGAGGCCTGCTGACGATCCAAGTCGTCTGCCCGAGACTTCAGCTCGGCCTGCTCCTGCTGCAAGCAGGATAAAGACTCCTCCTCCTTCTCCACAAGCTTGCGCTCACGCTCGCCTACTGCGATCTCACATTGAGCCAGCACTAGCCGTAGCTCCACCAGCATTGCGAGGCGACCGTTGGCCGCCTGGTGGGCCTCCTTGGCTTCTGCCCAGAGATTTTTGTATTGCTCGTCCAACTGATCAACCAGGTCCCACTGCTGGTTGGTTTCTGCTTCTCCCGCAAGCAAGCCTCCTTCGTCTCCAACCTCCTCCGTGTCTCCTGGGTCCGGAGGTTGATCAACCTTTCCCAACCAACGAGGCGCTCCTCCTCCTGCTGAATGGATTCCCGCTCTTGGTTCAGCGCCAGCTGAACTCGGCGGAGGCTTGCGTGAGCCGAGGCCACAGCCTCGGACAAGGGGATTCGCTCGACACATGCCTGAGCCTTCTGAGCATCATCGTCCGGGATGTCGATGGCCGTCGGAGTAGGCACCAAGATGCAGGGACCCAGAGAAGTTTCGGCTTGGTCCAGAAGGAGGCGGGTGTGCTTCCGGCTGGGGAGTACTATCCCCTGGGGTAGGGGCCGCAGCATCTGACACGCCCTCGTCGACGACAGGGGCAGACTCGTCGCCATGAGCCGGCGGGGCCTCGTCAGCCACAGCTGGCCTGGAACAAGGCCCCGGAGCCTGGACCGATGGAGTATCCTGGCTGGAGCCCTCCGCACCAGGGGCCGCCGGGGAGATATCTACAGAAGAGGCAGGCGGCGTGGACGTCGCCAGCGCTGGAGGGTCCGCACCCTGAGCTGGAGCAGTCCCAGAAGCCGCCGGCGGATCGATGGACACCCCGGGCACCGGAGCGCTCCCAGGAGCACTTGCGGATGGAGCCCTACGCAAAGAACAGGGTTCAGCAAACAACCTCAAAGCATAACCAAATGCAGCAAGGGCTGGCCTCGGATGATCTACTTGGGGCCGTTGAAGCGCCATGAAGCGGCTTGGAAACGCTTGCCCGGGCCTCCGGAGCAACCGGACCCCCCGGCAGCAGCCGGCCTCTTCGTCGACGGTGGAGGCGCTGGATTTGTAGGAGCCCCCTCTGCGGGCATGGATGCAGGACTGGCCACGCTGCCTCCAGTCACGCCCTCCGGTTCAACCTCGGGGGCACTTGGGGCTGTCGCAGGCGCCACGGGGACGCATGCCGAGATGAAGCTCCCGTCTGCGTGCATCAGTTTCCGCTTCTTCCCGGGGGATCTAGGACAGGGGGCCGCCGGCGCCTTCCCCTTCCCCTTGTCCAGGCTTGGAGCAGAGGAAGTCGGAGCCGCAGAGCCTAGCACAGCAGTACTTGGAGCAGCAGGGGCCGGAGCGGAGGAAGCAGCCCTCCCGTCGCCCGCTCCAGTCACCCCGGGGATCGCTACTACTCGTGAAGCATCGCCAACCTGCCGGGGAGCGATGTCGATGTCGTCCAGCGTCAGCATCGTATTCAGGAGCCGTGACCTCAACTCCTGGTCCATGAAGATGGGCAAGCACGATGATGGTGGGTTGATGAGATCGTCGGAGACACTGCCAGTCCCAACATCGACGCATAGCTTCCCCAACATGGCGTCCAGGAGCTCCTTTTCAAGTTGGTCCCCGGACCACGCTCCAGGAGAGACGAATCATTCTCGCTGGTGTACATCCAGGCCGCATGGCAACGGTTCTAGAGGGGAGCGATGTGCCGGCCCAGGAAGTCGACCAACACCATCAGCAAAGACAATCCCTTGTCCGCCAGGAGCTTAATCCTCGCCAGCACAGGGGAGTAGGCGCTCTGAAGTTTGGGCAACTTCTCCCAGCTGCTCCGCGTGGTCGAAGGGAGGAAGTCGGAAGATCCAGCCGGTCGGGGGCACTGGTCTTCATGATGACCCAGTCATCCCTCCTGTTCTCCCACTTGTTGGGGGGCGAGGGGAGAGATGTATGTCGCCACAGATCTGGTGCGGTGTTGGAAGTAGTAGGCGCCCAGGAAGCTTGAGCTCCTCCCCGAAGACCGCAGGACGAAGAACACCCGGAACAGCCGCACCGACGGCCGCACCCCCACGAACATATCGCAGAGTGTGGCATCAGGTGCTGCAGCTGAAGCCCGTAGAACTCCAGCAGGGTCAGGAAGAAGGAAGAAGTGGGGAAGGTGAGCTCCGCCATCATGTACCCGGTGAAGAAGACGACTTCGCCGGTTTGGAGATCTACGAGCGGGAGGGATCCGCAGCGAATCTGATAGGAAGATGAGTCCTGATCTTCCGAGAGGTAGGGTAAACTTGATTGGGTGGAGATCTCGAGGTTGATGATCCAAGGCTCCGAACAAACGAAACCCCGCAATCACTACACCACTGCTCCGTTGGTTATCACCCGTGTCACATGAATGACCTCACCACGAAGGCTTATCCCTGCAAGCGCAATCAAGAACACAAGCAAGAACAGAGAAGTTGCAATCAAAACTGAATTGATCACGAATTTGGGGTCTCACAACCGATGATCGGTGACACTGTTCAATGACAGATTGTAACTAAGCAAAACCCAGCTGTTTGTGACGGCAGCTAGGGGGTATAAAGGAGGTGGAGGACGACCAGGGGGGTGCTGGGGTCGTGACCTAACCCTAAGACACGTACATAATGGACTTGGACTCGATATAAGGCCCAATGGCCCAACTAGGTGATGCAACACCCTGACAGACTCTAAACTTTATATTGTTTCGAAGTTTCCCGTTGCCTCCGAGTGAATTTTGACGTGGAGCCAGTTCCATTGGAAATTTTATCCTCTCAGCTTTCCGTGCATATGTAGAACGTCAAAACGGAGTCCGTATGCCTCCTGTGCATCCATTTTAAGGTGGACTGCTCCTGGGCCCGAGTTGGACTCGAGTTTGAGTTGGGCTCGGTCTCTAACTTCTTGTTGGTGTATTTTCTGGCCCTCCACGCCTCCAAACCCCTCTCCATATATCTCCATGTCCTCTCCATGGTTCCTAATCATAATTAATCCATTAGGTAGCAACATACTCTCAAAATTCACATATAAAGAATTGTTCAGGAACGAGCTCACCTCTAAATTCAATTTTCGGGCTCGAGCTCTAGTAATTGGACCTTGCATGTCTGCAGGAGTGATGTCCACATCATCCCCCCCCCCTCTTGCATTGGAGTCGTCCTCGACTCAAGCTCATCTTCTCCTCCCAAGTATGGCTTCAAATCTGAAATGTTAAATGTGGGACTAACCCCAAACTCGGGAGGCAACTCAAGTTTATATGCATTGTCATTTATCCTCTTAAGAACCTTAAAAGGTCCAGCAGCACGTGGCATGAGTTTGGACTTTCTCAAATCCGGGAACCTATCTTTTCTCAAATGAACCCACACCAAATCACCGGGTTCCAATTTTACCTCCTTTCTACCTTTACTAGCAGCAATGCGATACTTTTCATTCATTTTTTCAATTTGTAACTTAGTAGTTTCGTGCAACTTAAGAATAAATTCAGAACATTGTGTAGCATCTAAGTTCACAATTTCAGTATGTGGTAAAGGTAGCAAATCAATTGGAGCACGAGGATTGAAACCATACACTACCATAAACGGACTTAACTTGGTTGTGGAGTGAATAGACCTGTTATAAGCAAACTCAATATGTGGCAAACACTCCTCCCACAACCTCAAATTGTCTTCCAAAATAGCCCGCAACATAGTAGATAAGGTACGATTAACTACCTCCGTTTTCCCATCAGTTTGTGGATGACAAGTAGTAGAAAACAGCAACTTTGTTCCCAATTTATACCATAAAGTTCTCCAAAAGTGACTCAAAAACTTAGCATCCCTATCAGAAACAATAGTATTGGGAACACCATGCAAACACACAATCTCATTAAAGTACAAATCAGCAACATGTGAAGCATTATCGGTCTTGTGGCAGGGTATAAAATGAGCCATTTTAGAGAAACGATCAACAACCAAAAAGACACTATCCTTCCCCATATTTGTTCTAGGCAATCCTAAAACAAAGTCAATAGAAATATCCTCCCAAGGTGCACTAGGAACCGGAAGAGGCATATAAAGACCATGTGGGTTAAGTCGAGACTTAGCTTTGTTGCATGTCCTGCAACGTGAAACGTAGTGCTCCACATCACGCCTCATTCGTGGCCAAAAGAAGTGAGCGGCCAGCACATCCTCTGTCTTTTTAACACCAAAATGTCCCATCAAACCACCTCCATGCGCTTCCTGCAACAACAAAAGACGAATAGAGCTAGCTGGAACACACAGCTTGTTAGCACGGTAGAGAAGGCCTTCACGCAGCAGGAATTGTTGCCACCTTCTTCCCTCTCTACAATTTTCAAAGGCATCTTTAAAGTCCGAATCAGTAGCATATATCCTCTTTATGGTTTCCAAACCAAAGATTTTATGAGAAAGTTGAGATAGTATGGTATAACGTCTAGATAAAGCATCGGCAATCACATTGTCTTTCCCTTTCTTATGTTTAATGATGTAAGGAAATGATTCTATGAACTCAATCCATTTAGCATGACGTTTGTTCAGATTAGCTTGTCCTTTAAGATACTTCAAAGACTCATGATCTGAATGTATGACAAATTCTTTAGACCATAGGTAATGTTGCCAAGTTTGCAAGACACGCACTAAAGCATAAAGTTCTTTGTCATATGTAGAATAATTCGGCGAAGGCCCATGCAATTTTTCACTAAAGAAGGCAACAGGTTTACCTCCTTGAATTAGCACTCCTCCAATGCCAATGCCGCTCGCGTCACATTCAAGCTCGAAGGTCTTCTCAAAATCAGGAAGTTGCAGCAATGGTGCTTGTGTGAGCTTCGACTTGAGAACATCAAAATCTTGTTGTTGTGCTGGTCCCCATCGAAACGGCACTCCATGCTTTGTCAACTCGTGGAGAGGTGCCGCAATGGTGCTGAAATCCCGCATGAAACGCCGGTAGAAACCTGCGAGACCAAGAAAACTCCGAACCTGCGTGACCGTAGTCGGAAGTGGCCAGCTCGTGATGGCAACAATCTTTGCCTCGTCCACCTCAATGCCCTGCGAAGTAACAACATACCCAAGAAAAGACACACGATCGGTGCAAAAGGTGCACTTCTCAAGGTTACCATATAAACGTGCATCGCGCAAGACATTAAAAACAGCACACAAATGTTCAAGATGCTCATCATATGACTTGCTGTAAATAAGGATATCATCAAAGTAAACCACCACAAATTTACCAATGAAAGCACGTAAAACCTCATTCATCAACCTCATGAAAGTGCTGGGCGCATCAGTTAAACCAAATGGCATGACTAACCATTCATAAAGTCCGAATTTAGTTTTAAAAGCAGTTTTCCGTTCATCACCTAAAGCCATACGAATCTGATGATACCCACTACGCAAATCAATCTTGGAGAAAATAACAGAACCACTTAACTCATCAAGCATGTCATCCAATCTAGAAATAGGATAGCGATAACGAATGGTAATGTTATTGATGGCTTTACAATCAACACACATGCGCCAAGTGCCATCTTTTTTTGGAACCAAAAGAACAGGAACAGAACAAGGACTAAGACTCTCACGAATGTACCCGCGGTCCAAAAGATCTTGGACTTGTCGCTGAATTTCTTTAGTCTCGTCGGGGTTGGTCCTGTAGGCAGCACGGTTTGGCAAGCTCGCCCCTGGAACCAAATCAATCTTGTGCTCAATGCCTCGCACAGGTGGTAATCCAGGGAGTATCTCTGATGGAAAAACATCCATATATTCCTGCAAAAGGTTAGCAACAGCAGGTGACAAGACAATCGATGTATCCTTAATGGAATATAAAGCATGTTTGCACACTAAAGCATAGCAAGTTCCATTAGAGGCATATAAATCATCAAGATCAGATTTAGTTGCAAGCAAAATAGGATTTTTCAACTTAATAGGTTGCTGAATTTCAGAATTGAAAACACCCTTTTGCTTAGCATTATTCTTTTTCTCCTGCTCAAATTGTACAATTTTAGTGGGACTCATAGGAAGCAACACAATTTTCTTGCCCTTATGCATGAGAGTATACTTATTAGATCGACCATGGTGAATAGCATCAGTATAAAACTCCCAAGGACGTCCCAACAAAAGAGAACAAGCATCCATAGGTACCACATCAAAATCAGCAAAATCATGATAAGAACCAATGGAAAAATGTATCCTTGCTGTTTGTGTTACCCTAACCTTACCATTGTTGTTAAACCATTGAATGTGATAAGGGTGGGGATGCTCCCGTGTGGTCAAGCCAAGCTTCTTGATCACCTCAACATTCACCAAATTGTTGCAGCTGCCACCATCAATGATGGTATGTACATGGCAGTCCTTGACGACGAGAAACATGTTGAAAAGGTTGTGACATTGGCGGTTGTCGTCCTCTCGAACCGTGGCACTCAAAGCTCGCTGCACAATCAAAGTCCTATAGTTGTTTGTCGCAGATGTACCAAGAACCTCCTCAGCACCATCATCCGAACCTGAAATGTTAGTTGCAATAATATTTTCATCTTCAATATCAGAAGCACTAACATACCCACCATCAGCAGTGGCAATGATCGCCCGTTTGCTGGGGCAATCTCGTTGCATATGGCCAAGTCCCTGGCAGCGGTGGCACTTGATGTCGGAGCTGCGACTTGTCGAAGTGTTGGGTGCAGCCGCCTTTGCTGCAACACCTGGAGGCATCTGGGACTTGCTTTTATCTTGTCCTCGTTATGTAGAAGGTGCGATGCTGCTGCGTACAACACCCATGGAGGGTGGTGTAGAATCACGTACGCTCGAGGAGGGCGCTGCTTTGGATGGCACCGGAAATTGTCGTGGCGTGAAGGTGTTGTTCCGCCGCTGCTGTTGGCGACCCTGCACTTCTTTTTCCGCTAACATGGCAAGTTGAAATAAACGTTGAATAGAATGATATTCCTTGTAGTCAACTATGTCCTGGATCTCACGCCGCAAGCCCCATAAAACCTAACAATTTGGTCTTTCTGATCCTCAACTACCCCACAACGAAGCATACCTTTCTGCAACTCTTGGTAGTACTCTTGGACAGTCATGTTACCCTGATCAAAGCGCTGCAATTTCTTAAGAAGATCACGTCTATATGAAGGAGGAACAAACCTAGCACGCATATCTTGTTTTAACGCAGCCCATGTCTGTGGTGCATTACGTGTATTGACAAGTTCATTCCACCAAATTATAGCAAAATCTTTAAACTCACTAGTGGCTTGTCTAACTCTATGTCGCTCAGGAACAAGATGAGAGCTAAATTTTTGTTCTACCATCATATCCCAATCCAAGTAAGTCTCAGCATCATAAGATCCATAAAATGTTGGAATAGAAAACTTAATCTTAGCATAAGGATCATTATCTTGTTCAGGAGCTTGAGGACGAGGTCTACCTCCCATACCTTGACGATTTCGTCGAGGGCGACGGCGCTGCTGTGCATCAAGCTCATCGTTATTGAAGTCATCCGCTGTGTCGTAGTGAGCATGTGCATCACCATCAAGGATGATAGAGGGTGTAGCTTGTTGGGGAAGACGAGTCTCCATCTCGTCCAACCGTGTGGTCAGACCAGCAACACTTGTATGGAGCCTCTGAAAGGTGGCTGTTGTAGTGGTCTGGTAATTGTTGAAAGCTTCGGTCATTGCCCGCATCATGTCCGTTAGTTCCATATGGGACACGCACTCATCATCATCCAGAGGTGTAGAACTAGAGGTCTTATCCATAGGCTTCTTTCCTGTCATTGTTAGTACAAAACAGAAACGAAGACAAAAAGATCGTGAAGAACCCTATTACTACGCTCTCCGAAGTGGGTGGAAAATCGATCAGTAAGATGCGTCTTACCCCGCTCTTACAAGTTTCTTACCGGCACTGCAGGTGGCCAACGGTGACCGGTGTGAAGGAAGCAGAGAGTGGGTGTGATTGCAAAGGTTACCTGTTCTGCTCGAGAGAAGGTGGAGTTTGGAAGGCTCAAATGCAGTATATGTATGTGGCACACAAGTTAGTAACAGATAGCAATGCTGAATAAGTGTCCAAAGAATTTCACCTAGTTGCTGGCCTAATAATGTATTAGAACAGTTGTGGCAACAAGCAAGGACAAGGATGAATGATGATGAACAACAAGGATAATATCAGCAAGTATCCAGCACTCGCACAGAAATAGCACACCCCTTAGCCTCCTGTTTTTGTCTTGAAGCACTAGTAGAAATCAAAATCTTTTTTTTTCTTCTCTTTTTTTGATATTTTTTCTCAACCAGGGGCACAAGAATTGAAACAACACCAAGTATTAGCTCAAACCGATGAAAGATGAGATCGGCACAAATTCAGGAGCAATTGGAAAAACTGGTGCTGGATCTTCGGAATTCGAAACGAGGGCCTTCTTAATTTTTTTTAATTTTTTCTGAAAACACTGTATGTGGACTTTTTCGAGACCTTTCTGGGGAAAAAATGCGCCTCTCGGAGTTACGAGCGAAAAGTTATGCCCGTTTTAAGGAGGATACCCCGAATCAGGTTTTGGTGGTGGTGGAAACTGCAACAGAAACGAATCGGTGGATGGAATTCTTTTGTAGATTGGTTTTTTGTAGATGGCAGCGGATGGAAGAAACAAAACTGAACCAAAACAAATCTAAACCAGCACCCAGACTCAACCTAGGACACGAACTCAGAACTACGGACTCCGAAACTAAATTGTGCAAAAGGTTTAGCGGGGGTTGTAGGTCAGGGAAACTAATTTTTTTTTGTGGCTTTTTGTGGATGATAGGACTGAAACAAAATAAATCTAAAGGGCACACAAGTATACCTCACGGTGAACCTGGAAATCTGATACCAATTGATAGGAGGATGAGTCCCGATCTTCCGAGAGGTAGGGTAAACTTGATTGGGTGGAGATCTCGACGTTGATGATCCAAGGCTCCGAACGAACGAAACCCCGCAATCACTACACCACTGCTCCATTGGTTATCACCCGTGTCACACGAATGACCTCACCATGAAGGCTTATCCCTGCAAGCACAATCAAGAACACAAGCAAGAACAGATAAGTTGCAATCAAAACTGAATTGATCACGAGTTTGGAGTCTCACAACCGATGATCGGTGACACTGTTCAATGACAGATTGTAACTAAGCAAAACCCAGCTGTTTGTGACGGCGGCTAGGGGGTATAAAGGAGGTGGAGACGACCAGGGGGTGCTGGGGTCGTGACCTAACCCTAAGACGCGTACATAATTAACTTGGACTCGATACAAGGCCCAATGGCCCAACTAGGTGATGCAACACCCTGACAGACTCTAAACTTTATATTGTTTCGAAGTTTCCCGTCGACTCCCAGTGAATTTTAACGTGGGGCTAGTTCCATTGGAAATTTTATCCTCTCAGCTTTCCGTGCATATGTAGAACGTCAAAAACGGAGTCCGTATGCCTCCTGTGCATCCATTTTAAGGTGGACTGCTCCTGGGCCCGAGTTGGACTCGAGTTTGAGTTGGGCTCGGTCTCTAACTTCTTGTTGGTGTATTTTATGGCCCTCCACGCCTCCAAACCCCTCTCCATGTATCTCCATGTCCTCTCCATGGTTCCAAATCATAATTAATCCATTAGGTACCAACATACTCTCAAAATTCACATATAAAGAATTGTTCAGGAACGAGCTCACCTCTAAATTCAATTTTCGTGCTCGAGCTCTAGTAATTTGACCTTGCATGTCTGCAGGAGTGATGTCCACATCAGAATCCTCCCGTCGTATTGAGGTGCCTGCCAGCCGATCAGGCACCTCACGCGCCCCACATCGCTAATGCTTCGGAGACGAGACTCTCGGAGATTCGTTGCCATTGGAGAAGGAAGAGAAGCAAGGAAGCAAGGCGTCCGGAGCAGAAGGATGGAAGGAGAGGCACAAGGAAGCAAATGAAGGAGCAGACTCCTGCCAGCCGCAGAGGGTCTCTTTATTTGCCCCTGACTCTTCGGAAACTGCCGAGCGCGACGTGCCGGATGAATCGCGCCCGCATCGGCTATACCCCTGAGGGCAGAGGCGCCAGGCACACTCGGTAGACAGTGTGTGCAAAAAATGCTACGGTTCCGATGGATAAAAGCAGTTCCCCGAGAAAGTCTGACAAGAGGAAGAGCAGGGATCGTGTTGAGAACCATCGCAAGTAATGTGGCAGTTGGGCGCTTTTCACACTCCCACGACACTCCAACAGTAAAGAGACACCTGTCCGTGACATCAAGTGAGTCTCTTCGACTGAAGCAAGGTCAGAAGACCACCACATGGGGTTTTTGATGGGGGCTCCATCCACAAGAGCCTTCGTCTCTGTCCAGATGGGCCCAGGGGACACTGTTGGTACCATCAAGACCGGGTACCCCCGCGTGTAAGAGCAAAAGAAGACATACGCCAGCACGTATGCACCAGCATGGGACCACTCATAAGAAGGCGCGCGCCCTAGGCCTCGGGCCCGACCACCTGCTAAGGAGGGCTCCGAGGCTGCCACGTGTCTAAAGGCTCCGAGCCTCACTACCGGCCGAGGATGGCTCCGGGGCCGCCATGTGTCCGTTGGTGCCGAGCCCGACCTCCCGACAGGGAGGGATCCGGCGCTGCCACGTGTCCCGGGACATCCAAGCTACGTCTTCCACCAGGAAGAGCTCCGGAGGTGCCACGTGGCCTACAGCTCCGGGTCCGACCTCCATCATGGGAGGTCTCCGGTGCTGCCACATGGGCAACAGCTCCAAGCATCCTTTTCTGCCAAGGATAGCTCCGGAGGGGCCACATGTCCTACGGCTCCGGGCCCGACCTCCAGCATGGGAGGGCTCCGGTGCTGCCACATGTTCAGCAGCTCCGGACCCCTCGCTATTCCGCAAGTCTGCTCTGGTGATGACGCGTGTCCCGGGGGTCAGCCACCAGGATGCCGCGCTGACAAGTAACGGGCAGATAGCCAAGGAGTGAAGAGGAGGGTGCACTGTCAGGCCGTGCATTCAAGGCTCGCGCCTTCCCCAGAAGCATACCACACGACATACGCCTCCATTCTCCGCCCGTTCACCATTACGGTGACGAGACAGGGTGGCGAGGTGTGACGGCAGAACAGTGCACTTGGCTGACATTTTGTGGAAGCATCAACTCACGAATAGCTTTAATCTCTTCTTCATCAACCTCCACGCCCTGAGCTGAAACAACAAAACCAAGAAAGACTCCCTTGTTGGTGCAAAAGATGCACTTGGCAAGGTTAGCATACAAGTATTCCTTTCTCAAAACAGCAAGCGCACACTTTATATGTTCAACAAATTCGTCAAGAGTCTTTCTTTAAATCAATATATCATCAATGTAAACCACAACAAACTTTCCAATAAAGCTCTAAGAACATGATTCATCAATCTCATAAAAGTAATAGGAGCATTTATCAATCCAAAAGGCATCACCAACCATTCATATAAACCAAACATTATTTTGAAAGCTGTTTTCCACTCATCACCTTCTCTCATTCAAATTTGGTGATAACCACTTCTTAAATCAATTTTTGTATATATTACAGCACCACTAAGCTCATCAAGCATGTCATCAAGCCTAGGAATGGGATGTCTATACCTTATTTTGATGCTATTTATGGCTTGACAGTCAACACACATTCTCCATGAACCATCCTTCTTTGGAACTAAAATAACAGGAATTACACAAGGTGAGAGGCTTTCCCTTTTATATACCCTTTATCGATGAGCTCCTGTACTTGGCGATGAATTTATTTTGTTTCCTCCGGATTGGTGTGGTATGGTGCACGGTCAGGAAGTGAAGCACCAGGAACAAGGTCAATTTCATACTCAATTCCCCTCTTTGGTGGTATCCCTGGTGGTACTTCTTAAGAAAACACGTCTTCATATTCCTGTAATACATCAAAAACAACACATGGCAATGTAGTGGATAAGTCGTCAGTTGTAAGAAAATTGTCCTTGTACGGGAGTACAAGGAACATGGCATTGGGTTCACTCAATTCTTTTAAATCCCCTTTTGTAGCTATCATTACTAAACCCTCTTTTCTTTTTAGCTCGGTTCTTTGCGGCTGTGGGGTTTTATTTGGCCGTGGAGGCACTATCTCATTATTTTTGTGAGTCACTCGCCAGTAGTTCTCACTCTCTCACTGTTTTCTTTTTAGATCATCCTTCACAATTTCCTCCGGTGTTAATGGATGTAAAGTGAGACGCTCTCCATTGTACATAGAGATAAGATTGTTAGCACGACCATAAATCTGAACATCACGATCATATAGCCATGGTCTTCCTAACAATAGCTGGCATGCGTGCATAGGAACAATATCACATTCCACTTGGTCTTTATATTTCCCAATAGAGAAAGGAACAGTCACAGTGTTGATGACGCGTAGTGCTCAACAATCATTAAGCCATTGCATCTTGTATGGGTTAGGATGACGCTGCTGTTTGAACCCCCATTTTTTCCACCAATTCTTGACTTGCAATATTATTGCAGCTGCCATTATCAATAATAATTATGCATACTTTGTCTTTGATCATACCTCTGATGTGGAAAAGATGGTGTCGCTGTCCATTGACAGCAGTAATGAAAGTGCATCTAGGCATCCCTTGTGGGTTTTTGTTGATTTATGACAAACAAATGAGACCCTAACAAAATTGTTGAGATGAGCGCAGGTTCTTAAAGAAATTTGGAAGAAAGCGCAAAAAGAAAGGAGAATGAGGATCCAAATTCATAAGAGCTCAGGAGTTGAAAAGATTATATTACTTGGTATGGAGTGTGTTGGAGAAACACACCCCAAGAGCTCAAGTGAAAGAAATCACACTAACTGCACAAAAATCAGCATGTGCAGACTAGTCCGATATCAACCGGACTAGTCTGATTTCTCTCTTACTAGTAAACGGACTAGTCTGATTTTGTATATGGATAGACAACAGACTAGTCCGCACTCTTACAGACTAGTCCGGTATCTCACAACACTTAGGGTTTTCCACACGCTGCACACCGGATTAGTCCGGAGTCCACCACGGACTAGTCCGGACATCGAAAACCCTAACGGTAACCTTTGGAAGATATGTACGGCCATACTACCCTATCACTCGACCCCCTGCACTGTCACACCTCCCAAGAGCCCAAAATTCACATCACTCCACACATTCTAACCCAAAAAGGATCAAATCTTTGAGGATTAGCAATTGATCAAAGGAGAGACTTGTTCTACACATCTTGAGCTCTTGGGTTTAATCTCTCACACACTCTTGTTCATTTATCGTTCATCTTTTGAGTGTGTTTGGTGGTAGTCATTAATTGTAATTCTTGGGGAGCCCTCAACCTGTGAGAAGGCCCCTTGAATGATTTATTTGCCCTTTGTGATTAGTGGAAGAGAATCGGCCTTCGTGGTGATTCGACGAGGGTAGGTTGGTGAAGACCCGGTCCTTCGTGGACTCCTCAACGGGGACGTAGATTTCCTTCGTGGAATCGAACTTCGGGATAAAAACTTGTCTCTTGCTCTTGTTCATTTATTGTTCATCATATTCTTGGGTTTACTTAATCTTGTGTAATTCACGTTGAAACATTGAAACTAAAGTTGATCTCTGTCATTCATTATTTTACTGTTATAATACATCTAAGTTCCCAATTAATTTCCGCTGCATAGGGTACTAGAAGTGAAAATATTGATCAACCATGATCTTTCTAGTCCACGCATACCGGACTAGTCCGCACAGTACCAGACTAGTCCGATTTGTCTCTGACTAGAAAATGGACTAGTCCGCACTCTACCAGACTAGTCCGATTTCCCTGTATTTGATAAATCTATTAAGTGTTTTAGGGATTAAAAAAGAATCAAAAAGCCTATTCACCCCCCTCGAGGCTACATTCAATTGGTATCAGAGCCAAACTCTTCAAAAGAGACTCACCGCTCGAAGAGACGATGTCGGACATCAAGGATGTACACAAGAAGATCGACGATGAAAAGGGTGATGATGAAAGAACTCAAAAGCTAAAGAAGCTACTCGACGCCATTCAAGACAGTGAGGACGATGATGAGGAGGTGCTCCAACTCAAGGCTCTTCTATGGAATGTAAGGGCCTAAGTTTTTGACACATATTCAAAATGTTCATCACCACACACACACCTCATTTGAAGAAACTTGATGAACACATTTGAAGAACAAGTAAACTCCATCAACATGTTAATTAGAGGATAAACTCACAAAATGCAAAAATGGCATTTCCCCACATGCATCATATAGGGGCTGGGCATATGTAAAACTCCTACACCTTGTTAGGAATGTCCATGCCAAGTTTCACCCAAATTCAAAACCTTTTTGAAGTCCTTTTAGGTATAGCTAGAAAGAGGGTGGTTTGAACTCAAATTCAAATTCAAACTGTTTTCATCCCATGAATTCAAAAGTGGGAGGCATATTCTTACTCAGCACATTTTTGTGAGCTCACACACCAATTTTCACTCCACTTGGAGTTGATCTTGACATGAGCTAAGTTTAGCAAATTCAAACCTTATTTGAATTTCAAACTGCTTATGTGCTGAAATTTAGTCAAACACAAACAAATTTGAATTCTATCCCATTCAAATGGCTCAGGGGTAGATAATTCAAATCACCATGGGTATAAGGGGGATTACTGTTTATAACAGTGAGAGGGAGTTAATTTCAGAGGTTAAAAAGGAGGTGGGACCCACATGTCAGACACTGAAGCAAATTCAACCGACTGAAACTTCAGCACTCGGGTTATCGGGCTTCCTCCGAGGGCGCCACCGAGGGAAGCCGGGCGCCACCAGCTGCTTGCTCCCATGCGCGAGTGCCGGGGTCGGTTCTGATCCCCTTCTTAAGGCGCTCCACGCTCTCTGCCGAAGCAACCCTCGTCTGCTTTCTTCTCGCGTGCAAACACCGAGCGGCGCCCTCCGCTACCTCGGCTCGATCGGGAATCCGGCCGAATCGACCGTGCCATCTCTCCCCAAGCTGCTAAACCGCACCCTGAGCTCCGCACACACCTCCCCGACCCGGAAACAAGCGAGTTCCGGCCTTCCTTGCCCGAGAATGACCGCCACAGCGGCGACCAAGCTTCAGCCGACGATCGGGTGATCGTGGACAGCCCTCCACAGGGGTTCTCACGGTCAAGCGATCCAGGCCACGGGAGCGTGCTGTGTTGGTGCTGCTCCCATCCAAGACTCAAGCCACGCCATGAAGCATCAGCAGTGAATTTCAAGTTTTTCACTTCGGCGAGTTCTACCAAGCGGCCGGTACGGTTTCTTCAAATTCTTCCTCTCTGATCCTCCATAGGTCGTCAAACTCTGCACATAGGCGCTTGACTAGCCGGCGATCATCTTTGCTTTAGGATCCGTCGCATGGAAACACCTCGGAGCAATGTATTCCGAGCTTTACCGAGCGTGTTCTTCGCGGAACCAATCGGGTGCACGATGCCGAGCTAGTTGCCGTAGATTCCTAGCTAATCCATGGCCTTGCCGAGCTTTGCGATCACCCACTGGTTCTGTAGAGCTAGTCGATCAAGGTTTTGGCGGGCTAGGGACCCCGGCCGACGCTGCCGAACTTCAACCGAGGCCGCCACACGTCGTCGGCCGTCTTCCGATCATCGGAAGCCCCAGAACACCTCACCATCGTGTTCCTCGATGTCGCATGCGCCCTGGCGGTGAGTTTTAGCCCATACGGTGGCCGGAACCGGCGAACCGGTGAGCAACAGTCAGCTCCGGCGAGCTGGGGGCGCGGGCGAGAGAAAAATGGCCGGAGGAAGAAGAAGCCGGTGGGTCCCGGCTGTCAGCGGTGGAAAGATTTAAAACTGGGATCTGCTGTGGCCCGGATCGGGTGTGGCTGCGCGCAAAGGACTCAGTAGCCGCGTGTGTCAACCGATGAGGAGCTGACACGTAGCCCCGGGTCCCACGCGCAGTGATTTGAACTTTTCCCGATTTTCACATTTCATTCAAACTTCAAATCCTCATAACTTTGGCTAGGAAACTCCAAATCGAGTGAACCAAATTTTGTTGGATTCAGATCTCTGAGAACTTTCTAGAAAATCAAGTTTCACTTCATGAAAATCCTTATTTCTCCAGAACTAATTCTTCAAACATTAAACTGTTTAGAGGGTAGGTTGAGAGCTTGAGGTGTAAATCGGCTGGCGGCACTGAGATGTG
Source organism: Neostapfia colusana (assembly GCA_030760725.1). Classification (NCBI taxonomy): domain Eukaryota; kingdom Viridiplantae; phylum Streptophyta; class Magnoliopsida; order Poales; family Poaceae; genus Neostapfia; species Neostapfia colusana. The sequence continues at coordinate 6,628,614 of JASWHV010000012.1, read as the reverse complement.
CGTGCAGAGACCTCTTGCTCGGGACGATAGGACCGGTTCAATATTTGGCTGACGGGTGAAAGGTGGTTGCGTATGACGTCCGTGATGGTTGCTGTAGGCAACATCAAGTACGGGCATACGTGACGGGTTATTCGGGTAACCCTGCAGGTGTAAATCGATTATAATCGCCGTCCCTCGCGGTCAGTGAGTACCACTTGTTCACTGTACCGTGACGTAGAAAGAACAGGCTAGTTACATGTTAAAATGTTGCTGAATGAAAGATGGACTTTGATTGTTAATGATTTGTTGTAGTTTAGAGCTAACTAAAGTTCTTTTCAACTTTGGGCAAAGTACATGAGAGAAATGCGTTTCTTGTTTGATTGCGGCTCTCTCATGTGCCTTAGCGTAAGATTCTGCACAACCTGCTGCTAAAACTTGAAAGTAAGGCTCCACTAATTAGGCGAGTCCTTTGCAACTTATTTTACCTCATGTAACCTATCAACCATCATGTAGAAGTTCCATGAATAGGAGAGACGGGTCAGTCTTGCTGAGCCTTTGTGCTCACTGCTTGTGTTTGAAGCTTTTGCAGGGTTCTATGAGGAAGGGACTCCCGAGGAGGATATGGAACCCCAGGAGGGGAACCCCGTCGAGTGGGAGTCGTGCACGCCGCCGTGTTAGTGTGTGTGCGTGCTAGTGGGGACACGATCACAGGCTGAACATGAACTCAATGCTTAGTCTACGTCCGTGAGTGTGGACTAGATTATTTTGTTGTAAAAATATTCATAAACTGGTTTATGTAATAAAACTTTGCTTCCGCTTTGTATCTTTGACGTGCGTTTTCCGGTGCTGTGCAACGCAGCACCCCTCAGCGTGATCCTGGCTCGACAAGACCGTGGGGTCGTGTCAGCGTGGTATCAGAGCTCGCTTGAGGTTTAACACACTACAAAGGTCATCGTTTTCAAAAATCCAGTGAGGAACGAGTTAGTAGCCCATATAAGGATGTTATTAGCGTATAGAAAGTGGCATACTAACCTATTTGCTTATGTTGGAAAATCGTGCATCTCGGGACGCTTTATGTCTTGGGGGGTGCACGTAAGCGCTGTCCACCAGTGCGCACAAGCTGAAGGGTGGAGCCCCACGGGTGGCAGGTAACTCGACCCGCTTTAATATCCTCTACGACTCTTCATGTCATTTGGGGTATTCGAGCAACGTCTGTCCCTGGCGTGCATGGAGCAATTCGGGAGACCCCGTCACGTGGTCAGTAATATGAACACGTAGCTCAAGGCGTGTTTGGCTTGAGAACATCCGGGCGAGTGATGACGACCGGGTGTACGAACTGTATGGATACCAGGCTCGGTGTGCAGCCGAGTCTGACAATTGTGTGAGTTATCTGCAGGTAGTCTAACCACGAAATGGTAGACGTGTAGCGTCCGTGTGCGAGTGACGATTAGTGCCACTGAAATAACGAAGCCGGCTAAGTCCGGTGTAGGTTTTTTCTTTGTGAGGACGTAGTACCGACATGCTCTGGTGACGCATCGACGTCACACTCCACTAAATGAAGAACTGTATTGTAAAACTTGAAAGTTTTAATCCAGAGTACTAAAACTTGATGTAACTTTTTCCCTTAATCAGGAAATTCAAAGTTAACAAGTTTTCAACTTATAGGATACTAAGGACAGAGTCCCCTGTTTTCAGCTGGATTAAGGCTGAAGTTAATCAGAGGTTAGAGGTTGAGTTCTTTCGAGGTTGGGGTCATATGATACATTTCATTAAAGAATTGGAAGAGATTACAACTTTTCTGTTGATGTCCAGGGGTGTTTCATCTTCTAGCCAATTGAAAATGCAGTAGAGTTGAAACTGTCCAGAAAATAGGGCAGAGCAAACACTCTCTGTAACTCTCTGTAAATTGAGCATAACTTCCTGCATAAAAATCCAAAAATAGAAAATGGGGTAGTTCTGAAAAGTTTATGAGATGGGTTACAACTTTGTAACATAAAGTTTTGTCAGATTGGGAGTAGAATTAACTGGAATTCTTGGATCAAATCAGTACCTGAAGCAGGGAGGTGCTGTCCAATTTTCTCCAGAAATTCTGTTAATTTCGACATCTCCTAACTTTTGAACCAGGACAGATCTTAGGCCAAGCAAATACTTTCTGAAAATCTATTGAAGTTAGCTTTAACTTTGATGTTGAGCTCCAGAATTGGTTTTGCCTTTAGCATGGTCTAAATCAGGTTGAAATGGAAACTGGTCAGGGCTGTCATATTGGACAGCAGATCAACAGTCAAATTTGTTTAAGTTTGAACTATGTTTCCAAGTTTTATGGGTTCAATGACATGTTATATGTTATAACTCAATGGTTTACTGTTCAAATAAATATTTTACATTTCTCAAATATGTTTCTACAGATGACAGCGGACAGACATTTGGAGAACGGGTGGATGGTGTCCCACTGTTCTCACCACAGCGGCTATCCGGAAGCCTTGAGGCAAATGCTTCAATATTTCGGATACAACAAGATGCCGCAGTACATCGCCAAAGAAGAAGGCGAGGAGGGGAACAAGACGTGGATGATCCATGTCGAAATTCCTGCAGGGCCTACGCCACCTGGTTGGGCGACGTTCACCGTTACGGTGAGAGGCAGACAACTGGAGGGAATGTGGCAAGTGGTAGCCCGGGACACCGTGTCGGGTTTCTTCCAAATGCACGTGAGAGCTATGGAGGGCACTCCATACGCGCTCGTTCCGGTGGAGGGACGGGCTAATCACGTGTGGGAAGGGAGGTACATGGAGGCAACAGATCCGGGTTGCCCAAGGTACATTCCCGCGGAGGCAAACCTCAGTCTCCAATTGAGGGCGGGAAAGGCCGTGATGGACAGCCAAGCTGTTCATACGGAATGTCTCACCATGAGGCTCAAGGAGAGCAACAGCCGTGGAGACCATTTTGAGAGTGCTCATAGTGCACTCCGCAATGTGCTCCTTCCGACGATTAAGCAACTGAACGAACAACATAATCAGTTGCATCGTCTGAAGAAGGCGAAGAGGAAAAGCCGTGTCGACATCACGGCTTTGCAACAAAAGGTGCAGGCTCTGACCCAGCATAACAAGGTCCTTACTCAAGAGCGGGACGATGCTATTGAGGAGGGGCAAGGCTGGGAAGAGGACTACAACCAGGCCATGGACGAGGTGCACGCGTTGCAGGACCTCGTACCTCCGGTAATGGGCATACCGGTGGTAGGCGCCGTACCCGTGGTCTTGGGTCTTCCGGCAATGGAAGAACCCGAGATGGAAGAGGAGGTTGTAGACCTAGAGCCACCGGAAGAGGTACCAGAGGAAGACGACCCGCAGGAGGTCGAGTTCTACTCCGAGTAGGGGGTCACCGTTGCCAAGTAGGGCAGCAATGGTGAACCAATCCTCGCGGGTATGTTCCAACTCCACCAGCATCCCGCCATAATATTGTTTGATTCAGGCGCCACACATAATTTTATTAGCCAAGCTTTCATTACTAAACACAGCTTGCAAATACTACCCACCGATAGCCCATATTGATTTGTTCACCGGGTCGGAAGATTTCAGCAAGCATGATGGTTTCTAAAGTATCATTATGCTTAGCGGGTGGAGTGTACCCTACGTCTCTCATAGTTCTAGAGGGACAGAAGGTCGATGCCATCTTAGGGATGTCGTGGTTAACCCGCCATGGCGCTGTTTTAGACACCGCCCTCCGAGTCGTGCATCTACACTTAGATATGCACGAGTCACAATCGTTATTTCTTGACAGTGCAGAAATAAAACTTCCAAGTGTGTATCAATCCACAACCATCAGATTGGAAGACATTTCAGTGGTCCGAGAGTTTCCTTACGTGTTCCCGGATGATTTACCAGGGATGCCGCCCGACAGAGAGGTGGAGTTCAAAATTGAACTTGCACCAGGAACCATGCGAATATCCCGAAGGCCGTACAAGATGGCGCCCAAGGAATTGGCCGAACTGAAGACTCAGATAACGGACCTGCTGGAGAAAGGTTTTATTAGGCCAAGCTCCTCGCCATGGGGCTGTTCGGCCTTATTCGTGAAGAAGAAAGACGAGATGTTGCGGCTTTGCGTGGACTATCGTACACTAAACGCCGTAACCATCAAGAACAAGTACCCGTTTCCATGGATCGACATGTTGTTTGATCAATTTGCATTAACCTCTTTACAAATTTTTACTGTTTTGAGAACTTCCTTTGAGTACCACTTATTTCTTGCATTAGAGTCTTGTTTGAAACCCAAATGCATAACCAAGAAAACCATGGGTTGGGATTAAGATTGAAAACCTCGTTAGCCACTGCAATGCTAAGATAGAGTAGGATTCGGTACAAGTCGAGTAGTTGGAACTACTCGCGAGAATAGGCTAGAGGCACATCGCTCGGGTAAAAATAGCAAATGAAACACATGGCAAGAAAAATGAGACCGAGCGGAGAGTAAGGGCAGCAGGACTTTGGGGCCTGTGTGCTATAGCTCCGCTTGTGTCGATTGAGGACCGAGCCGTGTGCGGGCCTGTTGAACAAGCTAGAACAGTACCAAAGACCTACCGGCTATATGGGAACCGGGAAACCGATGTAACTCAGGTAGCTGGGTATTGAGGCATTGTATTTCGTTCATAGGGTAGGTTGAGAGCTTGAGGTGTAAATCGGCTGGCGGCACTGAGATGCGCGTGCAGAGACCTCTTGCTTGGGACGATAGGACCGGTTCAATATTTGGCTGACGGTGAAAGGTGGTTGTGTACGACGTCCGTGATGGTTGCTGTAGGCAACATCGAGTACGGGCGTACGTGACGGGTTATTCGGGTAACCCAGCTGGTGTAAATCGATTATAATCACCGTCCCTCGCGGTCAATGAGTAGCACTTGTTCACTGTAACGTGACGTAGAAAGAACAGGCTAGTTACATGTTAAAATGTTGCTGAATGAAAGATGGACTTTGTTTTGTTAATGATTTGTTGTAGTTTAGAGCTAACTAAAGTTATTTTCACCTTTGGGCAAAGTACATGAGAGAAATGCATTTCTTGTTTGATTGCGGCTCTCTCATGTGCCTTAGCGTAAGGTTCCCCACAACCTGCTGCTAAAACTTGAAAGTAAGGTTCCAATAATTAGGCGAGTCCTTTGCAACTTATTTTACCTCATGTAACCTATCAACCATCATGTAGAAGTTCCATGAATAGGAGAGACGGGTCAGTCTTGTTGAGCCTTCGTGCTCACTGCTTGTGTTTGAAGCTTTTGCAGGGTTCTATGAGGAAGGGACTCCCGAGGAGGAGACGGAACCCCAGGAGGGGAACCCCGTCGAGTGGGAGTCGTGCACGCCGCCGTGTTAGTGTGTGTGCGTGCTGGTGGGGACACGTTCACAGGCTGAACGTGAACTCAATGCTTAGTCTACGCCCGTGAGTGTGGACTAGACTATTTTGTTGTAAAAATGTTCATAAACTGGTTTATGTAATAAAACTTTGCTTCCGCTTTCTATCTTTGACGTGCGTTATCTGGTGCTGTGCAACGCAGCACCCCTCAGCGTGATCCTGGCTCGACAAGACCGTGGGGTCGTGTCATAGAAGAAGGCACTCTCCCCAAAAGGGAAGAAGAAGATCGATGATGAAAAGAAGAAGAAAGGGGGTAGTCACACAGACTACTCCCGATATCCTTTTGACTATGAATGTTTGAATTCTAACAATAGTCATTACTTATCAATTCCTCTAGGGAAAGCACCTTACTTTGATGGCAATGACTATTCAATGTGGAGACAAAACATGAAAATGCACCTTATATCTCTTAACCCAAGTTTGTGGCATATAGTGTGTACAGGGATAGATATCCCGGATGATGAGGTTCAACAACCAAGTTCGAGAGGAATTGTGGTTGAGTTGATCGGGAGGTTGTGCAGTATGTTTGAATCAAGAACAATGCATATGAAGGTATCTTGGACGTCGTTGGAAGATGTTTGCACGTGTGCAAGGAGTGCATGGACGTGGCTGCATGGTTCCAAGGCGTGATGAAGAGATGTGGATGTAAAAGCCCAAGAAAAGGGACTTGCAAAAACTTTTCTTCACCTCACAACACCACAGTTTTTTTTTGTGAATATCTTAAAAAATATTGTGAAGAGCAAGTAACCTCCATCAAAAGAGTGATTAGAGGGGAAAGCCTACACCTTCACAAAGTAGGATTTCTACACACATGATAACACATGAGAGGGTGTTCAAAAACCAACTTAGAGTCATTTACATGTTTGGACCCTAGTTGGATTAAGGCCACTGAGTTGAAGTACTCAAGTGAAATGGGAGGATTTGAAAATCAGAATCTGAACTAATGTCCAACCCAAAATTCAAATGAGGGAGGGACATAAGGGTGATTCAAAACTGTTGCATTCAAACTCATGGTTGCAGCAGCTAACACAAGGATCAAAGGGCATATTTGGATTCCTTAGGTCCAATTAGTGGGGAGGCAAAGTTTCAATAATTTTTGAAAAGGTTTGCTACCCATTTTTCCAAAAAGGATCCAAATGTGCAAAGAATTCAAATATACATTTGAATTTGAGGGAAACTTCTCCAATCATACAAATGTAGCTCAGTTTGAGACTTCAAACATTTGAATTACTCACTTGCCAAATTTTTGGAGATCTTTTGAGGGATGGGGGAGCACTGACCAGTGGGGCCCACATGTCATTGGGTGGAATAGACTTAACCCCCAAGTTTCTCTCTGTTTTCTCAGTCAACCGAAGGCAGCCAGCTACCGCGCGCGCGCCACCGGCCGGGCAGCCACCTCCTGGTTCTCTTCGCTTGCGCTGGCAGCCGAGAAACAGCTCGTCCCCTCCTCTACGTGACTCCCTCCCCACGCAACCGAGCCATATGCGTGCTTCTCTGCAAAACAGCAAGGCACCGGCTCTGTTTCACTCACCGGCACTGCTCCTCTGCCTCCCACTGTACGCCGGCGCCTGCTCGGCCGTTGCCGAGCCGCCAACACACAAAAGGAGCACCAGTGCATGCTCTAGCTAACCGCCCTACCACCTCGCGGCGTTAGCGCCTCATTCAGCCACAAATCGACGATCGCCACTGAGAACTCAGGCCACCGGTGGGAAGCCGAGGTTGCTCCCCGTGGACAGCACACCCCGGCCATTTTCACCGCCTGACTTCTACACGAAAAAGGTGTGCCGTAGTCTCCAGATCGTGTAGCTGCAACCCTCACAGCCATTGATAGACCGAGCGCCGAGAATTCCGAAGAATCCCAAAAACTAGTGCATACGGGTAGGAGTCGGTCTACCCCGAAATTCTAACTGCACCGTCCAAACCCAGCTCGGTTGAGCTTGCACACGCCTTCCTCACTTCCTAGCGGCCCTCCTCGACCAAGAATCAAGGGATATGGCCCAGAAATGGCCGGGTTCTGGTTGTTTTTCGGGCCGCCATGGAATAATAGCTCGGTTCACCGTGGAGCTCTAGGTTGCTGACCTTTTCATGGGGTTTGGCGGCCATTTTCGTCACCCTCGAGCTTCCGCGGTGCTCTCCGACCCTTTTCCGAGTGTTTTGATGCGTTCTAACGCATTCCCGACCACGCCGGAACCCTAACCGCCGCTGTCACCGTCGGGCGCACTGTTCCAGTGAGCTACGGTCACCGGCGACCCCCGAGCCGAGCTCAGCGTCGCCAGTTAGGGCGGGGCGGCGAGTCTGGGGTCGGGAGGTGGCCGGGAAAGCAGGTCCGGCGACGCTCGCCGGAGGGCGCTGCCGCGGGCCCCTGTTTGGCGTGAGGAAGGGGAAGACCTGCCCGGTGGGACCCACTGGCAGGCATTTGAACAATTTGGAATTTTCAGTGTTCAGTTTAAACTTTGGAAGGCCACAACTTGGGGTAGGAAAGTCCAGAAATTGTGAAACAAATTTTGTTGGATTCCTCTAATAGAGCAAAATCCAAATATGAAACCCAATTAGTATGAAACCCATTATTTAATTCTGGAAAATTCTTTAAAGCTTTTCAGCAAAAGTATTTTAGAGGGCGTTTGGTTCATCCAAAAATCCTCAAATTTGGCCAGAAGGTTCTTTAGGATGTTTGTGAACCCCGGTAAAAGTTTCAGACCATTTGGAGTTGATTTGATCAGAGCAATTCAAATTTGAATGTGCTGCGTTCATTTGAATACAGAAACATTTTCAGAGAATTTCCAAAACTTGGAAATTCAGTTCTGGGCAAATCTTAGCTCCAAAAATGCTAGGAAAATTCATTAAAACTCTATGAGCTATAATTGAAATTGTAGTTCACTAAGTTGGGCATGAACAGGGGTGTTACCTCAGAATTAATTCTTCCTTGCTTATTTGCTAAAAGAATTATTCTGAACAAACCACTCAATGACAAGTGCTAAATTTTGATCCAGAGAGTTATCTTGTGACAAGGGACTCACACAAATATTCTCAGCTCCATTGGAGCTCTGGATCACCCCTATTATGTGGAACCACTTGTCGGATTAATATGGAAGAGGGGGAAAACCACTTAGCACTTAATCATGGCATAGGTCCAAACCCAAACCACTAACCCCCAGTTTCATTTTAAATTCTTGAACAGAGTTCCAGTTGTTAGAAACTGGGTTTTAGAACTAATAGTAGAAGCATTACCGTAAACTCATGTGCATATTCATTAACATGTAGTATTTTATTAACATGTAGTCGCTGAAGGCGAGGAGGCTCCGGAGGTACTCGACTTCCAGCTTCCAGAAGAAAAACTAACCCCTGACCAGCAACAACAAGGCAAGCCCCGGTTTACATTAAGCCTTTTATAAAGTTTACTTTGTTTACATACGTAGTGTGAAGTGTGTATGTGCATTAGGTGTAGGATGGATGAAAACCCCATTTGCATGACCAGAAATTTTCCATAAGAGTGAGGGTAGTGTCTAAGACCTCGAGTAGACAGGCTTTGCTCAATAATTCATAGAACTTTGGTACAAGTCGAGTAGTTGGAATCTACTCGTGAAATAGGCTTGGGACACACGGGTTCGGTTGAGTGATGTGAGATCACTTTAGTAATGAAAATGAGACTAGGCAGGGGCTAGGGCGCAACAAGAGGAAGTCTTGTGTGCGTGGCCCTGTCCGTGTCGATTGAGGACCGATCCGTGTGTGGCCCACGCTGATCAAGTTTGAACATACCGAAGGCATATCGGATATATGGGCCTCGATAAACCGATGTAGCCTAAACCTCTGGGCGTCGAAGCATAGCACAACGATTTATAGGTGTAGGTTGAGGGCAGCAAGGTGGAAATCTGCCAACGGGCATAGAGAGATGCTCCGTGTGGGGAACCTCCTGCTCGTTTCGGTGCGACCAGTTTGACGTTTGGGCTGTTGGGTGAAAGGTTGTCCCGTACGACATCGAGTGAGCGTGCTGTGCAGCTCCACGGGTGGGCGTACGTGACGTGTTCTTTGGGTTTCCCTGCAGGTGTATATCGAGTCGATTCGCCGTCCCTCGCGGTGAAGAGTACCACTTGGTCACTGAGTCGTGACGTAGGCTAATCTATGAAATATGATGATTCAACATTGCTGATTGATATAAGTGTATTGCTACATGTGTGCCACCAAATACTGCTTACTAAATTTCAGATTCCTGAACTGTTAACTTGTTGCTAAAAGATGAATTAAGGGTGAACTTATAGGCATGTCCATTTGCTGCAATGTTACTATCCTATGTGCTTTGTACACCTCATGTAGAGTTTCATGCTTAGGTGAGTCGGTTAAGTCTTGTTGATCCTTCGTGCTCATGGTTGCTGCTTAAGTGTTTTTCAGGTGAGGAGCCACCCACGGACTCAGAGTACGAGTCCACCGGCGAGGGTTACCCTCCGTCGGGGACCACAGCTGAGTGGGAGCCGTACACGCCGCGCTGAGCTAAGGAGTGCAGCTAGTGTGGGTTGCCCTAGGGCTGGGCAACCGACTTTTGCTAGGTAGGCGGGCGTGAGTTGTACAGAGTAGACTTCCGCTGTGTAAAATAAATACTAGTTTGTACTGAAGTTGTACCTATTTGTACAGTTCAGTTTGTTTTTTTCCATGTAATATATTGTGTCCTTATGATGTGTGCTGTCAGGTGTCGCATCGTGCGGCACCACCCTCTGCGATCCTGGATGTGCGGATTCCGGTCCGCCACAGCCTGGTATCAGAGCTGCTTTGGGGATAGCACAGTACTTAAGGACTATATTACGGGAAAACTTAGGTACGGTGAGGATTCGGTAGTTGCCCAAGTAAGGACTATACTAGCATAGTTAATTAAAGTGGCAAGACTAACCTATGTTTTATAATTTTGAATTTTAGTTATAGAACGATGCACCTATGCTCTGGTAAGAATTGTAAGGAACGCCACCGAAAGCGGTTCAATTTTGGTTAGCTCCCCTGACGAGGAAAGTGGTTCAGGGATTTGTCTCACAGCTTGGTGTGAGACGTCAATATGAAACACTTGGACTCTTCATGTTCCTGAATTCATATGAAACGATGATCCCTAGCGTGCATTAGGAAAGTAAAGTGGAGACCCCATCGCGTGGTCAGTAACGCGAGAGTGTGTTCGTCTGGAAATAGCCCAGGAGGACATACGCAGCGCTTGCCATCGGCGTGCCCTGCAGGGCAGTAGGTGGTATCTGTTGGGTTGATAACATTCCCAACCGTGACGACCCGTTCATGACATACTCGGGTTCCCCGTCGTGTGGTGTTGAAACACGATCACGTACCTTGAGACGTGACCTAACTCAAGGACAGCCGTATGGCAATGATACGGGCGTTTGTATTTACTTTCAAATATGGTCCTGCCTGAAATGAAAAACCATTGCGTGCATCATTATTGTGTGGTCTTCTGCAGGTACTAACCCCTTATGTATCCGTGTAGTAAACGTGTGGGAGAGACCGTTTAGTGCCACACTTGAGACGTATATGCCAGTATAATCCGGTTAGGATTTTCTTTTGTGAGGAACGTAGTACCGAGATATCATAGGCATATGCATGAAAATAATGATAACAAGGAATTAAAATCATTAGGTTCAACAATTAGGACCCTGGTTGGGTAGACAAATTACATAGTGATGAGTGTAGTTCCAAAAAGATTGAAAAACAGAGTGCTCTGTTTTGGGCAGCAAGTATGCTGATCTTCAACAGGGCATAACTCACAGGTATTTTAGCCCAGGGAGGTGTGGCATATAGTTCTGGAAAGGTATTTGAGTACTCTACAACCTTGTTGTAGACTTCCAGAGCTGAAACACATCTTAAGATGGCTTAAATCCCAGAGGAATGTAAACTGCCCAGAACAAGGACAGAGTAAAACATTCTCTGGACTGTTCTGTTTTTCAAATCTAACTCCCAGTATAAAAATCTAAAATTTTCATATGATACATCCTTAGAAAGGGTAGAAGATGTGTTACATCTTTGCAATTCAAAGTTTCTGAAATTTCAGCATAGAGTTCAGTGGGAATCAGAGTTGAAAACAGCAACTTCCCCAGGGAGGTGCTGTTAAAATTCTTCCAGAAATTCTGCTGACTTTGAATGGCCATAACTTTTTAACCAGAGCTGATCTGAGGGCAAATAAGTACTCGTTGGAAATATACTGAAGTTAAATTTAACTTTGGTATGCAGCTTGAGTCATGAAAATGCTCAGAACCAGATCAAAATCTTGGATATGTAGAAACTGGTCATTCTGGCAGAGGAATGACAGTTGAACTCATTTGAGAAATTGTTGTACCCTAGAGGGGGTTCGAGTACTCCCAATGGGGTAGAACATGCTCATGAGATGTTATCTTCAACTAGTGAAAGATTTTAGTATAGGTCTCACTCAAGTTTCTTTTACTAGAGACCATGTTTGTGTCATATTGAAGATAAAGGGGTAGTATACGTGATGACAAAGCGATAGTAACGTCTCGTGGTGACCAAACCTAGTTGTGGAGAGCTTCCAAAGAGGAGGTTCATCAAGTTGGATGTAAATAGCTTGTGTTTGGTCTGGTAATGGTGTAGCTTGTGCAAAGTTATTACATTATCTACATACGAGATGTATCGCATGTTTTATCATCATTGTGTTTTTACGCCTATTTCATTTGGACTGCATGCAATATGTTGCGGGACTGATGTTTGTTGTCGTATGGTTGCAGATGGTTCGCACTAGGACCACGCACGAGGTTGGTGGCTCTAGCCAACAGGGAGGTGATGACTCCCAGCCACCAGCCCACGACAGCACCCCGCAGCAGCAGCCACCACCGCCGCCTCCGCTTACTCTAGCGGATGTGATTGCGGCACTGGTGGGTGGTCGTGAGGAGCAGACCGACCTGCTCTGCACGATCGTGCAGAATACGTCCCAGGCGGGGGGGGGGGGGGCGTCAAGACAGAGGGCCCCGGGAGCCCCGTGAGTTGTCGTACTCGGATTTCATGAGTACGCACCCTCCAGTGTTCACAGAAGCTGAAGAACCACTGGAGGCTGATATCTGGCTGCAGACCATTGAGTCCAACTTCGGGCTGCTCCAATGTACGGAGCGGCAAAAGACTCTGTTCGCAGCGCAGCAACTCCACGGTTCCGTTGGTGCGTGGTGGGCGAACTATGTCGCCTCACGTCCAGCTGGCCATGCCGTGGAATGGGAAGAGTTTCGGGAGGCGTTCCGCGCCTATCACATTCCTCCCGGAATAATGAAGAGGAAGTTCCAAGAATTTTTGGAACTGAAGCAGGGCGGGAGGAGTTCCCATGACTACTCCCGTGCCTTCAACCATCTGGCGCAATATGCGTCAGACTACATCTCCACTGAAGAGAAGAAGCGGGAACATTTCTATCGGGGGTTACACCCCGAAATGAAGACACATCTCCTTCAGTGGAATTGCAGCACCTTCAACGACCTAGTCAATGCCGCGATTATGCAAGAGGATGCTCAGCGGGAGTTGGCAGCTGAGCAGAGGAAGCGCAGCGCTCCACCTAGCAGTGGGGGTGGCGCTCCCCAGAAGTACCGGATGGTGTATCGGACGCCATCCGGGCAGCAGCGGCATCCACCGGCGCGACCTCAACGGTTCGGGGACGTCCTTTTCAGTCACCTCCGTTCCATCCGCCAATGCCGCCACCAAGACAGCAGCAGCAGCAGACGGCATCCCGGGCGTTTCCACCGCCACAACGCGCCCCGGGTTTCCGTCCACCGATCAGTGGGGGACTGCCCCGTTTCACCTGCTTCACGTGTGGCCAGGCGGGCCACTTCGCGAAGGACTGTCCCCAGGGGCAGCAGAGCAGCGGGCAAGCCCAGTTCCAGGGCGGTGCTCGAGGCCGACCTCCGGTCAAGAAGGTTGGTCAGCGTACTGGTGGCGTCCGCAACCTCGACAATGAGGACGCCCCAGTGGGAGACAACGTGCTGGCGGGTACGTTTACTCTCAACAATCAAGCCATCATCATACTTTTTGATTCTGGTGCAACCCACAGCTTTATTAGTGCATCCTATGTGGCTAAGCATCAAATGCAAGTCTTCCCAACCGACTGCACTTATATGATCTGCTCACCGGGAGGGAAGATCTCAGCAAATATGATGATCCCAAAAGCACCTCTGTGCTTAGGTGGGAAACTATATCCCACCACCTTGAGAATCCTTGTGGGGCAAAAGATTGATGCAATCTTAGGGATGTCATGGCTACAATACCATGGCGCTGTCCTGGAGACTCGGACACGGACGGTTCATTTAAACTCTCCATTTCACCGTCCACATTCCATGGTGTTAGACACGCCAGTCCAGGAAGTTTCAGCAATTAATAATGCTGAAGCTCTCAAGTTAGAGGACATCCCCGTAGTCCGGGAGTACCCCGACGTGTTCCCGGATGATCTTCCGGGCATGCCATCTTAGCGGGACGTCGAGTTCAAGATTGAACTTGCACCCGGGACTACGCCCATATCACGGAGACCATATAAAATGGCTCCAAATGAGCTGGCTGAACTGAAAGAACAGCTCAATGATCTGTTGAGCAAGTGTTTCATTAGACCGAGTTCCTCGCTTTGGGGATGCTCGGAGCTATTTGTAAAGAATAAGGATGAAACCCTAAGGCTGTGTGTGGATTACCGGCCGCTCAACGCCGTCACCATCAAGAATAAGTACCCACTGCCCCGCATCGACATATTATTTGATCAACTTGTGGGTGCAAGTGTGTTCTCCAAGATGGACCTTCATTCCCGGTATTTTTGACTTCTATCACCTTTTGTCCCGCCCATGTAGTCTCTTGTACACAAAGAATATTTACCCGTCTCCTAATGGCAACATCTACTAACTCACGTAGCTTCCCCGTCAAGGATCCTACATTCAAACTACCCACCCGAAATCTATGTTCCTCGGCTAGCTTCCTTACGCTTTGCACCCGTCGAGTAAGATGCAAAGACCCTTGCTCACTTATCACTACTTCCGGGCGATGATATAGCGCGCCACTAAGGTGGTGGTGATCCGGCCCTTGCTCATTAACACCATATCCGGGTTTCGATATGGCGCGTCACTAAGGCGTGGCGACCCGATTTACCCACTTAACACCATACCTGGGTCCCGATATGGCGCATCGCTAAGAGGGTTTTTGCCCCAACGAATTTCTATTGGGTTTCATTTCCATGAGAATGGCTAAGTGTAGTTGTTGGCTCGCCAAACCTATCACAACCCCTCCTCCTTTACCTTGGCTTCGGACTGGCTATGTCATTACAACATAGGCGGAGTTCTATGAAATAGGGGTAAAATCATAAACACATATTAAAAGAAGGGGTAAAATTATAAGGCCATTTATGTCTTTTTTTTATCATGATTTAACACCGTTAACAATCCATAACGAAATAGGGATATACTTTAGTTTGGTTTAAAAAAGCAGTGGTAAAATCACAAACCTTAATTTTGGAGGGTGAAATCACAATTAGACTTTCAACTAAGGGTATAAACACAATAAACCTAAAATAAATGGCCTCCATCCTCGTTCAACCGTTGCCAACATATACCAATAATGTCATAGACTATACCTCTCCTCTTTATGTTAGTCCTCAATAACATACCGTTGTGGGCCAATCTCCAAATAAATTGTGTAATTTTTGGACCAGAAGGCAAGTTCCAAATCTTCTTCCACCAAAAATTCTCGGCACTATCAGAAGAGGTCGACAATGGCAGTCCATCTCTACAAGTGACATATAGTCTATATGCAGATTTAACTGAAAAAATACTCTTGTCATCGTAATGCCAGGTCATGGAATCTTCAGGATCACCTCTAATAGGTGTCGCTAGGATAATCTTTGCATCCTCTTAAAAAAGAATTTGTCACCAGTTCAGTGTTTCAAGAGCCTGTAGATTGGTCAATCAATTCAGATACCTCCTCGAGAGGGCATCACCCTTTTGGTGTAATTGGTCTTATTGTGACATCTCTGTTAATCAAGAGATCAGCGCATAGATTAATGTCCCGGCCAGCTCCAATGCACCAGATAACCCCTTTCTTTAGCAGATCAACCCCGGCCCTTTAAGAATACTCCTCCAAAAATACAACATATACCCCCACTGTAGGCTGTGCCTGTAGGATAGAGATGTTTGGATAATATTTTGCTTTGAGCACTTGCGCACACAATGAGTCTGGATTTGCCAACATCGTCCAAGCCTGACGTGCTAGCATGGCCAAATTGAACCCATATAGATCTCATAAACCCAGCCCTCCTTCCTTCTTTGGTTTGGTGAGAATTCCCCAGTTCGACCAGTGGACTTTGTTCTCCTTTTACTGCTGTGCCCACCAATATCTACATATCAGTTTACTCATTTGCTCACATAGAGATTTTATCAGCTCAAAACATGACACAGCATTAGGTAGGAATGGCCTGCACACAAGCCTTTATTAAAATGTCCTTCCCTGCCTTCGAAAGCATTCTATCTTTCCATCAATGAATGCACTTCCATATTTTTCCTTGAGATTCTCAAAAGTCTTTGACCGTGATCTTCCAATGTGTGCCGGTAGCCCCAAATATTTTTCTGTTGGAGCCTCCCCCCTAATATGGAGATATATACTCAAAAGTATTTGATCGACGATTTGTCATAGTTTTCATCTAATACGGCTTTCCACAGAATTTGATAGGATCTATGAGATCAGGTATGAAATTATATTTACTCACTTTAAATTGAGTATTCATTTCTCTCCTTTTCCTGTTAGGATCGAAAATTATGTATTTTTCGTATTCATACGATTGAGTCCTTAGGTTTCCGAAATAGTGTAATGGAAAAAGAAGTGCTTCAAACCATTAGCCACCTTATGATAAATTCTGTGTCATTATCTCCCTTCAATAGCCATGTTTCATGGCTTCTTTTATACCAGTACAGTTCTTCTCTTTCTAATATATGATATAATTCAGTTTGCAACTGACATTCTTATAAATCTCTTTTATAGGAATTCTGCTTATGTCCTCTTTATACTCTACATCTTTCAGCCTATCATATATCTCCTTTCTCTTCTTATTTTTTCCAGCTCTCATTAAAACTCCATCCTTTGAAGTACTTCTTAAATTTCTTCATTTTGAACAGGACTTTACTCAGGGTATCCACATCTTTAGTTTTTTCATTCCATATTCTCTCCACTGTTGGCACAAATTCTGGATGTTTCATCCAGTACAGCTTGCATGGAAAGAGAATATTTTTGTATTAGTTTTATTCATTGTTTGTATAACACCAAAGGATTCTGATCTGACAAAACTCTTATTATTTCGTGTATTGTTACTGTTGGGAATAAAGATTCCCATGCATCACTCATCAAAACCATATTCAGCGCTTCTAACATTGGATTAATTTATTTATTTGACCATGTAAACTTTCCTCCTAACATGCCAATCCATCTTAGTTCATGCATGTTAATCACTGCATTGAACATGTCAAGGAATTTGTTTGGGATAAACTTACAAAATAAAGCCAATTCCGTAAGGAATTCTTCCTTATGATCATCATGAACAGCACCATATACATGAAGTAAATTCCACCTTTTCCCAATTTGTTTATCCCACAGTTCTATTTGGCCATTGATTCTCCCATCATTAAAATCTTCTACATCAAATGTATCCATTTTAAGTCCAGTAAGTATCCCTCCAGCTTTACCCGTAGAAGGGATGGCATGCGAAAAATAATTGTTAAAAAAGTCTAACTTCCTCGCAA
The DNA here is from genome assembly GCA_030760725.1 of Neostapfia colusana. NCBI lineage: Eukaryota > Viridiplantae > Streptophyta > Magnoliopsida > Poales > Poaceae > Neostapfia > Neostapfia colusana. The sequence goes on along the minus strand of JASWHV010000012.1, from coordinate 6,611,518 downwards.
AAGATTCTTTTAACTCCATCATTGTTTCTTGGAAACACAACAACAACAACAACAACAACAACAACAAAGCCTTTGTCTCGAACACGTTAAGGTAGGCTAGATATGAAACCCAAACTGGTTTTAATATCCATAAGAATGGATGGTTTTGATGCTGGCTCACCAAGCCTATCACAACCCTCCTCCTTTATCGGCTTGGGACTGGCTATATATAGAAAGGCATAGGCGGAGTTTGTTTCTTGGAAACACATGAAAACAAAATTACGATCCCTAATTAGTTCTCTAATATAGGAGATCATTTCTTTCTTTCAATACCTCTACAATTCCAAATAAACCTGTCATAAATAAATTTATTTGTTGAATTTTCTTACTCCAGAATTTTCTAGATCCCTTTGGACATATATACAGATGGTCCAGTCCTTTTACTCCTAAGAGAACACAAATGTATCTTTTTTGGTTTTGCTTTTTCTATTTTTTTTGTTTTGCTGTGGACGCCTTTGTGGGCCTGTTGGGAACAAAAAATGATTGTGTGTTTCACAGGGAGAAATCCAGTTTTGGAGACCAAGTTTTCCTCATGGTGGCGAGACAAACAAGCCAAGACACAAGAAACAAAGGCCGGAGCAAGACTTAGAAGTTCTCAGGAGGATCCAAACTATGTAAATTTTATGTTTTCGTCGTGCCAACATACTAGATAGAGTCTGCACAATATTATCCGTGCCTTAGAGATAAGATAAAGATTGGAGAGTCCTAGTTTAAACTTAGATAGATAGAGTCGTCAAGCTTTGTACCAAGGATATATAAAGGTAGCCTTCTATTGAGAATAAAATATATGAAGCCAAATTCCAATCAAACTACTTTCGTTCTTTACTTGTTCCTTTGTTCTTCATAGTTGTTAGGTGTAGCTCCTAGTTCTTTGTCGCTTTGCCTGAGTAAAGCATCCGGGTTCTCTCCACGTAAGTGAGACTTATCTCGTTCGTGCCTTAGGAACTTTGATTTCATCTAAGTTTTAGTGACTAACGCCGAGATTGATCACAGAACAGGCGACTCCAACAATCTGTTCACCAACAGAATTGGCAACTCCGCTTGGGAGTGATATCAACTGCATCGACCAGCGCATCTACTCGACGATCAGCATGTTCTTGTACCGATCAGACCGTGAAGATCATGGAAGATGCATCTAGGAGGAAGGCCGACGGAAAAACCGTTGACGTGAGCAACGTTATCGACATCAGCTCGATGATCTCTCATCGGAGGACCGTGAACACATCCAAGAGGAGTTGGAGCGAGAGATCCATGAAGAAAAGATGGCACATCTGCAGTCCAAGTTGGCGTGTTTCCAGAAGACACGAGGAGGTATCTTTGAGAAGGCTGACATGCGCGAGGCAACATCACGCAAGGTAATCGCACCAATATCCCTCGAAGAACTAGTTCAAGTTGTAGATGTATCGGTAGCTACCAAGTACAATGCAGACCTAGAGCAGATGGTATTTTAGGTAGCGGATAGGCTCAAGGATTCTTTCGACATGTTCAAGGCCGATGCAGAACACACCATAGATCAAAATCTTCATCAGTAAATCTGATCTACCGTCCACCAAGTGCAAGATGAGGGGGCGGGGGTAAACGTGTAGGCAGCAACACGAGTAGTGCAACAACAACACGTAGCGAGTACCTCATAATCTTGCATGCCATCATCTTACGTCCAAGCTAGGCAGCTAATCGTGAACGTGCAGCAACCATATTACCAAACCATCGCGTATGGACCTGCCATGCTACCTACAGGCAGTGGTGTGCAGCTCCGGCCAGTCCCTGACGTATGTTTTCCTCTACCACCGCCACAAGTTGCACCTTGCAACTTGCTAGAGCCTCCCATAGCATCAAACAATGCTCCACCGGATGATCTTAGAGATCAAGTAGCCAGGACACTTAGAGAGTTCGGGGTAACAACCAGAGCAAGCATTAGAAACTACTGAAAGCCTTACCCCGACCACTATGACAATGTCCCGTACTCTAGGGGCTTTAAAGTGCCCGATTTCTCTATGTTTAGTGGTGAGGATTTGAAAACCACACAAGAACACGTTGGCCAATTCTTGATCCAGTGCAGTGACATAGGAGAAACAGATGTACACCGGATCAAATTGTTTCCCTTGTCCCTAACCGGCACGGCCTTTAGTTGGTTTACCTCGTTAGCTTCCAATTCTGTCCTCACCTGGTCGTGTTTGGAACAAAAGTTTCACGAGTACTTCTGTAATGGTGAGACCGAACTTAGATTGTTTCATCTAACCGAGATCCGGAAAAAACATAATGAACTTGTGACTGAATACATCAAAAAGGTTTAGGGAAACCCGGAACAAATACTTTAGCCTAACCATAGAGGAAAAGGATTTGGCTGATCTAGCGCTTGCAGAACTCCTACCATACCTTAGGGAGAATGTGGAATGCGTCGAGTTTAGTGACGTCGACAAGTTCCTTCAGCGAGCTGTGGCACATGAGAACCGAGCAAGAGAAGCCAAGGCATAAGGCCAGCTCAAGGAAACCAACCACAGGGACCGAGAGAAGCAACATGTTAACAACCTCAGGGAAGACTCGGCTAGCGACGATGGGATGGATGTTTGTGTGGCCGAGTGGGTAGAAAACCACAAGAAAAAGCCTTTGTCTTGTACATTCTTTAAGCCCAGCCTCGGGAAGAAGGACGAGGTCAAGTTCACCTGCAATGTAACAAAGTGTGACAAGCTCTTCGACGTGCTCTTGCAAAACCGGATGATCAAGCTCAAGAACAGCCATGTTATCCCACCACCCAAGCAGCTAGCTAAGAAACTTTATTGTAAGTGGCACGATTCATACTCTAATTCTACTAATGATTGAAATTTCTTTTGTCGGCAGGTACAATCGGCTCTCAATGACGGCCGGTTGACACTAGGTGATAGTCACCGAATGAAGCTTGATACAGACCCCTTCCCCATCAACAAGGTGAACCTCGAAGGGAAGAAAATCCTTGTGAGGACCAATCAGGCATCCACAACCAAAGGAAAGAATGTGATCATATCCGATGATCTACGTAAGAAGATGATCAAACCTCGGAACCCCGAAGTCGGCATATGGAAGCTCAACGAACCAAGGGAGACTGCTTAGTTCAAGCCGACTTCAGAGTATTTGATCACCAAGTATCTCAGGAGGAAGCAAGGAAAGAGTGTCTTCCATAGGTTGAGAGATTGCCAGTGCAACGAGTTCACGACCTACTCCAACAGAAGCCTTGGAAACACCCTCGGCAGAATCGGGTTCGGGAGTCACTGGTACCTCGAGAAATCGATGGTTTTCCAAGGAAAACAACCCTCCTAAGAGGCTCGAGAAGTTCGGGTGTGGGAGCAACGACCAGATGATCAAGGGAGCAGCCACACCACATGGAGGCCGAAACAAAAACCACTAGAAAGCGTTGGTGCTTCCACCCCATCTCAAAGACATGTTAGGAAGACCCAAGCTGAGGAGAACACACAAATGGGACACCAAGTACTGATGATCGGGTCGGTACCTTGTGTGATCCAAGATGAACTGGGCCCTAGCAACCCGAGGAGTGAAGGCTAGTTCACAAAACAAGGCTTGGGTAAACGGCACGAGGTCAGCAGCTCCAACATGAAGAAGGGTGTTGGTCCAAGCAAAACCGAGAGAACCAAAGCTCATCTAGGAACTCCTATCAAGCGTTCTCAGTTGGTGTCTCTAGAGGGAAAAGCCATCGTTGGACAAGGCATAACACCAACACCCAAACACAAGGTACAAAGGCCGGTTGAACGTGAACGACCACAACAACTTAAGGAAACAACTGGCCAGCCCAAAACAGCTCCAACACGAGTCAACAGATGGGATGTGAAGCCAGAGGGGGTGAAACAAGACATGATCAAGGAAGTAGCTCCAGAAATGAAGCTAGGACCCCAATGGTGTCCCTTAGGGCTCAACAAGACTCAGAAAAGGCGTGTACAAAGGTTGAGAGCCCTAGAACTTGCTGAGAAGAGGAAGGAGGAGCAAAGAGATCATTGGTTCAACCAAGATGACCAATGACCACTAAGAAGACTTGGAAGGAAAAGAGGATTGCCCGGGAAGAAGCTGGAAACGATGAAACCGAACAAGACATCGCGGGCAAGGATGAAAACTAGGTTGAAGTGAACATGGTGTTCCATCTACCGGCTGAGTTTTGTACCCCAGAGGTTGAGTAGGCCGAGCTTGATCTAGGAGCCAAGAATGTGGTCTTTGAGAAGCCAGAAGAGCTCCGCCAGCATATGAAGCCCCTCTACATCCGAGGACATGTTGATAGAACACCAGTTTGGCGCATGTTGGTTGATGGAGGAGATGGGGTAAACATCATACCCGTGAGCATGTTTGAAATACTTGGTTATCAGGTAGGTGATATTATCAAGTCCAACACGACGCTAAGTTGATTTGCTGGAGACCCAACGGAGGCTAAAGGAGTGTTGCCTGTGGAGCTCACCATAGGAAGCAAGACGATACCCATAGCCTTCTTCGTCGTCAATGTGCGAAGCAGATACAATCTACTCCTTGGTGTGTGTCATCTACACTTCATCAGTGCCTTGTACAAAGGGTTGGTGATGAAGTAGAAGTGATCAAAGCTGACAACTCGGCTTGTGTGGCGATGGCCGAGTCATCCGACTGTCAAACTTGGTTTTCCATAAAGAACAACCGAGCGTATACTCACATGTATGCCATGATCAGTTGACTCATACATGTGCCGACAAGAGTGAAATATCATTATATTACAAGCCAGGTTTAATGTATAACATAATATTACAAATATATGTCTAAAAGTACTATTACACCAAGGACATAACAGTGGAAGTCAACTACGTGATGCTCCAATCCAAAGGCATTGCCCGGGGGTCTTGCCTGCCTAGAACCACTCGTTTGGATCGATGTCTTCTTCGTTGTATTCTATGTCTTTATTTACACCTGAGCAACATATGAAATCCAACAAAAGCAAGTTTGAGTACCAATGGGTACTCAAAAAGTGTTGGAAAAGATGATATGAAGGCCAATAGAAAGGTAAGGTTGATTCTATTAAGCACTATGCATTAATCCTAGTCCTTAGCTTTAAATTAGCAACCTATATTATAGAGTCATTAATCCCACCATCTTCATAAATAAACTAATAATGTCAGGTTACACCACCTAACATCCTTTTCCAACTCATATCCATGTTTCTATAATCATGAATCAAGTCCAAGACGCTCTTGACCGTGAGCACGGTTGTCATGACAGTTTTTATTCTCTGCAGAGATTGTACTACTTTACCCACAAGTAGTGATTTCATCCCTTGTTGCCAGGTGAACTAAGAACCTCCCTGGTATCCGTGGTTGCAAACCACATTACACACTTCCTTTGGTGTGCGATCAGGAGATTACTACGAGGCCTTTAGAAAGGGTCTATCGGCAAGTACGAGCCCACTGAGGTTTCACCGCTGCAGTTCTCAGGAGTACACTCTCCCATGCAGAAGCCCCCTCTTGAGCCTTGCAGTTCCCAGGGTAGTACAAATGACACCTATTCCCCGCACCATCCAAACACTCATACTATACTGGCAAATCCTAATTAATTGGCCAAGCTGCCCCATCTTAGTCTTGTGGTGGCACTGTATAGTGTAACACCCCAAAACCTGCTAAAGAGGGGAATTTAAAATTTTTTGGACGTAATGCATGTGATAAAGCAATTCAAATTCAAACTGGAATTCAAATTCAAGTCAAAACAGAAAAAGAAAAAGAAAACCAAAACCGGCAAGTGGGCCGAAACCCGCCAGCCGGCCCAAGACCCCCGCGCCAGCCCAAACCCGTGCCCCCTCTCTCTCCCTCTCTCTGACACTCGGGGCCCGCGTGTGATCCCTCTCCTCCCACGCGCCCCAACCGACCCGGGCCCTCTCTCGCACCCGAATCAAAACCAACCTCCGGAAACCCGCGCCCCCAGCCCGATCTTCGGCCCCGGACGCTGCTACTTATCCAAAACGATCCTCCGCCGCCTCTCCTCGTGCAATCCACGCAAGGAAACTCGTCAAATTCCCCAGCGCCGCTCCATCTTTCTCTCCGGTGAGAACCGAAGCTTCTATCACCCTTTTCCCTCGATCCTTGCTCGGACTTCTTGATCTAACGCGCTGATCATGTTCCACCGCCTCCGGGGAGTCACGCAGGTAAAGAAAACCCGGTGTTTTGCGCTCTAGACGCAGCTCCGGCGAGCACCGCCGCGTTTTCATCTCGGACCTCGCCGCCGACCACCTTCCAGGGTCTCCGAGCTCAAGAAAAACCCCGAGGTGAGATCCCCGACCTCCCCTCTACCGTTCTATGCCAAGAAATCCAAGTTTTAGGTAGTATAGACGAAAACCCGAAGATCTCCGGCGAGATCGCCGCTTCCCGCCGCCGCGCGCTGCCGGGCAGCGCCGCCCGCGCACGGCCAGGGCGACGTGGCCCCCTGAGGCTGTGAGGGCCCCGCCGTCCCGATCACTCACGGGGACGGGACACCTCGCCCGGGAATCGCATTGGGTGGTGCCGTGCGATGCGGCACCCAACAGCACACATAATAAGCATCATATTACATAAAACAAGAGGAAGCTTACAAATTGTTGATTTTACAAATACTTCTCAAAATAAACTACAGCGGAAGTCTATTACAACTCACGTCTCATACCTATGCTAAGCAGCCGAGAAGGTGTCCAGCCCGCGGACCCTTCTCGCTAGCAACACTGTCATAATAGCAGCGGCAGGGGTTACCCTGAGTTCATCACTCGGAGAGCTCCGAGTCTCACCAGGTACCCGTGCATCACAGCGTACAGTTATTACCTGCAAAACAACTTGTGCAGTATCTGTGAGCATGAAGCTCAGCAAGACTGACCCGTCACCCTAGTCATGAAACTCTATATGATGGAAATAGAGGGCTGATTATAGAAATTTGCACAAACGACCAACTTGAGCTAAAGGGGGTCCTTACTTCAAGTTTTTAAGCAACTTCTATAGCCCTCGCGCAAATTACATCGAGACTCCACAATCAAACAAGAAACGCTTCATCTCGATGTCACTTGCCCGAGGTGAAAGTAACTTTAGTGAGCTACCCTAGACTCATACAAACCTTGCGCCATTACCATCGAGACTCCACAATCAAACAAGAAACGCTTTGCCTCGACGCTACTAGCCCAAGGTGGAAAGTAAATTTAGTGAAGTATTGATCTTTCCTCATCTCCATTATGAGGATTACTCACGAAGCATATTAAACATTTCCCAGTTTATTACTACGTCACGACTCAGTGTACAAGTATGCTCACTACCGCGAGCGACGGTGATTGCAATCAAAAACACCCGGCTGACACGACACGTACGCCCGTACTCGACGTTGCACACAGCAACCGTCACTGACGCCGTACGTGGCAACCTTTCACACGACACCCAAATGTCGAACCGGTCCCACCGACTGGGATTAAGTCTCTCTACGGCAAACCCTCGTAGAGCCGACTTCTCTATCCTTTCAGCATCGGCATCATACGGTGAGGTATGCCTCGACACCCAGGTTAACATGTTACATCGGTTTCCTGTGTCCCGTATTACCAGTATGCATCCGGTACACATCTCAAACTTGTCCAGCGGGGCCGCACACGAGAACGGGCCTTAATCGACTCAGACATGGACTAGGCTCACAGGACCACGTCCTTGACCTTCCATCCACTGCCCGGTCTCCATTCCCAACTATGAGGATCAATTCCCAACTCTTCCGATTGATCCCCCTTAATCCCATTTCACGAGTAGGAATCTGCCTACTCGAGTTATGCCTCTTTTAATCCACTTTTATTGAGAACAGCAGTTATGATTAATTGATAACATATCCTACATTAAACTCCAGGGTTTTCTGGGGCATGCATTTGGAGTTTCATACTATCTAGACTTAATGCAATAAATACAATGCTAGACGTATGAAGTGAATACAAATAAAAACTTGTAAATTTGATGCAAACCGGGGCTTGCCTTAGTTTTGCAGGTGACTTATATATATATGCAGTTAGTGAAGACCACTTGACTTGATCTCTTGCCTTCCTCCCTTGATCTCTACTCAAATGACTTCAAGGCCCTCACGTAGATGCTACACGTAATGCATATGAACAATTGTTTAAGTATAAAGACTTAGCTACAAGTCCTAATAACAAGTTTTCAAAAACTGGAACTCTGTTTAAGAATTTAAAATGACACTGGTGCTAGTGGTTTAGGTTTGGATCTAAACACATGATTAAGTGCTAAGTGGTTTTCCCCCTCTTCTATATTGATCACCTAAAGAGGTTAAAATCACAGAGGTGATCCAAGGCTCCAATGGAGCTGAGAATTTTCATGTGAGTTCCTTGTCACAAGAAAATCCTCTGGACCAAAAATTAGCACTTTTCATTGGGTGGTTTGTTCAGAATAATTTTCTAAGCAATTAAGCAAAGGAGAATAAATTCTGAGGTCACACCCATGTCCATGCAAAAATTAGTGAATTACAATTTCAATTATAGCTCATAGAGTTTGCATGAATTTTCCTAGCATTTTTGGAGCTAAGGAATGGCTAGAACTGAATTTCCAAGTTTTGGAAATTCTCTGAAATTGTTTCTGTATTCATTTGAATACAGAAACTTAAAATCAGAATTAACCTAACTAAATCAACTCCAAATGAGTTGAGAATTTTACAGGTGTTCACTAATACCCTAAAGACTATTCTGGAAAAATTTGAGGATTTTTGGATTAACCAAACTCCCTCAAAAATTCTTTTGCTAGAAAGATTTAAAGAATTTTACAGAATTAAATAAAGGGTTTCATACAAATTGGGTTTCTGGATAGTACTCTATCAGAGGAATCCAACAAAATTTGTTTCACAATTTTTGGATTCTCCTACCCAAAGTTTTAGCTATTCAAAGTTTGAACTGAAAACTGAAATTCTCCAAAATGTTCAAATGCTGGCAGTGGGTCCAGGGACAGGTGTCACTCGCTGAGGCAAGCCACACGGGGCTACTGGGTATTTCCCGCGCGGCCACAAGCGATCTCAGCGCCACAGCCGATCAGACTTTGAAAATCCGTCGCTGACAGGCGGGACCCGCCGGGTCGTCTTCTACCTCCGGCCCCCGCGCCCGCGCGCCGCCGGGCTCGCCGGAGTTCGACGGATTCCGGCCTCCCGGCCACCCCCCGAGCCCTCCCTCACCGCTAGGGCCTTATTTCACGTGCTGAACATGATGGAACCCTCTTCCCCGGCCGGCGATGGCTCTAACCTAGCTGGCCACGGCGCGGCGGCTCTGGACCAGTTCGGCAACATCGCCCGGTCATCCTAGCCTGCCCAGACCTCGGTGGAACGGTGCTACAGCACCAGTGGACGCCATGGAGGATCGTCCGGGTGGTGAAGCAGCCTGGAAGTGGCCCTAACCGAGCTCTCATCGGGAGCCCGAACCGCCCCACCATAACCGCCGTGGAAAAAGTGTGAAATACGTCGTGCACAATGGTTTTCATGCATTGGTTGCAAAAGGGCAAATGATCGCCGGCTAGCCCAGCTCGTGTGTGCAAGATTTGACAAGCTACAGAGGATTGGAGAGCGAGAATTTTGGCGGCGATTACCGGATGCTCTGTTTGAGGTCGCCGGGACAAAATCTCCAAATTGGCCGCCGATCCTCCACGGTTTGCTCCACGCTTTGGGGGAGAGCAGCAGCACGATGGCGCGCTCCCGTGGTCAGGCTTGCTCGGACGTGACAACCCTTGTGGAAGGCTGCCCGCGTGCACCCGATTGTCGGCTGGCTGTGGTTTGCCACGGGTGAGGCATTTAACGCTCGAAACACACCCCGGATGGCTAGCTCTCGCGCTCAGAAGGTGCGGAACGATGGCACAGCGTCATTGTGCAGCTCGGGGAGGCGCTGTGGCGCGGTTTAGCCGGCTCCCGATGGCTTTCCAAAGGGGGCGGCGAGCTCGGTTCCGTTCTCTGGATAACACACGCGTGAGGAGAAGAAACCCAGATGGTCATCTCGGTCACGCGGGAGGATCACGTAAGAGGCACCGCCGACTCCCGTGCTGCCAGTGGCCCGAGCGAAGAGCAGGAGGTGGAGCCTCGGTCGACGAGGGCGGTCGCTCGGTGTCGCCCGCGGGTGAAACCCCGGTGGAGTGAGGAAACAGAGAAAAAGACTTGAGGGTTAAGTCTACTCATTCCTATGACATGTGGGCCCCACAATTCAGTACCTCTTTTCCATAATATTGCAATTCCCCAAATGGCCCCCAAGAGAACCGCAAGGGTTCAGGCACGCCGGGAGCGCGCTACTGGAGGGGCCCAGACACCTGTAGTGCATGCACCCCAAGGCAGACCCGCCCAAAGGGGCAGGGGAGCAGGGCGCCGCGCGCTAAACCAGGCCCCATGGGCCGCAGTCGTTGGGAGAGACGAACCCAACAGAGCAAACAACCTTCCAGAAGAAGTTGGAGAAATCAATCCCGAAGAAGTGGCAGCCGCAGAGGAGGAAATTGTGCAATATCCTAGGCAATGCAGAGGCATCGAGGCCCTGGGGCGCCTCCGCCCTCTAGGATGTCAGAGTTCATGAGACTTCGACCCCCGGTTTTGACGGCGCCGACGAGGATCCGTTGGCAGCCGACGACTGGTTGTGCAACATAAGAAACTCGGCATAACCACAGACGGAGACCAGGAGCGAGTTATGCTAGCCTCCCATCAGCTAGTGGGAGCCGCCGTGGAATGGTGGGATAACTACCTTGAAGCAGCGGCTGAACCTGACATATAAGCTAGAAGGAGTTCCAGCAAGCCTGCCGGGATTACCATATACCCAAAGGGGTTATAGAAATGAAGGCGGACGAGTTCCGTGCAATACGACAGGGAGCCATGACCGTCAATCAATATATCGAGAAATTCTTGAAGTTGGGACGCTATGCCATTAGCGAAATCAACAATGACAAGAAGGAACATTACCATTTTCGCAAAGGGTTAAACGGTGTCATCAAGGCGCAACTCGTCACCCACATATACCCAGACTTCAACACCCTCATGAACAGGGCCATACTGCTGGAGGAGGCACGTTCCCAGCTGGATGGGGAACGAAAGAGGAACTTCCAGGTGCAATAGTTCAAGCAGCAGGAGTGATTCCAACGGGCGAGGCCTAACTTTCTGCCGAGGCAACGACAACAACCCACAAGGCAGTTCCGCACCACGGGGTCCAACCTGCAGCAGCCCATGCAGCAATATCGGCCACCAAGCATCAATGCACCCTAGCAGGGCAATGCTAACACAACCCGGACGATGAGTGCCAGCAGGGCTTGCTTCCATTGCCGCGACCCGGGACACTTAATCGTAAATTGCCCACTCATGAGGAAACCAAATGACGCCCCGGCAAACCTAGGAGTAAGGACCATTGCGTCCAACAACGGGCGCAACCCACCGCAAGAGTCAGGGTCACAGAACTGAGCTCAGTCTTTCGGACGCGGTCGCGTGAACCATATTGACGCAAGCCAGGCTGAGGATGCTCCAAACGTCGTACTCGGTGAGTACATTGTCAACTCAACTCTTGCCACAATATTATTTGATTCCGGGGCTTCACACTCTTTTGTTTCCTTCAACTTTGTGGCTAGAAGTGGATTGCCAACGGTCTCGCTAAAGACCCCACTAGTGACCAGATCCCCAGGAGCCACTATAAATTGCCACCTCGGATGTCTAGGGGTTAAGATCCAAATAAGTGGGGTAGAATTCCTAGCGGACCTAGTCGTCCTGAAGTCAGACGGCATAGATGTTATCCTTGGAATGACTGGTTGGCACGACATAAAGGGAATATATCATGTGCTGACCGCAAAGTCATAGCGATAAACCGTGATGGGGTTACAGTGACGTTCTAGCCCTGCAAACTCAGGATGGAACCCCTAGTATGCAGCCTGAAAACTGCACCTTTGGAACAAGTCCCTGTTGTAAGTGAATACCCGGACGTATTCCCAGATGAGCTACCTGGAATGCCCCCGGATAGGGATATCGAATTCCTGATCGACCTAATACCTGGGGCGACACTGATAGCCAAGAGACCGTATCGGATGGCAGCCAACGAGCTAGCCGAGTCAAAGGAGCAGATCGGAGACTTACAAGAGAAAGGATTTATCCGACCTAGCTCTTTGCCCTGGGGAGCCCCGTGCTTTTTGTCAAAAAGGACGACAGCTTGAGGATGTGTATCGACTACCGGTCCCTAAACGAGGTCACGATTAAGAACAAGTACCCTTTGCCACGGATCGACGACTGGTTCGACCAACTGAAGGGAGCAAAGTACTTCTCCAAGATCGACCTGCAGTAATGTGACGCCCGGTCCCGTGAAAACGGAACCCAGCTAATGCATATGTGTGCCCAGGATGTTCATCACACATACACATGTAATCCACAAACTGAACTCAGAATATAACCATGAATAATAGGGTTTAAGTACTTTATTAAATCAATCTCTAACTTATTCTTGCAGCGGAAGTCTTCTAACTTATTCTAGCAGCGGAAGTCTCTAACGATGGCGGAAGCAAACTAAACAGCAGCGGCGGCTCCGTCTCCTACTCCACAGTCAAGATGACGGTAGATCACAGCCTAGTACTCCACATGATCTTTGAAGTACTCTTCTCCTATTGCTGATGATGAAGTAATAATGCAAGGTTGAGTACATGACGCACTCAGCAAGTGCGAGAAAATATGATATGTATCTTACAAAAAGGTATGGAACAAAAAGGCAAAGTTTATTTCACAAACATGATAAAAATAGCAACTAACTTTAAGTGAATTTAATCCCAACATATATCCAATTAAAACATCAACATACCTCCATCATATTTCACCACCTTTCATGTCTCATCCAGCCATTTATCTTTCTCAACTTTTTCTCATGCTCAAGAATACCATCTCATATTCATGACCATCTCATCTCATATTCAATTCCATCTTAAAACCGAGACCAAAGCTCATTATCACGACTCAACAATCCCAATCTCATTACCAAGACTCAACAGTCCCAAAAACCAATCCCAAAGACCATACCATAACCAAACCAATAAACATCCATCCCAAACCTTGCCTCTAATCAGGGAAGTTGGCCAGGTGCTTGTGACCGGAAGCACGGCTATCATGATAGTTTTACACTGTGCAGAGATGGCACCACTTTACCCACAAGTTTGTGATTTTGTCACCCGTCGGTGACTGCAGAAGCTCCATTATATCAGTACACAATCGTCGGTGTATGGCCAAGAGATCACAAAATAGCCTTTACAAAGGGGCTACTAGATGTATGGACTCACTAAGGTTTCACCAGCAGGCTCGAATCACCATTCTTCCATCTACGGGCCCCCTCTTGTGCCATGCAGTTCCTAGGGCAGTCCTCTCTCGACTCCCATTCTCCGCGCCTTCCATGGTCCATAACAATCTAGCAACATACCTAATTAGTCAGCTAAGCCACACCCATACTTGGCCTTGTGATGGCACTGTTTTCTTGGCATGTGCTCGCATGAACCGGTCCTTAGATCTACAGCAAGTAAACCACCATCTCATTCTACCACATCCGCGAACCAAGCTTGCCTAGATCTCCCCTGATTCATGTTCATTATCAACATCAAGTTCTCATTATCATTGTTCATATGAGTGCAGTAGCTAAACACGTTCTATCTCGCTTCCCGTAACCCGTAGATTAGCGAAGCAAAAGCAAAAACGACCATACCCGACTCATCAACTTTTCCAGCGACAAGGGTGGTTAACGAAACTAGTAAACTCCTATGAAAGGGTTTCCCATCAAGTTGACTCAAGCATACACAGTTTTCGCAAACAAAACAGTTTTAAATCATGGGATCAATATGGTCAAGGGGCACTTGTCTTGTTCCTGTGGCTTTTGTTGCTCAGGCGTCTCGATGTCTTGGTGCTGTAGCCCTTCATAGGTAGCTCCCTGAGCTTGTCCTTCTACTCACGATCACGCACATACGAGATTCACAGCAATCAATTATCATGCACATACTTTACTCAAGATGCAATGGTGCATATGCATGCTAACCTATGGTGCTATCAGTTTGTACATGTTCTTGCATGATTTTAATGGCTTGCATGGGTTTTACAATGAACAAGGTTGTAAAGATCAAGTGTGGACGTGGTGATGATCTTGACTCAAGATCTAGATCAATTCCACCGTCAAAAACCGATCAACACGTGATCTGTCCACACGAAAAGGCTTCTGTTCGAAGAAAACAGATGCGCGATGATGTCGTAAGGTGGTAACAAAGACCTACCTCGCTTCTCCCTGGTGGCAGGGCCTTTCTCCTAGCGACGGCAGCAGCGGGGAGCTCATCGGCAGCTCAGCGGTGGGGCTCACCGTCGTTTGAACTCCGGCAAGGGGTGGAAAGTCTAACTCGGCGAGCTGGGGCTAGGGCTTCCAAGTCGCCCACTTAGGGAGGGAAAATAAGAGTACGTGGTTGCGGCCAAGGGGTTTTGGGTTCTATTTATAAAGGGTGAAAGAAGAGTCCTACTCCGATTGGATTTCAAATAAGAGTCCTATTCAATTTGTTTTAGATCTTAACAACTTATCTCCAATCGGTTTGGTGCGGTGTCAACGTGGAAATCGTGTCAGTCTCCTCTGTACTGGGTATTCCCGCGCGCACAGGAGAAAAACCGCGTAAGGATCTCGTCCTTCCGCAGGGATAAGCTCCGGAGGCTCCACGTGTTAGGCGGGCGGGGCCTCCCCTCTCCTCAGAGGCGAGCTCCGCATGCGCCACGTGTCTTGGTGGGCGGGACCTCCCCTCTCCCTCATAGGCGAGCTCCGCGTGCGCCACGTGTCAGTTCCGGACCTCCCCTCTCTTCAGAGGCGAGCTTCGAGAGTGCCACGTGTCCAGCAGCGCCGGACTTCCTTTCTCGTTAGAGACGAGCTCCGAGGTCGACACGTGTCCATTGGTGTCGGACCTCCTTTCCCTTCGGAGGTATGCTCCGAGGATGACACATGTCTCGTAGTGTTGGACCTCCCTTCTCCTTGGAGGTGAGCTCCGGGGATGACACGTGTCCAACAGTGTCGGACCTCCCGGAGGTGAGCTCCGAGGGTGACACGTGTCTGACAGTGTCTTCTCCTCAGAGGTGAGCTCCGAGGACGACACGTGTCTAGTAGGACCGGACCTCTCGGAGACGAGCTCCGAGGGTGACACGTGCCTCGCAGTGTCACACGTGTCCTGTGGGGCGGACCTCTCGGAGACGAGCTCCGAGAGCGACACGTGTCTCGCGGGTTGGGCCTTGCTTTTCCGCAGCGACTAGCTCCGGTGGGTACACGTGTCCTACGGGGCTGGACCTCGCTTCTCCGTAGAGACAAGCCCTAGAGGCAACACGTGTTCAGTGGGTCGGACCTCGCCCCTTCCACAGAGGCTAGCTCCGAGCCTGCCACGTGTCTGGTGATGCCGGACCTCACCCCCCTCCACAGGGATGAGCTCCGAAGACGCCACGTGGCCAGCAGGCCGCGGGAATTGTTGACAGTGCTCCTCGGCGAACTGGAATTTGCTCTTTTCGGCTATATTTCTGATTCTTTCTCCGTTTCTACTTCTTTTAGAATGTTTCTTTATATGAAATATGCATGTATGTGTGAATATGAAATTGAGGGTGTCACAGGTTAGGTTACTACCAGTTAAAAATTAGAAATGCAGACAACATGAAGATGGCCATTGTAACTCGTTACGGGCAATATGAGGTCATGGTGATGCCATTCAGGCTGACCAACACGCCCGCTTACTTCATGAACCTAATGAACAAGATATTTATGGAAGAGTTGGACAAGTTTGTCGTTGTTTTCATAGAAGACATACTGATCTACTCGAGAAGTCAGGCGGAGCATGACGAACATCTCAGAATAGTACTGGGAAGGTTAAGGGCACACCAACTGTACGCCAAATTCATCAAGTGTGAATTTTGGCTGCAGCAGGTCGCATTCCATGAACACATCATAAAGGCCGAGGGAGTGGCAGTGGACCCAGCTAAAGTTGAGGCAATCACCGACCGGAAGCAGCCCACTAGCGTGACGGAAATATGCAGCTTCCTCAGACTAGCCAGGTATTACCGGAGGTTTATAGAAGGATTCTCCAAAATTACGAGACCCATGACCGAATTGACAAAGAAGGACAAGAAATTTGAATGGACTCCTGCTTGCGAGAACAGTTTCAGGGAACTAAAGAAAATATTGACTGCAGCCCTGGTACTAGTCTTGCCAGATATACACAAAGATTTTGTAGTATACTGCGACGCCTCCCGACAAGGACTAGGGTGTGTGCTGATGCAGGATGACCGAGTCGTTGCCTATGCATCCAGACAACTTAAGGTCCATGAGAAGAACTACCCAACCCATGACTTGGAGTTGGCAGTTGTGGTTCACGCACTAAAGATCTGGAGACATTACCTAATTGGAAATAAGTGCTGGATCTTTACGGACCACAAGAGACTGAAGTACATATTCACCCAATCGGAATAAAATCTGAGGCGAGCTAATAAATGACTACAACCTGGAAGTACAGTATCACCCTGGAAAGGCTAACGTGGTAGCCGACGCACTGAGCCGGAATGCTCACTGTAACACTATAAGGGTTGTTACCCGCCAACCAAGCCTGAAAGCGGAGATGTGGAAGTTGAACCAGCACCTAGCACCCAATGGGTACCTGGGCACCTTGTGCCTACAACCCACGTTGGAGGATCGAATTCGGAAAACCCATCGGGAGGATCTGAAAATCCATACACTAAAGGCTCAGACTGGGGTACGCAAAGCCCCTGGGTTTCGAGTGGACGAACACGAAACCCTATGGTATAAGAACCGGATATGCTTGCCGAAAGCGAACGGACTAAGGCAACTAATAATGGATGAGGCCCACAACTCAGCGTATTCCATCCACCCGGAACCACCAAGATGTACCAGGACCTAAAGCAAAAGTACTGGTGGGTGCCTATGAAAAGGGAAATAGCAGAGTTCGTCGCCCATTGCGATGTCTGCCGCCGAGTAAAGGCTGAGCATTAGAGGCAAGTAGGGTTTCTATAACCACTAACCATACTAGTGTGGAAATGGGAAGAAATCAATATGGACTTCATAACAGGGTTACCCCGAACGAAAAAGGGAAACAACTCCATTTGGGTCATAGTAGACCGTCTAACAAAGGTGGCCCATTTCATACCGGTCAAAACAGCCCACCGTGGAGATCAATTCGCACAACTATACATGGACTACATACTCCGACTGCACGAAGTACCGAGCCGGATCATGTCAGATCGTGGCTCCTAGTTCACGGCTCACTTCTGGAAGAGTTTGCATGCGCTTCTAGAAACGAAACTGGATTACAGTTCCGCCTACCATCCGTAGACGGACAGTCAGACTGAGCGGGTGAACCAGATATTGGAAGACATGCTACGCGCATGTGCACTAACATACAGAAGGGGCTGGGAAAAGAGTCTGTCATTTGCAGAGTTCTCCTACAACAATGGCTACCAGGCCAGCCCGCAGATGTCACCATTCGAGGCATTGTACGGCAAAAAATGTTGAACACCACTAATGTGGTTAGTGGTTGGAGAACGATCGTATTTTGGCCCTGCCATAATTAAGGATGCAGAAGAACGGGTGGCCACAATCAGGGAGAACCTCAAGGTAGCTTAGAGCAGGCAAAAGAGCTATGCAGACACCCACCGAAGGGAACTCACTTTTAACAAGGGAGATTTCGTATACCTCAAGGTGTCACCTATCCGAGGTACGAGGAGATTCAAGATACGGGAGAAGCTGACCCCATGATACATCAGACCGTTTGAAATACTCGGAAGAGTAGGGGCACTTGGTGTACCGTTTGAAGTTGCCAGAGACTATGTCCGACGTCCACAACGTGTTTCACGTATCGCAGCTCAAGAAATGCCTGGGAGTACTAGAGGAGCAAGTATCGTGTGAGGCGATGGATCTACAGCCGGACTTAAGATACCAAGAGCTGCCTACAAGGATCGTAGACGTTGTCACCCGGCAGACATGCAGGAGTGCAGTGCGATTCTGCCGAGTCCAATGGACTAACCATACCAAAGAAGAAGCCACCTCGGAGCGGGAGGACGACCTCAAAAGAGAATTTCCCCACCTGTTCGAGGAAGTAACCGAATCTTGAGGACGAGATTCCATTTAAGTGGGGTAGATCTGTAACAACCACAAATTTAAAAAGATGGAAAAGTTGATTCAAAATTTAGAGTTGAAATAAAAAAACGAGATGGGCCCCTTCTCCCGGGTGCAGCCCACCTTCCCGACAGCCAGCCCGTTTTCCCCTCCCCTTTTATCTCCTACGCGCGGCCCACCAGCCGGCCCAGCCCCACTGCCTTCACCCCCTACCACTCGCCCTCCCCACCGCGCACGACCGAGAGTTCGAAGAACGCCGCCATCCCCGCGTACTCCGGCGATGGCCCTAGCCGCACGCCACACCCACTTGACTCCCCACGTCACGTAGATCACCGGCAAATAACCCGCTAGGTCATGCAAAGAAAGAGCCTCGACTCCGGCTAGCCGCCGGCGAGCTTCGCCGACCGTCGGTCACCCCACCACCCTGTCCTAGGTGGCGCCCCTGTGGCATGCATGTGGAGTATGTGGCACGCCTCGTCATCAAACTTGCATACATGGCGGCACAGTCATAAACCTCCTCAGCCCTTAAGACCATCGCTTATGTGGCAGGTGAGGTGGTGGCCATCTCGTCCCTTTTGCCCACATGGCAGCCTCGTCAACGTCCACCTCATAGCCACATCAGCCTGGTCCATATAGTGTGGTTCAGAACACCCTTGTGGACCTGGTTCACGTGGACCCCAGGCACAAAGGCCCCTGCCAGCCACTGTACGCAGGAAAAATGTTAGGCACGCCCGCTAAGTGTACACAGAAACTCAAAAAAGGAATTTTCGGATACAGAAAAATTCCTAAAAATTTCCTAAAAATAGGAATTAGTCACTAGAGGATAGTAACATGCGGGTAAGTGCCAAAATTTTTTTAGGGCATTACTAATTGCCAGTAATCATGCTAACCCAATTAATCAAGTAACGACGAAAGGAAAGAGAGTGAGGCCCTCCAGCCGATGACACCACCCAAGTAAAACATGCTTGTCGTTATGAACTCCCTAAGAACCCCTGCATCCAAATTACTGTGATTTTACCC
Organism: Neostapfia colusana; assembly: GCA_030760725.1. Classification (NCBI taxonomy): domain Eukaryota; kingdom Viridiplantae; phylum Streptophyta; class Magnoliopsida; order Poales; family Poaceae; genus Neostapfia; species Neostapfia colusana. The sequence goes on along the minus strand of JASWHV010000012.1, from coordinate 6,592,368 downwards.
GAGTTCTTGAATTCTTTTGTGTTCAACACTAATACGAACAATTTACGTACTATAGCAAACGAGGAAGCTCACGAGGAATTTGAAGACCTGGATTACGAGGAATTTCTAGAAGCTTTTGAAGGCAAGCTCTAACCTCCTTGATCATGATTGCTCCTATGAATTTACAAAATTGCCTTGATAGCCTGTTTTAATAGGCACGTTTTCCGTGATTACTTTTAAACGTTGAGGTAGCTAAGACCCGCTTGACTAGTGGTAGCTTCTCCGTGTAAGTAGTCTGACCGACACGATGGTTCCATAACATTGTGATGATGCGTTGATATTGACGTTGGTTACTTGCTCTTCAATTAACCTATCTCGGTGACGGCGGCTAGCCATTACACTAGCAAGTAGCATACTGTGTCTCGCCATCCAAGGCCAGAATACTTGCAAGGTGATAGTCACGTGCTTGACATGTGAAGTACCACGAACCCCTCCTTGACCTTGTTAACTTGCGTCCTTAATTCCCTAAGGCCCTGTCATCGCACTATAATGTGATGACTTGAGTGTTTCCTTGAAAGTAGAATGCTTAGGGACCCTGCGATGTTCGCATCGCAACTCACTGCAACTATTCACCGAATTTGCAAAAAGTGTTGAAAGGTGTCTTGGTGATGTGAGTTAGGAGGTGGGTTGGGGAAATTGTGACGTACAACCGGTGTAGGGTGAAGTGGGGGAAAGGGATGGTTGAGGCAGGATATGGTGAATGAGTAGTGTGTGCTTCGGTGTAGTCCACCTGTCGTGGACATTGATGGAGCCGCCTCACCAATATAAGGACCGGTTCATATGACCTCGTCATAGTGATTTCGTGCAACCACAGAACATGTATGGGTAGGACTCCCTCTACCTTCTTGATGACTTCCACATGAGCCATATGGCGGCCAGTAGGGCACGGGAGACCAGGAAAAAACATGGGGAGTCATTACCCGTGATCCGGGTGGGAGAGTAATTACCCAAATAGCCCCTGGGTGCGTTCCGAGGTGTGATTGTGGGGTTACTCGGGGAATATGAGGTGATCGTTACGCTACTCCCTTGCTAGGAGAGCATGACCTGTGGGTAAAGTGTACAACCTTACACAGCTTTAAAATCCGGATAACTGTTGTCACAGTCTTGACACACTATGTTCCGAGCTCCTGTTGATTAGTCTTAGTATATTTCCTTGATGTGAATGGGTGGCAGTGTTTGCCGTGTTTTTGATATTACGGCTGTGTGCCGGGACTAGTAAAGCCGTGGGCTTTAACGTTTGATTAAAACTTAGGGAACTGGCGGGATGGAGCTCAACTCCCCCAAGTCCCACCAACTAAAATCAGGATACGGTTACTCCTTTTTGCTTTGCATGAATGCTTTTCGACAACTCTAAGCCGTATAGCTCTGCCTTGCTATGACCCCCTTGCATGAAACACATCCCCTTGAGTAGTGTTAGGGCTTGCTGAGTACCTTTTGTACTCACTCTTTCTTTCTTCATGACCCTCAGAAGCAGAAAAGGAAAGGGAGGAAAAAGATGAAGCGCAATACAACGACGAGCCACATAATCCGCTGCTTTTCAACTTTTTTGTTCTTTTGAGGTCCTACGAGGCCCATGAATTGTAACTTAAGACATGCCTGTAAGACCATAAAGGTCATGTTGAGACTAAGTTAATGTATGATAAAATCGATCCATTCTATTGTGCGTACCAACTACTGATCCAGAGATTGGTACAAAATGCACAAGTGGGCCTCGAGAAAGGTGAGTACTGACATCACTAACCGCCATCATGGTATCCCCTACTATGAGCATCGCCCAATGTACCGTGCCTACCTGTTCGAGCACTAAAACCCAAAGTATTGCACATGCACACATAATTTCACAAAACATTGCTGCCACGCACTCCTCCAGCAAGGGCTTGCTGCTGCTCCTGTGGCCACCTGGGTTTCGTGACCCAACCATCATGCCTCACTTCTGAGGTTCTCAGACCTGCCCGAGCACCAAGTACCTCACATTTGAGGTTTTTGGCAACGCGCCACCGCACTAAGCCCCACTGATGTGCTTTCGACCAAACCTAGTCAATATGACCTATGGGACTAGTCGACTTGGCCCAATACCACATCGCCGATGGGCACAACCTCATAAACAAGTCGACACTTTCCTCTCTAGTTCACCACTTTGTGGAGATGGTCCGCTAGACTATAGACACTGGAATAAGTTCCTCCACCCGGTCCATGTGGACCAAAGACACACACACACCCCTGGATCAGTACCACGGCCCATCACACAGTATGACATCACAAACCCACTTGTACTTGCTAGATCCACTCACATAGCGTACACATAGGTGTGTTAAAACCATTTCTTATTAGAGGAAAGTTCCAGAACAATTCCTAAAAAGTGCTAGGTGACTCCTAGAACCTCAAGCCTTCCTAACCCAAATAAATTCTAGAAAACTCATAATTAAATCTCGCCTTCTTTATTTCTTCTAATTCTTCCTCAAATTGGGATTTGCCCATTGGAACTCCAATTTAATTAATTTCTTCACTTGTGATTGTCTAAAAAATTTCAATTCTTTACCATGGAGTTTTATTTGGGTTTTATTGAATATTTATTTTATTTTGTTGTAACTACTTATTACTCTTAATTACATACTATATTGAACAAAAAGTCCGAGTTAGAGCAGGAAAACCCATATTAATAGGAAGAGTTCTATGAAGGGTGTGGAGGCAAGCTCTAACTTCATTTATCATATTGTACATATATTCTGTAACTGCACCTACTAAGCCTATTTTAAGTACTATGCATGACTGCTTTATTATTGTTTTGGTTGTTAGAACCTGATTGATCTATGGTAATGGTAATATCAACGTCAGTTGCTTGCTACAACTAACATATACTTGATATTGATGTCAGCTACTTACCATCGATGATAGTGGCTTGATATCAATGTCAGTTACTTAATATCGATGATGATTCTTTTAATATTGATGCCAATTACTTGCTATCGATGATAGTTTCTTGATATTAATGTCAGTTACATGCTATCAATATAGTTGCTTGATACTGATTCCGTTATTTGATGTCGATGTCAGTTACTATAACCCCATCTTGACTTTGATAATGATTTCCTTGGTAAAACTAGGTATTCTACCACTACAATATCGTAGTGTTGGAAAGGAACCCCTTGCTGATAGATTGCTTACAAACTCCTTATCATCATGTCTTATGGAAATGTGTGAAAATATGTTTGGTGGTGTGAGTAATTAAAGTGAGATAGATGATTAGAAACTGATGATGGGTGAGTGAGATGTCCGATATAGCAGAGGTCATATATGACAAAAGTGGTATTATGTGATTCAAGGTAGTCCATCTGTCACGGACTCAATAGAGCTCGCCTCGACAATATAAGGACCGATTCATTGAACCTCAACATAAAAATCCTCCGTACAACCACAAAAACTAACATGGGCATAACTTGCTTATTTACGTTCTTGGTGATTACAACATGAGACACCTGGAGGCTGATTGAAGCAATAGAAGACCAGAAGAAGACACGAGAGAGTAATTATCCGTTGTCCGACTAGGAGATTGATTGCCCGTAAAAGCCCCTGGATGCCTTTTGAGATGGAAGTGTGGGCCCACTCAGGAAATATTTTTTTGAAAGCCCTGGGTGTTCGCCCAGCTATTATAATTAAAAAGAGAAGAATACAAACAAACATGCATGTTCAGTACATGCACCAGGAGTGCAAAGTTTGACTACCAGATAAGTGCAGCTAGCATAAGAGATGTTTTACAACAAAGGAAGTGGCATAACCTATGACCCTCCCATCGCAAGCCGATATTCCTGTTGGCGATCCAACAGCGTTGCAATGTGAGTTGCCCCAGCTGGGATTCAGAGGCTGGCCGTGTCCTTGATGTCTGCTAGTATCTGGACAACACCTTTCTCCGATGACTCGAAAACTTGTGCATTCCACTCCTTCCATATAACCAAACACACAATGATGATTAGGGTCGAAGTCCTTTAACCTGTGAAGAGTGCATCTTCCCAGACAATTAAAAAGCCAAGAGGTGATGACTTCTGAGTGATGCCATCGATGTGGTGATAAACAACAACTCCCACTCCACTGCGAAACCAGCAACCAGACTGATTGAGAAACAAGACATTCGGCGAACAAGTGAACTTCTGTCTCGAGATTGCAATAGCACATAGGACAAAAGTACTGATTAGGCCATCCGCTGTCCTGAGCCTATCCTCTGTCCAGATGCGATTCTGCAAGAGAAGCCAGAGAAAGAACTTACTTCGTGTTGGTGCCCACAGATTCCATATCCTCGTCGGAAACCATGATGACGCACTTCCATCAAATTGAATTTGATAGGCTGATTTCACAGAATATTCATCGGGGGCTGACCTGATCCACATAATCCCGTCGTCTCGATCATAAGCTGGGTTGTATCCAAACTCCTGAATTTATGACCAAAGCTGCACGTACTCTGATAGCAATTCCACAGTCATGTCATGGTTGACATCTCGTATCCACATATTGTTTGACATGGCCTCTGTACAGTCCAATTCATGCGCTTGCTGTGTCGGAATAGGCAAGGAAATGTCGGTGCAGTAGCCCTACTATGAAGCCATGTGGAAGTCCAAAACCTAGCAGTTTTGCCACTGTGTACTGTAACTCTCGCCGCCGCCGCGAACAATGCCTCGTTTGTGCTATCCACTAGAACTTGAGAGCCCACCCAAGGCTTGTCCGGTGTAGTCCATTGGAACCACAGCCAACGCAAACGGAGAGCCCGACTGAAGCAATTGAGATCAATAATGCCCAAATCTCCTCTGTGAGATGCTGCTCAGGAAACATTTGTTGAGTGTTATGCTACTCACTTACAAAGAGTGGATAACTTGTGAGTAAAGGGGACAACCTCTATAAAGTGTTAATATATCCGAATAGCCGTTGCCACAGTTACTAGCACACTATGGTATTGAGCTTCAGTGATTAGATTCTTACCATATTTTCCTTGATGTGTGAGTTGGTGGTGGATGCTAGCGTTTTGGAAGAGTTGGCTAGATACCAAAGTCGGTAGGACCGTGTGTCCGAATGCTCGGATAAAACTTATGAACTGATGGGATTGATTGAATCTACCAGAGCTAAACAATGAAAATAATGACCTTAAATTATTCTCCCCTCGGTCCTATTTCAACCACGTTATAAAGAGAACCCTTGCATGAAAATTAATACCGGAAAACTAAGCAATATGGTCTCTTCCTACTAAAATTAGAATGTGCAACTATCTCTTGAATAGTGTAAACGCTTGCGGAGTATCTTATCTACTCACCTTTGCTTTACATGTCAAATTAGAAGAAGACCAGGTCGTTTAGACTGGGTCATAAACGACGTGGACAAGAATTAATGGTCTGTCCTATATGCTCAAGTCTGTCCGCGGCATGATGTGGTGGCGTTCCGCTGTAATATGTTTTTTTGGCCATCCTACTGGCCATTTTGGTATTATAAACTAAGACTTGCATATAAGACTTATATGCTATTTAATGAATATTCGTTGTATAGACCAAGCGTTATTATTTATGTGCGTACCAACTATCGATATAGAGATTGGTATGAGAGGCACAGCGGACTCCAAAAGGGTCCTGATAGAATTAATAGGTTGCATCGGTTTCACTCTGGTTGTAGGCACTAAGAATGTTGCTAGTATAGTTTGGGTTATACGGATTAACCCTTTTACATGGAGTGTGAGGATTAAAGCATAAACGAATTGTTGTGTAGGTAAAAAGGGGATTGTTGTGTTGGTGTGATGCACCTGTACGTGCGTGGTGGGCATGAGCCATATTTGAGTATGGACGGTCTTCGGGAGTTTCCTTGTACGTTCTACCTCTGCCAGGGGAGGTTAGCTTATGCGCCTGGTTACATTCGTCTGTGACAACGGGGGGTTAGCTTATGTTTCCTTGTTCGTTCTACAACTATATATATTGCCTTCAGTCGTTTCTTTCACTCTAATATAGTATTGGTAGTAGTTTGAAAAGCATGAAAGGCTAACTAGATTGTTGTTATTATCTTTACTAAGTGTACTATGATTATATATGGTCAACGCCTTGCACTGCAGGCACCATTTGTGGGATTAGTTGAGGATTATATTACCTAGTACATATCTCTGTCTGTCGTGTATCCTGGAGAAATTTCGTGGCCGTCACACTCTAGTCTGAACGCTGGTCTTTTTGTCAACAGCAAAGTGTGACCAGAAACTATCGCTCGCGTCTGGTCAGTAGATCAACTCCACCTCACATCGATCATTGATCAGGAAATTTTACAATTCTTTACTGCTAAGCCGGCCAGGAACGATAGCTCGATGATGGCCAGAGATAAGATATAGCCCTCCACCCTCCCATTTTACTTTGCGTTGGCGAGAGACATCAGCGAACTGCGACATGTCGTCGAACGATGCAACAACCGGTGGGAACATCGCGATAACCATTGGTAAGTAGCTAGAGATTTGGAGCTCGTTAGTCTCGTGTTCATCGATGGAGCCTGTTTGGTGATTGGTTACTCATCTTCATGTTCCTTTTCAGTGTCGGTGATCACCGGCGGCGTCGTAGTCATCGTGGTTTCGACGCTTATCTACAAGTGCTGCAAGCTGCACATGTTGCGCAAGTACGGCGTCCACGGGCAGCAGGCGCCCCCGGGACTGCCACTCGTGGCGGGCACGTTGGTGGCAGCGTCAAGGACGAACGGCGGCGCCTCGATGACGATGACCAGTGGCAAGAACAGCGGCAGCACATACGTTGTTGATGTCGTCAAGGACCGGCCCGTCAGGTTCAGCTCGCTGCAGCTGCAAGAATTCACCGGCAACTACGCCGAGAGGCTCGGCGCTGGCGGCTTCGGTGCCGTGTACAAGGGGCAGATCCCGCTACCCGATTGCGTCAGCCTCGCGGTGGCCGTCAAGGTCCTCCATACCGGCATGGGGAGGCGTGCCGAGGAGCAGTTCATCGCGGAGATCGGGACCATAGGCCGGACATCGCACGTCAACCTCGTCAGGCTCTACGGCTTCTGCTTCGATGCCGACCTCAAGGCGCTTGTCTACGAGTTCATGCCCAACGGCTCGCTCGAAGGCCACCTGTTCCTTGACTCCAGCGCCGAGCTCGTCGGGTTCGACACGCTGTACGACGTCGCCGTCGGGACGGCCAAGGCGGTCCGGTACCTCCACAGCGAGTGCGAGCGCCGGATCATCCACTACGACATCAAGCCCGGCAACGTGCTCCTCGACGAGGCGTTCCGGCCCAAGGTTGCCGACTTCGGGCTCGCGAGGCTGTGCGACCGGGAGCGGACGCACATGACGATGACTGGTGGCGGGCGCGGCACCCCGGGCTACGCCGCGCCGGAGCTGTGGATGGCGGCGCCGGCGACGCACAAGTGCGACGTGTACAGCTACGGCATGCTGCTGTTCGAAATCCTGGGACGGCGGCGGAACTACGTTGAGGTGCAGGAGGACAGCGGCGAGCAGTGGTACCCCCGGTGGGTCTGGCAGCGGCTTGATCGCGGCGAGACGGAGGCGGTGGCCGCGAGGGCGCTGGCTGATAATAAGGTCGGCAAAGATGGGAGGAGGAAGGTGGAGAGGATGTGCGCGGTGGCGCTGTGGTGCGTGCACTACAGGCCGGAGGACCGGCCGTCGATGAGCGGCGTCGTGCGGATGCTCGAGGGCGACGAGGAGGTCACGGCGCCGGCTGTGAGCCCCTTTGCGCATCTGGAATCCGGGCAACTTTCGTTGCAAACTGTCACGGAAACCACCACTACGTTTGGGTCGTCGGACTCTTAGCTTAGTACCTTAGCAAAGTTAAGAAAATTATATAGCTAACATTTGCTATTCTTTATGGATGTAGTTAGTGACGAGCAATAATGAAGGTAGTTCGTGACGACGACCAATAATGGAGGTAGTTAGTAACGAGCAATAATTTTTATTTAAACATTTTATTGTGAATACTAAAAGGTACTATTATAATTATTCATAACTATCAGTTTTAAAAATAAATTATTTTATAGATACGGTTGATGAAAGTTAAATCTAAGTCATTTCGTATATGGAAATAGTACTTGTATCAGTGCCCCATGTCCTTAAATTAACTGGTCGGAAGGTATTAAGGTAAATATATAGGTAAATCACTACAATTATATGAATTTATAACTTAGAACGTTCTGTTCTATATAGGCCTTAATTTTATTGAATTGTCTCAAGCTGGTTTTAATGGAACTTGGACTCGCACTACAGGAATCCCGACAATAGACGACGGTCAAAAACCGTCGTCAATAAGCACAGCACCGTCGTCAGTAACTTATTGACGACGGTAAACTGTTATAGACGACGGTTTATGGCTGTCATCAATTATTAGTCGTTAATAAGCTTATTGACGACAGCTATAGTTGGCTGTCGTCAATAAGCTACAGCAGCTTATTGACGATGGCCAGGGTTCGGCTCTTGTCAATAAGCTAGCTTATTGACGACGGTTTCTGATACCTGGCGTTTGTACCGTCGTCAATAACAATGGCTTATTGACGATGGTTTCTGGTACCTGGCCGTCGTCAATACTAATGGCTTATTGACGACGGTTCGTTTGTACCATTGTCAATAACAACGGCTTATTGACGATGTTTTCTAGTACCTGGCCGTCATCAATAGCCAACTTATTGACGACGGTCCGTTTGTACCGTCGTCAATAACAATGACTTATTGGCGACGGTTTCTGGTACCTAGCCGTCGTCAATACTAATGGCTTATTGACGACGGCCAAGTATCAGAAACCGTCGTCAATAAGCTTTGCAATATTTTTTTTAAGAACAGAAAATCCTGCCCTGGCTTCGAGGCCAGCCCTGGCTCGATGGCCAGATCACAGGCAATCAAAACATACTCACAGGCAGACACAAAAACACTATACGCACGCCACACAACGACTATGGTTGAGTAAGTTGTACCATATTTTACTCAATTTGAGGATATTTAACTAGTTTTCCCTGAGTTTGAGTAAGTTTGATCAAATTCAACTAAATTTGAGCAAGTTTAACTAGTTGCAGCTATTATGAGAAATTTTATACCTGTGCTCCTAACGTCGTCCCCTGTGGTAGTTGTATCGGTGGAGGCACCCACTGAGGAAAGACAGCCGGCTGTCCTGCGGCCATAGCCTGCAAATATGAAGTAAATTATTATACATGTCATTCATATATTAGAAATGTTGAGTATAACGATCTGAACTTACCTGCATGGCAGCTTGCATCTGTAGCATGTTCAAGTGTTGATACTCGTCCCTAGCCTGGAGCTCGGCTGTCTGCCTCTCGTTCGTGAGCCTCATCGCTTCCTGCGTCCTCTGGAGCTCATCCTGGACACTCTGGAGCTCCAGATCTCGACTGCCACGCCTGCTGGATCCACCTTGCGATGAAGAGGCCCTCGAGGAAGACCGCACCTCCCTCGAGTCGACTACTCCATTGAAGATGGCCAACCTACACAACGAAGTAAGAGTATTAAAGTTTCGTGTCTCGAATTTCATGAAAGTAAATGAAAAACAACAAAACTCACCGGCCGTGAGGTTTACCGCCACCGCTTGCATAGGCGGCTTTAGGTACGATCGGCGAGTTCTGCCAATCGTAATCGTCGCCTCAAAGCCTCCGCACCTCCTCCACATACTTTTCCTGAAAATACAGAAAATTAAAGTCATCAGAAGTTTTAAAGAGAATACAATTAAGTTAACTAAAGTACTCACCAACGTCTCCGTCGCCGTCTAAGAAGACAGCTGATCAGGCTGCGAGGGATCACTTCCCATGTGACCCCTCCTCTATACTTGGATAGCAGTCAGCTCCTGACCAATCTTGCGCTCCTATCGATACGTGTTAGCACAATGATAGCGATAGAAATTAACTAAAATAAAATTCGAGTATCATTTACCATCCGTTTAGCAAGGCGTACGTAGCCGTCCCAGCCAAGACGGTGTTTTCCGTCCGTCCCTCGACTCTGTCGGCGGGTCATCGATATGCCTTGGAAGCCCTGGCTCGCCCAACGAGCACACAGGGAACTGTAGGCGTCCGGACAGGACTCAAGCCACAGTACGCTGACCTTCACACATTTGTTATTGGATGAAAACATTGATCAAAATTGGATAATGAAGCAAAGTAAAATAAAGATTTTACCTCTGCGTATTGTGCCTCTATCAAGTACTTGTCCGCCATATCCCTAAACTGCCCCGGCTCACCCTCATCCGGATGCAACTTATAGTACGCCTTCGTAGCCTGAATGCGAGCCGTTGATATCGACTGCGTCAAGAGCTTCCTAGCATTGTTGTTGAAGACCAGGTGAGCATGATCCAGCTGGGCCTCGTCCTCCAAACGGTAATATTTCTACAAGAAGAAATATACAAGTTAATGTATTTAACATATAATAGGTTCGCATTTAACGAATAGACGATTTACTTACCATGAATTCATGCCACACATACTCCTGGTGGTTGCCATAGGTAATGTTCTGGGCCGTAGCGTAATCGTCCCAAGACGTAGAAGCCCGTCCGTTCACTAGACCGGGGTAGTGACAACGGATAAGCTTGTCCAGGACAGCATTGACCTGGCGGTGGCGTCCTTGACCCGTGAACGAGTCATTGGGCCAAGAACGAATACAGGATTCTCAATTAGTACATATATAAGTGTTAAAATATCTAAATTGATTTGTTATAGATTTACTTACCTATCGCCAACCGGACGAATAACGACCTGATCTTCTGGCCGTGCAGGAGCTGGAGGAGGAGCCACGTATTGGCTCCTCCTGTAACGCCGCTGTGGAGCCGGCTCCACATCAGGCTCTGTGGAAGGCTCCGAATCAGGGTCTGAAGCCTACGGTGCCAGAACTTGAAGAGGATCCGAAGCAGGATCCAAAACAAGCTCCGAAACCTGTGGTGTCTGAAGAGGACCCCTGGCCTCTGTCTCCTCAGACATAGAGTCGTCCTAAAATTTTGAAGATTTATAATATTGATTTAAGAAGTTACTTATATAATTTATATAATTTAATATTCTTTATCTGTCGTGACCGCTCTCGTGACCCCTGGCCTCTGTCGAGGCCCAATAGCTGAGATAGTCTACCATTGCTAGACTGACAGCCCTGGAAAATGGAGTCTGCTCTCGGAGGCAGAAAGCCCCGTGTCCCCGTCGTCTACTGCTCGACGACATCCTGATGAAAGGAAATTTGATAATGAATTTAAAGGAAAATATAGAAGACGAAAGAAGAGATGAAGGAAATGTTACTTGTAATCAATTTAAAAATTCATCAGTATCACGATCATGTACTCTACTTCGTAAACCGGACCATCGATCTTTTATCATGGTTGTTCGCCGTTTTCATTTTTTCACATTATGAGTCTGTACATGTTGTGCATCTCCAACTAATTCATCGAGTCATTGACCAGGCTCAACGACAAAAGAATTTGGCAACTCTTCTTCTTGGTAAACAACATCAGTCTCATCAAGGTAACCAGTATTGTCCGGTGTATATAACCGCTCACGAGGATTCAGCTTTTGTACAACCCACCATGCACTATGATTTTCGCATGGATATTGTAGATAGTACACTTGTTCGACTTGGTGTACAAGGACAAAGGTGTCGTAGCCTCGTAGTCGGTCCTTGTGTTTAACTTCTACCATGCCAAATTGGTTTTGTCGAGTTCCATTGTTATTATCAAACCAATCGCAGTCAAAGAAGACTACTTTAAGGTCTTTACTCTTGGCAAAACTGAATTCTAGGATTTTATTTATGATCCCATAGAAATTAGTTTCACGTCCTTCAGCATCGACGGCCCTCGTCACAACTCCGGTGTTAGATGTTGCCCTTAGAGGACGTTGAGCTTCAAATTGATTTGAACGAAATCGTAACCCATTGACAATCCGTGTCCGAAGCACATATTGGACATGTCAATCGACCATGAGTGCTCCGGCCAGAAAACATGCCGTAAGCTGGAAAATCATGAACAGACCACAAGTACGCAGCTCGAAGGTTGAATTTCTGTTTTCTATAACAGTCATACGCTTCGACTAGTGTCCATAACATTTTCAACTCTTCAATCAATGGGCGCATCATCACGTTCAGTCGTGAACCAGGATGATCCAGTCCACGTACAATAAGGCATAGGAACATGAACTCATACTTCATACAAAGAGATGGTGGTAAGTTGTACGGAATAGCGAACGGGCCAACAAGAGTATGGTGTGGCGTTTGTACTAAATGGTGAGAAGCCATCTGTCGCCAACCCAAAGCGAATATTTCTCGCGTCATTGGCGAAATCTGGATCGAAGCGGTCAAGCGCCTTCCATGCCTCACCGTCCGACGGGTGCACCATCATGCCGTTGTTCTCACGTACACCTTCTTTATGCCACCTCATGTGTCTAGCTGTTTTTTTGATAGATACAAACGCTTCAACCTAGGTGTGACAGGCAAGTAGCGAAGCTGCTTCTGTGCGACTTGAGTCATTACTTTTGAACCGTCGTCATTAACAACTTTGACAAATATCGCTTTACCACATTTTAAGCATTTGTTCTCATTGGCATGCTCTCTCTAAAAAAGCATGCAATTGTCTAGACACATATCAATCTTCTCATATTTCATACCCAAACCAGAAATCAACTTCTTAGATTGATACATATCTTTAGGCACTTTATGTGGTTGTGGAAGGATATCGCTGATCAATTTGATGAGATCGTTGTAGCAGTTATTGGAGAAGAAATACTTAGACTTAATGGCCATAAATCTAGTCATGAAAGTAAGGAGCGTCACTTGTGTGTTCATGCAACGACTCTTCTGAAGCTTTGAGAAGCATGAAAAACGCTTCAACCTCCGTTGTAGGAGGATCCTCCATCAATTCAGGATTTATGGCATCAAGCATCTCGTCCATCCTATCGACCCCCGTGTTGTCATCCTCATCTAAAACTTGTAAGAGTTGAGAAGATGTCTCACCGTGAAAGGTCCACACCTCATAATCTTGCATGAAACTGTATCGACACAAGTGAAACGCCAAATTCACTTTGTCCCAACACTTTGCACCCTGACATTTCGTACATGGGCACCGCATCTTATTGATCATTGACAATGAAAAAGCTCGATCTACAAAAGCATCTGTCTTGGCGAACCACTATTCTTCCAACCAATATACATCCAACTACGGTCCTCACCCATGTTTTGAATCTGCAGTTTAATGTCAAGGAAATTATAGTTACTTTATAATTTATTTATGTCACGGCCCTACATCTATTGGAAAGGATAGGTCCTAAACCCACCCAAGAGTGACCGAGCGGAGCGTGCTCATGACGAGACGTGTGATCTGGATCCGAACAAAATTTCGGCAGCATAACCCCGTTGTTCTCCACTGCACGCCCGAAAATAATGCAGCAGAGAACAACAGGGTTATGCCGTCGAAATCTCGTCTAGATCTAAACCCGCGTCTGATCACAAGTCACGCCCCCTCGGTCACTCGCAGGCTATCCAAAAAGGGACAATTCCTAGCGTACACGCCTCACATGCGTAACACATGTGAGACGGGTCGGTTCAAAATGGGTGACGCATGTTGTATAGGTTTACGTCAATCTTTCATTTTTGAGTCATTTAAAAGAGAGAGAGGAAAGAACGAGAGAGAAGAAAGAACGAGAGAGAGACAAAGAAGTGGGTCAGCCGTCCTAAGTTATGCCCCGCTGGGGCCTGCCATTATCTTACGACACCTTTAGGGTTAGCCGTCGTACGTTATGCCCCGTCGTAAGTGGGTCAAAGATGAAACCGCACCATCGGGGCCCGCTGTCCACGCGCGGGAGCTTGCCGTCCTCCGTGCCTGTTTCGACTAATACATTACCACTAAATGGGCCGTGACAGACCCTAAATGGGTCGTGTCAGGCCGGACCGGGCCAAAACCCATTTTTTTACATATAGTAACTAATCACGCAATCAATCAAAGGGGCCGGCGGCGCCTTGCAGCGACGGCGGCGGGCGGAGGCGGCGCCGGCATCGGCGACGCTCGGCCAGGGGAGGCGAGCCGCCCTGGCATCCCCCCGCCACCGACTGGACACCTAGGCGTCGGTACGCTGTCAGCGACGGCGGGGGCTGGTGGCAGCGGGGCCGGGGGTAAAGCAAAAACAATGTGCTTAAACAACTAATCAATCAATTAACTAAATTAAATAAATAAAATCAGAAACAATTACTAATTTAAACAAAATAATTAACAAATAAACTAATTATCTACTAAATACATACAAGGCACATCAAGGGAGAAAAAGAACAGAGAAAAGGGTCAATCACACGCTAGAAATGCATACACGACATAAGCTGGCCTACGCTCAGTTCAACATAGTTCAGGGGTGGACAATAAATATGTAGGTAACATTAACAGAGATATTTTGCACTCCTGGCATAAGGCCTGGCCATCACTGTAGCTAAATATCCAAGTGACCAAGAGGCGTAAGCATTTCATGCCTTAATTTATATGGTTTAGACCAAAGAATGTGGAGTTATAGCCGTTGCTGCCGGCCTCCATGTTAAAACAAAGCAGATGAGACTGAGGTGCTATATGTTGTTCATCAGCACACGACACTAGAGTAGAACTCTCTCCGCGTGGTGAATGAAGGTCGCCACAGTCCTCGCTGGTGCTGGAGAACTGTATAAGACGAGATGCTTGCTTTACAGGATCAGGAAATTTTAAAATTTTATCTAATCTAACAGAGGCGGGGACAGAGGGGGGAGGGGGCACTACAGGAATCGGGACTATAGACGACGGCCGGAAACCGTCGTCAATAAGGACACTACCGTCGTCAATAAGTTATTGACGACGGTAAAACTTTATAGACGACGGTTTCCGGCTGTCGTCAATTATTAGTCGTCAATAAATTTATTGACGACGGTTACCGTCGTCAATAACCTTATTGACAACAGCTAAATCTAGCTGTCGTCAATAAACTTATTGACGACAGCTAAATCAGGCTGTCGTCAATAAGATTATTGACGACGGCCAGGAAACCGTCGTCAGTAACCGTGGCTTATTGACGACGGTTTACACTAGGTCGTCGTCAATAACAATTGCTTATTGACAACGGTTTCTGGTACCTGGCCGTCGTCAATACTAATGGCTTATTGACGACGGCCAAGTACCAGAAATCGTCGTCAATAAGCTTTCCAATTTTTTAAAAAAAACAGAAAATTCTGCCCTGGCTTCGAGGCCAGCCCTGGCTCGATGGCCAGATCACATGCAATCAAAATATACATCAAAGAATTGCATAAAAACACTATACGCACGCCACACTACCCTACGCTACCCCGACCGCTGCCACCGGAGTCCAGGAAGTCGTCGTGCGCTCGTCGAAACGCTGGTTGCTGAGGGGATGGAGTTTTCTGAGCCCGCGTCACCGATCCCTATGATGTACATGTATAGTTAGACAAATTAGAAGTTCACAAATGTGTATATGATTAAATAAACTCATTACAAGTTAAAATTGAGCAAGTTAGCTAGATTTGGCTATGTTTGAGTAAGTTTGCTCATATTTTACTAAGTTTGAGAAGTATGGACTAGTAGTGTTTGTGTTGGAGCTAGTTCAAAAAGTTTTGGCTATGTTTGAGTAAGTTTGGTCATATTTGACTATAGTTGAGTAAGTTGTACCATATTTTACTCAGTTTGAGGATGTTTAACTAGTTTTCTCTAAGTTTAAGTAAGTTTGATCAAATTTAACTAAATTTGAGCAAATTTAACTAGTTGCAGCTATTATGAGAAATTTTGTACCTGTGCTCCTGAAGTCGGCCCCTGTGTTAGCTGTATCGTTGGCGGCGCCCACTGAGGAAAGACAACGGGTTGTCCTGTGGCCATAGCCTGCAAATATGAAGTAAATTATTATACATGTCATTTATATATTAGAAACGTTGAGTACAATGATCTGAACTTACCTGCATGGCAGCTTGCAGCTGTAGCATGTACGAGTGTTGATACTCGTCCCTAGCCCGGAGCTCGGCTGCCTGCCTCTCGTTCGCGAGCCTCAGCGCTTCGAATTATTTGACGCTGGCTAGTTCAATTTTGAACTAACCAGCGTCAAATAATTCAAAATGGAGGGAGTACAAGATCACTTACATAAGACATTTCTATGACCTGTAGAAAAAGCTGACTTGTGCTTTGGTCATAAACCTACTGAACAATTGTGGTAAAGTTTAGCAAGAAGTTAAGTCTATGGCATGAGGTAAGAGACTTTAAAAAAAGTGTGCAAGTCACAGTTGTGTCGTAACAAAGTGCGACAACAAGTCAAACAACTCTAAATTCCCGCACTGAGAAGAGGCTCGTCGTCGTCGCCGCCTCGTCGGTGGCCGAACGCAAGAGGAGGGTGGTGGTCGGCGTCTGGACCGACGGGCCGCCGCACGCTGTACCCCCTAGCGGCTGTAAGAACCGGCGCCTCCGTCGCAGCCGTCCCCGCACGCGTCGACCCAACAACAATAGTGGTTCTCTCCGCTCCAACTGTAAACGCGTTCACGATGCGGAGCAGTGTGACGCAGCTTCGGACGACCCTTCCCCTGATACAGCGCGCGCACCCCGGTCTCGCTTCGGCCACTTACGTACTTTTCAGGTGACCTCTTGTGCTTCTGAAACCCCCGTCGGTTTCAGAACATTGCTGCATCTGAAACCTTTTTTTAACGGCTGAATTGACGAGTACCTACGTTCGTTCCCAGCTCGGTTTCCGGCAGTGGTCACCTCTGTTAACACGCTGAACTGGTAGTAGCTCTCAAACGAACGTGCAAAAAAACATGCGTAGTCATTGGGAAAAAAATAACACAGGACATGCATGCCATCCGTGAACTGTCAACGAACACTAATTCTTTCTCCAATCATTAACATATGAGCTACAAAACTAAGTGTGCAATAAACTAACATTGCATACAGCTCCTCATCCAAGAGAAATACAAAAAAATGAATATGAAGTTGTTCAAGAGTCGGCCGCAGGGGGGCGGGGGGAGTGCCGGAGGGGGAGGGGCGGGGCGGCGGCGGCCGGTGACGGCTGGCGGGCCATCGGTGGCCAGCGCGAGGTGGAGGAGGGGAGGGGGGAGGGAGGTGGCGTACTCGTTGGTCGGCGGATCAGCGGCGGCGGCGACCGGCGGCGGCGGGGACCGGCGGTGGCGGCGGGGAACGGCGGGGAGGGCGACGGCGACGAGACTGATCGCGCGGCGCGAGTCGGGAGGCGGCACTGTGACCGCCTCCCGGCTCGCGTACGGGTTATATGTCCGGTAATTGACGACGGTGCCAGGTCACCGTCGTCAATAACTCCTCGGGTGGGCCTGAAATAAGTTAAATACGACGGGCGCCGTCGTCAATAATTTATTGACGACGGTTCACGTTCAGCCGTTGTCAATAACTGTGTTATTGACGACGGTGCTAGGTCACCGTCGTCAATAACTCCTCGGGTGGGCCCGAATTAAGTTAAAGACGACGGGCACCGTCGTCAATTATTTATTGACGACGGTACTCGCTCAGCTGTCGTCAATAACTGTGTTATTGACGACGGCTTTTTCTAGCCGTCGTCAATAAAATTAAAGACGACGGCCCCGTCGACAATAAATTTGGCCGTTGTCAATGATCGTTTTTCCTGTAGTGGGGCGGGACAGAGGCTGCCGGGCGTGGCCGGCGGCCGGCGGCTCGGCTGCAGGGGGGAGCGGGGGGAGGGCCAGAGGGGGAGGGGCCAGGCCGGAGGGGGACGGGGGAGGGGCCGGAGAGGCCGGACGGGTGTATTTTTAATTCAGATATCCAATATATACATGAACATCTGTGACGAAAAGCATGCAACTACTGATTGCTCACACCAAAGAAGAGATATTTTAGATTAAAACAACTTTAGATAACTAATGTCTAACAAAACTATTCCAGTAACAAAGAACAGGCCCAACAAGCGAAATAATAAGTTGGTGAAAATAACTCCACCTGATCCTTCATATATATCGTGATAAAAAATTAAATCCTTCATACATCTCTTTAACTTAGAAAAGAAAGAAGGGGCTCTATCAACTGGCACAATCTTTATTGGAGAATATTTGTAAGCATCATTAAGATTTGATCCCTTGTGGGATTGGTGAAACTCAACTTTCTTCACTAACACACATAGGCTCATGTTCATAATTTAACATCTCCCACATAACATCTCACGCTATTGTTACGGCTTTTACTTTAACAAAACAAATAATCATATATCAATGTAGTTCTTCTCTCCAAAGCTTTAAACAGAGAAAGGTTTATCTACGAATCAAAAGGCCGGATCTAACGTTGAATCAATTAGGTGCATATAAGAACTATAGATTTATCAAGAGAGGCAACAAAATAGGTGCCATGAAATTAAAGAGAGAGAGATCGGTAGGAAAAATAAGGAAACAGGAAGAGGGAACTATTATTTTCACTTGACTATGGAGGCAATAATTGCCAAAAAATAGCATGCACTAATCTGTTGCTAGTGAGTATATCAACAAATATATATCTGGTGTTGAGGCTGTGAGAACAACAATACCGTGGAGAGAATCCAGACATCAAAATATAAGGCAGCACACAGCACCTGCAGCTAACAAAAGTGATTCAAATTTCTGTCCCGATACTGTTTTGTGCGACCCAACACACCTACTTCACCTGATCTATAAGGCCCTCGCTCGTATGCTGATACAGAAACACCTGCTAATGGTACACATACACCACACCTAGCAGCCCTGGTCGCCGATCATGAATTCATGATATGTTCGTAGGCGTGTAGTGTGTGAGGGATGGAGTGGGTTAGCTAGGGCAGCATGGGAGCTCCTCATATATAGAACCGTGGAGAGGCAGGAGAAATTAAATAAGCTACTTACAATATATGTTAACTACGGCAATGCTATTACAGTTTTAAACAGGAAGGAGTTAACTAAATATTTCAGGATTTAAACTTAGAAAAGGTAGGTACGGTGGTCCTATGAGCTCGCAGATCGGAATCTATCGAAAAACTGGTCTTGTGTCTTGCACGCCATGTAGTAGATGCTTATGCTCACCGCACCACCAGCTGAAGCAGCTAGGAGGTAGCTCAGCCTAGCTAGGGCTTGCATGCAATTGTATATGTGTCTGCACCTGGACACTTTTTGTGCTGGGATTAGCTAGCCGGGGCATGCAGACAGCGCACAAGCTAGGTCAAGTTGGCCGTTGAATTGGTGACCGAAGTAACGGGTTATATGTGTCGTTATTGACGACGGTGCTAGATCACCATCGTCAATAACTCATCGGGTGGGCCCAGATTAAGTTAAAGACGACGGCCCCTATCGTCAATAATTTATTGATGATGGTGCTCGTCTGCGTTATTAACATCGTTAATAATATTAAAGACGACGGCCCCGTCGTCAATAAATTTGGCCATCGTCAATGACCGTTTTTTCTGTAGTGTCGGAACCTGTATAGTTTTTGTTTGAAGGACCGAAGGTGTATAGTTAATATACCAAGGTAGCCACTAACGTTCGAGTCATCAATCAGTCAAGCATGTGTGAGCCTGCCGGCCTGCCAACACGAACCAGATCATGATGAAATAACCTCTTATTTTTACGAATACAGCTCAAAATCACTCAACTTATTTTTTTTTTTATAATTGTGGATATATTAAGGATGCAGATATCTAGGGAACAACGGTAACACGTTAGTAGAGTGCACCATGCACCGGTCGCTCCTACCACTTAGTGCACGACACATGTCCAACAATTTTGACAGCACAACACGTTGAGTCATTCACGCCTCCTCTAGCAAGCAAGTGGTGGGAAGAATATAATTTCTTTTGAGATGGAACATCTTGTTCCGTTGAGAACTGATGCTGGCCCTTCAAACCTTACATTGTTTGATAGTGACTCAGCCCACATGCCTCAGTTCACTCTCGACTGGCACCAAAAACCGCTATATCGTGTCCTAAGACATTACAAAATCTTGGAACACAGGTTACATGAGCTAAGTTAAAATTTGAATCCACAAAAGTATATAGAACTCCTTCACATGCAAGGTCGAGACATGTTTCTTGTAGAGCATTTGCTAGGCTTTTTGTGCATCTGTCTCAATTTGGATAACCCTCATGCCCCAATCAGATGTTGTTTGCAGTGTCTACCTACAAGCCTCAGCCCTCAGCCTGCGCTGCGCTCATTAAATAAAGAATAAACCCAGCCCATCCTAGAAAGCTACCAACACTATCTTTAATAACAAAATCCCAACCGCGCGCCTTGGCCAGGATTGAGAATGAAAAGCCCCGTCAGTATTCATCTTCAGAATATTACCACCCTCAGGCCTTCTCCCACTGCAGCAAATTGTCATATTTACGATGGCCTAAACAGTTGTAATTAAGCCCATAACTGTCGTAATTAACTTATTTACGACGGTTATTCCTTATTTACGACGACATCCAACCTTCACAAGTGGTTAGTCGTAAATAAGCTTATTTACTACGGCCGCCGTCGTAAATAACTTATTTACGACGGCCTAAACTGGCCGTCGTAACTTACTGAGAGGTTATCAGTTGGTGTCCTCTCGAAGCTTATTTATGATGGCCAGTAACAGACTGTCGTAAATAACAGTCTTATTTACGATGGCCTAGAGCTGGTCCTACTAAATAACCCAGGCTTATTTACGACGGCCACCTCCAAGCCGTCATAAATAAGAAATGTAATTTAAAAAATAGAAAAATGCTAACCTGGCACGATGGCCAGCTCACAGGCGGGTATAAAAATAAACATATAACATTACAGGCAGTTTATAATACAATAATATAAAGTACAACACACGACGCTAGACACTCCCGTGCCCGCTGCCTCTGGAGCCCGAAATGTCGTCCTCGCGTCGTGCTCCAGGTCCCGGTAGCACAGGTGATGAAGTTTGAGCCTCCGCCACCGACCCCTGTAAAATGTAAGAGCCATTATGGCTATGTTTGAGTAATTATGGCTAAGTTTGACTAATTTGGCTATGTTTTAGCAATTATAGCTAAGTTTTGCTATGTTTGAGCAATCATGTCTAAATTTTGCTATGTTTGAGCTATTATAGCTATATTTGGCTACACTAGGGCAATTATGGCTATGTTTTATTATGGTTGACTAATTTTGTCCCAGTTTGCTATAGTAATCTAATTTACAATGTTTTGAAGAAATGGTGCTTATCTGTGCCGCAGAAGAAGACACTTGTGGCTCTGGCATCGGCTGCGGCCATGTGGGAGTGACAATCTCTAGTCTCGACAGAACTATAGGGACGATCAGTTTTCTGCATATTTATTTGATGTATAAGATCCTCTGGTGACGTACCTTCTCTTCCGCGTTAACTTTGTTTCTTCAGCACAACAACAGAAACCTGATCAGCAATTTCTTCACTCCATCTTGCTCCAGGATTAGTTGTACCACTTCTTTTTCGTTCCTACAGGAACAAACGCAACACCGAATATATTTCAGTTGAAACTCTTGCCTCACCAGTTTTACTTTTTTGCATGTTAAAATTAAGGGTTTATTGTATTTATACTCTTATTTGAAAGTCTAATCGTGATTTTACTCTCCAAAATTAAGGTTTATGATTTTACCCCTGCTTTTTTTATACGAAGCCAATATATACCACTACTCTATTATGGATTGTTAACGGTATTAAATATGCTAAAAAAAGGACAAAATACCTTTGTGATTTTACCCTAATTTGATCCGTGCTTACTACTTTACCACTATTTTGCATAAACACAGATTAATCTATGACTATATTAAACAACAACAACAACAACCAAGCCTTTATCCCAAGCATGTTGGGCTCGGCTAGATATGAAACCTAATAATTATATATATATATATATATATATATCAATGAAGTAAAAGAGAGGAAGAGATATAAGAACAAGGAAAAAAAGAAAAGAAAAAAACAATACTAAGATTCTGGCACATGAATTGCTACTTTCCATGCGGTCCTATCGGAAGCTAAGTCTCTGGATACATTCCAATCTCTCAAATCTCGTTTTACCACCTCCTCCGAGGTCAACCTTGGTCGTCCTCTACCCCTCCTAATATTTTCTCTACCTCTTAAAATCTCACTGTTAACCGGTGCTTCTGGAGGTCTCCACTGGATATGTCCAAACCACCTTAGTCGATGTTGCACTAACTTCTGCTCACCCGGTGCCACCCCTACCCTATCACGAATCGCCTCATTCCTTATTCAGTCTCTTCTGTGTGCCCGCACATCCACCGTAGCATGCGCATCTCTGCGACACTCATCTGTTGGACATTTTGCCGTTTAGTTGGCCAACATTCCACCCCATAAAGCATCGCGGGTCTGATCACCGCCCTATAGAACTTCCCTTTTAGCTTTTATGGGACCTTCCTATCACATAGGATTCCAAAGGCTTGTCGCAATTTCATCCACCCTACCTTGATCCTGTGGCAAACATCCTCATCAATATCGCCATTGCTTTGTAACATTGATCCTAAGTATCGGAAAAAAGTCCCTTCTAGGTACTATTTGTCCTTGTAGATTAACGTTTCTCTCTTCACGACCAACACCACTAAAGTCACACCTCATGTACCCGGTCTTGGTCCTACTAAGTCTAAACCCCTGGGATTCTAAGGTTTGTCTCCATAGCTCTAATTTCTTATCAACACCATCTCTAGTTTCATCTACCAGCACTACATCATCGGCAAAGAGCATGCACCAAGGGATATCCCCTTGTATATCCTTCGACACCTCATCCATCATCAAGGAAAAGATATATGGGCTCAAAGCTGATCCTTGATGTAGTCCTACCGTGATAGGAAATGCATCAGTCTCACTATCACTTACGCGCACACTTGTTCTAACATTATTGTACATATCCTCAATAAGGGTAATGTACTTTGTTGACACTTTATGTTTCTCTAGTGCCTACCACATGACCGATCTTGGTATCTTGTCGTACACCTTCTCCAAGTCAATGAACACCATATGAAAGTCCTTCTTTTGCTCCCTATATCTCTCCATAAGCTGACGAAGCAAGAAAATCGCCTCCATTGTAGACCTCCCAGACATAAAACCAAACTGGTTTTTAGTGACATTGGCCACTTTCCTTAGGCGGTGTTCAATCACTCTCTCCCAAAGCTTCATAGTATGACTCATAAGCTTAATCCCTCGATAATTAGCACAACTTTGAATATCTCCTCTATATTTTTGAAGATGGGTACCAATATATTTTTCCTCCATTCTTCAGGCATCTTGTTTAACTGAAAAATATGGTTGAATAGCTTTGAGAGCCATACTATTGCCACGTCCCCAAGGCATCTCCACACCTCAATAGGGACATCGTCAGGGCTGAGGGCCTTTCCTCCTTTCATCCTTTTTAAGGCCTCCTTAACCTCAAAATCTTGTATCCTCCGCACGAACCGCCTGTTGGAGTCATCAAAGAAGTCATCCAACTCAACCAAAGTGCTTCCATTCCCATCATTGAATAGCCCATTAAAGTAATCCCACCATCTATTCTTAATCTCTTCGTCATTCACTAGAATGCGGTCAGTCTCATCTTTGATGCATTTAACTTGATTGAAATCTCTCATCTTTCTCTCGCGGATTTTTGCTATCTTGTATATGTCCTTTTCCCCTTCTTTTGTCTCTAGTATCTCTTTTAACTCATCATAGGCCTGTCCTCTTGCTTTACTCACAGTCCGCCTTGCATTTTTTTGGCCTCTTTGTACTTAAGCATGTTGCTTGCGCTTCTATCATTATGCCAACTCTTGTAACACTCCTTCTCCTTGATGGACTTTTGTACATCCTCATTCCACCGCCAAGTGTCTTTATCTACAAGTTTCTTTCCTTTTGTCACACCGAACACCTCACTAGCTATCTTCCTAATGCAAGTTGCCATCTTCACCCACATACTATCTGCATCTCCATTTTCTACCCAGGGTCCTTCTGTGATCACCCTGTTTTTAAAGAATTATTGTGATTCTCCTTTCAACTTCCACCACTTTGTTCTTGTGATTTTGACACCTTTGTCCTGCAAAGAACATGTATAGAAGCGAAAGTCATCTACCACAAGCTTATGTTGTGTCACAACACACTCCCCGGGGATCACCTTACAATCTAGACACTCCCATCTATCCCTTCTCCTAGTGAGGACAAAGTCAATCTGGCTAGAGTGTTGGGCACTACTAAAGGTCACTAGGTGAGATTGCCTCTTCCTAAAGAGGGTGTTAGCTACCAACAGATCATAGACTATGGCAAAGTCTAGGATGTCCTTATCCTCTTGATTTCTATCGCTGCATCCAAAGCCTCCATGTACTCCCTCAAATCCTAGGTTAGTTGCACCCACATGACCATTGAGATCTCCTCCTATGAGGAGTTTCTCGGTCATCGGTACACTACTAACCATATCCTCCAAGTCCTCCCAAATTGCCTCTTAGCACTCATGTTGAGCCCAACTTGTGGGGCATAAGCACTAATGACATTCAAGACAACATCTCTAATTACTATCTTGATTAAGGTGATCATATCCCCTCGTCTTTGAACATCCACTACTCCATCCTAAAGACTCTTATTTATTAGAACACCTAAGCCATTCCTAGTCCCAGCCGATCCAGATTACCAAAGCTTGGAACCGGTATTTTTGACTTCTATCACCTTTTGTCCCGCCCATGTAGTCTCTTGTACACAAAGAATATTTACTCGTCTCCTAATGGCAACATCTACTAACTCACGTAGCTTCCCCGTCAAGGATCCTACATTCAAACTACCCACCCGAAATCTATGTTCCTTGGCTAGCTTCCTTACGCTTTGCACCCGTCGAGTAAGATGCAAAGACCCTTGCTCACTTATCACTACTTCCGGGCGATGATATAGCGCGCCACTAAGGTGGTGGTGATCCGGCCCTTGCTCATTAACACCATATCCGGGTTTCGATATGGCGCGCCACTAAGGCGTGGCGACCCGACTTACCCACTTAACACCATACCTGGGTCCCGATATGGCGCATCGCTAAGAGGGTTTTTGCCCCAACGAATTTCTATTGGGTTTCATTTCCATGAGAATGGCTAAGTGTAGTTGTTGGCTCGCCAAACCTATCACAACCCCTCCTCCTTTACCCGGGCTTCGGACTGGCTATGTCATTACAACATAGGCGGAGTTCTATGAAATAGGGGTAAAATCATAAACACATATTAAAAGCAGGGGTAAAATCATAAGGCCATTTATGTCTTTTTTTATCATGATTTAACACCGTTAACAATCCATAACGAAATAGGGATATACTTTAGTTTGGTTTAAAAAAGCAGTGGTAAAATCACAAACCTTAATTTTGGAGGGTAAAATCACAATTAGACTTTCAACTAAGGGTATAAACACAATAAACCTAAAATAAATGGCCTCCATCCTCGTTCAACCGTTGCCAACATATACCAATAATGTCATAGACTATACCTCTCCTCTTTATGTTAGTCCTCAATAACATACCGTTGTGGGCCAATCTCCAAATAAATTGTGTAATTTTTGGACCAGAAGGCAAGTTCCAAATCTTCTTCCACCAAAAATTCTCGGCACTATCAGAAGAGGTCGACAATGGCAGTCCATCTCTACAAGTGACATATAGTCTATATGCAGATTTAACTGAAAAAATACTCTTGTCATCGTAATGCCAGGTCATGGAATCTTCAGGATCACCTCTAATAGGTGTCGCTAGGATAACCTTTGCATCCTCTTAAAAAAGAATTTGTCACCAGTTCAGTGTTTCAAGAGCCTGTAGATTGGTCAATCAATTCAGATACCTCCTCGAGAGGGCATCACCCTTTTGGTGTAATTGGTCTTATTGTGACATCTCTGTTAATCAAGAGATCAGCGCATAGATTAATGTCCCGGCCAGCTCCAATGCACCAGATAACCCCTTTCTTTAGCAGATCAACCCCGGCCCTTTAAGAATACTCCTCCAAAAATACAACATATACCCCCACTGTAGGCTGTGCCTGTAGGATAGAGATGTTTGGATAATATTTTGCTTTGAGCACTTGCGCACACAATGAGTCTGGATTTGCCAACATCGTCCAAGCCTGACGTGCTAGCATGGCCAAATTGAACCCATATAGATCTCATAAACCCAGCCCTCCTTCCTTCTTTGGTTTGGTGAGAATTCCCCAGTTCGACCAGTGGACTTTGTTCTCCTTTTACTGCTGTGCCCACCAATATCTACATATCAGTTTACTCATTTGCTCACATAGAGATTTTATCAGCTCAAAACATGACACAGCATTAGGTAGGAATGGCCTGCACACAAGCCTTTATTAAAATGTCTTTCCCTGCCTTCGAAAGCATTCTATCTTTCCATCAACGAATGCACTTCCATATTTTTCCTTGAGATTCTCAAAAGTCTTTGACCGTGATCTTCCAATGTGTGCCGGTAGCCCCAAATATTTTTCTGTTGGAGCCTCCCCCCTAATATGGAGATATATACTCAAAAGTATTTGATCGACGATTTGTCATAGTTTTCATCTAATACGGCTTTCCACAGAATTTGATAGGATCTATGAGATCAGGTATGAAATTATATTTACTCACTTTAAATTGAGTATTCATTTCTCTCCTTTTCCTGTTAGGATCAAAAATTATGTATTTTTCGTATTCATAAGATTGAGTCCTTAGGTTTCTGAAATAGTGTAATGGAAAAAGAAGTGCTTCAAACCATTAGCCACCTTATGATAAATTCTGTGTCATTATCTCCCTTCAATAGCCATGTTTCATGGCTTCTTTTATACCAGTACAGTTCTTCTCTTTCTAATATATGATATAATTCAGTTTGCAACTGTACATTCTTATAAATCTCTTTTATAGGAATTCTGCTTATGTCCTCTTTATACTCTACATCTTTTAGCCTATCATATATCTCCTTTCTCTTCTTATTTTTTCCAGCTCTCATTAAAACTCCATCCTTTGAAGTACTTCTTAAATTTCTTCATTTTGAACAGGACTTTACTCAGGGTATCCACATCTTTAGTTTTTTCATTCCATATTCTCTCCACTGTTGGCACAAATTATGGATGTTTCATCCAGTACAGCTTGCATGGAAAGAGAATATTTTTGTATTAGTTTTATTCATTGTTTGTATAACACCAAAGGATTCTGATCTGACAAAACTCTTATTATTTCGTGTATTGTTACTGTTGGGAATAAAGATTCCCATGCATCACTCATCAAAACCATATTCAGCGCTTCTAACGTTGGATTAATTTATTTATTTGACCATGTAAACTTTCCTCCTAACATGCCAATCCATCTTAGTTCATGCATGTTAATCAATGCATTGAACATGTCAAGGAATTTGTTTGGGATAAACTTACAAAATAAAGCCAATTCCGTAAGGAATTCTTCCTTATGATCATCATGAACAGCACCATATACATGAAGTAAATTCCACCTTTTTCCAATTTGTTTATCCCACAGTTCTATTTGGCCATTGATTCTCCCATCATTAAAATCTTCTACATCAAATGTATCCATTTTAAGCCCAGTAAGTATCCCTCCAGCTTTACCCGTAGAAGGGATGGCATGCGAAAAATAATTGTTAAAAAAGTCTAACTTCCTCGCAAAAGATTCTTTTAACTCCATCATTGTTTCTTGGAAACACAACAACAACAACAACAACAACAATAACAACAACAAAGCCTTTGTCTCGAACACGTTAAGGTAGGCTAGATATGAAACCCAAACTGGTTTTAATATCCATAAGAATGGATGGTTTTGATGCTGGCTCACCAAGCCTATCACAACCCTCCTCCTTTATCGGCTTGGGACTGGCTATATCTAGAAAGGCATAGGCGGAGTTTGTTTCTTGGAAACACATGAAAACAAAATTATGATCCCTAATTAGTTCTCTAATATAGAGATCATTTCTTTCTTTCAATACCTCTACAATTCCAAATAAACCTGTCATAAATAAATTTATTTGTTGAATTTTCTTACTCCAGAATTTTCTAGATCCCTTTGGACATATATACAGATGGTCCAGTCCTTTTACTCCTAAGAGAACACAAATGTATCTTTTTTGGTTTTGCTTTTTCTCTTTTTTTTTTTGTTTTGCTGTGGACGCCTTTGTGGGCCTGTTGGGAACAAAAAATGATTGTGTGTTTCACAGGGAGAAATCCAGTTTTGGAGACCAAGTTTTCCTCATGGTGGCGAGACAAACAAGCCAAGACACAAGAAACAAAGGCCGGAGCAAGACTTAGAAGTTCTCAGGAGGATCCAAACTATGTAAATTTAATGTTTTCGTCGTGCCAACATACTAGATAGAGTCTGCACAATATTATCCGTGCCTTAGAGATAAGATAAAGATTGGAGAGTCCTAGTTTAAACTTAGATAGATAGAGTCGTCAAGCTTTGTACCAAGGATATATAAAGGTAGCCTTCTATTGAGAATAAAATATATGAAGCCAAATTCCAATCAAACTACTTTCATTCTTTACTTGTTCCTTTGTTCTTCATAGTTGTTAGGTGTAGCTCCTAGTTCTTTGTCGCTTTGCCTGAGTAAAGCATCCGGGTTCTCTCCACGTAAGTGAGACTCATCTCGTTCGTGCCTTAGGAACTTTGATTTCATCTAAGTTTTAGTGACTAACGCCGAGATTGATCACAGAACAGGCGACTCCAACAATCTGTTCACCAACAGAATTGGCAACTCCGCTTGGGAGTGATATCAACTGCATCGACCAGCGCATCTACTCGACGATCAGCATGTTCTTGTACCGATCAGACCGTGAAGATCATGGCAGATGCATCTAGGAGGAAGGCCGACGGAAAAACCGTTGACGTGAGCAGATTTTAATTTTATTGAATTGTCTCAAGCTGGTTTTAATGGAACTTGGACTCGCACTACAGGAATCCCGACAATAGACGACGGTCAAAAACCGTCGTCAATAAGCACAGCACCGTCGTCAATAACTTATTGACGACGGTAAACTGTTATAGACGACGGTTTATGGCTGTCATCAATTATTAGTCGTTAATAAGCTTATTGACGACGGTAACCGTCGTCAATAAGCTTATTGACGACAGCTATAGTTGGCTGTCGTCAATAAGCTACAGCAGCTTATTGACGACGGCCAGGGTTCGGCTCTTGTCAATAAGCTAGCTTATTGACGACGGTTTCTGGTACCTGGCCGTCGTCAAAAGCCAACTTATTGACGACGGTCCGTTTGTACCGTCGTCAATAACAATGGCTTATTGACGATGGTTTCTGGTACCTGGCCGTCGTCAATACTAATGGCTTATTGACGACGGTTCATTTGTACCATTGTCAATAACAACGGCTTATTGACGATGTTTTCTAGTACCTGGCCGTCATCAATAGTCAACTTATTGACGACGGTCCGTTTGTACCGTCGTCAATAACAATGGCTTATTGACGACGTTTTCTGGTACCTAGCCGTCGTCAATACTAATGGCTTAT
Organism: Neostapfia colusana; assembly: GCA_030760725.1. Lineage (NCBI taxonomy): Eukaryota > Viridiplantae > Streptophyta > Magnoliopsida > Poales > Poaceae > Neostapfia > Neostapfia colusana. The sequence continues at coordinate 6,562,935 of JASWHV010000012.1, read as the reverse complement.
TGACGACGGCCAAGTACCAGAAACCGTCGTCAATAAGCTTTGCAATATTTTTTTTAAGAACAGAAAATCCTGCCCTGGCTTCGAGGCCAGCCCTGGCTCGATGGCCAGATCACAGGCAATCAAAACATACTCACAGGCAGACACAAAAACACTATACGCACGCCACACTACCCTACGCCACACAACGACTATGGTTGAGTAAGTTGTACCATATTTTACTCAGTTTGAGGATATTTAACTAGTTTTCCCTGAGTTTGAGTAAGTTTGATTAAATTCAACTAAATTTGAGCAAGTTTAACTAGTTGCAGCTATTATGAGAAATTTTATACCTGTGCTCCTAACGTCGTCCCCTGTGGTAGCTGTATCGGTGGAGGCACCCACTGAGGAAAGACAGTCGGCTGTCCTGCGGCCATAGCCTGCAAATATGAAGTAAATTATTATACATGTCATTCATATATTAGAAATGTTGAGTATAACGATCTGAACTTACCTGCATGGCAGCTTGCATCTGTAGCATGTTCAAGTGTTGATACTCGTCCCTAGCCTGGAGCTCGGCTGCCTGCCTCTCGTTCGTGAGCCTCATCGCTTCCTGCGTCCTCTGGAGCTCCTCCTGGACACTCTGGAGCTCCAGATCTCGACTGCCACGCCTGCTGGATCCACCTTGCGATGAAGAGGCCCTCGAGGAAGACCGCACCTCCCCCGAGTCGACTACTCCATTGAACATGGCCAACCTACACAACGAAGTAAGAGTATTAAAGTTTCGTGTCTCGAATTTCATGAAAGTAAATGAAAAACAACAAAACTTACCGGCCGTGAGGTTTACCGCCACCGCTTGCATAGGCGGCTTTAGGTACGATCGGCGAGTTCTGCCAATCGTAATCGTCGCCTCAAAGCCTCCGCACCTCCTCCACATACTTTTCTTGAAAATACAGAAAATTAAAGTCATCAGAAGTTTTAAAGAGAATACAATTAAGTTAACTAAAGTACTCACCAACGTCTCCGTCGCCGTCTGAGAAGACAGCTGATCAGGCTGCGAGGGATCACTTCCCATGTGACCCCTCCTCTATACTTGGATAGCGGTCGGCTCCTGACCGATCTCGCGCTCCTATCAATACGTGTTAGCACAATGATAGCGATAGAAATTAACTAAAATAAAATTCGAGTATCATTTACCATCCGTTTAGCAATGCGTACGTAGCCGTCCCAGCCAAGACGGTGTTTTCCATCCGTCCCTCGACTCTGTCGGCGGGTCATCGATATGCCTTGGAAGCCCTGGCTCGCCCAACGAGCACACAGGGAACTGTAGGCGTCCGGACAGGACTCAAGCCACAGTACGCTGACCTTCACACATTTGTTATTGGATGAAAACATTGATCAAAATTGGATAATGAAGCAAAGTAAAATAAAGATTTTACCTCTGCGTACTGTGCCTCCATCAAGTACTTGTCCGCCATATCCCTAAACTGCCCCGGCTCACCCTCATCCGGATGCAACTTATAGTACGCCTTCGTAGTCTGAATGCGAGCCGTTGATATCGACTGCGTCAAGAGCTTCCTAGCATTGTTGTTGAAGACCAGGTGAGCGTGATCCAGCTGGGCCTCGTCCTCCAAACGGTAATATTTCTACAAGAAGAAATATACAAGTTAATTTATTTAACATATAATAGGTTCGCATTTAATGAATAGACGATTTACTTACCATGAATTCATGCCACACATACTCTTGGTGGTTGCCATAGGTAATGTTCTGGGCCGTAGCGTAATCGTCCCAAGACGTAGAAGCCCGTCCGTTCACTAGACCGGGGTAGTGACAACGGATAAGCTGGTCCAGGACAGCATTGACCTGGCGGTGGCGTCCTTGACCCGTGAACGAGTCATTGGGCCAAGAACTAATACACGATTCTCAATTAGTACATATATAAGTGTTAAAATATCTAAATTGATTTGTTATAGATTTACTTACCTATCGCCAACCGGACGAATAACGACCTGATCTTCTGGCCGTGCAGGAGCTGGAGGAGGAGCCACGTATTGGCTCCTCCTGTAACGCCGCTATGGAGCCGGCTCCACATCAGGCTCTGTGGAAGGCTACGAAGCAGGGTCTGAAGCCTACGGTGCGAGAACCTGAAGAGGATCCGAAGCAGGATCTAAAACAGGCTCCGAAACCTGTGGTGTCTGAAGAGGACCCCTGGCCTCTGTCTCCTCAGACATAGAGTCGTCCTAAAATTTTGAAGATTTATAATATTGATTTAAGAAGTTACTTATATAATTTATATAATTTAATATGCTTTATCTGTCGTGACCGCTCTCGTGACCCCTGGCCTCTGTCGAGGCCCAATAGCTGAGTTAGTCTACCATTGCTAGACTGACAGCCCTGGAAAATGGAGTCTGCTCTCGGAGGCAGAAAGCCCCGTGTCCCCGTCGTCTACTGCTCGACGACATCCTGATGAAAGGAAATTTGATAATGAATTTAAAGGAAAATATAGAAGACGAAAGAAGAGATGAAGGAAACGTTACTTGTACTCAATTTCAAAATTCATCAGTATCAAGATCATGTACTCTACTTCGTAAACCGGACCATCGATCTTTTATCGTGGTTGTTCGCCGTTTTCATTTTTTCACATTATGAGTCTGTACATCTTGTGCATCTCCAACTAATTCATCGATTCATTGACCAGGCTCAACGACAAAAGAATTCGGCAACTCTTCTTCTTGGTAAACAACATCAGTCTCATCAAGGTAACCAGTATTGTCCGGTGTATATAACCGCTCACGAGGATTCAGCTTTTGTACAACCCACCATGCACTATGATTTTCGCATGGATATTGTAGATAGTACACTTGTTCGACTTGGTGTACAAGGACAAAGGTGTCGTAGCCTCGTAGTCGGTCCTTGTGTTTGACTTCTACCATGCCAAATTGGTTTTGTCGAGTTCCATTGTTATTATCAAACCAATCGCAGTCAAAGAAGACTACTTTAAGGTCTTTACTCTTGGCAAAACTGAATTCTAGGATTTTATTTATGATCCCATAGAAATTAGTTTCATGTCCTTCAGCATCGACGGCCCTCGTCACAACTCCGGTGTTAGATGTTGCCCTTAGAGGACGTTGAGCTTCAAATTGAGTTGAACGAAATCGTAACCCATTGACAATCCGTGTCCGAAGCACATATTGGACATGTCAATCGACCATGAGTGCTCCAGCCAGAAAACATGCCGTAAGCTGGAAAATCATGAACATACCACAAGTACGCAGCTCGAAGGTTGAATTTCTGTTTTCTATAACAGTCATACGCTTCGACTAGTGTCCATAACATTTTCAACTCTTCAATCAATGGCCGCATCATCACGTTCAGTCGTGAACCAGGATGATCCAGTCCAGGTACAATAAGGCATAGGAACATGAACTCATACTTCATACAAAGAGATGGTGGTAAGTTGTACGGAATAGCGAACACGGGCCAACAAGAGTATGGTGTGGCGTTTGTACTAAACGGTGAGAAGCCATCTGTCGCCAACCCAAAGCGAATATTTCTCGCGTCATTGGCGAAATCTGGATCGAAGCGGTCAAGCGCCTTCCATGCCTCACCGTCCGACGGGTGCACCATCATGCCGTTGTTCTCACGTACACCTTCTTTATGTCACCTCATGTGTCTAGCTGTTTTTTTAGATAGAAACAAGCGCTTCAACCTAGGTGTGACAGGCAAGTAGCGAAGCTGCTTCTGTGCGACTTGAGTCATTACTTTTGAACCGTCGTCATTAACAACTTTGACAAATATCGCTTTACCATATTTTAAGCATTTGTTCTCATTGGCATGCTCTCTCTAAAAAAGCATGCAATTGTCTAGACACATATCAATCTTCTCATATTTCATACCCAAACCAGAAATCAACTTCTTAGATTGATACATATCTTTAGGCACTTTATGTGGTTGTGGAAGGATATCGCTGATCAATTTGATGAGATCGTTGTAGCAGTTATTGGAGAAGAAATACTTAGACTTAATGGCCATAAATCTAGTCATGAAAGTAAGGAGCGTCACTTGTGTGTTCATGCAACGACTCTTCTGAAGCTTTGAGAAGCATGAAAAACGCTTCAACCTCCGTTGTAGGAGGATCCTCCATCAATTCAGGATTTATGGCATCAAGCATCTCGTCCATCCTATCGACCCCCGTGTTGTCATCCTCATCTAAAACTTGTAAGAGTTGAGAAGATGTCTCACCGTGAAAGGTCCACACCTCATAATCTTGCATGAAACCGTATCGACACAAGTGAAACACCAAATTCACTTTGTCCGAACACTTTGCACCCTGACATTTCGTACATGGGCACCGCATATTATTGATCATTGACAATGAAAAAGCTCGATCTACAAAAGCATCTGTCTTGGCGAACCACTATTCTTCCAACCAATATACATCCAACTATGGTCCTCACCCATGTTTTGAATCTGCAGTTTAATGTCAAGGAAATTATAGTTACTTTATAATTTATTTATGTCACGGCCCTACATCTATTGGAAAGGATAGGTCCTAAACCCACCCAAGAGTGACCGAGCGGAGCGTGCTCATGACGAGACGTGTGATCTGGATCCGAACAAAATTTCGGCAGCATAACCCCGTTGTTCTCCACTGCACGCCCGAAAATGATGCAGCAGAGAACAACAGGGTTATGCCGTCGAAATCTCGTCTAGATCTAAACCCGCGTCTCATCACAAGTCACGCCCCCTCGGTCACTCGCAGGCTATCCAAAAAGGGACAATTCCTAGCGTACACGCCTCACATGCGTAACACATGTGAGACGGGTCGGTTCAAAATGGGTGACGCATGTTGTATAGGTTTACGTCAATCTTTCATTTTTGAGTCATTTAAAAGAGAGAGAGGAAAGAACGAGAGAGAAGAAAGAACGAGAGAGAGATAAAGAAGTGGGTCAGCCGTCCTAAGTTATGCCCCGCTGGGGCCTGCCATTATCTTACGACACCTTTAGGGTTAGCCGTCGTACGTTATGCCCCGTCGTAAGTGGGTCAAAGATGAAACCGCACCGTCGGGGCCCGCTGCCACGCGCGGGAGCTTGCCGTCCTCCATGCCTGTTTCGACTAATACATTACCACTAAATGGGCCGTGACAGACCCTAAATGGGTCGTGTCAGGCCGGACCGGGCCAAAACCCATTTTTTTACATATAGTAACTAATCACGCAATCAATCAAAGGGGCCGGCGGCGCCTTGCAGCGACGGCGGCGGGCGGAGGCGACGCCGGCATCGGCGACGCTCGGCCAGGGGAGGCGAGCCGCCCTGGCATCCCCCCGCCACCGACTGGACACCTAGGCGTCGATACGCTGTCAGCGACGGCGGGGGCTGGTGGCAGCGGGGCCGGGGGTAAAGCAAAAACAATGTGCTTAAACAACTAATCAATCAATTAACTAAATTAAATAAATAAAATCAGAAACAATTACTAATTTAAACAAAATAATTAACAAATAAACTAATTATCTACTAAATACATACAAGGCACATCAAGGGAGAAAAAGAACAGAGAAAAGGGTCAATCACACGCTAGAAATGCATACACGACATAAGCTGGCCTACGCTCAGTTCAACATAGTTCAGGGGTGGACAATAAATATGTAGGTAACATTAACAGAGATATTTTGCACTCCTGCCATAAGGCCTGGCCATCACTGTAGCTAAATATCCAAGTGACCAAGAGGCGTAAGCATTTCATGCCTTAATTTATATGGTTTAGACCAAAGAATGTGGAGTTATAGCCGTTGCTGCCGGCCTCCATGTTAAAACAAAGCAGATGAGACTGAGTAGAACTCTCTCAACGTGGTGAATGAAGGTCGCCACAATCCTCGCTGGTGCTGGAGAACTGTATAAGACGAGATGCTTGCTTTACAGGATCAGGAAATTTTAAAATTTTATCTAATCTAACAGAGGCGGGGACAGAGGGGGGAGGGGGCACTACAGGAATCGGGACTATAGACGACGGCAGGAAACCGTCGTCAATAAGGACACTACCGTTGTCAATAAGTTATTGATGACGGTAAAACTTTATAGACGACGGTTTCCGGCTGTCGTCAATTATTAGTCGTCAATAAATTTATTGGCGACGGTTACCGTCGTCAATAACCTTATTGACATCAGCTAAATCTAGCTGTCGTCAATAAACTTATTGACGACAGCTAAATCAGGCTGTCGTCAATAAGATTATTGACGACGGCCAGGAAACCGTCGTCAGTAACCGTGGCTTATTGACGACGGTTTACACTAGGCCGTCGTCAATAACAATTGCTTATTGACGACGGTTTCTGGTACCTGGCCGTCGTCAATACTAATGGCTTATTAACGACGGCCAAGTACCAGAAACCGTCGTCAATAAGCTTTCCAATTTTTTTTAAAAAAAAAGAAAATTCTGCCCTGGCTTCGAGGCCAGCCCTGGCTCGATGGCCAGATCACAGGCAATCAAAATATACATCAAAGAATTGCATAAAAACACTATACGCACGCCACACTACCCTACGCTACCCCGACCGCTGCCACCGGAGTCCAGGAAGTCGTCGTGCGCTCGTCCAAACGCTGGTTGCTGAGGGGATGGAGTTTCCTGAGCCCGCGTCACCGATCCTTATGATGTACATGTATAGTTAGACAAATTAGAAGTTCACAAATGTGTATATGATTAAATAAACTCATTACAAGTTAAAATTGAGCAAGTTAGCTAGATTTGGCTATGTTTGAGTAAGTTTGCTCATATTTTACTAAGTTTGAGAAGTATGAACTAGTAGTGTTTGTGTTTGAGCTAGTTCAAAAAGTTTTGGCTATGTTTGAGTAAGTTTGGTAATATTTGACTATAGTTGAGTAAGTTGTACCATATTTTACTCAGTTTGAGGATGTTTAACTAGTTTTCTCTAAGTTTAAGTAAGTTTGATCAAATTCAACTAAATTTGAGCAAATTTAACTAGTTGCAGCTATTATGAGAAATTTTATACCTGTGCTCCTGAAGTCGGCCCCTGTGTTAGCTGTATCGTTGGCGGCGCCCACTGAGGAAAGACAACGGGTTGTCCTGTGGCCATAGCCTGCAAATATGAAGTAAATTATTATACATGTCATTTATATATTAGAAACGTTGAGTACAATGATCTGAACTTACCTGCATGGCAGCTTGCAGCTGTAGCATGTACGAGTGTTGATACTCGTCCCTAGCCCGGAGCTCGGCTGCCTGCCTCTCGTTCGCGAGCCTCAGCGCTTCGAATTATTTGACGCTGGCTAGTTCAATTTTGAACTAACCAGCGTCAAATAATTCAAAATGGAGGGAGTACAAGATCACTTACATAAGACATTTCTATGACCTGTAGAAAAAGCTGACTTGTGCTTTGGTCATAAACCTACTGAACAATTGTGGTAAAGTTTAGCAAGAAGTTAAGTCTATGGCATGAGGTAAGAGACTTTAAAAAAAGTGTGCAAGTCACAGTTGTGTCGTAACAAAGTGCGACAACAAGTCAAACAACTCTAAATTCCCGCACTGAGAAGAGGCTCGTCGTCGTCGCCGCCTCGTCGGTGGCCGAACGCAAGAGGAGGGTGGTGGTCGGCGTCTGGACCGACGGGCCGCCGCACGCTGTACCCCCTAGCGGCTGTAAGAACCGGCGCCTCCGTCGCAGCCGTCCCCGCACGCGTCGACCCAACAACAATAGTGGTTCTCTCCGCTCCAACTGTAAACGCGTTCACGATGCGGAGCAGTGTGACGCAACTTCGGACGACCCTTCCCCTGATACAGCGCGCGCACCCCGGTCTCGCTTCGGCCACTTACGTACTTTTCAGGTGACCTCTTGTGCTTCTGAAACCCCCGTCGGTTTCAGAACATTGTTGCATCTGAAACCTTATTTTAACGGCTGAATTGACGAGTACCTACGTTCGTTCCCAGCTCGGTTTCCGGCAGTGGTCACCTCTGTTAACACGCTGAACTGGTAGTAGCTCTCAAACGAACGTGCAAAAAAACATGCGTAGTCATTGGGAAAAAAATAACACAGGACATGCGTGCCATCCGTGAACTGTCAACGAACACTAATTCTTTCTCCAATCATTAACATATGAGCTACAAAACTAAGTGTGCAATAAACTAACATTGCATACAGCTCCTCATCCAAGAGAAATACAAAAAAATGAAATAATGAATATGAAGTTGTTCAAGAGTCGGCCGCAGGGGGCGGGGGGAGTGCCGGAGGGGGAGGGGCGGGGCGGCGGCGGCCGGTGACGGCTGGCGGGCCATCGGTGGCCAGCGCGAGGTGGAGGAGGGGAGGGGGGAGGGAGGTGGCGTACTCGTTGGTCGGCGGATCAGCGGCGGCGGCGGCGGCGGCGACCGGCGGTGGCGGGGACCGGCGGCGGCGGCGGGGAACGGCGGGGAGGGCGACGGCGACGAGACTGATCGCGCGGCGCGAGTCGGGAGGCGGCACTGTGGCCGCCTCCCGGCTCGCGTATGGGTTATATGTCCGGTAATTGACGACGGTGCCAGGTCACCGTCGTCAATAACTCCTCGGGTGGGCCTGAAATAAGTTAAATACGACGGGCGCCGTCGTCAATAATTTATTGACGACGGTTCACGTTCAGCCGTCGTCAATAACTGTGTTATTGACGACGGTGCTAGGTCACCGTCGTCAATAACTCCTCGGGTGGGCCCGAATTAAGTTAAAGACGACGGGCACCGTCGTCAATTATTTATTGACGACGGTACTCGCTCAGCTGTCGTCAATAACTGTGTTATTGACGATGGCTTTTTCTAGCCGTCGTCAATAAAATTAAAGACGACGGCCCCGTCGACAATAAATTTGACCGTCGTCAATGATCGTTTTTCCTGTAGTGGGGCGGGACAGAGGCTGCCGGGCGTGGCCGGCGGCCGGCGGCTCGGCTGCAGGGGGGAGCGGGGGGAGGGCCAGAGGGGGAGGGGCCAGGCCGGAGGGGGACGGGGGAGGGGCCGGAGAGGCCGGACGGGTGTATTTTTAATTCAGATATCCAATATATACATGAACATCTGTGACGAAAAGCATGCAACTACTGATTGCTCACACCAAAGAAGAGATATTTTAGATTAAAACAACTTTAGATAACTAATGTCTAACAAAACTATTCCAGTAACAAAGAACAGGCCCAACAAGCGAAATAATAAGTTGGTGAAAATAACTCCACCTGATCCTTCATATATATCGTGATAAAAAATTAAATCCTTCATACATCTCTTTAACTTAGAAAAGAAAGAAGGGGCTCTATCAACTGGCACAATCTTTATTGGAGAATATTTGTAAGCATCATTAAGATTTGATCCCTTGTGGGATTGGTGAAACTCAACTTTCTTCACTAACACACATAGGCTCATGTTCATAATTTAACATCTCCCACATAACATCTCACGCTATTGTTACGGCTTTTACTTTAACAAAACAAATAATCATATATCAATGTAGTTCTTCTCTCCAAAGCTTTAAACAGAGAAAGGTTTATCTACGAATCAAAAGGCCGGATCTAACGTTGAATCAATTAGGTGCATATAAGAACTATAGATTTATCAAGAGAGGCAACAAAATAGGTGCCATGAAATTAAAGAGAGAGAGATCGGTAGGAAAAAATAAGGAAACAGGAAGAGGGAACTATTATTTTCACTTGACTATGGAGGCAATAATTGCCAAAAAATAGCATGCACTAATCTGTTGCTAGTGAGTATATCAACAAATATATATCTGGTGTTGAGGCTGTGAGAACAACAATACCGTGGAGAGAATCCAGACATCAAAATATAAGGCAGCACACAGCACCTGCAGCTAACAAAAGTGATTCAAATTTCTGTCCCGATACTGTTTTGTGCGACCCAACACACCTACTTCACCTGATCTATAAGGCCCTCGCTCGTATGCTGATACAGAAACACCTGCTAATGGTACACATACACCACACCTAGCAGCCCTGGTCGCCGATCATGAATTCATGATATGTTCGTAGGCGTGTAGTGTGTGAGGGATGGAGTGGGTTAGCTAGGGCAGCATGGGAGCTCCTCATATATAGAACCGTGGAGAGGCAGGAGAAATTAAATAAGCTACTTACAATATATGTTAACTACGGCAATGCTATTACAGTTTTAAACAGGAAGGAGTTAACTAAATATTTCAGGATTTAAACTTAGAAAAGGTAGGTACGGTGGTCCTATGAGCTCGCAGATCGGAATCTATCGAAAAACTGGTCTTGTGTCTTGCACGCCATGTAGTAGATGCTTATGCTCACCGCACCACCAGCTGAAGCAGCTAGGAGGTAGCTCAGCCTAGCTAGGGCTTGCATGCAATTGTATATGTGTCTGCACCTGGACACTTTTTGTGCTGGGATTAGCTAGCCGGGGCGTGCAGACACAGCGCACAAGCTAGGTCAAGTTGGCCGTTGAATTGGTGACCGAAGTAACGGGTTATATGTGTCGTTATTAACGACGGTGCTAGGTCACCATCGTCAATAACTCCTCGGGTGGGCCCAGATTAAGTTAAAGACGACGGCCCCTATCGTCAATAATTTATTGATGATGGTGCTCGTCTACGTTATTGACGTCGTTAATAATATTAAAGACGACGGCCCCGTCGTCAATAAATTTGGCCATCGTCAATGACCGTTTTTCCTGTAGTGTCGGAACCTGTATAGTTTTTGTTTGAAGGACCGAAGGTGTATAGTTAATATACCAAGGTAGCCACTAACGTTCGAGTCATCAATCAGTCAAGCATGTGTGAGCCTGCCGGCCTGCCAACACGAACCAGATCATGATGAAATAACCTCTTATTTTTACGAATACAGCTCAAAATCACTCAACTTATTTTTATTTTTATAATTGTGGATATATTAAGGATGCAGATATCTAGGGAACAACGGTAACACGTTAGTAGAGTGCGCCATGCACCGGTCGCTCCTACCACTTAGTGCACGACACATGTCCAACAATTTTGACAGCACAACACGTTGAGTCATTCACGCCTCCTCTAGCAAGCAAGTGGTGGGAAGAATATAATTTCTTTTGAGATGGAACATCTTGTTCCGTTGAGAACTGATGCTGGCCCTTCAAACCTTACATTGTTTGATAGTGACTCAGCCCACATGCCTCAGTTCACTCTCGACTGGCACCAAAAACCGCTATATCGTGTCCTAAGACATTACAAAATCTTGGAACACAGGTTACATGAGCTAAGTTAAAATTTGAATCCACAAAAGTATATAGAACTCCTTCACATGCAAGGTCGAGACATGTTTCTTGTAGAGCATTTGCTAGGCTTTCTGTGCATCTGTCTCAATTTGGATAACCCTCATGCCCCAATCAGATGTTGTTTGCAGTGTCTACCTACAAGCCTCAGCCTCAGCCCTCAGCCTGCGCTGCGCTCATTAAATAAAGAATAAACCCAGCCCATCCTAGAAAGCTACCAACACTATCTTTAATAACAAAATCCCAACCGCGCGCCTTGGCCAGGATTGAGAATGAAAAGCCCCGTCAGTATTCATCTTCAGAATATTACCACCCTCAGGCCTTCTCCCACTGCAGCAAATTGTCATATTTACGATGGCCTAAACAGTTGTAATTAAGCCCATAACTGTCGTAATTAACTTATTTACGACGGTTATTCCTTATTTACGACGACATCCAACCTTCACAAGTGGTTAGTCATAAATAAGCTTATTTACTACGGCCGCCGTCGTAAATAACTTATTTACGACGGCCTAAACTGGCCGTCGTAACTTACTGAGAGGTTATCAGTTGGTGCCCTCTCGAAGCTTATTTATGATGGCCAAGAACAGACTGTCGTAAATAACAGTCTTATTTACGACGGCCTAGAGCTGGTCCTACTAAATAACACAGGCTTATTTACGACGGCCACCTCCAAGCCGTCATAAATAAGAAATGTAATTTAAAAAATAGAAAAATGCTAACCTGACACGATGGCCAGCTCACAAGCGGGTATAAAAATAAACATATAACATTACAGGCAATTCATAATACAATAATATAAAGTACAACACACGACGCTAGACACTCCCATGCCCGCTGCCTCTGGAGCCCGACATGTCGTCCTCGCGTCATGCTCCAGGTCCCGGTAGCACAGGTGATGAAGTTTGAGCCTCTGCCACCGACCCCTGTAAAATGTAAGAGCAATTATGGCTATGTTTGAGTAATTATGTCTAAGTTTGACTAATTTGGCTATGTTTTAGCAATTATAGCTAAGTTTTGCTATGTTTGAGCAATCATGTCTAAATTTTGCTATGTTTGAGCTATTATAGCTATATTTGGCTACACTAGGGCAATTATGGCTATGTTTTATTATGGTTGACTAATTTTGTCCCAGTTTGCTATAGTAATCTAATTTACAATGTTTTGAAGAAATGGTGCTTATCTGTGCCGCAGAAGAAGACACTTGTGGCTCTGGCCTCGGCTGCGGCCATATGGGAGTGACAATCTCTAGTCTCGACAGAACTATAGGGACGATCAGTTTTCTGCATATTTATTTGATGTATAAGATCCTCCGGTGACGTACCTTCTCTTCCGCGTTAACTTTGTTTCTTCAGCACAACAACAGAATCCTGATCAGCAATTTCTTCACTCCATCTTGCTCCAGGATTAGTTGTACCACTTCTTTTTCGTTCCTACAGGAACAAACGCAACACCGAATATATTTCAGTTGAAACTCTTGCCACACCAGTTTTACTTTTTTGCATGTTAAAAATAAGGGTTTATTGTATTTATACTCTTATTTGAAAGTCTAATTGTGATTTTACTCTCCAAAATTAAGGTTTATGATTTTACCCCTGCTTTTTTTATATGAAGCCAATATATACCACTACTCTATTATGGATCGTTAACGATATTAAATATGCTAAAAAAAGGACAAAATACCTTTGTGATTTTACCCTAATTTGATCCGTGCTTACTACTTTACCACTATTTTGTATAAACACAGATTAATCTATGACTATATTAAACAACAACAGCAACAACAACAACCAAGCCTTTATCCCAAGCATGTTGGGCTCGGCTAGATATAAAACCTAATAATTATATATATATATATATATATATATATATATATATATATATATATATATCAATGAAGTAAAAGAGAGGAAGAGATATAAGAACAAGGAAAAAAAGAAAAGAAAAAAACAATACTAAGATTCTGGCACATGAATTGCTACTTTCCATGCGGTCCTATCAGAAGCTAAGTCTCTGGATACATTCCAATCTCTCAAATCTCGTTTTACCGCCTCCTCCCAGGTCAACCTTGGTCGTCCTCTACCCCTCCTAATATTTTCTCTACCTCTTAAAATCTCACTGTTAACCGGTGCTTCTGGAGGTCTCCACTGGATATGTCCAAACCACCTTAGTCGATGTTGCACTAACTTCTCTTCACCCGGTGCCACCCCTACCCTATCACGAATCGCCTCATTCCTTATTCGGTCTTTCTGTGTGCCCGCACATCCACCATAGCATGCGCATCTCTGCGACACTCATCTGTTGGACATTTTGCCGTTTAGTTGGCCAACATTCCACCCCATAAAGCATCGCGGGTCTGATCACCGTCCTATAGAACTTCCCTTTTAGCTTTTATGGGACCTTCCTATCACATAGGATTCCAAAGGCTTGTCGCAATTTCATCCACCCTACCTTGATCCTGTGGCAAACATCCTCATCAATATCGCCATTGCTTTGTAACATTGATCCTAAGTATCGGAAAAAAGTCCCTTCTAGGTACTATTTGTCCTTGTAGACTAACGTTTCCCTCTTCACGACCAACACCACTAAAGTCACACCTCATGTACCCGGTCTTGGTCCTACTAAGTCTAAACCCCTGGGATTCTAAGGTTTGTCTCCGTAGCTCTAATTTCTTATCAACACCATCTCTAGTTTCATCTACCAGCACTACATCATCGGCAAAGAGCATGCACCAAGGGATATCCCCTTGTATATCCTTCGACACCTCATCCATCATCAAGGAAAAGATATATGGGCTCAAAGCTGATCCTTGATGTAGTCCTACCGTGATAGGAAATGCATCAGTCTCACTATCACTTACGCGCACACTTGTTCTAACATTATTGTACATATCCTCAATAAGGGTAATGTACTTTGTTGACACTTTATGTTTCTCTAGTGCCTACCACATGACCGATCTTGGTATCTTGTCGTACACCTTCTCCAAGTCAATGAACACCATATGAAAGTCCTTCTTTTGCTCCCTATATCTCTCCATAAGCTGACGAAGCAAGAAAATCGCCTCCATTGTAGACCTCCCAGACATAAAACCAAACTGGTTTTTAGTGACATTGGTCACTTTCCTCAGGCGGTGTTCAATCACTCTCTCCCAAAGCTTCATAGTATGACTCATAAGCTTAATCCCTCGATAATTAGCACAACTTTGAATATCTCCTCTATATTTTTGAAGATGGGTACCAATATATTTTTCCTCCATTCTTCAGGCATCTTGTTTGACTGAAAAATGTGGTTGAATAGCTTTGAGAGCCATACTATTGCCACGTCCCCAAGGCATCTCCACACCTCAATAGGGACATCGTCAGGGCTGAGGGCCTTTCCTCCTTTCATCCTTTTTAAGGCCTCCTTAACCTCAAAATCTTGTATCCTCCGCACGAACCGCCTGTTGGAGTCATCAAAGAAGTCATCCAACTCAACCAAAGTGCTTCCATTCCCATCATTGAATAGCCCATTAAAGTAATCCCGCCATCTATTCTTAATCTCTTCATCATTCACTAGAATGCGGTCAGTCTCATCTTTGATGCATTTAACTTGATTGAAATCTCTCATCTTTCTCTCGCGGATTTTTGCTATCTTGTATATGTCCTTTTCCCCTTCTTTTGTCTCTAGTATCTCTTTTAACTCATCATAGGCCTGTCCTCTTGCTTTACTCACAGTCCGCCTTGCATTTTTCTTGGCCTCTTTGTACTTAAGCATGTTGCTTGCGCTTCTATCATTATGCCAACTCTTGTAACACTCCTTCTTCTCCTTGATGGACTTTTGTACATCCTCATTCCACCGCCAAGTGTCTTTATCTACAAGTTTCTTTCCTTTTGTCACACCGAACACCTCACTAGCTATCTTCCTAATGCAAGTTGCCATCTTCACCCACATACTATCTGCATCTCCATTTTCTGCCCAGGGTCCTTCTGTGATCACCCTGTTTTTAAAGAATTCTTGTGATTCTCCTTTCAACTTCCACCACTTTGTTCTTGTGATTTTGACACCTTTGTCCTGCAAAGAACATGTATAGAAGCGAAAGTCATCTACCACAAGCTTATGTTGTGTCACAATACACTCCCCGAGGATCACCTTACAATCTAGACACTCCCATCTATCCCTTCTCCTAGTGAGGACAAAGTCAATCTGGCTAGAGTGTTGGGCACTACTAAAGGTCACTAGGTGAGATTGCCTCTTCCTAAAGAGGGTGTTAGCTACCAACAGATCATAGACTATGGCAAAGTCTAGGATGTCCTTACCCTCTTGATTTCTATTGCTGCATCCAAAGCCTCCATGTACTCCCTCAAATCCTAGGTTAGTTGCACCCACATGACCATTGAGATCTCCTCCTATGAGGAATTTCTCGGTTATCGGTACACTACTAACCATATCCTCCAAGTCCTCCCAAATTGCCTCTTAGCACTCATGTTGAGCCCAACTTGTGGGGCATAAGCACTAATGGCATTCAAGACAATGTCTCCAATTACTATCTTGATTAAGGTGATCCTATCCCCTCGTCTTCGAACATCCACTACTCCATACTAAAGACTCTTATTTATTAGAATACCTAAGCCATTCCTAGTCCCAGCCGATCCAGATTACCAAAGCTTGGAACCGGTATTTTTGACTTCTGTCACCTTTTGACCCGCCCATGTAGTCTCTTGTACATAAAGAATATTTATTCGTCTCCTAATGGCAACATCTACTAACTCACGTAGCTTCCCCGTCAAGGATCCTACATTCAAACTACCCACCCGAAATCTATGTTTCTCGGCTAGCTTCCTTACGCTTTGCACCCGTCGAGTAAGATGCAAAGACCCTTGCTCACTTATCACTACTTCCGGGCGATGATGTAGCGCACCACTAAGGTGGTGGTGATCCGGCCCTTGCTCATTAACACCATATCCGGGTTTCGATATGGCGCGCCACTAAGGCGTGGCGACCCGACTTACCCACTTAACACCATACCTGGGTCCCGATATGGCGCATCGCTAAGAGGGTTTTTGCCCCAACGAATTTCTATTGGGTTTCATTTCCATGAGAATGGCTAAGTGTAGTTGTTGGCTCGCCAAGCCTATCACAACCCCTCCTCCTTTACCCGGGCTTCGGACTGGCTATGTCATTACAACATAGGCGGAGTTCTATGAAATACGGGTAAAATCATAAACACATATTAAAAGCAGGGGTAAAATCATAAGGCCATTTATGTCTTTTTTTATCATGATTTAACACCGTTAACAATCCATAACGAAATAGGGATATACCTTAGTTTGGTTTAAAAAAGCAGTGGTAAAATCACAAACCTTAATTTTGGAGGGTAAAATCACAATTAGACTTTCAACTAAGGGTATAAACACAATAAACCTAAAATAAATGGCCTCCATCCTCGTTCAACCGTTGCCAACATATACCAATAGTGTCATAGACTATACCTCTCCTCTTTATGTTAGTCCTCAATAACATACCGTTGTGGGCCAATCTCCAAATAAATTGTGTAATTTTTGGACCAGAAGGCAAGTTCCAAATCTTCTTCCACCAAAAATTCTCGGCACTATCAGAAGAGGTCGACAATGGCAGTCCATCTCTACAAGTGACATATAGTCTATATGCAGATTTAACTGAAAAAATACTCTTGTCATCGTAATGCCAGGACATGGAATCTTCAGGATCACCTCTAATAGGTGTCGCTAGGATAACCTTTGCATCCTATTAAAAAAGAATTTGTCACCAGTTCAGTGTTTCAAGAGCCTGTAGATTGGTCAATCAATTCAGATACCTCCTCGAGAGGGCATCACCCTTTTGGTGTAATTGGTCTTATTGTGACATCTCTGTTAATCAATAGATCAGCGCATAGATTAATGTCCCGGCCAGCTCCAATGCACCAGACAACCCCTTTCTTTAGCAGATCAACCCCGGCCCTTTAAGAATACTTCTCCAAAAATACAACATATACCCACACTGTAGGCTGTGCCTGTAGGATAGAGATGTTTGGATAATATTTTGCTTTGAGCACTTGCGCACACAATCAGTCTGGATTTGCCAACATCGTCCAAGCCTGACGTGCTAGCATGGCCAAATTGAACCCATATAGGTCTCATAAACCCAGCCCTCCTTCCTTCTTTGGTTTGGTGAGAATTCCCCAGTTCGACCAGTGGACTTTGTTCTCCTTTTACTGCTGTGCCCACCAATATCTACATCAGTTTACTCATTTGCTCACATAGAGATTTTATCAGCTCAAAACATGACACAGCATTAGGTAGGAATGGCCTGCACACAAGCCTTTATTAAAATGTCCTTCCCTGCCTTCGAAAGCATTCTATCTTTCCATCAACGAATGCACTTCCATATTTTTCCTTGAGATTCTCAAAAGTCTTTGACCGTGATCTTCCAATGTGTGCCGGTAGCCCCAAATATTTTTCTGTTGGAGCCTCCCCCCTAATATGGAGATATATACTCAAAAGTATTTGATCGACGATTTGTCATAGTTTTCATCTAATACGGCTTTCCACAGAATTTGATAGGATCTATGAGATCAGGTATGAAATTATATTTACTCACTTTAAATTGAGTATTCATTTCTCTCCTTTTCCTGTTAGGATCGGAAATTATGTATTTTTCGTATTCATACGATTGAGTCCTTAGGTTTCCGAAATAGTGTAATGGAAAAAGAAGTGCTTCAAACCATTAGCCACCTTATGATAAATTCTGTGTCATTATCTCCCTTCAATAGCCATGTTTCATGGCTTCTTTTATACCAGTACAGTTCTTCTCTTTCTAATATATGATATAATTCAGTTTGCAACTGTACATTCTTATAAATCTCTTTTATAGGAATTCTGCTTATGTCCTCTTTATACTCTACATCTTTCAGCCTATCATATATCTCCTTTCTCTTCTTATTTTTTCCAGCTCTCATTAAAACTCCATCCTTTGAAGTACTTCTTAAATTTCTTCATTTTGAACAGGACTTTACTCAGGGTATCCACATCTTTAGTTTTTTCATTCCATATTCTCTCCACTGTTGGCACAAATTCTGGATGTTTCATCCAGTACAGCTTGCATGGAAAGAGAATATTTTTGTATTAGTTTTATTCATTGTTTGTATAACACCAAAGGATTCTGATCTGACAAAACTCTTATTATTTCGTGTATTGTTACTGTTGGGAATAAAGATTCCCATGCATCACTCATCAAAACCATATTCAGCGCTTCTAACGTTGGATTAATTTATTTATTTGACCATGTAAACTTTCCTCCTAACATGCCAATCCATCTTAGTTCATGCATGTTAATCACTGCATTGAACATGTTAAGGAATTTGTTTGGGATAAACTTACAAAATAAAGCCAATTCCGTAAGGAATTCTTCCTTATGATCATCATGAACAACACCATATACATGAAGTAACTTCCACCTTTTTCCAATTTGTTTATCCCACAGTTCTATTTGGCCATTGATTCTCCCATCATTAAAATCTTCTACATCAAATGTATCCATTTTAAGTCCAGTAAGTATCCCTCCAGCCTTACCCGTAGAAGGGATGGCATGCGAAAAATAATTGTTAAAAAAGTCTAACTTCCTCGCAAAAGATTCTTTTAACTCCATCATTGTTTCTTGGAAACACAACAACAACAACAACAACAAAGCCTTTGTCTCGAACACGTTAAGGTAGGCTAGATATGAAACCCAAACTGGTTTTCATATCCATAAGAATGGATGGTTTTGATGCTGGCTCACCAAGCCTATCACAACCCTCCTCCTTTATCGGCTTGGGACTGGCTATATCTAGAAAGGCATAGGCGGAGTTTGTTTCTTGGAAACACATGAAAACAAAATTACGATCCCTAATTAGTTCTCTAATATAGGAGATCATTTCTTTCTTTCAATACCTCTACAATTCCAAATAAACCTGTCATAAATAAATTTATTTGTTGAATTTTCTTACTCCAGAATTTTCTAGATCCCTTTGGACATATATACAGATGGTCCAGTCCTTTTACTCCTAAGAGAACACAAAGGTATCTTTTTTGGTTTTGCTTTTTCTCTTTTTGTTTTTGTTTTGCTGTGGACGCCTTTGTGGGCCTGTTGGGAACAAAAAATGATTGTGTGTTTCACAGGGAGAAATCCAGTTTTGGAGACCAAGTTTTCCTCATGGTGGCGAGACAAACAAGCCAAGACACAAGAAACAAAGGCCGGAGCAAGACTTAGAAGTTCTCAGGAGGATCCAAACTATGTAAATTTTATGTTTTCGTCGTGCCAACGTACTAGATAGAGTCTGCACAATATTATCCGTTCCTTAGAGATAAGATAAAGATTAGAGAGTCCTAGTTTAAACTTAGATAGATAGAGTCGTCAAGCTTTGTACCAAGGATATATAAAGGTAGCCTTCTATTGAGAATAAAATATATGAAGCCAAATTCCAATCAAACTACTTTCGTTCTTTACTTGTTCCTTTGTTCTTCATAGTTGTTAGGTGTAGCTCCTAGTTCTTTGTCGCTTTGCCTGAGTAAAGCATCCGGGTTCTCTCCACGTAAGTGAGACTCATCTCGTTCGTGCCTTAGGAACTTTGATTTCATCTAAGTTTTAGTGACTAACGCCGAGATTGATCACAGAACAGGCGACTCCAACAATCTGTTCACCAACAGAATTGGCAACTCCGCTTGGGAGTGATGTCAACTGCATCGACCAGCGCATCTACTCGACGATCAGCATGTTCTTGTACCGATCAGACCGTGAAGATCATGGCAGATGCATCTAGGAGGAAGGCCGACGGAAAAACCGTTGATGTGAGCAACGTTATCGACATCAGCTCGATGATCTCTCATCGGAGGACCGTGAACACATCCAAGAGGAGTTGGAGCGAGAGATCCATGAAGAAAAGATGGCACATCTGCAGTCCAAGTTGGCGTGTTTCCAGAAGACACGAGGAGGTATCTTTGAGAAGGCTGACATGCACGATTGCGGATAGGCTCAAGGATTCTTTCGACATGTTCAAGGCCGATGCAGAACACACCATAGATCAAAATCTTTATCAGTAAATCTGATCTACCGTCCACCAAGTGCAAGATGAGGGGGCGGGGGTAAACGTGTAGGCAGCAACACGAGTAGTGCAACAACAACACGTAGCGAGTACCTCATAATCTTGCATGCCGTCATCTTACGTCCAAGCTAGGCAGCTAATCGTGAACGTGCAGCAACCATATTACCAAACCATCGCGTATGGACCTGCCATGCTACCTACAGGCAGTGGTGTGCAGCTCGGGCCAGTCCCTGACATATGTTTTCCTCCACCACTGCCACAAGTTGCACCTTGCAACTTGCTAGAGCCTCCCATAGCATCAAACAATGCTCCACCGGATGATCTTAGAGATCAAGTAGCCAGGACACTTAGAGAGTTCGGGGTAACAACCAGAGCAAGCATTAGAAACTACTGAAAGCCTTACCCCGACCACTATGACAATGTCCCGTACTCTAGGGGCTTTAAAGTGCCCGATTTCTCTATGTTTAGTTGTGAGGATTTAAAAACCACACAAGAACACGTTGGCCAATTCTTGATCCAGTGCAGTGACATAGGAGAAACAGATGTACACCAGATCAAATTGTTTCCCTTGTCCCTAACCGGCACGGCCTTTAGTTGGTTTACCTCGTTAGCTTCCAATTCTGTCCTCACCTGGTCGTGTTTGGAACAAAAGTTTCACGAGTACTTCTGTAATGGTGAGACCGAACTTAGATTGTTTCATCTAACCGAGATCCGGCAAAAACATAATGAACTTGTGACTGAATAAATCAAAAAGGTTTAGGGAAACCCGGAACAAATACTTTAGCCTAACCATAGAGGAAAAGGATTTGGCTGATCTAGCGCTTGCAGAACTCCTACCATACCTTAGGGAGAATGTGGAATGCGTCGAGTTTAGCGACGTCGACAAGTTCCTTCAGCGAGCTGTGGCACATGAGAACCGAGCAAGAGAAGCCAAGGCATAAGGCCAGCTTAAGGAAACCAACCACAGGGACCGAGAGAAGCAACATATTAACAACCTCAGGGAAGACTCGGCCAGCGACGATGGGATGGATGTTTGTGTGGCCGAGTGGGTAGAAAACCACAAGAAAAAGCCTCTGTCTTGTACATTCTTTAAGCCCAGCCTCGGGAAGAAGGACGAGGTCAAGTTCACCTGCAATGTAACAAAGTGTGACAAGCTCTTCGACGTGCTCTTGCAAAACCGGATGATCAAGCCCAAGAACAGCCATGTTATCCCACCACCCGAGCAGCTAGCTAAGAAACGTTATTGTAAGTGGCACGATTCATACTCTAATTCTACTAATGATTGAAATTTCTTTTGTCGGCAGGTACAATCGGCTCTCAATGACGGCCGGTTGACACTAGGTGATAGTCACCGAATGAAGCTTGATACAGACCCCTTCCCCATCAACAAGGTGAACCTCGAAGGGAAGAAAATCCTTGTGAGGACCAATCAGGCATCCACAACCAAAGGAAAGAATGTGATCATGTCCGATGATCTACGTAAGAAGATGATCAAACCTTGGAACCCCGAAGTCGGCATATGGAAGCTCAACGAACCAAGGGAGACTGCCTAGTTCAAGCCGACTTCAGAGTATTTGATCACCAAGTATGTCAGGAGGAAGCAAGGAAAGAGTGTCTTCCATAGGTTGAGAGATTGCCAGTGCAACGAGTTCACGACCTACTCCAACAGAAGCCTTGGAAACACCCTCGGCAGAATCGGGTTCGGGAGTCACTGGTACCTCGAGAAATCGATGGTTTTCCAAGGAAAACAACCCTCCTAAGAGGCTCGAGAAGTTCGGGTGTGGGAGCAACGACCAGATGATCAAGGGAGCAGCCACACCACATGGAGGCCGAAACAAAAACCACTAGAAAGCGTTGGTGCTTCCACCCCATCTCAAAGACGTGTTAGGAAGACCCAAGCTGAGGAGAACACACAAATGGGACACCAAGTACTGATGATCGGGTCGGTACCTTGTGTGATCCAAGATGAACTGGGCCCTAGCAACCCGAGGAGTGAAGGCTAGTTCACAAAACAAGGCTTGGGTAAACGGCACGAGGTCGACAGCTCCAACATGAAGAAGGGTGTTGGTCCAAGCGAAACCGAGAGAACCAAAGCTCATCTAGGAACTCCTATCAAGCGTTCTCAGTTGGTGTCTCTAGAGGGAAAAGCCATCGTTGGACAAGGCATCACACCAACACCCAAACACAAGGTACAAAGGCCGGTTGAACGTGAACGACCACAACAACTTAAGGAAACAACTGGCCAGCCCAAAACAGCTCCAACACGACTCAACAGATGGGATGTGAAGCCAGAGGGGGTGAAACAAGACATGATCAAGGAAGTAGCTCCAGAAATGAAGCTAGGACCCCAATGGTGTCCCTTAGGGCTCAACAAGACTCAGAAAAGGCGTGTACAAAGGTTGAGAGCCCTAGAACTTGCTGAGAAGTGGAAGGAGGAGCAAAGAGATCATTGGTTTAACCAAGATGACCAATGACCACTAAGAAGACTTGGAAGGAAAAGAGGATTGCCCAGGAAGAAGCTGGAAACGATGAAACCGAACAAGACATCGCGGGCAAGGATGAAAACTAGGTTGAAGTGAACATGGTGTTCCATCTACCGGCTGAGTTTTGTACCCCAGAGGTTGAGTAGGCCGAGCTTGATCTAGGAGCCAAGAATGTGGTCTTTGAGAAGCCAGAAGAGCTCCGCCAGCATATGAAGCCCCTCTACATCCGAGGACATGTTGATAGAACACCAGTTTGGCGCATGTTGGTTGATGGAGGAGATGGGGTAAACATCATACCCGTGAGCATGTTTGAAATACTTGGTTATCAGGTAGGTCATATTATCAAGTCCAACACGACGCTAAGTTGATTTGCTGGAGACCCAACGGAGGCTAAAGGAGTGTTGTCTGTGGAGCTCACCATAGGAAGCAAGATGATACCCATAGCCTTCTTCGTCGTCAATGTGCGAAGCAGATACAATCTACTCCTTGATGTGTGTCATCTACACTTCATCAGTGCCTTGTACAAAGGGTTGGTGATGAAGTAGAAGTGATCAAAGCTGACAACTCGACTTGTGTGGCGATGGCCGAGTCATCCGACTGTCAAACTTGGTTTTCCATAAAGAACAACCGAGCGTATACTCACATGTATGTCATGATCAGTTGACTCATACATGTGCCGACAAGAGTGAAATATCATTATATTACAAGCCAGGTTTAATGTATAACAGAATATTACAAATATATGTCTAAAAGTACTATTACATCAAGGACATAACAGCGGAAGTCAACTACGTGATGCTCCAATCCAAAGGCATTGCCCGGGGGTCTTGCCTGCCTAGAACCACTCGTTTGGATCGATGTCTTCTTCGTTGTATTCTATGTCTTTATTTACACCTGAGCAACATATGAAATCCAACAAAAGCAAGTTTGAGTACCAATGGGTACTCAAAAAGTGTTGGAAAAGATGATATGAAGGCCAATAGAAAGGTAAGGTTGACTCTATTAAGCACTATGCATTAATCCTAGTCCTTAGCTTTAAATTAGCAACCTATATTATAGAGTGATTAATCCCACCATCTTCATAAATAAACTAATAATGTCAGGTTACACCACCTAACATCTTTTTCCAACTCATATCCATGTTTCTCTAATCATGAATCAAGTCCAAGACGCTCTTGACCGTGAGCACGGTTGTCATGACAGTTTTTATTCTCTGCAGAGATTGTACTACTTTACCCACAAGTAGTGATTTCATCCCTTGTTGCCAGGTGAACTAAGAACCTCCCTGATATCCGTGGTTGCAAACCACATTACACACTTCCTTTGGTGTGCGATCAGGAGATCACTACGAGGCCTTTAGAAAGGGTCTATTGGCAAGTACGAGCCCACTGAGGTTTCACCGCTGCAGTTCTCAGGAGTACACTCTCCCCTGCAGAAGCCCCCTCTTGAGCCTTGCAGTTCCCAGGGTAGTACAAATGACTCCTATTCCCCGCACCATCCAAACACTCATGCTATACCGGCAAATCCTAATTAATTGGCCAAGCTGCCCCATCTTAGTCTTGTGGTGGCACTGTATAGTGTAACACCCCAAAACCTGCTAAAGAGGGGAATTTAAAAATTTTTGGACGTAATGCATGTGATAAAGCAATTCAAATTCAAACTGGAATTCAAATTCAAATCAAAACAGAAAAAGAAAAGGAAAAAAAGAAAACCAAAACCGGCCAGTGGGCCGAAACCCGCCAGCCGGCCCAAGACCCCCGCGCCAGCCCAAACCCGCGCCCCCTCTCTCTCCCTCTCTCTGACACGCGGGGCCCGCGTGTGATCCCTCTCCTCCCACGCGCCCCAACCGACCCCAGCCCTCTCTCGCACCCGAATCAAAACCAACCTCCGGAAACCCGCGCCCCCAGCCCGATCTTCGGCCCCGGACGCTGCTACTTATCCAAAACGATCCTCCGCCGCCTCTCCTCGTGCAATCCACGCAAGGAAACTCGTCAAATTCCACAGCGCCGCTCCATCTTTCTCTCCGGTGAGAACCGAAGCTTCTATCACCCTTTTCCCTCGATCCTTGCTCGGACTTCTTGATCTAACGCGCTGATCATGTTCCACCGCCTCCGGGGAGTCACGCAGGTAAAGAAAACCCGGTGTTTTGCACTCTAGACGCAGCTCCGGCAAGAACCGCCGCGTTTTCATCTCGGACCTTGCCGCCGACCACCTTCTAGGGTCTCCGAGCTCAAGAAAAACCCTGAGGTGAGATCCCCGACCTCCCCTCAACCGTTCTATGCCAAGAAATCCAAGTTTTAGGTAGTATAGACAAAAACCCGAGGATCTCCGGCGAGATCGCCGCTTCCCGCCGTCGCGCGCCACCAGGCAGCGCCGCCCGCGCACGGCCAGGGTGACGTGGCCCCCTGAGGCCCGTCCATTTTAAATCGTGCGGTTCCTATCTAACCCGTACCGCTTCGCGTTATAATCTCAGCCGTCTGTTTTAAATCGGACGGTCCACGTCGGCCCCGCGTTATAAAGGCCAGGAATCTTACGCGTTACCCCCTGGGGATCTCGGAAAACATGAGCTAGCCCTGGAAACTTCTGATCTGGCCCCTAGACCCTCAGAAATTCGCGTAAATTCATTTAAAAATCAGTTTTAGCCCCTGGACTTAATAAAAATTAGGAAAACCCCTCTGTTATGTGTAATTAGGCCCCTGGAAATTTAGGAAACAGTAAATTAAACACTGCAGTAGGGTGGATTTGCCTTTTAGACCCTATAGGATATTAAATTCAGAAATTTGAACATGTGACTAGGAATTAAATTTAAATGGTGATGCAACTACATGTGCAAATATAAATTTAAACTCTCCTAGCACTTGAAAAACCTTTAGAATGAGTTAAAAATAAATTTTAGGCTGAAATGAAATCTGCCTAAGTGTTGCTCATTTTTATTATCTCTAGATACACATTTTAGGCTAGGAAATAATTCTAAAAACTGGTAAAATAAATTTAAATTGTTTCATATCAGAGAGGAAGTTCAAAAATATTTTATTGAACTTTTTAGATCAGAACCTATTCTGTTTAGATGATATGTCTTACTATTTTAATATTGAAATTTACTTTTAGGCATAGAAAATAAATCTGAAAATATAGGAAAATAAGTATACAAAATTTGAAAATATTAAATGAGGTCTTTATTCTCAAGTACTTCAAATTAAGATTTTGTAGAAGATCTAAAACCTATTTGGAGTAGGAAACTTTCTTTCATGCAAACTTTGTGGCTAAGAAGTGCATTAATTAATTGAAGAAATTGTTCAAATTGGAAATTCGTATATAGTGTGCAAAGAGAAATCTGAATACAAAAGTTAGAAATAATATATATATATATGTTTAAAAGTGCATGTAGGCCTAAAATCAACACATCTAGGGTAACCACAACACTTAGAAATGTGAATGACTTTCATATGTATGTATGTATGGTTTGCATGAGTGAAAGTGTGAACTATGGCTTATGGATTGTTGTTTTCTTTTGCTATGTGTATTGGCATGAGTAGAACCTGCCCCAGAGCAAGTTCTCCCTTTCCAAGACCAAGACTTTCCATTCCCAGAGCAGCAGGAAGAAGGCAAGTGTAGTAATGTAGGTGCTTAATAAGCTAAGGTGATAGGTATTAATTGCGTAGTGCTTTAACCATGAGTTCAACCTCTCCTTGCTCTAGCCATACATGACATAACTTTCCCACACTTGCTGAGTACCCACGGTACTCAAACTTGCTTTTCTGTTGGTTTATATTGCTGCTCAGGTCAAAAGAATGATGTGGTGTTTAATGATCAAGACTTTGGTCCCGAGGAAGGATTCTAGTTCACGGAGTCCCCCGGGCAACGCCTGTGACGGAGCCCACAAGATTTATATTCCGCTGCTGTTTTATTTACCTATTATGAACTTATTATCGTCCATCGAGACGTATGCTATGTAAGACTTATTTATATTCGAACACCTGGCTTGTAATATGATGATGCTTCACTATTTGTCATCACATGTATGAGAAAATGATCCTGGCATACATGTGATATTCACTCAGTTGTTCTTTGGAGAAACCGGGTGTGACAGAAGTGGTATCAGAGCCAAGGTTGCCCGTAGGAACGTGGACCTAGGTCAAAATGGACGAATTTAAGGACCCTATTTTCTTAAAAACTATTTTACAAAAATGTGGGTTGAAAGTGTTATTTAATGGGGTCACTTTATTCACCTTGCCCCAACTTTTATTCAAAATACAACTTTTATTTAAATTCTTATCTAACTTAATTTTAAATGCTTTATGTTCGCATGATCCGCACCGCCCGCAAGTCCAGCGGAGGGAGAGTTCCTGTAGTTGCCCTTGCCTTGAGAGAGGAGAACCGTCCGGTGACGTACCACTCCTACGGGTTGGCAGTAGGAGGCTTGTTGCGCCGTCTTCGGCGTATGCTCCACGCCGCCGGCAATGTGGGCAAGCTGAGCATACACTACAACTCCACTAGAACCATCCGTGAGAAGCGGGAAGAATGGAGTTCAGAGATGAGGATTATCCATGAAAATCAGCTGCTCAAGATCCACCGCTCTCCAGCTTGTCGGGCGACACGGGTCGATGCTAAGAAGGATGTCACCTGGGAGGCCATCACCTGCCAGAGCTACATCAACCGTCGCCACCTGGACAGGACTGAGTACATGTATGTCCTTCAGCGTGAGAGTGGCACCGCGGAGTACAAGTACCTGCCAGTGCAGCAAGGGACTTCCCATCAGCACATGGACCTGTGCTTGGAGGATGCTGCTATGCTCAGCACTCGACTGCAGGAGTGCCAGCAGGAGCTTCAGGATGTTCGTGACACCCTAAAGGAGACTGAGGCATTGCTTCGCGCCAGCCTAAGGGCGAGAGAAAAAAGAGATGGGAATGAACTGTGTGTCACCGTGAATGACACGTGGACTTCTGACTCCCCAGACCGCCGGGCGAGCAGGCGTCACCGCACTTCTCCACCAGCAGCTTCCCCACCTAAAGCGGAATCAGAGGGCAACCACAATAATGAGGAAGACCACGAAGAGCCAGCTCAGTGATACGAGCCGTTTAGAGTCCTTTCCCTTATTTCAGCAGGTTATCGAGTAGTCGAGTCAATACCTTAGTTATTTGTGTGTTAATGTTTGGTGTGTGACGTGAGTTGTGGAAGCCATGGGCATTTGTCCACAACCTTGTCTTTAGGTTGCTTTGCTTTGGTGTGTGAACCCCTATGAATTCAGAGTGCATTTATTTTTGCGTGAGACGTGACTCCCAAAAATCTACGTGAAACACTCAGAAAATGTTTAATATATTAAGGCCTCAAAAGTTTAAGTTTGAACAAGCAATTTAGGAAGTTAATACGTAATGCTTTAAGTTAACATTTGGTTGATCATGATAGATGGCTGGAAGAGGAAAGGGTCGTGGTGCCAACCCCACCAACAACAATGATGAGGCCGGCAACCCTCATCTTTCTGGAGGACAAGACAGGGGTGGTCGCCGTGAAGGAGCTGATCCTATCCACCAAATGCTTGAAAATCAGAATCAGCTCATCCAGAGTCTAACTCAAGTGGTGGCCAACTGGCACCAAGCTCCACCCCCACAAGCTGCACCACGCCAACCAAGGTTGAGTGAGTTTCTAGGGACTCAACCTCCAAAGTTTGTAAGTGCTGCTGAACCTCTGGAGGTAGATGACTAGCTAAAGACCATTGAGAGCAAGATGAGGATCATACAATGCCAAGGGTATGAGAGGGTGCTGTTTGCCTCTCACCAATTGCATGGACCCGCTGCTGATTGGTGGACCACTTACGTGGCAGCCCATCATGACGCCGAGAACATCACTTGGGAAGAGTTCAAGCGCAGTTTCCGCAACCATTACATACCAAGGGGTGAACTCAGAAACAAGAGAAAGGAGTTCTTGGGACTGCAGCAGGGAAACATGACTGTGAGGGAATACCTCACTAAGTTCATCCAACTATCCAGTTATGCACCACGGGACATCGAAACTAATGAGCAAAAACAGGACTGTTTTGTGGAAGGACTTACTATGGAAATGCAATGTGCAATGTCCTCCAACGAGTATGAAAGCTTCCAAAAGATGGTAGACAGAGCATTTGTCATGGAGAGGAAGCTGAAGGCCTTGGAAAATGAAAACAAGAGGAAGGCGGGATGGTCACACCAAGCCTCAGGTAGCAACACACGTCCACATCTGATGCAGCAACCCGCAGGGCAGACGAGCCGTGCTGTGGTACCCTACTCAGCACCCCGAGGGTACAACCCGAATTTCAAGCCTCCGTCAGCACCAGCACCACCGCAGTGTCAGTTTATACAGCAGCCTCGCCCCACATATCAACCTCGACCAGCAGGACAAGGACCACCGAACCAACCCCAAGACAACAAAGGCCAGGCACCTAAGGTTGGGGTGCAATGCTTCAACTGTGGTGAAGTGGGGCACTACGCCCATAAGTGCCCAAAGAAGAAGCCCATGCAGCCATAACAGCAGAATGTGATGCGAGGACGGGTGAACCACGTGACCATGGAGGAAGCGCAATAGGCACCTGACAGGGTGATTGGTAAGTTTCCTGCCAATTTACACACTGTAACCCTATTGTTCGATTCTGGTGCTACCCACTCGTTCATTGCTCAAGGGTTTGTTAAGAAGCATGATCTAGCAACAACACAAATGAACCGTATGCTAGCAGTAAACTCTCCAGGGGGAGAAATAAGGACAAGATAAGTGTGTCCCAAGGTGAATCTAGACATTAATGGGGTAGTATTTACTGCAAACCTCATAGTGATAGACTCACAAGGGATAGATATTATTTTGGGTATGGATTGGTTGACCAAACATAAGGGAATCATCCATTGTTCGACAGGAACGGTGGAACTAACTCACCCTAGTGGCACAAGAGTGAAGTTCATAACTGTACAAAACCCTAGGAGGGACCTTAAACTCAATCAAGTTGAGTTGGAAGTGGAAGAGATCAGGATTATCAGGGAATATCCAGACGTTTTTTCCGGAGGAGTTGCCAGGTATGCCTCCCGATCGTGAAGTGGAATTCGCGATTGAGCTAGTGACTGGAACAGCTCCAATATACAAGAGGCCTTATCGGATGGACTCCAAACAGCTGGAAAAACTCAAGGAGCATATAAGAGAATTGACGGAGAAGGGGTATATTCGTCCTAGTTCCTCACCATGGGGAGCTCCAGTGATATTTGTGCCCAAGAAGGACGGGACCCAAAGGTTATGCGTAGACTACCGTGCGTTGAACGAAGTAACCATCAAGAACAAATACCCATTACCCCGCATTGAAGATTTATTTGATCAGTTGAGGGGAGCTTGTGTGTTCTCAAAAAATGATCTCAGGTCGGGATACCACCAACTTAAGATAAGGCAAACCGACATTCCAAAGACAACTTTTGTATCTCGGTACGGGCTGTATGAATACACCGTCATACCGTTCGGGCTAACTAATGCCCCGGCATATTTCATGTATCTCATTAACAAGGTATTCATGGAATACCTGGACAAATTTGTGGTGGTTTTCATTGATGACATTATCGTCTTCTCCAAAGATGAAGAAGAACATGAGGGACATTTAAGATTGGTGTTGCAAAAGCTGAGAGAACACCAATTATATGCCAAGTTGAGCAAGTGTGAGTTTTGGCTGAAGAGAGTTCCCTTCTTAGGACATATAATCTCGGAGGGAGGAATCTCCGTAGATCCCACCAAGATCGAGGATGTACAGAAGTGGAAGACCCCTGAGAATGTCGGGGAAGTTCAAAGCTTCTTAGGATTGGGTGGATATTATCGACGGTTTATTGAGGGTTTCTCCAAGATCTCGAGACCCCTCACCAAATTGTTAGAGAAGGGAATCACATTCACATGGACACCGCAGTGTGAGACGAGTTTTCAAGAATTGAAGAAAAGATTGACAACAGCCCCAGTGCTAGTTATGCCGGATATGCAGAAGAACTTTTCGGTGTACTACGATGCATCTGGACACGGGTTGGGATGTGTTCTCATGCAAGAGGGGCATGTCGTGGCATATGTGTCCCGGCAGCTCCGAAAACACGAGAAGAACTATCCTACACATGACCTAGAGCTAGCTGCAGTGGTACACGCGTTGAAGATTTGGCGGCATTACTTGATGGGGAAGAGGACAGAGATATATACGGATCATAAGAGCTTAAAGTATATTTTCACACAGCCAGATCTCAACCTCAGACAAAGGAGATGGTTAGAGCTAATCAACGACTTTGATGTGGGCATCAACTATCATTCTGAAAAAGCGAACGTCGTAGCAGACGCTTTAAGCCGGAAAGTGCAGGTCCACATGTTGAGTTCGAAGGACATGCCTATAGAATTGAAGGAAGAGATTGCAAAGCTCAATCTATGTCTGGTGAATAGTGGTGAGGCCATCGCAATGGAAGTGGACTCCACATTAGAGCAAGACATACGCAACGGTCAGAAGAATGACAAGAAGATACAAGAGATTAGAGAACTCATCAAAGAAAATAAAGCCCCTGGGTTCAGAGAAGATGAGCAAGGTACGGTGTGGCATGGGAAAAGAATCTGTGTGCCTGAAGTGAAGGAGATCCGTGAATTGATTTTGAAGGAGGCTCATGATTTCGACTATTCCATTCATCCTAGGAGTACAAAGATGTATCATGACCTTAAGAGCAGATATTGGTGGTATGGCATGAAGCGAGATGTCGTGGAACATGTTGCCCTATGTGACACATGTCAGTTGGTGAAAGCATAACATCAACGATCCGCGGGACTATTGCAACCACTCAAAGTGTCAGAATGGAAGTGGGAAGAAATAGGTGTGGACTTCATAGTGGGACTACCTAGGACCCAATCGGGATATGATTCGATATGGGTCATTGTTGACAGGCTAACCAAGGTAGCTCATTTCATCCCCGTGAAAGAAAGCTACAACGAATCCAAACTGGCGGAATTGTACATGTCAAGGATCGTGTGTTTTAATGGAGTGCCAAAGAAGATAGTCTCAGATCGAGGGACACAGTTCACC
This sequence comes from Neostapfia colusana, assembly GCA_030760725.1. NCBI lineage: Eukaryota > Viridiplantae > Streptophyta > Magnoliopsida > Poales > Poaceae > Neostapfia > Neostapfia colusana. Next base: position 6,531,119 of record JASWHV010000012.1, on the reverse strand, counting down.
TCAAGGTTCTGGCAGAAGTTACATGAAACCATGGGAACTCATCTAGATTTTAGTTCTGCCTATCACCCCCAGACTGACGGGCAGACGGAAAGAACCAATCAGATCCTTGAGGATATGCTAAGAGCGTGTGTGCTCAATAACAATAGGAGTTGGGATAAGAACTTACCGTGAGTTGGGATAAGAACTTACCGTGAGTTGGGATAAGAACTTACCGTGAGTTGGGATAAGAACTTACCCTGAGGCTGTGAGGGCCCCGCCGTCCCGATCACTCACGGGGATGGAACACCTCGCCCGGGAATCGCATTGGGTGGTGCCGTGCGATGCGGCACCCAATAGCACACATAATAAGCATCATATTACATAAAACAAGAGGAAGCTTACAAAGTGTTGATTTTACAAATACTTCTCAAAATAAACTACAGCGGAAGTCTATTACAACTCACGTCTCATACCTATGCTAAGCAGCCGAGAAGGTGTCCAGCCCGCGGACCCTTCTCGCTAGCAACACTGTCATAATAGCAGCGGCAGGGGTTACCCTGAGTTCATCACTCGGAGAGCTCCGAGTCTCACCAGGTACCCGTACATCACAGCGTACAGTTATTACCTGCAAAACAACTTGTGCAGTATCTGTGAGCATGAAGCTCAGCAAGACTGACCCGTGACCCTAGTCATGAAACTCTATATGATGGAAATAGAGGGCTGATTATAGAAATTTGCACAAACGACCAACTTGAGCTAAAGGGGGGGTCCTTACTTCAAGTTTTTAAGCAACTTCTATAGACCTCGCGCAAATTACATCGAGACTCCACAATCAAACAAGAAACGCTTCATCTCGATGTCACTTGCCCAAGGTGAAAGTAACTTTAGTGAGCTACCCTAGACTCATACAAACCTTGCGCCATTACCGTCGAGACTCCACAATCAAACAAGAAACGCTTTGCCTCGACGCTACTAGCCCAAGGTGGAAAGTAAATTTAGTGAAGTATTGATCTTTCCTCATCTCCATTATGAGGATTGCTCACGAAGCATATTAAACGTTTCCCAGTTTATTACTACGTCACAACTCAGTGTACAAGTATGCTCACTACCGCGAGCGACTGTGATTGCAATAAAAAACACCCGGCTGACACGACACGTACGCCCGTACTCGACGTTGCACACAGCAACCGTCACTGACGCCGTACGTGGCAACCTTTCACACGACACCCAAATGTCGAATCGGCCCCACCGACTGGAATTAAGTCTCTCTACAGCAAACCCTCGTAGAGCCGACTTCTCTATCCTTTCAGCATCGGCATCAGACGGTGAGGTATGCCTCGACACCCAGGTTAACATGTTACATCGGTTTCCTGGGTCCCATATTGCCAGTATGCATCCGGTACACATCTCAAACTTGTCCAGCGGGGCCGCACACGAGAACGGGCCTTAATCGACTCAGACATGGACTAGGCTCACAGGACCACGTCCTTGACCTTCCATCCACTGCCCGGTCTCCATTCCCAACTATGAGGATCAATTCCCAACTCTTCCGATTGATCCCCCTTAATCCCATTTCACGAGTAGGAATCTGCCTACTCGAGTTATGCCTCTTTTAATCCACTTTTATTGAGAATAGCAGTTATGATTAATTGATAACATATCCTACATTAAACTCCGGGGTTTTCTGGGGCATGCATTTGGAGTTTCATACTATCTAGACGTAATGCAATAAATACAATGCTAGACGTATGAAGTGAATACAAATAAAAACTTGTAAATTTGATGCAAACCGGGGCTTGCCTTAGTTTTGCAGGTGACTTATATATATATGCAGTTAGTGAAGACCACTTGACTTGATCTCTTGCCTTCCTCCCTTGATCTCTACTCCAATGACTTCAAGGCCCTCACGTAGATGCTACACGTAATGCATATGAACAATTGTTTAAGTATAAAGACTTAGCTACAAGTCCTAATAACAAGTTTTCAAAAACTGGAACTCTGTTTAAGAATTTAAATTGACACTGGTGCTAGTGGTTTAGGTTTGGATCTAAACACATGATTAAGTGCTAAGTGGTTTTCCCCCTCTTCTATATTGATCACCTAAAGAGGTTAAAAGCACAGAGGTGATCCAAGGCTCCAATGGAGCTGAGAATTTTCATGTGAGTTCCTTGTCACAAGAAAATCCTCTGGACCAAAAATTAGCACTTTTCATTGGGTGGTTTGTTCAGAATAATTTTCTAAGCAATTAAGCAAAGAAGAATAAATTCTGAGGTCACACCCATGTCCATGCAAACATTAGTGAACTACAATTTCAATTATAGCTCATAGAGTTTGCATGAATTTTCCTAGCATTTTTGGAGCTAAGGAATGGCTAGAACTTAATTTCCAAGTTTTCGAAATTCTCTGAAATTGTTTCTGTATTCATCTGAATACAGAAACTTAAAATCAGAATTAACCTAATTAATCAACTCCAAATGAGTTGCGAATTTTACAGGTGTTCACTAATACCCTAAAGACTATTCTGGAAAAATTTGAGGATTTTTGGATTAACCAAACGCCCTCAAAAATTCTTTTGCTAGAAAGCTTTAAAGAATTTTACAGAATTAAATAAAGGGTTTCATACAAATTGGGTTTCATATTTGGGTAGTACTCTATCAGAGGAATCCAATAAAATTTGTTTCACAATTTTTGGATTCTCCTACCCAAAGTTTTAGCTATTCAAAGTTTGAACTGAAAACTGAAATTCTCCAAAATGTTCAAATGCTGGCAGTGGGTCCAGGGACAGGTGTCACTCACTGAGGCAAGCCACACGGGGCTACTGGGTATTTCCCGCGCGGCCACAAGCGATCCCAGCGCCACAGCCGATCAGAACTTTGAAAATCCATCGCTGACAGGCGGGACCCGCCGGGTCATCTTCTACCTCCGGCCCCCGCGCCCGCGCGCCGCCGGGCTCGCCGGAGTTCGACGGATTCCGGCCTCCCGGCCATCCCCCGAGCCCTCCCTCGCTGCTAGGGCCTTATTTCACGTGCTGAACATGATGGAACCCTCTTCCCCGGCCAGCGATGGCTCTAACCTAGCTGGCCACGGCGCGGCGGCTCTGGACCAGTTCGGCAACGTCGCCCGGTCATCCTAGCCTGCCCAGACCTCGGTGGAACGGTGCTACAGCACCAGTGGACGCCATGGAGGATCGTCCGGGTGGTGAAGCAGCCTGGAAATGGCCCTAACCGAGCTCTCATCGGGAGCCCGAACCGCCCCACCATAACCGCCGTGGAAAAAGTGTGAAATACGTCGTGCACAATGGTTTTCATGCATTGGTTGCAAAAGGGCAAATGATCGCCGGCTAGCCCAGCTCGTGTGTGCAAGATTTGACAAGCTACATAGGATTGGAGAGCGAGAATTTTGGCGGCGATTACCGGATGCTCTGTTTGAGGTCGCCGGGACAAAATCTCCAAATTGGCCGCCGATCCTCCACGGTTTGCTCCACGCTTTGGGGGAGAGCAGCAGCACGATGGCGCGCTCCCGTGGCCAGGCTTGCTCGGACGTGACAACCCTTGTGGAAGGCTGCCCGCGTGCGCCCGATCGTCGGCTAGCTGTGGTTTGCCACGGGTGAGGCGTTTAACGCTCGAAACACACCCGGGATGGCTAGCTCTCGCGCTCAGAAGGTGCGGAACGATGGCACAGCGTCGTTGTGCAGCTCGGGGAGGCGCTGTGGCGCGGTTTAGCCGGCTCCCGATGGCTTTCCAGAGGGGGCGGCGAGCTCGGTTCCGTTCTCTGGATAACACGCGCGTGAGGAGAAGAAACCCGGATGGTCGTCTCGGTCACGCGGGAGGATCACGTAAGAGGCACCGTAGACTCCCGTGCTGCCAGTGGCCTGACCGAAGAGCAGGAGGTGGAGCCTCGGTCGACGGGGGCGTTCGCTCGGTGTCGCCCGCGGGTGAAACCCCGGTGGAGTGAGGAAACAGAGAAAAAGACTTAAGGGTTAAGTCTACTCATTCCTATGACATGTGGGCCCCACAATTCAGTACCTCTTTTCCTCAAAATATCTCCAAAGTTTGACAATTATCCAACCCAAATGTTTGAAAGTGGGAAACTGAGCTCATTTGAATAGTTTGGATAAATTCCATGCAAATTCAAATGTTTTTTTGAATTCTTTGCACATTTGACTCCATTTGTAAAAATGGGTAGCAAACCTTTTCAAAAATAAATGAAACTTTGCCTCCCCACCAATTTGGACCTAAGGAATCTAAATATGCCACTTGATTCTTGTGTTAGCTGCTGCAAACAATAGTTTGGACACAAACAGTTTTGAATTTCCATTGTGTCTTCCCCCTCACTTGAAGTTTGAATCTACATTTAGTTCATCACTGATTTTTAAACCCTTCCCTTGCACTTGAGCTCTTCATGTATGGGGTTTTAATCTACATGAGGTCCATCCATGCAATAGCCCTATGTTTGTTTAGAAGAATCTCACCTATGTTATCACATGTGGGAAAAAGTTTCAACTAAGCCCCTTTTTCATACACATGACTTCAACATTTGTGCAAACTCATGTTTCTTTGTATTCACATTTTGGGACCTTTACAATCCTCCCCCCTTAAAAGAATCTCGTCCCGAGATTACAAAATAAAGATGAGACGGAAGGTAATTACAACAACTACGACAAAAGTTCCGGATAGTTCTTGTGGAGGTAATCTTCACTCTCCCAAGTCGCTTCTTCCGGTGTGTGATTACTCCACAGGACTTTGTAAAATTTCAAAGCCCGATTTCGAGTGATCCGGCTCTTTTCGTCGATAATCTTGATGGGCTTCTCGGTGTAGGTGAGGTCCGGTTGCAATATTCCCATGTCTCCTGAAAGGATGTCCGTCGGTTTCTTCAAACACTTTCTCAAGTGTGAGACATGGAAGATGTCGTGGATGCCCGATAAGGATGGCGGCAGCTCCAAACGGTAGGCTACCGGCCCACACCGTTCTGTAATAAGGAACTGACCCACAAAGCGAGGAGCTAGCTTTCCCTTGACCCTGAATCGATGAATTCCCTTCATCGGGGATACTCGGAGGTAGACGTGATCTCCGACTTCAAAACACAAGGGTCGGCGTCGCTGGTCCGCATAGCTCTTCTGGCGAGATTGAGCGGCCCGGAGGTTCTCTTGAATCAGCTGGACCCGCTCTTCGGCATCTTTTACAAGATCAATGCCGAAAATCACTCTCTCGCCAGATTCACACCAATTGAGTGGTGTGCGGCACTTCCTGCCATAAAGTGCTTCGTATGGTGCCATTTTAATACTGGATTGGTAACCATTGTTGTAAGAGAACTCTGCTAATGGCAAATGGTTATCCCAGTTCTTTCCATGATCTATGGCACATGCCCTCAGCATATCTTCCAAAATCTGGTTCACCCTCTCCGTTTGACCGTCAGTCTGGGGATGGTATGCTGAGCTTCTGATTAATTTTGTTCCCATAGATTCATGAAGTTGCTCCCAGAATCGAGCAACAAATATTGAACCTCGGTCTGATATGATGGTCTTGGGGACTCCATGCAAGCACACAATTCTGGAGAGATACAACTCTGCATATTGTTTAGTATGGAATCCCGTATTCACTGGGATGAAGTGGGCTGATTTGGTTAAGCGATCAACAATCACCCAAACGGAGTCATTCTTTCTGGACGTGAGAGGCCGTCCGATAATAAAGTCCATGCTGATGTCCTCCCACTTCCATGCTGGAACCCTTAATGGTTGCAGCATTCCCGCTTTCTTTATGTGGTCAGCCTTGACTCGCCGACACGTATCACATTCAGATACATATTTGGCAATTTCTCGCTTCATCCGAGTCCACCAAAATTTTGTTTTAAGATCTTGATACATCTTATTGCTCCCTGGATGTATCGAGTACATGGACATGTGAGCTTCGTCCAAGATCTTCTTTCTTAGCTTCAGGTTCCGGGGTACCACGATACGGTCGTTAAACCACAACACGCCTTGATCATCTTCCTGGAAACATTTCATCTTATCCTCTTTAATCCTTGCTCGTATATTACGCATCCCTCTATCCCGCTTCTGGGCTTGTACAATCTCCTCTCTAATGGTAGGCACAAGAGCAAGATTATACAACGCCCCATACGGAATCACCCACAAGCTTGATTCTTCCTCCTCCTCCGGGAAAACTTACAAGTTATTAACGTGGGACTTACGGCTGAGTGCATCAGCCACCATGTTAGCCTTGCCCAGATGGTAATGGATCTCGAGCTCATAGTCTTTAATTAATTCCAGCCATCTCCGCCGCCTCATATTAATATCCTTCTGAGTGAATATATATTTGAGGCTCTTATGGTCGGTGTAGAGGTGCACTAGATTTCCAAGTAAGTAGTGCCTCCACATCTTCAACGCAAGCACCACTGCAGCAAGTTCTAGGTCATGAGTGGGGTAGTGCTGCTCGTGGTTGCTGAGTTGACGAGACCCATATGCGATCACGCGTCTATCTTGCATTAAGACGCAGCCAAGTCCAATGCCTGAGGCATCACAATAAACATCAAATGGCTTTGTTGTATCCGGTTGGGCTAACACCGGTGCCGTTGTGAGATGTTTCTTCAAAGTTTGAAATGCCTCTTCGCAGGCCTCTGTCCACACATACTTGCTGCTCTTCTTTAATAACTCTGTCATTGGTTTAGCCACCTTCGAGAAGCTGGGAATAAATCTCTGGTAATAACCCGCTAGTCCTAGAAAACTGCGGATTTGATGAACCGATGTTGGAGACTCCCACTTCAAGACTTGCTCAATTTTAGTTGGATCCACGGCCACAACCTCTGCTGAAATAATGTGGCCTAAGAATGGTACTTTGCTGATCCAAAATTCACACTTGCTGAATTTGGCATACAGCTTATGTTCTCGTAGGCGTTGGAGCACAATATGGAGATGTTTGGTGTGCTCCTCCTCCGATTTGGAGTATACGAGAATGTCGTCGATGAAAACCACGACGAACTGATCCAACTCTGGCATGAATACAGAATTCATGAGATACATGAAGTGTGCGGGTGCATTTGTTAACCCGAAAGACATGACTAGATACTCATAGAGCCCGTATCTAGTCGAGAAAGCCGTCTTCGGTATATCCTCCGCTATGATCTTTATCTGATGATAACCAGACCGTAAGTCCATCTTGGAGAATACCTTGGCACCCACTAACTGATCAAATAATATATCGATCCGCGGCAACGGATATTTATTTTTGATTGTCACTGCATTCAGCGGCCGATAATCCACACATAATCGAAGTGACTCATCCTTTTTCTTCACAAAGAGGGCTGAACAGCCCCATGGCGATGAGCTTGGTCGGATGAACCCTTTGTCCATTAAGTCCTTTAGCTGTTCTTTCAGTTCAGCTAATTCCTTCGGAGACATTTTGTACGGCCTCCGAGATATTGGTGTGGTTCCCGGTGCTAACTCGATCTTGAATACCACATCCCTCTCAGGCGGCATCCCTGGAAGATCGTCGGGAAACACATCCGGGTACTCACGGACCACTGGAATATCCTCCAGTTTCGCGGTCACACTGTGGTACACCACTGGATTTTTAGAATCCACGGCTTCAAGTATGAGCGTTTGGAGAACGTAGATTGGAGAGTCCAAACTAACAATCCGTGGACCGATGTCCAGAACAGCCCCATGGTAGTTCATCCACGCCATTCCTAGAATCACGTCAATCTTCTGTCCCTCTAACACAATGAGAGTGGTGGGGTATACGTTTCCACCTAAGCACAAGGGTGCTTTGATCACTAATTCATTAGCAGCTATATTCCCACCCGGTGAGCGGATAAGATAGTGATCTTTTGGTGTAGAGGTGGAGAGCTCAGCTTTGCACACAAACAACCTGCTGATGAAATTGTGTGTAGCTCCAGAGTCAAATAAAATTAACACGGGCAGTCCATTGAGGGTGAACATTCCCGCTAGTACAGGTGCCCCATCTGGCACATCCTCTAGAGCTGTATGATAAATGCACCCGGATTTTGGTGCTGTTCCTTGAATCTGAGCACGGGGTTGATTTATACCCTGCTCTGGTGTAGTATCTCTGTAGCGTCTCCTTTCTGGACACTTTCTGCTGATGTGACCCAAATACCCGCACGTGAAGCACGGTTTCTCAGCCGGTTCCTGGTTGCTCTGTGCATGGACATTAGTGGTATTCTGCTGTGGCAAGAACACTTGAGAAGCAGAATAACGTGGCTGCATATACCGTTGTTGCAGCTGTCCGAATTCAGAGTATTGGGACGAACGATCGGAATATTGCTGGGGTCGTCGGGCCGGCTGCATCAGCTGACAGCTCAAGGTACTGTCTACCACCCGGTATTTCTGAGGAGCACTAGTGCTACTCTCCGGTGGTACATGGTTCTTTCTTTTCTCAGCCTGCACTTCCCGCTGAGCATCTTCAACCATGATGGCAGCACTCATCAATTCGTTGAAGTTCTTTCGATCAGCTAACACGAGTCTCTCCTTTAGCTTGGGATTGAGGCTGCGGAAGAACCACTCACACTTTTGTGCTTCGGTGTTCACATGTTGAGGCGCATACTGCGCCAGCTTGTTGAACACTCGCGAATGCTCGTATGCACCCCTCCCTCCTTGTTTTGAGGCCAAAAACTCCTTGAGTTTCCGCTGAATTATTCCGGAAGGAACATGATACGTGAGAAACGCCTTCCGGAATTCTGCCCATGAAACGTCATGTCCATCTGGTAAGGAGGCTAGTTGATTTGCCCACCATGCACTGGCGGACCCGTGAAGTTGTTGCGCTGCATATAAAACCTTCTGCTGTTTGGTGCATTGAAGCAACCCGAACTTCGATTCAATGGTACGGATCCAGCTATCCGCCACCAGAGGATCCTCAGATTCAATGAAAATCGGTGGTTGAGTTACCAAGAACTCAACATAGGAATTCAGTTGAGGTTGGCGCAAGTCTTCGTCTTGACATCCCCCTTGGCGGGATGTATTCATCACCAGGGTGCGGAGCAAGTTGGTTCGCTCATCGCTTGCACCTGTCATGGCAGCCAGAATGTCCGCCATTGTGACCGTGGGTGAAGGTCCTGGTGGAGGCTGCTGTTGCGGAGCTCGCTGCTCACGCTGTGGAGAGTTGTCACCACGACCACCACTGGAACCACCCACCTCACTCATGGAACGAGTTCGCACCATTCTGCAATTGCAAGAGTTCATTATCAGTTCAACACTATCACTTGATTTATTCCATAAACAAAGTAGTGTAACACTGATAATGAAACCTTAACATGTAAGCAAAATGATTTAGGCACAAACTGATGTATCTACAGCAAGGATTTACAAGCCGACTGATTGGTCCTCAAACAGATCAGATTCTGATCCAGTTAAAAGCACTTTCGTAACTCAAGTCGAATATGAAAGTTAAAGTTAACTTTAATATCTTTCCAACGAGTATCCAAAGGCCTCCTAGGGATTTTTCTACAGGAAGTTATGGCTTAAAAACAGAAAGGTTCAGAGAGGCTTTGTTACTGTCCTGGTTCTGAACAATTTGCCTTCAACTGAACTTTTCACCAACTTAATCTGTGATTTTGCTCTGGAGGTATACAAGAAAGTTGTAGAGCACTTGAAAATATTTCCAGAACTGTATCATACACCTTAATTGGTTAAAGCTACTCAGAGTTTTGCTCTGTAAAAGTCCAGCAAAAATTTCTGCCAGAAACAGAGCACTCTGTATTTGAAATCTTTAACACCTAGACACTCTCTCTTTTGAATCTTAGTTCAAAAGAAGAGTTCAGTAACTAATATTCATTTCAAACTTCCATTTTTAGTTGAAAGTTAGCTCATGAATCATTTCTTCATAGGGAAGAGGTTACTATGTGTAGTACGGTGTCGATGCACCGTAAGAAACATGTCGGTACTACGTTGCCTCCCCAAAAGAAAATCCTAAACCGGATTATACCGGTATATACGTATAATCATTGGCACTAAACGGTCTCTCACACACGTGTACTACACGGGATACGTACGTGGTTGGTACCTGCAGAAGACACTCAATAGTGGTGCACTCAAGGGTTGTTTTATTCCAGGCAGTTCTATAGTTGAAAGTAAATACAAACGCCCGTATCATTGCCATACGGCCGTCCTTGAGTCAAGTCACGTCTCAAGGTACGTGATCGTGTTTCAACACCACACGACGGGGAACCCAAGTATACCATGAACGGGTGGTCACGATGGGGAATGTTATCAACCCAACAGATACCACCTACTGCCCTGCAGGGCACGCCGATGGCAAGCGCTGCGTATGTCCTCCTGGGCTATTTCCAGACGAACACACTCTCGCGTTACTGACCACGCGATGGGGTCTCCACTTACTTGCCTAATGCACACTAGGGATCAGCGTTTCATATGAACTCAGGAACATGAAGAGTTCAAGAGTTTCATATTAACATCTCACACCAAGCTGTGAGATCTAGCCCTGAACCACTTTCCTCGTCAGGGGAGCTAACCGAAATTGAACCGCTTTCGGTGGCATTCCTTACCATGCTTACCTGAGCGTAGGTGCGTCGTTACGTAATCGAAATTCAGAATTATAACACATATATTATCATGCCACTTTAAGTAACTATATTACTATAGTCCTTATGTGGGCCTAATACCGTTTCCTTACCGTTCCTAAGTTTTTGTCGTAATACAATCCTTATTCCGTGTGCCATTACCAATGCGGCTCTGATACCACGCTGTGAGGGCCCCGCCGTCCCGATCACTCACGGGGACGGGACACCTCGCCCGGGAATCGCATTGGGTCGTGCCGTGCGATGCGGCACCCAACAGCACACATAATAAGCATCATATTACATAAAACAAGAGGAAGCTTACAAAGTGTTGATTTTACAAATACTTCTCAAAATAAACTACAGTGGAAGTCTATTACAACTCACGTCTCATACCTATGCTAAGCAGCCGAGAAGGTGTCCAGCCCGCGGACCCTTCTCGCTAGCAACACTGTCATAATAGCAGCGGCAGGGGTTACCCTGAGTTCATCACTCGGAGAGCTCCGAGTCTCACCAGGTACCCGTACATCACAGCGTACAGTTATTACCTGCAAAACAACTTGTGCAGTATCTGTGAGCATGAAGCTCAGCAAGACTGACCCGTCACCCTAGTCATGAAACTCTATATGATGGAAATAGAGGGCTGATTATAGAAATTTGCACAAACGACCAACTTGAGCTAAAGGGGGGGTCCTTACTTCAAGTTTTTAAGCAACTTCTATAGACCTCGCGCAAATTACATCGAGACTCCACAATCAAACAAGAAACGCTTCATCTCGATGTCACTTGCCCGAGGTGAAAGTAACTTTAGTGAGCTACCCTAGACTCATACAAACCTTGCGCCATTACCGTCGAGACTCCACAATCAAACAAGAAACGCTTTGCCTCGACTCTACTAGCCCAAGGTGGAAAGTAAATTTAGTGAAGTATTGATCTTTCCTCATCTCCATTATGAGGATTACTCACGAAGCATATTAAACGTTTTCCAGTTTATTACTACGTCACGACTCAGTGTACAAGTATGCTCACTACCGCGAGCGACGGTGATTGCAATCAAAAACACCCGGCTGACATGACACGTACGCCCGTACTCGACGTTGCACACAGCAACCGTCACTGACGCCGTACGTGGCAACCTTTCACACGACACCCAAATGTCGAACCGGTCCCACCGACTGGGATTAAGTCTCTCTACGGCAAACCCTTGTAGAGCTGACTTCTCTATCCTTTCAGCATCGGCATCAGACGGTGAGGTATGCCTCGACACCCAGGTTAACATGTTACATCGGTTTCCTGGGTCCCATATTGCCAGTATGCATCCGGTACACATCTCAAACTTGTCCAGCGGGGCCGCACACGAGAACGGGCCTTAGTCGACTCAGACATGGACTAGGCTCACAGGACCACGTCCTTGACCTTCCATCCACTGCCCGGTCTCCATTCCCAACTATGAGGATCAATTCCCAACTCTTCCGATTGATCCCCCTTAATCCCATTTCACGAGTAGGAATCTGCCTACTCGAGTTATGCCTCTTTTAATCCACTTTTATTGAGAACAGCAGTTATGATTAATTGATAACATATCCTACATTAAACTCCAGGGTTTTCTGGGGCATGCATTTGGAGTTTCATACTATCTAGACGTAATGCAATAAATACAATGCTAGACGTATGAAGTGAATACAAATAAAAACTTGTAAATTTGATGCAAACCGGGGCTTGCCTTAGTTTTGCAGGTGACTTATATATATATGCAGTTAGTGAAGACCACTTGACTTGATCTCTTGCCTTCCTCCCTTGATCTCTACTCCAATGACTTCAAGGCCCTCACGTAGATGCTACACGTAATGCATATGAACAATTGTTTAAGTATAAAGACTTAGCTACAAGTCCTAATAACAAGTTTTCAAAAACTGGAACTCTGTTTAAGAATTTAAAATGACACTGGTGCTAGTGGTTTAGGTTTGGATCTAAACACATGATTAAGTGCTAAGTGGTTTCCCCCCTCTTCTATATTGATCACCTAAAGAGGTTAAAAGCACAGAGGTGATACAAGGATCCAATGGAGCTGAGAATTTTCATGTGAGTTCCTTGTCACAAGAAAATCCTCTGGACCAAAAATTAGCACTTTTCATTGGGTGGTTTGTTCAGAATAATTTTCTAAGCAATTAAGCAAAGAAGAATAAATTCTGAGGTCACACCCATGTCCTTGCAAAAATTAGTGAACTACAATTTCAATTATAGCTCATAGAGTTTGCATGAATTTTCGTAGCATTTTTGGAGCTAAGGAATGGATAGAACTGAATTTCCAAGTTTTGGAAATTCTCTGAAATTGTTTCTGTATTCATTTGAATACAGAAACTTAAAATCCGAATTAACCTAACTAAATCAACTCCAAATGAGTTGAGAATTTTAAAGGTGTTCACTAATACCCTAAAGACTATTCTGGAAAAATTTGAGGATTTTTGGATTAACCAAACTCCCTCAAAAATTCTTTTGCTAGAAAGCTTTAAAGAATTTTACAGAATTAAATAAAGGGTTTCATACAAATTGGGTTTCATATTTGGATAGTACCCTATCAGAGGAATCCAACAAAATTTGTTTCACAATTTTTAGATTCTCCTACCAAAGTTTTAGCTATTCAAAGTTTGAACTGAAACTGAAATTCTCCAAAATATTCAAATGCTGGCAGTGGGTCCAGGGACAGGTGTCACTCGCTGAGGCAAGCCACACGGGGCTACTGGGTATTTCCCTCGCGGTCACAAGCGATCCCAGCTCCACAGACGATCAGAACTTTGAAAATCCGTCGGTGACAGGCGGGACCCACCGGGTCGTCTTCTACCTCCGGCCCCCGCGCCCGCGCGCCGCCGGGCTCGCCGGAGTTCGACGGATTCCGGCCTCCCGGCCATCCCCCGAGCCCTCCCTCGCCGCTAGGGCCTTATTTCACGTGCTGAACATGATGGAACCCTCTTCCCAAATGTCGAACCGGTCCCACCGACTGGGATTAAGTCTCTCTACGGCAAACCCTCGTAGAGCCGACTTCTCTATCCTTTCAGCATCGGCATCATACGGTGAGGTATGCCTCGACCCCCAGGTTAACATGTTACATCGGTTTCCTGGGTCCCATATTGCCAGTTTGCATCCGGTACACATCTCAAACTTGTCCAGCGGGGCCGCACACGAGAACGGGCCTTAATCGACTCAGACATGGACTAGGCTCACAGGACCACGTCCTTGACCTTCCATCCACTGCCCGGTCTCCATTCCCAACTATGAGGATCAATTCCCAACTCTTCCGATTGATCCCCCTTAATCCCATTTCACGAGTAGGAATCTGCCTACTCGAGTTATGCCTCTTTTAATCCACTTTTATTGAGAACAGCAGTTATGATTAATTGATAACATATCCTACATTAAACTCCAGGGTTTTCTGGGGCATGCATTTGGAGTTTCATACTATCTAGACGTAATGCAATAAATACAATGCTAGACGTATGAAGTGGATACAAATAAAAACTTGTAAATTTGATGCAAACCGGGGCTTGCCTTAGTTTTGCAGGTGACTTATATATATATATGCAGTTAGTGAAGACCACTTGACTTGATCTCTTGCCTTCCTCCCTTGATCTCTACTCCAATGACTTCAAGGCCCTCACGTAGATGCTACACGTAATGCATATGAACAATTGTTTAAGTATAAAGACTTAGCTACAAGTCCTAATAACAAGTTTTCAAAAACTGGAACTCTGTTTAAGAATTTAAAATGACACTGGTGCTAGTGGTTTAGGTTTGGATCTAAACACATGATTAAGTGCTAAGTGGTTTCCCCCCTCTTCTATATTGATCACCTAAAGAGGTTAAAAGCACAGAGGTGATCCAAGGATCCAATGGAGCTGAGAATTTTCATGTGAGTTCCTTGTCACAAGAAAATCCTCTGGACCAAAAATTAGCACTTTTCATTGGGTGATTTGTTCAGAATAATTTTCTAAGCAATTAAGCAAAGAAGAATAAATTCTGAGGTCACATCCATGTCCTTGCAAAAATTAGTGAACTACAATTTCAATTATAGCTCATAGAGTTTGCATGAATTTTCGTAGCATTTTTGGAGCTAAGGAATGGATAGAACTGAATTTCCAAGTTTTGGAAATTCTCTGAAATTGTTTCTGTATTCATTTGAATACAGAAACTTAAAATCCGAATTAACCTAACTAAATCAACTCCAAATGAGTTGAGAATTTTACAGGTGTTCACTAATACACTAAAGACTATTCTGGAAAAATTTGAGGATTTTTGGATTAACCAAACTCCCTCAAAAATTCTTTTGCTAGAAAGCTTTAAAGAATTTTACAGAATTAAATAAAGGGTTTCATACAAATTGGGTTTCATATTTGGATAGTACTCTATCAGAGGAATCCAACAAAATTTGTTTCACAATTTTTGGATTCTCCTACCAAAGTTTTAGCTATTCAAAGTTTGAACTGAAACTGAAATTCTCCAAAATATTCAAATGCTGGCAGTGGGTCCAGGGACAGGTGTCACTCGCTGAGGCAAGCCACACGGGGCTACTGGGTATTTCCCTCGCGGCCACAAGCAATCCCAGCTCCACAGCCGATCATAACTTTGAAAATCCGTCGCTGACAGGCGGGACCCGCCGGGTCGTCTTCTACCTCCGGCCCCCGCGCCCGCGCGCCGCCGGGCTCGCCGGAGTTCGACGGATTCCGGCCTCCCGGCCATCCCCCGAGCCCTCCCTTGCCGCTAGGGCCTTATTTCACGTGCTGAACATGATGGAACCCTCTTCCCCGGCCGGCGATGGCTCTAACCTAGCTGGCCACGGCGCGGCGGCTCTGGACCAGTTCGGCAACGTCGCCCGGTCATCCTAGCCTGCCCAGACCTCGGTGGAACGGTGCTACAGCACCAGTGGACGCCATGGAGGATCGTCTGGGTGGTGAAGCAGCCTGGAAATGGCCCTAACCGAGCTCTCATCGGGAGCCCAAACCGCCGCACCATAACCGCCGTGGAAAAAGTGTGAAATACGTCGTGCACAATGGTTTTCATGCATTGGTTGCAAAAGGGCAAATGATCGCCGGCTAGCCCAGCTCGTGTGTGCAAGATTTGACAAGCTACAGAGGATTGGAGAGCGAGAATTTTAGCGGCGATTACCGGATGCTCTGTTTGACGTCGCCGGGACAAAATCTCCAAATTGGCCGCCGATCCTCCACGGTTTGCTCCACGCTTTGGGGGAGAGCAGAAGCACGATGGCACGCTCCTGTGGCCAGGCTTGCTCGGACGTGACAACCCTTGTTGAAGGCTGCCCGCGTGCGCCCGATCGTCGGCTGGCTGTGGTTTGCCACGGGTGAGGCGTTTAATGCTCGAAACACACCCCGGATGGCTAGCTCTCGCGCTCAGAAGGTGCGGAACGATGACACAGCGTCGTTGTGCAGCTCAGGGAGGCGCTGTGGCGCGGTTTAGCCAGCTCCCGATGGCTTTCCAGAGGGGGCGGCGAGCTCGGTTCCGTTCTCTGGATAACACGCGCGTGAGGAGAAGAAACCCGGATGGTCGTCTCGGTCACGCGGGAGGATCACGTAAGAGGCACCGCCCACTCCCGTGCTGCCAGCGGCCCGAGCGAAGAGCAGGAGGTAGAGCCTCAGTCGACGGGGGCGGTCGCTCGGTGTCGCCCGCGGGTGAAACCCCGGTGGAGTGAGGAAACAGAGAAAAAGACTTAAGGGTTAAGTCTACTCATTCCTATGACATGTGGGCCCCACAATTCAGTACCTCTTTTCCTCAAAATATCTCCAAAGTTTGACAATTATCCAACCCAAATGTTTGAAAGTGGGAAACTGAGCTCATTTGAATAGTTTGGATAAATTCCATGCAAATTCAAATGTTTTTTTGAATTCTTTGCACATTTGACTCCATTTGTAAAAATGGGTAGCAAACCTTTTCAAAAATAAATAAAACTTTGCCTCCGCACTAATTTGGACTTTAGGAATCCAAATATGCCACTTGATTCTTGTGTTAGCTGCTGCAAACGATAGTTTGGACACAAACAGTTTTGAATTTCCATTGTGTCTTCCCCCTCTCTTGAAGTTTGAATCTACATTAAGTTCATCACTGATTTTTAAACCCTTCCCTTGCACTTGAGCTCTTCATGTCTGGGGTTTTAATCTACATGAGGTCCATCCATGCAATAGCCCTAAGTTTGTTTAGAAGAATCTCACCTACGTTATCACATGTGGGAAAAAGTTTCAACTAAGCCCCTTTTTCATACACATGACTTCAACATTTGTGCAAACTCATGTTTCTTTGTATTCACATTTTTGGGACCTTTACAGAGGCCCGTCCATTTTAAATCGTGCGGTTCCTATTAGATCTAGCCCGTACCGCTTCGCGTTATAATCTCAGACGTCTGTTTTAAATCGGACGGTCCACGTCGGCCCCGCGTTATAAAGGCCGGGATTATTACGCGCTATCCCCTGGGGATCTCGGAAAACATGAGCTAGCCCCGGAAACTTCTGATCTAGCCCCTGGACCCTCAGAAATTTGTGTAAATTCATTTAAAAATCAGTTTTAGCCCCTGGACTTAATAAAAATTAGGAAAACCCCTCTGTTATGTGTAATTAGGCCCCTGAAAATTTAGGAAATAGTAAATTAAACCCTGCAGTAGGGTGGATTTGCCTTTTAGACCCTATAGGATATTAAATTCATAAATTTGAACATGTGACTAGGAATTAAATTTAAATGGTGATGCAAACACATGTGCAAATATAAATTTAAACTCTCCTAGCACTTGAAAAACCTTTAGAATGAGTTAAAAATAAATTTTAGGCTGAAATGAAATCTGCCTAAGTGTTGCTCATTTTTATTATCTCTAGAGACACATTTTAGGCTAGGAAATAATTCTAAAAACTGGTAAAATAAATTTAAATTGTTTCATATCAGAGAGGAAGTTTAAAAATATTTTATTGAACATTTTAGATCAGAACCTATTCTGTTTAGATGATATGTCTTACTATTTTAATATTGAAATTTACTTTTAGGCATAGAAAATAAATCTGAAAATATAGAAAAATAAGTATACAAAATTTGAAAATATTAAATGAGGTCTTTATTCTCAAGAACTTCAAATTAAGATTTTGTAGAAGATCTAAAACCTATTTGGAGTAGGAAACATTCTTTCATGCAAACTTTGTGGCTAAGAAGTGTATTAATTAATTATGAAGAAATTGTTCAAATTGGAAATTCATATATAGTGTGCAAAGAGAAATCTGAATACAAAAGTTAGAAATATATATATATATGTTTAAAAGTCCATGTAGGCCTAAAATCAACACATCTAGGGTAACCACAACACTTAGAAATGTGAATGATTTTCATATGTATGTATGTATGTATGGTTTGCATGAGTGAAAGTGTGAACTATGGCTTATGGATTGTTGTTTTCTTTTGCTATGTGTATTGGCATGAGTAGAACCTGCCCCAGAGCAAGTTCTCCCCTTCCAATACCAAGACTTTCCATTCCCAGAGCAGCAGGAAGAAGGCAAGTGTCCTTGACCACTTTGATCCTATGCTAGGATGTGTAGATAGAATTATTTGCATTGTCAGTTGAAATATGAAACCCATGCTAGGAAGTTTCCCTAGAATTGCATTATCTTGTTTCCTTGTAGCTTGGGTTGGGATTTGTTTTATTTTGTCATTTATTCATATCACTTATGCTTATCCATGCTTAGAATGGGATAAGTGGGATATGAGATCATCAACTTGTTTACCTTACTCTTGAATGAGACATTATGAGTTAAGTAGAGGTAGGGATCGAGGCAAGTTGGATGATTTGGTTGGTGCTGGGTGCACGAGACTCGGGTTTGTGTTTAGTACTTGCTTGGATCCTAAGGACCAGTTCATGGACCATGTAACCTGGCTTTACCGTGCCAACCACATGCTGAGATGGGGCAGCTTGGCCAATTAATTAGGTGTATCCCCGGGGTAGTATGGGTGTTTTGGATGGTGTGGGGAATAGGTGTCAGCTGGACTACCATATGAACCGCAAGGCTCAAGAGGGGGCCACTGCAGCGGGGTTGGAGCCTCTTGTATGCTGTTAGGGGTGAAACCTCAGTGGGCCCATGCTCGTCGGGAATCCCTTTGTAAAGGCTTCATAGTGATCTCCTGGCTACACACCTGGGAAGTGTGAATGTGGTTCGCGGCCACTGGCATAGTGGAGGTTCTTTTAGTCCACCCGACAACGGGGGATGAAATCACTACATGTGGGTACAGTGGTGCAAACTCTGCAGAGTCAAAACTGTCATGACAGCCGTGCTCACGGTCAAGAGCGGCTTGGACTTATTCATGATTAGAGGATGATGGATTGAGAAATTGTGGATGTTTAGCGGGAAGCTTAACATTGGAGATAAGACTATGTTTACTTGATTTTGATGATGGGTTGGGCGATTGGGACCATTTCATCTGTGTAGTAATGTAGGTGCTTAATAAGCTAAGGTGATAGGTATTAATTGCGTAGTGCTTTAACCATGAGTTCAACCTCTCCTTGCTCTAGCCATGCATGACATAACTTTCCCACACTTGTTGAGTACCCACGGTACTCAAACTTGCTTTTCTGTTGGTTTATATTGCTGCTCAGGTCAAGAGAATGATGTGGTGTTTAATTACCAAGACTTTGGTCCCTAGGAAGGATTCTAGGTTCACGGAGTCCTTCGGGCAACGCCTGTGACGGAGCCCACAATATTTTATATTCCGCTGCTGTTTTATTTACCTATTATGAACTTATTATCGTCCATCGATACGCATGCTATGTAAGACTTATTTATATTCGAACACCTAGCTTGTAATATGACGATGCTTCACTATTTGTCATCACATGTATGAGAAAATGATCCTGGCATACATGTGATATTCACTCGGTTGTTCTTCGGAGAAACCGGGTGTGACATATAGCCTGGTTAACTGTTCTATGAACGGGTCCTTAGAATCTAAGACAGACACAAACACTTTTCTAAGTCTCGTGCATGAATCACCATACAAAACCAGTAGCGTGTATAGATTCCTACCCTGATGACACACTCTTGTGTCTCTTATATATTCCACAAGACAAGTAATAACTAAGTTTCATTCAGTTTCTAAGTTCTAAGCATGGCTAAGCATATAAAATGACAATTACATATTCTAACTAAATCCCAACAAGGTTACAAGGAATGATATGAAAAAACTAGTCATTTATCCTAAATTGAGTTTCATATTAAAGAAATCATGCAAATAATCTAACTAATCTTCCTAAATTAGGATCAAAGTGGTCAAGTAACACTTGCCTTCAAATTGTTGCTCAGAGACTTCAAACTATTGCTCTTGAAGATTAGGAACTGCCTCTTGTGATGGTTCTATCCATGTATATGCCCACAAAACAATGCAAAACATGCAATAAGAAACATAGCAATTCATTTCAAACTTATAATTACAGATTTATATTCATTTATCATTTATTTTCATATATTTTTCCTATCTACATATAATTATACATTATTTCACATGTGTTTTTAGAGTAAAATAGGTAATAACATGATATACATCTTTATATTTAGTTTTTATATTAAAAACATTTATTTCTTACTTTATAGCAATTTTATAATAATTTTTAGAGTGTATATATGCATATATATATACATACAAATTTTATTATAATTTCAGACTCAAATATTGTTCTAAAAGTTTCATTATAAATATTTCTAGAGTGTATATTGCTTTTATTGCATTTTCAGAATTTATCTATGTATTTTCACAAATTTTCTGCAATATATATTGTTTTTATTATGGTTTCAGTAATTATATATTACTTCAAATATATTCCCAGTCCTAAAAGATATTTATAATTTCAGAATGTATTTATGTGTTAAAATATTAAAACAGAATATTTTTATGCATTTCTATGATTTTGTAGAATTTACTTATACTATATTTGCTATTTATAGTATTAAAATAAAATTATAACTATTCTTGACTGAAATATAATATTTACAACTTTTTCAGGGGCTTAAATGTCTTTTACAGAAATGTCTTCCTAATTTATTAAAATTCAGGGCTTAACTGAAGGTACAAAACTGTTTTCCTAATTTACAAACAAAATTGGGGCTTTTTGGTTAATTTATAACAGTTTTCCTAATTTCTGTAAATTCTAGGCTCTTCTTGATAAAGTATAGGGCCTATATCTTGTCATTCTAAATCTTCATGGGGTTATCTTTGAGATTTCGTAACAGTTATAACTAGGGTGGATGTGGGCCGTTGGATTTTAAATGGAGGGCCTAGATTTAAAACAACCGAAGGTGTATGTTTGCTTTAATCTAGACCATACACATGAAATCAAGGGCTGAGATTCGGCCACGTCGCCCTTTTCTTCTACCCGAGCAAGCGGCGGTGGGTCGCCGGAGATTCTTCGGTTTCTCGATTTTGTTCACCATTTCTCGGATTTTCTACTCTAAAACGAAGAGGAGGCCACGGAACTCACCTAGAGTGATCTTTTGGACCCGAATTGGCTGGAATGGCGTCGGCGACGGAGAGAAGCGGCGGACTCCGGCGATCTTCATCAAGAAGCAATCCCGGTATCGGTTCTTTGTTGTTTTTCATCGTGATCACTTCCTTGTGACCTTGTGAAGGTGTATTAGTTGTTAGAACCGAAGGAAATTAAACAACTCCGAAGAATTGTTGATGGCAGCGGCTATGCTTACCAGTTTGAATCCGCGCGATCAGGGAGGAGAAATGGTGCGGTTTCGGGTTGTTTAAATAGATGGGGAGAAGGCGGCGGTTTGTGGAGCGCCGGTTGGAGGAGGGGTGCAAGAGAACGGCATTGTCCGGGCAAGTTTTTCTCACATGCGACAATAGGGAGAGAGAAGAAGTGGCGGTTGCTTTGGAGAAGAAGCAACTGACATGTAGGGTCCACATGTCAGTGAGGGAGAGAGGGTGGGAGAGAAAATTCAAGTGTTACAATTCTACCCCCCCCTTAAAAGAAATCTCGTCCTCGAGATTTGGAATTACAAAGAAAATAGATTAGAAAATTATGACTTGAGTTCATCTTCTCTTTCTCAATAGACTTTGCACATACGAGCTCTCTTATTTCTTGTAGTTCCTTTCGCCGCCTCGAGAATTTTGACTGGGTACTCGGTATATGAAAGATCTTCTTGTACATCTAACCCATCCATTGGCAATTGCTCTTCTGGGGTTCTTAAACACTTCTTAAGCTGTGATACATAGAACACCTCATGTACATCCGATAATCGAGAAGGTAATTTCAATCGATATGCCACTTCTCTTTGTGTTCTAGTATCTTGAATGGTTCGATATATCGAGGTGCTAACTTTCCTCTTTAAATCAACAAAGTTCTCTAATGGGTGACACTTTAAGATATACATGATCTCCCACTTTGAAAACCAATTCTCGTCGTCTTGTATCTGCATAACTCTTTTGCCTTGTTTGATCTGTCTTTAGAATATTGCAGATTTCTTTTACTTTCCTTTCCGCATCTCTTAGTACCTCTGGTCCAAATACTTGACTCTCTCCTGTCTGATCCCAAAACAGAGGAGTCCTGCATTTTGTTCTGTATAATGCCTCAAATAGAGACATTTTCATACTGGCTTGGTAACTAATATTGTAAGAGAATTCTGTATAAGGTAAATTCTTATCCCAACTTCTACTATTCTTGAGTGCACAAGCTCTAAGCACATCTTCAAGAATTTGGTTAGTTCTTTCTGTTTGTCCATCAGTTTGCAGATGATATGCTGAGCTAAAATTTAATCGAGTTCCCGTGGACTCATATAGTTTCTGTCATAATCTTGAAGTAAACTGTGTACCTCTATCTGTTACTATCTTCTTGGGCACACCATGTAAACATACGATTCTGGACATGTATAACTCTGCTAATTTTGATCCGTTATAATTTTCTTTCCTGGTAGAAATGGGCAACTGTGGTTAATCTATCAACATTACCCATATTGAATCATATCCTAATTGAGTCCTCGGCAAGCCTACTATGAAATCCATTTCAATTTCTTCCCATTTCCATTTAAGTATTTTTAGTGGTTGTAATAATCCTGTAGGTCGATGTTCTGCTTTCACCAACTGACATGTGTTGTATAGTACCACATGCTCTGCAACATCTCTTTTTATCCTATACCATCAATACCTACTCTTAAGATAATGATACGTTTTTGTACTTCTAGGATGGATAGAATAATCTGAGTCATGAACCTCTTTTAGGATTAACTTTTGAATTTCCTTGATATCTGATACACATATTCTTTTCCTATGCCATAATGTACCTTGTTGATCTTCTCTAAATCCTGGAGCTTTTTTGTTCTTTGATTAACTTCTTAATTTCTTGTATTTTTTTGCCGCGACCACCACCTCACGAGGGTCGCACGTTCTCCCGGGAATCACATTGGGTGGTGTCGTGCGATGTGGCACCCAACAGCACACATATAAGGGAATCGCATCACATAAAACAAATACGGAAGCTTACAACTATTCTTTGTAAATAATTTACATCAAATAAACTACAGCGGAAGACTATATTCATCTCACGTTTAATATCTACTAAGGACTCGATAAGATGTCCAGCCAGCGGACTCTTCTCGCTAGCAACACGAAGACATACGGCAGCGGCCGGGGTCCCCATGTTAAACGACTCGGATGTCTCCGAGTCTCACTGGACAACCTTTTAATAAGCGTAGATGTTAACCAGCAAAACCACTCATATAGCAAGTGTGAGCACATAGGCTCAGCAAGACTGATCCATCTCCTCTAAACAGGAAACTCTACATGCACGAAGGATTGAAACATGGTAGCTGAAATTTGTATAAAGGACTCGCCTATAGTTGATCATTAACTTTCAGATTTTAAGCCTCATTTTAAGACCTTGCACCGAGCAGCATCGCAACTCCACAATCAAACAAGAAACGCTTTGTTATGATGCTTCTTGCACAAGGTGAAGTAAACTTAATTTGCACTATCTCTAAGTCACACATGGTTGCAATACAATATAAAGCACAAGCCTTCAGTTCATAGTAATTCACTTCACTTCTTACTACGTCAAGGCTCAGTGTCCAAGTATGCTCATATAACCGTGAGCGACGATGATTCGAACCAAGACAAACCCAGACTGCACGACAAGTACACCCATCTCCGAGTTGCCGGCAGCAACCTCGACCGATGTTGTACGTAGCCACCTTTCCCAAGTTCTTCCACACCGGACGCGGTCCCATCGACCCGAACAGCAAGCTCCCTCAAGGTACATACCCGCAGTGATATGTTCTTGAGCGAGTTACCTCCTGTTGTACTGACGTCGAAAGCCTAAGCCGATCGGAAAAGTTCCAATATGGATCTCATGAGGTACATCGGTTTCTTGGGTCCCACATAGCCAGTATCACTACTACAACAAGCTTCATCTCAGGCGGCTCTAAACATATTATCCCACGCGGTTTTCAAAACGATCTCAAACGAAGCGTCTGTGATAATCAGCAATTTTCACTGGCGGAAACTTAAACCGCCAGTGAAAAAGGTTATCGCATGCGGTTCAATACCTACGACTAGCCGCCTATGAAGAATCTTTATCACAAGCGGTTTGTAACGTAAGATTGTCCGCCTGTGTAACTCTATTATCACAGGTGGTTCTTTACCTACGACTAGCTTGTGAAATTATAATATCACAGGCGGTTTGTTAGGTACTACATGTTGTTATTTCAGGTCAATTTCATATGCACATTCACACACAGTAGAAACAATATATTCTGACAAGCATCATCGACATAATATCACCAAAAAGTCATCTCATATACATATATGCAAGTACAATACATCTCAATTCATATACCAAATGATCAGTATACTAGCAAAATTCTGGCACATCAACTATTACACCTGTCATCGAAGAACTACCCTTTTCGGTGGAAAATTTTGCGACGCATGAAGTGACACAGTTCACTCGCAATCTTCTCGGCTCCTCCACCAGGCATATCTCTAGAAACCGGCCACTCTTCGTCCACATTCTTCGTGTGCTGCAATGAAACACATAATAAGGTTTAGAATGTGTTGATGACAATGATAACATAATAGTATGAAGATGAAACTCAAAAGTAAGGAAAATAATATTGACATTAAGGATAACTTACATCCTCACGATTCACTCTATATTCGCAGGCGGTCCGAAGATGCTCACATATATAATACCCGCATAAGACGCTCCCAAAAAGCTGCGTTGGATAAGGATAATATGTTGATATATGCAATGCATCCTTATTAGCAGGTATCTGACCACCAAGTTTTTTCGCGTAAAACCGCCAAGCGCTGTCATACAAGGAATGTCATACAAGAGTTGCCAACCTATATATATGCGTGTAAATTAAAAGTATCGAATAACCGTACTTTCTCAAAATATCAAGGAAATCTTTGTAAGTATCTTGTGAGTAATCGGCTGAGTCCAAGACCGTTGCCAAACCTTGTGTTGGCTTGATGAAGATTATTATGTAGTGTTTACTACACACGTATAAACACACGTGTTAAGTTAAAAATTAGCAATATTTGCTATTTCCATGGCATGTGTCATACTTACTCGAAGTGGTATGGAGCCTTTACAAGGTCCTTGCCATCTCTGACAGAGTTAAACATGGCATGTCCTATGTAGGCTGCAACCTTTGTCTTTTATCCCTCTTTTGGCTTACGATTGATTTTTCAAATTGTTTTTTTGTCATGCGCTTGTACTGTTCTGAGTCCCGTTGCACCTAAAAGTCAAAATTCGACTTTGCAATCATTGTAGGGTTAAGGATACCTGTCTTGGACTTCAGCTTTTCATTATCCATGTATTGCATCCTATTGCATAAGTACGAAATTGTTATAATCTCATGAAATATGTATGCGTGTAGTAAGAAAAGCAAATACGAAATATTAGAGGCACTTAAAAGCACCAGACGAGTAGCAGGTTGATTTTGAGCATGCCTCGATAGAAAAGGCTCCACAGATCTTCAAAGAGAATGGCTCATTTATCTTCTCCAATGCTCCAGAATGCTTCTTTTGGCACACGAAATGTGACGTAATAAATGTCATATTTTGTGCTGGCAGTGATGTACCACTCATGCATTCTTATGAGCGTGAAATGTTGTTTGCTAAGCTGTGCCGATGTCATGAACGGCTTCCCATTCTCATATTCAGGAGGAACGCCCTAAATCTTGTATACCAAAACTTCTGGTTTAACAAAAGCTGTCTCCCGAGTATATTTCACATCGTCTTCTTCTCACTCCTCACTATTTTCTAATGCTGGCTCATGTGAAGCATGAGATGCATTAGATTTTGTAATATTTTCTTCAATTTTTTCCAAATATTCTGACACTTCTTTAGAAGGTCCCTTATTTTTGTATGAGCTAACTTTCACAGGCACTGACCGAGAAGTAGTCGTCTGAAGTTAACATTGGCCTGTTGTTGAACCTGTTGTTCAACTGATTGCTCTTTACTACCAGCAGCTTGCTCTTGTACTGCTTCAAGTTGTTGTTCAACTGGTTGCTCTTGGTATCTTTACTAGCAAGGTTACTATCATTCTTGCTGCAACATAGCGGGAGTGGATCTTCCTGGACTTTCGGCGAAGAAGACGGGCCTGCAGTCTTTCGAGATGCGACGGGGTAAACCTCAGGTGTGACTTTCGGCGAAGAAGACGGGCTCGTCGTTCAACAACACGATATCGCGTCAGTGCCAAAGGATTAACGGGTTGACGGACTGCCCCAGAGTCGTGATCCCCTCAGTTGTGATGTGGTCTATTTCATAATCTTCATAATCATTATCAATGATCTGATGAACTTGTACCATGACATAATACAACGGAAGCGGATTGCCGTTGAAGACAAGGTTCGGCTTTGCCATAGCAGCGGCAACCTGTTTTGTTTTGTTCCCTGCTCTGCCGATAGGAACAAGAAGACGACAAGATGTGTCCTTAATAATATCATCGACAGGGAACTTATGGGTTGACCCTGGGCCTGGCACAGAACCTACGCTGCTAGGGTAGGAAGTTGGAGATATCAAATGCTCCATTGCCACGGGAACCATCGCTCTATTATGTGGCGTTAATTGTCCTGGTTTTATAAGTTCATCTATTATTTCTTTAACTCCGCCTATGTTGTAATAACATAGCTGATCCCAAGCCCGGGTAAAGGAGGAGGGGTTGTGATAGGCTTGGCGAGCCAACAACTACACTTATCCATTCTCATGGAAATGAAACCCAATAGAAATTTGTTGGGGCGTAACCCTCTTAGTGACGCGCCATATCGAAACCCGGGTATGGTGTTAAGTGGGCAAGGGCCGGGTCGCCACCGCCTAAGCGGCGCGCCATATCGGAACCCAGATATGGTGTTAAATGAGCAAGGGCCGGATCGCCACCACCTTAGTGGCGTGCTACATCATCGCCCGGATGTAGTGATAAGTGAGCAAGGGTCTTTGCATCTTACTCGACGGGTGCAAAGCGTAAGGAAGCTAGCCGAGGAACATAGATTTCGGGTGGGTAGTTGGAATGTAGAATCCTTGACGGGGAAGCTACGTGAGTTAGTAGATGTTGCCATTAGGAGACGAGTAAATATCCTTTGTGTACAAGAGACTAGATGGGCGGGTCAAAAGGCGAGAGAAGTCGAGAATACCGGTTTCAAGCTTTGTTATTCTGGATCGGCTGGGACTAGAAATGGCGTAGGTGTTCTAATAGATAAGAGTCTTAAGGATGGAGTAGTGGATGTTCGAAGACGAGGGGATAGGATCATCTTAATCAAGATAGTAATTGGGGACATTGTCTTGAACGTCGTTAGTTCTTATGCCCCACAAGTTAGGTTCAACATGAGTGATAAGAGGCAATTTTGGGAGGAATTGGAGGATATGGTTAGTAGTGTACCGATAACCGAGAAACTCCTCATAGGAGGAGATCTTAATGGTCATGTGGGTGCAACTAACCTAGGATTTGAGGGAGTACATGGAGGCTTTGGATGCGGCGATAGAAATCAAGAGGGTAATTACATCCTAGACTTTGCCGTAGCCTATGATCTGTTGGTAGCTAACACCCTCTTTAGGAAGAGGAAATCTCACCTAGTGACCTTTAGTAGTGCCCAACACTCTAGCCATATTGACTTTGTCCTCACTAGGAGAAGGGATAGACAGGAGTGTCTAGATTGTAAGGTAATCCCCGGGGAGTGTGTTGTGACACAACATAAGCTTGTGGTAGTTGACTTTTGCTTCCATACATGTTCTTTGCGGGACAAAGGTGTCAAAATTACAAGAACAAAGTGGTGGAAGTTGAAAGGAGAATCACAAGAATCCTTTAAAAATAGGGTGATCACAGAAGGACCCTGGGCAGAAAATGGAGATGCAGATAGTATGTGGGTGAAGATGGCAACTTGCATTAGGAAGGTAGCTAGTGAGGTGTTCGGTGTGACAAAAGGAAGGAAATTTGTCGATAAAGACACTTGGTGGTGGAATGAGGATGTACAAAAAGCCATTAAGGAGAAGGAGTGTTTCAAGAGTTGGCATAATGATAGAAGCTCAAGCAACATGCTTAAGTACAAAGAGGCCAAGAAAAATGAAAGGCGGGCTGTGAGTAAGGCAAGAGGACAGGTCTATAATGAGTTATATGAGAGACTAGAGACAAAAGAAGGTGAAAAGGACATATACAAGATAGCAAAAATCTGTGAGAGAAAGATGAGGGATTTCAATCAAGTTAAATGCATCAAAGATGATACTGACCACATTCTAGTGAAGGGTGAAGAGATTAAGAATAGATGGCGGGATTACTTTAATGGGCTATTGAATGATGGGAATGGGAGCACTATGGTTGAGTTGGATGACTCCTTTGATGACTCCAACAGGCGGTTCGTGCGGAGGATACAAGAGTTTGAGGTTAACGAGGCCTTAAAAAGGATGAAAGGAAGAAAGGCTCTCGGCCCTGATGATGTCCCTATTGAGGTGTGGAGATGCCTTGGGGATGTGGCAATAGTATGGCTCACAAAGCTATTCAACCACATTTTTCAATCAAACAAGATGCTTGAAGAATGAAGGAAAAGTATATTAGTACCTATCTTCAAAAATAAAAGAGATATTCAAAGTTGTACTAATTATCGAGGGATTAAGCTTATGAGTCATACTATGAAGCTTTGGGAGAGAGTGATTGAACACCGCCTGAGGAAAGTGGCCAATGTCACTAAAAACCAGTTTGGATTTATGACTGGGAGGTCTACAATGGAGGCGATTTTCTTGCTTCGTCACCTTATAGAGAGATATAGGGAGCAGAAGAAGGACTTGCATATGGTGTTCATTGACTTGGAGAAGGCGTATGACAAGATACCAAGGTCAGTCATGTGGTGGGCACTAGAGAAACATAAAGTGCCAACAAAGTACATTACCCTTATCAATGATATGTACAATAATGTTAGGACAAGTGTGCGCGTAAGTGATAGTGAGACTGATGCATTTCCTATCACGGTAGGACTACATCAAGGATCAGCTTTGAGCCCATGCATCTTTTCCTTGGTGATGGATGAGGTGTCGAAGGATATACAAGGGGATATCCCTTGGTGCATGCTCTTTGCCGATGATGTAGTGCTGGTAGATGAAACTAGGGATGGTGTTGATAAGAAATTAGAGTTATGGAGACAAACTTTAGAGTCCAAGGGGTTTAGACTTAGTAGGACCAAGACCGAGTATATGAGGTGTGAGTTTAGTGGTGTTGCTCGTAAAGAGGGAAATGTTAGTCTACAAGGACAAATAGTACCTAGAAGGGACTCTTTCCGATACTTAGGATCAATGTTACAAAGTAATGGTGATATTGATGAGGATGTTTGCCACATGATCATGGTAGGGTGGATGAAATGGCGACAAGCCTCTGGAATCCTATGTGATAGGAAGGTCCCACAAAAGCTAAAAGGGAAGTTCTATTGGACGGTGATCAGACCCGCGATGCTTTATGGGGCGGAATATTGGCCAACTAAACGGTAACATGTCCAACAAATGAGTGTCGCAGAGATGCGCATACTACGGTGGATGTGCGGGCACACGAGAAGAGACCGAATAAGGAATGAGACTATTCGTGATAAGGTAGGGGTAGCGCCGATTAGAGATAAGTTAGTCCAACATCGACTTAGGTGGTTTGGACATATCCAGCGGAGGCCTCTAGAAGCACCGGTTAACAGTGAGATTTTAAGAGGTATAGAAAATATTAGGAGGACTAGAGGACGACCAAGGTTGACCTGGGAGGAGGCGGTAAAGCGAGATTTGAGAGATTGGAATGTATCCAGAGACTTAGCTCATGATTGGACCGCATGGAAAGTAGTAATTCATGTGCCAGAACCTTAGTCTTGTTTCTTTTTCTTTTTTTTTTTATTTTTTTTCTTGTTTTATATCTCTTCCTCTCTTTTACTTCATTGATATTGGGTTTCATGTCTAGCCGACCCCAACATGCTTGGGATAAAGGCTTGGTTGTTGTTGTTGTTGTTGTATCTATTCTTTCGTTCATAGATGCATTGATGTTTTGATCAGTCGTATCTTCAATTGTCTTCTTGAACTTGTCACGTCTTCTATATAACTCTTTATCGTTCGGGAAACCATCTCTCCAGGACATATGAGAATAGATTGCTCGAACCCGTCCACCGTGTTAGGGTTGCCTAGGATAGCGGTAAGTTGGTCATTCTCCCTCTTCGGCTTTAAGAGACCCTTCTGTTGCTTTTCAATTACTTCTTCATTTTTTTGCTCTACTTGGTTCAGTGAGTCGGGCTTTTCAAGTTTGCCCTCACTGGTCAAACCTGACCGAGCTAAGACCCACCACTTAGTTTTCTCATCGCAGCCTTGTAGCGGGTCAGGATTGCCCATACTGACAATTTCCTCTAATATTTTATTCTATTTCTCAACTTTGGGGCATATCCGGTAGACCCCAAGCGATGATGGTATTTGTTCTTTTTGGCAAGCTCTGACCTAGATTCACTTAGGTCTTTAGGTGTGGTCTTTTGACGAACAAATTCTTGCCACTGATCTTGTGTGATTTTTCCCATCTTCTTTGGGATAGGGACCTTATTGTCCTTAATATAAGCATTCATTTCACTTTACCAACCACGAAACTTCTTGCCGCAAGAGACCAATGTTGCTTTCCTTACAACTTCTTTCGTGCCTTTTGGGAACTTGAATTGTTTCTTTAACTTCTCCCACAACTCATTCTTGTACGCCTCAGGGAATTTTCTCCAATTCTCGGTTGTGATCGGCACGAGCTCTCTAACAAGACAACCGCATGCATTTCGGTACTTTGTAACTGAATCCAGTGGTTCTTGGGGAAGCCCACCTGGACCGACACTTGTTATGTATATGATGCGGTTCAATGGACCCTTATTGGGACCTTGTTGCTTTGTTTTTGCTTGACTGAATTTGAGGATTCAACCATTGGAGATCCTTCGGCGGTTTTAGGAGCCTAAGTCACCTCGTCGTTGTCTCGGCAATTAAGCTAAGTAGAAAAGAATTATAAGGCTTCATATACTTGACAACCAACATTAGCTTACTGCTGGAGTTAAGATTCGTGATCCATACCGCATCGGCAAGATCGTATTCTGGGACAAGATCCTCTAAAGTCTTTTTAATTTTTATATTTGGAAAAGGATCCGATGGACTGTGATACGAGCCTAAACTGCTGGAGTCACTAAATTCAACATCGTCGGTTCTTGACAGAAAAACAATTTGATAACACAAGTACAGGAAGATGAAACAACAATTTGATAACACAATAGAAAAAGATACTGCACCAAAACCTTACAGTGGAAAACTCGTGTTCGAAATGGTCAAGAACATTCAGGTTGCTTTCGGTAAGGGCAAAAAAATATAAAGGAACAAAGAGAAAGAAAACTACATCTTTAGGTGATACAACTAACACGACTTTTAAGAAACAATCGATGTTTTTCAAGAATCTTCCATACTGGAAGAACCTGGAAATTTTCCATAGTATTGATTTGATGCATGTTACAAAGAATGTATTTGACAACATCATTGGAACCTTGCTAGACATGCCGAGGAAAACAAAGGACGGATTAAAATCATGTATGGACCTAGTAAATCTTGATAGAGACCAGAGTTTCACCCAGTAGAAATGGCCAACGGGAAGAATCTTTATCACAGACGGTTTGTCATGTAAAGAGTATCCACTTGTGAAGAATCTTTATCACTGGCGGTTTGTAATGTAAAGAGTATCCGCCTGTGAAGAATCTTTATCGTAAGCAGTTCTTTATCTACGACTGTCCGCCTGTGAAGAATATTTATCACAGGCGGTTTGCAACGTAAGTATATCCGCCCGTGTAACTCTAAGGATGCATGTATACAGCGCGCGTTGCGCGTTCCCTTCGTGCGTGCGCGGTAACCGAAAAGGTAAGGCGCGCACGCCCGATCGCTTCAGCCACCTGTATTAATGGCCAATATTGCAAGTGGTTCCTACTCCACGGTCCACCTGTATCATGCGGTCGTTGCCATTCGCGTGCAGAATTCAAAGCGATCCGACCTCTCCTTCTCCGCACCATTATAACTTGCACCTTCCCCTTCTCTGCAGTCTGCACCACCATCACAGTCTTCCTCTTCCCTCTAGTTTTCGTTTTCCTTGCTGTACCGTAGCCCTAGTCTCAATGGCACCAATGATGAACGCTCCCGACCATGCTCTCCACTCGCCACGCCTCCGTCCCTGGCTGCAACTGCGCCTCCGTCCCCGTCTCCAACCGCACCTCCGCCGCCTTCCTAGGCGAAAGAGAGAGTGCACCTGCTTAGGAAAGTCGCTTTCCTAGAGCAGAGTTTGGTTGCCCTCAGGGCACGGGCAGACGACGATGACCTATCACCGTTGTGCTGGCAGATGGTGAAGGATGTATTTAACAGTACATCTGATGTCATGGTTCTTCTGGGTATTTGTCGCCTTCCAGAATGTACTGGAATGGGCACCATAGCCAGCTACCTTTCGGGATAAGCGCAGTGGCCGGTCGTCTTGACGCGATGCGGGAGACGGTCGGTGAGGTGCTTGGGGTGGAAGGCAGCAGGATGTTGGTGGAGGCGATCGCCGACAAGTGTGGGGTTTCTCCGCCACCGGAGGACTAGGTGATCGTGTTGTTTTCTTTTTTGTTTGAAAAAATTTAATTTTTAATGAATATATGTTTGATGATGAATGTTTGTTATCGATTATTAAATTGTTTGTTGTCTTTTTGTTTGATGCTAAATGTGGTTGATGTATACCGGGCCGCGATGTTTAGTGGCTTCGAATTGGTTGATCGATCCCCTCGGTATTAATGGCCAATATTGCAGGCGGCTCCCTACTCCTGGTCGTTTCAGCCGCTTGTATTAATGTGGCTTCGAATTGAATTCAAAGGCTCGTTCCCCTCGGTATTAATGACCAATATTGCAGGCGGCTCCTACTCCCGGTCGCTTCAGCCACCTGTATTAATGGCCCATATTGCAGGCGACTCCTACTCCACGGTCCGCCTGTGAAAATTGATATGTTCACACAGACGGTTTGCAGTTGCGAGCTGTCTGTGATGTTTATTCATCACAGGCAGCTATTAAATCATTTGACATCACAGGTGCATTTTTTACGGACCGCCTGGGTCTGAAAAACGAGGCGCCTATGATAATGGTTTTTGTAGTAGTTTATGCGCCCGGAACACACCTCAAACTTGTCCAATAGGGCCAAGTACGGATGGGACTTAACCGACATAGGACAGGGCTATGCACGCATGGACCTCAGCATGCTGCATCTCTATCTCCCTACCCGGTCTCAATTTCTCACTTGTGAATTTTCCTCAATGGTTCTATTTACAGCCCGTTCCGACGAAAACCAAGCCCTAAGCTCGCGAGTAGATTCCAACTACTTGACTTCTACCGGTCCTTCCAAAGTAATCTTTAGCATAGCCTAATTCCCTCGACGAGGTGCTAATCTACTCATTCTCTCTTGGGTGAAATCTGGTCATGCAATTGGCTTTCAATATCATCTAGACCTAATGCACAATATCAAGTCATAGCTATAATCTCTATAAATGAAAGACAATAAAAAGAGCTTGTATGCAGATGGGGGCTTGCCTGTTTTGCAGGTGGCTAAGAATATATAATTCAGTTAGTTGCTGATCACTTGAGGCTAAATCACTTGGTCACCTTGCTCCTTGATAAAACTCCAATTGCTTCACAATTCTTCACGTCAATGACTATACGATATGAAATGCACATGTATTTAATTGTAAAGCTTTTGCTAACAAGGCCTAGTGATAAGTTAAAAATCAGAACTCTGTTTAAGAATTTAAAATTGATCTGGGCCTAGTGGATGGAGTTGGCTTTAGCCATTGGGATCAAGTGCTAAGTGTTTCTTCTAATGGTTGTATTTTTACCTAAGCAAAGTATATTGAAAAGTACTGATCCATAGGTCAAATTTAGCTAATATTTTTCATGTGAGTTCCTTGTCACAATAAAGTATTCTGGACAAAAATTTAGAACTTTTCATTGAGTAGTTTATCCAGAACAATTCCCTAAGCATTTAGTCAAAAAGGAATAATTCTGAAATAACTTGCATGTTCATGCCAAACTAAGTGAACTACAATTTCAATCATAGTTCATAGAGTATGCATGAATTGATCTAGGATTTTTGGAGCTAATAATTGTCCAGAACTGATTTTCCAAATTTGGGACTTTTTTCTGAAAAAGTTTCTGTATACATTTGAATTCAGCAGTTTGTATTCTCAATTATCCACCTCAAATCAACTCTAAATGAGCTGAAAATTTTACATGAGTCCCATAATATCCTAAGGAAAATTTTGGTACATTGTGGGGATTTTTGGAAGAACCAAGCTCCCTCCTAAATTCTTTTACTGAAAAGATTCAATAAATTTTCCAGAGTTTATTATTAACTTTAGTACAAATTGGGTTGCACGTTTGGATAGTGTTTTTCAACCTGAATCTAACTCAATTTGAATCACATAATTTATAGTTTCCTAGCAAAGGACATGCTCTTCTAAAGTTTGAACATAATATGCAATTTATACTAAATCGGAGAAATATTCAAATGTCTGCCGCTGGGCCCAGGGTGACGTGGCGCAACCGGAGTGCAGAACACACGGGGCCACAGGGACATTGGTGCGTAGTCACAAAGTTATCCGGCACCGCATAAAATCTGGCCCAGTTAAAAAGAGTGGCTGACGCGTGGGACCCGCGGTCTCCTTCTTCCTCCCGCCAGCTCCCACGCGCGCCCGTGCCGCCCCTCACCGGAGCTCGTCGGAAATGGATTTTACGGCCATCTCCCGCGCTCCCACTCACCGCCAGCCCCTACCCCGACATGAGGAACACATTGGTGAAGATTCCCTAAGCCGGCGATGGCCCCAACCTAGCTCACGACGGTGTGGCGGCTCGGTTTCACTCCGGCGGCGTCGGCCTGGCTCCCTAGCCCGCCAAATTCAATGAAATTTGGCCCTACAGCATCAGTGGAGCTTGTAGATCCTCGACGTGCATGCAAACTTGATCGGGGATGGCTCTAAAGGTGCTCTCACCGTGCGCCCAGGTGATACCGACGGTGCGCCGTCGGAAAACCTCAAAATGGGCCGGCTACATGTGGTTTTACGCTAGGGTTGTGAAGAAGAAATGTTCCCTACCTAGTCTAGCAGTGTGTGCTCAGTTTGGTGAATCATAACTGAAGGTTGAGTGAGAATTTGGCAAATCCTTACCCGCGGGTCGGTTTGCACCAATCGGAAGAAAAATCCGAAATTCGCCGGCGACGTTCAATGGTTCGGGCTGAGGTTCGGAGATGAGCAGCACGTGGTCCTAGCGCATACAAGAGTGCTCTTTCTTGGGCGTGACAAGCTCCCGGTAGGGCTGTCTCGTGAGCACCTCTTCTCGGTTGTTTTCGGCCGCTCAAGGAAGAAACAAGTTTCGGTGTTGGGAAGCTTGAATCCACTTGGTTTTGTGTCGAGGAGGTCGAGGAAGGATCCCCGGTGCCGTTTTGCTACTCAACGGCATCTGTTCATATGAGCTCTACCGCTTCCCGAGCGGAACCGAGGCGGCAGCACTGCGGCGCTCTGTTCTTACGCGAGGGATAAAGCAGGGCGCTGGGCTTCGATGTTGTGGCAAAACTGAGCACGACGAGAGTAGATAATATGTCGAGCAGGTCGCCAGCACGAGGCAAAACGGTGAGGAGGTGTCCCTTGGTTGTCTCGGTGGCGCCCGGGTGCTCTCGGTGGCTTCGAGTGGAAAAACAGAGACTGAAGACTTCAGTTGCAAGTTTAACATCCCAATGACAGATGGGGTCCACCAATTTCCCACCCCCTTATCCCTCTAAAAGATCTCCAACTTGGCAGGTTATGCAATTATAAAATGTGGAGTTTGAATCTGGAGTGCATTTGGATAATTGAGCAAGTTTCATCCATATTCAAATCTAAATGTGAATTCCCTAGCAATTTATAGTCCTCTTTTAAATGGTTAGCAAATTACCTCCAAAATTCATCAAACATTGCATCCCCACTATTTTGGACCTAAGGAATTCAAATATGAAACCTGATTTTTAATTTAGCTGCTGCAAATGAGATTTTTAACACAACAGTTTGCATTTCTATTGTGCTACTCTCTTTTGAAATTTGAGTTGAACAAATTAAGTTCAAGAACTGAATTTTATACTTCCTCTTGCACATGAGAACTTCACACATGGAATTTAAATCAACTTTGGTTCCAAGCATTCAAATAAATCTTTGATCTTGGGTGGTTGGACACTCATGTGCATTATCACATGTAGAAAGTTTTAACAAGTCCCAATTTTCATGAATTCTAAACACATTGTATTTATACTTCCGTTTATTGCATTCATATTTTTGGGACCTTTACACTTTTCATTATTCTTTTGACCATTTTAAATATCTTGTTCTAATGTTGAATCAACTTCAATTGCAACTGCCTCTGTGTTATTCACGACACTTAATTTAGTCTTGCGAACTCTTCACAAAGTTGAGGATGGAGATTACTCATTGTCAACATATTTACGTGAGCTTTCCTGCTTAATGCATCTGCAACTACATTAGTTTTTCTGGTATGATAATTGATTCCCACATCAAAGTCATTGATGAACTCCAACCACCTTCGTTGTTGGAGATTGAGATCTGGTTGCATGAAGATATACTTCAAACTCTTATGGTCAATATAGATCTCTGTATTATTACCCATTAAATAGTGTCTCTATAGCTTCAGTGCATATATTACTGCTGCTAATTCTAGATCATGTGTTGGATAGTTCTTCTCGTGCTTCCGAAGTTGTCTTGAAGCATAGGCAATAACATGCCCATATTTCATAAGAACAAATCCCAATCCTTCCCCTGAAGCATCACGATAAACAGAGGATGCTTTCTCCATATCTGGCATAACCAAAACTAGAGCTGTTGTTAACTTCTTTAATTCTTGGAAACTTGATTCACACTCAGGAGTCCATATGGAAGTAGCTCGTTTCTCTAACATCCTAATGAGTGGTTTTGCAATCTTTGAAAAGCCTTCGATGAATCTTATGTAATATCCAGCCAATCGTAAGAAACTTCTGATTTCTTCGACATTCTCTGGCGTCTTTCATTTTTGAATACCACCTATCTTTTCTGGATCTACAGATATTCCTCCTTCGGATATAATATGGCCTAGAAATGTAACTTTCTTTGGCCAGAATTCACAGCTGCTGAATTTGGCATATAGTTGATTTTCTCTTAGCTTCTGTAACACTATTCTCATGTGTTTATCATGCTCCTCCTCATTCTTTGAGAAAATTAGAATATCATCAATGAATACTACCACAAATTGGTCCAAATATTTCATGAACACCTTATTCATAAGATACATAAAATATGTTGGAGCATTTGTCAATCCAAGAGGCATAACTGTATATTCATACAGTCCATACCTAGAGAGAAAAGATGTCTTTGGAATGTCTGATTCTCTTATTTTTAGTTGATGATATCCTAAATATAGGTCAATCTTGGAGAATACACATGCACCTCTTAATTGATCAAACAAGTCCTCGATACGTGGTAAAGGGTACTTGTTTTTAATTGTCAATTCATTAAGTGCACGGTAATCTACACATAGTCTCTTAGATCCATCCTTCTTAGGTACAAATATGACCAAAGCTCCCCATGGTGAGGAACTAGGACGGATATACCCTTTTACCGACAACTCTCGGATATGTTCCTTGAGTTCTGCTAGTTGTTAGGTATCCATTCTATATGGTCTTCTGTATATCAGAGCAGTACCAGGTAATAATTCAATAATGAATTCTACTTCTCAATCCGGTGGCATACCTGGAAGTCTTCAGGGAATACATATGGAAACTCATTGACAACCTTTATATCTTCAATGACTGTTTCTGTCTTGTTGAGTTGAATACTTACAGATGGTACTTGGATGGATGTACTCAATCTTGATGCCATCCCTTTGAGTTAATTCCACCGTTCTTGTTGAGCAATGAGTTACTTCCTCAGACTTTGTCAACAAATCCATTCCCAAGATTATGTCTATCCTTTGTGATTCTATCACTATGAGATTTGCAAGGAATTCCACTCCATTTATTCTGTAGTATCGAAGAGCACGTGAAAAGCTACCAAAGGGGGGTGAATGGTAGATTTAAACTTTTTAGCGGAAGCAACAAAAACCCCCTCGGCAGAAAATTGATCTGAGAAACCATGTAAGTGACTGATCTAAATGTGTTCAACCATGAAAAAAGTGGTATATATTATAGAGAATCAAGTCACAAAGACACGATAACAAGAATCATGGAAATCCGTCAAGAAAAACTCAAGTTATGATCGAAAGATCAAACGAGGGTCAATCTGTTTTACTCGAGTAAAAACCAGATCTGGAACACTGCAAAGAAACTCGTGTAGATCAGAAACTAAAACTCCAATGACCTTGAAATTTTAATAGATGATAGGTAATCAAGTTGTGAAGACAACCCAAAAAGAATCACGTCAATTGGATCTTTAAAACTCGAGTTATGATCAAAACACCGAAGAACTATCGTGCTGTCCAGAAACTCGACGAGAAAGACTTGACAAAAACAAGTCGGACAAACAAGGCACAAAATGTCCTCTAAATTACGAATTTTATTGATCAAAACATAATAGGAACAACCCAAGGTCGTCTTGCCACGAGCTCTGGCCTCCCTTGCTTATATAACCAGCCTGGAGGTCAACCCAATTCAAACTAGGACTCTAATCTTACTCAGTTTATGAATCAAAACTTTCCATAACTACTCAAGACTCTTCTATACACAGATAGAAGCAATCTTAAGACTTCCAAACACCTTAGGAATGTATCCCACATTTCTAAAACAACTCAACTCCGTGTCCCACATGAAATCCTATCATAACCAACTCAAATCTTTCCATATTTGAGCCATAACCGACTCAGCCGCAGCCTAAGTCCATAATCCAGCCGGTTGGACTTTTCCTACCAATTCTTTACGTCCACATCTCTTCATCATTCCTTGGAACCATGTTGCCACGTCTATGCACTCCTTGCATATGTGCAAACACCTTCCGACGACGTCCACGATACCTTCATATGCATTGTTCTTGATCCAAACATGTTGAGCGTCCTCCCGATCAACTCAACCACAATTCCTCCCGAACTTGGCTGTTGAACCTCATCTTCTCCCTAAGACTTGTTCAATGGATCCTGTCACCAGCCATATCTTGAACTAAAGCAACACCTGCACATGAATAAACAACCAATACTTTCGAGCACAAGTCCGCGACTTGACTCACGTTAGTTCCGAAAACCACAACACCTTACATGAACACTTCACATAAGCATGTTGCAAACCATAGCAAAATATTAACCACCATAAACATCCATAACACTTTAAAAACTTAGTAAAAGAATACTAAGAAAACTTTCCATAGATGTAAAGCAAGTTCGAAACATTTGCATGGTAAAAACAGAACCATTGCGATTTAGCTCCTGACCTTGCCAAAGCTAACCGGACCTTGAGCCGGAGCTTACCAAAGCTAGCAGAACCTAGCACCGGAACTTACCAAAGCTAGTCGGACCTACCACCGGAGCTAACCAAACACATGTCAGATCTAGCCATAGCAAGTCGAACCGTACGTCGGATCTTGTCGGAGCTTGGACCTAGAGTCGAACTTCGACAAAAAGAGTGTTTTGGCGAAATTCAAAACTTTTATCATCATAGCCAATGTATTCAGCACAACTTGATTATATATCATCTGTGAAAATTTCACGGTCATTAGATTTGTAGTTTCTGATCTACACGAGTTTCTTTGCAGTGTTGCAGATCTGGTTTTTACTCGAGTAGAACAGATTGACCCTTGTTTGATCGATCATAACTTGAGTTTTTCTTGACATATTTCCATGATTCTTGTTGTTGTGTCTTCATGATTTGATTCTATATAATATATACCACTTTTGTCACGGTTGAACACATTTAGATCAGTCGCATACACGGTTTCTTTAACAGATCGATTTTCTGCTGAGGGGTTTTTTGTTGCTTCCGCTAAAAAGTTTAAATCTACCATTCACCCCCCTCTGGTAGCTTTTCACGTGCTCTTTGATCCTACAATTGCTATCAGAGCCACGTTGCTCTAGTCTTTGTGATTTGCACGTGTTTTAACTAATCATCATGGAGAAATACTCTGCAAAACCTTGTGTGTTCAGTGGCATTGATTTTCAGGTTTGGAAGACACGAATGAAGGCTTTCATTCAGGCGCAAGGCTTCGCAAAGGTGTACAAGCCTTATGACGTGCTGCCAAATGATCAAGTCACGGCTACGAACATGAGAGATGTCGACAACAACAACAAAGCACGGAACTTAATCATACAAATATTAACTCAAAGTGACTTTGACCGTGTTGCACACCTCCGATCTGCATACCGTGTGTGGAAAGCACTTTGTGGCTACCACGAAGGATCCAACATGATCAAGGAGGTAAGAAAAGATATGTTCAAGAAAGAATACATGTGCTTCAAGATGCAACCCGATGAGTCAATCGATGACCTCTTTGCTCGCTTCAATAAAATTCTCAGCAAATTGCGTAGTGTCAACATAAAATTTTCAGATGCTGAAAATTCTAGGCAATTACTAAGTGCATTAGACATGTCAATTTGGGAGATGAAAGTTACATCTATTCGTGAATCTACTGTCATGAGTACACTTATGTTAGATGTGCTATATTCTAAGTTAAAAACTCATGAAATTGACATAATATCACGTAAGAACCCCAACAGGTCTCTTGAATTTGTTTCACAACGTGAAATGCCTAGCTCTAGTCAATCTTCATCTTGTGGTACACTTTCTTTGTTGTCCTCTCTAACCCTTGAACAGATTGAAGAGTTTCCAGAGGAAGAACTTGCACTCATCTCTACTCGGTTCTCAAAAGCATTGCAAAATGTGAGAACTAGAAGGAGAAGAAGTGCCGGACCTCAGTGATGCTTCGAATGTGGTAAGACAGGACATTTTCGTACGGATTGCCCTAACCTTTCAGGTCCTACTTTCCATGACGAAAAGCAAACTAGGACGAAGCACTCCTCTGCAAACGATAAGAAAAACAAGAAGGGTTTTATAGGACGCCAATTGGTAAATAGTTTTATCTACGCACTTCAAGAACTTGGCTCGAGCGATGTGGACAATGAAAGTGACGAAGATGAAGATGATTTGGTAAACTTATGCTTCATGGCGGGCAAGTCAAGTTCAAGTATGGAGGAGGCAGAACACAACAGCGACAATGAAGAGGTATGCCCTACTTGCGAAGAAATGTGTGATGCTATTTCTCGTGCCACTATTATAGTTAAGAAAAAGGACAAAAATCTTAGGGACAATACTGTTAAAATTGAGTCACTAGAATCTGGAATTAATCGTTTGAAATCTTTGATTCCTAGTGATGATTCTTGTTCCTCATGTGATTTAATATATGAACAATTATCCTATCTAAGAAGTGCACATACCTCCACACTTGATAAACTTGAGTTAGAGATTGAAAAGAACAGAGAGCTTGCTGCACTGTAACAGCCCCAAAATATTGTAAATTCAAATTTCTATCAATTGAACATATTGCATGTTGAAAAAAAATTCAAATCAAAACTGGAATTCAAATTTGAAGGCAGAACAGAAAAGGAAAAGGGAAATAAAAAGAAAAAGGGCCACTGGGCCGAAACCCACCCGAACCAGACAGCAGCCCGCGGCCTTTCTCCCCCTCTTCTCCCACTGATGCGCCGATCCCACCTGTAAGCACCTTCTTCTCCAACCGCCAGCTCTCCTCCCGCGCCCAATCACGCGCCGCCCGGCCGAATTCCCCGCTTGCAACTGACTGATCCGCCCCCACTAGCGCCAGTTCAGCACGCACGTACCCACCCGGGGACTCCAGGACGATTTAAACTCCCGCAAACCCCCTCTGCTCTCCACCACGCTCGCAAGTTTTTGCCCGCTCTGCACAATGCCTCTCTGGTCCATCTAACTGGCTTTACTTCGTCGCAGCATCAAGCACAAGCCAGCGACGCTCACTCCGGGATGATTTGCTGCCGAGAAAACCGACGCCGTCGAGCTCCGGTGAGGTATAGCCACCGGTCATCTTTGAAGTCTCTGAATTTCCACGTTCCGATCCTTCTGACCCTCGGTACACCCTCTACTAACTATAGGGAAGCCTCACGACCGGAGAACTCGAAGGATCGCTGTCGGTACCCTTAATATGGGGTACCCCCGCGCACAGGGGAAAATCGCCTAAGGATTTCGCCCCTCTGCAGGGGCAAACTCCGACGGCACCTGAGCCAGTCCTCCCCTCTCCGCGGGGAGAGCTCCAAAGGCTCCACGTGTCCAGCGGGGCCAGACCCCCCTCTCCTCAGAGGAGAGATCCAGGCCCGCCACGTGGCAAGCAGAGCCCGACCTCCCCCCTCCGCGGGTAGAGCTCCGAAGGCTCCATGTGTCTAGCAGGGCCGGACCTCCCTCTCCTCAGAGGAGAGCTCCGGGCCTGCCACGTGGCCAGCAGAGCCGGACCTCCCCCCTCCACAGGGAGAGTTCCGAAGGCTCCACGTGTCCAGTGGGGCCGGACCTCCCTCTCTTCAGAGGAGAGCTCCGGGCCCGCCACGTGGCCAGCAGAGCCGGACCTCCCCCCTCCGCGGGGATAGCTCCGAAGGCTCCACGTGTCCAGCGGGGCCGGACCTCCCTCTCCCCAGAGGAGAGCTCCGGGCCCGCCACGTGGCAGCGAAGCAGCGCTGCCTACCCAGCGCGGTAGGCAGCAGGAGTAAAGCCGCATCATGCCCTGTCCGTACAAGGTATTCAAGACCCGCGCCTTCCCAAGGCGCGGTATTGAAGAACCGCGCGTTCCTAAGACGCGGAGCACGCCCCTGCCAGGAGGCGTTGCGCCCAGTCACATCACAGTGAAGACAGGCACGCAATGTCAGAAGTTTTACACCAATACACAGAGTGACAAGACATCCCCTACCGCACCTGCCATCATCAACCACTACGCCTAGCTTGCGGCGTGGGCAGGGCGGCAGGCCGGAGACTCAGAAGCCCTCGCCAGAGACAACTACCGGCGTTAATGCAGATACGGTAGATGGCAGAGATCTTCCCGGGACCACCTGTCGGGTCCCGGGCCCCCCTTTGTAAGCCGCCCGAGCCTTGGACTATAAAAGGCTCGGGTAGGAAACGTTGCAAAGGGTTCGGCATTTCTCCACCCAACACTCAGACATTCATCTACATCCTCAAGCTTAGAACTCCGGTTCTAAGCACCAAGCAACACAACGAGCACCTCTGCTCACCATG
Source organism: Neostapfia colusana (assembly GCA_030760725.1). Lineage (NCBI taxonomy): Eukaryota > Viridiplantae > Streptophyta > Magnoliopsida > Poales > Poaceae > Neostapfia > Neostapfia colusana. The sequence continues at coordinate 6,487,813 of JASWHV010000012.1, read as the reverse complement.
GACGTAGGGTATTACGCTCCGGCGGCCCGAACCACGTAAAAAACCCTTGTGTTCATCTTCTTACTTTATCCAGTACAGCAAGACCCATGCAGGGGGACTAGCTCCTCCGAAAAAGAACCTCCACGGGCTGCCCAGAGAAGGCCCGGGGGATGTGTCGACCGCAGATGCTTCGACATTTGGCGTGCCAGGAAGGGGGCTTTTTCCCTCTTGCGTCGAGTATTCGCTAACGAAGATGACCAAGCTTCCGTCCGCGGCAAGCTCTCCTCGCCCTCGTTCCCGGCGAACGATGACCAGCGAGGCTTATGTCTCCACGCACTCAGGGAGGACTGTGTCGGGGCAAGCTGGGAGCCCGCAACCAACTCCAACAACGCGGACTCCAGCAAGCCCAAGATCTGCTGCAGCGCCGAGCGTCACCCATGGGAGTACACTAGCTGCAGCACGAGCGCTTCTACGCAATCCACCTGCTGGGGACGCGCCTCAGGCAGCGACCCAGCAGTGGATTCGCAACGTCGACCGTCTCGTCGTCGCCGCCGTCAATCCTCAGCTTCGGCGGGGACGACGCCCCAGTCAACCGTATGTGTCGCTGTCGCACACGCCAATGGTTGACGGGCAGATGGCAGACTCCCGCCCCACCAGGCTCCCATCGGCGGACCTGAGGTTGGAGCTGGAGCGACGTCACCTGGGCGAAGATGCCCGCGTGACCACCGAGCGACGAAGAGAAAGGCGTCGCAACCATGAGGTCGGCGACAGCATGTCGACCGCCTTGACCCAGCCTGGGACGCAGACGTTCGCCACGCGATCTCTGCCCCAGGCGTACGCCACGCAGCATATGCAGCAGCCATATGCCCTGCAAATGGCGCCCCCGGTCTATGGTTCACCTTTGCCCATGCCGGGGTTCACCGTGCCAACAGCGGACCAAGCATTCGCGGCACCAGGACCTGCAGCAACAGGAGCGGGGTGTGCGGTCTTGGCGCCACACCTTCGCTTCGCGAAGTGGCCGCGCAAGTTCCGGCCACACCTGCCAGAGAAGTACGACGGCAGCGTCAATCCGGCAGAGTTTCTCCAGATCTACTCCACCGCCATTCTTGCTGCAGGAGGGGATGAGGCCGTGATGGCCAACTACTTCACCGTCGCCTTGACCGGACTGGCACGGTCTTGGCTCATGAACCTCCCCCAGGGTTCCATAACCTCCTGGGGAGAGCTCTGCCGACAGTCTACCGCCAACTTCGGCAGCTCCTACACCCGTCCCGGCACGGAGCTTGACCTCCACGTCATCCGACAACAACCTGGAGAGTCGCTACGCTCCTTCATCCAGTGGTTCTCCCAGGTACGGAACACCATCCCCCATATCCAAAATGCTTCTGTGATGGTGGCGTTCAGACAGGGTGTAAGAGACAACGAGATGCTCGAGAAGCTCGCCACCAGAGAGGTGCATGACGTCTCGGAGCTCTTCAGCCTGGCGAACAAGTGCGCCAGAGCGACGGAAGGGCGTAACTGGCACTCACAGCCAGCCTCCGAAGCCGTAGGACAGCCTGGACCTAGCGCTGCTCCCCATGGGAGCGGCAAGAAGAACAAGAAGGGCGGCGGCAAGATCAAGCCCCCGACCGGAGCTCCCATTGCTGCAGCTGCAGCACCCAGCGGAGCTCTGGGGCCACGCCCCGACAAGAGGCCGCGACAGTCACCAGCCCCTGGTGGTGACCACAGTGAGCCGTGCCCCGTGCACAACACCAGCAGCCATACTGCTGCTGAGTGCCGGGAGATCCATAAGCTCGTGGAACGCTTCCGCAAGGGGAAGCAACCGCGCGCGACGCTCCTCCCTTCCTTCAGAGGGAGGGCAAGCAGAAGGTCGACCCCCGGGACAACGTCGACCAGCAAATGGAGTTCCAGGAGCCCCAGCGCACCCTGAAGGCGGTCCACTACCGCGAGGGCTCCTGCTCCAGCGACGACGAGCGCCGGAAGACGCTCCACGTCATTTACAGAGGGTCCTCGGACCCCTCGTCCCGGAACGCAGTCAAGACCCTGCGCTGAGCTGTGGCGTCGGTGGCCCCTACCCCGTGCGCAACACCGCACCTCAAGTGGGTAGGGACCCCCATCACCTTCGACGCCACCGACTGCCCCAAGAAAATGGATGGGGCCGGACAGCTACCACTCTTGGTAGCTCCCACCATCGCCAACGTGAAGATGTACCACGTTCTGGTGGATGGCGGGGCCGGCCTCAACCTCATCAGTTGTGCAGCCTTCCAGAAGCTGCAGATCCTGATGGCCAAGCTCGCCCCCTCGAGCCCGTTCTCAGGGGTAGGGCCGGGACAAGTCGTCCCCTACGGCAACGTCAGCCTACCGGTGACCTTCGGGGCACCGGACAACTACCGGACAGAATATATTCTGTTCGACGTGGTGGAGGTCAACCTCCCCTTCAACGCCATCATCGGTAGGCCAGCCCTGTACCGGTTCATGGCGGTAGCCCACTACGGCAACCTCGTCTTGAAGATGCCTACACCAACAGGCGTCCTAAAGATCCGTGGAGACCGCACTGCTGCAGTGTCAGCCTTGGAGAAGCTCCAAGCACTTGCGACAGCCCGAGCACTAGCCCCTGGCGGTGCAGAACCGGGCCAGCTCCACCCGAGTGCACACCACCATGCCTCGACCTCTGCACCCCGAGTGCAACCCCTCAACGAGGGCGACGTCCCCCTGAAGGTCGTCCAAGTCGGCGCCGATGCTACCCAGACCACCAGGATAGCCGGGGGCCTGGAAAGCAAATAGGAGGCACGCTCGTCACCTTCCTCCGGCACAACGTCGACGTGTTTGCATGGCAACCATTGCAAATGCCGGGGATCCCTAGGGAGGTGATCGGGCACCATCTGAAGATCTTCCCCGACGCTCGGCCGATCTAGCAGAAGCTCCGGAAGCAGTCCATCGAGCGGCAGAACTTCATCCGTGAAGAAATCAAGAAGCTGCTGGACGCTGGCTTCATACGGGAAGTACACCACCCCCGGTGGTTGGCCAACCTTATCGTCATCCCGAAGGCCGGTGGGAAGCTACGGATGTGCATCGACTACACTAGTCTCAATAAGGCATGTCCCAAAGATCCATTACCTCTCCCTAGAATAGATCAAATAGTAGACTCTATATCAGGCTGTGATATGTTATGCTTCCTAGACGCCTACTCAGGTTTCCACCAAATTCCCATGTCTAGAGAAGATGAAGAACATACCGCATTTATCACTGCAGACGGTCTGTATTGTTATGTCTCCATGCCTAATGGTCTAAAAAATGCTCTCCCTACCTTTGTACGTGCCATGCACAAAACCTTTGGAGAGTTAATAAGAGACTTAGTTGAGGTGTATGTCGATGGCGTCGTTGTCAAAGTCAGACAGAGCACATCCTTGTTAGACAACCTAGGTCTAGTCTTTGACAAGCTGCGCTCCACGCGCACCAAGCTGAACCCAGACAAGTGTGTGTTCGGCGTATCCTCTGGGAAGCTCCTAGGATTCCTAGTCTCACACTGAGGGATCGAAGCCAACCCAGAGAAGATCAAGGCCATCGAGCTGATGCGGCCCCCGGCCCGCATCAAAGATGTCGAGAAGCTCACGGGATGCCTGGCTGTGCTGAGTCGGTTCATACCGAGGCTAGCGGAGCGGGCTCTTCCCTTCTTCAAGCTCCTGCACAAATCTGGTCTGTTTGCTTGGACCGACGAAGCAGAAGAAGCATTCCAGGAGTTGAAGCAGCTCCTGACGACCCCACCCATCATGGTAGCCCCAGAGCCCAGAGAGCACCTGCTGCTCTACATAGCAGCGACAACAAAGGTGGTGAGCATGGTCCTCGTCGCAGAGCGGCCGGACCCCTTATCACCGCAACCAGCTCCAGCAGCTGAGGTCAAGCACCAAGGCTGCCCGGGCCCCATGGGGGGCCCCGACAGCTAGGAGGTCTCGGAAGCCCAAGACAACTTCTCAGAGGTCCAATGGGACCTCCCGGAGGTCCAAGGCAGCTTCCCGGAGGTCCTAGGGGACCTTCCGGAAGTTCAAGACGACCCCCCCCCCCCCGGAGATCCAAGGGGGCCTCACGGAGGTCCAAGACAACCAAGAAGCCTCCAGGTCCCAGCCCCCAGAGGTTGCACAGGGCATGTCTTCCTCCTGTCGGCCTGAGCCAATGGAGGAAGACACCCCAGGTCCCCCAGGGAGGACCCGGACCATCCAGAGGCTCGTCTACTACATCAGCAAAGTCCTCCACGACGCAAAGACAAGGTACCTGGAGGTCCATAAGCTGTTGTATGCAGTGCTCGTGGTGTCCAGGAAGCTCCGGCACTACTTCCAAGCCCACCGGATCTCGGTGGTCACCTCCTTCCCGCTGAAGACCATCTTTCACAGCCCCAACGTGACTGGCAATGTCGCTAAGTGGGCAGCAGAGTTGGCAGAGTTCAAGCTGGACTTCCTCCCTCATCACGCAGTCAAGAGTCAAGCACTGGCTGACTTCATGGCCGAGTGGACGCCATCGACAACCAACCCAAGGGGCCCCGAAGACGGTGAACCGGAGCCCCGAGCTCCGGTCTTCAACGAGCCCCACTGGACGCTCTTCTTCGATGGCTCCTCGTGAAAGCAAGGGGCCGGTGCCGGCGTACTTCTTCTCATGCCATCGGGGGAGCAGTTCGGGTACATGGTGCGTCAAAATTTCAAGGCAACCAACAACTTGGCGGAATCCCTCATCTTCGGCCAGAAGAGGGCGCTGTCTCTCGGCGCTCGCAAGTTGTTGGCAAAGAGCGACTCCCAGCTAGTCATCAAGCAAGTCACGGGTGAATGCTCCTGCAACGACCCGCAACTAGCTGCCTATCTGCTCTACGTGCAGATGCTGGAGAAAGACTTCCTCGCCTTGGACCTGTGCCATGTACCGCGCGCCGACAACGCCGTGGCTGACGACCTCTCAACGAAGGCCTCCACCGGAGCCCCAGCGCCCGAAGGAATCTTCGAGAGGACGTTGTTGTGGCCCACAGCCCGGCCTGCCGAGACGGGCGAAGGGGGCGGGACCAGCACCTCAAAGCTGGCTGTCCCGGCGGCCCTGCAACCATGGACGCCGCTAAGGATCGTAATCGTCACTGGGGACTCCGTGCTACCCAGCGCTCAAGATCCAGGAGCTCAAATCAGACTCGATGCATTGATCACGGAGATCCGGGACTACTTGAAAGACAACATCCTTCCTGATGAACGTGTATCCGCTGAACGGATCGTGCGCGTGGCTAAAAGATACGCGCTGGTAGAAGGGGATCTCTACCGACATGGCACCAACCACGTCCTATTGCGGTGCTTAACCCATGAAGAAGGCTGCGACTTGCTCGCTGAGATCCATGGAGGCGAATGTGGGAGCCACGCTTCCTCATGCATGCTCGTCGGAAAAGCCTTTCGGCATGGCTTCTACTGGCCGACAGCACTCCAGGATGCCGTCAAGCTGATCAAGAGATGCAAGGCGTGCCAGTTTCACGCCAAGCAGATCCACACACCGGCTCTGACGCTGCAGATGATCCCACCCTCATGGCCATTCGCGGTATGGGGTTGGACATCCTGGGGCCATTCCCCAAAGCCATCGGGGGATTCGGTACCTCTGCATCGCCATCGACAAGTTCACCAAGTGGCCGGAAGCTACACCCGTCATCACCATCAACAAGCAATCCGCAGTCAAGTTCATCAAGTCGATCGTCTGCAGGTTCGGGGTCCCGAACAGAATAATCACCGACAACGGGACCCAGTTCACCAGTGCAGCGTTTCAAGACTACTGTGAAGACCTTGGCATCCAGGTATGCTATGCCTCCGTTTCCCATCCAAAGAGCAACGAGCAAGTCGAGAGGGCCAATGCCGAGATCCTTCGGGGCCTCAAGACTCGCACCTATACCAGCCTGAAGAAACATGGTGCCAAGTGGATGGACGAGCTTCTGAGCACACTGTGGGCTAGCCGGATATCCCAGAGCCGGGCCACCGGGGAAACACCCTTCTTCATGGTCTACGCGGCCAAAGCCGTGCTTCCCCCAGAAGTCACCATGCCCCCCCACCCCCGTGTCCGGTTGCTCCGGCGTGAAGACATCGACCTCGTGAAGGGACCAACAAACTCTCCCCCAGCTGGGAAGGTCCCTTCCAAGTCACGAAAGTGTGCCACCCCGGGTGTGTACTCCTTTCCACCGAGGATGGGGATCCGCTCCCGAACCCTTGGAACATAGAACACCTCCATAAGTTCTATCCCTAGAGCAGTAGTAGGACAGGTCTTTTTCTTTCTGTAATAGATCCCATAGAGTCCAGGAACAGCGCTCGGAGCAACTAAGCCCCAGGGGACGGTCCAGGACTACGTCCAGCTTGGCCTGGTTCCGACCCTAAGCGCGTAGGATCTTGCTTCCCTTCATAATGGGGCGGGTCGTTACCTCCATGTATAGCCTGCCTTCCTCCTATGGGTATTTATATGGAAAGAACCCTGTCCTACCACGCTCTTCCTTATGTGTTAATTTAAATTATGCATTAATTTTTTATGATCACGCCTCCATATCAAACACAGTGTATGCAAATCGTACACTTAGCTCTCCCTTCCCACTCTCATCCCTAGTCGGCATTTGCTATCCTATTGAAGGCGGTCATGCTTGAGGTACCTGCCGATGGCCAGGGGGCCTCTCGGACCTCCCCCAGTCAGGTGCTGCGAGACCAGTTGTTCACCTCCAGGAAAAACCTGCGTTGTGCATGGGGGTCCAGGGTGCGTAGCCTGCTTTGCATGGTTCCGTACCCAAAGCGTGCGCACTCTGCCCTTCGAAGGTCCAGGGTGTACAGCCTGCTTTGCCTGGTTCCATACCCAAAGCGTGTGCACTCTGCCTCCCCGGCGTTACGGTCCAGTACTAGGGGCCGGACGGTCGTACCCTGACCTCGGAGGGAGCCGGACCTCCGTTGCCGGGCGCACTGAATTGCCCAAGCCCCGTATACTGGTCTAGGACCGTAAGCCAAATAAGACTAAGAGACGGGGAAGGGAGAGCACCTGAGGAGAATTACGGTTCCCCTACTTGTGTGCAGGACCTCCTGAGAGGCCTCCTGGACCTCCGGAGCCATGGTCTCAGCACTGCTGCGCTCCGGGCGGATAGGGGGGCCCTGGCCTTAACCCCCCCATAGGAATATGGTAGGTGTGCCCAAATAATTGGCCACACCTACCAGGGGCCACTATGGGGACCACACAAGGAAGGACCGGAGCTCCTGACTACTCCAACACAAGACCAGAGGAGCCGGACCCGGTCCCCTCCGCAGGGGCGGGCTCCGAAGGCCCCATGTGTCCGACAGGGTCGGAGCTCCCCTCTCCTCAGTGGATAGCTCCGTCCTGCCACGTGGCCGGCAGAGCCGGACCTCCCCCCTCCGCAGGGGTGAGCTCCGAAGGCTCCACGTGTCCAGCGGGACCGGGCCTTCCCTCTCCTCAGAGGAGAGCTCCGGGCCCACCACATGGCTAGCAGAGCCGGACCTCCCCCCATCCTCACGGGGCGAGCTCTGAAGCCCTATTGGGTCCTTATGTCAGCAAGGACCCGAGGAAGGTGTCTGTGGAAGCTTTGATATTGGTGGAGACCTCCTGAGGTCCTTGCGGAGCTAAGGGCTCAGGCAGGCCAAGCCAAGAAGAAGAAGATAAAGACACAGGCACAAAAAACAACAAAAGTCTGTTCATTCATCAAAGCCCCATGAGCTGGACTACAGACTCAACAAAAACACAAAAGATACAAGGCCCTCCGGCTACATGGGCGACTGCCTAGGAGTCCCCGGAGTCCCGCTGGAACCTAGACGCTACAAGGGCGGCCACGTCCCCGACTCCGGCCCTCGCGGCTTCCTCCTGCTCGGCGGCGGGGCCCTGCACCACCGGCTCCAGAGAAATGGAGGAATCCCAGCTACGGAAGCACGCCATCATGTGCGTGGTGACCTCCTTTGCCAAGTTCCTCCCCTCGGCTTCGAGTTCATCGGCGACCACAGCCTCGAGCCTCTCCAGCTTAGCGCCGATGGACTCGAGCGTCGGGATCACGTCGACCACCTCTTGAGCCAGGGCCCCCATCCTCATGGGGCTGAATCCGAGGGGCACCAGAGCAGACTCCGCCTGGCTGACGAAGTCCCGGACTGCTCGGACCTCGACAGTCCGTGAAGCGCGAAGCCCGTCCACCTATTGGCGAGCCGCCAGAAGGGCGTCGGGTCCTTCCTCGGAGAACTTCTTCTCCTTGGCCGAGATGGAGTTCTCCCGAAGCTCGAGGTCCCGGGTAAGCCGCTCCAACTCCGATGCCCAGAAGTCAACAGCCAGCTCCCGGTCCAGCACCGCCTGGCGCTCCCAGGAGGCCTGCTCCTCCGTCTCGGCCAGAGTTGCCTCCCGAAGCTCCAGCTCTTCGGCCCGGGCCTTCAGGTCGCCCTCACCGGCCTCCAGCTTCTCGGTGACCTTCTTCTCCTTGGTCGCCATGGCGCGCTCCCGATCCGCGACGGCGCACTCGCGGTGCACCAGCTGCAGCGGAAGCTCCTCGTTGGCATTGGCGCGGGCCTGGACACTGGCCTTTGCCTTGCGAGTCTCCTGCAAGAGCCACTGCGTCTCAGAGTCCAGGCGGTCAACGGCCGTCTTCTGGATGTCGAGGAGTGCCTCCACGGCATCGAGTCTCGCCCGCTTCGCGTTGAGCTCCTCCTCGACTTCCTGAGTCCGCAGCTTCAGGAGCCGCCCCCAGCTGCGAAGGTGGTCCTTCTCGTATGCCAACGCCCCCCGCTCGCGCTCCAGGGCAGCCTGGACCTGCAGGACGCTCGACTGCGCGAGCTCCAGTGCCTCTGACAACGGCAGATGAGCAGCAGAAGCTGGAGGCACGCCGAAGACCTCCTCCATGACGTCGTCGTCCGGCGGAGGAGATGCCGGCATATCGGCGACTAGGATGATGCGCCGATCTGGAGAAGCCGGCGCTGAAGCAGGGGCACTCCCGACGTGTCCCTGCTCGCCGCCCGCCGGAGGACCTGCATCCACTCCTCCCGCTTCAACACCCGAGGGCTGGACGCCACCAGCCAGCTCCGCTGAGTCCTTGACAGCCGCCAGCTCCTGAGCTGGCGAAGGAGGACGAACAGGCGCCGCCGCAGCCGCAGGAACAGATTCTGCTGGCACAGAAGGAGGAGGCGCCTGCACCGACTCGGGGGCCGGTGAAGCCGCTGCAGCCTCTGGACGCTGCAGCGCAGGACCTCCGCTAGCCGGAGGTGGCCGGGGAACAGATGCGTTCCTGGCAAACGATGAGTCCCTGCAAGCACTGGGACCCCTCAAGACAAGAGGAAAAGAAATACAAGTACCGAGATCCGGTGACTGCAAACTTACCGAGGAACTCGAACACTCCAGCGGGCATGGAGCCCTGGCTTCCGAGCCGGGGCAGGGCCGCCGGAGCCTGCCGTCGCCGCCGGGGCCTGCGCTGAAGACACCCGGACCGGCGGAACAGGGGGTGCATCCGAAGCCCCCCTAGGAGTCGGAGCAGCAGGGCTCCCACCAGTAGTACTCCTGGCCCCGCTCGCCGATCCAGCCCCTGAAGCCCGGGGCGCCTGCGTCCCTGGATGAGTCCTGGCGCTGCCACCTCCGGCGCCGCCGCCTGCCGAGCCTGCAGCCGGGACGCTCGTCGACCGGGGCGCCTGAGCCCTCGGCTCGCCCCCGGACATCGCAGCACCGGCGTCCCTCCTTGGAGCTCCACCACCCGTGGACGGAGGGTGGGATGCCCGGGGCTCCTCGGACCGCCGCTGTCCGAGAAGACCCGAGGCCTCTTGGGGTCACCGCCTGACGAACCGATGCTTCCTGAGGGAGGGCGCTGGGGTACTCCGGTCCCCTGGCTTGGCGCAAACAACGCCCTCGGAGGGGACCGGGCGCGCTTCTTCTCCGGCAAGCCGGAGGCCGGCTCCTTGCCCTTCCCCTTGTCGGTGATCCGAGCTCCGTCAACCTTTGGCGCGGGTTGGGCATCGGCCAATGCCTCGCGCTCTGCTCCGGAGCCCTCAACCCCGGGGATCGAGATTCCCCGGAAGGCATCTCCGACCTGACGCACGGCGATGCCGATATCGTCCAGCGTCGGCAGCTCCCGCAGCAGCCTCGCCCTCCGTAACAGCTCCATGGAAAGGGGGAGGCAGGAAGATGGGACCGTGAGGGAGTTGTCGTCGAGGAGGTCGCCGCTGATGCTCATCAACATCCCCCTCAGCACTTCCTCAGAAGGGACTGAGTCTGAGCCCGTCTCCAGCCTGGTGCAGTCATGGATGCCGGTGTAGTAACACGCTGGGCAGTTGCGCTGCTGCAACGGCGCAAGACGCCGCGACAAGAAGCTTTCCAGCACCATCAGGGACGTCAGTCCCTGCTCCGCCAGGAACCGAATCCGCTCCAGGACTGGCGCGTATTCGGGCTCCAGCACCGGGCTCTCCTCCCAGAAGCTACGCTCGGTGGTTGTAGCATTGGTCGGCAACTGGAGGCGATCGTTCTCATCAGTCTTCACGATCACCCAGTTGTCCCTCCAGCCTTCCCACCTCACCGCGCTAAAGGGCAGAAGGTACCAGAGACCTTCGGGTCCTTGCAGCGATGCTGGAAGTAGTAGGCGCCCAACTGGTTCTTCGATCCACGCCCGGTCGTCCGCAGCACGAAGAAGTGGCGGAAGAGTGTCATCGAAGCGCACACTCCCACGAACATTTCGCAGAACTGGACGAAGACGATGGCCATTGCGAAGGAGTTGGAGGAGAGGAGATGAATCTGGAGGCCGTACGTCTCCAGCAGCATCATGAAGAACGAAGAGATTGGCGGGATGAACCCCGCCAAGCCGTAGGCAGCGAAGAAGATGATCTCCCCCGCCTCCAGACGGAGGGGGAGAGATCCTCACCGGAGACAGCGCCGCTGCTCCTTCGAATGCCACCCCAACATCTTGCGCATCGGCCCAAGGTCTCTCGTCCGGGCAAGGCGCGGCGGAGGCAGGCAGGAAGCCATAAGAGACGAAGGAGCGAGAGCTTGGAGGATGAAGAAGGCTTGGGCGCTCAGAGGGTTCTGGGGGGCTCAAGCGCAGAGAAGTGTGCAAAGGGAAGCCTGCGATGCAGATGAGATCCCCTTTTAAACTTCCCAGAAGCAATTCGAAACACTTCGTATGCGCCACTCGGGGCAGACGCCTCGGGTCCAAGCCCCAGAGTCAATGACAAGTGGGCCCAAGCCGTCCTGCAGAAGTGGTGGACAGGGCAGTCAGCCCCCCAGGCGGAGAACCCGGCGGTTCCTGACAAGGCGCTGCGACGTGCGCTGCGACGTGCAGTAGTGGCAGCCTTGGGAACCGCCGCAGTAAAAGCAGCCATCAAGCAGAGCTCATGCCCCCACGATTCCACAAACGTTCGTGCTCCAGCAACAGTCAAAGAGAGTCTCCGAGAAGGTGCGCGGGGTAGAAGAGATGGAGGCCCCACCTTGGGCTCGTTATCTCCCCCGAGATGGGCCCGGGGGCCACTGTCGGTACCCTCAATATGGGGTACCCCCGCGCATAGGGGAAAATTGCCTAAGGACTTCGCCCCCTCCGCAGGGGCAAACTCCGAGGGCACCTGAGACGGACCTCCCCTCTCCGCGGGGAGAGCTCCGAAGGCTCCACGTGTCCAGCGGGGCCGGACCTCCCTTTGTGAGACCTATGTGTGCTGAATACATTGGCAATTAGGATAAAAGTTAGCATTAACATTCAAAGTTTTGAATATTGCCAAAACATTCTTCTGTGGCAAGGTCCGACAAGTTCTTTGTTAGGTCCGCCAAGTGTTGGCAAGGTCTGACGCAAGGTCCGGAGATCTCCTGCAAGGTCCGGAGAGCTTCTGTGAGGTCCGGAGCTTGTTTTTAGGGAGCTCCCGTGAAGTTCAACTCGTAGAACTGCAGCGTCTTGTTTTTGCTTTTAACTCGCAATGTTTCAAACTTGCTTTATGGGAAGGTTTGCTTAGTATTAATTTGCTAAGTTTTTGGTGTGTTTTGGTGGTTATGGCTGTTATCATTTGATATGGTTTGCAACATGCTTATGTGACGTGCTCATGTAAGGTGTTGTGGTTTTCGAACTAACGTGAGTCAAGTCGAGGACTTGTGCTCGGAAGAATTGGTTGTTTATTCATGTGCAGGTGTTGCTTGAGTTCAAGACATGGATGGTGACGGGATCCTTGGACTAGTCTCAGGGAGGAGATGAGGTTCCAACAACCAAGTTCGGGAGGAGATGTGGTTGAGTTGATCGGGAGGTCGCGCAGCATGTTTGGATCAAGGGCAGTGCATATGAAGGTTGCGTGTATGTCGTTGGAAGGTGTTTGCACGTGTGCAAGGAGTGCATGGATGTGGCAACATTGTTCCAAGGCATGATGAAGAGAAGTGGACGTAAAGAATTGGTCGGAAAAGTCCAACCGGCTGGATTGCGTACTTAGGCTGAGGCTGAGTCGGATATGGCTCAAATATGGAAGATTTGAGTTGGTTATGATAGGATTTTGTGCTAGGCACGAAGTTGAGTTGTTTTAGGAATGTTTAGAACGTTCCTAAGGTGTTTGGAAGTCTCACGATTGCTTCTATCTGCGAATAGGAGAGTCCTGAGCATTTATGGTAAGTTATGATACGAGTCCAATTAGGAGTAGGAGTCCTAGATTGGAATGTTTAGCCTGAGGGCTGGCTATAAAAGCAAGGGAGGCCAGAGCTCTCGTGGGTAGAGAACTTTGGGCTGTTCCTCTTGTGTTTCTATTTAATAAAGTTCATAGTTTCGAGGAGCTTTTGTGCCTTGTTCGTCCGACTTGTTTTTCGTCAAGTCTTTCTCGGCGAGTTTCTGGACAGACCAACGTTGCTTCGGTGTTTCGTTCATAACTCGAGTTTTACAGATCCAATTGACGTGATTCTTTTTGGGTTGTCTTCACAACTCAATTATCTATCATCTGTGAAATTTTCACGAGCTTCGTATCTGTAGTTTTTGAGATACACGAGTTTCTTTGCAGCGTTGCAGATCTGTTTTATATCGGGTAGAACAGATTGATCTTCGTTTAATGTTTTGATCGTATCTCAAGTTTTACTTCGTGTTTTCAAGTGATTCTTGTGGCATTAGATCCGTGACTTGATTCTCTACCTCTCTACTTGATTTATCATGGTTGAACACGTTTGAAAACACTTGCACACACGGTTTCTTTAACCGATTGATTTTTTGCTGAGGGGTTTTTGTTGTTTCCGCTGCGAAAAGTTTTAATCTACCATTCACCCCCTCTGGTAGCTTTTCACGTGCTCTTCAATCCTACAATTGGTATCAGAGCCAAGGTGCTCTAATCTTTGTGATTTGCACGTGTTTTGACTAACCATCATGGAGAAGTAGTCCGCAAAACCTTGTGTGTTCAATGGCATCGATTTTCAGGTTTGGAAGGCGCGGATGGAGGCCTACATACAGGCGCAAGGCTTCGCCATATGGGAAAAGGTCTACCGGAACTTCGATGTACCACCCAACGATCAAGTTACAGCTGCGAACATGAGAGATGTTGACAACAACAACAAGGCTCGCAACTTGATCATCCAAGGATTGACTCAAAGCGACTTCGACCGTGTTGCACACCTCCGATCTGCATATGATGTTTGGATTGACTCAAAGTGACTACCATGAAGGATCCAATATGATCAAGGAGGTAAGGCAAGATATGTTCAAGAAAGAATACATGCGTTTTGAGATGCAACCCGGTGAGTCAATTGACAACCTTTTTGCTCGCTTTAATAAAAATTCTCAGCAACTTGCGTAGTGTCAATGTTAACTTTTCAGATGCTGAAAATGCTAGACAATTGTTAGGAGCATTAGATATGTCAATTTGGGAGATGAAAGTTACATCTATTCGTGAATCTACTGCCATGAGTTCTCTTACTTTAGACGTGCTTTATTCTAAATTGAAAACTCATGAAATTGACATCATCTCACGTAAAAACCCCAACAAGTCTATTGCATTTGTTTCGCAACGTGACATGTCTAGTTCTAGTCAATCATCATCTAGTGGTGCACTCTCTTTGCTGTCCTCTCTAACCCTTGAACAGATTGAAGAGTTTCCAGAGGAGGAGCTTGCACTCATCTCTACTCGGTTCTCAAAAGCATTGCAAAATGTGTGAACTAGAAGGAGCGGAAGCTCCGGACCTCAACGATGTTTTGAACGTGGTAAGACAGGACATTTTCGTACGGAGTGCCCTAACCTTTCAGGTCCGACTTCACGTGAAGAAAAGCAAAAAGGGCCAAAGAAATCGTTTGCAAAGAATAAGAAGAAGAAAGATTTATCAATGCGCAACATAGTGTATAGTATGATCTCTGCACTTCAAGATTTCGGCTCAAGTGATGTGGACACCGGTAGTGATGAAGATGAAGAAGCTATGGCAAATATGTGCTGCATGGCGAGCAAGTCAAGTTCAAGCTCCGAGGAGGCAGAACACAACAGCGACGATGAAGAGGTATGTCCCACTTGCGAAGAAATGTTTGATGCTATTTCTCGTGCCACTGTTATATTAAAGAAAAAGGATAAAAAACTTAGGAACAATGCTGTTAAAATTGAATCACTAGAATCTGAAATTAATCGTTTAAAAACTCTGATTCCTAGTGATGATTCTTGTTCCTCATGTGATTTGATTTATGAACAATTATCCTCTTTAAGAAGTGCACACGCATCTACACTTGATAAACTTGAACTTGAAATTGAAAAGAACAAAGAGCTTGCTGCACTTAATGATAAAAATTTGAAAGATGCTTGTTGTTCTACAATTGATTTGCATTGTTCTTCATGTGATGATCTGAATAAGAAACTAAATGATGCTATGAATGAGATTTCTATTTTGAACAATGCTTTATGTGTGCATGAGGTTAAATATTGTTCAAACTGCAAACTAAAAGGAAAAACTTCATGTGAAAACAGCTTTGATCTGTCCAATAAACTTGATGACATGCATAGGACACTAGATCGGTTTTCTAATGCAAATAAGAACCTAAAGTAGCTGCTGAATTCTTCCAAGTCTTGTAATGATAAAACTGGTTTAGGTTTTAATTCTCATGCTCATGCTAAGGAACACCCACCTAAAATTGTAAAGTCATTAGGAAGCGGTTTGATTCAAACAGCTCCTAGACAAAAAGAGGTGATTTTCAAATCTGCAGGAGTACTGTCCCATTCGGGTTCTAATAAACGTGTTGCTTGCTCATCTAGACATGATAATAAGGTTATTTTTCATTGTACCTACTGTGGTAGAGATGGTCATGTCATGGATTTTTGTTATAGACTAGCTAAACACGATAAGAAACAAAGAATACTTGCTAGATCACATAACAACCAAGCAAAATCTGCTAGACCGAATGTTCGGAGCTTGCAACCTGCTGTAATGAGTCAAAAACTTGCTCCCGGACCTACTGTTTTTTGTGCTACATATAACACATCTTCTAAGTCAGTAGTTGGGAACAAAAAATTTTGATGTTTGGCTCATAACTGCTGTACCTTCTCAGCTTTCGCGTGTTATTCCTGCTGGACGTCGTGTGACTCAGTACTGGATTCCTAAAAGTCTTTTAACTAACCCCAGTATTGAGTCATCGACGTATTGTGCTGCTGTGTAGGTTTCACATTTGAGGAAGGAGAACATTTGGATTGTGGATTCAGGTTGCTCACGCCACATGACCGGTAACAAAGAATGGTTCTCCTCTCTCTCTTTTGTGTCACGTGTATAAAATGTTACTTTCACCGATAACTCTTCTACTCCCATAATTGCTAAAGGTTCGGATAGAGTAAACAATCTCTACACTTTGAAAGATGTGGCACTTGTTAAAAATTTGAAATACAACTTGCTTTCAGTTTCACAATTGCTAGATGAAAATCTAGAGGTTAGCTTTGCTAAAAATTGCTGCAAGGTTGTAGATTCAAAAGGTGAGCTTTTGTTTAACATGTCTAGGTTTGGAAGAGTTTTTAAAGCTGATTTTGGTTTGTCAACTTCTAAGCATCGGTGTCTAGTTGCTAATGATACAAAGGATCTATATTTTTGGCATCGTAGACTTGGTCACATAGGCTTTGATCATCTCACTCGTGTTAGTGCTCTCGATCGCATACGTGGGCTACCGAAGCTTAAAAAGGACAATGATATTGTGTGCTCTTCTTGTAGACATGCTAAGTTTGTTGCAGGTTCACATGCTCCTCTCACAATGATCATGACAGCTGAACCGGGACAACTTTTACATCTTGACACAGTAGGTCCGGCACGTGTTCAATCCTTCGGAGGTAAATGGTATGTGCTTGTGATTGTTGATGATTATTCCAGATATTCTTGAGTTTATTTTATGGTATCTAAGAATGAAGCTTTTAGTCATTTTAGAACTTTATTTCTTAGATTATCTATTGATCACCCAGGATCATTAAAAGCAATTAGAAGTGATAACGGAACTGAATTTAAAAACCAATCCTTTGATCACTTTTGTGCTGAAAATGGAATAGATCATCAATACTCTTCACCCTATGTACCACAACAAAATGGTGTCGTAGAAAGAAAGAACAGGACCTTAGTTGAGATGGCTAGGACTATGTTTGATGAATATCAAACTCCTAGGAAATTTTGGGCTGATGCAATCGCAACCGCTTGTTATGTCTCAAATCGTGTTTTCTTGCGTGCTAAGCTTGGAAAAACCCCATATGAGCTCCGGTTTGGACATAGGCCTAGTGTTACACACTTTAGGGTTTTTGGTTGCAAATGCTTTGTTAAGAAACATGGTAATCTTGATAAATTTGAAGCTAGATCTGTTGATGGCATGTTTCTTGGTTATCCATCTCATACTAGAGGCTACCGTGTGCTTTTACTTGACACTAACAAAATTGTGGAGACTTGCGAGGTTTCTTTTGATGAAGCTAGCCCAAGTACTAGCTCCGATATTGCAGGTCCGGATCCATATCTGCAGCGGGAGAGTATTTTTATTGAAGAAGATGAAGAAGTGGTGCTGCTGCCCGAAAACTCGGAAGTAAATAACGATCAAGCTGCTGATTTTGCACAACAACCAGCACCAACAGTCACTACTGCTGGTTCGGACCTTCCTCAATCAACAAGCTCTCCTAATCAAAGGTCCGAACATGAAGAAGAAGGTGCTTGTGAAGTGTCTACTCCCCTCTGAGTACTCAAAAGTCATCCTCCACAACAAATCATTGGAAGCTTGCATGAACGAGTCACTCGGTCCTGGTTTTGCGATCCAAACTCTCATGCTCATTCTGCTTTTGTTGCTTTATTTGAACCCAAGGATATATCACACGCACTCACTAATGAATATTGGATTAATGCCATGCAAGAAGAGTTAGAAAATTTTGAAAGAAATAATGTTTGGAAACTTGTACTCCACCTCAAGGTCACACATTAATTGGAACTAAATGAGTATTTAAAAATAAGCAAAGTGAGGATGGGGTTGTGGTTAGAAATAAAGCTAGGTTGGTTTCTCAAGGTTTCACTCAAATTGAAGGTCTAGATTTTGATGAAACATTTGCTCCTGTTGCTAGATTAGAAGCTATAAGAATTTTATTAGCATTTGCTGCATCTAAAGGTTTCAAGTTATATCAAATGGATGTTAAAAGTGCTTTTCTTAATGGCTACATAGAGGAGGAGGTTTATGTTAAGCAGCCACCGGGTTTTGAAAATCCAAATTTTCCTAATCATGTTTACAAACTGTCCAAAGCTTTGTACGGTCTAAAACAAGCCCCTAGAGCATGGTATGATAGGTTAAAAACATTCTTACTTGAAAAGGGGTTTACCATGGGCAAGGTTGATAAAACTCTTTTTGTACTTAAGCATGGCAATGACTCATTATTCATTCAAGTGTATGTGGATGATATTATCTTTGGTTGTGCTTCTCATGATCTCGTGTCCAAGTTTTCAGCTATGATGAGTTCAGAATTTGAGATGAGTATGATGGGAGAACTCACATACTTTTTGGGGCTGCAAATCAAGCAAACAAAAGAAGGAACTTTTGTGCATCAAACTAAGTATACAAAGGACCTTCTTAAGCGCTTCAACATGGACAAATGCAAGCCTCTTCAGACACCAATGGGAACAGCAACAACACTTGAACTTGACGAAGATGGTGACCCGGTCGATAAAAAAGAATACAGAAGTATGATTGGATCACTTTTGTATCTCACGGCGTCAAGACCGGACATACAATTCAGCGTATGTCTTTGTGCACGTTTTCAAGCTTCTCCATGTGCTTCACATCGCCAAGCCATCAAAAGGATTCTCAGGTACCTACATGGAACTCAAGAATTTGGCATTTTTCTTCCTTCTTCCTCAACCATTTCTTTGAAAGCTTTTTTGGATGCTGATTTTGGGGGTTGTAGGATTGATAGAAAAAGTACTTCGGGAGCTTGTCATTTTCTTGGTAATTCACTTGTTGCTTGGTCCTCTAGAAAACAAAGTTCATTGCACAATCCACGGCCGAATCTGAATATGTAGCTGCGGCTAGCGCTTGCTCACAAATTCTTTGGATTGTTCAAACACTTAAGGACTATGGGGTTGATTTAGATAGTGTTCCACTGTTTTGTGATAACACTAGTGCAATTTGTATTGCTAAAAACCCCGTGAAACACTCTAGAACTAAGCACATTGACATTATGTATCACTTTCTTCGTGATAATGTTGAAAAAGGAAACATTGTGCTTCACCATGTCGATACGGAACAACAATTGGCTGATATTTTTACAAAACCTTTGGATTTCACTCGTTTTTGTTTCATTCGTAGTGAAATAGGGGTTATGCATCCTCATGGCTTAAATTGAGGGGGAGTTTTTGAAACTTTGAAAGTCTATGTGTGAATCTGAAACTAAAATAATATGAGCATAGTATTTCATACATATATGACTTTGTGATTCCTTTTACAGGCTGAAAGTTCTTATTACATTACTCATGTTATACATTTTGTAGTTTTTGCCATGACTAGTAATTGGAATAATTACTTACACTAAATCTGGTCATGATCGAACTTTCTTGCTGTTTTGAACTTGTTGCGTGCTCGCAAGTGCTTTTAATCATAAAAAATTAATCAAGTGATCAGCTCACATGTCGAGTTTTCAAAAAAAATTGAGAAAAGATCAAGAGAATATGCATGCATCGCACTTATTCTTTTGAGATTGCTTATCATTGCACTAAGATATGAACTTGGAAGGAATTGTGTATGACTAAAACCATGTCCTTAAGCTTCTGATTGTCAAATGACATAGGCTTGGCTTGGTTGGTTAGAATAAGGCTGATGCGGCATATAATCTCTTGCAAATATCATATGATCAACTTTGTGCCTTAAATGATTATGAATAATAAAAATGCAGCAACAAGTGTCATGTTTTCAGATTTTGAAATAGTTGAGTAAGGGAGATCATGACTTGCTTAAACTGAAAAATACATTTGATCTCTAGCATGTCTTACACTACTTTATGTATCTCATTGATGTGATAGTGTAAGTAACCTGATAGTATGACTTGGATGAGCTTTGTTTTGTATGTATATGTTATAATATGCTCATAACATGTAAAAATTTCTCTTTTGAACCTTGCTGAATACATTGTCAAAGGGGGAGAAATATGTATAAGGAGAGATTTTTTTTACACTTTGCATATGTTATACACTTTCTTCCTTCTCTGATTTTAAAAAATGGGGAGAAATTAATAAAAGGGGAGAAATGAGTTTTCAGAGCTTTTCAAAACTTTTCATAAGCCAATGTTCGGATTTTAATTGGTGTTGCCAATGCATTCATCAAGGGGGAGATTGTGAGACCTATGTGTGCTGAATACATTGGCAATTAGGATAAAAGTTAGCATTAACATTCAAAGTTTTGAATATTGCCAAAACATTCTTCTGTGGCAAGGTCCGACAAGTTCTTTGTTAGGTCCGCCAAGTGTTGGCAAGGTCCGACGCAAGGTCCGGAGAGCTTCTGTGAGGTCCGGAGCTTGTTTTTAGGGAGCTCCCGTGAAGTTCAACTCGTAGAACTGCAGCGTCTTGTTTTTGCTTTTAACTCGCAATGTTTCAAACTTGCTTTATGGGAAGGTTTGCTTAGTATTAATTTGCTAAGTTTTTGGTGTGTTTTGGTGGTTATGGCTGTTATCATTTGATATGGTTTGCAACATGCTTATGTGACGTGCTCATGTAAGGTGTTGTGGTTTTTGAACTAACGTGAGTCAAGTCGAGGACTTGTACCCGGAAGAATTGGTTGTTTATTCATGTGCAGGTGTTTCTTGAGTTCAAGACATGGCTGGTGACGGGATCCTTGGACTATTCTCAGGGAGGAGATGAGGTTCCAACAACCAAGTTCGGGAGGAGCTGTGGCTGAGTTGATCGGGAGGTCGCGCAGCATGTTTGGATCAAGGGCAGTGCATATGAAGGTTGCGTGTATGTCGTTGGAAGGTGTTTGCACGTGTGCAAGGAGTGCATGGATGTGGCAACATTGTTCCAAGGCGTGATGAAGAGAAGTGGACGTAAAGAATTGGTCGGAAAGGTCCAACCGGCTGGATTGCGTACTTAGGCTGAGGCTGAGTCGGATATGGCTCAAATATGGAAGATTTGAGTTGGTTATGATAGGATTTCGTGCTAGGCACGAAGTTGAGTTGTTTTAGGAATGTTTAGGACGCTCCTAAGGTGTTTGGTAGTCTCACGATTGCTTCTATATGCGAATAGGAGAGTCCTGAGCAGTTATGATAAGTTAGGATACGAGTCCAATTAGGAGTAGGAGTCCTAGATTGGAATGTTTAGCCTGAGGGCTGGCTATAAAAGCAAGGGAGGCCAGAGCTCTCGTGGGTAGAGAACTTTGGGCTGTTCCTCTTGTGTTTCTATTGAATAAAGTTCATAGTTTCGAGGAGCTTTTGTGCCTTGTTCGTCCGACTTGTTTTTCGTCAAGTCTTTCTCGCCGAGTTTCTGGACAGACCGACGTTGCTTCGGTGTTTCGTTCATAACTCGAGTTTTACAGATCCGATTGACGTGATTATTTTTGGGTTGTCTTCACAACTCAATTATCTATCATATGTGAAATTTTCACGAGCTTCGGATCTGTAGTTTTTGAGATACACGAGTTTCTTTGCAGCGTTACAGATCTGTTTTATATCGGCTAGAACAGATTGATCTTCGTTTAATGTTTTTATCGTATCTCAAGTTTTACTTCATGTTTTCAAGTGATTCTTGTTGCATTAGATCCGTGACTTGATTCTCTACCTCTCTACTTGATTTTTCACGGTTGAACACATTTGAAAACACTTGCACACACGGTTTCTTTAACCGATTGATTTTTTGCTGAGGGGTTTTTGTTGTTTCCGCTGCGAAAAGTTTTAATCTACCATTCACCCCCCTCTGGTAGCTTTTCACGTGCTCTTCGATCCTACACCCTCTCCTCAGAGGAGAGCTCCGGGCCCGCCACGTGGCCAGCAGAGCCGGACCTCCCCCCTCCGCAGGGAGAGCTCCGAAGGCTCCACGTGTCCAGCGGGGCCGGACCTCCCTCTCCTCAGAGGAGAGCTCTGGGCCCGCCTCGTGGCCAGCAGAGCCGGACCTCCGCGGGGAGAGCTCCGAAGGCTCCACGTGTCCAGCGGGGCCGGACCTCCCTCTCTTCAGAGGAGAGCTCCGGGCCCGCCATGTGGCCAGCAGAGCCGGACCTCCCCCCTCCACGGGGAGAGCTCCAAAGGCTCCACGCGTTCAGCGGGGCTGGACCTCCCTCTCCTCAGAGGAGAGCTCCGGGCTCGCCATGTGGCAGCGAAGCAGCGCTGCCTACCCATCGCGGTAGGCAGCAGGAGTAAAGCCGCATCATGCCCTGTCTGTACAAGGTATTCAAGACCCGCGCCTTCCCAAGGCATGGTATTGAAGAACCGCACCTTCCCAAGACGCGGAGACGCGGAGCACGCCCCTGCCAGGAGGCGTTGCGCCCAGTCACATTGCAGTGAAGACAAGCACACAATGTCAGAAGCTGTACACCAATAAACAAAGCGACAAGACATACCCTGCCGCCCGTACCATCATCAACCACTACGCCTAGCTTGCGGCATGGGCAGGGCGGCAGGACGGAGACTCAGAAGCCCTCGCCAGAGACAACTACCGGCGTTAATGCAGATACTATAGATGGCAGAGATCTCCCCCGGACCACCTGTCGGGTCCCGGGGCCCCCCTTTGTAAGCCGCCCGAGCCTTGGACTATAAAAGGCCCGGGTAGGCAACATTGCAAAGGGTTCGGCATTTCTCCACCCAACACTCAGACATTCATCTACATCCTCAAGTCTAGAACTCCAGTTCTAAGCACCAAGCAACACAACGAGCACCTCTGCTCACCGTGGACGTAGGGTATTACGCTCCGGCGGCCCAAACCACGTAAAAAACCCTTGTGTTCATCTTCTTCCTTCGTCCAGTACAGCAAGACCCACGGAGGGGGACTAGCCCCTCCGAAAAAGAACCTCCGTGGGCTGCCCAGAGCAGGCCCGGGGGAAGTGTCAACCGCAGACGCTTTGACAATCGCCAACCAAAACCGCTTCTCCGTCGAGCACCGAGGAGCTCCACCGTTCGTCGCCATCGCCGAGTCGTTTCCAACCCCTTCGGGCCCGAGAAACCCCCTAGGTGTGCTTCCCCTACTTTCCCGCAGCCGATCCATGCAAAAAGGTTTGAGTTCTAGCGCGTAGAGATGAAAACCGAAACTTCGCCGGCGAGATCGCCGCCGAGCGCTGCCGCGCGTGTGGGCTGGCTCCGGCCAGGACGACGTGGACCTCTGTGGCCCGTCCATTTTAAACCGTTCGGCGGAAAATAGAAGCCCACGTACCCCTTCGGTGATCTAATCTGGATTGTCCATTTAAAATCCAATGGCCCATGTTTGAAATACCGATTCCCACTGGGATTTTAATGCGCTACCCCTTGGGGTTGTGGGAAAAGAGGAGGTAGCCCCCGGATTCTTCTGAGCTCTTGGTAAATTAGGCAAACACATATAAATACCTGTTCTAGCCCCTGGATAAATTGAAAATTTGGAAAACCTCTCTGTTTTGCATAGTTAGACCCCTGAAAATTTAGAAAATAAGAAATTGGACCCCACAGTAGTATGGATTTGCACATCAGTCCTTGAAGAACATCTAGTTCAGGAATTTAAACATTTGAATATAATTTAAATTCAAAAAGGGGTGAAAACACATATGCAAATGCAGCTAACATTTTTCTAGCACCTTGAAAATATTTAGGGTGATTTGAGAACTGATTTTAGGCAACAAATTAAATCTGAAAAAGGCTACTTAATTCTGTTATTGCTGAAAATTCATTTTTAGGTATAAAATAATTCTGAAATATATGTAAAAGTATATATAAATTGATCCAAACAATTAGGAAGCCAATAGATATTTTGTTGGGTATTTTGAGCAATATCTATTCTGTGTATGTGACATTTTGCTGTTTTTAGTGCTGAAATTCATTTTTTTACATAGAAAATAAATCTGAAAATGTGGAGAAATATGTATACACACTTAGTAAATGTCACATAAGGTTATTAAATCCAAAATTTCAAGTTTAAAGTTGTGTAGGGGACCTGAAAACCAGTTTGGAGTTGGAGTATACATTTTTGTGCAAAGTTGGTAGCTAAGAAGGGTAATATTCAATATAAGAATTGATTCAAATTGAAAACCTAGATTAAGTGTGCATTTAGAAATCTGAATATCAAAGTTAGAAATAATATATATGTTTAAAAGTGCATGTATGCATAGAAACAACCTATCTAGGGTGAAAGTTGGGTAAAAGCAAAGCTTAAATGTGATATATATGCACACATACACATTAGATTTTGTTTAATATGTTATAGAAAAACTAAAAAGAAGAACTGCACCGTGAGACACCCAAGAGGATTATATATATGTAGACTTCTGTAACTTTAGGTTAAATGAAGAAAGTGAAGCAATGTGTATGTGTGTATGACCTTCATGAGTGTGTATGTGGATCATTGCTTATGGAATGTTATTTTCTTTTGCTATGGGTATGTTGGCATGAGTAGAACCAGCCCAGAGCCAGTTTTCACCTTCCAAGACCAAGACTTTCCATTCCCGGAGCAGCAGGAAGAAGGCAAGTGTCCTTGACCACTTTGTTCCTATATTAGGATGTGTAGTTACAATTATTTGCATTGTCAATTGAATTATGAAACCCATGCTAGGAAGTTTCCTTAGATTTTCATTATCTTGCTTCCTTGTAGCCTGGGTTAGGAGTTATTTTATTATGTCATTCATTTATACTACTCATGCTTAGCCATGCTTAGGATGGGATAAATGAGATATGAGATCATTACCTTGATTATTTACCCTTGAATGGAATATTTTGGATTATGTAGAGGTAGGGATCTAGGCAAGTTAGATGCTTTGGTTAGTGCTGCGTGCACGAGACTCGGGGTTGTGTTTAGTGCTTGCCTGGATCCTAAGGACCGGTTCATGAAGCACGTAACCTGGCTTTAATGTGCCAACTACATGCTGAGATGGGGCAGCTTGGCTAGTTAATTAGGTGCATTTCCGACGTAGTATGGGCGTTTGGATGGTGCGGGGAATAGGTGTCAGCTGGACCATCAATGGAACCGCAAGGCTCAAGAGGGGGCCACTGTAGCGGGGGTTGGAGCCTCCTGGATGCTGTTAGGGGTGAAACCTCAGTGGGTCCACACTCGTCGGAAATCCCTTTGTAAAGGCCTCGTAGTGATCTCCTGGCTACACACCTCAGAAGTGTGAACGTGGTTCGCGGCCACTGGCATAATGGAGGTTTTTCTAGTCCACCCGGCAACGGGGATGAAATCACTACATGTGGGTAAAGAGGTGCAAACTCTGCAGAGTCAAAACTGTCATGACAACCGTGCTCGCGGTCAAGAGCGGCTTGGACTTATTCATGATTAGATGAGGAGGAAATAGAGGAGTTGAAGGTGTTAAGTGGGGAGTTTAACAATGGGATGGGGTGTATGGAATTTGGGCCACTTTACTTGCATAGAAATGTAGGTGCTAAAGAAGTTAAGGAGATAGGTATAAATTGTGTAGTGCTTTAACCATGTGTTTACCCTTTCCTTGCTCTAGCCTGAATGACATAACTTTCCCACACTTGCTGAGTACCAACGGTACTCAAACTTGCCTTTCGTTGGTTTTACTTGCTGCTCAGGCCAAGGAAATGACGTGGTGTACACAACCAAGACTTTAGACCTGAAGAAGGATTCTAGGTTCACAGAGTCCCCCGGGCAACGCCTATGATGGAGCCCACAAGACTTTACTTCCGCTGTTTGTTTATTTACATGTTGTGAACCTATTATCATCCATAGAGATGCTATGTAAGACTTATTTGTATTCGAACACCTGGCTTGTAATATAATGATGCTTCACTATTTGTCGTCACATGTATGAGAAAATGATCCTGGCATACATGTGGGAATCACTTGGTTGTTCTGCGAAAAAACCGGGTGTGACAGAAGTGGTATCAGAGCCAGGTTGCCTGTAGGAACTTGAACCTAGGTAGAAATGGACGTGTTTAAGGACATTATGTTCTTAAAAACTATTTTACAAAATGTGTGAGGTAAAAGTGTTAATTAATGTTGTTCCTTTATTTATTTGTCCATCTTGCCTTAACTTTTATTCAAAATACAGTATTCATCTGATTATTGTCTAACTTGAATTTTAAATGTTTTATGTTTTAGATGGTTCGCATAGTCCGCACCGCTCGCAAGTCCACAGGAGGGAGAGTTCCTATAGCTGCACCGCTTTGAGGGAGGAGAACCGCCCTGTGACATACCACTCCTACGGGTTGGGAGTAGGGAGCTTACTGCACCATCTTCGACGTATGCTCCACACCGCTGGCAACGTTGGCAAGCTAGTCATACACTACAGCTCCACCAAGACCATCCGCGCAAAGCGTGAAGAGTGGAGCTCAGAGATGAGGATCATCCACAACAACAAGTTGCTCAAGATCCACCACTCTCCAGCTTTTCGGGCGACTCAGACCGATGCTGAGAAGGATGTCACCTGGGAGGCCATCATCTGTCAGAATTACATCAACCGTGGCCAACTGGACAGGACTGAGTATATGTATGTCCTCCAGCGCGAGAGTGGCACCGCGGAGTACAAGTACCCGCTGGTGCAGGAGGGGAGTACTCATGACCACATAGACATGTGCTTGGAGGATGCAGCTATGCTCAGCACTAGGCTGCAGGAGTGCCAACAGGAGCTTTAGGATGTCCGTGACACCCTGAAGGAGACTGAGGCTATACTCCGCGCCAGCTTGAGGGTAAGGGAGAGAGGAGATCAGAATGAACTGTGTGTCACAGAGAATGACACCTGGACTCCTGACTCCCCAGACCGCAAGGCGAACAAGCGTCACCGCACTTCTCCACCAGCCGCTTCCCCACCTAGAGCGGAGTCAGAGGGCATCCGTAATGATGATGAAGACCCCAACAAGCCAGCACAGTGATACGAGTCATTTAGAGTCATTCCCCTTATTCTAGCAGTTTATCGAGTAGTCGAGCCAAGAACCTATCTATTTGCTTATTAATGTATGGTGTGTGACATGAGTTGTGGGAGCCACGGGCACTTGTCCACAATCTCGTCTTTATGTTTGTATTTGCTTTTGTGTGAGACCCTATGAATCAATAGTTACATTTGTTTTCGTATGAGACAGGGTGATTGGAAGTTTATGTGAAATTTTCTGAAATTATCTAAACTTTAATGATCTGAAAGTTTAAGTTCATGCAAGCGACGTGGAAAATTAATACGTAATGACTAAGTTGATATTTGGTTAATCATGATAGATGACCGGAAGAGGAAGAGGTCATGGTGCCAACCAAACAATAACAACAATGAGGCTGCCAACCCTCCCCTTCCTGGATGGCAAGGCATGGGTGGTCGCCGAGGAGGAGCTGACCCCATTTATCAAATGCTCAACAACCAAAATCAGCTCATTCAGAATTTGACTCAAGTAGTGGCCAATTTACATCAAGCTCCACCCCACAGGCTGCACCACGTCAACCAAGGTTGAGTGAGTTTCTAGGAACTCAACCCCTGAAATTTGCAAGTGCTGCTGAACCCTTGGAGGCAGATGATTGGCTGAAGACCATTGAAAACAAGATGAGGATCACACAATGTCAAGGATATGAGAGGATGCTGTTTGCCTCTCACCAACTGCACGGACCCGCTGCTGACTGGTGGACCTCCTACGTGGCAGCCCACCATGACCCCGAGAACATAACTTGGGAGGAGTTCAAGCGCAGCTTCCGCAACCATTATATACCAAGGGGAGAACTTAAGAACAAGAGAAAGGAGTTCCTTGGGCTACAACAGGGCAACATGATAGTGAGGGTGTACCTCACCAAGTTCACCCAACTGTCCCGCTAACACCACGGGACATTGAAAGCGATGAGCAGAAATAGGACTGCTTTATGGAAGGGCTCACCATGGAGATGCAATGTGCAATGTCCTCCAACGAATATGAAAGCTTCAAAAAGATGGTGGACAGGGCATTTATTGTGGAGAGGAATATGAAGGCCCTGGAGAACGAACACAAGAGAAAGATGGGATGGTCACATCAAGCATCAAGCAGTAACACACGCCCACGTCTTGTGCAGCAGCCTGCAGGGCAGATGAGCCGTGCTGTGGTACCCTACTCAGCACCAAGAGGTTACAACCCAAACTTCAGGCCTCCATCAGCACAAGTACAGCCGCAGCGCCAGTTTCTGCAGCAGCCACGTCCCGCTTATCAACCTCGGCCAGCAGGACAAGGGTCACAAAACCCACCCCAGGACAACAAAGGTCGGGCACCTAAAGTTGGGGTGCAATGCTTCAACTATGGTGAAGTGGGGCACTACGCTCACAAGTGCCCAAAGAAGAAGCCAATGCAGCCACAACAACAGAACATGATGCAGGGACGGGTGAACCACATGACCATGGAAGAAGCGCAAGAGGCACATGATGTGGTGATTGGTAAGTTTCCTGCAAATTTACACATTGCGACCATTTTGTTCGATTCTGGTGCTACCCACTCGTTCATTGCTCAAGGATTTGTTAAGAAGCATGATCTAGCAACAACACAAATGAATCATATGCTAGCGGTGAACTCTCCAGGGGGAAATAAGAACAAGAGAAGTATGCCCCCAAAGTGAGTCTATACATTAATGAGGGAGTATTTACTGTAAACCTTATAGTGATAAACTCACAAGGGATAGATATTATTTTGGGTATGGACTGGTTGAACAAGCATAAAGGTATTATCCATTGTTCGACTAGAACGGTGGAACTAACTCACACTAGTGGCACCAAAGTGAAATTCATAGCTGTCCAAGAACCTAGGAGGGACATTAAACTCAATCAAGTGGACGTGGAACTTGAAGAGATAAGGGTCATCAAGGAATATCCAGATGTTCTTCCAGAGGAGTTGCCAGGTATGCCCCCAGATCGTGAAGTGGAATTCGCGATTGAACTAATGCCAAGAACAGCCCCGATATATAAGAGGCCTTACCGTATGGATTCCAAACAACTAGAAGAGCTCAAAGAACATATCCGGGAATTGACAGAAAAAGGGTACATTCGTCCTAGTTCCTCACCATGGGGAGCTCCAGTGATATTCGTGCCCAAGAAGGATGGAACCCAAAGATTATGTGTAGACTACTGTGCACTGAATGAGGTAACCATCAAGAACAAGTATCCATTGCCTCGCATTGAAAACTTGTTCGATCAGTTGAGAGGAGCATGTGTGTTCTCAAAAATTGATCTCAGATCGGGTTATCACCAACTGAAGATAAGACAAACTGACATTCCCAAGACAACGTTCGTCTCTCGGTACCGGCTGTATGAATACACCGTCATGCCGTTAGGGCTAACCAATGCCCCGACGTACTTCATGTACCTCATGAACAAGGTATTCATGGAATATTTGGACAAGTTTGTGGTGGTTTTCATTGATGAAATTCTCTACAAAGATGAATAAGAACATGAGAAGCATATAAGGCTTGTGTTGCAAAAATTGAGAGAACACCAACTATATGCCAAGCAAAGTAAATGTGAGTTTTGGCTGAAGAGAGTCCCCATTTTAGGACATATAATCTCAGAAGGAGGGATATCCGTGGACTCCGCCAAGATCGCGGATGTGCAGAGTAAATATGTGTTGCAAAAATTGAGAGAACACCAACTATATGCCAAGCAAAGTAAATGTGAGTTTTGGCTGAAGAGAGTCCCCATTTTAGGACATATAATCTCGGAAGGAGGGATATCCGTGGACTCCGCCAAGATCGCGGATGTGCAGATATGGAAGACCCCTAAAAATGTCGGGGAAATCCGGAGCTTTTTAGGCTTGGCTGGATACCACCGATGATTTATTGAGGGGTTCTCCAAGATCTCAAGACCCCTCACAAGGATGTTAGAAAAGGGAATCACATTGACATGGACACCGGAGTGTGAGGCGAGTTTTCAGGAGTTGAAGAAAAGATTGACAACAGCCCCCGTGATAGTTATGCCAGACATGCATAAATTTTTTTAGTATATTGTGATGCTTCTGGACACGGATTGGGATGTGTTCTCATGCAAGATGGGCATGTCGTTGCATATGCTTCCAGGCAGCTTAAAAAACACGAGAAGAACTATCCTATGCATGACCTAGAGCTAGCCGCAGTGGACCATGCATTGAAGCTTTGGAGGCACTACTTAATGGGAAAGAGGACAAAGATATACATTGACCATAAAAGCTTAAAGTACATTTTCACACAGCCAGACCTTAACGTAAGACAAAAAAGATGGTTAGAGCTGATTAATGACTTTGATGTGGATATCAACTATCATCCTAGAAAAGCAAACGTCGTGGCAGATGCTTTAAGCCGAAAGATACATGTCAACATGTTGAGCTTAAATGACACGTCTACAGAATTACGTGAGGAGTTCGCGAAACTCAATCTATGTCTGGTGAATAATGGTGAGGCCGTCGCAATGGAAGTGGACTCCACATTGGAGCAGGACATACGCAACGGTCAGAAGGAGGATGGGAAAATCCAGGAAATCAAAAGACTCATCAAGGAGAATAAAGCTCCTGGGTTTAGAGGGGATGAACAAGGTACGATATGGCATGGAAAAAGAATATGTGTGCCTGAGGTAAAGGAGATCCGTGAATTAATTCTGAGAGAGGCTCATGATTCTGACTATTCCATTCATACTGGGAGTACGAAGATGTATCATGACCTCAAAAGAAGATACTGGTGGTATGGCATGAAACGAGATGGCGCGGAACATGTTGCCTTATGTGACATATGTCAGCTAGTAAAAGCAGAACATCAACGACCCGCCGGATTGTTGCAACCAATCAAAGTACCCGAGTGGAAATGTAAAGAAATAGGCATGGACTTCATAATGGGACTGCCTAGGACCCAATCGGGATATGATTCGATATGGGTCATAATCGATAGGCTGACTAAGGTAGCCCATTTTATCCCTGTGAAAGAAAGCTATAGCGGATCTAAATTGGCAGAATTGTACATGTCAAGAATTGTGTGTTTTCATGGGGTGCCGAAGAAGATAGTGTCAGATCGAGGAACACATTTCACCTCAAGGTTCTGGCAGAAGTTACATGAAACCATGGGGACTCATCTGAATTTCAGTTCTGCATATCATCCACAGACCGACGGGCAGACCGAAAGAACCAATCAGATCCTTGAGGACATGTTGAGAGCTTGGGCACTCAAGAACAATAGGAGTTGGGATAAGAACTTACCATATGCTGAGTTCTCCTATAACAACAGCTACCAGGCTAGTATGAAGATGTCACCCTTTGAGGCGTTGTATGGGAGGAAGTGCAGAACTCCATTGTTTTGGAATCAAACAGGGGAAAGCAAAGTATTTGGGCCAGAGGTGCTATAAGATGCCGAGGCGAAAGTGAGAGAAATCCGCAATAACTTGAGAATAGCTCAGACCAGACAAAAGAGTTATGCGGATATATGGGGAAGGGAGCTCACCTTCAATGTAGGGGACTACGTCTATCTCAATGTCACTACAGGATTCCTGTCAATATACGACGGCTAAAACCGTCGTATATAAAGCAGAAGCCGTCGTATATAGTTTATATACGACGGCAGTTGTTTATATACGACGGTTTGCGGACGTCGTATATAATTTATCGTATATATAGTTATATACGACAGGGCCGTCGTATATAACAGTATATATACGACGGCCGCTTATATACAACGGCCCGTTTCGTGGACTTGGCCCAGTGGACCAGGGCCGGCTGGGCCCTGGCTGTCGTATATAAGCCCTTATATACGACAGCCGCTGGGCCCTGGCTGTCGTATATAAGGTCTTATATACGACAGCCTGGCCCAGCCGTCGTATATAATTTAGGCTTATATACGACGGCCCTGTATAGCGGCCATTGTATATAAACTATACAGGCCATCGTATATAAGCTTTTCCATTTTTTTTAAAAAATAGAAAACGGCTAACCTGGCTCGATGGCCAGCTACACATACAAGGACAACAAAAAAACAGTTTGAGATATAAATTCACAACAAAGTGCAATAGTACACATCGATAATCACAAAGTCTGACATCCACACAAATGAAAATAAAATCACAAATCTATTGATTACTAGCCCCTCCACTACCTCCAGGAGCGAAGAAGTCATCCTGCCGCGGCGAACCTGGCGCCCTTAGCTATGGCGATGGAGTCTGAGCCTCCGTCCCTGATTCCTGCGAAACAAAGTGACATATGTACAAGTTTACAATTGTTTTTCTAGTTTCATTAGGATTCTTAGCGGTTGGGGCTTCCACTTAATGTAACTTTCTTTTTATACCTGTACTCCAGGAAACTGCTCCTGTGGTGGCGACGGCTCCAGCACGAACGGAGGTGGCTGCCACAACGGTATCTGGATTTGCTGCCCTTGCTGTCGAGCTAGCGCCTGCCATTTCAAACATTACAATTTACAAAACTAATTGAAATGCAATGTAATTAAACTATAATTGTATGTTTCTTACTTCCATTGCCGCTTGCATCTGTGCCATATAGGACACATGGTACGCCATGGCAGCCCTGTTGTTCTCTCGCTCTCTCGCCAAGGCCTCCTCCTGCCGAGCCAAGCTCTCCCGAAGCGCCATGACTTCGAGATCTCTCTCGGTGACACGGCGGCTGGAGGAGCCTGCAGCCGAAGACTGCGAGGAGCTGCCTCTCGCAGGTCGTGCCTCACTAGAGTTGACGACTCCAGAGAATATGGCAAGCCTAAAAAAACGAATCAATTCAAGGTAAAATTAAATAATCTTGAATTGAAAACAATGAAAGTAAATGAATTCACCTTCCGTGTGCTTTTCCACCTCTGCTTGCATACGCGGCTTGAGGGTCGATGTTCAGGGAGTTTTCCCAATCGAACCCTTCGCCGTGTATCCTCACAGCCTCTTGCCCATACCTAGTCTGAAAAACAATGAAATTGTGTAAGTTCAACAACATATATAGTGTCAAATAATTTCAGAGGTCATGAAACTTACCAGGCGCTCCGCTGCGTACTGACTACACTGCTCCGGCTGAGAAGGGTCAGCGTGACCTCTCCTATAGACCGCAGTAGCACTCGGTCGCACGCCGGTCTCCTTTTCCTGTGAACATATGTTAGTACGAACAATACTACATTATGAATATAATAAAAACTACCAAGAAACTTACCATCCGTTTAGCCATTCGCACAAAACCTTGGACGCCCATACCGTGCTTCCCTGAGCTCCCTATGGCATCTCGAGCCTTCTTGGACTTAGCGATGAACTCATCGCTAGCCCAATACCTGCAAAGGGCTCGGTAATCTTCAGTTCGTCCCTGTAACCAAGGGACACTAACCTGCACACATGCGTAGTTCATTAGGTGTTACTTAGCAATATTAATATGAACAATTTAAAGATTACGCAACCTACCTCTGCGTATTGCTCCTCCGTCAAGTACGTGTCGGAGGCGTCTCTGAATGACCCAAACTCGTGGTCGTGGAGCTTTAAGTAGTTGTTAACTACTTGACTCCAAGCGTTCGAAAGTATTTGCATAACAAGCTTCCGAGCGTTCACTTCAAACACGGAGCGGGCGTGATCCATCTGCTCAGCCGGGTCCTCAAGGCGGTACCTGAGCTGTAGGAAGCCAACACAGTTCGACATATACGCACATTAATATTTGAAGGAACATAAAGAATTGAAACTTCAAATATTTATGAAAGTTACTTACCCAAAAATCTGCCCACACGACTCCTTGTAGGTTGTTGTTCTCCGGATGAGGAACGCGCACGTAGTCGTCCCACGATGTAGCTGCACGTCCATCAATCGCACCGGGGTAGTGCAGACGCACTAAGTTCCCGATGCAACCCTTCAACGTCCTGTGGTGTTTCTGCCCGTCGTACGAGAGGTCCTCCCAAGAACTAAAAAGTTGTTTGTTAAGTCATTAAGTAAGATCATAGTCTTTGAGAACAAATAGAAATGAATACTTTAGTAATGTGTTACCTGTCTCCAACCGGACGAATAATTACCGGCTCTCTAGGAATAGGTGGAGGACCAACAAAGTTACTCCTCCTCATGCGTCTCCTCCGCTGCGGCACCACGTCTGGTGACCCAGAAGGCTGGTCACCGGACGTGTCCTCAGGCTGGGTGCCCTCGGGCTCGCTGGGCAGACTACCCTGGGGGTGGCTGCCGGAGGGCTGGCTACCAGAGGGCTCGCTGCCCGAGGGCACGCTGCGCTGCGTACCCGTCTCCTGAGGTGCCGCTTTGGTCTCGGACTCATAGTCCGAATCAGACTACAATGGTAAAGTAAGTAAGCTAAATTGAAAAAGTGATTTTAATAATTTTGTGCAATGTAGAAAAATTTACCTTTGTACGCTGCAAACTGACAACCCTGTCCCGCAACTCTGGACACGCACTTAACAGCTGAGTGCGTCTGCTCCCGCTGTAAGTGGAACCGTAGAAGTAGTCGTCCCTCTCCTGCGAGGGGAGGAAACCCCTCACACTCGGCGCCTTCTTCCCCTTTGAACCCTTTGAACCCTTGCTTGACGACATCCTAATCAGTTTAAAAAGTAATTACTCCTAATCAGTTTCAAAAGTAATGTAAGCGATAATTAATGTCACTTTCATTTAAAAGAACATTACTCGTAATCAGTTTCAAAATTCATCAACATCATGATCATCAACATCGCGATCTGTCGTCTTGAGCTGTTTACGTTTCCGCTTTCGCATTGTAGATGTCTCTACATCTGCAACGTCTCCTACTAAGTTATCGAGTCCTGCACCAGACTCGACGATAAAAGAGTCTGGCAACTCTTCGTCTTGGTAAACTTCTTCAATGTCTCCACTATCATGATAACCATCATCTCCAGGAGTATACAAGCGCTCACGAGGATTCACTTTATATACCACCCACCAAGTGCTAAGCTTCTTACATGGATAAGGTAGATAATACACTTGTTCCACTTGATGTGCAAGAACGTATGTATCTAAACCTCGTAAGCGTTCGTTGTGATTCACTTCCACCATGCCAAATTGATTTTATCGAGTTCCATGATTGTTATCAAACCAATCACAATCAAAGAACACCACTCAAAGTTCTTTATTGCCAGCGAAAGTAAATTCCAGAATTTTGTTAATGATTCCATAGTAATTGGTTTCTTTCCCTTGTGAGTCGATTGCTCTCGTCACAACTCCGCAATTTGATGTTGCTGCGAGAGGACGAAGAGTTTCGAATTGAGTTGTACGGAATCGGAAGCCATTTACGTCATATCGACCATAGCTTCTAACTTTCACTAATCCATAAGATAGTTGTCGTAAATCTTGATGGATGTCTGTGTTCGCTAATACATAGGCTCGAAACCAGGATAAGAAATTTGGCCCTCCATTAATTCCAGCCCGTCGCATCGTTTCTACTTGCTTTCTCGTTGGTTGATGCTTATGTTTCCAGTTTTGGTTGTGGAACTCACTGTACACACAAAACACATGCCATCGACATTAGCATACATGTATTGGTAAATACAATAATCATCATAAATGTAAGAGAAACACTTACTCGAAATATTTCTCCATGCCATCGATATTAGCATACATGTAGAGTAAAGCAGCAGTCCTTTCTCCTTCAGTAAAATCGTATGATGTGCTGCTGCCAACAGTAGTTCCCCTCGATTCAAAAATAGAGAGATCACTAACTGGTGGTTCGTCATCTACATTTTATCGCATTACCGAAGTATTGACATTGTTTTCCTCTGCAAAGTAGAAACTAGAAAAGTAACCTACTTCCTTTAAAGTAAATGCTTCGGCAATGCACCCATCAACCCTTGCTCTGTTGCCAACCATAGTTTTCAAATATCTCAAAGCTCTTTCAATATGGTACATCCATCTATATTGCACAGGACCACCAACTTTTGTTTCGAATGGAAGATGTATAAGAAGATGCTGCATTGGATTGAAGAAACCAGGAGGAAATATTTTTTCCATCTTACATAAAAGTACAGGTATCTCCTTCTCTAACTTCTCCATCATGTCTTTCGTTATTTCTTTGGCACATAACTACCTATAGAATAATGATAGCTCAGCTAACACCTTCCACACCGCATCATCCAGGTATCCCCGAAACATAACAGGTAAGAGTCTTTCCATTATTATATGATAGTCATGACACTTCAACCCAGTGAGCTTTCCCGTTTTAACATTCACGGCTCGTCTCAGACTAGCAGCATAACCATCTGCGAATTTCAAAGTTTTCAACCATTCCATAACTTGTTTCTTTTCATTAGGTCGAAGCACGAAAGAAGCACGTGGCTTACCACCGCTTTCAGAGAGCTCAAGAGTAGGTCGATTACAAATCTCGGCCAAATCCTTTCGAGCCTTTAAGTTGTCTTTCGTTTTGCCCGTGATATCCATGTACGTGCTTATGATACATTCGGCCATGTTACGCTCCTGATGCATTACATCAATATTATGCATCAGTATCAATGACTTCACATATGGTAGCTCCCAAACTCCACATACATGAGTCCAGTTGTGAACATTTCCGTAACCTATAAAGAATCCAGGGCGAGCTTCATCAGGGACTAGTGAGTCCAACACATCGGATACTTCACACCCGCTTAGGCGTTTAGGTGGTTCCTTAGTGACAACAGTATCTTTTCTGAAGACATTCCTCTGTTGCCTGAATGGGTGGTTTTGAGGAAGCCAACGCCTATGACAATCAAAGTAGCTTATCTTGCCACCGTATGTAAGTCGAAAACACTCTGTGTCAGACGCACATATGGGACACGACAAACGACCATGTGTGCTCCATCCAGAAAACATGCCGTACGCAGGGAAATCATGGACAGACCACAAATAAGCAGCTCGAAGGTTGAATTTCTGCTTCTTGTAACAGTCATACGCTTCAACTCCAATCCACAACGTTTTCAATTCTTCAATCAATGGTTTCAACATCACATTGATACGTGATCCCGGATGATCTGGTCCTGGTATAATGAGGCTAAGAAACATAAACTCGTACTTCATACAAAGAGAAGGTGGTAGGTTGTACGGAATAACAAAGACGGGCCAACAGGAGTATGGTGTGGCATTTGTACTGAAAGGTGAAAAACCATCCGTCGCTAACCCGATGCGAACATTTCTCGCATCACTAGCAAAAGCAGGATCAAAAGAGTCCAAAGACTTCCATGCATCACCGTCCGACGGATGAGTCAACACATCTTTGTTCTCACGCACACCTTCTTTGTGCCATCTCATGTGTCTGGCAGATCTTTTAGAAAGAAACAGTCGCTTCAACCGAGGTGTCACAGGCAAGTAACGCAATTGCTTATGTGCAACTTCTGTCATTACTTTATCACCATCGTCATTGACAACTTCGACAAACCTCGATTTTCCACACTTTAAACAATTCTTCTCTTTGTCATGCTCTTTCCAAAATAGCATGCAGTTATCTGGACACACGTCAATTTTTTCATATTTCATACCCAGTCCAGATAGTAATTTTTTTGAGTGATACATATCTTTGGGCAGTTTATGAGGTTGTGGAAGAGCATCGCTGATAAGTTTCATCATATCATTGTAGCAATTATTAGAGAAGAAATACTTAGATTTGATTGCCATAAATCTGGTCATAAAAGTAAGAAGAGTCATTTCAGTATGATCATGCAACACCTCTTCAGAAGCTTTCAAGAGATTAAAGAATGCATCTGCCTCATTTGTGGGCGGATCCTCCGTTTGTATATCTTGTAACATCTCATCGATCCTGTCAACACCCGGACAATCATCATCATCTACATGAACGGCTCGAGGAGCAGACTCACCGTGGAAACTCCAGACCTCATAATATGGCATGTAACCATTTTTGCACAAGTGTAATGACAATGTTGTTTTGTCCAAAAACTTAGTATTCCGGCATTTTGCACATGGACAACGAACTTTATCGGTCGTAGACAATGAGAACACTCGATCAAT
This sequence comes from Neostapfia colusana, assembly GCA_030760725.1. NCBI lineage: Eukaryota > Viridiplantae > Streptophyta > Magnoliopsida > Poales > Poaceae > Neostapfia > Neostapfia colusana. The sequence goes on along the minus strand of JASWHV010000012.1, from coordinate 6,450,447 downwards.
AAAGTCGTCTGTCCCGGCATACCACTTATCTGAGTGACCAGTTGCCTTGTTCCAACCGGTATACATCCAACTACGGTCTTCACTCATGTTTAACTCTGCAGTTTTAAGTCAAAGAATTTATAGTTAGTTTATTATTTATTTATATTACGAACCTATATCTATTGGAAAGGATAGGTCCTAAACCCACCCAAGAGTGACCGAGACGAACATGCTTATAACAAGACACGACGAGGTCTAGATTCAGACGAAATTTCGGCAGCATAACCCCGCTGTTCTCCAACTGCACGTCCAAAAATGGAGCAGCGGAGAACATTAGGGTGACGCTGTCGAAACTACGTCCAAATCTAAACCCCGCGTCTCATTATAAGCACGCCCTCTCGGTCACTCCTAGGCTGTCCAAAAAGGGACAATTCCGAACCTACACGCCTCACATGCGTAACACGTGTGAGACGGGCTGGTTCGAAACGGGTGACACATATTGTAAAGGTTTACGTCAATCTTTCATTTTTGAGTGATTTCAAAGAGAGAGAGGAAAGAACAATAGAGAGAAGGAAAGAACCATAGTTGTTAAGGCATCGCTTAAGCGTCGCTTAAGCGGTAAGGCGCCTGGGGATCGTAAGGCGTCCCATCGCCTTAGATCCCGGCGTAAGGCAGGTGAATACGGCGGCGGCGCTTGCACACAAGGGAGGCGGCGGCGGCGCCCGCGCATAGGATCTTGCGTTCATATGAGGTTGAGCGCCGGCAGATCCGAGGCAGCCGGTCAATGGAGGCCGACGAGTGCCGGCAGATCGACAGTCCCGCGGCGGAGGAGGCCGAGCGCCGAAGGATTGGCAGTTCCGCGGCAGAGTGTCAGAGGCCGAGCGCTGGCTAAGCCGCGGGGGGGGGGGGGGAGGGGGATGGGGGATCGGAGGCCGAACGCCATGGGGGGTGGGGGGGGAGGGGGGGAGGGGAGGGGGAGGGGGGTAGGGCGAGGCGGCCTAAGTTGTTCACATCGTGCTTTTGTAGACGTATACGTTACCACTAAATGGGTTGTATCGGGCCCTAAGCCCATTTATGTACATATAGTACTTTTAAACACTCAAACAATCGAAACAATAATCAATTAAACTATTAACTCATATGCATTAATCATCTAAGCAATTGACAACTCATCTAAACAAACATAATTACCATAGTTAACAAACTTATCAATTCTAAGCAATTAAAAAAACACCTAGCTAGCAATTCAAATAAACATGGGCAATAATTAAACCTAAGCATATCAATTCATCTAAAGCTAAGAAATTATCCACCTGTCGGGCGGGTGGCGGCCGGTGCGCCGGCTGTCGGGGGCGGCTGGGGCGGCGGCTGGCGGCGGGTGGCGGCCGGGGCGCCGGCTGGCGGGCGGGGGCGGCCGGGGCTTCAGCCGCTGGGGCGCCGGCTGGCGGGGGTGGCCGGGGCTGCGGCCGCTGGGGCGGCCGGGGGGGCGGCTGGGGCGGCGGAGGGGGGGGGGAGGGGGGCGGCCGGGGCGGCGGCCGGGCTCGGGTCGGCGCGGGCGTGAATGCCCGCGCCGACCCGAGCCCCCGCGGGTATATAAGCCTTATTTACGACGGCCACAACATGGGCCGTCGTAAATAAGGCTTATTTACGACAGCCTCGGTGTGGCTGTCGTATATAACTGCTATATACGACAGCCTAGGGTTGGCTGTCGTATATAACTGCTATATACGACAGCCTAGGGTTGGCTGTCGTATATAACACTTATATATGACAGCCACGTACTAAACGACGGCTGTGCTGTCGTTTATAAACTTATATACGACAGCTTCGGCTGACCGTCATATGTAAGTTTATATACGACAGCTAGCCGTCGTATGTTATACTGGCTGTCGTATGTTGCCCTGTTTCCTGTAGTGTGTGTCTCCTATCAGAGGGCTTCGTCATTTCAATGTGAAAGGGAAACTATCACCTCGGTATATTGGACCTTTCCAGATTCTAGAGAGGAAAGGCAAAGTGGCATATCAGTTGGAATTACCGGCTCACCTATTGGATGTGCACGACGTGTTCCATGTGTCACAACTCAAGAAATGCTTAAGAACACCTGAAGAGAGGTTACCAATGAATGAGATAGACGTCCGAGAGGACCTTTCGTATGCCGAACACCCGGTTAAGATTCTTGAGACATTGGAATGCATAACAAGAAACATCCCAATGTGCAAGGTGAAGTGGAAGCATCACTCGGAAGAGAAAGCCAAATGGGAGAGAGAAGACGAACTCAAGACTCTGTTTCCGGATCTATTCCACTAGAGTCACCAATCTTGAGGACGAGATTTCTTTTAGGGGGGGTAGAGTTGTAACAGCCCCAAAATATTGTAAATTCAAATTTCTATCAATTGAACGTATTGCATGTTGAAGAAAAATTCAAATCCAAACTGGAATTCAAATTTGAAGGCTGAACAGAAAAGGAAAAGGGAAATAAAAAGAAAAAGGGCCACTGGGCTGAAACCCACCCGAACCAACCCAGCAGCCCACGGCCTTTCTCCCCCTCTTCTCTCACCGATGCGCCGACCCCACCTGTCAGCACTTTCATCTCCAACCGCCGGCTCTCCTCCCGCGCCTGATCGCGCGCCGCCCGGCTGAATTCCCCTCTGCACAACGCCGCTCTGGTCCATCTAACCGGCATTACTTCATCGCAGCATCAAGCACAGGCCAGCGACGCTCACTCCGGGACGATTTGCTGCCAAGAAAACTGACACCCTCGAGCTCCGGTGAGGTCTAGCCGCCAGTCATCTTTGAAGTCTCCGAATTTCCACGTTCCGATCCATTCTGACCCTCGGTACACCCTCTAGTAACCACGGGGAAGTCTCACGACCAGAGAACTCGAAGGATCACCGACCCAAACCGCTTCTCCGTCGAGCACCGAGGAGCTACACCGTTCTTCGCCGTCGCCGAGCCGTTTCCAACCCCTTCGGGCCCGAGAAACCCCCTAGGTGAGCTTCCCCTACTTCCCCGCAGCCGATCCATGCAAAAATGTTTGAGTTCTAGCGCGTAGAGATGAAAACCGAAACTTCGCCGGCGAGATCGCCGCCGAGCGCTGCCGCGCGCGTGGGCTGGCTCGGTCCAGGACGACGTGGACCTCTGTGGCCCGTCCATTTTAAACCGTGCGGTGGAAAACAGAAGCCCACGTACCCCTTCGGTGATCTAATCTGGATTGTCCATTTAAAATCCAATGGCCCATGTTTGAAATACCGATTCCCACAGGGATTTTAACGCGCTACCCCTTGGGGTTGTGGGAAAAGAGGAGCTAGCCCCCGGATTCTTCTGTTCTACCCTCTGAGCTCTCGGTAAATTAGGCAAACACATATAAATACCAGTTCTAGCCCCTGGATAAATTGAAAATTTGGTAAACCTCTCTGTTTTGCATAGTTAGTCCCCTAAAAATTTAGAAAATAAGAAATTGGACCCCACAGTAGTATGGATTTGCACATCAGTCCCTGAAGAACATCTAGATCAGGAATTTAAACATTTGAATAGAATTTAAATTCAAAAAGGGGTGCAAACACAACAAATGCAGCTAAAATTTTTCTAGCACCTTGAAAATATTTAGGGTGATTTGAGAACTGATTTTAGGCTGGAAATGAAATCTGAAAAAGGCTACTTAATTCTGTTATTGCTGAAAATTCATTTTTAGGTATAAAATAATTCTGAAATATATGTAGAAATATATCTAAATTGTTTCAAACAATTAGGAAGCCAATAGATATTTTGTTGGGTATTTTGAGCAATATATATTCTTTGTATGTGATATTTTGCTGTTTTTAGTGCTAAAATTCATTTTTTATATAGAAAATAAATCTGAAAAATATGGAGAAATATGTATACACACTTAGTAAATGTCACATAAGGTTGTTAAATCCAAAATTTCAAGTTTAAAGTTGTGTAGGGGACCTGAAAACCAGTTTGGAGTTGGAGTATACATTTTGTGCAAAGTTGGTAGCTAAGAAGGGTAATATTCAATATAAGAATTGATTCAAATTGAAAACCTAGATTAAGTGTGCATTTAGAAATCTGAATATCAAAGTTAGAAATAATATATATGTTTAAAAGTGCATGTATGCATAGAAACAACCTATCTAGTGTGAAAGTTGGGTAAAAGCAAAGCTTAAATGTGATATATATGCACACATACACATTAGATTTTGTTTAATATGTTATAGAAAAACTAAAAAGAAGAATTGCACCCTGAGACACTCAACAGGAATATATATATATATATATATATATATATATATATATATATATATATATATATATATATATATATATATATATATATATATGTAGACTTCTGTAATTTTAGGTTAAATGAAGAAAGTGAAGCAATGTGTATGTGTGTATGACCTTCATGAGTGTGTATGTGGATCATTTCTTATGGAATGTTACTTTCTTTTGCTATGGGTATGTTGGCATGAGTAGAACCAGCCCCAGAGCCGGTTCTCACCTTCCAAGACCAAGACATTCCATTCCCGGAGCAGCAAGAAGAAGGCAAGTGTCCTTGACCACTTTGTTCCTATATTAGGATGTGTAGTTAGAATTATTTGCATTGTCAATTGAATTATGAAACCCATGCTAGGATGTTTCCTTAGATTTTCATTATCTTGCTTCCTTGTAGCCTGGGTTGGGAGTTATTTTATTATGTCATTCATTTATACTACTCATGCTTAGCCATGCTTAGGATGGGATAAATGGGATACGAGATCATCACCTTGATTATTTACCCTTGAATGGAATATTATGAATTATGTAGAGGTAGGGATCTAGGCAAGTTGGATGCTTTGGTTGGTGCTGCGTGCACGAGACTCGGGGTTGTGTTTAGTGCTTGCCTGGATCCTAAGGACCGGTTCATGGAGCACGTAACCTGGCTTTACCGTGCCAACCACATGCTGAGATGGGGCAGCCTGGCCAATTAATTAGGTGCATTTCCGACGTAGTATGGGCGTTTGGATGGTGCAAGGAATAGGTGTCAGCTGGACTACCAATGGAACTGCAAGGTTCAAGAGGGGGCCACTGCAGCGGGGGTTGGAGCCTCCTGGATGCTGTTAGGGGTGAAACCTCAGTGGGCCCACACTCATTGGGAATCCCTTTGTAAAGGACTCGTAGTGATCTCCTGGCTACATACCTCGGAAGTGTGAACGTGGTTCATGGCCACTAGCATAATGGAGGTTTTTCTAGTCCACCCGGCGACGGGGGATTAAATCACTACATGTGGGTAAAGTGGTGCAAACTCTGTAGAGTCAAAACTGTCATGATGGCCGTGCTCACGGTCAAGAGCGGCTTGGACTTATTCATGATTAGATGAGAAGGAAATGGAGGAGTTGAAGGTGCTAAGCGGGGAGCTTAACAATGGGATGGGGTGTATGGAGTTTGGGCCATTTTACTTGCATAGAAATGTAGGTGCTAAAGAAGCTAAGGAGATAGGTATAAATTGCGTAGTGCTTTAACCATGTGTTCATCATTTCCTTGCTCTAGCCTGCATGACATAACTTTCCCACACTTGCTGAGTACCAACGGTACTCAAACTTGCCTTTCGTTGGTTTTACTTGCTGCTCAGGCCAAGGAAATGATGTGGTGTACAACAACCAAGACTTTGGACCCGAAGAAGGATTCTAGGTTCACGGAGTCCCACGGGCAACGCCTGTGATGGAGCCCACAAGACTTTACTTTCGCTGTTTGTTTATTTACATGTTGTGAACATATTATCGTCCATTGAGACGCTATGTAAGACTTATTTGTATTCGAACACCTGGCTTGTAATATAATGATGCTTTACTATTTGTCCTCACATGTATGAGAAAATGATCCTGGCATACATGTGGGAATCACTTGGTTGTTCTGCGGAAAAACCGGGTGTGACATGCACTTAATGATAAAAACTTGATAGATGCTTGTTATTCTATAATTGATTTGCATTGTTCTACTTGTGATGATCTTAATAAGAAACTACAAGATGTTATGAATGAAATTTCTATATTGAACAATGCTTTATGTTCTCATGAAGTTTTGTTCCAATTGCAAACTAGAAGGAAAAACTTCATGTCAAAACTGCCTAGACTTGTCTAAGAAACTTGATGACATGAATAGGACACTATAGTGGTTTTATAGTGGGAATAAGAATCTGAACTTGCTGTTGAATTCTTCTAAATCTTGCAGTGATAAAACTGGTTTAGGTTTTAATTCCCATGCTCATGCTAAAGCACATCCACCTAAAATTGTAAAGTCATTAGGAAGTGGTTTGATTAAAACAGTTACTAAACAAAAGGAAGTGTTGTCTCATTCGGTTTCAGATAAACATGTTGTCTGCTCATCTAGACATGAACATAAAGTTAAATTTTAATGTACCTACTGTGGTAGAGATGGGCATGTCACAGATTTTTGTTATAGACTAGCTAAGCAACAGAAAAAGGAAAGAATGATTGCTAGATCACATAACAACTGTGCAAAACCTGTTGCGTATGCTGAACCGAATGTTAGTAATATGCAACCTGCTGTAATGAGTCAAAAACATGCAAAGTTTGCTTCCGAACATACTGTTTTTAGTGCTACTCATGTAACACCTCGTAGGTCAGTAGTTGGGTACAAAAATTCTCAAACTTTGGCTCATAAACCTGCTGTTTTATCTCATCCTTTGCGTATTACTTCTGCTGGTCGTCATGTGACTCAGTACTAGATTCCTAAATGCCTTTTGAGTAACCCTATATTGAGTCATCGACGTATTGCACTTCTATGTAGGTTACATGCTTGAGGAATTAGAACATTTGGATTGTGGATTCAGGATGCTCACGCTACAAGACCGGTAACAAAGAATGGTTCTTCTCCCTCTCTTTTGTGTCACATGTAAAAAATGTTACTTTCGCCGATAATTCTTCAACACCTATAATTACTAAGGGTTTGGTTAGAGTAAATAATCACTACACTTTAAAAGATGTGGCACTTGTTAAAAATTTGAAATACAACTTGCTTTCTGTTTCACAATTGCTAGATGAAAATCTGGAAATTATTTTCACTAAAAATTGATTCAAGGTTGTAGATTCAAATAGTGAGCTCATTTTAATATGTCTTGGTTTGGAAGAGTTTTTAAAGCTGATTTTGATATGTCATCCTCTAAGCATAGATGTCTAGTTGCTAATGATTCAAAAGACTTATATTTTTGTCATCGTAGACTTGGTCACGTAGGCTTTGATCATCTCACACGTGTTAGTGCTCTTGATCGCATACGTGGGCTGCCTAAGCTTAAAGAGGACAAAGAAATTGTGTGCTCTTCTTGTATACATGCTAAGATGGTTGCAGGTTCACATGCTTCTCTCACAATGACCATGACAACTAAACCGGGTCAACTTTTGCACCTTGACACCGTAGGACCTTCACGTGTTCAATCCTTCGGAGCTAAATGGTACGTTATTGTGATTGTTGATGACTATTCTAGATACTCTTGGGTTTATTTTATGGCATCTAAGAATGAAACTTTTAGTCACTTTAGAACCTTATTTCTTATATTATCAATTGATCACCCAGGATCTTTAAAAGTAATTAGAAGTGATAACGGAACCGAATTTAAAAATCAATCGTTTGATCACTTTTGTGCTGAAAATGAAATAGATCATAAATTTTCTTCTCCATATGTACCTCAACAAAATGGTGTTGCAGAGAGAAAGAACAGAACCTTAGTTGAGATGGCTAGGGCTATGCTTGATGAATATCAAACTCCTAGAAAATTTTGGGCTGATGCAATTGCAACTGCTTGTTATGTCTCAGATCGTGTTTTCTTGCGTGCTAGGCTAGGTAAAACACCATATGAACTTCGGTTTGGACATAGGCCTAGTGTCACACACTTTCGGGTCTTTGGTTGCAAATGCTTTTTTAAGAAGCATGGTAATCTTGATAAATTTGAACCTAGATCCGTTGATGGCATGTTTCTTGGTTACCCATCTCATACTAGAGGCTACAGTGTGCTTTTACATGACACTAACAAAATTATGGAGACTTGTGAGGTTTCTTTTGATGGAGCTAGCCCAGGTACTAGCTCTAATATTGCAGGACCAGACTCATATCTGCAAGGGGAGATTATTTTCATCGATGAATATGAAGAAGTGACGCTGCTGCCCTAAAATTCAGGAGCTAATGACATTGTTCCAGCTCCTGATTTTGATTCACAACCAGCACCGACGACCACCATTTCTCGTCCAGATCATCCTCAAGTCACAAGTTCCTCAATTTGTGATGAACATGAAGAAGAAGGAGTTTATGAATTGTCTACTCCCCTCCGGGTCCTCAAACGTCATCCCCCACAATAAATGATTGGAAGCTTGCACGAACGAGTCACACGGTGCAGGTTTTGTGGTCCAAACTCTCATGCTCATTCTGCATTTGTTGCTTCTTTTGAACTCAAAGATATATCACACGCACTCACTAATGAATCTTGGATTATTGCCATGCAAGAAGAGTTAGAAAATTTTGAAAGAAATAATGTTTGGAAACTTGTACCTCCACCTCAAGGTCACACTCTAATCAGAACTAAATGGGTGTTTAAAAATAAACAAAGTGAGGATGGGGTTGTGGTTAGGAATAAGGCTAGGTTGGTTGCTCAAGGTTTCACACAAGTTGAATCACTAGATTTTGATGAAACTTTTGCTCCTGTTGCTAGATTAGAAGCCATAAGAATTTTGTTAGTATTTTCTGCATCTAAAGGTTTCAAGTTATATCAAATGGATGTTAAAAGTGCTTTTATTAATGGCTACATAGATGAAGAGGTTTATGTCAAGCAACCACCGGGTTTTGAAAATCCAAATTTTCCTAATCATGTTTATAAACTGTCCAAAGCCTTGTATGGTCTTAAACAAGCCCTTAGAGCATGGTATGATAGGTTAAAAACATTCTTACTTGAAAAGGGGTTTACCATGGGCAAGGTTGATAAAACTCTTTTTGTGCTTAAGCATGGCAATGACTCATTATTTGTTCAAGTGTATGTGGATTATATTATCTTTGGTTGTGCTTCTCATGATCCTGTGTCCAAGTTTTCAGCTATGATGAGTTCAGAATTTGAGATGAGTATGATGGGAGAACAAACATACTTTGTGGGGCTGCAAATCAAGCAAACCAAGGAGGGTACTTTTGTGCATCAAACAAAGTATACAAGAGACCTTCTTAAGCGCTTCAACATGGACAAAAGCAAGTCTCTTCGAACACCAATGGGTACAGCAACGAAACTTGAACTTGATGAAGATGGTGAACCCGTGGATAAAAAAGAATATAGAAGTATGATTGGATCACTTTTGTACCTCACAGCATCAAGACCGGATATACAATTCAGCGTATATCTTTGTGCACGATTTCAAGCTTCCCCACGTGCTTCACATCGTCAAGCCGTTAAAAGAATTCTCAGGTACTTACATGGAACTCAAGAATTTAGGATTTTTCTTCCTTCTTCCTGAACCATTACTTTGAAAGCTTTTTTGGATGCTGATTTTGGGGGTTGTAGAATTGATAGAAAAAGTACTTCGGGTGTGTAACACCCTGATTAGCAAAAAAAACCTAACCCACCCCCGCCCCACTCACCCTACTCTCGCCAAGCCCCCCCCCCCCGAACAAACCGCCGCTTGCCTCCTTCCTCTGCTCCCCCGACGCCTCTCCTTCCCGACCACCCCCCGGCTGCACCCCTCCCGCCGTCCTCTCCCCGCTCGCGCTCGCCCGCTCAAGCCATCACCCCCGCCGGTCTCCGTCTGTGCCTCCTCCGTCCCGGCACAGAGTGCTGCGCGCCCCTCCCGCCGGGACTCGGCCTGCCCGCCACTCCCCTTCCTCGCTTCACACCGCCGTGCCGCTCCTCGCACGCCCCCGCAGACCCTGCTCTCCCCACCGCCCAGCAGCTCTCCCCCACCGCCACTGCCCCTCGGGCTCCATCGCCGCGCCCTCCCTGATCGCAACCTCTTCCGAGCCCTCACCGCCTCGTCCTGCCTCTTCCCCATCACCGCCGCCCGCGCCTGCCGCTCCTGGCTCCACGCCGAGCCCCGCTCCCGGCCGCCACCCTACGATAACTGCCCGCCCCCAAGCCCTTTCGGCCCAGCAGCCTCCCGCCTCGCCGTCCACGTCAATGATGTCGGGTCCTCCTGCTCGGTTTACCTCGCCTCGTGCTGCCGCCCACTCGCCCCCGCCTCTGCTTATACATTCGGCAAGAACAAGGACAAAAGGAGGGGCCTCGGCAACCCAAGGAGAAGGTCACCCCCGTGCAGCTTGCCTTCCTGGCGCGTGCTTCGTGGCCGCCACCCCTACGAGGTGACGCCCTTCCTGCCCTTCCCTGACCGCTCCCCTCCTCACAAGGTTCACGCACAACCTTTAATCTCAGCATTTTGCCTGATGTTGGATGTTCACGCAGATGCGGCAGCTCAAGAGCGAGGTCGTTGCTGTTCGAGATGGGTTGTGTCCTCGTCAAAGGCTGCCGCCTGCTCCGCCCTCTTTCCGCCAGCCACCGAGGCCCAGCAGCTGGAGAAGTTGCCGAAGCAGCAGCATCAGGAGAAGTTTACGCTCCTCGCCGTCAACCGCAGTGACTTCAACGAGGTTATCATGGTCATCGACTCGCCCGCCAGTGCTACAGCCGTGTGCGCGCCACGCCTGCAGCTGATCTTGAGGATGCTTCACTTGAGAACACTCAGGTTAAATTTTCCGGGCATGTTATGCCATACATTGGTGTTGTTTGCTTGGAGGCTATATTGTTTGGTTACCATCATGGTGTGGTCAACGGAGCCCTTGAACATCTCGCTAAAGATCTTGGGATGGCTGAAAATACTGTCTTGCAAGGATTGGTGGCTAGCACAACCCTAGCTGGTGCAATAGTAGGTTCTTTTAGTGGAGGGCCTTTGGCTGAAAAATTTGACAGAACAAGGACATTCACCCTGGATGCAGTCCTGCTTGCTGTCGGTGCATTCTTGAGTGCAACAGCTCAAGATGTCCGCTCAACGGCTGCTCCTTCTCTCGTGATGCCTCAATGCTCGCCATCAAGTCCACCAAGAAGCTCGGTGCTGTCATGCTTGATACGGTTGGTCCAGAGCTGCAGGTGGTTAATGCTAGGGAAATCTCGATCTCCCTTGAAGAGAATGGAAAGCTGGTCCTCCGACCTCGCCGAGGACAAGAAGCCTCAAACACTTGTTGCCCATCAACTTCTCCGACCTTGCCAAGTCTGTAAAACCAGGTGCCACAATATTGTTGGTCAATACTTGTTCACTGGCAGCGAGACTACTTCAGTTTAGTTGGAGGTTTCTGAAATCAAAGGAGATGATGTGGTTTGTGCTATCAAGAACACAACTACTCTGGATGGTTCAATGTTCTTGCACTGTTCCCAGATTCATATTGACTTACCCGCACTATCTGATGAGGACAAGGACGTTATCAAAAGATGAGGTGCTCCTTCGCAAGCTTCTGTCCCCGCCGCCTTCCTCTCAGGTTGTCGGAAAGCTCTTCCAGAAGTTCCCTGGCAGAAATTGGCGTTGGAACCCCAACTCCGACAAGCTCCGAACGCGTCTCAGACCCGAAGAACACGCAGGAAGGACATCCTAACGACGATCCCGACAACGCCCAAAGAACGTCGCCGCTCCTCCACGTCGCGAGCCATCTTCCTCTCTTTCCGTGCCGCACAAACCCTCTATGGTATGCGTGTACAAGTGACGATTAAGAAACAACACGAAGACTTTGAAGATCAAGAGTTTAACCAGTGGACTGAGCAACTATATTACAAAAAGGCAAGTGTCCTTGACCACTTTGCACCTAAGCTAGAATGTGTAGCTAGAATTATTTGCATTATCAATTTAACTATGAAACCCATGCTAGGATTTTCCCTAGATTTTCATTATCTGTTTCCTTGTAGCCTGCGTTGGGAGTTATTCATTACGATATTTATTTATTAATGCTTAGCCATGCTTAGAGTGGGATATGAGATCACCACCTTGAATTATTTAGCCTTGAATGGAATAATATGAATTATGCTATAGAGAGGAATCTACGCAAGCTGGATGCTTTGGATGGTGCTGCGTGCACGGGATTCGGGTTTGTGTTTAGTGCTTGCCTGGGTTCTAAGGACCGGTTCATGGAGCATGTAACCTGGCTTTACCGTGCCAACCACATGCTGAGATGGGGCAGCTTGGCCAATTAATTAGGTGTATTTCTGATGTAGTGTGGGTGTTTGGATGGTACGGAGAATAGGTGTCAGCTGGACTACCATAGGAACTGCAAGGCTCAAGAGGGGGCCACTGCAGCGGGGGTTGGAGCCTCCTGGATGCTGTTAGGGGTGAAACCTCAGTGGGCTCATACTCATCGGGAATCCCTCTGTAAAGGCCTCGTAGTGATCTCCTGGCTACACACCTGGGACTGTGAAATGTGGCTATCTACCGCAGGCAAAACAGAGGTTCTTAGTCCACCCGACAACGGGGGATGAAATCACTACATGTGGGTACAATAGTGCAAACTCTACAGAGTCAAAAATTGTCATGACAGCTGTGCTCACGGTCAAGAGCAGCTTGGACTTATTCATGATTAGAGGATGATGAATTGGGAAGTTGAGGATGTTAAGCGGGGAGCTTAACATTGGAAATAAAGTTATGGTTACTTGATATTGATGATGGGTTAGGGGATTGGGACCATTTCACTTATGTAGTAATGTAGGTGCTTAATAAGCTAAGGTGATAGGTATTAATTGCGTAGTGCTTTAACCACGAGTTCAATCTTTCCTTGTTCTAGCATGCATGACATTCATTTCCCACACTTGCTGAGTACTTTATGTACTCATGCGTTTTTCTTTTTCTTTTATTATAAATGTTGCTCGGTGAAAAGAGGATCAGATGAAGACGGTGTGAAGGTCACGTTGCCGTCAGTCAATTTGCCCTGTGGACGGCCCTACAAGTTTTTTCTCTTTCGCTGATAGTTGAAACTCATTTAAGGTATAAATGACATTTATATTCGATATAGCTGTTTATCACTAATTGTCCTACATGTATGATTAAACCGATCCTGGCATACATGTAGATTGCGGCCGGGTTTTATTTTATATAAAACCAGGCGTGACAGAATGGTATCAGAGCAATATATTGACTCCAGGCACGTGACCTTAGTTGAAAGGGCTCGTAAGACTTCCTTTTGACCTCACTTATGAAGATGAAGACTCAACTCAACCAACAAGAGCTTCAAGATCAACGTGTGAAGATAACTCGAAGCGAGAAGTAGATTGCTTGAAGATTAGTATATGACATTCGCTTAGGTTCCAAAGTTGTTCAGCGAGTGAAGCTCATGTCTTGCTCATAACGAATTAGAAACACGTTTGAAAACAGGAAAACTAAAAAAATAATATTATTTTTCTATTTAAGGGGGGTAGACATCACGTTCCAACACCTCCGTTAAGATTGGATTCGATAAACACTTGGCCGACAAAGTCAATGAAGAAGAAACAATTACTAAGAAGATGCTCGACCAACAAAACAGCAAAGCTTTGAGGATGTTCATGGAGCCAATGACTTTGTGTAAGGTGCATCAAGTTTACTAGAATCAAAACTCCCTTGATCGTATCTAAATCATCGTTTGACTTGCCTATTACCATAGACGCGTATAACCCCGTATAGGACTTCGTCCTGACAAAACGAGGCTCTCTATATTGTCAATCGCAAGGAAAAACTTCTCCCGTCAACAAAACTCCCGAAGCCTAGCTCACTAGAATCTCGGGGTGAGATTCCATTTAAGGGGGGGGGGGGTAGTATTGTAACACCCTGATTAGCAAAAAAGAAACATAACCCACCCCGCCCCACTCACCCCAATCTCGCCGAGCCCCCCCTGAACAAACCGTCACTCGCCTCCTTCCTCTGCTCCCCTGCCGCCTCTCCTTCCTGATCCCCCCCCCCCCGCTGCACCCCTCCCGCCACCCTCTCCCGCCTTACGCCTGCCCGCTCGAGGTCTCACCCCCACGGGTCTTCACCCGCACCTCCTCCGTCCCGGCGTCGAGTGCTGCGTGCCCCTCCCGCCGGCACTCGACCTGCCCGCCGCTCCCCTTCCTCGCTTCACACCGCCATTCCGCTCCTCGCACACCCCTGCAGACCCCACCCTCCCCACCGCCCAGCAGCTCTCCCCCACCACCACTGCCCCTCGTGCTCCACCGCTGCGCCATCCCCGATCGCGCCCTCTCTCGAGCCCTCACCGCCTCGTCCCGCCTCTTCCCCATCACCACCGCCCGCGCCTGCCGCTCCTGGCTCCACGTCGAGCGCCGCTCCCAGCCGCCACCCTATGATAACCGCCCGCCCCCGTGTGAAACCCTCATTTTTGGTTTCTGCATGTATTCATGTTTCATGTAGAGAAAACATTTTAAAAGAAGTGGGAACAGAGAAAGAATAAAAAAGATAGCCAAAAAGAGCCGAATCCAAATCACCAAGAGTGCCGAAGACAACTCTCGTGGCCCGCTGGCCACGTGGCGTGTTCGGAGCTCATCCCGGCGAAGCGGGGAGAGGTCCGCTGCTAAACTGGCTACGTGGCAGGCTCGGGGCTCATCTCCGCAAAGGGGGAGAGGTCCGACCCTGTGGGACACGTGTTGCCCCCGGAGCTAGCCTCTGCGAAGAAGCAAGGCCAGCCGCAGGACACGTGTCACCTTCGGAGCTAGTCACAGCGGAAATCAGAGGACCAGTCGCGCGGGATACGTGTCGATCTCGGAGCTCACCTCCGAGAGGTCCGGTTCTATTGGACACGTGTCGCCACCAGAGATTATCTCCGGGGGTCCGACACTGTTGGACACGTGTCAACCTCGGAGCTCGTCTCTGAGGAAAAAGGGAGTCCGGCGCTACTTGACGCGTGGCATTCACGGAGCTCGCCTCCGAAGAGAGGGAGGTCCGAAATGGATACGTGGCACACCTGGAGCCACCTCCAAAGAGAGGGAAGGTCCGGCACTGACACGTGGCGTGCGCAGAGCCACCTTCGAATAGGAGAGGAGGTCCCGACCGCCAGGATACGTGGCGCACGCGGAGCTCACCTCCGAAGGAGAAGGGAGGTCTCGCTCGCTTGACACGAGGCACAACCGGAGCTCGTCTCTGCGGAAAAGGGGAGACCAGGCCCCGGTGGACACGTGGAGCTTCCGGAGCCCATCACCAGTGCAGAAACGAGTTCTGGAACGGTTTTGGATTCTGTACGCATGGAAATACCGGTACGGAGAAGAAACCGACCTGAATTCCACTATGATACCGCACCAAATCAACTAAAGATAAGTTGTTAAGATTCAACGATAATCTGAATAGGACTCTTATTCGAAATACAATCAGATTAGGACTCTTCTTCTCCCGATTATAAATAGAACCCAGAACCCTTGGCTGAAAACACGAACTTCTTTTCCAACTCCTGAGCCGACGACTTAGAAGCCCTAGCGCCAACTCGCCGAGTAAAGCCCATCGCCGGAGTTCGGTCGAGAGAGAGAGATCGCCGGAAGAGAGCCCCAACGATCTGTCTGACCAGAGAAGGACCTCGAGACCAAGAAGAACGTAAGGTAGGTTTCCCATATCACCTTACGACGTCATCGTGTTTTCTTTGCGTCTGTTCTTCGATTCCTTTCGAACAGAAGCTTTCTCGTGGACAGATCACTTGTTGATCGGGTTGATCTAAGGACAAGATCATCGCCACATCCACATTTGATCCGGACACCTCTGTTCATCGTAAAACCATGCAAGCCATGCGAGAACACATACAAACTGATCTGATAAAAACTGATCATAGGATAGCAAGCATATGCATCATCGCATCTAGTTAAAGTTTATGCATGATATTGATTGCTGTGAATCTTGTATGTGCGTGATCATGTATAGAAGGACAATCTCAGGGAGCTGTATACAACGAGCTGCAACAACAAGGTTTCGAGATCCAAGAGCAACCGGAACCGCAAGAACAAGGTAAGTGCCCCTTGACCATATTGATCCTATGTTTTGGGAAACTATTTTGTTTTGCGAAAAGGTGTGTGTGCTGAGTCAGACATGATGGGAAACCCTTTTATAGGAGTTTACTAGCTTTGGTTAAACCACCCTTGTCGCCAGGGAAGTCTATGAGTCGGGTATGGTTTTACTTTTAAGCTTCGCTGAGTCCATGAGATTGGGAAGCGAGATAGATGTGTCTAGCTAACTGCACTCGTAATGATAATGAGAAACTGATGTTAATGAACATGGATCGGAGGGAGATCTAGGCAAGACTGGGTTTGTGAATGAGGTGGCATGAGATGGTGGTTTACTTGCCGTAGATCTAAGTACCGGTTCATGCGAGCACATGCCAGGATAACAGTGCCACCGCAAGGACAAGTATGGGTGCGGCTTAGCTGACTAATTAGGTAAGTTGCTAGATTGTTATGGTCCGTGGAAGGCGCGGGGAATGGGAGTTGAGTGAGGACTGCCCTGGGAACTGCATGGCACAAGAGGGGGCCCGTGGGTTGGAGAATTGGAGATTCTAGCCTGCCGGTGAAACCTTAGTGAGTCCATACATCTAGTGTGAGATGCTTAGTGTGAGTCGTGGGACGTCTCAAAACGTTGTCCATACCTACACATAAGTAAAAAAGAGGTGTGAGATGCCTCGGCACTTGTTAACATCCTCATATGGGCTAATATATACAGTCCAACCCACCTTGATGCATATAGTTAAGGGGATCTATCTAACCCTCTAACCTTCTATTCTATTTCGTTCTCTCTCACAGATGGTGAGAGGAAACGCCGGCCGAATGAATGTCCGTGACAACCAAGAGGGTGTCCACGATGAAGTTCCTGTTAACCCCGGAGCTGGTGAGAACAACATGGAACGGTTGATGGCCATGCAGAATCAACTTATGCAAACCATGATCTAAACTTTGGATCTGTTGCAGGCCAACAACAACAACCCTGTTCCGGCACCACCGCCACCATCACCGCCGGCTCATAACAGGCTGGGAGAGTTCATGAGGACTCGACCACCCACCTTTGCTCAAGATAACAACCCCATGGAGGCCGACGGCTGGTTGAAATCCATGGAGAAGAAGCTTGCCATAGTGCAGTGCAATGACCGAGAGAAGGTTCTTTTTGCGTCGCACCAACTTATGGGAGCTGCCGCTGACTGGTGGGATGTCCTATGTAACGCTCATGTCGACCCGGAGACGATCACTTGGACTGAGTTCAAGGAGAGTTTCCGCTCTCATTACATCCCTGCTGGTGTAATGATGCTCAAGAGACAGGAGTTTGAAGGTCTCCGCCAAGGACAGAGAAGCGTGAATGAGTATCTCAACAAGTTCACACAACTGTCCCGGTATGCCCCCGAAGATGTCAACTCAGACCAGAGGAAGCAATACCTGTTCATGAGAGGGTTGAACAATGAGATTCAGGTTCAGCTCCTCAACAATGACTACGCAAGCTTTCAGAAGCTGGTTGACAAGGCTATAGTAGTCGAAAGTAAGATCTGAGAGATCGAGCGAGAGTGCAAGAGGAAGATGCCATACCAGCCTCAAGGGAGCAATGTAAGACCTCGGTACATGCCCCCGGCCACACCGCAGTATGGATCGACCGCTCCTGCGTATCGCCCTAGCCAGCCACCACAGCAATGACCCGTTGCACAAGCACCTCATGTGCCCTTGCCTCCTGTGCCCTGACCCAACATGGGCGCTCCTGTTCAAAATCCCCGCCCCAACGTACCTGCTGCCGTAGGCTACAGGGCATGCTTTGCATGCGGGGAAACAAGACACTTCGCGAGCCAGTGCCCAAGGAGAGGCCCTGGACAGCAAGGCAACATGCCCAAGCAGAACCCGCGACCGAACGGAGGGGACAATTAAGGAAACCGTGGACAGCAGAACTATGCTCGCGGCAACGTGAACCATGTCTCTGCTGAGGAAGCACAACAGGCTAAGGACGTTGTAATTGGTATGTTCTTTGCCAACTCCAACCCAGCCACCATCTTATTTGATTCTGGAGCATCACATTCTTTCATATCATCCAAGTATATTGCCAAGCATAATCTACCCATATCACACTTAAAATGCGCTATGTTAGTTAATTCTCCCAGTGGAGAGATGAGGACTAATATAGTATGTCCGAAAGCAAGCCTTAAAATAAGGGGGGGGGGGTAGACTTCCTTGCCAACCTCATTGTCTTGGATTCCCAAGGGATTGACATAATACTCGGGATGGATTGGTTAAGCAAGCACAACGGGGTAATCCAATGTGCTGAAAGAAGCGTGCAGTTGACAAATGAGCACGGTATACGTGTCGAGTTTGAGTCAGCCCAACAAACAACCAAAAAGGCAATCTTGAACCACGTCGAAGGAGCAACATTGGACAACATTCCAGTGGTTCAAGAATTCTTGGACGTGTTCCTGGAAGAGCTTCCAGGTATGCCACCTAATCGGGACATTGAGTTTGCCATTGATTTGGTACCCGGAACTGCACCCATAGCAAAGAGACCCTATAGGATGCCCGTCAATGAACTGGTGGAACTCAAGAAGCAAATTCAGGAGCAGTTGGAGAAGGGTTTTATACGTCCAAGCTCGTCACCATGGGGAGCCCCCATGCTCTTCATAGACAAGAAGGATGGAACCCAAAGGATGTGTGTGGACTATAGGTCTCTCAACAAGGTGACAATCAAGAACAAATACTCTCTGCCCCGTATAGAGGACCTATTCGACCAAATGACAGGAGCCCGAGAGTTCTCCAAGATTGATCTTCGGTCGGGATACTTCCAACTGAATATAAAGCCCTCCGATATACCCAAGACTGCCTTTCGAACACGGTATGGTTCGTATGAATATACCGTCATGTCTTTTGGGTTAACAAATGCACCCGCATACTTCATGTACCTCATGAACAAAGTTTTCATGGAGTACTTGGATAAGTTCGTCGTGGTTTTCATCGACGATATTATGGTGTAGTCAAAAAGTGAGGAGGAGCATCAAGAACATTTGAAATTGACCTTGCAGAAAATGCGTGAGCATCAATTGTATGCCAAGTTTAACAAGTGTCAATTTTGACTAAAGGAAATATCGTTCCTAGGCTACGTTATCTCCGAGGAAGGGGTATCGGTTGATCCCGAAAAAGTGGGAGATGTTCTGAAGTGGAACAACCCGCAAAATGTGAGGAAGTTTCGGAGTTTCCTTGGGTGGCTGGATACTACCGACGCTTCATTATGGACTTCTCTAAGATAGAAAAGCCTATGACGGAGTTGCTAACGAAGGGAAAAGCCTTTCAATGAACACCAGCATGCCAAGAAAGTTTTGAGTAACTCAAGAAAAGGCTAACCACAGCGCCGGTTTTGGTATTACCGGACGTGAGCAAGAGCTTTGACATATATTGTGACGCATCCAGACAAGGGCTCGGATGTGTGCTCATGCAAGAAGTACAAGTGGTAGCCTATGCCTCACGACAATTAAAGAAGCACGAGCTTAATTAACCTACACATGACTTGGAGCTAGCAGCTGTAGTGCATGCATTGAAGATTTGGAGACATTATATCCTTGGTCATCGATGTGAGATCTATACGGATCATAAAAGCCCCAAGTACATATTTACACAAACGGACTTGAATTTGAGGCAACGTCGATGGTTGGAACTCATCAAGGATTACGATGTTGGAATCAACTACCACCCTGGGAGGGCCAATGTAGTAGCCAATGCGTTGAGCCGGAAGGGAGCATGTCACAAACTCACGGTTCGGGTGCTACCACCCGAACTACGTATGGAGTTCGAACGGTTACACCTCGGATTCTTAAACAACATGGGAGTGATGGAGATCCACTCTTCATTGGAGCAAGAGATAATAGATGGCTAAGCAACGGATGAGGAGATCAAGGAGATCAAGGAAAGGATCCGACAAGGAATAGAGAAGGATTTCAAAGAAGACGAGAAGGGTACGCTTTGGCTAGGAAAAAGGATTTGTGTGCCTAACGTGAAGCACATCCACGACGTGATATTAAAAGAGGCGCATGATTCACCCTATTCCATACATTCCGGAAGAACCAAAATGTACAAGGACTTGAAGACTTGTTATTGGTGGATGGTATGAAAAGGGATATAGCCAAATACGTCGCCCTATGTGACACATACCAACGGGTGAAGGCCGAAAATCAGAGACCCGCTGGATTGTTGCAACCCTTGAAGGTACCCGAGTGGAAGTGGGAGGACGTCAGTATGGATTTCATCGTTGGATTGCCACGTACTAAGTCGGGTTATGACTCCATCTGGGTTATCATGGACCGATTGACGATAACCGCCCATTTTCTCCATATAAGGGCCAAGTACAACGTTGCACAATTAGCCGAGTTGTACATGGAGCAGATCGTGTGCCGTCATGGAGTCCCGAGGAGGATAGTCTAAGATCGAGATTCTCAGTTTACCTCTAGATTCTGGAGGAAGCTGTAGAAAGCTATGGGTACACGACTAGATTTTAGCTCCGCCTATCACCCACAAACCGATGGACAAACCGAAAGGACAAACCAAATTTTGGAGGACATGTTGAGAGCTTGCACCTTGAAACGTGGGCGTAGTATGGATAGGAGTTTACCATACGCCGAATTCTCCTATAACAACAGCTATCAAGCTAGCTTGAAGATGTCGCCTTTCGAAGCATTGTATGGTAGACGGTGTAGAACGTCGCTGTTTAGGAATGAGACCGGAGAGAACCAGGTGTTTGGACCCGAAGTGCTACAAGAAGCTGAAAAGCAAGTCCAAACGATACGGGAGAACTTAAAGGCTGCTCAGTCATGACAGAAAGGCTATGCGGACAATAGGCGAAGGAAGTTGACCTTTGAAGTAGGAGACTTCGTGTGGCTGACCGGAATCCGCTCATCCAGGATCGCAGAGGGTGGTGCCGTACGATGCGACACCCGATAGCACATGTCATAAGGACACAATATATTACATGGGAAAAACAACTGAACTGTACAAACCGGTACAAACTTCAGTTACAAACTATTGTTTATATTACACAGCGGAAGTCTAAATTATACAACTCACGCCGCCTATCTAGCAAAAGTCGGTTGCCCCGCCCTAGGGCATCCCACACTAGCTGCACGTCTCAGCTCAGCGCGGCGTGTACGGCTCCCACTCAGCCGTAGTCCCTGACGGAGGGTAACCCTCGCCGGTGGACTCGTAACCCGAGTCCGTGGGTGGCTCCTCACCTGAAAAACACTTAAGCAGCAACAGTGAGCACGATGGCTCAACAAGACTTAACCAACTCACCTAGGCATGAAACTCTACATGAGGTGTACAATGAACATAAGATAGTAACAATGCATCAAATGGACACGCCTACAAGTTCATCCTTAGTTCCTCTTTTAGCCACAAGTTAACAGTTCGGGAATCTGAAATTTAATAAGCAATATTTGGTGGCACACATGTAGCAGTACAATTATATCATAACAGCAATATTGAATAATCACATTTCATTCATTAGCCTACGTCACGACTCAGTGACCAAGTGGTACTCTTCACCGCGAGGGACGGCGAATCGACTCGATATACACCTGCAGGGACACCCAAAGAGCACGTCACGTACGCCCACCCGTGGAGCTGCACAGCACGCTCACTCGATGCCATACGGGATAACCTTTCACCCAACAGCTCGAACGTCAAACCGGTCGCACCGAAACAGACAGGAGGTTCCCTACACGGAGCATCTCTCTATGCCCGTTAGTGGATTTCCACCTTGCTGCCCTCAACCTACACCTATAAATAGGTGTGCTATGCCTCGACGCCCAGAGGTTTATGTTACCTCGGTTTATCGGGGCCCATATATCCGATATGCCTTCGGTACATTCAAACTTGATCAGCGTGGGCCGCACACGGATCGGTCCTCAATCGACATGGACAGGGCTGCGCACACAAGACTCCCTCTTGCTGCGCCCTAGCCCCTGCCACGTCTCATTTTTATTACTAAGGTGATCTCACATCACTCGAACCAATCCCGTGTGCCCCAAGCCTAACTCGCGAGTAGATTCCAACTACTCGACTTGTACCGAAGTCCTATGAATCATTGAGCATAGTCTGTCTACTCGAGGTCTTAGACACTACCCTCACTCTTATGGGAAAATTCTGGTTATGCAATTGGGGTTTCCTACATCCTACACCTAATGCACATTCATACTCCATACGAAACATGTAAACAAAGCAAAACTTATAAAAGGGTTAATGAAAACCGGGGCTTGCCTTGTTGCTGCTGGTCAGTGGTTAGGTCTTCGTCCGGAAGAAGGAAGTAGAGCACTTCCGGAGTCTCCTCACTACACATTAATGAATATGCACATAAGTTTAATTGTAAAGATTCTGCTACAAGCTCTACTTAACAAGTTCTCAAAAACTGGAATTCTGTTTAAGAATTTAAAATGAAACTGGGGCTAGTGGTTTGGGTTTGGACCTAAGCACATGATTAAGGGCTAAGTGGTTTTCCCCCTCTTCTATATTGGTCATCTCAAGTGGTTAAACAGAACAGGGGTGATCCAGAGCTCCAATGGAGCTGAGAATTTTCATGTGAGTTCCTTGTCACAAGGAAGTCCTCTGGACCAACAATTAGCACTTTTCATTGAGTGGTTTGTTCAGAATAATTTTCTAAGCAATTAAGCAAAGAAGAATTAATTCTGAGATAACACCCATGTTCATGCCAAACGTAGTGAACTACAATTTCAATTATAGCTCATAGAGTTTGCATGAATTTTCCTAGCATTTTTGGAGCTAAGATTTCCCCAGAACTGAATTTCCAAGTTTTGGAAATTCTCTGAAAATGGTTCTGTATTCAATTGAACACAACACCTTCAAATCTGAATTGCCCTGATCAAATCAACTCCAAATGGTCTGAAACGTTTACAGGGGTTCACTAACATCCTAAAGGATATTCTGGCAAAATTTGAGGAGTTTTGGATGAACCAAACTCCCTCTAAAATTCTTTTGCTGAAAACGTTTAAAGCATTTTCCAGAATTAAATAATGGGTTTCATACAAATTGGGTTGCGTATATGGATAGAGCTATGCAAGATGAATTCAACCCAATTTGAATCACTAAATTTGGAGCTTCCTAGCAAAAGATATGAGGTTCTAAAGTTTGGGGAAATTCTGGAATTTGAATTAACCGGGAAAAGTTCAAATACCTGACAGCGGGTCTGGCCCACACGTGTCACCCCCTCGGCTACACCACACAGGGCCACAGGACTGTTCTCCGCATTGTCACAGATGATCTGGTGCAACAGAAAATCCCAACACTGTTTCCTGGGTGACTGACGAGCGGGCCCGGCCAACTCGTCTTCTTCCTCGCGCTCCTGCTCCCGCGCGCCGCCGGGCTCGCCGGAGCCGCGCTGATCCTTGCCGTCCGGCAGCTCCCACGCTCTCCCTCGCCGCCAGGGCCTAGTTCCACATGCTGAACACGCTGGAACCCTCTCCCCCGACCGGCGGTGGCTCTAACCTAGCCGGCGACGGTGCAGCGGCTCGGTACGAGTTCGGCGATGTCGCCCGGCCGCTCTAGCCCGCCAAAACCTCGGTGAAAGGGCTCTACAGTACCGCTGTGGCATGCTGAGCATGAATATAAGCTCGGTTGGCCATGGAAATGGCAGGAGTTACGTGCTCACTGTCGACCTAGGCCCGATATCGGCTGTGCCCCAAAAATTTCGAAGAACCGTAACCCTAGCCCATGGTTCTCGCTGGTTTTTGATCCCAGGTGGTCGTGTGCCAGTGCAGAACGTGTGTGTAGCTCGGAATCCCTGGTGGTGATCTACCCACTCCGAATTTCCGCGTTTTGCACCAGTCGGTACTTTGAACACCGAATGACTGAACGGGCAAATACTACCCCGACAAAGCACGAGAGGAGGAACGATCGGCACGAGCGTGTCATGCACCTTGGAGCGGAACATTCTTGTATAGCTCGCCGGGCACGAAATGGGTCCTAGCCCTCAGACGGCGGGGATCAGAGGAGGTCGGCGTTCTGTTCTTGCGCGGAACAGAGAAAGGAGCTCGGGGTGTGGTCATTCTCACTCGGGAAACGGAAGGAGGGGTGGCGTAGCGTGTGCGCTGGCCTTTGAGCTGTGATTTTTGCACCGTGAGGTAGCCGTTCCACCGCTTCTGGCGGTCGGGGCGCCGGTGCAATCGCGCTGGCGCGCGCGCGAGGCTTCGGCCGAGGGAAAAAAATCACCCGAGGGAAACTTCAGACTGAAGTCTGCTGACATGTGAGCCTCCCCTCTAATTCCTTTTCCAATTCTTTTCATTTCTGTTGGTACTCAAATATTCCTAGCTACTCACAATTTAATGTGAGACTTAGCCCCCAAGTGTTGGTTTGAATTTGAGTTCTCAAATTTGAACTTTGTTTGGCTAAGTTTGCTTCATGTTTAAACTGAAATTCAAATTCAGTTTTGAATTCTTGCAAATTTAGCTCTTGACAAAATGAACTCCAATGGGGATGAAAATTGGTGGGCTAACTCAGAAAAATGTGCTGAGTTTGAATATGAAGCTAACTTTTGAATTTAAGTGATAAAAGTTGCTGCAATTTGAATTTACATTCAAATTGGCCTCTTTTTCAAATGCCTCCAAAAGTGCCTCAAAAAGTGTTGGATTTGCATGAAACTTGGCCTGAACCTTCCCAAGACTTTTTAAGTTCTAGGGGTGAGCTCAACCTCTCATGTTCATGTGAAGACCTCCTACTTTGTGAAAGTTAAGGCTTTCCCCTCTAATCACTCTTTTGATGGAGGTTGCTTGCTCTTCCCAATTCTTCACAAGATATCCACAACCAAAAACTGTGGTGTTGTGAGGTGATGAAAAGTTTTTGTAAGTCCCTTTTCTTTGGCTTTTACACTTCGTATACCTTAAGGTATCGCCTATCCGAGGCCAACGACGTTTCAACGTCAAAGGCAAGCTAGCACCTTGCTACATCGGACCATTTAAAATTTTGGACAAGCGAGGAGAAGTAGCCTATCAACTAGAGCTCCCAACATATCTCTCCGACGTACATCACGTGTTTCATGTGTCCCAGCACAAGAAGTGCTTGAGAGTACCAGAGGAGCAAGTACCAATGGAAGAGCTTGAACTTCAGGAGGACCTGACTTATGCGGAGAACCCTGTCCAAATTTTGAACATAAGGGAAAGGGTCACAAGGAACAAAGTAATCCGATGGTGCAAGGTACAATGGAGCCATCACACCGAAGCCGAAGCCACATGGGAGCGTGAAGAAGACATCAAGGCAGAATCCCTCATCTATTCTCTACTAAGAATCTCGAGGGCGAGATTCAATTTAAGGGGGGTAGATTTGTGACACCCTCATTTTTGGTTTCTGCATGTATTCATGTTTCATGTAGAGAAAACATTTTAAAAGAAGTGGGAACAGAGAAAGAAAAAAAGATAGCCAAAAAGTGCCGAAGACAACTCTCGCGGCCCGCTGGCCACGTGGCGTGTTCGGAGCTCATCCCTGCGAAGTGGGGAGAGGTCCGCCGCTAAACTGGCTACGTGGCAGGGTCGAGGCTCATCTCCGCAAAGGAGGAGAGGTCCGACCCTGTGGTGTTGCCCCCGGAGCTAGCCTCTGCGAAGAAGCAAGGCCAGCCGCAGGACACGTGTCACCTTTGGAGCTAGTCACCGCGGAAATCAGAGGACCAGTCGCGCGGGATACGTGTCGATCTCGGAGCTCACCTCCGAGAGGTCCGGTTCTATTGGACACGTGTCGCCACCGGAGCTTATCTCCGGGAGGTCCGGCACTGTTGGACACGTGTCAACCTCGGAGCTCGTCTCTGAGGAAAAAGGGAGTCCGGCGTTACTTGATGCGTGGCATTCACGGAGCTCACCTCCGAAGAGAGTGAGGTCCGAAATGGATACGTGGCACACCCGGAGCCACCTCCAAAGAGAGGGAAGGTCCGGCACTGACACGTAGCGTGCGTAGAGCCACCTCCGAATAGGAGAGGAGGTCCCGACCGCCAGGATACATGGCGGACGCGGAGCTCAGCTCTGAAGGAGAAGGGAGGTCTTTCTCGCTTGACACGTGGCACATCCGGAGCTCGTCTCTGCAAAAAAGGGGAGACCAGGCCCCGGTGGACACGTGGAGCTTCCGGAGCCCATCACCACGGAGGAAACGAGTTCTGGAACGGTTTTGGATTCTGTACGCATGGAAATACCGGTACGGAGAAGAAACCAACCTGAATTCCACAATGATACCACACCAAATCAACTAAAGATAAGTTTTTAAGATTCAACAATAATCTGAATAGGACTCTTATTCAAAATACAATCAGATTAGGACTCTTCTTCTCCCGATTATAAATAGAACCCTTGGCCGAAAACATGAACTTCTTTTCCAACTCCTGAGCCGACGACTTAGAATCCCTAGCCCCAACTCGCCGAGTAAAGCCCATCACCGGAGTTCGGTCGAGAGAGAGAGAGATCGCCGGAAGAGAGCCCCAACGATCTGTCTGACCAGGGAAGGACCCCGAGACCAAGAAGAACGTAAGGTAGGTTTCCCATATCACCTTACGACGTCATCGTGTTTTCTTTGCGTCTGTTCTTTGATTCCTTTCGAACAGAAGCTTTCTTGTGGACAGATCACTTGTTGATCGGGTTGATCTAAAGACAATATCATCGCCACGTTCACATTTGATCCGGACACCTCTGTTCATCGTAAAACCATGCAAGCCATGCAAGAACACGTACAAACTGATCTGATAAAAACTGATCATAGGATAGAAAGCATATGCATCATCGCATCTAGTTAAAGCTTATGCATGATATTGATTGCTGTGAATCTTGTATGTGCATGATCATGTATAGAAGGACAAGCTCAGGGAGCTGTCTACGACGAGCTGCAACAACAAGGTTTCGAGATCCAAGAGCAACCGGAACCGCAAGAACAAGGCAAGTGCCCCTTGACCATATTGATCCTATGTTTTGGGAAACTATTTTGTTTTGCAAAAAGGTGTGTGTGCTGAGTCAAACATGATGGGAAACCCTTTTATAGAAGTTTACTAGCTTTGGTTAAACCACCCTTGTCGCCAGGGAAGTTTATGAGTCGGGTATGGTTTTACTTTTAAGCTTCACTGAGTCCATGGGATTGGGAAGCGAGATAGATGTGTCTAGCTAACTGCACTCGTAATGATAATGAGAAATTGATGTTGTTAATGAACATGGATCGGAGGGAGATCTAGGCAAGACTGGATTTGTGAATGAGGTAGCATGAGATGGTGGTTTACTTGCCATAGATCTAAGGACCGGTTCATGCGAGCACATGCCAGGATAACAGTGCCACCACAAGGCCAAGTATGGGTGCGGCTTAGCTGACTAATTAGGTAAGTTGCTAGATTGTTATGGACCGTGGAAGGCGCGGGGAATGGGAGTCGAGTAAGGACTGCCCTGGGAACTGCATGGCACAAGAGGGGGCCCGTGGGTGGGAGAATTGGAGATTCTAGCCTGCCGGTGAAACCTTAGTGAGTCCATACATCTAGTAACCCCTTTGTAAAGGCTATTTTGTGATCTCTTGGCCATACACCGACGGTTGTGTACTGGTATAATGGAGGTTCTGCAGTCGCCGACGGGTGACGAAATTACAAACTTGTGGGTAAAGAGGTGCAAACTCTGCAGAGTCTAAAACTATCATGATAGCCGAGCTTACGGTCACGAGCGCCTGGCCAACTTCCATGATTAGTTGGGATGGTTATTGGATATGGTTATTGGTTATGGTTTTGGTTATGATTTGGTTTTGGTTATGTTTTCGGGACTGTTGAGTCCGGGTGATAAGATGAGTTGCATGACTGTTGAGTCATGGAAACGAGGTTGGTCTCGGTGTGAGACGAAGTTGTTTATGGGATGAAATGGTAGCGAATACGAGATGGTATTCGTGAGATGGTAGCGAATACGAGAAGGTATTCATGAGCAAGAATGAGGTTGATTGATGTCTGGATGGGACATGGAAGGTAATTAACATAATGGAGGTATGATTGGTATTTTAATACATGTTGGGATTACATTCACCTAAACATAAGTTGCTGTTTTATCGTGGTTATTGATAAATAACTTTGCTTTCTGCAATGAGCCTTTTTATACCTACCATATTGTGAGCTACATATCATATTTTCCCGCACTTGCTGAGTACATCATTGTACTCAAACTTGCATTAGGCGTGTAATCTGTTCCCAACCTTTCCTGTGGGGATGGAGTATAGATGGAGCCACTGCTGCTTAGAATTGCTTCCGCATTAGTTAGAAGACTTCCGCTGCTAGAATAAAGACTTCCACTGTTAGATTAAGACTTCCGCTGTGAGCATGAGTCCAAGACTCATGAGACATTGTAATAAACTCTGTTATTCGTGGTAATATATAATCTGAATTCAGTTTGTGGAACATATGTGTATGTGTGATGAACATCCTGGGCACACATATGCATCAGTTCTCGGTTCCGTGGTTTTCCACAGAATTGAGGGCGTCACACCCCGAGCCCCTTCGGCCCAGCAGCCTCCCGCCTCATCGTCCATGTCAATGATGTCGGGTCCTCCTGCTCGGTTTACCTCGCCTCGGGCCGCCGCCCATTCGCCCCGGCCTCCGCTTCTACATTTGGCAGGAACAAGGATAAAGGGAGGGGCCACGGCAACCCAAGGAGAAGGTCACCCCCGTGCAGCTTGCCTTCCTCGCGCGCGCTTCACGGCTGCCACCCCAACGAGGTGGCGCCCTTCCTGCCCTTCCCTGACCGCTCCCCTCCTCACAAGGTTCACTCAAAACCCTTAATCTTGGCATTTCGCCCAATATTGGATGTTCGCACAGATGCGGCAGCTCAAGAGCGAGGTCGGCGCTGTTCGAGATGGGTTGTGTCCGTGTCAAATACCGCCGCCTGCTCGGTCCTCTTTCCGCCAGCCATCGAGACCCATCAGCAGGAGAAGTTGCCAAAGCAGCAGCATCAGGAGAAGTTTACGCTCCTCACCATCAACCGCAGCGACTTCAACGAGGTTATCATGGTCATCGATTCGCCCGCCGGCGCTACAGCCACGTGCGCGCCACGCCTGCAGCTGATCTTGAGGATGCTCCACTTGAGAACACTCAGGTTAAATTTTCCGGGCATGTTCTGCGCCATACATTGGTGTTGTTTGCTTGGAGGCTATATTGTTTGGTTACCATCTTGGTGTGGTCAATGGCGCCCTTGAACATCTCGCTAAAGATCTTGGGATGGCTGAAAATACTGTCTTGCAAGGATTGGTGGTTAGCGCAACCCTAGCTGGTGCAATAGTAGGTTCTTTTACTAGAGGGTCTTTGGCTGAAAAATTTGACCGAACAAGGACATTCACCCTGGATGCAGTCCTGCTTGCTGTCGGTGCATTCTTGAGTGCAACAGCTCAAGATGTCCGCTCAACGGCTGCTCCTTCTTTCGTGATGCCTCAATGCTCGCCATCAAGTCCACCAAGAAGCTCGGTGCTGTCATGCTTGATACGGTTGGTCCAGAGCTGCAGGTGTTGAACGATAGGGAAATCTCAGTCTCCCTTGAAGAGAATGGAAAGATGGTCCTCCCACCTCGCCGAGGACAAGAAGCCTCAAACGCTTGTTGCCCATCATCATCTCCGGCCTTGCCAAGTCTGTAAAACCAGGTGCCACAATATTGTTGGTCAATACTTGTTCACTGGCAGCGAGACTACTTCAGTTTAGTTGGAGGTTTCTGAAATCAAAGGAGATGATGTGGTTTGTGCTATCAAGAACACAACTACTCTGGATGGTTCAATGGCCTTGCACTGTTCCCAGATTTATATTGACTTACCTGCACTATCTGATGAGGACAAGGACGTTATCAAAAGATGAGGTGCTCCTCCGCAAGCTTCTGTCCCCGCCGCCCTTCCTCCAGGCTGTCGGAATGCTCTTCCGGAAGTTCCCTGGCGGGAATTGGCGTTGGAACCCCACCTCCGACAAGCTCCGAACGCGTCTCGGACCCAAAGAACGCGCAGGAAGGACATCCCAACGGTGATCCTGATGATGCCTAAAGAACGTCGCCGCTCCTCCACGTCGTGAGCCGTCTTCCTCTCTTTCCGTGCCGCACAAACCCTCTAGGGTATGTGTGTACATGTGACGATCAAGAAACAACACGAAGACTTTGAAGATCAAGAGTTTAACAAGTGGACTGAGCAACTATATAAGAAAAACGCAAGTGTCCTTGACCACTTTGCACCTAATCTAGGATGTGTAGCTAGAATTATTTGCATTGTCAATTTAACTATGAAAACCATGCTAGGAGTTTCCCTAGATTTTCATTATCTGTTTCCTTGTAGCCTGGGTTGGGAGTTATTCATTATGATATTTATTTATTAATGCTTAGCCATGCTTAGAGTGGGGTATGAGATCATCACCTTGAATTATTTATCCTTGAATAGAATAATATGAATTATGCTAGAGAGAGGAATCTAGGCAACCTGGATGCTTTGGTTGGTGTTGCGTGCACGAGATTCGGGTTTGTGTTTAGTGCTTGCCTGGGTTCTAAGGAACGGTTCATGGAGCATGTAACCTGGATTTACCGTGCCAACCACATGCTGATATGGGGCAGCTGGGCCAATTAATTAGGTGTATTTCCGACGTAATGTGGGTGTGTGGATGGTGCGGGGAATAGGTGTCAGCTGGACTACCATAGGAACCGCAAGGCTCAAGAGGGGGCCACTTCAGCGGGGGTTGGAGCCTCCTGGATGCTGTTAGGGGTGAAACCTCAGTGGGCTCATACTCGTCGGGAATCCCTTTGTAAATGCCTCATAGTTATCTCCTGGCTACACACCTAGGAAGTGTGAAATGTGGCTAGCTACCACGGGCAAAACGGAGGTTCTTAGTCCATCCGGCAAAGTGGGATGAAATCACTACATGTGGGTACAGTGGTGCAAACTCTGCAGAGTCAAAACCTGTCATGACAGCCGTGCTCACGGTCAAGAGCGGCTTGGACTTATTCATGATTAGGGGATGATGAATTGGGAAGTTGAGGATGTTAAGCGGGGAGCTTAACAATGGAAATGAAGTTATGGTTACTTTATATTGATGATGGGTTTGGGGATTGGAACCATTTCACTTATGTAGTAATGTAGGTGCTTAATAAGCTAAGGTGATAGGTATTAATTGCGTAGTGCTTTAACCATGAGTTCAACCTTTCCTTGTTCTAGCCTGCATGACATTCATTTCCCACACTTACTGAGTAGTTTATGTACTCATGTGTTTTTCTTTTTCTTTTATTATAAATGTTGCTCGGTGAAAAGAGGATCAGATGAAGACGGTGTGAAGGTCACGTTGCTACCACTCGATTTGCCCTGTGGATGGCCCTACAAGTGTTTCCTCTTCCGCTGATAGTTGAAGCTCATTTAAGGTATAAATCACACTTATATTCGATATAGAACTGTTTATCACTAATTGTCCTACATCTATGATTAAACCGATCCTGGCGTACATGTAGATTACGGCCGGTTTTACTTTATATAAAACTGGGCGTGACAGGGTGCTTGTCATTTTCTTGGTAATTCACTTGTTGCTTGGTCCTCTAGAAAACAAAATTCAGTTGCACAATCCACAGCCGAATCTGAATATGTAGCTGCTGCTAGCGCTTACTCACAAATTCTTTGGATTTTTCAAACACTTAAGTACTATGGGGTTGATCTAGATAGTGTTCCACTATTTTGTGATAACGCTAGTGCCATTTGCATTGCTAAAACCACGTGCAACATTCGAGAACAAAGAACATTGACATTAGGTATCACTTTCTCCGTGATAATGTTGAAAAAGGAAACATTGTGCTTCACCATGTAGATACCGAACAACAATTGGCTGACATTTTTACAAAACCTTTGGATTTCACTCGTTTTTGTTTCATTCATAGTGAAATAGGGGTTATGCATCCTCATAGCTTAAATTTAGGGGGAGTTTTGAAACTTGGGAAGTCTATGTGTGAATCTGGATTTTAAATTAATATGAGCATAGTATTTCGTACATATATGACTTTGTGATTCCTTTTATATGCTGAAAGTTCTTACTACATTACTCATGTTATACATTTTGTAGTTTTTGCCATTACTAGTGATTGGAATAATTATTTACACTAAAACTGGTCATGATCGAACTTTCTTGCTGTTTTAAACTTGTTGCATGCTCACAAGTACTTTTAATAATGAAAAAATAATCAATCAACTACTCACATGTTGAGCTTTTATGTTCAAATGAAAAATTGAGAAAAAGATCAAGAGAATATGCATGCATCGCACTTCTTCTTTTGAGATGGCTTATCATTGCAATTAGATATGAACTTGGAAGAAGTTATACATGACTAAAACCATGTCCTTAAGCTTCTGATTGTCAAATGACATAGGCTTGGCTTGGTTGGTTAGAATAAGGCTGATGCGGCATATAATCTCTTGCAAATGTCATATGATCTGAATTTGTGCTTTGAAAAATAATTAAAATGCAGCAACAAGTGTCATGCTTTTAGGTCTTGGCATAGTTAAGTTTGTGAGATCATGACTTTCTTAAATTGAAAATTACACTTGATCTCTAGTATGGCTTACACTACTTTATGTATCTCATTGATGTGATAGTGTAAGTTACTTGATAGTATGGCTTGGATGAGCTTCGTTTTATATGTATATGTTATAAATATGCTCATAAAAATTAAAATTTCTCTTTTGAACCTTGCTGAATACATTGTTGAAGGGGGAAAAATTGATCACACATTGGACGATTCACAAGTGTTTTGACACGATTCTTCTCTGGGGGGATTTTTGTTTTTCTTCTAATTTTATTTTCGATTTACAAAGGGGGAGAAATATGTATAGGGGGAGAAATTTTTGTTTCAAAATTTCTTTCTCATTTGATTGTTTTCAAAACTTTTCATGTGAATAAGCCAATGTTTGGATTTTAAGTGGTGTTGCCAATGCATTCATCATGGGGGAGATTGTGAGACCTATGTGTGCTGAATACATTGGCTATGACGATAAAAGTTTTGAATTCTGCCAAAACACTCTTTTTGTCAAGGTCCGACTCTAGGTCTGAGCTCCGACAAGATCTGACGTAAGGTCCAACTTGCTATGGCTAGGTCCGACATGTGTTTGGTTAGCTCCGGTGGTAGGTCCGACTAGCTTCGGTAAGTTCTGGTGCTAGGTTCTGCTAGCTTTGGTAAGCTCCGGCTCAAGATCCGGTTACCTTTGGCAAGGTCACGAGCTAAATCGCAATGGTTCTTTTTTTACCATGCAATGTTTCGAACTTGCTTTACATCTATGGAAAGTTTGCTTAGTATTCTTTTACTAAGTTTTTGAAGTGTTATGGCTGTTTACGGTGTTTAACATTTTGATATGGTTTGCAACATGCTTATGTGAGGTGTTCACGTAAGGTGTTGTGGTTTTCAGAACTAACGTGAGTCAAGTCGCGGACTTGTGCTTGAAAGTATTGGTTGTTTATTTATGTGCAGGTGTTGCTTGAGTTCAAGATATGGCTGGTGATGGGATCCATTGAACTAGTATTAAGGAGAAGATGAGGTTCAACAACCAAGTTCTGGAGGAATTGTGGTTGAGTTGATCGGGAGGTCGCGCAGCATGTTTGGATCAAGAACAATGCATATGAAGGTATCGTGGATGTTGTTGGAAGGTGTTTGCACGTGTGTAAGGAGTGCATGGACGTGGCAACATGGTTCCAAGGCATGATGAAGAGATGTGGATGTAAAGATTTGGTAGGAAAGGTCCAACTGGCTGGATTCTGGACTCAGGCTGCGGCTGAGTCGGTTATGGCTCAAATATGGAAAGATTTGAGTTGGTTATGATAGGATTTCATATGGGACACGAAGTTGTGTTTTTTTAGGAATGTGGGATACGTTCCTAACGTGTTTGTAAGTCTTAAGATTGCTTCTATCTGCGTATACAAGAGTCTTGAGCAGTTATGAAAAGTTTCGATTCAGAAACTGAGTAGGATTAGAGTCCTAGTTTGAATTGGGTTGGCCTCCGGGCTGATTATATAAGCAAGGGAGGCCAGAGCTCGTGGTAAGACGACCTTGGGCTGTTCCTCTTATGTTTTGATCAATAAAATTCGTAATTTAGAGGAGCTTTTGTGCCTTGTTTGTCCGACTTGTTTTTGTCAAGTCTTTCTCGTCGAGTTTCTGGACAGCATGGCAGTGCTTCGGTGTTTTGATCATAAGTTGAGTTTTACAGATCCAATTGACGTGATTCTTTTTGGGTTGTCTTCACAACTTGATTACCTATCATATATGAAAATTTCACGGTCATTGTATTTTTAGTTTCTGATCTACACGAGTTTCTTTGCAGTATTGCTAATCTGGTTTTTACTCGAGTAGAACAGATTTGACCCTCGTTTAATATTTCGATCATAACTTGAGTTTTTCTTGACGGATTTCCATGATTCTTGTTGCCGTGTCCTCGTGACTTTATTATATATAATATATACCACTTTTGTCATGGTTGAACACATTTAGATCAGTCGCATACACGGTTTCTTTAACAGATAGATTTTCTACCGAGGGGGTTTTTGTTGCTTCCGCTAAAAAGTTTAAATCTACCATTCACCCCCCTCTGGTAGCTTTTCACGTGCTCTTCAATCCTACAAATTGTTATGAGCATATTTGTAACATATACATATAAAACAAATCTCATCCAAGCCATACTATCAAGTAACTTACACTATCACATCAATGAGATACATAAAGTAGTGTAAGCCATGCTAGAGATCATGTGTAATTTTCAATTTAAGCAAGTCATGATCTCACAAATTTAACTATGTCAAGACCTGAAAGCATGACACTTGTTTCTGTATTTTAATTATTTTTCAAAGCACAAATTCAGATCATATGATATTTGCAAGAGATTATATGCCGCATCAGCTTTATTCTAACCAACCAAGCCAAGCTGATGTCATTTGACAATCAGAAGCTTAAGGACATGGTTTTAGTCATAAAGAACTTCTTATAAGTTCATATCTAAGTGCAATGATAAGCCATCTAAAAAGAAGAAGTGCGATGCATGCATATTCTCTTGATCTTTTTCTCAATTTTTCATTTTAACATAAAAGCTCAACATGTGAATAGTTGATTGATTATTTTTTCATTATTAAAAGTACTTGTGAGCATGCAACAAGTTTAAAGCAGCAAGAAAGTTCGATCATGACTAGATTTAGTGTAAATAATTATTCCAATTACAAGTCATGGCAAAAACTACAAAATGTATAACATGAGTAATGTAGTACGAACTTTCAGCATATAAAAGGAACCACAAAGTCATATATGTATGAAATACTATGCTCATATTATTTTAAATCCAGATTCACACGTAGACTTCCCAAGTTTCAAAACTCCCCCTCAATTTAAGCCATGAGGATGCATAACCCCTATTTCACTATGAATGAAACAAAAACGAGTGAAATCCAAATGTTTTGTAAAAATGTCAGCCAATTGTTGTTCGGTATCTACATGGTGAAGCACAATGTTTCCTTTTTCAACATTATCATGGAGAAAGTGATACCTAATGTCAATA
Source organism: Neostapfia colusana (assembly GCA_030760725.1). NCBI lineage: Eukaryota > Viridiplantae > Streptophyta > Magnoliopsida > Poales > Poaceae > Neostapfia > Neostapfia colusana. The sequence continues at coordinate 6,414,992 of JASWHV010000012.1, read as the reverse complement.
TCTTTGTTCTCGAATGTTGTATGGGGTTTTTAGCAATGCAAATGGCACCAGTGTTATCACAAAATAGTGGAACACTATCTAGATCAACCCCATAGTCCTTAAGTATTTGAACAATCCAAAGAATTTGTGAGCAAGCGCTAGCAGCAGCTACATATTCAGATTCGGCTGTGGATTTGTGCAACTGAATTTTGTTTTCCAGAGGACCAAGGCAACAAGTGAATTACCAAGAAAATAACAAGCACCCGAAGTACTTTTCCTATCAATTCTACAACCCCCAAAATCAGCATCCAAAAAAGCTTTCAAAGTAACGGTTGAGGAAGAAGGAAGAAAAATCCTAAATTCTTGAGTTCCATGTAAGTACCTGAGAATTCTTTTGACGGCTTGACGATGTGAAGCACGTGAGGAAGCTTGAAATCGTGCACAAAGACATACGCTGAATTGTATGTTCGGTCTTGATGCCATGAGGTACAAAAGTGATCCAATCATACTTCTATATTCTTGATCCACGGGTTCACCATCTTCATCAAGTTCAAATGTCGTTGCTGTACCCATTGGTGTCCGAAGAGACTTTCTTTTTTCCATGTTGAAGCGCTTAAGAAGGTCTCTTGTATACTTTGTTTGGTGCACAAAAGTACCCTCTTTGGTTTTCTTGATTTGCAGCCCCGAAAGTATGTGAGTTCTCCCATCATACCCATCTCAAATTCTGAACTCATCATAGCTGAAAACTTGGACACAAGATCATTAGAAGAACAACCAAAGATAATATCATCCACATACACTTGAACAAATAATGAGTCATTGCCATGCTTAAGCACAAAAGAAGTTTTATCAACCTTGCCCATGGTAAACCCCTTTTCAAGTAAGAATGTTTTTAACCTATCATACCATGCTCTAGGGGCTTGTTGAAGACCATACAAGGCTTTGGATAGTTTGTAAGCATGATTAGGAAAATTTGGATTTTCAAAACCGGTGTGGTTGCTTGACATAAACCTCCTCATCTATGTAGCCATTAAGAAAAGCACTTTTAACATCCATTTGATATAACTTGAAACCTTTAGATGCAACAAATGCTAACAAAATTCTTATGGCTTCTAATCTAGCAAAAGGAGCAAAAGTTTCATCAAAATCTAGTCCTTCAACTTGTGTGAAACCTTGGGTAACCAACCTAGCCTTATTCCTAACCACAACCCCATCCTCACTTTGTTTATTTTTAAACACCCATTTAGTTCTGATTAGAGTGTGACTTTGAGGTGGAGGTACAAGTTTCCAAACATTATTTCTTTCAAAATTTTCTAACTCTTTTTGTATGGCAATACTCCAATATTCATTAGTGAGTGCGTGTGATATATCTTTGGGTTCAAAAGAAGCAACAAATGCAGAATGAGCATGAGAGTTTGGATCACAAAACCTGGACCATGTGAAGCTCCTTCTTCTTCATGTTCATCACAAATTGAAGAACTTGTGACTTGAGGACAATCTGGACCAGCAATGGTGGTTGTTGGTGCTGGTTGTGAATCAAAATCAGGAGCTGGAACAATGTCATTAGCTCCTGAATTTTAAGGCAGCAGCATCACTTAGTAATTGCCTAGCATTTTCAGCATCTGAAAAATTAACGTTGACGCTACGCAAGTTGCTGAGAATTTTATTGAAGAGAGCAAAGAGGTCATCGATTGACTCGACGGGTTGCATCTTGAAACGCATGTATTCTTTCTTGAACATATCTTGTCTTAGCTCCTGGATCGTGTTGGATCCTTCGTGGTAATCACAAAGTGCTTTCCACACATCGTATGCAGACCGGAGGTGCGCAACACGGTCGAAGTCACTTTGAGTTAATCCTTGTATGATCAAGTTTTGTGCTTTGTTGTTGTTGTCAATATCTCACATGTTTGTAGCCGTGACTTGATCATTTGGCGGCACGTCATAAGGCTTGTACACCTTTTCCCATATTGCGAAGCCTTGCGCCTGGATGAAAGCCTCCATTCATGCCTTCCAAACCTAAAAATCAATGCCACTGAACACACAAGGTTTTGCAGGATATTTCTCTATGATGATTAGTCAAAACACGTGCAAATCACAAAGATTAGAGCACCATGGCTCTGATACCAATTGTAGGATCGAAGAGCACGTGAAAAGCTACCAGAAGGGGGCTGAATGGTAGATTTAAACTTTTTAGCGGAAGCAACAAAAACCCCCTTGGCAAAAAATTGATATGTTAAAGAAACCGTGACAAAATTGGTATATATTATAGAGAATCAAGTCACGAAGACACGACAACAAGAATCATGAAAATCCGTCAAGAAAAACTCAAGTTATGATCGAAAGATCAAATGAGGGTCAATCTGTTCTACTCGAGTAAAAAGCAGATCTGCAACACTGCAAAGAAACTCCTGTAGATCAGAAACTACATATCTAATGACTGTGAAATTTTCACAGATGATATATAATCAAGTTGTGAAGACAACCCAAAAAGAATCACGTCAATTGGATCTGTAAAACTCGAGTTATGATCAAAACACCGAAGCACTATCGTGCTGTCCAGAAACTCGACGAGAAAGACTTGACAAAAACAAGTCGGACGAACAAGGCGCAAAAGCTCCTCTAAATTACGAATTTTATTGATGAAAACATAAGAGAAACAGACCAAGGTCGTATTGCCATGAGCTCTGGACTCCCTTGCTTATATAACCATCCCGGAGGCCAACTCAATTTAAACTAGCACTCTAATCCTACTTAGTTTCTGAATCGAAACTTTCCATAACTGCTTAAGACTCTTCTATATGCAGATAGAAGCAATCTTAAGACTTCCAAACACCTTATGAACGTATCCCACATTTCTAAAACAACTCAACTTTATATCCAACACGAAATCCTATCATAACCAACTCAAATCTTTCCATATTTGAGCCATAACCGACTCAGCCGCAGCCTGAGTCCATAATCCAGCCGGTTGGACCTTTCCTACCAATTCTTTACGTCCACATCTCTTCATAACGCCTTAGAACCATGTTGCCACGTCCATGCACTCCTTGTACACGTGCAAACACCTTCCAACGATGTCGACAATACCTTCATATGCATTGTTATTGATCTAAACATGCTGAGCGACCTCCCGATCAACTCAACCACAATTCCTCACGAACTTGGTTGTTGAACCTCATCTCCTCCCTAAGACTAGTTAAATGGATTCCGTCACCAGTCATATCTTGAACTCAAGCAACACCTGCACATGAATAAACAACCAATACTTTCGAGCACAACTCCGCGACTTGACTCACGTTAGTTCTGAAAACCACAACACCTTACGTGAACACCTCACATAAGCATGTTGCAAACCATAGCAAAATGTTAACCACCGTAAACAGCCATAACACTTAAAAAACTTAGTAAAAGAATACTAAGAAAACTTTCCATAGATGTAAAGCAAGTTCGAAACATTTGCATGGTAAAAACAGAACCATTGCGATTTAGCTCCTGACCTTGCCAAAGCTAACCGGACCTTGAGCCGGAGCCTACCAAAGCTAGCAGAACCTAGCACCAGAACTTACCAAAGTTAGTCGGACCTACCACCGGAGCTAACCAAACACATGTTGGACCTAGCCATAGCAAGTCGGACCTTACGTCGGATCTTGTCGGAGCTCGGACCTAGAGTCGGACCTTGACAAAATGAGTCTTTTGGCAAAATTCAAAACTTTATCGTCATAGCCAATGTATTCAGCACACATAGGTCTCACATATTCCTAAGCTCACTTTAGGACATACTTGTTTTATCTTTAATTCTCTTCCAGGAGAATTTACTACTAACACTCGATACATATATGCAGTTGGTAAATTGTGTCTTGTTATGAATTCTTTGGCTATGAATGAGTGAGTTGCACTAGAATCAAACAAAATTGTAGCAGGGTGAGAATAGGCAGAAAACATACCAATCACCACATTTGGTGCATCTTGTGCTTCTTCCATGGTCACATGGTTCAATTTTCCACGTATAGGATTCTGCTGTTGAGATGGCTTCTTATTTGGGCACCTGTTAGCATAGTGTCCAACTTCTCCATAATTGTAGCATTGCCCTATGACCTTGGCTACTGGTGCTTTATTATTCTGTTGTGAATTTTGAAGACTTGGTCCTGCGAACGAGTTGAAAGGCAGTACGTTGTTGTTGCACCTGTTGCCGCTGTTGCTGAGACTAGAAAGTTGGGTTTCTTGCAGCAGGATTGTAATTTCTTTGCATCTGATTTGGAATCATTGGACGATTCATGGTTCTAGCCAATGGTAATGTGAAACGAGGCCGACTGTTGCAGCCTGAAGACTACATTGCCAAGTCATTTTTCTTTTACGGTCTTCCTCCAACTTTTGTTTCTTCCTCTCAACTATAAAAGCCTTGTCTACTAGCTTCTGGAAATTTGCGTAGTCACTGGAAGACATGGCATACTGTATTTCTGTGTTTAATCCCTCTATGAAGCAGTCTTGCTTCTTTTCATCTGTATCAATGTCTCTTGGTGCATAACGAGATAATTGTGTGAACTTGGTAAGATACTCACGCACAGACATGCTTCCTTGCTTCAAAGAGAGAAATTCCTTTCGCTTGTTCTTGATTTCACCAGCTGGTACATAGTGATTGCGGAAGGCCTGATTGAATTATTCCAGGTAATATTTTATGGATTCATGGGCTTCTTTATAAGCAGTCCACCAATCTGCCGCAGATCCAGATAGTTGATGAGAGGCAAAGAGTATCCTCTCACGTCCTTGACACTATATAATTTGCAGCTTGTTCTCAATAGTTTTAGCCAATCGTCAGCTTCCAAAGGTTCTATGGCACTGGCAAACTTAGGTGTCTGAGTATTGAGAAATTCACTCAACCTTGGCTGACGTGGTGCATTTTGTGGTAGTGGTGGGGGTTGTTGCATGTTGGGCACCACTTGTGTTAAATTCTGGAATGAGTTGATTTTGCACATTCATCATCTGTTAAAGTGCTTCTGCGTCTCCTGTGCGTGCTACTCTTGGCTGCCATTCAGGAAGAGGAAACCTTGCAGCATTGTTATTGTTATCTCCCCCATTTTGTCTCCTTCTACCTGCCATCTATTGTGAATAATCATGCTTAGATTCTTCTTATATGTGACTAGGTACACACCTACTTGCATGTTTATACATTAAAATGCATATAGAATTATAAGTTTAAACCAAAATATAGAGAAGATATATTTTCATTATCGACAATATAATAAAGTAATCATGATATTTAGATTCATCAAGGTTTGAATACATATACTAACGAGGTTGTGAACAAATGCTCATAGCTATCACAACTCACGTTACATACCATCACACATAAACAGTGAATAACATGTACACACTAAGTCTTATATTACAATATAAATACGTTACTACTCGAGTTAATACATAATTAAGGACACCTATCCTAATTGTCCTCTAATTTGTATTCCCTCTCCTGAGGGTCCTGCTCCTCATTTTCTAGAGAACTGGCCTTTGACTCGGCTCTAGGTGGCTCAGGTGGTGGCGGTGAAGTACGAGGGCATTTGTCTTTCCTGCGATCTGGAGAGTCAGGAGTCCAAGTGTCGCCTTCTGAAACATAAAGATCATTCTGCTCTCCATCCTTCATACTCATGCATCCACGAAGTATAGCCTTCGTCTTCTTTAGGAGATCACGTACATCCTGAAGGTCTTGCTGACAATTCTGTAGCCTAGTGCTAAGGCTAACTCCATCATCAAGGCTCAAATCCATTTGTGCACTGCACAACCCTCCTGGAGTGGCTCGTGTGTGAACTCTGCAGTGCCACTCTGTCACTATGGAGTATACATGTACTTGGTTCTATCAAGATGACCAAGGTTGATGTAACTTTGGTAAGTGATTGCCTCCCAAGTAGCATCTTTTTTTGCTTCCGCTAGAGTGGATCTCCATGCTGGTTAGTTGTGTATCCTAATCAACTTGTTGTTGTGGTAGATCCTTGCCTCAAACTTTCGTTCCTCGCGCTGTGCGCGAGAAACTCTAGTAGTGTTTTAGTACATTACTAACTTGCCGGTATAACCAGCACTGCGAAGCAAAAGTCGAAAGCGCTACACCAAGCCTCCTGTGGATCCCCCGTGTGTGTGGTACGTTGTAGGGTAATCCACATCCTCAAGAGTGCGTGCAACCAACTGGTGTCGAGGAACTCGTCCTCTAGTGGACGTACGGGCGGTAAGTCGTGTACGAGCTACCTGTTTCATGAAATTTTTTAAATTAGTTAGAAGAATCAATGATACAATATAATTTTAAATATAGATGATGATAGACCTTGTATAAGTAACTAAATAACCATTTTTCTACTAAAATCTTTTGTAAAATAGTTTTGCTAAAATACTAAGGCTTATTTCACCCACTTCTAACTAGGTTTGCGTCCTACGCGCAACCTTGGCTCTGATACCACTTTGTCACACCCGGTTTTCCATAAAGAACAAGAGAGTGTATACTCACATGTATGCCAGGACCAGTTGACTCATACATGTGCCAACAAGAGTGAAATATCATTATATTACAAGCCAGGTTTAATGTATAATGGAATATTACAAATATATGTCATAAAAGTACTATTACACCAAGGACATAACAATGGAAGTCAACTACGTGATGCTCCAATCCACAGGCGTTGCTCAGGGGTCTCGCCAACCTAGAACAACTCGTCTGGGTCGAAGTCTTCTTCCTTGTATTCTATTTCTTCATTTACACCTGAGCAGCATATGAAATCGAACAAAAGCATGTTTGAGTACCAATGGGTACTCAGCAAGTGTAGAAAAAGATGATATGAAGGGCAATAGAAAGGAAAGGCTGACTATGTTAAGCACTATGCATTAATCCTATCCCTCATCTTTAAATTAGCAACCTATATTATTAAGTGATAAATCCCAACATCTTCATATATAAACTAATAATGTCAGGTTACATCACCTAACATCGTTGCCAGGTGGACTAAGAACCTCCCTGATATCTGTGGTTGCAAGCCACATTAAATACTTCCTCTAGTGTGCGATCAGGGGATCACTACGAGGTATTTACAAAGGGTCTACCGGGAAGTACGAGCCTACTGAAGTTTCACCACTGCTGTTCCCAGGAGTACACCCTCCCCTGCAGAAGTCCCCTCTTGAGCCTTGCAGTTCCCAAGACAGTCCAAATGACTCCCATTCCCCGCACCATCCAAACACTCATACTATACCGGCAAACTCCTAATTAATTGGTCAAGCTGCCCCATCTTAGTCTTGTGGTGGCACTATATAGCCGGGTTAACTGTTCTATGAACCAGTCCTTAGAATCTAAGACATGCACTAACACTTTCCCAAATCTCGTGCACAAAGCACCATACCAAACCAACAGCTAGCCTAGATTCCTACCACTATGACACACTCTTGTGTCTCTTATATATTCCACAAGACAACTAATAACTAAGTTTCATTCATTTTCTAAGTTCTAAGCATGGCTAAGCACATAAAATGACAATTCCATATTCTAACTAAATCCCACCAAGGTTACAAGGAAAATATGGAAAAACTAGTCATATATCCTAAACTGGTTTTCGTATTAAAGACATCATGCAAATAATCTAACTAATCTTCCTAAATTAGGATCAAAGTGGTCAAGGAACACTTGCTTTCAAATTGTTGCTCAGAGACTTCAAACTCTTGCTCTAGAAGATTAGGAATTGCCTCTTGTGATGGTTCTATCCATGTATATGCACACAAAACAATGCAAAACATGAAATAAGAGACATAGCAATTCATCTCAAACTTATTATTACAAATTTATATTCATTTATCATTTATTTCTATATATTTTTCCTATCTACATATAATTATACATTATTTTACATGTGTTTGAGAGTAAAATAGATAATAACATGATATATATCTTTATATTTAGTTTTTGTATTAACAAAACATTTATTTCTTACTTTATAGCAATTTATATTATTTTTTAGAGTGTATATATGCATGTATATACAAATTTTATTACAATTTGAGACCCAAACTTTGTTCTAAAAGTTTCATTATAACTATTTCTATAGTGTATATTGCTTTTGTTGCATTTTCAGAATTTATCTATGTATTTTCACAAATTTTCTGCAATATATATTGTTTTTATTTTGGTTTCAGCAATTATATATTACTTAGAATATATTTCCAGTCCTAAAAGATATTTATTTATAATTTCAGAATGTATTTATGTGTTAAAATGTTAAAACAGAATATTTTATGCATTTCTATGATTTTCCAGAATATAACTTATCCTATTTTGGCTATTTACAGAATTAAAATGAAATTATAAACTATTCTAGACTGAAATATAATATTTACAACTTTTTCAGGGGCTTATATGTCTTTTACCGAAATGTTTTCCTAATTTACTAAAAGTTCAGGGGCTTAATTGAAGTTACAAAACTATTTTCCTAATTTACAAACAAAACAAGGGCTTTTTGGTTAATTTTTAACAGTTTTCCTAATTTTTGTAAAGTCTAGGGTCTTCTTTATAAAGTATAGGGCCTATATCTTGTTATTCTAAATCTTTAGGGGGTTATCTATGAGATTTCTTAATAGTTATAACTACGGTTGATGTGGGCCATTGGATTTCAAATGGAGGGCCTAGATTTAAAATAGATGAAGGGGTATGTTTGTTTTAATTTAGACCGTACACATGAAATCAAGGGCTGAGATCGGGCCATGTCGCCCTTTTCTTCTACCTGAGCGCACGTGGCGGCGCTTTCGCCGGCGAGCGGCGACGGGTCGCCGGAGATTCTTCGGTTTCACGATTTTCTTCACCGTTTCTTGGGTTTTCTACTCTAAAACTAAGATGCGGCCACGGGGAACTCACCAAGAGTGATCTTTTGGACCCGAATCAGCTGGAAGGTGTTGGCGACGGCGAGAAGCGGCGGACTCCGGCGACCTTCGTCGAGAAGCAATCTGGGTATCGTTCTTCGTTGTTTCTCGTCGTGATCGCTTCCTTGTGACCTTGTGAAGGTGTATCTGTTGTTAGAACCGAAGGAAATGAAACAATTCCAAAGAAATGTTGATGGCGGTGGCTATGTTTACCGGTTTGAATCGGGGCGATCAGGGAGGAGAAATGGTGCGGTTTTAGGTTGTTTAAATAGAGGTGGAGAAGGCGGCGGTTTGTGGATTGCTAGTTGAAGGAGGGGCGCGAGAGAACGGCTGTGTCCGGGCGAGTTTTTCTCAAATGCGATAATAGGGAGTGAGAAGAGGTGGCGGTTGCTTTGGAGAAGAAGCAACTGACATGTGGGGTCCACATGTTAGTGATCACTACAGGAAAAAACACAATTTACGACAGCTAAACTAATTTAAAACGACCTAAGGGTTAGCCGTCATAAGCAACGTTTTTTATGATGACCAGATGTGGCCATCGTAAATCAATACTAACTTACGACGGCCTAGTGACGGACGTCGTAAGTTAGTCTCTATTTACGACGGCCAACCCTAAGGTCGTCGTAATTAACATGACCGTCGTAAATACCGTGTTATTTACGATGGCCCGGTCCCTAGCCATCGTAAATTGTGGGTCTATACTCGCCTGAGCCGGGGCCGGCACGGGCATTCACGCCAGCGCCGACCCCGGCCTACCACCGCCTCTGCCCCCTCGCCGACTCCCGCTGCCGCCCGCGCGCCGCGCCACTGCCGCCCACGCACATCCCCGGGGCGCCGCCTCTCGGCCTCCCCTATCGCCGCCGAACGCGTGCCACACTCGGGTGCTGCCTCTCGGCCTCCCCGGCACCGGCGCCGACCGGCCTCCCCTGCCTGGCGCCACTTGGCCCCGAGCCCGCCCCACGGTTTGCTCCACTTCGAGGTAAGTGTATTCTATTTTTTACTTAATTTAGTTCCTTAATTATAGTTTAGGTGATAATTAAGTTAGTTTAGTCTTTATTTAGTTGTTATTATTATGTTATTTTATCATTAAGTTACTTTATTATTTATTTAGTTTATTATTTAGTTATTTAATTATTCGGTTGTAAATTATCTTTGTTTATTATTTAGTGTGTTCAGTTGTTAATTATTTGTTTAATTTTATTATTTAGTTGAAAATTGTTATAAAATTGAGTGTAGTTACTTGCTTCTTGACGGTTAATTAGCTATATATACTATTATGAGAGCACGTATAATATGTTATTTTGGACGGTAGTAGGACAGTAGTTAGTATGACAACCGTCGAGGCGGGCACGGAGGCGAACAAGACCGGTGAGGACGGCAAGCACTCATTGGCGCCGCTGCTATGCGCGCCTCCTGTTCGGATGCTAAGCCGCACCCCTCGCGCCCTCCGCTGAGATGCTAAGTCACGTTTAGTCGTCCATATCGGTTGCTGATAGTCGATCAGTGACAACGACGTTATCAGGGCGACTAAAACTAGTCGCCCGACTAGTCAGCCGATCAGGGCTACAAAAACCTGGACGACTAGTTGTCGACGACTAGTCGACCTAGTCTCCCCTAAGGCGACTAGGGTCGAATAGTCGACTTAAAAACTTTGGCATGGACGCAGACCCGCGCGTTGACGGTCACCCCTATTTTTCTACCCCTCTCTCTCTCTCTCTCTCTCTCTCTATCTCTTGTAAATTACTCAAACATGAATGAGTAACGTAAACCTTTAGAATATGCATCATCCGTTTTGAACCGTCTTTTTGGACAGCCTGGGAGTGACCGAGGGGCCGTGCCTATGACGAGACGTGGGTCTGAATCCGGACGAGATTTCGACAGTGTAACCCAAATGTTCTCCGCTGCACCATTATCAGGCGTGCAGTTGGAGAACAGCGGGGTTATGCTACCGAAATTTCGTCTGGATTCGGACCTGGCGTCTCGTCAGAAGCACGTTCCTCTCGGTCATTTTTGGGTGGGTTTAGGACATATCCATCCCAATAGAAGTATGGTCATGACATATAGTAAAGTATAAATTAACGATATTTTCACCGTCCTTAATCTGTAGCCTCAAACATGGGTGAACACTGTATTTGGATGTATACTTGTTGGAACAAAAAAGGTGGTCACTCAGATGAATGGTTCGCAAAGACAGATGCTTTTGTATATTGAGCTTTTTCATTGTCGACGATCGATAAGGTGCGGTGCCCATGTACAAAATGCCAAAACACAAAGTGGTTTGATAAAATGACTTTTCAATACACTTGTGTTGAAATGGTTACATGTCACATTATGAGGTGTGGAGCTTTCACAGCGAGACAACTTCTCAAGCCGTACAAAACGTGCATGAGGATGATGACAACATGGGGTTGATCGGATGGATGAGATGCTACAAACTATTGCAATAGAGGCTACGGGGATCCTCCAACAATGGAGGTAGAAGCGTTATTCAAGCATATTAAAGCTTCAGAAGAGCAGCTTCATGAACACACATAAGTGACTCTCCTTACGTTTATCACCAGACTATGACTTATGGCAATTAAATCTAAGTACTTCTTTTCCAGTAACTGTTACAATGACCTAATCAAATTGATCGGCAATATCCTTCCACAACCCCACAAAGTGCCTAAAAATATGTATTAGTCGAAGAAATTGTTCTATGGTCTTAGTATGAAATATGAGAAGATTGATGTGTGCTCAGACAATTGTATGTTTTTTTAGAAAGAGCATGTGAAAGAGAACAAGTGCTTAAAATATGGTAAATCGAGGTTTGTCAAAATTGTTAATGACGATGGTGACAATATGATGACAGAAGTCGCACATAAGCAACTTCCATACTTACCACTGACACCTCGATTGAAGCGGTTGTTTATTTCAAACAGAACAGCCAGACACATGAGATGGCACAAAGAAGGTGTACGTCATAAAAATGGAGTCATGATGCACCCGTCCGATGGTGAGGCATGGAAGGCGCTGGACCGCTTCGATCCAGAATTTTTCAGCAATGCAAGAAATATTCACATTGGGTTGGCAACAGATGGTTTCTCGCTGTTTAGCACAAACTCCATACCATACTCGTATTGGCCCGTTTTTGTTATTCCATACAACTTACCACCATCTCCTTGTATGAAGTATGAATTCATGTTCTTTGTCTCATCATACCTGGACCGGATCATCCTGGGGCACATCTAAACGTTATGTTGAAGCCGTTGATTGAAGAACTGAAAATTTTGTGGACATCAGTCAAAGTGTACGACTGTTATAAGAAGCAGAAATTCAACCTGCGAGTTGCTTACTTATGGTCCTTCCATTATTTTCCAGCATACGGTATGTTTTCTGGATGGAGCATTCATGGTCATTTGACGTGCCCGATATGTGCTTCGGACAAGGATTGCTTTCGAATTATTCATGGAGGCAAGATATGCTACTTCAATTGTCATAGACGTTGGTTGCCTCCAAATCACGTGTTTCAACAACAGAAGAATGTCTTCAGAAAGGACATAGTTATAATAAAAAGACCACCGAATGTCAAAATCGGTCAGAAATTTCAGATATGTTGGACAAACTGGTGGCAGATGAAAATCGTCCTGGATTTTTTGTAGGTTACGAGAGGAACACAATTGGACTCATATATGTGGAATTTGGGAGCTCTCGTATGTGAAGTCCTTGATTTTAATGCACAACATTGATGTTATGCATCAGGAGCTTAACATGGGCAAATGTATAATAAGCACATGCATGGATATGACGGGCAAAACGGAAGACGATATAAAGGCTTGAAAGGATCTGGCAGAGCTTTGTAACCGTCCAACACTTGAGCTCTCTAAAAGCGGTGGTAAGCCACGTGCTTCTTTCTGTCTTCGATCTAAAGAAAAGAAAGAAGTCATGAAATGGTTGAAAGGTTTGAAATTCTTTGAATTTACTTTTGCTGGGAATAAGGAACTTCAAGTAGTGTTCTTTCATTGTGATTAGTTTGACAACAATCATGGAACACAACAAAACGAATTTGGCATGATGAAAGTCAAAAACAATGAACGACTATGAGGATATGATACATTTGTTCTTGCACACCAAGTGGAGCAAGTGTATTATTTACCTTATCCATGTCAAAAGCTTAATGCTTGGTGGGTGGTACATAAGGTGAATCCTCGTGAGCGGTTATATACTCCAAGAGATTATGGCTACCATTATATCAATGACATTGATGAGGTTTATTAAGAACATAAGTTGCCAGACTCGTTTTCCATCGAGCCTGGTGTTGAACTCAATCACTTGGTTGGAGACGGTGACGATGTAAAGACTTCTGATATGCGCAAACAAAAACGGAAACAAATTATGAAACAAGATCGATGGTCTAGTTTAAGGAGTAGAGTTCGTGATGTCGATGAATTATGAAAATGACTCCAAGTAACTTTTTGTTCACTAAATTATCATAACTTTTTATATTTTCTTAGCATATTTATCAATTACTCCTTACAACAGGATGTCGTCAGAGAAGGGAAAAGGGAAGGGGGCTAGGGTTTCCTCAGGTAGGCACGGGACACCCTTTTTAGGGGCAGTTCGTCAGGTGAGAGCAGACGCTCTTAGCTGATGAGACACGTCCCAGACCTAGCGGGCAGACCTGTGGCCTTACAGTGCACGGAGGTACATATCCATTGAGAATTACGTTATCTTATATATCACTTACTAATTAACTATTCTTATCAATCCTTCAATTCTGCAGTCTGACTCAGAGTCATCTGAGTCTAAGGCTAGGGTGCCGCCAGACTTTGGGGTCGCCTATGGCTGCCGCGGAGGCGCCTAGCGTGGATCCTTCGGGCTCCAGTGGTGACCAGCCTTCCGGGTCACCAGACGTGGTCCTAGAGCAGAGGCGGCGGACGAGGAGGACACACTTTGTGTCTCTTTCTCCAATTTCTACAGAGCGGGTCACTATTCGCTCGGTTGGAGACACATAAGCAAACTATCACATAATATTAAACTTTTAGGTTCTTTTGTTTGTGGGTACATTAATATGTTCACTAAATACTTGCAGCTCCTAGTACGACTGCTCGTTCATGGGTCAGGGGCATCACAGACAGGTGTCTGGTTGCATCGGGTCTTTAGTGTGTCTGCACTATCTCGGTGTGATCGACGGGTCCCTGCGACGTCGTGGGACAACTACGCTCGTGTCTCCCACGAGGCGCACAACAACCTTCAGGGGGCTGCGTGGACGGATTTTATGGTAAGTCTGCTTAATAAAATTTTGTAAATTAGTATTCTTCAACTTGATTAAATTGTTAATGCATATCTCTTCAATATTTGTTTTCTTATAGCTGAGGTACCATTTAGAGGACATGAGCTAGAGCATATTTGACCATGCTAGAGCCATGTTCAACAGGAACGAGTGGAAGCTTGTAACGCAAGCGTTATGGTACGCTCGTATTCAAGCCGTCAACGAGTATCTCAAGCGGCACCAGGAGTACTAGTGAGGGCCGTTTAGGAGGGCCTCAGACACATACTTGACGGAGGAGCATTACATGGAGGTAAGTTGTTTGTGTTCAATTATTTCAATACTTAGTTATGTAATTGGTATGTCAATGACATAATAAATATGTGCAGATTAGTACTTCCTGGCTAGAAGGTTGGCCCGAAGTATACCGAGCTCTCTGCCGGATGTGGGCTATCGATGCTTTCATCGCTAAGTCCAGGAGGTCTCATGGTGCAGAGGTTCTAAATCAAAGCACTCCTATGGCCCCGATGGCTATGTGCGTTTGGCTAAATGCATGGTAAGAATAATAACCCTTCTTTGTATGTCTTCATAATATAATTAGCATACTAACACATATCTACAAGTGTGCAATACCGGTCAGGTACCGACCGCCACTCTAGTCTAGAAGCGGTCATAAGAACCCATCCCAGCCTGGGGAGTGCAGTCAGGTCGCGGTCGATCAACTGGTAGATTATCAAAACTCATAAATTTAATTTTTACTAATACTATTGTTGTTACTAATACGCAATTTCACTGCTTTTAGGAAATGTATGGGTGAGAGGCCGTGAGGATACACGGGGAAGGCTACGATTTGGAAAACGCGCCAATCGGCCCTCAAGCCGTTTACGCTAGCGGACGCGGGAAGGCACATGGACGGTTAGTTGGTCATTTTCTTTGTTTCTTTAAAATCTTGCTTCTTCTAATTATTATTCTTTTATTCTTTTGTAGGTTTGCCATTTTCGATGGAGTTGTCAACTCAGGGGTAGCGCGACCTTCGATCGTCACTCCATCGATCGAGGTTCCTCCGTCGGCCAGACAAGTTGTCGTCTCTCCCAGAGCGAGATAGAGGAGCTTCATAGGGAGAGAGACGAGATCCGGAGAGAGAGAGAGAGGAGCTCCAGAGGTAGAGGGATCTAGCCCAGGCCGCACAGGAGCAACAGGCCGCCTACATGGCAAACTACATGGCTCAGATGCAAGCGGCGGTGGAGGTAAGTAAATCAATATAAATTAATTTAAATTCATATCATTGCATTAGTATACTTGTTTTAATATTTTGCAATTACGGGCCTTAGCTCGATAGAGTGGGCAGCAGATCTTGATCCCTACGTGGCAGCCATCAGAATTGGTCCCGCAACAAGGGCCCCCACCACGTGGACTTTTAGATATCCAGGTAATGTGTTTTTTATGTGCTATTTTCTTATCTAAGAAAAACTTAGTGTGGTTGAGGGGAGAGAGTTAAAATGAGAGTGAGGGGGGAGAGGGAGGGAGTGAGAGTAGGAGATAGTGGTAGAGAGGGCGAGGGAGAGGGAGAGAGAGACCGAGTGGTAAAGAGAGGGGATGAGAGAGAGGGAGTCATAGAGAGAGGGGGAGGGAGAGGGCGAGGGAGAAAGTGAGGGTGCGGGGGAGGGAGAGGGAGAGAGCGTGAGAGTAAGGGGGGACAGTGATAGTAAGGGGGAGAGTCGTAGAAGCTCAAACTCACTTTATCTATTTATTTGCATTGCAGAGATCGACAACAGAGGCTCAAACTCCGGCACCAAATCTACCGGCACTAGGAGGAGGTCGCGGAGACGGATTCTTTAGCTCTCGAACGAGTGGATGAGCGAGTGGAAGTGGTAGTGTTTAGCGAGTGGGTCTTCTTGTTGTTTTATATTTTGGATGATTATTTTGATGTGTATATGAACTATTCTGTTTTCATTTTTTTTAAAAAAAAGATAAAAACCTTATTTACGACGGCCGGCTATATAGGGCCATCGTAAGTTAACCTAGGTAACTTACGACGGCCTGCTGGCCGTCGTAAGTTAACCTACATAACTTACTACGGCCAAGGGTCTAGGCCGTCGTAAGTTAGGTGTCCATCCCACTACGTGGCACGGCCATGGGCAACGGCTCATTGTTTACGACGGCTGGGAACGGCCGTCATAAGTTAGTTATTTAATTAAAGGAAATGGCCAGAAACCGTTGTAAATAACCAAAACCCGTCATAAATAAGTTAGTTATTTACGACGGTTTTCTCTAATTTACGACAGTTTCTGGCCGTTGTAAATTGATCGGTTTCCTGTACTGGATGGAGAGATGGTGGAAGAGAAAATTCGAGTGTTACACCGACCTCCAACACGATGACATTAGGTGCATCACAGGTCGGGACCTCACCGACTATGCCTTTGTAAGTGTTAGAAGGGATGAGTTTGTACCCGTGTCTGCGAAGCTGACTGATATCACTCGGATTAGCAATGTAACTTGAGGATGTTAGATAAACAAGGCCATTTAACCTAGCTATAGGAAAAAGACCAAGCGATAGGCAAGAACGATATGGGTGAACTAGTAAAAGATTTTGATGAGTTGGGAAAACTTGGGAAAGGGCTTTCTTTTGTGAACGAGTTAGAAGAATTGGACCTCGGGGATGGATCAGCACATCGACCAACTTTAATCAACATGAACCTAGGGTATGTCCAGATGGATGAGGTGAGTAAACTCCTCAAAGAATACATGGATTGCTTTGCATGGTAATACATCGAGATGCCAGGGCTTAGCCGAGACCGCGTGGAACACAGGCTGCTGATCAAACAAGTCTTTAGACCTCACAAGCAACCATTTAGACGATTTGACCTCGCTATACATGACAAGATCAAGGAAGGGGTAAACCATCTACTCAAAGCTAATTCATTCGGCCTTGTAGATATATCGAGTGGGTCTCAAACATAGTCCCGGTTGAGAAAAAAACACAAGAAAACTTAGGTTTTGCATAGACTTTTAAGATCTTAACTGGGCCTCACCCAAGGATGAGTACCCCATGCCCATTGCTGATGTGTTGATCAACAATGCTTCAGGGCACAAGATGGTCAGCTTCTTGGATGGCAATGCGGGGTACTGTGACGGACCGAAATCTGCACGCCCAGGATCTCAGAGGGTGGTGCCGCATGATGCGACACCTGACAGCACACACCATAAGGCACACATGTATTACATAGAAAACCACTGAATATGTACAAAGTAGTACAAACCTTCAGTTTATAACTAAACTACAGAATCTACAACAGCGGAAGCTAAATTTATACAACTCATGCCCACCTAACTAGCAAAAGTCGGTTGCCAGCCCTATGGACAACCCACACTAGCTCCACTCCTCAGCTCAGTGTGGCGTGTACGGCTCCCACTCAGCCGTGGTCCCTGACGGAGGGTTTCCCTCGCCGGTGGACTCGTACCCTGAGTCCGTGGGGTACTCCTCACCTGCAAACACTCAATAGCAGCAACCGTGAGCGCGATGGTTCAGCAAGTCTTAACCGACGCGCCTACACATGAAACTCTACATGCAGGTCATAACGAAGATGGGATGGTAAACTGCAGCAAATGGACACGCCTAAAAGTTCATCCTTAGTTCATCTTTTAGCCACAAATTAACGGCACACATGTAGCAATACAAGTTAATCATAACAGCAATATTGAATCACATCATTTCATATATTAACCTACGTCACGACTCAGTGACCAAGTGGTACTCATCACCATGAGGGACGGCGAATCGACTCGATATAAACCTGCAGGGATACCCGAAGAGCACGTCACGTACGCCCACCCGTGGAGCTGCACAGCACGCTCACTCGATGTCGTACGGGACAACCTTTCACCAAACAGCCGAAACGTCCAACTGGTCGCACCCAAACAGACAGGAGGTTCCCTACACGGAGCATCTCTCTATGTCTGTTAGCGGATTTCCACCTTGCTGCCCTCAATCTACACTTATAAATCGGTGCGTTATGCCTCGACACCCAGAGGTATAGGTTACATCAGTTTATCGGGGCCCATATATCCGATATGCCTTCGGTAGTTCAAACTTGATCAGCGTGGGTCGCACAGGGATCGGTCCTCAATCGACATGGACAGGGCTGCACCCACAAGGCTTCCTCTTGCTGCACCCTGGCCCTTGCCTAGTCTCATTTTATTTACTAAAGTGATCTAACATCACTCGAACCAATCCCGTGTGTCCCAAGCCTATACTCGCGTGTAGATTCCAACTACTCGACTTGTACTGAAGTCTATACACATTAAGCAGAGCATATACTACTCGAGGACTTATACACTACCCTCACACTTGTTTGAATAATCTGGCTATGCATTTGGGTTTCATCCATCCTACACCTAATGCACATAAATACCTCAAGCTAAATAAGTATATAAAGCAAAACTTTATAAACTTTGTTAAATGCAAATCGGGGCTTGCCTTGTTGCTGTGTGTCAGATGTTAACGTTTCGTCCGGAAGTAGGAAGTCCAATACTTCTGGGGTCTCCTCGCCTTCAGCGACTACACGTAAGCAAATTAACCAATATGTCAATTTATATGTAATGTGTTCAATTTAGTATGTAAAGAACATAAATCTAGCTAGCCCTCCCCTTTGGCTCTGAATTTTTTATGGTGGCTTGGTAGGATCCTAACCAGAGACTTGACCAAGTTTCATTTGATACAAAGTTCATTTGAGCTCTGTACAAATAAAAGTCTATTTGGTCAATACTAGAGCTTCTAAGGATTTCCAGTGATTTTCATGGCTCAAACCATTACTTTCTGGAAACTAGAGTTTGAGATGGTTCTAAGGAATTGGTTTCATGTCATTTGAAGAATCCTAGAGGAAGTTATGCCCTAAACAAGATTTGAGAAAATCTGAAAAATGTTTCTGTATATTTTTCCATTTTCTCAGGGCAGTTCATTTAATCACACCATTAGGGGGACTAAATGAACTTGGATGGATCTGAAAGTTTTCCTGTGACTCAAGGATTTTCAAATGAATGTCCTAGCGAAATTTCAGAATTTTCCATAAAAGAAATCTCTAGATAAAATTTCCAATAATTTAAAAATTAGGGAATTAATTCTGCAACAATAATAAGTTTCATGAGCTGAAACTTGTTTTGCTGGATAGTACTCGAAAAGCTGAATCCAACAAAATTTGGTTCACTTAAATTGGAGCTTCCTAGCAAAACGTATGGCTAGTTGAAGTTTGAACCAAATTCTGAAATTCAAAGAAAAGTTTAAACCGGCTGGTGGGCCCAGGGCTACTTGTCAGCTCTACAGCCAAACCACACGGGGCCGCTTAATCTCCCGCGTAGCCGCACGAGATCCCGGCGCCACAGCAGATCCGGCGCGGTAATAATCAGAGACCGACACGTGGGGCCCGTGAGGCTTCGTCTTCCTCGCGCTCCCGCGGCTCACCGCTACCCCCCCTCGCCGGGGCACTGGCCGGAAGAGGGTTTCCGTGACCGGAACTCGACCAAACTTGCCGCCTCCGCCTAAAATTGCTCGAGGAACCTGTTGCTGACCTTGTCGCCGACCGGCGATCACCGGAAATGGTCGTGCGACGGCGACAGTCAACGTGGCGAGTTCAGCGAGGTCGGTATGGCGCTGTAATGCCTGAAAATCCCCTCTGTTGGCTCCTACAGCATCGCCATAACCTACGGAGCAACGACCTAGCCCCTGATCTTGCTCAAGGTGGCAGCAAACAGGACTTCACGGTGCGACCTAGGCCTAAATCCGATGAAGAACGAAAAAACCCAAGGAACTCAGTGGTTTCTCGACGGTTTCCCAGGATTCATGATCCTAAGTGGCTATGGGGACGTGTAGAACATGTGGTTAGCTTGGCATACGCGGTGGTTGAGTAATACCTATGAATTTTTATGTTTCGGCCAGCTCGGTTCTTTGAACACCGAAAGGATAACCGGAAAAATTCTCCCCCGGCGAGGCATGAGAGGAGGAGGAGCGATTGGCACATGCGTGTTAAGCACCTTGGAGCGGACCTTTTTCGTGTAGCTCGTCGGGCACGAAAGGGCTTCTAGCTCTCGGAAGCCGGGGAGCAGAGAGGGTTGGCCGGCGATGGTTTCTTCGCGCGTGGGAGCGGACAGAGCGGCGCTACCTGGGGAAGGAAGCGAAGTCTGGTTGTGCAGCGTACGTGGACGATCAGAAAGGTCGCGATCTGATCAAAACAAATGCTGGCGCGCTCGTGCAATCCACGGGTTGAGGCGGCAACGCTCTCGGCAGAAGACCGAAGGCAACAGAGGCGGTTCTCTCCTCTTTAAGTCTCTGACCAGTGGGTCCCCCTCCCCTCTAATTCCTTTTCTCTTTTTCATTTTTATTTTCACTTAAAAGATCTCAGCTACTCACAATTGAATGAGAGACTTAGCCACAACCTCATGGTTGAATTTGATTTCCTCAATTTGAAATTGGTTTGGCTAAACTTTCTGCACATTTGAATTTGAAATTCAAATTTTGTTTTTGAATTAATGCAAATTTAGCTCCCGACAAGATGAACTCCAATGAGGATGAAAATTGGTGGACTTACTCAGAAAAATGTGCTGAGTTTGAATACGAAGTCAACTTTTGAATTCAAGTGATGAAAACTAGCTGAAATTTGAATTTGCATTCAAATAGCTCTTTTTACAAATGTCTCCAAAAGTGGCTCAAAAGGGTGTGGATTTGCATGAAACTTGGCATGAGCACTCCTAAAAGTATTTGAGACAAAATGTTGAACTCATCCTATCATATTTATGTGTGAGGGCTCCTACTTTTTGGAGTTAGGGGTTTCCCCTCTAATCCACCTCTTGATGAGGTTTTACTTCCTCTTCACCAATGTTCATGAGCTATCCACAAAATAAGCTGTTGTATGGGAATTTGATGAACACTCTAGCAAGTGACTTCTTGGGCTTTTACATCCCTCCCCCCCCCTTAAAAGAATCTTGTCCCGAGATTATAAAATAAGAGATGAAGATGTACGAGAAATCACCCGTGACGAGACACCATGAAGTCCGGGTAGTTTGAGCGAAGGAACTCCTCGCTCTCCCACGTTGCTTCTTCAGCAGTGTGGTTGCTCCACAGTATCTTGTAGAACCACAGCGTTTGGTTACGCGTGGTCTGAGCCTTCTCATCAATAATTGCCACCGGATATTCAGCATACGTCAAATCCGGTTGCAGCTCGCCAATGTCTTAGGTGGGAACAGCAGCCGTATACTTCAGACATTTCCATAGTTGTGAAACATGGAAAACGTCGTGAACCCCAGCGAGTGGTGCTGGTAGCTCCAGTCTATACGCCACTGGTTCACACTTCTCGGTGATAACATAGGGTCCAATAAACCGGGGAGCGAGCTTCCCCTTCACGCCGAATAGGTGCACGCCTTTCATTGGATATACACGAAGGTACACGTGTTCCCCGATGTCGAAGTGCAGCGGCCTACGCCTCTTATCTGCGTAACTTTTCTGTCGGGATTGGGTGGCCTTCAAGTTGGCTTGAACAATCCGAACATGCTCTTTGGCGTCGTTCACCAAATCAATCCCTAACATGACCCTTTCACCGGACTCGCACCAGTTCAATGGGGTGCGGCACTTGCGACTGTAGAGAGCCTCATATGGTGCCATCTTGATACTCGCTTGATAGTCATTGTTGTACGAGAATTCAGCCAACGGTAGATGATTATCCCAGTTGCTACCATGGTGGATGGCACATGCTCTCAACATGTCTTCTAACACTTGGTTCACCCTCTCAGTTTGCCCATCTGTCTGAGGGTGATAGGCAGAGCTTCTAATCAGCTTAGTACCCAAATCAGCATGCAACTGCTCCCAGAAACGAGCCACGAACAATGCCCCTCAATCTGAGATTATCGTCTTGGGTACTCCATGCAAGCATAAGATTCTTGCAATGTACAACTCCGCATACCTGCTGGCATGGAAATGTGTATGCACGGGAATGAAGTGAGCCGACATGGTTAACCGGTCAACGATTACCCAAATTGAATCATGTTTGTTGTAAGTCAGAGGTAATCCCACAATGAAATCCATGCTCACATCTTCCCACTTCCATGCTGGAATTTTCAGGGGTTGCAACAACCCTGATTTTCTCATGTGATCCTCTTTCACTCGTCTACACGTATCACACTCGGATACGTACTTAGCCACTTCCTGCTTCATCCCTGTCCACCAAAATTTTCTTTTCAAATCTTGGTACATTTTGTTGCTGCCCAGATGAATGGAGAATTTAGACAAGTGAGCTTCATCAAGGATCTTGTTTCTCAGCTCCATATTCCGGGGTACGACTATGCGGTTATTGAACCACAGCGTCCCCTCATCATCTTTCCGGAAACATTTGATATCCCCACTGTCTATCCGTCTCCGGAGATGTGCCATGCCCTTGTCAACTTTCTGAGCTGCAATGATATCCTCCCTAATGGTAGGGATGAGAGCAATGTTGTAGAGTGATCCATAAGGAACCAAGTATAAACTTGGATCTTCCTCTTCCACCGGTGTAATGGTGAGGTTATGGACATGTGACTTTCGACTCAACGCGTTGGCAACCACATTTTCCTTGCCGGGGTGGTAATGAATCTCAATATAATAGTCTTTTATTAATTCTAATGACCTCCTTTGCCTCATATTCAGCTCCTTCTGGGTGAAGATATATTTTAAGCCCTTGTGGTCGGTGTAGAGATGCACCAAATTACCCAGGAGATAGTGCCTCCACATTTTCAGCGCCAAAACCATGACAGCGAGCTCAAGATCATGAGTCGGATAGTGCTGCTCATGGTTTCAAATTTGGCGTGAGCCATACGCGACCACACGTCCTTCTTGCATCAACACGCAGCCGAGCCCGATACCAGACGCATCACAATACACGTGGAAGGGCTTGGTCGTATCCGGTTGAGCTAAGACCGGGGCTGTTGTGAGATGCTTCACCAATGCTTGGAACGCTCCTTCACATGCTGAGTTCCAAACATATTTTGTTCCCTTCTTCAGTAATTCTGTCACCGGCTTAGGAAGCTTGGAGAAGCTTGGAATGAATCTCCGGTAATATCCCGCTAAACCGAGGAAGCTTCTGACTTCATGGACAGAAGTGGGGGCTTTCCATTTCAGCACTTGTTCAATTTTGCTTGGGTCAACCGCAATGCCTTCCGCTGATATGATATGTCCCAAAAATGGCACTTGGCTGATCCAAAACATGCATTTGCTGAACTTTGCATAGAGCTCATGGTCCTGCAATCGTTGAAGAACGATTCACAAGTGTTCGGCGTGTTCTGCTTCTGACGTGGAGTAAACCAAGATATCATCAATGAACACCACAACAAACTTGTCCAGCTACGGCATGAACACCGAGTTCATGAGGTACATGAAATGTGCCGGAGCGTTAGTGAGACCAAAAGACATGACCAGATATTGATATAGTTCATATCTCATCAAGAAGGCTGTCTTCGGGATATCCTCCGCCCGGATTTTTATTTGATGATACCCGGAGCGAATGTCCATCTTGGAGAACACACTTGCACCCACAAGCTGATCAAACAGGATGTCAATACGGGGCAGTAGATATTTGTTCTTGATGGTGACGGTGTTGAGCGGCCGGTAATCCACACACAGTCTCAAGGTTTCATCCTTCTTCTTGGCGAACAGCGCCGAGCATCCCCAAGGCGAGGAACTCGGCCTAATGAAACCCTTGCTCAACAAATCATTGAGCTGTTCTTTCAACTTAGCCAGCTCGTTTGGAGCCATTTTGTACGGTCTCCATGATATGGGAGTAGTCCCGGGTGCAAGTTCTATCTTGAACTCCACATACAGTTCAGGTGGCATGCCCGGGAGATCATCCGGAAACACGTCGGGGTATTCCCGGACCACGGGGATGTCCTCTAGCTTGGGAGCTTCAGTATGATAGGCGGCTGAAACTTCTGGGACTGGATTGTCTAGTATGAGGGACTGCGGACGGTGGAGTGGGGAGTTGAGATGAACCATCCGGGCCAAAGTTTCTAGGACAGCACCATGGTAACTTAGCCATGATATACCTAAGATTGCATCAATCTTCTGCCCCTCAAGAATAATCATAGTAGTGGGATACATCTTCCCACCTAAGCACAGTGGTGCTTTCGGAATCATCAGATTTGCTGAAATCTTCCCTCTCAGCGAGCAGATCATATAAAAGCACTCGGTTGGAAAGACTTCCAGTTGATGCTTAACCACATATGATGCACTTATAAAGTTGTGGGTTGCACCAGAATCAAATAAAATGATGATTGCTTGATCGTTGAGAGTGAACGTACCCGCCAACACGTTTTCTCCCTCCGGGGCGTCCTCATTGTCGAGGTTGCTAGCGCCCCGTACGCTGACCTCCCTTCTTGACCGGAGATAGGCCTCGAGCACCGCCCTTATATTGGGCTTGCCCGCTGCTTTGCTGCCCCTGAGGACAGTCCTTCGAGAAATGGCCCGCCTGGCCACACGTGTAGCAGGTGTAGCGAGGCGGTCCTCCGCTGATCGGCGGACGGAAGACCGGGGTGCGTTGTGGCGGTGGAAACGCCCAGGGTACCATCTGCTGCTGCTGCTGCTGTTGTGGTCGCGGTGGTGGCATCGGTGGTCGGAATAGGGGTGGCTGGAAAGAACGACCCTAAAACTGCTGAGGTCGCACCGGTGGATGCCACTGCTGACCGGATGGTGTCCGATACACCATGCGGTATTTTTGAGGGGCTCCACCCCCGCTGCTTGGTGGAGCGGTTCGCTTTCGCTGCTCAGCCACCAGTTCCCGCTGAGCATCCTCTTGCATAATCGCGGTGTTGACAAGGTCGTTGAAAGTGCCGCGATTGCATTGTACGAGATTCGTCTTCATCTCAGGATTTAACCCCCAATAGAACTGCTCTCGCTTCCTCTCCTCGGTGGAGACATAATCCGACGCATACTTCACCAGATGGTTGAACGCACGGGAGTAGTCGTGGGCACTCCTCCCGCCCTGCTTCAGCTCCAAGAATTCTTGGAACTTTCTCTTCATTATCCCGGGAGGGATATGATAGGCGCGGAACACCTCCCGGAATTCTTCCCATTCCACGGCGTGGCAAGCAGGTAGTGAGGCGGCATAGTTTGCCCACCACCCACCGGCGGCACCGTGCAGCTGCTGCGCCGTGAAGAAAGTCTTCTGCCGCTCCGTGCATTGGAGCAGCCCGAACTTGGACTCAATTGTCCGCAGCCAGTTGTCGGCCTCCAGTGGTTCTGCCGCTTGGGTGAACACCGGAGGATGCGTACTCATGAAATCCGAGTACGTCGTAGTGTGGGGCTCACGAGGCCCCCTCTCTTGACGCCCCCCGCCTGGGACGTATTTTGCACGATCATGCGGAGCAGATCGGTCTGCTCCTCACGATTGCCCACCAGTGCCGCGATCACATCCGCTACTGTAAGCGGAGGCGGCGGTGGTGGTTGTTGTTGCTGCGGGGTGTTTTCGTAGGCAGGTGGTTGGGAGTCATCACTCCCTTGCTGAATGGAGCCACCGACCTCATGCGTGGCCTGGGTACAAATCATCTGCAACCATACGACAATAACATCAGTCCCACAACATACTTCATGCAGTCCAATAAAATAGGCGTAAACATAATGACAATAAACATGTGATACATCTCGTAAATAGATAATGCAATAACTTTGCACAAGCTACATCATTACCAGACCAAATGCAAACTAGTTAAATCCAACTTGATGGACTTCCTTTTGGAAGTTCACCTCAACTAGCTTTGGTCACTACGAGACGTTAATATCGCTTTGTCATCACGTATACTACCCTTTATCTTTAATACGACACAAACATGGTCTCTAGCAAATGAAAATTGAGTAGGAATTATACTCAAACCTTTCACTAGTTGAAGATAACAACTCATGAGTATGTTCTACCCATTGAAAGTAATCAAACCCCCCCTAGGGTACAACAATCTCTCAAATGAGTTCAACTGTCCATCCCTCTGCCCAGAATGACCAGTTCCTACATATCCCAGATTTTGACCTAGTACATGGCATTTTCATAACTCAAGTTGAATACCAAAGTTAAAGTTAAATTCATTATATTTCCAACGAGTATTTAGTTGCCCCCAGATCAGATCTGGTTACAAAGTTATGATAATTAAAAGTAAACAGAATTGCTGGAAGAATTTCAACAGCACCTCCTTTGGAAGTTGCTGTTTTCAACTCTAAATTCCACTGAATTCCGTGTTGCAATTGCAGAAGCTATGAATTAAAAAGATGTAACACATCTACTAACCTTTCCAAAAATGGATCATATGGAAATTTTAGATTTTTCTACAGGAAGTTATACTTGAAAAACAGAACAGTCCAGAGAGTTTTTGAATCTGTCCTGGTTCTGGACAGTTTACAGTCATCTGGAATTTCAACCAGTTTAAGGTGTGATTCTGCTCTGGAAGTATACAACAAAGTTGTAGAGAACTTAAATTACTTTCCAGAAATATATCTCACACCCCCATTTTCTAAATATTCTGTGAGTTATGCTCTGTTAAAATTCAGCAAACTTGCTGCCAAAACAGAGCACTCTGTTTTTCAATCCCTTTGAACTAAACCAATCAACTGTTGAATTTTTCTACCCAACCAGGGTACTAAATTTTTAAACTTGGTTATTTTAGTTCCTTGTTACTATTATATTTAATGCAAATGCCTATTATATGTAGGTACTACGTTCCTCACCAAAAAGAAAATCCTAACCGGATTATACCGGCATATACGTCTCAATGGTGGCACTAACCGGTCTCTCGCACACGTGTACTACACGGGATACATACGTGGTTAGTACCTGCAGAAGAACACTCAATAGGGATTCACTCAAAGGTTGTTGTCATTTCAGGCAGGTCCATATTTGAAAGTAAATACATACGCCCATATTATTGTCATACGGCCGTCCTTGAGTTAAGCCACGTCTCAAGGTACGTGATCGTGTTTTCACACCACACGACGGGGAACACGAGTAGAGCGAAAGGGTCGTCACGGTTGGGAATTTTATCACCCCAACAGATACCACCTACTGCCCTGCAGGGCACGCCGATGGCAAGCGCTGCGTATGTCCTCCTAGGCTATTTCTAGAAGAACAAACTATCGCGTTACCCCTTTCTTGCCTAATGCATGCTAGGGACCAGCGTTTCATATGAACTCAGGGACATGAAGAGTCCAAGAGTTCCATATTAACGTCCCACACCAAGCTGTGAGATCTATTCCTGAACCACTTTCCTCGTCAGGGGAGCTAACCGAAATTGAACCGCTTTTCGGTGGCGTTCCTTACCCTGCTTACCAGAGCGTAGGTGCGTCATTACATAATAAAATTCAGAACTATAACAAGTATGTTAGTCATGCCACTTTAAGTAACTATACTACTATATTCCTTATTTGGGCATACTAGCGATTCCTCACCGTAATCCTAAATTTTCCCGTAATAATGTCCTTATTTAGTGTGCTATCCCCTAAGCAGCTCTTACGACAGCCTGTGACGGAACGAAATCCGTACGCCCAGGATCTCAGAGGGTGGTGCCGCATGATGTGACACCTGACAGCACACACCATAAGGCACACATGTATTACATAGAAAACCACTGAATATGTACAAAGTAGTACAAACCTTCAGTTTATAACTAAATTACAGAATCTACAACAGTGGAAGCTAAATTTATACAACTCACGCCCACCTAACTAGGAAAAGTCAGTTTCCCAGCCCTACGGACATCCCACACTAGCTCCACTCCTCAGCTCAGTGCGGCGCGTACGGCTCCCGCTCAGCCATGGTCCCCGACGGAGGGTAGCCCTCGCCGGTGGACTCGTACCCCGAGTCCATGGGGTACTCCTCACCTGCAAACACTCAATAGCAGCAACCGTGAGCACGATGGCTCAGCAAGTCTTAACCGACGCGCCTACACATGAAACTCTACATGCAGGTCATAACGAAGATGGGATGGTAAACTGCAGGAAACAGACACGCCTACAAGTTCATCCTTATTTAATCTTTTAGCCACAAATTAACGGTTCATGAATTTGAAATTTAGTGAGCAATATTTGGTGGCACACATGTAGCAATACAAGTTAATCATAACAGCAATATTGAATCACATCATTTCATATATTAACCTACGTCATGACTTAGTGACCAAGTGGTACTCATCACTGTGAGGAACGGCGAATCGCCTCAATATACACCTGCAGGGATACAAGAAGAGCACGTCGCGTATGTCCACCCGTGGATCTGCACAGTATGCTCACTCGATGTCGTACGGGACAACCTTTCACCAAACAGCCCAAACGTCAAACTGATCCCACCCAAACGGACAGGAGGTTCCCTACACGGAGCATCTCTCTATGTCCGTTAGCAGATTTCCACCTTGCTGCCCTCAACCTACACCTATAAATCCGTGCGTTATGCCTTGACGCCCGGATAGTATAGGTTACATAAGTTTATCGGGGCCCATATATCCGATATGCCTTCGGTACATTCAAACTTGATCAGCATGGTCTGCACACGGATCGGTCCTCAATCGACATGGACAGGGCTGCGCCCACAAGACATCCTCTTGCTGCGCCCTAGCCCCTGCCTAGTCTGATTTTCTTACTAAAGTGATCTCACATCACTCGAACCAATCCCGTGTGTCCCAAGCCTTTACTCGTGAGTAGATTCCAACTACCCTACATGTACCGAAGTCTATACACATTAAGCAGAGCATATACTAATCGAGGACTTATACACTACCCTCACTCTTGTTGGAATAATCTGACTATGCATTTGGGTTTCATCCATCCTACACCTAATGCACATAAATACCTCAAGCTAAATATGTATATAAAGCAAAACTTTATAAACTTTGTTAAATGCAAGCCAGGGCTTGCCTTGTTGCTGTGGGTCAGATGTTAACATTTCGTCCGGAATAGGAAGTCCAACACTTCTGGGGTCTCCTCGCCTTCAGCGACTACACGTAAGCAAATTAACCGATATGTCAATTTATATGCAATGTGTTCAATTTAGTATGTAAAGACCATAAATCTAGCTAGCCCTCCCGTTTGGATCTGAAATTTTTATGGTTGCTTGGTAGGATCCTAACCAGTGACTTGACCAAGTTTCATTTGAAACAAAGTTCATTTGAACTCTGTACAAATAAAAGTCTATTTGGTCATTACTAGAGCTTCTAAGGATTTCAAGGGATTTTTATGGCTCAAACCATTACTTTCTGGAATCTAGAGTTTGAGATGTTTCTAATGGAATTGGTTTCATTTCATTTGAAGAATCCAAGTGGAAGTTATGACCTAAACAAGATTTGAGAAAATCTGAAAAATGTTTCTGTACATTATTCCATTTTCTCAGGGCAGTTCACTTAATCACATCATTAGGGGGATTAAATGAACTTTGGTGTATCTGAAATTTTTCATGTGACCCAAGGATTTTCAAATGAACATCCTAGCCAAATTTCAGAATTTTCCATAAAAGAAATATCCAGATAAAATTCCCAACACTTTAAACTTTAGGGAATTAATTATGGAAAAATAATATGTTTCATGAGCTGAAACTTGTTTTGCTGGATAGTACTCGAAGAGCTGAATCCAAAAAATTTTGGTTCACTTAATTTGGAGCTCCCTAGCAAAAGTTATGGCTAGTTGAAGTTTGAACCAAATTCTGAAATTTAAAGAAAAGTTTAAACCGGTTGGTAGGCCCAGGGCTACGTGTCAGCTCTACAGACAAACGACACGGGGGTCCGCTTAATCTCCCGCGTAGCCGCACGATATCCTGGCGCCACAGCAGATCCGGCGCGGTAATAATCAGAGACCGACACGTGGAGCCCGCGAGGCTTCGTCTTCCTCGCGCTCCCGTGGCTCACCGCCGCCCCCTTGCCGGAGCACTCGCCGGAAGAGGGTTGCTGTGACCGGAACTTGACCAAACTTGCCGCCTCCACCTAAAATTGCTCGGGGAACCTGTTGCTGACCTTTTCGCTGGCCGGCGATCACCGGAAATGGTCGTGCGATGGCGACAATCAACGTGGCGAGTTTGGCGAGGTCGGTATGGTGCTGTAATGACTCAAAACCCCCTCTGTTGGCTCCTACAACATCGCCATTACCTACGGAGCAACGACCCAGCCCCTGATCTTGCTCAAGGTGGCGGAAAACAGGACTGCACCGTGCGACCTAGGCCTAAATCTGATGAAGAACGAAAAAACCAGAGGAACTCAGTGGTTTCTTGACGGTTTCCCGTGATTCTTGATCCTAAGTGGCCGTGGGGACGTGTAGAACATGTGGGTATCTTGGCATATGTGGTGGCGGAGTAATCCCTATGAACTTTTTAGTTTTGGCTGGCTCGGTTCTTTAAACACCGAAAGGATAACCGGAAAAATTCTCCCTCGGCGAGGCATGAGAGGAGGAGCGGTTGGCACGGGCGTGTTAAGCACCTTGGAGCGGACCTTTTTCATGTTGCTCATCGGGCACGAAAGGGATTCTAGCTCTCGGATGCCGGGGAGCAGAGAGGGTCGGCCGGCGATGGTTTTTTCGCGCGCAGGAGCGGACAGAGCGGCGCTAGCTGGGGAAGGAAGCGAAGTCTGGTTGTGCAGCGTATGTGGACGATCAGAAAGGTCGTGTGCTGACCAGAACAAACGCTGGCGCGCTCGTGCGATCCACAGGTTGAGGCGGCAACGCTCTCGGCAGCAGACCGAAGGCAACAGAGGCGGTTCCCTCCTCTTTCAGTCTCTGACGAGTGGGTCCCCCTCCCCTCTAATTCCTTTTCTCTTTTTCTTTCTTGTTTTCACTGAAAAGATCTCAGATACTCACAATTGAATGAGAGACTTAGCCACAAAGTCATGGTTGAATTTGATTTCCTCAATTTGAAATTGGTTTGGCTAAATTTGCTGCACATTTGAATTTGAAATTCAAATTCAGTTTTTGAATTAATGCAAATTTAGCTCCCGACAAGATGAACTCCAATGAGGATGAAAATTGGTGGACTAACTCAGAAAAATGTGCTGAGTTTGAATATGAAGTCAACTTTTGAATTCAAGTGATGAAAACTAGCTGAAATTTGAATTTGCATTCAAATAGCCCTTTTTACAAATGTCTCCAAAAGTGGCTCAGAAGGGTGTGGATTTGCATGAAACTTGGCATGAGCACTCCTAAAAGTATTTGAGACCGAATGGTGAACTCATCCTCTCATATTTATGTGTGTGAGCTCCTACTTTTTGGAGTTAGGGGTTTCTCCTCTAATCCACCTCTTGGTGAGGTTTTAATTGCTCTTCACCAACGTTCATGAGCTATCCACAAAATAAGCTGTTGTATGGGAATTTGATGAACACTCTAGCAAGTGACTTCTTGGGCTTTTACAGGTACAACAAGATCTTCATGGCTGAGGAAGACACATCGAAGATGGCCTTCTGTTGTCCTGGGCTCATGGGACTCTTTGAGTGGATTGTGATGACCTTTAGGTTGAAGAACGCCGGTGCAACGTACCAAAGGGCCATGAACCTAATCTTCCATGATCTGTTGGGAGATATCCTTGAAGTATACATCGACGACCTTGTGGTAAAGTTGACTGGATTCCAAGGGCATATGGCCAACTTGAAGATAGCCTTTGAGAGGATGAGAATGTATGGCCTCAAGATGAATCCTCTCAAGTGT
Source organism: Neostapfia colusana (assembly GCA_030760725.1). Lineage (NCBI taxonomy): Eukaryota > Viridiplantae > Streptophyta > Magnoliopsida > Poales > Poaceae > Neostapfia > Neostapfia colusana. The sequence continues at coordinate 6,383,220 of JASWHV010000012.1, read as the reverse complement.
GCGTTTGTCGTATTGGCTGTACGTTTCTTGGGTTTCATCGTGCGAACATGGCATAGAGATTGGTCCCAAGAAGGTAGAAGCTATCAAGAGATAGGAGAGCCAACATGCAAGAAAGATGTCCAGAGCCTACTAGGTAAGATAAACTACTTGAGGAGGTTCATTGCAAACTTGGCCATCAAGATTGGGACCTTCATTCCTCTCCTGAAACTCAAGCATGAGCAGGAGTTCACTTGGGAGGCAGAGCAGAAGGAGGTTTTCGAAAAAATTAAAGAATACTTGATCAAGCCACTGGTCTTGCGAGCACCAAAGATGGGACATCCTTTTAGGCTCTATATAACTGCTCAAGACCAAGTTATTGGAGCTGTTTTAACTCAAGAAAGCCAAGGTAAGGAATACCCCATAGCCTACTTGAGTAGAAGTCTCTTAGATGCCGAGACCAGGTATGCTTTCGTTTAGAAACTATGCTTATCTCTCTACTATGCTTGTTCTAAGTTCCGGGACTACATTCTCCCTAGTACTTGCTTTGCGACATGTCAACACGATATTGTCAAACATATGTTGCAACAACCGATTCTAAGTGGCAGGATAGATAAGTGGGCATACTCTCTGGTGGAATACGACCTGGTGTTCAGACCTCTCGGGAGCATGAAAGGTCAAGTCGTATCTAACTTCATCGTGGAGCACTATGTGCGACTCGAGGAGGAATGCGTTGTGTAGGATCGAAGTGCACGTGTAAAGCTACCAGAAGGGGGGGTGAATGGTAGATAAAAACTTTTCAGCGGAAGCAACAAAACACCCCTCAGCAGAAAACCGATCTGTTAAAGAAACCGTGTGTGTGACTAATCTAAACGTGTTAAACTGTGACAAAACCAGTATAGATTGTAGAGAATCAAGTCACAAAGAAGTCACAACAATAATTATGAAAATCCGTTGAGAGAAACTCAAGTTACGATTGAAAAATCGAACAAAGGTCAATCTGTCCTACGCGAGAAAAACAGTTCTGGAATACTGCAAAGAAACTCGTGTAGATCAGAAACCATAAATTCAATGACCGTGAAATTTTCACAGATGATTGATAATCAAGTTGTGAAGACAAACCAAAAATAATCACATCAATTGGATCTGTAAAACTCGAGTTATGATAAAACCACCGAAGCAAGGTAGGCTGAACAGAAACTCGACGAGAAAAACTTGTCTGAAACAAGTCGGACGAACAAAGCACAAAAGTTCCTTTAGAATACGAATTTTATTTATCAAAACACAAGAGGAACAGCCCCAAAGTCGTGTACCACGAGCTCTGGCCTCCCTTGCTTATATAACCAGCCCGAAGGCCAACTTAACTCAAACTAGGACTCCTACCTCTACTTGGATTCAAACTGTAACTTTTCAATACTGCTCAAGACTCTTCTATGTGCAGATAGAAGCAATATTAAGACTTCCAAACACCTTAGGAACGTCCCAAATATTTCTAAAACAACTCAACTTCATGTCCCACACGAAATCCTATCATAACCAACTCAAAACTTTCCATATTTGAGTCAAACACGACTCAGCCGCAGCCTGAGTCCATAACCTAGTCGGTTGGACCTTTCCGACCAATTCTTTACGTCCACATCAATTCATCACGCCTTGGAACCATGCAGCCACGTCCATGCACTCCTTGCACACGTGCAAACATCTTCCAACAATGTCCAAGATACCTTCATATGCATTGTTCTTGATTCAAACATATTGCGCAACCTCCCGATCAACTCAACCATAATTCCTCCTGAACTTGGTTGTTGAACCTCATCTTCTCCCTAAGACTAGTTCAATGGATCCCATTACCAGCCATGTCTTGAACTCAAGCAACACCTGCACATGAATAAACAACCAATACTTCCGAGCACAAGTCCTCGACTTGACTCTCGTTAGTTCCAAAACTACAACATCTTACGTGAGCACCTCACATAACCATGTTGTAAACCATAGCAAAATGATATCAGCCATAACCACCAAAACACACCAAAAACTTAGTAAAATAATACTAAGCAAACTTTTCATAAGAGTAAAGCAAGTTCGAAACATTGCAAGTTAAAAGCAGAACCATTGCAATCAAGCTCCGAAACTTACCAAAGCTAACCGGACCTTGAACCGGAGCTTACCAAAGCTAGTCGGACCCAGCGCCGGAGCTTACTAAAGCTTAGTCAGACCTAGCATGGAACTTACCAAAGATAGTAGGACCTAGCACCGGAGCTAGCAAAAACAAGTCGGACCTAGCCAAAATAAGTCAGACCTAGACAAAGCAAGTCGGAACATACGTCGGACCTTGCCGGAGCTACCCAAAACAAGTCGGACCTATCGTCGGACCTTGCAGGAGCTCAGATCTAGAGTCGGACCTTGTTAAAAAGGTGTTTTGGTAGTATTCAAAACTTTTGTCGTCAAAGGCAATGTATTCAGCACACATTGGTTGAGGTATGTCCATGGAAACTCTTCTTTGATGGGTCGGTTTGTGAAAAAGTTCAATGAATTGGATATGTGTTGATTTCACCCACAAATACAACATATGAGTTCTCTATTCATCTAAGCTTCACATGCACCAACAACCAAGCCAAATATGAGGCATCACTGGATAGTTTAGAGCATCTGGTTCATATGAAGATCAAAGACATCAAAACTTTCGATGATTCCAAGCTCATCATTCAGCAAGTTTGTGGTGAGATTCAATGCTATGATGGAACTTTGAATTATTACCGAGAACAATGCCTTGACATCATCAAAACCTTAGATACTTTCTGTGCCAAACACATTCCTAGTGAGGAAAACCGGAAGCAAACAACATGGCACAACAAGCATCGAGCTATGAGGTGAAGAGAGGGAAGTTCCATGTAAAGACAAGGCCTACATTGTCCAAGGATGATGAAACTAGAGAAGAAAAAGCAACTCGGCCAAAATAGATGTGCTAGCTATCGAGAATTGGAGACCAGTGATCATAGAATACATCAAAGACCCAAACATGTGCAAACATATAAAGGTTCGTTGTCAAGCTTTGAAATATACATTGATCAACGATGAGTTATACCGCCGAACCATCGATGGACTTTTACTAAAGTGCGTAATAAAGATCAACTAAAAGAGGCCATGGGAGAAGTGCACGAAGGACTTTGTGGCACATATCAATCTGCCCACAAAATGAAGTGGGTGCTCAAGCAAGCTGGTTTCTATTGGCCAACTATGCAAGAAGATTGTTTCAGGTACTACAAATGGTGTGAAGCTTGTCAAAGGTTCGGAGACATCCAGCAAGCCCCGGCTAGCATGTTGTATCCTATCGTGAATGTGTGGCCATTTAAAGGATGGGTTTGGATTTCATTGGAGAGATACACCCTGCGTAGTCAAAGAAACACTACTTCATGTTGGTTGCTATGAATAACTTTACCAAGTGGACAGAAGCCGTCCCACTCAAGAACATTCATATCTTCTCAGTTTAGAGAGTTCGCGAAGTCCTTTAAGATAAAACTATTGACTCTTCACCATAGTATGCTCAAACCAATGGACAAATTGAGGCTAGCAACAAAATACTGATCAAGCTAATTAAAAATAAGATCAGGGCGAACCCAAGACAATGGCATGAAACATTGAACTAAGCCTTATGGGCTCATAGAGTATCAAGACACGGTGCCACCAAGGTGACCCCTTTTGAGCTTGTATATGGATAAGAAGCCGTGTTACAAGTGGAGATTAAGATGAAGGTATGTCGAGTAGCTCAGCAAGATAACTCTTCGGCTGTGGATTATCAAAAACTGATGATTGATGTGGACATCCCAGCAACAGACAAATATAAACAATCTTATCATCGACCGGATACACGCACTCGTGCTAAGAAATTTGAACAACAGGTGAATTCTTTCCTCTCTACATTAAATTTTAGTATTGGTGAGAATAATATACTATCTAAGTCATGTAATCTACTATTACTCAGGTTTACACAAGAGGCGACACTATTGGCTGGCACAAAAAGCACTAAGTCAGTTCGCACTGTCCAAAATTTGTGGCGCTATAGTTCGGACTGTCCGAACTGAGGAAGGTACACAGGAGGAACATCAAACTTCACGTGCAATCCTGCACCATTCTGTCACATTTCATGGTCTATAATACACATGGTGTGAAAGCATATCAAGTCTACTTTCTAACTCAATAAACGGTGCATCATTTGGAGTTCCCAAACAAGAGTTATGATCATTTTATTACTGACTGCACGGTAGACAAAGAGGCGCGTGAGGACTAAAGACCAACTCGGAAATTCTACACCAGAACGTGGTGACTTCAGTTCACACCTAGCTAGGAGCGTTGTTCCTGGTATAAATATCACCTTTGTGCTCCTGGAAAAACAACTATTCATAATTTGATAAACAAGATTGTTTCTACAACTGAGTGTTGAGTGCCTTGCACACTTTGTCTTCCTCGTTCTTCATGGACTTGTTGATGAGTGGTTTAGTCCCGATACTCCATAAGGTAGGTCGATTGAGGTGGAGAACTCGACGTTGATGATCCACGGCACTCGAGCAGTTCGAACATCCCTGCAAACACTACACCACTGCTCCGTTGGTTATCAACCATGCAGCACACGCTTGACCTCGCCAAGCAGGCTAATCCCTGCAGGTGCAACCGAGAACACGAGCAAGAACGTAGAAGACGTGATCTGAAAATCACGAAGTTGGGGTTTCACAAAAACCGTAGAATGGCGGCTTTTTATCTAAGCAAAACTCATGAATTTGGCCGGCGGCTACAGTATTTAAAGGCTAGGGTTCGGTCATAAGACCCTTGGATGCGTCCCTAATGGACTCATACGGGATACAAGGCCCAAAAGCCCAATACGGTGGTGCAGCACCGGATAGAACTCTGAATTTGACTTGTTTCGACAACTCCTGATGACTCCTGTCGTATTTTAATGTGGGATCAGGACCATTGGAAAGTTTAGCTTCTCATCTTTCCATGCATATGTAGAACGTCGAAAACGGAGTCCGTATGCATCTTGGGCGTCCGTTTTAAGATGGACTGCTCCTGGACTCCGAGTTGAACTCGAGTCCAAGTTGGTGACAGTTTCCATCAACTTGTGGACGTCTCATCTGGTTCTCCATGTTCCCAAATCCTCCTCCGTTTACTTGTTGATCATGTCCATGGTTCCTAATAACAATTAAATTATTCAATAGCAATCCATTCTCAAAATCACACGGGTAGGAAGTTAGGAACGAGTTCACCTGCTGATTTAGTAACCGTGCTCGTGCTCTTGTGATTGGTCCTTATATATCAATACGAGTATCCACTCTTGTGATGTCCTCATCATCCTCCCCCTCTTGAATCAGAGTCATCCTCGACTCAAGATCATCTTCTTCCCCCAAGTATGGTCGTAAATCTGAAATGTTAAATGTGGGACTAACCCCAAAATCGGGAGGCAACTCAAGCTTATATGCATTGTCATTAATCTTTTCAACAATCTTAAATGGACCAGCAGCTCGTGGCATAAGTTTAGATTTTATCAAGTGAGGGAATCATTCTTTTCTCAAATGTAGCCATACCAAGTCCGCTGGTTCAAGTTTTTCTTCTTTTCTACCTTTACTACCAGAAATTCTATACTTCTCATTCGTCCTTTCAATATTTTTCTTTGTAGTTTCATGCATCTTAAGAATGAATTCAGATAGTTGTATAGCATCCAAATTTATAGTTCCAGAAGGAGGCAAAGGTAATAAATCAATAGGAGCACGGGGATTGAAACCATACACTACCTGGAATGGGCTTACCTTTGTAGTAGAGTAAACTGGCCTGTTGTAAGCAAATTCTATATGTGGTAAACAATCCTCCCAACCCTTTAAATTTGTTTTTAAAACAGCCCTCAACATAGTGGATAGAGTACAATTTACTACCTCAGTTTGTCCATCGGTTTGTGGGTGACATGTGGTTGAAAACAGCAGCTTGGTTCCCAATTTATACCACAAAGTTCTCCAAAAATGACTTAAAAATTTTGCATCACGATCAGAAACAATGGTATTTGGTACACCATGTAAACGAATAATTTCCGTCATAAACAAATCAGCAATGTGTGAGGCATTATCATTCTTATGACAAGGTATAAAATGTGCCATTTTGGAGAAACGATCAACAACCACAAAAATACTATCCCTCCCCCTCTTAGTCCTAGGCAATCCCAAAATAAAATCCATGGAAATATCCTGCCAAGGTACACTAGAAACAGGAAGAGGCATATAAAGATCATGTGGGTTAAGTCGAGACTTGGCTTTATTGCAAGTAGTGCATCGTGACACGTAGCACTCGACATCACGTCTCATCTTTGGCCAAAAGAAGTGTGTGGCCAGCACGTCCTTAGTTTTCTTCAATCCAAAATGTCCCATCAAACTCCTCCATGAGCTTTCTGCAAAAGTAATAGGCGAACGGAACAAGCAGGAACACATAGCTTGTTAGCACGATAGAGGAGGCCCTCCCGTAGTACATATTTATTCTAAGTTCTTCCTTCTCTACAATTTTCAAAGGCATCTTTGAAGTCCAAATCAGTAGGATATATTCCTTTTATTGTTTCCAAACCAAATATTTTATGATCAAGTTGGGAGAGCATGGTGTAACGTCTAGATAATGCATCTGCAATAACATTCTCCTTCCCTTTCTTATGCTTAATGATGTATGGAAATTATTCTATGAACTCAATCCATTTAGCATGTCGTTTATTCAGATTGGTTTGACACTTAAGATACTTCAAAGATTCATGATCGGAATGTATAACGAGCTCCTTAGACCACAGGTAATGTTGCCAAGTTTGTAGAACTCGCACTAAGGCATACAATTCCTTATCATAAGTGGAATAATTCAGAGAAGGACCATGCGATTTTTCACTAAAGAATGCAATGGGTTTACCTACTTGTATGAGAACACCTCGAATACCAATGCCGCTTGCATCACATTCTAGCTCAAATGTCTTGTCAAAATCAGGAAGTTGTAGCAATGGTGCTTGTGTAAGCTTTGATTTGAGAACATCAAAAGCTTGTTGCTGCTGTTCGCCCATCGAAACTGCACTCCCTTTTTCGTTAGTTCATGGATAGGTGATGCAATGGTGCTGAAATCCCGCACAAAGCGTCGATAAAAACCTGCAAGACCAAGAAAACTACGCACATGCGTGATGGTCGATGGAGTTGGCCAGCTAGTGATCGCCATAATTTTTGCCTCATCCATCTCAATTCCCTGCGATGAAATGAGATATCCAAGAAATGAAACTCGATTGGTGCAAAAGACACACTTTTCGAGGTTACCAAACAAACGTGCATCTCTCAAGACACTGAAAACAGCACGTAAATGATTAAGATGTTCGTCATATAACTTGCGGTAAATGAGGATATCATCGAAGTAAACCACCACAAATTTTCCAATAAAAGCACGTAAAACCTCGTTCATTAATCGCATAAAAGTGCTAGGTGCATTAGTTAAACCAAAAGACATGACTAACCACTCATAAAGTCCAAACTTTGTTTTAAATGCAGTTTTCCATTCATCTCCTAGTGCCATTCTAATTTGGTGGTAACCACTACGCAAGTCAATTTTTGTGAAAATAATAGCACCACTCAATTCATCAAGCATGTCATCTAAGCAAGGAATAGGATAACGATATCGAATGGTGATGTTATTAATCGCTCTACAATCAACACACATGCGCCAGCTACCATCTTTCTTAGGAACCAAAAGAACAGGAACAGAACAAGGACTAAGGCTTTCGCGAATATTCCCGCGGTTCAAAATATCTTGAACTTGTCGCTGAATTTCCCTTGTCTCTTACGGATTCGCCCTGTACGCCGCATGATTTGGCAAACTTGCCCCTGGAATCAAGTCGATCTTATGTTCAATGCCCCTCATAGGTGGTAATCCAGGGGGTATCTCGGGAGGAAACACATCCGCAAAATCCTGCAAAAGTTTAGCAACAGTAGGGGCAATTCAATGGACACTTCATGAAGCGAAAGCATGGCTTCTTTGCATACTAAAGCATAGTACATCCCCTTGGTATTAAATAAATCAGCAAGGTCAGATTTAGTTGTGAGCAGTGAAGGTGATTTTAACTTAATTACTTGCTGTTTTTCAGAGTCTAGTGATTTTGTTGCCTTATCATCACGTGTTTTACTTTGCTCCAAATGTACAATTTCAGCAGGAGTCATAGGAAGCGAAGTGATTTTCTTTCCTTTATGCATCAGAGTATATTTATTAGTTCTACCATGATGAATAGCATCCGTATCAAATTCCCAAGGATGTCCCAACAAAAGAGAACAAGCATCCATAGGTACGACATCAAAATCGGCAAAATCATGGTAAGAACCAATCGAAAAATGTACTCTCGCTGTTTGTGTTACCCTAACCTTACCGCTGTTGTTGAACCACTGAATGTGGTATGGATGAGGGTGTGCTCTTGTTGTCAACCCAAGTTTCTTGACCACATCCGTGTTCACCAAGTTATTGCAACTGTCTCCATCAATTATAGTGTGCACACGGCAGTCCTTGACGATGAGAAACATGTGAAAAAGATTGTGTCGCTGTAGCTTGTCATCCGCCTCAACTTTGGAGCTCAAAGCACGCTGCACAATTATGCTTCTATAATTTTCCGTTGCTGCAGTACCAAGTACCTCTTCATCTGTGCTATAGTGGTCATCTTTTGGTCCTGCAACGTTAGTAGCAAGAGAATATTCATCTTCAACATCCGAAGTACTATCATACCCGCCATCATCTCGTGCTATGTATGCTCGTTTGCTAGGGCAATCTTTCATCACATGACCAACTCCCTGGCAGCGGTGACACTTAATGTTGGAAGTTCGATTCGTGGAAGGAGTGGAAGACGTAGGCTTGAATAGTGTCGTCTTGCTGCCCTCCGGTGCGCGAGGAAATAGTGCAGTAGATGAAGTTCGTTGGCCACCATTGGATGGTGTAGTGGCAGTAGCAAAACTCAAAGATGGTGCTGTTTTGGATGGTGTAGATGTCGAACGCGGTGTAAAGGTGTTCCTCGTGCGTTGGTGCTGCTGCTGTCGGCGGCCCTGCAATTCTTTTTCTGCCAACATAGCCAGCTGAAATAATTTGTTAACAGTATCATATTCCTTATAATCAACAATGTCTTGAATTTCACTCCTCAACCCCCCATAAAAATGAGCTATTTTATCATCCATGTCCTCTACTACCCCACAGCGCAAAATACCCTTTTCTAACTCTTGATAATACTCCTCTATGGACATGTTACCTTGGTCTAACGCTGCAATTTTTTGCGAAGGCCCCACTGAAAAAAAGGAGGAACAAAACGAACACGCATAGCTTCCTTTAATCTATCCCATGTTGGAGGATCAGTTCTAGTTTTAACAATTTCATTCCACCATATGATAGCAAAATCCTTAAACTCACTAGTGGCTTGACGAACTCTATGTTGTTCAGGAACAAGGTGGGCATTAAATTTCTGCTCTACTGTCATCTTCCAATCAAGATATGCCTCAGCATCATAAGCAGCAGAAAAAGAGGGTATAGTAAAATTGACTTTAGCAAAAGGATCATCAAGAGGGCGATTAAAATTGTTATGACGATCATTGTAATTATAACGATTATTACCTCCCATACCTCGTAGATAAAGTGGAAGTCGTGGTTGATTGTTATGATCTTCCATATTATAAGCATCATCTTCACGATCTTCAGCGAGAGGCAGCCGCGCCTCAAGAGTATCCATCCGAACAACAAGATGAGCAAGTTGGCGATTCAAGGTCGTCAATGACGCCTTTGTCGATGCTTGGGTTTTGGTGAACATATCTGTCATTTCCCTCATCATGTCACGCAACTCAGCATGTTGAACACATTCATCATCCCTTTTATCTTCTGCCATTGTTAGTAGTAAACAAAAGACAACAAAAATATGGTATCCCTATCAACTACAAAGGATAGTGGCAATGTGAAAAGTGGAAGGAAGGAAACAATCTCTCTCACTCTCTCTAAAGCGTCTTACCACGTTCTTACAAGTGTTCTTACCGACACAGCAGGTGGTAAACGGTGGACGGTGAGAACCAATGAAGCGATGAAGCGTGGAGTGATTGCAAAGGTACCTGTTCTGCTGAAGAGGAAAAGTGGAGCTTGGATGGCACAATATGGTGGCTAATAAGCAAAAAAATCGTTAACAGCAAATAAAGTTGAATAAGTATTCAATGTATGAACTGTTGCTGGTTAACAAGTGTTCTAGGCCTAGCACAATACAAGGTAGTAGAAAGGCAAATAGAAAATCAGGAAGATATAACCAACAAGTACAGCACAAGTGTATAGGCCAACTGTTTTCAAGTGTGTGCTGTCAATGCTTTAATATCTGTGCTCTCTTCACTATATTGTCTTCTTTTTTTAATATTTTTCTGATATTTTTTGTTTACTCAAGAGCACGAAAATAGAAAGCACACAACTTTGCAGCTCAATTGGATGTAAGATGTGGCCTATAGAAAATCAGGAAGATTCTTTAAAATTAGGGCTGAAACTTCGGAGGCCGGATAGTCTATCTTCCAAGAGGAATTTGGCCAAAAAAATTTCGCCGAACACAGTGAAGCGGTGGAAAATCGGTTGCGAAATTTTGAGTAGATCAATTTGAAAAAAAAAATCGCCCAATTTCGAGTTCGTATGCAAAAGTTATGGCCGTTTTAAGGTAGGCTACCCGAGTTACTGTTTTTTATGTTGATTCAACCTTGGTTTTGAAAAAGACCTCGCAATAGGATGTGAAAAACAATTGGAATTTAGAAACGACGAATGATGGGATGTGTGATGAATCAAGGAGGACTGGAACAATGGTTTGTCACCTGTTCTAGGGCTGGCGATACGGGAGTTCATGCAAGGCGACTAGCTAGGGCAAACCGATGATCTTGTTGGCTCGGTTTGTTATTTAGGGATTGTGGAATAGGTGAGCAGCAAGAAAAAAACAAGGAAGAAAAACGATAAATACGACCCAAAAACGCAATGCTAAACCATCAATAAGACTCGACCACACGAATGCAAACTCAACAATGCAAACTGAAAAACGAAACTTGCAGGCACTATGGTCTAGGAATCGGTAAACACAATATGATTTTTTGGGGCTTTTTCTGTGGACTCTAGGTATGAAAAACAAAAACTAATCTAGTGGGAAATCAATGTACCTCATGGGCAACCTGAAATCTGATACCAAATGATGAGTGGTTTAGGCCCGATCTTCCGAAAGGTAGGTCGATTGAGGTGGAGAACTCGACGTTGATGATCCGCGGCACTCGAGCAGTTCGAACACCCCTGCAATCACTACACCACTGCTCTGTTGGTTATCAACCATGCAGCACACGCTTGACCTCGCCAAGAAGGCTAATCCCTGCAGGTGCAACCGAGAACACGAGCAAGAACGTACAAGACGTGATCTGAAAATCACGAAGTTGGGGTTTCACAAAAACCGTAGAACGGCGGCTGTTTATCTAAGAAAAACCCATGAATTTGGCCAGAGGCTACAGTATTTAAAGGCTAGGGTTCGGCCATAACACCCTTGGACACGTCCCTAATAGACTCATACGGGATACAAGGCCCAAAAGCCCAATACGGTGGTGCAGCACCGGACAGAACTCTGAATTCGATTTTTTCGACAACTACCAATGACTCCTGGCGAATTTTAATGTGGGACCAGAACCACTGGAAAGTTTAGCTTCTCATCTTTCCATGCATATGTAGAACGTCAAAAATGGAGTCCGTATGCATCCTGGGCGTCCGTTTTAAGATGGACTGCTCCTGGACTTCGAGTTGAACTCGAGTCCGAGTTGGTGACAGTTTCCATCAACTTGTGGACGTCCCATCTGGTTCCCCACGTCCCCAAATCCTCCTCCCTTTACTTTTTGATCATGTCCATAGTTCCTAATAACAATTAAATCATTCAATAGCAATCCATTCTCAAAATCACATGGGTAGGAAGTTAGGAACGAGTTCACCTGCTGATTTAGTAACCGTGCTCGTGCTCTTGTGATTGGTCCTTGTATATCAATGTGAGTATCCACTGTTGTGATGTCCTCATCATCCTCCCCCTCTTGAATCGGAGTCGTCCTCGACTCAAGATCATATTCTTCCCCCAAGTATGGTCGTAAATCTGAAATGTTAAATGTGGGACTAACCCCAAAATCAGGAGGCAACTCAAGCTTATATGCATTGTCATTGATCTTTTCAACAATCTTAAAAGGACCAGCAGCTCGTGGCATAAGTTTAGATTTTCTCAAGTAAGGGAATCGTTCTTTTCTCAAATGTAGCCATACCAAGTTCCCCGGTTCAAGTTTTACTTCTTTTCTACCTTTACTACCAGAAATTCTATACTTCTCATTCATCCTTTCAATATTTTTCTTTGTAGTTTCATGCATCTGAAGAATGGATTCAGATCTTTGTATAGCATCCAAGTTTATATTTCAGAAGGAGGCAAAGGTAATAAATCAATAGGAGCACGGGGATTGAAACCATACACTACCTGGAATGGGCTTACCTTTGTAGTAGAGGGAACTGACCTCGTGTCAAGCTAAGTGTTCCAAAATTTTCAGGAAAGGAAGATGCAGATGCATATCTCGAGTGGGAGGAGCAATGTGATCAAATTTTTAGAGTGCAGAATCTATCTGATCGGAGTGTGTAAATCTTGCTCCTGTCCAATTTTCTGGTTATGCTCTCACTTGGTGGAATCAGATACAAGAAAATGAACATGTGTTGGAACATAATCATATAAACATATGGAATGAGATGACGCGGGTGATGAGAAGACGCTTTGTACCATCAAGTTATCAATGCGACCTTCGAAATAGATTGCAGCAATTGATACAACGTTTCAAATCAGTTGATGAGCATTACAAGGAAATGTAGCTGCTGTTGATTCGATCAGGAATTAGAGAAGATGAAGAGTCAAAAATGGCAAGATTTTTGCATGATCTTAATAATACAATTTCTGATTTTGTTGAGATGTTTCCATATCATAAGGTGCAGCGCCTTGTGGATCAAGTTACACGCACTCAGCAAGCTAGACGAAGTAGATCCTATGGTGGTCGATATATTTTACTTCCATGGAACCGGCAGCAGCCCGGTACATCTTTTGTTGAGGGGAAATTTTAAGCTGGTGCAGCTAAGTTTTCTCCATCTATTGATGCTTGCAAGACACCAGTTTCAGCTACTTCTTCACCTACAGATCAGCATGAGCAACGACATCGCATTATAGGTACAGCAGCCCCTTCAGTTGCATCAGCGGCTGTATCCTCTACAAATTGCCGAAGCATTGTATGTCACAAGTGCCAAGGGCATGGACATGTTGCTGCTGAATGTCCTAGTCGGAGGACTATGATGATAAATTAACAATGAGAATGGGAATCTAAAAGTGAACCAGAAGATGCACCATGCTATGATGAAGAAATTAAAAATGATGAAAATGAGATCCAACCTGATGAAGATGATGATAATTGCTTCATTTCTCATCAAGTGCTTAGTGTTACTTGAATGTAGCCTATAGGGGGGTGAATAGGCTTTTCGATTCTTTGTTAATCCCTGAAACACTTAAAAGATTTATCAAATATAGGGAAATCGGACTAGTCCTGTAGAGTGCGGACTAGTCCCTTTTCTAGTCAGAGACAAATCGGACTAGTTCGGTACTATGCGGACTAGTCCGGCATGCGCGGACTAGAAAGATCAAGGTTGATCAATATTTTCACTTCTAGTACCCTATGCAGCGGAAATTAATTGGGAACTTAGATGTATTATAACAGTAAAACAACGAATGACAGAGATCAACTTTAGTTTCAGTGTTTCAACGTGAATTACACAAGATAAGTAAACCCTAGAATATGATGAAAAATAAATGAACAAGAGCAAGAGACAAGTTTTTATCCCGAGGTTCGATTCCACGAAGGAAATCTACATCCCCGTTGAGGAGTCCACGAAAGACCGGGTCTTCACCAACCCTACACTCGTCGAATCGCCACGGAGGCCGATTCTCTTCCACTAATCACAAAGGGCAAATAAATCGTTCAAGGGGCCTTCTCATAGGTTGAGGGTTCCCCAAGAATTACAATCAATGACTACCACCAAACACACTCAAAAGATGAACAATAAATGAACAAGAGTGTGCGAGAGATCAAACCCAAGAGCTCAAGATGTGTAGAACAAGTCTCTCCTTTGATCAATTGCTAATCCTCAAAGATTTGATCCTTTTTGGGTTAGAATGTGTGGAGAGATGTGAATTTTGGGCTCTTGGGAGGTGTGACGGCGCAGGGGGGCGAGTGATAGGGTAGTATGGCCATACACCTCTATTTATACTAGGATTTCCAAAGGTTACCGTTAGGGTTTGCGATGTCCGGACTAGTCCGTGGTGGACTTCGGACTAGTCCGGTGTGCGGTGTGTGGAAAACCCTAAGTGTTGTGAGATACCGGACTAGTCCTTAAGAGTGTGGACTAGTCTGTTGTCTATCCAGAGATAAAATCAGACTAGTCCGGTCCATATCGGACTAGTCCGTTTACTAGTAAGAGAGAAATCGGACTAGTCCGGTTGATATCAGACTCGTCCGCACATGCTGATTTTTGTGCAGTTAGTGTAATTTCTTTCACTTGAGCTCTTGGGGTGTGTTTCTCCAACACACTCCATACTAAGTAATCTAATCTTTTCAACTCCGGAGCTCTTATCAATTTGGATCCTCATTCTCCTTTCTTTTTGTGCTTTCTTCCTAATTTCTTTAGGAACCTGTGCTCATCTCAACAATTTTGTTAGGGTCTCATTTATTTGTCATAAATCAACCAAAACCCACAAGGGATGCCTACATGCACTTTCAATCTCCCTCTTTTTCTTGATTGATGACAACAAATTGAGATCACACAAATATGATAAAAAATTCAGATTTTTATAAAGTGTGCACATATGAGCTTTGAGCAAAATAGGCAATGTAGACATAAGACATATGTGCACTCTTTATGCTGGGGTGCGAAACTATGTGTGTGACCAATAATTTTGATGTGAATATCATAATGAGCATAATCATAAAATTCTCAAGAGTCTCAAGCCTACATAGCAGTTTTAAACATACACCATTAATCAAAAGCATAACATAGTCAGCATTTCACAGCACATGTCCAAAAGCATAATGATAGCATAAGTCTTACAAAAGCTCATTTCTTAAACTAGGACACAAAAGGAAGAACCTAGGACCTAAGACTCCCCCTCAATCTCTCCCCCTTTGGCATCAAGGCACCAAAAAGAAGAAGAGGAGGGATCTACTTGTCGTCGCTGGCTCACTCCTCGCTGTCGGTCCTTTCTTCGTCTACATCATCAAGCTGAGGAGGAGGAGGAGGAGGAGGAGGAGGAGGAGGAGGAGGAGGAGGAGGAGGAGGAGGAGGAGGAGGAGGAGGAGGAGGAGGAGGAGGAGGAGGAGGAGGAGGAGGAGGAGGAGGAGGAGGAGGAGGAGGAGAGGAATCACTCGTCGTGGGAGGAGTTGTGAGGTTGAAGGAGATTAGGTCTGAGCCGGCCCTAGGGTTATGGAGTTGAAATATCAGACTAGTCCGTGGTCGAACCGGACTAGTCTGGACTAGCGGACCAAGTGCGGACTAGTCCGATGTGACCACGGACTAGTCCGTGGTCCATTGTACAGAAAAGTACAAAACACTTATATATATGTATTCAATGGTTCCTAATAAGGAATAGGGGACAAAGACACACAGGCATTCTTAATGAATATGATCAGTAAACATATAACAATCAAGCTATGACCACAATTCATCAAGATCAAGTAACTAACGTAGTTTTTAGAAAAAAATAGAGAGAGATGATTTTTCAACACAATTAACATGATTTTGAGGATGGCATACAGGTATGCAAGTTTTCAAGCCACATTCCGAGCATCAAAGATATTTAGTTCATGCCGGAGCTCACAAAAGCGTTTTTCATCAAGTGGCTTGGTAAAGATATCAGCTAGTTGTTTTTCAGTGTTGACATGGGAAATGGCTATGTCTCCTTTCATTGAGTGATCTCTTAAAAATGATGCCGGATATCTATGTGTTTGGTTCTAGAGTGCTCAACAGGGTTATGGGCAATTTTAATTGCACTCTCATTGTCATAAAGGAGTGGAATACGGCTCATATTGTAACCGTAATCCCTTAGAGTTTGTCGCATCCAAAGGAGTTGTGCACAACAACTCCCGGCTGCAACATACTCCCGGCCATGGATAAGGCAATTGAATTTTGTTTCTTGGAGGACCAAGAAACTAAGGATCTACCTAGGAATTGGCAAGTACCGGAAGTACTTTTTCTATCTACCTTGCGTCCGGCATAATCTGCATCGGAGTATCCAATGAGATTGAATTTTGAACCTTTGGGATACCAAAGGCCTAGGTTGGGTGTATGAACTAAATATCTCAAGATCCTTTTAACGGCTGTCAAATGACATTCCTTAAGATTGGCTTGAAACCTTGCACACAGACATACACTCAACATGATATCAGGCCTAGATGCACATAAATAAAGTAAGGAACCAATCATGGAACGATATACCTTTTGATCCACATTTGGTCCGTCTTCAATGAGATCCAAGTGTCCATTTGTCGCCATGGGAGTCTTTATTGGCTTTGCTTTGTCCATTCCAAACTTCTTGAGAATGTCTTGAGTGTACTTTGTTTGGCTTATGAATGTCCCGTCCTTTTGTTGCTTCACTTGGAATCCCAAAAAGTACCTCAACTCTCCCATCATAGACATCTCGAATCTATCTGTCATAATCTTACTAAATTCTTGACAAAAGGATTTGTTAGTTGAACCAAATATAATATCGTCAACATAGATTTGGCAAATGAAGAGATCATCATCAAAGTTTTTAGTAAACAAAGTGTAATCAGTTTTTCCAATCTTGAAGTCATTTTCAATCAAAAAATCTCCAAGGCACTCATACCAAGCTCTAGGAGCTTGTTTGAGGCCATAGAGAGCCTTACGCAGTTTGAACACATAGTCGGGATACTCTTGATCTTCAAAACCGGGTGGTTGCTCAACGCACACCTCCTCCTTGATTGGTCCATTGAGAAAGGCGCTTTTCACGTCCATTTGATAAAGCTTGAAATCATGGTGAGTAGCATATGCAAGTAATATACGAATCGATTCAAGCCTAGCTACGGGAGCAAAAGTCTGGTTGAAATCCAAACGTTTGACTTGTGAGTACCCTTTTGCCACAAGTCGTGCCTTGTTCCTTTTCACCACTCCATGTTCGTCTTCCTTGTTGTGGAAGACCCATTTAGTGCCGACGATGTTGGACTTGGATCTTTCAACAAGCTCCCACACTTCGTTCCTTTTGAAGTTGTTCAATTCTTCTTGCATCGCCATCACCCAATCCGGATCTTTTAATGCATCCTCAACCCTGTATGGTTCCAAAGAAGATATGAAAGAATAGTGTTCACAAAAATTAGCTATGCGAGATCGAGTTATTACTCCCTTTTGGATGTCACCAATTATGTTGTCGACGGGGTGATCTCTTTGGATGCTTTGGTGTACTCCTGGATGTGGCACTTGTGGTCTTGAATCTTCATTATCATCTTCTTCTCCCCCTGGATAGTTGCCCTCATTGATGTTTTGATCTTCTTGATTTTCTTGATGTTGATATTGTATGGAAGCTCCCCCTTGATTATTTTCCTCCACCTGTGGTTCATTTTCTTCATTCGCATTTGAAGGTGGCATTTGTGGTCGAACATCGCCCAATGCCATTCTTCTCAATGCTTGACATGGAGCTTCTTCTTGATCTAGCACACATTGATCAACTTGCTCTTCTTGAGAGCTGTTAGTTTCATCGAACACTACGTCACGTGCTACTTCAACAAGTCTAGAGGTTTTGTTGAAGACACGATAAGCGTAGGAGTTCGAATCATAGCCAAGTAAGAAACCTTCATCAGACTTCGAAGCCCTTGGCTTCTTGTTGAAATATAACATTTTGAACCAAAAACTCGAAAATATGAAATATTCGGCTTGTTACCCGTGAGTAGTTCATATGAAGTTTTCTTGAGCAACCGATGAAGATATAGTCGGTTTATGGCGTGACAAGCGGTGTTAACCGCTTCAGCCCAAAACCTATCCCAAGTCTTGTATTCATCGAGCATTGTCCTCGTCATCTCAATGAGAGTTCTGTTCTTCCTTTCGGCTACTCCGTTTTGTTGAGGAGTATATGGTGCTGAAAATTCGTGCTTTATCCCTTCTTCGTCTAGATACTCCTCAACTTGGGTGTTCTTGAATTCTGTCCCATTGTCACTTCGTATGTTCTTGATCTTCAATGAGAATTCATTTTGGGCACGCTTGATGAACTTCTTGAGGGTTCCTTGAGTTTCTGTCTTATCATGCAAAAAGAAACCCACGTGAAGCGTGAAAAATCATCAACAATGACTAGACGGTATTTATTACCGCCAATGCTTATGTAAGCAATTGGACCGAATAGGTCCATGTGGAGGAGCTCAAGCAGTCTTGTTGTAGTCATGACATTCTTCGCGGGATGGGGTGCTCCTACTCGCTTCCTTGCTTGGCACGCTCTACAAGGCCTGTCTTTCTCAAAAACAACATCCTTTAAACCTCAGATGTGATCGCCTTTAAAGAGTTTTTGAAGATTCATCATACCAACATGTGCTAGCCGTCTATGTCACAGCCAACCCATGTTGGTCTTTGCAATCAAGCATGTGTCAAGTTCGGCTTTATCTTTGTTGAAGGCAACTAGATAAAGTTTTACCTTTAACACACCCTTGAATGCAATTGAGTTATCACTCCTTCTAAAGACAGTCACACCGTCATTAGTGAATAAACAATTATAACCCTTATCACATAATTGAGATATGGACAAAAGGTTATAATCCAAGGAGTCAACGTGTAAAACATGAGAGAGAGTATTTTGTGATGAAATTGCAATTTTACCGGTACCAAGCACTTTTCCTTGACTATTATCACCAAAGTAAATGCCTTCGCTTGGATCTTCATTTTCTTCATATTCCACGAACATTCTTCTTTCTCCGGTCATGTGATTGGTGCATCCACTATCTAGCACCCATTTTGCTCCACCGGATGAATAAGTCTGCAAAAGACAAATTATGCCTTGATCTTAGGTACCCAAGCTTGCTTGGGTCCTTTGAGGTTAGTCACAAGTGATTTGGGCACCCACACATGAGACTTGGTGTTCCCATGGCGTGGCCCAACATATTTTTCATAAACTCTATAAGATTACTTTTCATATGTACATATGAAGCATCAAAAGTTCTAAATAGAAGTTGTTGTTCATATGTGTTTACAGTGTTAAATTTATCAACATTATTAAGTTTTCTAACTTGAGAAGAGTTTCCCTTGACAAAGACAATGCAACCCTTGTTATTCTTGTGGCTTCTAGCGTTTTGCTTTTCACCATAAGAATATCCAATGCCATATTTGACATTAGGAGGTCTTGTGACCGAGTATGCACTGTGTGCATACATGATCTTCTTCTTGTCAAATATGCCACTTTGAGAAGATTGCTTGTCCTATGTCGAGTTTGGCTTTTTCTTCAAGTTAGTGTATCTTTTGGCACAAACACGAGTAATACTAGTTTCAGATTTTATATGTTGAGAAGGTGAGCTTGAAGTGGATGAAGAACCACTTTGCTTGAGTGACTCAACTTGTACCTTAAGGATCTTGTTAACTCTGGTTAAGTTAGCAAGTTCATCCTTGATGGTGGTGTTTGAGTCTTTTAACTTCAAGAAAGCTTCCTTGCTTGAAGCTAACTCAAGTTCTAGTGATTTACTTCGCTCCTTTTCAAGTTCAAGAAGCTTTTCAATCTAAAGATATTCCTCCTTTTGGGAGATGATCATATCTTCCTGACGATTGACTAACTTCTCCATATCAACAAGCTTATCAAATAGAAATTTCGTCTTAGCAGCTGTCTTTTTGTCTAAATCCCTAAGCATATATTCATTTTCATCACTGCTATCATCCTAACTAGAATCATCACTATCACTAGTAAAAGAATACGAGAAGGAAGATTTAGTTGTTACCTTTCTTTTACCTTCCTTTGCCATTAGACAAGTGTTGTCGTTGTCCTTCCATGCGCCCATGGTTGGGAAGAGAGTGGATTTCTTGGTGGTCTTCTTTATGGCTATGGTAGCCATCTCCTCTTCTTCTTCGGATGAGGATTCATCATTGGAGTCCCGCTCCTTCCCTAGATGCGCTTGGCCATATTGCTTCTTCTTCTTGAACATTTTCTTTGGTTGAGGCTTGCTGTCTTTAGTCTTCTCTTATTTTCTTCATATGGACAATCTACTATGAAGTGATCATATTCTCCGCAGTTGTAGCACGCCCGTCTCATCTTGAGTCTTTGTTTGTGTGGGATTGAAGTGTAAAAGCTCAAGAAAAGGGACTTGCAAAAAACTTTTCTTCACCTCACAACACCACAGTTTTCGTTGTGGATATCTTAGGAAATATTGTGAAGAGCAAGTAACCTTCATCAAAAGAGTGATTAGAGGGGAAAGTCTTCCTTTTCACAAAGTGGGATTTGGACATAGGAACATGAGAGGTTGAGCTCACCCCTAGAACTTAAAAAGTCTTGGGAAGGTTCAGTCCAAGTTTCACAGAAATCCAACACTTTTTGAGGCACTTTTTGGGTTATTTGAAAAAGAGGCCAATTTGAATGCAAATTCAAATTGCAGCAACTTTCATCACCCAAATTAAAAAGTTAGCTCCATATTCTTATTCAGAACATTTTTGTGAGCTCACACACCAATTTTCACTACATTTGGAGTTGATCTTGACATGAGCTAAGTGGGACGAATTCAAACTTTATTTGAATTCAAAACTAAACTTGTGCTGAAATTCACCCAAGCCGAACCCAATTTGAATTCTATTCAATTCAAATGGCTCAAGGATGAATAATTTGAATCACCAGGGGTATTATGGGGCTCACTGTTTACAACAGTGATTAGGAGTAAATTTCAGAGGTTAAAACCCCGGTTGGGACCCACGTGTCATAGAGGGGAGAAGGAGAAACTTGCACCCAAAGTCATAGTCTCGGTGGGAAATTCCGCCGAGCAGCTGTCGGCTATGCCACCGAGCAGCTACCGGCGCCACCAGCTGCTTCCCTCTCCGCGCGCTGGCGCCCAGGGCGGCTGGCTCGCGCCCGCACGCGACCGGCACCGCCTCAGCCGAGCAGGAGTCGGCCGGCTTTATCTTCTCGTGGGCAAACCCGAGCAGAGGCTTTGTTTCTCGCCGCAGCTCTCTGCTCAATCGGGAAAACCAGCAAAACCATCTCCTCCTTTGTCCCTGAGCTGCTAGACAGCCACCTGAGCTCGCACTCCACCTCTCCAACGCCGGAAACCTCGAGCTCTGACCTCCTTTGCCCGAGAGCGATCGCCACAGCGGCGACTCAACCTCAGCCGAGAGTCAGGCGCCCGTGGGCAGCGTTCCACAGGCGTTTTCACGGTCCAGCGAGAGAGGCAACAGGAGCGCGCGATCACCGTGCTTCTCTCCTCCAAGTTTGGAAGCCAACCGTGAAGAATTCGCAGAGAATTTCCAGTTTTTGTTCCGGCGACCGTAAACCGAGTTTCCGGTACAGTTTCTCTAAATTCTCGCTCTATGATCTTTCGGAGGTCATCGAATCTTGCACATAGACGCTGGACTAGCCGGCGATCAAATTCTTTTCTGCATCCGTAGCGTGAAACTGTCTAGGAGTGACGAATTTCGAGCTCGATCGAGGGTGGTCATGGCGGGCACGGTCGGTCACACGGTGCTGACCGACTTGCCGCCATCCCTGAACCCTTTTGATACCTTGTCGAGCTTCCTAGAGGCACACTGATTCTGTAGGGCCGTTTGTTCGAGGTGTTGGCGGGTTTAGAAACCACGGTCGACGGTGTCGAACCTCAACCGAGGCCGCGGCACGTCGCCGAGCTACTTCCGGTCACCCCCAGACCGACCTGTCACCACCGACGTGTTCCTCGACGTCGACAACCCCCTGGCAGCGAGTTTCAGACCATGGGAGGTCCGGCAGCGGCGAGCCGGCGAGCCTCGAGTCTGCTCCGGCGAGGTCGGCGGCGCGGGCGCGAGAGAACGGCGGGTGGAAGACGAAGCCGGCTGGCCCACGTGTCAGCGGCTGAAGAATTTAAATCGGGATCGGGTGTGGCCGGGGATCGGCTGTGATGGCACGCAAATACCCTGTGAGCTCCGGTGTGCCGGACACCTCTGCGCTCGACACGTGTGGTGTCCCCGGTGTGCCGGACACCTCCGCGCTCGACACGTGTCCCCGCGGGCCCCGAGAGTTTAAACTTTTCCCCCGATTTTCAGAATTCTTCCAAACTTCAAATCCTCAGAACTTTGGCTAGAAAGCTCCAAATCGAGTGAATCAAATTTTGCTGGATTTAGCTCTCTGAGCACTTTCCATCAATACCAAATTCAGCTCATAAAAGTGAATAGTTTTCCAGAATTAAATCCCTAAATTTTAAACTGTTGGGAATTTTATCTGGAGAACTACTTTATGAAAAATTCTGAAATTTGGCTGAAAGGTTCATTGGAAAATCCCTGAGTCCCAGTAGAGTTTTCAGACTCATCCAAGTTCATTTAGTTACCCTAATTGGGTGATTAAAGGAACTGCCCAGAGAAAATAGAAAAATGTACAGAAACATTTTTCAGATTTTCTCCAATCTTAATTAGGACATAACTTTCTGTAGAATTCTTCAAATGACATGAAACCAACTCCATTAGAACCATCCTAAATTCTAGTTTCCAGAAAGTAATGGTGGGAGCCATGAAAAACCCTGGAATTACTTAGAGGCTCAATTATTGACCAAAGAGGCTTTTATTTGTACAAGGTTCAATTGAACTTTGTTTCAAATAAAACTTGGTCACAACTCTGGTTAGGACACTACCAATCCACCATAAAAATCTCAGAACCCAAAGGGGAGGGCTAGCTAGAGTTATTAGCAATTATGTATTTAAGTTCACACATTTGCATTTAAATTTACATGTAGTATTGTATTCAACGTGTAGCCATTGAAGAAGAGACCCCGGAAGTGCTGGATTTCCTTCTTCCGGACGAAGAACTAACTACTGACCAGCAGCAACAAGGCAAGCCCCGGTTTGCATTAACCTTTTACAAGTCTTACTTTGTTTACATGTGTCATATGAAGTATGTATGTGCATTAGGTATAGGATGAATGAAACCCCACTTGCATAACCAAAGGTTCCTAAAAGAGTGAGGGTAGTGTCAAGGACCTCGAGTAGACAGGCTATGCTTAATGAGTTGTGGCGGACCGGAATCCGCTCATCCAGGATCGCAGAGGGTGGTGCCACGCGATGCGACACCCGACAGCACACGTCATAAGAACATAATATATTACATGGGAAACAACTGAAACTGTACAAACAGGTACAACCTTCAGTTACAACTATTGTTTATGTTACACAGCGGAAGTCTACACTATACAACTCACGCCCGCCTATCTAGCAAAAGTTGGTTGCCCAGCCCTAGGGCAACCCACACTAGCTGCACTCCTCAGCTCAGCGCGGCGTGTACGGCTCCCACTCAGCCGTGGTCCCCGACGGAGGGTAACCCTCGCCGGTGGACTCATACTCCGAGTCCGTGGGTGGCTCCTCACCTGAAAAACACTTAAGCAGCAACCATGAGCACGAAGGCTCAGCAAGGCTTAACCGACTCACCTAAGCATGAAACTCTACATGAGGTATACCAAGACATAGGTTAGTAACATTTCAGCAAAACGACACGCCTACAAGTTCATCCTTAGTTCATCTTTTAGCAACAAGTTAACAGTTCATGAAATCTGAAATTTAGTAAGCAGTATTTGGTGGCACACATGTAGCAATACAATTATATCAATCAGCATCATTGAATCAACATATTGCATCCATTAGTCTACGTTACAACGCAGTGAACAAGCGGTACTCGTCACCGCGAGGGACGGCGAATCGACTCGATATACACCTGCAGGGAAACCCAAAGAGCACGTCACGTACGCCCACCCGTGGAGCTGCACAGCACGCTCACTCGATGTCGTACGGGACAACCTTTCACCCAACAGCCCAAACGTCGAACCGGTCGCACCGAAACGAGCAGGAGGTTCCCCACACGGAGCATCTCTCTATGCCCGTTGGCAGATTTCCACCTTGCTGCCCTCAACCTACACCTATAAATCGGTGTGCTATGCCTCGACGCCCGGAGGTTTAGGCTACATCGGTTTATCGGGGCCCATATATCCGATATGCCTTCGGTACGTTCAATACTTGTTCAGCAGGGCCGCACACGGATCGGTCCTCAATCGACACGGACAGGGCTGCGCACACAAGACTTCCCCTTGCTGCGCCCTAGCCCCTGCCTAGTCTCATTTTCATTACTAAAGTGATCTCACATCACTCAACCGAACCCATGTGTCCCAAGCCTATCTCGCGAGTAGATTCCAACTACTCGACTTGTACCGAAACCCTATGAATCTTTAAGCATAGCCTTTCTACTCGAGGTCTTAGACACTACCCTCACTCTTTTAGGAACCTTTGGTTATGCAAGTGGGGTTTCATTCATCCTACACCTAGTGCACAATCATACTTCATATGACACATGTAAACAAAGTAAAACTTATAAAGAGGTTAATGCAAACCGGGGCTTGCCTTGTTGCTGCTGGTCAGGAGTTAGTTCTTCGTCCGGAAGAAGGAAATCCAACACTTCCGGAGTCTCTTCTTCAACGGCTACACGTTAATGAAATACTACATGTCAATTTAGATGCAAATGTGAGTTTTAGAGTAAGACTTCTACTCTTAGTTATAATAACCAGCCTCTAACACCTGAAACTTTGTTTAAGAATTTAAATATGAACTGGTGTTGGTGGTTTGGCTTGGACTTAATCACATGGTTAAATGCTAAGTGGTTTTCCCCCTTTTCCATATTAATCCCTTAATTGGTTAAACAGGACAGGGGTGATCTAGAGCTCCAATGGAGCTGAGAATTTTTGTGTGAGTTCCTTGTCACAAGAAAACTCTCTGGACCAAACATTAGCACTTTTCATGGAGTGGTTTGCTCAGAATAATTCTCTTGGCAAATCAGCAAGTAAGAATTTATTCTGAGGTAATACCCCTGTTCATGCTCAACTTAATGAACTACAATTTCAATTATAGCTCATAGAATTTGCATGAATTTTCCTAACATTTTTGGGGTTAAGATTTGCCCAGAACTGAATTTCCAAGTTTTGGAAATTCTCTGAAAATGTTTCTGTATTCAAATGAACACAGCACGTTCCAATTTGAATTGCTCTGACCAAATCAACTCCAAATGGTCTGAAACTTTTACAGGGGTTTACTAATGTCCTAAAGAACATTCTGGCAAAATTTGGGGATTTTTGGATGAACCAAACTCCCTCAAAAATTCGTTTGCTGAAAAGCTTTAAAGAATTTTCCAGAATTAATTAATGGGTTTTATAAAAATTGGGTTTCAGATTTGGATTGTACTCTGTTAGAGGAATCCAAAAAAATTTGTTTCATAATTTTTGGATTCTCCTAACCCAAGTTGTGGTCCTCCAAAGTTTGAACTACAAACTGGACATTTCAAAATGTTTAAATGTCTGCCGGTGGGTCCCACCCGGCAGTCTTCTCCTTCCTCGCGCCAAACAGGGGCCCGCGGCGGCGCACTCCGGCGAGCGTCGCTGGAACTGTTCTCCCGGCCGTCTCCCGGCCCCAAACTTGCCGCCCCGCCCTAACTCACGTCGCTGAACTCGTCGGTGGCGTCGTCGGCGGCCGTAGCTCACCGGAACAGGGCTCCCGACGGTGACAGCGGCGGTTAGGGTTCCGGCGTGGTCGTGAATGTGTTACAACGCATCAAAATGATTGGCAAAGGGTCGGAGAGCACCACGGGAGCTCGAGGGTGATGGAAATGGCCGCCAAACCCCATGAAAAGGTCGGCAACCTAGACCTCCACGGTGAACCGAGCTGTTATTCTATGGCGGCCCGAAAAACAACCTAAACCCGGCCATTTCTGGGTCATTCCCCTTGATTCTTGGTCGATGAGGGCCGCTATGGAGTGAGGAAGGTGTTGGCCAGCCTGCGCGGCCAATAGCTAAACAAGTAGCAGGAATTTTAGGGTAGACCGCGCTCTACCCGAATGCACTACGTTTCGGAAGAACTGGAAATACTCTTCATCCGGTGGTTCAACCGCTATTCGGCTTGCATCTACACGATCTAGAGAGCACAGCGCACCTTTGTCGTGTAGGAGTCCGGCGGTGAAACTGGCCGTGGCGTGCTGTCCACGGGGAGCAGTTCGCGGCTTTCCGCCGGTGCTCTGTTCCTCGGCGATCGTTGCCAAATTGCACGCGCCACAGGCTAGGAGTCTCGGATTTGCGGGGCTGTCGGGGTAGAGCACGCACGGGCGCTGCTTTTCGGTGCTGCTGGCATGAGCAACCGGGGCTCGGTTGCTGCCGGCGATCGGGAAAGGAGAGCGCGGGGTGAGCTCCGGTTTAGTGTGGGGTGAGGGAAACAGCGAGCGTGCGATCAATGAAGAATGCAGCGTGCTGCTGTTTGCTCCCAGGTTAACGATCGGGTTGAGGAGGCGGAGCCGGCAAGCTGGTCGCCAGCGCGTGCGGAGGGGGGGCGAGGTGGCTGCTCGGTCGGCTCGGTGTCGAGCTCTGCCGAGGCCCGGTAAACCGAGTTCGCTCGGTGTTGACTTAGGGCCGAAGTCTAGCTGACTGGTGGGCCCTCTTCTCCCCCCTAATCTTCTCTGTTGTGCAAATATCCCACCTACTCAGACTTGAAAAGGGAATTTAGCAACCAACTCAGAGGTAGAATTTGAATTCATCAATCTTCAAACTGGTTTGGCCACCTTCCCTTCATATTTAAATTTGAAAATTCAAACTCAGTTTGAATTGTTACTAATTCGGCTCCCGACGAGATGAAGTCCAATGGGACTGAAAATTGGTGGGACTACTCAGGAAAATATGCTGAGTTTAGATATGGAGCTAACTTTTGAATTTGGGTGACGAAAGTTGCTGCAATTTGAATTTACATTCAAATTGGCCTCTTTTTGAAATAACCTAAAAGTGCCCCAAAAAGTGTTGAATTTGCATGAGCTTTGGACTGAACCTTCCCAAGACTTTTTTAAAAATTCTAGGGGTGAGCTCAACCTCTCATGTTCATGTGTCCAAATCCCACTTTGTGCAAATGAAGGCTTTCCCCTCTAATCACTCTTTTGATGGAGGTTACTTGCTAATCACAACATTTCGTAAGGTGTCCACAATAAAAACTGTGGTGTTGTGAGGTGAAGAAAAGTTTTTGCAAGTCCCTTTTCTTGGGCTTTTACATCCCTCCCCCCTTAAAAGAATCCCGTCCCGAGATTATAAAAGAAGAGATAGCGATGTAATAGGGACTTACCCGTGTTGAGAAGCCATGAACTCCGGGTAATTTGAGCGAAGGAACTCCTCGTTCTCCCACGTCGCTTCTTCGGCGGTGTGGTTACTCCAGAGTATTTTGTAGAACCACAACGTTCTGCTACGCGTGGTTCGGGCTTTCTCATCAAGAATGGCCACCGGATACTCATCATATGTTAAATCCGGTTTCAACTCGCCGATGTCTTCGGTAGGAACAGCAGCTGTATGCTTCAAACATTTTCGCAGTTGCGAAACATGGAAAACATCATGGACACCAGCAAGAGATGCCGGTAGTTCCAATCGATACGCCGCTGGTCCACACTTCTCGGTGATAGCGTAGGGTCCAATAAAACGGGGAGCGAGCTTCCCCTTCACACCGAACCGGTGCACACCGTTCACTGGAGACACGCGGAGGTACACGTGTTCCCCAAAGTCAAAGTGCAACGGTCTACGCCTCTTATCAGCGTAGCTCTTCTGTCGGGATTGAGCGGCCTTCAAATTGGCTTGAATGGTACGAACGCGCTCTTCAGCGTCGTTCACCACATCAACCCCGAATGTGACCCTTTCACCGGACTCGCACCAATTTAGTGGGGTGCGGCATTTACGACCGTAGAGAGCTTCGTAGGGTGCCATCTTGATACTCGCCTGATAGCCGTTGTTGTACGAGAATTCCGCCAATGGTAGGTGATTATCCCAGTTCCTACCATGGTGGATGGCACATGCTTTCAACATGTCCTCCAGAACTTGATTCACCCTCTCTGTCTGGCCATCTGTCTGAGGGTGGTAGGCGGAGCTCCTAATCAGTTTAGTACCTAAAGCAGCGTGTAGCTGCTCCCAAAAGCGAGATACAAATAATGCACCTCGATCTGAGACAATGGTCTTGGGTACCCCGTATAGGCATAGAATCTTCGCTATGTATAGCTCCGCATATTTGCCGGCATTGTAACGTGTATTTACCGGAATGAAGTGAGCCGTCTTGGTTAACCGATCAACGATTACCCATATGGAATCATGCTTCTTGGCTGTTAGGGGTAATCCCACAATGAAATCCATGCTCACATCTTCCCATTTCCATGCCGGGACATTCAGGGGTTGCAACAGCACTGATTTCTTCATGTGATCAGCCTTCACTCGTCGGCACGTATCACATTCGGATACGTACTTCGCTACCTCCCGCTTCATCCGTGTCCACCAAAATTTCCGTTTCAAATCTTGGTACATCTTGTTGCTTCCTGGATGAATGGAGTATTTAGACAAGTGAGCTTCGTCAAGGATTTTCTTCCTCAGTTCCATGTCCCGGGGTACGACTATGCGGTCGTTGAACCATAGCGTCCCCTCATCATCTTTCCGGAAACATTTGATCTCCCCATTGTCAATCCGTCTCCGGAGATGTGCCATGCCTTTATCATTTTTCTGAGCTGCAATGATGTCCTCCCTAATAGTAGGGATGAGGGCAAGGTTGTACAGCGATCCATAAGGTACCAAGTATAAACTTGGCTCTTCCTCCTCCACCGGTGTAAAGGTGAGGTGATGGACATGTGATTTCCGACTCAGCGCGTCAGCAACCACATTCGCCTTGCCGGGGTGGTAGTGAATCTCAATTTCATAGTCCTTGATTAATTCTAACCACCTCCGTTGCCTCATGTTCAGCTCCTTCTGGGTGAAAATGTATTTCAAGCTCTTGTGGTCGGTGTAGAGATGCACCAAATTCCCCAGGAGATAGTGCCTCCACATTTTCAGCGCCAACACCACGGCAGCAAGTTCAAGATCATGAGTCGGGTAGTGCTGCTCATGGTTCCGAAGTTGGCGTGAGCCATAAGCGACCACATGTCCTTCCTGCATCAACACGCAGCCAAGCCCAATACCGGACGCGTCACAATACACGTCGAAGGGCTTTGTTGTATCCGGCTGAGCTAAGACCGGGGCTGTTGTGAGATGCTTCACCAATGTTCGGAACACTTCTTCACACGCCGTGTTCCAAACATATTTCGTCCCTTTCTTCAGCAACTCTGTCATCGGCTTAGCGAGCTTGGAGAAGCTTGGAATGAATCTCCGGTAGTATCCCGCTAACCCAAGGAAGCTTCTGACTTCATGAACTGAAGTGGGAGCTTTCCATTTCAGCACTTGCTCTATTTTACTTGGGTCAACCGCAATGCCTTCAGCTGAGATGATATGTCCCAAGAATGGCACTTGGCTGATCCAAAACTCGCATTTACTGAACTTGGCGTAGAGTTTATGGTCTCGCAATCATTGAAGAACGATCCGCAAATGTTTGGCATGTTCGGCTTCTGTCTTGGAGTAAACCAAGATGTCGTCGATGAACACTACCACGAACTTGTCCAGCTCCGGCATGAACACCGAGTTCATGAGATACATGAAATGGGCTGGAGCATTTGTGAGACCAAAGGACATGACGAGATATTCATATAAGCCGTATCTCATCGAGAAGGCCGTCTTCGGGATATCCTCTGCCCGGATCTTTATCTGGTGATATCCAGAGCGAAGGTCCATCTTGGAGAACACACTTGCACCCACAAGTTGATCAAACAATATGTCGATGCGGGGCAGTGGGTACTTATTCTTGATGGTGACGGCGTTGAGCGGCCGGTAATCCACACACAGCCTCAGGGTCTCATCCTTCTTCTTCACGAATAGCGCCGAGCATCCCCAAGGCGAGGAACTCGGCCTAATGAAACCCTTGCTCAACAGATCATTGAGCTGTTCTTTCAGTTCAGCCAGCTCATTTGGAGCCATCTTGTATGGTCTCCGTGAGATGGGCGTAGTCCCGGGTGCAAGTTCAATCTTGAACTCGACATCCCGCTCAGGTGGCATGCCCGGAAGATCATCCGGGAACACATCAGGATACTCCCGGACTACGGGGATGTCTTCTAACTTGAGTGCTTCAGCATTATTAATTGCTAAAACTTCCCGGACTGGCGTGTCTAACACCATGGAATGCGGACGGTGGAATGGAGAATTTAAGTGAACCGTCTGTGTCCAAGCCTCTAGGACAGCGCCATGGTATTGTAGCCATGACATCCCTAAGATTGCATCAATCTTTTGTCCCATAAGGATTATCAAGGTGGTGGGATATAGTTTCCCACCTAAGCACAGAGGTGCCTTTGGAATCATCATATTAGCTGAAATCTTCCCTCCCGGTGAGCATATCATATAAGTGCAGTCGGTTGGGAAGACTTTCAATTGATGTTTAGCCACATAGGATGCACTTATAAAGCTGTGGGTTGCACCAGAATCAAATAATATGACGATGGCTTGATTGTTGAGAGTAAACGTACCCGCCAGCACGTTGTCTCCCTCTGGGGTCTCCTCATTGTCGAGGTTGCGGACGCCTCTAGTCCGCTGACCAACCTTCTTCACCGGAGGTCGGCCTCGAGCACCGCCCTGGAGCTGGGCTTGCCCACTGCTCTTCTGCCCCTGGGGACAGTCCTTCGCAAAGTGGCCCGCCTGGCCACACGTGAAGCAGGTGAAACGGGGCGGTCCCCCGCTGATCGGTGGACGGAAACCCGGGGCGCGTTGTGGCGGTGGAAACGCCCGGGGTACCGTCTGCTGCTGCTGTTGCTGTCTTGGTGGTGGCATCGGTGGACGGAATGGGGGTGCTTGGAACGAACGTCCCCCGAACTGCTGAGGTCGCGCCGGTGGACGCCACTGCTGCCCGGATGGTATCCGATACACCATACGGTACTTCTGGGGAGCGCCACTCCCACCGCTGGGTGGAGCGTTGCGCTTCCGCTGCTCAGCTGGCAACTCCCGCTGAGCATCCTCTTGCATGATCGCGGCATTGACTAAGTCATTGAATGTGCCGCGGTTCCACTGTACGAGGTGGGTCTTCATTTCGGGGTGTAACCCCCGGTAGAAGTGCTCCCTCTTCTTCTCCTCCGTGGAGATGTAGTCTGACGCATATTGCGCCAGATGGTTGAAGGCACGGGAGTAGTCGTGGGCACTCCTCCCGCCCTGCTTCAGTTCCAAAAATTCTTGGAACTTCCTCTTCATTATTCCGGGAGGAATGTGATAGGCGCGGAACGCCTCCCGGAACTCTTGCCATTCCACGGCATGGCCAGCCGGACGTGAGGCGACATAATTCGCCCACCACGCACCAGCGGCACCGTGGAGCTGCTGTGCTGCGAACAGGGTCTTCTGCCGCTCCGTACACTGGAGCAGCCCAAACTTGGACTCGATGGTCCGCAGCCAGTTGTCAGCCTCCAGTGGTTCTTCAGCTTCGGTGAACACTGGAGGGTGCGTACTCATGAAATCTGAGTACGACACTTCGCGGGGCTCACGAGGCCCTCGCTCTTGACGTCCTCCCGCCTGGGACGTATTCTGCACGATCGTGCGGAGCAGGTCGGTCTGCTCCTCACGACCTCCCACCAATGCCGCTATCACATCCGCTAGAGTAAGCGGAGGCGGCGGTGGTGGCTGCTGCTGCGGGGTGCTGTCATAGGCCGGTGGCTGGGAGTCATCACCTCCCTGTTGGCTAGAGCCACCAACCTCGTGCGTGGTCCTAGTACGAACCATCTGCAACCACACGACATTAAACATCAGTCCCGCAACATTTTGCATGTAGTCCAATTAAAATGGGCGTAAAAACATTATGACAACAAAAACATGTGATATATCTCCTAAGTAGATAATGTAATAACTTTGCACAAGCTACCCCATTACCAGACCAAACACAAGCTAGTTTAATCCAACTTGATGAACCTCCTCTTTAGAAGCTCACCATAACTAGGTTTGGTCACTACGAGACATTACTATCGCGTTGTCATCACGTATACCACCCTTAGGGTACAACACCCTCTCCAATGAGTTCAACTGTCATTCTTCTGTCAGAATGACCAGTTTCTACCTATTCCAAGTTTTGATCTGGTTCTGGGCATTCTCATGACTCAAGTTGAATACCAAAGTTAAATTTAACTTCAGTATCTTTCCAACGAGTACTCATTTGCCCCCAGATCAGCTTTGGTTAAAAAGTTATGCTAATTCAAAGTTAGCAGAATTTCTGGAAGAATTTCAACAGCACCTCCCTTGGAAGTGGCTGTTTTCAACCCTGATTTCCACTAAATTCTGTGCTGAAATTTCAGGAACTTTGAATTGCAAAGGTGTCGCACATCTTCTACTCTTTCTAAGGATGTATTATATGACAATTTTAGATTTTTCTACTGGGAGTTATGTTTGAAAAACAGATCAGTTCAGAGGATGTTTTACTCTGCCCTGGTTCTGGACAGTTTAGATTCCTCTGGGATTTAAGCCATCTTAAGGTGAGTTTCAGCTCTGGAAGTCTACAACAAAGTTGTAGAGGACTTGAATACCTTTCCAGAACTATATAGCACACCTCCCTGGGCTAAAATACCTGTGAGTTATGCCCTGTTGAAGATCAGCAAACGTGCTGCCCAAAACAGAGCACTCTGTTTTTTTCAGTCTTTTGGCTACACTACTCCACTATCCTATTCTTATACCCAACCAGGGTCCTAAATGTTGAACCTATAGATTTTAATTACTTGTTATTGCTTTGATGCATATGACTACAATATCTCGGTACTACGTTCCTCACCAAAGAAAATCCTAACCGGATCATACCGGCATATATGTCTCAAGTGTGGCACTAAACGGCCTCTCGCACACGTTTTCTACACGGATACATACGTGGTTAGTACCTGCAGAAGACCACACAATAATGGTGCAATCAATGGTTATTCATTTCAGGCAGTTCCATTTTTGAAAGTAAATACAAACGCCCGTATCATTGTCATACGGCCGTCCTTGAGTTAGGTCACGTCTCAAGGTACGTGATCGTGTTTCAACACCACACGACGGGGAACCCGAGTAGGTCATGAACGGGTCGTCACGGTTGGGAATGTTATCAACCCAACAGATACCACCTACTGCCCTGCAGGGCACGCTGATGGCAAGCGCTGCGTATGTCCTCCTAGGCTATTTCCAGACGAACACACTCTCGCGTTACTGACCACGCGATGGGGTCTCCACTTACTTGCCTAATGCACACTAGGGATCAGCGTTTCATATGAACTCAGGAACATGAAGAGTTCAAGAGGTTCATATTGACATCTCACACCAAGCTATGAGACAAATCCCTGAACCACGTTCCTCGTCAGGGAGAGCTAAC
Organism: Neostapfia colusana; assembly: GCA_030760725.1. Lineage (NCBI taxonomy): Eukaryota > Viridiplantae > Streptophyta > Magnoliopsida > Poales > Poaceae > Neostapfia > Neostapfia colusana. Next base: position 6,349,695 of record JASWHV010000012.1, on the reverse strand, counting down.
CGAAATTGAACCGCTTTCGGTGGCGTACCTTACCATACTTACTAGAGCGTAGGTGCGTCGTTACATAATTGAAATTCAGAATTATAACACATAGGTTAGTCTTTGCCACTTTAAGTAACTATGCTAATATAGTCCTTACTTGGGCAGCTACCGATTTCTCACCGTATACCTAAGTTTTTCCCATAATGCAGTCCTTTAGTACTGTGCTATCCCCACTGCAGCTCTGATACCAGGCTGTGGCGGACCAGAATCCACTCATCCAGGATCGCAGAGGGTGGTGCCACGCGATGCGACACCCGACAGCACACGTCATAAGAACATAATATATTACATGGGAAACAACTGAAACTGTACAAACAGGTACAAACTTCAGTTACAACTATTGTTTATGTTACACAGCGGAAGTCTACACTATACAACTCACGCCCGCCTATCTAGCAAAAGTTGGTTGCCCAGCCTTAGGGCAACCCACACTAGCTGCACTCCTCAGCTCAGCGCGGCGTGTACGGCTCCCACTCAGCCGTGGTCCCCGACGGAGGGTAACCCTCGCCGGTGGACTCGTACTCCGAGTCCGTGGGTGGCTCCTCACCTGAAAAACACTTAAGCAGCAACCATGAGCACGAAGGCTCAGCAAGGCTTAACCGACTCACCTAAGCATGAAACTCTACATGAGGTATACCAAGACATAGGTTAGTAACATTTCAGCAAAACGACACGCCTACAAGTTCATCCTTAGTTTATCTTTTAGCAACAAGTTAACAGTTCATGAAATCTGAAATTTAGTAAGCAGTATTTGGTGGCACACATGTAGCAATACAATTATATCAATCAGCATCATTGAATCAACATATTGCATCCATTAGTCTACGTTATGACGCAGTGAACAAGCGGTACTCGTCACCGCGAGGGACGGCGAATCGACTCGATATACACCTGCAGGGAAACCCAAAGAGCACGTCACGTACGCCCACCCGTGGAGTTGCACAGCACGCTCACTCGATGTCGTACGGGACAACCTTTCACCCAACAGCCCAAATGTCGAACCGGTCGCACCGAAACGAGCACGAGGTTCCCCACACGGAGCATCTCTCTATGCCCGTTGGCAGATTTCCACCTTGCTGCCCTCAACCTACACCTATAAATCGGTGTGCTATGCCTCGACGCCCGGAGGTTTAGGCTACATCGGTTTATCGGGGCCCATATATCCGATATGCCTTCGGTACGTTCAATACTTGTTCAGCAGGGCCGCACACGGATCGGTCCTCAATCGACACGGACAGGGCTGCGCACACAAGACTTCCCCTTGCTGCGCCCTAGCCCCTGCCTAGTCTCATTTTCATTACTAAAGTGATCTCACATCACTCAACCGAACCCGTGTGTCCCAAGCCTATCTCGCGAGTAGATTCCAACTACTCGACTTGTACCGAAACCCTATGAATCTTTAAGCATAGCCTTTCTACTCGAGGTCTTAGACACTACCCTCACTCTTTTAGGAACCTTTGGTTATGCAAGTGGGGTTTCATTCATCCTACACCTAATGCACAATCATACTTCATATGACACATGTAAACAAAGTAAAACTTATAAAGAGGTTAATGCAAACCGGGGCTTGCCTTGTTGCTGCTGGTCAGGAGTTAGTTCTTCGTCCGGAAGAAGGAAATCCAGCACTTCCGGAGTCTCTTCTTCAACGGCTACACGTTAATGAAATACTACATGTTAATTTAGATGCAAATGTGAGTTTTAGAGTAAGACTTCTACTCTTAGTTATAATAACCAGCCTCTAACACCTGGAACTTTGTTTAAGAATTTAAATATGAACTGGTGTTGGTGGTTTGGCTTGGACTTAATCACATGGTTAAATGCTAAGTGGTTTTCCCCCTTTTCCATATTAATCCCTTAATTGGTTAAACAGGACAGGGGTGATCTAGAGCTCCAATGGATCTGAGAATTTTTGTGTGAGTTCCTTGTCACAAGAAAACTCTCTGGACCAAACATTAGCACTTTTCATGGAGTGGTTTGCTCAGAATAATTCTCTTGGCAAATCAGCAAGTAAGAATTTATTCTGAGGTAATACCCCTGTTCATGCTCAACTTAATGAACTACAATTTCAATTATAGCTCATAGAGTTTGCATGAATTTTCCTAACATTTTTGGGGTTAAGATTTGCCCAGAACTGAATTTCCAAGTTTTGGAAATTCTCTGAAAATGTTTCTGTATTCAAATGAACACAGCACCTTCCAATTTGAATTGCTCTGACCAAATCAACTCCAAATGGTCTGAAACGTTTACAGGGGTTTACTAATGTCCTAAAGAACATTCTGGCAAAATTTGGGGATTTTTGGATGAACCAAACTCCCTCAAAAATTCTTTTGCTGAAAAGCTTTAAAGAATTTTCCAGAATTAATTAATGGGTTTTATAAAAATTGGGTTTCAGATTTGGATTGTACTCTGTTAGAGGAATCCAACAAAATTTGTTTCATAATTTTTGGAGTCTCCTAACCCAAGTTGTGGTCCTCCAAAGTTTGAACTACAAACTGGACATTTCAAAATGTTTAAATGTCTGCCGGTGGGTCCCACCCGGCAGTCTTCCCCTTCCTCGCGCCAAACAGGGGCCCGCGGCGGTGCACTCCGGCGAGCGTCGCTGGAACTGCTCTCCCGGCCCCAAACTTGCCGCCCCGCCCTAACTCACGTCGCTGAACTCGTCGGTGGCGTCGTCGGCGGCCGTAGCTCACCGGAACAGGGCTCCCGACGGTGACAGCGGCGGTTAGGGTTCCGGCGTGGTCGGGAATGTGCTACAACGCATCAAAATGATTGGCAAAGGGTCGGAGAGCACCACGGGAGCTCGAGGGTGATGGAAATGGCCGCCAAACCCCATGAAAAGGTCGGCAACCTAGACCTCCACGGTGAACCGAGCTGTTATTCTATGGCGGCCCGAAAAACAACCTAAACCCGGCCATTTCTGGGTCATTCCCCTTGATTCTTGGTCGAGGAGGGCCGCTATGGAGTGAGGAAGGTGTTGGCCAGCCTGCGCGGCCAATAGCTAAACAAGTAGCAGGAATTTTGGGGTAGACCGCGCTCTACCCGAATGCACTACATTTCGGAAGAACTGGAAATACTCTTCATCCGGTGGTTCAACCGCTATTCGGCTTGCATCTACACGATCTAGAGAGCACAGCGCACCTTTGTCGTGTAGGAGTCCGGCGGTGAAACTGGCCGTGGCGTGCCGTCCACGGGGAGCAGTTCGCGGCTTTCCGCCGGTGCTCTGTTCCTCGGCGATCGTTGCCAAATTGCACGCGCCACAGGCTAGGAGTCTCGGATTTGCGGGGCTGTCGGGGTAGAGCACGCACGGGCGCTGCTTTTTGGTGCTGCTGGCACGAGCAACCGGGGCTCGGTTGCTGCCGGCGATCAGGAAAGGAGAGCGCGGGGTGAGCTCCGGTTTAGTGTGGGGTGAGGGAAACAGCGAGCGTGCGATCAATGAAGAATGCAGCGTGCTGCTGTTTGCTCCCAGGTTAACGATCGGGTTGAGGCGGCGGAGCCGGCAAGCTGGTCACCAGCGCGTGCGGAGGGGGGACGAGGTGGCTGCTCGGTCGACTCGGTGTCGAGCTCTGCCGAGGCCCGGTAAACCGAGTTCTCTCGGTGTTGACTTAGGGCCGAAGTCTAGCTGACTGGTGGGCCCTCTTCTCCCCCCTAATCTTCTCTGTTGTGCAAATATCCCACCTACTCAGACTTGAAAAGGGAATTTAGCAACCAACTCAGAGGTAGAATTTGAATTCATCAATCTTCAAACTGGTTTGGCCACCTTCCCTTCATATTTAAATTTGAAAATTCAAACTCAGTTTGAATTGTTACTAATTTGGCTCCCGACGAGATGAAGTCCAATGGGACTGAAAATTGGTGGGACTACTCAGGAAAATATGCTGAGTTTAGATATGGAGCTAACTTTTGAATTTGGGTGATGAAAGTTGCTGCAATTTGAATTTACATTCAAATTGGCCTCTTTTTGAAATAACCCAAAAGTGCCCCAAAAAGTGTTGAATTTGCATGAGCTTTGGACTGAACCTTCCCAAGACTTTTTTTTTAAATTCTAGGGGTGAGCTCAACCTCTCATGTTCATGTGTCCAAATCCCACTTTGTGCAAATGAAGGCTTTCCCCTCTAATCACTCTTTTGATGGAGGTTACTTGCTAATCACAACATTTTCTAAGGTGTCCACAATAAAAACTGTGGTGTTGTGAGGTGAAGAAAAGTTTTTGCAAGTCCCTTTTCTTGGGCTTTTACATGAGTCATAGGACTTCGGTACAAGTCAAGTAGTTAAAATCTACTCGCGAGATAGGCATTGGGACACACGGGTTCGGTTGAGGGATGTGAGATCACTATAGTAATAAAAAAATGAGACTAGGCAGGGGCTAGGGCGCAGCAAGAGGAAGTCTTGTGTGCGCAGCCCTGCCCGTGTCGATTGAGGACCGATCCGTGTGCGGCCCTGCTGAACATGTATTGAACGTACCGAAGGCATATCGGATATATGGGCCCCGATAAACCGATGTAGCCTAAACCTCCGGGCGCCGAGGCATAACGCACCGATTTATAGGTGTAGGCTGAGGGCAGTAAGGTGGAAATCTGCCAACGGGCATAGAGAGATGCTCCGTGTGGGGAACCTCCTGCTCGTTTCGGTGCGACCGGTTCGACGTTTGGGCTGTTGGGTGAAAGGTTGTCCCATACGACATCGAGTGAGCGTGCTGTGCAGCTCCACGGGTGGACGTACGTGACGTGCTCTTTGGGTTTCCCTGCAGGTGTATATCGATTCGATTTGCCGTCCCTCGCGGTGACGAGTACCGCTTGTTCACTGCGTCGTAACGTAGAATAATGAATGAAATGTTATGATTCAATATTGCTGTTATGATATAAGTGTGTTGCTACATGTGTGCCACCAAATATTGCTTACTAAATTTCAGCTTTAGGAACTGTTAACCTGTTGCTAAAAGATGAACTAAGGATGAACTTGTAGGCGTGTCCATTTGCTGCAACATTGCTATCCTATGTCATGGTACCCCTCACGTAGAGTTTCATGCTTAGGTGAGTCGGTTAAGCCTTGCTGAGCCTTCGTGCTCACGGTTGCTGCTTAAGTGTTTTTCAGGTGAGGAGCCACCCACGGACTCGGAGTACGAGTCCACCGGCGAGGGTTACCCTCCGTCGGGGACCACGGCTGAGTGGGAGCCGTACACGCCGCGCTGAGCTGAGACGTGCAGCTAGTGTGGGTTGCCCTAGGGCTGGGCAACCGACTTTTGCTAGATAGGCGGGCGTGAGTTGTACAATAGAAACTTCCGCTGTGTAATAAAGACTCTAGTTTGTAACTGAGAAGTGTACTACTTTGTACCTTCAGTTTGTTTTCACTTCTAATATAATGTGTTCTTATGACGTGTGCTGTCGGGTGACGCATCGCGCGGCACCACCCTCTGCGATCCTGGATGAGCAGATTCCGGTCCGCCACAGCCTGGTATCAGAGCTGCAGTGGGATAGCACAGTACTTAAGGACTGCATTATGGGGAAAACTTAGGTATACGGTGAGGATTCGGTAGCTGCCCAAGTAAGGACTATACTAGCATAGTTACTTAAAGTGGCAAAGGCTAACTTATGTGTTATAATTCTGAATTTCAATTATGTAACGATGCACCTACGCTCTCGTAAGTATGGTAAGGAACACCACCGAAAGCGGTTCAATTTCGGTTAGCTCCCCCTGACGAGGAACGTGGTTCAGGGATTGATCTCACAGCTTGGTGTGAGATGTCAATATGAAGCTCTTGGACTCTTCATGTTCCTGAGTTCATATGAAACGCTGATCCCTAGCGTGCATTAGGCAAGTAAGTGGAGACCCCATCGCGTGGTCAGTAACGCGAGAGTGTGTTCGTCTGGAAATAGCCCAGGAGGACATACGCAGTGCTTGCCATCGGCGTGCCCTGCCGGGCAGTAGGTGGTATCTGTTGGGTTGATAACATTCCCAACCGTGACGACCCGTTCATGACATACTCGGGTTCCCCGTCGTGTGGTGTTGAAACACGATCACGTACCTTGAGACGTGACCTAGCTCAAGGATGGCCGTATGGAAATGATACGGGCGTTTGTATTTACTTTCAAATATGGTACTGGCTGAAATGGAAACAAAACCTTGAGTGCACCATTATTGTGTGGTCTTCTGCAGGTACTAACCACGTATGTATCCGTGTAGAAAACGTGTGCGAGAGACCGTTTAGTGCCACAGTTGAGACGTATATGCCGGTATGATCCGGTTAGTATTTTCTTTTGTGAGGAACGTAGTACCGAGTTATTGTAGGCATATGCATGAAAATAAGGATAACAAGGAATTAAAATCTATAGGTTCAACATTTAGGACCCTGGTTGGGTATAAGAATGGGATAGTGATGAGTGTAGTTCCAAAAAGACTGAAAAACAGAGTGCTCTGTTTTGGACAGCAAGTTTGCTGATCTTCAACAGGGCACAACTCACAGGTATTTTAGCCAGAGAGGTGGGCTATATAGTTCTGGAAAGGTATTTAAGTACTCTACAACTTTGTTGTAGACTTCCAGAGCTGAAACTCACTTTAAGATGGCTTAAATCCCAGAGGAATGTAAACTGTCCAGAACCAGGACAGAGTAAAACATTCTCTGAACTGTTCTGTTTTTCAAACATAAATCCCAGAAGAAAAAATTTAAATTTTCATATGATACATCCTTAGAAAGAGTAAAAGATGTGTGACAACTTTGCAATTCAAAGTTTCTGAAATTTCAGCACAGATTTCAGTGGAAACCAGGGTTGAAAACAGCCACTTCCGAGGGAGGCGCTGTTAAAATTCTTCCAGAAATTCTGCTGACTTTGAATTAGCATAACTTGTTGACCAAAGCTAATCTGGGGGCAAATGAATACTCGTTGGGAAGATATTGGAGTTGACTTTAACTTTGGTGTTCAACTTGAGTCATGAAAATGCCCAGAACCAGATTAAAACTTGGAATAGGTAGGAACTGGTCATTCTGACAAAAGAATGACAGTTGAACTCATTGGAGAGGGTGTTGTAACCTAAGGGTGGTATACGTGATGACAACGCGATAGTAATGTCTCGTAGTGACCAAACCTAGTTATGTTGAGCTTCCAAAGATGAGGTTCATCAAGTTGGATTGAACTAGCTTGTGTTTGGTCTGATAATGGTGTAGCTTGTGCAAAGTTATTACATTATCTACATATGAGATGTATCGCATGTTTTATTGTCATTATGTTTTACGCCTATTTTTATTGGTCTGCATGCAACAATGCTGTGGGACTGATGATTATTGTCGTGTGGTTGCAGATGGTTCGCACTAGGACCACGCACGAGGTTGGTGGCTCTAGCCAACAGGGAGGTGATGACTCCCAGCCACCGGCCTACGACAGCACCCCGCAGCAGCAGCCACCACCGCCGCCTCCGCTTACTCTAGCGGATGTTATAGCGGCATTGGTGGGAGGTCGTGATGAGCAGACCGATCTGCTCCGCACGATCGTGCAGAATACGTCCCAGGCGGGGGGACGTCAAGATAGAGGGCCTCGGGAGCCCCATGATGTGTCGTACTCGGATTTCATGAGTACGCACCCTCCAGTGTTCACCAAAGCCGAAGAACCACTGGAGGCGGACAACTGGCTGCGGACCATCGAGTCCAAGTTCGGGCTGCTCCAATGTACGGAGCGGCAGAAGACTCTGTTCGCAGCACAGCAGCTCCACGGTGCCGTTGGTGCGTGGTGGGCGAACTATGTCGCCTCACGTCCGGCTGGCCATGCCGTGGAATGGCAAGAGTTCCGGGAGGCGTTCCGCGCCTACCACATTCCTTCCGGAATAATGAAGAGGAAGTTCCAAGAATTCTTGGAGCTGAAGCAGGGCGGGAGGAGTGCCCACGACTACTCCCGTGCCTTCAACCATCTGGCGCAGTATGCGTCAGACTATATCTCCACGGAGGAGAAGAAGAGGGAGCACTTCTATCGGGGGTTACACCCTGAAATCAAGACACATCTCGTTCAGTGGAATCGCGGCACATTCAACGACCTAGTCAATGCCGCAATTGTGCAAGAGGACGCTCAGCGGGAGTTAGCAGCTGAGCAGAGGAAGCGCAGCGCTCCACCTAGCAGCGGTGGTGGCGCGCCCCAGAAGTACCGTATGGTGTATCGGACACCATCCGGCCAGCAGTGGCATCCACCGGCGTGACCTCAACGATTCGGGGGACGTCCGTTCCAGTCGCCCTCGTTCCGTCCGCCGATGCCACCACCAAGACAGCAACAGCAGCAGCAGACGGTACCCCGGGCGTTTCCACCGCCACAACGCGCCCCGGGATTCCGTCCACTGATCAGCGGGGGACCACCCCATTTCACCTGCTTCACGTGTGGCCAGGTGGGCCACTTCGCGAAGGACTGTCCCCAGGGGCAGCAGAGCAGCGGGCAAGCCCAGCTCCAGGGCGGTGCTCGAGGCCGACCTCCGGTGAAGAAGGTTGGTCAGCGGACTGGAGGCGTCCGCAACCTCGACAATGAGGACGCCCCAGAAGGAGACAACGTGCTGGCGGGTACGTTCACTCTCAACCATCAAGCCATCATAATATTGTTTGATTCTGGTGCAACCCACAACTTTATAAGTGCATCATATGTGGCTAAGCATCAGCTGGAAGCCTTTCCAACCGAGTGTTCTTATATGATCTGCTCACCGGGCGGAAAGATTTCAGCAACTATGATGGTTCCAAAGCACCATTATGCTTAGGTGGGAAGATATATCGCACCACTATGATTATCTTAGGGGGGCAGAAGATTGATGCAATCTTGGGAATGTCATGGCTAAGTTACCATGGCGCTGTCCTGGAAACTCTAACACGGACGGTTCACCTCAACTCCTCATTACACCGTCCGCAGTCCCTCCTACTAGATAACCCCGTACGGGAGGTTTCAGAAGTCAACAATACTGAAGCTCTCAAGTTGGAGGACATTCCCGTAGTCCGGGAGTACCCCGACGTGTTCCCGGATGATCTTCCTGGCATGCCACCTGAGTGGGATGTCGAGTTCAAGATCGAGCTCGCACCAGGGACTACGCCTATATCACGGAGATCATACAAGATGGCTCCAAATGAGCTGGCGGAACTGAAAGAACAGCTCAATGATCTGTTGAGCAAGGGTTTCATTAGGCCGAGTTCCTCGCCTTGGGGATGCTCGGCGCTGTTCGTGAAGAAGAAAGATGAAACCCTGAGGCTGTGTGTGGACTACCGGCCGCTCAACGCCGTCACCATCAAGAATAAGTACCCACTGCCCTGCATCGACATATTGTTTGATCAACTTGTGGGTGCAAGTGTGTTCTCAAAGATGGACCTTCGCTCTGGATATCACCAGATCAAGATCCGGGCGGAGGATTGACACGACCCCACTGGTCCTGTCGAGCCAGGATCACGCTGAGGGGTGCTGCGTTGCACAGCACCGTATAACACACGTCAAAGGCACAAAGCGGAAGCGGAAGCTTTATTACATAAACAAGTTTATTAACATGTTTACATCAAAATACGTTTAGTCCACACTCACGGGCGTAGACTAAGCATCAAGTGCACGTTCAGCCCTGGAACGTGTCCTTGCTAGCACACACGCACACTAACTCTGCGGCGTGCACGACTCCCACTCGACGGGGTTCCCCTCCTGGGGTTCCGTCTCCTCTTCGGGAGTCCCTTCCTCATAGAACCCTGCAAAAGCTTCAAACACAAGCAGTGAGCACGAAGGCTCAGCAAGTCTGACCCGTCTCACCTAAACATGGAACTTCTACATGAGGGTAATGGGTTGCATGAGGTAAAAATCATTTGCAAGGACTCGCCTAATTAGTAGAACCTTACTTTCAAGTTTTAGCAGCAGGTTGTGGAGAACGTTACGCTAAGGCACATGAGAGAGCCGCAATCAAACAAGAAACGCATTTCTCTCATGTACTTTGCCCAAAGTTGAAAAGAACTTTAGTTAGCACTAAGCTACAGCATATCATTAACAATCAATGTCCAACTTTCAATCAGCAACATTTTAACATGTAACTAGCCTGTTCTTTCTACGTCACGGTACAGTGAACAAGTGGTACTCACTGACCGCGAGGGACGGCGATTATAATCGATTTACACCTGCAGGGTTACCCGAACAACCCGTCACGTACGCCCGTACTCGATGTTGCCTACAACAACCATCACGGACGCCGTACGCGACTACCTTTCACCCGTTAGCCAAATATTGAACCGGTCCCATCGTCCCGAGCAAGAGGTCCCTGCACGCACATCTCTGTGCCGCCAGCTGATTTACACCTCAAGCTCTCAACCTACCCTCTGAACGACGGGCAATGCCTCAATACCCAGCTACCCGAGTTACATCAGTTTCCCGGTTCCCATATAGCCGGTAGGTCTTTGGTACTGTTCTAGCTTGTTCAACAGGCCCGCACACGGCTCGGTCCTCAATCGACACAAGCGGAGCTACAGCACACAGGCCCCAAAGTCCTGCTGCCCTTACTCTCCGCTCGGTCTCATTTTCTTGCCATGTGTTTCATGTGCTATCTCTACCCGAGCAATGTGCCTCTAGCCTATTCTCGCGAGTAGTTCCAACTACTCGACTTGTACCGAATCCTACTCTATCCTAGCAATGCAGTGGCTAACGGGGTTTGCAATCCTACACCCAACCCATGGTTTTCTTGGCTGTGCAGTTGGGTTTCCAATCAAGACTCTAATGCAAAGAACAATATTCAAAGATGTGCTCAAAACAATAAACATTTGTAAAAAGGGTAATGCAAACCGGGGCTTGCCTTGCTGCTCTTGGTCGTAGGCTAGCTGTTCCTCCGGAGTAACGAAGTCTAAGACTTCGGGTTCCTCCTCGACCTTAGCGACTACATGATAAGAACAATGTATGTATTAATTTAAATGCATTTGTATTAACTTTGAAGTTGTGAAGTCTATAACCCTTGCTAGACAGACCTAATGACTGTGAAACTTTTACTGTGGCTTGGTTACAACCTAAACAAAGACTTGGTCAAGTTTTAGTTGCAGCAAAGCTCATTGGAGCCCTCCACAAATAATTATGTCCTTGACCTTAATTGGAACTCTTAGGGTGTTCTAGGAATTTTCATGAGACAAACTATGACTTTCTGAAAACTAGATTTTCAGAGGGTTCTAATGGAGTTGGTCTCACTTAATTTGGAAGTCTCTAACTAAAGATATGAGCTAAACAATTTCAGAGCAAATTCTGAAAATGTTTCTGAACATTTTCTATTTTCTCTAGAACAGTTTTACTAATCACACCATTAGGTGGACTAAATGAGCTCAAATGGATCTGAAATTTTTATGGTAGCTCAAGGATATTTTGGTGAACATCCCAGCAAAATTTCAGGATTTTCCTCCAAAGGAGTCTCCAGTTAAAATTCCTAACAGTTTAAATTTAAGGAATTAATTCTGGAGAATTAAGGAATTTCATGAAGTGAAACTTGATTTTCTGGAAATTACTCAGAGAGCTGAATCCAGCAAAATTTGGTTCACTCGATTTGGAGCTTTCTAGCCAAAGTTATAAGGATTTGAAGTTTGAAGGAAATCTGAAAATCGGGGAAAAGTTTAAACTCGCGCGTGGGCCCAGGGGACACGCGTCGCACGCCGAAGCGACAGCACACCGCGGCCCACAAGGCTTTTGCGCGCCAGCACACCCGATCCCGGCCGCAGCCGGATCCCGATTCAAAATATCGGCCGCTGACAGCTGGGGTCCACCCCCTTCTTCAACCTCGCGACACCCGCGCCCCGCCGCCGAGGGACCTCGCCGGAGAGCTCGCCGCTGGCTGCTGTACAGCTCCAAACTTCTTGATTCTGGCCGCCCCTGCCTACTTTTACCTGGGGAACCTGACCCGAGGGTCAGCTGCTCATGACAACGGCCGGAGCATGGTCGGCGACGAGCCGCCCTATCGGAACGACTTCGGCCATGTCGGCTGACTCTCCTAGTACCTCAGCTACTTGGGAAATCGGTCGGGGAGCATCAGTGGACCTCAGAGAAGGTCGACATGAACTCGGGGCAGCTCGGGGAAAGCCCGAAATAGGTCCTCACCGTGCGCCCGATACCCCCCGTTCGTTCCGCCATTAGTAGACCTTGAATTACGCCGGGCACAGAGGTTCTCCGGCCCACAGTTGTGAAGGCAACTTGTGCGTCACCGTGTCTAGCTCGTGTGGGAGTGGCCTGAGGCCCTCTAATCCTTTCTAGAGCACGAATTAAACAGAATCGTACCCGAAGGTCGTTCTGCACACAGAAAGGGGAAAAGTGGAAATTCGCCGCCGGTGAGCAACCACTCGAGCTGTGGCTCGGGGATGAGCAGCACCGGTCACCTGCGCGTCCAAGGGTGCCTTGGCTCGGGCGTGACAACGCCCAGGTTGGGCTGTCCACGAGAGCCCGAGGTGCGGCGGTTTCCAGTTCCGATTTTTATCTTTCGGCACAGCCGATAGCACTCGGTTTCAATCGACTTCTAGCAATGGGGAGGATGGAGGAAGGTCTCTAGTACCTTGCTGTGACCCTGGAGTGGAAGGAGGGAGCTGCGATCGGCTTGATCGAGCGGGAGCTCGAGCGGCGGTGATGGCAGTGGAGAAATGGATCGTGCACGTCGGCAGCTCGGGAAGTGAGTGATCGGAGCACGCCGGGGAGGGAATAAATAGCCCGGCGGCTGGTCTCCGGGTTGGGGCGCGCAGCAGGAGCTGGCGCCGGCTGCCCCCCTTCGGTGGCGCGCGCACACAGCAGCCGGGAACCGACTGAACTGTGTTTCAGTCGGTTTGTTTTGAGGCAGAGGCTGACATCTGGGTCCCACCCCTCTTTTAACCTCTGAAATTTACTCCTAACAGCTGTGGTAAACAGTGAACCCTATTCTACCCTTGGCAATTCAAATTATTCACCCAAGAGCCATTTGAATTGATCAAAGTTCAAATGAGGTTTGGTTTGAATGAATTTCAGCACAAGTTCAGTTTGAAATTCAAATAAAGTTTGAATTTCTCCCCCTTAGCTCATGTCAAGATCAACTCCAAATGGAGTGAAAATTGGTGTGAGAGCTCACAAAAATGTGCTGAGTGAGAATATGCCTTCCACTTTTAAATTCAGTGGTGAAAACAGTTTGAATTTGAATATGATTTCAAACTGCCCTCCTCCTATCTATACCCAAAATGACCTCCAAAAGGTTTTGAATTTGGGTGAAACTTGGCATGGACATCCTTAGCAAAGTGTAGGAGTTTTCATATGCCCAGCCCATCTATATCACATGTGGGAAATACCACTTTTGCAATGTGTGAGTTTGTTCTCTAATGAGCATGTTGATAATTGTTACTTGCTCTTCATTTGTGTTCATCATCTTTCCTCAAATGAGGTGTGTGTGTGTGTGTGGTGATGAACACTTCAATTATGTGTCAAAAACTGAGGCCCTTACATTCCTCCCCCCTTAAAAGAATCTCGTCCCGAGATTATACGGTGAAAATGAGAGAGAGGACGGTGGAAAATTACCGGATATGCGACGTGAAAAAGTTGGGGTAGTTAGTGCGAAGGAATTCTTCGCTCTCCCATGTCGCTTCGTCCATGGAGTGATTACTCCATAAAACCTTGTAGAACCACAACGTACGGTTGCGTGTGGTTCGGGCCTTTTCATCAATAATCTGCACCGGTTCCTCCCGATAGGTGAGATCCGGTTGCAGTTCTTCAATGTCTTCCAGCTGAACGGTAGTTGATAGCTTGAGACACTTCCTCAGCTGGGAAATGTGAAAGACGTCGTGCACACCGGAAAGTGCTTCTGGTAATTTCAGCCGGTATGCTACCGATCCACATCTTTCGGTAATCTGGAATGGACCGATGAATCGGGGTGCCAACTTTCCTCTCACCCCAAATCTGTTTACGCCCTTCATTGGAGACACTCGTAGGTATACGTGATCTCCAACTTCAAATTGTAATGGGCGCCTCCTCCGGTCCGCATACTGTTTCTGACGGGATTGAGCGGCTTTTAGGTTCGCTTGAATTAGTCGAACCTTTTCTTCCGCGTTGTTGACAAGGTCAATCCCGAAGGTAACCCTTTCGCCAGACTCACACCAGTTCAATGGTGTGCGGCATTTTCTTCCGTATAGCGCCTCGTAGGGCGCCATCTTGATGCTGGCTTGGTACCCATTGTTGTACGAGAACTCGGCTAACGGCAAGTGATCATCCCAATTCTTGCCGTGGTCGATAGCGCAAGCTCGCAGCATGTCCTCTAGGATTTGATTTACCCGCTCAGTTTGCCCATCCGTCTGCGGGTGGTAGGCTGAACTACGGATCAGCTTCGTCCCCAAGGCAGCGTGTAGCTGCTCCCAAAAACGGGACACAAATAAAGTGCCCCGGTCCGATATGATGGTACGGGGTACGCCGTATAAGCATAAGATCCGTGAGATGTACAGTTCAGCGTACTTCTTGGCGTTGTAGTTGGTGTTGACCGGGATGAAATGGGCAACTTTGGTGAGCCGATCGACGATCACCCACACAGAATCATGTTTCTGTAAGGTGGTGGGTAAACCGATGACGAAATCCATGCTCACGTCCTCCCACTTCCAGGCAGGAATGCCCAGTGGTTGCAGCAGTCCCGGTTTCCGCATGTGGTCTGCCTTCACCCTTCGATATGTATCACACTCGGACACGTATTTGGCAGTCTCTCGCTTCATCCGTGTCCACCAAAACCTTCTTCTGAGTTCTTGATACATTTTATTGCTGCCGGGGTGAATAGAAAACTTTGATAAGTGAGCCTCATCAAAGATTTTCTTCCGTAACTCCGGGTTTCGGGGTACGACGATTCGGTCCTTGAACCATAGGACGCCGTCTCTGTCCTTCCGGAAACATTTTAATTCCCCACTATCTACACGTCTCCGCAAATGTGACATGCCCTTGTCATTCTTCTGGGCTGCCGCTATCTCTTCACGGATGGTGGGGATCAAAGCTAGGTTGTAGAGAGCTCCATGTGGAATCACATGTAGTGGTGGTTCGCTCCCTTCCCACGGTGTGATGGTCAGATTATTAACGTGTGACTTGCGGCTCAGCGCATCTGCCACAACGTTTGCCTTGCCCGGATGATAATGGATCTCTATCTCATAATCCTTTATCAGTTCTAACCATCTTCGTTGCCTCATGTTTAACTCCTTCTGAGTGAATATGTACTTGAGGCTTTTGTGGTCGGTATATAAATGTACGAGGTTACCGAGTAGGTAGTGCCTCCACATCTTCAGTGCAAGTACCACGGCAGCGAGCTCCAAATCGTGAGTTGGATAATTTTGCTCATGGTTCCTAAGCTGCCGTGATCCATACGCGACCACTCTTCGGTCTTGCATCAGCACACATCCGAGCCCAATGCCGGATGCATCGCAGTACACATCGAACGGTTTTGTTGTATCTGGCTGCGCCAAAACCGGTGCTGATGTCAGGTGCTTGACTAAAGCCTTGAATGCTGCTTCACATGCTGGACTCCAAACATATTTGGTAGCCTTCTTCAGCAGCTCTGTCATTGGCTTGGCAATCTTCGAGAAGTTCGGAATGAACCTCCGATAATATCCCGCGAGTCCGAGGAAACTCCGTACCTCATGAACAGTTCTCGGGGATTTCCAATTCAGCACTTGCGTGATCTTGCTCGGGTCCACAGCGATACCCTCCGCTGAGATGATATGCCCGAGGAAAGGCACTTGCGATATCCAAAACTCGCATTTGCTGAACTTTGCGTATAACTTGTGATCCCGCAGCCGTTGCAAGACTATACGCAGATGTTTCTTGTGATCTTCCTCCGACTTGGAATATACCAGGATGTCGTCGATGAAGACCACGACAAACTTGTCCAGCTCCGGCATGAACACCGAGTTCATTAAGTACATGAAGTGAGCTGGAGCATTGGTGAGGCCGAAGGACATGATCAGGTACTCATAAAGTCCATACCTTGTCGAGAAAGCTGTCTTTGGAATGTCCTCCGCCCTTATCTTAATTTGATGGTACCCGGATCTTAAATCCATCTTGGAAAAGATCTTTGCTTCGACCAACTGATCAAACAACATGTCGATCCGTGGCAACGGGTACTTGTTCTTGATGGTTACGGCATTTAATGGACGGTAGTCCACGCAAAGCCGCAACGTTTCATCCTTCTTCTTGACAAATAATGCCGAACAGCCCCATGGTGAGGAGCTCGGCCTAATAAAACCCTTCTCCAGAAGGTCCGTGAGCTGAGTCTTCAGTTCAGCCAACTCCTTGGGCGCCATCTTGTACGGCCTTCGGGATATTGGCATGGTTCCCGGTGCAAGTTCAATCTTGAACTCTACCTCTCTATCGGGTGGCATCCCCGGCAAATCGTCCGGGAACACATCCGGGAACTCTCGGACCACTGGAATGTCTTCCAATCTGATGGTTGTGGCTTGATAGACACTTGGAAGTTTTATTTCTGGACTGTCCAGAAATAATGAGTGAGAACCGTGCACCTCTGAGTTTAAGTGCACGACTCGAAGGACGGTGTCTAAAACAGCGCCGTGGCGGGTTAACCACGACATCCCTAGGATGACATCGACCTTCTGTCCCTCTAAGATAATGAGAGACGTGGGGTACACTCTACCCGCTAAGCATAATGGTGCTTTGGAGACCATTACGCTTGCTGAAATCTTCCCACCCGGTGAATAAATTAAATATGGACTATCGGTGGGTAGTATTGGCAAGCTGTGTTTAGCAATGAAAGCCTGGCTAATAAAATTATGCGTGGCGCCTGAATCGAATAGTACTATAGCGGGATGCTGGTGGAGTTGGAACATACCCGCAAGGATGGGCTCGCCCTCCGGCACGTCCTCAATGGCAAGCTGGTGGACAGTGCCGGGCCTAGGGTTTGCCCGCCGCGCATTAGTAGGGTTCCGGGGTTGATTCCTCCCCGGAAACTGTGGTGCCACTCCGCCGCCTTGCCTCTCCGGGCAACTGCTCGCGAAGTGTCCTGGACGACCACACTTGTAACACGTGGCCGCTGCTGGTGGAGTACTCGGGGAACGAAAGCCCGGCATGCGTTGCGGAGGTGCAAACGCACGCGGCATCGCCCGCTGCTGCTGCTGTTGTTGCGGTGGTGCTGGCAGTGCCGGCCGGAATGCCGGTGAAGAGTACGGCCGACTGCGGAACGGCATCGACCGCTGTGGTGGTTGCCAGCGTGGACCTGATGGTGGGCGATTCACCATCCGAAACTTCTGAGAAGGACCGCCTCCTTCTCCGCTGCTCTGCGGCGCACTTCGCTTTCGCTCTGCCGCCGCCAACTCCTTGCCGGAGTCCTCCTGAACAATCGCAGCATCAATTATGTCGTTGAGGCTGCCGCGATTGAACATCGCCAGCTTGTCCTTCAGGAGCGGGTTAAGCCCCTGGTAAAAATGGTCCCGCCGCTTCTCATCCGTATCTGCGTGATACGACGCGTAGAGTGCGAGATCGTTGAACGCCCTGGAATATTCCAGCGCGTTTCGGCTCCCTTGTTGCAGGTGTAGGAACTCCTGCGTCTTTCTCTTCATCAAACCGTGCGGTATATGATAGGCCCTGAAGGCCGTCCGGAACTCCGCCCAGGTCATCGCTCGGTCGGTGGGCTGTGAAGCACAGAAGTTGGCCCACCACGCGCTCGCGGATCCTTGGAGCTGCTGGACCGCGAACTGAGTCTTGCGCTGCTCGCTGATTTGGAGCAGCCCGAACTTCATCTCTATGGCGCGGAGCCAGTTGTCCGCGTCAAGTGGTTCATCCGCCCTTGAGAATACAGGGGGATGAGTTGCCAGGAAGTCGGAGTAGGAGCTCTGTTGGCGCTCCTCACGATCTTGACCTCTCTCTGGGCGAGACGTATTCGCAATTAACGTTTGCAGCAGTTCTGTATGCTGCTGATGTGAACCCGCCATTGCCGCGACAATGTCGGCCAATGTAACCGTCGGCAGTGGCGGTGGCGGTGTTTGCTGTTGCTGTTGCTGCTGCTGTCCCGAGGAGTCCTCGGGAGGCGGTTGGGAGGTCTCTCCCCCTTGGCTAGTACCTCCAACATCAGGGTTGGCACGAGTACGCGTCATTCTGAAATTCAACACAGCAGCAATTAGCACATGTCTTTCTCAAAATTCCATAACAGCAGTAAGTATTGAAGCGACGCATGATCAACTTGCACAACATTCACATATATTGATAAAGCATAAACTTTATACAAGATACATTATTCTCGGATCTCCGAGAAGTCGTGCTCATGTCGTCACTACCTATACATACGCTACTGTCTACACGACATGTCACCAATTACAAAAGTTGGGTTACGCTACCCTAGCTGCCCTACTTGGCAATCGTAACCCTCTACTCGGAGTAGAACTCGACCTCCTGTGGGTCGTCCTCCTCCGGTACTTCTGCTGGTGGCTCTGGATCTACCACCTCTTCTCCCATTCCGGGTTCTCCCATCGCTGGAAGACCCAAGACCACCGGTATGCCTAACACCGGGGGCACGAGGTCCTGCAATAAATGCACCTCGTCCATAGCCTGGTTGTAGTCCTCTTCCCAGCCTTGTCCTTCCTCAATAGCGTCGTCCCGCTCTTGAGCAAGGTCCTCATTCTGCTGGGTTAGGGTCTGCACCACCTCTTGCAACGCCGCGATGTCAACACGGCTCTTCTTCTTTGCCTTCTTCAGACGACGCAACTGATTGTGTTGTTCATTCAATCGCTTGATCGTCGGAAGGAGCACATTACGGAGTGCGCTGTGAGCACCCTCGAAATGATCTCCACGGCTTGTGCTCTCCTTGAGCTTGGTGGCGAGATGCTCTGTATGAACAGCTTGGCTGTCCATCACAGCGTTTCCCGCCCTCATTTGGAGGCTGAGGTTTGCCTCCGCGGGGTTGTACCTTGGGCAATTTGGGTCCGTTGCCCCCAGGTACCTCTCTTCCCACACATGCTGAGCTCGTCCCTCCACCGGAACAAGTGCGTATGGAGTGCCCTCCATAGCCTGCACGTGTAGTTGGCAGAAACGTGACATAGTGTCACGGGCTGCCACTTGCCACATCCCTTCCGGTTGTCTTCCTCTCACCGTGACGGTGAATGGCACCCAACCGGGTGGCGTAGGTCCTGTGGAAACCTCGACATGGATCGTCCACGTCTTGTTCCCCTCTTCGCCTTCTTCCTTGGCGAAGTATTGCGGCATCTGGTTGTACCCGAAGTATTGGAGCATTTGCCACAATGCTTCCGGGTAGCCGCTACGGTCAGAGCAGTGGGAAACTACCCACCCGTTCTCCAACCGTTTATCTGCTGCCATCTGTAAAAATATATTTGAGAAATGTCAAATATTTATTTAAACAGTAAACCATTGAGTTATAACATAAGATATGTCATTGAACCCATAACACTTGGAAACATAGTTCAAATTTTAAACAAATTTGACTGCTGATCTGCTGTTCCCATGACAGCCCTGACCAGTTTCCATACCAATCTGATTTAAGCCAGGTAAAAAGCAAAACCAGTCCTGGAGCTCAACATCAAAGTTAAAGTTAACTTCAATAGCTTTCCAGAAAGTATTTGGTTGGCCTAAGATCTGTCCTGGTTCAAAAGTTATGAGATGTCAAAGTTAACAGAATTTCTGGAAACAATTGGACAGCACCTCCCTGCCTTAGGTACTGATTTGACCCAAGAATCCCAGTTAATTCTGTTCCTAATCTGACAAAACTTCCTGTTACAAAGTTGTAACCCATCTCATAAGCTTTCCAGAACTACCTCATTTTCTATTTTTTGGATTTTTATGCAGGAAGTTATGCTTAATTTATAGAGAGTCTACAGAGAGTCTTTGCTCTGTCCTGTTTTCTGGACAGTTTCAACTCTACTGCATTTTTCGAGTGGTTAAAGGATGAAACACCTCTGGAACTCAACAGAAAAGTTGTAAAGCTCCTCCAAAGCTTTCCATAAATGTATCATACGACCCCAACCTCGAAAGAACTCAACCTCTAACCTCTGATTAACTTCAGCCTTGATTTAGCTGAAAACAGAGTGCTCTGTCCTTAACATCCTATAAGTTGAAAACTTATTAGCTTTGAATATCCTGTTCAAGGGAAGGAGTTACATCAAGTTTTACTACTTTGGATCAAAACCTTCAAATTTTTAGATGAAGTTGTTCATTTAGTTGGGTGTGACGTCGATGCGTCACCAGATCATGTCGGTACTACGTCCTCACAAAGAAAAACCTATACCGGACTTAGCCGGCTTCGTTAGTTCAGTGGCACTACTCGTCACTCGCACACGGATGCTACACGTCTACCGTTTCGTGGTAAGGCTACCTGCAGAAACTCAAACAATCATCAGACTCGGCTGCACACCGAGCCCGGAATCCATACAGTTGGTACACCCGGCCGTCATCACTCGCCCGGATGTTCCCAAGCCAAACACGCCTTGAGTTACGTGTTCACGTTTCAGACCACGTGACGGGGTCTCCCATGTTGCACCACGCACGCCAGGGACAGACGTTGCTCGAATACCCCAAACGACACGAAGAGTCATAGAGGATATCAAAGCGGGTCGGGTTACCTGCCACCCGTGGGGCTCCACCCTTCAGCTTGTGCGCACTGGTGGACAGCGCTTACGTGCACCCCCCAAGACATGAACGTCTCGAGATGCACGATTTTCCGACATAACAAATAGGTTACTAAGCCACTTTCTATATACTAATAACATCCTTATACGGGCTACTAACTCGTTCCTCACTGGACTTTTTTGAAAAAGAAGACCTTTGTACTGTGTTAAACCTCAAGCGAGCTCTGATACCAACGCTGACACGACCCCACTGGTCCTGTCGAGCCAGGATCATGCTGAGGGGTGCTGCGTTGCACAGCACCGTATAACACACGTCAAAGGCACAAAGCGGAAGCGGAAGCTTTATTACATAAACAAGTTTATTAACATGTTTACATCAAAATACGTTTAGTCCACACTCACGGGCGTAGACTAAGCATCAAGTGCACGTTCAGCCCTCGAACGTGTCCTTGCTAGCACACACGCACACTAACTCTGCGGCGTGCACGACTCCCACTCGACGGGGTTCCCCTCCTGGGGTTCCGTCTCCTCTTCGGGAGTCCCTTCCTCATAGAACCCTGCAAAAGCTTCAAACACAAGCAGTGAGCACGAAGGCTCAGCAAGTCTGACCCGTCTCACCTAAACATGGAACTTCTACATGAGGGTAATGGGTTGCATGAGGTAAAAATCATTTGCAAGGACTCGCCTAATTAGTAGAACCTTACTTTCAAGTTTTAGCAGCAGGTTGTGGAGAACCTTACGCTAAGGCACATGAGAGAGCCGCAATCAAACAAGAAACGCATTTCTCTCATGTACTTTGCCCAAAGTTGAAAAGAACTTTAGTTAGCACTAAGCTACAGCATATCATTAACAATCAATGTCCAACTTTCAATCAGCAACATTTTAACATGTAACTAGCCTGTTCTTTCTACGTCACGGTACAGTGAACAAGTGGTACTCACTGACCGCGAGGGACGGCGATTATAATCGATTTACACCTGCAGGGTTACCCGAACAACCCGTCACGTACGCCCGTACTCGATGTTGCCTACAACAACCATCACGGACGCCGTATGCGACTACCTTTCACCCGTTAGCCAAATATTGAACCGGTCCCATCGTCCCGAGCAAGAGGTCCCTGCACGCGCATCTCTGTGCCGCCAGCTGATTTACACCTCAAGCTCTCAACCTACCCTCTGAACGACGGGCAATGCCTCAATACCCAGCTACCCGAGTTACATCAGTTTCCCGGTTCCCATATAGCCGGTAGGTCTTCGGTACTGTTCTAGCTTGTTCAACAGGCCCGCACACGGCTCGGTCCTCAATCGACACAAGCGGAGCTACAGCACACAGGCCCCAAAGTCCTGCTGCCCTTACTCTCCGCTCGGTCTCATTTTCTTGCCATGTGTTTCATGTGCTATCTCTACCCGAGCAATGTGCCTCTAGCCTATTCTCGCGAGTAGTTCCAACTACTCGACTTGTACCGAATCCTACTCTATCCTAGCAATGCAGTGGCTAACGGGGTTTGCAATCCTACACCCAACCCATGGTTTTCTTGGCTGTGCAGTTGGGTTTCCAATCAAGACTCTAATGCAAAGAACAATATTCAAAGATGTGCTCAAAACAATAAACATTTGTAAAAAGGGTAATGCAAACCGGGGCTTGCCTTGCTGCTCTTGGTCGTAGGCTAGCTGTTCCTCCGGAGTAACGAAGTCTAAGACTTCGGGTTCCTCCTCGACCTTAGCGACTACATGATAAGAACAATGTATGTATTAATTTAAATGCATTTGTATTAACTTTGAAGTTGTGAAGTCTATAACCCTTGCTAGACAGACCTAATGACTGTGAAACTTTTACTGTGGCTTGGTTACAACCTAAACAAAGACTTGGTCAAGTTTTAGTTGCAGCAAAGCTCATTGGAGCCCTCCACAAATAATTATGTCCTTGACCTTAATTGGAACTCTTAGGGTGTTCTAGGAATTTTCATGAGACAAACTATGACTTTCTGAAAACTAGATTTTCAGAGGGTTCTAATGGAGTTGGTCTCACTTAATTTGGAAGTCTCTAACTAAAGATATGAGCTAAACAATTTCAGAGCAAATTCTGAAAATGTTTCTGAACATTTTCTATTTTCTCTAGAACAGTTTTACTAATCACACCATTAGGTGGACTAAATGAGCTCAAATGGATCTGAAATTTTTATGGTAGCTCAAGGATATTTTGGTGAACATCCCAGCAAAATTTCAGGATTTTCCTCCAAAGGATTCTCCAGTTAAAATTCCTAACAATTTAAATTTTAAGGAATTAATTCTGGAGAATTAAGGAATTTCATGAAGTGAAACTTGATTTTCTGGAAAGTACTAAGAGAGCTGAATCCAGCAAAATTTGGTTCACTCGATTTGGAGCTTTCTAGCCAAAGTTATAAGGATTTGAAGTTTGAAGGAAATCTGAAAATCGGGGAAAAGTTTAAACTCGCGCGTGGGCCCAGGGGACACGCGTCGCACGCCGAAGCGACAGCACACCGCGGCCCACAAGGCTTTTGCGCGCCAGCACACCCGATCCCGGCCGCAGCCGGATCCCGATTCAAAATATCGGCCGCTGACAGCTGGGGTCCACCCCCTTCTTCAACCTCGCGACACCCGCGCCCCGCCGCCGAGGGACCTCGCCGGAGAGCTCGCCGCTGGCTGCTGTACAGCTCCAAACTTCTTGATTCTGGCCGCCCCTGCCTACTTTTACCTGGGGAACCTGACCCGAGGGTCAGCTGCTCATGACAACGGCCGGAGCATGGTCGGCGACGAGCCGCCCTATCGGAACGACTTCGGCCATGTCGGCTGACTCTCCTAGTACCTCAGCTACTTGGGAAATCGGTCGGGGAGCATCAGTGGACCTCAGAGAAGGTCGACATGAACTCGGGGCAGCTCGGGGAAAGCCCGAAATAGGTCCTCACCGTGCGCCCAATACCCCCCGTTCGTTCCGCCATTAGTAGACCTTGAATTACGCCGGGCACAGAGGTTCTCCGGCCCACAGTTGTGAAGGCAACTTGTGCGTCACCGTGTCTAGCTCGTGTGGGAGTGGCCTGAGGCCCTCTAATCCTTTCTAGAGAACGAATTAAACAGAATCGTACCCGAAGGTCGTTCTGCACACAGAAAGGGGAAAAGTGGAAATTCGCCGCCGGTGAGCAACCACTCGAGCTGTGGCTCGGGGATGAGCAGCACCGGTCACCTGCGCGTCCAAGGGTGCCTTGGCTCGGGCGTGACAACGCCCAGGTTGGGCTGTCCACGAGAGCCCGAGGTGCGGCGGTTTCCAGTTCCGATTTTTATCTTTCGGCACAGCCGATAGCACTCGGTTTCAATCGACTTCTAGCAATGGGGAGGATGGAGGAAGGTCTCTAGTACCTTGCTGGGACCCTGGAGTGGAAGGAGGGAGCTGCGATCGGCTTGATCGAGCGGGAGCTCGAGCGGCGGTGATGGCAGTGGAGAAATGGATCGTGCACGTCGGCAGCTCGGGAAGTGAGTGATCGGAGCACGCCGGGGAGGGAATAAATAGCCCGGCGGCTGGTCTCCGGCTTGGGGCGCGCAGCAGGAGCTGGCGCCGGCTGCCCCCCTTCGGTGGCGCGCGCACACAGCAGCCGGGAACCGACTGAACTGTGTTTCAGTCGGTTTGTTTTGAGGCAGAGGCTGACATCTGGGTCCCACCCCTCTTTTAACCTCTGAAATTTACTCCTAACAGCTGTGGTAAACAGTGAACCCTATTCTACCCTTGGCAATTCAAATTATTCACCCAAGAGCCATTTGAATTGATCAAAGTTCAAATGAGGTTTGGTTTGAATGAATTTCAGCACAAGTTCAGTTTGAAATTCAAATAAAGTTTGAATTTCTCCCCCTTAGCTCATGTCAAGATCAACTCCAAATGGAGTGAAAATTGGTGTGAGAGCTCACAAAAATGTGCTGAGTGAGAATATGCCTTCCACTTTTAAATTCAGTGGGTGAAAACAGTTTGAATTTGAATATGATTTCAAACTGCCCTCCTCCTATCTATACCCAAAATGACCTCCAAAAGGTTTTGAATTTGGGTGAAACTTGGCATGGACATCCTTAGCAAAGTGTAGGAGTTTTCATATGCCCAGCCCATCTATATCACATGTGGGAAATACCACTTTTGCAATGTGTGAGTTTGTTCTCTAATGAGCATGTTGATAATTGTTACTTGCTCTTCATTTGTGTTCATCATCTTTCCTTAAATGAGGTGTGTGTGTGTGTGTGGTGATGAACACTTCAATTATGTGTCAAAAACTGAGGCCCTTACAAGGATATCCCGAAAACGGCCTTCTCGACGAGATATGGATTATATGAATATCTCGTCATGTCCTTTGGTCTCACAAATGCTCCAGCCCATTTCATGTATCTCATGAACTCGGTGTTCATGCCAGAGCTGGACAAGTTCGTGGTAGTGTTCATCGACGATATCTTGGTTTACTCCAAGACAGAAGCCGAACATGCCGAACACTTGCGGATTGTTCTTCAACGATTGCGAGACCACAAGCTCTACGCCAAGTTCAGCAAATGCGAATTTTGGATCAGCCAAGTGCCATTCTTGGGACATATCATCTCAGCGGAAGGCATTGCGGTTGACCCAAGCAAAATAGAGCAAGTGCTGAAATGGAAAGCTCCCACTTCAGTTCATGAAGTCAGAAGCTTCCTCGGGTTAGCGGGATACTACCGGAGATTCATTCCAAGTTTCTCCAAGCTCGCTAAGCCGATAACAGAATTGCTGAAGAAAGGGACGAAGTATGTTTGGAACACGGCGTGTGAAGGAGCGTTCCAAGCATTGGTGAAGCATCTCACAACAGCCCCGGTGTTAGCTCAGCCGGATACAACAAAGCCCTTCGACGTGTATTTGTGACGCGTCCGGTATTGGGCTTGGCTGCATGTTGATGCAGGGAGGACGTGTGGTCGCTTATGGCTCACGCCAACTTCGGAACCATGAGCAGCACTACCCGACTCATGATCTTGAGCTTGCTGCCGTGGTGTTGGCACTGAAAATGTGGAGGCACTATCTCCTGGGGAATCTGGTGCATCTCTACACCGACCACAAGAGCTTGAAATACATTTTCACCCAGAAGGAGCTGAACATGAGGCAACGGAGGTGGTTAGAATTAATCAAGGACTATGAAATTGAGATTCACTACCACCCCGGCAAGGCGAATGTGGTTGCCGACGCGCTGAGTCGGAAATCACATGTCCATCACCTCACCATTACACCGGTGGAGGAGGAAGAGCCAAGTTTATACTTGGTTCCTTATGGATCGCTATACAACCTTGCCCTCATCCCTACTATTAGGGAGGACATCATTGCAGCTCAGAAGGATGATAAAGGCATGGCACATCTCCGGAGACGGATAGACAACGGGGAAATCAAATGTTTCCGGAAGGATGATAGGGGACGCTGTGGTTCAATGACCGCATAGTCGTGCCCCGAGATATGGAGTTGAGGAAAAAGATCCTCGATGAAGCTCACTTGTCTAAATACTCCATTCATCCGGGCAGCAACAAGATGTACCAAGATTTGAAGAAGAAATTTTGGTGGACACGGATGAAGCGGGAGGTAGCTAAGTACGTATCCGAGTGCGATACGTGCCGACGAGTGAAAGCTGATCACATGAAGTAATCAGGGCTGCTGCAACCCCTGAAGATCCCGGCATGGAAATGGGAAGATGTGAGCATGTATTTCATTGTGGGATTACCCCTAACATCCAACAAGCATGATTCCATATGGGTAATCGTTGATCGGTTAACCAAGACGGCTCATTTCATCCCAGTGAATACACGTTACAATGCCGGCAAATATGCGGAGCTATACATAGCGAAGATTCTATGCCTATACGGGGTACCCAAGACCATTGTCTCAGATCGAGGTGCATTATTTGTATCTCGCTTTTGGGAGCAGCTACACGCTGCATTGGGTACTAAGTTGATCAGGAGCTCCGCCTATCACCCTCAGACAGATGGCCAGACAGAGAGGGTGAATCAAGTCCTGGAAGACATGTTGAGAGCATGTGCCATCCACCATGGTAGGAACTGGGATGATCACATACCATTGGCGGAATTCTCGTACAACAACGGCTATCAGGCGAGTATCAAAATGGCACCTTACGAAGCTCTCTACGGTCGTAAATGCCGCACCCCATTAAATTGGTGTGAGTCCGGTGAAAGGGTCACATTCGGGGTTGATGTGGTGAACGACGCTGAAGAGCGCGTTCGGACAATTCAAGCCAATTTAAAAGCCGCTCAATCCCGGCAGAAGAGCTACGCTGATAAGAGGCGTAGGCCGTTGCACTTTGACGTTGGGGAACACGTGTACCTACGCGTGTCTCCGATGCAGGGCGTGAACCGGTTCGGTGTGAAGGGGAAGCTCGCTCCCCGTTTTATTGGACCCTATGCTATCACCAAAAAGTGTGGACCAGCAGCGTATAGATTGGAGTTACCGGCATCCCTGGCTGGTGTCCATGATGTTTTCCATGTTTCGCAATTGCGAAAATGTTTGAAGCATACAGCTGCTGTTCCTATCGAAGACATCAGCGAGCTGAAACCGGATTTAACATATGATGAGTATCCGGTGGAAATTCTTGATGAGAAAGCCCGAACCACGCGTAGCAGAACGTTGTGGTTCTACAAAATCCTCTGGAGCAACCACACCGCTGAGGAAGCGACGTGGGAGAGCGAGGAGTTCCTTCACTCAAATTACCCGGAGTTCATGGCTTCTCAACACGGGTAAGTCCCTACTACATCGCTATCTCTTCTTTTGTAATCTCGGGACGAGATTCTTTTAAGGGGGGAGGGATGTAAAAGCCCAAGAAAAGGGACTTGCAAAAAACTTTTCTTCACCTCACAACACCACAGTTTTCGTTGTGGATATCTTAGGAAATATTGTGAAGAGCAAGTAACCTTCATCAAAAGAGTGATTAGAGGGGAAAGTCTTCCTTTTCACAAAGTGGGATTTGGACATAGGAACATGAGAGGTTGAGCTCACCCCTAGAACTTAAAAAGTCTTGGGAAGGTTCAGTCCAAGTTTCATAGAAATCCAACACTTTTTGAGGCACTTTTTGGGTTATTTGAAAAAGAGGCCAATTTGAATGCAAATTCAAATTGCAGCAACTTTCATCACCCAAATTAAAAAGTTAGCTTCATATTCTTATTCAGCACATTTTTGTGAGCTCACACACCAATTTTCACTCCATTTGGAGTTGATCTTGACATGAGCTAAGTGGGACGAATTCCAACTTTATTTGAATTCAAAACTAAACTTGTGCTGAAATTCACCCAAGCCGAACCCAATTTGAATTCTATTCAATTCAAATGGCTCAGGGATGAATAATTTGAATCACCAGGGGTATTATGGGGCTCACTGTTTACAACAGTGATTAGGAGTAAATTTCAGAGGTTAAAACCCCAGGTGGGACCCACGTGTCATAGAGGGGAGAAGGAGAAACTTGCACCCAAAGTCAGAGTCTCGGTGGGAAATTCCGCCGAGCAGCTGTCGGCTATGCCACCGAGCAGCTACCAGCGCCACCAGCTGCTTCCCTCTCCGCGCGCTGGCGCCCAGGGCGGCTGGCTCGCGCCCGCACGCGACCGGCACCGCCTCAGCCGAGCAGGAGTCGGCCGGCTTTATCTTCTCGTGGGCAAACCCGAGCAACGGCTTTGTTTCTCGCCGCAGCTCTCTGCTCAATCGGGAAAAAAAGCAAAACCATCTCCTCCTTCGTCCCTGAGCTGCTAGACAGCCACCTGAGCTCGCACTCCACCTCTCCAACGCCGGAAACCTCGAGCTCTGACCTCCTTTGCCCGAGAGCGATCGCCACAGCGGCGACTCAACCTCAGCCGAGATGCAAGCGCCCGTGGGCAGCATTCCACAGGCGTTTTCACGGTCCAGCGAGAGAGGCAACAGGAGCGCGCGATCACCGTGCTGCTCTCCTCCAAGTTTGGAAGCCAACCGTGAAGAATTCGTAGAGAATTTCCAGTTTTTGTTCCGGCGACCGTAAACCGAGTTTCCGGTACGGTTTCTCTAAATTCTCGCTCTATGATCTTTCGGAGATCATCGAATCTTGCACATAGATGCTGGACTAGCCGGTGATCAAGTTCTTTTCTGCATCCGTAGCGTGAAACTGTCTAGGAGTGACGAATTTCGAGCTCGATCGAGGGTGGTCATGGCGGGCACGGTCGGTCACACGATGCTGACCGACTTGCCGCCATCCCTGAACCCTTTTGATACATTGTCGAGCTTCCTAGAGGCACACTGATGCTGTAGGGCCGTTTGTTCGAGGTGTTGGCAGGTTTAGAAACCACGGTCGATGGTGTCGAACCTCAACCGAGGCCGCGGCACGTCGCCGAGCTACTTCCGGTCACCCCCAGACCGACCTGTCACCACCGACGTGTTCCTCGACGTCGACAACTCCCTGGCGGCGAGTTTCAGACCATGGGAGGTCCGGCAGCGGCGAGCCGGCGAGCCTCGAGTCTGCTCCGGCGAGGTCGGCGGCGCGGGCGCGAGAGAACGGCGGGTGGAAGACGAAGCCGGCTGGCCCACGTGTCAGCGGCTGAAGAATTTAAATCGGGATCGGGTGTGGCCGGGGATCGGCTGTGCTGGCGCGCAAATACCCTGTGAGCTCCGGTGTGCCGGACACCTCCGCGCTCGACACGTGTGGTATCCCCGGTGTGCCGGACACCTCCGCGCTCGACACGTGTCCCCGCGGGCCCCGAGAGTTTAAACTTTTCCCCCGATTTTCAGAATTCTTCCAAACTTCAAATCCTCAGAACTTTGGCTAGAAAGCTCCAAATCGAGTGAATCAAATTTTGCTGGATTTAGCTCTCTGAGCACTTTCCAGAAATACCAAATTCAGCTCATAAAAGTGAATAGTTTTCCAGAATTAAATCCCTAAAGTTTAAACTGTTGGGAATTTTATCTGAAGAACTACTTTATGCAAAATTCTGAAATTTGGCTGAAAGGTTCATTGGAAAATCCCTGAGTCCCAGTAGAGTTTTCAGACTCATCCAAGTTCATTTAGTTACCCTAATTGGGTGATTAAGGGAACTGCCCAGAGAAAATAGAAAAATGTACAGAAACATTTTTCAGATTTTCTCCAATCTTAACTAGGACATAACTTTCTGTAGAATTCTTCAAATGACATGAAACCAACTCCATTAGAACCATCCTAAATTCTAGTTTCCAGAAAGTAATGGTGGGAGCCATGAAAAACCCTGGAATTACTTAGAGGCTCAATTATTGACCAAAGAGGCTTTTATTTGTACAAGGTTCAATTGAACTTTGTTTCAAATAAAACTTGGTCACAACTCTGGTTAGGACCCTACCAATCCACCATAAAAATCTCAGAACCCAAAGGGGAGGGCTAGCTAGAGTTATTAGCAATTATGTATTTAAGTTCACACATTTGCATTTAAATTTACATGTAGTATTGTATTCAACGTGTAGCCATTGAAGAAGAGACCCCGGAAGTGCTGGATTTCCTTCTTCCGGACGAAGAACTAACTACTGACCAGCAGAAACAAGTCAAGCCCCGGTTTGCATTAACCTTTTACAAGTCTTACTTTGTTTACATGTGTCATATGAAGTATTTTATGTGCATTAGGTATAGGATGAATGAAACCCCACTTGCATAACCAAAGGTTCCTAAAAGAGTGAGGGTAGTGTCAAGGACCTCGAGTAGACAGGCTATGCTTAATGAGTCATAGGACTTCGGTACAAGTCGAGTAGATGGAATCTACTCGCGAGATAGGCATTGGGACACACGGGTTCGGTTGAGTGATGTGAGATCACTATAGTAATAAAAAAATGAGACTAGGCAGGGGCTAGGGCGCAGCAAGAGGAAGTATTGTGTGCGCAGCCCTGCCCGCGTCGATTGAGGACCGATCCGTGTGCGGCCCTGCTGAACAAGTATTGAACGTACCGAAGGCATATCGGATATATGGGCCCCGATAAACCGATGTAGCCTAAACCTCCGGGCGCCGAGGAATAACGCACCGATTTATAGGTGTAGGCTGAGGGCAGCAAGGTGGAAATCTGCCAACGGGCATAGAGAGATGCTCCGTGTGGGGAACCTCCTGCTCGTTTCGGTGCGACCGGTTCGACGTTTGGGCTGTTGGGTGAAAGGTTGTCCCGTACGACATCGAGTGAGCGTGCTGTGCAGCTCCACGGGTGGGCGTACGTGACGTGCTCTTTGGGTTTCCCTGCAGGTGTATATCGAGTCGATTCGCCGTCCCTCGTGGTGACGAGTACCGCTTGTTCACTGCGTCGTAACGTAGAATAATGAATGAAATGTTATGATTCAATATTGCTGTTATGATATAAGTGTGTTGCTACATGTGTGCCACCAAATATTGCTTACTAAATTTCAGCTTTACGAACTGTTAACCTGTTGCTAAAAGATGAACTAAGGATGAACTTGTAGGCGTGTCCATTTGCTGCAACATTGCTATCCTATGTCATGGTACCCCTCACGTAGAGTTTCATGCTTAGGTGAGTCGGTTAATCCTTGCTAAGCCTTCGTGCTCACGGTTGCTGCTTAAGTGTTTGTCAGGTGAGGAGCCACCCACGGACTCGGAGTACGAGTCCACCGGCGAGGGTTACCCTCCGTCGGGGACCACGGCTGAGTGGGAGCCGTACACGCCGCGCTGAGCTGAGACGTGCAGCTAGTGTGGGTTGCCCTAGGGATGGGCAACCGACTTTTGCTAGATAGGCGGGCGTGAGTTGTACAATAGAAACTTCCGCTGTCTAATAAAGACTCTAGTTTGTAACTGAGAAGTGTACTACTTTGTACCTTCAGTTTGTTTTCCCTTGTAATATAATGTGTTCTTATGACGTGTGCTGTCGGGTGACGCATCGTGCGGCACCACCCTCTGCGATCCTGGATGAGCGGATTCCGGTCCGCCACACGAAGTACACGTGCAAAGCTACCAGAGGGGGGGTGAATGATAGATAAAAACTTTTCAGCGGAAGCAACAAAACACCCCTCAGCAGAAAACTGATCTGTTAAATAAACCGTGTGTGCGACAAATATAAACGTGTTCAACTGTGACAAAACTAGTATAGATTGTAGAGAATCAAGTCACAAAGACTTCACAACAAGAATCATGAAAATCCGTTGAGAGAAACTCACGTTACGATTGAAAGATCGAACAAAGGTCAATCTGTCCTACGCGAGAAAAACAGTTCTGAAATACTGCAAAGAAACTCGTGTAGATCAGAAACCACAAATTCAATGACCATGAAATTTTCACAGATGATTGATAATCAAGTTGTTAAGAAAACCCAAAACAAATCACATCAATTGGATCTGTAAAACTCGAGTTATGATAAAACCACCGAAGCAAGGTAGTGCTGAACAGAAACTCGACGAGAAAAACTTGTCTGAAACAAGTCGGACGAACAAGGCACAAAAGTTCCTTTAGAATACGAATTTTATTTATCAAAAAACAAGAGGAACAGCCCCAAAGTCGTGCTCCATGGCCTCCCTTGCTTATATAACCAGCCCGAAGGCCAACTCAACTCAAACTAGGACTTCTACTCCTACTTGGATTCAAACTGTAACTTTCCAATACTGCTTAGGACTCTTCTATACGCAGTAGAATCAATCTTAAGACTTCCAAACACCTTAGGAACGTATCCCACATTCCTAAAATAACTCAAATTCGTGACCCACACGAAATCCTATCATAACCAACTCAAAACTTTCCATATTTGAGTCAAGCACGACTCAGCCGCAGCCTGAGTCCATAACCTAGTCGGTTGGATCTTTCCGACCAATTCTTTACATCCGCATCTCTTCATCACGCCTTGGAATCATGCATCCACGTCCATGCACTCCTTGCACATGTGCAAACATCTTCCAACGACGTCCAAGATACCTTCACATGCATTGTTCTTGATTCAAACATACTGCGCAACCTCCCGATCAACTCAACCACAATTCCTCCCGAACTTTGTTGTTGAACGTCATCTTCTCCCTAAGACTAGTTCATTGGATCCCGTCACCAGCTATGTCTTGAACTGAAGCAACACCTGCACATGAATAAACAACCAATACTTCCGAGCACAAGTCCTCGACTTGACTCTCGTTAGTTCTGAAACTACAACATCTTACATGAGCACCTCACATAAGCATGTTGTAAACCATTGCAAAATGATATCAGCTATAATCACCAAAACACACCAAAAACTTAGTAAAATAATACTAAGAAAACTTTCCATAAGAGTAAAGCAAGTTCGAAACATTGCATGCTAAAAGCAGAACCATTGCAATCAAGCTCCGAACCTTACCAAAGCTAATCGGACCTTGAACCGGAGCTTACCAAAGCTAGTCGGACCTAGCGCTGGAGGTTACTAAAGCTTAGTCGGACCTAGCACGGAACTTACCAAAGCTAGTCGGACTAGCACCGGAGCTAGAAAAACAAGTCGGACCTAGCCAAAATAAGTCAGACCTAGACAAAGCAAGTCGGACCTTACGCCGGACCTATCGTCGGACCTTGCAGGAGCTCGGACCTAGAGTCGGACCTTGTTAAAAAGATGTTTTGGTAGTATCCAAAACTTTTATCGTCAAAGCCAATGTATTCAGAACACATAGGTCTCACAATCTCCCTCTTGATGAATGCATTGGCAACACTACTTAAAATATGAACATTGGCTTATTCACATGAAAAGTTTTGAAAACAATTTCTCCCTCTTTGTAAATCAGAAATAAAATGAGAAGAAAAAAAAATACCAAAAATTCTCCCCCTGAGAAGAATCGTGCCAAAACACTTGTGAATGTGTGCAAAGTGTTATCAATTTCTCCCCCTTTGACAATGTATTCAGCAAGGTACAAAAGAGAAATTTTAATTTGTTATGAGCACATTATAACATATACATATAAAACAAAGCTCATCCAAATCATACTATCAAGTAACTTACACTAACACATCAATGAGATACATAAAGTAGTGTAAGCCATGCTAGACATCAAGTGTAATTTTCAATTTAAGCAAGTCATGATCTCACAAACTTAACTATTTCAAGACCTGAAAGCATGACACTTGTTGCTGCATTTTATTTAACATTTAAAGCACAAATTTTGATCTTATGACATTTGCAAGAGATTATATGCAGCATCAGCCTTATTCTAACCAACCAAGCCAAGCCTATGTCATTTGACAGTCAGAAGCTTAAGGACATGGTTTTAGTCATACACAATTCCTTTCAAGTTCATATCTAAGTGCAATGATAAGCCATCTCAAAAGAAGAAGTGCGATGCATGCATATTCTCTTGATCTTTTCTCATTTTTTTATTTGAACATAAAAACTCAACATGTGAGTTGATTACTTGATTAATTCTTTATGATTAAAAGCACTTGTGAGCATGCAACAAGTTCAAAACAGCAAGAAAGTTTGACCATGACTAGATTTAGTGTAAGTAATTATTACAATTACTAGACATGGTAAAAACTACAAAATGTATAACACGAGTAATGTAGTAAGAACTTTCAGCATGAAAAATGAATCACAAAGTCATATATGCATGAAATACTATGCTCATATTATTTTAATTTCAGATTCACACATAGACTTCCCAAGTTTCAAAATTCTCCCTCAATTTAAGCCATGAGGATGCATAACCCCTATTTCACTACGAATGTAACAAAAGCGAGTGAAATCCAAAGGTTTTGTAAAAATGCCAGCCAATTGTTGTTCGGTATCTACATGGTGAAGCACAATGTTCCCTTTTTTGACATTATCACGGAGAAAGTGATACCTAGTGTCAATGTGCTTAGTTCTCGAATGTTGCACGGGGTTTCTAGCAATGCAAATGGCACTATTGTTATCACAAAACAGTGGAACACTATCTAGATCAACCCCATAGTCCTTAAGTGTTTGAACAATCCAAAGAATTTGTGAGCAAGCACTAGCAGCAGCTACATATTCAGATTCGGCTGTGGATTGTGCAACTGAACTTTGTTTTCTAGAGGACCAAGCAACAAGTGAATTACCAAGAAAATGACAAGCACCAAAAGTACTTTTCATATCAATCCTACAACCCCCAAAATCAGCATCGGAAAAAGCTTTCAAAGTAACGGTTGAGGAAGAAGGAAGAAAAATGTCAAATTCTTGAGTTCCATGTAAGTACCTGAGAATCCTTTTGACAGCTTGACGATGTGAAGCACGTGGGGAGGCTTAAAACCGTACACAAAGACATACGCTGAATTGTATGTCCGGTCTTGATGCCGTGAGATACAAAAGTGATCCGATCATGCTTCTATATTCTTTTTGATCAATGGAATCACAATCTTCATCAAGTTCAAGTGTTGTTGCTGTTCCCATTGGTGTCCAAAGAGGCTTGCTTTTGTCCATGTTGAAGCGCCTTAGGAGATCTTTTGTATACTTTGTTTGATGCACAAAGGCACCCTACTTGGTTTGCTTGATTTGCAGCCCCAAAAAGTATGTGAGTTCTCCCATCTTACTCATCTCAAATTCTGAACTCATCATAGCTTAAAACTTGGACACAAGATCATGAGAAGCACAACCAAAGATAATATCATCCACATACACTTGAACGAATAATGAGTCATTGTCATGCTTAAGCACAAAAAGAGTTTTATCAACCTTACCCATGGTAAACCCCTTTTCAAGAAAGAATGTTTTTAACCTATCATACCATGCTCTAGGGGCTTGTTTGAGACCGTACAAGGCTTTGGACAGTTTGTAAACATGATTAGGAAAATTTGGATTTTCAAAACCAGGTGGTTGTTTGACATAAACATCCTCATCTATGTAGCCATTAAGAAAAGCACTTTTAACATCCATTTGATATAGCTTAAAACCTTTAGATGCAGCAAAAGCTAAAAAAATTCTTATGGCTTCTAATCTAGCAACAGGAGCAAAAGTTTCATCAAAATCTAGACCTTCAACTTGTGTGAAACCTTGAGCAACCAACCTAGCCTTATTACTAACCACAACCTCATCCTCACTTTGTTTATTTTTAAACACCCATTTAGTTCCAATTAAAGTGTGACCTTGAGGTGGAGGTACAAGTTTCCAAACATTATTTCTTTCAAAATTTTCTAACTCTTCTTGCATGGCAACAATCCAAGATTCATTAGTGAGTGCGTGTGATATATCTTTGGGTTCAAAAGAAGCAACAAAAGCAGAATGAGCATGAGAATTGGGGTCGAAAAACCTGGATCTTGTAACTCGTTCATGCAAGCTTCCAATAATTTGTTGTGGGGGATGACTTTTGAGGGTCCGGAGGGGAGTGGACACTTCACAAGCTTTTTATTCTTCATGTTCATCACAAATAGATGAGCTTGTGACGTGAGGAGGATCTGGACCAGCAATGGTGGTCGTCGGTGCTGGCTGTGAATCAAGATTAGGAGTTGGAACAATGTCATTAGCTGCTGAATTTTCGGGCAGCAGCACCACTTCTTCCTCTTCTTTAACGAAAATACTCTCCCTCTGCGGATATGGATCCGGACCTGCAATATTAGAACTAGTACCTTGGCTAGCTTCATCAAAAGAAACCTCACAAGTCTCCACAATTTGTTAGTATCAAGTAAAAGCACACGGTAGCCTCTAGTATGAGATGGATAACCAAGAAACATGCCATCAACAGATCTAGCTTCAAATTTATCAAGATTACCATGTTTCGTAACAAAGCATTTGCAACCAAAGACCCTAAAGTGTGTGACACTAGGCCTATGTCCAAACCTGAGCTCTTATGGTGTTTTACCTAGCTTAGCACGCAAGAAAACACGATTTGAGACATAACAAGCGGTTGCAATTGCATCAGCCCAAAATTTCCTAGGAGTTTGATATTCATCAAGCATAGTCCTAGCCATCTCAACTAAGGTTCTGTTCTTTCTCTCTACAACACCGTTTTTTTGAGGTACATATGGTGAAGAAAATTGATGATCTATTGCATTTTCAGCACAAAAGTGATCAAACGATTGGTTTTTAAATTCGGTTCCATTATCACTTCTAATTGCTCTAAAGATCCTGAGTGATCAATTGATAATCTAAGAAATAAAGTTCTAAAGTGACTAAAAGCTTCATTCTTAGATGCCATAAAGTAAACCCAAGAGTATCTAGAAAAGTCATCAACAATCACAAGAACATACCATTTACCTCCGAAGGATTGAACACGTGAAGGTCCTACGGTGTCAAGGTGTAAAAGTTGACCCGGTTCAGTTGTCATGGTCATTGTGAGAGCAGCATGTGAACCTGCAACCATCTTAGCATGTCTACAAGAAGAGCACACAATTTCTTTGTCCCCTTTAAGCTTAGGCGGCCCACGTATGCGATCAAGAGCACTAACACGGGTGAGATGATCAAAGCCTACGTGACCAAGTCTACGATGCCAAAAATATAAATCTTTGGAATCATTTGCAACTAGACATCTATGCTTAGAGGAAGACATATCAAAATCAGCTTTAAAAACTCTTCCAAACCGAGACATGTTAAAAATAAGCTCACTATTTGAACCTACAACTTTGCAGCAGTTTTTATTGAAAATAATTTCCAGATTTTCATCTTGCAATTGTGAAACAGAAAGCAAGTTGTATTTCAAATTTTTTTACAAGTGACACATCCTTGAAAGTGTAGTGATCATTTACTCTAACCGAACCCTTAGCAATTATAGGAGTTGAAGAATTATCGGCAAAAGTAACATTCTCTACACGTGACATAAAACAGAGAGAGGAGAACCATTCTTTGTTACCGGTCATGTGGCGTGAGCAATCTGAATCCACAATCAAAATGTTCTCCTTCCTCAAGCGTGTAACCTACATAGAAGCACAATACGTCGATGACTCAATACTGGGGTTAGTTAAAAGGCATTTAGGAATCCAGTACTGAGTCACACGATGTCCAGCAGGAATAACATATGAAAGCTGAGATAAAACAGCAGGTTTATTAGTCAAAGTTTGAGATTTTTTGTTCTTAACTACTGACCTATGAGGTGTTACTTGTGTAGCACGAAAATCAGTAGCTCCGGAGGCAAAAACAGAAGGTCAGGAGGCAAAAACTGAAGCTCCGGAGGCAAAAACTGAAGCTCCGGAGGTAAACTTTGAATATTTCAGACTCATAACAGCAGGTTGCATGTTCCTGACATTCGGTTTAGTATGTGCAGCAAATTTTGTATGAGAGTTATAAGATCTAGCTTGCATTCTTTCCTTTTTATGTTGTTTAGCTAGTCTATAACAAAAATCTATGACATGAACATCTCTACCACAATAGGTACAATGAAATTTAACTTTGTGTTCATGTCTAGATGAGCATGCAGTATACTTATTTGAACCCGAATGTGACAACACTCCTGCAGATTTAAAAACCCCTTCTTTTTGTTTAGGAACTGTTTGAATCAAACCACTCCCTAATGATTTTACAATTTTAGCTGGATGTTCCTTAGCATGAGCATGTGAATCAAAACCCAAACCAGTTTTATCATTGCAAGACTTGGAAGAATTCAGCAGCAAGTTTAGGTTCTTATTCCCATTACAAAACCGATCTAATGTCTTATGCATGTTATCAAGTTTACTTGATAGATCAATACAATTTTCACATGAAGTTTTTCCTTTTAATTTTTAATTGGAAAAATATTTAACTTCATGAGAACGTAAAGCATTGTTCAATATAGAAATTTCTTTCATAGCATCTTGTAGTTTCTTATCAAGATCATCGCAAGTAGAACAATGCAAATCAATTGTAGAACAACAAGCATCTTTCAAGTTTTTATCATTAAGTGCAGCAAGCTTTTTGTTTTTTTCCATTTCAAGTTCAAGTTTATCAAGTGTGGAGGTGTGTGCACTTCTTAGAGAGGACAATTGTTCATATATTAAATCACATGAGGAACAAGAATCATCACTAGGAATCAAGGATTTTAAACGATTAATTTCAGATTCTAGTGACTCAATTTTAACATCATTGTCCCTAAGCTTTTTGTCCTTTTTCTTAACAATAATAGTGGCACGAGAAATAGCATCACACATTTCTTCGCAAGTAGGACATACCTCTTCGTTGTCACTGTTGTGTTCTGCATCCTCCATACTTGATTTTGATTTGCCCGCCATAAAGCACAAGTTTGCCAGATCATCTTCATCTTCATCACTTCCAATGTCTACATCACTCGAGCCAAGTTCTTGAAGTGCGGTGATGAAACTGTTTATCAGTTTGCGTCCTGTAAAACCCTTCTTTTTCTTGTTGGTGTTGCCAAAAGAGGACTTGACTTTATTCTGCTTTTCATCATGGTTAGAAGGACCTGAAAGGTTAGGGCAATATGTACAAAGGTGTCCTGTTTTACAACATTCAAAGCATCGTTGAGGTCCGGAGCTTCCTCTCCTTCTAGTTCTCACATTTTG
Source organism: Neostapfia colusana (assembly GCA_030760725.1). Lineage (NCBI taxonomy): Eukaryota > Viridiplantae > Streptophyta > Magnoliopsida > Poales > Poaceae > Neostapfia > Neostapfia colusana. The sequence goes on along the minus strand of JASWHV010000012.1, from coordinate 6,310,770 downwards.
CAATGCTTTTGAGAACCTAGTAGAAAGAAGTACTAGCTCCTCCTCTGGAAACTCCTCAATCTGTTCCAGGGTTAGTGAAGACAGCAAAGCAAGTGTATTGCTAGATGATTGGCCGGAGCTATACATATCACGTTGTGAGACAAATGCAATAGTATTATTTGGGTTCTTACGTGATATAATGTCAATTTCATGAGTTTTTAGCTTAGAATAAAGCACATATAATGTAAGAGTACTCATGACAGTGGATTAACGTATGGATGTTACTTTCATATCCCAAATTGACATGTCTAATGCACTTAGTAATTGCCTAGCATTTTCAGCATCTGAAAATTAACATTGACGCTACGCAAGTTGCTGAGAATTTTATTAAAGCGAGCAAAGAGGTCATCAATGGACTCACCGGGTTGCATCTCAAAGTGCATGTATTATTTCTTGAACATATCCTGTCTTACCTCCTTGATCGTGTTGGATCCTTCGTGGTAGTCACAAAGTGCTCTCCACACATCGTACGCCGATCGGAGGTGTGCAACACGGTCGAAGTCGCTCTGAGTTAGTCCTTGTATGATCAAGTTCCCAGCTTTGTTGTTGTCGACATCTCTCATGTTTGTAGCCATGACTTAATCGTTTGAAGGCACATCGTAAGGCTTGTACACCTTTTCCCATATTGCAAAGCCTTGTGCCTGGATGAAAGCTTCCATGCGTGCCTTCCAAACCTGAAAATCAATACCACTAAACACACAAGGTTTGGCAGAGTATTTCTCCATGATGATTAGTTAAAACACGTGCAAATAACAAAGATTAGAGCAACCTGGCTCTGATACCAATTGTAGGATTGAAGTACACGTGTAAAGCTACCAGAGGGGGGTGAATGGTAGATAAAAACTTTTCAGCGGAAGCAACAAAACACCCCTTAGCAGAAAACCGATCTGTTAAAGAAACCGTGTGTGGGACTAATCTAAACATGTTAAACTGTGACAAAACTAGTATAGATTGTAGATAATCAAGTCACGAAGACGTCACAAAAAAAATTATGAAAATCCGTTTATATAAACTCAAGTTACGATTGAAAGATCAAACAAAGGTCAATCTGTCCTATGCAAGAAAAATAGTTCTGGAATACTGCAAAGAAACTCGTGTAGATTAGAAACCACAAATTCAATTACCGTGAAATTTTCATAGATGATATATAATCAAGTTGTGAAGACAACCCAAAAAGAATCACATCAATTGGATCTGTAAAACTCGAGTTATGATAAAACCACCGAAGCAAGGTAGTGCTGAACAGAAACTTGACGAGAAAAACTTGTCTGAAACAAGTCGGACGAACAATGCACAAAAGTTCCTTTAGAATACGAATTTTATTTATCAAAACACAAGAGGAACAGCCCTAAAGTCGTATACCACGAGCTCTGTCCTCCATTGCTTATATAACCAGCCCGAAGGCCAACTCAACTCAAACTAGGACTCCTACTCCTACTTGGATTCAAACTGTAACTTTCCAATACTGCTAAGGACTCTTCTATACGCAGATAGAAGCAATCTTAAGACTTCCAAACACCTTAGGAACGTATCCCACATTACTAAAATAACTCAAATTCGTGACCCACACGAAATCCTATCATAACCAACTCAAAACTTTCCATATTTGAGTCAAACACGACTCAGCCGCAGCCTGAGTCCATAACCTAGTCGGTTGGACCTTTCCGACCAATTCTTTACGTCCACTGTGGCGGACCGGAATCTGCCCATCCAGGATCGCAGAGGGTGGTGCCGCACGATGCGACACCCGACAGCACACGTCATAAGGACACAATATATCACATGGAAAAAACAAACTGAACTGTACAAACAGGTACAACTTCAGTACAAACTAGTATTTATTTTACACAGCGGAAGTCTACTCTGTACAACTCACGCCTGCCTACCTAGCAAAAGTTGGTTGCCCAGCCCTAGGGCAACCCACACTAGCTGCACTCCTCAGCTCAGCGTGGCGTGTACGGCTCCCACTCAGCCATGGTCCCCGACGGAGGGTAACCCTAGCCGGTGGATTCGTACTCCGAGTCTGTGGGTGGCTCCTCACCTGAAAAACACTTAAGCAGCAACCGTGCGCACGAAGGCTCAACAAGACTTAACCGACTCACCTAAGCATGAAACTCTACATGAAGTGTACAAAGCACATAGAATAGTAACATTGCAGCAAATGGACACGCCTATAGGTTCACCCTTAATTCATCTTTTAGCAACAAGTTAACAGTTCAGGAATCTGAAATTTAGTAAGCAGTATTTGGTAGCACACCTGTAGCAATACACTTATATCAATCAGCAATATTGAATCATCATATTTCATAGATTAGACTACGTCATGACTCAGTGACCAAGTGGTACTCTTCAGCGCGAGGGACGCGCGAATCGACTCGATATACACCTGCAGGGAAACCCAAAGAGCACGTCACGTATGCCCACCCGTGGAGCTGCACAGCACGCTCACTCGATGTCGTACGGGACAACCTTTCACCCAACAGCCCAAACGTCAAACCGGTCGCACCGAAACGAGCAGGAGGTTCCCCACACGGAGCATCTCTCTATGCCCGTTGGCAGATTTCCACCTTGCTGCCCTCAACCTACACCTATAAATCGGTGTGCTATGCCTCGACGCCCAGAGGTTTAGGCTACATCGGTTTATCGGGGCCCATATATCTGATATGCCTTCGGTACGTTCAAACTTGATCAGCGTGGGCCGCACACGGATCGGTCCTCAATCGACACGGACAGGGCCGCGCACACAAGACTTCCTCTTGTTGCGCCCTAGCCCCTGCCTAGTCTCATTTTCATTACTAAATAGATCTCACATGACTCAACCGAACCCGTGTGTCCCAAGCCTATCTCGCGAGTAGATTCCAACTACTCGACTTGTACCGAAGTCCTATGAATTATTGAGCAAACCCTGTCTACTCGAGGTCTTAGACACTACCCTCACTCTTATGGAAAATTTCTGGTCATGCAAATGGGGTTTTCATCCATTCTACGCCTAATGCACATACACACTTCACACTACGTATGTAAACAAAGTAAAACTTTATAAAAGGCTTAATGTAAACCAGGGCTTGCCTTGTTGCTGCTGGTCAGGGGTTAGTTCTTCTTCTGGAAGCAGGAAGTCGAGTACCTCCAGAGCCTCCTCGCCTTTAGCGACTACACGTTAATAAAATACTACATGTTAATGAATATGCACATGAGTTTACGGTAATGCTTCTACTATTAGTTCTAATACCCAGTTTCTAAACACTGGAACTCTGTCCAAGAATTTAAAATGAAACTGGGGGTTAGTGGTTTGGGTTTGGACCTATGCACATGATTAAGTGCTAAGTGGTTTTCCCCCTCTTCCATATTAATCCCACAAGTGGTTCCACAGAATAGGGGTGATCCAGAGCTCCAATGGAGCTGAGAATTTTTGTGTGAGTCCCTTGTCACAAGACAACTCTCTGGATCAAAATTTAGCACTTGTCATTGAGTGGTTTGTTCAGAATAATTCTTTTTAGCAAATAAGCAAAGAAGAATTAATTCTGAGGTAACACCCCTGTTCATGCCCAACTTAGTGAACTACAATTTCAATTATAGCTCATAGAGTTTGCATGAATTTTCCTAGCATTTGTGGAGCTAAGATTTGCCCAGAACTGAATTTCCATGTTTTGGAAATTCTCTGAAAATGTTTCTGTATTCAAATGAACACAGCATCTTCAAATTTGAATTGCTCTGATCAAATCAACTCCAAATGGTCTGACACTTTTACAGGGGTTCACTAACATCCTAAAGAACCTTCTGGCCAAATTTGAGGATTTTTGGATGAACCAAACTCCCTCTAAAATTCTTTTGCTGAAAAGCTTTAAAGAATTTTCCAGAATTAAATAATGGGTTTCATACTAATTGGGTTTCATATTTGGATTGTTCTCTGTTAGAGGAATCCAACAAAATTTGTTTCACAATTTTTGGACTTTCCTACCCCAAGTTGTGGCCTTCCAAATTTTAAACTGAACACTGAAAATTCCAAATTGTTCAAATGCCTGCCAGTGGGTCCCACCCGGCAGGTCTTCCCCTTCCTCGCGCCAAACAGGGGCCTGCGGCGGCGCCCTTTGGTGAGCGTCGCCGGACCCTCTTTCCCGGCCACCTCCCGACCCCAGAGTCGCCGCCCCGCCCTAACTGGCGACGCTGAGCTCGGCTCGGGGGTCGCCGGTGACCGTAGCTCACCGGAACAGTGCGCCTGACGGTGACAGCGGCGGTTAGGGTTCTGGCGTGGTTGGGAATGTGTTACAACGCATCAAAACACTCGGAAAAGGGTCGGAGAGCACCGTGGAAGCTCGAGGGTGACGAAAATGGCCGCCAAACCCCATGAAAAGCTCGGCAACCTAGAGCTCCACGGTGAACTGAGCTATTATTCCATGGCGGCCCGAAAAACAACCAGAACCCGGCCATTTCTGGGCCACATCCCTTGATTCTTGGTCGAGGAGGGCTGCTAGGAAGTGAGGAAAGCGTGTGCAATCTCAACCGAGCTGGGTTTGGACGGTGCAGTTAGAATTTCCGGGTAGGAGTATGCACTAGTTTTCGGGATTCTTCGGAATTCTTGGTGCTCGGTCTATCAATGGCTATGTGGGTTGCAGATACATGATCTGGAGACTACGGCGCACCTTTTTCGTGTATAAGTCAGGCGGTGAAAATGGCCGTGGTGTGCTGTCCACGGGGAGCAACCTCGGCTTCCCGCCGGTGGCCTGAGTTCTCAGTGGCGATCGTCGATTTGTGGCTGAATGAGGCGCTAATGCCGCGAGGTAGTAGGGCGGTTAGCTAGAGCACGCACTGGTGCTCCTTTTGTGTGTTGGCGGCTCGGCAATGGCCGAGCAGGCACCGGCGTACAGTGGGAGGCGGAGGAGCGGTGCCGGTGAGTGAAAAAGAGCCGGTGCGCTTGCTGTTTTGCAGAGAAGCACGCGTATGGCTCGGTTGCGTGGGGAGGGAGTCACGTAGAGGAGGGGACGAGCTGTTTCTCGGCTGCCAGCACGTGCGAAGAGAACCAGGAGGTGGCTGCCCGGCCGGTGGCGCGCGTGCGGCAGCTGGCTGCCTTCGGTTGACTGAGAAAACAGAGAGAAACTTGGGGGTTAAGTCTATTCCACCCAATGACATGTGGGCCCCACTGGTCAGTGCTCCCCCATCCCTCAAAAGATCTCCAAAAATTTGGCAAGTGAGTAATTCAAATGTTTGAAGTCTCAAACTGAGCTACATTTGTATGATTGGAGAAGTTTCCCTCAAATTCAAATGTATATTTGAATTCTTTGCACATTTGGATCCTTTTTGGAAAAATGGGTAGCAAACCTTTTCAAAAATTATTGAAACTTTGCCTCCCCACTAATTTGGACCTAAGGAATCCAAATATGCCCTTTGATCCTTGTGTTAGCTTCTGCAACCATGAGTTTGAATGCAACAGTTTTGAATCACCCTTATGTCCTTTCCTCATTTGAATTTTGGGTTGGACATTAGTTCAGATTCTGATTTTCAAATCCTCCCATTGCACTTGAGTACTTCAACTCAGTGGTCTTAATCCAACTAGGGTTCAAACATGTAAATGACTCTAAGTTGGTTCTTGAACACCCTCTCATGTGTTATCATGTGTGTAGAAATCCTACTTTGTGAAGGTGTAGGCTTTCCCCTCTAATCACTCTCTTGGTGGAGGTTACTTCCTCTTCACAATATTTTTTTAAGATATTCACAACAAAAACTGTGGTGTTGTGAGGTGAAGAAAAGTTTTTGCATGTCCCTTTTCTTGGGCTTTTACATCCCTCCCCCCTTAAAAGAATCTCGTCCCGAGATTACGAAAGAAGAGATAGTGATGTAATAGGGACTTACTCGTGCGGATATTCATCATAAGTTAAATCCGGTTTCAGCTCGCCGATGTCTTCGGTAGGAACAGAAACTGTATGCTTTAAACATTTTCGCAGTTGCGAAACATGGAAAACATCATGGACACCAGCAAGAGATGCCGGTAGCTCCAGTCTATACGCCGCTGGTCCGCACTTCTCGGTGATAGCATAGGGTCCAATGAAACGGGAGCGAGCTTCCCCTTCACACCGAACCGGTGCACGCCCTTCATCGGAGACACGCGGAGGTACACGTGTTCACCAACGTCAAAGTGCAATGGTCTACGCCTCTTATCAGCGTAGCTCTTCTGTCGGGATTGAGCGGCCTTCAAGTTAGCTTGAATCGCCCGAACGCGCTCTTCGGCGTCGTTCACCACATCAACCCCAAATGTGACCCTTTCACCGGACTCACACCAATTTAATGGGGTGCGGCATTTGCGACCGTAGAGCGCTTCGTAGGGTGCCATCTTGATACTCGCCTGATAGCCGTTGTTGTACGAGAATTCCGCCAATGGTAGGTGATCGTCTCAGTTCCTACCATGGTGGATGGCACATGCTCTCAACATGTCTTCCAGAACTTGATTCACCCTCTCTGTTTGGCCATCTGTCTGAGGGTGGTAAGCGGAGCTTCTAATTAGTTTAGTACCCAAAGCAGCATGCAACTGCTCCCAAAAGCGAGATACAAACAATGCACCTCGGTCTGAGACTACGGTCTTAGGTACACCATGCAGGCATAGAATCCTGGCAATATATAACTCCGCATATCTGTTGGCATGGAAATGTGTATGCACGGGAATGAAGTGAGCTGACTTAGTTAGTCGGTCAACGATCACCCAAATGGAATCATGTTTGTTGGAAGTTAGGGGTAATCCCACAATGAAATCCATGCTCACATCCTCCCATTTCCATGCTGGAATTTTCAGGTGTTGCAACAGCCCTGACTTCCTCATATGATCAGCTTTCACTCGTCTACACGTATCACACTCGGATACGTACTTCGCTACCTCCCGCTTCATCCGTGTCCACCAAAATTTCTTTTTCAAATCTTGGTACATTTTGTTGCTGCCCGGATGAATGGAGTATTTAGACAAGTGAGCTTCATCGAGGATCTTCTTCCTCAGTTCCATATCCCGGGGTACGACTATGCGGTCATTGAACCATAGCGTCCCCTTATCATCCTTCCAGAAACATATGATCTCCCCGTTGTCTATCCGTCTCCGGAGATGTGCCATGCCTTTATCAGTCTTCTGAGCTGCAATGATGTCCTCCCTAATAGTAGGGATGAGGGCAAGGTTGTAAAGCGATCCATAAGGAACCAAGTAGAAACTTGGCTCTTCCTCCTCCACCGTTGTAATGGTGAGGTGATGGACATGTGATTTCCGACTCAGCGCGTCGGCAACCATATTTGCCTTGCCGGGGTGGTAATGAATCTCAATTTCATAATCTTTGATCAATTCTAACCACCTCCTTTGCCTCATGTTCAGTTCCTTCTGGGTGAAAATGTATTTCAAGCTCTTGTGGTCGGTGTAGATGTGCACCAAGTTTCCCAGGAGATAGTGCCTCCACATTTTCAGCGCCAAAACCACTGCAGCAAGCTCAAGATCATGAGTCGGATAGTGCTGCTCATGGTTCCGAGGTTGGCGTGAGCCATATGCGACCACACGTCCTTCCTGCATCAACACGCAGCCGAGCCCAATACCGGACGCGTCACAATACACGTCGAATGGCTTTGTTGTATCCGGCTGAGCTAGGACCGGGGCTGTTGTGAGATGCTTCACCAATGCTTGGAACGCTCCTTCACACGCCGTGTTACAAACATATTTCGTCCCTTTCTTCAGCAATTCTGTCATCGGTTAGCGAGCTTGGAGAAGCTTGGAATGAATCTCCGATAGTATCCCGCTAATCCGAGGAAACTTCTGACTTCATGAACTGAAGTGGGGGCTTTCCATTTCAGCACTTGCTCTATTTTGCTTGGGTCAACCGCAATGCCTTCAGCTGAGATGATATGTCCAAAGAATGGCACTTGGCTGATCCAAAACTTGCATTTGCTGAACTTGGCGTAGAGCTGGTGGTCTCGCAATCGTTGAAGAACGATCCTCAAGTGTTCGGCCTGTTCGGCTTCTGTCTTGGAGTAAACCAAGATATCGTTGATGAACACTACCACGAACTTGTCCAGCTCTGGCATGAACACTGAGTTCATGAGATACATGAAATGGGCTGGAGCATTTGTGAGACCAAAGGACATGACGAGATATTCGTATAAGCCGTATCTCGTCGAGAAAGCCGTCTTTGGGACGTCCTCCGCGCGGATCTTGGTCTTAGCTTTGGTAATCTGGATCGGCTGGGACTAGGAATGGCTTAGGTGTTCTAATAAATAAGAGTCTTTAGGATGGAGTAGTGGATGTTCAAAGACGAGGGGATATGATCACCTTAATCAAGATAGTAATTAGAGACATTGTCTTGAATGTCATTAGTGCTTATGCCCCACAAGTTGGGCTCAACATGAGTGCTAAGAGGCAATTTGGGAGGACTTGGAGGATATGGTTAGTAGTGTACCGATAACCGAGAAACTCCTCATAGGAGGAGATCTCAATGGTCATGTGGGTGCAACTAACCTAGGATTTGAGGGAGTACATGGAGGCTTTGGATGCAGCGATAGAAATCAAGAGGATAAGGACATCATGATCTGTTGGTAGCTAACACCCTCTTTAGGAAGAGGCAATCTCACCTAGTGACCTTTAGTAGTGCCCAACACTCTAGCCAGATTGACTTTGTCCTCACTAGGAGAAGGGATAGATGGGAGTGTCTAGATTGTAAGGTGATCCCTGGGGAGTGTGTTGTGACACAACATAAGCTTGTGGTAGATGACTTTCGCTTCTATACATGTTCTTTGCAGGACAAAGGTGTCAAAATCACAAGAACAAAGTGGTGGAAGTTGAAAGGAGAATCACAAGAATTCTTTAAAAACAGGGTGATCACAGAAGGACCCTGGGCAGAAAATGGAGATGCAGATAGTATGTGGGTGAAGATGGCAACTTGCATTAGGAAGATAGCTAGTGAGGTGTTCGGTGTGACAAAAGGAAAGAAACTTGTAGATAAAGACACTTGGCGGTGGAATGAGGATGTACAAAAGTCCATCAAGGAGAAGAAGGAGTGTTACAAGAGTTGGCATAATGATAGAAGCGCAAGCAACATGCTTAAGTACAAAGAGGCCAAAAAAATGCAAGGCGGACTGTGAGTAAAGCAAGAGGACATGCCTATGATGAGTTAAAAGAGATACTAGAGACAAAAGAAGGGGAAAAGGACATATACAAGATAGCAAAAATCCGCGAGAGAAAGATGGGAGATTTCAATCAAGTTAAATGCATCAAAGATGAGACTGACCGCATTCTAGTGAATGATGAAGAGATTAAGAATAGATGGTGGGATTACTTTAATGGGCTATTCAATGATGGGAATGGAAGTACTTTGGTTGAGTTGGATGACTTCTTTGATGACTCCAACAGGCGGTTCGTGCGGAGGATACAAGATTTTGAGGTTAAGGAGGCCTTAAAAAGGATGAAAGGAGGAAAGGCCCTCAGCCCTGACGATGTCCCTATTATGGTGTGGAGATGCCTTGGGGACGTGGCAATAGTATGGCTCTCAAAACTATTCAACCACATTTTTCAGTCAAACAAGATGCCTGAAGAATGGAGGAAAAGTATATTGGTACCCATCTTCAAAAATATAGAGGAGATATTCAAAGTTGTGCTAATTATCGAGGGATTAAGCTTATGAGTCATACTATGAAGCTTTGGGAGAGAGTGATTGAACACCGCCTGAGGAAAGTGACCAATGTCACTAAAAACCAGTTTGGTTTTATGCCTGGGAGGTCTATAATGGAGGAGATTTTCTTGCTTCGTCAGCTTATGGAGAGATATAGGGAGCAAAAGAAGGACTTTCATATGGTGTTCATTGACTTGGAGAAGGTGTACGACAAGATACCAAGATCGGTCATGTGGTAGGCACTAGAGAAACATAAAGTGTCAACAAAGTACATTACCCTTATTGAGGATATGTACAATAATGTTAGAACAAGTGTGCACGTAAGTGATAGTGAGACTGATGCATTTCCTATCACGGTAGGACTACATCAAGGATCAGCTTTGAGCCCATATATCTTTTCCTTGATGATGGATGAGGTGTCGAAGGATATACAAGGGGATATCCCTTGGTGCATGCTCTTTGCCGATGATGTAGTGCTGGTAGATGAAACTAGAGATGGTGTTGATAAGAAATTAGAGCTATGGAGACAAACCTTAGAATCCCAGGGGTTTAGACTTAGTAGGACCAAGACCGGGTACATGAGGTGTGACTTTAGTGGTGTTGGTCGTGAAGAGAGAAACGTTAATCTACAAGGACAAATAGTACCTAGAAGGGACTTTTTTCCGACACTTAGGATCAATGTTACAAAGCAATGGCGATATTGATGAGGATGTTTGCCACAGGATCAAGGTAGGGTGGATGAAATTACGACAAGCCTTTGGAATCCTATGTGATAGGAAGGTCCCATAAAAGCTAAAAGGGAAGTTCTATAGGGCGGTGATCAGACCCGCGATGCTTTATGGGGTGGAATGTTGGCCAACTAAACGGCAAAATGTCCAACAGATGAGTGTCGCAGAGATGCGCATGCTACGGTGGATGTGCGGGCACACAGAAGAGACTGAATAAGGAATGAGGCGATTCGTGATAGGGTAGGGGTGGCACCGGGTGAGCAGAATTTAGTGCAACATCGACTAAGGTGGTTTGGACATATCCAGTGGAGACCTCCAGAAGCACCGGTTAACAGTGAGATTTTAAGAAGTAGAGAAAATATTAGGAGGGGTAGAGGACGACCAAGGTTGACCTCGGAGGAGGCGGTAAAACGAGATTTGAGAGATTGGAATGTATCCAGAGACTTAGCTTCCGATAGGACCGCATGGAAAGTAGCAATTCATGTGCCAGAATCTTAGTATTGTTTTTTTCTTTTCTTTTTTTCCTTGTTCTTATATCTCTTCCTCTCTTTTACTTCATTGATATATATATATATATATATATATATATATATATATATATATAATTATTAGGTTTCATATCTAGCCGAGCCCAACATGCTTGGGATAAAGGCTTGGTTGTTGTTGTTGTTGTTTAATATAGTCATAGATTAATCTGTGTTTATGCAAAATAGTGGTAAAGTAGTAAGCACGGATCAAATTAGGGTAAAATCACAAAGGTATTTTGTCCTTTTTTTTAGCATATTTAATACCGTTAACAATCCATAATAGAGTAGTGGTATATATTGGCTTCGTATAAAAAAAGCAGGGGTAAAATCATAAACCTTAATTTTGGAGAGTAAAATCACAATTAGACTTTCAAATAAGAGTATAAATACAATAAACCCTTAATTTTAACATGCAAAAAAGTAAAACTGGTGAGGCAAGAGTTTCAACTGAAATATATTCGGTGTTGCGTTTGTTCCTGTAGGAACGAAAAAGAAGTGGTACAACTAATCCTGGAGCAAGATGGAGTGAAGAAATTGCTGATCAGGTTTCTGTTGTTGTGCTGAAGAAACAAAGTTAACGCGGAAGAGAAGGTACGTCACCGGAGGATCTTATACATCAAATAAATATGCAGAAAACTGATCGTCCCTATAGTTCTGTCGAGACTAGAGATTGTCACTCCCACATGGCCGCAGCCGATGCCAGAGCCACAAGTGTCTTCTTCTGCGGCACAGATAAGCACCATTTCTTCAAAACATTGTAAATTAGATTACTATAGCAAACTTGGACAAAATTAGTCAACCATAATAAAACATAGCCATAATTGCCCTAGTGTAGCCAAATATAGCTATAATAGCTCAAACATAGCAAAATTTAGACATGATTGCTCAAACATAGCAAAACTTAGCTATAATTGCTAAAACATAGCCAAATTAGTCAAACTTAGCCATAATTACTCAAACATAGCCATAATTGCTCTTACATTTTACAGGGGTCGGTGGCGGAGGCTCAAACTTCATCACCTGTGCTACCGGGACCTGGAGCACGACGCGAGGACGACATTTCGGGCTCCAGAGGCAGCGGGCATGGGAGTGTCTAGCGTCGTGTGTTGTACTTTATATTATTGTATTATAAACTGCCTGTAATGTTATATGTTTATTTTTATACCCGCCTGTGAGCTGGCCATCGTGCCAGGTTAGCATTTTTCTATTTTTTAAATTACATTTCTTATTTATGACGGCTTGGAGGTGGCCGTCGTAAATAAGACTGGGTTATTTAGTAGGACCAGCTCTAGGCCGTCGTAAATAAGACTGTTATTTACGACAGTCTGTTCCTGGCCATCATAAATAAGCTTCGAGAGGACACCAACTGATAACCTCTCAGTAAGTTACGACGGCCAGTTTAGGCCGTCGTAAATAAGTTATTTACGACGGCGGCCGTAGTAAATAAGCTTATTTACGACTAACCACTTGTGAAGGTTGGATGTCGTCGTAAATAAGGAATAACCGTCGTAAATAAGTTAATTACGACAGTTATGGGCTTAATTACAACTGTTTAGGCCATCGTAAATATGACAATTTGCTGCAGTGGGAGAAGGCCTGAGGGTGGTAATATTCTGAAGATGAATACTGACGGGGCTTTTCATTCTCAATCCTGGCCAAGGCGCGCGGTTGGGATTTTGTTATTAAAGATAGTGTTGGTAGCTTTCTAGGATGGGCTGGGTTTATTCTTTATTTAATGAGCGCAGCGCAGGCTGAGGGCTGAGGCTTGTAGGTAGACACTGCAAACAACATCTGATTGGGGCATGAGGGTTATCCAAATTGAGACAGATGCACAAAAAGCCTAGCAAATGCTCTACAAGAAACATGTCTCGACCTTGCATGTGAAGGAGTTCTATATACTTTTGTGGATTCAAATTTTAACTTAGCTCATGTAACCTGTGTTCCAAGATTTTGTAATGTCTTAGGACACGATATAGCGGTTTTTGGTGCCAGTCGAGAGTGAACTGAGGCATGTGGGCTGAGTCACTATCAAACAATGTAAGGTTTGAAGGGCCAGCATCAGTTCTCAACGGAACAAGATGTTCCATCTCAAAAGAAATTATATTCTTCCCACCACTTGCTTGCTAGAGGAGGCGTGAATGACTCAACGTGTTGTGCTGTCAAAGTTGTTGGACATGTGTCGTGCACTAAGTGGTAGGAGCGACCGGTGCATGGCACACTCTACTAACGTGTTACCGTTGTTCCCTAGATATCTGCATCCTTAATATATCCACAATTATAAAAATAAAAATAAGTTGAGTGATTTTGAGCTGTATTCGTAAAAATAAGAGGTTATTTCATCATGATCTGGTTCGTGTTGGCAGGCCGGCAGGCTCACACATGCTTGACTGATTGATGACTCGAACGTTAGTGGCTACCTTGGTATATTAACTATACACCTTCGGTCCTTCAAACAAAAACTATACAGGTTCCGACACTACAGGAAAAACGGTCATTGACGATGGCCAAATTTATTGACGACGGGGCCGTCGTCTTTAATATTATTAACGACGTCAATAACGTAGACGAGCACCGTCATCAATAAATTATTGACGATAGGGGCCGTCGTCTTTAACTTAATCTGGGCCCACCCGAGGAGTTATTGACGATGGTGATCTAGCACCGTCGTCAATAACGACACATATAACCCGTACGCGAGCCGGGAGGCGGCCAATGCCGTCTCCGACTCGCACCGGCAGTCCCCGCCGCTGCCCGTCCCCGGCCCGAGGTAAGTCCCCCTCCCCCTCCGGCCTCTCCCCTGCTTTCCTCGCCCCCCGGCCGCGCCGCCGGCCACCGGCCGGCTGGCCTCGCCGTCCTCCCCCCCATCCCCCCCGGTCCCCCTCCGGCCCTCCCCCCGCTTCCCCCCTGCGGCCGATGTTCATGGGACCAGCAGCACAGATGGTCCCGTTACTTCGGTCACCAATTCAACGGCCAACTTGACCTAGCTTGTGCGCTGTGTCTGCACGCCCCGGCTAGCTAATCCCAGCACAAAAAGTGTCCAGGTGCAGACACATATACAATTGCATGCAAGCCCTAGCTAGGCTGAGCTACCTCCTAGCTGCTTCAGCTGGTGGTGCGGTGAGCATAAGCATCTACTACATGGCGTGCAAGACACAAGACCAGTTTTTCGATAGATTCCGATCTGCGAGCTCATAGGACCACCGTACCTACCTTTTCTAAGTTTAAATCCTGAAATATTTAGTTAACTCCTTCCTGTTTAAAACTGTAATAGCATTGCCGTAGTTAACATATATTGTAAGTAGCTTATTTAATTTCTCCTGCCTCTCCACGGTTCTATATATGAGGAGCTCCCATGCTGCCCTAGCTAACCCACTCCATACCTCACACACTACACGCCTACGAACATATCATGAATTCATGATCGGCGACCAGGGCTGCTAGGTGTGGTGTATGTGTACCATTAGCAGGTGTTTCTGTATCAGCATACGAGCGAGGGCCTTATAGATCAGGTGAAGTAGGTGTGTTGGGTCGCACAAAACAGTATCGGGACAGAAGTTTGAATCACTTTTGTTAGCTGCAGGTGCTGTGTGCTGCCTTATATTTTGATGTCTGGATTCTCTCCACGGTATTGTTGTTCTCACAGCCTCAACACCAGATATATATTTGTTGATATACTCACTAGCAACAGATTAGTGCATGCTATTTTTTGGCAATTATTGCCTCCATAGTCAAGTGAAAATAATAGTTCCCTCTTCCTGTTTCCTTATTTTTTCCTACCGATCTCTCTCTCTTTAATTTCATGGCACCTATTTTGTTGCCTCTCTTGATAAATCTATAGTTCTTATATGCACCTAATTGATTCAACGTTAGATCCGGCCTTTTGATTCGTAGATAAACCTTTCTCTGTTTAAAGCTTTGGAGAGAAGAACTACATTGATATATGATACTTGTTTTGTTAAAGTAAAAGCCGTAACAATAGCGTGAGATGTTATGTGGGAGATGTTAAATTATGAACATGAGCCTGTGTGTGTTAGTGAAGAAAGTTGAGTTTCACCAATCCCACAAGGGATCAAATCTTAATGATGCTTACAAATATTCTCCAATAAAGATTGTGCCAGTTGATAGAGCCCCTTCTTTCTTTTCTAAGTTAAAGAGATGTATGAAGGATTTAATTTTTTATCACGATATATATGAAGGATCAGATGGAGTTATTTTCACCAACTTATTATTTCGCTTGTTGGGCCTGTTCTTTGTTACTGGAATAGTTTTGTTAGACATTAGTTATCTAAAGTTGTTTTAATCTGAAATATCTCTTCTTTGGTGTGAGCAATCAGTAGTTGCATGTTCATGTATATATTGGATATCTGAATTAAAAATACACCCGTCCGGCCTCTCCGGCCCCTCCCACGTCCCCCTCCGGCCCGGCCCCTCCCCCTCCGGCCCTCCCCCCGCTCCCCCCTGCGGCCGAGCCGCCAGCCGCCGGCCACGCCGGGCAGCCTCTGTCCCGCCCCCTCCCCCCTCTGTCCCCGCCTCTGTTAGATTAGATAAAATTTTAAAATTTCCTGATCCTGTAAAGCAAGCATCTCGTCTTATACAGTTCTCCAGCACCAGCGAGGACTGTGGCGACCTTCATTCACCACGCGGAGAGAGTTCTACTCTAGTGTCGTGTGCTGATGAACAGCATATAGCACCTCAGTCTCATCTGCTTCGTTTTAACATGGAGGCCGGCAGCAACGGCTATGACTCCACATTCTTTGGTCTAAACCATATAAATTAAGGCATGAAATGCTTACGCCTCTTGGTCACTTGGATATTTAGCTACAGTGATGGCCAGGCCTTATGCCAGGAGTGCAAAATACCTCTGTTAATGTTACCTACATATTTATTGTCCATCCCTGAACTATGTTGAACTAAGCGTAGGCCAGCTTATGTCGTGTATGCATTTCTAGCGTGTGATTGACCCTTTTCTCTGTTCTTTTTCTCCCTTGATGTGCCTTGTATGTATTTAGTAGATAATTAGTTTATTTGTTAATTATTTTGTTTAAATTAGTAATTGTTTCTGATTTTATTTATTTAATTTAGTTAATTGATTGCTTAGTTGTTTAAGCACATTGTTTTTGCTTTACCCCCGGCCCCGCTGCCACCAGCCCCCGCCGTCGCTGACAGCGTACCGACGCCTAGGTGTCCAGTCGGTGGCGGGGGGATGCCAGGGCGGCTCGCCTCGCCTGGCCGAGCGTCGCCGATGTCGGTGCCGCCTCCGCCCGCCGCCGTCGCTGCAAGGCGCCGCCGTCCCCTTTGATTGATTGCGTGATTAGTTACTATATGTAAAAAAATGGGTTTCGGCCCGGTCCGGCCTGACACGACCCATTTAGTGTCTGTCACGGCCCATTTAGTGGTAATGTATTAGTGGAAACAGGCACGGAGGACGGCAAGCTCCCGCGCATGGACGGCGGGCCCCGACGGTGCGGTTTCATCTTTGACCCACTTACGACGGGGCATAACGTACGACGGCTAACCCTAAAGGTGTTGTAAGATAATGGCAGGCCCCAGCGGGGCATAACTTAGGACGGCTGACCCACTTCTTTGTCTCTCTCTCGTTCTTTCCTTCTCTCTGGTTCTTTCCTCTCTCTCTCTCTCTCTCTCTTTTAAATGATTCAAAAATGAAAGATTGACGTAAACCTATACAACATGCGTCACCCATTTCGAACCGGCCCGTCTCACATGTGTTACGCATGTGAGGCGTGTACGTTAGGAATTGTCTCTTTTTGGATAGCCTGCGAGTGACCGAGGGGGCGCGACTTGTGATGAGACGCGGGTTTAAATCTAGACGAGATTTCGACGGCATAACCCTATTGTTCTCTGATGCACCATTTTCGAGCGTGCAGTGGAGAACAGCGGGGTTATGCTGCCGAAATTTTGTTCGGATCCAGACCACACGTCTCGTCATGAGCACGCTCCGCTCGGTCACTCTTGGGTGGGTTTAGGACCTATCCTTTCCAATAGATGTAGGGCCGTGACATAAATAAATTATAAAGTAACTATAATTTCCTTGACATTAAACTGCAGATTCAAACATGGGTGTGGACCGTAGTTGGATGTATACCGGTTGGAAGAATAGTGGTTCGCCAAGACAGATGCTTTTGTAGATCGAGCTTTTTCATTGTCAATGATCAATAAGATGCGGTGCCCATGTACGAAATGTCAGGGTGCAAAGTGTTGGGACGAAGTGAATTTGGCGTTTCACTTGTGTCGATACGGTTTCATGCAAGATTATGAGGTGTGGACCTTTCACGGTGAGACATCTTCTCAACCCTTACAAGTTTTAGATGAGGATGATAACACGGGGGTCGATAGGATGGACGAGATGCTTGATGCCATAAATCCTGAATTGATGGAGGATCCTCCTACAACGGAGGTTGAAGCGTTTTTCATGCTTCTCAAAACTTCAGAAGGGCCGTTGCATGAACACACAAGTGACGCTCCTTACTTTCATGACTAGATTTATGGCCATTAAGTCTAAATATTTCTTCTCCAATAACTGCTACAACGATCTCATCAAATTGATCAGCGATATCCTTCCACAACCACATAAAGTGCCTAAAGATATGTATCAATCTAAGAAGTTGATTTCTGGTTTGGGTATGAAATATGAGAAGATTGATATGTGTCTAGACAATTGCATGCTTTTTTAGAGATAGCATGCCAATGAGAACAAATGCTTAAAATGTGGTAAAGCAATATTTGTCGAAGTTGTTAATGACGACGGTTCAAAAGTAATGACTCAAGTCGCACAGAAGCAGCTTCGCTACTTGCATGTCACACCTAGGTTGAAGCGTTTGTTTCTATCTAAAAAAACAGCTAGACACATGAGGTGGCATAAAGAAGGTGTACGTGAGAACAACGGCATGATGGTGCACCCGTCGGACGGTGAGGCATGGAAGGCGCTTGACCACTTCGATCCAGATTTCGCCAATGACGCGAGAAATATTCGCTTTGGGTTGGCGACAGATGGCTTCTCACCGTTTAGTACAAACGCCACACCATACTCTTGTTGGCCCGTGTTCGCTATTCCGTACAACTTACCACCATCTCTTTGTATGAAGTATGAGTTCATGTTCCTATGCCTTATTGTACCTGGACTGGATCATCCTGGTTCACGACTGAACGTGATGATGCGGCCATTGATTGAAGAGTTGAAAATGTTATGGACACTAGTCGAAGCGTATGACTGTTATAGAAAACAGAAATTCAACCTTCGAACTGCGTACTTGTGGTCTGTTCATGATTTTCCAGCTTACGGCATGTTTTCTGGCTGGAGCACTCATGGTCGATTGACATGTCCAATATGTGCTTCGGACACGGATTGTCAATGGGTTCCGATTTCGTTCAACTCAATTTGAAGCTCAACGTCCACTAAGGGCAACATCTAACACCGGAGTTGTGACGAGGGCCGTCGATGCCGAAGGACGTGAAACTAATTTCTATGGGATCATAAATAAAATCCTAGAATTCAGTTTTGCCAAGAGTAAAGACCTTAAAGTAGTCTTCTTTGACTGCGATTGGTTTGATAATAACAATGGAACTCGACAAAACCAATTTGGCATGGTAGAAGTCAAACACAAGGACCGACTACGAGGCTACGACACCTTTGCCCTTGTACACCAAGTCGAACAAGTGTACTATCTACAATATCCATGCGAAAATCATAGTGCATGGTGGGTTGTACAAAAGCTGAATCCTCGTGAGCGGTTATATACACCGGACAATACTAGTTACCTTGATGAGACTGATGTTGTTTACCAAGAAGAAGAGTTGCCGAATTCTTTTGTCGTTGAGCCTGGTCAATGACTCGATGAATTAGTTGGAGATGCACAAGATGTACAGACTCATAATGTGAAAAAATGAAAACGGCGAACAACCACGACAAAAGATCGATGGTCCAGTTTACGAAGCAGAGTACATGATCGTGATACTGATGAATTTTGAAATTGAGTACAAGTAACGTTTCCTTCATCTCTTCTTTCGTCTTCTATATTTTCCTTTAAATTCATTATCAAATTTCCTTTCATCAGGATGTCGTCGAGCAGTAGACGACGGGAACACGAGGCTTTCTGCCCCCGAGAGCAGACTCCGTTTTCCAGGGCTGTCAGTCTAGCAATGGTAGACTATCTCAGCTGTTGGGCCTCGATAGAGGCCAGGGGTCACGAGAGCAGTCACGACAGGTAAAGAATATTAAATTACATAAATTATATAAGTAACTTCTTAAATCAATATTATAAATCTTCAAAATTTTAGGACGACTCTATGTCTGAGGAGACAGAGGCCAGGGGTCCTCTTCAGACACCATAGGTTTCGGAGCCTGTTTCGGATCCTGCTTCGGATCCTCTTCAGGTTCCGGCACCGCAGGCTTCAGACCCTGCTTCGGAGCCTTCCACAGAGCCTGATGTGGAGCCGGATCCACAGCGGCGTTACAGGAGGAGCCACTACGTGGCTCCTCCTCCAGCTCCTGCACGGCCAGAAGATCGGGTCGTTATTCGTCCGGTTGGCGATAGGTAAGTAAATCTATAACAAATCAATTTAGATATTTTAACACATATATATGTACTAATTGAGAATCATGTATTAGTTCTTGGGCCGATGACTCGTTCACGGGTCAAGGAAGCCACCGCCAGGTCAATGCTGTCCTAGACCAGCTCATCCGTTGTCACTACCCCGGTCTAGTGAACGGACGGGCTTCTACGTCTTGGGACGATTACGCTACGGCCTAGAACATTACCTATGGCAACCACTAGGAGTATGTGTGGCATGAATTCATGGTAAGTAAATCGTCTATTCGGTAAATGCGAACCTATTATATGTTAAATACATTAACTTGTATATTTCTTCTTGTAGAAATATTACCGTTTGGAGGACGAGGCCCAGCTGGATCACGCTCACCTGGTCTTCAACAACAATGCTACGAAGCTCTTGACGCAGTCGATATCAACGGCTCGCATTCAGGCTACGAAGGCGTACTATAAGTTGCATCCGGATGAGGGTGAGCCGAGACAGTTTAGGGATATGGCGGACAAGTACTTGATGGAGGCACAGTACGCAGAGGTAAAATCTTTATTTTACTTTGCTTCATTATCCAATTTTGATCAATGTTTTCATCCAATAACAAATGTGTGAAGGTCAGCGTACTGTGGCTTGAGTCCTGTCCGGACACCTACAGTTTCCTGTGTGCTCGTTGGGCGAGCCAGGGCTTCCAAGGCATATCGATGACCCGCCGACAGAGTCAAGGGACGGACGGAAAACACCGTCTTGGCTGGGACGGCTACGTACGCCTTGCTAAACGGATGGTAAATGATACTCGAATTTTATTTTAGTTAACTTCTATCGCTATCATTGTGCTAACACGTATCGATAGGAGCACGAGATCGGTCAGGAGCCGACCGCTATCCAAGTATAGAGGAGGGGTCACATGGGAAGTGATCCCTCGCAGCCTGATCAGCTGTCTTCTCAGACGGCGACGGAGACGTTGGTGAGTACTTTAGTTAACTTAATTGTATTCTCTTTAAAACTTCTGATGACTTTAATTTTCTGTATTTTTAGGAAAAGTATGTGGAGGAGGTGCGGAGGCTTTGAGGCGACGATTACGATTGGCAGAACTCGCCGATCGTACCTAAAGCCGCCTATGCAAGCGGTGGCGGTAAACCTCACGGCCGGTGAGTTTTGTTGTTTTTCATTTACTTTCATGAAATTCGAGACACGAAACTTTAATACTCTTACTTTGTTGTGTAGGTTGGCCATCTTCGATGGAGTAGTCGACTCGAGGGAGGTGCGGTCTTCCTCGAGGGCCTCTTCATCGCAAGGTGGATCCAGCAGGCGTGGCAGCCGAGATCTGGAGCTCCAGAGTGTCCAGGAGGAGCTCCAGAGGACGCAGGAAGCGATGAGGCTCACGAACGAGAGGCAGACAGCCGAGCTCCAGGCTAGGGACGAGTATCAACACTTGAACATGCTACAGATGCAAGCTGCCATGCAGGTAAGTTCAGATCGTTGTACTCAACATTTCTAATATATGAATGACATGTATAATAATTTACTTCATATTTGCAGGCTATGGCCGCAGGACAGCCGGCTGTCTTTCCTCAGTGGGTGCCTCCACCGATACAGCTACCACAGGGGACGACGTTAGGAGCACAGGTATAAAATTTCTCATAATAGCTGCAACTAGTTAAACTTGCTCAAATTTAGTTGAATTTGATCAAACTTACTCAAACTCAGGGAAAACTAGTTAAATATCCTCAAACTGAGTAAAATATGGTACAACTTACTCAACCATAGTCGTTGTGTGGCGTAGGGTAGTGTGGCGTGCGTATAGTGTTTTTGTGTCTGCCTGTGAGTATGTTTTGATTGCGTGTGATCTGGCCATCGAGCCAGGGCTGGCCTCGAAGCCAGGGCAGGATTTTCTGTTCTTAAAAAAATATTGCAAAGCTTATTGACGACGGTTTCTGGTACTTGGCCGTCGTCAATAAGCCATTAGTATTGACGACGGCTAGGTACCGGAAACCGTCGTCAATAAGCCATTGTTATTGACGACGGTACAAACGGACCGTCGTCAATAAGTTGGCTATTGATGACGGCCAGGTACCAGAAACCGTCGTCAATAAGCCGTTGTTATTGACAACGGTACAAACGAACCGTCGTCAATAAGCCATTAGTATTGACGACGGCCAGGTACCAGAAACCATCGTCAATAAGCCATTGTTATTGACGACGGTACAAACGGACCGTCGTCAATAAGTTGGCTATTGACGACGGCCAGGTACCAGAAACCGTCGTCAATAAGCTAGCTTATTGACAAGAGCCGAACCCTGGTCGTCGTCAATAAGCTGCTGTAGCTTATTGACGACAGCCAACTTTAGCTGTCGTCAATAAGCTTATTGACGACGGTTACCGTCGTCAATAAGCTTATTAACGACTAATAATTAATGACAACCATAAACCGTCGTCTATAACAGTTTACCGTCGTCAATAAGTTATTGACGACGGTGCTGTGCTTATTGACGACGGTTTTTGACCGTCGTCTATTGTCGGGATTCCTGTAGTGCGAGTCCAAGTTCCATTAAAACCAGCTTGAGACAATTCAATAAAATTAAGGCCTATGTAGAACAAAACGTTCTAAGCTATAAATTCATATAATTGTAGTGATTTACCTATATATTTACCTTAATACCTTCCGACCAGTTAATTTAAGGACATGGGGCACTGATACAAGTACTATTTCCATATACGAAATGACTTAGATTTAACTTTCATCAACTGTATCTATAAAAATAATTTATTTTTAAAACTGATAGTTATGAATAATTATAATAGTACCTTTTAGTATTCACAATAAAATGTTTAAATAAAAATTATTGCTCGTTACTAACTACCTCCATTGTTGGTCGTCGTCACGAACTACCTTCATTATTGCTCGTCACTAACTACATCCATAAAGAATAGTAAATGTTAGCTATATAATTTTCTTAACTTTGCTAAGGTACTAAGCTAAGAGTCCGACGACCCAAACGTAGTGGTGGTTTCCGTGACAGTTTGCAACGAAAGTTGCCCGGATTCCAGATGCGCGAAGGGGCTCACAGCCGGCGCCGTGACCTCCTCGTCGCCCTCGAGCATCCGCACGACGCCGCTCATCGACGGCCGGTCCTCCGGCCTGTAGTGCACGCACCACAGCGCCACCGCGCACATCCTCTCCACCTTCCTCCTCCCATCTTTGCCGACCTTATTATCAGCCAGCGCCCTCGCGGCCACCGCCTCCGTCTCGCCGCGATCAAGCCGCTGCCACACCCACCGGGGGTACCACTGCCCGCCGCTGTCCTCCTGCACCTCAACGTAGTTCCGCCGCCGTCCCAGGATTTCGAACAGCAGCATGCCGTAGCTGTACACGTCGCACTTGTGCGTCGCCGGCGCCGCCATCCACAGCTCCGGCGCGGCGTAGCCCGGGGTGCCGCGCCCGCCACCAGTCATCGTCATGTGCGTCCGCTCCCGGTCGCACAGCCTCGCGAGCCCGAAGTCGGCAACCTTGGGCCGGAACGCCTCGTCGAGGAGCACGTTGCCGGGCTTGATGTCGTAGTGGATGATCCGGCGCTCGCACTCGCTGTGGAGGTACCGGACCGCCTTGGCCGTCCCGACGGCGACGTCGTACAGCGTGTCGAACCCGACGAGCTCGGCGCTGGAGTCAAGGAACAGGTGGCCTTCGAGCGAGCCGTTGGGCATGAACTCGTAGACAAGCGCCTTGAGGTCGGCATCGAAGCAGAAGCCGTAGAGCCTGACGAGGTTGACGTGCGATGTCCGGCCTATGGTCCCGATCTCCGCGATGAACTGCTCCTCGGCACGCCTCCCCATGCCGGTATGGAGGACCTTGACGGCCACCGCGAGGCTGACGCAATCGGGGAGCGGGATCTGCCCCTTGTACACGGCACCGAAGCCGCCAGCGCCGAGCCTCTCGGCGTAGTTGCCGGTGAATTCTTGCAGCTGCAGCGAGCTGAACCTGACGGGCCGGTCCTTGACGACATCAACAACGTATGTGCTGCCGCTGTTCTTGCCACTGGTCATCGTCATTGAGGCGCCGCCGTTCGTCCTTGACGCTGCCACCAACGTGCCCGCCACGAGTGGCAGTCCCGGGGGCGCCTGCTGCCCGTGGACGCCGTACTTGCGCAACATGTGCAGCTTGCAGCACTTGTAGATAAGCGTCGAAACCACGATGACTACGACGCCGCCGGTGATCACCGACACTGAAAAGGAACATGAAGATGAGTAACCAATCACCAAACAGGCTCCATCGATGAACACGAGACTAACGAGCTCCAAATCTCTAGCTACTTACCAATGGTTATCGCGATGTTCCCACCGGTTGTTGCATCGTTCGACGACATGTCGCAGTTCGCTGATGTCTCTCGCCAACGCAAAGTAAAATGGGAGGGTGGAGGGCTATATCTTATCTCTGGCCATCATCGAGCTATCGTTCCTGGCCGGCTTAGCAGTAAAGAATTGTAAAATTTCCTGATCAATGATCGATGTGAGGTGGAGTTGATCTACTGACCAGACGCGAGCGATAGTTGCTGGTCACACTTTGCTGTTGACAAAAAGACCAGCGTTCAGACTAGAGTGTGACGGCCACGAAATTTCTCCAGGATACACGACAGACAGAGATATGTACTAGGTAATATAATCCTCAACTAATCCCACAAATGGTGCCTGCAGTGCAAGGCGTTGACCATATATAATCATAGTACACTTAGTAAAGATAATAACAACAATCTAGTTAGCCTTTCATGCTTTTCAAACTACTACCAATACTATATTAGAGTGAAAGAAACGACTGAAGGCAATATATATAGTTGTAGAACGAACAAGGAAACATAAGCTAACCCCCCGTTGTCACAGACGAATGTAACCAGGCGCATAAGCTAATGTCACGCCCGGTTTTCCATAAGAAACACCGAGCGTATTCTCACATGTATGCCAGGATCAGTTGATTCATACATGTGACGACAAGAGTGTAATATCATTATATTACAAGCCAAGTTTAACGTACATAATAATATTACATAATTGTTCATAAAATATCAACTATTAGTACCAATACATTAAGCACAACAGCGGAAGACTATGTCATGGTTGCTCCATCTCCACAGGCGTTGCCCGGGGGTTACGCCAACCTAGAACAACTCCTCGGGATCGAAGTATTCTTCGTCAAGGTCTACGTCTTCATTTGCACCTGAACCAACATATGATATCCAACAAAAGCAAGTTTGAGTATCGAAGGTACTCAGCAAGTGTAGGAAAGAATGTTATGAAGGCCAATAGCAAGGGAAGGCTAACATGGTTAAGCACTATGCATTAATCCTAAGCCTTAGCTTTGAATAGCAACCTATCTTACTAAGTGATAATCCCACCATCATCATAATTAAGTCATTAATGTTAGGTTACACCACCCAACAACCTCTTTTGACTCACTTCCATGTTTCTCTAATCATGGACAAGTCCAAGCCGCTCTTGACCGTGAGCACGGCTGTCATGACAGTTTGGTTCTCTGCAGAGATTGTACCACTTTACCCACAAGTAGTGATTTCATCCCCTGTTGCCAGGTGGACTAAGAAACCTCCCTGATATCCGTGGTTGCAAGCCACATTACACACTTCCTTTGGTGTGCGATCAGGAGATCACTACATGGCCTTTACAAAGGGTCAACCGGCAAGTACAAGCCCACTGAGGTTTCACCGCTGTAGTTACTAGGAGTAACCCTCCCCTACAGAAGCCCCCTCTTGAGCCTTGCAGTTCCCAGGGCAGTCAAAAATGGACTCCCATTCCCCGCACCATCCAAACACTCATACTATACCGGCAAACTCCTAATTAATTGGCCAAGCTGCCCCATCTCAGTCTTGTGGTGGCACTGTAAAGCCGGGTTAACTGTTCCATGAACCGGTCCTTAGAATCTAGGACAGGCACTAACTCATTCCCGAGTCTCGTGCACGAAGCACCAACCAAACAACCAGCCTGTCTAGATTCATAACCACATGACACATACAATTGTGTCTTTCATATAATCCACAAGACTAGTATCAACTATATTTCATTCATCTCTAAAGTTCTAAGCATGGCTAAGCACATAAAATGATAACCATCAAGTCCTATGTAATTCCCTCCATGGTTTTACAAGGAAAGATAAAGCAATGAAACTATGGAAACATCCTACACTGGGTTTCATATTAAAGACATCATGCAAATAATCTAACTATTCATCCTAGAATAGGAACAAAGTGATCAAGGACACTTGCCTTTGAAGGAAGGGTGATTCACTTCAAATTCTTGCTCTTGAAGATTTGGGTGTAGTTCTTGACTTGGTTCTAGTCATTCATATGCACACAAAACAATGCCAAACATGCCATAAGGATCCTATCAATGTATTTAAAATCACATATATTTGTATATACACATGCACCTATTGTTTTTGTATCATTTCATGTGGGTTGTAATGAAAATAAATTTCAATTGGTTACTTATATTCCTTCTACTTTACTATTGTCACAGCTAAACATTTATTTTCAGTTTGTGGGATGATTTGAATAAGTTTTAGAGTTTTATAGCTTTTTATGTTAATTGTTGTAATTAATTAAATCCTAGAAAATCATTTAAATTATTATTATAATGATTTTCAGAACTCATATTTCTAATTTTCTGCACTTCAGAACCTATTTAAGCATTTAGAACAGTTTCCAAAATTTTTATTTAATGTATATTATTTTTATCTATTTTTCAGTATTTATTTAATGCTTAAAAATACATTTTTAATCATTTAAATAATTATTCTGGATCACAGAAATTATATATGTACAAAAAGATGATAACAGAATAATTTTACACCTTTTAAATAAATTTCCAAAATTTTCTGGAGTATATATAATTTTTACTTTGATTTTTCCAAGTTAATTGTCACTATATAAATAATATCAGCATTTGTAAACTGTTATTTTTGAATTCAGAATTTTTATTCTGTTCAGAATATTTTAACAGTGCTAAAAATAAATTTCTAACATTTTCCAGAACTCATTTATCATTATTTGATTAATTACAGAATTAAAACAAACTTTTAAAACTGTTTTGGGCTAATCTGTAATAATTTCAAACTTTCCAGGGTTCAGATTAAATTTTCATATCTATTTTACCAATTTCTAAAAAGTACAGGGTCTATTTGGCTATTCTAAAGTAATTTTCCAATTTTTTATGAACTCAGGGTTGATTCTGTAAGAATCAGGGACTATTCCCTATTTGTTTAAATCTCCAGGGATCTCTCTGTTAAATTTCCAACGGTTACGGTTTATTTTAAATGTGGGCCGTTGGATCTGAGATCAACGGCCCAGATTAAAAGAAATGAACCGGTATCGGTTCTTTTAATTTTAACCGTTCAATTCAGATCCGAGGGCTGAGAGGCGGCCACGTCGCCTCCCCCCCTTCTTCTTCGCGGCCGGCGGCTGCGCGCGCCGGCGAGCGGCGGCGGCCTCGCCGGAATTTATCGATTCTTGCCATTTCTTCACTATTTCATGATCTACTCGCACCAGAAGAGAGAGGGGAGAGTGGGGAACTCACCTAGGGTGATTTTTGGACCCAGAAACAACCGGATGAGCGTGATCAACGGCGACCGTAAAGGATCTCCGGCGATCTTCGTTGATGATGATCTCCAGGCTCTTTTCCTCAGAGAATTTGATCGGGAATCCTTTCTGGGGGTGGTTGGAGTACGTAGCAATCACTAGAATCGAAGATCTCCGAGCGTTTTCGAGAAATTCGACTTTGGGGCGGTTTTTCAAATCGGGAGAAGTGAGTGGGTTCCGGTGGGGAAAAATGACCGGGGTTGGGCTGGTTTTATAGAGAGGGGAATGGCGGCGGTTGTGCGGCGCCGGTTGGAGAAGAGGCGCGAAGGAACGGCCGGTTGTAGCGTTTTTCTCCCACATGTGATAATGAGGTCGGTGAGAGAGAGAGAGAGAAATGGAGGCGGTTGCTCGGGGAAGATGGCGGTCGGTTGGGCCCTGGTGGCAGTGGGGAAGAGAGGGGTGAGGGTTTTTGTCACGTTTTGCAAAAATTCGGGTGTTACAAACTCTACCCCCCTAAAAAAAATCTCGTCCTCGAGATTGGTTTTACAAAGGGAATAAATCAGGGAATTGTGATTTGAGTTCATCTTCCCTTTCCCATGTAGCTTCTGCCTCGGAATGATGTTTCCATTGAACCTTATGCATGCGGATTATTTTGTTTCTTGTGACTTTTTCCATTGTGTCAAGGATTTTGACGGGATACTCGGTATATGAGAGATCTTCCTGTATGTCCAACTCATCCATTGGCAGATGTTCTTCTGGTGTTCTCAAACACTTCTTGAGTTGTGATACGTGGAACACGTCGTGTACATCTGACAATCTAGAGGGTAACTCCAACTGATATGCTACCTCCCCTTTGCGTTCCAGTATCTTGAATGGTCCGATATACCGAGGTGCTAGCTTTCCTCTTACTTTAAATCTCTTCAGTCCACGCATAGGTGACACTTTGAGATACACATAGTCTCCCACTTTGAAGACTAATTCTCTTCGCCTTGTGTCTGCATAGCTCTTTTGTCTTGTTTGAGCTATCTTTAGATTATTGCGAATCTCTCTGACTTTCTTTTCGGCATCTTTTAGCACTTCAGGTCCAAACACCTTATTCTCTCCTATTTGATCCCAAAATAGTGGAGTTCTACATCTCCTTCCATATAAAGCCTCAAAGGGGGACATCTTCATACTTGCTTGATAGCTATTATTGTAGGAAAATTCTGCATACGGCAAATTCTTATCCCAACTCCTACTATTTTTGAGAGCACAAGCTCTGAGCATATCTTCAAGAATTTGATTGGTCCTTTCTGTTTGCCCGGTAGTTTGTGGATGATATGCAGAACTAAAATTTAATCGAGTCCCCATAGACTCATGTAATTTCTGCCAAAACCTTGAAGTGAACTGTGTACCTCTATCTGACACTATCTTTTTGGGTACACCATGTAGGCAGACTATTCTTGACCTATACAGTTCTGCTAGTTTGGAACCATTATAATTTTCTTTCACTGGAATAAAGTGAGCAACTTTTGTCAGTCTATCCACTATCACCCATATAGAATCATACCCTGTTTGTGTTCTGGGCAAACCCACTATAAAGTCTATCCCTATTTCTTCCCACTTCCATTCAGGTATCTTTAGTGGTTGTAATAGCCCTGCAGGCCTTTGATGTTCTGCTTTGACTAGTTGACATGTGTCACACAATGCCACATGTTCTGCAACATCTCTTTTCATTCCATACCACCAATACCTTGTTTTAAGATCATGATACATCTTTGTACTTCCAGGATGGATAGAATAATCAGAATCATGAGCCTCTTTTAATATTAACTTCTTTATTTCCTTGATGTCTGGTACACATATTCTTTTACCATGCCATATGATACCGTTCTCATCTTCTCTAAATCCCGGGGCCTTGTTTTCTTTGATCAACTGCTTAATCTCTTTAATCTTTTAATCATTCTTTTGACCATTCCGTATATCTTGTTCCAGGGTTGAATCAACTTCCATTGCTATAGCTTCTGTATGATTCACCAAGCATAAGTTGAGCTTTGCGAACTCTTCACATAGTTGGGGTTGTAGATCTCTTATGGTCAACATGTTAACATGTGTCTTTCTGCTCAAAGCATCTGCAACCACATTGGCTTTTCCAGGATGATAGTTGATCCCCACATCAAAATCGTTAATGAACTCCAACCATCTCCTTTGCCGAAGGTTTAGATCCGGTTGAGTGAAGATATACTTCAAGCTCTTATGATCGGTATAGATCTCTGTTCTTTTACCCATTAGGTAATGTCTCCATAACTTTAATGCATGCACAACTGCTGCCAACTCTAGGTCATGGGTAGGATAGTTCTTCTCATGCTTCCGAAGTTGTCGGGAAGCATAGGCAATAACATGTACTTCTTGCATAAGTACACATCCTAACCCTTGCCCTGATGCATCACAATATACAGAGAATGATTTCTCCATATCAGGCATAACCAAGACTGGGGCAGTTGTTAACTTCTTCTTTAATTCTTGGAAGCTTGATTCACACTCTTGAGACCATATAAAAGCAGCTCCTTTTTCCAACATCTTTGTGAGTGGCTTGGCTATTTTTGAAAACCCTTCAATAAACCTTCTGTAATAGCCTGCCAATCCTAAGAAGCTTCGGATTTCCCCAACATTCTCTGGTGTCTTCCACTTTTGCACACCAGATATCTTTTCTGGGTCTACTGCGATTCCTCCTTCGGAGATGATATGTCCCAGAAAAGCAACTTTCTTAAGCCAAAATTCACATTTACTGAATTTGGCATAAAGTTGGTTTTCCCTTAGCTTTTGTAGTACTATTCTCAGGTGTTCTTCATGTTCTTTCTCATTCTTTGAGTATATGAGGATATCATCAATGAACACTACCACAAACTTGTCCAAGTATTTCATGAACACCTTATTCATAAGGTACATGAAATATGCCGGAGCATTTGTTAGTCCAAAAGGCATAACTGTATATTCATACAGTCCATACCTAGAAACAAATGCCGTCTTCAGAATATCCGATTCTCTTATCCTTAGTTGATGATATCCGGAACGGAGGTCAATCTTGGAGAATACACATGCACCTCTTAATTGATCAAACAAGTCCTCAATACGAGGTAAAGGGTACTTGTTTTTGATTGTCACTTCATTGAGGGCATGGTAATCTACACATAGCCTCTTGGTTCCATCCTTCTTTGGTACAAATATGACCGGAGCTCCCCAGGGTGAGGAACTGGGACGGATATACCCTTTCTCCGATAACTCTCGGATATGATCCTTGAGTTCTGCTAGTTGTTGGGTATCCATCCGGTATGGTCTTTTATATATAGGAGCAGTACCAGGTACTAGTTCTATAATGAACTCTACTTCTCGATCCGGTGGCATACCTGGTAACTCCTCGGGAAATACATCCTGAAACTCATTGACCACCTTTATGTCCTCAATAACTACTTCAGTTTTGTTGAGTTGAACATTTCCAGAGGGTACTTGAATAGATGTGAACTCAACCTTAGTTCCATCCGTATGAGTTAGTTCCACTGTCCTTGTTGAGCAATGTATAACTCCTTTGTACTTGGTCAACCAGTCCATCCCCAAGATAATATCTATTCCTTGTGATTCTATCACAATAAGATTTGCAAGGAATTCTACTCCATTGACTCCTAGCTTTACCTTGGGACATATTTGTTTTGTCTTTATTTCTCCTCCAGGAGAATTCACTAATAACACTCGGTTCATAGATATAATTTGTAAGTTGTGCTTGGTTATGAATTCCTTGGATATGAAGGAGTGTGTTGCACCAGAGTCAAACAGAATGGTAGCAGGATGAGTGTTCGCGGAGAACATACCGATCACCACATCTGGTGCTTCCTGTGCTTCCTCCATCGTCACATGATTCACCTTGCCCCGCACAAGATTCTGTGCCTGAGGTGGCTTCTTGTTGGGGCATCGATTGGCATAATGTCCCGTTTCTCCGCAGTTGAAGCATTGCCCTGTGACCTTGTTCATGGGTGCCTTGTTGCCTGTTTGTGCATTTTGAGGGTTTGGCCCTGCAGGACGAGGTTGAAAGGCAGGACGTTGTTGTTGCACTTGTGGTCTCTGCTGTTGTAGTTGGAAAGTTGAGTTCCTAGCAGCAGGGTTGTAGTTCCTTTGAAACTGATTGGGAGCTATAGGTCGATTCATTGCTCCCGTCGGCGGTGATGAGAAACGGGGCCGACTGTTGCTGCTAGAAGCCTGTCCTTGCCAATTCATCTTCCTCTTTCGCTCTTCAACTAATTTCTGTCTTTTCCTCTCCACTATGAAAGCCTTGTTGATGAGCTTTTGGAAACCTTCATAGTCACTTGAAGACATAGCATACTGTATTTCGGAGTTCAATCCCTCAATGAAACAATCTTGTTTCTTTTCGTCTGTGTCTATGTCTCCTGGAGCATAGCGAGATAATTGCGTAAACTTGGTAAGGTATTCTCGCACGGACATGTTACCTTGCTTCAGATTGAGGAACTCCTTCCGTTTATTCTTGATTTCTCCGGCTGTAACATAGTGGTTACGGAAGGCAATTTTAAACTCATTCCATGAGATACCCTCTGGATCCTCATGGGCTTCTTTGTATGCTGTCCACCAGTCTGCTGCAGATCCATATAGTTGGTGAGAAGCAAAGAGCACTCTCTCACGTCCTAGGCATTGTATGATCTGCAACTTGTTCTCAATATTTTTGAGCCAATCATCAGCTTCCAATGGCTCTACAGCGTTATCGAACTTTGGTGGTTGAGTGCTTAGGAACTCATTCAGTTTTGGTTGGCGTGGTGCATTCTGAATTTGTGGTTGCATGTTGGCCACCACTTGTGTCAGGTTCTGAAGGAGTTGGTTTTGCATGTTCATCATCTGTTGTATAACTTCTCCATCTGCCCTACGTGCAACTCGTGGCTGCCATCCAGGCAAAGGGAACTCTGCAGCCTCATTGTTGTTGTTCTCTTCATTGCGTCTCCTTCTTCCTGCCATCTATTGTAAAAGACTATGTTTAAAATTAATATCTAGATGTTCTTTTAGGTGTATTACGTGGTATACTTACTTTATCCATTCTATACAAGAGTTACTAAAGTTTCTACTTTGTTTATTAAATGGTCATGATTGAAACAAACTAAGCACTTATATTCCTTAATAGATATTTACATACACTAACGTGGTTGTGAACATAAGCCTATAGCTTTCACAACTCACGTTCATCCACTAGCATACATTACATCATCATTTAAACAAGTTCACTAATCAAACATTACACACTAGTCAATACACTACCATACATACGTACTACACGAGTTGCTACATGAACAAGGACACCTATCCTAGTTGTCCCCTGGGTTCTGTGCATCCTCCTGTGGGTTCCCGCCATCACCATCAGGGTTGCTGGCCTCTGACTCAGCTGTGGAGGCCTCAGGTGCTGGAGGAACATGAGGGCGTTTGGCTGCCCTACGGTCTGGAGAGTCCGGAGTCCAAGTGTCTCCATCCAAAGCGTAGAGATCACTCACCTCTCCATCCCTCATCCTCATAAATCCACGCATAATGGCCTCCGTTTTCTTCAGAAGGTCCCGGACGTCTTGGAGTTCCTGTTGACAGTTCTGCAGTCTCGTGCTGACGTCCACCCCTACCTGAAGACTCATGTCCATCTGCACCACATCACATCCTTCTTGGAGAGGCTCATAGTTGAACACCGCGCTTCCACTTTGTCGCCGGGGAATGTACATGTATTGGGTCCCCTCAAGGCGGCCACGGTTGGTGTAGCTCTGGCAAGTGATTGCCTCCCAAGTGGCGTCCTTCTCAGCCTCTGCCATGGTGGACCTCCATGCTGGCGAGTTGTGTATCTTGAGCAGCTTGTTCTCATGGTAGACCCTCGCCTGTGACTTCCACTCGTCTCGCTCTGCACGAGAGACTCGAGTGGTGTCGTACTGCACCTCTAGCTTGCCGGTATAACCAGCACAGCGAAGGAGGTGTCGAAGGCGATCCACCATGCCTCTAGTGGACTCCCCGTGGGTCTGGTAGGTGGCGGGGTTGTCCACCTCCTCAGTAGTGCGCTCAGCCAGCTGGTGTCGAGGAACTCGTCCTCCGGTGGACTTACGGGCTGTGAGACGTGTGCGTGCCATCTGTTTCAAGAAAAATTTAAAATATGTTAGAAAATAAACAATAACATAATTTTGAGTATAGAAGAGGTTAGACAACATATATATAATTTAAATAATCCTCCTTTTAGCAAAATAGTTTTTAATAAAATAGTGATGTCTATCTCGTCCATTTCTATCTAGGTTTGCGTCCTACGGGCAACCTTGGCTCTGATACCACTCTGTCACGCCCGGTTTTCCATAAGAAACACCGAGCGTATTCTCACATGTATGCCAGGATCAGTTGATTCATACATGTGACGACAAGAGTGTAATATCATTATATTACAAGCCAAGTTTAACGTACATAATAATATTACATAATTGTTCATAAAATATCAACTATTAGTACCAATACATTAAGCACAACAGCGGAAGACTATGTCATGGTTGCTCCATCTCCACAGGCGTTGCCCGGGGGTTACGCCAACCTAGAACAACTCCTCGGGATCGAAGTATTCTTCGTCAAGGTCTACGTCTTCATTTGCACCTGAACCAACATATGATATCCAACAAAAGCAAGTTTGAGTACCGAAGGTACTCAGCAAGTGTAGGAAAGAATGTTATGAAGGCCAATAGCAAGGGAAGGCTAACATGGTTAAGCACTATGCATTAATCCTAAGCCTTAGCTTTGAATAGCAACCTATCTTACTAAGTGATAATCCCACCATCATCATAATTAAGTCATTAATGTTAGGTTACACCACCCAACAACCTCTTTTGACTCACTTCCATGTTTCTCTAATCATGGACAAGTCCAAGCCGCTCTTGACCGTGAGCACGGCTGTCATGACAGTTTGGTTCTCTGCAGAGATTGTACCACTTTACCCACAAGTAGTGATTTCATCCCCTGTTGCCAGGTGGACTAAAAAACCTCCCTGATATCCGTGGTTGCAAGCCACATTACACACTTCCTTTGGTGTGCGATCAGGAGATCACTACATGGCCTTTACAAAGGGTCTACCGGCAAGTACAAGCCCACTGAGGTTTCACCGCTGTAGTTCCTGGGAGTAACCCTCCCCTACAGAAGCCCCCTCTTGAGCCTTGCAGTTCCTAGGGCAGTCAAAAATGGACTCCCATTCCCCGCACCATCCAAACACTCATACTATACCGGCAAACTCCTAATTAATTGGCCAAGCTGCCCCATCTCAGTCTTGTGGTGGCACTGTAAAGTCGGGTTAACTGTTCCATGAACCGGTCCTTAGAATCTAGGACAGGCACTAACTCATTCCCGAGTCTCGTGCACGAAGCACCAACACAACAACCAGCCTGTCTAGATTCATAACCACATGACACATACAATTGTGTCTTTCATATAATCCACAAGACTAGTATCAACTATATTTCATTCATCTCTAAAGTTCTAAGCATGGCTAAGCACATAAAATGATAACCATCAAGTCCTATGTAATTCCCTCCATGGTTTTACAAGGAAAGATAAAGCAATGAAACTATGGAAACATACTACACTGGGTTTCATATTAAAGACATCATGCAAATAATCTAACTATTCATCCTAGAATAGGAACAAAGTGATCAAGGACACTTGCCTTTGAAGGAAGGGTGATTCACTTCAAATTCTTGCTCTTGAAGATTTGGGTGTAGTTCTTGACTTGGTTCTAGTCATTCATATGCACACAAAACAATGCCAAACATGCCATAAGGATCCTATCAATGTATTTAAAATCACATATATTTGTATATACACATGCACCTATTGTTTTTGTACCATTTCATGTGGGTTGTAATGAAAATAAATTTCAATTGGTTACTTATATTCCTTCTACTTTACTATTGTCACAGCTAAACATTCATTTTCAGTTTGTGGGATGATTTGAATAAGTTTTAGAGTTTTATAGCTTTTTATGTTAATTGTTGTAAATAATTAAATCCTAGAAAATCATTTAAATTATTATTATAATGATTTTCAGAACTCATATTTCTAATTTTCTGCACTTCAGAACCTATTTAAGCATTTAGAACAGTTTCCAAAATTTTTATTTAATGTATATTATTTTTATCTATTTTTCAGTATTTATTTAATGCTTAAAAATACATTTTTAATCATTTAAATAATTATTCTGGATCACATAAATTATATATGTACAAAAAGATGATAACAGAATAATTTTACACCTTTTAAATAAATTTCCAAAATTTTCTGGAGTATATATAATTTTTACTTTGATTTTTCCAAGTTAATTGTCACTATATAAATAATATCAGCATTTGTAAACTGTTATTTTTGAATTCAGAGTTTTTATTCTGTTCCGAATGTTTTAACAGTGCTAAAAATAAATTTCTAACATTTTCCAGAACTCATTTATCATTATTTGATTAATTACAGAATTAAAACAAACTTTTAAAACTGTTTTGGGCTAATCTGTAATAATTTCAAACTTTCCAGGGTTCAGATTAAATTTTCATATCTATTTTACCAATTTCTAAAAAGTACAGGGTCTATTTGGCTATTCTAAAGTAATTTTCCAATTTTTTATAAACTCAGGGTTGATTCTGTAAGAATCAGGGACTATTCCCTATTTGTTTAAATCTCCAGGGATCTCTCTGTTAAATTTCCAACGGTTACGGTTTATTTTAAATGTGGGCCGTTAGATCTGAGATCAACGGCCCAGATTAAAAGAATCGAACCGGTATCGGTTCTTTTAATTTTAACCGTTCAATTCAGATCCGAGGGCTGAGAGGCGGCCACGTCGCCTCCCCCCCTTCTTCTTCGCGGCCGGCGGCTGCGCGCGCCGGCGAGCGGCGGCGGCCTCGCCGGAATTTATCGATTCTTGCCATTTCTTCACTATTTCA
This sequence comes from Neostapfia colusana, assembly GCA_030760725.1. Lineage (NCBI taxonomy): Eukaryota > Viridiplantae > Streptophyta > Magnoliopsida > Poales > Poaceae > Neostapfia > Neostapfia colusana. The sequence continues at coordinate 6,274,754 of JASWHV010000012.1, read as the reverse complement.
TGATCTACTCGCACCAGAAGAGAGAGGGGAGAGTGGGGAACTCACCTAGGATGATTTTTGGACCCAGAAACAACCGGATGAGCGTGATCAACGGCGACCGTAAAGGATCTCCGGCGATCTTCGTCGATGATGATCTCCAGGCTCTTTTCCTCATAGAATTTGATCGGGAATCCTTTCTGGGGGTGGTTGGAGTACGTAGCAATCACTAGAATCGAAGATCTCCGAGCGTTTTCGAGAAATTCGACTTTGGGGCGGTTTTTCAAATCGGGATAAGTGAGTGGGTTCCGGTGGGGAAAAATGACCGGGGTTGGGCTGGTTTTATAGAGAGGGGAATGGCGGCGGTTGTGCGGCGCCGGTTGGAGAAGAGGCGCGAAGGAACGGCCGGTTGTAGCGTTTTCCCCCCACATGTGATAATGAGGTCGGTGAGAGAGAGAGAGAGAGCGAAATGGAGGCGGTTGCTCGGGGAAGATGGCGGTCGGTTGGGCCCTGGTGGCAGTGGGGAAGAGAGGGGTGAGGGTTTTTGTCACGTTTTGCAAAAATTCGGGTGTTACAGCTAACCTCCCCTGGCAGAGGTAGAACGTACAAGGAAACTCCCGAAGACCGTCCATACTCAAATATGGCTCATGCCCACCACGCACGTACAGGTGCATCACACCAACACAACAATCCCCTTTTTACCTACACAACAATTCGTTTATGCTTTAATCCTCACACTCCATGTAAAAGGGTTAATCCGTATAACCCAAACTATACTAGCAACATTCTTAGTGCCTACAACCAGAGTGAAACCGATGCAACCTATTAATTCTATCAGGACCCTTTTGGAGTCCGCTGTGCCTCTCATACCAATCTCTATATCGATAGTTGGTACGCACATAAATAATAACGCTTGGTCTATACAACGAATATTCATTAAATAGCATATAAGTCTTATATGCAAGTCTTAGTTTATAATACCAAAATGGCCAGTAGGATGGCCAAAAAAACATATTACAGCGGAACGCCACCACATCATGCCGCGGACAGACTTGAGCATATAGGACAGACCATTAATTCTTGTCCACGTCGTTTATGACCCAGTCTAAACGACCTGGTCTTCTTCTAATTTGACATGTAAAGCAAAGGTGAGTAGATAAGATACTCCGCAAGCGTTTACACTATTCAAGAGATAGTTGCACATTCTAATTTTAGTAGGAAGAGACCATATTGCTTAGTTTTCCGGTATTACTTTTCATGCAAGGGTTCTCTTTATAACGTGGTTGAAATAGGACCGAGGGGAGAATAATTTAAGGTCATTATTTTCATTGTTTAGCTCTGGTAGATTCAATCAATCCCATCAGTTCATAAGTTTTATCCGAGCATTCGGACACACGGTCCTACCGACTTTGGTATCTAGCCAACTCTTCCAAAACGCTAGCATCCACCACCAACTCACACATCAAGGAAAATATGGTAAGAATCTAATCACTGAAGCTCAATACCATAGTGTGCTAGTAACTGTGGCAACGGCTATTCGGATATATTAACACTTTATAGAGGTTGTCCCCTTTACTCACAAGTTATCCACTCTTTGTAAGTGAGTAGCATAACACTCAACAAATGTTTCCTGAGCAGCATCTCACAGAGGAGATTTGGGCATTATTGATCTCAATTGCTTCAGTCGGGCTCTCCGTTTGCGTTGGCTGTGGTTCCAATAGACTACACCGGACAAGCCTTGGGTGGGCTCTCAAGTTCTAGTGGATAGCACAAACGAGGCATTGTTCGCGGCGGCGGCGAGAGTTACAGTACACAGTGGCAAAACTGCTAGGTTTTGGACTTCCACATGGCTTCATAGTAGGGCTACTGCACCGACATTTCCTTGCCTATTCCGACACAGCAAGCGCATGAATTGGACTGTACAGAGGCCATGTCAAACAATACGTGGATACGAGATGTCAACCATGACATGACTGTGGAATTGCTATCAGAGTACGTGCAGCTTTGGTCATAAATTCAGGAGTTTGGATACAACCCAGCTGATGATCGAGACGACGAGATTATGTGGATCAGGTCAGCCCCCGATGAATATTCTGTGAAATCAGCCTATCAAATTCAATTTGATGGAAGTGCGTCATCATGGTTTCCGACAAGGATATGGAATCTGTGAGCACCAACACGTAGTAAGTTCTTTCTCTGGCTTCTCCTGCAGAATCGCATCTGGACAGAGGATAGGCTCAGGACAGGGGATGGCCTAATCAGTACTTTTGTCCTATGTGGTATTGCAATCTCGAGACAGAAGTTCACTTGTTCGCCGAATGTCTTGTTTCTCAATCAGTCTGGTTGCTGGTTTCGCAGTGGAGTGGGAGTTGTTGTTTATCACCACATCGATGGCATCACTCAGAAGTCATCACCTCTTGGCTTTTTAATTGTCTGGGAAGATGCACTCTTCACAGGTTAAAGGACTTCGACCTTAATCATCATTGTGTGTTTGGTTATATGGAAGGAGTGGAATGCACAAGTTTTCGAGTCATCGGAGAAAGGTGTTGTCCAGATACTAGCAGACATCAAGGACACGGCCAGCCTCTGAATCCCAGCTGGGGCAACTCACATTGCAACGCTGTTGGATCGCCAACAGGAGTATCGGCTTGCGATGGGAGGGTCATATGTTATGCCACTTCCTTTGTTGTAAAACATCTCTTATGCTAGCTGCACTTATCTGGTAGTCAAACTTTGCACTCCTGGTGCATGTACTGAACATGCATGTTTGTTTGTATTCTTCTCTTTTTAATTATAATAGCTGGGCGAACACCCAGGGCTTTCAAAAAAATATTTCCTGAGTGGGCCCACACTTCCATCTCAAAAGGCATCCAGGGGCTTTTACGGGCAATCAATCTCCTAGTCGGACAAAGGATAATTACTCTCTCGTGTCTTCTTCTGGTCTTCTATTGCTTCAATCAGCCTCTAGGTGTCTCATGTTGTAATCACCAAGAACGTAAATAAGCAAGTCATGCCCATGTTAGTTTTTGTGGTTGTACGGAGGATTTTTATGTTGAGGTTCAATGAATCGGTCCTTATATTGTCGAGGCGAGCTCTATTGAGTCCGTGACAGATGGACTACCTTGAATCACATAATACCACTTTTGTCATATATGACCTCTGCTATATCGGACATCTCACTCAACCATCATCAGTTTCTAATCATCTATCTCACTTTAATTACTCACACCACCAAACATATTTTCACACATTTCCATAAGACATGATGATAAGGAGTTTGTAAGCAATCTATCAGCAAGGGGTTCCTTTCCAACACTACGATATTGTAGTGGTAGAATACCTAGTTTTACCAAGGAAATCATTATCAAAGTCAAGATGGGGTTATAGTAACTGACATCGACATCAAATAACGGAATCAGTATCAAGCAACTATATTGATAGCATGTAACTGACATTAATATCAAGAAACTATCATCGATAGCAAGTAATTGGCATCAATATTAAAAGAATTATCATCGATATTAAGTAACTGACATTGATATCAAGCCACTATCATCGATGGTAAGTAGCTGACATCAATATCAAGTATATGTTAGTTGTAGCAAGCAACTGACGTTGATATTACCATTACCATAGATCAATCGGGTTCTAACGACCAAAACAATAATAAAGCAGTCATGCATAGTACTTAAAATAGGCTTAGTAGGTGCAGTTACAGAATATATGTACAATATAATAAATGAAGTTAGAGCTTGCCTCCACACCCTTCATAGAACTCTTCCTATTAATATGGGTTTTCCTGCTCTAACTCGGACTTTTTGTTCAATATAGTATGTAATTAAGAGTAATAAGTAGTTACAACAAAATAAAATAAATATTCAATAAAACCCAAATAAAACTCCATGGTAAAGAATTGAAATTTTTTAGACAATCACAAGTGAAGAAATTAATTAGATTGGAGTTCCAATGGGCAAATCCCAATTTGAGGAAGAATTAGAAGAAATAAAGAAGGCGAGATTTAATTATGAGTTTTCTAGAATTTACTTGGGTTAGGAAGGCTTGAGGTTCTAGGAGTCACCTAGCACTTTTTAGGAATTGTTCTGGAACTTTCCTCTAATAAGAAATGGTGTCAGTATCAACGCATCATCACAATGTTATGGAACCATCGTGTCGGTCAGACTACTTACACGGAGAAGCTACCACTAGTCAAGCGGGTCTTAGCTACCTCAACGTTTAAAAGTAATCACGGAAAATGTGCCTATTAAAACAGGCTATCAAGGCAATTTTATAAATTCATAGGAGCAATCATGATCAAGGAGGTTAGAGCTTGCCTTCAAAAGCTTCTAGAAATTCCTCGTAATCCAGGTCTTCAAATTCCTCATGAGCTTCCTCGTTTGCTATAGTACGTAAATTGTTCGTATTAGTGTTGAACCCAAAAGAATTCAAGAACTCGGGTAAAATCACAGTAATTTGGATGCAGGGGTTCTTAGGGAGTTCATAACGACAAGCATGTTTTACTTGGGTGGTGTCATCGGCCGGAGGGCCTCACTCTCTTTCCTTTCGTCGTTACTTGATTAATTGGGTTAGCATGATTACTGGCAATTAGTAATGCCCTAAAAAATTTTGGCACTTACCCGCATGTTACTATCCTCTAGTGACTAATTCCTATTTTTAGGAATTTTTCTGTATCCGAAAATTCCTTTTTTGAGTTTATGTGTACACTTAGCAGGCGTGCCTAACGTTTTTCCTGCGTACAGTGGCTGGCAGGGGCCTTTGTGCCTGGGTTCCACGTGAACCAGGTCCACAAGGGTGTTCTGAACCACACTATATGGACCAGGCTGATGTGGCTATGAGGTGGACGTTGACGAGGCTGCCATGTGGGCAAAAGGGACGAGATGGCCGCCACCTCACCTGCCACATAAGCGATGGTCTTAAGGGCTGAGGAGGTTTATGATTGTGCCGCCATGTGTGCAAGTTTGATGACGAGGCGTGCCACATACTCCACATGCATGCCACAGGGGCGCCACCTAGGACAGGGCGGTGGGGTGACCGACGGCCGGCGTAGCTCGCCGGCGGCTAGCCAGAGTCGAGGCTCTTTCTTTGCATGACCTAGCGGGTTATTTGCCGGTGATCTACGTGATGTGGGGAGTCAAGTGGGTGTGGCGTGCGGCTAGGGCCATCGCCGGAGTATGCGGGGATGGCGGCGTTCTTCGAACTCTCGGTCGTGCGCGGTGGGGAGGGCGAGTGGTAGGGGGTGAAGGCAGTGGGGCCGGGCCGGCTGGTGGGCCGCGCGTAGGAGATAAAAGGGGAGGGGAAAATGGGCTGGCTGTCGGGAAGGTGGGCTGCGCCCGGGAGAAGGGGCCCATCTCATTTTTTATTTCAACTCTAAATTTTGAATCAACTTTTCCATCTTTTTAAATTTGTGGTTGTTACAGATCTACCCCACTTAAATGGAATCTCGTCCTCAAGATTCGGTTACTTCCTCGAACAGGTGGGGAAATTCTCTTTTGAGGTCGTCCTCCCGCTCCGAGGTGGCTTCTTCTTTGGTATGGTTAGTCCATTGGACTCGGCAGAATCGCACTGCACTCCTGCATGTCTGCCGGGTGACAACGTCTACGATCCTTGTAGGCAGCTCTTGGTATCTTAAGTCCGGCTGTAGATCCATCGCCTCACACGATACTTGCTCCTCTAGTACTCCCAGGCATTTCTTGAGCTGCGATACGTGAAACACGTTGTGGACGTCGGACATAGTCTCTGGCAACTTCAAACGGTACACCAACTGCCCCTACTCTTCCGAGTATTTCAAACGGTCCGATGTATCATGGGGTCAGCTTCTCCCGTATCTTGAATCTCCTCGTACCTCGGATAGGTGACACCTTGAGGTATACGAAATCTCCCTTGTTAAAAGTGAGTTCCCTTCGGTGGGTGTCTGCATAGCTCTTTTGCCTGCTCTAAGCTACCTTGAGGTTCTCCCTGATTGTGGCCACCCGTTCTTCTGCATCCTTAATTATGGCAGGGCCAAAATACGATCGTTCTCCAACCACTAACCACATTAGTGGTGTTCAACATTTTTTGCCGTACAATGCCTCGAATGGTGACATCTGCGGGCTGGCCTGGTAGCCATTGTTGTAGGAGAACTCTGCAAATGACAGACTCTTTTCCCAGCCCCTTCTGTATGTTAGTGCACATGCGCGTAGCATGTCTTCCAATATCTGGTTCACCCGCTCAGTCTGACTGTCCGTCTACGGATGGTAGGCGGAACTGTAATCCAGTTTCGTTTCTAGAAGCGCATGCAAACTCTTCCAGAAGTGAGCCGTGAACTAGGAGCCACGATCTGACATGATCCGGCTCGGTACTTCGTGCAGTCGGAGTATGTAGTCTATGTATAGTTGTGCGAATTGATCTCCACGGTGGGCTGTTTTGACCGGTATGAAATGGGCCACCTTTGTTAGACAGTCTACTATGACCCAAATGGAGTTGTTTCCCTTTTTCGTTCGGGGTAACCCTGTTATGAAGTCCATATTGATTTCTTCCCATTTCCACACTAGTATGGTTAGTGGTTATAGAAACCCTACTTGCCTCTAATGCTCAGCCTTTACTCGGCGGCAGACATCGCAATGGGCGACGAACTCTGCTATTTCCCTTTTCATAGGCACCCACCAGTACTTTTGCTTTAGGTCCTGGTACATCTTGGTGGTTCCCGGGTGGATGGAATACGCTGAGTTGTGGGCCTCATCCATTATTAGTCGCCTTAGTCCGTTCGCTTTCGGCAAGCATATCCGGTTCTTATACCATAGGGTTTCGTGTTCGTCCACTCGAAACCCAGGGGCTTTGCGTACCCCAGTCTGAGCCTTTAGTGTATGGATTTTCAGATCCTCCCGATGGGTTTGCCGAATTCGATCCTCCAACGTGGGTTGTAGGCACAAGGTGCCCAGGTACCCATTGGGTGCTAGTTGCTGGTTCAACTTCCACATCTCCGCTTTCAGGCTTGGTTGGCGGGTAACAGCCCTTATAGTGTTACAGTGAGCATTCCGGCTCAGTGCGTCGGCTACCACGTTAGCCTTTCCAGGGTGATACTGTACTTCCAGATTGTAGTCATTTATTAGCTCGCCTCAGATTTTATTCCGATTGGGTGAATATGTACTTCAGTCTCTTGTGGTCCGTAAAGATCTAGCACTTATTTCCAATTAGGTAATGTCTCCAGATCTTTAGTGCGTGAACCACAACTGCCAACTCCAAGTCATGGGTTGGGTAGTTCTTCTCATGGACCTTCAGTTGTCTGGATGCATAGGCAACGACTCGGTCATCCTGCATCAGCACACACCCTAGTCCTTGTCGGGAGGCGTCGCAGTATACTACAAAATCTTTGTGTATATCTGGCAAGACTAGTACCGGGGCTGCAGTCAATCTTTTCTTTAGTTCCCTGAAACTGTTCTCGCAAGCAGGAGTCCATTCAAATTTCTTGTCCTTCTTTGTCAATTCGGTCATGGGTCTCGTAATTTTGGAGAATCCTTCTATAAACCTCCGGTAATACCTGGCTAGTCTGAGGAAGCTGCATATTTCCGTCACGCTAGTGGGCTGCTTCCGGTCGGTGACTGCCTCAACTTTAGCTGGGTCCACTGCCACTCCCTCGGCCTTTATGATGTGTCCAAGGAATGCGACCTGCTGCAGCCAAAATTCACACTTGATGAATTTGGCGTACAGTTGGTGTGCCCTTAACCTTCCCAGTACTATTCTGAGATGTTCGTCATGCTCCGCCTGACTTCTCGAGTAGATCAGTATGTCTTCTATGAAAACAACGACAAACTTGTCCAACTCTTCCATAAATATCTTGTTCATTAGGTTCATGAAGTAAGCGGGCGTGTTGGTCAGCCTGAATGGCATCACCATGACCTCATATTGCCCGTAACGAGTTACAATGGCCATCTTCATGTTGTCTGCATTTCTAATTTTTAACTGGTAGTAACCTAACCTGTGACACCCTCAATTTCATATTCACGCATACATGCATATTTCATATAAAGAAACATTTTAAAAGAAGTAGAAACGGAGAAAGAATCAGAAATATAGCCGAAAAGAGCAAATTCCAGTTCGCCGAGGAGCACTGTTAACAATTCCCGCGGCCTGCTGGCCACGTGGCGTCTTCGGAGCTCATCCCTGTGGAGGGGGGTGAGGTCCGGCATCGCCAGACACGTGGCAGGCTCGGAGCTAGCCTCTATGGAAGGGGCGAGGTCCGACCCACTGAACACGTGTTGCCTCTAGGGCTTGTCTCTACGGAGAAGCGAGGTCCAGCCCCGTAGGACACGTGTACCCACCGGAGCTAGTCGCTGCGGAAAAGCAAGGCCCAACCCCGCAGGACACATGTCACTCTCGGAGCTCGTCTCCGAGAGGTCCGCCCCACCGGACACGTGTCGCTCTCGGAGCTCGCCTCCGAGAGGTCCGACACTGCGGGACACGTGTCACCCTCGGAGCTCGTCTCCGAGAGGTCCGGTCCTACAGGATACTTGTTATCCTCGAAGCTCACCTCCGAGGAGAAGACACAGTTAGACACGTGTCACCCTCGGAGCTCGCCTCCGGGAGGTCCGACACTGTTGGACACGTGTCATTCACGGAGCTCACCTACGAGGAGAAGGGAGGTCTGACACTACGAGACACGTGTCATCCTCGGAGCACACCTCCGAAGGGAAGGGAGGTCCGAAACCAATGGACTCGTGTCGACCTCGGAGCTCGTCTTTGACGAGAAAGGAAGTCCGGCGCTGCTGGACACGTGGCACTCTCGGAGCTCGCCTCTGAAGAGAGGGGAGGTCCGGAACTGACACATGGCGCACGGGAGCTCGCCTCTGAGGGAGAGGGGAGGTCCCGCCCGCCAAGACACGTGGCACACGTGGAGCTCGCCTCTGAGGAGAGGGGAGGTCCCGCCCGCCTGACACGTGGAGCCTCCGGAGCTTATCCCTGCGGAAGGACGAGATCCTTACGCGGTTTTTCTCCTGTGCGTGCTGGAATACCCGGTATGGAGGAGACCGACACGATTTCCACGTTGACACCGCACCAAACCGATTGGAGATAAGTTGTTAAGATCTAAAACAAATTGAATAGGACTGTTGTTTGAAATCCAATCGGACTAGGACTCTTCTTTCACACTTTATAAATAGAACCCAAAACCCCTTGGCCGCAACCACGTACTCTTATTTTCCCTCCCTAAGTCGGCGACTTGGAAGCCCTAGCCCCAGCTCGCCGAGTTAGACTTTCCATCCCTCACCGGAGTTCAGACGACGGTGATCCCCACCAGTGAGCCGCCGACGAGCTCCCCTCTACTGCCGTCGCTAGGAGAAAGGCCCTACCACCAGGGAGAAGCGAGGTAGGTCTTCGTTACCACCTTACGACATGATCGCACATCTGTTTTCTTTGAACAGAAGCCTTTTCATGTGGACAGATCACGTGTTGATCGGTTTTTGACGGTGGAATTGATCTAGATCTTGAGTCAAGATCATCACCACGTCCGCACTTGATATTTACACCCTTGTTCATCATAAAACCCATGCAAGCCATTAAAAACATGCAAGAACACGTACAAACTGATAGCACCATAGGTTAGCATGCATATGCACCATTGCATCTTGAGTAAAGTATGTGCATGATAATTGATTGCTGTGAATCTTGTATGTGCATGATCGTGAGTAGAAGGACAAGCTCAGGGAGCTACCTACGAAGTGCTACAGCACCAAGACATCGAGACGCCTGAGCAACAAAAGCCACAGGAACAAGGCAAGTGCCTCTTGACCATATTGATCCCATGATTTAAAACTGTTTTGTTTGCGAAAACTGTGTATGCTTGAGTCAACTTGATGGGAAACCCTTTCATAGGACTTTACTAGTTTTGTTAACCACCATTGTCGCTGGAAAAGTTGATGAGTCAGGTATGGTCGTTTTTGCTTTTGCTTCGCTAATCTACGAGTTACGGAAGCAAGATAGAACGTGTTTAGCTACTGCACTCATATGAACAATGATAATGAGAACTTGATGTTGATAATAAACATGAATCGGGGGAGATCTAGGAAAGCTTGGTTCGCGGATGTGGTAGAATGAGATGGTGGTTTACTTGCCGTAGATCTAAGGACCGGTTCATGCGAGCACATGCCAGGAAAACAGTGCCACCACAAGGCCATGTATGGGTGCAGCTTAGCTGACTAATTAGGTAAATTGCTAGATTGTTATGGACCGTGGAAGGCGTGGGGAATGGGAGTCGAGAGAGGACTGCCCTGGGAACTGCATGACACAAGAGGGGGCCCGTAGATGGGAGAATGGTGATTCGAGCCTGCTGGTGAAACCTTAGTGAGTCCATACATCTAGTAGCCCCTTTGTAAAGGCTATCTTGTGATCTCTTGGCCATACACCGACGGTTGTTTACTTGTATAATGGAGGTTCTGCAGTCGCCGACGGCTGACAAAATCACAAACTTGTTGGTAAAGTGGTGCCACCTCTACACAGTGTAAAACTATCATGATAGCCGTGCTTCCGGTCACAAGCACCTGGCCAACTTCCATGATTAGAGGGAAGGTTTGGGATAGATGTTTATTGATTTGGTTATGGTATGGTCTTTGGGATTAGTTTTTGGGACTGTTGAGCCTTGGTAATGAGATTGGGACTGTTGAGTCGTGATAATGAGCTTTGGTCTCGGTTTTGACATGGAATTAAATATGAGATGAGATGGTCATGAATATGATATGGTATTCATGAGCATGAGAAAAAGTTGAGAAAGATAAATGGCTGGATGAGACATGAAAGGTGGTGAAATATGATGGAGGTATGTTGATGTTTTAATTGGATATATGTTGGGATTAAATTCACTTAAAGTTAGTTGCTATTTTTATCATGTTTGTGAAATAAACTTTGCTTTCTGCAATGAGCCTTTTTGTTCCATACCTTGTTGTAAGCTACATATCATATTTTCCCGCACTTGCTGAGTACGTCATGTACTCAACCTTGCATTATTACTTCATCATCAGCAACAGAAGAAGAGTACTTCGAAGATCATGTGGAGTACTAGGTGTGTGATCTACCGTCAACTTGCCTGTGGAGTGGGAGATGGAGCCGCTGCTGCTGTTTAGTTTGCTTCCGCCATCGTTAGAGACTTCCGCTGCTAGAATAAGTTAGAAGACTTCCGCTGCAAGAATAAGTTAGAGATTGATGTAATAAAGTACTTAAACCCTATTATTCGTGGTTATATTCTGAGTTCAGTTTCTGGATTACATGTGTTTGTGTGATGAACATCCTGGGCACACATATGCATTAGTTGGGTTCCGTTTTCACAGGACCGGGCGTCACAGATTTGTATCAGAGCCACGTTGACTGTAGGACGCACCCCTAGTCACAGATTGGTATCAGAGCCACATTGACTGTAGGACGCAAGCCTAGGTAGAATGCATAGATTGGCATCAGAACCACCTTGACCGTAGGATGTAAGCCTAGGTAGAATGGATACCCTAAAACTCATAGGAACGTTTAAACCATAGAAACTTGAATAGGAGTGGTGTGTTGAAATTTTTTGATGATTGTTTGTGTTTGAGTGCTTAGTGTGAGTTGTGGGACGTTTCAGCGTTGTCCATATCCACACATAGTGGAGAGATGTGAGATGCTTCGGCATGTGTTCACATCCTCATGAAGACTAATATATTTAGTACATCCACATTGATGCATATAGTTGGGGGATCCATCTAAACTTCTAACTTCTATTCTACTCAACTCTCTCACACAGATGGTGAGGGAAAACGCCAGCCGACAAAGGAGGAACCTTCGTGGCAACCAGGAACCCCAAGAGAATGGCCACATTGAAGTTCCTAAAAATCCTAACCCTGGGGCTGGTGAAAACAACCTTGAACGGTTGATGGATATGCAGAACCAGCTCATGCAAACTAAGATCCAAACTTTGGGTCAGCTGCAAGCCAACAACAATCCTAAACCCGTTCCTGCACCACCACCGCCACCACCACCTCCACCGCCGGCTCACAACAGACTGGGAGAGTTCATGAGGACTCGACCACCTACTTTTGCACAAGCTAATGATCCCATGGAGGCTGACGATTGGTTGAAGTCCATGGAGAAGAAGCTTGCTATTGTTCAGTGCAATGATCGAGAGAAAGTTCTCTTCGCATCGCACCAACTTATGGGAGCAGCCGCTGACTGGTCGGACACTCTTTGCAATGCTCATGTCGACCACGAGACTATCTCTTGGACTGAGTTCAAGGAGAGTTTCCGCTCTCATTATGTCCCTGCTGGAGTCATGATGCTAAAAAGGCAAGAGTTCGAAGGTCTCTGCCAAGGGAAGAGGAGCGTGTATGAGTACCTCAACAAGTTCACGTAGCTTTCAAGGTATGGCCCCGAGGACGTCAACTCGGACCAAAGGAAGCAGTACTTGTTCATGAGAGGGTTGAACAATGAGATCCAAGTTCAGCTGCTCAACAATGACTATGCAAACTTCTAGAAGCTAGTTGACAAAGCTATAGTGGTTGAAAGCAAGATCCGTGAGATCGAGCAAGAGGGCAACAGAAAGATGCCATACCAGCCACAAGGGAGCAATGTACGTCCCCGCTTCATGCCCTCAGCTGGACCACAGTATGGCTCGTCCGCTTCTACTCTTCGCCCTAATCAACCACCACAGCAACATCCTGTTATGCAAGCACCTCGTGTGCCTGTGCCTCCTGTGCTTCAATCCAACATGGGCGCATATGCTCAAAACCACCCTCGCCCTAATGTTCCTGCTGTCTTGGGAAACAAGGCATGCTTTGCAAGCGGAGAAACGGGACACTTTGCAAGTCAGTGCCCGAAGAAAGGCCTTGGACAACCAAGCAACGTGCCCAAACAGAACCCACGGCCGAACGGAGGAGCTAATCAAGGTAACCGTGGGCAGCAGAACTACACTCGGGGCAACGTGAATCATGTCTCCGCTGAGGAGGCGCAACAGGCTGAGTACATCGTGATTGGTATGTTCCTTGCAAACTCCAACCCAGCCACTGCTTTATTTGATTCCGGAGCATCGCATTCATTCATATCATCCAAATATGTTGCCAAGTATAATCTGCCCATATCACACATGAAATATACTATGTTAGTTAATTCTCCCGGTGGAGAGATGAGGACTAATATAGTATGTCCAAGGGTAAACCTTAAAATAAGGGGGGTAGACTTCCTTGCCAACCTTATTGTCTTGGATTCCCAAGGGCTTGATATAATACATGGAATAGATTGGTTAAGCAAGCACAACGGAGTGATCCAATGTGCTGAGAGGTAGCTTATCAACTAGAGCTCCCAATGCACCTCTCCGACGTGCATGACGTGTTTCACGTATCCCAACTCAAAAAGTGCTTGAGAGTACCGGAAGAACAAGTACCGATGGATGAGCTTGAGCTTCAAGAGGATCTGACCAATGTAGAGCACCCTGTCTGAATTTTGGACATGAAGGAAAGGGTCACAAGGAACAAAGTGATCCGTTGGTGCAAGGTATAATGGAGCCATCACACGGAAGCCGAAGCTACAGGGGAACGTGAGGAAGACCTCAAGGCAGAATTCCCTCATCTATTCTCCACTCTATCGAATCTCGAGGGCGAGATTCAGTTTAAGGGGGGTAGGTTTGTGACACCCTCAATTTCATATTCACGCATACATGCATATTTCATATAAAGAAACATTTTAAAAGAAGTAGAAACCGAGAAAGAATCAGAAATACAGCCGAAAAGAGCCAATTCCAGTTCGCCGAGGAGCACTGTCGACAATTCCCGCAGCCTGCTGGCCAAGTGGCATCTTCAGAGCTCATCCCTGCGGAGGGGGGTGAGGTCCGGCATCGCCAGACACGTGGCAGGCTCGGAGCTAGCCTCTGTGGAAGGGGTGAGGTACGACTCGCTGAACACGTGTTTCCTATGGGGATTGTCTCTACGGAGAAGCGAGGTCCAGCCCCACAGGACACGTGTCCCCACCGGAGCTAGTCGCTGCGGAAAAGCAAGGCCCAACCCGCGGGACACGTGTCGCTCTCGGAGCTCGTCTCCGAGAGGTCCGCCCCACGGGACACGTGTGACACTGCGAGACACGTGTCACCCTCGGAGCTCGTCTCCGAGAGGTCCGGTCCTACTAGACATGTGTCGTCCTCGGAGCTCACCTCTGAGGAGAAGACACTGTTAGACACGTGTCACCCTCGGAGCTCACCTCCGGGAGGTCCGACACTGTTGTACACGTGTCATCCCCGGAGCTCACCTCCAAGGAGAAGGGAGGTCCAACACTACGAGAGATGTGTCATCCTCGGAGCATACCCCCGAAGGGAAAGGAGGTCCGACACCAATGGACACGTGTCGACCTCGGAGCTCGTCTCTGACGAGAAAGGAAGTCCGGCGCTGCTGGACACGTGGCACTCTTGGAGCTCGCCTCTGAAGAGAGGGGAGGTCCAGAACTGACACGTGGCGCACGCGGAGCTCGCCTATGAGGGAGAGGGGAGGTCCTGCCCACCAAGACACGTGGCGCATGCGGAGCTCGCCTCTGAGGAGAGGGGAGGCCCCGCCCGCCTAACACGTGGAGCCTCCGGAGCTTATCCCTGCGGAAGGACGAGATCCTTACGCGGTTTTTCTCCTGTGCGCGCGGGAATACCCGGTACGGAGGAGACTGACACGATTTCCACGTTGACACCGCACCAAACCGATTGGAGATAAGTTGTTAAGATCTAAAACAAATTGAATAGGACTCTTATTTGAAATCCAATCGGAGTAGGACTCTTCTTTCACCCTTTATAAATAGAACCCAAAACCCCTTGGCCGCAACCACGTACTCTTATTTTCCCTCCCTAAGTGGGCGACTTGGAAGCCCTAGCCCCAGCTCGCCGAGTTAGACTTTCCACCCCTCGCCGGAGTTCAAACGACGGTGAGCCCCACCGGTGAGCTGCCGATGAGCTCCCCGCTGCTGCCGTCGCTAGGAGAACGGCCCTGCCACCAGGGAGAAGCGAGGTAGGTCTTCGTTACCACCTTATGACATCATCGCGCATCTGTTTTCTTCGAACAGAAGCCTTTTCATGTGGACAGATCACGTGTTGATCGGTTTTTGACGGTGGAATTGATCTAGATCTTGAGTCAAGATCATCACTACGTCCACACTTGATCTTTACAACCTTGTTCATTGTAAAACCCATGCAAGCCATTAAAAACATGCAAGAACACGTACAAACTGATAGCACCATAGGTTAGCATGCATATGCACCATTGCATCTTGAGTAAAGTATGTGCATGATAATTGATTGTTGTAAATCTTGTATGTGCCTGATCGTGAGTAGATGGACAAGCTCAGGGAGCTACCTACGAAGGGCTACAGCACCAAGACATCGAGACGCCTGAGCAACAAAAGCCACAGGAACAAGACAAGTGCCCCTTTACCATATTGATCCCATGATTTAAAACTGTTTTGTTTGCGAAAACTGTGTATGCTTGAGTCAACTTGATGGGAAACCCTTTCATAGGAGTTTACTAGTTTCGTTAACCACCCTTGTCACTGGAAAAGTTGATGAGTCGGGTATGGTCGTTTTTGCTTTTGCTTCGCTAATCTACGGGTTACGGGAAGCGAGATAGAACGTGTTTAGCTACTGCACTCATATGAACAATGATAATGAGAACTTGATGTTGATAATGAACATGAATCAGGGGAGATCTAGGCAAGCTTGGTTCACGGATGTGGTAGAATGAGATGGTGGTTTACTTGCTGTAGATCTAAGGACCGGTTCATGCGAGCACATGCCAAGAAAACAGTGCCACCACAGGGCCAAGTATGGGTGTGGCTTAGCTGACTAATTAGGTATGTTGCTAGATTGTTATGGACCATGGAAGGCGCGGGGAATGGGAGTCAAGAGAGGACTGCCCTAGGAACTGCATGGCACAAGAGGGGGCCCGTAGATGGAAGAATGGTGATTCGAGCCTGCTGGTGAAACCTTAGTGAGTCCATACATCTAGTAGCCCCTTTGTAAAGGCTATTTTGTGATCTCTTGGCCATACACCGACGATTGTGTACTGATATAATGGAGGTTCTGCAGTCACCGACGGGTGAGAAAATCACAAACTTGTGGGTAAAGTGGTGCCACCTCTGCACAGTGTAAAACTATCATGATAGCCGTGCTTCCGGTCACAAGCACCTGGCCAACTTCCATGATTAGAGGCAAGGTTTGGGATGGATGTTTATTGGTTTGGTTATGGTATGGTCTTTGGGATTGGTTTTTGGGACTGTTGAGTCTTGGTAATGAGATTGGGATTGTTGAGTCGTGATAATGAGCTTTGGTCTCGGTTTTAAGATGGAATTGAATATGAGATGAGATGGTCATGAATATGAGATGGTATTCTTGAGCATGAGAAAAAGTTGAGAAAGATAAATGGCTGGATGAGACATGAAAGGTGGTGAAATATGATGGAGGTATGTTGATGTTTTAATTGGATATATGTTGGGATTAAATTCACTTAAAGTTAGTTGCTATTTTTATCATGTTTGTGAAATAAACTTTGCTTTCTGCAATGAGCCTTTTTGTTCCATACCTTTTTGTAAGATACATATCATATTTTCTCGCACTTGCTGAGTGCGTCATGTACTCAACCTTGCATTATTACTTCATCATCAGCAATAGGAGAAGAGTACTTCAAAGATCATGTGGAGTACTAGGCTGTGATCTACCGTCATCTTGACTGTGGAGTAGGAGACGGAGCCGCTGCTGCTGTTTAGTTTGCTTCCGCCATCGTTAGAGACTTCGCCTGCTAGAATAAGTTAGAAGACTTCTGCTGCAAGAATAAGTTAGAGATTGATTTAATAAAGTACTTAAACCCTATTATTCATGGTTATATTCTGAGTTCAGTTTGTGGATTACATGTGTATGTGTGATGAACATCCTGGGCACACATATGCATTAGCTGGGTTCCGTTTTCACGGGACCGGGCGTCACATAACTGCAGGTCGATCTTGGAGAAGTACTTTGCTCCCTTCAGTTGGTCGAACCAGTCGTCGATCCATGGCAAAGGGTACTTGTTCTTAATCGTGACCTCGTTTAGGGACCGGTAGTCGATACACATCCTCAAGCTGTCGTCCTTTTTGACAAAAAGCACGGGGCTCCCCAGGGCAAAGAGCTAGGTCGGATAAATCCTTTCTCTTGTAAGTCTCCGATCTGCTCCTTTGACTCGGCTAGCTCGTTGGCTGCCATCCGATATCACTATCCGGGGGCATTCCAGGTAGCTCATCTGGGAATACGTCCGGGTATTCACTTACAACAGGGACTTGTTCCAAAGGTGCAGTTTTCAGGCTGCACACTAGGGGTTCCATCCCGAGTTTGCGGGGCTAGAACGTCACTGTAACCCCATCACAGTTTGTCGCTATGACTTTGCGGTCAGCACATGATATATTCCCTTTATGTCGTGCCAACCAGTCATTCCAAGGATAACATCTATGCCGTCTGACTTCAGGACGACTAGGTCCGCTAGGAATTCTACCCCACTTATTTGGATCTTAACGCCTAGACATCCGAGGTGGCAATTTATAGTGGCTCCTGGGGATCTGGTCACTAGTGGGGTCTTTAGCGAGACCGTTGGCAATCCACTTCTAGCCACAAAGTTGAAGGAAACAAAAGAGTGCGAAGCCCCGGAATCAAATAATATTGTGGCAAGAGTTGAGTTGACAATGTACTCACCGAGTACGACGTCTGGAGCATCCTCAGCCTGGCTTGCGTCAATATGGTTCACGCGACCGCGTCCGAAAGACTGAGCTCAGTTCTGTGGCCCTGACTCTTGCGGTGGGTTGCGCCCGTTGTTGGACGCAATGGTCCTTACTCCTAGGTTTGCCGGGGCGTCATTTGGTTTCCTCATGAGTGGGCAATTTACGATTAAGTGTCCCGGGTCGCGGCAATGGAAGCAAGCCCTGCTGGCACTCATCGTCCGGGTTGTGTTAGCATTGCCCTGCTAGGGTGCATTGGTGCTTGGTGGCCGATATTGCTGCATGGGCTGCTGCAGGTTGGACCCCGTGGTGCGGAACTGCCTTGTGGGTTGTTGTCGTTGCCTCGGCAGAAAGTTAGGCCTCACCCGTTGGAATCGCTCCTGCTTCTTGAACTATTGCACCTGGAAGTTCCTCTTTCGTTCCCCATCCAGCTGGGAACGTGCCTCCTCCAGCAGTATGGCCCTGTTCATGAGGGGTGTTGAAGTCTGGGTATATGTGGGTGACGAGTTGCGCCTTGATGACACCGTTTAACCCTTTGCGAAAACGGTATTGTTCCTTCTTGTCATTGTTGATTTCGCTAATGGCATAGCGTCCCAACTTCAAGAATTTCTCGATATATTGATTGACGGTCATGGCTCCCTGTCGTATTGCACGGAACTCGTCCGCCTTCATTTCTATAACCCCTTTGGGTATATGGTAATCCCGGCAGGCTTGCTGGGACTCCTTCTAGCTTATATGTCAGGTTCAGCCGCTGCTTCAAGGTAGTTATCCCACCATTCCACGGCGGCTCCCACTAGCTGATGGGAGGCTAGCATAACTCGCTCCTGGTCTCCGTCTGTGGTTATGCCGAGTTTCTTATGTTGCACAACCAGTCGTCGGCTGCCAACGGATCCTCGTCGGCGCCGTCAAAACCGGGGGTCGAAGTCTCATGAACTCTGACATCCTAGAGGGCGGAGGCGCCCCAGGGCCTCGATGCCTCTGCATTGCCTAGGATATTGTCTATAGTAGCTGTGTCTGTACTGCCATGACTTTGGCCAACGTAGAAAGTGGCGGGGGAGGCACAATTTCCTCCTCTGCGGCTGCCACTTCTTCGGGATTGATTTCTCCGACTTCTTCTGGATGGTTGTTTGCTCTGTTGGGTTCGTCTCTCCCAACGGCTGCGGCCCATGGGGCCTGGTTTGGCGCACGGCGGCCTGCTCCCCTGCCCCTTTGGGCGGGTCTGCCTTGGGGTGCATGCACTACAGGTGTCTGGGCCCCTCCAGTAGCGCGCTCCCGGCGTGCCTGAACCCTTGCGGTTCTCTTGGGGGCCATTTGGGGGATTGCATTATTATGGAAGTTTAGCTGTTGTTCGCTCGTGGTTTCATGTTTTACTTGCCTATATTTGACTGTAGATGTTTGCTAATTTGGTCAAATTGGTCTCAGTTATTTTTGTCCAAGAGGGGTGCTACTATTTGGGCTCTTGCCCATTTCACTCAACAAAGTTTTATCACACACTGAAAATCCATTAAATCCTGGCAAATCACATAATCATTACAAGAGTACAATCATCACATGGTACAACACATAACAGGTCTAGGACCTTGCAACACACTCACGCCGCACCTGACGGTCGTGATGCTAATCATCCACTAACATGGGGTACACAACTCACACTACGCCGAGCTACTCATGGTACTACAGGCTGCTGTCTCCGTGACTACTGTGGGGGAAACGGAGGGGGCACTGCGTCCTCCACGCCATGGTCCTGGCGCCACTCGCGCCCCAGGTCGATCCCGTTGTCAACCAGCTCCTCAACAGTGAAGGGGAACTATCCACCGCCGTGTTCTGCGGTCTCCTGGCTAGGTCCTCCACAGTTAGCAACCTCCTCTAGTATCTCGACGCTCGAGTCCTGATCATCGCCTCCCTGTGGGTACTCATCCTCCTCTAGCTCGTCTTTGGTGTCGTCGTCGGAGTCACTGTACGTCTCTGTGCTCCCAGTGCGTCCTCCACGCAGCCGCTCCATCAGCCAAAGATCCTTGCCTCGACCGAAGCGTCCAGCGCCTCTGGCCATAGTGGCTTGGACAGTGGGGGTCAAGTGGGGTACAGCTGGCACATGCACGGTCTGCGGGCCACTCTCATTCTGCACTGCCAAAGTGCTCTTACGAGCAGTGATCCAGACCCGCGCTCCTCCTGAGCGGGCTCCGGCCTCGTAGAGGGAGTCCAGCTCCCTGACGTGGGCTGCAGTCCTCTGGTTAAGCTCCACTCACAGGGCCTCGGTCACCTCGTGAGCCCTCGTGGTCTCGGTGCGAGCCTCGTCCAGCTGGGCCTGCAGACTCCTCACTCTAGCCTCCGCATCCTGAGTGCGAGCAACCTCTGCCCTCCACTCCGTGTGGGTGTCCTCGTAGCACTGGTCCAAGGCGTGCCGGTATCTGGCAGTTTCTATCAGGGTAGCGTCCTCCACAGTCCTGATGGGTCCCTCCAGTGTCGCAACTCGGTGCCTCAAGACGTAGCTGTCCTCTCGGCGCACGGGGATGTAGCGGATGGGCATTGGACCGGTCCACTCCATGCACCTGCCGCTGAGCTCCAACAGTGCCTCTCGTGCAACAGCCGTAATGGAGTTTACTTAGTGGGCACCAGTGAAGCTGAGTGCGTAAGGCTGCACTCCGTAAGGTCCCAATGCCTCAGTGATATGGACCTCTGCTTCGCAGCGAGGTGCACCGTCCTCCTCGTACTCCCTCCAGCGGTAGCACGGGAACCTCGTGTAGCCGAGACCCTCCAAGGTGCGGATCAGCACCTGTGGGAACCCAGTCAGGTCTTGGCAAGTACCCTCTGACCAGCCGTCCATCTGTCATGGAAAACGATGGGGTTAGTGTCATTTTTAACAAAGATAATCTTAACATAAGAATGAGTTAAGTATAGTAAAGGTAGATTTTCGCACATAATTTTGGAAAATACGAGTTCT
The DNA here is from genome assembly GCA_030760725.1 of Neostapfia colusana. NCBI lineage: Eukaryota > Viridiplantae > Streptophyta > Magnoliopsida > Poales > Poaceae > Neostapfia > Neostapfia colusana. The sequence continues at coordinate 6,254,125 of JASWHV010000012.1, read as the reverse complement.
GTCGGTGCTTCGTCTCTAAGGCTTCGTCCTATGGCCAAGTATGGCTATGATACCACTCTATCAGGACCCACATTTCTTGGGACCCACTTGTGCATTCCGTACCAATACCTAGATCAGTAGTTGGTACGCACAATAGAATGGATCAAATATCATACATTAACTTAGTATCGACATGACCTTTATGGTCTTACGGGCATGTCTTAAGTTACAATTCATGGGCCTCGCAGGGCCTCAAAAGAACAGAAAATTGAAAAGCAGCGGATTATGTGGCTCCCAGCCCCTCAGGCAACCTTGGGTGCAGGACTATACCTACTCATCGTTGTATTGCACTTCATCTTCTTCCTTCCTTTCCTCTTCTGCTTTTGAGGGTCGTGAAGAAAGCAAGAGTGAGTACGGAAGGTACTCAGCAAGCCCTAACACTACTCAATGGGATGTGTTTCATGCGAGGGGGTCATAGCAAGAAAGAGCTATATGGCTTATAGTTGTCCAAAAGCATTCATGCAGGGTCTTTTTTGAAACGAGGTTTTGCAAAGCAAAAAGGAGTATCCGTATCCTGATTTTAGTTGGTGGGACCTAGGGGAGTTGATCTCCATCCGCCAGTTCCCTAAGTTTTAATCGAACGTTCAAGCCCACGGCTTTACTAGTCCCGGCACAAAGCCATAATATCCAAAACACGGAAAACACTGCCACCCATCCACATCAAGGAAATATACTAAGACTAATCAACAGGAGCTCGGAATATAGTGTGTCAAGACCGTTACAACGGTTATCCAGATTTTAACACTCTGTAGAGGTTGTACAGGTCATGCCTTCCTAGCAAGGGAGTAGCGTAACGATCACCTTATCTTCCCCCAGTAGCCCCACAATCACACCTTCGGACGCACCCAAGGACTATTTGGGCAATTACTCTCCCAGCCGGATCACTGGTAATGACCCCCCCACCCCCCGTGTCCTTTCCTGGTCTTCTGTGCCCTACTGGCCGCCATATGGCTCATGTGGAAGTAACTAAGAAGGTAGAGGGAGTCCTGCCCATAATGGTTATGTGGTTGCACGAAATCGCTATGACGAGGTCATATGAACCGATCCTTATATTGGTGAGGCGGCTCCATCAATGTCCACGGCAGGTGGACTACACCGAAGCACACACTACTCATTAACCATCCCTCTCCCCCACTTCACCCTACACCGATTGTACGACACAATTTCCCCAACCCACCTCCTAACTCACACCACCAAGATACCTTTCAACACTTTTCGCAAATTCGGTGGATAGTTGCAGTGAGTTGCGATGTGAACATCGCAGGGTCCTTAAGCATTCTACTTTCAAGGAAACACTCATGTCATTACATTATAGTGCGATGACGGGGCTTTAGGGCATCAAGGAGATATGTTAACAAGGTCAAGGATGGGTTCGTGGTACTTCACATGTCAAGCACATGACTATAATATTGCAAGTATTCTGGCCTTGGATGGCGAGAGATAGTATGCTACTTGCTTGTGTAACGGCTGGCCGGCGTCATCGAGATAGGTTAATTGAACACAAGTAACAACCGTCAATATCAACGCATCATCATGATGTTATGGAACCATCGTGTCGGTCAGACTACTTACACGGAGAAGCAACATCTAGTCAAGCGGGTCTTAGCTATCTCAACGTTTAAAAGTAATCACGGAAAACATGCATATTAAAATAGGCTATTAGGGGAATTTTGTAAATTTATAGGAGCAATCATGATCAAGGAGGTTAGAGCTTGCCTTCAAAAGCTTCTAGGAATTCCTCGTAATCCAGGTCTTCGAATTCCTCGTCAACTTCCTCGTTTGCTATAGTACGTGAATTGTTCGTATTAGCGTCGAACCCAAAGGAATTCAAGAACTCGAGTAAAATCGCAGTAATGTGGCTGCAGGGGTTCTTAGGGAGTTCTTAACGACAAACATGTTTTACTTGTGTGGTGTCATCAGCCGGAGGGCCTCACTCTCTTTCTTTTCGTCGTTACTTGATTAATTGGGTTAGCGCGATCATTGGCAATTAGTAATGCCCTAAAATTATTTTTGGCCCTTACCCGCATGTTACTATCCTCTAGTGACTAACTCCTATTTTTATGATTTTTTCTTGAATTTTTCTATACCCGAAAATGCCTTTTTTGAGTTTCTGTGCACACTTAGCGGGTGTGCCTAACGTTTTTCCTGTGTAAGGCAGGGGCCTTTGTGCCTGGGGTCCACGTGAACCAGGTCCACAGGGGTGTTCTGAACCACACTATATGGACCAGGCTGATGTGGCTATGAGGTGGACATTGACGAGGCTGCCATGTGGGCAAAGGGGTCGAGTTGGCCGCCACCTCACCTGCCACGTAAGCGATGGTCTCCAGGGCTGAGGAGGTTTGTGACTGTGCCGCCATGTGTGCAAGTTTGATGACATGGTGTGCCACATACTCCACATGCATGCCACAGGGGCGCCACCTAGGACAGGGCGGTGGGGTGACTGCCGGTCGTCGAAGCTTGCCGGCGGCTAGCCGAAGTCGAGGCTCTTTCTTCGCATGACCTAGCGGGTTATTTGCCGGTAATCTACGTGACGTGGGGAGTTAAGTGGGCGTGGCGTGTGGCTAGGGCGATCGCCGGAGCGTCACTAGCGGCTCACCGGAGTACGCAGGCATGGCGGCGTTCTTCGAACTCTCGGTCGTGCGTGTCTTCTTTCAATTTAGCGCGTCGGGTACGTGCATAGGTGCCTCTAATAAACTCAGCCAGGCCGGAGGGGGTCCTCCGGTGGCCGGCAACAGGGAGGGGCAGCGGCACGTTCGGCCTCATGGTGCTAGCTCGACATGGTGGCTAGAATCGCAGACAAATGTGCGGGGGAGCTAGAGGATACTACGGTGATGCTGCTACGCTAGAGAATCGGGGTGTGGGGGGCTCACCGGGGTGAATTCGGGAGGTGGCCAGAGTTGGGGAAGAAGGTGCTGTTTTTGTGAAATTTGGAGCCGGTGGTCCCTCTTCTTGCTCAATTTTGTGCTGTGATGTTCAGTGGCGAGTGTGCGAGGGAGAATTGGGGAGGAATTGCTACTTTTATTGCCGAGCGAGGCGGTTCCGGTGTCCAGTGCGCGGGAAGCTCCTGTGTGCAGCAATTGATGCGGGCGCCGGGAATCCGGGGTGAGGGAGAGGCGGCGGGGGCTCTGCTCTCGGTGCGTAGCAGGCATTGAAGGCGGCGTGGCATGGAGCAGAGACGGCCGGCGCGACATCCAGCGGTGGTGCGGGTGTAAGCGGCCGGCCGGTTCCGTGCCCGCATGATTCGGCGTCAAATCGGCGGGATTTGCGACGGCACAGCGGCGGACGGGCAGCTCGGGCGAGGCGCGGCGCGTGGCGATGGGACGGGGGTGTCCCATCGACGGATTCCCAGCGGTGGTTTGGACATGAGCGGCCGATCCCGGCCTCGCTCGATTCGGCGTCCAGTCGGCCGGGATTTGCTATGGTGCTGCGACAGGTGGGTAGCGCGGGTGAGGCGCAGTGCGGGGCGATGGGACGGGGGCGTCCCATCACCGGATTTCCCGGCGGCAGCGTGGCTGACCTAGGCGTGTGGTGGGGAGGGAAAGAGGTAGGGCGTGATGGCGGCGGGGCCGGGCCGGCTGGTGGGCCGCGTGAAGGAGAGAAGGGGGAGGGGAAACGGGCCGGATGCAGGGAAGGTGGGCTGCGCCCGGGAGAAGGGGGCATCTCGTTTTTTATTTCAACTCTAAATTTTGAATCAACTTTTCCATGTTTTTAAATTTGTGGCTGTTATTAGTGATGAGGGGACTCAGCGATGCGCGGTGGAACTCGGCGCATGCAAGCTATTGTGGCATTGGGACACACATGTGTGAGCTCGAAAGTGAGATAAGGTCCATCGAGATTCTACTAAGGAGGGATAAGGGGAAGAGGAAGACCATTGATGATGAATTTGATGGAAGCCAAACTTGGGGAAGAAATGGGGAAGAAGATAAATTAGTGGCGCTCGAGGCTTGGTGGTGTTTGTTTTAGGTAGTGGCGGCTATTGTTCATCGGGGTGAGGGAGAAGTAGGTGAATGTCGGCAAATTTATATGGCTCAATGGAAGTTTGCTGGAAAATATCTTCGATGGGGGTACTTGTGGCTTCCATGCGGGCTTAGGTGATGAAGGTTCTTGACGTGTGTGACATGTGGAGGGGGCAGTGGGTATGGGTTATCATTCTTTAGTCGTCGGTCTCGTAACAGAAGAGAGAAGGGGTGAGGGGGATTAATGAAAGTTGTTAGAATTGGAAGAGAAAATATGATGTTATGTGCGGTGAAAACTTGTCCCTTGAACACAAAACTCATATAGACACATTCATTGATCTTCAGGATAGTTGTAAGATCATTTAACAAGTTCAGTGAAACATATGCCTAGAGCACAAGCCTGTTCGTGGTGAACATCGTCTCCGGCCTTGCCTAGATCATGACGTCAATAAGTGAAGCCCACTCCTTGAAATACAGCAACATTGCAAGGTAGCTAATGCCACACCCAGTTTTATAAAAACAAAACTAGATGCACTACATGTGTCACCATCAATTAAATCATACATATGGTGATAAATAGTAAATATTATATTACACCACTTGACACATCTCAAACACCTCTATATACCCTGTTTTTTATTCAAACATGTTACATGACATATTTGATCGCCTCTACCGTAATTTCTTGTGAACTTAATTGTTGAACCTCAACTCTTTACTGAGTTTAATTTAAGGATCACCATCAGCAGCCATGTCTTAACCTCAAACAACAGTTGCACATAAGGAAACAACCAATTCTTTGCGATTACAAGTCCCGACTTGACTCTTGTTAGTCCACACCACAACACTTTGCATACCAACCTCACACAAACATTTTGCTCACATTCAAAGCACAACAAACACACTAAAACTCAGTTAATAAGCACCAAACATACTCTCCCACACGTCAAAAATAAGTTTAACACTTCCCATATCAAGCCACACATCAAGCACCACGCAAATGTGTTAGTAGCTGAACTCTTACTCTCATTGAGAAAGAGGATGACACTAAGAGTTGGGACAATTTTCTGGTTTATTTCTCACACAATGGCATACCCAATGAGGGTTGGGGTTACATATTTATAGCTGCCCAAGACAGCCAAGAAAATGCGAAGATGCTAGTCTAAGATGTTGTCCTAAGACAAGCATATGTTGAGATGCTAGTCTAAGATGCTGTCCTTAGAGATGTCCTAAGACAAGCATATGCTAAGATGCTAGTCTAAGACTCTAGTCCTAGATGTTATCCTAGTTGGGGCCACAAAGACCAAACAAGACTTATTTCATCATTCTCCCCCTAAGTCTTGTGTATCGTCTTGTGGCAAATTTGGACCATCCTGATCCTGGAGCGAAGCTCAAGAAACATGATCCTCCCAAGCGGCTTGGTGAGCAGGTCTGCAAGCAGGTCCTTGGTGTTGATGTAGCGCTCCTTGATTCTCCCTTCCTCCAAGCAGCGTCGGATGAAGTGTTACCTCACCCGGATGTGCTTTCTCCATTCATGGAAAATGGGTTCCTTGCCAGGGCCAGGGCGGACTTGTTGTCCCCCCTGAGTTCCGGAGCTCCAGTGTCTCTGTTGAGGAGATCACCAAGCAGTCGAACAAGTCAGAGCGTCTGGTTACAGCGGTGGTGGCCGCTATGTACTCGGCCTCACAGCTGGACATGGCCACCACCCGCTGCTTGACCGACTACCAGCTAACGAGACACTTGCCGAAGAAGAAGAGAATCCCGCTCGTACTCATGTTGGTGTCGATGTCGCCGGCATGGTCGCTGTCGCTGTACCTGACAAGGTGTGCCTCCCCAGGGCACCTTGGGTACTAGAGTCCATGGTCGAGAGTCTCTGCAACATAGCAGATGATCCTCTTCATAGCCTGCTGGTGCTCCATCGTCGGTTGCTGCATGAACTGACTAATGTAGCTGATAGAGAATGCCAAGTCTTGGCGCAAAGATTATCTATCATAGGCTTGAAATTTCTTAATTTTGAAAGCTTTTGAGTTACTTGATGCTAACTTATTAAGTGATTTTTGCCTAGAATAACAATACAACTATGTAGCGTCCACCTCCTCTGCCGTGTTGGCTCAACCTCTCCTCCATCGGAGTGAGAGCTGGATTGCAGTCTGTGAGCCCAACCAGCTCAACAACGCGCTTGGCGTAGGCGGTCTATCGAAACATGATCTCGAAGTCGGCCTGGTGCACCTAGATCCCTAGGTAGAAGGAGAGAGATACCAGGTCACTCATCTGGAATGTGAATTTCATCTCTTCCTTGAATATTGCCAGCATCCTTGGTGCTAGTAGAGGTGGGCATAAAACCCGAATCCGAATTATGATCCCAAAAAAACCTAAATCCAAACCCGAAAATCCCGAAAACCGAAACCCGAAATCATTTTTCGGCTAGAGGTTTGTAAAACCCGATAATATTTCGGGTATTATCGAGTAATGGTGTACGATACCCGAAATACCTGGTCTCTAGGTTGGGCCATGGCTTTCCCGTGTTTTGGCCTAACACGTCCTGGATTTAGCCCGTGGCTTGCATGTAATTATAATTTTATATGGTCACACTACTATTCTTCAATTATGCTTATAAATTTCCACTTATTTTTCTGCTAGATTATCAATTTTATTTCTGTTTTGACTGATATATTCTTAGCTATTTTTGTTTATTCTATCACTATTCGGGTAATATGGGTAACTCGAACCCGAACCCGAATTTTCGGGTACCCAAAAATTTGGGTACGATTTCGGGTAGTGATTTGAAAACCCGAATTTTTGAAAATCCGAATCACCCGACCTGAAATTTCAGGTAATCCCGAACGACCACCGCTAGGTGACAGTGATCACCAAGTTGTCGAGGTAGACACCCACCAGTAGGGCATTTCCTCCATTGCCCCGGGAATAGATGGCCGCCTCATGCGAGCTTTGCCCGAAAACCATCCCGTTGAGCGTGGAGTCCAACTTGGCATTCCACGCCCTTGGTGTCTGCCACAAGCCATAGAGGGCCTTGCACAGACGCAACACCTTGCCCTCCTTTCCAGGGATCGCAAACCTCGATGGCTGGTGCATGTAGATGTCCTCCTTTAAATCACCGTTAAGGAACGCTGACTTGACGTCCATGTGCTTGGGCAAGCCAGCCTTCCTGGGCAGCCACCGTGAGGAGAAGTCACACAGATTCCATCCGTGCCACGGGGTTAAGGCATCGTCGAAGTCGATCCCCTCCTGCTGCACAAAGTCGCGTGCCACCAAGCGATCCTTGTGCTTGACTATGGAGCAAGGGTGATCGCATGGTGATTACGAGGTAGGTTAGCAAGCTCCCAGGTGCGATTCTACTCAACTGCATCCATCTCCGACTGCATCACGACATGCCATGCCGCGTATCTCTCGGCCTCCGCAAAAGACAGAGCTCTCCGCCGTCGCACGCAAGATGCAACTGTGCCTTCAGATTGAGAGAAACGAGTCCCGGTACCGGCTGGTTGCCGAGAAGGTCCTCCATCTTACGGTACCGCAATGGCTCGCCATCGTGGTAGGCGTCGAGAGCGGAGTGGTGAACTCCACCGGGTTGTGCTCGACACTGGTGTCAGAGTGGACATGCCCGGAGGTGTGGCCGTCGGTGCTGGAGTGCGTGGGGTCACCGGCTGTGGTAGTGGTGGCGAAGATCTCGTTACAGCCGAGGTCGTGGCTGGAGAGTGTGGCTCTAAAGTTGGTTGAAGCTCGGGGACTGGGGTAGACATGCTCGTTGAAAAAGAGCTGCCTACTCCCCCAGCTCCCTTGAAGTAGACATACTCGACGGTGAAGTCGTCGTACATCGGAGTCCAGCCGTCGTCAACCGCCTTGTCCCATGCCCATCCTTGCCCTTTGTTGAACACTACATCGTGCACCGTGCGCACGCGCTGTCTCTGGGTCTAAATGTGGTAAGCCTTCGAGCCCTCCACCTAGGCAATGAACAGCCCCGGAGTGCTCCTATCATCGAGCTTGCCGATGTGGCCAAGCTCCGTGGCGAACGCGAGGCAGCCGAAGACCCATAGGTGAGAGACTGCTGGTTTGCACCCATGCCAAGCCTTGTACGACGTCCTGCCGTGGAGAGCCTTGGTGGGCGAGCATTTGAGAATGTAGACACTTGTCACCACCGCCTCTCCCCAGAAAACAGCCGGCATTCCCCTCTACTTGAGAAGGGCCTGAGCCATTCCCACAACCGTCTGGTTGTGCCGCTTGATGACACCGTTCTGCTGCGCGCTGTATGGCCCGGAGTAGTGGTGTTGAACACCCTCATCCATGCAGTACGATGCGAACTCAGCCTCCATGAATTTGCCGCCGTTGTCGGTGCACAGCACGTGCAGCTTGCGGCCGCACTCCGCCTCCACAGTGGCCTGCGTGCGCCAGCTGGCATTCACAGCCTCTCCCTTGCTGCCTAGGACCATCACCCACATGTAGCGGGAGAGGTCATCGACGAGCAGCAGGAAGTAGCGTTGTCCTCCCGGTGTAACCGGTGTCACCGAGCCACACAAATCCCCATGCACGAGCTCGAGCCGCTCCTTGGCTCAGAAGCTCGACTGATGGGGAAAGGGAAACCACTTTTGCTTCATCAACACGCAGACGTCGCAGAACTGCTCCACGTGGTCAAGGCATGGCACGCATCGTACCATCTCTTTAGCATGGAGCCGCTTCAGGGCCTCGAATTGAAGGTGCCTGAAGTGCTCGTGCCACTGCCAGGCCTCGTCATCCGGATGAGCAACAAGGCAGAGGGGTTGTGCTACCTGCACGCTGAGAACGTAGAGTCGATTGGTGCCTCTGGTTACCTTGGCAAGAAGGTGACGATGCCGATCCTAAATTCTCATGACTCCGTCCTTAACTCCATGCGCGAACCGTTCTCATCTAGCTGTCCCAGACTGATGATAGAGTTTCTCAATGCGGGGATGTAGTAGATTCCGATGAGCAGCCGGTGCTCACCAGACTTGACGGTGAAGATGAAGGAGCCGACGCCCTTGATCTCCATGCCGGAGGCGTCCCCAAACTTGATGGAGCCTTGAATTTGGGGTCAAACTCAGTGAAAAACTCCTGTTGACTACTCATGTGATGGGTAGCACCGGTGTCGAGGCACCACCTGTCAACCTTGTCGTTGCTGGAGCCATCACTGAGGAAGGCGTGTGCTCTCAGATCATCAATGTGGAGGAGAGCCGCTGCGGTCGATGCCAATGGAGGTAGCTCGATGCTTGCGTGTGCCAGGAGCAAAGCCGGCTCCTCCTCCACCTATGTGACGTGGGCCTGACTGCGTCGTGGTTGTCAACACATGTGACACCCGGTTCCGAAAATAGAACAAAGTGAATGCATATGTGTGCCCCGGATGTTCATCACACATACACATGTAATCCACAAACTGAATTCAGAATATAACCACAAATAAATAGTGTTTAAGTACTTTTATTACATCGACTCATTGTCTCACTTATGAATCTCTAACTTATTCTTGCAGTGGAAGACTCTAACGACAGCGGAAATAACTAGGCAGCAAGCTCCAACTTCAACTCTACAGGCATGTTGACGGTAGTTCGCACGCCTAGTACTCCACATGGTCCTCGAAGTACTCATCTCCTGTAGCTGATGTATATGTGGTAATGCAAGGGTGAGTACATGTCGTACTCAGCAAGTGCGGGAAAAGTATAACATGTAGCTTACAACAAGGTAGGAAATAAAAAGGCTCATTGCAGCAAGCAAATTTTATTTCACAAACATGGTAAAAAAGCAACTATTTCTAGGTGAAATTTATCCCATCATAATCAAGTAATTCAGCAACATTCTCTCATCATAATTCACCATTTATCATGCTTCAACCAACTAATAATCTTTCTCAAGTTCATCTCATGCTCATAAATATTTATAACCATCTCAGATTCATATAGCCAAAACCAAACTCATTATCATGAGTCAAAACAGTCCCAAAAACTAATCCCATTGACCATATCATAACCATACCAAATAAACATCCCAAGTTTTCCCTCTAATCATGGAAGTGGCCAGGTGCTTGTGACCGGAAGCACGACTATCATGATAGTTTTACACTCTGCAGAGGTGGCACCACTTTACCCACAAGTTCATGATTTCGTCACCCGTCGGCGACTGCATAACCTCCATTATACCAGTACACAACCGTCGGTGTATGGCCAAGAGATCACAAAAATAGCCTTTACAAAGGGGCTACTAGATGTATGGACTCACTGAGGTTTCACCGGCAGGCTCGAATCACCATTCTCCCACCCACGGGCCCCCTCTTGTGCCATGCAGTTCCCAGGGCAGTCCTCCTCGACTCCCATTCCCCGTGCCATCCACGGTCCATAACAAGCTAGCAACACACCTAATTAATCATCTAAGCCGCACCCATACTTGGCCTTGTGGTGGCATTGTTTTCCTGGCATATTCTCGCATGAACCGGTCCTTAGATCAACGGCAAGTACCACCATCTCATCCAGAAACATCCACGAACCAAGATTGTCTAGATCTCCCTGATTCCATGCCCATTAACATCATCAAGATCTCATCATCATTATTCATATGAGTGCAGTAGCTAGACATGTTTTATTTCAGCTTCCCGTATCCCATGAATTACGCGAAGCAAAAAGGAAAAACGTCCATACCCGACTCATCAACTTTCCTGGCGACAAGGATGGTTAACAAAACTAGAAGAACTCCTATAAAAGGGTGTCCCATCAAATTGACTCAAGCATACGAGTTTTCACAAACAAAACAGTTTCGAAACATGGGATCAATATGATCAAGGGACACTTGCCTTGCTCCCGTGGTTCTTGTTGTTCAAGCGTCTCGAAGTCTTGGTGCTGTAGTTCCTCGTAGATGGCCTCTTGAGCTTGTCCTTCTACTCACGATCACGAACATACAAAAATCAATCATCATGCACAAACTTTACTCAAGATGCAATGGAGTAGACTGATGCAAATCCTATTGTGCTGTTTTATTAAACCAGTTTGTACGTGATCTTGCATGTTTTAATGGGATTTCATTGGGTTTTATGATGAACAAGGGTGTAGAGATCAAGTGTGGACGTGGTGATGATCTTGACTCAAGATCTAGATCAATTCCACCGTCAGAAATTGATCAAAACACGATCTGTCCACACGCGAAAGTTTCTGCTCGAAAGGGGCGAAGAAAACGGCTGCGTAGAAATGGCGGTGACGTCGTAAGATGGGTAATAAAGACCTACCTCACTTCCTTTTGGTGGCAGGGCCTTCCTCCAAGCAATGGCAGCAGCGGGGAATTTTTCTATGGAAGATTAGGTAGGACAAATCGTTGGGCTTCTTTTCGGCGATGGCGAGGCATGACGGGGCTCGACAGTGGCCAAATTCCGGCAAGGGGGGGGGGGACTTGGCGACTTGGCAGCAAGGAAGGGGGCTTGGCAGCAGGGGGACGACCAAATAAGAGAGGGGTGCGGCCAGGGGGTGCGGGTTATATTTATAAGGGGGGAAAAAGAGTCCTAGGGGTGGAAACAAAGAGTCCTAGAAGTATGGGACTCAACCAAAGAGTCCTAGGGGTGGAAAGAAAGAGTCCTAGAGGTAGGGTACTCAACCAAAGAGTCCTAGAGGTGGGGGACTTAACCAAAGAGTCCTAAAGGTGGGGAACTTAACCAAAGAGTCCTAGAGGTGGGGAACTTCACCAAAGAGTCCTAGAGGTGGGGGACTAGGGCTCCCCCCTCAAGGGCTGCGGCCAAGGGGTCTCCTCCCTAATTTGGTGCGGCCAATTTGGGGGAAAAATCCCCCCCAAATGTGGGGGAAATTCCCCCTAGGGGAACTTTGGGAATTTGGGGAAATCAGGAAAAAATGGGAAGAATTTGGGAATTTTTTGGGAAGGGGGAAATTTGGGGAACTTGGGGAAAATTTGAGGCAATTTGGGAATGGCTCATTTTAGCTATCTTTTTCCATTCCTCATCATTTCTATGTCCCTTGTTCCATTTCTATATTCCCCTCTCAATTTCTATGTCCCATTCTCCATTTCTATGGTTCTTTTCTCCATTTCTATGGTTCTTTCTCCATTTCTATGGTTCTTTCTCCATTTATACGGTTCATTCTCCATTTCTATAGTTCTTTCTCCATTTCTAGGGTTCTTTCTCCATTTCTACTTCTTTTACCATGCTTCTCTACATGAAAAATGTATGCAATGCATGGTAATGAATTTGAGGGTGTTACAAACCTACCCCCCATTAAACTGAATCTCGCCCTCAAGATTCGATAGAGTGGAGAATAGATTAAGGAATTCTGCCTTGAGATCTTTCTCACGCTCCCATGTAGTTTCGGCTTCCGTGTGATGGCTCCATTGTACCTTGCACCAACGGATCACTTTGTTCCTCGTGACTCTTTCCTTCACGTCCAAAATTTTGACGGGGTGTTCCGCGTAGGTCAGATCCTCTTGAAGTTTGAGCTCATCCATCGGTACATGTTCTTCCGATACTCTTAAGAACTTCTTGAGTTGGGATACGTAAAATACGTCGTGCACGTCGGAGAGGTGTGTTGGCAGCTCTAGTTCATAGGCTACTTCTCCTCGCTTGCCCAAAATCTTGAATGGCCCGATGTAGCGAGGTGCTAATTTGCCTTTCACATTGAACTGTCGTTGGCCTCGGATAGGCAATACTTTAAGATACACGAAGTCTCCTACTTCGAAGGTTAATCTTCTTCGCCTATTGTCCGCATAACCTTTTTGTCGTGACTGAGCAGCCTTCAAGTTTTCTCGTATCGTTTGGACTTTCTTTTCGGCGTCTTGCAGCACTTCGGGTCCAAACACTTGGCTTTCTCCGGTCTCATTCCAGAACAGCGGCGTTCTACACCGTCTACCATACAATGCTTCGAAAGGTGACATTTTCAAGCTGGGTTGATAGCTGTTGTTGTACGAGAATTCAGCATATGGCAAGCTCCTATCCCAACTACGCCCATGTTTCAAGGTGCAAGCTCTCAACATTTCTTCCAAAATTTGATTTGTCCTCTCAGTTTGCCCGTCGGTTTGCGGGTGATAAGCGGAGCTGAAATTCAGCCGTGTACCCATGGCTTCGTGCAGCTTCTTTCAGAACCTGGAGGTAAATTGAGAACCCCGATCTGAAAGTATCCTCTTTGGAACTCCATGGTGACACACAATTTGCTCCATATACAGCTCGGCTAGTTGTGCGACGCGGTACTTGGTTCTAACAGGAAGGAAATGGGCTGTTTTCATCAATCGGTCCATGATAACCCAAAGAGAGTCTTAACCCGACTGAGTACGTGGCAATCCGACTATGAAATCCATGCTGATGTCTTCCCAGTTCCACTTGGGTACTTTCAATGGCTGCAACAATCCAGCGGGTCTTTGATGTTCGGCCTTCACTCGTTGGCACGTGTCGCATACGGCAACATATTCAGCTATGTCCCTTTCATACCATCCCACCAATAGCAAGTTTTAAGATCCTTGTACATCTTTGTACAGCCGGGATGTATGGAATAAGGGGAGTCATGTGCCTCCTTTAATATCGTGTCACGGATATGCTTCACGTTAGGCACACAAATCCTTTTCCCCAACCAATGCGTGCCTTTCTCATCTTCCTTGAAATCCTTTTCTATGTGTTGTAGGATTCTTTCTTTGATTTCCTCATTCGTTGCTTGGTCATCTCGTAGCTCTTGTTCCAGCGGGGAGTTCAGTTCTATCACCTCCATCTCTTTCAAGAATCCAAGATGCAACCGTTCAAACTCCTTACGCAGCCCGAGTGGCAGCTCCCGAACCGTGAGTTGATGACACACTCCTTTTCTGCTCAACGCATCAGCTACTACATTGGCCTTTCCAGGGTGATAGTTGATTCCAACATCATAATCCTTGATGATTTCCAACCATCGACATTGCCTCAAATTCAGATCCATTTGCGTGAATATATACTTGAGGCTTTTGTGATCCGTATAGATTTCACATCGGTGGCCAAGGATATAATGCCTCCAAATCATCAAGGCATGTACCACGGCTGCAAGTTCCATGTCATGTGTGGGGTAATTCAGCTCATGTTTCTTTAGTTGTCTCGACGCATAGGCTACCACTTGTCCTTCTTGCATGAGCCATCCAAGCCCTTGTCTTGATGCGTCACAATATATGTCAAAGCTCTTGCTCACGTCCGGCAATACCAAAACCGGCGCTGTTGTTAGTCTCTTCTTGAGCTCCTCAAAACTTTCTTGGCACGCTGGTGTCCACTGAAATGCTTTCCCCTTCATTAGCAATTCAGTCATAGGCTTCGCTATTTTGGAGAAATCCTTGATGAACCGGCGGTAGTATCCAGCCATCCCAAGGAAACTTAGAATGTCTCTCACATTCCACAGTTGATTCCACTTCAGAACATCTCCCACTTTTCCGGGATCAACCGATACTCCTCCCTCGGAGATGATGTGGCCTAGGAACGATATCTCCTTTAGCCAAAATTGACACTTGCTGAACTTAGCATACAATTGATACCCTCGCAGTTTCTGCAATGTTAACCTCAAGTGTTCTTCGTGTTCTTCCTTGCTTTTCGAATAAACCATGATATCGTCGATGAAAACCACGACGAATTTGTCCAAGTACTCCATGAAGACCTTATTCATGAGGTACATAAAGTATGTGGGTGTATTCGTTAACCCAAAAGACATAATGGTATATTCATACGAACCATACCGTGTTCGAAATGCAGTCTTGGGTATGTCGGAAGGCTTAATCTTCAGCTGGAAATATCCTGATCAAAGATCAATCTTGGAGAAAATTCGGGCACCTTTCATTTGGTCGAACAGGTCCTCTATACGGGGCAGCGGGTATTTATTCTTGATCGTCACCTCAGTGAGAGACCTATAATCCACACACATTCTTTGGGTCCCATCCTTCTTGTCTACGAAGAGCACAGGGGCTCCCCGCGGTGACGAGCTTGGGCGTATAAAACCCTTTTCTAGCTGCTCCTAAATTTGCTTCTTGAGCTCCACTAGTTCATTAGCGGCATCCTATACGGCCTCTTCGCTATAGGTGCAGTTCCGGGTACTAAATCAATGGCAAATTCAATGTCCCGGTCAGGTGGCATACCTGGAAGTTCTTCCGGGAACACATCTGAATATTCTTGAATCACCAGAATGCTTTCCAATGTCGCTTCTTTGACGTGGTTCATCACTGCCTTCTCGGTTGCCGGATGGGCTGCCTCAAACTCAATACGAGTACCATGCTCACTCGTCAACTGCACGATCCTCTGAGCGCATTGAATCACTCCATTGTGCTTGCGTAACCAATCCATTCCAAGTATTATGTCAGTCCCTTGGGAATCCAAGACTATAAGGTTGGCAAGAAAGTCTACCCTCTTATTTTAATGCTTACTCTTGGAATAGAATTCAGAATTGAAAGAAGTGATTTCCCAACTATATGCATCAAGGCGTATGAACTAAGCAACTTCTTTTATTAATTTCAGCCTATATGAGGATGTGAACATGTGCCGAAGCGTCTCACATCTCTCCACTATGTGTGGATGTGGACATTCACTGAAGCGTCCCACAACTCACATCAGCACACAAACCAAGCAATCATCACAAAAATTTCAACAAACCACTCTTATTCAAGCTACTATGATCTAAACGTTCCTATTACAACTTTATTCAATGGAAACCTAAACTTAGTCGTGAGAACCGGTGCTGTTCTCGCCGTGTGACGAGGGTGGTCCATACATGGGCGCTCGCCATGGTGAGTCGGCAGTCCATGTAGGGTTAGATGACGCTGGTGCTCCATTTGCTCCCGCGTTGGCACGAGTCTCCTCTTGTTTCTCCAGCAAATACAGCTTCTTGCAGAGGTAACGGATCTCTTCTTTTGCGCTTGCATAGCGGTTTCCTAACTCCACGAGCAACCTCTAAGACTTGTCAGCAGCTTGTGGGTTGCAAAGATCTGTTACATGGGGTCCAATGATCTCCCTTGTACCACTCTTCCGATATGAATGCAGCTCAAAAGTGGTGTCCTCAAGTTGCTCATGGAAGGCGTAGCACAGTCCGGTGAGTGCTTCCCATGCAGCATCATCGATAGCTTCTGCCCTTGTAGCTCTCCATGTGGGTGTGAAGTGCCGGGTAACAACCCTACCATTAGATAGGATGGTTACGTCAGCCTTCCAGTCTTCATGTCTGAGACGAGGGACTTTCTTGAGAAGATATTCTAGATATAAGCTGCAGCAATCCAGAAATTCTTTGAGCTCCCTAGATGTGTGTCCTCGTTCCATTCCGTCAGACCGAAATTCTTGAACTGAATGGTTGGCCCATTCATCACCTTCATTTTCGGCCTCAGCAGGGGGTGGATCCTCTTCGGATTCATCTCCTCCGAACATAGCTTCATGAGGCTCCACGGGTTGTAAGCCCGCATGAAACTCCTCCTGAGGTGCGTACCAATGCCGTTCTTGTGGATCATCCTCCATATCGTCTTCGAATGGTTCCACCTCTTCTAGGTCCTCTTCCTCATGCATAGAGCTATTGACTTATTCTTCATCATGAGGTTCCGTCTTCACCTCCTCCCAGTATGGTCCATCGGACACCTCAATGGGGTTAAGTGCACTCCCATGCGGTGGTGGACAAGTTCTTATGCGTGTTGTGCTCCTGATCACCGGCATCTATAAATAAGACATGAGAAACTTTATAGAAGGAAGAAATAACTCCAAAACTTCAGAAGCTATGGAGCAAGAGAGCAAAAGTGTTGATGTCCAAAAGAAGAGAAAAAGAGGGGCTGAAAATAGCACTTTGCGGTGGCTGAATTGACAAGTAAAGTGCAGCAGCAAGAAATTTTTGAAAACAATAGTTTAGAGGGGTGTTCCTATGTGTTTTAGAGTGTCCATTCTACCTAGGCTTGCGTTCTACGGTCAACGTGGCTCTGATACCAATCTGTGACACCCGGTTCAAAAAATAGAACCAAGAGAATGCATATGTGTGTCTAGGATGTTCATCACACATACACATGTAATCCACAAACTGAATTCAGAATATAACCACGAATAAATAGTGTTTAAGTACTTTATTACATCGACTCATTGTCTCACTTATGAATCTCTAACTTATTCTTGCAGCGGAAGACTCTAACGACAGCGGAAATATCTAAGCAGCAGGCTCCAACTTCAACTCCACAGACATGTTGACAGTAGTTCGCACGCCTAGTACTCCACATGGTCCTCGAAGTACTAATCTCCTGTAGCTGATGTATATGTGGTAATGCAAGGTTGAGTACATGTCGTACTCAGCAAGTGCGGGAAAAGTATGACATGTAGCTTACAACAAGGTAGGAAATAAAAAGGTTCATTGCAGCAAGCAAATTTTATTTCACAAACATGGTAAAAACAGCAACTATTTCTAGGTGAAATTTATCCCATCATAATCAAGTAATTCAACAACATTGTCTCATCATAATTCACCATTTATCATGCTTCAACCAACCAATAATATTTCTCAAGTTCATCTCATGCTCATAAATATTCATAACCATCTCATATTCATATAGCCAAAACGAAACTCATTATTATGACTCAAAAACAGTACCAAAAACAAATCCCAATGACCATACCATAACCATACCGAATAAACATCCTACGTTTTCCCTCTAATCATGGAAGTTGGCTAGGTGCTTGTGACCGGAAGCACGGCTATCATGATAGTTTTACACTCTCCAGAGGTGGCACCACTTTACCCACAAGTTCGTGATTTTGTCACCCGTCGGTGACTGCAGAACCTCCATTATACCAGTACACAACCTTCGGTGTATGGCCAAGAGATCACAAAATAGCCTTTACAAAGGGGCTACTAGATGTATGGACTCACTGAGGTTTCACCAGCAGGCTCAAATCACTATTCTTCCACCCACGGGCCCCCTCTTGTGCCATGCAGTTCCCAGGGCAGTCCTCCTCGACTCCCATCTCCGTGCCATCCACGGTCCATAACAAGCTAGCAACACACCTAATTAATCATCTAAGCCGCACCCATACTTGGCCTTGTGGTGGCACTGCTTTCCTGGCATATTCTCGCATGAACCGGTCCTTAGATCTACGGCAAGTACCACCATCTCATCCAGCAACATCCACGAACCAATATTGGCTAGATCTCCCCGATTCCATGCCCATTAACATCATCAAGATCTCATCATCATTATTCATATGAGTGCAGTAGCTAGACATGTTTTATTTCAGCTTCCCGTATCCCATGAATTAAGCGAAGCAAAAAGAAAAAACAACCATACCCGACTCATCAACTTCGCGGCAACAAGGATGGTTAACAAAACTAGTAAAACTCCTATAAAAGGGTGTCCCATCAAATTGACTCAAGCATACGAGTTTTTGCAAACAAAACAGTTTTGAAACATGAGATCAATATGATCAAGGGGCACTTGCCTTGCTCCCGTGGTTCTTGTTGTTCAAGCGTCTCGAAGTCTTGGTGCTGTAGTTCCTCGTAGATGGCCTCTTGAGCTTGTCCTTCTACTCACGATCACACACATACAAAATTCACAGCAATCAATCATCATGCACAAACTTTACTCAAGATGCAATGGAGTAGATGGATGCAAATCCTATGGTGCTGTTTTATTAAACCAGTTTGTACGTGATCTTGCATGTTTTAATGGGCTTTCTTGGGGTTTTATGATGAACAAGGGTGTAGATATCAAGTGTGGACGTGGTGATGATCTTGACTCAATATCTAGATCAATTCCACCATAAAAAATCGATCAAAACACGATCTGTCCACACGCAAAAGTTTCTGCTCGAAGGGGACAGAGAAAAACGGATGCGTAGAAACAGCGGCGACGTCATAAGATGGGTAATGAAGACCTACCTCACTTCCTTTTGGTGGCAGGGCCTTCCTCAAAGCAATGGCAGCAGCGGGGATTTTTTCTATGGAAGATTAGGGTAGGACAGATCGTCGGGCTTCTTTTCCAGCGACAGCGAGGCATGACGGGGCTCGACGGCGGCCAAATTCTGGCAAGGGGGGGAGGACTTGGCGACTTGGCAGCAAGGAAGGGGGCTTGGCAGCAGGGGGACGACAAAATAAGAGGGGTGCGGCCAGGGGGTGGGGGTTATATTTATAAGGGGGGCAAAGAGTCCTAGGGGTGGAAACAAAGAGTCCTAAAAGTATGGGACTCAACCAAAGAGTCCTAGGGGTGGAAACAAAGAGTCCTAGAGGTAGGGGACTCAACCAAAGAGTCCTAGGGGTGGGGGACAAAGAGTCCTAGAGGTGGGGGACTTAACCAAGGAGTCCTAAAGGTGGGGGACTTAACCAAAGAGTCCTAGAGGTGGGGAACTTCACCAAAGAGTACTAGAGGTGGGGGACTAGGGCTCCCCCCTCAAGGGCTACGGCCAAGGGGTCTCCCCCCTAATTTGGTGCGGCCAATTTGGGGGAAAATCCCCCCAAATGTTGGGAAATTCCCCCTAGGGGAATTTTGGGGAATTTGGGGAAAATCAGGGAAATTTGGGAAGAATTTGGGGAAGTGGGAAATTTGAGGAACTTGGGGAAAATTTGAGGTAATTTGGGAATGGCTCATTTCAGCTATCTTTTTCCATTCCTCACCATTTCTATGTCCCTTGTTCCATTTCTACATTCCCCTTTCCATTTCTATGTCCCATTCTCCATTTCTATGGTTCTTTTCTCCATTTCTATGGTTCTTTCTCCATTTCTATGGTTCTTTCTCAATTTCTATGGTTCCTTGTCCATTTCTATAGTTCTTTCTCCATTTCTAGGGTTCTTTATCCATTTCTACTTCTTTTACAATGCTTCTCTACATGAAAAATATATGCAATGCATGGTAATGAATTTAAGGGTGTTACAACACACCTTGGCCCAATGACCAAGCTTGCCAACTTTGTGGCAGGCGTCGTCTCGTGCCAGCTTCTGGTTGCCGACGACACCGCCCTGGGCGCCTCCGCGGTCGCCACCCCCGACACGTCCTTGCACCTTGGCCTAGGCACCTCCACACACCTTGCGTGGCTTGCCGCACTTGCGGCAGCATGTCAAGGTAGAGGACTCTCCCTTCTTCCCGTCACCCTAGCTGGCCTCCCACTGCTCCCGAGTGAGATGTAGCTTCCCGCCGATGGTGATAAGCCTCGACAGAGGTTGTGGTTCATCGCTGTCGACGACCTTGATGCGACCTATCTGATGAGAACATCACTCATATTGATACACACAACACTCCATTGAACATATAAGATGCAATCATTAGAGTTCACACTCAACAATTGAATTTAGAGGCGTGCTCATTCTTATATGTTTTCTTATATGTTTTTGAGAATAGATTGCTACCTAATGACTTAATTGTGATTAGGATCCATGGAGAGGTTCAAGTAGTACTTGGAGGAAGTCTTACGGGCTTGGAGGACCAGAGAATATGTCCAAAGAAGATAGAAGCCGAGCCCAACTCGAAATCGAGCCCATACAGACTCTATTTTAGACGTTCTACATATGCACGGAAAGGGGAAAGGATAATCTTCCCAATTCTGCTGGTCCCAATTCTGCTGGTCCCATGTCAAAATTTCTCTGGACTTGATGGCACTCATCAAAACAAAGTCGGGTTCAGAATCTGTCAGGGTGCTACGCCACCGTATTGGGCCATTGGGCCTTGTATCAAGTGCAAGTCCATTATTTTATGGTCTTAGGGTTCGGTCACGACCCCAACACCCCTTAGACACCCCCACCTATTTATACTCAATAGTAGCCACCACAAACAATTGGGTTTTGCTTAGATTAATCTGTTATACATAGTTTCGCCGTTCATCGGTTTGTTGAGACCCCAACTTAGGAATTCAGATTGCTTCTTCTTCGTTCTTGCTCGTGTTCTCGGTTGCACTTGCAGCCTTATTGACGAGGTCAATCATGTAAAGCATGGTTGATAACCAAAGGAGCGGTGGTGTAGTGATTGCAGGGGTTGTTTGTGTTCTTCTCGAGAGCCTTGGATCATCAACGTCGAGATCTCCATCAATCGACTTATCCGTTACCTATCGGAAGATCGGGCCACAACTCCTCATCAACTGGTATCAACTTCCAGGTTGCCCGTTAGGTAATTTCATCTATCCAATAGATTAGTTTTGTTTTCATACCTAGAGTCCACAAAAAAGCTACAAAAAACTTGTAGTTTAGTTGATCTGTTCATCACTTTGTCCAAACAGCCATTGAGCCTCTATAACTTTGTTTTTCATATTGTTTTTGTTGAGCTTGTGTCCGCGGTTGAGTCATATTGCTGGTTTAGAAAGTGTTTTTGGTTTTAGTTTGAGTTTTGCACACTCTTGATTCATCCTTTTGAATCACGTCATCACGTCTAGATTAGATTCATCTCT
Source organism: Neostapfia colusana (assembly GCA_030760725.1). Classification (NCBI taxonomy): domain Eukaryota; kingdom Viridiplantae; phylum Streptophyta; class Magnoliopsida; order Poales; family Poaceae; genus Neostapfia; species Neostapfia colusana. The sequence goes on along the minus strand of JASWHV010000012.1, from coordinate 6,232,804 downwards.
GTTCAGTTCATTATTTCGACCATATCTTGCTCATAAGAACTCAGATTTTGGTGTTCTTCTACTTTCTGGAAAGCTTGAGAAGTTATATACGACTTTCATATTCATGTGATTTCCAGGAAATACAGTTACCATGGTCAAAACTGTGTTAGATCTTAATCTGTTCTTCATCTAGAATTTCTGAACAGTCTGTATTTCGAGGACATTAAGGGTACCTAATTCTTCTTGGAAGATTGAGCAGAAAATCTATAACAGACCAACGAGATATCTTTAATTGGTGTGAATTGTGTTCTTCTTTTGCAGCACATTCTAAAAAAAGGCAACAAAAAGGCAAGTGCAAAACAAGATACAGAAGCCGCACAAAAAGGGAGAAAAATATATAAAAAAACAGAAGTGCTTGCATCCTTTGTGTCGTCTGGTTTTTTTACGTGTCTTGCTAGCTTGAACTACTAGGAACACATTTAGACCAGCAACTTTGACAAGTACTTTGGACACTTATTCAACTTTACTAGTTAATTTCATTATCGCCAAATCCTTGCTACGATATAAAGTTCCTTCCAAGATACACTTTTTCTCTTGAGTTGAGTTCATACACCTTTGCAATCATCCCATGCCTGATCAGTTCTTCACACCGACCACCATTTGCCACCTGCAGTGTTGGTAAGAACACTTGTAAGAACGTTGTAAGACACTTGAGAGTGTATGATTCTACTTCCACTTTGCCATTATCCTTTGTAGTTGATAGGGATAACATATTTTTATTGCCTTCTGTTTGCTACTAGCAATGTCAGGTAAAAGCAAGAATCATGATTTAATTGTTGAGATGATTGACGTGATGAAGATGACGATGGAACTGATCACTAAGAATCAAGCATCAACAATGGTCACATTGACAAATTTGGATCACACATCGACCGAGGCTTCACATGATATTCAGACAACCTCCACAATTCCTTCCACAAGAAGTAATTATATCTTTCCATCTCTTTCTTCTTTTGATGGTTTTGGTTACGATGAATATATTGCTTGGGACATAGAGATTGATAAAAATTTTATACAATGTCGTATGTGTGAAAGAAGAAAGCTTAGGAATGTTGCTAGTGGATTAATTGATTTTGCATTAACATGGTGGAAGAACTTAAGTGATTTAGAAAGACCTCGAACATGGAATGATATGAAAATTCTTATGCCAGAAAATTTTACTAATATATTTAATTTCAAAGATGAAATACATGAACTTGAGAAGAATTTTCTTGTTATACCTCCTCCTTTGCCTAACCTTTTGCAGGAACATGAACAAATCAATGTAGAAGATGCAAAAGAGAATGAGGTTTTCAACAACTCTTGTGAAACTTCGGATCTATTAACTCATAATGCACCTCAAATTACGGCTGAAAATGAAAATAAAGGTAACAAATATCACAGTACCCTTATTGAAGGTGAGAAGTTTTTGGATCTGAAATTTTCACCCAATCATGCTATTTTCAAGGAGCAACTAGTGACATCTTTTATTGATACATCATTGTCACATGTTAGTTTCCTACTGATCATTGCGCTATGAAAGAGTTGTGTGCTGATAATTCTATTATCCTGATGCAAAAACAAGTGAATGAACTTGAAATTTTATCACCCACTTGTGCTGAAATTATGCATTTGATTCCCGTTACTTGTGAAATTGATGAGCTGAAATTATTGTCTTCTCTAAATACTTTGGGTTATATTGAATTTGATACACTTTGTGATATGTGCATTGTAGAGAGAAGAATATTTTTAAAAACTGAATTACCCTTGTTGACAAGAAATACTTTTCATGCTATAGGCAACTATGAACATAGTGGTGTGTTTATGGTGCATAAAGTTTACATATGTTCAAATGAGAAAGCTCCTTTTGAGCTGCAACATCGTAAAGTAAATGGAAGCACTAACGCTAATAATGCCTTGTCAAGTTTTTCTAGTTCTTTTTTCTTGCAGCAGGGACAATATATAAAAGATAAGCATTGTTCTCTTCTGTTGTGGAATATGGACAGCGCTCATTCTATCCCCAAAGCAAGCCTCTTTACTGGACATATGAGCAAGCCGAGGACGGCTTGTCATCAAGAAGGGGAGAATGATGAGATCAAGCACATCATCATTGCACATACAAACATGCCACGATGTTTATTTGTTTGGAATCCTGGCTCAAGTGAACATGCACACTCATTTGATGGAGAACATCGAGATGATGCACTATATCATCCACCACCATGGCCTCCTCCTTTCATGCGCACAAGAGGAGTTGATGGCATTACACATTTAGACCCACACATGAGAGAATTTGAGTTTGAGTCAAGGACGACTCCCATTCAAGAGAGGGAGAATGATGAGGACATCACTCCTATAGACACACACAACACTCCATTGAACATACAAGATGCAATCATTAGAGTCCACACTCAACAATTGAATTTAGAGGTGAGCTCGTTCTTATATATTTTCTTATATGTTTTTGAGAATAGATTGGTACCTAATGACTTAACTGTGATTAGTGTGGCGGACCGGAATCCGCTCATCCAGGATCGCAAAGGGTGGTGCCGCACGATGCGACACCCGACAGCACACGTCATAAGAACACAATATATTACATGGGAAAAACAACTGAACTATACAAACAGGTACAAACTTCAGTTACAAACTATTGTCTATATTAAACAGCGGAAGTCTAAATTACACAACTCACGCCCGCCTATCTAGCAAAAGTTGGTTGCCCAGCCCTAGGGCAACCCACACTAGCTGCACGTTTCACATCAGCACGGCGTGTACGGCTCCCACTCAGCCGTAGTCCCCGACGAAGGGTAGCCCTCACCGGTGGACTCGTATCCCGAGTCCGTGGGTGGCTCCACACCTGAAAAAACACTTAAGCAGCAACCGTGAGCACGATGGCTCAACAAGACTTAACCGACTCACCTAAGCATGGAACTCTACATGAGGGATACAATGAACATAGGAGAGTAACAGTGCATCAATGGACACGCCTACAAGTTAATCCTTAATTCATCTTTTAGACACAAGTTACAGTTCGGGAATCTAAAATTTAGTAAGCAATATTTGGTGGCACACGTGTAGCAATAAAATTATATCATGACAGCAATATTGAAGCATAACATTTCATAAATTAACTACGTTACGACGCAGTGAACAAGCGGTACTCGTCACCGCGAGGGACGGCGAATCGACTCGATATACACCTGCAGGGAAACCCAAAGAGCACGTCACGTACGCCCACCCGTGGAGCTGCACAGCACGCTCACTCGATGTCGTACGGGACAACCTTTCACCCAACAGCCCAAACGTCGAACCGGTCGCACCGAAATGAGCAGGAGGTTCCCTACACGGAGCATCTCTCTATGCCCGTTAGCAGATTCCCACCTTGCTGCCCTCAGCCTACACCTATAAATCGATGCGTTATGCCTCAACGCCCGGAGGTTTAGGCTATATCGGTTTATCGGGGCCCATATATCTGATATGCCTTCGGTATGTTCAATACTTGTTCCGAAGGGCCGCACACGGATCGATCCTCAATCGACATGGACAGGGCTGCGCACACAAGACTTCCTCTTGCTGCGCCCTATCCCCTGCCTAGTCTCATTTTCATTACTAAAGTGATCTCACATCACTCGAACCAAACCCGTGTGTCCCAAACCTAACTCGCGAGTAGATTCCAACTACTCGACTTGTACCGAAGTCCTATAAATCATTAAGCATAGCCTGTCTACTCGAGGTCTTAGACACTACCCTCACTCCTATGGAAAAGTTCTGGTCATGCAAGTGGGGTTCCATTCGTCATACACCTAATGCACATACACACTTCACACTACGTATGTAAACAAAGTAAAATCTTAATAAAAGGCTTAATGCAAACCGGGGCTTGCCTTGTTGCTGCTGGTCAGGGGTTAAGTCTTCGTCTGGAAGGAGGAAGTCAAGTACTTCCGGAGTCTCCTCGCCTTCAGCGACTACACGTTAATGAAATACTACATGTCAATTTAAATGCAATATATATCTTAAATACATAATTACTAATAACTCTAGCTAACCCTCCCCTTTGGTTCTAAAATTTTTATGGTGGCTTGGTAGGGTCCTAACCAGAGTCTTCACCAAGTTTCATTTGAAACAAAGTTCATTTGAGCCTTGTACAAATAAAAGCCCATTTGGTCAATATTTGAGCCTCTAAGTAATTCCAGGGGTTTTCATGGCTCCCCCATTACTTTCTGGAAACTAGAATTTAAGGTGGTTCTAATGGAATTGGTTTCATGTCATTTGAAGCATTCTACTGAAAGTTATGCCCTAATTAAGATTTGAAAAATCTGAAAAATGTTTCTGTACATTTTCTATTTTCTCAGGGCAGTTCATTTAATCACCCCATTAGGGGGACTAAATGGACTTGGATGAGTCTGAAAATTTTAATGTGACTCAAGGATTTTCCAATGAACCTCTCAGCCAAATTTCAGAAGTTTTCATGAAGTAATTCTCCAGATAAAATTCCCAACAGTTTAAATTTTAGGGAATTAATTCTGGAAAACTATTAGGTTTCATAAGCTGAAATTGGTATTGATAGAAAGTACTCAAAATCCTGAGTTCAGCAAAATTTGGTTCACTGAATTTGGAGCTTCCTACACACAGTTATGAATTTCTAAAGTTTGAGTTGAAACTGGAATTGTTTTGCTATTGAAAAAGAACCTGGGCCCACGCTTTAAATCCCAGCCAGTGAAAACCGAGAACACACGGGCCACAGGGTTACCCCGCGCGCAGACACACGGGATCCCGAGCCATATCCGATCCGGTTTTAAACTCCCCTCACTGACCGGTGGGCCTGCCCCACCCTTCTTCTTCCTCCGAACCCTTCTTCCCTCACGCGCTGACCTCGCCGGACCGAGGTGGCGCCTCGCCGGCTGAGCGTTTCCGGCCGTCTCCCGGCCGGATGCTTGCCGCCTGGGGTTTTATGGGGCCGGGAAACTTGGTTTTGGGCTCGGTTCGGGCGCTAGGGGACCGGAACTGTGCCGGCGGCGTGCGGCGGTCTCGGGGGATGTTCAGCATCGTTGCCCGGTGGTTCTAGCCTGCCAACGAACCAGCCCATCCATTCTAGAGCACCAGTGGGTGCTAGGGAGGCACGGCAAGTACTCCCCTGCTCATGGCAACACCTCAAAAGGGGTTCTCACTGTGTGCCCGCTCCATGCCGCACGGTTGAGCTTGGAACGACATAAAATACCCCACCCCGCGTCAGTTTTCTAGCTAGGGTTGTGAAGGGAAATCGACCGCTAGCCAATCTAGTTCACGTGTGCATGGTCTGGTGGCCTACGAACGAAGATTACGGACGAATTCGACAGATTCTCACCTGGAGGTCCGAGTGTATGCGCCTGGAGAAAAACGTCAAATTGACGCTCGATGGTCCACCGTTGGGGCTGTGACTTGGTCAGGAGCAGCGTGACTATCCGTCTCAGAGTGGCCTCACTCGGCCGTGGAAGCCTTTGGTCCAAGCTGCCCACGGTGAGCCGGTGTCGGCCGTTTTTCTCAGTTACCGCCGATAGTTGCCGAGCTAGGTTTCGGTGGCGAAAACTCGACTGTCTTTGGGCTGAGGAGGTAGACGACGAGTAGCTGGTGTTGTTTTTGGCTAGGAGAGGCGCTGCACGCGAAGGCTCGGCCGAATCTTGATGGAAGTCGATCGGCGGCCGTCGGGTTGGTTCAGCGCGAGGCGACGTGGGCAGTGACGATCTTCACGTGGCTGTGCGCGTTATCATCGCTTCAGTCGGTCTCCCACGGCGCGCTCGGCTTGTGCGGTGTCCCTCCCACTCGGGCGTGGGAGCAGGAGCTGGCGCGCTGTGCTCGATCGGCGTCGGTGAGAAACAGGCAGCTCTCGGTTGGAGAACAGTCCTCCCACTGACCTGTGGGCCCAACCTTCCCCCTAATCCTCTTTTCCCCATTTCTTCTGTAAATATCCCAGCTACTAAACATTGAATGAGAGACTTAGCCCCCATGTATTGGTTTGAATTTGAGTTCTCAAATTTAAACTTTGTTGGGTTAAATTTGCTTCATGTTTAAACTGAAATTCAAATTCAGTTTTGAATTATTGCAAATTTAGCTTCCGACAAGATGAGCCCGAAATGGGGATGAAAATTGGTGGGCTAACTCAGAAAAATGTGCTGAGTTTGAATTTGAAGCTAACTTTTGAATTTAAGTGATAAAAGTTGCTGCAATTTGAATTTACATTCAAATTGGCATCTTTTTCAATTGCCTCCCAATTTTGCCTCAAAAAGTGTTGGGTTTGCATGAAACTTGGCTTGAATCTTCCCAAGACTTTTCAAGTCCTAGGGGTGAGCTCAACCTCTTGATGGAGGTTACTTGCTCTTCACAATTTTTCACAAGCTATCCACAACAAAAACTGTGGTGTTGTGAGGTGATGAAAAGTTTTTGCATGTCCCTTTTTCTTGGGCTTTTACATCCCCCCCATAAAAGAATCTCGTCCCGAGATTATAAAAGAAGAGATAGCGATGTAATAGGGACTTACCCGTGCTGAGATGCCATGAACTCCAGGTATTTGAGCGAAGGAATTCGTCGCTCTCCCACGTCGCTTCTTCGGCGGTGTGGTTGCTCCAGAGTATTTTGTAGAACCACAATGTCCTGCTATGCGTGGTTCGGGCTTTCTCATCAATAATCTCCACCGGATATTCCTCATACATCAAATCCGGTTGCAGCTCGCCGATGTCTTCGGTAGGAACAGCAGTGGTATGCTTCAGACATTTTCTCAGTTGTGAAACATGGAAAACGTCATGGACACCAGCAAGAGATGCCGGTAGCTCAAGTCTATACGCCGCTGGTCCACACTTCTCGGTGATAGCATAGGGCCCAATGAAACGGGGAGCGAGCTTCCCCTTCACACCGAACCGGTGCACGCCCTTCATCGGAGACACGCGGAGGTACACATGTTCACCGACGTCAAAGTGCAACGGTCTACGCCTCTTATCAGCGTAGCTCTTCTGCCGGGATTGAGTGGCCTTCAAGTTGGCTTGAATCGTCCGAACACGCTCTTCGGCGTCGTTCACCACATCAACCCTGAATGTGACCCTTTCACCGGTCTCGCACCAGTTTAATGGGGTGCGGCATTTGCGACCGTAAAGAGCTTCGTAGGGTGCCATCTTGATACTCGCCTGATAGCTGTTGTTGTACGAGAATTCCGCCAATGGTAGGTGATCATCCCAGTTCCTACCATGGTGGATGGCACATGCTCTCAACGTCTTCTAATACTTGGTTCACCCTTTCTGTTTGCCCATCGATTTGAGGGTGATAGGCGGAGCTCCTAATCAGCTTGGTACCCAATGCAGCGTGTAGCTGCTCCCAAAAGCGAGATACAAACAAGGCACATCGGTCTGAGACTATGGTCTTGGGTACCCCATATAAGCATAGAATCTTCGCTATGTACAGCTCCGCATATTTGCCGGCATTGTAAAGTGTATTCACCGGGATGAAGTGAGCCATCTTGGTTAACCGATCGACGATTACCCAGATGGAATCATGTTTGTTGGAAGTTAGGGGCAATCCCACAATGAAATCCATGCTCACATCTTCCCATTTCCATGCCGGGATCTTCAGGGGTTGCAGCAGCCCTGATTTCTTCATATGATCAGCTTTCACTCGTCTACACGTATCGCACTCAGATACGTACTTCGCTACTTCCCGCTTCATCCGTGTCCACCAAAATTTCTTTTTCAAATCTTGGTACATTTTGTTGCTGCCCGGATGAATGGAGTATTGAGACAAGTGAGCTTCATCGAGGATCTTTTTCCTCAACTCCATATCCCAGGGTACGACTATGCGGTCATTGAACAATAGCATCCCCTCATCATCCTTCCGGAAACATTTGATCTCCCCGTTGTCTATCCGTCTCCGGAGATGTGCCATGCCTTTATCAGTCTTCTGAGCTGCAATGATGTCCTCCCTAATAGTAGGGATGAGGGCAAGGTTGTAAAGCGACCCATAAGGAACCAAGTATAAATTTGGCTCTTCCTCCTCCACCGGTGTAATGGTGAGGTGATGGACATGTGATTTCCGACTCAGCGCGTCGGCAACCACATTCGCCTTGCCGGGGTGGTAATGAATCTCAATTTCATAATCTTTGATCAGTTCTAACCACCTCCTTTGCCTCATGTTCTGCTCCTTCTGGGGGAAAATGTATTTCAAGCTCTTGTGGTCGGTGTAGAGATGCACTAGATTCCCCATTAGATAGTGCCTCCACATTTTTAGCGCCAACACCATGGCAGCAAGCTCAAGATCATGAGTGGGATAATGCTGCTCATGGTTCCGAAGTTGGCGTGAGCCATATGCGACCACATGTCCTTCCTGCATCAACACGCAGCCGAGTCCTATACCGGACGCGTCACAATACACGTCAAAGGGCTTGGTTGTATCCGGTTGAGCTAAGACCGGGGCTGTTGTGAGATGCTTCACCAATGCTTGGAATGCTCCTTCACACGCCGTGTTCCAAACATATTTCGTTCCCTTCTTCAGCAATTCTGTCATCGGCTTAGCGAGCTTGGAGAAGCTTGGAATGAATCTCCGATAGTATCCCGCTAACCCGAGGAAGCTTCTGACTTCATGAACTGACGTGGGAGCTTTCCATTTCAGCACTTGCTCTATTTTGCTTGGGTCAACCACAATGCCTTCGGCGGAGATAATATGTCCCAAGAATGGCACTTGGCTGATCCAAAACTCGCATTTGCTGAACTTGGCGTAGAACTTGTGGTCTCGTAATCGTTGAAGAACGATCCTCAAGTGTTCGGCATGTTCGGCTTCTGTCTTGGAGTAAACCAAGATATCATCGATGAACACTACCACGAACTTGTCCAGCTCCGGCATGAACACTGAGTTCATGAGATACATTAAATGGGCCGGAGCATTCGTGAGACCAAAAGACATGACGAGATATTTATATAATCCATATCTCGTCGAAAAGGCCGTCTTTGGGATATCCTCTGCCCGGATCTTTATCTGATGATATCCAGAGCGAAGGTCCATCTTGGAGAACACACTTGCACCCCCAAGTTGATCAAACAATGTGTCGATGCGGGGCAATGGGTACTTATTCTTTATGGTGACGGCGTTGAGCGGCCAGTAGTCCACACACAGCCTCAAGGTTTCATCCTTTTTCTTCACGAACAGCGCCGAGCATCCCCAAGGCGAGGAACTCGGTCTAACGAAACCCTTGCTCAACAGATCATTGAGCTGTTCTTTCAGTTCAGCCAGCTCATTCGGAGCCATTTTATAGGGTCTCCGTGATATGGGCGTAGTCCCGGGTGCAAGTTCAATCTTGAACTCGACATCCCGCTCAGGTGGCATGCCCGGAAGATCATCCGGGAACACGTCGGGGTACTCCCGAACTACGGGGATGTCCTCTAACTTGAGAGCTTCAGTATTATTAATCGCTGAAACCTCCCGTACTGGATTATCTAATAAGAGGGACTGCGGACGGTGTAGTGGGGAGTTGAGGTGAACCGTCCGTGTTAAAATTTCCAGGACAGCGCCATGGTAGCTTAGCCATGACATTCCCAAGATTGCATCAATCTTCTGCCCCTCAAGGATAATCATAGTGGTGGGATATATATCTTCCCACCTAAGCACAGTGGTGCTTTCGGAACCATCATAATTGCTGAAATCTTTCTCCCGGTGAGCAGATCATATAAGAACACTCGGTTGGAAAGGCTCCCAGCTGATGCTTAACCACATATGATGCACTTATGAAGTTGTGGGTTGCACCAGAATCAAAAAGTATGATGATGGCTTGATAGTTGAGAGTGAACGTACCCGCCAGAACGTTGTCTCCCTCCGGGGCATCCTCATTGTCGAGGTGGCGAACGCCTCCAGTCCGCTGACCAACCTTCTTGACCGGAGGTCGGCCTCGAGCACTGCCCTGAAACTGGGCTTGCCCGCTGCTCTGCTGCCCCTGGGGACAGTCCTTCGCGAAATGGCCCGCTTGGCCACACGTGAAGCAAGTGAAACGGGGCGGTCCCCCGCTGATCGGTGGACGGAAACCCGGGGGCGCGTTGTGGCGGTGGAAACGCCCGGGGTGCCGTCTTCTGCTGCTGCTGTCTCAGTGGTGGCATCGGCGGTCGGAACGGAGGTGACTGAAAGGATCGTCCCCCGAACCGTTGAGGTCGCGCCGGTGGGTGCCACTGCTGCCCGGATGGTGTCTGATACACTATGCGGTACTTCTGGGGAGCGCCACCCCCACTGCTAGGTGGAGCGCTGTGCTTCCTCTGCTCAGCTGCCAACTCCCGCTGAGCGTCCTCTTGCATAATCGCGGCATTGACTAGGTCGTTGAAGGTGCCGTGATTCCACTGAACGAGATGTGTCTTCATCTCGGGGTGTAACCCCCGATAGAAATGTTCCCGCTTCTTCTCTTCAGTGGAGATGTAGTTTGACGCATATTGCGCCAGATGGTTGAAGGCACGGGAGTAGTCATGGGCACTCCTCCCGCCCTGCTTCAGTTCCAAAAATTCTTGGAACTTCCTCTTCATTATCCCGGGAGGGATGTGGTAGGCGTGGAACGCCTCCCAGAACTGTTCCCACTCCACGGCATGGGCAGCCGGACGTGAGGCGACATAGTTCGCCCACCACACACCAGCGGCACCGTGAAGCTGCTGCACCGTGAACAGTGTCTTTTGCCGCTCCGTGCATTGGATCAGCCCGAACTTGGACTCGATTGTCCGCAGCCAGTTGTCGGCCTCCAGTGATTCTTCAGCTTCTGTGAACACTGGAGGGTGCGTACTCATGAAGTCCGAGTACGACACCTCACGGGGCTCACGAGGCCCTCTGTCTTGACGCCCCCCCCCCCCCCCGCCTGGGACGTATTCTGCACGATCGTGCGGAGCAGGTCGGTCTGCTCCTCACGACCACCAACCAGTGCCGCTATCACATCCGCTAGAGTAAGCGGAGGCGGCGGTGGTGGCTGCTGCTGCGGGGTGCTGTCGTAGGGCGGTGGCTGGGAGTCATCACCTCCCTGTTGGCTAGAGCCACCAACCTCGTGCGTGGTCCTAGTGCGCACCATCTGCAACCATACGACAATGAACATCAGTCCCGCAACATATTTCAATGCAGTCAATTGAAATAGGCGTAAAAACATAATGACAATACCACATGCGATACATCTCGTATGTAGATAATGTAATAACTTTGCACAAGATACACCATTACCAGACCAAATACAAGCTAGTTTAATCCAACTTGATGAACCTCCTCTTTGGAAGCTCACCACAACTAGGTTTGGTCACTACGAGATAATACTATCGCTTTGTCATCACGTAAACCACCCTTTTATCTTCAATACGACACAAACATGGTCTCTAGTAAAAGAAGCTTGAGTGAGACCTATACTCAAATCTTTCACTAGTTGAAGATAACCTCTCATGAGTATGTTCTGCCCCATTGGAAGTACTCAAACCCCCTCTAGAGTGCAACAATCTCTCACATGAGTTCAACTATCCTTCCTCTGTCAGAATGACCAGTTTCTACGTATCCAAGATTTTGATCTGGTTCTAGGCATTTTCATGACTCAAGCTGAATACCAAAGTTAAAGTTAACTTCAGTATCTTTCCAACGAGTACTTATTTTCCCTCAGATCAGCTCTGTTAACAAAATTATGGTAATTCAAATCAGCAGAATTTCTGGAAGAATTTTAACAGCACCTCCCATGGGAAGTTGCTGTTTTCCACTCTGGTTTCCACTGAAATCTGTGCTGAAATTTCAGAAACTTTGAATTGCAAAGATGTAACAAATCTTCTACCCTTTCTAAATATGTATCATATGACAATTTTAGATTTTTCTACTAGGAGTTATGTTTGAAAAACAGAACAGTCCAGAGAGTGTTTAACTCTGCCCTGATTCTGGACAGTTTACATTTCTCTAGGATTCAAGCCATCTTAAGGTGTGTTTCAGCTCTGGAAGTCTACAAAAAAGTTGTAGAGTACTTAAATACCTTTCCAGAACTATACCACACCTCCCTGGGCTAAAAGACCTGTGAGTTATGCCCTGTTGAAGATCAGCAAACTTGCTGCCCAAAACAGAGCACTCTGTTTTTCAGTCTTTGAGAACTACACTCATCACCCTCCAATTTTTCTACCCAACCAGGGTCCTAAATGTTGAACCTAGTGATTTTAATTCCTTGTTATCATTATTTTTCATGCATATGCCTATGATATCTCGGTACTACGTTCCTCACAAAAGAAAATCCTAACCGGATTATACCGGCATATATGTCTCAAGTGTGGCACTAAACGGTCTCTCGCACACGTTTACTACACGGATACATACGTGGTTAGTACCTGCAAAAGACCACACAATATTGATGCACTCAAAGGTTGTTTCATTTCAGACAGTTCCATATTTAAAAGTAAATACAAACGCCCGTATCATTGCCATACGGCCGTCCTTGAGTTAGGTCACGTCTCAAGGTACGTGATCGTGTTTCAACACCATACGATGGGGAACCCGAGTATGTCATGAACGGGTCGTCACGGTTGGGAATGTTATCAACCCAACAGATACCACCTATTGCCCTGCAGGGCACGCCGATGGCAAGCGCTGCGTATGTCCTCCTGGGCTATTTCCAGACGAACACACTCTCGCGTTACCGACAACGCAATGGGGTCTCCACTTACTTGCCTAATGCACGCTAGGGATCAGCGTTTCATATGAACTCAGGAACATGAAGAGTCCAAGAGTTTCATATTGACGTCTCACACCAAGCTGTGAGACCTATCCCTGAACCACATTCCTCGTCAGGGGAGCTAACCGAAATTGAACCGCTTTCGGTGGCGTTCCTTACCATTCTTACCAGAGCGTATGTGCGTCGTTACATAATCAAAATTCAGAATTATAACACATAGGTTAGTCTTTGTCACTTTAAGTAACTATGCTAATATAGTCCTTACTTGGGCAAACTACCGGATCCTCAACGTAAACCTATGTTTTCCCATAATACAGTCCTTAAGTACTGTGCTATCCCCAATGCAGCTCTGATACCAGGCTGTGGCGGACCGGAATCCGCTCATCCAGGATCGCAAAGGGTGGTGCCGCACGATGCGACACCCGACAGCACACGTCATAAGAACACAATATATTACATGGGAAAAGCAACTGAACTGTACAAACAGGTACAAACTTCAGTTACAAACTATTGTTTATATTACACAGCGGAAGTCTAAATTACACAACTCACGCCCGCATATCTAGCAAAAGTTGGTTGCCCAGCCCTAGGGCAACCCACACTAGCTGCACGTTTCAGCTCAGCACGGCATGTACGGCTCCCACTCAGCCGTAGTCCCCGACGGAGGGTAGCCCTCGCCGGTGGACTCGTATCCTGAGTCCGTGGGTGGCTCCTCACCTGAAAAACACTTAAGCAGCAACCGTGAGCACGATGGCTCAACAAGACTTAACCGACTCACCTAAGCATGGAACTCTACATGAGGGATACAATGAACATAGGAGAGTAATAATGCGTCAATGGACATGCCTACAAGTTCATCCTTAATTCATCTTTTAGCCACAAGTTACAGTTCAGGAATCTGAAATTTAGTAAGCAATATTTGGTGGCACACGTGTAGCAATACAATTATATCATGACATCAATATTGAAGCATAACATTTCATACATTAACTACGTTACGACGCAGTGAACAAGCGGTACTCGTCACCACGAGGGACGGCGAATCGACTCGATATACACCTGCAGGGAAACCCAAAGAGCACGTAACGTACGCCCACCCGTGGAGCTGCACAGCACGCTCACTCGATGTCGTACGGGACAACATTTCACCCAACAGCCCAAACGTCGAACCGGTCGCACCGAAACGAGCAGGAGGTTCCCTACACGGAGCATCTCTCTATGCCTGTTAGCAGATTCCCACCTTGCTGCCCTCAGCCTACACCTATAAATCGGTGCGTTATGCCTCGACGCCCGGAGGTTTAGGCTACATTGGTTTATCGGGGCCCATATATCCGATATGCCTTCGGTACGTTCAATACTTGTTCAGCAGGGCCTCACACGGATCGGTCCTCAATCGACACGGACAGGGCTGCACACACAAGACTTCCTCTTGCTGCGCCCTAGCCCCTGCCTAGTCTCATTTTCATTACTAAAGTGATCTCACATCACTCGAACCAAACCCGTGTGTCCCAAACCTAACTCACGAGTAGATTCTAACTACTCGACTTGTACCGAAGTCCTATGAATCATTAAGCATAGCCTGTCTACTCGAGGTCTTAGACACTGCCCTCACTCTTATGGAAAAGTTCTGGTCATGCAAGTGGGGTTCCATTCATCATACACCTAATGCACATACACACTTCACACTACGTATGTAAACAAAGTAAAAACTTTATAAAAGGCTTAATGCAAACTGGGGCTTGCCTTGTTGCTGCTGGTCAGGGGTTAAGTCTTCGTCCGGAAGGAGGAAGTCAAGTACTTCCGGAGTCTCCTCACCTTCAGCGACTACACGTTAATGAAATACTACATGTCAATTTAAATGCAATGTATAACTTAAATACATAATTACTAATAACTCTAGCTAACCCTCCCCTTTGGTTCTAAAATTTTAATGGTGGCTTGGTAGGGTCCTAACCAGAGTCTTGACCAAGTTTCATTTGAAACAAAGTTCATTTGAGCCTTGTACAAATAAAAGCCCATTTGGTCAATATTTGAGCCTCTAAGTAATTCCAGGGGTTTTCATGGCTCCACCCATTACTTTCTGGAAACTAGAATTTAAGGTGGTTCTAATGGAATTGGTTTCATGTAATTTTAAGCATTCTACTGAAAGTTATGCCCTAATTAAGATTTGAAAAATCTGAAAAATGTTTCTGTACATTTTTCTATTTTCTCAGGGCAGTTTACTTAATCACCCCATTAGGGGGACTAAATGAATTGGATGAGTCTGAAAATTTTACTGTGACTCAAGGATTTTCCAATGAACCTCTCAGCCCAATTTCCGAATTTTTCATGAAGTATTTCTCCAGATAAAATTCCCAACAGTTTAAATTTTAGGGAATTAATTCTGGAAAACTATTAGGTTTCATAAGCTGAAATTGGTATTGCTAGAAAGTACTCAAAATCATGAGTTCAGCAAAATTTGGTTCACTGAATTTGGAGCTTCCTACACACAGTTATGAATTTCTAAAGTTTGAGTTGAAACTGGAATTGTTTTGCTATTGAAAAAGAACCTGGGCCCACGCTTTAAATCCCAGCCAGTGAAAACCGAGAACACACGGGCCACAGGGTTACCCCGCACGCAGCCACACGGGATCCCGAGCCATATCCGATCCAGTTTTAAACTCCCCTCACTGACCGGTGGGCCTGCCCCACCCTTCTTCTTCCTCCGAACCCTTCTTCCCGCGCGCGCGCTGACCTTGCTGGACCGAGGTGGCGCCTCGCCGGCTGAGCGTTTCCGGCCGGAGGCTCGCCGCCTTGGGTTTTATGGGGCCGGGAAACTTGGTTGTGGGCTCGGTTCGGGCGCTAGGGGACCGGAACTGTGACGGCGGCGTGCGGCGGTCTCGGGGGATGTTCGGCATCGTTGCCCGGTGGTTCTAGCCTGCCAACGACCCAGCCCATCCGTTCTAGAGCACCAGTTGGTGCTAGGGAGGCACGGCAAGTACTCCCCTGCTCATGGCAACACCTCAAAAGGGGTTCTCACCGTGCGCCCGCTCCATGCCGCACGGTTGAGCTTGGAACGACATAAAATACCCCACCCCGTCAGTTTTCTAGCTAGGGTTGTGAAGGGAAATCGACCGCTAGCCAATCTAGTTCACGTGTGCACGGTCTGGTGGCCTACGAACGAAGATTACGGACGAATTCGACAGATTCTCACCTGGAGGTCCGAGTGTATGCGCCTGGAGAAAAACGTCAAATTGACGCTCGATGGTCCACCGTTGGGGCTGTGACTTGGTCAGGAGCAGCATGACTATCCGGCGCGTCTCAGAGTGGCCTCGCTCGGCCGTGGAAGCCTTTGGTCCGAGCTGCCCACGGTGATCCGGTGTTGGCCGTTTTTCTCAGTTACTGCCGATAGTTGCCGAGCTAGGTTTCGGTGGCGAAAACTCGACTGTCTTCGGGCTGAGGAGGTAGAGGACGAGTAGCTGGTGTTGTTTTTGGCTAGGAGAGGCGCTGCACGCGAAGGCTCGGCCGAATTCTTGATGGAAGTCGACCGGCGGCCGTCGGGTTGGTTCAGCGCGAGGCGACGTGGGCAGTGACGATCTTCACGTGGCTGTGCGCGTTATCATCGCTTCAGTCGGTCTCCCACGGCGCGCTCGGCTTGTGCGGTGTCCCTCCCACTCGGGCGCGGGAGCAGGAGCTGGCGCGCTGTGCTCGATCGGCGTCGGTGAGAAACAGGCAGCTCTCGGTTGGAGAACAGTCCTCCCACTGACCTGTGGGCCCAACCTTCCCCCTGATCCTCTTTTCCCCATTTCTTCTGTAAATATCCCAGATACGAAACATTGAATGAGAGACTTAGCCCCCAAGTATTTGTTTGCATTTGAGTTCTCAAATTTAAACTTTGTTGGGTTAAATTTGCTTCATGTTTAAACTGAAATTCAAATTCAGTTTTGAATTATTGCAAATTTAGCTCCCGACAAGATGAACTCCAATGGGATGAAAATTGGTGGGCTAACTTAGAAAAATGTGATGAGTTTGAATATGAAGCTAACTTTTGAATTTAAGTGGTAAAAGTTGCTGCAATTTGAATTTACATTCAAATTGGCCTCTTTTTCAATTGCCTCCCAATTTTGCCTCAAAAAGTGTTGGGTTTGCATGAAACTTGGCTTGAATCTTCCCAAGACTTTTCAAGTCCTAGGGTTGAGCTCAACCTCTCATGTTCATGTGTAGAAATCCTACTTTGTGAAAGTGAAGGCTTTCCCCTCTAATCACTCTTTTGATGGAGGTTACTTGCTCTTCACAATTTTTCACAAACTATCCACAACAAAAACTGTGGTGCTGTGAGGTGATGAAAAGTTTTTGAAAGTCTCTTTTTCTTGGGCTTTTACAATTAGGATCCATGGAGAGGTTCAAAGAGTACTGGAGGAAGGCTTACGGGCTTGCAGGACCATCGAATATGTCCAAAGAAGATAGAAGCCGAGCCCAACTCGGAATCGGATCCAACTCGGAACCCAGGAGCAATTCGTGCTAAAAGGAACGCCCAGGACGCATACAGACTCCATTTTGGACGTTCTACATATGCACGGAAAGGGGAAAGGATAATCTTTCCGAAGCTGCTGGTCCCATGTCAAAATTCTTCCAGACTCGACGAAAATCGTTGAAACAAAGTTGAGTTCAGCATCTGTCAGGGTGTTGTGCCACCGTATTGGCCATTGGGCCTTGTATCAAGTAGAAGTCCATTATTTTCGTGTCTTAGGGTTAGGTCACGACCCCAACACCCCTTAGACGTCCTCCCACCTATTTATGCTCAATAGTAGCCACCACAAGCAATTGGGTTTTGCTTAGATTAATGTGTTATCACTACGTGAGAAAGGCTCATTCGAGACGCGTCCGCATGAAGAACGGAGACGCACAGACTGCGCATCTCAGTCTTCGCGTTTCGCATTACAGAGTCATCGGAGACGAGATTTTCGGCACATTGCGGATTAGTACACATGGGAGACAAGATTTAAGACATCGCATCTCCTTTTTATAAGAAATTTGAGATGGGCGTTAAGGTGGCTGATCTTCTTTTTGTAAGAAATCCGAGACGAGCTTTAAGGCTGCCCGTCTCCTTTATGTAAAAGATCCGAGACGCGCGTTAAGGCTGCCCGTCTCCTTTTTGTAAGATATCCGAGATGGTCTTTATGTTAGCTCGTCGCGTATTTGACGACTAATCCGAGACGAGGTTTTAGGCTGCTCGTCTCCTTTTTGTAAGAAATAGGAGACTAATAGGAGACGTATCCGAGATGCTCTTTAAGTCTACCCATCTCCCTTATGTAACAAATCTGAAATGTTCTTTATGTTAGCTCATCGCAGATTTAACTACCGGCTGGGTCACTGTGGCACTAATAGGAGACGCACTCTATTAAACGTTAGTCTCCTATTAGATGCCCCCCTGTTTATCCTGGTTGCCGGCTGCATCCTGGAGCTAGCCAGGATTTGGCAGCCGCATTGCAGGGGTCAGCAACATACACATACAAAAACATATGTATAAGCCAAATGGAGATCACACATCAAATTATATTGACCAATAAAATATTAACAAAGTATATATCGTGGTTGCCAAGTAACTATTACCCAAAGAATGCCCCCTGTTCATCCTGCTTACCAAGTAACGATTACACAAAGAATGCCCCCTGTCCATCATGCTTACCAAGTAACTAATTACACAAATTATAACTGTCATCTAATCCTATATATTGTAATAAAATTCTCCCTTTGGGTTAATGATTTCCGAAAAGATGAATTTTCATAGCCTCTCTCTAATGTGCTCAAGGCTAGAGAAATGGCCAGAACCGGCTGCGTTCCTGAAGGCAGTTTCGTAGTCCCGTTGAGGAGTCTGCTGTTGGGCCTCTTCAATCTGTTGCTGATGCTCCGACTGAAACATCTTCAAATTCAATACATTCACCGAAATCCTATAAACCATTATCAAATTTCAGTCACATTTGCACAAACAGTCACATAAGGGAGCAAATATCGTTCAACTTAATTCAATGAGTGTAACACCCGAATGGTGCAATCACGTGACCCAAACCCTCACCCCTCTTCTTTTCCCCGCTGCCCCAAGGCCAGCCGACACTCTCCTTCCCCGAGCAACCGCAGCCCTCCTCTCTCTCTCCCTCTATTATCGCATGTGGCGAAAACGGTTCGGACACACCCAATTCTCGCGCCCTCTCCGCCAACCGGCGCCGCAGCAACCGCCGCCTCCTCCCCACCTATAAGTACAGCCCGACCCCCGGCCATTTCCCCCACAAAAACCGCTCAGTTCTCTCCCGATTGGAAAAACCACCCATTTCCCAAATCTTCGAAAACACACTCGAATTCTCGCTTCCGAGATCCCCTGTGTCGTCCTGAGGACACCAGGAGTGATTCCCGACGAAAAACAACCGAGGTCGACGCCTGGAGATCGATCCCGAAGAAGATCACCGGAGTTTGCTCTCGGTCGCCGTCGATCCCACCTTTCCGGCCGAATTCGATCTCCAAAACTCCCCTAGGTGAGTTCCCCACCCTCTCCTCTTTCATCCCGTGCAATTAGATTAAGAATTGGTGGAGAAATCGTGAAATCCGAAAGTTTCCGGCCACCGCCGCCGCTCGCGGGCGATCGCGCGGCCGCCGAGGAGAAAGGGTTAGGGCGACGTGGCCGCCTCTGGTACGCCGGATCTGAGCCAACGGCTCAGATTAAAACCAGCGTACCGGTTCGGTTATTTTAAATCTGGGCCGTTGATCTCAGATCCGATGGCCCACATTCAATCTAGTTATAACCGTTGGAAATTTAACAGAGGGACCCCTGGGGATTTAAACAAATAGGGAATAGCCCCGGGTTCTTACAGAATCAACCCTGAGTTCATAGAAAATTGGAAAATTACTTTGGAATAGCCAAATAGCCCCTGTACTTTTTAGAAATTGGTAAAACAGTTAGGAAAATTCAATATGAACCCTAGACAGTTTGAAATTGTTACAGATTAGTCCAAAACAGTTTTAAAAGTTTGTTTTAATCCTGTAATTAATCAAATAAGACTAAATGAATTCTGGAAAATGGTAGAAATTTATTTTTAGCACTGTTAAAACATTCTGAACAGAATAAAAATTCTGAATTTAAATATAACAGTTTACAAATGCTGATATTATATATATAGTGACAATTAACTTGGAAAAATCAAAGTAAAAATTATATATATTCCAGAAAATTTTGGAAATTTATTTAAAAGGTGTAAAATTATTCTGTTATCATCTTTTTGTACATATATAATTTCTGTGATCCAGAATAATTATTTAAATGATTAAAAATGTATTTTTAAGCATTAAATAAATACTGAAAAATAGATAAAAAAATAATATATATTAAATAAAAATTTTGGAAACTGTTCTAAATGCTTAAATAGGTTCTGAAGTGCAGAAAATTAGAAATATGAGTTCTGAAAATCATTATAATAATAATTTAAATGATTTTCTAGGATTTAATTAATTACAACAATTAACATAAAAAGCTATAAAACTCTAAAACTTATTCAAATCATCCCACAAACTGAAAATGAATGTTTAGCTGTGGCGATAGTAAAGTAGAAGGAATATAAGTAACCAATTGAAATTTATTTTCATTCTAACTCACATAAAATGACAAGAAAACAATAGTTGCATGTGTGTAACTAAACCTATGTGATTGAAATGCTGTGATATGATTCTTATGGCATGTTTGTCACTGTTTTGTGGGTACAAATGCATGGATAGAACCAACTCAAGAACTATTCCATAACCTTCAAGATCAAGAGTTTGAAATAAATCCCACTTCACTCAAAGGCAAGTGTTCCTTGATCACTTTGTTCCTATTCTAGGATGAATAGTTAGATTACTTGCATGATGTCTTTAATATGAAGCCCAGTGTAGGATGTTTCCCTAGTTTCATTGCTTTATCTTTCCTTGCAAAACCATGGAGGGAATTAGATAGGATTTGATGGTTATCATTTTATGTGCTTAGCCATGCTTAGAACTTTAGAGATGATTGAAATGTAGTTGATACTAGTCTTATGGATTATGTGAAAGACACAAGTGTATGTGTCATGTGGTTATGAATCTAGACAGGCTGGTTGTTTGGTTGGTGCTTCGTGCACGAGACTCGGGAATGAGTTAGTTCCTGTCTTAGATTCTATGGACCGGTTCATGGAACAGTTAACCCGGCTTTACAGTGCCACCACAAGACTGAGATGGGGCAGCTTGGCCAATTAATTAGGAGTTTACCGGTATAGTATGAGTGATTGGATGGTGCGGGGAATGGGAGTCCATTTTTGACAGCCCTGGGAACTGCAAGGCTCAAGAGGGGGCTTCTGTAGGGGAGGGTTACTCCCAGGAACTACAGCGGTGAAACCTCAGTGGGCTTATACTTGCCGGTAGACCCTTTGTAAAGGCCATGTAGTGATCTCCTGATCGCACACCAAAGGAAGTGTGTAATGTGGCTTGCAACCACGGATATCAGGGAGGTTTCTTAGTCCACCTGGCAACAGGGGATGAAATCACTACTTGTGGGTAAAGTGGTACAATCTCTGCAGAGAACCAAACTGTCATGACAGCCGTGCTCACGGTCAAGAGCGGCTTGGACTTGTCCATGATTAGAGAAACATGGATGTGAGTCAAAAGAGGTTGTTGGGTGGTGTAACCTAACATTAATGACTTAATTATGATGATGGTGGGATTAACACTTAGTAAGATAGGTTGCTAATCAAAGCTAAGGCTTAGGATTAATGCATAGTGCTTAACCATGTTAGCCTTCCCTTGCTATTGGCCTTCATAACATTCTTTCCTACACTTGCTGAGTACCTTCGGTACTCAAACTTGCTTTTGTTGGATATAATATGTTGGTTCAGGTGCAAATGAAGACGTAGACTTTGACGAGGAATACTTCGATCCCGAGGAGTTGTTCTAGGTTGGCGTAACCCCCGGGCAACGCCTGTGGAACTGGAGCACCACGTTGTAGTCTTCCGCTGTCGTGTTATGGTGTAAAGATACTCTTAGTTATTATTTCATGTATTATGATGTAATATTATATTGTACGTTGAATTTGGCTTGTAATATAATGATATTACACTTTTGTCGGCACATGTATGAATCAACTGATCCTGGCATACATGTGAGTATACGCTCGGTGTTCCTTATGGAATATCGGGTGTGACAATGAGAGACTTTAGTTGTGTGGCATTTGCAAAGAAGTTGGGACTAGGAGTGACCAAGCTCTCTTACAGGTCAGTCATGTGTGTGTTCATTGGGTAAGAGTTGAATGCAAAAGCATACAAGTTGTATGATCCAGTAAGCAAAAGAGTAATGGTGTCAAGAGATGCAAAGTTTGATGAAAAGAGACGCTAGAACTAGAATTCACATTCAAATTCGCACAAACAGTCACCATGAGTTAAGGCTTGATACCGAGGTTGGGGTCGAAGCGCAGAGTCGAGGTCGATGGCGGCAGCGCGAGAATGACCAAGAGCTTGAGGAAGAGGGACGGCAGCGGCACGCCATGAGGGCAGGGTCGAGATGGCGGCGTTCTCCGAGGACGGGGATGAGGTGGCGGCGTCGCCGGTGGTTTCTAGGGCGACAGTAGAGCGAGAGAGCGCGGGGTCGAAAATTTGCCAAAAATTTTGCTAAGTGTTGGGAGAGAGCGTGCGAGAGCTAAAATACCTAGGGCAACAATCGGAGACGGGCATATGGGAGACGGGCCTCATAATGGCATGTCTTGCATTTACTTGTATGAGAGACGAGCCTCATAAGAGCGCTTCTCGCATTTACTTCGTTCAGGGCGTGCCACATCATAGCAAGCAGCAAAAGAAAATGCAGACCAAGACTTTTGTAGGCTCCACTTGACTCCACCACTTCATTTAAGTCTGCTACAGTTCAGTTTAATTTCATAGCAGCAAGCAGATCCCCTTCCTGCGCAAAGGGATCCTCTGACTTAACTACACGACCCGATGAAGCAAAACGGTGGATATATGGTACTGACTTAAACTATGGTCACTGACATGTGGGTCCGGTTCCACATGTCAGGATTCTCTGACTTTTAACTGCACAACCCGATAAAGCCAATGCGTGCAGTTAATCGTGCGGCCGTTGCCATTCATGTGCAGAATTCGAAGCGATCCGACCTCTCCTTCTCCTCACCATTAAAGCATGCACCATCCCATTCTCCGCACCACCATCACAGTCTTCCCCTTCCCTCTAGTCTTCATCTTCCTCGCTGCACCGTAGCCCTAGTCTCAATGGCACCACCGAAGCGCTCCCGACCATCCTCTCCATTTGCCACGCCTCCATCTCTGGCTCCAACCAATCCTCCATCCCCGGCACCCACCGCACCTCTGTCCCTGGCTCCAACCGTGCCTCCGTCCCCGGCTCCATCTGCACCTCCGTCCCTGGCTCCAACCACACCTTCGTCCCTGGCTCCAACCGCGCCTCCGTCCCCGGGTCCAACTGCACCTCCGCCACCTTCCTGTGCGGAAGAGAGAGTGTACCTGTATGGGGAAGTCACTTTCGGAGGAGAGTTTGGTTTCCCTCAGGGAAGAGGACGACCTTACACCGTTGCGCTGACAGATGGCAAAGGATGTATTTAACAGTACATCTGATACCATGTGGCTTCTGGGTCTTGGTCTCCTTCCAGAATGTACAAGAATAGACACCATAGGCCACTACCTCTTCGAGTTAAGCGTAGTGGCCAGTAGTCTTGACGCGATGCGGGAGACGGTCAGTGAGGTGCTTGGGGTGGAAGGCAGCAGGAAGTTGGTGGAGGCGATTGCCGACAAGTGTGGGGTTCCTCCGCCACTGGAGGACTAGGCGATCATCTGTTGTTTTCTTTTGTTGTTTGTAAAAATGTTATTTTTAATGAATGTTATGAATGTTTGTTTGATGATGAATGTTTGTTATGGATTATCGAATGGTTTGTTGTCTTATTGTTTGATGCTAAATATGGTTAATGTATACTGGGCCACGACGGCACCCGCGACACTGCTCAACTCAGATGAACTCCTCGCGATACCCGCGCTTCCCTCGGTGGCGTGCGCCGGCGAGCCTCGCCGCCGGGCGTTCTACCGCTTGGAACTCGATGATTCTCGCCGCTAGGGCATAAATCACGGGGAATACGCTGCTGAGGTAGCAGGCCGGTAATGGCCAGAGGATAGCGCGTGACAACGACAGCGGCAAAAGCAACTTCGGCGATGGCGCTACAGCTTGTGAGAGATCTAAATCCACTACGGTTTGCTGCTACAGCATCAATGGAACATGCCTAACCCGGAAATGGATCCTGATCAGGGTGAAAACCACCAAAAGTATGCTCTCACCGGTGACCCAAACCTGAAAATGGTTGCCTCTGCAAAAACTTGGTTTTTGGTGATCCTACTTGATCTTTTTGGCCGCCGTTTCTTCAGACAGCTTCACAATATCGTGTAGTGCCAAAACAAAATCAATTCAATTTGATTATACCTTACCAATTGCATTTTGTTCAGTTTGTTATCTGTTTGCTCAATTTTCATACATTGGAGAGGAGCAGAGAATGAGAACCAAAATACATCGGTTCCCTGTGCGTTCACCCCTCCCACCCTGCCTCAAGGCCGGCCCTGGGCGCTCTAAAGAACGGACGAAAGAGAAACTAGAGGAAAACTAACTCAATTGGAGATGCGCATATATAAAGCTCGTCAATCCTAATTAAGCAAAATAGGACTCGGGCTGTAGGAATGCGCGTCTCCCTTTTGTCAGAGAAGCGGGCGCGTCTCAGATATTAACTTAACTGAGACGTGCCTTAAAGTAGATCGTTTCCTTTTACCCTCAATCGAGCCAGTTCTGATCCTCGCTGATGCGGGTGTGTCTTGTTTTTCCAGATCGGAGAGGTCGCCTTTGCGCTCGTCTCCGATCTTTGTCTCCGATTTGAGGTTCTTACGTAGTGTATACACAGTTTTGCTGTTCATCAGTTTTTGAGACCCAACTTAGCAATTCAGATTGCTTCTTCTTCGTTCTTGCTCGTGTTCTCGGTTGCATTTGCAGGGATTAGCCTTCTTGGCGAGGTCAAGCGTGTGAAGCACGGTTGATAACCAACGGAGCCATGGTGTAGTGATTGCAGGGGCTGTTCGTGTTCTTCTTGAGAGCCTCAGATCATCAACGTCGAGATCTCCATCAATCGACTTATCCATTACCTATCAGAAGATCGGGCCACAACCCCTCATCACTATCGCCTCTTCGATCGACATAGTGGAGAGGTCCAGCAGAGACTCGATCAATCGAGCAATTTGCTTGTACTTCTCGGGGATGCAATGGAAGAGTTTCTCGATGGCTCTCTCCTCATCATAGGTGTTGTCGCTGAACTGCACCATGTTCTGCAGCAGAGTGTTGAGACGGAGAGCAAAGTCATCAACGTCCTCAGCTGGCTTGAAGGCCAGGTTCTCCCACTACTTGTGAAGTCCCTGCATTGTAGTCTTGTGGGCATGGTCGCTGCCGATGCGTGCCCCAGCGATGGCGTCCCAGGCCCCCTTGGCAGTCCGCTTCTTGGAAAGCGAGAACTGCATCTCAGGCAGGACTGCAGCAATGAGGGCATCCAGTGCTCGTCGATCCTCATAGTAGTCGACGTCACCGTACCAAACTGCTTCCCACATGTGCTGCACTGGAGCCGTATCCTCATCACCGCGGCCCACTCGACGTAGTTGGTCTTGGTTAGGGTAGGCCACCCACCACCGGGACCGAAGTCCCTAACAGTGGCCTGGATCCCACGGTGACCATGGTGTTCATGGAACAGAGAGTCGAAGTCGCTTGGAGTCACCAACGAATGATCCAAGTCACCTGTACTTCGGGAAATCTCAGCGTTAGCTCGCCAAAACAGATAAAAATGAAGTTCCTAAGATCAGGAACGTGATAGTCTCACTTACATGGAGAGGGACAGATGTTTTCCACGGCAAAGCAACAAAGGAGCTACGAACTACAAAAACATAAAAGCAAAGTAGATGAACGAAAAGTTGTGTTAAATTGATCTGTCGCCTATGTTTTCTTCGGCAGAGAGCTTCCTTTATAAAGACTCGATACAAAGTGCGAGATTTGATTTTCTAAGTTTAAACTAAGATCCTCTCTAATCTCTAAGATTCAATCTTATCTAAATGCACGAACGAATGACGTGCTAGACCTTCTAGAAGATTACATGACACTAACTTTATTATTTACAAAGTTTTAGTTCTACCGAGAATGTCTAAGTCCGCTCGGCTTTTGTATCTTACGGTTTAGCTAATTTATTTTGCGGCCGCGAGGTAAGTCGGTCTTCTCGGGTCGAACCCCCACCCGGGCGATTGTACTTGAGTTTCTAAGGTAGAAACACTTCCCGAAGATGATCCTACAGTCTTGGGTAGGTTCTTTTTGCTGAAGTCTTCCGTATCTTGAGTTCTTGAGATAAAAGACCCTTTTCCACCTTGTTTCTCAGCTTCTCATACCTGCAAAACATCACAACCATTTTTTGCTCCCAACACATGCCCCCCTGTTTTCGGGCAAACATAGTATGCCGAAAAACACTCTTTAAGCCAAGATTCACTAGGTAAATCAGTTGTTTTACCTTGCAATTTTTACATGTTTTAACTTTCTTGCCACACACTCGGGTAGAATCGGTTTAAGTACCGTCAGCCTTACCTGAATTCTTTCCTTGCATGTTATCTACAAAGTAGGCATCCCAGAGACAATACCTACAATCTTGAAAAGTCCTTCCCAACACGGTGATCATTTGCCGAACTTCTTATCTCGAGTTCCTAAGGGTAAAATCGTTTTCCATACTAAGTCCCTGACTTCGAACGATTTTTTCTTGAACTCTCTTGTTATAATACTTATCCACCTTGAGCTTTTCTTTCACGATTTTTTTCAAGGATTCTATTCGGCCTTTAGAGACTTCATCTAACTTGTCCATCATCAATTCTTTATAGTCCACAGCTGAAAGGTTATCTTATTGATTAACTCTACACACCTTCATCTTAATCTCCATGGGTAACACGACCTCTTGCCCATATACAAGCTCAAACGGGATAACTTTGAGAGCATCGTGTCTCAACACTCTATGAGCTTATAAGGATTCATTTAAAGTCTCATGCCACCACCTGGGGTTATCCTTGATCTTATTTTTCATGAGCTTGATGAGTATCTTGTTACTGGCATCAGCTTGTCCATTAGTTTGAGCATAATACAGAGAAGAATTTAACAGTTTTATCTTAAGCAATTTGGAAAACTCACTGACCTGAGAGGATATGAAAGCCCCTCCTTGGTCTGTGTTTAAGGTCTGAGGAACACCGAATCTATAGATACCATGCTTAAGGACAAAACTTGTTATATCTTTGTACGTGTGTTTCTTGAGGGGTACAACTTCTGTCCATTTGGTGAAATAGTCCGTGGCAACTAACAAATACCGATGTTTCTTCGATGATCACAGATGAATCTCCCCAATGATGTCTAAACCCCATCCTCAGAAAGGCCAAGGCTTCACGATGGGATGAAGCATGCTAGCCGGTGCTTGTTGAATGTCTTTGAACCTCTGGCAAGCTTCACATCCTTTGTAATACCTGAAACAATCTTCCTGCATGGTCGGCCAATATAAACCAGCTCGTTTGAGCATCCACTTCATCTTGTAACACACCCGGTTTCTCCGAAGAACAACCGAGTGAATATCACATGTATGCCAGGATCATTTTCTCATACATGTGATGACAAATAGTGAAGCATCATTTATTACAAGCCAGGTGTCGAATATAAATAAGTCTTACATAGCATGCGTCTCGATGGACGATAATATGTTCATAATATGTAAACAAAACAGCAGCAAAATATAAATCTTGTGGGCTCCGTCACAGGCGTTGCCCGGGGGACTCCATGAACCTAGAATCCTTCTTCGGGTCCGAAGTCTTGGTCATTGAACACCACATCATCCCCTTGACCTGAGCAGCAATTTAAACCAACAATATGCAAGTTTGAGTACCGTTGGTACTCAGCAAGTGTGGGAAAGTTATGTCATGCATGGCTAGAGCAAGGAGAGGTTGAACTCATGGTTAAAGCACTACGCAATTAATACCTATCACCTTAGCTTATTAAGCACCTACATTACTACATAGGTGAAATGGTCCCAATCTCCCAACCAATCATCAAAATCAAGTAACCATAATCATCATATCCAATGTCAAGCTCCCCGCTTAACATCCTCAACTTCCAAATCCATCATCCTCTAATCATGAATAAGTCCAGGCCGCTCTTGACCGTGAGCACAGCTGTCATGACAGTTTTGACTCTGCAGAGTTTGCACCACTGTACCCACATGTAGTGATTTCATCCCCCGTTGCCGGGTGGACTAAAAGAACCTCCATTATGCCAGTGGCCGCGAACCACATTCGCACTTCCCAGGTGTGTAGCCAGGAGATCACTACGAAGCCTTTATACACCTAATTAATTGGCCAAGCTGCCCCATCTCAGCATGTGGTTGGCATGGTATAGCCAGGTTACATGCTCCATGAACCGGTCCTTAGGATCCAGGCAAGTTTTAAACACAAACCCGAGTCTCGTGCACCCAGCACCAACCAAATCATCCAACTTGCCTCGATCCCTATCTCTACATAACTCATAATATCTCATTCAAGAGCAAGGTAAATAAGTTGATGATCTCATATCCCACTTATCCCATTCTAAGCATGGCTAAGCATAAGCATATAAATAAATGACATGATAAAATAAATCCCAACCCAAGCTACAAGGAAACAAGGTAATGCAATTGTAGGGAAACTTCCTAGCATGGGTTTCATATTTCAATTGACAATGCAAATAATTCTAACTACACATCCTAGTATAGGATCAAAGTGGTCAAGGACACTTGCCTTCTTCCTGCTGCTCTGGGAATGGAAAGTCCTGGTCTTGGAAGGGGAGAACTTGCTCTGGGGCAGGTTCCACTCATGCCAACACACATAGCAAAAGAAAACAACAATCCATAAGACATAGTTCACACTTTCACTTCATACAAACCACACATACATACGTATGAAAGTCATTCACATTTCTAAGTGTTGTGGTTAATCTACATGCGTTGATTTTTGGCCTACATTTACTTTTAAACATATGTATGTGATCTCTAACTTTTGTATTCAGATTTGTGTTTGCACACTTTATATGAATTTCCAATTTGAACAAATTCTTTATATTCAATTAATACACTTCTTAACTACCAAGTTTGCATGAAAGGTAATTTCCTACTCCAAATAGGTTTTCAGATCTTCTACCAAATCCTAAAATGAAGTTTTTGGATTTAGAGACTTCATTTATCATTTTCTAATTATGCATACCCATTTTCCTATATTTTTCAGATTTATTTTCTATGCCAAAAAGTGAGTTTTAATATTAAATAGTAGGACATATCATCTAAACAGAATAAGTTCTGATCTAAAATATTAAATAATATATCTTTGAACTTCTCCTCTGATGTGAACTAATTTAAATTTATTTTTACCAATTTTCAGAATTATTTCCTAACCTAAAGAATGTGTCCCTATAACTAATAAATGTGAACAATCAATTAGACAGATTCATTTCAGCCTAAAATATATTTTTTACTCATTCTAAAGTTTTCCAAGTGCTAGGAGAGTTTAAATTTGAATTTACAATGTGTTTGCCTCACCTTTTAAATTTAACTCCTAATCACATATTCAAATTTCTGAATTTAATATCATATAGGGTCAAAAAGGTAAATCCACCCTACTACAGGCTCTAATTTATTATTTCATAAATTTCCAGGGGTCTAACTACACATAACAGAGGGGTTTTCCTAGTTTTTATTAAGTCCAGGGGCTAAAACTGTTTTTTAAATGAATTTACATGAATTTCTGAAGTTCCAGGGGCTAGATCAGAAGTTTCCGGGGCTAGCTCGTGTTTTCCGAGATCCCCAGGGGGTAGCGTGTAAGAATCCCGACCTTTATAATGCAGGGCTGATGTGGACCGTCCGATTTAAAATAGACGGCTGAGATTATAACGCGAAGCGGTACGGGTTAGATCTAATGGGAACCGCACGATTTAAAATGGACGGGCCTCAGGGGGCCACGTCGCCCTAGCCGTGCGCGGGCGGCGCTGCCCGGCGGCGCGCGGCGGCGGGAGGCGGCGATCTCGCCGAAAAACTTTGGGTTTTCGTTGTACTTCCTAAAACTTGGATTTCTTGGCATGGAACGGAAGAGGGGAGGTAGGGGATCTCACCTCGGGGTTTTTCTTGAGCTCGGAGGCCCTAGAAGGAGATTGGCGACGAGGTCCGTGGTGAAAACGTGGCGGTGCTCGTCGGAGCTGTGTCTAGAGCGCAAAACACCGGGTTTCCTTCACCTGCAAGATTCCCCGGAGGCGGTGGAACATGACCCGCGCGTTAGATCAGGAAATCCGAGCGAGGATCGAAGGAAAACGGCTAGAAGCTTCGGTTCTCATCGAGAGGAAAAAACAGTCGATCGAGGGGGGGGGAACAGGGCGATGCCGGCGTTTATATAGACGAGGGAGGGCGGCGGTCTGTTGGGATCGACTTGGAGAAGTCCGGGACCAAAATTCGGGTTGAGGCGCGGGTTTCCGGAGGTGGTTTGGATTCGGGTGCGAGAAGAGTCCCGGGGTCGGCCGAGCGCGAGGGAGGTAAGGGATGACACGCGGGCTCCGCGTGTCAGTGAGAGGAAGAGAGGGGCGCGGGTTTGGGGCTGGCGCGGGGAGATTGGGCCGGCTGGTGGGTTTCGGCCCACTGGCCGGTGGGGTTTTTCTTTTTCTTTTTTCTTTTTCCTTTTCTTTTCTGTTTTGATTTGAATTTGAACTCCAATTTGAATTTCTGCACCACATGCAATACGTCTAAAAATTTTTAAATTCCTTTCTTAACAGGTTTTGGGGTGTTACAGCTCTACCCCCCTTAAAAGAAATCTCGTCCTCGAGATTGGTGGTTCTAGGAAAACAATTCCGGAAACTGTGCCTTAAGCTCGTCTTCTCGCTCCCATGTGGCTTCCTCTTCCGAGTGATGCTTCCACTGCACCTTGCACATCCGGATTCTTTTATTTCTTGTGAGGCGTTCCATTGTCTCCAAAACCTTGACCGGTTGCTCGGCATAAGACAGATCCTCTGCTACGTCAACCTCATTCATGGGTAACATCTCTTCAGGTGTCCTTAGACATTTCTTGAGCTGTGACACATGGAATACATCGTGCACATCCGATAGGCGAGCCGGTAGTTCGAGTTGATATGCCACTTCGCCTTTCCTCTCCAGAATCTGAAAGGGTCCGATGTATAGAGGTGATAACTTCCCTTTCACCTTGAACCAACGAAGTCCTCGTATAGGGGACACCTTGAGATAAACATAGTCCCCCACGTTGAAAATGAGCTCTCTTCTCCGTACATCGGCATAGCTCTTTTGTCGTGTTTGTTCTATCCTCAAGTTGTTGCGGATTTCCCTCACTTTCGACTCGGCTTCTTGTAGTACCTCGGGCCCAAACACTTTACTTTCCCCTGTTTGGTTCCAAAATAGTGGAGTTCTGCACTTCCTCCCATACAAAGCCTCAAATGGTGACATCTTCATACTAGCCTGATAGCTGTTGTTATAGGAGAACTCCGCATACGGTAAGTTCTTATCCCAACTCCTATTGTTCTTGAGCGCACATGCTCTCAGCATATCCTCAAGGATCTGATTGGTTCTTTCCATCTGTCCGTCAGTCTGGGGATGATAGGCAGAACTAAAATTCAGATGAGTTCCCATGGTTTCATGTAACTTCTGCCAGAACCTTGAGGTGAACTGTGTCCCTCGATCTGACACTATCTTGTTTGGCACTCCATGGTAACACACGATCCTTGACATGTACAATTCTGCCAATTTGGATCCGCTGTAGCTTTCATTCACGGGGATGAAATGAGCTACCTTGGTTAGCCTGTCGATGATGACCCATATCGAATCATATCCCGATTGGGTCCTGGGTAGTCCCACTACGAAGTCCATACCTATTTCTTCCCATTTCCATTCAGGCACTTTGAGTGGTTGCAATAATCCCGCGGGTCGTTGATGTTCTGCTTTCACCAACTGACATGTGTCACATAGGGCAACATGTTCCGCGACATCTCGCTTCATGCCATACTACCAATATCTGCTCTTGAGATCATGATACATCTTCGTACTCCCAGGATGAATGGAATAGTCGGAATCATGAGCCTCCTTCAAAATCAATTCACGGATCTCCTTTACCTCAGGCACACAGATTCTTTTCCCGTGCCACACCGTACCTTGTTCATCCTCTCTCAACCGGGGGGCTTTATTATCCTTGATGAGTTCTCTGATTTCTTGTATCTTCTCATCATTCTTCTGACCATTGCGTATGTCTTGCTCTAATGTGGAGTCCACTTCCATGGCGATGGCCTCACCACTATTTACCAGACATAGATTGAGTTTTACCACCTCTTCCTTCAATTCTGTAGACATGTCCTTTAAGCTCAACCTATTGACCTGCACCTTCCGGCTTAAAGCATCTGCCACGACGTTCGCTTTCCCAGGATGATAGTTGATGCCCACATCAAAGTCGTGGATTAGCTCTAACCATCTCCTTTGTCTGAGGTTGAGATCTGGCTGTGTGAAAATATACTTTAAGCTCTTATGATCCGTATATATCTCTGTCCTCTTCCCCATCAAGTAGTGCCGCCAAATCTTCAACGCGTGTACCACTGCGGCTAGCTCTAGGTCATGCGTAGGATAGTTCTTCTCATGTTTCCGGAGCTGCCGGGACGCATAAGCCACGACATGCCCCTCTTGCATGAGAACACATCCCAACCCGTTTCTAGAGGCATCGCAGTACACCGAAAAGTTCTTTTGCATATCTGGCATAACTAGCAGTGGGGCTGTTGTCAATCTTTTCTTCAGTTCCTGAAAACTCGTCTCGCACTGCAGTGTCCTTGTGAATGTGATTCCCTTCTCCAACAATTTGGTGAGGGGTCTCGAAAGCTTTGAGAAACCCTCGATAAACCATCGATAATACCCCGCCAATCCTAAGAAGCTTTGAACTTCCCAGACATTCTCAGGGGTCTTCCACTTCTGTACATCCTCGATCTTGGCGGGATCTACGGAGATTCCTCCCTCCGAGATTATATGTCCTAAGAAGGGAACTCTCTTCAGCCAAAACTCACACTTGCTCAACTTGGCATATAGTTGGTGTTCTCTTAGCTTTTGCAACACCAACCTTAGATGTTCCTCATGTTCTTCTTCATCTTTCGAGAAGACGAGAATGCCATCAATGAAAACTGCCACAAATTTGTCCAGATATTCCATTAATACCTTGTTCATGAGATACATGAAGTATGCCGGGGCATTAGTTAGCCTGAAAGGCATGACGGTGTATTCATACAGTCCGTACCGAGATGCGAAAGCTGTCTTTGGAATATCAGTTTGCCTTATCTTAAGTTGGTGGTATCCTGACCTGAGATCAATTTTCGAGAACACACAAGCTCCCCTCAACTAATCAAACAAGTCTTCAATGCGGGATAACGGGTACTTGTTCTTGATGGTTAGTTCATTCAACGCACGTTAGTCTACGCACAACCTTTGGGTTCCGTCCTTCTTGGGCACAAATATCACTGGAGCTCCCCATGGTGAGGAACTAGGACGAATGTACCCCTTCTCTGTCAATTCTCTCAAATATTCCTTGAGTTCTTCCAGCTGTTTGGAGTCCATCGATAGGGTCGCTTGTATATCAGAGCTGTTCCAGGCACTAGCTCAATCGAGAATTCCGCTTCACGATCGGGGGGCATACCTGGCAACTCCTTCGGAAAAACATCTGGATATTCCTTGATGATCCTGATCTCCTCCACTTGCACCTCAACTTGATTGAGTTTAATGTCCCTCCTTGGCTCTTGTATGGTTATGAACTTTACTCTTGTGCCACTAGGGTGAGTTAGTTCCACCGTTCTTGTCGAACAATGGATGATTCCTTTATGTTTGGTCAACCAATCCATACCCAAAATAATATCTATCCCTTGTGAATCTATCACTATGAGGTTGGCAGTAAATACTACCCCATTAATGTCTAGATTCACCTTGGGACACACTTGTCTTGTCCTTATCTCTCCCCCTAGAGAGTTTACTGCTAGCATATGGTCCATTTGAGTTGTTGCTATATCATGCTTCTTAACAAACCTTTGAGAAATGAATGAGTGGGTAGCACCAGAATCAAACAACAGGGTTGCAATGTGTAAATTGGCAGGAAACTTACCAATTACCACGTCCGGTGCCTCTTGCGCTTCTTCCTGGTCACGTGGTTCACCCGTCCTCGCATCACATTCTGCTGTTGTGGCTGCATGGGCTTCTTCTTTGGGTACTTATGGGCGTAGTGCCCCACTTCACCACAGTTGAAGCATTGCACCCCAACCTTAGGTGTCTGGCCTTTGTTGTCTTGGGGTTGGTTCAGTGGTCCTTGTCCTGCTGGTCAAGGTTGATATGTGGGGCGAGGCTGCTGTACGAACTGATGCTGTGGCTGTGCTGGTGCTGACGGAGGCCTGAAATTCGGGTTGTACCCTCTAGGTGCTGAGTAGGGTACCACAGCACGGCTCGTCTGCCCTGTGGGTTGCTGCATCAGACATGGGCGTGTGTTGCTACCTGATGCTTGGTGTGACCATCCCGCCTTCCTCTTGTTTTCATTTTCCAAGGCCTTCAGCTTCCTCTCCACTACAAATGCTCTGTCTACCATCTTTTGGAAGCTTTCGTACTCGTTGGAGGATATTGCACACTGCATTTCTGCAGTAAGTCCTTCCACAAAGCAGTCATGTTTCTGCTCATCAGTTTCAATGTCCCGTGGTGCATAACGGGATAGTTGGGTGAACTTAGTGAGGTATTCCCTCACAGTCATGTTTCCTTGCTGCAGTCCCAAGAACTCCTTCCTCTTGTTTTTGAGTTCACCCCTTGGTATGTAATGGTTGAGGAAACTACGCTTGAACTCTTCCCAAGTGATGTTCTCGGGGTCATGATGGGCTGCTACGTAAGCGGTCCACCAATCAGCAGCAGGTCCATGCAATTGGTGAGAGGCAAACAGCACCCTCTCATAACCTTGGCATGGTATGATCCTCATCTTGCTCTCAATGGTCTTTAGCCAGTCATCTACCTCCAGAGGTTCAGCAGCACTTGCAAACTTTGGAGCTTGAGTCCCTAGAAACTCACTCAACCTTGGTTGGCGTGGTGCAGCTTGTGGGGGTGGAGCTTGGTGCAAGTTGGCCACCACTTGAGTTAGGCTCTGGATGAGCTGATTCTGATTTTCAAGCATCTGGTGGATAGGGTCAGCTCCTTCACGGCGGCCACACCTGTCTTGTCCTCCAGAAAGATAAGGGTTGCCGGCCTCATCGTTGTTGTTGGCGGGGTTGGCACCACGACCCTTTCCTCTTCGGCCATCTATCATGATCAACCAAATGTTAATTTAAAGCATTATGTATTAACTTCCCATATTTGCTTGTTTAAACTTAAACTTTTGAGGCCTTATTATATTAACGCTTTCTGAGGGTTTCACGTCTCACACGAAAATAAAATGCACTCTTAATTCATAGGGGTTCACACATCAAAGCAAAGCAATCCTAGAGACGAGGTTGTGGACAAATGCCCATGGCTTCCATAACTCACGTCACACACCAAACATTAACACACCATTAACTAAGGTATTGACTCGACTACTCGGTAACCTGCTGAACTAAGGGAAAGGACTCTACACGACTCATATCACTGAGCTGGCTCCTCGGGGTCTTCCTCATTATTGCGGCTTCCCTCTGACTCCGCTTTGGGTGGGGAAGCTGCTGGGGGAGAAGTGCGGCGACGCCTGCTCGCCCGGCGGTCTGGGGAGTCAGGAGTCCATGTCATTCACGGTGACACACAGTTCGTTCCCATCTCCTCTTTCTCTCGCCCTCAAGCTGGCGCGAAGCAATGCCTCAGTCTCCTTCAGGGTGTCACGAACATCCTAAAGCTCTTGCTGACACTCCTGCAGTCGAGTGCTGAGCATAGAAGCATCCTCCAAGCACAGGTCCATGTGCTCATGGGAAGTCCCCTGCTGCACTGGTGGGTACTTGTACTCCGCGGTACCGCTCTCACGCTGGAGGACATACATGTACTCGGTCCTGTCCAGGTGGCGACGATAGATGTAACTCTGGCAGGTGATGGCCTCCTAGGTGACATCCTTCTCGGCTTCGACCTGTGTCGCTCGACAAGCTGGAGAGCGGTGGATCTTGAGCAGCTGATTTTCATGGATAATCCTCATCTCTGAACTCCATTCTTCCCGCTTCTCACGGATGGTCCGGGTGGAGCTGTAGTGTATGATTAGCTTGCCTGTATTGCCGGCAGCGTGGAGCATACGCCGTTGACGGCGCAACAAGCCTCCTACTGCAAATCCGTAGGAGTGGTACGTCACCGGACGGTTCTCCTCTATCAGGGCAAGGGAAACTACAAGAACTCTCCCTCCGGTGGACTTGCGAGCGGTGCGGATCATGCAAACCATCTAAAACATAAAACATTTAAAATTAAGTTAGATAAGGGTTAAACAAAAATTGTATTTTGAATAAAAGTTGGGGTAAGATGAATAAAGTGATCCTAGTAAATAACGCCTTCAATCCACACCTTTGTAAAATAGTTTTTAAGAAAATAGGGTCCTTAAATACGTCCATTTCTACCTAGGTCCATGTTCCTACAAGCAACCTGGCTCTGATACCACTTCTGTCACACCCAGTTTCTCCGAAGAATAACCGAGTGAATATCACATGTATGCCAGGATCATTTTCTCATACATGTGATGACAAATAGTGGAGCATCATTTATTACAAGCCAGGTGTTGAATATAAATAAGTCCTACATAGCATGCGTCTCGATGGATGATAATAAGTTCATAATATGTAAACAAAACAACAGCGGAATATAAATCATGTGGGCTCCGTCATAAGCGTTGCCCGGGGGACTCCATGAACCTAGAATCCTTCTTCGGGTCCGAAGTCTTGGTCATTGAACACCACATCATCCCCTTGACCTGAGCAGCAATTTAAACCAACAAATATGCAAGTTTGAGTACCGTTGGTACTCAGAAAGTGTGGGAAAGTTATGTCATGCATGGCTAGAGCAAGGAGAGGTTGAACTCTGAGACGGCCCCACAGGACCTCGTCGGGTGGTGCCGTGTTATGCGGCACCCAACAGAACACGGGTTGCAGAAACACATCATATTACATAAATAGTTTAGCGGAAGCGTACAAGAATGTTTTACAAATAGTTATATCAGAGTAAACTACAGCGGAAGACTCTCACTCTCACGATTCATATCTAAACTAGCAACAAAGAAACGGTCCAGCCCGCGGACGTTTCTTACTAGCAACACGAAGATCAATCTGCAGCGGCGAGGATGCTCTTTGAGTAAACACTCGGAGGTTCCCGAGTCTCATCGGCATCCCTTCTCATAAGCATCGAGTCAATTACCTGCAAAACAACTCGGATAGCATCCGTGAGCATAACGCTCAGCAAGACTTAACCGTCACCCTAAACATGAAACTCTAAGTGAGGTTATGAACCTAACCCTGCAGGTGTAAATCGATTATAATCGCCGTCCCACGCGGTCAGTGAGTACCACTTGTTCACTGTACCATGACGTAGAAAGAACAGGCTATATACATGTTAAAAGTTTGCTGAGTTGAAAGCTATACATGAAGTGTTAATGATTGTTGTAGTTTAGAGCTAATTATAGGTCCTTTCAACTTTGGGCAAAGTACATGAGAGAAATGCGTTTCTTGTTTGATTGCGGCTCTCTCATGTGCCTTAGCATAAGGTTCTCCACCACCTGCTGCTAAAACTTGAAAGTAAGGTTCCATTAGTTAGGTGAGTCCTTTGCAACTTATTTTTACCTCATGTACGAATAACCCGTCACGTATGCCCGTACTCGATGGTGCCTACAGCAACCATCACGGACGTCGTACGCAACCACCTTTCACCCGTCAGCCAAATGTTGAACCAGTCCAATCGTCCCGAGCAAGAGGTCTCTGCGCGCGCATCCATAGTGCCGCCAGCCGATTTACACCTCGAGCTCTCAACCTACCCTCTGAACGACCAGCTATGCCTCAACACCCAGCTACCCGAGTTACATTGTTTTCCCGGTTCCCATATAGCTGGTAGGTCTTCGGTACTGTTCTAGCTTGTTCAACAGGCCCGCACACGGCTCGGTCCTCAATCGACACAAGCGGAGCTATAGTACCAAGGCCCCAAAGTCCTGCCGCCCTTACTCTCCGCTCGGTCTCATTTTTCTTGCCATGTGTTTCATTTGCTATCTTTACCCCAGCGATGTGCCTCTAGCCTATCCTCGCGAGTAGTTCCAACTACTCAACTTGTACCGAATCCTATACTATCTTAGCATTGCAGTAGCTAACGAGGTTTTCAAACATAATTTCAACCCAGGGTTTTCTTGGCTATACATTTGGGTTTCAAACAAGACTCTAAGCCCAAACCAGGATTTTCATGGCTATGCAGCTGGGTTTTCAAACAAGACTCTAATGCATAAATAAAGTGGGTACTGAAAGTAAGTTCTCAAAACAGTAAAACTTTGTAAAAAGGTTAATGCAAACCGGAGCTTGCCTTGCTTCTCTTGGTCATAGGCTAGCTGTTCTTCTGGAGTGACGAAGTCTAAGACTTCGGGTTCCTCCTCAACCTTAGCGACTACATATGATAAATATAAACATATGTCAATTTAGATATATTTGAGTTGAAGTTAAACTTGTGAGAGTTATAAGTCTTACTAAATAGACCCAATGACTCTGAAATTTTTACTGTAATTTGGATACAACCTAAACAAAGACTTGTCCGAGTTTTATTTGCAGCAAAGCTCATTTGAGTCCTCCACAAATAATTATGTTCCTGGCCTTAATTGGAGGTCCTAGGGTGTTCTAGGGATTTTCAT
Source organism: Neostapfia colusana (assembly GCA_030760725.1). Lineage (NCBI taxonomy): Eukaryota > Viridiplantae > Streptophyta > Magnoliopsida > Poales > Poaceae > Neostapfia > Neostapfia colusana. Next base: position 6,194,197 of record JASWHV010000012.1, on the reverse strand, counting down.
GGAGCAAGCCATGACTTTCTAAAAACTAGATTTTCAGAGGGTTCTAATGGAGTTGGTTTCACTTAATTTAAAGGTTCCTAGCTAAAGATATGAGCTAAACAATTTCAGAGAATTTCTGAAAATGTTTCTGGACATTTTCTATTTTCTATGGAACAGTTTTATTAATCACACCATTAGGTGGATCAAATGAGCTCAAATGGATCTGAAATTTTTATGGTAGCTCAGGGATATTTTGGTGAACATCCTAGAAAAATTTCAGAATTTTCCTCCAAAGGGTTCTCCAGTTAAAATAAATTCTAAACAGTTTAAACTTTGAAGAATTAATTCTGGAGAACTAAGGATTTTCATGAAGTGGAACTTGATTTGTTGGAAAGTACTCAGAGAGCTGAATCCAACAAAATTTGGTTCTATTGATTTGGAGTTTTCTAGCCAATGTTATGTGGGTTTGAAGTTTGAGCTAAAACTGAAAATCGGGAAATGTTTAAAACACTGCCCGTGGGTCCCACGAACAGTGTCGTCGTCTACCTCCCGCCAGCGCGCGAAGCACAGCGACGGTGGTGCAGTTCGTTCTCGGCCGCTACTGCCTAATTTTTGACACGGTTTCTTCCTACGTGATCCTTGGAGCACGGCGCACACGCCGGGCAACTTCTCGGACCTCGACATCGTCGGAAACCTAGTCGGCGACGGTGGAGGCGGAAGATGAGCTTGGGTCCGACGGTGCTATCTCGTCTCGGCGGTGAACACGATCGACCAATGGGTCGCAAAGCACCACTGGGGCACGGGGAAGCTAACCCTGCCCTCCTCTTGGCCGGAGATCGCCGGGAAAGTAGACTTCACCGGCGACCCGAGCCCATTTCACCGGCGGTGGACAAACTCAGGTGCTCTGCTCACTGGGTTGCTCATCACCACTAGGATTTGGCTGAGGTGACCGTGAGGTGCTATTCTAGCTTGAGCTTGTGGCGGACCAGAATCCGCTCATCCAGGATCGCAGAGGGTGGTGCCGCACGATGCGACACCCGACAGCACACGTCATAAGGACACAATATATTACATGGGAAAACAACTGAACTGTACAAACAGGTACAAATTTCAGTTACAAACTATTGTTTCTTTTACACAGCAGAAGTCTACTTTATACATCTCACGCCCGCCTATCTAGCAAAAGTTGGTTGCCCAGCCCTAGGGCAACCCACACTAGCTGCACTCCTCAGCTCAGCGCAGCGTGTACGGCTCCCACTTAGCCATAGTCCCCGACGGAGGGTAACCCTCGCCGGTGGACTCGTAACCCGAGTCCGTGGGTGGCTCCTCACCTGAAAAACACTTAAGCAGCAACCGTGAGCACGAGGGCTCAACAAGACATAACCGACTCACCTAGGCATGAAACTCTACATGAGGTGTACAATGAACTTAGGATAGTAACATTGCAGCAAATGGACACGCCTACAAGTTCATCCTTAATTCATCTTTTAGCAACAAGTTAACAGTTCAGGAATCCAAAATTTAGTAAGCAATAATTGGTGGCATGACAGCAATATTGAAGCATAACATTTCATACATTAATTACGTCACGACTCAGTGAACAAGCGGTACTCGTCACCGCGAGGGACGGCGAACCGACTCGATATACACCTGCAGGGAAACCCAAAGAGCACATCACGTACGCCCACCCGTGGAGCTGCACAGCATGCTCACTCGATGTCGTACGGGACAACCTTTCACCCAACAGCCCAAACGTCGAACCGATCGCACCGAAACGAGCAGGAGGTTCCCTACACGGAGCATCACTCGAACCAAACCCGTGTGTCCCAAGCCTAACTCGCGAGTAGATTCCAACTACTCGACTTGTACTGAAGTCCTATGAATCATTAAGCATAGCCTGTCTACTCGAGGTCTTAGACACTACCCTCACTCTTATGGAAAATTTCTGGTCATGCAAGTGGGGTTTTCATCCATCCTACACCTAATGCACATATACACTTCACACTATGTATGTAAACAAAGTAAAACTTTATAAAAGGCTTAATGCAAACCAGGGCTTGCCTTGTTGCTGCTGGTGAGGGGTTAAGTCTTCATCCGGAAGGAGGAAATCATGTACTTCCGGAGTCTCCTCGCCTTCAGCGATTACACGTTAATGAGATACTACATGTCAATTCAAATGAAATGTGTAAACTTGAATACATAATTACTAATAACTCTAGGTAGCCCTCCCCTTTGGTTCTGAAATTTTTACGGTGGCTTGGTAGGGTCCTAGCCGGAGTCTTGACCAAGTTTTATTTGAAACAAAGTTCATTTGAACCTTGTACAAACAAAAGCCCATTTGGTCAATATTTGAGTCTCTAAGGAATTCCAGAGGTTTTCATGGCTCCAACCATTACTTTCTGGAAACTAGAATTTAAGAAGGTTATAATGGAATTGGTTTCATGTCATTTGAATAATTCTGCTGAAAGTTATGCCCTAATTAAGATTTGAGAAAATCTGAAAAATGTTTCTGTACAATTTTCTATTTTCTCAGGGCAGTTCTCATAATCACCCCATTAGGGGGACTAAATGTACTTGGATGAGTCTGAGAATTTTTCTGTGACTCAAGGATTTTCCAATGAACCTCTCAGCCAAATTTCAGAATTTTTCATGAAGTAATTCTCCAGATAAAATTCCCAACATTTTAAAATTTAGGGAATTAATTCTGGAAAACTATTAAGTTTCATGAGCTGAAATTGATATTGCTGGAAAGTACTCAGAATTATGAGTTTAGAAAAATTTGGTTCCTTGGATTTGGAGTTTCCTAGCAAAAGTTCTATTCATTTGAAGTTTGAACTAAAACTGAAAATTCCAAAATGTTTAAATCCTGCGGGTGGGTCCATCGCACACGTGTTGACCGCTGGAGCCGAGCCACACGGGGCCACAGACTCTTTCCCGCGCAGCCACACTGTATCCTGGACCACAGAAAATCCCGCACGTTTACTTCCAGCCGGTGACGAGTGGGCCTACCCCCTTCGTCTTCCTCCAGCCCCCCGCGCGACCCCGCCGCCGAGCTTGCCGGAGCTTTCGCCGGGAAGGGGTTCCGGCCCTCGGAACTTGCTGATTTTTGCCGCCACTGCACATTCTTGCGCGAGGAACACGCTGCTGGCCTTACCTCGGATCGAGGATGGCCGGAAACCTAGGCGCGATGGTGACAGTCGCTGCGGTAACTTTGGCGACGTCGCTAGGGCACTGTACTGCTCTAACCCTGCTCCGGTTAGCTCCTACAGCATCGCCACGACCTAGGGAGCAACGTCCAGGACTCTGATCTCGCGAGAAACGTCGGCAACTAGGGGCTCACCGTCGACCTAGGCCCGATATCGGCTGTTGCTCGAAAAACTCGGATAGCAGCGCAAAGACTCGACGGTTTTCGATGGCCTTGGATCCTAGATGCCCGTGGGACCGTGTAGCACATGTGCTTGGCTGGGTTTACACAGTGATGTACCGTTCGCCGTGAATTTCAGATTCTCTGCTCACCCGTTTTGTTGAACACCGAGGACTAGACGGGGAAATACTCTCCCTACAGGGTATGAAAAAGGGTAGGGTCTTCACCGTGAGTTCGAGCAGTCCTCGGCGCGTATCTTTGCTGTTGAGCTCCGGTTGCGAGATCGCCTGGATCAACGGCGCGACGAGGAGCCGATGGGGAGCGGCTGGCGACGTTTTTCTTTTCGGGTGAAAGCGGGCAGAGCGGCGGAGATGAGACCGGCTCACGTGGGCTGTGGTTTTTAACCACGTCGTGCACCCGTGCGTTCGGTCACCGAGCAGGAGGTGGCAGGGGTGAGGCGGTCGTACGCCGGTGCTGGCCGCAGCTGGCGCGCGGTCTCGGCCGAGAGGGGGAAAAACAGTGGGGAGACTTCTCTGTTAAGACTGCTGACAGGTGGTACCTCCACTCTAATTCTTTTCTCCATTTTTCTCAATTCTGTTGTGCCAAAATATCCTCATCTACTCACAATTGAATGTGAGACTTAGTAACCAAGTCTTAGTTTGAATTTGAGTTCTCAATTTTGGACTGTGTTTGGCTAAATTTGCTTCTGTTTAAACTGAAATTCAAATTCAGTTTTGAATTCTTGTAAATTTAGCTCTTGACAAAATGAACTCCAATGGGGATGAAAATTGGTGGGCTAACTCAGAAAAATGTGCTGAGTTTGAATATGAAGCTAACTTTTGAATTTGAGGGATGAAAGTTGCTGCAATTTGAATTTACATTCAAATTGGCTTCTTTTTCAAATGCCTCCAAAAATGCCTCACAAGGTGTAGGATTTGCAGAAAATTTGGCATGAACCTTCCCCAGACTTTTCAAGTGCTAGGGGTGAGCTCAACCTCTCATGTTCATGTGTAGGAATCCTACTTTGTGAAAGTTAGGGCTTTCTCCTATAATCACTCTTTTTGATGGAGGTTACTTGCTCTTCACAATTTTTTCACAAGATTTCCACAACAAAAACTGTGGTGTTGTGAGGTGATGAAAAGGTTTTGCAAGTCCCTTTTCTTACGCTTTTACACAGCTCGGCCAGGATTGCCAGTGATTAAGTGATCGAGACGAATTTTGAGTTTTGGTTCTCGGTGTTCTATACGGTGATCATCGGGAAAAATTGAAATTTTGGCTAACCGGCGCTAAGAGGGACCTAGGGAGTTCGGGGAGAGCTACTAGACTTTGATGCTAACCTCAGAGACACATTTGTCGCACTGGAGAAGCTTAGGGCGGCTCAGACGACGGTGTCGAGTTGGAGGAACTTTCGGTTTGATAGAGCGATGGAAGATCGGCTCGGACAAGCTCAACCAAAGCTGATCACGAGCAGCTGAGGGCTGTAGCACGTTGAGCAAAGTCCAGCGGCGCCGTTTGTGGCCTCAGCTTGCAGTGAACGGGGTTGCTTTGGTCGGTCGACGGCGAGGTGGTGAGGTGGAGCTGTGCGGCGATCGGCTCGGGTTTCTCAGCGCTGGAAACATGGAGGCAGCGGGAAAATGAGCTGCTTCCGGCGGCAGCTCGCAGCTAAATAGCTTAGGACGTCGGTTCGTGGCTCTGATCGGTGACCAGAAGGTGGCAGCGGTCGGGCAGCGCCGTGGCGCTTGCATGGACGCGCGCAAGAACCAATCCTCGGTGATCTGAGTCGGTTAAAACACTAGTGAGGCTGACATGTGGGTCCCACTCCTGTTTTAACCTCTGAAATTGAATTCCCCCACTGCTCTAAACAGTAGGGACCCAAATAACCCTGGACATTTGAATTGTCTACCCTCTGGCCATTTGAATTGGATAGAATTCAAATTGGGAAGTGTTTGAATATATTTGCAGCACTTATGCAGTTTGAAATTCAAATGGAGTTTGAATTTGCTAAACTTAGCTCATGTCAAGATCAACTCCAAATGGAGTGAAAATTGGTGTGTGAGCTCACCAAAATTGGTGTTTGAACTTATGGGATGGAAGTAGTTTGAATTTGAATTTGAGTTCAAACTACCCCTTTCTAGTTATACCCAAAAGACCTCAAAAATGTTTTGGACTTGGGTGAAATTTGGCATGGGAATTCCTAGCAAGGTGTAGGAGTTTTTCATATGCCCAGCCCCTATATGATGCATGTGGGAAATGCCACTTTTGCATTTTGTAAGTTTCTCCTCTAATGCCCATGTTGATGGTGTTTACTTGCTCTTCAAATGTGTTCACAAAGTTTCCTCAACTGAGGGTTGTGTGGTGTGATGAACACTTTGAATATGTGCCAAAAACTTTGGCCCTTATATTCCTCCCCCCTTAAAAGAATCTCGTCCCGAGATTATAAGGTGAAAATGAGAGAGAGGACGGTGGAAAATTACCATATATGCGACGTGAAAAAGTTGGGGTAGTTAGCGCAAAGAAATCCTTCGCTCCCCCATGTCGCTTTGTCTACGGAGTGATTACTCCATAGAACTTTGTAGAACCACAATGTATGGTTGTCTGTTGTTCGGGTCTTTTCATCGATAATCTGAACCGGTTCTTCCCGATACGTGAGATCCGGTTTCAGCTCTTCAATATCCCCTAGCTGAAAAGTAGTTGATAGCTTGAGACATTTCCTCAGCTGGGAGATGTGAAAGACGTCGTGCACACCGGAAAGTGCTTCTGGTAACTTCAGCCGGTATGCCACTAATCCATATTTTTCCGTAATCTGAAATGGACCGATGAATTGGGGTGCCAACTTTCCTCTCACCCCGAATCTGTTCATGCCCTTCATTGGAGACACACGCAGATATACGTGATCCCCAACTTCAAACTGTAATGGGCGTCTTCGCCGGTCCGCATACTGTTTTTGTCAGGATTGAGCGGCTTTTAGGTTCGCTTGAATCAGCCGAACCTTTTCCTCCGCGTTGTTGACAAGATCAATCCCGAAGGTAACCCTTTCGCCAGACTCACACCAATTCAGTGGTGTGCGACATTTTCTTCCGTATAGCGTCTCGTAAGGCGCCATCTTGATGCTTGCTTGGTACCCATTGTTGTATGAGAACTCGGCCAACGGTAAGTGATCATCCCAATTCTTACCGTGGTTGATAGCGCAAACTCATAGAATGTCCTCTAGAATCTGATTTACCCGCTCGGTTTGTCCATCCGTCTGCGGGTGGTATGCTGAACTAAGGATCAGTTTTGTCCCCAACGCAGCGTGTATCTGCTCCCAAAAACGGGACACAAATAAAGTGCCCCAATCCGATATGATGGTGCGGGGTACGCCGTATAAGCATAGGATCCGTGAGATGTACAATCCTGCATACTTCTTGGCGTTGTAGTTTGTGTTGACCGGGATGAAATGGGCAACTTTGGTGAGCCGGTCGACGATCACCCACACAGAATCATGTTTCTGAAAAGTGGTGGGTAAACCGATGATAAAGTCCATGCTCACATCTTCCCACTTCCAGGTAGGAACGCCCAATGGTTGTAGCAGTCCCGGCTTCCTCATGTGGTTTGCCTTCACCCTTCGACATGTATCACACTCGAAAACGTACTTTGCGATCTCCCGCTTCATCCGTGTCCATCAAAACTTGCTTCTGAGTTATTGATACATTTTGTTGCTGCCAGGGTGAATAGAAAACTTTGACAAGTGAGCCTCATCAAAAATTTTCTTCCGTAACTCCAGTTTATGGGGTACGATGATCCGGTCCTTGAACCATAGGACGCAGTCTCCGTCTTTCCAGAAACATTTCAGCTCCCCACTGTCTACACGTCTCCGCAAATGCGACATGCCCTTGTCATGTTTCTGAGCTCCCGCTATCTCTTCACAGATGGGGAGGATTCAAGCTAAGTTGTGGAGAGCTCCATGTGGAATCACATGCAGTGGTGGCTCGCTCTCTTCCAACGGGGTGATGGTCAGATTGTTGACGTGTGACTTGCGACTCAGCGCATCCGCCACTATGTTTGCCTTGCCGGGGTGATAATGGATCTCTATTTCGTAATCCTTTATCAATTCTAACCATCTTCTCTGCCTCATGTTCAGCTCTTTCTGAGTGAATATGTACTTGAGGCTTTTGTGGTCAGTATATAAATGTACGAGATTACCGAGTAGGTAGTGCCCCCACATTTTAAGTGCTAGCACCACGGCAGCAAGCTCCAAGTCGTGAGTTGGATAATTCTGCTCATGGTTTCTAAGCTGTCGTGATCCATACGCAACCACCCTTTGGTCTTGCATCAGCACACATCCGAGCCCAATGCCGGATGTATCGCAGTACACATCGAACGGTTTTGTTGTGTCTGGCTGCGCCAAAACCGGTGCTTATGTTAGGTTCTTCACTAATGCCTTGAACGCTGCTTCACATGCTGGACTCCAAAGATATTTGGTAGCCTTCTTCAGCACCTCCGTCATAGGCTTGGGAATCTTCGAGAAGATTGAAATGAACCTCCGATAATATCCCGCAAGTCCGAGGAAACTCCGTACCTCGTCGAGAAAGCCGTCTTCGGAATATCCTCAGCCCGTATTTTAATCTGGTGGTACCCGGATCTTAAGTCCATCTTGGAAAAGATCTTTGCTTCGACCAACTGATCAAACAATATGTCGATCCGTGGCAACGGGTACTTGTTCTTGATGGTTACGGCGTTTAGTGGACGATAGTCCATGCAAAGCCGCAACGTCTCATCTTTCTTCTTCACAAATAATGCCGAACAGCCCCATGGTGAGGAGCTCGGCCTAATAAAACCCTTCTCCAGCAGGTCCGTTAGCTGAGTCTTTGGTTCAGCCAATTCCTTTGGTGCCATCTTGTACGGCCTTCGGAATATTGGCATGGTTCCCAGTGCAAGTTTAATCTTGAACTCCACCTCTCTATCGGGTGCCATCCCCAGTAAATCATCCGGGAACACGTCAGGGAACTCACAGACTACTGGAATATCTTCCAATCTGATGGTTGTGGACTGATATACACTTGAAAGTTTTATTTCTGGACTGTCCAGAAATAAAGAGTGTGAAGCGTGCACTTCTGAGTTCAAATGCACGACTCGGAGGACGGTGTCTAAAACAGCGACATGGCGGGTTAACCACGACATCCCTAAGATGACATCGACCTTTTGTCACTCTAAAACTATGAGACACGTATGGTATATTCTACCATCTAAGCACAACGGCGCTTTTGGAACCATCATGCTTGCTGAAATTTTCCCACCCGGTGAACAAATCAAGTATGTATTATCGGTGGGTAGTATTTGCAAGCTATATTTAGCAATAAAAGCTTGGCTAATGAAGCTATGCGTGGCGACTGAATCAAATAACACTATAGCTGGATGCTAGTGGAGTTGGAACATACCCGCAAGGATGAGCTCTCCCTCTGGCACGTCCTCTATGGCAAGTTGGTGGACGGTGCCGGGCCTAGGATTTGCTCGCCGCGCATTAGTGGGGTTCTGGGGCTGATTCCTCCCCGGAAGTTGTGGTGCAACTCCGCCGCCCTGCCTCTCAGGATAATTGTTGGTGAAGTGTCCTGGGCAACCACACTTGTAGCATGTGGCTGCTGCCTGGCCGATGCTTGAGGGACGAAAGCCCGGCATGTGCTGCTGAGGTGCATACACACGTGGCATCGCCCGCTGCTGTTGCTGTTGCTGCGGAGGTGGGACTGGCAGTGCCGGCCTGAATGCCAGTGGAGAATATGGCTGACTGCGGAATGACATGGGCCTCTGTGGTGGCTGCCAGCGTGGATCCAATGGTGGGTGATTCACCATCCGATATTTTTGAACCACCTCCTTCTCCGCTGCTTTGCGGCGCGCTTCGCTTCCTCTCCGCCGCCGCTAACTCCTTGCCGGAGTCCTCCTGAACACTCGCAGCATCAATAATATCATTGAGGCTTCTAGAGTGGAATGGTTAAAGCGTTCTACCACACTTAGGTGGCCGCGGATTGCGTGTTTATAGAGGCACCAAGGCTGGGTGCAACAGCTTATACAATAAGGCAACCGAATCAATCTATTGTTGGAGTTTCTATCTATACACAGCCTAGAATATATTCTTTCTATCTATAGGAGATTGATTCAGCATAGAATATATCCTTTCTATCTATAGGAGATTGATTCGGTTGGCTAAAGATTACATGCATGAGAAAATTATAGAATATTATCTCTAACCACACGGAGTATCGTAACTTCATCTAACACCCCCCCTCAATCGCAACTGTCTAAGTTGAGATTGCATTCGATGTTCTTGTAGTCTTTGTTGAGAAAGAGCCTTGGTGAAACCATCGGCTAACTGATCTTTAGTGGATATAAACCGAACATCAAGCAGACGCTTGACAACTTGATCTCGAACAAAATAATAATCAACCTCAATGTGTTTCATTCGACCATGAAAGACCGGATTTGATGACAAGTACTTAGCCCCCATATTGTCACACCAGAGCAGAGCAGCAGGAGGATAAGAGACTTGAAGCTCCTTCAATATGGACTGAACCCACATGAGTTCAGCCGTGGCGTTGGCCATGGATTTGTACTCTGCCTCGGTACTTGACCGAGACACCGTTGGCTGCTTCTTGGCACTCCAGGATATCAAGTTAGACCCAAGAAAAATAGCAAAGCCACCCGTAGATTTCCTGTCATCAGAGCAGCCGGCCCAATCCGCATCGGAGAAGGCACTAAGAAGAGTCGATGATGATTGCCGAATCTTGAGGCCAAGACCAAGAGTAAACTTGATATACCGCAGTATGCGTTTTACTGCAGTCCAGTGAGCAGTTGTAGGGGAGCTCAAATATTGACATACCTTATTGATGGAAAAAGCAAGATCAGGCCGGGTGTGAGACAAATACTGAAGAGCTACCACAATACTGCGATATTTGGACGCATCATCTGGTCCAAGTGGATCACCATCACAAGCTGACAATTTCGCCAAGGTGGAGAGGAGAGTAGTAACAGGCTTACAGTCCGACATACCAGCTCGCCTGGGAATATCCGAGGCATACTTGGTTTGAGTGAGCAGAATGCCATCAGACAACCGGTTAACCTCAATGCCCAAGAAGTAATGAAGGGGACCCATGTCTTTAAGTGGAAATTCAGCTTTCAGATTAGATAGCAGAGCATCAATAGCAGGCGGACAAGAGCTTGTAACTATTATATCATCAACATACACCAATAAATAAATGGTGACTGCACCCTTCTTATAAATGAACAATGACATATCAGCTTTTGATGATGTGAAACCAAGAGCTTGAAGTTTGAGACTAAGTCGAGAATACCAAGTGTGCGGAGCTTGTTTCAAACCATACAGGGCCTTGTCCAACTTACAGTGATAATCCGGATGAGAAGGATCTTGGAACCCAGGAGGCTGTTTCATATACACATCTTCTTCTAGAACACCATGAAGAAACGCGTTCTGCACATCCAGTTGGCGGAGGCTCCAACCCTTAGAGACAGAAAGAGACAAAACAAGGCGGACAGTAGCAAATTTAACCACTGAGCTAAAAGTGTCATCATAGTCAATGCCGTAACGCTGTTTAAAACCCTTAGCCACCAATCGAGCTTTATGACGGTCAATAGAACCATCAGCTTTTCTCTTCAGTTTATAAACCCACTTGCAATCAATCAAATTTCTGTCAGGTGCCAGAGGAACCAAGTGCCATGTTTTATTCCGCAGAAGGGCAGAAATTTCTAGGTCCATGGCAGATTTCCAGTTTGGGTCAGACAATGCAGCAGACAAATTAGATGATTCTTCACAAATTGCAAAATTTCCATACCTGACCGTGCCATCTGTAAACTTTCTGGGCTTCACAGCCACTCTGTAGCCGAGTGCGCCTAGCAGGAAGCAGAACAGGACCCGAGGCTGATGGCGTGGAACCAGTAGCTGCTGAGGGCAGATGGCCGTCGGCGAGAGAGGCACCAGCCGCGCCAGAGTCGGCAGGGGGCAATCCCGAAGTGGTCGGTGCTGTTGATGCGGCCGTGGTGGTGGGAAGCACCGCATTGCTGGGCGCACCTGCAGCCACATCGGAGGAGTGTGGCGTGGAGCCCGGCAACAGATCAGCATCGGGATTGAGGCCACCAGCCGGGACAGAATCTGCAGCAGGGATCATTGGTGGCTGCAAAAGCTGGTTAGGCCACAAAATCGGAGCAAGCATGCTGGATTCAGCAGGAGGTTTAGTCAAAAAATCATCTGAGTTGGCCCGAGAATTTTTAGGATCAGGTCGAAGAAGCACGTCAGAGGTATATCTAGCACCGGCTGTGGGATGGAGAGCAACAAAGGGAAAAAGCATCTCATCAAAAACAACGTCACATGAAATAAAAACACGGCCCGTAGAGATGTCAAGACACTTGTAACCCTTTTGAAGGTTGCTATAGCCTAGAAAAACACACCGAATGGACCGAAACTGGAGTTTATGGGTGTTGTATGGCCGCAAATTTGGCCAACATGCACAGCCAATGATGCGTAGATTAGAGTAATCTGGGGTAGCACCTAAGAGACGGTGGAGCGGTGTGTCATAATCAAGAAGCTTAGTAGGAGTTCTATTGATAAGATGTGTTGCGGTGAGGAACGCTTGGTCCCAAAACTTGAGCGGCATAGACACATTAGCGAGTAAAGAGAGACCCATCTCAACAATGTGTTATTATCAAGATTGAAACGATTAATGGAAACAACATTTTTATGGGCATGAGGGACACGAAGGACATGATTTAGGTGCAGACGGCGGGAGGAAGTGGGCAAGACAGAATGACCAATGTGAGTAATCTCCATACCTGCACCATTAGCCGCCTGAATCTTATCATTGCCATTGTAACGATCATGAGCTGTTAGCTTCTCCAGCTCGCCGGTTATGTGATCAGTCGCACCGGAGTCAAGGTACCAGTTTGGATCAGAAGCAGTGGAGGATGACGCCATGGCCGCAACCCGATCATCAGAAGTGAATTCTTCATCAAAGCGGTACCAACATATATTAGTTGTGTGACCGACTTTAAGGAAGATCTGGCAGCGTGGACGAGACTGGCCACCGGATTGATCTGCCGGTGGACCGGAACTGCGCTTGAAGTTGCTGTTGTTGCTGTAGCCGCCGCGCGATGATGACGAAGGAGAGCCACGGCCGTTGCCGCGTGAGCGTCCGCGGCCGCAATTTGAAGAACCGCCACGCCAGGAGCCACCACGACCACGAGTAGCCGCATTGGCTGATCCATGAGCAGCGTACCCGCCACCAGACTGCTTCGCAAGCCAAAGCTCATAGCTGATCATCTGCGAGTATAACTCGGCAGGGGAGATTGGCTCGACATGAGTGACAATGGACGACACAAGCGGGTTGTAGATTTCTTCATCAAGGCCGGTGAGGACGTAGGCGACGAACTCCTCATCACCTAGAGGTTGGCCAGACGCCGACATCTCGTCGGCATAACTCTTCATCTTGGAATAGAATTCGGCCATTGTGGTCGTGCCTTTCTTCGTGGTGGCGAGCGCAATGCGCGTGTTGACGGACCCCGCACGTGTGCAAGATCCGTACATGGCCGCAAGGGAGCTCCAGACGTCGGCCAAGGTCGTGGCTGTCGTGACACCCATCAAGACCTCGCGCATCAGAGAGGAGAGGATATATCCCAGCAGCGCTTGATCGCGAGTCACCCAGTCATGTACTCGGGATTGGGCTGCTCCATAGAGGCACTGTTAGTTGTCACAGAGACAGTCTCAGCCGGCATCTTTTCTTTGCCGATGAGCAGATCGTAGAGCTGGGCAGAGCGTATGGGCGGCAGAATTTGGGCACTCCATAGGCGGTAGTAGGTTTTGGTGAGTTTTTCGGTGACCGAGATCGAGAAGGAGGAGGGGATGGTGGTGGAATTTGAGGAGCTACTTGCCATGATGGATGTGTTGTAGAGGACCTGGCTCTGGTACCATGTAGAGTGGAATGGTTGAAGCGTTCTACCACACTTAGGTGGCCGCGGATTGCGTGTTTATATAGGCACCAAGGCTGGGTGCAACAGCTTATACAATAAGGCAACCGAATCAATCTATTGTTGGAGTTTCTATCTATACACAGCCTAGAATATATCCTTTCTATCTATACGAGATTGATTCAGCCTAGAATATATCCTTTCTATCTATAGGAGATTGATTCGGTTGGCTAAAGATTACATGTATGAGAAACTTATAGAATATTATCTCTAACCACACGGAGTATCGTAACTTCATCTAACAAGGCTGCCGCGATTGAACATCGCCAGCTTGTCCTTTAGGAGCAGGTTAAGCCCCTGGTAGAAATGATTCCGCCGCTTCTCATCGGTATCGGCGTGATACGAAGCGTATAGCGCAAGATCGTTGAACGCCCTGGAGTATTCCAGCGTGTTCCGGCTTCCTTGCTGCAGGTGTTGGAACTCCTGCGTCTTCCTCTTCATGATACCTGGCGGTATGTGATAGGCCCTGAAGGCCGTCCTGAATTTTGTCCAGGTCATAACTCGCTCGGTGGGTTGCAAGACGCAGAAACTCGCCCACCAAGTGCTCGCGGATCCCTGAAGCTGTTGGACCGCGAATTGAGTCTTGCGCTGCTCACTCACTTGGAGCAGCCCGAACTTCATCTCCATCGTGCAGAGCCAGTTGTCCGCATCGATGAGTTCATCCGCCCTTGAGAATACCGGGGGATGAGTAGCCAGAAAGTCGGAGTAGGAGCTTTGTTGGCGCTCCTCGCAATCTTGACGCCTCTCTGGTCGAGACGTATTCGCAATAAGGGTCTGCAGCAACTCCGTGTGCTGCTGATGAGAACCCGCCATCGCCGCAACGATGTCGGCCAATGTAACCGTTGGCGGTGGCGGTGGCGGTTGTTGCTGTTGCTGCTGGTGTTGTCCCGAGGAATCCTCGGGAGGCTGTTGGGAGGTCTCTCCCCCCAGACTGGAACCCCCAACGTCCGGATTGGCACGAGTACGAGTCATTCTGAAAATTCAAAACAGCAGCGATCAGCACATGTCATACTTAAAATTCCATATGAAACAGTAGGTATTGAAGTGACACATGAATAACTTGCACAACATTCACATATATTGATAAAGCATAAACTTTATACAAGATACATTATTCTCGGGTCTCCGAGAAGTCGTGGTCATGTCGTCACTACCTATACATACCCTACTGTCTACACGACATGCCACCGATTACAAAAGTTTTGGTTACATCACCCTTGCTGCCCTACTCGGCAACGGTAACCTCCTACTCGGAGTAGAACTCGACCTCCTGTGGGTCGTCCTCCTCCGCTACCTCTGCTGGTGGCTCCGGGTCCATGACCTCCTCTTCCGGTTCAGGTTCTCCCATTGCTGGAAGACCCAAAACCACAGGTACGGCACCCATCATTGGTATGCCCAATACTGGAGGTACAAGGTCCTGCAACGCGTGCATCTCGTCCATGGTCTGGTTGTAGTCCTCTTCCCAGCCTTGCCCCTCCTCAATAGCGTCGTCCCGCTCTTGAGTGAGGACCTCGTTCTGCTGGGTCAGGGCCTGCACCTGTTGTTGCAAATCCATGATGTCGATGCGGCTTTTCTTCTTCGCCTTCTTCAGACAATGCAACTGATTATGTTGTTCGTTCAGTCGCTTTATCGTCGGAAGGAGAATATTGCGGAGTGCGCTGTGAGCACTATCGAAATGATCTCCACGGCTGTTGCTCTCCTTGAGCTTCACGGCGAGACATTGTGTATGAACAGTTTTGCTGTCCATTACGGCCTTTCCCGCCCTCAATTGGAGGCTGAGATTTGCCTCCGCGGGGTTGTACCTTGGGCAACCCGGATCTGTTGCCTCCATGTACCTTTCCCCCCACACATGATTAGCTCATCCCTCCACCGGAACGAGCGCGTATGGAGTGCCCTCCATAGCTCTCACGTGTAGTTGGCACAAACGCGACATGGTGTCGCGGGCTGCCACTTGCCACATCCCCTCCGGCTGTCTACCTCTCACCGTAACGGTGAACGGTACCCAACCGGGTGGTGTGGGTCCTGCAGGAACTTCGACATGTATTGTCCACGTCTTGTTCCCCTCCTCGCCTTCTTCCTTGGTGAAGAATTGCGGCATCTCGCTGTACCCGAAATATTGAAGCATTTGCCTCAATGTATCCGGATAACCGCTGCTGTGAGAACAGTGGGATACAACCCACCCGTTCTCCAATTGTTTATCCGCTGTCATCTGTAGAAACATATTTGAGAAATGTTTAATATTTTTTTGAACAGTAAACCATTGAGTTATAACATAAAACATGTCATTGAACTCATAAAACTTGGAAACATAGTTCAAACTTAAACAAATTTGACTGCTGATCTGCTGTCCAATATGACAGCCCTGAACAGTTTCCATTTCAACCTGATTTAGACAATACTAAAGGCAAAACCGATTCTGGAGCTCAACAACAAAGTTAAAGTGAACTTCAAAATATTTCCATAAAGTATTTGCTTGGCCTAAGATCTGTTTGGTTCAAAAGTTATGAGATGTCAAAGTTGACAGAATTTCTAGAGAAAATTGGACAGCACCTCCCAGCTTGAGGTACTGATTTGATCCAAGAATTCCAGCTAATTCTAACCTAATTTAACGAAACTTTCTGTTACAAAGTTGTAACCCATCTCATGAACTCTTCAGAACTACCTAATTTTCTATTTTTTTATTTTTATGCAGGAAGTTATGCTCAATTTACAAAGAGTTTCAGAGAGTGTTTGCTCTGCCCTGTTTTCTGCACAGTTTCAACTCTACTGCATTTTTCGATTGTTTAAGGGATCAAACACCTTTGGACCACAACAGAAAAGTTGTAAAGCTCTTCCAAAGATCTCCAGAAATGTATCATATGACCCCAACCTCGAAACAACTCAACCTCTAACCTCTGATTAACCTCAGCCTTATTTCAGCTGAAAACAGGGGACTCTGTCCTTAGTATCCTATAAGTTGAAAACTTGTTAACATTGAATGTCCTGATTAAGGGAAGGAATTACATCAAAGTTTTAGTGCTCTGGATTAAAACTTTTAAGTTTTACAATGAAGTTGTTCATTTAGTGGGGTGTGACATCGATGCCTCACCAGATCATGTCGGTACTACGTCCTCACAAAGAAAAACCTATACCGGACTTAGCCGGCTTCGTTAGTTCAGTGGCACTAAACGTCTCTCGCACACGGATACTACACGTCTGCTGTTTCGTGGTTAGACTACCTGCAAGTAATTCATACAATCGTCAGACTCGGCTGCACACCGAGCCCGGTATCCATACAGTTCATACACCCGGCCATCATCACTCGCCCGGATGTTCTCAAGCCAAACACGCCTTGAGCTACGTGTTCACGTTACTGACCATGTGACGGGGTCTCCCAAATTTCCCAAAGCACGCCAGGGACAAACGTTGCTCGAATACCCCAAACAACATGAAGAGTCATAGAGGATATTAAAGAGGGTCGGGTTACCTGCCACCCGTGGGGCTCCACCCTTCAGCTTGTGCGCACTGGTGGACAACGCTTACGTGCACCGCCAAGACATAAAGCGTCCTGAGATGCACAATTTTCCAACATAAGCAACTAGGTTAGTATGCCACTCTCTATACACTAATAACATTCTTATATGGGCTACTAACTCGTTCCTCACCGAATTTTCGAAAAAAGATGGTCTTTGTAGTGCGTTAAACCTCAAGCGAGCTCTGATACCACGCTGACGCGGACCCACGGCCTTTTTGAGCCAGGATCACGCTGAGGGGTGCTGCGTTGCACAACACCGGATAACGCACATCAAAGATACAAAGCGGAAGCAAAGTTTTATTACATAAACGGGTTTATGAACATTTGTACAACAAAATAGGTTCCGTCTACACTCACGGGCGTAGACTACATATTGAGTTCACGTTCAGCCCGTGAACATGTCCCTGCTAGCACGCACACACACTAACACGGCGGCGTGCACGACTCCCACTCGACGGGGTTCCCCTCCTGGGGTTCCGTCTCCTCCTCGGGAGTTCCTTCCTCATAGACCCCTGCAAAAAGCTTCAAACACAAGCAGTGAGCACGATGGCTCAGCAAAACTGACCCGTCTCTCCTATCCATGAAACTTCTACATGAATGGTTACAGGGTACATGAGGTAAACATAAGTTGCAAAGGACTCGCCTAACTAATGGAACCTTACTTTCAAGTTTTAGCAGCAGGTGGTGGAGAACCTTACGCTAAGGCACATGAGAGAGCCACAATCAAACAAGAAACACATTTCTCTCATATACTTTGCCCAAAGTTGAAATAAACCTTAATTTGCTCTAAACTACAACAATCATTAACAATCAATGTATAGCTTTCAACCCAGCAAACTTTTAACATGTATCTAGTCTGTTCTTTCTACGTCACGGAACGTTTAACAAGTGGTACTCACTGACCTTGAGGGACGGCGATTATAATCGATTTACACCTGCAGGGTTACCCGAATAACCCGTCATGTACGCCCGTACTCAATGTTGCCTACAGCAACCATCATGGACGTCGTACGCAACCACCTTTCACCCTTCAGCCAAATGTTGAACCGGTCCAATCGTCCCGAGCAAGAGGTCTCTGCGCGCGCATCCACAGTGCCGCCAGCCGATTTACACCTCGAGCTCTCAACCTACCCTCTGAACGACCAGCTATGCCTCAACACCCAGCTACCCAAGTTACATCGGTTTCCCGGTTCCCATATAGTCGGTAGCTCTTCGGTACTGTTCTAGCTTGTTCAACAGGCCCACACACGGCTCGGTCCTCAATCGACACAAGCGGAGCTATAGCACCCAGGCCCCAAAGTCCTGCTGCCCTTACGCTCCGCTCGGTCTCATTTTTCTTGCCATGTGTTTCATTTGCTATCTTTACCCGAGCGATGTGCCTCTAGCCTATCCTCGCGAGTAGTTCCAACTACTCAACTTGTACCGAATCCTACACTATCTTAGCATTGCAGTAGCTAACGAGGTTTTCAAACCAAATTCCAACCCAGTGTTTTCTTGGCTATGCATTTGGGCTTCAAACAAGACTCTAATGCAAGAATTAAGTGAGTGATCAAAGTAATTTCTCAAAACAGTAAAACTTTGTAAAAAGGTTAATGGAAACCGGAGCTTGCCTTGCTGCTCTTGATCGTAGGCTAGCTGTTCTTCCGAAGTGACGAAGTCTAAGACTTTGGGTTCCTCCTCAACCTTAGCGACTACATATGATGAATATAAACATATGTCAATTTAGATGCATTTGAGTTGAAGTTAAATTTGTGAGAGTTATAAGTCTTACTAGATAGACCCAATGACTCTGAAACTTTTACTGTGGTTTGGATACAACCTAAACAAAGACTTGGCCAAGTTTTATTTGCAGCAAAGCTCATTTGATCCCTCCACAAATAATTATGTTCTTGGCCTTAATTGGAGCTCCTAGGGATTTTCATGGAGCAAGCCATGAATTTCTGAAAACTAGATTTTTCAGAGGGTTCTAATGGAGTTGGTTTCACTTAATTTAAAGGTTCCTAGCTAAAGATATGAGCTAAACAATTTCAGAGAATTTCTGAAAATGTTTATGGACATTTTCTATTTTCTCTGGAACAGTTTTATTAATCACACCATTAGGTGGATCAAATGAGCTCAAATGGATCTGAAATTTTTATGGTAGCTCAGGATATTTTGGTGAACATCCTAGCAAAATTTCAGAATTTTTCTCCAAAGGGTTCTCCAGTTAAAATTATAAACAGTTTAAATTTTGAAGAATTAATTCTCGAGAACCAAGGATTTTCATGAAGTGGAACTTGATTTGTCGGAATGTAACCAGAGAGATAAATCCAACAAAATTTGGTTCACTCGATTTGGAGTTTTCTAGCCAAAGTTATGTGGATTTGAAGTTTGAGCTAAAACTGAAAATCGGGAAATGTTTAAAATACTACCCGTGGGTCCCATGCACAGTGTCGTCGTCTACCTACCGCCAGCGCCCGAGCGCGCGAAGCACATCGACGGTGGCGCGTTTTGTTCTCAGCCGCTACTGCCTAATTTTCGACGTGGTTTCTTCCTACGTGATCCTTGGAGCACGGCGCACATGCCGGGCAACTTCTCGGACCTCGACATCGCCGGAAACCTAGTCGGTGACGGTGGAGGCGGAAGATGAGCTCGGGTCAAACGGTGCTAGCTCGTCTCGGCAGTGAACACGATCGACAAATGGGTCGCAAAGCACCACTGGGGCACGGGGAAGATAACCCCGCCCTCCTCTTGGCCCGGAGATCGCCGGGAAAGTAGACTTCACCGGCGACCCGAGCCGTTTTCACCGGCGGTGGCCAAACTCAGGTGCTCTGCTCACTGGGTTGCTCATCACCGCTAGGATTTGGCTGAGGTGACCGTGAGGTGCTATTCTAGCTTCAGCTCGGCCAGGATTGCCAGTGATCGAGACGAATTTTGAGTTTTGGTTCTCGGTGTTCTATACGGTGATCATCGGGAAAATTTGAAATTCCTGCTAACCGGCGCTAAGTGGGACCTAGGGAGTTCAGGGAGAGCTACTAGACTTCGATGTTAACCTCAGAGACACGTTTGTCACGCTGGAGAAGCTTAGGGCTGCGCTGGAAACGTGGAGGCAGCGGGAAAATGAGCTGCTGTCGGCGGCATCTCGCAGCTAAATAGCTGAGAACGTCGGTTGATGGCTCTGATCGGCGACCAGGAGGTGGCAGCGCTCCGGCAGCACTGTGGCGCTCGCGTGGACGGTCGCAAGAACCAAGCCTCGGTGATCTGAGTCGGTTAAAACATTAGTGAGGCTGACATGTGGGTCCCACTCCGGTTTTAACCTCTGAAATTGAATTTTCCCCATAGCTCTAAACAGTAGAGACTCAAATAACCCTGGTAATTTGAATTATCTACCCTCTGGCCATTTGAATTGGATAGAATTCAAATTGGGAAGTGTTTGAATATATTTGCAGCACATATGCAGTTTGAAATTAAAATGGAGTTTGAATTTGCTAAACTTAGGTCATGTCAAGATCAACTCCAAATGGAGTAAAAATTGGTGTGTGAGCGCACAAAAATGTGCTGAGTAAGAATATGCCTCCCAGTTTTGAACTTATGGGATGGAAGTAGTTTGAATTTGAATTTGAGTTCAAACTACCCCCTTTCTAGTTATACCCAAAAAGACCTCAAAAAGTTTTGGACTTGGGTGAAATTCGGCATGGGCATTCCTAGCAAGGTGTAGGAGTTTTTCATATGCCCAGCCCCTATTTGATGCATGTGGGAAATGCCACTTTTGCATTTTGTAAGTTTCTCTTGTAATGCCCATGTTGATGGTGTTTACTTGCTCTTCAAATGTGTTCACAAAGTTTCCTCAACTGAGGGTTGTGTGGTGTGATGAACACTTTGAATATGTGCCAAAAAATTAGGCCCTTACAGACATGAGGTTCCGTGGTACGTCACTTTACTAGTTCCCATATTACTAGCATCCTTCCAGTATAAAATCAATACTTGTTCAAGAGGCCGACTACGACACGGTCCTCAATCGAAATGAGCAAGACTATGCATACGGCACCCATGTGCCCTTGCCCTACATGCTCACTCGGTCTCAAACTTCATTAAAGGATGATTAATCCACATAAACCCTCATGTGGACACCATAACCCCATGAGTAGTTCCCACTTACTCATTCCTAGGGGTAGAACCTAGTGATTAACGCAGCATGGGTAGGCTCTAAATCTCATTCAGACCCAAGGCTTTATGGTCATGCAAGTAGATTTCATACAACACCTAAACGTAATGGACATAAAACAAATAAAACAACCAAACCCATGAGATTATATAAAAGGACTCAATCCAAGGATTATGAGTAAACCGGGGTTAAGGTTAAGCTAAACCCTAAAGCTTCCTCCTCCTCTTATTGTACCTCCTCGAGCTCCTCAGTCTCTATCTTATGACATGTATGCAAAAATAAAATTAATCGCTAGCATAATCGTATAGGTGGATAAGGTGCATCTATGACCTAATCGTATAGGTGGATAAGGTGATTTAAGATATTTTATCAACATGATGATCAAATATAACAGCTGGTAGTAAGGTTTAAGAAATAATATATTAAACATGCATATAGTTCTCACTTTAGTGTTTATGTGCCGTTATGCAAATACTAGAATTAAAATAGTTTTACGTGGGAAATGGAGATGAAATTTTTATGTCAAGCTTCTGGGATTATTAAAAGGGCTCTTACAAACTTTGAGGTCAAACCACCTAAGTGTGGGCCCACAGTAAAAAATAATAGATAGATATGCCTTATTATGCTACTGTTGTAATTAACACAGTTCTCAAAGAGCGATGAATCTGAAATATTTATGGTGGTCAAGCATATATAGGTGGAGCGTGCTGCCAAAATTTGGGCTCAATTAAAGAAGCAGAGGGCCCACAATTGAAATAATATTGTTTAGAGAAATTAAATCACCCAGAAATTATTATAGGTTTTTATTATAGAACAAGATAACAGCTTCATAGAGGAGGATTTTATGGGCTAAAAAAAGTTTCAAAAATTTTGGAGTTTTCTACAAATATTTATTAATTTTTAAAGTGGGGCAAATTTTCTGTAATTTAAATGGTAGCAGAAAATAAATAATTAGTTTGTTTAGATCTACAAAACAAAATGGGATGAAACTTTGACTGTGAATTATATAATATGCAAGGGTATGTTCTTCAAAGTTTTAGATTTTTTCATTGATTAGGTCGACCATAATTTAATTTCAGACTCCCACTTAATCTAATTTCTGACAAGATAAGATACATTTTTATACAAAATAAACAGATTCTATATTTAGACCTGGGCACAGAGAGTCCACTAAAACTTGTTTGACATTTTTCTGAATTTTCCACCATTTCCTACGGATTTTACCGTCTTGCAGCATTTTCAGAATTATTTTCTTAAGGAAAATCGCTGGGCAATCCGAACAGTGCCACACAGGCTACAGGGTTATCTGCCACAGCGGATCTGGTGTGTGCCACACTAGATCTGGCTCCCTGGCTGCACGGCGCATGCCATGGCTGCCGGCGGCAGCAGCTGCGCCCACTCGTCGGCGCGTCCTACAGCGACGGATGGAGGCCAGAATTTTAGGGCAAATACTCTAGGCAACATAGGGAGTTCATTGGAGGAAATATTAGGAGCTGAATCTCACTGGTTTTAGGCCAGCAGCAAGGGCCGGCTGCGGGCGAGCTCCGGCGAGAGCGTGTGAACAGAAGATGGCAAGAGAAAGGCTCCGTCTTGTTTGTAGAGCCTTTCTGGCGCTGTGGGAACTTCG
Source organism: Neostapfia colusana (assembly GCA_030760725.1). NCBI lineage: Eukaryota > Viridiplantae > Streptophyta > Magnoliopsida > Poales > Poaceae > Neostapfia > Neostapfia colusana. The sequence continues at coordinate 6,171,564 of JASWHV010000012.1, read as the reverse complement.
TCACAAAGTTGTGTGTTGAGGAAGATGAGCGGATAGCAGAGTGCGACGGCAGGTGGCCATGGTTCATGACCGGCGGTGAGAAACCTCCAAAATCCGATCCATCTGTTGAAGGAACTGCCCTAAGAAATAATTAGATGAGTTCGATTAACCTCTGACCGAGGATGGTGGATTTGGCAGCGGAGTAGATGCAGGTCATTAGTTCTTCCTCCGGGAAGATGTGGTTTGATTTGCTTGCTGCGTGGTCTATGGGGCGAGGGAAGGCACTAGGATGGTGGAATGAAGGCCGGTGCTTCGGAAGGCGCACTCGAGCGAGGCTGGGAGGCGATGACGACTACGAGCTCCGTGGTGCATCAATAGTGTCTGTTCAGGTTGGAAGGGATTTGGGGAGCGAAGGATAACAGAGGATGGCAAAGGGAATGAGGAAAGGCGACGAGAACATCGAGGGCAAACTTTAATCATGACTCGGGTAATGTTTGTGCGCCACGGCGGCACCCTTGCGTGGCGGCCATGCAGCCAAGTTCCTAGCTCCAGGTTGAAGAAGGAGAAAGTGTCACACTGACAGGTGGGACCCAATTTTTTTTATTTCCCTGAATTTTAAATTTACCTACTCTTTGTAATTCGAAAATAAATACCTTTAGATCTCTAAAATGGTAAAAATTTAAACATGGGTCTACATAATATATTATTCATTTTGGAAAAAATCCGTTTAGAGTTTGCCTTAGTAAACTCGACTTATGATTTTTTTATAAACACTTGACTTAATTAAGACATGCATAAAAACAATGTAGTAATTTAGAAACTTTTGTTATGGACTTCTCATTTGACAACATTTGATGCAATGAATTTATTTCATGCAACTTGCATACAAATTTTTTAGAATTTTGATTGATTTTTACTAATTTTAGTTATATTCATATTCAAATATTGATATTTAAATTCCTCATGCTTTCAGAGGTGTGCATTTAAAATATGGAATGTTACAACAGGTTAACACTAGTTACGACCGTGCCTATACACAAATCAAGGACCTATATGACCCCATGAACAAGTTTAAGGAATGACAAGCTCTATTTTTTATGTGAGGTATATGTCCATTGTTATTATTCATACCAGTTGGTTCTGTAATTCGTAAATGCATAGAAGTGTTTTTTCACCTAAACCAATGCCCTAAATCCCATGCTATTTGATGTGGACATCACAGCAAAGGACACACATAAACAATCCTAAGAAGGACCGATTACACGAACTCGTGCTAAAAAACTTGAACACAACAGGTCAATGCTTTCCTATTTACATTATATTTTAATATTAATGAGAATAATATGATACCTAAGCCGTGTGACTAAGTAATACTCAGGTTTACACATGAAGGATCATCATGGGCTGCCACGGAAAAGAACAAGTTAATTCACACCGTTCAATCTGAAAACGGGTGCACTGCAGTAGCCTCAACTTCACGTGTAATTCTGTACCAATATGTGACGTTCCAGGGATCATAATACAGATGGTGTAAAATCTTATCAAGTCTACTTTCCAACTCAATAAACGGTACGTCGTTTGGAGTTCCCAAGCTGGAGTTATGGCTAAATTACTAAAGACTGCACAGGAGGCAAGCAGACGCGAGGACCAAAGACTACATCGTGAATTGCGCACTAGCTGGCCCTAACATGGTGACTTCAGTTGACACCTAGCTAGGAGGGTTGTTCCTAGTACAAATAACACCCTTGTGCTCCTAGAAAAACAAGCATTAATTATTTGATAAACAATATAATTCTGAGTACTTTGCACACCTTTGTTCTTCCTGGTTCTTCATGGACTTGTGAATTGATCCCTCAGGGGTCCCCTAATTCGTGCTCTAGGCTTTCGGGCCTTTTGTGTGGATTAGTTTCCGGTTTGTGGTTCTGTGTCGGAGATCGAGTCGAAATCCTCAACGTTTCGGTGTCTCTCTCCCCGTCGCTTGGTCGCAACCAACCTTGGCTGGTATAAAGCTAGTTATCTCGAATTGTGGTTATGTGGTCGTTCGAAGATCGAGTCAAAGTTCTCAAATACTTTGGTATCTCTCTCCTTGTCAGTTGGTCGCATCCAACCTTAGCAGGTATAAAGCTAGTTACCCCGCTGTTTTCAGCTAGTTACCATTGTTCGTTCCGCTGTCCGATCTTTCCATTTTCCCGTCGTCGTATCTACTGCCGTGAAGATCGGGCCACCCCCCACGTTTCACCCTATGATTTGGGATCATATTTCGGGTTTACAAGGTAGGTACGATCCTCATATCATCCATTTGTTATCACCATTTTTTCTGTTATCCATCTCGTGTTTTTCGTGTCATACCTATAGTCCACTAAACCACCACAAAAAGTAACTGAACCTTTGTGTAGTACCGCTGATCTTGTGTCATTTGTATCATTTCTTGTTGCCATATCCATCTACATTGTGCTGGTCAGCCCGCATCTTGTTTGCATAAAAAAGAAAAAAGAACAGAGACAAGTGAAAGAAAAGAAAGTGAGAAAAAAAAGAGAAAGATTTAAGGGGCTGCAAGATTATAATCATCGTTGAAAGAATTTTTAGATTAGGCAACAAAGTTTTGGTCATATTTTAACTTGGTTTATGATACTTGATTTACGGTGCTACAAGCCTTCCTTGTTCAGCCATCCTAGCTCCACAGAAGTACTGTAACCGGATCCCTCAACTCGTAGTCCTTTCAACCGCTTAATCACAGCAGGGATACTACCACATTTTTCATACTCGCAGTCCTTGAGAACAGGTAAGAACTTTGGTAAGCAAGAGGTGAGATTGTGTGATTCCACAAAGAAATTCCTATACCATTTTCCCTCCGCTGTTCTAACATACCAGGATCTGATTCGAGTGTTCATGGTGGTAACACTGGAAGGCAAGAACCATCGATTGCAAGAGCTGAATTACGCTAACTCGAAGACTCACTATTGGACGCCATGGGGAGGATGTTCAATGAACGTCTCCCTCCAGCTGATGGTAGGGCTCTACGACATCATAATGAAGAATTTGGTGATGAAATTTCTGGTTTTGGGAACCATTTCCGAAATGGACATGGTGGCCATGATGGTGGTAGGCATGCTGGTCACAATGATCAGTATTAGGGACCACAGGACCTCGTTGGGTGGTGCCATGATATGCGGAACCCAACAGCACACGGGTCGATGAAAACATATCATCTTACATAAAGAGTTTGCGGAAGCGTACAGGAAAGTTTTGCAAATAAGTATATCAGAGTAGGCTACAGCGGAAGACTATCTCTCTCACAAATCATCTCTATCTTAGCACAAAGAAACAGTCCAGCCCGAGGACTGTCTCTTACTAGCAACACGAAGACAACCTGCAGCGGCGAGGATGCTCTTTGAGTAAGCACTCGGAGGTTCCCGAGTCTCATCGGCATCCCGTCTCATAAGCATCGAGTCAATTACTTGCAAAACAACTCGGATAGCATCCGTGAGCATAACGCTCAGCAAGACTTAACCGTCACCCTAAACATGAAACTCTAAGTGAGGTTATGAACCTAACATAGGATGGCATAAGCATAATTAAACTCGCCTAAAAGTGAATCCTTACTTTCAGGTATTAACTGCAGCATTTTAAGTAACCCTGGGCACGCTACATCGGGAGTCCACAATCAAACAAGAAACGCTTTTCCCCGATGTAAATTGCTCATGGCATAAAAGAATCGAGTTTGCACTAGCCTATTCATCAAGATCCAAGACAAAGCTAGTATGATACTTCACATCAAAATGATTAGTTCCTTTCTCATGCAAGTTCTTACTACGTCACGACTGTGAGAACAAGTATGCTCGGTCCATTCCGCGAGCGACGGTGATTTGAATCAATAACACCTGGACTACACGACACGTACGCCCGTACTCGACGTTGCCTACAACAACCATCACTGACGTCGTACGTGGCAGCCTTTCCCCCGTTTCACCCCCGCTGAATCGATCAAGTCGCCCCGTACAGTAGCCACTCTCATGGTGCACCTGCTGACGTGAGATGTCATGAGAATGTTCCCCACATACTGCAGACCGACCGTCCACCTGAGGCGAACCGAAAAGTCCCAACGACAGCTTTCCGAGGTACATCGGTTTACTGGGTCCCATATAGCCAGCATGAGTCCGGTACACAACTCAAACTTGCTCAACAGGGCCGCATACGGATTAGTCCTTGACCGACACGGACAGGTCTATAGCACCCAAGCCCCTATGTCCTGCTGCTCCTACAACCTTCCGGTCTCAACTTTAACTTGCTAATTCATTTATGAACCAATCCCGTATGCCCCTGTTGTTCCTAAATCTGCGAGTAGCATCTCACCACTCGACTTCTACCGAAACGTATTTAAGCATGGCAGTTCTACCCGGTGAAAGACACCTACCCAATACTATGGGTCATTTGGCTATGCAAGAGGAGTATCAAACACTAGACCTAATGCACAGTTCAAATCTTAACCAAAGGTGAATACAAAATAAAAACTTAATAGCTGTTAAGTGCAAATCAGAGCTTGCCTGTTTTGCAGGGTAGTCATATATAACAGTTAGTGTCCTTGCTGGTCCACCCTTGATTCTCCGGAGCTTGATGCACTTCAATGAATCACTCCTTTGAATCCCCGTCGTTGTGGTTCCTATTGAAATGCATATGCATAGGTTTTATAGAATGTAATGGAAAGAAGTTATAGAATTAATCTCTTAGGAACAGAGGTTATGTGGAAAAGCCAAGAATGGCTTGGTTTGCCTCTGTTGTGCAAAGAACAGAAATAAACTAAATTGACCTTAAGGCCTTAGCTCTATACACTAACCATTTTCCCTAATGAACATAATAGATAAGCTGAAAAGATTTGAGTGTAACTGAAGAACAAGAACTCCAATGGCCTCAAAACTTTTACAGCAGGTTCTATACTACCTAAGGATTTAGCTTGCCAAATTGCAGCTAATGTGGAGTCATATTGTGTCCTCCATAATTCTCACAATATCTCTTATGTATTTTCCCCTATACATAAGTATGGAGAACAAGAACAGGGAGTTCAAGGACTCAACTTGGGCTGATAGTTTACATGTGAGTTCCTGGCCACATGAAAGTAATCTGGTCCAAATTTCAGCCCTTTTGCTGTAGTAGTTCTTCCAGAACAATTCTTTAAGCATTTGTACTCAAAAGAATTAATTCTGAACTAATGTGCTTCATGCCCAATTAAGTGAACTACAATTCCAAATATGTCTCAGAGAGCTTGCCTAAATTTTCCTATGATTTTTGGAGCTCTGGATTGCTCAGAATAGATTTTTGAAGTGGGAAACATTTTCTGAGAATGTTTCTGGACTCTTATGAACACAGCAGATTGTTTTTAGCAAATTCCTACTCAAATGATCTTCATGTGAGCTGCAAATTTGCTAGAAGGTCAACAATATGGTAAAGAATATTCTGGCAAAATTTGGGGATTTTTGGATAAACCAAACTCGCTCAATAATTCTTTTTCAGAATACCTTCAAAGAATTTTCCAGAATATACTATTGACTTTCATACAAATCTAAGTTCATATTTCGATAGAGCTCAGAATGATGAATCCAACCCAAGTGGAATAACTCAAATCGGAGGTTTCTACCAGGTGCTATGAATTTCCAAAGTTTGGGCCCTCACTGGAATTGTTTTCCTACAGAAAATCCCACTGGGCCCGCTTATTTAAATTCCAACCAATCAGAACTGGGCCACACCGGGGCCACGGGATTTTTGCGCACCAGCACACGGGATCCCGGCCACACCCGATCACAGGTTTGAAGTTGAGCTGCTGACAGACGGGGCCCACGCCTTCTTCAACCTCCCGCCGGCTCCTTCGCGCCCATGCGCTCCCCCCTCGCCGGAGCACGTCGGTGCTCGCCGGTCCGCCGTTCCCGGCCACCATCCGGACTAGGACTGGCCGCTAGGGGGTTTTGGGCATCGAGGAACACGGTGGTGGGGTCTGCTTGGGCTGCCGGTGGCCGGAACCAGCTCGGCGACGTGCGGCGGCTACTGTTGTGGTTCGGCGCCGTCGCCCAAGGTCTCCAGCCCGCCAACACCTGCACCGATGAGCTCTACAGCACCAGTGCAGCTCTAGGAAGATCGGCACGACCTCAAAATGGCTCGGGAGTGGCTGCAAATAGGTTGCCGTCGTGTGACCGAATGGGTCCGTCATGAACACCTCTAGTCGGGCTCGAATTCCGTCGCGCTGAAGCGTTTTCATGCGCTGGATCCTAAAGGAGAAATGACCGCCAGCTAATCCAGCGTTTATGTGCCAGGTTTGATGATCTGCAGAGGATTGGAGAGGGTGAATTTTGAGGAACGGTACCGGGAGCTCAGGTTGAGGCCGCCGGAGAAAAACTTCGAAATTCTCCAGCGATACTTCACGGCACGGCTGGAGCTTTGGCTGAGAGCAGCACCGAACCAGCGCGCGTCTGTGGCCGTGCTTGACCGATCCTGGAAACCACCGTAGTGGTCTGTCGACGTGAGGCTGATCGCCGCCTTTGCGCTAGGTCGCGGCGGACGGCGTTAATCACGGGGACAGAGGCCGCAACTCGGTGGTTTAGGCGTCGGGGCAGTGGGGTTCGAGCTCTGGATGTTGTCTAGCAGTTCGGAGAGGAGGGAAGCGCGACGTTTTGCCGTTTCTTTGATCGGACCGAGAGGCGGAGGTGAGGTGCTCGGTTTGCTCGGCGTTCTCGCGAGAGAGGAAGGCAATTGAGCTTTTGTTCGATCTGAGGGCACGTGATCACGTTGAAGACACGGTCAGGATCGACCCCGGGGTGCCAGCGCAGGGAGGCCGGCAGCAGGAGGTGGCGCCAGTAAGCTCCTCGGTGGCTCCCGTGAGCTGCTCGGGGAAATCTCCCACTGAGGCTGAAACTTAGTGTGCAAGGCAGCCTCTTTACCTCTATGACATGTGGGTCCCACTCCACATTTCTTCCCCAAATATCTTCTCAAGCTAATCCTCTTAATTCCCAAAATTCTGAGTTTTAAAATGTGGGTTAGAATTTGAATCCTTCCAATTCGGTTTGAATTTGCTTGCCAAATTTGAATTTGGTTGAAGTTTGCAAATTCTTCTCTTTACTCCTTTTTGGGCCCACCCTACAAATGCAAAGTTGGTGATAAAACCTTTCCCTATAAACCCAACTATATGGCTGCATGTTTATTCAAAGTTTTTGGGTCACCACATGTGTGAACTTTGAATCTCAAATATGATCTTTAATCTTACATGCAAATAGGTATTTAACTCCTTAGTGGTTCAACACTTTTAAATAAAAAGGTGAGCCTCATTTTTGGACGGTCATCCATGTATTACTTTGCATGAAGAAAAGTTTTAGCTAGTCCCATATTTTCATGTCTTTGCCACACATATGAACTCAAACCTTAGTTTTTATTCATACACATTTTTAGGACTTTTACATTCCTCCCCCCTTAAAAGAATCTCGTCCCGAGATTACAAAAGAGGAACGAGACGGGAGACGTAATTACAAACTGTACAACGCTAAAATTTCCGGATAGTTGGTGCGGAGGTAATCTTCACTTTCCCACGTCGCCTCTTCCGCGGTATGATTACTCCACAGCACCTTGAAGAATCTGATCGTCCGGTTCCTGGTTACCCGGGCCTTTTCATCCAAAATCTGAACCGGTCACTCAGTGTAGGTCAGGTCCGGTTTCAATTCGTCAATTTCCTCGGTGCGGACAGCAGCAGTGAATTTGAGGCACTTCCGCAGCTGTGACACATGAAATACATTATGGACACCCGCTAGACTTGCCGGTAATTCCAGCCGGTAGGCTACGGATCCGCACTTCTCCATGATAGCAAAAGGACCAATAAAACGGGGAGCGAGTTTCCCCTTTACACCGAACCGATGAATTCCCTTCATCGGAGATACACGAAGATATACGTGCTCTCCGACGTCAAAATGTAATGGCCTACGCCTTCGATCAGCGTAGCTCTTCTGTCGGGATTGTGCAGCCTTCAAGTTCTCTTGTATCAACCGAACTCGGTCTTCGGCTTCATTGACAAGATCAATCCCAAACAGAACTCTTTTGCCGGACTCACACCAATTCAGCGGTGTGCAACACTTCCGGCCATAGAGAGCTTCATACGGTGCCATTTTAATACTCGCTTGATAACCGTTGTTGTATGAAAACTCCGCCAGCGGTAGGTGATCATTCCAACTCCTACCGTGGTGGATGGCACACGCTCTCAACATATCCTTAGGAACTTGATTCACCCTCTCAGTTTGTCCATCGGTTTGAGGGTGATATGCGGAGCTCCTAATCAGCTTGGTGCCCAACGAGACATGCAGCTGCTCCCAAAAACGAGCAACAAAAAGCGCACCTCGATCTGAAATGATGGTCTTTGGGACACCATGTGAGCATATAATTCTGGAGATGAATAACTTTGCATATTGCCTTGCTCGATAATGAGTGTTCACCGGTATGAAATTAGCCGACTTCGTCAACCGGTCAATGATCACCCATATCGAGTCATGCTTCCGGGCTGTGAGCGGTAATCCGACGATGAAGTCCATACTCACATCCTCCTGTTTCCACGCCGGTATCTTCAAAGGTTGTAGCGGTCTGGCTTTCCGCATATGATCAGCCTTGACCTGTCTACACGTATCACATTCGGATATGTATTTAGCGATTTCCCTCTTCATCCTTGTCCACCAAAATTTCTGTTTCAACTCTTGGTACATCTTGTTACTTCCGGGATGAATGGAAAACTTAGACAGGTGGGCTTCATCCAAGATCTTCTTCCGGAGTTTCATATTGCACGGTACCACTATACGGTCGTTAAACCATATCGTACCGTTTCCATCCTTCCGGAAACATTTCATTTCTCCATTGTCTAGCCTTCTCCGTATGTGAGACATACCCTTGTCTCTTCTTTGAGCCTCAACAATCTCTTCATGGATGGTTGGAATGAGCGCGAGATTATAAAGCGCGCCATACGGAATGACACGGAGACTTGGTTCTTCTACATCCAACTCAGCAGCCACCAAGTTGTGAACGTGGGCTTTTCGACTAAGCGCGTCGGCAACCACGTTGGCTTTACCTGGATGATAGTGGATCTCAATTTCATAATCTTTGATGAGCTCTAACCATCTCCGTTGTCTCATATTCAGCTCCTTCTGCATGATGATATACTTCAGGCTTTTATGGTCGGTGTAGAGGTGAACAAGATTACCAAGCAGATAATGTCTCCACATCTTTAACGCCAACACCACTGCAGCAAGCTCGAGATTGTGAGTTGGATAATGCTGCTCGTGGTTTCACAGTTGACGAGACCCATAGGCGACTACACGCCCTTCTTGCATCAGAACACAGCCGAGACCGATGCCGGATGCATCACAGTATACATCAAATGGCTTCGTCGTGTCTGGTTGAGCAAGAACTGGAGCTGTTGTGAGATGTTTCACCAAATTTTGAATGTGGCCTCACATTCTGCATTCCACATGTATTTAGTGCCCTTCTTCAGCAGCTCCGTCATTGGTTTAGCAATTTTTGAGAAGCTCAGAATGAACCTCCGATAATATCCCGCTAAACCTAGGAAACTTCGGACCTCGTGGACTGATTTGGGAGATGCCCACTTCAGCACTTGTTCAATCTTGCTGTGGTCCACGGCAATACCTTCTGCTGAAATAATATGGCCTAGGAAAGGCACTTGATCAATCCAAAATTCGCACATTCTGAACTTGGCATATAATTTGTGCTTCCTCAACCGTTGTAGCACGATACGCAGATGTTCAGCGTGCTCTTCTTTTGATTTGGAGTAAACCGATATGTCATCGATGAATACCATGACAAACTTGTCTAACTCCGGCATGAACACAGAATTCATCAAGTACATGAAGTGTGCCGGAGCGTTGGTTAACCCAAATGACATGACGAGGTACTCATAGAGTCTGTATCTCGTCGAGAAAGTTGTCTTCGGTATGTCCTCCGGTCGGATTTTGATTTGATGATATCCTGACCGAAGATCCATCTTTGAAAATACCTTTGCACCCACAAGTTGATCAAACAGGATGTCGATGCGGGACAAAGGATACTTGTTCTTGATCGTGACAGCATTTAGAGGATGGTAATCAACACATAGCCGTAGTGTTTCATCCTTCTTCTTAACGAACAGCGCTGAGCAACCCCAAGGTGAAGAACTTGGCTGTATGAAACCCTTGCTCATGAGTTCATTCAGTTGCTCTTTCAACTCCGCTAGCTCGTTGGGTGCCATCTTGTAAGGCCTTCATGAGATAGGCGTCATTCCCGGTGCCAGTTCAATCTTGAACTCGACATCCCGTTCGGGTGGCATACCCGGTAAATCATCGGGAAATACGTCGGGATAATCACGTACCACCGGAATATCTTCAAGCTTAAGTGATTCCGTGTGGTAGGCCTCTACCATATCTGGATCTTCTCTGTCTAAAAACAGCGTGTGAAGTCCGTGAATCGGTGAGTCAATCTGGACAGTCCGGTTACCGATATTAAGAACGGCACCGTGACGATTTAACCAAGACATCCCCAATATAATATCTATCTTCTGCCTATCCAACATAATCAGCGATGTTGGGTATATTTTTCCACCCAAACACAAAGCTGCTCGGGACACAATCTGATTCACAGAGATATTTCCTCCCGGTGAACGTATAAGAAAACTCGTTGTGGGAGTATTGGTGGATAGTTGGTGCAGATCCACGCATGATTTGCTGATGAAATTGTGGGTTGCACCGGAATCAAAAAGTATGAGCACGGGCATGTCTTTGAGAGTAAACATGCCTGCTAACACCGGTGCTCCCTCCGGGACATCCTCAATAGCCAGATGTTGCACACTCCCGGATTGCAATGCTGTTATGTTGACTTGAGCAGGTGGTGGCATACCACCTGATGATGATGGTTGTCTATTGTTCAACAACTTCTCCCGACATTCCTGCCTAAAATGCCCTGAACGGTGGCAATAAGAACACGGAGGTTTCCCCGGTTCTTCATTGACTTGTGGTTGAGAAGTTTATGTACTTGGCTGCAGCAATGATGCAACAGGTATCGTTCGTTGTTGCAGCAATGGTGTTGCTTCAAGACAAGATTCTTGAGCAGGAAATCTGTACGGAGTTGATCCCACTGGTGGTTGCCATATCTCCTCGTGTGGTGTGTGATACACCACACGGTATTTACGAGGAACAACTGGTGTGTCTTCTTGCACCTCATCCCGGTCCCTCTTCTTTGCTTGACACTCCAGTGTCGCTTGTTCTTGCAGCAGGGCAGCACTGATCAACTCGGTGTAACTTCCTTGATTGAACAAGGCCAACTTATCTTTTAATATGGCACTCAAGCCATAGAAAAAGTAGTCACACCTTGAAGCTTCGCTCGTCACATAAGCAGGAGCATATTGTGCCAGAAGGTTGAATCGTCTGACATAATTGAGGACACTCATGTCCCCCTGCTTCAAGTTCCTAAATTATTGCTGTTGGGCCTTGATAAAACCCATAGGAATGTGACAAGCACGGAATGCTTCATGAAATTCCATCCATTCCACTTGACGGCCTTCCGGAACGGTGGCGAGATAAGCGAACCACCAATTACCGGCGGCTCCATGGAGCTGTTGAGCTGCAAATAATGTCTTCTGATACTCATCGCACTCAAACGCTCCAAACTTGGACTCCATAACTCGAAGCCACTGATCAGATTCCACTGGTTCATTGGCTTCCGTGAAAATTGGCGGTTGTGTCGCCAAGAAGTCCAAATAGGCGTTCCGAGGTGGAACGTCCTGTTGTGCACGTTGGAGCAAGCCCTGTTGTACCAAGGCTTGGAGTAGTCTTGTGTTCTATTGACTTGACTCGACCATCTGAGCCATGATATCCGCCCATACCGTTGATGGCGGTGCCCGGGGTGGAGTCGAGTCATCATCGTCTCGGCGAGAACCTTCAGCCCTATTCGGAGAATGAGTACGCACCATACTGCAAAAGAATCATTTTTTAAAGGGAGTCAAAACTTGATCTCAGCAGTATGTGAAAGTATGTAAACATGAACATGCTAAAACTTTATGAAAGCATAACAAAATTTCATGTTTATACATCTTTCTAAAGCCAACATATTCAGTCCCCCATTCTGTACAGAACAGACCTTTCTGTACTTAACCTACAATTTGATCCAGTTACTAGCATTTTCATAACTCAAGTTGAATACCAAAGTTAAAGTTAACTCCAGTATATTTCCAACGAGTACTCACATGCCTCTGGATCATCCCTTAACCAGAAGTTATGATCGTTCATAGTTGACAGAATTTCTGGATAAATTTTTCCAGCACCTCCTTTGTATGTGGCTGTTTTCATCAGTGTTACATACAAATGGGGTACAATTCTGAACAAACGTTGCAAGTTTCATAACCTTTCCAACGGTGTATCATATGACCCTTAGAAATTTTTCTACAGAATGTTATGGCTAATTTACAGAGACACCCAGAGAAGTTTGCAGCTGCTCTGTTTTCTGAACAGTTTGCCTTCATCTGGAGATTCAACCAAGTTGGCGTCTGATTTTGCTCTAGAGGTCCTCAGAAAAGTTGTAGAGCACTGAAAAAACTTTCCAGAACTGTATCATACACCTTCATTGGGTCAATATACACGGAGTTATGCTCTGTCAAAATCCAGCAAAATCTTCTGCCAGAACAGAGTACTCTGTTGTTGAGATAAAAAAAGAATTCTAACAAGTCTCTTCTTTGAAGCTTAGTTCAAATGAAGATCTCAGTAACTACTATGTACTTTTCAACATCCATTTTTAGTTTGAAAGTTAGTCATGAATGACTTCTTCTTAGGAAAGAAAACTATACAGTGTAGTACGGTGACGATGCACCGTAAGACATATGTCGGTACTACGTTGCCTCACCAAAGAAAAACTTAACCGGATTACACCGGCATATACGTATCCTTAGGTGGTGCTAAAAAGATCACTCGCAAATGTGTTCTACACGTACTAAGATCTTCATGGTTAGTACCTACATAAAACACACTCAATCATCAGGTCCGGCTGCACACCGAACCCGGTATCCATACAGTTCGCACACCCGGCCGTCATCACTCGCCCAGGTGTTCTCAAGCCAAACACGCCTTGAGCTACGTGTTCACGTTACTGACCACGTGACTGGGTCTCCCAAATTGCACCACGCACGCCAGGGACAGACGTTGCTCGAATACCCCAAACGACATGAAGAGTCGTAGAGGATACTAAAGCGGGTCGGGTTACCTGCCACCCGTGAGGCTCCACCCTTCAGCTTGTGCGCACTGGTGGACAGCGCATACGTGCACCCCCCAAGACATAGACGTCCTGAGATGCACGATTTTCCGACATAACACATAAATTAGCTTGCCACCTTCATTATATGCTACTAATAGTCCTTATGTGGGCCTAGTACCGTTATCTCACCGTATCCTAAGTTTTTGACATCACATGATGCTCAATCCGTAGTCTATTCCCAACACAGCTCTGATACCACGCTATTAGGGACCACAGGACCTCGTTGGGTGGTGCCGTGATATGCGGCACCCAACAGCACACGGGTCGATGAAAACACATCATCTTACATAAAGAGTTTGCGGAAGCGTACAGGAAAGTTTTACAAATAAGTATATCAGAGTAGGCTACAGCGGAAGACTATCTCTCTCACAAATCATCTCTATCTTAGCACAAAGAAACAGTCCAGCCCGCGGACTGTCTCTTTGTAAGGGCCTCAGTTTTTGACACACATTTGAAGTGTTCATCACCACACCACACACCTTATTTGAGGAAAGTTGATGAACACAAATGAAGAGCAAGTAACCACCATCAACATGCTCATTAGAGAACAAACTCACATATTGCAAAAGTGGTATTTTCCACATGTGATATAGGTGGGCTGGACATATGAAAACTCCTACACATTGCTAAGGATGTCCATGCCAAGTTTCACCCAAATTCAAAACCTTTTTGAGGTCATTTTGGGTATAGCTAGAAAGAGGGCAGTTTGAAACCATATTCAAATTCAAACTGTTTTTATCCCATGAATTTAAAAGTGGGAGGCATATTCTTATTCAGCACATTTTTGTGAGCTCCCACACCAATTTTCACTCCATTTGGAGTTGATCTTGACATGAGCTAAGTGGGACAATTTCAAACTTTATTTGAATTCAAATCTGAACTTGTGCTGAACTTCATTCAAACCAAACCCAATTTGAATTCTGATCAATTCAAATGGCTCATGGGTGAATAATTTGAATCACCATGGGTATTTTGGGGCTCACTGTTTACAACAGGGATTAGGAGTGAATTTCAGAGGTTAAAACCTTGGGTGGGTCCCACATGTCAGCCACAGAGAAGAATCAACCGACTGAGACTTTTCTCACTCGGGTCGCCGAGCCCCCGCTGCGATCGCCACCGAGGGGAGCCACCGCGCCAGCAGCTGCTTGGCCACGCGCGGGCGTGAGGCGGTTAAGGGCCTTCTTAAGGCGTTTTCCCCCCTCCTCGGCCGAAGCCTCGCCAGTTTCTTCCCCCGCAAGAACTCAGCCCGGAAAACTCCTTCCGCAGCTCGGAATCGATAAGAGAGCGCTGATAACAGCCTTCCCGTCCCCTCTCGAGCCACGGCAAGGTACTAGGAACTCTTCTCCTTCCTCCCCGTTGCTAAAACTCAGCTGAAACCGATTGATCTCGGCTATGCCGAAAGATCAATTCGGTGACTTAAAACCGCCGCACTTCGGGCTCCCGTGGACAGCCCAACCGGGGCGTTGTCACACCCAAGCCAAGGCACCCTTGGACGCGCTGGTGACCGGTTCTGCTCACCCCCGAGCCACAGCCCGAGTGGTTGCTCACCGGCGGCGAATTTCCAGTTTTCCCCTTTCTGTGTGCAGAACGACCTTCGGGTGCGGGTCCGTCGAATTCGTACTCTAGAAAGGATTAGAGGGCCTCAATCCGCTCTCACATAAACTAGACACGGTAACGCACAAGTTGCCTTCACATCCTTTGGCCGGAGAACCTCTGCAACCGGCGTATTTCGAAGTTTACCAATGGTGGAACAAACGGGAGGCATCGGGCGCACGGTGAGGACCTACTTCGGGCCTTCCCCGAGCTGCCTCAAGCTCATGTCGACCTTCCCTGAGGTCCACTGATGCTTCCCGACCGGTTGTTCGAGTAGTTGAGGTGCTAGGGGAGTCAGCCGACACGGCCGAAGTTTTTCCGAGGCGGCGGCTCGTCGCCGACCATGTACCGGCCGTTGTCATGACGAGATGACCCCAAAATCCTGTTCCCCGAGTGAAAGTAGGCAGGGGCGGCCAAAATCGTGAAGTTTGGAGCTTTACAGAAGCTGCCGGCGAGCTCTCCGGCGAGGTCCCTCGGCGGCGGAGCACGGGCTGCGAGAGGTTGAAGAAGGGGGTGGACCCCAGCTGTCAGCGACCGATAGTTTAAATCGGGATCGGGCTGCGGCCGGGATCGGGTGTGCTGGCACGCAATGACCTTGTGGGCCGCCGTGTGCTGTCGCCTCGGCGCTCAACACGTGTCCCTGCGGGCCCCGGCAGATTTAAACTTTCCCCCGATTTTCAGATTCCATTCAAACTTCAAATCCTCATTACTTTGGCTAGAAAGCTCCAAATCGAGTGAACCAAATTTTGTTGGATTCAGCTCTCTGAGCACTTTCCAGCAGCTCAAGTTTCACTTCATGAAAACCCTTATTTCTCCAGAATTAATTCCTCAAATTTAAACTGTTAGGAATTTTAACTGGAGAATCCTTTGGAGGAAAATCCTGAAATTTTTCTGGGATGTTCACCAAAATATCCCTGAACTACCATAAAAATTTCAGACCCATTTGAGCCCATCTGATCCACCTAATGGTGTGATTAGTGAAACTGTTCCAGAGAAAATGGAAAATGTTCAGAAACATTTTCAGAATTTTCTCTGAAATTGTTTAGCTCATATCTTTAGTTAGGAACCTTCAAATTAAGTTAGACCAACTCCATTAGAACCCTCTGAAAATCTAGTTTTCAGAAAGTCATAGTTTGTTTCATGAAAATCCTTATAACACCATAAAAGCCTTCAATTAAGGTCAAGTACATAATTAATTGTGGAGGGCTCAAATGAGCTTTGCTGCAACTAAAACTTGACCAAGTATCTGTTTAGGTTGTAACCAAGCCACAGTAAAAATTTCACAGTCATTGGGCTCGTCTAGTAAGAGTTATAGACTTCACAAGTTTAAAAGTTAATACAACTGCATTTAAATTAATACATGTATTGCTTCTATCATGTAGTTGCTAAGGTCGAGGAGGAACCCGAAGTCCTAGACTTCATTACACCGGAGGAACAGCTAGCCTACGACCAAGAGCAGCAAGGCAAGCTCCGGTTTGCATTAACCTTTTTACAAATGTTTATTGTTTTCAGCACATCTTTGAATACTATTATTCTTTGCATTAGAGTCTTGTTTGGAAACCCAATTGCATAGCCAAGACAACCATGGGTTGGATTTAGGATTGCAAACCCCGTTAGCTACTGCACTGCTAAGGTAGAGTAGGATTTGGTACAAGTCGAGTAGTTGGAACTACTCGCGAGCATAGGCTAGAGGCACTCGACTCGGGTAGTGATAGCACATGAAACACATGGCAAGAAAATGAGACCAAGCGGAGAGTAAGGGCAGCAGGACTTTGGGGCCTGTGTGCTATAGCTCCGCTTGTGTCGATTGAGGACCGAGCCGTGTGCGGGCCTGTTGAACAAGCTAGAACAGTACCGAAGACCTACCGGCTATATGGGAACCGGGAAACCGATGTAACTCGGGTAGCTGGGTGTTGAGGCATAGCTGGTCGTTCAGAGGGTAGGTTGAGAGCTCGAGGTGTAAATCGGCTGGCGGCACTGAGATGCGCGTGCAGAGACCTCTTGCTCGGGACGATTGGACCGGTTCAACATTTGGCTGACGGGTGAAAGGTAGTTGCGTACGGCGTCCGTGATGGTTGTTGTAGGCAACATCGAGTACGGGCGTATGTGACGGGTTGTTCGGGTAACCCTGCAGGTGTAAATCGATTATAATCGCCGTCCCTCGCGGTCAGTGAGTACCACTTGTTCACTGTACCATGATGTAGAAAGAACAGGCTAGTTACATGTTAAAATGTTGCTGATTGAAAGATGGACTTTGCTTGTTAATGGTTTGTTCTAGATTAGAGCTAACTAAAGTTCCTTTTAACTTTGGGCAAAGTACATGAGAGAAATGCGTTTCTTGTTTGATTGCGGCTCTCTCATGTGCCTTAGCGTAAGGTTCTCCACAACCTGCTGCTAAAACTTGAAAGTAAGGTTCTACTAATTAGGCGAGTCCTTGCAAATGATTTTTACCTCATGTAACCCATCACCCCTCATGTAGAAGTTCCATGTTTAGGTGAGACGGGTCAGACTTGCTGAGCCTTCGTGCTCACTGCTTGTGTTTGAAGCTTTTGCAGGGTTCTATGAGGAAGGGACTCCCGAAGAGGAGACGGAACCCCAGGAGGGGAACCCCGTCGAGTGGGAGTCGGGCACGCCGCAGAGTTAGTGTGCGTGTGTGCTAGCAAGAACACGTTCAAGGGCTGAACGTGCACTTGATGCGTAGTCTACACCCGTGAGTGTAGACTGAACTTATTTTGATGTAAACATGTTCATAAACTTGTTTATGTAATAAAATTTCGCTTCCGCTTTGTACGTTTGACATGTGTTATACGGTGTTGTGCAACGCAACACCCCTCAGCATGATCCTGGCTCGACAAGACCGTGGGGTCGTGTCAGCGTTGGTATCAGAGCTCGCTTGAGGTTTAACGCACTAAAAGGTCATCTTTTTCAAAAATCCAGTGAGGAACGAGTTAGTAGCCCGTATAAGGATGTTATTAGCATATAGAAAGTGGCATACTAACCTATCTGTCTATGTCATAAAATCGTGTATCTCGGGATGTCCTGGGGGGGGTACACGTAAGCGCTGTCCACCAGTGCGCACAAGCTGAAGGGTGGAGCCCCACGGGTGGCAGGTAACCCGACCCGCTTTGATATCCTCTGCGACTCTTCATGTCATTTGGGGTATTCGGGCAACGTCTGTCCCTGGCGTGCGTGGTGCAATCTGGGAGACCCCGTCACGTGGTCTGAAACGTGAACACGTAACTCAAGGCGTGTTTGGCTTGAGAACATCCGGGCAAGTGATGACGGCCGGGTGTACGAACTGTATGGATTCCGGGCTCGGTGTGCAGCCGAGTCTGATGATTGTTTGAGTTTCTGCAGGTAGCCTAACCACGAAACGGTAGACGTGTAGCATCCGTGTGCGAGTGACGTTTAGTGCCACTGAATTAACGAAGCCGGCTAAGTCCGGTATAGGTTTTTCCTTGTAAAGACGTAGTACCGGCATAATCTGGTGACGCATCGACGTCACACCCCATTAAATGAATAACTTCATTTAAAACTTGAAGGTTTCGATCTAAAGTAGTAAAACTTGATGTAACTCCTTCCCTTGAACAGGATATTCAAAGTTAACAAGTTTTCAACTTATAAGTTGTTAAGGACAGAGCACTCTGTTTTCAACTGAATCAAAGGCTGAAGTTAATCAGAGGTTAGAGGTTGAGTTCTTTCGAGGTTGGGGTCATATGATACATTTCTGGAAAGCTTTGGAAAAGCTTTACAACTTTTCTGTAGAGGTCCAGAGGTTTTTCATCCCATAACCAATCGAAAAATGCAGTAGAGTTGAAACTGTCCAGAAAACAGGACAGAGTAAAGACTCTCTGTAAACTCTCTGTAAATTGAGCATAACTTCCTGCATAAAAATCCAAAAATAGAAAATGAGGTAGTTCTGGAAATCTTATGAGATGGGTTACATCTTTGTAACAGAAAGTTTTGTCAGATTTGGAGCATAATTAACTGGAATTCTTGGATCAAACCAGTACCTAAAGCAGGGAGGTGCTGTCCAATTTTCTCCAGAAATTCTTTTAACTTTAACCTCTCATAACTTTTGAACCAGGACAGATCTTAGGCCGAGCAAATACTTTATGGAAAGGTATTGAAGTTAGATTTAACTTTTATGTTGAGCTCCAGAATTGGTGTTGCCTTTAACATGGCCTAAATCTTGTTGAAATGGAAACTAGTCAGGGCTGTCATGGGAACAGCAGACCAGCAGTCAAGTTTGCCTAAAATTTGAACTGTTTCCAAATTTTATGGGTTCAATGACATGTCTTGTGTTATAACTCAATGGTTTACTGTTTAAATAAATATTTGACATTTCTCAAATATATTTTTACAGATGACAGCAGATAAGCAGTTGGAGAACGGGTGGGTGGTGTCCCACTGTTCTCACCGTAGCGGCTACCCGGAAGCATTGTGGCAAATGCTCCAATATTTCGGGTACAACCAGATGCCGCAGTACATCGCCAAGAAAGAAGGCGAAGAGGGGAACAAGACATGGACAATCCATGTCGAGGTCCCTGCAGGACCTACGCCACCCGGTTGGGTGCCCTTCACCGTCACGGTGAGAGGAAGACAACCGGAAGGGATGTGGCAAGTGGCAGCCCGTGACACTATGTCACGTTTCTGCCAACTACACGTGCAGGCTATGGAGGGCACTCCATACGCGCTCGTTCCGGTGGAGGGACGAGCTCAGCATGTGTGGGAAGAGAGGTACCTGGAGGCAACGGACCCGAGTTGCCCAAGGTACAGCCCCACGGAGGCAAATCTCAGCCTCCAGATGAGGGCGGGAAACGCTGTGATGGACAGCCAAGCTGTTCATACGGAGCATCTCGCCATGAAGCTCAAGGAGAGCATGAGCCGTGGGGACCATTTCGAGAGTGCTCACAGCGCACTCCGCAATGTGCTCCTTCCGACGATCAAGCGACTGAATTAACAACACAATCAGTTGCATCGTCTGAAGAAGGCAAAGAATAAGAGCCGTGTCGACATCGCGGCGTTGCAAGAACTGGTACAGAATCTGACCCAGCAGAATGAGGACCTTGCTCAAGAGCGAGACGACGCTATTGAGGAAGGCCAAGGCTGGTAAGAGGACTACAACCAGGCTATGGACGAGGTGCATGCTTTGCAGGACCACGTGCCTCCGGTATTGGGCATACCGGTGGTCTTGGGTCTTCCAGCAATGGGAGAACCCGGGATGGGAGAAGAGGTGGTAGATCCAGAGCCACCAGCAGAGGTACCGGAGGAGGACGACCCACAGGAGGTCGAGTTCTACTCTGAGTAGGGGGTTACAGTTGCCATGTAGGGCAGCTAGAGTAATGTAACCCAACTTTTGAAATCGGTGACATGTCGTGTAGACAGTAGCGTATGTATAGGTAGTGATGACATGAGCACGACTTCTCGGAGATCCGAGAATAATGTATCTTGTATAAAGTTTATGCTTTATCAATATATGTGAATGTTGTGCAAATTAATCATGTGTCACTTCAATACCTACTGTTACATATGGAATTTTAAGTATGACATGTCCTAATCACTGCTGTTTTGAATTTCAGAATGACGCGTACTCGTGCCAACCCTGATGTTGGGGGTACTAGCCAAGGGGGAGAGACCTCCCAACAGCCTCCCGAGGACTCCTCGGGGCAGAAACAGCAACAACAGCAACAGCAGACACCGCCACCGCCACTGCCAACGGTTACATTGGCCGACATCGTCGCGGCAATGGCGGGTTCACATCAGCAGCACATGGAGTTGCTGCAAACGCTTATCGCCAATACGTCTCGCCCAGAGAGACGTCAAGACCGTGAAGAGCGTCAACAGAGCTCCTACTCTGACTTCGTGGCGACTCATCCCCCAGTATTCTCAAGGGCGGATGAACCGCTTGACGCGGACAACTGGCTCCGCACGATAGAGATGAAGTTCGGGCTGCTCCAGATATGCGAGCAGCGCAAGACTCAGTTCGCGGTCCAGCAGCTCCAAGGATCCGCGAGCGCGTGGTGGGCCAACTTCTATGCTTCACAGCCCACCGACCGAGTGATGACCTGGACGGAGTTCCGGACGGCCTTCAGGGCCTATCATATACCGCCAGGTTTGATGAAGAGGAAGACGCAGGAGTTCTTACACCTGCAACAAGGGAGCCGGAACGCGCTGGAATACTCCTGGGCGTTCAACGATCTCGCGCTCTACGCGTCGTATCACGCAGATACTGACGAGAAGCGACGGGACCACTTTTACCAGGGGCTTAACCCGCTCCTGAAGGACAAGTTGGCGATGTTCAATCGCGGCAGCCTCAACGACATCATTGATGCTGCGATTGTTCAGGAGGACTACGGAAAGGAGTTAGCGGCGGCGGAGAGAAAGCGAAGCGTGCCGCAGAGCAGCGGAGAAGGAGGCGGTCCTTCTCAGAAGTTTCGGATGGTGAATCACCCACCATCAGGTCCACGCTGGCAGCCACCACAGCGGTCCATGCCGTTCCGCAGTCGGCCGTACTCTTCACAGGCATTCAGGCCGGCACTGCCAGTACCACCTCCGCAACAACAGCAACAGCAGGCAATGCCGCGTGCGTATGCACCTCAGCAGCGCATGCCGGGCTTTCGTCCCCCGATCACTACACCAGCAGCGGCCACATGTTACAAGTGTTGTCGTCCAGGACACTTCGCGAGCAGTTGCCCGGAGAGGCAAGGCGGCGGAGTGGCACCGCAGTTTCCGGGGAGGAATCAACCCCGGAACCCTACTAATGCGCGGCGGGCAAACCCTAGGCCCGGCACCGTCCACCAGCTTGCCATAGAGGACGTGCCGGAGGGCGAGCCAATCCTTGCGGGTATGTTCCAACTCCACCAGCATCCCGCTATAATATTATTTGATTCAGGTGCCACACATAGCTTCATTAGCCAAGCTTTCATTGATAAGTATAGCTTGCAAATACTACCCACCGATAGTCCTTATGTGATCTGTTCACCGGGGGGGGGGGAATTTCAGCAAGCATGATGGTCCCAAAAGCGCCATTGTGCTTGGAGGGTAGAGTCTACCCTACGTCTCTCATAATCTTAGAGGGACAAAAGGTCGATGCCATCTTAGGAATGTCGTGGTTAACCCGCCACGGTGCTGTTTTAGACACCTTCCTTCGAGTTGTGCACTTGAACTCAGGAGTGCACGAGTCTCACTCCTTATTTCTGGACAGTCCAGAAATAAAACTTCCAAGTGTCTATCAAGCCACAACTATCAGATTGGAAGACATTCTAGTGGTCCGAGAGTTCCCTGACGTATTCCCGGACGAGTTACCGGAGATGCCACCTGATAGAGAGGTGGAGTTCAAGATTGAACTTGCACTAGGAACCATGCCAATATCCCGAAGGCCGCACAAGATGGCGCCCAAGGAACTGGCTGAACTGAAGACTCAGCTCACGGACCTTCTGGAGAAGGGTTTTATTAGGCCGAGCTCCTCGCCATGGGGCTGTTCGGCATTATTTGTGAAGAAGAAGGATGAGATGTTACGGCTTTGCATGGACTATCGTCCCTTAAATGCCGTAACCATCAAAAACAAGTACCCGTTGCCACGGATCGACATGTTGTTTGATCAGTTGGTCGAAGCAAAGATCTTTTCCAAGATGGACTTAAGATCCGGGTACCATCAGATTAAGATAAGGGCGGAGGACATTCCAAAGACAGCTTTCTCAACGAGGTACGGACTTTATGAGTACCTGGTCATGTCCTTCGGCCTCACCAATGCTCCCGCTCACTTCATGTACTTGATGAACTCGGTATTCATGCCGGAGCTAGACAAGTTTGTCGTGGTCTTCATCGACGACATATTGGTATATTCCAAGTCAGAAGAAGATCACAAGAAGCATCTGCGTATAGTCTTGCAACGGCTGCGGGATCACAAGTTACGCGAAATTCAGCAAATGCGAGTTTTGGATATCGCAAGTGCCTTTCCTCGGGCATATCATCTCAGCGGAGGGTATCGCTGTAGACCCGAGCAAGATCACTCAAGTGCTGAATTGGAAATCCCCGAGAACCGTTCACGAGGTACGGAATTTCCTCGGACTCGCGGGATATTATCAGAGGTTCATTCCGAACTTCTCGGAGATTGCCAAGCAAATGACAGAGCTGCTGAAGAAGGCTACCAAATATGTTTGGAGTCCAGCATGTGAAGCAGCATTCAAGGCTTTAGTCAAGCACCTAACATCAGCACCGGTTTTGGTGCATCCAGACACAACAAAACCGTTCGATGTGTACTGCGATGCATACGGCATTGGGCTCGGATGTGTGCTGATGCAAGACCGAAGAGTGGTCGCGTATGGATCACGGCAGGTTAGAAACCATGAGCAGAATTATCCAACCCACAACTTGGAGCTCGCTGCCGTGGTACTTGCACTGAAGATGTGGAGGCACTACCTACTCGGTAACCTCGTACATCTATATACTGACCACAAAAGCCTCAAGTACATATTCACTCAGAAGGAGCTGAACATGAGGCAACGAAGATGGTTAGAACTGATAAAGGATTACGAAATAGAGATCCATTATCATCTGGGCAAGGCAAACGTAGTGACAGATGCGCTGAGCCGCAAGTCACACGTCAACAATCTGACCATCACACCGTCGGAAGAAAGCGAACCACCACTACATGTGATTCCACACGGAGCTCTCTACAACCTAGCTTTGATCCCCACCATCCGTGAAGAGATAGCGGCAGCTCAGAAACATGACAAGGGCATGTCGCATTTGCGGAGACGTGTAGATAGTGGGGAGCTGAAATGTTTCCGGAAGGACGGAGGCGGCGTCCTATGGTTCAAGGACCGGATCGTCGTACCCCATAACCCGGATTTACCGAAGAAAATTTTTGATGAGGCTCACTTATCAAAATTTTCTATTCACCCCGGCAGCAACAAGATGTATCAAGAACTCAGAAGCAAGTTTTGGTGGACACGGATGAAGCGTGAAACTGCAAAATACGTGTCCGAGTGTGATACATGTCGAAGGGTGAAGGCAGACCATATGCGGAAACCGGGACTGCTGCAACCACTGGGTATTCCTGCCTGGAAATGGAAGGATGTGAGCATGGACTTCATCGTCGGTTTACCCACCACCTTACAGAAACATGATTCTGTGTGGGTAAATCAGATCTTAGAAGACATGTTACGAGCTTGCGCTATCAACCACGGCAAGAATTGGGATGATCACTTGCCGTTAGCCGAGTTCTCGTACAACAATGGGTACCAAGCCAGTATAAAGATGGCGCCCTACGAGGCGCTATACGGTAGGAAATGCCGCACACCATTAAACTGGTGTGAGTCTGGCGAAAGGGTTACCTTCGGGATCGACCTCGTCAACAACGCGGAAGAAAAGGTTCGACTGATTCAAGCGAACCTAAAAGCCGCTCAATCCCGTCAGAAACAGTATGCGGACCGGAGAAGGCGCCCATTACAATTCGAAGTTGGAGATCACGTATACCTACGGGTGTCTCCAATGAAGGGCGTAAACAGATTTGGGGTGAGAGGATAGTTGGCACCCCGATTCATCTGTCCATTCCGGATTACCGAAAGATGTGGATCAGTGGCATACCGGCTGAAATTACTAGAAGCACTTTCCGGTGTGCATGACGTTTTTCACATTGCCCAGCTGAGGAAGTGTCTTAAGCTATCAACTACCGTTCAGCTGGAAGATATTGAAGAACTGCAACCGGATCTCACCTATCGGGAGGAACCGGTGCAGATTATCGATGAAAAGGCCCGAACCACATGCAACCATACGTTGTGGTTCTACAAGGTTCTATGGAGTAATCACTTCATGGACGAAGCGACATGGGAGAGCGAAGAATTCCTTCACACTAACTACCCTGACTTTTTCACGTCGCATGTCCGGTAATTTTCCACCGTCCCCTCTCTCATTTTCACCTTATAATCTTGGGACGAGATTCTTTTAAGGGGGAGGAATGTAAGGGCCTCAGTTTTTGACACACATTTGAAGTGTTCATCACCACACCACACACCTTATTTGAGGAAATTTGATGAACACAAATGAAGAGCAAGTAACCACCATCAACATGCTCATTAGAGAACAAACTCACATATTGCAAAAGTGGTATTTCCCACATGTGATATAGGTGGGCTGGACATATGAAAACTCCTACACATTGCTAAGGATGTCCATGCCAAGTTTCACCCAAATTCAAAACCTTTTTGAGGTCATTTTGGGTATAGCTAGAAAGAGGGCAGTTTGAAACCATATTCAAATTCAATCTGTTTTTATCCCATGAATTTAAAAGTGGGAGGCATATTCTTATTCAGCACATTTTTGTGAGCTCCCACACCAATTTTCACTCCATTTGGAGTTGATCTTGACATGAGTTAAGTGGGACAAATTCAAACTTTATTTGAATTCAAATCTGAACTTGTGCTGAACTTCATTCAAACCAAACCCAATTTGAATTCTGATCAATTCAAATGGCTCATGGGTGAATAATTTGAATCACCATGGGTATTTTGGGGCTCACTGTTTACAACAGGGATTAGGAGTGAATTTCAGAGGTTAAAACCCCGGGTGGGTCCCACATGTCAGCCACAGAGAAGAATCAACCGACTGAGACTTTTCTCACTCGGGTCGCCGAGCCGCCGCTGCGATCGCCACCGAGGGGAGCCGCCGCGCCAGCAGCTGCTTGGCCACGCGTGGGCGTGAGGCGGTTCAGGGCCTTCTTAAGACGTTTTCCCCCCTCCTCGACCGAAGCCTCGCCAGTTTCTTCCCCCACAAGAACTCAGCGCCGGCAAACTCCTTCCGCAGCTCGGAATCGATCGGAGAGTGCTGATCACAGCCTTCCCGTCCCCTCTCGAGCCACGGCAAGGTACTAGGAACTCTTCTCCTTCCTCCCCGTTGCTAAAACTCAGCTGAAACCGATTGATCTCGGCTATGCCGAAAGATCAATTCGGTGACTTAAAACCGCCGCACTTCGGGCTCCCGTGGACAGCCCAACCGGGGCGTTGTCACACCCGAGCCAAGGCACCCTTGGACGCGCTGGTGACCGGTGCTGCTCACCCCCGAGCCACAGCCTGAGTGGTTGCTCACCGGCGGCGAATTTCCAGTTTTCCCCTTTCTGTGTGCAGAACGACCTTCGGGTGCGGGTCCATCGAATTCGTACTCTACAAAGGATTAGAGGGCCTCAATCCGCTCTCACATAAACTAGACACGGTAACGCACAAGTTGCCTTCACAACCTTTGGCCGGAGAACCTCTGCAACCGGCGTATTTCGAAGTTTACCAATGGCGGAACAAACGGGAGGCATCGGGCGCACGGTGAGGACCTACTTTGGGCCTTCCCCGAGCTGCCTCATGCTCATGTCGACCTTCCCTGAGGTCCACTGATGCTTCCCGACCGGTTGTTCGAGTAGTTGAGGTGCTAGGGGAGTCAGCCGACGCGGCCGAAGTTTTTCCGAGGCGGCGGCTCATCGCCGACCATGTACCGGCCGTTGTCATGATGAGCTGACCCCAAAATCCTGTTCCCCTAGTGAAAGTAGGCAGGGGCGGCCAAGATCGTGAAGTTTGGAGCTTTACAGAAGCTGCTGGCGAGCTCTCCGGCGAGGTCCCTCGGCGGCGGAGCGCGGGCGGCGAGAGGTTGAAGAAGGGGGTGGACCCCAGCTGTCAGCGACCAATAGTTTAAATCGGGATCGGGCTGCGGCCGGGATCGGGTGTGCTAGCGCAAAAACCTTGTGGGCCGCCGTGTGCTGTCGCCTCAGCGCTCAACACGTGTCCCTGCGGGCCCCGGCAGATTTAAACTTTTCCCCCGATTTTCAGATTCCATTCAAACTTCAAATCCTCATAACTTTGGATAGAAAGCTCAAAATCCAGTGAACCAAATTTTTTTGGATTCAGCTCTCTGAGCACTTTCCAGAAAATCAAGTTTTCCTTCATGAAAACCCTTATTTCTCCAGAATTAATTCCTCAAAGTTTAAACTGTTAGGAATTTTAACTGGAGAATCCTTTGGAGGAAAATCCTGAAATTTTGCTGGGATGTTCACCAAAATATCCCTGAACTACCATAAAAATTTCAGACCCATTTGAGCCCATTTGATCCACCTAATGGTGTGATTAGTGAAACTGTTCCAGAGAAAATAGAAAATGTTCAGAAACATTTTCAGAATTTTCTCTGAAATTGTTTAGCTCATATCTTTAGTTAGGAACCTTCAAATTAAGTGAGACCAACTCCATTAGAACCCTCTGAAAATCTAGTTTTCATAAAGTCATAGTTTGTTTCATGAAAATCCTTAGAACACCCTAAAAGCCTTCAATTAAGGTCAAGTACATAATTAATTGTGGAGGGCTCAAATGAGCTTTGCTGCAACTAAAACTTGACCAAGTCTCTTTTAGGTTGTAACCAAGCCACAGTAAAAATTTCACAGTCATTGGGATTGTCTAGTAAGAGTTATAGACTTCACAAGTTTAAAAGTTAATACAACTGCATTTAAATTAATACATGTATTGCTTCTATCATGTAGTCGCTAAGGTCGAGGAGGAACCCGAAGTCCTAGACTTCGTTACTCCAGAGGAACAGCTAGCCTACGACCAAGAGCAGCAAGGCAAGCTCTGGTTTGCATTAACCTTTTTTCAAATGTTTATTGTTTTGAGCACATCTTTGAATACTATTATTCTTTGCATTAGAGTCTTGTTTGGAAACCCAATTGCATAGCCAAGAAAACCATGGGTTGAATTTAGGATTGCAAACCCCGTTAGCTACTGCACTGCTAAGGTAGAGTAGGATTCGGTACAAGTCGAGTAGTTGGAACTACTCGCGAGCATAGGCTAGAGGCACTCGACTCGGGTAGTGATAGCACATGAAACACATGGCAAGAAAATGAGACCAAGCAGAGAGTAAGGGCAGCAGGACTTTGGGGCATGTGTGCTATAGCTCCGCTTGTGTTGATTGAGGACCGAGCCGTGTGAGGGCCTGTTGAACAAGCTAGAACAGTACCGAAGACCTACCGGCTATATGGGAACCGCGAAACCGATGTAACTCGGGTAGCTGGGTGTTGAGGCATAGCTGGTCGTTCAGAGGGTAGGTTGAGAGCTCGAGGTGTAAATCGGCTGGCGGCACTGAGATACGCGTGCAGAGACCTCTTGCTCGGGACGATTGGACCGGTTCAACATTTGGCTGACGGGTGAAAGGTAGTTGTGTACGGCGTCCGTGATGGTTGTTGTAGGCAACATCGAGTACGGGCGTACGTGACGGGTTGTTCGGGTAACCCTGCAGGTGTAAATCGATTATAATCGCCGTCCCTCACGGTCAGTGAGTACCACTTGTTCACTGTACCATGATGTAGAAAGAACAGGCTAGTTACATGTTAAAATGTTGCTGATTTAAAGATGGACTTTGCTTGTTAATGGTTTGTTCTAGATTAGAGCTAACTAAAGTTCCTTTTAACTTTGGGCAAAGTACATGAGAGAAATGCGTTTCTTGTTTGATTGCAGCTCTCTCATGTGCCTTAGCGTAAGGTTCTCCACAACCTGCTGCTAAAACTTGAAAGTAAGGTTCTACTAATTAGGCGAGTCCTTGCAAATGATTTTTACCTCATGTAACCCATCACCCCTCATGTAGAAGTTCCATGTTTAGGTGAGACGGGTCAGACTTGCTGAGCCTTCGTGCTCACTGCTTGTGTTTGAAGCTTTTGCAGGGTTCTATGAGGAAGGGACTCCCGAAGAGGAGACGGAACCCCAGGAGGGGAACCCCGTCGAGTGGGAGTCGGGCACGCCGCAGAGTTAGTGTGTGTATGTGCTATCAAGGACACGTTCAAGGGCTGAACGTGCACTTGATGCGTAGTCTACGCCCGTGAGTGTAGACTGAAATTATTTTGATGTAAACATGTTCATAAACTTGTTTATGTAATAAAATTTCGCTTCCGCTTTGTACCTTTGACGTGTGTTATACGGTGCTATGCAACGCAGCACCCCTCAGCGTGATCCTGGCTCGACAAGACCGTGGGGTCGTGTCACTCTTACTAGCAACACGAAGACAACCTGCAACGGCGAGGATGCTCTTTGAGTAAGCACTCGGAGGTTCCCGAGTCTCATCGGCATCCCTTCTCATGAGCATCGAGTCAATTACCTGCAAAACAACTCGGATAGCACCCGTGAGCATAACGCTCAGCAAGACTTAACCGTCACCCTAAACATGAAACTCTAAGTGAGGTTATGAACCTAACATAGGATGGCATAAGCATAATTAAACTCGCCTAAAAGTGAATCCTTACTTTCAGGTATTAATTGCAGCATTTTAAGTAACCCTAGGCACGCTACATCGGGAGTCCACAATCAAACAAGAAACGTTTTTCCCCGATGTAAATTGCTCATGGCATAAACGAATCGAGTTTGCACTAGCCTATTCATCAAGATCCAAGACAAAGCTAGTATGATACTTCACATCAAAATGATTAGTTCCTTTCTCATGCAAGTTCTTACTACGTCACGACTGTGAGAACAAGTATGCTCGGTCCATTCTGCGAGTGACGGTGATTCGAATCAATAACACCCGGACTACACGACACGTACGCCCGTACTCAACGTTGCCTACAACAACCATCACTGACGTCGTACGTGGCAGCCTTTCCCCCGTTTCACCCCGCTAAATCGATCAAGTCGCCCGTACAGTAGCCACTCTCATGGTGCACATGCTGACGTGAGATGTGATGAGAATGTTCCCCACATACTGCACACCGGCTCTCCGCCTGAGGCGACCCGAAAAGTCCCAACGACAGCTTCTCGAGGTACATCGGTTTACTGGGTCCCATATAGCCAGCATGAGTCCGGTACACAACTCAAACTTGCTCAACAGGGCCGCATACGGATCGGTCCTTGACCAACACGGACATGTCTATAGAACCCATGCCCCTATGTCCTGCTGCTCCTACAACATTCCGGTCTCGACTTTAACTCGCTAATTCATTTATGAACCAATCCCGTATGCCCCTGTTGTCCCTAAATCTGCAAGTAGCATCTCACCACTCGACTTCTACCGAAACGTATTTAAGCATGGCAGTTCTACCCGGTGAAAGACACCTACCCAATACTATGGGTCATTTGGCTATGCAAGAGGAGTATCAAACACTAGACCTAATGCACAGTTCAAATCTTAACCAAATGTGAATACAAAATAAAAACTTAATAGCTGTTAAATGCAAATCGGAGCTTGCCTGTTTTGCAGGGTAGTCGTATATAACAGTTAGTGTCCTTGCTGGTCCACCCTTGATTCTCCGGAGCTTGATCCACTTCAATGAATCACTCCTTTGAATCCCCGTCGTTGTCGTTCCTATTGAAATGCATATGCATAGGTTTTATAGAATGTAATGGAAAGAAGTTATAGAATTGATCTCTTAGGAACAGAGGTTGTGTGGAAAAGCCAAGAATGGCTTGGTTTGCCCTGTTGTGCAAAGAACAGAAATAAACTAAATTGACCTTAAGGCCTTAGCTCTATACACTAACCATTTTCCCTAATGAACATAATAGATAAGCCTAAAAGATTTGAGTGCAACTGAAGAACAAGAACTCCAATGGCCTCAAAACTTTTACAGCAGGTTCTATACTACCCAAGGATTTAGCTTGCCAAATTGCAGATAATGTGGAGTCATATTATGTGCTCCATAATTCTCACAATATCTCTTATGTATTTTTCCCTATACATAAGTATGGAGAACAAGAACAGGGAGTTGAAGGACTCAACTTGGGCTGATAGTTTACATGTGAGTTCCTGGCCACATGAAAGTAATCTGGTCCATATTTCAGCCCTTTTGCTGTAGTAGTTCTTCCAGAACAATTCTTTAAGTATTTGTACTCAAAAGAATTACTTCTGAACTAATGTGCTTCATGCCCAATTAAGTGAACTACAATTCCAAGTATGACTCAGAGAGCTTGCCTAAATTTTCCTATGATTTTTGGAGCTTTGGATTCCTCAGAATAGATTTTTGAAGTGGGAAACATTTTCTGAGAATGTTTCTGGACTCTTATGAACACAGAAGATTGTTTTTAGCAAATTTCTACTCAAATGATCTTCAATTGAGCTGCAAATTTGCTAGAAGGTCAACAATATGGTAAAGAATATTCTGCCAAAATTTGGGGATTTTTGGATAAACCAAACTCCCTAAATAATTATTTTTCAGAATACCTTCAAAGAATTTTCCAGAATATACTATTGACTTTCATACAAATCTAAGTTCATATTTGGATAGAGCTCGGAAAGATGAATCCAACCCAAGTGGAATCACTCAAATTGGAGGTTTCTACCAGGAGCTATGAATTTCCAAAGTTTGGGCCCTCACTGGAATCGTTTTCCTACAGAAAATCCCACTAGGCCCGCTTATTTAAATTCCAACCAATCAGTACTGGGCCACACCGGGGCCACGGGGTTTTTGCGCGCCAGCACACGGGATCCCGGCCACACCCGATCACAGGTTTGAATTTTGAGCTGCTGACAGACGGGGCCCACGCCTTCTTCAACCTCCCGCCGGCTCCTTCGCGCCCGAGCGCCCCCCCTCACCAGAGCACGTCGGTGCTCGCTGGTCCTCCGTTCCCGGCCACCATCCGGACTAGGACTGGCCGCTAGGGGGTTTTGGGCATCGAGGAACACGGTGGTGGGGTCTGCTTGGGCTGCCGGTGGCCGGAACCAGCTCGGCGACGTGCGGCGGCTACTGTTGTGGTTCGGCGCCGTCGCCTGAGGTCTCCATCCCGCCAACACCTGCACCGATGAGCTCTACAGCACCAGCGCAGCTCTAGGAAGATCGGCACGACCTCAAAATGGCTCGGGAGTGGCTGCAAATAGGTTGTCGTCGCGCAACCGAATGGGTCCGCCATGAACACCTCTAGTCGGGCTCGAATTCCGTCGCGCTGAGGCGTTTTCATGCGCTGGATCCTAAAGGAGAAATGCCCGCCGGCTAATCCACCGTTTATGTGCCAGGTTTGATGATCTGCAGAGGATTGGAGAGGGGGAATTTTGAGGAACAGTACTGGGAGCTCGGGTTGAGGCCGCCGGAGCAAAACTTTGAAATTCGCCGGCGATACATCACGGCACGGCTGGAGCTTTGGCTGAGAGCAGCACCGAACTAGCACGCATCTGTGGCCGTGCTTGACCGATCCTGGAAACCACCGTAGTGGTCTGTCCATGTGAGGCTGATCACCGCCTTTGCGCTAGGTCACGGCGGATGGCGTTAATCACGGGCACAGAGGCCGCAACTCGGTGGTTTAGGCGTCGGGGAAGTGGGGTTCGAGCTCTGGACGTTGTCTAGCAGTTCGGAGAGGAGGGAAGCGCGACGTTTTGCCGTTTCTTTGATCGGACCGAGAGGCGGAGGTGAGGTGCTCGGTTTGCTCGGCATTCTCGCGAGAGAGGAAAGCAATTGAGCTTTTGTTCAATCTGAGGGCACGTGATCACGTTGAAGACGCGGTCAGGACCGACCCCGGGGCGCCAGCGCAGGGAGGCCGGCAGCAGGAGGTGGCACCGGTAAGCTCCTCGGTGGCTCCTGTGAGCTGCTCGGGGAAATCTCCCACTGAGGCTGAAACTTAGTGTGCAAGGCAGCCTCTTTACCTCTGTGACATGTGGGTCCCACTCCACATTTCTTCCCCAAATATCTTCTCAAGCTGATCCTCTTAATTCCCAAAATTTTGAGTTTTAAAATGTGGGTTAGAATTTGAATCCTTCCAATTTGGTTTGAATTTGCTTGCAAAATTTGAATTTGGTTGAAGTTTGCAAATTCTTCTCTTTACTCCTTTTTGGGCCCACTCTACAAATGCAAAGTTGGTGATAAAACCTTTCCCTATAAACCCAACTATATGGCTGCATGTTTATTCAAAGTTTTTGGGTCACCACATGTGTGAACTTTGGATCTCAAATATGATCCTTAATCTTACATGCAAATAGGTATTTAACTCCTTAGTGGTTCAACACTTTTAAATAAAAAGGTGAGCCTCATTTTTGGACGGCCATCCATGTATTACTTTGCATGAAGAAAAGTTTTAGCACGTCCCATTTTTTCATGTCTTTGCCACACATATGAACTCAAACCTTAGTTTTTATTCATACACATTTTTGGGACTTTTACAATCAGTATGGAAGAAGAATGCAGGGACGTGGTCACGACAACCATATGCACTTTGATGATGAGCAGGAATTACATGAGGACTCATATGATGGGTATGAGGCAAATGATAACCCCTTTGCGGATCAAGGACCTTTTGCACATCACCATGATCATCATCAAGGTGCTGGTTATAATAGAGAACGTCGTCGTTAACACAATGAGGATGATCAGGACAGCATTGCTCGTGTCAAACTAAGTGTCCCAATTTTTTTAGGAAAAGAAGATGCAGATGCATATCTAGAATGGGTGGAGCAATGTGACCAAATATTTAGAGTTCATAATCTCTCCGATCGACGGCATGTAAATCTTGCCTCCGTTCAATTTTCAGGTCATTCTCTCACTTGGTGGAATCAAATACAAGAAAATCAACTTGTGTTGGGACGTGATCATATCAACACATGGAATGAGATGAAGCAAGTGATGAGAAGACGCTTTGTACCGTCCAGCTATCAACGTGACCTTCATAATAGGTTGCAGCAATTGAGACAAGGTTCCGAATCAGTTGATGAGTATTACAAGGAAATGGAGTTTCTGCTGATTCGATCGGGAAATAGAGAAGATGAAGAATCAAAGATGGCAAGATTTTTGCATGGTCTTAATGCTGAAATCTCTGATTTTGTTGAGATGTTTCCATACCACAATTTGCAGAGCCTTGTGGATCAAGCTATGCGCACTGAAAGAAAATTTCAGCAAGCTCGACGAAGTCGATCAATTGGTGGTCGATCTTTTCCTTGGAACCAGCAGCAACCCGGTACATCTTTCGTTGAAGGGAAATCTCAGGGCGTTGCAGCTAAGTCTTCTCCATACATTGGTACTGCAAAAACATCAGTTTCAGCTGCTTCTTAGCCTACAGTCTAACAAGAGCAACGACGTCGCACTACTAGTACAGCAGCCTCTTCTGTTGCATCAGCAGCTGCATCCTCTTCAAATAGCCGAAGCATTGTGTGTCACAAGTGCCAAGGGCGTGGACATGTTGCTGCTGAGTGTCCTACTCGAAGGACTATAATTGTGAATGAACAAGGAGAATGAAAATCTGAAAGTGAACCAGAAGATACACCATGCTATGATGAAGAAATTAAAGATAATGAGAATGAGATCCAACCCAAAGAAGGTGATGATAATTCCTTCATTTCTCGTCGAGTGCTTAGTGTCACGGCTGTAACAGAAGATAATGGACAGCGCCACAATCTTTTTCATACCATAGGTATGATCAAAGACAAAGTATACAAAATTATTGTTGATAATAGCAGCTGCAATAATATTGCAAGTCAAGAATTAGTGAAGAAAATAGGGTTCAAACAGCAGCGTCATCCTAACCCATACAAGATGCAGTAGCTTAATGATTGTGGGGCACTACGTGTCACAAACACCGTAATTGTTCCTTTCTCTATTGGGAAGTATAAAGACCAAGTGGAATATGATGTCGTCCCCATGCACGCTTTTCAGCTATTGTTAGGATGACCATGGCTATATGATCGTGATGTTCAGATTTGTGGTCGTGCTAACAAGCTTATCTTCATGCACAATGGAGAGGGTCTCACTCTACTTCTGTTGAAACCAGAGGGTATTGTGAAAGATGATCTGAAAAAAAAACAGCGAGAGGGTGAGAACCACTTGCGAGTGACCCACAAACATAGTGAGGGAGTGCTTCCACGGCCAAACAAAACTCCACAGCCGCAAAGAACCGAGCCAAAGGGAAATGAGTGTTTAGTGATGATAGCTACAAAAGGGGATTTAAAAGAATTGAGTGAACCCAATGCCACGTTCTATGTACTCCTGTACAAGGACAATTTTCTTACCACTAATGATTTCTCCTCTACATTGCCACACACTGATTTTGATGTATTGCAGGAATATGAAGACGTATTTCTGGAAAAAGTACCAACAGGGCTGCCACCAAAGAGGGGAATTGAGCATCAAATTGACCTTGTTCCTGGTGCTTCGCTTCCTAATCGTGCACCATATCACACCAATCCGGAGGAAACAAAAGAAATTCAGCGCCAAGTACAGGAGCTCATAAACAAAGAGTATGTAAGGGAAAGTCTCACCTTGTGTAGTTCCTGTTCTTTTAGTTCCAAAGAAAGATGGTTCATGGAGGATGTGTGTTCTTTGCCGAGCCATAAATAACATTACGATAAGGGATAGACATCCCATACCTAGACTTGATGACATGCTTGATGAGCTTAGTGGTGCTATCATATTTACAAAAGTTGACTTGAGAAGTGGTTATCACCAAATCCGAATGAAAGAGGAAGATGAATGGAAAACAGCTTTTAAAACAAAATTTGGCTTATATGAATGGTTGGTGATGCCTTTTGGATTGGCAAATGCTCCTAGTACTTTTATGAGATTGATGAATCATTTTATTAGAGCCTTTATTGGAAAGTTTGTTGTGGTTTACTTTGATGATATTTTAATTTACAACAAGTCTCTTGATGAACACGTGGAACATATAAAATGTGTGCTTGCTGTTTTGAGAAAAGAATGCTTGTTTGCTAACCTTGAAAAGTGCACCTTTTGCACCGACAAGGTAGTCTTTCTTAGCTTTGTTGTTTCAGCTTAAGGCGTGGAGGTTGATGAACAAAAGGTTAAAGCTGTTCGTGAGTGGATGCATCCACAAAATGTCAGCCAAGTGCAAAGCTTTCTTGGACTTGCAGGTTTCTATCGATGTTTTGTGAAATATTTTAGTACCATTGCTGCTCCAATCAATGAGTTGACAAATAAGGATGTACCTTTTCATTGGAGAGAAACACAAACAAAATCATTTGAAGAGCTGAAAAATAAGTTGACAAAAGCCCCGCTACTTGGTCTCCCGGATTTTTTTGGTAAGACTTTTGAGATTGAATGTGATGCAAGTGGAGTAGGAGTTGGAGGCATTCTTATGCAAGAAGGTCGACCAATTGCATATTACAGTGAAAAGCTAAGTGGTCAAACTCTCAATTATTCAATTTATGACAAAGAATTATATGCTCTTGTTAGATATTTAGAAACTTGGCAGCACTATCTTTTGACTAAAGAATTTAGCATACATTCAGATCATGAATCTTTGAAACATCATAAAGGTCAATTAAAACTGAACAAAAGACATGCAAAATGGAGTCAATTTATTTTGACATTTCCTTACATTGTAAAGTACAAGAAAGGGAAGGACAATATTGTTGCGAATGCTTTATCTAGACGTCATGTTTTTTGTCTCAACTTGATGCAAAAGTGCTTGGCTTAGAAAGTATCAAAGACTTATATGCCACCGATTCATATTTTTCTGAACCATTTTCTAAGTCTTGTGATGGAAAAGGATGGAAGAAATTTTATATGCATAATGGATTTTATTTTTGAGCTAATAAACTCTGCATTCAAGATTGCTCTCTTCGTCTAATGCTTGTGCAGGAAGCTCACGCTGGAGGCTTCATGGGTCACTTTGGTGCCAAGATAACAGAGCAAGTGTTGGTCGATAACTTCTTTTGGCCCAAGATAAGAAGAGACGTGGAGAGGCATGTTCTACTTTGTGTCACCTGCAACAAAGCTAAGTCGCGCTTGAACCCTCATGGTCTATATACTCCTCTACCTATTCCTAGTGTTCCGTGGGAAGACATTTCTATGGACTTTGTTCTGGGTCTACATCGAACAAAGAGGGGGAGAGATTTAATTTTTGTTGTAGTGGACAGATTTAGTAAAATGGCTCATTTTATTTCCTGTCAAAAGAGCGATGATGTTTCACATATTGCTGAATTGTTTTTCAGAGAAATGTACGACTTCATGGTGTACCACGGACTATTTTTTCAGATCGTGACACCAAGTTTTTGAGCTACTTTTGGAAGACCTAGTGGGAAAACATGGTACACGACTGCTATTTTCCACAACATGTCATCCGCAAATAGATGGACAAACCGAAGTGGTGAATCACATATTATCAACATTATTACGAGCTGTTCTAAAGAAGAACTTGAAACTATGGGAAGAAATTTTGCCACATGTGAAATTTGCTTACAACATGGCAGTACACTCAACAACAAATTTTTGTCCATTTGAGATAGTATACGTAACGGCCCTGATGCCACACTGTGAGGGACAGGACCTCGTTGGGTGGTGCCGTGTTATGCGGCACCCAACAGCACACGGGTCGATGTACACACATCATATTACATAAATAGTTTGCGGAAGCGTACAAGATTGTTTTTACAAATAAGTATACCAGAGTAAGCTACAGCGGAAGACTATCACTCTCACGACTCATATCTAAACTAGCAATAAGGAAACGGTCCAGCCCGCGGATGTTTCTTACTAGCAACACGAAGGACAATCTGCAGCGGCGGGGATGCTCTTTGAGTAAGCACTCGGAGGTTCCCGAGTCTCATCGGCATCCCTTCTCTTAAGCACGAAGTCAAATACCTGCAGAACAACTCGGATAGCATCCGTGAGCATAACGCTCAGCAAGACTTAACCGTCACCCTAAACATGAAACTCTATGTGAGGTTATGAACCTAAAGTAGGATGGCATAAGCATAATCAAACTCGCCTAAAAGTGAATCCTTACTTTCAGGTATTAATTGCAGCATTTTAAGTAACCCTGGGCATGCCACATTGGGAGTCCACAATCAAACAAGAAACGCTTTCCCCCGATGTAAATTGCTCATGGCATAAAAGAATCGAGTTTGCACTAGCCTATTCATCAAGATCCAATACAAAGCTAGTATGATACTTCACTCCAATATGATTAGTTCCTTTCTCATGCAAGTTCTTACTACGTCACGATTGTGAGAACAAGTATGCTCGGTCCATTCCGCGAGCGACGGTGATTCGAATCAATAACACCCGGACTACACGACACGTACGCCCGTACTCGACGTTGCCTACAACAACCATCACTGACGTCGTACGTGGCAGCCTTTCCCCCGTTTCACCTCCGCTGAATCGGTAAAGTCACCCCATACAGTAGCTACTCTCATGGTGCACCTACCGACATGAGATGTCATGAGAATATTCCCCACATACTGCACACCGGCCGTCCGCCTGAGGCGACCCGAAAAGTCCCAACGACAGCTTCCCGAGGTATATCGGTTTACTGGGTCCCATATAGCCAGCATGAGTCCGGTACACAACTCAAACTTGTTCAACAGGGCCGCATACGGATTGGTCCTTGACCGACACGGACAGGTCTACAGCACCCAGGCCCCTATGTCCTGCTGCCCCTACAACCTGCCGGTCTCAACTTTAACTTGCTAATTCAATTATGAACCAATCCCGTATGCCCCTGTTGTTCCTGAAACTGCGAGTAGCATCTCACCACTCGACTTCTACCGAACCGTACTTAAGCATGGCAGTTCTACACGGTGAAAGACACCTACCCAATACTCCATGGGTCATTTGGCTATGCAAGAGGAGTATCAAACACTAGACCTAATGCATAATTCATATCCTGACCGAAAGTGAATACAAAACAAAAACTTAACAGCTGTTAAATGCAAACCGGAGCTTGCCTGTTTTGCAGGGTAGTCGTATATAACAGTTAGTGTCCTTGCAGATCCACCCTTGATTCTCCGGAGCTTGATCCACTTCGATGAATCACTCCTTTGAATCCCCTTCGTTGGGGTTCCTATTGAAATGCATATGCATATGTTTTATAAACTGTAATGGAAAGAAGTTATATAATTCATTTCTTAGGTACAGATGTTGTGTGGAAAAGCCAAGAATGGCTTGGTTGCCTCTGTTGTGCAAAGAAACAGACTTAAACTAAATTGACCTTAAGGCCTTAGCTATACTCTAATCATTTCCCCTAATGAACATAATAGATAAACTGAAAAGATTTGAGTGCAACTGAAGAATAAGAACTCCAATGGCCTCAAAACTTTTACAGCAGGTTCTATACTACCTAAGGATTTAGCTTGCCAAATTGCAGCTAATGTGGAGTCATATTGTGTCCTCCATAATTCTCACAATATCTCTTATGTATTTTTCCCTATACATAAGTAGGGAGAATAAGAACAGGGCGTTCAAGGACTCATCTTGGGCTGATAATTTACATGTTTGTTCTTGATCACATGAGAGTAATCTGGTCCAAAATTCAGCCCTTTTACTTGAGTGGTTCTCCCAGACAATTCTTTAAGCATTCCTAATCAAAAGAATTAATTCTGAGGTAATGTGCATTTTCATGCTCATTTAAGGGAACTACAATTTCAAGTATGTCTCAGAGAGCTTGCCTAAATTTTCCTATGATTTTTGGAGCTATGGATTGCTCAGAATCGATTTTTGAAGTGGGAAACATTTTCTGAAAATGTTTCTGGACTCTTTTGAACACAGTAGTTTGCATTTAGCAACTTCCTTCTGAAATGATATTCAAATGAGCTGAAAATTTGCTAGTAGGTCAACACCATGCTAAAGAATATTCTAGCAAAATTTGGGTATTTTTGGATAAACCAAACTCCCTCAATAATTCCTTTTCAAAATATCTTCAAAGAATTTTCCAGAATATAATATTAACTTTCATACAAATCTGAGTTCATATTTGGATAGAACTCAGAGAGATGAACCCAACCCAAGTGGAATCACTCAAATTAGAGGTTTCTACCAGGAGCTATGAATTTCCAAATATTTAGCCAACTCTGGAATTGTTTTCCTACAGAAAATCCGGCTGGACCCACTGTTTTGAATCCCAGCCAATAGAAACGAAGCCACACCGGGGCCACGGGGTTTTGCGCGCCAGCACACGGCATCCGGGCCACACCCGATCCCGGATTTGAATTCTGAGCTGCTGACAGCCGGGGCCCACGCTTCGTCTTCTTCCTCCGGCTCCCCTTCGCTCGCCCGCCGCCCAGCTCGCCGGCCCGACGTCGGAGCTCGCCGGCTTGCCGTTTCCGGCCACCGCCTGAGCCAAAACTCGCTGCCAGGGGGTTATTGACGTCAAGGAACACGATGGTGGGGCGTTGTAGGGCTGCCGGCGACCGAAAGATAGCTCGCGACGTGTGGCGGCCTCGGTTGCCCTTCGGCGCTGTCGGCCATGGGTTCTAGCCCGCCAAACACTCAACCAATGAGTTCTACAGCATCAGTGGATGATCGCAAGGCTCGGCATGGCCCCCAAATGGCTCTGGAACAGCCGCAAGCAGGTCGTCACCATGCACCCAATTTGGTCCGTCGGAGAAGTGCTCGGTAGACCTCAAAATACGTCGCTCCATAGGGTTTTCCTGCGACGGATGCTAAATAGAATATGATCGCCGGCTAGTCCAGCTCCTACGTGCAACGTTTGACGAGCTAAGAACGAATAGAAGTGGATAATTTTGGAT
Source organism: Neostapfia colusana (assembly GCA_030760725.1). Taxonomy (NCBI): domain Eukaryota; kingdom Viridiplantae; phylum Streptophyta; class Magnoliopsida; order Poales; family Poaceae; genus Neostapfia; species Neostapfia colusana. The sequence continues at coordinate 6,131,268 of JASWHV010000012.1, read as the reverse complement.
TCCCGTACCGGATGCTCGGGTTGAAGCCGCCGGAGCCAAATCCCGAGATTCGCCGTCAATAGCTCACGGCACGGCCTGAGCTTCGGGTGAGAGCAGCGCGGTGGCCGTGCGCTCTCGTTGCCACCCTCGCTGGATGTGAAAGATCCTGTGGAGAGCTGTCCACGAGCGCCCGGTCACGTTCTTGAGCTAGGTCGCCGCGGCGGCGTTTGTTCTCGGGCAACGGAGGCCGTAGCTTTCTTTCTTTCGGTTCGGGGAGGTAGAGGCCGAGCTCGTGGCGATGTTCAGTAGCTTGGGGGAAGGATGAGCGCTGTGGTTTTTCCATTTCTTTGATCAGACCGAGAGGCGGAGGGGAAACCAGCCGCTGTTCGTGCGCTCGCGAGGGGAGGAGAACAACTGGTTCTTCGCTCGGCTGAGGGCACGATAACGTCGAAGGAACCGCCTTCGGGTGGCCGCGCGTGGGGGGGGGGGGGGGGAGGGCAGCAGGAGGTGGCGGGTTCAGTTCCCCGGGGGCACTGTGGAACCCCTTCGGTGGCACCCGAGCAGAACAGAAGGAAAAGTTCATTTGCTTCATGGTTAAGTTTAGGTCTCTAGCTCACTGCCATGTGGGTCCCACCCCACATTCTACCCCCCAAATATCTTTTCAAAGTGATCCTATCAATCCCCAAAATTCTGAGTTTAAAGGGTGGCTGGAATTTGAATTCTCCAAATTCAGTTTGAATTGGTGACAAAATTTGAATTTGGCTAGAATTTGCAAATGCTTCTCTTTAACTCCCTTTTTGAGCCCACCCTACAAATGCAAAGTTGGTGATAAAAGTTTTCCCTATCAATCCAACTATATGGCTGCATGTTTATTCAAAGTTCTTGGTCACCACATGTGTGAACTTTGAATCTCAAATCTGATTTTTAAACTTACATTCAAAGAGTATTTAACTCCTTATTGGTTCAACACTTTTAAATAAAAAGGTGAGTCTCATATTGGATGGTCATCTATGTATTACTTTGCATGAAGAAATGTTTTAGCAAGTCCCATTTTTCATGTCTTTGCCACACATATGAACTCAAACCTTGGTTTCTATTCATACACATTTTTGGGACTTTTACATTCCTCCCCCCTTAAAAGAATCTCATCCCGAGATTACAAAAGAGGAACGAGACAGGAGAGGTAATTACAAACTGTACAACGCTAAAAGTTTCGGATAGTTGGTGCGGAGGTAATCTTCACTTTCCCACGTTGCCTCTTCCGCGGCGTGATTACTCCACAGCACCTTGAAAAATCTGATCGTCCGGTTCCAGGTTACCCGAGTCTTTTCATCCATAATCTGAACCGGTCGTTCGGTGTAGGTCAGGTCCGGTTTCAATTCGTTGTTTTCCTCGGTGCGGACAGCAGCAGTGAATTTGAGGCACTTCCGCAGCTGGGACACGTGAAATACATCATGAACACCCGTTAGACTTGCTGGTAATTCCAGCCGGTAGGCTACGGGTCCGCACTTCTCCGTGATAGCAAAAGGACCAATAAAACGGGGAGCGAGTTTCCCCTTTACACCGAACCGGTGAATTCCCTTGATCGGAGATACACGAAGATACACGTGCTCTCCGACATCAAAATGCAAAGGCTACGCCGTTGATCAGCGTAGCTCTTCTGTCGGGATTGTGCAGCCTTTAAGTTCTCTTGTATCAACCGAACTCGGTCTTTGGCTTCGTTGACAAGATCAATCCCAAACAGAACTCTTTCGCCGGACTCACACCAATTCAGTGGTGTGCAACACTTCCGGCCGTAGAGAGCTTCATACGGTGCCATTTTAATACTCGCTTGATAACCGCTGTTGTATGAAAACTCCGCCAGCGGTAGGTGATCATCTCAATTCCTACCGTGGTGAATGGCACACGCTCTCAACATGTCCTCGAGCATTTGATTCACCCTCTCAGTTTGTCCATCGGTTTGAGGGTGATATGCAGAGCACCTAATCAGATTGGTGCCCAACGAGGCGTGCAGCTGTTCCCAAAAATGAGCAACAAACAGCGCACCTCGATCTGAGATGATAGTCTTCGGGACACCATGGGAGCATATGATTCTAGAGATGTACAACTCCACATATTGCTTGGCTTGAAAATGAGTGTTCACCGGTATGAAATGAGCTGATTCCGTTAACCGGTCAACGATCACCCATATCGAGTCATGCTTCCTGGATGCGAGCGGTAATCCGAAGATGAAGTCCATACTCACATCCTCCCATTTCCATGCCGGTATCTTCAGAGGTTGTAGCGGTCCGGCTTTCCGCATATGATCAGCCTTGACCCGTCTACACGTATCACACTCGGATACGTATTTAGCAATCTCCCTCTTCATCCTCATCCACCAAAATTTCTGTTCCAAATCTTGGTACATCTTGTTACTTCCGGGATGAATGGAACACTTCGACAGGTGGGCTTCATCCAATATTTTCTTCCGGAGTTTCATATTTCGTGGTACCACTATACGGTCGTTAAACCATATCGTACCGTTCTCATCCTTCCGGAAACATTTCACCTCTCCGTTGTCTAGTCTCCTCCGTATGTGAGACATACCCCTGTCTCTTCTTTGAGCCTCAACAATCTCTTCACGGATTGTTGGAATGAGCGCGAGATTATAAAGCGCGCCATACGGGATGACACGGAGACTTGGTTCTTCATCTTGCGACTCAGCAGCCGCTAAGTTGTGAACGTTGGCTTTCCGACTAAGCGCGTAGGCAACCACGTTTGCTTTTCCTGGATGATAGTGGATCTCAATTTCATAATCTTTTATGAGCTCCAACCATCTCCGTTGCCTCATATTCAGCTCCTTCTGCGTGAAGATATACTTCAGTCTTTTATGGTCGGTGTAGAGGTGAACAAGATTACCCAGTAGGTAATGCCTCCACATCTTTAACGCCAACACCACAGCAGCAAGCTCGAGATCGTGAGTTGGATAATGCTGCTCGTGGTTTCGCAGTTGGCGAGACCCATAGGCGACTACACGCCCTTCTTGCATCAGAACGCAGCCGAGACCGATGCCGGATGCATCACAGTATACATCAAATGGCTTCGTCGTGTCCGGCTGAGCAAGAACTGGAGCTGTGGTGAGATGTTTCACCAATGTTTTGAATGCGGTTTCATATGCTGCATTCCATATGTATTTAGTGCCCTTCTTTAGCAGCTCCGTCATTGGTTTAGCAATCTTTGAGAAGCTCGGAATGAACCTCCTATAATACCCCACTAAACCTAGGAAACTTCGGACCTCGTGGACAGATTTGGGAGATTCCCACTTCAGCACTTGTTCAATTTTGCTGGGGTCCACGGCAATGCCCTCTGCTGAAATAATATGGCCTAGGAAAGGCACTTGATCAATCCAGAACTCGCCCTTGCTGAACTTGGCATATAATTGGTGCTCCCGCAACCGTTGTAGCACGATGCGCAAATGTTCAGCATGCTCTTCTTCAGATTTGGAGTAAACCAATATGTCGTCGATGAATACCACGACGAACTTATCTAACTCCGGCATGAATACAGAATTCATCAAGTACATGAAGTGTGCCGGAGCGTTGGTTAACCCAAATGACATGACGAGGTACTCATAGAGTCCGTATCTCGTCGAGAAAGCTGTCTTCGGTACGTCCTCCGGTCGGATCTTGATTTGGTGATACCCCGACTGAAGATCCATCTTCGAAAATACCTTTGCACCCACAAGTTGATCGAACAGGATGTCGATGCGGGGCAAAGGATACTTGTTCTTGATCGTGACAGCATTTAGAGGACGGTAATCAACACATAGCCATAGTGTTTCGTCCTTCTTCTTAACGAACAGCGCTGAGCAACCCCAAGGGGAAGAACTTGGTCGTATGAAATCCTTGCCCATGAGTTCATTCAGTTGCTCTTTCAACTCCGCTAGTTCGTTAGGTGCCATCTTTTAAGGCCTTCGTGAGATAGGCGTTGTTCCCAGCGCCAGTTCAATCTTGAACTCGACGTCCCATTCGGGCGGCATGCCCGGTAAGTCATCGGGAAATACGTCGGGATAATCACGTACCACCGGAATCTCTTCAAGCTTCAGTGCTTCCGTGTGGTAGGCCTCTACCATGTCTGGGTCTTTTCTGTCTAAAAACAGCGTGTGCTGTCCGTGAATCGGCGAGTCAATCTGGACAGTCTGGTTACCGATATTGAGAACGGCACCGTGATGATTTAACCAATACATCCCCAATATAATGTCTATCTTCTGCCTATCCAACATAATCAACGATGTAGGGTATATTTTTCCTCCCAAACACAAAGCTGCTCGGGACACAATCTGATTGGCAGAGATGTTTCCTCCCGGTGAACGTATGAGAAAACTCGTTGTGGCAGTATTGGTGGATAATTGGTGCTGATCCACGCATGTTTTGCTAATAAAATTGTGGGTTGCACCGGAATCAAAAAGTATGAGCACGGGCATGTCTTTGCGAGTGAACATGCCCGCTAACACCGGTGCTCCCTCCGGGACATCCTCAATAGCAAGATGTTGCACACTCCCGGATTGCAATGCTGTTATGTTGACTTGAGCAGGTGGCGGCATACCACCTGACGATGATGGGTGTCTGGTGTTCCCCAACTTCTCCCGGCTTTCCTGCCTAAAATGCCCAGAACGGTGGCAATAAGAACACGGAGGTTTCCCCGGTCCTTCGTTGACTTGTGGTTGAGAAGTTGATGTACTTGGTTGCAGCAATGATGTGACAGGTGTCCTTCGTTGCTGCGGCAAAGGTGTTGCTTCAAGATATGATTCTTGAGCAGGAAATCTGTACTGAGTTGATCTCATTGGTGCTTGTCATATTTCATCGGATGGTGTGTAGTACACCACACGGTATTTACGAGGAACGACTGGTGTGTCTTCTTGCACATCCTCCCGGTCCCTCTTCTCTGCTTGACACTCAAGTGTCGCTTGTTCTTGCAGCAGAGCAGCACTGATCAACTCGGTGTAACTGCCTTGATTAAACAAAGCTAACTTCTCTTTTAGTATGGCACTCAAGCCATAGAAAAAGTAGTCACACCTTGCAGCTTCGCTCGTCGCATAAGCAGGAGCATATTGTGCCAGAAGGTTGAATCGTCTGACATAATCAAGGACACTCATGTCCCCCTGCTTCAGGTTCCTGAATTCTTGCTGTTGGGCCTTGATAAAACCCATAGGAATGTGACGAGCACGGAATGCTTCACGAAACTCCGTCCATTCCACTTGATGGCCTTCTGGAACGGTGGCGAGATAAGCAAACCAACAATTTCCGGCAGCTCCATGGAGCTGTTGAGCTGCAAATAATGTCTTCTGATATTCGTCGCACTCAAACACTCCGAACTTGGACTCCATAACTCGAAGCCACTGATCAGCTTCCACTGGTATATTGGCTTCCGTGAAAATTGGCGGTTGTGTCGCCAAGAAGTCCAAATAGGCGTTCCGAGGTGGAACGTCCTGTTGTGCACGTTGGAGGAAGCCCTGTTGTACCAAGGCTTGGAGTAGTCTTGTGTTCTCTTGACTTGACTCGACCATCTGAGCCATGATATCCGCCCATACCGTTGACGGCGGTGCCCGTGGTGGAGTCGAGTCATCATCGTCTCGGCGAGAACCTTCAGCCCTACTCGGAGACTGAGTATGCACCATACTGCAAAAGCATAATTTTGAGGGGAGTCAAAACTTGATCTCAGCAGTATGTGAAGGTTTGTAAAGCATGAACATGCTAAAACTTAAGAAAGCATAACAATACTTCATGTTTACACATCCTTCTAAAGCCAACATAAACAATCCCCCTATTCTGTACAGAACCGCCCTTTCTGTACTTAGCCCAGATTTTGATCCGGTTAGAAACATTTTAATAACTCCGGTTGAATACCAAAGTTAAAGTTAACTTCAGTATCTTTCCAATGAGTACTCTTATGCCCCTAGATCATCTCTGGATCAATATCTATGACTGTTCAAAGTTGACAGAATTTTCTGGATAAAATTTGCCAGCATCTCCTTTGTATGTGGCTGTTTTCATCACAGTTTTACATACAAAGGAAGTACAATTCTGAACACACTATGAACTACAAAATTGTTGCAAATTTCCTAACCTTTCCAACGGTGTATCATATGAACTTTAAAAAATTTTCTACAGACTGTGACGGCTAATTTACAGCAACATCCAGAGAAGTTTGCAGCCGTTCTGTTTTCTGAACAGTTTGCATTCACCTGGATATTCAACAAAGTTGGTATGTGATTCTGCTCTGGAGGTCTACAGAAAAATTGTATAGAACTTAATAACCTTTCCAGAACTGTATCAAACACCTCCATTGGGTCAACCTAATCAGAGTTACGCTATGTTAAAGCCCAGAAAAATTTCTGTCTGTACAGAGCACTCTGTCTTTGAGATCAAAAGAAGCCTAACCAGTCTCTTCTTTGAAACTTAGTTCAAATGAAGAGCTCAGTAACTAATATGTGCTTTATCACATCCATTTTTAGTTTGGAAGTTAGTCATGAATGATTTCTTCATAGGTAAGAATACTATCAAGTGTAGTACGGTGACGATGCACCGTAAGACATATGACGGTACTACGTTGCCTCACCAAAGAAAAACCTAACCGGATTACACCGGCATATACGTATCCTTAGGTGGTGCTAAAACGGTCACTCGCAAACGTGTTCTACACGCACTAAGTTTCTTGGTTAGTACCTACATAAGCCACACTCAATCATCAGGTTCGGCTGCACACCGAACCCGGTATCCATACAGTTCATACTCCCGGCCGTCATCACTCGCCCAGGTGTTCTCAAGCCAAACACGCCTTGAGCTACGTGTTCACGTCACTGACCACGTGACGGGGTCTCCCATACTTGCCCAAAGCACGCTAGAGAATGGCGTTGCTCGAATACCCCAAACGACATGAAGAGTCGTAGAGGATACTGAAGCGAGTCGGGTTACCTGCCACCCGTGGGGCTCCACCCTTCAGCTTGTGCGCACTGGTGGACAGCGCATACTGCACCCCCCAAGACATAGACATCCCGAGATGCACGATTTTTCCGACATAACAAATAAGTTAGCTTGCCACCTTCATAATTTGCTAATAATAGTCCTTATGTGGGCCTAGTACTGTTATCTCTCCGTATCCTAAGCTTTTGACATAATATGATGCTCAACCCGTGCTCTGTTCCCAACGCAGCTCTGATACAATGTGTAACGGCCCTGATGCCACGCTGTGAGGGACAGGACCTCGTTGGGTGGTGCCGTGTTATGCGGCACCCAACAGCACACGGGTCGATGTACACACATCATATTACATAAATAGTTTGCGGAAGCGTACAAGATTGTTTTTACAAATAAGTATATCAGAGTAAGCTACAGCGGAAGACTATCACTCTCACGACTCATATCTAAACTAGCAACAAAGAAACGGTCCAGCCCGCGCACGTTTCTTACTAGCAACACGAAGGACAATCTGCAGCAGCGAGGATGCTCTTTGAGTAAGCACTCAGAGGTTCCCGAGTCTCATCAGCATCCCATCTCTTAAGCACGAAGTCAAATACCTGCAAAACAACTCGGATAGAATCCGTGAGCATAACGCTCAGCAAGACTTAACCGTCACCCTAAACATGAAACTCTATGTGAGGTTATGAACCTAAAGTAGGATGGCATAAGCATAATCAAACTCGCCTAAAAGTGAATCCTTACTTTCAGGTATTAATTGCAGCATTTTAAGTAACCCTGGGCATGCCACATCGGGAGTTCACAATCAAACAAGAAACGCTTTCCCCCGATGTAAATTGCTCATGGCATAAAAGAATCGAGTTTGCACTAGCCTATTCATCAAGATCCAATACAAAGCTAGTATGATACTTCACTCCAATAGATTAGTTCCTTTCTCATGCAAGTTCTTACTACGTCACGACTGTGAGAACAAGTATGCTCGGTCCATTCCACGAGCAACGGTGATTCGAATCAATAACACCCGGACTACATGACACGTACGCCCGTACTCGACGTTGCCTACAACAACCATCACTGACGTCGTACGTGGCAGCCTTTCCCCCGTTTCACCCCCGCTGAATCGATCAAGTCACCCCGTACAGTAGCTACTCTCATGGTGCACCTACTGACATGAGATGTCATGAGAATATTCCCCACATACTGCACACCGGCCGTCCGCCTGAGGCGACCCGAAAAGTCCCAACGACAGCTTCCAGAGGTACATCGGTTTACTGGGTCCCATATAGCCAGCATGAGTTCGGTACACAACTCAAACTTGTTCAACAGGGCCGCATACGGATCGGTCCTTGACCGACACGGACAGGTCTACAGCACCCAGGCCCCTATGTCCTGCTGCCCCTACAACCTGCCGGTCTCAACTTTAATTTGCTAATTCAATTATGAACCAATCCTGTATGCCCCTATTGTTCCTGAAACTGCGAGTAGCATCTCACCACTCGACTTCTACCAAACCGTACTTAAGCATGGCAGTTCTACACGGTGAAAGACACCTACCCAATACTCCATGGGTCATTTGGCTATGCAAGAAGAGTATCAAACACTAGACCTAATGCATAATTCATATCCTGACCGAAAGTGAATACAAAACAAAAACTTAACAGCTGTTAAATGCAAACCGGAGATTGCCTGTTTTGAAGGGTAGTCGTATATAACAGTTAGTGTCCTTGCAGATCCACCCTTGATTCTCCGGAGCTTGATCCACTTCGATGAATCGCTCCTTTGAATCCCCTTCGTTGGGGTTCCTATTGAAATGCATATGCATATGTTTTATAGGCTGTAATGGAAAGAAGTTATAGAATTCATTTCTTAGGTACAGAGGTTGTGTGGAAAAGCCAAGAATGGCTTGGTTGCCTCTGTTTTGCAAAGAAACAGACTTAAACTAAATTGACCTTAAGGCCTTAGCTATACTCTAATCATTTCCCCTAATGAACATAATAGATAAACTGAAAAGATTTGAGTGCAACTGAATAATAAGAACTCCAATGGCCTCAAAACTTTTACAGCAGGTTCTATACTACCTAAGGATTTAGCTTGCCAAATTGCAGCTAATGTGGAGTCATATTGTGTCCTCCATAATTCTCACAATATCTCTTATGTATTTTTCCCTATACACAAGTAGGGAGAATAAGAACAGGGAGTTCAAGGACTCATCTTGGGCTGATAATTTACATGTGAGTTCTTGGTCACATGAGAGTAATCTGGTCCAAAATTCAGCCCTTTTACTTGAGTTGTTCTCCCAGACCAATTCTTTAAGCATTCCTACTCAAAAGAATTAATTCTGAGGTAATGTGCATTTTCATGCTACTTTAAGGGAACTACAATTTCAAGTATGTCTCAGATAGTTTGCCTAAATTTTCCTATGGTTTTTGGAGCTATGGATTGCTCAGAATCGATTTTTGAAGTGGGAAACATTTTCTGAAAATGTTTCTGGACTCTTTTGAACATAGTAGTTTGCATTTAGCAAATTCCTACTCAAACTATCTTCAAATGAGCTGAAAATTTGCTAGTAGGTCAACACCATGCTAAAGAATATTCTGGCAAAATTTGGGTATTTTTGGATAAACCAAACTCCCTCAATAATTCTTTTTAAAAATATCTTCAAACAATTTTCCAGAATATAATATTAACTTTCATACAAATCTGAGTTCATATTTGGATAGAACTCAGAGAGATGAATCCAACCCAAGTGGAATAACTCAAATTGGAGGTTTCTACCAGGAGCTATGAATTTCCAAACACTTAGCCAACTCTGGAATTGTTTTCCTACAGAAAATCCGGCTGGACCCACTGTTTTGAATCCCAGCCAATAGAAACGAAGCCACACCGGGGCCACGGGGTTTTGTGCGGCAGCACACGGGATCCCGGCCACACCCGATCCCGGATTTGAATTCTGAGCTGCTGACAGCCGGGGCCCACGCTTCGTCTTCTTCCTCCGGCTCCCTTCGCGCGCCCGCCGCCCAGCTCGCCGCCCCGACGTCGGAGCTCGCTGGCTTGCCGTTTCTGGCCACCGTCTGAGCCAAAACTCGCCGGCAGGGGGTTATTGACGTCAAGGAACACGATGGTGGGGCGTTCTAGGGCTGCCGGCGACCGGAAGATAGCTCGCGACGTGTGGCGGCCTCGGTTGCCCTTCGGCGCTGTCGGCCGTGGGTTCTAGCCCGCCAAACACTCAACCAATGAGCTCTACAGCATCAGTGGATGATCGCAAGGCTCGGCATGGCCTCCAAATGGCTCTGGAACAGCCGCAATCCCGTCGTCACCGTGCGCCCGATTTGGTCCGCCGTAAAGTGCTCGGTAGACCTCAAAATACGTCGCTCCAAAGGGTTTTCATGCGACGGATGCTAAAGGGAATATGATCGCCGGCCAGTCCAGCTCCTACGTGCAACGTTTGATGAGCTAAGAACGAATAGAAGTGGAGAATTTTGGATTCCTGTACCAGATGCTTGGGTTGAAGCCGCCGGAGCCAAATCCCGAAATTCGCCATCAATAGCTCACGGCACGGCCTGAGCTTCGGGTGAGAGCAGCGCGGTGGCCGTGCGCTCTCGTTGCCACCCTCGATTGGCCGTGAAAGCTCCTGTGGAGAGCTGTCCATGAGCGCCCGATCACGTTCTTGAGCTAGGTCGCCGCGCCGGCGTTTGTTCTCGGGCAACGGAGGTCGTAGCTTTCTTGCTTTCTGTTCGGGGAGGTAGAGGCCGAGCTCGCGGCGATGTTCAGTAGTTCGGGGGAAGGATGAGCGCTGTGGTTTTACCGTTTCTTTGATCGGACCGAGAGGCAGAGGGGAAACCAGCCGCTGTTCGTGCGCTCGTGAGGGGAGGAGAACAACTGGGTCTTCGCTCGGCTGAGGGCACGATAACGTCGAAGGTGATGTGGACATCACTCCTGCAGATATACACAACACTCACATGGTAGACATGCAAGGTCCAATTACTAGAGCTCGAGCACGACAATTGAATTTAGAGGTGAGCTCGTTCCTGAACAATTCTTTATATGTGAATTTTGAGAGTATGTTGCTACCTAATGGATTAATTATGATTAAGAACCATGGAGAGGACATGGAGATACATGGAGAGTGGTTTGGAGGCGTGGAGGACCAGAAAATACGCCAACAAGAAGTTAGAGACCGAACCCAACTCAAACTCGAGTCCAACTCGGGCCCAGGAGCAGTCCACCTTAAAATAGAAGCACAGGAGGCATACGGACTCCGTTTTTTACGTTCTACATATGCACGGAAAGCTGAGAGGATAAACTTTCCAATGGAACTGGCCCCACGTCAAAATTCCCTCGGAGTCGACGCGAAACTTCGAAACAATATAAAGTTTAGAGTCTATCAGGGTGTTGCATCACCTAGTTGGGCCATTGGGCCTTGTATCGAGTCCAAGTCAATTATGTACGTGTATTAGGGTTAGGTCACGACCCCAGAACCCCTCTGGTCGTCCTCCACCTCCTTTATACCCCCTAGCCGCCGTCACAAACAGTTGAGTTTTGCTTAGTTACAATCTATCATTGAACAGTGTCGCCGATCATCGGTTTTGAGACCCCAAATTCGTGATCAATTCAGTTTTGATTGCAACTTCTCTGTTCTTGCTTGTGTTCTTGATTGCGCTTTGTGAGACCTATGTGTGCTGAATACATTGGCAATTAGGATAAAAGTTAGCATTAACATTCAAAGTTTTGAATATTGCCAAAACATTCTTCTGTGGCAAGGTCCGACAAGTTCTTTGTTAGGTCCGCCAAGTGTTGGCAAGGTCCGGAGAGCTCCTGCAAGGTCCGGAGAGCTTCTGTGAGGTCCGGAGCTTGTTTTTAGGGAGCTCCCGTGAATTTCAACTCATAGAACTGCAGCGTCTTGTTTTTGCTTTTAACTCGCAATGTTTCAAACTTGCTTTATGGGAAGGTTTGCTTAGTATTAATTTGCTAAGTTTTTGGTGTGTTTTGGTGGTTATGGCTGTTATCATTTGATATGGTTTGCAACATGCGTATGTGACGTGCTCATGTAAGGTGTTGTGGTTTTTGAACTAACGTGAGTCAAGTCGAGAACTTGTGCTTGGAAGAATTGGTTGTTTATTCATGTGCAGGTGTTGCTTGAGTTCAAGACATGGCTGGTGACGGGATCCTTGGACTAGTCTCAGGGAGGAGATGAGGTTCCAACAACTAAGTTCGGGAGGAGCTGTGGTTGAGTTGATCGGGAGGTCGCGCAACATGTTTGGATCAAGGGCAGTGCATATGAAGGTTGCGTGTACATCGTTGGAAGGTGTTTGCACGTGTGCAAGGAGTGCATGGGCGTGGCAACATTGTTCCAAGGCGTGATGAAGAGAAGTGGACGTAAAGAATTGGTCGGAAAGGTCCAACCGGCTGGATTGCGTACTCAGGCTGAGGCTGAGTCGGATATGGCTCAAATATGGAAGATTTGAGTTGGTTATGATAGGATTTCGTGCTAGGCACCAAGTTTAGTTGTTTCAGGAATGTTTAGGACGTTCCTAAGGTGTTTGGAAGTCTCACGATTGCTTCTATCTGCGAATAGGAGAGTCCTGAGCAGTTATGGTAATTTAGGATACGAGTCCAATTAGGAGTAGGAGTTCTAGATTGGATTGTTTAGCCTGAGTGCTGGCTATAAAAGCAAGGGAGGCCAGAGCTCTCGTGGGGAGAGAACTTTGGGTTGTTCCTCTTGTGTTTCTATTGAATAAAGTTCATAGTTTCGAGAAGCTTTTGTGCCTTGTTCGTCCGACTTGTTTTTCGTCAAGTCTTTCTCGCCGAGTTTCTGGACAGACCGACGTTGTTTCGGTGTTTCGTTCATAACTCGAGTTTTACAGATCCGATTGACATGATTCTTTTTGGGTTGTCTTCGCAAACTCAATTATCTATCATACGTGAAATTTTCACGAGCTTCAGATCTGTAGTTTTTGAGATACACGAGTTTCTTTGCAGCGTTGCAGATCTGTTTTATATCGGGTAGAACAGATTGATCTTCGTTTAATGTTTTGATCGTATCTCAAGTTTTACTTCGTGTTTTCAAGTGATTCTTGTTGCATTAGATCCGTGACTTGATTCTCTACCTCTCTACTTGATTTGTCACGGTTGAGCACGTTTGAAAACACTTGCACACACAGTTTCTTTAACCGATTGATTTTTTGCTGAGAGGTTTTTGTTGTTTCCGCTGCGAAAAGTTTTAGTCTACCATTCACCCCCCCTCTGGTAGCTTTTCACGTGCTCTTCGATCCTACAATTGGTATCAGAGCCAAGGTGCTCTAATCTTTGTGATTTGCACGTGTTTTGACTAACCATCATGGAGAAGTACTCCACAAAACCTTGTGTGTTCAATGGCATCGATTTTCAGGTTTGGAAGGCGCGGATGGAGGCCTACATACAGGCGCAATGCTTCACCATATGGGAAAAGGTCTACCAGAACTTCGATGTACCACCCAACGATCAAGTTACGGCTGCGAACATGAGAGATGTTGACAACAACAACAAGGCTTGCAACTTGATCATCCAATGATTGACTCAAAGCGACTTCGACCGTGTTGCACACCTCCGATCTGCATATGATGTTTGGAAAGCTCTTTGTGACTACCATGAAGGATCCAATACGATCAAGGAGGTAAGGCAAGATATGTTCAAGAAAGAATACATGCGTTTTGAGATGCAACCCGGTGAGTCAACTGACGACCTTTTTGCTCGCTTTAATAAAATTCTCAGCAACTTGCGTAGTGTCAATGTTAACTTTTCAGATGCTGAAAATGCTAGACAATTGTTAGGAGCATTAGATATGTCAATTTGGGAGATGAAAGCTACATCTATTCGTGAATCTACTGTCATGAGTTCTCTTACTTTAGACGTGCTTTATTCTAAATTGAAAACTCATGAAATTGACATCATCTCACGTAAAAACCCCAACAAGTCTATTGCATTTGTTTCACAACGTGACATGTCTAGTTCTAGTCAATCATCATCTAGTGGTGCACTCTCTTTGCTGTCCTCTCTAACCCTTGAACAGATTGAAGAGTTTCCAGAGGAGGAGCTTGCACTCATCTCTACTCGGTTCTCAAAAGCATTGCAAAATGTGAGAACTAGAAGGAGAGGAAGCTCCGAACCTCAACGATGTTTTGAATGTGGTAAGACAGGACATTTTCGTACGGAGTGCCCTAACCTTTCAGGTCCGACTTCACGTGAAGAAAAGCAAACAAGGCCGAAGAAATCATTTGCAAAGAATAAGAAGAAGAAAGATTTATCAATGCGCAACATGGTGCATAGTATGATCTTTGCACTTCAAGATTTTGGCTCAAGTGATGTGGGCACCGGTAGTGATGAAGATGAAGAAGCTATGGCAAATATGTGCTGCATGGCGAGCAAGTCAAGTTCAAGCTCCGAGGAGGCAGAACACAACAGCGACGATGAAGAGGTATGTCCCACTTGCGAAGAAATGTGTGATGCTATTTCTCGTGCCACTGTTATATTAAAGGAAAAGGATACAAACTTAGGAACAATGCTGTTAAAATTGAATCACTAGAATCTGAAATTAATCATTTAAAAACTTTGATTCCTAGTGATGATTCTCGTTCCTCATGTGATTTGATTTATGAACAATTATCCTCTTTAAGAAGTGCACACACATCTACACTTGATAAACTTGAACTTGAAATTGAAAAGAACAAAGAGCTTGCTGCACTTAATGATAAAAATTTGAAAGATGCTTGTTGTTCTACAATTGATTTGCATTGTTCTTCATGTGATGATCTGAATAAGAAACTAAATGATGCTATGAATGAGATTTCTATTTTGAACAATGCTTTACGTGTGCATGAAGTTAAATATTGTTCAAATTGCAAACTAAAAGGAAAAACTTCATGTGAAAACTGCTTTGATCTGTCCAATAAACTTGATGACATGCATAGGACACTAGATCGGTTTTCTAATGCAAATAAGAACCTAAACTTGCTGCTGAATTCTTCCAAGTCTTGTAATGATAAAACTGGTTTAGGTTTTAATTCTCATGTTCATGCTAAGGCACACCCACCTAAAGTTGTAAAGTC
This sequence comes from Neostapfia colusana, assembly GCA_030760725.1. Lineage (NCBI taxonomy): Eukaryota > Viridiplantae > Streptophyta > Magnoliopsida > Poales > Poaceae > Neostapfia > Neostapfia colusana. Next base: position 6,116,249 of record JASWHV010000012.1, on the reverse strand, counting down.
ATTAGGAAGCGGTTTGATTCAAACAGCTCCTAGACAAAAAGAGGTGATTTTCAAATCTGCAGGAGTACTGTCCCATTCGGGTTCTAATAAACGTGTTGCTTGCTCATCTAGACATGATAATAAGGTTATTTTTCATTGTACCTACTGTGGTAGAGATGGTCATGTCATGAATTTTTGTTATAGACTAGCTAAACACGATAAGAAACAAAGAATACTTACTAGATCACATAACAACCAAGCAAAATCTGCTAGACCGAATGTTCAGAGCTTGCAACCTGCTGTAATGAGTCAAAAACTTGCTCCCGGACCTACTGTTTTTTGAGCTACATATAACACATCTTCTAAGTCAGTAGTTGGGAACAAAAATTTTCGATGTTTGGCTCATAAACCTGCTGTACCTTCTCATCTTTCGCGTGTTATTCATGCTGGACGTCGTGTGACTCAGTACTGGATTCCTAAAAGTCTTTTAACTAACCCCAGTATTGAGTCATCGACGTATTGTGCTGCTGTGTAGGTTTCACGTTTGAGGAAGGAGAACATTTGGATTGTGGATTTAGGTTGCTCACGCCACATGACCGGTAACAAAGAATTGTTCTCCTCTCTCTCTTTTGTGTCACGTGTAGAAAATGTTACTTTCGCCGATAACTCTTCTACTCCCATAATTGCTAAAGGTTCGGTTAGAGTAAACAATCTCTACACTTTGAAAGATGTGGCACTTGTTAAAAATTTGAAATACAACTTGCTTTCGGTTTCACAATTGTTAGATGAAAATCTAGAGGTTAGCTTTGCTAAAAATTGCTGCAAGGTTGTAGATTCAAAAGGTGAGCTTTTGTTTAACATGTCTAGGTTTGGAAGAGTTTTTAAAGCTGATTTTGATTTGTCAACTTCTAAGCATCGGTGTCTAGTTGCTAAGATACAAAGGATCTATATTTTTAGCATCGTAGACTTGGTCACATAGGCTTTGATCATCTCACTCGTGTTAGTGCTCTCGATCGCATACGTGGGCTGCCGAAGCTTAAAAAGGACAATGATATTGTGTGCTCTTCTTGTAGACATGCTAAGTTTGTTGCAGGTTCACATGCTCCTCTCACAATGACCATGACAGCTGAAACGGGACAACTTTTACATCTTGACACAGTAGGTCCGGCACGTGTTCAATCCTTCGGAGGTAAATGGTATGTGCTTGTGATTGTTGATGATTATTCCAGATATTCTTGGGTTTATTTTATGGCATCTAAGAATGAAGCTTTTAGTCATTTTAGAACTTTATTTCTTAGATTATCTATTGATCACCCAGGATCATTAAAAGCAATTAGAAGTGATAACGGAACTGAATTTAAAAACCAATCATTTGATCACTTTTGTGCTGAAAATGGAATAGATCATCAATACTCTTCACCCTATGTACTACAACAAAATGGTGTCGTAGAAAGAAAGAACAGGACCTTAGTTGAGATGGCTAGAACTATGCTTGATGAATATCAAACTCCTAGGAAATTTTGGGCTGATGCAATTGCAACCGCTTGTTATGTCTCAAATCGTGTTTCTTGCATGCTAAGCTTGGAAAAACCCCATATGAGCTCCGGTTTGGACATAGGCCTAGTGTTACACACTTTAGGGTTTTTGGTTGCAAATGCTTTGTTAAGAAACATGGTAATCTTGATAAATTTGAAGCTAGGTTGGTTGCTCAAGGGTTCACTCAAATTGAAGGTCTAGATTTTGATGAAACATTTGCTCCTGTTGCTAGATTAGAAGCTATAAGAATTTTATTAGCATTTGCTGCATCTAAAGGTTTCAAGTTATATCAAATGGATGTTAAAAGTGCTTTTCTTAATGGCTACATAGAGGAGGAGGTTTATGTTAAGCAGCCACCGGGTTTTGAAAATCCAAATTTTCCTAATTATATTTACAAACTGTCCAAAGTCTTGTACGGTCTAAAACAAGCCCCTAGAGCATGGTGTGATAGGTTAAAAACATTCTTACTTAAAAAGGGGTTTACCATGGGCAAGGTTGATAAAACTCTTTTTGTACTTAAGCATGGCAATGGCTCATTATTCGTTCAAGTGTATGTGGATGATATTATCTTTGTTTGTGCTTCTCATGATCTCGTGTCCAAGTTATTAGCTATGATGAGTTCAGAATTTGAGATGAGTATGATGGGAGAACTCACATACTTTTTGGAGCTGCAAATCAAGCAAACAAAAGAAGGAACTTTTGTGCATCAAACTAAGTATACAAAGGACCTTCTTAAGCGCTTCAACATGGACAAATGCAAGCCTCTTCGGACACCAATGGGAACAGCAACAACACTTGAACTTGACGAAGATGGTGACCCGGTCGATAAAAAAAGAATACAGAAGTATGATTGGATCACTTTTGTATCTCACGGCGTCAAGACCGGACATACAATTCAGCGTATGTCTTTGTGCACGTTTTCAAGCTTCTCCACGTGCTTCACATCGCCAAGCCATCAAAAGGATTCTCAGGTACCTACATGGAACTCAAGAATTTGGCATTTTTCTTCCTTCTTCCTCAACTGTTTCTTTGAAAGCTTTTTCGGATGCTGATTTTGGGAGTTGTAGGATTGTTAGGAAAAGTACTTCGGGTGCTTGTCATTTTCTTGGTAATTCACTTGTTGCTTGGTCCTCTAGAAAACAAAGTTCAGTTGCACAATCCACGGCCGAATCTGAATATGTAGCTGCGGCTAGCGCTTGCTCACAAATTCTTTGGATTGTTCAAACACTTAAGGACTATGGGGTTGATTTAGATAGTGTTCCACTGTTTTGTCATAACACTAGTGCAATTTGTATTGCTAAAAACCCCGTGAAAAACTCTAGAACTAAGCACATTGACATTAGGTATCACTTTCTTCGTGATAATGTTGAAAAAGGAAACATTGTGCTTCACCATGTCGATACCGAACAACAATTGGCTGATATTTTTACAAAACCTTTGGATTTCACTCGTTTTTGTTTCATTCGTAGTGAAATAGGGGTTATGCATCCTCATGGCCTAAATTGAGGGGGAGTTTTTGAAACTTTGAAAGTCTATGTGTGAATCTGAAACTAAAATAATATGAGCATAGTATTTCATACATATATGACTTTGTGATTCCTTTTACAGGCTGAAAGTTCTTACTACATTACTCATGTTATACATTTTGTAGTTTTTGCCATGACTAGTAATTGGAATAATTACTTACACTAAATCTGGTCATGATCAAACTTTCTTGCTGTTTTGAACTTGTTGCGTGCTCACAAGTGCTTTTAATCATAAAAAAATTAATCAAGTGATCAGCTCACATGTTGAGTTTTCAAATAAAAAATTGAGAAAAGATCAAGAGAATATGCATGCATCACACTTCTTCTTTTGAGATTGCTTATCATTGCACTAAGATATGAACTTGGAAGGAATTGTGTATGACTAAAACCATGTCCTTAAGCTTCTGATTGTCAAATGACATAGGCTTGGCTTGGTTGGTTAGAATAAGGCTGATGCGGCATATAATCTCTTGCAAATATCATATGATCAACTTTGTGCCTTAAATGATTATGAATAATAAAAATGCAGCAACAAGTGTCATGTTTTCAGGTTTTGAAATAGTTGAGTAAGGGAGATCATGACTTGCTTAAACTGAAAAATACATTTGATCTCTAGCATGGCTTACACTACTTTATGTATCTCATTGATGTGATAGTGTAAGTAACCTGATAGTATGACTTGGATGGGCTTTGTTTTGTATGTATATGTTATAATATGCTCATAACATTTAAAAATTTCTCTTTTGAACCTTGCTGAATACATTGTCAAAGGGGGAGAAATATGTATAAGGAGAGATTTTTTTACACTTTACATATGTTATACACTTTCTTCCTTCTCTGATTTTAAAAAATGGGGAGAAATTAATAAAGGGGGAGAAATGAGTTTTCAAAGATTTTCAAAACTTTTCATAAGCCAATGTTCGGATTTTAATTGGTGTTGCCAATGCATTCATCAAGGGGGAGATTGTGAGACCTATGTGTGCTGAATACATTGGCAATTAGGATAAAAGTTAGCATTAACATTCAAAGTTTTGAATATTGCTAAAACATTCTTCTGTGGCAAGATCCTACAAGTTCTTTGTTAGGTCCGCCAAGTGTTGGCAAGGTCTGGAGAGCTCCTGCAAGGTCCGGAGAGCTTCTGTGAGGTCCGGAGCTTGTTTTTAGGGAGCTCCCGTGAAGTTCAACTCATAGAACTGCAGCGTCTTGTTTTTGCTTTTAACTCGCAATGTTTCAAGCTTGCTTTATGGGAAGGTTTGCTTAGTATTAATTTGCTAAGTTTTTGGTGTGTTTTGGTGGTTATGACTGTTATCATTTGATATGGTTTGCAACATGCTTATGTGACGTGCTCATGTAAGGTGTTGTGGTTTTCGAACTAACGTGAGTCAAGTCAAGGACTTGTGCTCGGAAGAATTGGTTGTTTATTCATGTGCAGGTGTTGTTTGAGTTCAAGACATGGCTGGTGACGGGATCCTTGGACTAGTCTCAGGGAGGAGATGAGGTTCCAACAACCAAGTTCGGGAGGAGTTGTGGTTGAGTTGATCAGGAGGTCGCGCAACATGTTTGGATCAAGGGCAGTGCATATGAAGGTTGCGTGTACGTCGTTGGAAGGTGTTTGCACGTGTGCAAGGAGTGCATGGACGTGGCAACATTGTTCCAAGGCGTGATGAAGAGCAGTGGACGCAAAGAATTGGTCGGAAAGGTCCAACCGGCTGGATTGCGTACTCAGGCTGAGGCTGAGTCGGATATGGCTCAAATATGGAAGATTTGAGTTGTTTATGATAGGATTTCGTGCTAGGCACGAAATTGAGTTGTTTTAGGAATGTTTAGGACGTTCCTAAGGTGTTTGGAAGTCTCACGATTGCTTCTATCTGCGAATAGGAGAGTTCTGAGCAGTTATGATAAGTTAGGATACGAGTCCAATTAGGAGTAGGAGTTCTAGATTGGATTGTTTTTCCTGAGGGATGGCTATAAAAGCAAGGGAGGCCAGAGCTCTCGTAGGGAGAGAACTTTTGGCTGTTCCTCTTGTGTTTCTATTGAATAAAGTTCATAGTTTCGAGGAGCTTTTGTGCCTTGTTCGTCCGACTTGTTTTTCGTCAAGTCTTTCTCGCCGAGTTTCTGGACAGACCGACGTTGCTTCGGTGTTTCGTTCATAACTCGAGTTTTACAGATCCGATTGACGTGATTCTTTTTGGGTTGTCTTCAAAACTCAATTATCTATTATCTGTCAAATTTTCACGAGCTTCGGATCTGTAGTTTTTGAGATACACGAGTTTCTTTGCAGCGTTGCAGATCTGTTTTATATCGGGTAGAACAGATTGATCTTCGTTTAATGTTTTGATCGTATCTCAAGTTTTACTTCGTGTTTTCAAGTGATTCTTGTTGCATTAGATCCGTGACTTGATTCTCTACCTCTCTACTTGATTTGTCACAGTTGAACACATTTGAAAACACTTTCACACACGGTTTCTTTAACCGATTGATTTTTTGCTGAGGGGTTTTTGTTGTTTCCGCTGCGAAAAGTTTTAATCTACCATTCACCCCCTCTGGTAGCTTTTAACGTGCTCTTTGATCCTACACGCTTGCAGGGATAATCCTTCGTGGCGAGGTCATTCGTGTGACACGGGTGAAAAACAACGGAGCAGTGGTGTAGTGATTGTGGGGTTTCGTTCGTTCGGAGCCTTGGATCATCAACGTCGAGATCTCCACCCAATCAAGTTTACCCTACCTCTCGGAAGATCGGGACTCATCCTCCTATCAATTGGTATCAGATTTCCAGGTTCACCTTGAGGTATACTTGTGTGCCCTTTAGATTTATTTTGTTACAGTCATATCGTCCACAAAAAGCCACAAAAAATTTAGTTTCCCTAACCTACAACCCCCGCTCAACCTTTTGCACAATTTAGTTTCGGAGTCCGTAGTTCTGAGTTCGTGTCCTAGGTTGAGTCTGGTTTCTGGTTTAGATTTGTTTTGGTTCAGTTTTGTTTCTTCCATCCGCTGCCATCTACAAAAAACCAATCTACAAAAAAAATCCATCCACTGATTCGTTTCTGTTGTAGTTTCCACCACCACCAAAACTTGATTCGGGGTATCCTCCTTAAAATGGGCATAACTTTTCGCTCGTAACTTCGATTGAGGCGCATTTTTTTCCCAGAAAGGTCTCAAAAAAGTCCACATACGGTGTTTTAAAAAAATTAAAAAAATTAAGAAAGCCCTCGTTTCGAACTCTGAAGTTCCAGCACTAGTTTTTCCAATCGCTCCTGAATTTGTGCCGATCTCATCTTTCATCGGTTTGAGCTAATACTTGGTGCTGTTTCTATTATTGTGCCCCTGTATGAGAAAAAAATATCAAAAAAAGAGAAAAAAAGATTTTGATTTCTACTAGTGCTTCAAGACAAAAACAGGAGGCTAAGGGGTGTGCTATTTCTGTGTGAGTGCTGGATACTTGCTGATATTATCCTTGTTGTTCATCATCATTCATCCTTGTCCTTGCTTGTTGCCACAACTGTTCTAATACATTCTTAGGCCAGCAACTAGGTGAAACTCTTTGGACACTTATTCGGCATTGCTATCTGTTACTAACTTGTGTGCCACATACATATACTGCATTTGAGCCTTCCAAGCTCCACCTTCTCTCGAGCAGAACAAGTAATCTTTGCAATCACACCCACTCTTTGCTTGCTTGACACCGGTCACCGTTGGCCACCTGCAGTGCTGGTAAGAAACTTGTAAGAGCGGGGTAAGACGCATCTTACTGATCGATTTTCCACCCACTTCAGAGAGCGTAGTAATAGGGTTCTTCGCGATCTTTTTGTCTTCGTTTCTGTTTGTACTAACAATGACAGGAAAGAAGCCTATGGATAAGACCTCTGGTTCTACACCTCCGGATGATGGTGAGTGCGTGTCCTATATGGAACTAAAGGACATGATGCGGGCAATGACCGAAGCTTTCAACAATTACCAGACCACTACAACAGCCACCTTTCAGAGGCTCCATACAAGTGTTGCTGGTCTGACCATATGGTTGGACGAGATGGAGACTCGTCTTCCCCAACAAGCTACACCCTCTATCATCCTTGATGGTGATGCACATGCTCACTACGACACAGAGGATGACTTCAATAACGATGAGGTTGATGCACAGCAGCGCCGTCGCCCTCGACAAAATCATCAAGGTATGGGAGGTAGACCTCGTCCTCATGCTCCTGAACAAGATAATGATCCTTATGCTAAGATTAAGTTTTCTATTCCAACATTTTATGGATCTTATGATGCTGAGACTTACTTGGATTGGGAGATGACGGTAGAACAAAAATTTAGCTCTCATCTTGTTCCTGAGCGACATAGAGTTAGACAAGCCACTAGTGAGTTTAAAGATTTTACTATAATTTGGTGGAATGAACTTGTCAATACACGTAATGCACCATAGACATGGGCTGCGTTAAAAGAAGAGATGCGCGCTAGGTTTGTTCCTCCTTCATATAGACGTGATCTTCTTAAGAAATTGCAACGCTTTGATAAAGGTGACATGACTGTCCAAGAGTACTACCAAGAGTTGCAGAAAGGTATGCTTTGTTGTGGGGTAGTTGAGGATCAAGAAGACCAAATTGTTAGGTTTTATGGGGGCTTGCGGCATGAAATCCAGGACATAGTTGACTACAAGGAATATCATTCTATTCAACGTTTATTTCAACTTGCTATGTTAGCAGAAAAAGAAGTGCAGGGTCGCCAAAGCAGCGGCCAAACAACACCTTCACGCCACGACAATTTCCGGTGCCATCCAAAGCAGCGCCCTCCTCGAGCGTACGTGCTTCTACACCACCCTCCACGGGTGTTGTACGCAGCAGCATCACACCTTCTACATCACGGGGACAAGATAACAGCAAGTCCCAGATGCCTCCAGGTGTTGCAGCAAAGGCGGCTGCACCCAACACTTCGACAAGTCGCAGCTCCGACATCAAGTGCCCCCGCTGCCAGGGACTTGGCCATATGCAACGAGATTGCCCCAGCAAATGGGCGATCATTGCCACTGCTGATGGTGTGTATGTTAGTGCTTCTGATATTGAAGATGAAAATATTATTGCAACTAACATTTCAGGTTCGGATGATGGTGCTGAGGAGGTTCTTGGTACATCTGCGACAAACAACTATAGGACTTTGATTGTGCAGCGAGCTTTGAGTGCCACGATCCGAGAGGATGACAACCGCCAATGTCACAACCTTTTCAACATATTTCTCGTCGTCAAGGACTGCCGTGTACATACCATCATTGATGGTGGTAGCTGCAACAATTTGACCACACGGGAGCATCCGCACCCTTATCACATTCAATGGTTTAACAACGATGGTAAGGTTAAGGTAACACAAACAGCAAGGATACATTTTTCCATTGGTTCTTATCATGATTTTGCTGATTTTGATGTGGTACCTATGGATGCTTGTTCTCTTTTGTTGGGACGTCCTTGGGAGTTTGATACTGATGCTATTCACCATGGTCGATCTAATAAGTATACTCTCATGCATAAGGGCAAGAAAATTGTGTTGCTTCCTATGAGTCCCACTGAAATTGTACAATTTGAGCAAGAGAAAAAGAATAATGCTAAGCAAAAGGGTGTTTTCAATTCTGAAATTCAGCAACCTATTAAGTTGAAAAATCCTATTTTGCTTGGAACTAAATCTGATCTTGATGATTTATAGGCCTCTAATGGAACTTGCTATGCCTCTTGATGATTTATAGGCCTCTAATGGACGTCCTTGGGAGTTTGATACTGATGCTATTCACCATGGTCGATCTAATAAGTATACTCTCATGCATAAGGGCAAGAAAATTGTGTTGCTTCCTATGAGTCCCACTGAAATTGTACAATTTGAGCAGGAGAAAAAGAATAATGCTAAGCAAAAGGGTGTTTTCAATTCTGAAATTCAGCAACCTATTAAGTTGAAAAATCCTATTTTGCTTGGAACTAAATCTGATCTTGATGATTTATAGGCCTCTAATGGAACTTGCTATGCTTTAGTGTGCAAACATGCTTTATATTCCATGGAGGATACATCCATTGTCCTGCCACCTGCTGTTGCTAACCTTTTGCAGGAATATATGGATGTTTTTCCATCAGAGATACCCCCTGGATTACCACCTGTGCGAGGCATTGAGCACAAGATTGATTTGGTTCCAGGGGCGAGCTTGCCAAACCGTGCTGCCTACAGGACCAACCCCGACGAGACTAAGGAAATTCAGCGACAAGTCCAAGATCTTCTGAACCGTGGGTACATTCGTGAGAGTCTTAGTCCTTGTTCTGTTCCTGTTCTTTTGGTTCCAAAAAAAAGATGGCACTTGGTGCATGTGTATTGATTGTAGAGCCATCAATAACATTACCATTCGTTATTGCTATCCTATTCCTAGATTGGATGACATGCTTGATGAGTTGAGTGGTTCTATTATTTTCTCCAAGATTGATTTGCGTAGTGGGTATCATCAGATTTGTATGGCTTTAGGTGATGAATGGAAAACTGCTTTTAAAACTAAATTCGGACTTTTATGAATGGTTAGTCATGCCATTTGGTTTAACTAATGCGCCCAGCACTTTCATGAGGTTGATGAATGAGATTTTACGTGCTTTCATTGGTAAATTTGTGGTGGTTTACTTTGATGATATCCTTATTTACAGCAAGTCATATGATGAGCATCTTGAACATTTGCGTGCTGTTTTTAATGTCTTGTGTGATGCACGTTTATATGGTAACCTTGAGAAGTGCACCTTTTGCACCGATCGTGTGTCTTTTCTTGGGTATGTTGTTACTTTGCAGGGCATTGAGGTGGACGAGGTAAAGATTGTTGCCATCACGAGCTGGCCACTTCTGACTACGGTCACACAGGTTCAGAGTTTTCTTGGTCTCGCAGACTTTTACCGGCGTATCGTGCGGGATTTCAGCACCATTGCGGCACCTCTCCACGAGTTGACAAAGCATGGAGTGCTGTTTCGATGGGGACCAGCACAACAACAAGCTTTTGATGTTCTCAAGTCGAAGCTCACACAAGCACCATTGCTGCAACTTCCTGATTTTGAGAAGACCTTCGAGCTTGAATGTGAGGCGAGCGGCATTGGCATTGGAGGAGTGCTAATTCAAGGAGGTAAACCTGTTGCCTTTTTAGTGAAAAATTGCATGGGCCTTCGCTGAATTATTCTACATATGACAAAGAACTTTATGCTTTAGTGCTGTCTTGCAAACTTGGCAACATTACCTTTGGTCTAAAGAATTTGTCATACATTCAGATCATGAGTCTTTGAAGTATCTTAAAGGACAAGCTAATCTGAACAAACGTCATGCTAAATGGATTGAGTTCATAGAATCATTTCCTTACATCATTAAACATAAGAAAGGGAAAGACAATGTGATTGCCGATGCTTTATCTAGACGTTATACCATACTATCCCAACTTTCTCATAAAATCTTTGGTTTGGAAACCATAAAGAGGTTATATGCTACTGATTTGGACTTTAAAGATGCCTTTGAAAATTGTAGAGAGGGAAGAACGTGGCAAAAATTCCTGCTGTGTGAAGGCCTTCTCTACCTTGCTAACAAGTTGTGTGTTCCAGCTAGCTCCGTTCGTCTTTTGTTGTTGCAGGAAGCGCATGGAGGTGGTTTGATGGGACATTTTGGTGTTAAAAAGACAGAGGATGTGCTGGCCGCTCACTTCTTTTGGCCACGAATGAGGCGTGATGTGGAGCGCTACGTTTCACGTTGCACGACATGCAACAAAGCTAAGTCTCAACTTAACCCACATGGTCTTTATATCCCTCTTCCGGTTCCTAGTGCACCTTGGGAGGATATTTTTATTGACTTTGTTTTAGGATTGCCTAGAACAAGGAGGGGGAGGGATAGTGTCTTTGTGGTTGTTGATCGTTTCTCTAAAATGGCTCATTTTATACCCTGCCACAAGACCGATAATGCTTCACATGTTGCTGATTTGTTCTTTAATGAGGTTGTGCGTTTGCATGGTGTTCCCAATACTATTGTTTCTGATTGGGATGCTAAGTTTTTGAGTCACTTTTGGAGAACTTTATGGTATAAATTGGGAACAAAGTTGCTGTTTTCTACTACTTGTCATCCACAAACTGATGGGCAAACGGAGGTAGTTAATCGTACCTTATCTACTATGTTGCGGGCTGTTTTAAAAGATAATTTGAGGTTGTGGGAGGAGTGTTTGCCACATATTGAGTTTGCTTATAACATGTCTATTCACTCCACAACCAAGTTAAGTCCGTTTATGGTAGTCTATGGTTTCAATCCTCGTGCTCCAATTGATTTGCTACCTTTACCACATACTGAAATTGTGAACTTAGATGCTACACAACGTTCTGAATTTATTCTTAAGTTGCATGAAACTACTAAGTTACAAATTGAAAAAATGAATGAAAAGTATCGCATTGCTGCTAGTAAAGGTAGGAAAGAGGTAAAATTGGAACCTGGTGATTTGGTGTGGGTTCATTTGAGAAAAGATAGGTTCCCGGATTTGAGAAAGTCCAAACTCATGCCACGTGCTGCTGGACCTTTTAAGGTTCTTGAGAAGATAAATGACAATGCATATAAACTTGAGTTGCCTCCCGAGTTTGGGGTTAGTCCCACATTAACATTTCAGATTTGAAGCCATACTTGGGAGAAGAAGATGAGCTTGAGTCGAGGACGACTCCAATGCAAGAGGGGGAGGATGATGTGGACATCACTCCTGCAGATATACACAACACTCACATGGTAGACATGCAAGGTCCAATTACTAGAGCTCGAGCACGACAATTGAATTTAGAGGTGAGCTCGTTCCTGAACAATTCTTTATATGTGAATTTTGAGAGTATGTTGCTACCTAATGGATTAATTATGATTAGGAACCATGGAGAGGACATGGAGATACATGGAGAGGGGTTTGGAGGCGTGGAGGACCAGAAAATACGCCAACAAGAAGTTAGAGACCGAGCCCAACTCAAACTCGAGTCCAACTCGGGCTCAGGAGCAGTCCACCTTAAAATGGATGCGCAGGAGGCATACGGACTCCGTTTTTGACGTTCTACATATGCAGGGAAAGCTGAGAGGATAAACTTTCCAATGGAACTTGCCCCACGTCAAAATTCCCTCGGAGTCGACGGGAAACTTCGAAAAAATATAAAGTTTAGAGTCTGTCAGGGTGTTGCATCACCTAGTTGGGCCATTGGGCCTTGTATCGAGTCCAAGTCCATTATGTACGTGTCTTAGGGTTTGGTCGTGACCCCAGCACCCCCCTGGTCGTCCTCCACCTCCTTTATACCCCCTAGCCGCCGTCACAAACAGCTGGGTTTTGCTTAGTTACAATCTGTCATTGAACAGTTTCGCCGATCATCGGTTGTGAGACCCCAAATTCGTGATCAATTCAGTTTTGATTGCAACTTCTCTGTTCTTGCTTGTGTTCTTGATTGCGCTTGCAGGGATAAGCCTTCGTGGCGAGGTCATTCGTGTGACACGGGTGATAACCAACGGAGTAGTGGTGTAGTGATTGCGGGGTTTCGTTCGTTCGGAGCCTTGGATCATCAACGTCGAGATCTCCACCCAATCAAGTTTACCCTACCTCTCGGAGGATCGGGACTCATCCTCCTATCAGAAGGAACCTCCTTCGGGTGGCTGCGCGTGGGGGGGAGGGCAGCAGGAGGTGGCGGGTTCAGTTCCCCGGGGGCGCGGTGGAACCCCTTCGGTGGCACTCGAGCAGAACAGAAGCAAAAGTTCATTTGCTTCATGGTTAAGTTTAGGTCTCTAGCTCACTTCCATGTGGGTCCCACCCCACATTCTACCCCCCAAATATCTTTTCAAAGTGATCCTCTCAATCCCCAAAATTCTGAGTTTAAAGGGTGGCTAGAATTTGAATTCTCCAAATTCAGTTTGAATTGGCAACAAAATTTGAATTTGGCTAGAATTTGCAAATGCTTCTCTTTAACTCCCTTTTTGAGCCCACCCTACAAATGCAAAGTTGGTGATAAAACTTTTCCCTATCAATCCAACTATATGGCTGCATGTTTATTCAAAGTTCTTGGTCACCACATGTGTGAACTTTGAATCTCAAATCTGATTTTTAAACTTACATGCAAAGAGTATTTAACTCCTTATTGGTTCAACACTTTTAAATAAAAAGGTGAGTCTCATTTTGGATGGTCATCCATGTATTACTTTGCATGAAGAAAAGTTTTAGCAAGTCCCATTTTTCATGTCTTTGCCACACATATGAACTCAAACCTTGGTTTTTATTCATACACATTTTTGGGACTTTTACAGTATATGGTTTCAAACACAATGCTCCTATCAATCTTCTTTCTTTGACTTTGCAGGAACGTGAGAACTTTGATGCAAGCAAGCGTGCTGAATTTGTCAAGAAACTTCATAATGAAGTGCGTGCAAACATAGAGAAAATGACAATATTCTTGAAAGGCATGCCAACAATGGTCACAAGAAAGTGAAATTTGCAATAGTAGATTTGGTTTGGGTGCACTTACTCAAGGAATGATTTCCTGCGCATCGCAAGTCCGTATTGCAGCCTCGAGCAGATGGTCCTTTCAAAGTACTTCGAAAGATCAATGACAATGCTTATGAGACTGACATCCAAGTACATATGACGTAAGTACAACATTCAACGTTGCTGACCTGTCTCCTTACTGTGGAGAAGAAGAGTCGAGGATGACTCCTTTTCAAGAGGGGGAGGATGATGTGGACATCACAGCAAAGGACACACATAAACAATCCCACGAAGGACCGATTACATGAACTCGTGCTAAGAAACTTGAACAACAGGTCAATGTTTTCCTCTCTACATTATATTTTAATATTAATAAAATAATGTGCTACCTATGTCATGTGATTACGTGATACTCATGTTTACACATGAAGGAGCATCATTGGCTGCCATGGAAAAGAACCAAGTTAATTCGCACCGTCCGACGTGAAAATGGGTGCACTGCAGCAGAATCAATTTTACGTGTAATTCTGTACCAATATGTCACGTTATAGGGGGAATAATACACAGGGTGTGAAATCTTATCAAGTCTACTTTCCAACGCAACAAACGGTGCGTCATTTGAAGTTCCCAAGCTGGAGTTATGACCAAATTACTAAAGACTGCACAGAAGGCCAGCAGACGCGCGAGGACCAAAGACTACTTCGTGAATTGCTCACTAGCTGGCCCTCTACTTCAAAACGTGGTGACTTCTGTTCACACCTAGCTAGTAGGGTTATTCCTAGTATAAATAACACCCTTGTGCTCCTGAAAAAACAACCATTGATCATTTGATAAACAAAATTATTCTGAGTGCTTTGCACACCTTTGTTTTTCCTGGTTCTTCATGGACTTGTGAAATGATCCCTCAGGGGTCCACTAATTTGTGCACTAGGCTTCCGGGCCTTTTGTGTGGATTAGTTTCCAGTTTGTGGTTCCGCGGTCGTTCGGAGATCGAGTCGAAATCCTCAAGGTTTCGGTGCCTCTATCCCTGTCGCTTGGTCGCAACCAACCTTGGCTGGTATAAAGCTAGTTATCTCGGACTGTGGTTTTGTGGTCATTCAGAGATCGAGTCGAAGTTCTCAAAGAGTCTGGTGCCTCTCTCCCTATCACTTGGTTGCATCCAACCTTACTAGGTATAAAGCTAGTTACCCCGCTGTTTTCAGCTAGTTACCATTGTTCGTTCAGCTGTTTGATCTTTCCATTTACCCTACATCGTACCTACTGCCGTGGAGATCGGGCTACCCCCCCCCCCCCCCCCCCTGGGTTTCACCCTATCACTACTGAATCAGAATACCTTGTAGAGGTCACTAAATACGGCAGCCCTAGAACGATAAGGTAGGCTCACCATGGACATCATAACAAAAACTTTAAAGATGTTAAAAAACTTTCAATCTAGCTGATACTATTAGATGAACATTGTACCCACCAGGTTGCAACTAGTTAGAGTAGTTAGTGGATTTAATGCTTATTATATTGTTAACGTTACTTCCATTACATACCAACTCTTTTGCCCCTAGGGTAGTACTTGTTATATTGGTAATGCAAAATATTGCGTTATAGACCAGCGTGCCCATCTGGCTCTACTTATTATGTCATTAACGCCAAATATTGTGTTACAGGCCAACTCTTCCATCCATCTAGTTCTACCTATTATACCATTTTGAGGGTCACACCTCGACAACAGGATCTTTTGTTCGGGTGGTGCCACACGCTGCGACACCACATTGCATACAAAAAGGGCCATAGTTCACAAGTTTGATACATAAGAGATAACTTCAAAATACATAAAGTTTTGCAGCGGAATATACGTAGCAAAATATTATAACACTCCCTACGTGGTCTATGCATTAGCATCGTGTCATTACCCAATTGTCACGATGCACTAGCAACACCAATTCAATCCAGCGGCAAGTCGGGCTTCCATTGCACCGTCCACCCTGCAAGAGGCGATGCTTCTTCCGGAAAGCTATTGCTAGCATAATCATCATCACAAGCATGCTCACCTGAAAAACATTAATCCACAAATCCTGAGCAAGTAATACTCAACAAGACTTACCCGACGAAGGACTCACTAGACCCCATTCTAGTATGCAACGGTCATTACTGGGAACAGGGGCAGTTTGCATAAAAATAGAGACTAAATTTGGGTCCTTATATTCAGGTTGCAGCAGTAGATTTTAGTTACATGTGAAATGTAAATTTAGTTGGCATCTACAACTAACACATACAAGTTTCAAACATGATTTATATTCAAACAAGATCTGATTATAAATATATAACTTACATCTTCTTACTACGTGCCAACAGCTAAGACAAGAAATACTCATCTCCACGAGTGACGGCGATTATAATCATTATACTCCTGCAGGGATAACCCAATAACACGACACATACGCACGTCATAAAGTCGCACACAGCGCACTCCACTACTGTCGTAAGTGGCAACGTTTGCCAAGACACCCGATGCCGAAAGAAGGCTACTGTCCTGGACAGGGGGTCCCTACACCTGATGCACATCCCGGACATCATCCGTTAGAGGATTTACACACCCTCTGTCCTCTCGACTCCAACCTAGGATGGCGGCATGATCGTTCGACACCTAGGTTATCAAGGTACGTTAGTTTACTAGTGCCCATATCAATAGCATGCAATTGGTACGTTCGATACTTGTCCGAGGTGCCAACTACGACCCAGTCCTCAATCGATATGAGCAGGCCTATGCACACAAGACCATGTCTTGTTGCTCCCTACCACCTGCCCGGTCTCCAAATTATGATCCAAATTCCACTAGTCAATCCAAATTGATCCCAAAATCCTATAGCCCGCAAGTGGATTCCCACACTCGACTTCTACCGAATTACATGAGACTAATTAGCGTAGCGACTACCTGCTTGGGCTGACCTATTCATTGACCAAGAGGGTTTCTATTTGGCCATGCAAGTAGGGTGTAAACACAACACCTAGACTTAATGCACATACATAACAATAACCGACACATACATGTGTAAAATAGGAAAATTTTAAAACTTGGCTTATGTAACCGGGGCTTGCCTTGCTCAGGGATAAAGTGAGTAGAAATAAATTCACTCACCGTGTCCTCCGAATTGAGCTCCTCGGCGATCTTCGTCTCGTGCTCTACCGATATGCACAGATGTAATTAAATTAATAATACGTTGTTTTATATTGTAACAAGCATAGAAATGGTGTTAATCTAATTATTTGGATGTATAAACAGTTTCCGATCAATTGTCCTTCATGTGAATATTATTAATTTTGCTGCCTTTCCGTTTAAGGAGAAATATAAACTTGCTTTAACTAGTTGCATGGGGTCGAAGTAATATACTTCTTACAGTCAAAATCTTGACCTAGGTGATTTACTGGGAGTAAGTACATTATGAGGAGAAGTGACACAAATTTTGAAGGTTTATGTAGTCATAATGTAATTTCTGGAATTTAAATAGTACCTTAAAATGATTAATTATTTTATCAAAATCTGCATGGCAAAATGATCTGGAATTTTTTCTGTGATATAACTAGCATGCAAGTATATATTCTGCAATTCTTAGATTTTTCCAATGCATAGATCTCCCACAATTAATTTACCAAGCTATTACGTAATTCATTTTGTAAATAAACAGAGAGCACTTTTATGTGAAACAAAGTATGTCGTGCGTAGATCTGGTCTTAAATAGTCGAACAAAACTTGTTTCACATTTTTCTGATTTTTCTAGAATTTTATACAAATTTTACAATGTTTAACCATTTTCTGGAATTATTTTTGTGCACTGAAACGTTTGGTTTTCTACCAGCCACTCAGGACAGCGCTACACAGAGGACCACAGGGCAGCCTGGGCGCACAGGATCTGGCCCTGGCCACACCAGATCCTGGCTGGAGCTCGCAGCCATGGCTGGCTGCCGGAAGCTCGCCGTGGGGCTCGGCATCGTGGCCACGGCGGCCGGATTTGCTCCGATTTTTGGGGGAAACCGTTGTACTCGATGTGTGCTTTTCATTTGATTGTTTGGACCAGGGGGGAACTTACCGTAAACGGCCAGCGACGAGCAATGGAGGCGGGAGATGTTCGGCGGCGGCGCACGGACATCTCGAGGTTCGGGGAAGGTAGGCGCTTGGTCGGGGAGCTTCGTGGTAGCCTCGGGAACACCAGCAAATAACCAAATCGGAATAGGGATGGCCGGAAGAGGGTTCGCAACGTGAGCAGCGGCTCGGTTGAGGTCGGCGGCGAAGAAGATGATGATTTTCTTCCGTCCCGACCACGGAAAATTGGGGAAAACTTATTAGGGAGATGAGCCCGGGAGTCAGCTAGTTTGGAGTGAAAGGAATACATGTGAGGCTCACCGTATACAACGAATTTAAACGTGAGGTCGATGAATGTCCGATGGTTGGCCTAGGAGGAAAAGCTTCAAATTCGTTCGGACCACGGGGAATCGAGGCATGCGAGCAAGGTAGGGAGGTGGAGGGCGAGCAGGCGCAAGCGGCGGTGCTCTCGGCTGGGCGAGGAGGCGACGGTTCGGATGGCGCAGCTGCTAGCTATGCGGCAATCACGACTTTGCTCGAGAGCTCGCTGTGAGGTGTGAATAAGACGCAACACTGTAGTGAGTAAAAGGAAGAGGGCTCTGGCGAGTTAAAGGCGCGGCTGCTCGGTCGCTTGCGCGCACTGCACGCGCGGTGCCGTGGCAGGCATGCAGCAGCGCAGCGCTGCAGCGCTCGTTCGGGTATGGCAGTGGAGAAGGAACAGAACATTGACATGTGGGACCCGCAGCCTTTTCAATTTCTTTGGATTTTAAACGTGCACCAACTTCCTAATTCAAAAATAAATACTTAGAAGCTTCCAAAAATTATAAAAATTTGCAGAGTGATTCTACTCAATTTCATTTAGGTGCAATCAGATTTGAATTTGCCCAAGCAAAATTGGAATTATGAATTTTCTTTCCCAAATAATTATTTAAATTATAGTTTGCAGAAATTACATCATATTTCAGATTAGAGATTTTTGTACATGCCTATAGTGGGCGTCATTTCATGTGAAAAATCGAGTTCATGTCATCAAGTGCAAAATCTTATATCTCACATCACTTTTGATGAGTGGATCAAATTAAAATTTAGAATTAACTCTTGAGCCTTAAAATGATTTTGTCATCATAAATATGGATTGTTACAGCTCACCCCCTTAAAGAAATCTCGTCCCGAGATTAAGATGAAGATATAATTTTAGGACATGAGATGGGAGAGGAACGGACGATTACCGAAGATATGATGATAGTAGCTCTGGATAGTGAAAATGAAGATAATCCTCTTGCTCCCAAGTCGCTTCTTCCACTGTGTGGTTACTCCATTGCACCTTATAGAATTTTTGGGTTCGGTTTCGGTTCTCACGGGTCTTTTCATCAATAATCTTGATGGGTCACTCGACATTTGTGAGATTGGGCTGCAGTGCCTCAATGTATTCTGCGTAGATTTGAGACGGGGTTTTGAGACATTTACTCGGCTGGGAGATGTGAAAAATATTGTGCACTCCGGATAATGACGTAGGCAGCTGCAGGCGATATGGAACAGCTCCACATTTCTCAATGATGGGAAAATGACCGATGAATCGTGGAGCTAGTTTGCCCTTGACCCTGAAACGATGCACCCCTTTCATGGGTGACACACATAGGTACACGTGGTCCTCGACCTCAAATTCAAGCGGTCGGCGATGCTTGTCCTCATAGCTCTTTTGTCTTGCCTTCGCAGCTCGGAGATTGGCTTGGATGATTCTTACTTGTTCTTCGGCATCATTTACAAAATCAACCCAAATATAACTCTTTCGTGAGACTCACACCAATTCAACGGAGTCCGTTTGAGGGTGGTATGCGGATCCTCAAATGAGCTTAGTACCAAGTGATTCTTGCAACGGTTCCCAGAACCGAGATACGAATGGCTCCCCTCTGTCGGATACAATGGTTCGGGGAATTCCAAGGAGGCATACAATTCGAGATATGTACAATTCAGCATATTTCTTTACTCTATATCGTGTATTGACTGGAATAAAAGGAGCTGATTTTGTGAGACGGTCAACAATCACCCATATGGAATCATGTTTGCAGAAGGTGAGAGGTAGTCCGACAATAAAATTCATACTAATATCGTCCCATTTCCACTCCGGTACACTTAGTGGTTGCAATAACCCAGCCTTCTTGATGTGGTCAGCCTTCACCCGTCGACACACATCACACTCAGCCACGTATCTTGCAATTTCTCTTTTCATGTGGGTCCACTAAAACCTTCTTTTCAAGTCTTGGTACATTTTATTACTCCCGGGTGAAAAGAGTATGTAGACATATCAGCCTCATCTAGGATTTTCTTTCTCAAATTCATATCTTTGGCACCACAAGTTGGTCATTGAACCATACGACACTTTCCTCATCCTCCCGGAAGCATTTGGCTTCACCTTCCTTTATTCGTCTTCGAATATGAGAGATGCCATTATCACTCTTTTGAGCTGCCACAATTTCTTCTCTTATGGTTGGTACAAGAGCAAGGATGTAGAGAGCTCCATGAGGAAGTACACGAATACTAGTTTCTGAATTAGCATTAGAAGTGATAGATAGGTGATGAACATGAGACTTACGGCTTAGAGCATCGGCCACAACATTGGCCTTTCCAGGATGATGATCGATTTCTAGTTCATAATATTTGATAAGCTCCAACCATCGTCGTTGTCTCATATTGAGGTCTTTTTGAGTGAACAAGTATTTAAGACTTTTGTGATCAGAGTACACATGAACAAGGTTGATGAGTAAATAATGACGCCATATCTTAAGATCAAGAACTACGGCGGAAATCTCGAGATCATGAGTGGGATAGTGTTGCTTGTGCCTTCAAAGTTGACGAGAGGCATAGACGATCACCCTTCCATCTTGCTTGAGCACACAACCAAGTCCTGTGCCCGATACATCACAATATACATTGAAGGGTCTAGAGATGTCCTGTTGAGCTAGAACTGGCACGGTGGTGAGATGCTTTTTGGGAGTTTGGAAGTCTTGATCACGCTCATCACTCCAAGAGTACTCGACGCCCTTCTTCAAGAGCTCTGTCATAGGTTTGGAAATTTTTGAGAAGTTGGGAATGAACCTACGGTAATATCTGCCTAATCCCAAGAAACTTCATATTTCATGGACTGAGGTGGGAGATTTCCACTTGATAACATCCCTCACTTTACTAGGATCTACGGAAACCCTTTCGGCGGAAATGATATATCCAAGGAATGTAACCGATGTGAGCCAAAACTCACATTTGCTAAATTTGGCATAAAGCTTGTGATCGCGAAGGCGTTGGAGAACAATGCAAAGGTGTTTAGAATGTTCCTCCTCCGATTTAGAATACACAATAATGTCGTCAATGAAGACCACGACAAATTTATCCAACTCCGGAATAAAAACCGAATTCATGAGATACATGAAATAAGCCGGTGCGTTAGTGAGGCCAAAAGACATGACCATCATAGAGACCATATCGAGTCGAGAATGCCGTCTTTGGAACATCTTCAGCCCTTATCTTAATTTGATGATAACCAGACCGAAGATCAATTTTGGACAAAACCTTAGCACCCACAAGTTGATCAAATAGAATATCAATGCATGGAAGTGGGTACTTATTCTTGATCGTGACGGCATTTAATGGCCGATAGTCCACACACAATCTCAATGATTCATCCTTCTTCTTCATGAACAATGTGGGACATCCCCATGGTGAAGAGCTTGGGCGAATAAATCCCTTATCCATGAGTCCCTTGAGTTGTTCCTTCAATTCAGCCAACTCATTTGGCGCCATTATATAGGCCTTCGGGAAATTGGAGTGGTACCCGGTAGCAACTCAATTTTGAACTCGACATCCCGGTCGGGTGGCATGCCCGGGAGGTCGTCTGGAAAGACATCTGGATACTCACATACCACTTGAATGTTCTCAAGTAGAGTACCCTCGGTGTGATAGGTGGCTGAAAACTTTGGATGTGGGCTTTTGAGAGTCAATGTATGGCGGCCATGGTTCGGAGAATTTAATTGGACAGTCCGTGACTCTAGGTCGAGAACAACCCTATGTTGCATCAACTATGCCATGCCGAGAATGATGTCTATTACCTGGCCATCTAGTATTATAAGATTGGTGGGGTAGATTTTGTCAGCCAATACAAGGGCGCTCTTGGAATAATCTGATTGGCTGAAATTATACCACCGGGGGAGTGGATAATATAGGGATACTTCATCATAGTAGATGAGAGCTGGTATTTTTGTGTGCTTGATCTACTAATGAAGTTATGAGTAGCTATAGAGTAAAAAAATGAGGACGGGCTGGTCATAGAGGGTGAACATACCCGCTAGAACGGCTTCTCCCTCAGGTATATCTTCAACCGTGACGTAATTGACACGACCAGGCTTTGGTGCTGCCTTCTTTGGCTGCCCACGGGACTGAGTAGATCCTTGCGACGATGGTGCATTGTTGCTACCTTGCTTCGGTGCTTGACACTCCCGTGCAAAGTGGCCAAAACGACAACAGTTATAGCATGGATTGCGGTTGGGACCTCCAGTAGACTGAGGCGGACGATAACCTTGCACACCTTGTTGTGGTGGGGGTGCACGAGGAACCATCCTCTGCTGCAGCTGTGTTGGACGATAGCTCGACTGAAAAGAGCGAGCTTACTGCGGTCGTGGAGCTGCCCGAAATACGTGACCGGATGGTGAGCGGAGAACCATCCGATATTTTTGTGATGGACCACTGGAGCTTCCACCACTGAAGCTGTCTTGAGATAGGCACCTCTTCTTCTTCTTCGCCTTGTGGCTATGGTATGCATCCTCCTAAATGGTAGCGGCATTCACAAGATCATTGAAGGTGCCTCTGTGATGTAAGGCCAAACGGTCTTGCAATTTGGTACTCAACCCACGAAAGAAACATTCCCGCTTCTTTGCTTCCGTATTCACATGCTCGGGGGCATACTGAGCGAGGTGGTTGAACACCTTGGAGTACTCTTGAGCACTCCCCCCTTGCTTCAGTTGTAGGAACTCCTGGAGCTTCTTCTGCATAATTCCGGAAGGAATGTGGTGTGCGTGGAATGCTTCACAGAATTCAGCCCATGTCACTTGATGTCCAGCAGGGATGGTGGCGAGATAATTTGCCCACCATGCTCCAGCTGAACCATGGAGCTGTTGAGCCGCGAAGAGAGTTTTCTGGTGTTCGGTGCAATACAACAGCTCGAACTTGGACTCCACGGTACGTAGCCAATTATCCGACTCCAATGGTTCTTCCGCTTCGGTGAAGACCAGCGGATGTGTCGCCAGAAACACCTCGTATGTGCCCAGCTGCAGTTGGCGAGGGGCCGCATCTTGACGTCCTCCCTGACGGGACATATTCTGCACGAGCGCTCGCAGTAGCTCGGTGTTCTCTCGATTAGATCCCACCATGGCAGCAATAGCTTCCTCAAATGTGGTAGGAGGTGGAGGTGGAGGCTGCTGTGGTGGTACTTGCTGCTGCGACGGTGGAGAGTCATCTCCGCCATGACTAGAGCCTCCGGTCTCGTGCAGAGAGTGAGTGTGAACCATGCTGCCAAAGTGATAAATATAGGGTCAGTTTCTATGGTTGCATATCATACTTGTACTCAAAAGCAATGACCATATTAAGCATCACATCGATTTTTGCAGCAACGTCCAATCAAGTTTAATAAAACACTGACAAGTATGTACTAAACTGTACAATCAGTATGATTTTCAGAGTGCGCTCAGGTTATGTGCAAAATCTTTTCTCAAGTTGAATACCAAAAATTGAAGTTAACTTTAGCACCCTTTCCAACGAGTATTCATCTGCACCCAGATCAGTTCTAGATCAAAAGATACGGGTTTTTAAACTCGACAGCAGTTCTGTGTTTCTTTCACTGAAGCATCATTTTGAGATACCTCACTTACTGGGCTTTTCAGAGACTTTTGATTTGGAATTTGAAAAAAAAAACACTGAACTTAAAAATGATAGGGTACCTCCTAAGCCTTCCAATGGTGTGTCATATGACCTAATTCGATTTCTATTTCGGGATTTATGCTCATTTTACATAAAACAGAGAGAGAGAGAGAGAGAGAGAGAGAGAGAGAGAGAGTTAAAATCTGCACTCAGCGACAGTTTCTGAACTTTGTACATTTTAATTGATTTGGAGTTATAATTTGAACAAGACATGAATACCAAATTAGGAGAGGACTTCAGAAACTCTCCAATGGCTATTCACATGCCTCTGTTGCCCGAGTAGATAAAAATCTACACACCTTCCAATACGAAGTACGGTGCTGTCAGGTTACCAAAGCTGTACCGAATTTGATAGTCAGACTCCTTTGAATCTTTTGCTGAGATTAGAGGCAGAGTTAGAAATATCCATGAATACAAATAGTGGAGTAGACTTCCTAGTTTTTCAGAGAAATTTGGTATGCCTCAATTCGCTGCACAGAACGATCTCTACGACCTTTCAAAGTTCGGTGATCACTTCTGAAAATTTTTAACAACAGGACTGATTCTACAGGGGAACCAAATTTTATCATTTTAAAGGTCTTATAAACAGCATCAAGGATCTCACTGACTAACAAAGCTGCTGGCATTTTCTAATCTTCCAAATGGTTACTTATAGATAATGGAACCACCATTCTGGAGTAAACTAAGACTTTATCGAAGAGGATTAAAGTAAGTCCAAATTATTATTTAACCAATGTCTTAAAAGGAGCCCTACTTCACTTATAATTAGATTTACTATCCTTCCTTATGGTTATGTAGTAACACTTATACTTTTATTTCAGTGATGATGCAAAATGCATAACAAGATAGCATGCCGGTCCTACTGTCCTCACAAAATGAAAATCCTAACCAGATTATAACTGGCTTATACGTATAATCGGTGGCGCTAAATCGGTCACTCGCAAACGTTTTCTACTCGCACTACAATCCACGTGTTTAGTGCACCTACATAAAAAGCACAAAATAATGTTGCACCCACGGGTTTTCCTCATCATACATCACAGGCAGTAATCATATCATAAGTAAAGGCATACGCCCCGTATCATTTTCATACAGGCCGTCCTCAAGTAAGCCACGTCTTGAGGGACACGGTCGTGTTTCTCACCACACTACAGAGTGTCCACCTTTTTGCCACAAGGGCACGCCATGGTCGGCGCTTCATACGCTTCAAAGAAACATATTCACTTCCCGTACTGATAGCTGTAGGGGACAACCCATACCTCCGACACTCGTAGGGGTGAGCCCTCGAATTTCACCGCACTAGAGTGCATAACTTACCTTCTTACCGAGGCATAGGTGCGTCGTTACATAATTTAAATACAAGAATGTAAACACTGTTAGCTTGCCACCTGAATACTATACTATTATACATCCTTATACGGGCTACTAATGATTCCGCACCGTAAACATTTTAAAGTTTTTAAAAATAGACCCCTTTTGATGTGCAATATCCCGATCCAGCTCTGTAACCACACTGTAAGGATCACACCTTGACAACAAGACCTTTTGTTCAGGTGGTGCCACGCGCTACGACACCGCATTGCATACAAAAAGGGCAATAGTTCACTAGTTTGATACATAAGAGATAACATCAAAATACATAGAGTTTTGCAGCAGAATATACGTAGCAAAATATTACAACATTCCCTACGTGGTCTATGCATTAGCATCGCGTCATTGCCCAATTGTCACGATACACTAGCAACACCCATTCAATCCAGTGGCTAGTCGGGCTCCCATTGCACCATCCACCCTGCAGGAGGCGATGCTTCTTCCGGAAAGCTCTTGCTATCATAATCATCATCACAAGCATGTTCACCTGAAAAGCATTAATCCACAAAGCCCGAGCAACTAATACTCAGCAAGACTTACCCGACAAAGGACTCACTAGACCCTATTATAGTATTCAACGGTCATTACTGGGAACAGGGGCAGTTTGCATAAAAATAGAGCCTAAATTTTGGTCCTTATATTCAGGTTGCAGCAGTAGATTTTAGTTACATGTGAAATGTAAATTTTGTTGGCATCTACGACTAACACATACAAGTTTCAAACATGATTTATATTCAAACAAGATCTGATCATAAATATATAACTTACATATTCTTACTACGTGCCACAGCTAAGACAAGAGGTACTCATCTCCATGAGTGACGGCGATTATAATCATTATACTCCTGCAGGGATAACCCAATAACACGACACAGACGCACGTCATGAAGTCACACACAGCACACTCCACTACTGTCGTACGTGAAAATCTTTCCCAAGACACCCGATGCCGAAAGAAGGCTACTGTCCCGGACAGGGGATCCCTACACGTGATGCACGTCCCGGACGTCATCTGTTAGCGGATTTACACCCACTCTGTCCTCGCGACTCCAACCTAGGACGGCGGCATGATCGTTCGACACCTAGGTTATCAAGGTACGTCGGTTTACTAGTGCCCATATCACTAGCATGCATTTGGTACGTTCGATACTTGTCCGAGGTGCCAACTACGACTCGATCCTCAATCAACACGAGCAGGCCTATGCACACAAGACCACGTCTTCTTGCTCCCTACCACCTGCCCGTTCTCCAAATTATGATCCAAATTCCACTAGTCAATCCAAATTGACCCCAAAATCCTATAGCTCGCGAGTGGATTCCCACAGTAGACTTCTACCGAATTACATGAGACTAATTAGCGTAGCGACTACCCGCTTGGGCTGACCTATTCATTGACCAAGAGGGTTTCTATTTGGCCATGCAAGTAGGGTGTCACAACAACACCTAGACTTAATGCACATACATAACAATAACCGACACATACATGTGTAAAATAGAAAAAAAATTAAAACCTGGCTTATATAACCGGGGCTTGCATCAGTAGAAATAAATTCACTCGCCGTATCCTCCGAATTGAGCTCCTCGGTGATCTTCGTCTCGTGCTCTACCGATATGCACAAGATGCAGTTAAATTAATAATACCGTTGTTTTATATTGTAACAAGCATAGAAATGGTGTTAATTTAATTATTTAGATGTATATATAGTTTTTGATCAATTGTCCTTCATGTGAATGTTATTAATTTTGCTGCCTTTCCGTTTAAGGAGAAATATAAACTTGCTTTAACTAGTTGCATGGGGTCGAAGTAATATATTTCTTACAGTCGAAATCTTAAAATAGGTGATTTACCGGGAGTAAGTAATATTATGAGGAGAAGTGACACAAATTTTGAAGGTTTATGTAGTCATACTGTAATTTCTGGAATTTAACTGAAAATGATTAATTATTTTATCAAAATATGCATGGCAAAATGATCTAGAATTTTTGCTGTGATACAAATAGCATGCAAGTATATATTCTGCAATTTATTAGATTTTTCCAATGGATAGATGTCCCACAATTAATTTATCAAGCTATTACTTAATTCATTTTGTAAATAAACAGAGAGCACTTTTATGTGAAACAAAGTATGTCATGTGTAAATCTGGTCTTAAATAATCCAACAAAACTTGTTTCACATTCTTCTGGTTTTTCTAGAATTTTATACGGATTTTACAATGTTCAACCATTTTCTGGAATTATTTTTATGCACTGAAACGTTTGGTTTTCTACCAGCTACTCAGGACAGCGCCACACAGAGGACCACAGGGCGGCCTGGGCGAACGGGATCTGGCCCTGGCCACACCAGATCCTGGCTGGAGCTCGCAGCAATGGCTGGCTGCCGGAAGCTCGCTGTGGGGCTCGCCGTCGCGCCCACAGCGGCCGGATTTGTCCAGATTTTGGGGGAAAACGTTGTACTCGATGTAGGCTTTTCATTTGAGTGGTTGGACCAGGGGGAAACTCACCGGAATTGGCCGACACCGAGCAATGGCGGCGAGAGACGTTAGGTGGCGGCGCACGGACGTCTCGAGGCTCGGGGAAGGTAGGCGCTGGGTCGGGGAGCTTCGTGGTAGCCTCGGGAACACCGATAAATAACCAAATCGGAGCAGGGACGGCAAGAAGAGGGCTCGCAACGTGAGCAGCAGATCGGTTGAGGTCGGCGGTGAAGAAGACGATGATTTTCTTCCGTCCTGACCAAGGAAAATTGGGGAAACTTATTAGGGAGATGAGCCCGGGAGTCAGCTAGCTCGGAGTGAAAAGAATCAATGTGAGGCTCACCGTATACGACGAATTTCAACGCGAGGTCGATGAACGTCCAATGGTCGGCCTAGGAGGAAAAGCTTCAAATTCGTCCGGACCACGGGGAATCGAGGCGTGCGGGCAAGCTAGGGAGGTGGAGGGCGAGCAGGCGCACGCGGCGGTGCTCTCGGTTGGGTGAGGAGGCGACGGTTCGGACGGCACAACTGCTAGCTATGCGGCAATGCATGAATAACAAGCAACACTGTAGTGAGGAAAAGGAAGAGGGCTCTGGCGAGTTAAAGGCACGGCTGCTCGGTCGCTGACGCGCACGGCACGCGCGGTGCCGTGGCAGGCATGCAGCAGCGCAGCGCTGCAGCACTCGTTCGGGGATGGCAGTGGAGAAGGAACAGCACATTGACACATGGGACCCACAGCCTTTTCAATTTCTTTGAATTTCAAACATGCACCAACTTCCTAATTCGAAAATAAAAACTTAGAGGCTTCCAAAAAATATAAAAATTTGTAGAGTGATTCTACTCAATAAAATCTTCATTTAGGTGCAATCAGATTTGAATTTGCCCAAGAAAAATTTGAATTATAAATTTTCTCTTCCAAACAATTATTTAAATTATAGTTTGCAGAAATTACGTCATATTTTAGATTAGAGATTTTTGTACATGCCTAGAGTGGGCGTCATTTCATGTGAAGAATTTAGTTCATATCATCGAGTGTAAAATCCTATATTTCACATCACTTTTGATGACTTGGATCAAATTCAAATTTAGAATTAACTCTTGAGCCTTTAAATGATTCTGTGTCATCATAAATATGGATTGTTACAACCATTAACGCCAATTCCGTTATGGATTAACTTTTTTGCTCCTACAGTTTCCCGTTAGGTATCCAGTTGACGGAGTTGTAATATAGTCAAATGGAGAAAAATTGTAACTACCATATATCCATGTCTAAATAAATGAATCTAATCCTGAGAGGAGAGCTGGAATTTTGTTTTCCACATCATTCTTACACTTGGATCAAATGTTTTCATTGTCCCCCCTTTCTTCTCCATGTTGGACCCCTCGCAATAAAGAGATCCTTTCTATGTCTCTGAACGTAGTTGGTTCCCCCAATAATGGCTTCTTAACTAGCTACCATAAGACATTCCCCCTTTATCAACTTTTCTGCCAGTTGGCTATCCAGATGCATGAATGTTTACTTCAAGACTTATGGAGGTGTTGCGCGCATTTCAATTAGAATCTGTGAGAGAAAAATGAAAGGAATACTATAGAATTATAGAAGTAAAACTATTTGCCCCTATATGGCAGCCACGCTATTTCACATGCTATGCCATTCTATCTCCACCACCTACTTTGCTAGAAAAAACCTCCACCACCTACCACCAGTAGCCATTTACAACAGAGAAACTGTCGTTATATCCCTAGTATTAAATACAACCCAAAAGACAGTACATAGTATGCAAGAAACTCACCATCCAATTCTAATCTAACGACTACTAGAATTCTGACTCTGAAGATGTGTGGCTGCATGAGAGAACCTAGAACTGCCATCAGTGAGTCTCTTGTGCTATATAAAGGCAAGACACAGGTCAGTCAATACTGTATCAAGCAACCTACTGGCCGCTGCCATCAACTAGACAGAAATACACCTGGCGCTTACATGGCCGGCAGAAAGGCGGTTTCACCTCCGTGGTCCGGCGTCCAGGGACTCCTCCACCTGCACCTGACGCATGCCGCAGTAGTGCTCGGTATCTCCGCCACCCACCTGAAGTTCATCTGTCGGAGGAATGGTCTCCCCCGCTGGCCTGGAAAGACGGTACAAATGAATCTGTGGTCAAGCCATTTAGTACTAAAAATTTGTTTGAATTCCATGATTTGTCTTACGTGAATGGAATTTCCTTTGTTTATCGACTCGATGCTAAACTGAACAAGTTAATACTGGAGGCAGCATGACACGGCCCGTTGCCAGTCCCGGGGTTAGCCAATCGTCGCCGTCGTACTCTCAGCAAGAGGTGACTGAGAACTTGGTTCACGTCCATGCACAAATCCGGAATCCAGCTCCAGAACTTCCGAAACCTGGCGGCGATGGAACTGTGAACATGCTGGGCTATGTTGGAGTGTCTTGCAGAAGTTGCGCAAATAACTAGCTTCCTGTCATTCATCTGTCATACAAGATGCTATGTTATGTTAAATCTGTAGAAATCAAATGGGGTGAACAAATCCTGATTGGATTGATTGTGAATATTTTATCACGATAATCCGTAAATTTAATTCAGATCCGTGTTCTAAGACATGAACTCCTGTACAACAGAAACAATCATTTGTACCGCCCCATTAGAACCGATTGAACTAGAATCATTTCAGAAAGATTATTAGAGTATTTGTTCTTAACCTATGTGCCCGTATCAATCATGAAGACTTGATGAACTGGTGTGTAGAAAGTCATTATCAGTATTGGTTCTTAAATGAAACATGTACTGATACTTACACAGACTTTTATATCATTTTCAGATACGAACTGGTACATATACTCATTATTTGTACCGGTTTCAGTTGATAACCGGTAAACCACACATCTAAACGCAGAACTCCACTAGCTGAGCTTGAGCTGAGAGCATTTGCCGCTACTATTAAACCAACCCACGCTTGTCTCTTCTGTTCTCTGCCCATCTCCCTTCTCGCTACACCCCCAGCCTCAATAACCCATTGTCGGGTGTGGCTGCACTCCCGCCACGAGGGCGTGACCACGACAGCCATGATGTTCAACTAATTTTTGTAATTTAGATTTTAATAATCCTACTTAACTGATTTTTTTGCACTTTTAGGTGTGCAATAGCCATGTTGCAGCACCCTACATGAAAAATCATGCAATCAGGATTTTGTTTGAAAATGCTGATTTTCTAAAAGCACCATACGCGTGCGTAGCTGGAATGTAGTATGCAGGACAAGCAGAAACGTCGGTATATTCCGGATTGGCAACTGTTGGCTTGGTTTCTTCATGCAAGTGACATTTTGTAAATCCTATGTGATGTGGCTGACATTCTGATGGTTCTTGATTTTGGTAGATGCTGCGAGAAGCAGAGGAAGAAGGCTTCTCACCTACAAACAATGAACCCAAAGCTGACTGCAACGAACAAGCTGTTGATGGAGGAGAATGACAGGCTGCAGAAGCAGGTATCCCGTCTTGCTTATGAGAATGGGTGCATGAAGCAGTAGATCCCTAATTTGAAATTCATCTCCTTTGTTGGTTCCATCACATTTTTGCTCGTACATTTTAGATAATCAGCAGAATGCTCCTAGCATATTATTGTAGAAACAAAAACAATGCTTCTGTAAATTATTTTCTTATTGATTATGTTTCTGATGCCCTGTATTATTCTATTGGCAGCCTTCTATTGCAACCATACACATAAGCTGTGAGTCTGGTGACTAGTGATCAGCACCACCAACAGTAAAACCCAGCAGCCCCGCATCCTGTAAGGGATGCCAATAACCCAACTGGGTAACTGCAATAGATATCCCTTTTGTTTTTGTTATTATTTTGTGTTTACATGTGCACATTTGCATAATCTCTCACTTAAATGGAGTGTCCTACAAAATATATTGCGTTGTAGCAATGAGTTTTGAACCCATGTCCTATATATGGAACAATTTGCATATTTACTATCAGATTATGAAATACCCTGGAAGATATCTAGTGGAAACAGGGCGGGTCTACAGAGGATTAGAGCACCTGGGTACGAACCAGTGTCAGGGGTTTGAATCCCTCCTCGTACTCAATCCACCTTCAAATGCTGATTAAGTTGTGGCGAGTCTGGAGCAGTAACAGTATCTGGGCCTCCATTTTTCCCATTCCCTACAAAAAGTATAGTCCGAAGGCTAGCTTGCACCATTCCTTACTTACGATAATCTAAGGTCAATAAGAAAGAAGGCTCCTTTACTATAATCTACATAATTCTTTTTTTGAGCAATTATGAAAACAGTAGTTTGAATTGCATAGAATTGATACGATACATACGTACCGAAAAGTCTAAGGTGTACTATATGAGGTATTTTGAGACACTTTTACAACTTCGGTCACAGTAAAAAAACTAAAAGTATGTTTATTGTGAATAGTAACGCTGTCTTTTAATTTAACTCTTTGTTCTTTTTCTTGAAAGTTTAAACCATGTTTTCACTTTTATTACTGAACTGGAATTTATAAAAGCATATGGAAACGTAAGTAGCCTACTCCAACGTGCTTGGGACAAAGTATTTGTTGTTGTAGATGGAAACATAAGACCAAGGGCACAACAAGCCTTTTTTATTAAAGAAAATTTGTGACCTTTGGTGCACAAACCAGAGTCTTTGTACCATGTAGTTTATTCTTCATCATAGTTGATATCTCATGATATAAGTAGTACATCCGGACGCATGCAAATATAATACAAATACTTCTGGTCAATAAGACAACTTCTAATGCAGTAAAAATCACTACAACAAACACTGCCATTTACGACGGACAATGTTATTTATGACGGTCTAGGGTTGGCCGTCGTAAATAAAATTAATTACGATGGCCAGACTTGGCCGTCGTAAATAATTGTTGTTTATGACGGTTTGACCTAGGTCATTATAAAAAATAACTTATTTACGATGGTCCAACCACGGTCTATCGTAAAGGTTATATACCCGCGGGCCCGGGGCGGCGCGGGCATTCACGCCTGCGCAGACCCCGAGCCAACCGCGCCCGAGCCACTGCCCACCTTCCCGGGCCCCCCTCGCCGCCACTGCCCTGCCCCCCCCACGCCGCCCCCAGTGCCACCGCCTAGCCTGGCCGCTGCAGACCGTGTGTAGGGGAGACGCGCCCCACTGTCCGAGCCGCCTCCCCCGTGGTCCCAGGGCTGGCCCCGAGCTCCCCTGGCCTCCCCGGGCGCCGGCGCCAACACCTAACTAGCAAAAGTTGGTAGTCCGGCCCTACAGACAACCCACACTAGCTCCACTCAGCATCACCGCGGTGTGTACGGCTCCCACACAGCCGTAGTCCTCGATGGAGGGTAGCCCTCGCCGGTGGACTCGTACTCCGAGTACGTGGGGTACTTGTGAGACCTATGTGTGCTGAATACATTGTCTTTGATGATAAAAGTTTTGAATACTACCAAAACACCTTTTTAACAAGGTCCGACTCTAGGTCCGAGCTTCTACAAGGTCCAACAATAGGTCCGACTTGTTTTGGGTAGCTCCGGCAAGGTCCGACGTAAGGTCCGACTTGCTTTGTCTAGGTCTGACTTATTTTGGCTAGGTCCGACTTGTTTTTGCTAGCTCCGGTGCTAGGTCCAACTTGCTTTGGTAAGTTCCGTGCTAGGTCCGACTAAGCTTTAGTAAGCTCCGGCGGGGGCTTCGACTAGCTTTGGTAAGCTCCGGTTCAAGGTCCGGTTAGTTTTGGTAAGATTCGGAGCTTGATTGCAATGGTTCTGCTTTTAACTTGCAATGTTTCGAACTTGCTTTACTCTTATGGAAAGTTTGCTTAGTATTATTTTACTAAGTTTTTGGTGTGTTTTGGTGGTTATGGCTGATATCATTTTGCTATGGTTTACAATATGCTTATGTGAGGTGCTCACGTAAGATGTTGTAGTTTTGGAACTAACGAGAGTCAAGTCGAGTACTTGTGCTCGGAAGTATTGGTTGTTTATTCATGTGCAGGTGTTGCTTGAGTTCAATACAAGGCTGGTGACGGGATCCATTGAACTAGTCTTAGGGAGAATATGAGGTTCAACAACCAAGTTCGGGAGGAATTGTGGTTGAGTTGATCGGGAGGTTGCGCAGTATGTTTGAATCAAGAACAATGCATATGAAGGTATCTTGGACGTCGTTGGAAGATGTTTGCACGTGTGCAAGGAGTGCATGGACGTGTCTGCATGGTTCCAAGGTGTGATGAAGAGATGTGGACGTAAAAGAATTGGTCGGAAAGGTCCAACCGACTAGGTTATGGACTCAGGCTGCGGCTGAGTCGTGTTTGACTCAAATATGTAAAGTTTTGAGTTGGTTATGATAGGATTTCGTGTGGGACATGAAGTTGAGTTGTTTTAGGAATGTTTGGGACGTTCCTAAGGTGTTTGGAAGTCTTAAGATTGCTTCTATCTGCGTATAGAAGAGTCTTGAGCAGTACTGGAAAGTTACAGTTTGAATCCAAGTAGGGGTAGGAGTCTAGTTTGAGTTGAGTTGGCCTTCGGGCTGGTTATATAAGCAAGGGAGGCCAGAGCTCGTGGAGCACGACTTTGGGGCTGTTCCTATTGTGTTTTTATAAATAAAATTCGTATTCTAAAGGAACTTTTGTGCCTTGTTCGTCCGACTTGTTTCAGACAAGTTTTTCTCGTCGAGTTTATGTTCAGCACTACCTTGCTTCGGTGGTTTTATCATAACTCGAGTTTTACAGATCCAATTGATGTGATTCTTTTTGGGTTGTCTTCACAACCTGATTATCTATAATCTGTGAAAATTTAACAGTCATTGAATTTGTGGTTTCTAATATACACGAGTTTCTTTGCAGCATTCCAGAACTGTTTTTCTCGCGTAGGACAGATTGACCTTTGTTTGATCTTTCGATAGTAACTTGAGTTTCTCTCAACGGATTTTCATGATTCTTGTTGTGAAGTCTTCGTGAATTGATTCTCTACAATCTATACTAGTTTTGTCACAGTTGAACACGTTTAGATTAGTCGCACACATGGTTTCTTTAACAGATCAGTTTTCTGCTAAGGGGTGTTTTGTTGCTTCCGCTGAAAAGTTTTTATCTATCATTCACCCCCCTCTGGTAGCTTTACACATGTACTTCGATCCTACAATTGGTATAAGAGCCAAGTTGCTCTAATCTTTGTGATTTGCACGTGTTTTGACTAATCATCATGGAGAAATACTCCGCCAAACCTTGTGTGTTTAGTGGTATTGATTTTCAGGTTTGGAAGGCACGCATGGAAGCTTTCATCCAGACGCAAGGCTTTGCAATATAGGAAAATGTAGGATTGAAGAGCACGTGAAAAACTACCAGAGGGGGGTGAATGGTAGATTAAAACTTTTCGCAGCGGAAACAACAAAAACCCCTCAGCAAAAAATCAATCGGTTAAAGAAACCGTGTGTGCAAGTGTTTTCAAACGTGTTCAACCGTGACAAATAAAGTATAGAGGTAGAGAATCAAGTCACGGATCTAATGCAACAAGAATCACTTGAAAACACGAAGTAAAACTTGAGATACGATCAAAACATTAAACGAAGATCAATCTGTTCTACCTGATATAAAACAGATCTGCAACGCTGCAAGGAAATCCGAAGCTCGTGAAAATTTCACAGATGATAGATAATTGAGTTGTGAAGACAACCCAAAAAGAATCACGTCAATCGGATCTGTAAAACTCGAGTTGTGAATGAAACACCGAAGCAACGTCGGTCTGTCCAGAAACTCGGCGAGAAAGACTTGACGAAAAACAAGTCGGACGAACAAGGCACAAAAGCTCCTCGAAAATATGAACTTTATTCTATAGAAACACAAGAGGAACAGCCCAAAGTTCTCTACCCACGAGAGCTCTGGCCTCCCTTGCTTTTATAGCCAGCCCTCAGGCTAAACAATCCAATCTAGGACTCCTACTCCTAATTGGACTCGTATCCTAACTTACCATAACTACTCAGGACTCTCCTATTCGCAGATAGAAGCAATCGTGAGACTTCCAAACACCTTAGAAACGTCCCAAACATTCCTAAAACAACTCAACTTCGTGCCTAGCATGAAATCCTATCATAACCAACTCAAATCTTCCATATTTGAGCCATATCCGACTCAGCCTCAGCCTGAGTACGCAATCCAGCCGGTTGGACCTTTTCGACCAATTCTTTACGTCCACTTCTCTTCATCACGCCTTGGAACAATGTTGCCACGTCCATGCACTCCTTGCACACGTGCAAACACCTTACAACGACGTACACGCAACCTTCATATGCACTTCCCTTGATCGAAACATGCTGCGCGACCTCCCGATCAACTCAACCACAGCTCCTCCCAAACTTGGTTGTTGGAACCTCATCTCCTCCCTGAGACTAGTCCAAGGATCCCGTCACCAGCCATGTCTTGAACTCAAGCAACACCTGCACATGAATAAACAACCAATTCTTCCGAGCACAAGTCCTCGACTTGACTCACGTTAGTTCAAAAACCACAACACCTTACATGAGCACGTCACATAAGCATGTTGCAAACCATATCAAATGATAACAGCCATAACCACCAAACACACCAAAAAAAAAGGGCAGCCCGGTGCATGTAGCTCCCGCTTGCGCAGGGTCCGGGGAAGGGTCCGACCCATTTGGGTCTTTTGTACGCAGCCTTTCCCTGCATTTCTGCAAGAGGCTGTTTCCAGGACTCGAACCCGTGACCTCTTGGTCACAAGGCAACAGCTTTACCGCTGCTCCAAGGCCCCCCTTCAAAACACACCAAAAACTTAGCAAATTAGTACTAAGCAAACCTTCCCATAAAGCAAGTTTGAAACATTGCGAGTTAAAAGCAAAAACAAGACGCTGCAGTTCTACGAGTTGAACTTCACGGGAGCTCCCTAAAAACAAGCTCCGGACCTCACAGAAGCTCTCCGGACCTTTCAGGAGCTCTCTGGACCTTGATTTCTCCCCCTTTGACAATGTATTCAGCATGGTACAAAAGAGAAATTTTAATTTGTTATGAGCACATTATAACATATACATAT
Source organism: Neostapfia colusana (assembly GCA_030760725.1). Classification (NCBI taxonomy): domain Eukaryota; kingdom Viridiplantae; phylum Streptophyta; class Magnoliopsida; order Poales; family Poaceae; genus Neostapfia; species Neostapfia colusana. The sequence goes on along the minus strand of JASWHV010000012.1, from coordinate 6,079,809 downwards.
AAAACAAAGGTCATCCAAATCATACTATCAAGTAACTTACACTATCACATCAATGAGATAGATAAAGTAGTGTAAGACATGCTAGAGATCAAGTGTAATTTTCAATTTAAGCAAGTCATGATCTCACAAACTTAACTATTTCAAGACCTGAAAGCATGACACTTGTTGCTGCATTTTATTTATCATTTAAAGCACAAATTTTGATCTTATGACATTTGCAGGAGATTATATGCAGCATCAGCCTTATTCTAACCAACCAAGCCAAGTCTATGTCATTTGACAGTCAGAAGCTTAAGGACATGGTTTTAGTCATACACAACTCCTTTCAAGTTCATATCTAAGTGCAATGATAAGCCATCTCAAAAGAAGAAGTGCGATGCATGCATATTCTCTTGATCTTTTCTCATTTTTTTTATTTGAACATAAAAACTCAACATGTGAGTTGATTACTTGATTAATTCTTTATGATTAAAAGCACTTGTGAGCATGCAACAAGTTCAAAACAGCAAGAAAGTTTGACCATGACCACATTTAGTGTAAGTAATTATTCCAATTACTAGTCCTGGTAAAAACTACAAAATGTATAACACAAGTAATGTAGTAAGAACTTTCAGCATGAAAAAGGAATCACAAAGTCATATATGCATGAAATACTATGCTCATATTATTTTATTTTCAGATTCATACATAGACTTCCTAAGTTTCAAAATTCTCCCTCAATTTAAGCCATGAGGATGCATAACCGCTATTTCACTACGAATGTAACAAAAACGAGTGAAATCCAAAGATTTTGTAAAAATGTCAGCCAATTGTTGTTTGGTATCTACATGGTGAAGCACAATGTTCCCTTTTTCGACATTATCACAGAGAAAGTGATACCTAATGTCAATGTGCTTAGTTCTCGAATGTTGCACGGGGTTTTTAGCAATGCAAATTGCACTAGTGTTATCACAAAACAGTGGAACACTATCTAGATCAACCCCATAGTCCTTAAGTGTTTGAACAATCCAAAGAATTTGTGAGCAAGCACTAGCAGCAGCTACATATTCAGATTCGGCTGTGGATTGTGCAACTGAACTTTGTTTTCTAGAGGACTAGGCAACAAGTGAATTACCAATAAAATGACAAGCACCAGAAATACTTTTCCTATCAATCCTACAACCCCCAAAATCAGCATCGGGAAAAGCTTTCAAAGTAACGGTTGAGGAAGAAGGAAGAAAATGCCAAATTCTTGAGTTCCATGTAAGTACTTGAGAATCCTTTTGACGGCTTGACGATGTGAAGCACGTGGAGAGGCTTCAAACCGTGCACAAATATATACGCTGAATTGTATGTCCGGTCTTGATGCCGTGAGATACAAAAGTGATCCGATCATGCTTCTATATTCTTTTTGATCAACAGGATCACAATCTTCATCAAGTTCAAGTGTTGTTGCTGTTTCCATTGGTGTTCGAAGAGGCTTGCTTTTGTCCATGTTGAAGCGCCTTAGGAGATCTTTTGTATACTTTGTTTGATGCACAAAGGTACCCTCCTTGGTTTACTTGATTTGCAGCCCCAAAAAGTACGTGAGTTCTCCCATCATACTCATCTCAAATTCTGAACTCATCATAGCTGAATACTTGGACACAAGATCATGAGAAGCACAACCAAAGATAATATCATCCACATACACTTGAACGAATAATGAGTTATTGCCATGCTTAAGCACAAAAAGAGTTTTATCAACCTTGCCCATGGTAAACCCCTTTTTAAGTAAGAATGTTTTTAACCTATCATACCATGCCCTAGGGGCTTCTTTGAGACCGTACAAGGCTTTGGACAGTTTGTAAACATGATTAGGGAAATTTGGATTTTCAAAATCAGGTGGTTGTTTGACATAAACCTCCTCATCTATGTAGCCATTAAGAAAAGCATTTTTAACATCCATTTGACATAGCTTAAAACTTTTAGATGCAGCAAAAGCTAACAAAATTCTTATGGCTTCTAATCTAGCAACAGGAGCAAAAGTTTCATCAAAATCTAGACTTTCAACTTGTGTGAAACCTTGAGCAACCAACCTAGCCTTATTCCTAACCACAACCCCATCCTCACTTTGTTTGTTTTTAAACACCCATTTAGTTCCAATTAAAGTGTGACCTTGAGGTGGAGGTACAAGTTTCTAAACATTATTTCTTTCAGAATTTTCTAACTCTTCTTCCATGGAAATAATCCAAGATTCATTGGTGAGTGTGTGTGATATATCTTTGGGTTCAAAAGAAGCAACAAAAGCAGAATGAGCATGAGAATTGGGGTAAAAAAACCTGGATCTTGTAACTCGTTCATGCAAGCTTCCAATAATTTGTTGTGGAGGATGACTTTTGAGAATCCGGAGGGGAATGGACACTTCACAATCTTCTTCTTCTTCATGTTCATCATAAATAGATGAGCTTATGACGTGAGGAGGATCTGGACCAGCAATGGTGGTCGTCGGTGCTGGCTGTGAATCAAGATCAGGAGCTGGAACAATGTCATTAGCTGCTGAATTTTCGGGCAGCAGCACCACTTCTTCCTCTTCTTTAACGAAAATACTCTTCCCCTGCGGATATGGATCCGGACCTGCAATTTTTGAACTAGTAACTGGGCTAGCTTCATCAAAAGAAACCTCACAAGTCTCCACAATTTTGTTAGTATCAAGTAAAAGCACACGGTAGCCTCTAGTATCGGGATGGATAACCAAGAAACATGCCATCAACAGATCTAGCTTCAAATATATCAAGATTACCATGTTTCTTAACAAAGCATTTGCATCCAAAGACCCTAAAGTGTGTGACACTAGGCCTATGTTCAAACCTGAGCTCATATGGTGTTTTACCTAGCTTAGCACGCAAGAAAACACGATTTGAGACATAACAAGCGGTTGCAATTGCATCAGCCCAAAATTTCCTAGGAGTTTGATATTCATCAAGCATAGTCCTAGCCATCTCAACTAAGGTTCTGTTCTTTCTCTCTACAATACCGTTTTGTTGAGGTACATATGGTGAAGAAAATTGATGATCTATTGCATTTTCAGCACAAAAGTGATCAAACAATTGATTTTTAAACTCGGTTCCATTATCACTTCTAATTGCTATTAAAGATCCTGGGTGATCAATTAATAATCTAAGAAATAAAGTTCTAAAGTGACTAAAAGCTTCATTCTTATATGCCATAAAGTAAACCCAAGAGTATCTAGAATAGTCATCAACAATCACAAGAACATACCATTTACCTCTAAAGGATTGAACACGTGAAGGTCCTACGGTGTCAAGGTGTAAAAGTTGACCCGGTTCAGTTGTCATGGTCATTGTGAGAGGAGCATGTGAACCTGCAACCATCTTAGCATGTCTACAAGAAGAGCACACAATTTCTTTGTCCCTTTTAAGCTTAGGTGGCCCACGTATGCGATCAAGAGCACTAACATGCGTGAGATGATCAAATCCTACGTGACCAAGTCTACGATGCCAAAAATATAAATCTTTGAAATCATTTGCAACTAGACATATATGCTTAGAGGAAGACATATCAAAATCAGCTTTAAAAACTCTTCCAAACCGAGACATGTTAAAAATAAGCTCACTATTTGAACCTATAACTTTGCAGCAGTGTTTATTGAAAATAATTTCCAGATTTTCATCTAGCAATTGTGAAACAGAAAGCAAGTTGTATTTCAAATTTTTGACAAGTGCCACATCCTTCAAAGTGTAGTGATCATTTACTCTAACCTAACCCTTAGCAATTATAGGAGTTGAAGAATTATCGGCAAAAGTAACATTCTCTACACGTGACACAAAAGAGAGAGAGGAGAACCATTCTTTGTTACCGGTCATGTGGCGTGAGTAACCTGAATCCACAATCTAAATGTTCTCCTTCCTCAATCGTGTAACCTACATAGAAGCACAATACATCGATGACTCAATACTAGGATTAGTTAAAAGGCATTTAAAAATCCAGTACTGAGTCACACGACGTCTAGAAGGAATAACATGCGAAAGCTGAGATAAAACAGCAGGTTTATGAGTCAAAGTTTGAGATTTTTTGTTCTTAACTACTGACCTATGAGGTGTTACTTGTGTAGCATGAAAATTAGTATCTCCGGAGTCAAAAACAGAAGGTCCGGAGGCAAAAACTGAAGCTCCGGAGGCAAAAACCGAAGCTACGGAGGTAAACTTTGAATATTTCTGACTCATAACAGCAGGTTGCATGTTCCTGACATTCGGTTTAGTATGTGCAGCAAATTTTGCGTGAGAGTTATAAGATCTAGCTTGCATTCTTTCCTTTTTATGTTGTTTAGCTAGTCTATAACAAAAATCTATGACATGACCATATCTACCACAATAGGTACAATGAAATTTAACTCTGTGTTCATGTCTAGATGAGCATGCAGTATGCTTATTTGAACCTGAATGTGACAACACTCCTGCAGATTTAAAAACCACTTCCTTTTGTTTAGGAACTGTTTGAATCAAACCACTTCCTAATGATTTTACAATTTTAGGTGGATGTTCCTTAGCATGAGCATGTGAATCAAAACCTAAACCAGTTTTATCATTGCAAGACTTGGAAGAATTCAGCAGCAAGTTTAGGTTCTTATTCCCATTACAAAACCGATGTAATGTCCTATGCATGTTATCAAGTTTATTTGATAGATCAAGGCAATTTTCACATGAAGTTTTTCCTTTTAATTTGCAATTGGAACAATATTTAACTTCATGAGAATGTAAAGCATTGTTCAATATAGAAATTTCTTTCATAGCATCTTATAGTTTCTTATCAAGATCATCGCAAGTAGAACAATGCAAATCAATTGTAGAACAACAAGCATCTTTCAAGTTTTTATCATTAAGTGCAGCAAGCTTTTTGTTCTTTTCGATTTTAAGTTCAAGTTTATCAAGTGTGGAGGTGTGTGCACTTCTTAGATAGGACAATTGTTCATATATTAAATCACATGAAGAACAAGAATCATCACTAGGAATCAAGGATTTTAAATGATTAATTTCAGATTCTAGTGACTCAATTTTAACAGCATTGTCCCTTAGCTTTTTGTCCTTTTTCTTAACAATAATAGTGGCACGAGAAATAGCATCAAACATTTCTTCGCAAGTAGGACATACCTCTTAGTTGTCACTGTTGTGTTCTGCATCCTCCATACTTGATTTTGATTTGCCCGCCATGAAGCACAAGTTTGCCAAATCATCTTCATCTTCATCACTTCCAATGTCTACATCACTCGAGCCAAGTTCTTGAAGTGCGGTGATGAAACTATTTATTAGTTTGCGTCCTGTAAAACCCTTCTTTTTCTTGTTGGTGTTGCCAAAAGAGGACTTGACTTTATTCTTCTTTTCATCACGGTTAGAAGGACCTGAAAGGTTAGGGCAATTTGTACGAAAGTGTCCTGTCTTACCACATTCAAAGCATCGTTGAGGTCCGGAGTTTCCTCTCCTTCTAGTTCTCACATTTTGCAATGCTTTTGAGAACCTAGTAGAAAGAAGTACTAGCTCGTCCTCTGGAAACTCCTCAATCTGTTCCAGGGTTAGTGAAGACAGCAAAGCAAGTGTATTGCTAGATGATTGGCCGGAGTTAGGCATATCACGTTGTGATACAAATGCAATAGTCTTATTTGGGTTCTTAAGTGATATAATGTCAATTTCATGAGTTTTTAGTTTAGAATAAAGCACATCTAATGTAAGAGTACTCATGACAGTGGATTCACTTATGGATGTTACTTTCATCTCCCAAATTGACATGTCTAATGCACTTAGTAATTGCCTAGCATTTTCAGCATCTGAAAAATTAACATTGACGCTACGCAAGTTGCTGAGAATTTTATTAAAGCAAGCAAAGAGATCATCAATGGACTCACCGGGTTGCATCTTGAGTGTGGCCTAGAGGGGGGGGTGAATAGTCCTTTAAAAGATTCCTGCACACTTAATAGAGTTATCAGAAACTTGATTGACCGGACTAGTCCGGTTGTGTGGGCGGACTAGTCCGGTGTGCTGAATTATGTGAGTTAATTAAGTGTGTTTCAGAAATTGAATCTTTCAGCAGCGGAATGAGAACAACAGTTTTTATAAATTAAGTTTATTGTATGAATGCACGTGCAAACTTATAAGAAACTCAAATGATGATTAGCAAACTAGTGATTTAATGTATCAAAATATAAAGTAAATGAGAGGCAAAAGACACGAATTTTTACCGAGGTTCGATCTCACCAAGAGATCTACGTTCTCGTTGAGGAAGCTCACACAGAGCCGGGTTCCTAACCCTTTCCCTCTTCGAGTCACCACAAAGGCCGACTTGACTCCACTATCACGAGCAATCACCGAGTTTGTGGGGCTACCTCACAAGTTGAGGGCTCCCACGAGAATTACAATAAGAACGTGATCAAATACACTCGAAAATAGTACAATGCAGAATATGAGTGTAGAAAGATCAAACCCCAAGAGCTCACAACGAAAGAACGACGATCTCCCAATCCCGAATCCAAGTGTTCAATTGATTTTGATCTTTTTGCACTTTAGATGTGTGGGGAGATGTGTTTTGGGCTCTTGGGACAAGGTGGCGGCGCTAGGGTTTGTGTTTGCTGCAGTATTAGTCATGTATATTTTGAGAAAAAACGAAGGACCTCTTTTTATAGGGTTTCCAAAAAAAGTTACCGTTGTTAAACCTAATACCGGACTAGTCCGGTGCTGGTCCGGACTTGTCCGGTCACAGTGAATCATGATGTCCAGAAAGTCTGGCGGACTAGTCTCGTGTGCACAAGGACTAGTCCGTTTTGGGAACAGAGAGTTCGGCGGACTAGTCCGGTCCATGATCGGACTAGTCCGGCCTCCAGAGATAGGAGGTTCCAGAAAGTCTTCCGGACTAGTCCGGTTTGCACACGGACTAGTCCGTTTAGGGTATAGAGAGTTTGGTGGACTAGTCCAGTCCAAGATCGGACTAGTCCGATGCACTGTGAAGAGTTTGGATAATTTTAAAACCCTTTCCCATGCGCAAAGTCGTGAGCTCTTGGAGTGTGTCTTTCATACACACCCTATACACTTAAATTCTAATTAATTCTTCTAAATTTCCATCAAGGTATTCTTCTTTTGGACACCACTTCATTTTTCACCTCTTTGTGTGCACCGAGCTGTTTCACTTTGTTTATCCTGCAATCATCTCAATAGTTTCATTAGGATCTCATATGTTCGTCATCAATTAGCCAAAACCCACAAGGGATATCCTAGATGCATTTACAATCTCCCTCTTTTTAGTGATTTATGACAACTATTTGAGATATCACAATTGAGAATAAAAAGTTGATTTTCATAAGGTGTGCACATATGAGAATAATAAAGAATTCACAAAAAGCTTCTCACATATGCACACACCTTATGGTGGGGTGCCTAACAGGTGTGTGATAAACAAAATGTGATAAATTAAAGACAAACAATAGTGAACATATAAGTAGGCATTAGAGCATATTGCATCACACATAAGAAAAGAAATAGTGCATTACAAGATTTTAAAGTAGGTACATGTCCTTGATCACAAAAGAGCTTAATAACTAATACTAGATAGTTCGAGTCCAAATCTAATCTCAATCTCTCCCCCTTTGGCATCAAGGCATCAAAAAGGGAAAAATTGAGGGGAATCACTCATCGCTGCCTCCTCCTTCAGTCTCAGTCTGATCTTCATCTTCACCAACTTCGGCATCCACGGGAGCAGGATCTTCCTCTGAGTCCTCGGAGGCGGGCGGTGATCCAACGGGCTCAATCTCAAGCTTTGCACAGATAGACTTGATATTGGCATTGACATACTGTTGATGTTTCTTCCTTGCAAGCTTTTCCTTGCGCTGCCTGTCTTCGATCTTGCGGCAGCAGGCAAAGATGGGGGAGAGCACCTTGAGGATGCCACTGGATGATTCTTGGGCAGGTGGAGACCCAGGAGGAGCAGCTGCAGATCTAGTGACATCATGAGCTTGCTTTGATCTCCTCTCCACTGGTGGAGAGGACGGGGCAGTTGGAGCCGGGGGGAGAGTGTACTCGGTGGGTTTTTGCGGCTTCAACCCCGCATGCTTGACATCCTTGACGAACTCGAGTCCCGTCACTTTCTCAATCATGTACATGATATACGGTGCATATCCACAGGACCTATTGGGGCTGATTGAGATGTTCACGATGTCGTTGTAGATATACTAAAAAACATTGAATGGTCCCCTTCCACTAATGACCTTCATGAGAGTCCTCAAGGTCCCTTGTATAGTTCCCGCATCTCCATCCTTCGGAGCTATAGTCTTTCTCAAGACTCTATTGCGACCACAAAGAAGGGTTCAGATATTTGATGGTGGGAGGAACATATGGCATCCTTGTGTCATAGAGAAACTCAAGCTCTTCCTTCTCCAGGGGTTTCAGATTATGGATGACCAGTTCATGATTCAAAGTGTGTTCGAGGTGAAGAATCCTAGCAAATTCATCATAAGTGACACTATACTTTGAACCATGAGTCATCCAAGTAAGACTGTCTCCATCACCACGAGCAAAGTAGAGAGTGGAGTAAAACTGGGTAATGACTTCATTGTTCCATTCATACTCAAAGGATAGCAGGTCCGTCAAACGGTGCCTCTCTAAGGCCTCCACCATCTCACGAAAGGCAGGATACCTCTTCGACTTCAGGTATCCAAAATTTAGCCATTGACTCTCTACTACAGGATTCTTCATCTTCATGTACACATGCTCGTAGTAGTCTGCATGGAAGTTGCTCCAGAACCTTGGATCAGAACATTGTTTAGGTCGGTCATACACTTCAATCTTCCTGAAGTTATCAGCTAGCTCACCCCCTTTTCCAGTGAAATCCTCACTTGAAGGCTGGCTGTTGCGGTGAATAGGGTTTTTCATCTTCAAGGGCCCAAGGGGACCACTAGCAAGTCCCTTCCCTTTATTGAGAACTCTTTTTGGCCCTGACGAGCCCTCAGCAGCATCTTTCCTTTGAGGCTTTTTGACAATGACTTTCCTCTTCTTAGATAGATTGTCGTCGGAGGGTGGAGAGTGAGCATTGACATCACGTCTCTTCTTCATAACTCTCTCCTTGGCCCTCCTCACTTTCTCGCGTTGAACGTCTTCATCAATGTGAAAAGAGCTGTCATCCGAGCCTGAAGACATTGTGCCTGATAAGGAGTTTACGGATTAGATAAGAATGAATCAAGGATTCAAGGTAATGTAGGGATTCAGATGACAAGGACCGGACTAGTCCGCACCTGAGAACCGGACTAGTCCGCCCCGGCATAAGAACCCTAGCATTTTGATCAAAAAATCTATCTAAGGATGCAAAAGAGTAGAAAAGTGGTGGGAATACATCTCTAAGGCCAATGTATACCCTTGGAATCAAAGGAAACAAGCTAGAACGAGGAAAGTTGAGAATTTGGTTTTGGGGAGAAATTTACCAAGATTTGAAGATCCGCGTCGAAGAAGTAGAAATCAGTCCGGATGAATCCGGAGGAGGGAATCCACTCGTCAAGGGGAGGATTTCCCACGGAGAAAATCTCGATTTTGAGGGTTCAACCCGAAAATCACTTTAGGGGCTAGGGTTTGGAAGAGGAGAGGGAGAGCAAGTCTAATGAGGGGTGAGGGAGAGGTCTGGGCCGACCAAGGGCTTATATATGCGATGGACCGAACTAGTCCGGTCTATGTGGCGGACTAGTACGAGCCCCTTGAAATGACCTAACTAGTTTCGTCTGTCCGGACTAGTCCGGTTGAAAATCGGACTAGTCCGTTTCCAACAGACCTGATACATATATAGATGATTAATAGTGATCCAAGGACAATAATTTTGCAAATAGTCTTGGTGATTACGACCAGTAGGCAATCAGCAATCAAACAATGGTCATAATCCACAAGATTTCTTCATTAAAATAGTTTTCTGAGTAGAAAAGGAGAAGAGGAGCATTTTAACAACACAAAGGAACATTTTAATTTGCAACCAGGTATGCAATGTTTCAAGCCACATTTCGAGAGTCAAGAATGTTTAGCTCATTTCTTAGTTCACAAAACCTTTTCTCATCTAATGGTTTGGTAAAAATATCCGCAAGTTGTTTTTCAGTCCTAACATGTGAAATACCAATGTCACCTTTTAATGAATGATCTCTAAGAAAGTGATGACGGATATCTATGTGCTTAGTTCTTGAGTGCTCTACAGGGTTGTGTGCAATTTTTATAGCACTTTCATTATCGCATAGAAGCGGGATATGACTTAGATTGTAGTCGTAGTCCCTAAGAGTCTGTCGCATCCAAAGTAGTTGCGCACAACAACTACCGACTGCAACATACTCCGCTTCCGCTGTGGAAAGAGCAATGGAGTTCTGCTTTTTAGATGACCAAGAAACTAGGGACCTACCAAGAAATTGACAAGTCTCTGACGTACTCTTTCTATCGACTTTGCATCCTGCATAGTCGGCATCGGAATACCCTATCAAGTTAAACTTGGATCCTTTGGGATACCAAAGGCCCAAGTTGGGTGTGTGCACAAGGTAACTTAGGATTCTTTTTACAGCAATTAAGTGACACTCTTTAGGTGCGGCTTGAAACCTTGCACACATGCAAACACTAAGCATAATATTTGGCCTAGATGCACATAAATAAAGTAAGGAGCCAATCATGGACCGATATACCTTTTGGTCCACATTTGGACCGTCTTCATTGAGGTCGAGATGTCCGTTGATGGCCATGGGTGTCTTGATGGGCTTGGCTTTGTCCATATTGAGTTTCTTGAGAATGTCTTGTGTATATTTAGTTTGGCTTATAAATATACCTTCTCTCAGTTGCTTCACTTGAAATCCCAAGAAGAACTTCAATTCACCCATCATTGACATCTCGAACCTGTCTGTCATTATTTTGCTAAATTCTTCACAGAAGGACTTGTTAGTGGATCCAAAGATAATGTTATCAACATAAATTTGACATACGAATAAATGATCATCAAAATGTTTAGTAAAGAGTGTATAGTCAGCTTTACCAATTTTGAATCCATTTTGAGTCAGAAAATCTCTAAGGCACTCATACCAGGCTCGAGGAGCCTGTTTGAGGCCATAGAGAGCCTTACGCAGTTTATAGACATGGTTGGGATACTCCTGATCTTCGAACCACGGTGGCTGCTCCACATAGACTTCCTCCTTTATCGGACCATTGAGGAAGGCACTCTTGACGTCCATTTGATACGACTTAAAATTATGGTGAGTAGCATATGCCAATAAAATGCGAATGGACTCAAGTGTAGCTACAGGAGCGAAAGTTTCATCGAACTCCAAACCTTCCACCTGAGAATAACCTTTGGCCACCAACCTCGCTTTATTTCTTGTCACTACTCCATGTTCATCTTGCTTGTTCCGAAAGACCCATTTGGTTCCAACGATGTTCGCCCTTGGTCTTTCCACCAGCTCCCACACTTCATTTCTTTTGAAGTTGTTCAGCTCCTCTTGCATCGCAATCACCCAGTCTGGATCCCTTAAGGCTTCTTCTACCCTGTATGGCTCCAGAAAAGACACAAAAGAATAGTGTTCACAAAAATTTGCAATTTGAGATCTAGTAGTTACTCCCTTAGCAATATCTCCAATGATATTGTTGACAGGATGGTCTCTTTGCACACACTGATGTACTCTTGGGTGTGGAATTTGTATAGTTGCTTTTTCTTCATTGTCTTCATGTGTCATGTCTCCCCCTAGATCATTGCTTACATGATCATCTTGATCTTCTTGACCTTCCTCAACCTGATCTTGTGTAGGAGCTCCCCCTTGATCATTGCTTCCTTGTTGAAATTCGTCTTGTGTTTCCTCTCGTGGTAGGATATCACCAAGTGCCATTTTCTTCAGCGCTTCACATGGAGCTTCCTCCTTATCTAGCATAAACTTATCGACTTGCTCCACTTGTGAGCCGTTAGTTTCATTGAACACTACGTCACGTGCTACTTCAACAAGGCCGGACACCTTGTTGAAGACAGGATAGGCGTAGGCATTCGATTCATATCCGAGCAAGAATCCTTCATCGGACTTCGAAGCGAACTTCGAGGCCCTTGGTTTCTTGTTCAGAATAAAACATTTGCAACCAAAAACTTTGAAATAAGAAACATTAGGCTTTTTACCCGTGAGAAGCTCATATGGAGTTTTCTTCAGTACTCGATGAAGGTACAACCGATTTGTGGCATGACAAGCGATGTTCACCGCTTCTGCCCAAAATCGGTCTGACGTCTTGTATTCATCCAACATTGTTCTCGTCATTTCGATCAATGTTCTATTCTTCCTTTCGGGCACCCCGTTCTGTTGAGGAGAGTAGGGTGCCGAGAATTCATGCTTTATACCTTCTTCATTGAGATATTCTTCAACTTGGGTGTTCTTGAATTCTGTCCCATTGTCACTTCTGATATTCTTTACGGTTGATGAGAATTCATTCTGAGCTCTTTTCAAGAACTTCTTGATGATTCCCTGAGTTTCTGATTTATCATACAAGAAAAATACCTAGGTAAATCTTGAAAAATCATCAACAATTACTAAACCGTATTTGTTACCGCCGATGCTGATGTACGCAATTGGACCAAAGAGATCCATGTGGAGAAGTTCCAGCGGTCTAGCGATGGTCATCACATTCTTGGCGGGGTGTGGTGCTCCAACCTATTTTCCTGCTTGACAAGCGCTGCACGGCCTGTCTTTTTCAAAAACCACATCCTTAAGACCACGGATGTGACCACCTTTTAGAAGTTTCTGCAAATTTCTCATTCCAACATTGGCTAGCCGTCTATGACACAGCCATCCCATGTTGGTCTTAGCAACCAAGCAAGTGTTGAGTTCGGCTTTATCTTTGTTGAAGTCAACAAGATAAAGCTTTCCCTTCAACAATCCCTTGAATACAATCGAGCCATCGCTTCTTCTAAAGACGGTCACACCCTCATTAGTGAATAAACAGTTGTAACCTTTGTCGCATAGTTGAGATATTGATAAAAGATTATAATCTAGAGAGTCTACGTGTAAAACATTAGATAAGGTGTGTTGAGAGGATTTCAATGTTACCACTACCAAGGACCTTTCCTTGGCTGTTGTCTCCAAAGTATATACCTTCACTTGGATCCTTGTTGCACACGTACTCCACAAACATACCTCTCTCTCCGGTCATATGATTTGTGCATCCGCTATCTAGCACCCACTTAGATCCGCCGGAGGAGTAAGCCTGCAAAATAGAATTATTCCTTGGTTTTAGGTACCCAAGCTTGCTTGGGTCCTCTCAGGTTAGTCACAAGAGTCTTGGGCACCCACACACAAGTTTTTAAGTTCTTGTGGCGTGGCCCTGTATATTTAGCAATGACTTTTCCATACTTGTTTTTCATGAGAACATAAGAAGCATCAAATGTACGGAACAGTGTTTGTAACTCAGATTCATGGGATTTTTCTTTAACAAAAGTGATTCTATTCTTAGCATGATTAGGAGTAGACATGTGTTTGTTCCTATCAAAACCAAGACCATCTTTGACATTGGGAGGTCTAGTGATCATATATGCACTTCGTGCATATTTGATCTTCTCCTTATCAAAGATACCGTTTTGAGAAGAATGCATGTCATGAGAGGTTGAAGCATTAGAAATTACATTCTTCTTACTAGAGCAAGTGCAGGTTCTTATTGTTGTCGAACTCATGTCTTTGGAGGAAGAGCTCTTGGAGGAAGAGGAGTCACTTTGTTTGAGCGACTCAACTTGCACCTCAAGGATTTTGTTAACTTTTGACAAGTTAGCAAGTTCTTCCTTGATTGCAATATGCGAGTCCTCTAACTTTGAGTAAGTTTCCTTACTCAAGGCTAGCTCTAACTCAAGTGACTCATTCTTATCTCTTTCAAGATCAAGAAGCTTTTCAACTTCTTGATATCTCTTCCTCTCACGGATGAGCATATCTTCTTGTGGTTGACAAGTTCCTCCTTTTCAAAGATTTCGTTCGACAACATTTCAATTTTCTTTAAAGCAATTTTACTTAGCCCTCTAAACATTTCTTCATTATCACTAGAGCTATCAAAGTCATCAATGGAGGAATTTAGTACAGGAGGAGTAAGTCGAACCTTTTTCTTGCCTTCCTTAGCCATAAGACAAGTGTGGTTGTTCATGTCCCGTCTTCCCATGTTCGGAAAGAGTGTGGCTCTCATAGTTGGTTTCTTGACTGCGATAGTGGCCATCTCTTCTTATTCATCGGAGGAGGACTCGTCGTTTGAGTCCCACTCCTTCCCAATGTGAGCTTGATGGACTTGTCTTCCTTTTCTGAAATTTTTCTTTTCTTGAGATCTTGTTTCCTTCTTCTTTTTGTTTTCTTCATAAGTACAGTCCACCATGAAGTGACCATACTCTCCGCAGTTGTAGCAAGTGCGTCGAGCCTTGGATTTTCCTTTATCCTTGCTTTTGCCTTCATGTGAATTGTTGTCGTGTCTTCTCTTCATCATGCGTTTGAACTTTTTGATGAAGAGTACCATTTCTTCGTCATCAAGATCGGTGCTCTCGTCGCTTGTATCTCCATCGTCTTGGTTTTCACGAGTTTCTTTGAGTTTGGGTCTGCACGTTGCTTTGAGAGCAACTTCTTTCTTTTTGGATGAGGTGAGTTCGGCTAAGTCTTTGACGTATTGGGCTTCTTTCTCCATCATTTCATGATTTATGATCTTCCCTAGTAATTCATCGGGAGTCATTTTGTGAAAACCGGGGCTCTCTCTGATCATTGAGCAAAGTCTGACATTTCTTGGCATAAAGGCTCTAATCATTCTTTTGACCACTTCGTGATCTGTCCATTTCTTACTTCCATAAGCACGAATTTTGTTGATGAGTCCTTTCATCCAGATGTACATGTCTTGAGGTGATTCGCCTTCTTCAATAGCAAATCTCCCCAACTCTCCTTCAAGCATTTCAATTTTGGCTTCACGAACTGACCTATTTCCTTTGTGAGCTGTCTTGAGGGTATCCCAGATTTCTTTTGCACTTCCTAACCCATCGATCTTGGTGAATTCCTCTCTGCTTAGTGATGATGTGATCACGGCGACGGCTTGTGCGTTTCTGTGAATCTCTTGTTCTTGTTCTGGAGTGAGTTCATCATCCGTGTCCGGAATATCTATGCCTGTGCAAAAAATGTGCCACAGACTAGGGTTCAGAGATATCAGATGCATCTTCATGTTGTACTTCCACATGGTATAGTCACTTCCGTCAAACTGTGGAGGACTTCCCATAGGAATCGAAAGATAGTGATTGTTTGAATTGAGACGGCTGTAGTTGTAAGGATACCGGGAGTAGTCGTGATGACCACTCCCAATCATCTTCTCTTCTTCTTTTCCCTTTTGTGCTAGCAGTTTCTTTCTCAGGAGTGCTTTTAGCTGCTTCACTTCTTCATCATCATGTGGGCTGTCTTTCAGCACATCGAAGGCTTTAGCTTCTTGCTCCTCCTCATTGATGTTCATCTTTGGAATGTCGTTGTTCTTCTCAGAGGCCATGATCTCTCCGAGATGTGAGTCTCTTTGATAGAGAACCTTGCTCTGATACCAATTGAGTGTGGCCTAGAGGGGGGTGAATAGGCCTTTAAAAGATTCCCGCACACTTAATAGAGTTATCAGAAACTTGATTGACCGGAGTAGTCCGGTTGTGTGGGCGGACTAGTCCAGTGTGCTGAATTATGTGAGTTAATTAAGTGTGTTTCAGAAATTGAATCTTTCAGCAGCAGAATGAGAACGACAGTTTTTATAAATTAAGTTTATTGTATGAATGCATGTGCAAACTTATAAGAAACTCAAATGATGATTAGCAAACTAGTGATTTAATGTATCAAAATATAAAGTAAATGAGAGACAAAAAGACACAAATTTTTACCGAGGTTCGATCTCACCAAGAGATCTACGTCCTCGTTGAGGAAGCTCACACAGAGCCGGGTTCCTAACCCTTTCCCTCTTCAAGTCACCACAAAGGCCGACTTGACTCCACTATCACGAGCAATCACCGAGTTTGTGGGGCTACCTCACAAGTTGAGGGCTCCCAAGAGAATTACAATAAGAACTTGATCAAATACACTCGAAAATAGTACAATGCAGAATATGAGTGTAGAAAGATCAAACCCCAAGAGCTCACAACGAAAGAACGACGATCTCCCAATCCCGAATCCAAGTGTTCAATTGATTTTGATCTTTTTGCACTTTAGATGTGTGGGGAGATGTGTTTTGGGCTCTTGGGACAAGGTGGCGGCGCTAGGGTTTGTGTTTGCTGCAGTATTAGTCGTGTATATTTTGAGAAAAAACGAAGGACCTCTTTTTATAGGGTTTCCAAAAAAAAGTTACCGTTGTTAAACCTAATACCGGACTAGTCCGGTGCTGGTCCGGACTTGTCCGGTCACAGTGAATCATGATTTCCAGAAAGTCTGGCGGACTAGTCTGGTGTGCACAAGGACTAGTCCGTTTTGGGAACAGAGAGTTTGGCGGACTAGTCCTGTCCATGATCGGACTAGTCCGGCCTCCAGAGATAGGAGGTTCCAGAAAGTCTTGCGGACTAGTCCGGTTTGCACACGGACTAGTCCGTTTAGGGAACAGAGAGTTTGGCGGACTAGTCCAGTCCAAGATCGGACTAGTCCGGTGCACTGTGAAGAGTTTGGATAATTTTAAAACCCTTTCCCATGCGCAAAGTCGTGAGCTCTTGGAGTGTGTCTTTCATACACACCCTATACACTTAAATTCTAATTAATTCTTCTAAATTTCCATCGAGGTATTCTTCTTTTGGACACCACTTCATTTTTCACCTTTTTGTGTGCACCGAGCTGTTTCACTTTGTTTATCCTGCAATCATCTCAATAGTTTCATTAGGATCTCATATGTTCGTCATCAATTAGCCAAAACCCACAAGGGATATCCTAGATGCACTTACACATCTCAAAGCGCATGTATTCTTTATTGAACATATCCTGTCTTACATCCTTGATCGTGTTGGATCCTTCGTGGTAGTCACAAAATGCTCTCCACACATCGCACGCCGATCGGAGGTGTGCAACACGGTCGAAGTCGCTCTGAGTTAGTCCTTGTATGATCAAGTTCCGAGCATTGTTGTTGTTGTCGACATCTCTCATGTTTGTAGCCGTGACTTGATCGTTTGAAGGCACATCGTAAGGCTTGTACACCTTTTCTGTGAGACCTATGTGTGCTTAATACATTGTCAATTAGGATAAAAGTTAGCATTAACATTCAAAGTTTTGAATATTGCCAAAACATTCTTCTGTGGAAAGGTCCGACAAGTTCTTTGTTAGGTCCGCCAAGTGTTGGCAAGGATGAAGAGATGTGGACGTAAAGAATTGGTCGGAAAGGTCCAACCGACTAGGTTATGGACTCAGGCTGCGGCTTAGTCATGTTTGACTCAAATATGGAAAGTTTTGAGTTGGTTATGATAGGATTTCGTGTGGGACATGAAGTTGAGTTGTTTTAGGAATGTTTGGGACGTTCCTAAGGTGTTTGGAAGTCTTAAGATTGCTTCTATCTGCGTATAGAAGAGTCTTGAGCAGTATTGGAAAGTTACAGTTTGAATCCAAGTAGGAGTAGGAGTCCTAGTTTGAGTTGAGTTGGCCTTCGGGCTGGTTATATAAGCAAGGGAGGTTAGAGCTCGTGGAGCACGACTTTGGGGCTGTTCCTCTTGTGTTTTGATAAATAAAATTCGTATTCTAAAGGAACTTTTGTGCCTTGTTCGTCCGACTTGTTTCAGACAAGTTTTTCTCGTTGAGTTTCTGTTCAGCACTACCTTGCTTCAGTGGTTTTATCATAACTCGAGGTTTACAGATCCAATTGATGTGATTCTTTTTGGGCTGTCTTCACAACTTGATTATCTATCATCTGTGAAAATTTCACAGTCATTGAATTTGTGGTTTCTGATCTACACGAGTTTCTTTGCAGTATTCCGGAACTGTTTTTCTCGCGTAGGACAGATTGACCTTTGTTCGATCTTTTAATCGTAACTTGAGTTTCTCTCAACATATTTTCATGATTCTTGTTGTGAATTCTTCGTGACTTGATTCTCTACAATCTATACTAGTTTTGTCACAGTTAAACACGTTTAGATTAGTCGCACACACGGTTTCTTTAACAGATCAGTTTTCTGCTGAGGGGTGTTTTGTTGCTTCCGCTGAAAAGTTTTTATCTACCATTCACCCCCCTCTGTTAGCTTTACACGTGTACTTCAATCCTACAGTACTCCTCACCTGCAAACACTCATAGCAGTAACCGTGAGAACGAACGATGGCTCAGCAAGTCCTAGCCGACTCTTCTACACAAGAAACTCTACATGCAAGTCATAGCAAAGGTAGGATGGCAGTTTGCAACAAAGGACACGCCTACAAGTTCATCCTTAATTCATATTTTTAGCCACAAGTTAACGGCTCAGAAATCTGAAATTTAGTGAGCAATATTTGGTGGCACACAGGTAACAATACAAGTTATTCATATCTGCAGTATTGTGTCACAACATTCCATATTTTTATCTACGTCATGACACAGTGAACAAGCGGAGCTCAAAACCGCGAGGGATGGCGAATCGACTTGTTATACACCTGCAGGGATACCCGAATAGCACGTCACGTACGCCCATCGTTGGAGCTGCAACGGCACACTCAACTGATGTCGTACGGGACAATCTTTCACCCAACAGCCCAAACGTCGAACCGGTCACACCGAAACGAGCAGGAGGTTCCCTACATGGAGCATCTCTCTATGCCTGTTAGCAGATTTCCACCTTGCTGCCCTCAACCTACACCTATAAATCGGTGTGCTATGCCTCGACGCCCGGAGAATTATGTAACATCAGTTTATCGGACCCCATATATCCGATATGCCTTCGGTACATTCAAACTTGTTCAGCGGGGCCGCACATGGATCGGTCCTCAATCGACACGGACAGGGCTACGGACACAAGACTTTCTCTTGCTGCGTCCTATCCCCTTCCTAGTCTCATCTTCTTACTAAGGTTGTCTCACATCTCGAACCAATCCCGTATGTGGTGAATCCTATACTCGCGAGTAGATTCCAACTACTCGACTTGTACCGAAGTCTATAAACATTAAGCCAAGCATGATCTACTTGAGGACTTAGACACTACCCTTACTCTCTTTGGAATAATCTGGTCATGCAATTACAGTTCCATCCATCCTAAACTTAATGCACATATATACCTCAAACTAAGTGAATATAAAGCAAAACTTGATAAACTTTGTTAAATGCAAACCGGGACTTGCCTTGTTGCTGCTGGTCAGAAGTTAAAGTCTCCTCCGGAGGTATGAAGTCCAAAATCTCTGGGGTTTCCTCGCGTTCAGGGACTACACGTAATCAATTTAATGGTATGTCAAATTAAATGCAAATGTGTTGAATTTAGCATATCAGGACCATAACTCTAGCTAGACATCCCTTTTGGCTCTGAAATTTTTATAGTGGCTTGGTAAGAATCTAACCCTAGACTTGACCATATTTCATTTGAAACAAATCTCATTTGAGCCCTGCACAAATAATGGTCTAAATGACCATTACTAGAGCTTCTAAGGATTTCCAGGGATTTTCATAGATCAAACCATTACTTTCTGGAAACTAGAGTTTGAGATGGTTCTAATGGAGTTGGTTTCATGTAATTTGAAGAATCCTAAAGAATGTTATGCCCTAATCAAGATTTGAGAAAATTTTAAAAAAGGTTTCTGTACATTTTTCTATTTCTCAGGGCAGTTCCCTTAACCACACCATTAGGGGGACTAAATTAACTCGGATGGATCTGATATTTTTCATGTGACTCAACGATATTCAAATGAAAATCCCAGCCAAATTTCAGAATTTTAGGTAAAGGAAATCTCCAGATAAATTCCCAACAGTTTAAATTTTGGGGAATCAATTCTGGAAAATATTGGGTTGCATGGACTGAAACTTGTTTTTCTGAAAAGTACTCGGAGGGCTGAATCCAAAAAAATTTGGTTCACTAATTTTGGGTATCTCTACACAAAGTTATGGCCTTCCAAACTTTGGGGAAATTCTGGAAAATCAAATCTAAATTTAAAAGGTTTAAACCGGGCTGGTGGGCCCCAGGGCTAACGAAGCCACACGTGGGTCCGCTTAATTTCCCACGTACCCGCATGAAATCCCGGTGCCACAGCTAATCCCGGGCCCGGACCCTTTCGTCTACCTCGCGCCACCCGCGACAACCGCGGCGGTGCCTCGCTGGAGAGCTCGCCGTCGGTCGTTCTACTGCACGACCTTCGATGAAACTCGCCACCTGTGCCAACTTTGCCCGAGGAACAAGCTGGTGCACTCACTGGACCTCTGCGATGGCCGGAACAGTGCTCGCGGTGGTGACAGCGGCCGGGAGCTCATAGGCGACATCAAACTCGGTGTTCTCTACACCTTTTTTGACACGGTTTCGTCTGAGAGCTCCGTGGAGACTTGCTGATCACGAATATGAGTACTGATCCTCGTGAAAACAACCGCAACTAGGACCTCACCGGCGAGGTGCCCTGTTTTCGGCCGCTGGCACGAAAATCTCGGGGAACTATGGTTCTAGTGCATGGAACTGGGTGCTACTTGATCGAGGAGGTGCGCTAGGTGTTCTATATCGTGTCTAGTGTGCAGGTCGAGCGGCGGTTGCCTCTGTGCAACGAATTTTGCCATCAACCGATTTCTAACCCTAACACACCCCATGGAAAGAATCTAGCAATACTTGCTCTACACCGCATGAAACGGAGCACGGCTTTCTCCTACAGCTTCAGCACGATCATGTGCACCTTTTCTTCTCCGGTGGCGGTGCATGAACTAGCCGGGATTGGCCGGTCGCTGGCGGACAGAGAGAGCGGCGACGCGTTCGTTCACGGGAGACGAAGAACAGCGCATGACGTGCTCGGTTTCGCTCGGAACTGGGGAGAAGGGTGAAGCAGCTCGGTGTGCTGGACTTTGAGCCGATGTTTTCACCATGAAGTGGAGCTGCCCGAGCATGCTGGCGGCCTGCGGTCGGTCGTCGGTCGCCCGCGAGCTGCTCTCAGTTTGAGTCGGTACAGAGCAATTTCAGTCACTGACAGTGGGTCCCTCTCCCCCTCTAATTCTTTTCCTTTGTTTTCACTGATAATATCTCAGCTACTCGCAATTAAATTGTAGACTTAGCCACAAAGTCATGAGATGAATTTGAATTTTTCAAATTGGGTAGTTGGTTTGACTAAATTTGATTCACACATGAATTTGAATTTCAAATTCAGTTTTAAATTAATTCAAGTATAGCTCCCGACAAGATGAACTCCAATGAGGATTAAAATTGGTGGACTAACTCAGAAAAATGTGCTGAGTTTGAATGTGAAGTCACCTTTTGAATCCAAGTGATGAAAGTAGCTGAAATTTGAATTTGCATTCAAATTAGACCTTTTTGCAATTGTATCCAAAAGTGCCTCAAAAGGATTTAAACTTGCTTGAAACTTGGCATGAGCATTCCTAAGAATGTTTAGGGCCTAATGGTGAGCTCAGACCCTCATGTTTACATGTGTGAGATCCCACTTTTGGATTTGTGAGTTCTTCCTCTAATCAACCTATTGATAATGGTTACTTGCTCATCACATGTGTTCATGAGCTATCCACAAAACGAGCTGGTTTGTGGTGATGTGATGAACACTATAGCAAGTAAAACCTTGGGCTTTTACATCTCTCCCCCCTTAAAGGATGTCGTCCCGAGATTACAAAAGAAGAGACGATGATGTAAGAGGAATTACCCGTGATGAGACGCCATGAATACCGGGTATTTTGAGCGAAGGAAATCTTGGCTCTCCCACGTCGCTTCCTAAGCGGTGTGGTTGCTCCACAATATCTTGTAGAACCACAGCATTCGGTTACACGTGGTCCGAGCCTTCTCATCAATAATTTCCACCGGATATTCAACGTAGGTTAAATCCGGTTGCAACTCGCCAATGTCTTCAGCGAGAATAGCGGCTGTATACTTTAGACCTTTCCGAAGTTGTGAGACATGAAAAAAGTCATGGACACCAGCGAGAGATGCCGGTATTTCCAGTCTATACGCCAACTTCTCGGTGACAGCATAGGGCCCAATAAATCGGGGAGCGAGTTTCCTCTTCACGCCAAATCGGTGCATGCCTTTCATCAGAGACACACAGAGGTAAACGTGTTCTCCGACGTCGAAGTGCAACGACCTACGCCTCTTATCAGCGTAACTATTCTGTCGGGATTGGGCGGCTTTCAAGTTTGCTTGAATCATCCGAACTCGCTCTTCGGCGTTGTTCACCAGATCAATCCCGAACGTAACCCTTTCACCGGATTCACACCAATTTAACGGGGTGCGGCATTTGCGACCATAGAGAGCCTCATAGGGTGCCATCTTGATACTCGCTTGGTAGCTGTTGTTATACGAGAATTCCTCCAACGGTAGATGATCATCACAATTGTTACCTTGGTGGATGGCACACGCTCTCAGCATGTCTTCTAACACTTAATTCACCCTCTCAGTTTGCCCATCTGTCTGAGGGTGATATGCGGAGCTTCTAATCAGCTTGGTACCCGAAGAAGCGTGCAACTTTTCCCAGAAATGAGCCACGAACAGTGCACCTCGATATGAGATTATTGTCTTGGGTACTCCGTGCAAGCATAAGATTTTTGCAATGTACAACTACGCATACTTGCTAGAATGGTAATTTGTATGCACGGGAATGAAGTGAGATGACTTGGTTAACCGATCGACGATTACCCAAATGGAATCATGCTTGTGAAAAGTCATGGGTAATCCCACAAAAAATCCATGCTCACATCTTCCCATTTCCATGCTGGAATTTTCAGGGTTTGCAACAGCCCTGATTTCCTCATATGATCAGCCTTCACTCGTCTACACGTATCACATTCGGATACGTACTTTGCAATTCCCCGCTTCATACGTGTCCACCAAAATTTACTCTTCAAATTTTGTTACATTTTGTTGCTGCCCGGATGAATAGAAAACTTAGACAAGTGAGCTTCATCTAGGATCTTCTTTCTCAGCTCCATATTCCGAGGTACGATTATGCGGTCATTGAACCATAGTGCCCCCTCTTCGTCCTTCCGGAAACATTTTATATCACCGCTATCTATCCGTTTCCAGAGATGCGCCATGCCCTTCTCAATTTTCGGAGCTGCAATAATATCCTCCCTAATGGTAGGGATGAGAGCAAGGTTGTAGAGTGATCCATATGGAACCAAGTGTAAACTCGGTTCTTCCTCTTCCCTTGGTGTAATAGTGAGGTTATGGACTCGTGATTTCCGACTCAGCGTGTCGGCAACAATATTTGCCTAGCCGGGGTGGTAATGGATCTCAATCTCATAGTCTTTGATTAATTCTAACCACCTCCTTTGTCTCATATTCAGCTCCTTCTGGGTGAAGATGTATTTTAGGCTCTTGTGGTTGGTGTAGAGATGCACCAACTTTCCAAGAAGATAGTGTCTCCACATTTTCAGCGCCAAAACCACAGTAGCGAGCTCAAGATCATGAGTCGGATAATGCTGCTCATGGTTTCGAAGTTGGCGTGAGCCATACTGTAAGGGCCTCAGTTTTCAACACATAGTTGAAGTGTTCATCACCATACACACACACACCTCATTTGAGGAAAGATGATGAACACAAATGAAGAGCAAGTAACCACCATCAACATGCTCATTAGAGAACAAACTCACATGTTGCGAAAGTGGTATTTCCCACATGTGATATAGGTGGGCTGGACATATGAAAACTCCTACACATTGCAAGGATATCCATGCCAAGTTTCACCCAAATTCAAAACCTTTTTGAGGTCATTTTGGGTATGGCTATAAAGAGGGCAGTTTGAAACCATATTCAAATTCAAACTGTTTTTACCCCATGAATTTAAAAGTGGGAGGCATATTCTTATTCAGCACATTTTGGTGAGCTCACAAACCAATTTTTACTCCATTTGTAGTTGATCTTGACATGAGCTAAGTGTGACAAATTCAAACTTTATTTGAATTCAAAACTGAACTTGTGCTGAAATTCATTCAAACCAAAACCAATTTGAATTCTACTCAATTCAAATGGCTCATGGGTGAATAATTTGAATACCCAGGGTTATTTTGGGACTCACTGTTTACAACAGTGATTAGGAGTGAATTTCAGAGGTTAAAACCCTGGGCGGGTCCCACATGTCAGCCACAGAGAAGAATCAACCGACTGAGACTTTTCTCACTCGGGTCGCCGAGCCGCCGCTGCGATCGCCACCGAGCGGAGCCACCGCGCCAGCAGCTTCTTGGCCACGCGCGGGCGTGAGGCGGTTCAGAGCCTTCTTAAGGCGTCTTCCCCCTCCTCGGCCGAAGCCTCGCCCGTTTCTTCCCCCGCAAGAACTAAGCGCCGGCAAACTCCATCCGCAGCTCGGAATCGATCGGAGAGCGCCGATCACAGCCTTCCCATCCCCTCTCGAGCTACGGCAAGATACTAGGAACTCTTCTCCTTCCTCCCCGTTGCAAAAACCCAGCTGAAACCGATTGATCTCGGCTATGCCGAAAAATCAATTCGGTGACTTAAAACCGCCGCACCTCGGGCTCCCGTGCACAGCCAAACCGGGGCGTTGTCACGCCAGAGCCAAGGCACCCTTGGACACGCTGGTGACCGGTGCTGCTCACCCCCCCCCCCCCCCCGAGCCACAGCCCGAGTGGTTGCTCACCAGCGTCGAATTTCCAGTTTTCCCCTTTCTGTGTGCAGAACGACCTTCGGGTGCGATTCCGTTGAATTCGTACTCTAGACAGGATTAGAGGGCCTTAATCTGCTCTCACACAAACTAGACACGGTAACGCACAAGTTGCCTTCACAACCTTTGGCCGGAGAACCTCTGCAACTGGCGTATTTTGAAGTTTATCAACGGCGGAACAAATGGGAGGCGTCGGGCGCACGGTGAGGACCTACTTCGGGTCTTCCCCGAGCTGCCTCAAGCTCATGTCGACCTTCCCTGAGGTCCACTGATGCTTCCCGGCCGGTTGCTCGAGTAGTTGAGGTACTAGGGAAGTCAGCTGACATGGCCGAAGTCCTTCCGAGGCGGCGGCTCGTCGCCGACCATGTACCGGCCTTTGTCATGACGAGCTGACCCCAGAATCCTGTTCTCCGAGTGAAAGTAGGCAGGGGCGGCCAAGATCGTGAAGTTTGGAGCTCCACAGAAGCTGCCGGCGAGCTCTCCGGCGAGGTCCCTCGGCGGCGGAGCGCGGGCGGCGAGAGGTTGAAGAAGGGGGTGGACCCCAGCTGTCAGCGACTGATAATTTAAAACAGGATCGGGCTGCGGCCGGGATCGGCAGTGCTGGCGCGCAAATACCCTGTGGGCCTCAATGTGCTGGACGCCTCCGCGCTCAACACGTGTCCCTGCGGGCCCCTGCAGATTTAAACTTTTTCCCCGATTTTCAGATTTCTTCCAAACTTCAAATCCTCAAAACATTGGCTAGGAAGCTCCAAATCGAGTGAACCAAATTTTGTTGGATTCATCTCTCTGAGCACTTTCCAGCAAATCAAGTTTCACTTCATGAAAACCCTTATTTCTCCTGAATTAATTCCTCAAATTTAAACTGTTAGGAATTTTAACTGGAGAATCCTTTGGAGGAAAATCCTGAAATTTTGCTGGGATGTTCACCAAAATATCCCTGAACTACCATAAAAATTTCAGACCAATTTGAGCTCATTTGATCCACCTAATGGTGTGATTAGTGGAACTGTTCCAGAGAAAATAGAAAATGTTCAGAAACATTTTCAGAATTTTCTCTGAAATTGTTTAGCTCATATATGTAAATTAATACATATGTTTCTTCCATCATGTAGTCGCTAAGGTCGAGGAGGAACCCGAAGTCCTAGACTTCGTTACTCCAGATGAACAGCTAGCCTACGACCAAGAGCAGCAAGGCAAGCTCCGGTTTGCATTAACCTTTTTACAAATTTTTATTGTTTTGAGCACATACTTGAATACTATTGTTCCTTGCATTAGAGTCTTGTTTGGAAACCCAAGTGCATAGCCAAGAAAACCATGGGTTGGGTTTAGGATTGCAAAACTCCGTTAGCTATTGCGAAGCTAAGTTAGTGTAGGATTCGGAACAAGTCGAGTAGTTGGAACTACTCGCGAGCATAGGCTAGAGGCACTCGACTCGGGTAGAGATAGCACATGATACACATGGCAAGAAAAATGAGACCGAGCGGAGAGTAAGGGCAGCAGGACTTTGGGGCCTGTGTTCTATAGCTCCGCTCGTGTCGATTGAGGACCGAGCCGTGTGCGGGCCTGTTGAACAAGCTAGAACAGTACCGAAGACCTACCGGCTATATGGGAACCGGGAAACCGATGTAACTCGGGTAGCTGGGTATTGAGGCATTGCCCGTCATTCAGAGGGTACGTTGAGAGCTCGAGGAGTAAATCGGCTGGCGGCACTGAGATGCGCGTGCAGAGACCTCTTGCTCGGGGCGATGGGACCGGTTCAATATTTGGCTGACGGGTGAAAGGTGGTTGCGTACGGCGTCCGTGATGGTTGTTGTAGGCAACATCGAGTACGGGCGTATGTGACGGGTTGTTCGGGTAACCCTGCAGGTGTAAATCGATTATAATGGTCGTCCCTCGCGGTCAGTGACTACCACTTGTTCACTGTACCGTGACGTAGAAAGAACAGGCTAGTTACATGTTAAAATGTTGCTGATTGAAAGATGGACTTGATTGTTAATGAGTTGCTGTAGTTTAGAGCTAATTAAAGTTTCTTTCAACTTTGGGCAAAGTACATGAGAGAAATGCGTTTCTTGTTTGATTGCGGCTCTCTCATGTGCCTTAGCGTAAGGTTCTTCACCACCTGCTGCTAAAACCTGAAAGTAAGGTTCCACTAATTAGGCGAGTCCTTTGCAAATGATTTTATCTCATGTACCCATCACCCCTCATGTAGAAGTTCCATGTTTAGGAGAGACGGGTCAGACTTGCTGAGCCTTCGTGCTCACTGCTTGTATTTGAAGCTTTTGCAGGGTTCTATGAGGAAGGGACTCCCGAAGAAGAGACGGAACCCCAGGAGGGGAACCCCGTCGAGTGGGAGTCATGCACGCCGCAGAGTTAGTGTGCGTGTGTCCTAGCAAAGACACGTTCAAGGGCTGAACATGGACTTGATGCGTAGTCTACGCCCATGAGTGTAGACTGGACTTATTTTGATGTAAACATGTTCATAAACTTGTTTATGTAATAAAATTTTGCTTCCGCTTTGTACCTTTGACGTGTGTTATCCGGTGCTGTGCAACGCAGCACCCCTCAGCGTGATCCTGGCTCGACAAGACCGTGGGGTCGTGTCAGCGTTGGTATCAGAGCTCGCTTGAGGTTTAACGCACTACAAAGGTCATCTTTTTCAAAAATACAGTGAGGAACGAGTTAGTAGCCCGTATAAGGATGTTATTAGCATATAGAAAGTGGCATACTAACCTATTTGTTTATGTCGGAAAATCGTGTATCTCGGGACGTGTATGTCTTGGGGGGTGCACGTAAGCGCTGTCCACCAGTGCGCACAAGTTGAAGGGTGGAGCCCCACGGGTGGCAGGTAACCCGACCCGCTTTGATATCCTCTACGACTCTTCATGTCGTTTGGGGTATTCGAGCAACATCTATCCCTGGCGTGCGTGGTGCAACTTGGGAGACCCCGTCACGTGGTCTGAAACATGAACACATAACTCAAGGCGTGTTTGGCTTGAGAACATCCGGGCGAGTGATGACGGCCGGTTGTACTAACTGTATGGACTCCGGGCTCGGTGTGCAGCCGAGTCTGACGATTGCTTGAGTTTCTGCTGGTAGCCTGACCACGAAATGGTAGACGTGTAGCATTCGTGTGCGAGTGTCGTTTAGTGCCACTGAATTAACGAAGCCGCTATAGGTTTTTTTTCTTTGTGAGGACGTAGTACCGACATAATCTGGTGATGCATCGACGTCACACCCCATTAAATGAACAACTTCATTTAAAACTTGAAGGTTTTGATTCAAAGTAGTAAAACCTAATGTAACTCCTTCCCTTGAACAGGATATTCAAAGTTAACAAGTTTTCAACTTATAGGTGGTTAAGGACAGAGGGCTCTGTGTTCAGCTGAATCAAGGCTGAAGTTAATCAGATATTAGAAGTTGAGTTCTTTCGAGGTTGGGGTCATATGATAAATTTCTGGAAATCTTTGGAAAAGCTTTACATCTTTTCTGTCGAGGTTCGGGTACAACCAGATGCCGCAGTACTTCGCCAAGGAAGAAGGCGAAGAGGGGAACAAGACGTGGACAATCCATGTCGAGGTCCCTGCAGGACCTACGCCACCCGGTTGGGTGCCGTTCACCGTCACGGTGAGAGGTAGACAACCGGAAGGTATGTGGCAAGTGGCAGCCCGTGACACCATGTCACCTTTTTGCCAACTACACGTGCAGGCTATGGAGGGCACTCCATACGCGCTCGTCCCGGTGGAGGGACGGGCTCAGCATGTGTGGGAAGAGAGGTACCTGGAGGCAACGGACCCGAGTTGCCCAAGGTACAACCCCGCGGAGGCAAATCTCAGCCTCCAGATGAGGGCGGGAAACACCGTGATGGACAGCCAAGCTGTTCATACGGAGCATCTCGCCACAAAGCTCAAGGAGAGCACAAGCCATGGAGACCATTTCGAGAGTTCTCACAGCGCACTCCGCAATGTGCTCCTTCTGACGATCAAGCGACTGAATGAACAACACAATCAGTTGCATCGTCTGAAGAAGGCAAAGAAGAAGAGTCGTGTCAACATCGCGGCGTTGCAAGAACTGGTACAGAATCTGACCCAGCAGAACGAGGAACTTACTCAAGAGCGGGACGACGCTATTGAGGAAGGGCAAGGCTGGGAAGAAGATTACAACCAGGCTATGGACGAGGTGCATGCTTTGCAGGACCTCGTACCTCCGGTATTGGGCATACCGGTGGTCTTGGGTCTTCCAGCAATGGGAGAACCCGAGATGGGAGAAGAGGTGGTTGATCCGGAGCCACCAGCAGATGTACCGGAGGAGGACGATCCGCAGGAGGTCGAGTTCTACTCCAAGTAGGGGGTTACAGTTGCCATGTAGGGCAGCTAGGGTGGTGTAGCCCAAATTTTGTAATCAGTGACATGTCGTGTAGACAGTAGAGTATGTATAGGTAGTGACGACATGAGCACGATTTCTCGGAGACCCGAGAATAATGTATCTTGTATAAAGTTTATGCTTTATCAATATATGTGAATGTTGTGCAAATTATTCATGTGTCACTTCAATACCGACTGTTACATATGGAATTTTAAGTAAGACATGTGCTAATCGCTGCTGTGTTGAATTTCAGAATGACGCGTACTCGTGCCAACCCTGATGTTGGGGGTACTAGCCAAGGGGGAGAGACCTCCCAACAGCCTCCCGAGGACTCCTCGGGACAGCAGCAGCAACAGCAGCAACAGCAACAGCAAGCACCGCCACCGCCACTGCCAACGGTTACATTGGCCGACATCGTCGCGGCAATGTCGGGTTCACATCAGCAGCACACGGAGTTGCTGCAAACGCTTATCGCTAATACGTCTCGCCCAGAGAGACGTCAAGATCGTGAGGAGCGTCAACAGATCTCCTACTCCGACTTCCTGGCGACTCATCCCCCTGTATTCTCAAGGGCAGATGAACCACTTGACGCGGACAACTGGCTCCGTTCCATAGAGATGAAGTTTGGGCTGCTCCAGATAAGTGAGCAGCGCAAGACTCAGTTCGCGGTCCAGCAGCTCCAAGGGTCCGCAAGCGCGTGGTGGGCCAACTTCTGTGCTTCACAGCCCACCGACCGAGTGATGACCTGGGCGGAGTTCCGGACGGCCTTCAGGGCCTATCATATACCGCCAGGTTTGATGAAGAGGAAGACGCAGCAGTTCTTACACCTGCAACAAGGGAGCCGGAACGCGCTGGAATACTCCAGGGCATTCAACGATCTCGCGCTTTACGCGTCATATCACGCAGATACTGATGAAAAGCGGCGGGACCACTTTTACCAGGGGCTTAAACCGCTCCTGAAGGACAAGTTGGCGATGTTCAATCGCGGCAGCCTCAACGACATCATTGATGCTGCGATTGTTCAGGAGGACTCCGGCAAGGAGTTGGCGGCGGCAGAACAAAAGCGAAGCGCGCCGCAGAGCAGCGGAGAAGGAGGCGGTCCTTCTGAGAAGTTTCGGATGGTGAATCGCCCACCATCAAGTCCATGCTGGCAGCCACCCCAGAGGTCGATGCCGTTCCGCAGTCGGCCGTACTCTTCACCGGCATTCAGGCCGGCACTGCCAGTACCACCTCCGCAACAACAGCAGCAGCGGGCGATGCCTCGTGCGTATGCACCTCAGCAGCGCATGCCGGGCTTTCGTCACCCGAGCACTACACCAGCAGCAGCCACATGTTACAAGTGTGGTCGTCCAGGACACTTCGCGAGCAGTTGCCCGGAGAGGCAAGGCGGCGGAGTGGCACCGCGGTTTCCGGGGAGGAATCAACCCCGGAACCCCACTAATGCACGGCGGGCAAACCCTAGGCCCGGCACCGTCCACCAACTTGCCATAGAGGACGTGCCGGAGGGCGAGCCAATCCTTGCGGGTATGTTCCAACTCCACCAGCATCCCGCTATAGTACTGTTTGATTCAGGCGCCACGCATAATTTTATTAGCCAAGCTTTCATTGCTAAACACAGCTTGCCCATACTACCTACCGATAGTCCCTATTTAATTTGTTCACCGGGTGGGAAGATTTCAGCAAGCGTAATGGTTTCCAAGGCGCCATTATGCTTAGCGGGTAGAGTGTACCCCACGTCTCTCATTATATTAGAGAGACAGAAGGTCGATGTCATCCTAGGGATGTCGTGGTTAACCCGCCACGGCGCTGTTTTAGACACCATCCTTCGAGTCGTGCACTTACACTCAGAAGTGCACGGGTCTCACTCATTATTTCTGGACAGTCCAGAGATAAAACTTCCAAGTGTCTATCAAGCCACAACCATCAGTTTGGAAGATATTCCAGTGGTCCGAGAGTTCCCTGATGTATTCCTGGACGATTTACCAGGGATGCCGCCCGATAGAGAGGTGGAGTTCAAGATTGAACTTGCACCCGGAACCATGCCAATATCCCGAAGGCCGTACAAGATGGCGCCCAAGGAGTTGTCTGAAGTGAAGACTCAGCTCACAGACCTGCTGGAAAAGGGTTTTATTAGGCCAAGCTCCTCGCCATGGGGCTGCTCGGCATTATTTGTCAAGAAGAAGGATGAGACGTTACGGCTTTGCGTGGACTATCGTCCATTAAATGCCGTAACCATCAAGAGCAAGTACCCGTTGCCACGGATCGACATGTTGTTTGATCAGTTGGTCGAAGCAAAGATCTTTTCCAAAATGGACTTAAGATCCGAGTACCATCAGATTAAAATAAGGGCTGAGGACATTCCAAAGACGGCTTTCTCGACGAGGTACGGACTTTATGAGTACCTGGTCATGTCCTTCGGCCTCACCAATGCTCCAGCTCACTTCATGTACTTAATGAACTCGGTATTCATGCCAGAGCTGGACAAGTTTGTCGTGGTCTTCATCGACGACATACTGGTATATTCCAAGTCGGAGGAAGATCACAAGAAGCATCTGCATATAGTCTTGCAACGGCTGCGGGATCACAAGCTATACGCGAAATTCAGCAAATGCGAGTTCTGGATATCGCAAGTGCCTTTCCTCGGGCATATCATCTCAGCGGAGGGTATCGCTGTAGACCCGAGCAAGATCACTCAAGTGCTGAATTGGAAATCCCCGAGAACTGTTCACGAGGTACGGAGTTTCCTCGGACTCGCGGGATATTATCGGAGGTTCATTCCGAACTTCTCGAAGATTGCCAAGCCAATGACAGAGCTACTGAAGAAGGCTACCAAATATGTTTGGAGTCCAGCGTGTGAAGCAGCATTCAAGGCTTTAGTCAAGCACCTGACATCAGCACCGGTTTTGGCCCAGCCAGACACAACAAAACCGTTTGATGTGTACTGCGATGCATCCGTCATTGGGCTCGGATGTGTGCTGATGCAGGACCGAAGAGTGGTCGCGTATGAATCACGGCAGCTTAGAAACCATGAGCAAAATTATCCAACCCACGACTTGGAGGTCGCTGCCGTGGTACTTGCACTGAAGATGTGGAGGCACTACCTACTCGGTAACCTCGTACATTTATATACCGACCACAAAAGCCTCAAGTACATATTCACTCAAAAGGAGCTGAACATGAGGCAACGCAGATGGTTAGAACTGATAAAGGATTACGAAATAGAGATCCATTATCATCCGGGCAAGGCAAACGTAGTGGCAGATGCGCTGAGCCGCAAGTCACACGTCAACAATCTGACCATCACCCCGTTGGAAGAGAGCGAACCACCACTACATGTGATTCCACACGGAGCTCTCTACAACCTAGCTTTGATCCCCACCATCCGTGAAGAGATAGCGGCAGCCCAGAAGAATGACAAGGGCATGTCGCATTTGCGGAGACATGTAGACAGTGGGGAGCTGAAATGTTTCCGGAAGGACGGATACGGCGTTCTATGGTTCAAGGACCGGATCGTCGTACCCCGTAACCCGGAATTGCGGAAGGATATCTTTGATGAGGATCACTTGTCAAAGTTTTCTATTCACCCCGGCAGCGACAAAATATATCAAGAACTCAGAAGCATGTTTTGGTGGACACGGATGAAGCGGGAGACTGCAAAATACGTGCCCGAGTGTGATACATGTCGAAGGGTGAAGGCAGACCATATGTGGAAACCGGGACTGCTGCAACCACTGGGCATTCCTGCCTGGAAGTGGGAGGACGTGAGCATGGACTTCATCATCGGTTTACCCACCACCTTGCAGAAACATGATTCTGTGTGGATGATCGTCGATCGGCTCACCAAAGTTGCCCATTTCATCCCGGTCAACACGAACTACAACGCCAAGAAGTACGGTGAACTGTACATCTCACGGATCCTATGCTTGTACGGTGTACCCCGTACCATCATATCGGATCGGGGCACTTTATTTGTGTTCCGATTTTGGGAGCAGTTGCACGCTGCCTTGGGGACGAAGTTGATCCGTAGTTCAGCATACCACCCGCAGACGGATGGGCAAACCGAGCGGGTAAATCAGATCTTAGAAGACATGCTACGAGCTTGCGCTATCAACCACGGCAAGAATTGGGATGATCACTTGTCGTTAGTCGAGTTCTCGTACAACAATGGGTACCAAGCCAGTACAAAGATGGCGCCCTACGAGGCGCTATACGGTAGGAAATGCCGCACACCATTGAACTGGTGTGAGTCTGGCGAAAGGGTTACCTTCGGGATTGACCTTGTCAACAACGCGGAAGAAAAGGTTCGACTGATTCAAGCGAACCTAAAAGCCGCTCAATCCCGACAGAAACAGTATGCGGACCGGAGAAGGCGCCCATTACAATTCAAAGTTGGAGATCACGTATATCTACGCGTGTCTCCAATGAAGGGCGTAAACAGATTTGGGGTGAGAGGAAAGTTGGCACCCCGATTCATCGGTCCATTCCAGATTACCAAAAGATGTGGATCAGTGGCATACCGGCTGAAATTACCAGAAGCACTTTCTGGTGTGCACGACGTCTTTCACATTTCCCAGCTGAGGAAGTGTCTCAAGCTATCGACTACCGTTCAGCTGGAAGATATTGAAGAACTGCAACCGGATCTCACCTATCGGGAGGAACCGGTGCAGATTATTGATGAAAAGGCCCGAACCACACGCAACCGTACGTTGTGGTTCTACAAGGTTCTATGGAGTAATCACTCCATGGACGAAGCGACATGGGAGAGCGAAGAATTCCTTCGCACTAACTACCCCGACTTTTTCACGTCGCATATCCGGTATTTTTCCACCGTCCTCTCTCTCATTTTCACCTTATAATCTCGGGACGAGATTCTTTTAAGGGGGGAGGAATGTAAGGGCCTCAGTTTTCAACACATAGTTGAAGTGTTCATCACCATACACACACACCTCATTTGAGGAAAGATGATGAACACAAATGAAGAGCAAGTAACCACCATCAACATGCTCATTAGAGAACAAACTCACATATTGCGAAAGTGGTATTTCCCACATGTGATATAGGTGGGCTGGACATATGAAAACTCCTACACATTGCCAAGGATATCCATGCCAAGTTTGACCCAAATTCAAAACCTTTTTGAGGTCATTTTGGGTATAGCTAGAAAGAGGGCAGTTTGAAACCATATTCAAATTCAAACTGTTTTTACCCCATGAATTTAAAAGTGGGAGGCATATTCTTATTCAGCACATTTTTGTGAGCTCACACACCAATTTTCACTCCATTTGGAGTTGATCTTGACATGAGCTAAGTGGGACAAATTCAAACTTTATTTGAATTCAAAACTGAACTTGTGCTGAAATTCATTCAAACCAAACCCAATTTGAATTCTACTCAATTCAAATGGCTCATGGGTGAATCATTTGAATACCCAGGGTTTTTTTGGGACTCACTGTTTACAACAGTGATTAGGAGTGAATTTCAGAGGTTAAAACCCCGGGTGGGTCCCACATGTCAGCCACAGAGAAGAATCAACCGACTGAGACTTTTCTCACTCGGGTCGCCGAGCCGCCGCTGCGATCGCCACCGAGGGGAGCCGCCGCGCCAGCAGCTGCTTGGCCACGCGCGGGCGTGAGGCGGTTCAGAGCCTTCTTAAGGCGTCTTCCCCCCTCCTCGGCCGAAGCCTCGCCCGTTTCTTCCCCCGCAAGAACTCAGCGCCGGCAAACTCCATCCGCAGCTCGGAATCGATCGGAGAGCGCCGATCACAGCCTTCCCGTCCCCTCTCGAGCTACGGCAATGTACTAGGAACTCTTCTCCTTCCTCCCCGTTGCACAAACTCAGCTGAAACCGATTGATCTCGGCTATGCCGAAAAATCAATTCGGTGACTTAAAACCGCCGCACCTCGGGCTCCCGTGCACAGCCCAACCGGGGCGTTGTCACGCCCGAGCCAAGGCACCCTTGGACGCGCTGGTGACCGGTGCTTCTCACCCCCGAGCCACAGCCCGAGTGGTTGCTCACCAGCGGCGAATTTCCAGTTTTCCCCTTTCTGTGTGCAGAACGACCTTCGGGTGCGATTCCGTTGAATTGTACTCTAGACAGGATTAGAGGGCCTTAATCCGCTCTCACACAAACTAGACACGGTATCGTACAAGTTGCCTTCACAACCTTTAGCCGGAGAACCTCTGCAACCGGCGTATTTCGAAGTTTATCAACGGCGGAACAAACGGGAGGCGTTGGGCGCACGGTGAGGACCTACTTCGAGTCTTCCCCGAGCTGTCTCAAGCTCATGTCGACCTTCCCTGAGGTCCACTGATGCTTCCCGACCGGTTGCTCGAGTAGTTGAGGTACTAGGGAAGTCAGCTGACATGGCCGAAGTCCTTCCGAGGCGGCGGCTCGTCGCCGACCATGTACCGGCCTTTGTCATGACGAGCTGACCCCAGAATCCTGTTCCCCGAGTGAAAGTAGGCAGGGGCGGCCAAGATCGTGAAGTTTGGAGCTCCACAGAAGCTGCCGGCGAGCTCTCCGGCGAGGTCCCTTGGCGGCGCAGCGCGGGTGGCGAGAGGTTGAAGAAGGGGGTGGACCCCAGCTGTCAGCGACCGATAATTTAAATCGGGATCGGGCTGCGGCCGGGATCGGCTGTGCTGGCGCGCAAATACCCTGTGGGCCTCAATGTGCCGGACACCTCCGCGCTCAACACGTGTCCCTGCGGGCCCCGGCAGATTTAAACTTTTTTCCCGATTTTCAGATTTCTTCCAAACTTCAAATCCTCGTAACTTTGGCTAGGAAGCTCCAAATGGAGTGAACCAAATTTTGTTGGATTCAGCTCTCTGAGCACTTTCCAGCAAATCAAGTTTCACTTCATGAAAACCCTTATTTCTCCAGAATTAATTCCTCAAAGTTTAAACTGTTAGGAATTTTAACTGGAGAATCGTTTGGAGGAAAATCCTGAAATATTGCTGGGATGTTCACCAAAATATCCCTGAACTACCATACAAATTTCAGACCCATTTGAGCTCATTTGATCCACCTAATGGTGTGATTAGTGGAACTGTTCCAGAGAAAATAGAAAATGTTCAGAAACATTTTCAGAATTTTCTCTGAAATGGTTTAGCTCATATCTTTAGCTAGGAACCTTCAAATTAAGTGAGACCAACTCCATTAGAACCCTCTGAAAATCTAGTTTTCAGAAAGTCATAGTTTGTTTCAAGAAAATCTTTAGAACACCCTAAAAGCCTTCAAGTAAGGTCAAGTGCATAATTAATTGTGGAGGGCTCAAATGAGCTTTACTGAAACTAAGACTTGACCAAGTCTCTGTTTAAGTTGTAACCAAACCACAGTAAAAGTTTCACAGTCATAGAGTCTGTCTAGTGGGACTTATAAGCTTCACAAGTTCAAACTTAATATAAATACATGTAAATTAATACATATGTTTCTTCCATCATGTAGTCGCTAAGGTCGAGGAGGAACCCAAAGTCCTAGACTTCGTTACTCCGGAGGAACAGCTAGCCTACGACCAAGAGCAGCAAGGCAAGCTCCGGTTTGCATTAACCTTTTTACAAATTTTTATTGTTTTGAGCACATACTTGAATACTATTGTTCCTTGCATTAGAGTCTTGTTTGGAAACCCAAGTGCATAGCCAAGAAAACCATGGGTTGGGTTTAGGATTGCAAAACTCCGTTAGCTATTGCGACGCTAAGTTAGTGTAGGATTCGGTACAAGTCGAGTAGTTGGAACTACTCGCGAGCATAGGCTAGAGGCACTCGACTCGGGTAGAGATAGCACATGATACACATGGCAAGAAAAATGAGACCGAGCGGAGAGTAAGGGCAGCAGGACTTTGGGGCCTGTGTGCTATAGATCCGCTGGTGTCGATTGAGGACCGATCCGTGTGCGGGCCTGTTGAACAAGCTAGAACAGTACCGAAGACCTACCGTCTATATGGGAACCGGGAAACCGATGTAACTCGGGTAGCTGGGTATTGAGGCATTGCCCGTCGTTCAGAGGGTAGGTTGAGAGCTCGAGGTGTAAATCGGCTGGTGGCACTGAGATGCGCGTGCAGAGACCTCTTGCTCGGGACGATGGGACCGGTTCAATATTTGGCTTACGGGTGAAAGGTGGTTGCGTACGGCGTCCGTGATGGTTGTTGTAGGCAACATCGAGTACGGGCGTACGTGACGGGTTTTTCGGGTAACCCTGCAGGTGTAAATCGATTATAATCGCCGTCCCTCGCGGTCAGTGAGTACCACTTGTTCACTGTACCGTTATGTAGAAAGAACAGGCTAGTTACATGTTAAAATATTGCTGATTAAAAGATGGATTTGATTGTTAATGAGTTGCTGTAGTTTAGAGCTAATTAAAGTTCCTTTCAACTTTGGGCAAAGTACATGAGAGAAATGCGTTTCTTGTTTGATTGCGGCTCTCTCATGTGCCTTAGCGTAAGGTTCTTCACCACCTACTGCTAAAACCTGAAAGTAAGGTTCCACTAATTAGGCGAGTCCTTTGCAAATGATTTTATCTCATGTACCCATCACCCCTCATGTAGAAGTTCCATGTTTAGGAGAGACGGGTCAGACTTGCTGAGCCTTCGTGCTCACTGCTTGTGTTTGAAGCTTTTGCAGGGTTCTATGAGGAAGGGACTCCCGAAGAAGAGACGGAACCCCAGGAGGGGAACCCCATCGATTGGGAGTCGTGCACGCCGCAGAGTTGGTGTGCGTGTGCTAGCAAAGACACGTTCAAGGGCTGAACGTGGACTTGATGCGTGGTCTACGCCCGTGAGTGTAGACTGGACTTATTTTGATGTAAACATGTTCATAAACTTGTTTATGTAATAAAATTTCGCTTCCGCTTTGTACCTTTGACATGTGTTATCCGGTGCTGTGCAACACAGCACCCCTCAGCGTGATCCTGGCTCGACAAGACCGTGGGGTCGTGTCACATACGCGACCACCCGTCCTGCTTGCATCAATACGCAGCCAAGCCCGATACTGGACGCATCACAATATACGTCAAAAGGCTTGGTCGTTTCCGGTTGAGCTAAGACCGGGGCTGTTGTGAGATGCTTCACCAATGCTTGGAATGATCCTTCACATGCTGAGTTCCCAAACATATTTCGTCCCCTTCTTCAATAATTCAGTCATCGGCTTAGCAAGCTTGGAGAAGCTCGGGATGAACCTCCGGTAATATCCCACTAAACCGAGGAAGCTTCTGACTTCATGGACAGAAGTAGGGGCTTTCCAGTTCAGCACCTGTTCGATTTTGCTTGGGTCAACCGCAATGCCTTCCTCTGAGACGATATGTCCCAAAACTCGCATTTGCTGAACTTTGCATAAAGCTTATGGTCTCGCAATCGTTGAAGGACGATACACAGGTGTTCGACGTGTTCGTCTTCTGACTTGGAGTAAACCAAGATGTCATCTATGAACACCACCACGGACTTGTCCAACTCCGGCATAAAACCGAGTTCATGAGGTACATGAAATGTGCCGGAGCGTTGGTAAGACCAAAAGACAAGACGAGATATTCATATAATCCATATCTCATCGAGAATGCCGTCTTTAGAATATCCTCCTCCCGGATCTTTATTTGATGATACCCGGAGCGAAGGTACATCTTTGAAAATACACTTGCACCCACAAGTTGATCGAACAGGATATCAGTGCGGGGTAGTGGATATTTGTTCTTGATGGTGACGGCGTTGAGCGGTCGGTAATCCACACACAACCTCAAAGTTTCATCTTTCTTCTTGACGAACAGCGCCGAGCATCCCCATGGCGAGAAACTCGGTCTAATGAAACCCTTGCTCAACAATTCATTGAGCTGCTCCTTCAACTCCGCCAGCTCATTCGGAGCCATCTTATACGGTCTCCACGATATTGGTGTTGTCCCGGGTGCTAGTTCAATCTGGAACTCCACATCCCGTTTAGGTGCCATGCCCGGAAACACATAGGGGTATTCTCAGACCACGGGGATGTCATCCAACTTGGGAGCTTCAGTATTATAGGCTGCTGAAACTTTCGGGACAGGACTGTCTAATAAGATTGAATGTAGACGGTGGAATGGAGAATTCAAATGAACCGTCCATGATATTGTTTCTAGGACAGCGCCATGGTACCGTAACCATGACATTCCTAAGATTGCATCAATCTTTTGCCCCGTAAGGAAAATCAGAGTAGTGGGATATATCTTCCCACCTAAGCATAGTGGTGCTTTTGGAATCATCATATTCGCTGAAATCTTCCCTCCCGGTGAGCAAATCATATATGAGTAATCGGTTGGGAAGACTTGCAGTTGATGCTTAGCCACATATGATGCACTTATGAAACTGTAGGTTGCACCCGAATCAAATAAGATGATGATTGCGCGATCGTTGAGAGTGAACGTACCCGCCAGCACGTTCTCTCCTTCCAGGGCGTCCTCATTGTCGAGGTAACAAATGCCCCCGGGTCGCTGACCTCCCTTATTAGCCGGTGGTCGGCCTCGAGCACCGCCCTGATATTGGGCTTGCCCGCTGCTTTGCTTCCCCTGTGGGCAGTCCTTCGAGAAATAACCGGCCTGGCCACGCATAGCATGTGTAGCGAGGCGGTCCTCCGCTGACTGGTGGATGGAATCCTGGGACGCGTTGTGGCTGTGGAAACGCCCGGGGTACCATATGCTGCTGTTGCGGTCGCGGTGGTGGTGACACGACCCCAATGGTCCTGTCGAGCCAGGATCATGCTGAGGGGTGCTGCGTTGCACAGCACCGTATAACACACGTCAAAGGTACAAAGCGGAAGCAGAAGTTTATTACATAAACAGGTTTATGAACATGTTTACATCGAAATAAGTTTAGTCTACACTCGCGGGCGTAGACTACGCATCAAGTCACGTTCAGCCCTCGAACGTGTCCTTGCTAGCACACACGCACACTAACTCTGCGGCGTGCACGACTCCCACTCGACGGGGTTCCCCTCCTGGGGTTCCGTCTCCTCTTCGGGAGTCCCTTCCTCATAGAACCCTGCAAAAGCTTCAAACACAAGCAGTGAGCACGAAGGCTCAGCAAGTCTGACCCGTCTCACCTAAACATGGAACTTCTACATGAGGGTAATGGGTTACATGAGGTAAAAATCAGTTGCAAGGACTCGCCTAATTAGTAGAACCTTACTTTCAAGTTTTAGCAGCAGGTTGTGGAGAACCTTACGCTAAGGCACACGAGAGAGCCGCAATCAAACAAGAAACGCATTTCTCTCATGTACTTTGCCCAAAGTTGAAAAGAACTTTAGTTAGCTCTAAGCTACAGCATATCATTAACAATCAATGTCCAGCTTTCAATCAGCAACATTTTAACATGTAACTAGCCTGTTCTTTCTACATCACGGTACAGTGAACAAGTGGTACTCACTGACCGCGAGGGACGGCGATTATAATCGATTTACACCTGCAGGGTTACCCGAAAAACCCGTCACGTACGCCCGTACTCGATGTTGCCTACAACAACCATCACGGACGTCGTACGCGACTACCTTTCACCCGTTAGCCAAATGTTGAACCGGT
Source organism: Neostapfia colusana (assembly GCA_030760725.1). Taxonomy (NCBI): domain Eukaryota; kingdom Viridiplantae; phylum Streptophyta; class Magnoliopsida; order Poales; family Poaceae; genus Neostapfia; species Neostapfia colusana. Next base: position 6,039,210 of record JASWHV010000012.1, on the reverse strand, counting down.
CCAATCGTCCCGAGCAAGAGGTCTCTGCACGCGCATCTCAGTGTCGCCAGCCGATTTACACCTCGAGCTCTCAACCTACCCTCTGAACGACCAGCTATGCCTCAACACCCAGATACCCGAGTTACATCAGTTTCCCGGTTCCCATATAGCCGGTAGGTCTTCGGTACTGTTCTAGCTTGTTCAACTGGCCCGCACACGGCTCGGTCCTCAATCGACACAAGCGGAGCTACAGCACACAGGCCGCAAAGTCCTGCTGCCCTTACTCTCCGCTTGGTCTCATTTTCTTGCCATGTGTTTCATGTGCTATCACTACCCGAGTCGAGTGCCTCTAGCCTATGCTCGCGAGTAGTTCCAACTACTCGACTTGTACCGAATCCTACTCTATCTTAGCAATGCAGTGGCTAACGAGGTTTTCAATCCTAACCCCAACCCATGGTTTCCTTGGCTATGCAGTTGGGTTTCCAATCAAGACTCTAATGCAAAGAATCACAACAACATTCAAAGATGTGCTCAAAACAATAAACATTTGTAAAAAGGTTAATGCAAACCAGAGCTTGCCTTGCTGCTCTTGGTCGTAGGCTAGCTGTTCCTCCGGAGTAACGAAGTCTAGGACTTCGGGTTCCTCCTCGACCTTAGCGACTACATGATATAAGACATACATGTATTAATTTGAATGCATTTATATTAAATTTGAATTTGTGAAGCTTATAACCTTTGCTAGACAGACCTAATGACTGTGAAACTTTTATTGTGGCTTGGTTACAACCTAAACAGAGACTTGGTCAAGTTTTAGTTGCAGCAAAGCTCATTTGAGCCCTCCACAATTAATTATGTCCTTGACCTTAATTGGAACTCTTATGGTGTTCTAGGAATTGTCATGAAACAAACTATGACTTTCTGAAATCTAGATTTTCAGAGGGTTCTAATGGAGTTGGTCTCACTTAATTTGGAAGTTCCTAACTAAAGATATGAGCTAAACAATTTCAGAGAAAATTCTGAAAATGTTTCTGAACATTTTCTATTTTCTCTGGAACAGTTTCACTAATCACACCATTAGGTGGATTAAATGAGCTCAAATGGATCTGAATTTTTTATGATTGTTCAGGGATATTTTGGTGAACATCCAAGCAAAATTTCAGGATTTTCCTCCAAAGGATTCTCCAGTTAAAATTCCTAACAGTTTAAATTTTGAGGGATTAATTCTGGAGAAATAAGGAATTTCATGAAGTGAAACTTGATTTTCTGGAAAGTACTCAGAGAGCTGAATCCAGAAAAATTTTGTTCACTCAATTTGGATCTTTCTAGCCAAAGTTATGAGGATTTGAAGTTTGAAGGAAATCTGAAAATCGGGGAAAAGTTTAAACTCGCGCGTGGGCCCAGGGGACACGCGTCGCACGCCGAGGCGACAGCACACCGCGGCCCACAAGGATTTTGCGCGCCAGCACACCCGATCCCGGCCGCAGCCGGATCCCGATCCAAAATATCTCCCGCTGACAGCTGGGGTCCACCCCCTTCTTCAACCTCGCGACGCCCGCGCCCCTCCGCCGAGGAACCTCGCCGGAGAGCTCGCCGCCGGTTTCTGTACAGCTCCAAACTTCTCGATTCTGGCCGCCCCTGCCTACTTTTACTCGGGGAACAGGATTCTAGGGTCAGCTGCTCATGACAATGGCCGGAGCATGGTCGGCGACGAGCCGCCAGCTCGGAACGACTTCGGCCCTGTCGGCTGACTTCCCTAGCACCTCAACTACTTGGGAAACCGGTCGGGAAGCACCAGTGGACCTCAGAGAAGGTCAACATGAGCTCGAGGCAGCTCGGGGAAGGCCCAAAATAGGTCCTCACCGTGCGCCCGATGCCCCCCGTTCATTCCGTCATTGGTAGACCTCAAATTACGCCGGGTACAGAGGTTCTCCGGCCCAGAGTTGTGAAGGCAACTTGTGCGTTACCGTGTCTAGCTTGTGTGAGAGCGGCTTGAGGCCCTCTAATCCTTTCTAGAGCACGAATTAAACAGAATCGTACCCGAAGGTCGTTCTGCACACAGAAAGGGGAAAAGTGGAAATTCGCCGCCGGTGGGCAACCACTCGAGCTGTGGCTCGGGGATGAGCAGCACCCGTCACCAGCGCGTCCAAGGGTGCCTTGGCTCGGGCGTGACAACGCCCTGGTTGGGCTGTCCACGGGAGCCCGAGGTGCGGCGGTTCCAAGTCCCGAATTTGATCTTTCGGCACAGCTGATATCAATCGGTTTCAACTGAATTCTAGCAACGGGGAGGACGGAGGAAGGTCTCTAGTACCTTGCTGGGGCTCTGGAGTGGACGGAGGGAGCTGCGATCGGCGTTCTCCGATCGATTCCGAGCTGCGGAAATTTCCGGCCGGCGCTGAGTTCTTGCAGGGAAGAACGGCGGTGCCTCGGCCGGGGAGGGGGGCAGGCGCCTTAAGAAGGCTCTGCACCGCCTCACGCCCGCGCGTGGGCAAGCAGCTGCTGGCGCGGCGGCTGCCCTCGGTGGTGATCACCGCTGCGGCTCGGCGACCCGAGTGAAAAAGTCTCAGCCGGTTTGATCTGAGCAGTGGCTGACATGTGGGTCCCACTTCTAGTTTTAACCTCTGAAATTTACTCCTAATCACTGTTGTAAACAGTGAACCCCATACTACCCTTTGCAATTCAAATTATTCATCCATGAGCCATTTGAATTGATCAAAGTTCAAATGAGGTTTGGTTTGAATGAATTTCAGCACAAGTTCAGTTTGAAATTCAAATGAAGTTTGAATTTGTCCCACTTAGCTCATGTCAAGATCAACTCCAAATGGAGTGAAAATTGGTGTGTGGGCTCAGAAAAATGTGCTGAGTAAGAATATGCCTCCCACTTTTAAATTCATGGGATAAAAACAGTTTGAATTTTGAATATGGTTTCAAACTGCCCCCTTCCTAACTATACCCAAAATGACCTCAAAAGGGTTTTGAATTTGGGTGAAACTTGGCATGGACATCCTTAGTAAAGTGTAGGAGTTTTCATATGTCCAGCCCATCTATATCACATGTGTGAAATACCACTTTGGCAATGTGTGAGTTTGTTCTCTAAAAGCATGTTGATAATTGTTACTTGCTCTTCAATTGTGTTCATCCTTCTTCCTCAAATGAGGTGTGTGGTGTGGTGATGAACACTGCAAATGTGTGTCGAAAACTGAGGCCCTTACAGGTGGCATCGGCGGTCGGAATGGGGATGGTTGATAAGGACGACCCCAAACTGTCGAGGTCGTGCCGGTGGATGCCACTGCTGACCGGATAGTGTCCAATACACCATTCGATATTTTTGAGGAGCTCCACCCCTGCTGCTCGGTGGAGCGCTGCGCTTCCTCTTCTCAGCCGCAAATTCCCGCTGAGCATCCTCTTGAAGAATCGCGGCATTGACGAGGTCATTGAAGGTGCCACAATTGCATTGCGCGAGGTGAGTCTTCATCTCGGGATTTAAACCCTCATAGAACTGCTTGCGCTTCCTCTCCTCGGTTGAGATGTAGTCCGACGCATACTGCGCCAGATGGTTGAAAACGCGGGAGTAGTCATGGGCACTCCTCCCGCCTTGCTTCAGTTCCAAGAACTCTTGGAACTTCCTCTTCATCATCGCGGGAGGTATGTGATAGGCGCGAAACGCCTCCCAGAATTCTGCCCGTTCCATGGCGTGGTCAGCAGGTAGTGAGGCAAGATAATTTTCCCACCATGCACCGGCGGCACCGTGAAGCTGCTGCACCGCAAAGAGAGTCTTCTGTTGCTCTGTGCATTGGAGCCGCCCAAACTTGGACTCGATTGTCCGCAGCCAGTTGTCGGCCTCCAGGGATTCTGCCGCTTCGGTGAACACAGGAGGATGCGTACTCATGAAATCCAAGTACGTAGTGATGTGGGGCTCACAAGGCCCCCTTTCTTGACGTGTTCCCGCCTGGGACGTATTCTGCACAATCGTGCGGAGCAGGTCGGTCTGCTCCTCATGAGAGCCAACCAGCGCAGAGATCACATCCGCTAGCATAAGCGGAGGAGGTGGCGGTGGTTGTTGCTGCGGTGTGTTGTCATAAGCAGGTGGCTGGGAGTCATCACCCCCCTGCTGACTTGAGCCCCCGACCTCGTGCGTGGCCCGGGTACAAACCATCTGCAACCATGATGACAATCAAATCAGTCCGATAGCATACTCCATGCAGTCCATAAAATAGGAGTAAAACATAATGACGGTAAACATGCGATACATCTCGTACATGAATAATGTAATAACTTTGCACAAGCTACACCATTACCAGACCAAACACATAATTTTGAAATCCGAATTGATGGACTTCCTTTTTGGAAGATCATCTCAACTAGATTTGGTCACTACGAGATATTAATATCGCTTTATCGTCACGTATACTACCTTTTTATCTCCAATACGACACCAACATGGTCTCTAGTAAAAAGAACTGGAGTAGGTAATATACTCAAATTATTCACCAGTTCAAGATAACAACTCATGAGTATGTCCTATACCATTGGGGTAATAAAATCCCAATAGGTACAATAATCCCTCAAATGAGTTCAACTGTTCATTCCTCTGCCCAGAATGACCAGTTTCTATTTATCCCAAATTTTGACCTGATACTTGGCATTTTCATAACTCAAGTTGAATACAAAAGTTAAAGTTAACTTCAGCATATCTCCGACGAGTATTTATTTGCCCCTAGATCAGCTCTGAGTAAAAAGTTATGATAATTCAATGTTAACAGAATTTCTGGAAGAACTTCAACAGCACCTCCTTTGAAAGATGCTGTTTTCAACTCAAAATTACACTGAATTTCATATTGCAACTGCAAAAACTTTGAATTACAAAGATGTAACACATCTCCTAATCTTTCGAAAAATGTATCCTATGATTATTTTAGATTTCTCTACAGGAAGTTATGCTTGAAAAACAGAACAGTCCAGAGAAAGTTTTGAATCTGTCCTGGTCCTGGACAGTTTACAATCATCTGGAATTTCTACCAGTTTGATGTGTGATTCTGTTCTGAAAGTCTACAACAAAGTTGTAGAACACTTCCTCATCTTTCCATACTATATCCCACACCTCCATTGGCTAAATAACATGTGAGTTATGATCTGTCTGAACCCAGCAATCTTGCTGCCAGAAACAGAGCACTCTGTTTTCCGAGTTCTTTAAGCTGCACTACTAAACCATTGGACTTTCTCTTCAAACCAGAATCCTAAGAATTAAAACTTTGTTATCTTAGTTCCTTTTCAAAATTGTTTTTAATGCAATCAAGATTCCTATATGTCGGTACTACGTTCCTCACTAAATGGAAATTCCTAACCGGATTATACCGGCATATACGACTCAACCGTGACACTAAAACGGTCTCTCGCAAACGTGCTCTGCATGGGATATGTACATGGTTACCACCTGCAGAAGAACACTCAATAATGATTCACTTAAAGGGTTTGTCATTTCAGGCAGGTCCATATTTGAAAGTAAATACATACGCCCGTATTATTGCCATACGACCGTCCTTGAGTGAAGTAACGTCTCAAGGTACATGGCCGGGTTGTACACCATCCGACGGAGGGCTCCACACATTTGCAATTAAGCACACCGGTGTACCAGCGTTCTCGTATGCCCCATAGAACATAAAAGTCCTAGAGTACATACTTCGTGTTACAAACCACACGATGGGGTCTCCTCCTCTTGCCCCTGGGTTTGCGCACTGGAGGCTAGTGTCGTTCATATGTCTCTAAAACATGAAGAGTCTTAGAGAACATATTCACTTTTAGTCCGTTTTCGAACGGAACATCTCATGCCACATTCCTCGCATGAGTGAGCTAACCGAAATTGATCTGCTTTCGGTAGCATTCCTTACCATGTTTACCTGAGCGTAGGTGTGTCATTACGTAATCCAAATTCAGAATATAACACGTAAGTTAGTCATGCCACTTTAAGTAACTATACTAATATAGTCCTTATTTGGGCATACTAGTGATTCCTCACGGTAATCCTAAGTTTTCCTGTAATACTGTCCTTATTTAGTGTGCTATCCCCTAAGCAGCTCTAATACCAGCCTATGACGGACCGAAATCTGTACATTCCAAGATCACAGAGGGTGGTGCCGCACAATGCGACACCCGACAGCACACACAATAAGGAAACATAGTATTACATTAAAACATGCTGAATTTGTACAAAAGTAGTACAACCTTTAGTTTATAACTCCTGTACAGAGTCTACTTCAGCGGAAAGTATTTGTACAACTCACGCCAAGACTTAACTAGCAAAAGTTGGTTGTCTGGCCCTATGGACAACCCACACTAGCTCCACTCAGCATCACCGCGGCGTGTACGGCTCGCACACAGCCGTAGTCGCTGACGGAGGGTAGCCCTTGCCGGTGGACTCGTACTCCGAGTCCGTGGGGTACTCCTCACCTGCAAACACTCATAGCAGCAACCGTCAGCATGATGGCTCAGCAAGTCTTAACTAACTCTCCTACACAAGAAACTCTACATGCAAGTCATAACAAAGGTAGGATGATAGTTTGCAGCAAAGGACACGCCTACAAGTTCATCCTTAATTCATATTTTAGCCGCAAGTTAACGGTTCAGAAATCTGAAATTTAGTGAGCAATATTTGGTGGCACACAGGTAACAATACAAGTTATTCATATCAGCAGTATTGTGTCACAACATTCCATATTTTTACCTATGTCATGACAGAGTGAACAAGCGGTGCTCAAAACCGCGAGGGATGGCGAATCGACTCGTTATACACCTGAAGGGATACCCGAATAGCACATCTTGTACGCCCACCCTCGGAGCAGCAATGGCACACTCAGCTGATGTTGTATGGGACAATCTTTCACCCAACAGCCCAAACGTCGAACCGGTCGCACCGAAACGAGCAGGAGTTCCCTACACGGAGCATCTCTCTATGCCCGTTAGCATATTTCCACCTTGCTGCCCTCAAAGTACACCTATAAATCGGTGTGCTATGCCTTGACGCCCGGAGGGTTATGTTACATCAGTTTAGCGGACCCCATATATCCGATATGCCTTCGGTACATTTAAACTTGTTCAGCGGGGCCGCACATGGATCGGTCCTCAATCGACATGGGCAGGGCTACGCACACAAGACTTTCTCTTGCTGCGTCATATCCCCTGCCTAGTCTCATTTTCTTACTATGGTTGTCTCACATCTCGAACCAATCCCGTATGTGGCGAATCCTATACTCGCGAGTAGATTCCAACTCCTCTACTTGTACCGAAGTCTATAAATATTAAGCCAAGCATGATCTACTCGAGGACTTAGACACTACCCTTACACTCTTTGGAATAATCTGGTCATGCAATTAGAGTTTTATCCATCCTAAACTTAATGCACATATATACCTCAAATTAAGTAAATATAAAGCACAACTTGATAAACTTTGTTAAATGCAAACCGGGGCTTGCCTTGTTGCTGCTGGTAAGAAGATAAAATCTCCTCCGGAGGTATGAAGCCCAAAGTCTCCGGGGTTTCCTCGCGTTCAGCGACTACACGTAATCAATTTAACGATATGTCAAATTAAATGCAAATTTGTTGAATTTAGCACATCAAGACCATAACTCAAGCTAGACATCCCTATTGGCTATGAAATTTTTACAGTTGCTTGGTAAGAACCTAACCAGAGACTTGACCAAATTTCATCTGAAACAAAGCTCATTTGAGCCCTGCACAAATAAAGGTCTAAATTACCATTACTAGAGCTTCTAAGGATTTCCAGGGAATTTCTTGGATCAAACCATTACTTTCTGCAAACTAGACTTTGAGATGGTTATAATGGAGTTGGTTTCATGTAATTTCAAGAATCCTAAAGAAACTTATGCCCTAATCAAGATTTGAGAAAATTCTGAAAAATGTTTTTGTACATTTTTTTTATTTTCTCAGGGTAGTTCACTTAACCACACTATTAGAGGGACTAAATGAACTTGGATGGGTCTGAAATTTTTCATGTGACTCAAGGATGTTCATTTAAAGTAAATCTCTAAATAAAATTCCCAGCAGTTTAAACTTTGGGGAATTAATTCTGGAAAAATATTGGGTTGCATGGACTGAAACTTGTTTGCTTGAAAGTACTCGGAGAGCTGAATCTAAAAAAATTTGGTTCACTAATTTTGGGTACTTCTACACAACGTTATGGCCTTCCAAAGTTTAGGGAAATTCTGGAAAATCAAAACTAAATTCAAAAGGTTTAAACCGGGATGGTGGGCCCCAGGGCTACGTGTCAGCCCGACAACGAAGCCACACATGGGTCCGCTAAATTTCCCGTGTAGCCGCATGAAATCCCGGCGCCACAGCTAATCCTGGGACCGGTTTCCTCTCACTGCCACACAGGGCCCACACCCTTTCGTCTACCTCGCGCCACCGGCGATAACCGCGACGGTGCCTCGCCGGAGAGCTCACCACCGGTCTTTCTACTGCATGACCTTCGACGAAACTCGCCGCCTGTGCCTTGCCGGAATGCTTTATCTAGACGTCATGTTTTTTTTGTCTCAACTTGATGCAAAAGTGTTTGGCTTAGAAAGTATCAAAGACTTGTATGCCACTGATTCATATTTTTCTGAACCATTTTCTAAGTCTTGTGATGGAAAAGGATGGAAGAAATTTTATATGCATAATGGCTTTTATTTTTGAGCTAATAAACTCTGCATTTCAGATTGCTCTCTTTGTTTAATGCTTGTGCAGGAAGCTCACACTGGAGGCTTGATGGGTCACTTTGGTGCCAAGAAAACAGAGCAAGTGTTGGTCGGTAACTTCTTTTGGCCCAAGATAAGAAGAGGCATGTTCTACTTTGTGTCACCTGCAACAAAGCTAAGTCGCGCTCGAACCCTCATGGTCTATATACTCCTCTACCTATTCCTAGTGTTCCGTGGGAAGGCATTTCTATGAACTTTGTTCTGGGTCTACCTCGAACAAAGAGGGGGGAGATTTAATTTTTGTTGTAGTGGACAGATTTAGTAAAATGGCTCATTTTATTTCCTGTCAAAAGAGCGATGATACTTCACATATTGCTGAATTGTTTTTCAGCGAAATTGTACGACTTCATGGTGTACCGCGGAATATTTTTTCAGATCGTGACACCAAGTTTTTGAGCTACTTTTGGAAGACCTTGTGGGGAAAACTTGGTACACGACTACTATTTTCCACAACATATCATCCACAAATAGATGGACAAACTGAAGTGGTGAATCACATATTATCAACATTATTACGAGCTGTTCTAAAGAAGAACTTGAAACTATGGGGAGAAAGTTTGCCACATGTCAAATTTGCTTACAACATGGCAGTACACTCAAACAACAAATTTTTGTCCATTTGAGATAGTATATGGTTTCAAACACACTGCTCCTATCGATCTTCTTTCTTTGACTTTCCAGGAACATGAGAACTTTGATGCGAGCAAGCGTGCTGAATTTGTCATGAAACTTCAGAATCAAGTGCGTGCAAACATAGAGAAAATGACAATATTCTATGAAAGGCATGCCAACAAGGGTTGCAAGAAAGTGGAATTTGCAATAGGAGATTTGGTTTGGGTTCACTTACTCAAGGAATGATTTCCTGCGCATCGCGAGTTCGAATTGCAGCCTCGAGCAGATGGTCCTTTCAAAGTACTTCGAAAGATCAATGACAATGCTTATGAGACTGACATTCCAAGTACATATGACGTAAGTACAACATTCAACGTCGCTGACCTGTCTCCTTACTGTGGACAAGAAGAGTCAAGGATGACTCCTTTTCAAGAGGGGGAGGATGATGTTGACATCACAGCAAAGGACACACAAAAACAATCCCACGAAGGACCGATTACACGAACTCGTGCTAAGAAACTTGAACAACAGGTCAATGCTTTCCTCTCTATATTACATTTTAATATTAATAAAATAATATGCTACCTAAGCCATTTGATTACGTGATACTCAGGTTTACACATGATGGAGCATCATTGGCTGCCACGGAAAAGAACCAAGTTAATTCGCACCGTCTGATCTGAAAATAGGTGCACTGCAGCAGCATCAATTTCACGTGTAATTCTGTACCAATATGTCATGTTATAGGAGGCATAATACACATGGTGTGAAATCTTATCATGTATACTTTCCAACACAACAAACGGTGCGTTGTTTTGAGTTCGCAAGCTGGAGTTATGACCAAATTACTAAAGACTGCGCAGAAGGCCAGCAGACGCGCGAGGACCAAAAGACTACTTCGTGAATTGCTTACTAGCTGGCCCTCTACTTCAAAACATGGTGACTTCTGTTCACACCTAGCTAGTATCGTTGTTCCTAGTATAAATAACACCCTTGTGCACCTGAAAAAAACAACCATTGATCATTTGATAAACAATATAATTCTGAGTGTTTTGCGCACCTTTGTTCTTCCTGGTTCTTCATGGACTTGTGAAGTGATCCCTCAGGGGTCCCCTAATTCGTGCACTAGGCTTCCGGGCCTTTAGTTTGGATTAGTTTCTGGTTTGTTGTTCCGCGGTCGTTCGGAGATCGAGTCGAAATCCTCAAGGTTTCGGTGCCTCTACCCCTGTCTCTTGGTCGCAACCAACCTTGGCTGGTATAAGCTAGTTATCAGCTCGAACTGTGGTTTTGTGGTCGTTCAGAGATCGAGTCGAAGTTCTCAAAGAGTCTGGTGCCTCTCTCCCCGTCACTTGGTTGCATCCAACCTTGCTAGGTATAAAGCTAGTTACCCTGCTGTTTTCAGCAAGTTACCATTGTTCGTTCAGCTGTTTGATCTTTCCATTTGCCGTACATCGTACCTACTGCCGTGGAGATCGGGCTACCCCCCTCCCCACCCGGGTTTCACCCTATCACTATTGAATCAGAATACCTTGTAGAGGTCACTAGATACGCCAGCTCTAGGACGATAAGGTAGGCGCACCATGGACATCATAACAAAAACTTTAAAGATGTTAAAAAACTTAACATTGTACCCGCCAGGTTGCAACTAGTTAGACTAGGCAGTAGATTTAATGCTTATTATATTGTTAACGTTACTTCCATTACATACCACCCTATTTTGCCCCTAGGGTAGTACTTATTATATTGGTAATGCAAAATATTGCATTACAGACCAGCTCGCCCATCTGGCTCTACTTATTATGTCATTAACGCCAAATATTGTGTTACAGACCAACTCTTCCATCCATCTGGTTCTACCTATTATACCATTGTGAGGGTCCATTGAGGGTGAACATTCCCGCTAGCACAGGTGCCCCATCTGGCACATCCTCTAGAGCTGTATGATAAATGCACCCGGATTTTGGTGCTGTTCCTTGAAGCTGAGCACGGGGTTGATTTATACCCCACCCCGGTGTAATTTCTCTATGGTGTATCCTTTCTGGACACTTCCTTCTGATGTGACCCAAGTACCCGCACGTGAAGCACGGTTTCTCAGCCGTTTTCTGGTTGCTCTGTGTGCAGACACTAGTTGTATTCTGCTGCGGCAAGAATACTTGAGGAATAGAATAACGTGGCTGCATATACCGTTGTTGCAGCTGTCCGACTTCAGAGTATTGAGCTGAATGACCCGAATGTTGCTGGAGTCGTCGAGCCGGCTGCATCAGCTGACAGTTCAAGGTACTGTCTACCACCCTGTATCTCTGCGGAGCACTACTGCTACTCTCCGGTGGTATATGGTTCTTTCTTTTCTCAGCCTGAACTTCCCGCTGAGCATCTTCAACCATGATGGCAGCACTCATCAATTTGTTGAAGTTCTTTCGATCAGCTAAAACAAGTCTCTCCTTTAGCTTGGGATTGAGGCTGCGGAAGAACCATTCACACTTTTGTGCTTCGGTGTTCACATGTTGAGGCGCATACTGTGCGAGCTTGTTGAACACTCGCGAATGCTCGTATGCACCCCTCCCTCCTTGTTTTAAGGCCAGAAACTCCTCGAGTTTCCGCTGAATTATTCCAGAAGGAACATGACACGCGAAAACGCCTTCCGGAATTCTGCCCATGTAAAGTCATGTCCAGCTGGTAAGGAGGCGAGTTGATTTGCCCACAATGCGCTGGCGGACCCGTGAAGTTGTTGCGCTGCGTATAAAACCTTCTGATGTTCGGTGCATTGAAGCAACCCGAACTTAGACTCAATGGTACGGATCCAGCTATCCGCCACCAGAGGATCCTCAGCTTCAATGAAAACTGTTGGTTGAGTTGCCAGGAACTCAACATAGGAGTTCAGTTGAGGTTGGCGCAAGTCTTCGTCTTGACATCCCCCTTGACGGGATGTATTCATCACCAGGGTGCGGAGCAAGTCGGTTCGCGCATCGCTTGCACCCATCATGGCAGCCAGAATGTCCGCCATTGTGACCGTAGGTGAAGGTCCTGGTGGCGGCTGCGGCTGCAGAGCTTGCTGCTCCCGCTGTGGAGAGTTATCACCACCACCACCACTGGAACCACCCACCTCACTCATGGAACGAGTTCGCACCATTCTGCAATTGCACAAGTTCATTATCAGTTCAACACTATCACTTGATTTATTCCATAAACAAAGTAGTGCAACACTGATAATGAAATCTTAACATGTAAGCAAAATGATTTAAGTGCAAACTGATGTAGCTAACAGCAAGGATTTAAACGCAGATTGACCGGTCCTTAAACAAACCAGATTTCGATCCAGTTAAAAGCATTTTCATAACTCATGTTGAATACCAAAGTTAAGGTTAACTTCAATATTTTTCCAACGAGTATCCAAATGCCTCCATGTCACTTCTGGATCCAAAAGTTATGATTTCGCAAAGTTGACAGACTTTCTGGATAAAATTTGCCAGCATCTCCTTTGTATGTGGCTGACTTTATCACAGTTGTATATGAAAATACAACAAGAATCTGAACAACCTTTGAACTACAGCAAGGTTGCATATCTCATAACCTTTCCAACGGTGTATCACAGGCTCCTTAGGGATTTTTCTACAGGAAGTTGTGGCTTAAAAAATAAAGGTCCAGAGAGGTTTTTTTCTGCTGTCCTTGTTCTGGACAGTTTGCCTTCAACTGGACTTCTCACCCAATTAACGGTGATTTTGCTCTGAAGGTCTACAAGAAAGTTGTAGAGCACTTGAAAAGCTTTCCAGAACTGTATCATACACCTTAATTGGATCAAGCTACTCAGAGTTATGCTCTGTTAAAGTCTAGCAAGAATTCCTGCCAGAAACAGAGCACTCTGTTTTTGAAATCTTTGAAACCTAAACCTTCTCTCATTTGAATCTTAGCTCAAAATAAGAGTTCAGTAACTAATACTTATTTCAAACTTCCATTTTTAGTTGAAAGTTAGTTAATGAATTATTTCATCATAGGGAAGAGGTTATTAAGTTTAGTATGGCGTCGATGCACCGTAAGAACCATGTCGGTACTACGTTGCCTCTCCAAAGAAAATCCTAAACCGGCATATCCGTTTAATCAGTGGCACTAAGACGGTCTCTCGCACACGTGTTCTACACGGGATACGTACGTGGTTAGTACCTGCAGAAGAACACTCAATAGTGGTGCACTCAAAGGTTGTTTCATTTCAGGCAGTTCCATATTAGAAAGTAAATACAAACGTCCGTATCATTGCCATACGGACGTCCTTGAGTTAAGTCACGTCTCAAGGTACGTGATCGTGTTTCAACACCACACGACGGGAAACCCGAGTATATCATGAACGGGTCGTCATGGTTGGGAATATTATCAACCCAACGGATACCACCTACTGCCCTACAGGGCATGCCGATGGCAAGCGCCGCGTATGTCCTCCTGGGCTATTTCCAGACGAACACACTATTGCGTTACTGACCACACGATGGGGTCTCCACTTACTTGCCTAATGCACGTTAGCGATCAGCGTTTCATATGAACTCAGGAACATGAAGAGTCCAAGAGTTTCATATTGACATCTCACACCAAGCTGTGAGACCTAGCCCTGAACCACTTTCCTCGTCAGGGGAGCTAACCGAAATTGGACTGCTTTCGGTGGCGTTCCTTACCATGTTTACTTGAGCGTAGGTGCGTCGTTACATAATCAAAATTCAGAATTATAACAAATATGTTAGTTATGCCACTTTGAGTAACTATACTACTATAGTCCTTATGTGGGCCTAATACAATTTCCTCACCGTATCCTAAGTTTTTGTTGTAATACGATCCTTATTCCGTGTGCTATTACCAATGCGGCTCTGATACCACGCTGTGAGGGCCCGTCGTCCCAGTTTACGGGAACAGGGCACCTCGCCCGGGAATCGCATTGGGTGGTGCCGTGCGATGCGGCACCCAACAACACACATAATAAAGCATCATATTACATAAATCATGCGGAAGCTTACAAAGTGTAAATTTTACAAATACTTTCCAAAATACTCTACAGCGGAAGACTATTACAACTCACGGCTCATACCTATGCTAAGCACAGAGAAGGTGTCCAGCCCGCGGACCCTTCTCACTAGCAACACTATCATAATAGCAGCGGCAGGGGTTGCCATGAGTTCACCACTCGGAGAGCTCCGAGTCTCATCGGACACCCGTACATATCAACATACAGTTATTACCTGCAAAACAACTTATGCAGTATCTGTGAGTACGAAGCTCAGCAAGACTTAACCGTCTCCCTAGTCATGAAACTCTACATGAAGAAAATAGAGGGCTGAATATAGCAGTTTGCACAAATGATGCTCTTGAGCTAAAGGAGAGTCCTTACTTCCAGTTTTAAGCAACTTTTATGGCCCTCGCGCAATTTACATCGAGACTCCACAATCAAACAAGAAACGCTTCATCTCGATGTCACTTGCCTGAGGTGAAAGTAACTTTAGTGAGCTACCCTAGACTCATACGGACCTTGCGCCATCAACATCGAGACTCCACAATCAAACAAGAAACGCTTTGCCTCGACGTTACTAGCCCAAGGTGGAAATTAAATTTAGTGAAGTGTTGATCGTTCCTCATCTCCATTATGAGGATTACTCATGAAGCATATTAAATGTTTCCCTGGTTTATTACTACGTCACGATTCAGTGTACAAGTATGCTCACTACCGCGAGTGACGGTGATTGCAATAAAAAACACCCGGCTGACACGACACGTACGCCCGTACTCGACATTGCACACAGCAACCGTCACTAACGTCGTACGTGGCAACCTTTCACACGGCACCCAAATGTCGAACCGGTCCCACCAACTGGGATTAAGTCTCTCTACGGCAAACCCTCGTAGAGCTGACTTCTCAATCCTTTCAGCATCGGCATCAGACGGTGAGGTATGCCTCGACACCCAGGTGAACATGTTACATCAGTTTCCTGGGTCCCATATAGCTAGTATGCATCCGGTACACAACTCAAACTTGCCCAACGGGCCGCACACGAGAACGGGCCTTAACGACTCAGACATAGACTAGGTTCACAGGACCACGTCCTTGAGCCTTCCATCCACTGCCCGGTCTCCAGTCCCAACTATGAGGATCAATTCCCAACTCTTCCGATTGATCCCCCTTAAATCCTGGTTCACGAGTAGGAAACTGCCCACTAGAGTTATGCCTCTTTTAATCCACTTTTGTTAACTTGAGATCAGTAATTATAATCAAGTGTTAACCTACTTTACATTATACTCCAGGGTTTTCTGGGTCATGCATTTTTGAGTGTCAGACCACCTAGACTTAATGCAAAAAATAAAATGCTAGACGTATAAAGTGGATACAAATAAAAACTTGTAAGTTTTAATGCAAACCGGGGCTTGCCTTTGTTTTGTAGGGGACTTGTTTATATAAAGTAGTTAGTGAAGACCACTTGAGGCTTGATCAATTGCTCTCCTCCTTCTTGATTTTTACTCCACGTAGATACTACACGTGATGAATATGCATATATATTTGATTGTAAAACTTTGCTACAAGTTCTAACAACAAGTTTCAAAAACTGGAACTCTGTTTAAGAATTTAAAATGACACTGGTGCTAGTGGTTTAGGTTTGGATCTAAGCACATGATTAGTGCTAAGTGGTTTCCCCCTCTTCTATATTGATCACCTTAAGAGGTTAACAAGAACAGGGGTGATCCAGAGCTCCAATGTAGCTGAGAATTTT
Source organism: Neostapfia colusana (assembly GCA_030760725.1). Classification (NCBI taxonomy): domain Eukaryota; kingdom Viridiplantae; phylum Streptophyta; class Magnoliopsida; order Poales; family Poaceae; genus Neostapfia; species Neostapfia colusana. The sequence continues at coordinate 6,023,128 of JASWHV010000012.1, read as the reverse complement.
CATGTGAGTTCCTTGTCACAAGAAAGTCCTCTGGACCCAAAATAAGCACTTTTCATTGAGTGGTTTGTTTAGAACAATTTTCTAAGCAATTAAGCAAAGCAGAATTAATTCTGGGATCACATCCATGTTCATGCCAAACTTAGTGAACTAAAATTTCAATTATAGTTCATATAGCTTGCATGAATTTTCCTAGGATTTTTGGAGCTAAGAATCTCCCAGAAATGAATTCCCAAGCTCTGGAAATTCCCTGAAAATGCTTCTGTATCCAATTGAACACAGCAACTTAAATCCTGAATTGCCCTGATCAGATCAACTCCAATTGAGCTGAAACTTTTACAGGGGTTCACTAACACCCTAAAGACTATTCTGGCAAAATTTGAGGATTTTTGGATTAGCCAAACTCCCTCTAAAATTCTTTTGCTGAAAAGTTTAAAGAATTTCCCAGAATTAAATAATGGGTTTCATACAAATTGGGTTTCATATTTGGATAGTGCTCTGTTAGAGGAATCCAGCAAAATGTGTTTCACAATTTTTTGATTCTCCTACCCAAAGTTGTGGCTATTTAAACTTTGAACTAAAATCTGAAAATCCTAAAATGTTCAATTGCTGACTGTGGGTCCAGGGGACATGTGTCACTCGCTGGGTTAAGCCACACGGGGCTACTGGATTTTTCCCGTGCAGCCACAAGAGATACCAGCGCCACAGCCGATCAGAGATTTAAATTACTGTCACTGACTAGCGGGACCCACCGGTCATCTTCAACCTCCGGCCACCCGCGCCCGCGCGCCGCCGGGCTCGCCGGAACTGAGCCGAACCTCGCCGTCCAGCCAGCTCACGAGTCCTCCCTCGCTGCTAGGTCCTAAATTCAGATGCTGAACACGATGGAACCCTCTCCCCCGGCCGGCGGTGGCTCTAACCTAGCCGGCCACGGTGCGGCGGCTCTGTACAAGTTTGGCGACGTCGCCTGGCCAACCTAGCCCGCCAAAACACCGGTGGAACGGCGCTACAGAACCAGTGGACGCCAAGGAGGATCGTCCGGGTGGTGAAGCAGCCCAGAGATGGCTCTAACCTAGCTCTCATCGGGAGCCCGAACCGCCCCACCATAACCGCCGTCGGAAGAATGGGAAATACGTTGTGCACAGTGGTTTTCATGCGTCGGTTGCAAAAGGGCAAATGATCGCCGGCTAGCCCAGATCGTGTGTGCAAGATTTGACAAGCTGTAGAGGATTAGAGAGTGAGAATTTTGGCGGCAAGTACCGGATGCTCCGTTTGAGTTCGCCGGGACAAATTCTCCAAATTAGCTGCCGATCCTCCACGGGTTGCTCTAGGCTTTGGAGGAGAGCAGCACCACGGTGGCGCGCTCCCGTGGCCGGGCTTGCTCGGATGTGACAACCCTTGAGGATGGCTGTCCGCATGCGCCCGGTCGTCGGCTAGCTGTGGGTCGCCGCGGATGAGGCGTTTAAAGCTCGGAAAACACCACGGCTTGCTAGCTCTCGCGCTCAGAAGGTGAGGAACGATGGCACAGCGTCGTTGTGCCGCTCGGGGAGGCGCTGTGGCACTGTTTAGCTGGCTCCCGATGGTTTCCCAGAGGTGGCGCCGAGCTCGGTTTCTGTTTCGGGTTATCACGTGCGTTGTAAAAGTCCCAAAACTTTTAAATGGAAAACTTGTGCTGTGAATAAAGCTGAGTTTAAATTCATGAAATGGGACTTGTTCAAACTTTTCCACAAATGATAATACACATGAGAGTTCTTCTTAAACAAGCTTATGGTCATTATAGGCTTGGACCATAGGTGGTTTAAAACTACATATGTGACGCCCCATGTGTAATGGAAAGTTTAGGAATCGGATTATAAACTGTTGGTACAGAATTCCTATTTGCAGTGGCCAACTCAAAAATCTGATTGCATATTTCAATTCCTCAGGTCCAAAATAGTGGGATGGAAAATTTTGAGAAAATTTGGAGGTACTTTGATATTCATGTCAAAGAGGCTTTCAAATTTCATTGGAAATAATGATTTCAGAGCTGAACTTATTCAATTTTGATCTCACCCCAAGTTTTCATTGTGAATATGCCAAGTAGATTCCTGAGGTTATGAGTTAACCTTGAGGTCAATGGTCTCTAAAATTTGAAACATGTTTGATTAATAATTTGAGCCCCGAGAAAGAAGGAAATTCAAATCAAATTTGAATTTCCAAAATAAACTTGATCACTTGGCAAGTTTGGAAGCACAATTTGATGACTCATATTCTTTTCATCCACCCTACCAATTTTCATCAACTTTTGAGCAAGAAATCAATTCAGATTCATATAGCAAATCTTCTGAATATAAATTGTATATTCAAATTCAGTTTAAATTCAAACAAGTGATCAATTCTGATGATTAAGTTTGAATTCAACGTCAAATACAAAACTCAGATATTTTAAGGGTAGTTTAGACCACAAATCAGAGAGGATGTGATGAAAATTGAAGGAGGCCCCACCTGTCAGGCAAGAACCTGGCCAGAAACAGAGCACCCGGTGCTCTGCTCGGCAGAGCCTCCACCGGAGGGCAGCGAGGCTGCCACCTCCGAGCTCCTTTGCAGCGCTGGAGAACTGCTTTGCCGTCACATATATCAAGCCCTTTTTGGTCGCCAGTTGCAGAAGCGCACAACCCCATTGTTTCCTCCTCACAGCGACCACCACACCACTGAAGCAATTGGCTCACGTGGACAGCATCAACCAGGCGTTTTCAATCCTCACCCCCATAGAGTTTTCTGTGCGCCTTGGTGTCTAGTATCTGCATGCGAAATTAATTTTCCTTTCATCAAACGATCGATGAGTTTTCTGCGAAATTCCGTTGGTGAGCACTTTTGAACAACCTCTCTGTAATTTCGGGATTTCTTTCTACAGCAAGCTTTAAGGCTCAATTACATCCTATCATATCTTCTAGACTCTGTTGTGAAGCTGTAGAATCGAGTTCCACCAAAGATTATGCACCATAGAATCGGAATTTCTATTTTTTCCCATTACAAAACTGCTGCAACCCTAGCTCTCCGTGGAGAGGTGATTTCCAATTGATTTCTTGCTGATTTGCATTTAGAACGGTGATCTCCATACTCCACTGATTCTCTAGGACAAAGTGGTGCAAGATTTGGTGCCTACTATATGGAGCACGACCTCGCCGGAGTTGGGGGGCCGCTGCCATCGTTGTGTCAGGTTTTCCGGGCTGTTTCAGCTGGGGATGACCTCACCAATTTGTTTCTCATGCAATCTTAGGCCCTAGCGGCAGAAATCAGGGGCAAATATGGCTAGGGGAGCAAGGACGGCGAGGCTCACCGGAGAACACCACCTCAGTTGAGAAACAGAGCAGCTCTGGCTGGAGATAGGGGATGACACGGTTGGACCATGCTGTCAGTGACTCAAACTTTTATTTGACTTTAAACAGAATTTCCAAATACAATTTAAACTTTAGAAACCTCATAACGTTTGCTAGGAAGCTCCAAATTTAGTGATTCAAATTGGGTTGGATTCAGGATGAAAAACTCTATCCAACTATGCAGCCCAATGTGCATGAAAACCAATAGAAACTTCTGGAGAATTCTTTAAAGCTTTTCAGCAAAAGAATTTTAGAGAGAGTTTGGTTCATCCAAAAATCCCCAAATTTTGCCAGAATATTCTTTATGATGTTAGGAAACTCCTGTAAAAGTTTCATCTCATTTGGAGTTTATTTAGTTTTGGGTAATTCTGATTTCAAGTTTCTGTATTCAAATGAGTACAGAAACATTTTCAGAGAACTGTTCTGGGCATTCCTTTGGTCCAACAATCCTAGGAAAATTCAGGCATACTCTCTGAGCTATGTTTGAAATTGTGATTCACTTGAATTTGCATGAAAGTGAAAATTTATTTAGAATTAATTCATTTTTGTCTAAATGCTTAGGGAATTGTTCTGGGTGATCTACTTAGTGAAATATTCTGAATTTTGGTCCAGAGGACTTTGTTGTGACAATGAACTCACAAGAAAATTTCCAGCTCCATTGGTACCCTGGATCAGTAGTGTTCTGTTCAACCAATTAGGTGATCACCACCCAAGTGATGAACCTCACTTCTCACTTGATGATAGTGCTTAAACACACACCCAAACCACCACCCCCAGTGTCATTTTAAATTCTTAAACAGAGTTCCAGTTTTAAACTTGTCTTTAGCACTTGTTAGAAAAAGTTCTATAATTAAACATGTATGCATATTCATAACGTGTAGTGATAAAACGTGGAAAGTGAAGAAGGAGAAGTTGAGCTTGGATCAAGGAGCAAGAAGGACAGGAGTTGAACTTCAAGACATCAGCAACTAACCCCATATCATCTAACTTTAGTCACCTGCAAAACCAAGGCAAGCCCCGGTTTGCATTTAAGTTATTTTCTAAAGTTTTTACTTTGTTCACTACTATGGGTCAAAGTTTGTATGTGCATTAGGTCAAGGAGGTTTTATACTCCACTTGCATGACCAAAAATAACCCTGGGATGAAGGGTACAATGGTTTCATCGCTGTAGAATAAGGCCGTGCTAAATAGGCTAGGACATCCGGTAGAAGACGAGTAGTGGGAATCTACTCGCGAGTTATAGTTTAGAATATCATAAGTGTGGTTGGGGAAGGAAGCAAACTAAAGTTTACATTTCTAAAGATGAGACCGGGCAGTGGGGTTAGGCAGCGACAAGACGAGGTCTTGGTCGAGTAGCTCTGCCTGTGTCGGTTAAGGACCGAAGCGTGTGCAGCCCCGCTGAGCAAGTTTTGATCTGTGTACCGGATGCTTACTGATATATGGGAACCAGGAAACCGATGTACCAGGTTCACTGGGTTGTAGAGGCATACCACATCGTCTCGTTAGACCTATGAGCCCGAGACGGCGCGACCGGTTCTACAGTCTAGTGTCCTGTGAAAGGTTGCCACATACGACGTAATGAAGGACGCCAGAGTTGGGTCTTTAGAGGCGGGCATATGTGTCGAGTTATCCGGGTAGTGTTTGATTCGAATCACCGTCCATCGCGGTTATTGATTACCGCTTGCTCTCTGTGTTGTGACGTAGTAATCAAGTTGTGTGGAAATAGTTTGCAAAGTTTTAAATGCTGTTATGATAATTGTAAATTGCATGAAAACCATGTTTGAGGTAGTGATAGAGCAAACTGAAGTTATTTTCCACCTTGGGACAAGTAACATTGGAAAGAAGCATTTCTTGTTTGATTGTGGAGTTCCAATGTTGCTGGGCGCAAGGTCACTACTATTATGGCTAAAATCTAAAAGTTAAGGATGAACTCGTAGGCGAGTCTTTTCGCAAATTACAGGATTAGGTCTTAAGTTACCCTCATGTAGTGTTGCATGCTTTAGGAGAGACGGTTAAGTCTTGCTGAGTCTTTGTGCTCACTCTTGCTATATAAGTGGTTTTGCAGGTAAACCTCGACGCTATAAAGAAGGTTGTCCGGTGAGACTCGGGAACTTCCGAGTCATGTCACACTTGGAGAAACTAGCCGCTGCCATGTCTTCGTATTGCTAGCGAGAGGAGTCCGCGGGCTGGACCTCTTCTCGGGTGCTTCTTAGTTACTCGACGTGAGCTGGTTATAGACTTCCGCTGTTGTTAATTTATGTACATTATTTACAAAGAACAATTGTAAGCTTCCGCTTTGATTTATGTAATACATTGTTCCTTATATGTGTGTTGTTGGGTGCCGCATAACACGGCACCACCCAATGCGATTCCCGGGCGAGGTGCCCCGTCCCCGTGACGTGCTCAGGGCGGCGGGGTCCCGTCACGCGTGAGGAGGGGAAACACTGGTGGTCGACTCGGTCACGCGAGAGGATCACGTAGAGGGGGCACTGCCGACTCCCGTGCTGCCAGCGGCCCAGGCGAAGAGCAGGAGGTGGCTCAGGTTGCTCCCGCGGTGGCACCCGATGAGGACACTGTTCGGCTGAGTGAAGACTTAAGGCTGAAGAATTGGAGATCTTTTTACAGTTTTCAACCTCCCCAATGACAGGTGGGGCCCACTCAACCTCCCTGCAAAAAGATCTCCATAGTTTGACAAATATTCAACCCAAATATTTGAAAGTTGGAAACTGAGCTGCATTGGAATAGTTGGACAAATTCCATCCAAATTCAAATGTTTCCCCACTAACTCCATTTGGAAAAATGGGTAGCAAATCTTTTCAAAAGTTGATGAAACTTTGTTTCCCCACTAATTTGGACCTAAGGAATCTAAATATGCAACTTGACTCTTGTGTTAGCTGCTGCAAACAAGAGTTTGAACACAACAGTTTTGAATTCCCATTGTGTCCTCCCTCATTTAAATTTGGTTTGATCCTTTAGTTCCAAATCTGATTTTTAAACCCTTCCTTTGCACTTGAGTACTTCACTTCTAGCGTCTTAATCCACCTAGGGTCCAAACATGCAAATAACCCTGAGTTGGTTTTTGAACAACCTCTCATGTGTTATCATGTGTGTAAAAAGTTTGAACCAATCCCATTTTTCATACACATGACACCAACATTTGTGCAAACTCATGTTTCTTTGTATTCACACTTTTGGGACCTTTACAATTACTTATTGTGTGATATCCTGACTCCCGGCTTAATAGGATTGATAGAGTACTCATACCACCAAGGTATATCTTCTTTTCCAGAAGCCCACCTACAAAGGACTCCGGGGTTAAGCGTGCTTGGCCCGGAGGAATTCGGGGATGGGTGACCGACCGGGAAGTTTTTCCGGGTGCGCACGAGTGAGGACAAAGTGCGCAGAAAAGATGAGTGGTGGTATGTGGGGCCAGTCTATGATCCTAGAGAGCCATCACAAATGGTATCAGAGCCGACCCTCGCAGTTTCACGGGTGCGTACGGGTCAGTGAGAAGGATACGGTAGTGTACGGGTCAGGGACGTGGGTACGTACGCATGACGCGTGGGTCCTCTGTGTGGGACATGGTATGTTACGTATGCTGCTAACCGGACGTACGGTATGCGTATGCCAGTACTGAACGTACGGACGTGGCGAAGAGGGGACGTTCTTGTCTTGGCGTTGACCGACGAGGACGTCGGTCTTCTAAGGGGGTGGATTGTGTGATATCCTGACTCCCGGCTTAATAGGATTGATAGAGTACTCATACCACCAAGGTATACCTTCTTTTTCGGAAGCCCACCTGCAAAGTACTCTGGGGTTAAGCGTGCTTCGCCAGGAGGAATTCGGGGATGGGTGACCGACCGGGAAGTTTTCCCGGGTGCGCACGAGTGAGGACAAAGTGCGCAGAAAAGACGAGTGGTGGTATGTGGGGCCATTCTATGATCCTAGAGAGACATCACACATCTAAGGCTGGTGTTGCAAAAATTGAGAGAACACCAACTATATGCCAAGCTAAGTAAATGTGAGTTCTGGCTGAAGAGAGTCCCCTTCTTAGGACATATAATCTCAGAAGGAGGAATCTCCGTAGATCCCGCCAAGATCGCAGATGTGCAGAAGTGAAAGACCCTTGAAAATGTCGGGGAAATCCGGAGCTTCTTAGGCATGGCTGGATACTACCGACGATTTATTAAGGGGTTCTCCAAGATCTCAAGACCCCTCACCAAAATATTAGAGAAGGGAACCACATTCACGTGGGCACCGGAGTGTGAGGCGAGTTTTCAGGAGTTGAAGAAAAGATTGACAACAACTCTAGTGCTAGTTATGCCAGACATGCAGAAATTTTTTTCAGTATATTATGATGCTTCTGGACACGGATTGGGATGTGTCCTTATGCAAGATGGGCATGTCATTGCATATGCTTCCAGGCAGCTTCGAAAACACGAAAAGCACTATCCTACGCACGACCTAGAGCTAGCTGCAATGGTCCATGTGTTGAAACTCTGGAGACACTATTTAATGGGAAAGAGGACAGAGATATATACTGACCACAAAAGTCTGAAGTACATCTTCACACAACCAGATCTTAACCTCAGGCAAAGGAGATGGTTAGAGCTGATTAACGACTTTGATGTGGGTATCAACTATCATCCTGGAAAAGCGAACGTCGTGACAGATGCTTTAAGCCGAAAGATACAGGTCAGCATGTTGAGTTTAAATGACATGCCTACAGAATTACAAGAGGAATTCACAAAACTCAATCTATGTCTGGTGAATAATGGTGAGGCCATCGCAGTGGAAGTGGACTCCACATTGGAGCAGGACATACGCAATGGTCAGAAGGATAATGAGAAAATCCAGGAGATCAAAAGACTCCTCAAAGAGGCTAAAGCCCCTGGGTTTAGGGAGGATGAACAAGGTACGGTATGGCATGGAAAAAGAATATGTGTGCCTGAGGTAAAGGAGATCCGTGAGTTGATTCTGAGAGAGGCTCATGATTCTGACTACTCCATTCATACTGGGAGTATGAAGATGTATCATGATCTCAAAAGCAGATACTGGTGGTATGGAATGAAACGAGATGTCGCGGAACATGTTGCCTTATGTGACACATGCCAGTTGGTGAAAGCAAAACATCAATGACCCGTGGGATTGTTGCAACCACTCAAAGTACCCGAATGGAAATGGGAAGAAATAGGCATGGACTTCATAGTGGGACTGCCTAGAACCCAATCGGGATATGATTCAATATGGGTCATAGTCAATAGGCTGACTAAGGTAGCTCATTTCATCGTTGTAAAAGAAAGCTACAGCGGATCCAAATTGGCAGAATTGTACATGTCAAGAATTGTGTGTTTTCCTGGTGTGCCGAAGAAGATAGTGTTAGATCGAGAAACACAGTTTACCTCAAGGTTCTGGCAGAAGTTACATAAAACCATGGGGACTCATCTGAATTTCAGTTCTGCACATCATCCACAAACCGACGGGCAGACCGAAAGAACCAATCAGATCCTTGAGGACATGTTGAGGGCTTGTGCACTCAAGAACAATAGGAGTTGGAATAAGAACTTACCATACACTGAGTTCTCCTATAACAACAGCTACCAAGCTAGTATGAAGATGTCACCCTTTGAGGCGTTGTATGGGAGGAAGTGCGGAACTCCATTGTTTTGGAATCAAACTGGGGAAAGCAAAGTATTTGGGCTAGAGGTACTACAAGATGCCGAGGCGAAAGTGAGTGAAATCCGCAAGAACTTGAGAATAGCTCAGATCAGACAAAAGAGCTATGCGGACATACGAAGAAGAGAGCTCACCTTCAATGTAGGGGACTACGTCTATCTCAAGGTGTCTCCTATCAGAGGGCTTCGTCGTTTCAAAGTGAAAGGGAAATTATCACCTCGGTATATTGGACCTTTCCAGATTCTAGAGAGGAAAGGTGAAGTGGCATATCAGTTGGAATTACCGGCTCGCCTATCGGATGTGCACAACGTGTTCCATGCGTCACAACTCAAGAAATGCTTAAGAACACCCGAAGAGAGGCTACCAATGAATGAGGTAGACGTCCGAGAAGACCTTTCATATGCCGAACATCCGGTCAAGATTCTTGAGACGATGGAACACATCACAAGGAACAAAAGAATCTGAATGTGCAAAGTGCAGTGGAAGCATCACTTGGAAGAAGAAGCCACATGGGAGAGAGAAGAGAAATTCAAGGTACAGTTTCCGGATCTATTCCCCTAGGGTCACCAATCTCGAGGACGGGATTTCTTTTAAGGGGGTAGAGTTGTAACATTCCAAAAATTGTAAATTCAAATTTCAATTAAATGGACGTATTGCATGTTGAGGATAATTTTAAATTCAAACCGGAATTCAAAGTTGAAGCAAAAACAGGAAAGAAAAGGAGAAGAAAAAGGAAAACGGGACACCGAGCCAAAACCCCACCCGAACCAGCCCAGCAGCCACCGCCCCCCCTCTCCTCTCACTACCACACAGACTCCACCTGTCAGCGCAGTCGTCTTCCCCAACCACCTGCTCTTTTCCCGCCGCCGAACGCCGCGCGCCCCGCTCCCGAATTCCTCGCCCACACTCCACACGTCCCAATTCCTCGCACGCCACCCCGCATGATCGCAACCTCCACGGACCTCCTCTCCCCTGATTTCTAAAACCCTGCGACCTCCTCTGATCTTCACCGCTCTCAACTGAACTGCCTCAGTGAGATTCCGCCGCCAACCTCCGAATTCCATTCGTTCCGTGTGGATTCCTTCTTCCTAACATGCCTTCCTTCACCGCAGCACCTCGGGCAAACCGTAGGCCTTCACTTCGGGACGAGTCCTCGACGAGAGAACCAGCGCCGCCGAGTTCCAGTAAGAGGCCGCCGCCATTTGCTAGTGCAGACTTTGAATTCCTCTATTTGAATCTGTTCTAACCGTTGGAACATCATCTCCGGGCCACAGCTAACCTCGAAGACTAGCAAACCGAGGGAAAACGGGACCAGAACGCGCTACAGACGATCGCCGCCGAGCTTCACCATCCGACGCCGTCGCCGAGTCTCTCTCGACCCCTTCAGCTCCATGATAACCCTCAAGATGAGGTCCCCTACTATCCCTCCTTCGAGTTGTGCAAAGAAAATGAAGGTCTAGGGCTGGTAGATGGGTTTTCGCAAAAATCCGGTGAGCTCGCCGCCTCCCGCCGCCGTGCGCCGCCGTAAAGCGCCGCCCGCACCCGATAGGGCGACATGGCCCTCGGATCTCCGTCCACTTTAAATCGTGCGGCCAGGAACTGAAACCCCCGTACCCCTTCGATATTTTAATCTGGGCCGCACTATTTAAATCCTATGGTCCAAATCAAACCCGCCGCTTCCCGCTTGAGAAAATGACGGGCTACCCCCTAGGGTTACGGGAAAAGAGAAGCTAGCACCGGATTCTTCGGTTCTACCCCCTGGGTTTTCCAGGAATCATGCAGATGCGTGCAAACTTCTGTTTTAGGTCCTAGAACCTTCTGTATTTAGGAAATTTAAATTTACAAAGTTGAAATTAGCCCCTGTATTCATTTTAAATGAGGATTAGCTCTGTAATTAAGAATTAGTCACTCATAATTGGGATTAGGAAAATATTTTAGTGCCCAGTATAATAACAAAATGTGTTGTAGGTCTAAAGAAAAATAAAATGAGTAGGATTTAAATTCAGGATTTTAAATGAATTTAATTACAACAGCAAATTTGCACAAAAATGGATAAAAAATAATTTCTAACTTTAGGAGATTTCTGAACACTATATTTTGGTAGTCTGAGCAATATATATATATTTTGTAAATGTGTTTATTTTGCTGGTTTTAAATTCTGAAATTCATTTTTGGCATAGAAATAATTCTGAATATATGAGAAAAATATATATACACTTAGGAAATGTCCTACAAAGTCATTGAACCTAAAATTTCAAGTTGAAAGTTGAGTAGGAAATCTGAACTCCTATTTAGGGTTGGAATATACAATTTATGCAAATTTTGTAGCTAAGAAGTGTAGTATTTAATATAGAAATTAATTGAAATTGGCAATTCATATTTGGTGTGCATTTTAAATCTGAATATCAAATTTTGAAACAATATATATGCTTAAAAAGTGTATGTATGCATAGAAACAACCCATCTAGGGTGAAATTTGGGTAAAAGAAAAGTTTAAATGTGATATATATGCACACATACACATTAGATTTTATTAAAGATGTTATAGAAAACTAAAAAGAAGAATTGCACCATGAGACACCCAAGAGGATTATATATATGTATAGACTTTTGAAACCTTAGGCTAAATGAATAAAGTAAAGCAATGTGTGTGAATGTATGATTTGTTTGATGAGTAGGTGTGGAGGATTGCTTATGAAATTCTATTTTCTTTTTGCTATGTGTATGTGGCACGAGTAGAACCAGCCCCAGAGCCGGTTCTCATTTTCCGAGACCAACAATTTCCATTACTGGAGCAGCAGGAAGAAGGCAAGTGTCCTTGACCACTTTGCACCTAAGCTAGGATGTGTGGCTAGAATTATTTGCATTGTCAATTGAAGTATAGAACCCATGCTAGGATGTTTCCCTAGATTTACATTATCTTGCTTCCTTGTAGCCTTGGGTTGGGAGTTATTCTATTATGTCATTCATTTATGCTACTCATGCTTAGCCATGCTTAGAATGGGATAAATGAGATATGAGATCATCACCTTGGTCATTTTACCCTTGAATGGAATATTATGAATTATGTAGAGGTAGGGATTTAGGCAAGTTGAATGCTTTGGTTGGTGCTGCGTGCACGAGACTCGGGTTTGCGCTTAGTGCTTGCCTGGATCCTAAGGACCGGTTCATGTAGCATGTAACCTAGCTTTACCGTGCCAACCACATGCTGAGATGGGGCACCTTGGCCAATTAATTAGGTGTATTTCCAACGTATTATGGGTGTTTGGATGGTGCGGGGAATAGGTGTCAGCTGAACTACTCTAGGAACCACACGGCTCAAGAGGGGGCCACTGCAGCGGGGTTTGGTGCCTCCTGGATGTTGTTAGGGGTGAAACCTCAATGGGTTCAGACTCGTCGGAAATCCCTTTATAAAGGCCTCGTAGTGATCTCCTAGCTACACACCTCGGAACTGTGAACGTGGTTCGCGGCCACAGGCATAATGGAGGTTCTTAGTCCACCCGACAACGGGGGATGAAATCACTACATGTAGGTACAGTGGTGCAAACTCTGTAGAGTCAAAACTGTCATGACAGCCATGCTCACGGTCAAGAGCGGCTTGGACTTATTCATGATTAGAGGATGATGAATGGAAAGGTTGAGGATGTTAAGCGGGGAGCTTTACAATGGGATTGGGTGTATGGGATTTGGACCACTTTACTTGCGTAGTAATGTAGGTGCTTAATAAGCTAAGGAGATAGGTATAAATTGCGTACCGCTTTAAAAATATGGTCATCCTTTCCTTGTTCTAGCCTGCGTGACATAACTTTCCCACACTTGCTGAGTACCAATGGTACTCAAGCTTGCTTTTCGTTGGTTTTACTTGCTACTCAGGCCAAAGAAATGAAGTGGCGTACAATAATGAAGACTTTGGTCCTGAAGAAGGGTTCTAGGTTCACGGAGTCCCCAGGGCAATGCCTGTAACAGAGCCCACAAGACTTTATTCCCGCTGCTGTGTTTTAAAAACATGTTATGAACGTTTTATCGTCCTATGAGATGCTATGTAAGACTTATTTGTATTCGAATACCTGGCTTGTAATATTATGATGTTTCATTATTTGTCGCCACATGTTTGAGAAAACGATCCTGGCATACATGTGAGTGTCACTTGGTTGTTCTTCGGAAAAATCGGGTGTGACAGTGGTGTAACCTAACATTAATAACTTATTCATAAAGATGGTGGTATTGATCACCTAGTAAAATTTGTTGCTAATGAAAGCTAGGAATAATGCATAGTGCTTAACAAGGTTAGCCTTTCCTTTCTATTAGCCTTCATATCATTCTTTCCTGCACTTGCTGAGTACCTTTTGGTACTCAAACTTTCTTTTGTTGGATTGTCACATGCTGCTCAGGTGCAAATGAAGACATAGACTTCAACGAAGAAGACTTTGATCCCGATGAGTTGTTCTAGGCTGGCGAAACCCCCGGGCAACGCCTGTGAACTGGAGCACCATGCTATAGTCTTCCGCTGTTATGTTATTAGTGTAATAGTACTCTTATTTAGTATTTTATGTTATATATTGAATGTTATGTTACACGTTTAACCTGGCTTGAAATATATTGATATTTGACTCTTGTCGGCACATGTATGAGTCAACTGATCCTGGCATTTATGTGAGAATACGCTCGGGTGTTCCTTATGGAAAACTGGGTGTGACATGTATGCAGCTCAGTCAAGATCCAGGATCAACAACCTACGAATCAAGCTAGCAAATGCTTCAAAGAGAAACAAGTCTGTTTCCTCATATTTTGCTGAAGTTACAGGGTGTGTTGATGAGTTAGCTGCTGCGGGAAAGGCCCTTGAAGAAGATGAAATCGTTGCCTACATCCTTGCTGGCCTAGATCAAGAGTGCAATTCCCTTGTCATAGCGTTAAATGTTCAGAAGACCCCCATCACAATCAGTGATCTTTTCGGGCGGATGTTGAACTTTGATACCCGACAGGAGCTTCTTCAAGGGGGAGACATCTCAAATAATTTTAAGTCCTCGGTGAACTCAGCGTGATGAAGACGTGGTGCTAACTCTCATGGGTACTCACGAGGCGGTCATGGAGGAAGTCGAGGTGAAAAATATTCAAGTAATTATCATGGAAATAATGGTGGCTGGCGTGGACGATACTTTCCTAGGAATTGAGCCAACCGCAGCAACGACAAGCCAACTTGTCAAATAGTGATAACATCATATATTACATGCCAAGTTCAACGACTACATAAAGTCTTTAAAGTACTAGATACATCAATGACAAAGCAGCAGAATATTTCTAGTGGATCTCCATCACAGGCATTGCCCGGGGGATTCCGCAAGCTTAGTAGAGGTCTTTCGGGTTGACATCGTTTTCATTGTACTCCACACCATCATCATAGTATGAACAGCAATTAAATCCAACAAAAAGCAAGCCTGGGAACCTAAGCTACTCAGCAAGTGTGGGAAAAGAAATGACATGAAGGCAAAGTCAAGGAAAGGCTTACACCATGGTTTAGCACTACGCATATATCCTATCACCTTAGCTTGAATTAGCACCTATATTACTATATAATGACTTCATCCCTTTCCTATAACCACATCATTAATGATAGGTTTCCCACCTAACATTCCCAACCATTTCACTTCATAATCCACTAATCATGAAGAAGTTTGTGCCGCTCTTGACCGTGACCACGGCTGTCATGACAGTTTTTCAACTCCGTAGAGTTTGTGCCTCTTTATCAACAAGTAGTGATTTCATTCCTCGTTTCCGGGTGGACTAAAAGAACTCCATTTTGCCCGTGGCAGCCAACCACATTCACACTTCCATTTTGTGCGGCCAGGAGATCAGTATGAGGCCTTTACAAAGGGATTTCCGACTAGCATGATCCCACTGAGGTTTCACCCCTAACATCATCCAGGAGGCTAGAACCTCCTCTGTAGTGGCCCCCTCTTGAGCCTTGCGGTTCCCAAGGTAGTCCAGCTGACTCCTATTCCTCGCACCTTCCAAACACCTATACTACATCGGAAATGCACCTAATTACTTGGTCAAGCTGCCCCATCGCACCATGTGGTGGCACTGTAAAGCTAGGTTAAATGCTCCATGAATCGGTCCTTAGAATCTAGACAACACCAATCTCTACCCAAAGCTCTCGTGCACACAACACCAACCAAAGTCATTCCAGCATGTGTAAATTCCTAGCTCTACAAAAATTCATCATATATCATCAAGTTTCATAAAGTCAAGTTATACTCCATATTCTTGATTTCCCATAAATATTAGCATGACTAACCATAAGCACAAACATCCATATGCCAATAAAAAATCCCATCATGGATACAAGGAATAAGTTGTAAAAGCCCAAGAAAAGGGACTTGCAAAAACCTTTCATCACCTCACAACACCACAGTTCTTGTTGTGGATAGATTGTGAAAAAGTGTGAAGAGCAAGTAACCTCCATCAAAAGAGTGATTAGAAGGGAAAGCCTACACTTTCACAAAGTGGGAATTTTACACATGAACATGAGAGGTTGAGCTCACCCCTAGGACTTGAAAAGTCTTGGGAAGGTTCAAGCCAAATTTCATGTAAATCCAACACTTTTCGAGGCACTTTTGGAGGTATTTGAAAAAGAGGCCAATTTGAATGTAAATTCAAATTGCAGCAACTTTCATCACTCAAATTCAAAAGTTAGCTTCATATTCAAACTCAGCACATTTTTCTGAGTAAGACCCTCAATTTTCATCCTCATTGGAGTTCATCTTGTCAAGAGCTAGATTTGCAAGAATTAAAAACTGAATTTGAATTTCAGTTCAAATCATGCAGCAAATTTAGCCCAACACAGTACAAATTTGAGAATTCAAATTTAAACCAAGACTTGGTGACTAAGTCTCACATTAAATTGTGAGTAGCTGAGGATATTTTGGCACCACAGAATTGAGAAAATTTGGAAAAAGAATTGGAGGGGAGGTCCCACCTGTCAGTAGTCTTAGCAGAGAGGTTTACCCCTGATATTTTCTCCTTCGGCCGAAGCCGCGCGCCAGCACACGGCGACACAGGCGCTCGACCGCCTCGGCCAGCCACCTCCTGGTTCCCTTCGCTCGCGCTGGCAGCCGGGAAACAGCTCACCCCCTCCTCTACGTGGCCCCCTCCCCATGCAACGAGCTGTACGCGTTGCTTCTCTGCAAAACAGCTCCGCCCCGGCTCTGTTTCGCTCACCGGCGCCGCTTCTCCGACTATCTCGGACCAACGCCGGCGCCTGCTCGGCCTTGGTCCGAGCCTCCAACACAAAAAAGGAGAACCAGTGTGTGCTCTAGCTAACCACCCTGCTACTTCGCGGCGTTAGCGCCTCATTCAGCCACAAGTCGACAATCGCCACTGAGAACCGAGGACACCAAGCGGAGAACCGAGGTTGCTCCCCGTGGACAGCACGCCACGGCCAGTTTCACCGCCTGTCTTCTACACGAGAAAGGTGCGCCTTAGTCTCCAGATCATGTAGCGGCAACCCTCATAGCCATTGATAGACCGAGCATGGAGAATTCCTAAGAATCCCGAGAACTAGTGCACCCGGGTAGGGGTCGGTCTACCCCGAAATTCTAGCTGCACCGTCCAACCCAGCTCGGGTGAGCATGCACACACCTTCCTCACTCCCTAGCGGCCCTCCTCGACCAAGAATCAAGGGATATGGCCCAGAAATGGCCGAGTTCTGGTTGTTTTTCGGGCCACCATAGAATAATAGCTCGGGTCACCGTGGAGCTCTAGGTTGCCGACCTTTTCATGGAGTTTGGCGGCCATTTTCATCACCCTCGAGCTTCCGCGGTGCTCTCCGACCCTATGCCGATCGTTTTGATGCATTGTAACGCATTCCCGACCACGCCGGAACCCTAACCGGCGCTGTCACCATCGGGCGCCCCGTTCCGGTGAGCTACGGCCGCCGGCGACCCCCGAGCTGAGTTCAGCGTCACGAGTTAGGGCGGGGCGGCGAGTCTGGGGTCGGGGGATGGACGGGAAAACGGTTCCGGGGACGCTCGCCGGAGGGCGCCGCCGCGGGCCCCTGTTTGGCGCGAGGAAGGGAAAACCTGCCGGGTGGGACCCACTGGCAGGCATTTGAACAATTTGGAATTTTCAGTGTTGAGTTTAAACTTTGGAAGGCCACAACTTTGGGTAGAGAGTCCAAAAATTATGAAACAAATTTTGTTGGATTCCTCTAACAGAGTAAAATCCAAATATGAAACCAAATTAGTATGAAACCTATTATTTAATTCTGGAAAATTCATTAAAACTTCACAGCAAAAGAATTTTAGAGGGAGTTTGGTTCATCCAAAAATCCCCAAATTTTGCCAGAATGTTCTCTAGGATGTTAGATAACCCCTGTAAAATGTTCAGACCATTTGGAGTTGATTTGATCAGAGCAATTCAAATTTGAAGGTGCTGTGTTCATTTGAATACAGAAACATTTTCAGAGAATTTCCAAAACTTGGAAATTCAGTTATGGGCAAATCTTAGCTCCAAAAATGCTAGGAAAATTCATGCAAACTCTATGAGCTATAATTGAAATTGTAGTTCACTAAGTTGGGCATGAACAGGGGTGTTACCTCAGAATTAATTCTTCTTTGCTTATGTGCTAAAAGAATTATTCTGAACAAACCACTCAATGACAAGTGCTAAATTTTAATCCAGAGAGTTGTCTTGTGACAAGGGACTCACACAAAAATTCTCAGCTATATTGGAGCTCTGGATCACCCCTATCCTGTGGAACCACTTGTGGGATTAATATGGAAGAGGGGGAAAACCACTTAGCACTTAATCATGTGCATAGGTCCAAACCCAAACCACTAAACCCCAGTTTCATTTTAAATTCTTGAACAGAGTTCCAGTTGTTAGAAACTGGTTATTAGAAGTAATAGCAGAAGCATTACAATAAACTTTTGGATCAGCCAAGTGCCATTCTTGGGACATATCATCTCAGCGGAAGGCATTGCGGTTGACCCAAGCAAAATAGAGCAAGTACTGAAATGGAAAGCTCCCACTTCAGTCCATGAAGTCAGAAGCTTCCTCGGGTTAGCGGGATACTATCAGAGATTTATTCCAAGCTTCTCCAAGCTCGCTAAGCCGATGACAGAATTGCTGAAGAAAGGAACGAAATATGTTTGGAACATGGCGTGTGAAGGAGCGTTCCAAGCATTGGTGAAGCATCTCACCACAGCCCCAGTTTTAGCTCAGTCAGATACAACAAAGCCCTTCGACGTGTATTGTGACGCGTCCGGTATTGGGCTCGGCTGCGTGTTGATGCAGGAAGGACGTGTGGTCGCTTATGGCTCACGCCAACTTCAGAACCATGAGCAGCACTATCCGACTCATGATCTTGAGCTTGCTGCAGTGGTGTTGGTGCTAAAAATGTGGAGGCACTATCTCCTGGGGAATCTGGTGCATCTCTACACCGACCACAAGAGCTTGAAGTACATCTTCACCCAGAAGGAGCTGAACATGAGGCAAAGGAGGTGGTTGGAACTGATCAAAGATTATGAAATTGATATTCACTACCACCCCGGCAAGGCGAATGTGGTTGCCAGTGCGCTGAGTCGGAAATCACATGTCCATCACCTCGCCATTACACCGATGGAGGAGGAAGAGCCGAGATTATACTTGGTTCCTTATGGATCGCTGTATAACCTTGCCCTCATTCCTACCATCAGGGAGCACATCATTGCAGCTCAGAAGGTTGACAAGGGTATGGCACATCTCCGGAGACGGATAGACAATGGGGAGATCAAATGTTTCCGGAAGGATGATGAGGGGACACTATGGTTCAATGACCGAATAGTTGTACCCCGGGATATGGAGCTGAGGAAGAAAATCCTCGATGAAGCTCACTTGTCTAAGTACTCCATTCATCCGGGCAGCAACTAAATGTACCAAGATTTGAAAAAGAAATTTTGGTGGACACAGATGAAGCGGGAGGTAGTGAAGTACGTATCCGAGTGCGATACGTGTAGACGAGTGAAAGCTGATCACATGAAGAAATCAGGGCTGTTGCAACCCCTGAAGATCCCGGCATGGAAATGGGAAGATGTGAGCATGGATTTCATTGTGGGATTGCCCCTAACTTCCAACAAACATGATTCCATCTGGGTAATCGTCGATCGGTTAACCAAGACGACTCACTTCATCCCGGTGAATGCACGTTACAGTGCCGGCAAATATGCGGAGCTGTACATAGCAAAGATTTTGTTCTTATGTGGGGTACCCAAGACCATTGTATCGGATCGAGGTGCATTGTTTGTATCTCGCTTTTGGGAGCAGCTACACGCTGCATTGGGTACTAAGCTGATCAGGAGCTCCGCCTATCACCCTCAGACCGATGGCCAGACAGAGAGGGTGAATCAAGTTCTGGAAGACATGTTGAGGGCATGTGCCATCCACCATGGTAGGAACTGGGATGATCACCTACCATTGGCGGAGTTCTCGTACAACAACGGCTATTAGGCGAGTATCAAGATGGCACCCTACGAAGCTCTCTACGGTCGCAAATGCCGCACCCCATTAAACTGGTGCGAGTCCGGTGAAAGGGTCACATTCAGGGTTGATGTGGTGAACGACGCCGAAGAGCGTGTTCGGACGATTCAAGCTAACTTGAAGGCTGCTCAATCCCAGCAGAAGATCTACGCTGATAAGAGGCGTAGACCGTTGCACTTTCACGTTGGTGAACACGTGTACCTCCGTGTGTCTCCGATGAAAGGCGTGCACCGGTTCGGTGTGAAGGGGAACCTCGCTCCCTGTTTCATTGGGACCTATGCTATCACCGAGAAGTGTGGACCAGCGGCGTATAGACTGGAGCTACCGGCATCCCTTTCTGGTGTCCATGACGTTTTCCATGTGTTCGCAACTGCGAAAATGTTTGAAGCATACAGCTGCTGTTCCTACCGAAGACATTGGCGAGCTGAAACCGGATTTGACATATGATGAGTACCCGGTGGCAATTCTTGATGAGAAAGCCAGAATCACGCGTAGCAGAACATTGTGGTTCTACAAAATACTCTGGAGCAACCACACCGCCGAAGAAGCGATGTGGGAGAGCGAGGAGTTCCTTCGCTCAAACTACCCGGAGTTCATGGCGTCTCAACACGGGTAAGTCCCTATTACATCGCTGTCTCTTCTTTTATAATCTCGGGACGAGATTCTTTTAAGGGGGGAGGGATGTAAAAGCCCAAGAAAAGGGACTTGCAAAAACCTTTCATCACCTCACAACACCACAGTTCTTGTTGTGGATAGATTGTGAAAAAGTGTGAAGAGCAAGTAACCTCCATCAAAAGAGTGATTAGAGGGGAAGCCTACACTTTCACAAAGTGGGAATTTTACACATGAACATGAGAGGTTGAGCTCACCCCTAGGACTTGAAAAGTATTGGGAAGGTTCAAGCCAAATTTCATGTAAATCCAACACTTTTTGAGGCACTTTTGGAGGTATTTGAAAAAGAGGCCAATTTGAATGTAAATTCAAATTGCAGCAACTTTCATCACTCAAATTCAAAAGTTAGCTTCATATTCAAACTCAGCACATTTTTCTGAGTAAGACCCTCAATTTTCATCCTCATTGGAGTTCATCTTGTCAAGAGCTAGATTTGCAAGAATTCAAAACTGAATTTGAATTTCAGTTCAAAACATGCAGCAAATTTAGCCCAACACAGTTCAAATTTGAGAATTCAAATTTGAACCAAGACTTGGTGACTAAGTCTCACATTAAATTGTGAGTAGCTGAGGATATTTTGGCACCACAGAATTGAGAAAATTTGGAAAAACAATTGGAGGGGAGATCCCACCTGACAGTAGTCTTAGCAGAGAGGTTTACCCCTGATCTTTTCTCCTTCGGCCGAAGCCGCGCGCCAGCACACGGCGACACAGGCGCTCGACCGCCTCGGCCAGCCACCTCCTGGTTCCCTTCGCTCACGCTGACAGCCGGGAAACAGCTCGCCCCCTCCTCTACGTGACTCCCTCCCCACGCAACGAGCCGTACGCGTTGCTTCTCTGCAAAACAGCTCCGCCCCGGCTCTGTTTCGCTCACCGGCGCCGCTTCTCCGATTTCCCCTGTACACCGGCGCCTGCTCGGCCTTGGTCCGAGCCTCCAACACAAAAAAGGAGCACCAGTGTGTGCTCTAGCTAACCACCCCGCTACTTCGCGGCGTTAGCGCC
Source organism: Neostapfia colusana (assembly GCA_030760725.1). Lineage (NCBI taxonomy): Eukaryota > Viridiplantae > Streptophyta > Magnoliopsida > Poales > Poaceae > Neostapfia > Neostapfia colusana. The sequence goes on along the minus strand of JASWHV010000012.1, from coordinate 6,001,908 downwards.
TCATTCAGCCACAAGTCGACGATCGCCACTGAGAACCGAGGCCACCCGGCGGAGAACCGAGGTTGCTCCCCGTGGACAGCACGCCACGGCCAGTTTCACCGCCTGACTTCTACACGAGAAAGGTGCGCCTTAGTCTCCAGATCATGTAGCGGCAACCCTCATAGCCATTGATATACCAAGCGCGGAGAATTCCTAAGAATCCCGAGAACTAGTGCACCCGGGTAGGGGTCGGTCTACCCCAAAATTCTAGCTGCACCGTCCAACCCAGCTCGGGTGAGCCTGCACACACCTTCCTCACTCCCTAGCGGCCCTCCTCGACCAAGAATCAAGGGATATGGCCCAGAAATGGCCGAGTTCTGGTTGTTTTTCGGGCCGCCATAGAATAATAGCTCGGGTCACCGTGGAGCTCTAGGTTGCCGACCTTTTCATGGGGTTTGGCGGCCATTTTCATCACCCTTGAGCTTCCGCGGTGCTCTCCAACCCTCTGCCGATCGTTTTGATGCATTGTAACGCATTCCCAACCACACCGGAACCCTAGCCGCCGCTGTCACCGTCGGGTGCCCCGTTCCGGTGAGCTACGGCCGCCGGCGACCCCCGAGCTGAGTTCAGCGTCACGAGTTAGGGCGGGGCGGCGAGTCTGGGGTCGGGGGATGGCCGGGAAAATGGTTCCGGCGACACTCGCCGGAAGGCGCCGCCGCGGGCTCCTGTTTGGCGCGAGGAAGGGGAAGACCTGCCGGGTGGGACCCACTGGCAGGCATTTGAACAATTTGGAGTTTTCAGTGTTCAGTTTAAACTTTGGAAGGCCACAACTTTGGGTAGGAGAGTCCAAAAATTATGAAACAAATTTTGTTGGATTCCTCTAACAGATTAAAATCCAAATATGAAACCAAATTAGTATGAAACCTATTATTTAATTCTGGAAAAGTCTTTAAAGCTTCTAAGCAAAAGAATTTAGAGGGAGTTTGGTTCATCCGAAAATCCCCAAATTTTGCTAGAATGTTCTCTAGGATGTTAGTGAACCCCTGTAAAAGTTTCAGACCATTTGGAGTTGATTTGATCAGAGCAATTCAAATTTGAAGGTGCTGTGTTCATTTGAATACAGAAACATTTTCAGAGAATTTCCAAAACTTGGAAATTCAGTTCTGGGCAAATCTTAGCTCCAAAAATGCTAGGAAAATTCATGCAAACTCTATGAGCTATAATTGAAATTTTAGTTCACTAAGTTGTGCATGAACAGGGGTGTTACCTCAGAATTAATTCTTCTTTGCTTATGTGCTAAAAGAATTATTCTGAACAAACCACTCAATGACAAGTGCTAAATTTTGATCCAGAGAGTTGCCTTGTGACAAGGGACTCACACAAAAATTCTCAGCTCCATTGGAGCTCTGGATCACCCCTATCCTGTGGAACCACTTGTGGGATTAATATGGAAGAGGGGGGAAACCACTTAGCACTTAATCATGTGCATAGGTCCATACCAAAACCACTAAACCCCAGTTTCATTTTAAATTCTTGAACAGAGTTCCAGTTGTTAGAAACTGGTTATTAGAACTAATAGCAGAAGCATTACAATAAACTTATGTGCATATTCATTAACATGTAGTATTTTATTAACGTATAGTCGCTGATGGCGAGGTGGCTCCGGAAGTACTCGACTTCCTACTTCCGGAAGAAGAACTAACCCCTGACCAGCAGCAACAAGGCAAGCCCTGGTTTGCATTAAGCCTTTTATAAAGTTTTTAATTTTTTTACATACGTAGAGTGAAGGGTGTATGTGCATTAGGTGTAGGATGGATGAATACCCCACTTGCATGACCAGAATTTTTCCCATAAAGAGTGAGGGTAGTGTCTAAGATCTCGAGTAGACAGGCTATGCTTAATAATTCATATGACTTCAGTACAAGTTGAGTAGTTGGCATCTACTCGCGAGTTAGGATTAGGACACACGGGATTGGTTCGAGTGATGTGAGATCACTATAGTAATGAAAATGAGACTAGGCAGGGGCTAGGGCGCAGCAAGAGGAAGTCTTGTGTGCGCAGCCCTGCCCGTGTCGATTGAGGACCGATCCGTGTACGGCCCTGCTGAACAAGTATTGAACGTACCGAAGGCATATCGGATATATGGGCCCCGATAAACCGATGTAGCCTAAACCTCCGAGCGTCGAGGCATAACGCACCGATTTATAGGTGTAAGCTGAGGGCAGCAAGGTGGAAATCTGCCAACGGGCATAGAGAGATGCTCCGTGTGAGGAACCTCCTGCTCGTTTCGGTGCGACCGGTTCGACGTTTGGGCTGTTGGGTGAAAGGTTGTCCCGTACGACATCGAGTGAGCGTGCTGTGCAGCTCCACGAGTGGGCGTACATGACGTGCTCTTTGGGTTTCCCTGCAGGTGTATATCGAGTCGATTCGCCGTCCCTCACCGTAACGAGTACTGCTTGTTCACTGCGTCGTAACGTAGACTAATGTATGAAATGTTATGATTCAATCTTGCTGTTATGATATAATTGTATTGCTACCTGTGTGCCACCAAATATTGCTTACTAAATTCCAGATTTCCAAACTGTTAACTTGTTGCTAAAAGATGAACTAAGGATGAACGTGTAGGCGTGTCCATTTGCTGCAATGTTACTATCCCATGTGCTTTGTACACCTCATGTAGAGTTCCATGCTTAGGTGAGTCGGTTAAGTCTTGTTGGGCCATCGTGCTCACGGTTGCTGCTTAAGTGTTTTTCAGGTGAGGAGCCACCCACGGACTCGGAGTACGAGTCCACTGGCGAGGGTTACCCTCCGTCGGGGACCACGGCTGAGTGGGAGCCGTACACGCCGCGCTGAGCTGAGGAGTGCAGCCAGTGTTGGTTGCCCTAGGGCCGGGGCAGCCGACTTTTGCTAGATAGGCGGGCGTGAGTTGTATAGTGTAGACTTCCGCTGTGTAATATAAACAATAGTTTGTAACTGAAGTTTGTACTTGTTTGTACAGTTCAGTTGTTTTCCCATGTAATATATTGTGTTCTTATGATGTGTGATGTCGGGTGTCGCATCGTGCAGCACCACCTCTGCGATCCTGGATGAGCGGATTCCGGTCCGCCACATAAGTCATGGAAAAACTAGGGAAAACATCCTAATATTCGGTTTCATAATTCATGACATAATGCAATTAATTTCTAGCAAATATTCTAAATTAGGTGTAAGGTGATCAACGACACTTGCCTTCTTCTTGTTGCTCAGGGATGTCGAAGATTTGATCTTTGTGGCTTTGAACCAGCTCTGGGGCTGGTTCTACCCATGCAACCATACACTAAGCAAATGCAAACAATACACAATAAGAACTCATCCAACATAATCGATCAAATACTTTAAATATGCATAAAGACATAGATCCATTATTTACTTGCATTTTTATGTGAAGCAAATGTTGTATATACACATAAGTTCAACTTTTAGGACATATATTGCTTCTAATTTAATTTCAGGTTTAACAATACACCTAAACTGAAATTTCAGTTTAAATCAGATTTTCTACAGCCTTTACTCAAATCCCAGATTTTAGTTTTTAAACCAAAAGTGCACTTTCGGCTTAAACAAAATTTTCCTAGCTCTTAATAAGACTTTCAAACTTAAATTTAGTCCGTAAAAACTTTTATAATCACTTCCTAGTGTATTTCTTACTTTATTATGAATGTAGATTAGTTTTCATGTCTAAAAATGCGAATTTCAGCATTAAACAGGTTTTTATACCCTAAATTCCACTTTCAGATATAATAATTCATCCAAAATATTGGTTCAGCCTAAAACAGAATTTTCATAGCTCTAAATGAAATTTTCAGATTCTAATTTGCACCTAAAACCTTTTATAGTTTCTTCCTAGAGTGTATATATTCTCTAATATGCATTCAGTTTTGTTTTTATGCCTAGAAATACACTTTCAGCATTAAAACAGGCAATTAAACACTATTTCAGAATGTATATATTATTTAGAATAACCAAAAACAGAATGTTCAAAGATTTCCTAAAGAAACATATTACTTGGAGTTCATTTCTGTGAATAATTGCTGCTGCAGAAATTTTATATGAATTTCAGACTTCAAAATTCATTATTTTGGTTTGCTATAAAGTCTCAAGTTCATATATGGTCTACTGCAGGGTCAATCTGAAATTTTAAAATTATTATAAGGGGTCTAAATCCTTAATTCAGTGCTAATCTCAATTTAAAAGGATTACAGGGGTTAAAACAACCATTTACACGTGTTTTTCCTAATTTCTACGAACTACAGGATCTAGTTCAGAAAATTCAGGCCATAAATCCAATTTTCTAAATTTCCATGGGCTAGACTGTCAGAGATCCGGCAGGAAGAAGGGTTATCTGATTTGGGCCGTCGGATCTTAGGGGGACGGTTCAGATTATAAGCGCCAAAGGAGTACGGGCCGATTTAATTTCAGCCGTGGGATTTTAAATGGACGGCCCACAGGGAGCCATGTTGCTCCGGCCAGAGGAAGACGAGATGCGCGGCGGCGCCTGACAGATTTCGCCGGTGATCTCACCGGAGGAGATTGGAACTTCACCTACATGTGCTAAATCTTCACATTCTTTGCATAATTCGAAGGAGGTGAGAAAGGGGAACACACCACTGTCGTTTCCGTGAACTTGAAGAGCTCATAAGGTGCTCGGCGACGGTGAGGTGCAGCTATCGGCGGCGAGCTTCATTGAGGGGGCATTAGGGTCCAAATTCCTCCACGATTTCTGATTGTCGAGCTTCACTGTGGTCAAGTGAGGGTGTACCGAGGGTCAGGGAGGACCAAAATGCGAAATTTAGATGCGTTCAACAGTGAGCGGCGGTGATCCTTACAGTGCGCGTCGGCGTCGGGTTTCCTGGTGGGAGCTCATTGCGAGGTGACTGCCAACGGGTTGTGCATGGTCCTGTGAAGCAATGTGATGCGTTAAACCCAAAAGAACGGTGATGGCAGCGGTGAATTTGGGACAAGGTGGCGATACTCACCGAATCCGAGTTGCGGCTGAGCAAAGGGGAAAACGGAGGGGTTTCAGGAGATTAAATCGAGGCCGAGGCTGGGGGAGGTTGTGTGCTTGAGGATCAGGAGTGGGATGATCAGAACATGGGCTGCGAGCGCGGAATTCGGAGAAGTTGGTGGGCGGAAGCTCCGGCTTGGCGGCAGATGGAGGGGGAGGAAGAAGGAGCTGATGTGTGGGGTCGGGCTGTTGGTGAGAGGGAGAGAGGGGGAGGGCGCTGGGCTGGTGGGCTGCGCTGGAGGATTTCGGCCCTTGGTGAGTTTCTCCTTTTCCTTTTTCTTTTCTTTTCTGTTTCTCACTTTCAATCTTTATTTGATTTAAATTTTTTTCATCCTGTTAGAATCAAACAAAGAGAAAGCGTAGATCGAAACAGAGGAGACACAGATTTTAACGTGGAAAACCCCTCCAAATCGAAGGGGGAAAAAACCACGGGCCGGTAAACTATCACTATATCAGGAGGTTTACAATAGCGGGGGATTACAATCTTTTTCATTCCTCTCCCAGCGGTTCACAAGGGATATTTATAGGTGGCGGCTTAGAGTCCTAGCCCTAGACGATTCATATGGGCTACCCAAGCCACAAGGTGACAGCCCTCCGCTTTGCTACGGAAATCCTGCCTCTTTTATCTTCATTAGAATTTGGATCATCAATCAACAAACTCCACCTTGAGAAAAATTCCTTCTTACAGCATTGAAATAGTAATCCTCCATCTCAATGAACAATTCGACTGCCAGTGCCAAAAGCCACTAGGGGCTAGTTAGTAATACCAACCAAGTTTGAGCAAAGCTCAAACTTAGCAACTGGAACAGATTTTGTCATCATGTCTGCAGGATTATCATGAGTACTGATTTTGCAAATTCTGATAGTGCCTTGATCAATGGTATTTCGCACAAAGTGATACCTAATATCAATATGTTTCGTCCTCTCATTAAACATAGCATCTCTGGTAAGATATATGGCACTTTGACTATCACAATGTAAGGTGATGCAAGACTAAAATCCACAAAGTTCAGAATACAGACCTTTCAACCAAATTGCCTCCTTATATGCTTTTGAGATAGCCATATATTCTGCCTCTGTAGTAGACAATGCAACTGTAGCTTGTAAACAAGCTTTCCAACTCACAACACAACCCCCAACAGTGAAAACATATCCTGTGAGAGACCTTCTCTTGTCTAAATCAACACATAATCAGCATCAACATAGCCAATGAGACCATCCCTAGTCCTTCCAAAACACAAACAGGCACTAGAAGAACCACGCAGATACCTGAAAATCCACTGAACTTCCTTCCAGTGTTCTTTGGTAGGGTTAGACATGTATCTGCTAACAACGCTCATAGCGTGTGATAAATCAGGACGTGAGCATACCATAGCATACATGAGAGACCCAACGACAATAGATTATGGAACTTTTGACATGTACTCAATTTCATCATTAGTTTTTGCACACTGAGAAATAGACAACTTGAAATGAGGGGCCAACGGTGTACTCACAGGTTTAGCATTATCGATGTTGAACCGGCGAAGGACCTTTTCAATATAATTTTTCTGACTCAAATAGAGAAGGCCAGATTTCCTATCCCTGATCATCTCCATGCCAAGGATTTTTTTAGCAGTACGAAGATCCTTCATATCAAATGTATTACTCAAGGGTGCCTTTAAAGTAGTCACTTCTTTGTTGCTCTTGGCAGCAATCAATATATCATCAACATATAGCGATAGGTATATAGGTGATCCATCGACAACTTTAATATATACACAACTGTCAAACTAAGATCTAACAAAGCCATTGGAAATCATAAAAGAATGACACGACCCCACGTTCTTGTAGAGCCAGGATCACGCTGAGGGGTACTATGTTGCACAGCACCGGATAACACACATCAAAGGTACAAAGCGGAAGCAAAACTTTTATTACATAAAGTGGTTTATGAACATTTGTACATTAAAATAAGTCCAGTCTACACTCACGGGTGTAGACTACACATCAAGTTCACGTTCAGCCCGTGAACGTGTCCTTGCTAGCACACATGCACACTAACACGATGGTGTGCACGACTCCCACTCGACGGAGTTCCCCTCCTGGGGTTCCGTCTCCTCTTGGGGAGTCCCTTCCTCATAGAACCCTGCAAAAGATTCAAACACAAGCAGTGAGCACGAAGACTCAGCAAGTCTGACCCGTCTCACCTAAACATGGAACTTCTACATGAGGGGTGATGGGTACATGAGGTAAAACCATTTGCAAAGGACTCGCCTAATTATTGGGACCTTACTTTCAAATTTTAGCAGCAGGTTGTGGAGAACCTTACGCTAAGTCACATGAGAGAGCCGCAATCAAACAAGAAATGCATTTCTCTCATGTACTTTGCCCAAAGTTGAAAGGAACTTTAATTAGCTCTAGACTACAGCAAATCATTAACAATCAAGTCCGTCTTTCAATCAGCAACATTTTAACATGTAACTAGCCTGTTCTTTCTACGTCACGGTACAGTGAACAAGTGGTACTCACTGACCGTGAGGGACGGCGATTATAATCAATTTACACCTGCAGGGTTACCCGAATAACCCGTCACGTACGCCCGTACTCGATGTTGCCTACAGCAACCATCACGGACGCCTTACGCAACCACCTTTCACCCGTCAGCCAAATATTGAACCGGTCCCATCGTCCCGAGCAAGAGGTCTCTGCATGCGCATATCAGTGCCGCCAGCCGATTTACACCTCAAGCTCTCAACCTACGCTCTGAACGACGGGCAATGCCTCAATACCCAGCTACCCGAGTTACATCAGTTTCCCGGTTCCCATATAGCCGGTAGGTCTTCGGTACTGTTCTAGCTTGTTCAACAGGCCCGCACACGGCTCGGTCCTCAATCGACACAAGCGGAGCTATAGCACACAGGCCCCAAAGTCCTGCTGCCCTTACCCTCCACTCGGTCTCATTTTTCTTGCCATTTGTATCATGTGCTATCTCTACCCGAGTCGAGTGCCTCTAGCCTATGCTCGCGAGTAGTTCCAACTACTCGACTTGTACCGAATCCTACCCTAACTTAGCTTTGTAGTAGCTAACGGGGTTTGCAATCCTAAACCCAACCCATGGTTTTCTTGGCTATGCAGTTGGGTTTCCAAAAAAAACTCTAATGCAAGGAATAAGGTATTCAAGTATGTGCTAAAAACAATAAAGACTTGTAAAAAGGTTAATGCAAACTGGAGCTTGCCTTGCTGCTCTTGGTCGTAGGCTAGCTGCTCCTCCGGAGTAACGAAGTCTAGGACTTCGGGTTCCTCCTCGATCTTAGCGACTACATGATATAACAAGTACATGTATTAATTAAATGCATTTGAATTGAGTGTTAACTTTGTGAACCTTCTAAGTCTCACTAGACAGACCCAAAGACTGTGAAACTTTTACTGTGGCTTGGTTACAACCTAAACAGAGACTTGGTCAAGTTTTAGTTGCAGCAAAGCTCATTTGAGCCCCCCACAATTAATTATGTACTTGATCTTAATTGAAGGCTTTTAAAGTGTTCTACGGATTTTCATGAAACAAGCTATGACTTTCTGAAAACTAGATTTTCAGAGGGTTCTAATGGAGTTGGTTTCATTTAATTTGAAGGTTCCTAGCTAAAGATATGAGATAAACAATTTCAGAGAAAATTCTGAAAATGTTTCTGAACATTTTCTATTTTCTCTGGAACAGTTTCACAAATCACATCATTAGGTGGATTAAATGAGCTCAAATGGATCTGAAATTTTTATGGTAGTTCAGGGATATTTTGGTGAACATCCCAGCAAAATTTCAGAATTTTCCTCCAAGGGGTTCTCCAGTTAAAATTCCAAACAGTTTAAATTTTGAGGAATTAATTCTGGAGAATTAAAGATTTTCATGAAGTGAAACTTGATTTGCTGGAAAGTGCTCAGAGAGCTGAATCCAACAAAATTTGGTTCACTCGATTTGGAGTTTCCTAGCCCAATCTATGAGGATTTGAAGTTTGAATGAAATCTGAAAATCGGGGAAAAGTTTAAATCTGCCGGGGGGCCCGCGGGGACACGTGTTGCGCACTGAGGCGTCGGCACACCGGGGTCTACGGGTTTCCTGCGCGCCAGCACAATGGATCCCAGCCGCACCCGATCCCGATTTGAATTTTTGAGTCGCTGACAGCCAGGCCCCGCGTCTTCTTCTTCCTCCCGATGCTCCCTCGCGCCCGCGCCGCCTCCCCTCGCCGGAGCAGACCCGCAGCTCGCCAGCTTGCCGCTGCCGGCTATTGCACGGTCTGAAACTCGCCACCAGGGGGTTATCGACGTCAAGGAACACGTCTGTGGGGTCAGTTTCGGCTGGTGGTGACCGGAAATAACCCGGCGACGTGCGGCGGCCTCGGTTGAGGTTCGGCACCGTCGGCCGTGGTTTCTAACCCGCCAAGACCTCGGACAATCGGTTCTACAGCATCAGTACACCTCTAGGAAGCTTGACAAGGTTTCAAAGGTGTTCAAAGATGGCGGCAAGTTGGTCGGCACCGTGTGACCGATCGTGCTGGCCATGAACTGTGGGGACCACCCCGTGGTTCACTCCAGGATCGCATAGGGTGGTGCCGTGCGATGCGGCACCAAATAGCACACACGAAAAGATTAAAGAACAACATACAAACTTTTATTTGATATAAAACAGCGGAAGTCTTTTACAAAATATAACTATACAACGGAAGTAATGTACAATAGTAGCCTCTCATCCTAACTATGCAAAAGTGCAGCCGTCCATCCCGGGGACGCTACACGCTAGCAGCATGAAACCGGAGATCACGGCGGCGTGCAGGGCTCCATCTCGGCCGTGTACCCTGACGGGGGCATACGCCTCGTCATCGGAACCCTCCTCATAGCTCTCACCTGCATACAGCTCAAATATTGCAACCGTGAGCACGATGGCTCAGCAAGGCTTAACCGTCTAGCCTAGGCATGGAACTCTACATGCAGGGAGGTGTATGATAGGAAAAAGGAATTTGCGACAAAGACACGCCTATAAGTTGATCCTTACTTTCAGTTTTATAGCAGCAAATTCATGTGCCTTAGGCAGCCCTCACATCGGAAGTCAACAATCAAACAAGAAACGCTTTCCTCCGATGTGGTGATGCCCAAAGCGGAAAGTAAACTTAATTAGCTCTACATCTACAGCAAACATGGTTTCCAAAACATTAATATATCATCACAGCATATTATCATTCAACTGGCTTACTTCACTTCTTACTACGTCACGAAACAGTGAACAAGCGGTACTCAAATAACCGCGAGGGACGGTGATTGCAATCAGGAGACACCCGGATAACACATTGCATACACCCACTTTCAGAAGCGTGATTCCACACCCCCTTCCTACTCTGTTGTATGCAACAACCTTTCAAAAGCAACCCAAATGTTGAATCGGTCCATCCGTGACGGGCAGGAGGTCCCCACGTGGAGCGTGACTGTGCCCACCGGCAGATTTACACCTTGCTACCCTCAACCCACTTCTATTAACGGTTGGGTAAGCCTCGGCACCCAGATTAACCATTTACATCGGTTTCCTGCTTATGTCAGTATGCCATCCGGTACTGTTCGATACTTGTTCAACAGGCCCGCACACGACTCGGTCCTCAATCGACACCAACAGGGCTACACACGTGAGACCTCCGCTCACTGCTTCCTATCCCCCCTGCTGGGTCTCATTTTCTCCACTTTAAGCCATTTTCTATTCTGACCAAACCGTGTGATAAACCTTACCTCGCGAGTAGATTCCAACTACTCGACTTCTACCGAGATCCTAAGCATATTAGCATGGCATTCTCTACTCGTTGAGTCTGTAAACTACCTAACCCTCCATAGGACTTAAAAGGTTATGCAAGTGGGGTTTCAATCACCCTAACTCTAATGCAAACATTCACCCTAGACATAAGTGATACAAATAAAGAATTTCATAAAAGGTACTTAAGTGCAAACCGGGGCTTGCCTGGTTGCGAGTTAAAGGGGAAGTCAGCTTCTGGGGGAGGACGTCCAAAGGCTCCGGTGTGTCCTCAACTTAGGTTACTAAATGAAATGTAGCAAAATAGATGTATAAGTATTAAGGATTTATAAGAATTGAACTACTATTCATAGCTACTGCTATTTAGGATCCTTAATTGGCTTTGGGATTTTTACAGTGGATACTAGACTCTCTAAGGATGATTTGAGCCAAACTTGGAGACATGTCATTGCACAATGTGGTCTTTAAAATTCCTACAAGTACAATGTTTCTCTAAATTTAGAGCCCAAATCAGGAGCTTTGACATAGCTAATAATGGAAGATCTGACTAGGGTAAGTCTCCATGGTTCTAACAAAATTTGTTTCACCATTTTTGGAGATACCATCAGAGAGATATGAATTTTTGAAGTTGGACAGGAGTTCTGAAAAGTTTCTGTTTAAATTTGAATTTTCCAAATAAAGGATGAACTTTGGAAGGTAATTTGACCTAGAAAGTAAACTCCAATGAAGCTCAAATTTTTACTGGAGATCAGTAATGTCATGAGGAACTTCCTGGCCAAATTTGAAGAAATTCCATAACAGATATATTCTGGACTAAATTCCCAAAGATTTAACTTTGATGAATCTTGGAGAAATATCCAGAGATCTTCAGATCAATTTCTTTGCATTTCTGCAAAGTACTGACTGAGAGAAATCCAACAAAATTTGTTTCACAAATTTTGGACATCCCTACAGAAAGTTATGGAGGTATGAAGGTTGAACCATTTTTCTGGAAATCAATTCTATGATTTTTAGCTAATTTATTTAATCCTGAGATAACCTACTGATTAAGCCCTCTAAATAAGCTCCAAAAATCCTAAAATTTGTACTGGAGGTCAGGCACTATGAAAAGGACAAGCTGCCCAAATTTGGGAATATTTCGTAAAGAATTGCTCCTGTAATAAATCCCTAAAGGATTTAATAAAAACAATTCTACTGAAATTCCTGGGCATTTTCATAGCATGCAATTTGTTTCTGTGTGAAGTAATCCTCCTAAGGATTCAAACAAAATTGGTCTCACCCTTTTTGGAATTGTCTACACAAAGTTATGAATTTTTCAAACTGTGATAGCTCTCTGTTTAAAACCTACACTGAGACTTAACGGGGGGCCCACTCGTCACGTCCATGTTCAACCTCCCACCAGAGACGCGCGTGCACCCAGCTCATATCGTGGCATGGCTCGTTCTCCCTCATTTCTCCATCAAATTAGCTCCGGTTTCGCCCTACATGCTCCTAGGAACATGGCGCAGCTGCCGGGCAAGGTTTCCACGCATGAAAACGGCTGAAAACAGGTCGGCACCGGTGGGGCGGCTCGGGAGCTCAGCCTCAACGCGTTCTGGTGCGTCCGAAGCTTCTCCCGGCGAGCTACCTTGCCCTAAATCATCACCAACAATTGGGGAACATGGAACACATGCTAAAACTTGCAGCAAACGGTCGTAAAATAGGGTTCACCGGAGGACCGACCCATTTTTGCCGCCGCCGGCGATTTCTCGTAGCCCGGGGCGTGTGGTGGATGGTTTGATGTGTGCTTTGGCGTGGGAGGGCGCTAGGATCACTAGTTTCTGTGGTTTGAATTGTAGAACCGATTGTCAACCACGTTGGACGAATTTACAGTTTTGGTTTGGGGCTGTTCTTCACGTGTACCGGCGCCAAAACTCAAATTCCCGCGAGACAGCGACGGGGAAGGGCAAGGGGACTGCGGGAGAATGATCTACACACCTTGGCGCACCTTAGGGAGGTGCTGGACGCGTGGGAGAGGCGTTGGATGAGCTGAAAGATGAGGAGCAGTTCCCATGGCGGCTTCAGTCCGAGTTGTGGAGGAAAACTGCATGGCAGTGACCGGAGGAAAACCGGAGAAGAGCTGGAAACGTGTTGTGGACGTAGAGGACTCGCTGGCGCATCTCCTGGGCGGTTTAGCTAGTTGCCACCGTGGCTGTAGGTTGATCGGCGCTGCAGGGCAGAGAAGAGACGACGCCGGTTTCTGTTTTCGGCTGAGAGCGTGAGAAGGCTTCGTCTGCTGTGGGTTTGCTCGTACTGAGGGAGTGGATCACGTTGAAAACACAAGAGCCATTCACAGGACGCCAGCAACCGGAGGAGGGGAGCAGGAGGTGGCCGATCGATCTCGGTGGCGCCTGGGTACAGAACCCCCGTGGATGAGAAAACAGAGAATTGCTTAGGGGTTAAGGCACACCTTTCAGCTCAATGACATGTGGGCCCCACCACATCTCCCTCTTATCCTCTAAGATATCTCCCAAAATTTGAAAATGGTGAATTAAAATTGTGGGAGTTCAAATCTGAGGTGCATTTGAATAATTGGACAAGCTTCATCCAAATTCAAATGGGTATTTGAATTCTTTGCAATTTAAAGTCCATTTTGGAAATGAGTTGCAAAACAATTCAACAAATCATGAAACTTTGCATACCCACTAATTTGGACCTAAGGAATTCAAATATAAAAATCTGATTTTCAGTTTGGCTGCTGCAAATGAGATCTTTAGTGCCACAGTTTTGAAATCCATTGTGTTGCTCTCATTTGAATTTTGAGTTGAACAAATTAGTTCCAAATCTGACTTTAGCTTTCTCACACATATGGGAACTTCCCATCTTGGTTTTAGACCCCTCTTGGGTTCCAAATTTTCAAACAATTGTTTGACTTGTGTGAAGAGAGCTTCTCATGTGTGTTATCACATGTGGAAAAAAAATTTAACAAGTCCCATTTTTTATGACTTTGCCACACATATGAATTCCAGCCTTGGTTTATTCATATGCATTTTTGGGACTTTTACATTCCTCCCCCCCTTAAAAGAATCTCGTCCCGAGATTCCAAAAGAAGAATGAGGCGGGAGAGGTAATTACAAACTGTACAATGATGAAAGTTCCGAATAATTGGTGCGGAGGTAATCTTCACTTTCCCACGTCGCCTCTTCCGCGGTATGATTACTCCATAGCACCTTCTAAAATATGATCGTCCGGTTCCGGGTTACCCGGGTCTTCTCATCCAAAATCTGAACCGGTCGCTCAGTGTAGGTAAGGTCCGGCTTCTATTCATCGATATCTTCGGTGCGGATAGCAGTGGTAAGTTTGAGGCACCTCCGCAGCTGTGACACATGATATACGTCATGGACACCCGTAAGACTGGCCGGTAGTTCCAGTCGGTAGACTACGGGTCCGCACTTCTCCGTGATAGCAAAAGGACCTATAAAACGGGGAGCGAATTTCCCCTTTACACCAAACCGGTGAATTTCCTTCATCGGAAAGACACGAAGATAAACGTGCTCTCCGACGTCAAAATACAATGGCCTACGCCTTTGATCAGCGTAGCTCTTCTGTCGGGATTGTGCAGCCTTCAAATTTTCTTGTATCAACCGTACTCGATCTTCGGCTTCGTTGACAAAATCAACCCCAAACAGAACTCTTTTGCTGAACTCACACCAATTCAGCGGTGTGCGATACTTTCTTCAGTAATTCCAGGTTGCGAGGTACGACTATCCTGTTCTCGAACCACAGGACACCATCTCCGTCCATCTGGAAACCTTCCAGTTTCCCACTCTCTATACGTCTCCGCAAATGTGACAAGCCCTTATCATGTTTCTGGGCTGCCACCCTCTCTTCACGGATGTTTGGGATAAAAGCTAAATTGTAAAGAGCCCTATGGGGAACCACACGTGATGGTGGCTCGCTCTTTTCCAACGGTGTGATGGTCAGATTATGAACGTGTGACATGCGTTCCAACGCATCCGCCCCACGTTTTCTTTGCCGAGGTGATAATGGATCTCTATTTCGTAATCCTTTATCAAATCCAACCATATTTTCCCCACGAGTCCGAGGAATTTCTGTACCTCGTGAATAGACCCCGGGGACTTTCAAATGCAGCACTTGTGCAATCTTGCTCGGGTCTACAGAAATGCCCTTTGATGAGATAATATGCCCGAGACAAGGTACTTGCAATATCTAGAATTCGCACTTGCTGAATTTCGCGTATAGCTTGTGATCATGCAGCCTTTGCAAGACTATACGCAGGCGCTTCTCGTGTGCTTCCGCCGACTTGGAATAAACCAGTAGGTCATCGATAAAGTCCACGACAAACTTGCCCAGCTCCGGCATGAATCCCGAGTTCATCAAGTACATGAACTGAGCTGGAGCTTTGGGAAGGCCAAGGAACATTACAAGGTATTTATAAAGCCCGTACCTCGTCGAAAAGCTGTCTTCAAAATATCCTCAGCCCCTATCTTAATCTGATGGTACCCAGATCTTAAGTCAATCTTGGAACAAGATCTTCGTTTCGACGAACTGATCAAACAAAATGTTGATCCGTGGTAACGGGTACTTATTCTTGGTTGTCATAATGTTAAGCGAACGAACATCACACAAAATCGTAGTGTTTCGTTCCTCTCCCTTTACAAACAATGCTGAACAACCCCAAGATAACGAACTTCGTCGTATAAAACTCTTGCTCCTAAGGTTATTTAGCAGTGTCTTCCAATCTGCCCATTCATTGGGTGCCATGTTGTACGGCCTTCATGAACTCGGTGGTGTTCCCAGCGCAAGTTTCATCTGGAACTCTACGTCCCCTTCAGGCTGCATGCCCGGTAACAATTGGGAAACACATGAGAGGGCCCGACCTCCATCACGGGGCCGTGCCGCCTCGCCCGAGGAATTGCATTGGGTGGTGCCGTGTTATGCGGCACCCAACAGCACACATATAAGGAACACAGTATTACATAAATCAAAAGCGGAAGCTTACAATTATTCTTTGTAAATAATTTACACAAAATAGCTACAGCGGAAGTCTATAAACAGCTCACGATGAATATATAAGAAGCACTCGAGAAGAGATCCAGCCCGTGGACTCCTCTCGCTAGCAACACGAAGACATGGCAGCGGCTAGGTTCTCCAAGTGTGACATGACTCGGAAGTTCCCGAGTCTCACCGGACAACCTTCTTTATAGCGTTGATGTTTACCTGCAAAACCACTTATATAGCAAGAGTGAGCACAAAGGCTCAGCAATACTTAACCGTCTCTCCTAAGACATGAAACTCTACATGAAAGTAACCTAAGACTTAAGCCTGTCATTTGCGAAAAGACTCACCTACGAGTTCATCGTTAACTTTCAGCTTTTAGCCATAATAGTAGTGACCTTGCGCCCAGCAACATTGGAACTCCACAATCAAACAAGAAACACTTCATTCCAATGTTACTCGTCCCAAGGTGGAAAATAACTTTAGTTTGCTCTATCTCTACTTCAAACATGGTTTTCATGCAATTTACAATTATCATAACAGCATTTAAAACTTTGCGAACTATTTCCACACAACTTGATTAACTACGTCACAACACGGGGAGCAAGCGGTAATCAATAACCGCGATGGACGGTGATTCGAATCAAACACTACCCGGATAACTCAACACATACGCCCGCCTCTGAAGACCCAACTCTGGCGTCCTTCATTACGTCATATGTGGCAACCTTTCTCAGGACACTAAACTGTAGAACCGGTCATGCCATATCGGGCTCATAGGTCTAACGAGACGATGTGGTATGCCTCTACAATCCAGTCAACCTGGTACATCGGTTTCCTGGTTCCCATATATCAGTAAGCATCCGGTACACAACTCAATACCTGCTCCTGGGTGCCGCACACGCATCGGTCCTTAACCGACACAGGCAGAACTACTCGACCAAGACCTCGTCTTGTCGCTGCCTAACCATCCTGCCCGGTCTCATATTTGGAAATGTAAACTTTAGTTTGCCCTCTTTTCACATCTACACCCAGGTAGTTCCGTCTATAGCTCGCGAGTAGATTCCAACTACTCGACTTCTACCGGATGTCCTACGCTATTTAGCATGGCCTTATTCTACAGCGATGACCCAATTCTATCCTTGACCTCAGGGTTCATGTTTGTTTATGCAAGTGGAGTATAAAACATCCTTGGCCTAATGCACATACAAACTTGGACCAATAGTAGTGAACAAAGGGAAAACTTTAAAAACAACTTAAGTGCAAACCGGGGCTTGCCTTGGTTTTGCAGGTGACTTAAGTCAGATAAGAGGAAGTTAGTTGCTGATGATGACTTGAAGCTTAATCCTTGCCTTCTTGCTCCTTGATCAAATCTTCACTTATCCACGTTTAACCACTACACGTTATGAATATGTATACATGTTTAATTATAAAACTTTTGCTAACAAGTGCTAAAGACAAGTTTCAAAACTGGAACTCTGTTTAAGAATTTAAAATGACACTGGGTGTGGTGGTTTGGGTGTGTGTCTAAGCACTATCATCAAGTGAGAAGTGAGGTTCATCACTTGGGTGGTGATCACCTAATGAGGTTGAACAGGACATAATGATCCAGGGCTCCAATGGAGCTGGAAATTTTCTTGTGATTTTATTGTCACAAGAAAGTCCTTTGGACCAAAATTCAGAATTTTTCACTAAGTGGATCACCCAGAACAATTCCCTAAGCCTTTAGGCAAAGAGGAATTAATTCTGAATAAATTTGCACTTTCATGCACATTCAAGTGAACTAAAATTTCAAGCATAGTTCAGAGAGTATGCCTGAATTGTCCTAGGATTTTTGGAGCTAAGGAATGCCCAGAACTGAATTTCCAAGTTTTGGAAATTCTCTGAAAATGTTTCTGTATTTATTTGAATACAGAAACTTGGAATTAGAATTACCCTAACTAAATCAACTCCAAATGAGCTGAACCTTTTACAGGAGTCTTCTAATATCCTAAAGAATATCCTGGCAAAATCTGGGGATTTTTGGATGAACCAAACTCCCTCTAAAATTCTTTTTCTGAAAAGCTTTAAAGAATTCTCCAGAATTTTCTATTGGTTTCCATGCAAATTGGGTTGCATATTTGGATAGAGTTTTTCATCCTGAATCCAAGCCAATTTGAATCACTAATTTTGGAGCTCCCTAGCAAAAGTTATGCAGTTCCAAAGTTTGAGCTGAATTTGTAATTCAAACTGAATTGGAAACAGTTTAAACTCTGACTGGCACACGTGTCAGTTCTGCGCTGTAGCCACACCACGGTCCAAAGCTGCCCAGTCTATAGCCGCAGCAGATCGGGTGGCCGCAGCAAATCCCAGTCGACCTCCACGGCCACTGACCAGTGGGGCCAGCAGCTTCTTCTTCCTCCCGCCCCCCTTTTTCCCGCGCGCTCCACCCCCCCTCGCCGGCGCGGTGCTGACCTCGCCGGACTTGACTTTCCGGCCATCCCACGGCCTGCTACTCGCTGCCCGGGGGTTTTCAGGGTCGGGGAACATGTCTACGGGGTTGGCTCGGGCTGCCGGTGGCCGGAAGTAGGCCGGCGACGAGCCGCAGCCTTCGGTGACGATTGGCACTGTCGCCCGACCCCTGTAGCCTGCTAACAGCTCAACTGAACCGCCCAAAAGTACCAGCAGAGGGTGGGCTAGCTCGGCATGGCATCAACGTGGCTCGGAAACGGCGGCAAGTGGGGGTTCACGACGCGCCCGAGGGTCCCCGCCAGGATCGCCGCTCGGAAACTTCAAAATGGTCTGCTAATATGGGGTTTCAAGCCATGATTGGGGAGGGGATCGGGTCGTCCTCGAGTCTAGGTCCTTTGAGCACAGTTTAGTGACCTGAAGACGAGAAGGGAGTGAGAATTTGGAGAATTCATACCAGAACATCGCCCGGTGGCCGCCGGCGAAGTTTTTCCGAATTCTCGCTCGGTGGTCCACGGCTTGCCTTGTGGTTTGGGTGGAGGCAGCAGGGCTTGCTGGCGCGTCCGGGGATGTCCTTGCTTGGCCGTGAAAGGCGCTAGACTCCGCTGTCCATGGGAGCGACGAGCTGCTGTGCAGTTCGGTTGCCGCGGAAACGAGCTTTGCTAGGGAAGGGAGGCCGGAACCGGACTGCTCCTGCGCTGAGGGAGTGGAGGACGATCAGGCCTTTCCGTTTTGCGGCTCAGACAGTGCTGCGCGCTGGTTTTGCATGCACCTCCGGTCAGACCCGAAGCGGCGGCGAGCTCTGGGTTTATTGGGCACGAGGAGGAGAAGAGAAACACCGTTGGCTCGGTTCAGAGGAAAAAGATCACGCCGAGGTAGGGAGGGAGGCGGCAAGCTGGTCGCCAGCGCGCGAGGGCGGGTGAGGCGTTAGCCTCGGTGGCGTCCCGGTGTCATCCGGGGGAAAGCCTCGGCCGCTCGGTAGAAACAGAAAGTTTTCTTCGAGGGTAAGTTTAAAGATTACTATGACATGTGGGGTCCACCCCCTTTCTTATCCCCAAAACTTTCACAAATATCTCCAAATCATGGCACATGGCAAATTCAGCTATGAAGAGCTCAAATTCAAAGGCCAATTGTAAATTTGGAAATTTTTACTCCAGTTTCAAATTCGAATTCAAATTTCAATGACAATTCACAAGTAGGTTTGATACACCTATCAAAGCACCTCCAAATTTGCTCAAAATTTGCCTTCTTCATAATTTGAACCTGGAGAGTTTGAATATGCCGTCTGATCTTTGAGTTGGCCACTGCAAATACAAATTTTCAAACAACAGTTTGAATTTCCTCATTGGAAATGGCCTTCTCCTCTTTGAAGTAAATCCTTTGATTCAAACTGAATTTTTAAGTCCTCTTTTGTGATGACCCATCTGAATTTGGGTGAAACACTTTGGTTTGCTCCTAGCCCATGCTTGATCAACCTGGTCCCAAGCTGAACCTCACAAGTTCAGTTTGACCATGCCCCTCCAATTTGAATTTGAAGGTGATCTTAAACAATGCTTTGAACAAATGGTATATGAGCTCAAAATCTCTCTAATTTTGGAACTTAAGCTCTTCAATACCTGAGGACTGCAATGGTCATCTCATATATATGCTTTTGGACCATCTGAACATGAATGCTTTGCAAGGGTTCAAAAATGGGGTTTAAACTTCCCTCCCCTCTACTCATAGAGAATGTGCATATGAGTTAGCTTTTTGGGAGTGAAATTCTTCCCTAGGTTAACATGTGTTCAGTATGAGCTAAGGAACATTTTAGCTATCCCCACATGTCCATGTTTGAGTTTATCATTTTATGTGACATAACTCAAGTCATTCCCTTGTCCTAACATGTTTGAATTCAGCATGAACTCAGCATGATCATAGTCCATTCCCTTTTTGGCTCACCCTCAAATCAGAAAGTTGCCACCACATTCTCCTCAATTCAAATGTATGAGGCTCCATGTGTATACAAAAGTTTGGCGGCAATTTGAGCTGAGCCTTTGAGACTAAAGACCTTATTTTTGTTCTTTCTCATGTTCATGTATGCTTACACATGAGTTTAACTCCACCTTGGTCCAACACTTTCAAAGGCACGCTTGAACCCATGTGGTTGCACCTCATGTGTACCATCCCATGTAAGAAAGTTTTTGTAAGTCCCCTTTTTCATGAACAGAAACACAATGACGTTCAATCATCCGTTCCTTTGCATTCACGTTTTTGGGACTTTTACAACACATCCTGAGATTCACGTACCACCGGAATGTCCTCTATCTTAACAGTTTCTAAGTGGGTCAATATTGCAATCTGTTGCCGACTGGCACCCAGAACTAATGTATGAAGACCATGCTGAGTGGAGTTGAGTTTAACGGTTCAAGAACTGATGTTGAGAACCGCATTGTGGTAATTCAACCACGACATCCCCAAAATAATATCGATCTTCAGACCCCCGAGAGAAGCGAGGGTCATGGGTTATAGTCTAACCCTCAAACAAAGAGGTGCTCGGAAGACAACATCACTGGTTGTAATGCTGCCCCAGGCGAAGACATGAGGTATAGCCTCTTTGTAAAAGTAGTTTGGAGCTGATGTTGAGCCACAAAAGACTGACTAATAAAGCTAGGTGTGGCACCGGCGTCGAAGAGAATTAATACCGGTAGCTAATTCAGAGAAAGCATCTCTGCTAACGCGGCTTCTCCTCCCGGAATATCCACAATCACTATGCAGTGAATGTTGCTCCTTGTCTGCCCTCTTTTCTGCAGATATAGGTACGGGTCTGAACATTGAAAACATTATGACCCGCATCCTTGACTTCCCTCCAAACAATACCTAGCATAATAGCCCCTCCGACCACAAGTGAAACACGAATGTCGCTCCGGTGCCTCGCTGACCTGTGGTTGGGAGCTAGGTACATACAGCTGCAGCGATGGAACACAAACCACCGTCTGACTCTGCTGCTGTGGAGGTGATGCAAGTTGTGGTACTTGATTTCAGCAGTACATGAAAGTATGTAGAACATGAACATGCTAAAACTTTATGAAAGCATAACGCAAATCCATGTTTACACCTCTTCCTAAAGCAACCACAACCAATCCCTTATTCTGTACAGAACATACCTTTCTGTACTTAACCCAGAATTTGATCCGGTTAACAGCATTTTCATAACTCAAGTTGAATACCAAAGTTAAATTTAACTTCAGTATATTTTCAACTAGTACTCATATGCCCCTATACCATTTCTGGAACAAAAGTTATGATTTCTCAAAGTTGACAGAATTTCTGGATAAAATTTGCCAGGCATCTCCTTTGTATGTGGCTGTTTTCATCACAGTTGTACCCAAAAAAGGGAGTACAATTCTGAACAAACTCTGAACTACAAAGTTATTGCAAATTTCGTAAACTTTCCAACAGTGTATCATATGACCCTTTACCTAAGTTCTAGATCAAAAGTTATGAGCTTCTAAAGTTGACAGAAATTCGTGAGGAATTTCAGCACCACCTCCCCTGTAAGTGCTCCCTTTGGGTCAATTTTTCCATACAGTTAGAAACATGTATGGACCAAACTCATACTTACAAAGTTGAAAAATGATTCATAAGATTTCTAGAATTGTAAGATTTCGCTTTTTACCATTCTTATACAGGACGTCATAAGCAAAATCCAATTCAGTATCGAAACTATGCACAGACTTTGATACTCTGGACAGTTTCACTTGTACTGTGAATTTCACCTCTTTACAGGAGGATTTTGTCCTGAGGTTGAACAGAAAAATTGTAAATAACTTCCCAAGCTCTCCAAAAATGTATTTATATGATCTATTTGCATTCCAGGATCAAAAGATATGATGGTTCAAGGTTAACAGAATTTCTGGCAGGATTTTGACAGCACCTCCCCAGAGGTACCTAGTTTCAATCAGCAATTCCAATTAATTCTGCTCCAGTTTTGGCAAAACTTTGAATTACAAAGTTGTAGAATATCTCATGCCATTTCCAAAAGTGTCTCACCTGACCCTTAGGAATTTGTCTAAAGAAAGTTATGGTCGAAATACAGAAAACTCCAGAGAGCATTTTTGGTATGTCCTGTTTCTAGACAGTACATACTCCTCTGACATTTTCATCCAATTGAAGGGAGATTCTGTTATGGAACTCTACAGAAAAGTTGTAGAGGACTTCAAAACCTTTTCAGAATGGTATCCCACACCTCCAATGGTTCAACCAATATTAAGTTATGCCCTGTTCACGTTCAGCAAAATTTCTGCCGAAAACAGGGGAGATTATTCCTAAGCTTTTGAGATTGAACCTATACTCCCAATTGACTCTTAGTTCAATATAGGAGTTTACTAACCCATAAATGGAATACTAAACTTCATTTTTAACTCTTTTCTTTGAAAAATATTCTTTTATGCAGTCTCGGTACTACGTTTTCTCACCAAAGAAAAATTCTAAACAGGTATTCCGGCATATACGTGTCAAATGGTGGAACTAAGAACGCCACTCACAAACGGTTTCTACACGTCATGCACTAACGTGGTTAATGTACCTGCAGCAGAACACACAATAATGGTGCACACAACTGTTTTTGGCATTTCAGGCAGTTCCATATTATAATAAAGACATAAGATCCGTATCATTGCCATACGGATCGTCCTTGAGTCAAGCCACGTCTCAAGGTACATGGTCGTGTTTTCACACCACACGACAGGGAACCCGAGTAGAGCGCGAACGGGTCGTCACGGTTGGGAATTTTATCAACCCAACGGATACCACCTACTGCCTCATGACCGTTGAGGCACGCCGATGGCGAGCGCTGCGTATGGCCCTTTGAACATTGAACGTTCAAGAGTTGCATACTATCGTGTTGCTTACCACACGATGGGGTATTCTCACTTTTGCCTAAAGCGCGCTGGAGATCAGCGTTTTCATATGCTCTCAGAACCATAAAGAGGTTCAGAGACTCATATTCACTACCGTGCCAAGCCATGGTATATCCTTCCATACTATTACTCGTATGGGAGTTACCGCAATTGATCCGCCTGCGGTGGCGTACCTTACCTCATACCTGACGTCGGAGCGTCGTTACTGAATGTATAACAAGTATGTTAGTATTTTCACCTTAATAACTACTACTATCATAAACCTTATGTGGGCTTAATGACTAATCCTCACTCGACTACTTCTAAGTTTCCAAAATAAGCTCTTTTAGAGCGTGCTATTCCCAATGCGGCTCTGATACCATGCCTGTAGGGACCACCCCGTGGTTCACCCACTCCAGGATCGCATAGGGTGGTGCCGTGCGATGCGGCACCCAACAGCACACACGAAAAGATTAAAGAACAACATACAAACTTTTATTTGATATAAAACAGCGGAAGTCTTTTACAAAATATAACTATACAGCGGAAGTAATGTACAATTGTAGCCTCTCATCCTAACTATGCAAAAGTGCAGCCGTCCAGCCCGGGGACGCTACACGCTAGCAGCATGAAACCGGAGATCACAGCGGCGTGCAGGGCTCCATCTCGGCCGTGTACCCTGACAGGGGCATCGCCTCGTCCTCGGAACCCTCCTCATAGCTCTGACCTGCATACAGCTCAAATATTGCAACCGTGAGCACGATGGCTCAGCAAGGCTTAACCGTCTAGCCTAGGCATGGAACTCTACATTCAGGGAGGTGTATGATAGGAAAAAGGAATTTGCGACAAAGACACGCCTATAAGTTGATCCTTACTTTCAGTTTTATAGCAGCAAATTCATGTGCCTTAGGCAGCCCTCATATCGGAAGTCCACAATCAAACAAGAAACGCTTTCCTCCGATGTGGTGTAAAAGCCCAAGAAAAGGGACTTGCAAAAACTTTTCTGCACCTCACAACACAACAGTTTTGTTGTGGGTAGATTGTGAAATATTGTGAAAGAGCAAGTGACCTCCATCAAAGGAGTGATTAGAAGGGAAAGCCTTCACCTTCACAAAGTAGGGTTTCTACACATGAACATGAGAGGTTGAGCTCACCCCTAGAATTTAAAAAGTCTTGGGAAGGTTCAGTCCAAAGCTCATGCAAATTCAACACTTTTTGAGGCACTTTTGGGTTATTTCAAAAGGAGGCCAATTTGAATGTAAATTCAAATTGCAGCAACTTTCATCACCCAAATTCAAAAGTTAGCTCCATATCTATACTCAGCACATTTTTCTGAGTAAACCCACCAAGTTTCATCCCCATTGGAGTTCATCTTGTCGGGAGCCAAATTTGCAATAATTCAAAACTGAATTTGAATTTCAGTTTAAACATGAAGCAAATTTAACCAAACAAAGTTTGAATTTGAGAACTCAAATTCAAACCAAGACTTGGGGTCTAAGTCTCTCATTCAATGTGTAGTTGCTGGGATATTTACAAAAGAAATGGAGAAGAGAGGATTAGGGGGAGAGTGGGCCCACAAGTCAGTGGGGGAAACTTGTTTCCCAAACCGAGCGTGGCTGTTTTCTCCCGACGTCGGTCGAACACCTCGCGCCACCTGCGGACAGCACCGGCGTCCGACCGCCTCACCTCGCCACCTCCTGCTCGGCGACCGAGCGCACGCGTGCCCGACGCGGTTTAAGTTCCCAGCCCACGTGAGCCAGCCTCATCTCCTCCGCTCTGCCCGTTCCTACCCGAAACGAAAAACGACACCGCCGCTCCCCTCGGCTCCTCGTCGCGCCGTTGATCCAGGCGACCTCGCGACCGGAGTTCAACAGCAAAGACACGCGCCGGGGACTGCTCGAGCTCACGGTGAAGACCCTACCCTCTTCCATGTTTTGTAGGGGGGGTATTTCCCCGTCTAGTCCTCGGTGCTCAACAAAAACGAGTGAGCAGAAATGCCGAAATTCACGGCGATCGGTCCTGCACAGCGTAAACCCAGCTGAGCATAGGTTCTACATGCCCCCACGGCCACCTAGGATCCAAAACCATCGAAAACCATCGAGCCTCTGCGCTGATATCCAAGTTTTTCGAGCAACAGTCGATATCGGGCCTAGGTCGACGGTGAGGTCCCAGTTCCGG
Organism: Neostapfia colusana; assembly: GCA_030760725.1. NCBI lineage: Eukaryota > Viridiplantae > Streptophyta > Magnoliopsida > Poales > Poaceae > Neostapfia > Neostapfia colusana. Next base: position 5,976,617 of record JASWHV010000012.1, on the reverse strand, counting down.
CTATTTCCATGGCCAACCGAGCTCATATTCGTGCGCAGCATGCCACGGTGGAGCTGTAGGAGCAAACCGCTTGAGAAATAAGGCCCGGAGTAGCCCGGACGACGTCACCGGAGCAGAGGGAGGCTCTGTCGCCGTCGCGGGCATAGTTCCGGCCATTAACGAGCTCCGGTGAGGGCACCAGCGTGTTCTCCGAGTCGAGTTAGGCACAGGCGGCAAGTTTTGTCAAAGGTCGGGCGGGAAAATGCCCGGCGGCGAGCGCTCCGGCGAAGCGCCGCCGCGGGAACTGCGGGAGAGCGCGAGGTAGACGAAGGGGGGCCGGGTCCACCGGTCAGCCTCTGATCTCGCGCGGGGATCGGGTTTGCGGCCGGGATTCGGTGTGGCAGCGCGGGTAAAACCCCGTGGGCCGCGGTGTGGCCGCTTTCTGAGTGGGCCGGCTCGCGGAGTGGGTCCCACCCGCAGGATTTAAACATTTTTGGAATTTCCAGTTTTAGTGCAAACTTTAGAGCTCCATAACTTTTGCTAGGAAGCTCCAAATTTAGTGATTCAAATTGGGTTGGATTCATCTTGCCTAGCTCTGTCCAGACATACAACCCAATTTGTACTACACCCATTAATTAATTCTGGAAAATTCTTTAAAGCTTTTCAGCAAAAGAATTTTAGAGGGAGTTTGGTTCATCCAAAAATCCCCAAATTTTGCCAGAATGTTCTTTAGGACATTAGTAAAACCCTGTAAAAGTTTCAGACCATTTGGAGTTGATTTGGTCAGAGCAATTCAAATTGGAAGGTGCTGTGTTCATTTGAATACAGAAACATTTTCAGAGAATTTCCAAAACATGGAAATTCAATTCTGAGCAAACCTTGACTCCAAAAATGCTAGGAAAATTCATGCAAACTCTAGGACCTATAATTGAAATTGTAGTTCACTAATTTGGGTATGAACAGGGGTCTGACCTCAGAATTAATTCCTCCTTGCTTATTTGCTAAAAAAAATTATTCTGAGCAAACCACTCCATGAAAAGTGCTAAGGTTTGGTCCAGAGGGTTTTCTTGTGACAAGGAACTCACACGAAAATTCTCAGCTCCATTGGAGCTCTAGATCACCCCTGTCCTGTTTAATCACTTAAGGGATTATTATGGAAAAGGGGGAAAACCACTTAGCATTTAACCATGTGATTAAGTTCAAGCCAAACCACCAACACCAGTTCATCTTTAAATTCTTAAACAAAGTTCCAGGTGTTAGAGGCTGGTTATTAGAACTAATAGTAGAAGTCTTACTCTAAAACTCACATTTGCATCTAAATTAACATGTAGTATTTCATTAACGTGTAGCCGTTGAAGAAGAGACTCCGGAAGTGCTGGACTTCCTCCTTCCGGACGAAGAACTAACTCCTGACCAGCAGCAACAAGGCAAGCCCCGGTTTGCATTAACCCTTTTTAAAAGTTTTACTTTGTTTACATGTGTCATATGAAGTATGTATGTGCATTAGGTATAGGATGAATGAAACCCCACTTGCATAACCAAAGGTTGCTAAAAGAGTGAGGGTAGTGTCAAGGACCTCGAGTAGACAGGCTATGCTTAATGAGTCATAGGACTTCGGTACAAGTCGAGTAGTTGGAATCTACTCGCGAGATAGGCTTGGGACACACGGGTTCGGTTGAGTGATGTGAGATCACTTTAGTAATGAAAATGAGACTAGGCAGGGGCTAGGGCGCAGCAAGAGAGAGTCTTGTGTGCGCAGCCCTGCCCGTGTCGATTGAGGACCGATCCGTGTGCGGCCCTGCTGAACAAGTATTGAACGTACCGAAGGCATATCGGATATATGGGCCCCGATAAACCGATGTAGCATAAACCTCCGGGCGTTGAGGCATAGCACACCGATTTATAGGTGTAGGTTGAGGGCAGCAAGGTGGAAATCTGCCAACGGGCATAGAGAGATTCTCCGTGTGGGGAACCTCCTGCTCGTTTCGGTGCGACTGGTTCGACGTTTGGGCTGTTGTGTGAAAGGTTGTCCCGTACGACATCGAGTGAGCGTGCTGTGCAGCTCCACGGGTGGGCGTACGTGACGTGCTCTTTGGGTTTCCCTGCAGGTGTATATCGAGTCGATTCGCCGTCCCTCGCGGTGACGAGTACCGCTTGTTCACTGCGTCGTAACGTAGACTAATGGATGAAATGTGTTGATTCAATGATGCTGATTGGTATAATTGTATTGCTACATGTGTGCCACCAAATACTGCTTACTAAATTTCAGATTTCATGAACTGTTAACTTGTTGCTAAAAGATGAACTAAGGATGAACTTGTAGGCGTGTCCTTTTGCTGAAATGTTACTAACCTATGTCTTGGTATACCTCATGTAGAGTTTCATGCTTAGGTGAGTCGGTTAAGCCTTGCTGAGCCTTCGTGCTCACGGTTGCTGCTTAAGTGTTTTTCAGGTGAGGAGCCACCCACGGACTCGGAGTACGAGTCCACCGGCGAGGGTTACCCTCTGTCGGGGACCACGGCTGAGTGGGAGCCGTACACGCCGCGCTGAGCTGAGACGTGCAGCTAGTGTGGGTTGCCCTAGGGCTGGGCAACCGACTTTTGCTAAATAGGCGGGCGTGAGTTGTATAGTGTAGTCTTCTGCTGTGTAATAGAACAATAATTGTAACTGAAGTTTGTACTTGTTTGTACAGTTTCAGCTGTTTTTTTTCCCATGTAATATATTGTGTTCTTATGACGTGTGCTGTCGGGTGTCGCATCGCGCGGCACCACCCTCTGCGATCCTGGATGAGCGGATTCCGGTCCGCCACAGCCTGGTATCAGAGCTGCAGTGGGGATAGCACAGTACTAAAGGACTGCATTATGGGAAAAACTTAGGTATACGGTGAGGATTCGGTAGTTGCCCAAGTAAGGAATATATTAGCATAGTTACTTAAAGTGGCAAAGATTAACTTATGTGTTATAATTCTGAATTTCAATTATCTAACGACGCACCTACGCTCTGGTAAGTATGGTAGGGAACGCCACCGAAAGCGGTTCAATTTTGGTTAGCTCTCCCTGACGAGGAACGTGGTTCAGGGATTGATCTCACAGCTTGGTGTGAGATGTCAATATGAATCTCTTGGACTCTTCATGTCCCTGAGTTCATATGAAACGCTGATCCCTAGCGTGCATTAGGCAAGTAAGCGGAGACCCCATCGCGTGGTCAGTAACGCGAGAGTGTGTTCGTCTGGAAATAGCCCAGGAGGACATACGCAGCGCTTGCCATCGGCGTGCCCTGCAGGGCAGTAGGTGGTATCTGTTGGGTTGATAACATTCCCAACCGTGACGACCCGTTCATGACATACTCGGGTTCCCCGTCGTGTGGTGTTGAAACACGATCACGTGCCTTGAGACGTGACTTAGCTCAAGGACGGCCGTATGACAATGATACGGGCGTTTGTATTTACTTTTGAATATGGAACTGCCTGAAATGAACAACCTTTGAGTGCACCATCATTTTGTGGTCTTCTGCAGGTACTAACCACGTATGTATCCGTGTAGAAAACGTGTGCGAGAGACCGTTTAGTGCCACACTCGAGACGCATATACCGGTATGATCCGGTTAGGATTTTCTTTTGTGAGGAACGTAGTACCGAGACATTGTAGGCATATGCATGAGTATAATGATAACAAAGAATTAAAATCTATAGGTTCAACATTTAGGACCCTGGTTGGGTATAAGAATGGGATAGTGATGATTGTAGTTCCAAAAAGACTGAAAAACAGAGTGCTCTGTTTTGGACAGCAAGTTTGCTGATCTTCAACAGGGCATAACTCACGGGTCCTTTAGCCCAAGGAGGTGTGCTATATGGTTCTGGGAAGGTATTGAAGTAATCTGCAACTTTGTTGTGGACTTCCAGAGCTGAAACTCACCGTAAGATGGCTTAAATCCCAGAGGAATGTAAACTGTACAGAACCCGGACAGAGTTAAACATTATCTGGACTGCTCTGTTTTTCAAACATAACTCCCAGTAGAAAAATCTAAAATTGTCATATAATACATCCTTAGAAAGAGTAGAAGATGTGTGACATCTTTGCAATTCAAAGTTTCTGAAATTTCAGCACGGATTCAGTGGAAACCAGGGTTGGAAACAGCCACTTCCAAGGGAGGTGCTGTTAAAATTTTTCCAGAAATTCTGCTGACTTTGAATTAGCATAACTTTTTAACCAAAGCTGATCTGGGGGAAAATGCGTACTCGTTGGAAAGATACTAAAGTTAACTTTAACTTTGGTATTCAACTTGAGTCATGAAAATGCCCATAACCGGATCAAAACTTGGAATAGGTAGAAACTGGTCATTCTGACGGAAGAATGACAGTTGAACTCATTGGAGAGGGTGTTATACCCTAAGGGTGTTATACGTGATGACAATGCAATAATGATGTCTCGTAGAGACCAAACCCAGTTATGGTGAGCTTCCAAAGAGGGGGTTCATCAAGTTGGATTAAACTAACTTGTGTTTGGTCTGGTAATGGTGTAGCTTGTGCAAAGTTATTACATTATCTACTTACGAGATATTTCGCATGTTTTGTTGTCATAATGTTTTTACGCCCAGTTCTATTGGACTGCATGCAAAATGTTGCGGGACTGATGTTTAATGTCGTATGGTTGCAGATGGTTCGTACTAGGACCACGCACGAGGTTGGTGGCTCTAGCCAAGGTGGAGGCGATGACTCCCAGCCACCGGCCTACGACAGCACCCCGCAGCAGCAGCCACCACCGCCGCCTCCGCTTACTCTAGCGGATGTGATAGCGGCATTGGTGGGAGGTCGTGAGGAGCAGACCGACCTGCTCTGCACGATAGTGCAGAATACGTCCCAGGCGGGAGGACGTCAAGAGCGAGGGCCTCGTGAGCCCCGCGAAGTGTCGTACTCGGATTTCATGAGTGCGCACCCTCCAGTGTTCACCGAAGCTGAAGAACCACTGGAGGCGGACAACTGGCTGCGGACTATCGAGTCCAAGTTCGGGCTGCTCCAGTGTACGGAGCGGCAGAAGACGCTGTTCGCAGCACAGCAGCTCCACAGTGCCGCTGGTGCGTGGTGGGCGAATTATGTCGCCTCACGTCCGGCTGGCCATGCCGTGGAATGGCAAGAGTTCCGGGAGGTGTTCCGCGCCTATCACATCCCTTCCGGAATAATGAAGAGAAAGTTCCAAGAATTTTTGGAACTGAAGCAGGGCGGGAGGAGTGCCCACGACTACTCCCGTGCCTTCAACCATCTGGCGCAGTATGCGTCAGACTACATCTCCACGGAGGAGAAGAAGAGGGAGCACTTCTATCGGGGGTTACACCCTGAAATGAAGACCCACCTCGTACAGTGGAACCGCGGCACATTCAACGACTTAGTCAATGCCGCCATCATGCAAGAGGACGCTCAGCGGGAGTTAGCAGCTGAGCAGAGGAAGCGCAGCGCTCCACCTAGCAGCGGTGGGAGTGGCGCTCCCCAGAAGTACCGTATGGTGTATCGGACACCATCCGGGCAGCAGTGGCAACCACCGGCGTGACCGCAACGGTTCGGGGGACGTCCCTTTCAGGCACCTCCGTTCTGTCCGCCGATGCCACCACCAAGACAGCAGCAGCAGCAGACGGTACCCCGGGCGTTTCCACCGCCACAACGCGCCCCGGGTTTCCTTCCACCGATCAGCCGGGGACCGCCCCGTTTCACCTGCTTCACGTGTGGCCAGGCGGGCCACTTTGCGAAGGACTGTCCCCAGGGGCAGCAGAGCAGCGGGAAAGCCCAGTTCCAGGGCGGTGCTCGAGGCCGACCGCCGGTGAAGAAGGTTGGTCAGCGGACTGGAGGCGTCCGCAACCTCGACAATGAGGACGCCCCAGAGGGAGACAACGTGCTGGCGGGTACGTTTACTCTCAACCATCAAGCCATCGTCATATTATTTGATTCGGGTGCAACCCACAGCCTTATAAGTGCATCCTATGTGGCTAAACATCAATTGCAAGTCTTCCCAACCGACTGCACTTATATGATCTGCTCACCGGGAGGGAAGATTTCAGCTAATATGATGATTCCAAAGGCACCTCTGTGCTTAGGTGGGAAACTATATCCCACCACCTTGATAATCCTTATGGGACAAAAGATTGATGCAATCTTAGGGATGTCATGGCTGCAATACCATGGTGCTGTCCTAGAGACTCGGACACGGACGGTTCACTTAAATTCTCCATTCCACCGTCCGCATTCCATGGTGTTAGACACGCCAGTCCGGGAAGTTTTAGCAATTAATAATGCTGAAGTTCTCAAGTTAGAAGACATCCCCGTAGTCCGGGAGTATCCCGACGTGTTCCCGGACGATCTTTCGGGCATGCCACCTGAGCGGGATGTCGAGTTCAAGATCGAGCTCGCACCCGGGACTACGCCCATATCACGGAGACCGTACAAGATGACTCCAAATGAGCTGGCTGAACTAAAAGAACAGCTCAATGATCTGTTGAGCAAGGGTTTCATTCGGCCGAGTTCCTCGCCTTGGGGATGCTCGGCGCTATTCGTGAAGAAGAAGGATGAGACCCTGAGGCTGTGTGTGGATTACCGGCCGCTCAACGCCGTCACCATCAAGAATAAGTACCCACTGCCCCGTATTGACATCTTGTTTGATCAACTTGTGGGGGCAAGTGTATTCTCAAAGATGGACCTTCGCTCTGGATATCACCAGTTCAAGATCCGGGCGGAGGATATCCCGAAGACGGCGTTCTCGACGAGATACGGCTTATACGAATATCTCGTCATGTCCTTTGGTCTCACAAATGCTCCAGCCCATTTCATGTATCTCATGAACTCGGTGTTCATGCCGGAGCTGGACAAGTTCGTGGTAGTGTTCATCGACGATATCTTGGTTTACTCCAAGACAGAAGCCGAGCATGCCGAACACTTACGGATCGTTCTTCAACGATTGCGAGACCACAAGCTCTACGCCAAGTTCAGCAAATGCAAATTTTGGATCAGCCAAGTGCCATTCTTGGGACATATCATCTCAGCTGAAGGCATTGCGGTTGACCCAAGTAAAATCGAGCAAGTGTTGAAATGGAAAGCTCCCACTTCAGTTCATGAAGTCAGAAGCTTCCTCGGGTTAGCGGGATACTACCGGAGATTCATTCCAAGTTTCTCCAAGCTCGCTAAGCAGATGACAGAGTTGCTGAAGAAAGGGACAAAATATGTTTGGAACACGGCGTGTGAAGGAGCGTTCCGAACATTGGTGAAGCATCTCACAACAGCCCCGGTGTTAGCTCAGCCGGATACAACAAAGCCCTTCGACGTGTATTGTGACGCGTCCAGTATTGGGCTCGGCTGCGTGTTGATGCAGGAAGGACGTGTGGTCGCTTATGGCTCACGACAACTTCGGAACCATGAGCAGCACTACCCGACTCACGATCTTGAACTTGCTGCCGTAGTGTTGGCGCTGAAAATGTGGAGGCACTATCTCCCGGGGAACTTGGTGCATCTCTACACCGACCACAAGAGCTTGAAATACATTTTCACCCAGAAGGAGCTGAACATGAGGCAGAGGAGGTGGTTAGAACTGATCAAAGATTATGAGATTGAGATCCATTACCACCCCGGCAAGGTGAATGTGGTTGCCGACGCGCTGAGTCGGAAATCACATGTCCATCACCTCACCATTACACCGGTGGAGGAGGAAGAGCCAAGTTTTTACTTGGTTCCTTATGGATCGCTGTACAACCTTGCCCTCATCCCTACTATTAGGGAGGACATCATTGCAGCTCAGAAAACGGATAAAGGCATGGCACATCTCCGGATACGGATAGACAATGGAGAAATTAAATGTTTCCGGAAAGATGGTGAGGGGACGTTGTGGTTCAATGACCGCATGGTCGTACCCCGAGATATGGAGTTGAGGAAAAAGATCCTCGATGAAGCTCACTTGTCCAAATACTCCATTCATCCGGGCAGCAACAAAATGTACCAAGATTTGAAAAAGAAATTTTGGTGGACACGGATGAAGCGAGAGGTAGCTAAGTACGTATCCGAGTGCGATACGTGTAGACGAGTGAAAACTGATCACATGAAGAAATCAGGGCTGCTGCAACCCCTGAAGATCCCGACATGGAAATGGGAAGATGTGAGCATGGATTTCATTGTGGGATTACCCCTAACAGCCAACAAGCATGATTCCATATGGGTAATCGTTGATCGGTTAACCAAGACGGCTCACTTCATTCCGGTGAATACACGTTACAATGCCGGCAAATATGCGGAGCTATACATAGCGAAGATTCTATGCCTATACGGGGTACCCAAGACCATTGTCTCAGATTGAGGTGCATTATTTGTATCTCGCTTTTGGGAGCAGCTACACGCTGCATTGGGTACTAAGTTGATCAGGAGCTCCGCTTATCACCCTCAGACAGATGGCCAGACAGAAAGGGTGAATCAAGTCTTGGAAGACATGTTGAGAGCATGTGCCATCCACCATGGTAGGAATTGGGATGATCACCTACCATTGGCGGAATTCTCGTACAACAACGGTTATCAGGCGAGTATCAAGATGGCACCCTATGAAGCTCTCTACGGTCGTAAATGCCGCACCCCATTAAATTGGTGCGAGTCCGGTGAAAGGGTCACATTCGGGGTTGATGTGGTGAACGACGCCGAGGAGCGCGTTCGGACAATTCAAGCCAATTTGAAGGCCGCTCAATCCCGAAAAAAGAGCTACGCTGATAAGAGGCGTAGGCCGTTGCACTTTGACGTTGGGGAACACGTGTACCTCCGCGTGTCTCCAATGAAGGGCGTGCACCGATTCGGTGTGAAGGGGAAACTCACTCCCCGTTTCATTGGACCCTACGCTATCGCCGAGAAGTGTGGACCAGCGGCGTATCGATTGGAACTACCGGCATCTCTGGCTGGTGTCCATGATATTTTCCATGTTTCGCAACTGCGAAAATGCTTGAAGCATACAGCTGCTGTTCCTACCGAAGACATCGGCGAGCTGAAACCGGATTTAACATATGATGAATATCCGGTGGGAATTCTTGATGAGAAAGCCAGGACCACGCATAGCAGAACGTTGTGGTTCTACAAAATACTCTGGAGTAACCACACCGCCGAGGAAGCGACGTGGGAGAGCGAGGAGTTCCTTCGCTCAAATTACCCGAAGTTCATGGCTTCTCAACACGGGTAAGTCCCTATTACATCGCTATCTCTTCTTCTATAATCTCGGGACGAGATTCTTTTGAGGGGGAGGGATGTAAAAGCCCAAGAAAAGGGACTTACAAAAACTTTTCTGCACCTCACAACACAACAGTTTTGTTGTGGGTAGATTGTGAAATATTGTGAAAGAGCAAGTGACCTCCATCAAAGGAGTGATTAGAAGGGAAAGCCTTCACCTTCACAAAGTAGGGTTTCTACACATGAACATGAGAGGTTGAGCTCACCCCTAGAATTTAAAAAGTCTTGGGAAGGTTCAGTCCAAAGCTCATGCAAATTCAACACTTTTTGAGGCACTTTTGGGTTATTTCAAAAGGAGGCCAATTTGAATGTAAATTCAAATTGCAGCAACTTTCATCACCCAAATTCAAAAGTTAGCTCCGTATCTATACTCAGCACATTTTTCTGAGTAAACCCACCAAGTTTCATCCCCATTGGAGTTCATCTTGTCGGGAGCCAAATTTGCAATAATTCAAAACTGAATTTGAATTTCAGTTTAAACATGAAGCAAATTTAACCAAACAAAGTTTGAATTTGAGAACTCAAATTCAAACCAAGACTTGGGGTCTAAGTCTCTCATTCAATGTGTAGTTGCTGGGATATTTACAAAAGAAATGGAGAAGAGAGGATTAGGGGGAGAGTGGGCCCACAAGTTAGTGGGGGAAACTTGTTTCCCAAACCGAGCGTGGCTGTTTTCTCCCGACGTCGGTCGAACACCTCGCGCCAGCTGCGGACAGCACCGGCGTCCGACCGCCTCACCTCACCACCTCCTGCTCGGCGACCGAGCGCACGCGTGCCCGACGCGGTTTAAGTTCCCAGCCCACGTGAGCCAGCCTCATCTCCTCCGCTCTGCCCGTTCCTACCCGAAACGAAAAACGACACCGCCGCTCCCCTCGGCTCCTCGTCGCGCCGTTGATCCAGGCGACCTCGCGACCGGAGTTCAACAGCAAAGACACGCGCCGGGGACTGCTCGAGCTCACGGTGAAGACCCTACCCTCTTCCATGTTTTGTAGGGGGAGTATTTCCCCGTCTAGTCCTCGGTGCTCAACAAAAACGAGTGAGCAGAAATGCCGAAATTCGCGGCGATCGGTCCTGCACAGCGTAAACCCAGCTGAGCATAGGTTCTACACGCCCCCACGGCCACCTAGGATCCAAAACCATCGAAAACCATCGAGCCTCTGCGCTGATATCCAAGTTTTTCGAGCAACAGTCGATATCGGGCCTAGGTCGACGGTGAGGTCCCAGTTCTGGCTATTTCCATGGCCAACCGAGCTCATATTCGTGCGCAGCATGCCACGGTGGAGCTGTAGGAGCAAACCGCTTGAGAAATAAGGCCCGGAGTAGCCCGGACGATGTCACTGGAGCAGAGGGAGGCTCTGTCGCCGTCGCGGGCATAGTTCCGGCCATTGCCGAGCTCCGGTGAGGGCACCAGCGTGTTCTCCGAGTCGAGTTAGGCACAGGCGGCAAGTTTTGTCAAAGGTCGGGCGGGGAAACGCCCGGCGGCGAGCGCTCCGGCGAAGCGCCGCCGCGGGAACTGCGGGAGAGCGCGAGGTAGACGAAGGGGGGCCGGGTCCACCGGTCAGCCTCTGATCTCGCGCGGGGATCGGGTTTGCGGCCGGGATTCGGTGCGGCAGCGCGGGTAAAACCCCGTGGGCCGCGGTGTGGCCGCTTTCTGAGTGGGCCGGCTCGCGGAGTGGGTCCCACCCGCAGGATTTAAACATTTTTGGAATTTCCAGTTTTAGTGCAAACTTTAGAGCTCCATAACTTTTGCTAGGAAGCTCCAAATTTAGTGATTCAAATTGGGTTGGATTCATCTTGCCTAGCTCTGTCCAGACATACAACCCAATTTGTATGAAACCCATTAATTAATTCTGGAAAATTCTTTAAACTTTTCAGCAAAAGAATTTTAGAGGGAGTTTGGTTCATCCAAAAATCCCCAAATTTTGCCAGAATGTTCTTTAGGACATTAGTAAACCCCTGTAAAAGTTTCAGACCATTTGGAGTTGATTTGGTCAGAGCAATTCAAATTGGAAGGTGCTGTGTTCATTTGAATACAGAAACATTTTCAGAGAATTTCCAAAACTTGGAAATTCAATTCTTAGCAAACCTTGACTCCAAAAATGCTAGGAAAATTCATGCAAACTCTAGGACCTATAATTGAAATTGTAGTTCACTAAGTTGGGTATGAACAGGGGTCTGACCTCAGAATTAATTCCTCCTTGCTTATTTGCTAAAAATAAATTATTCTGAGCAAACCACTCCATGAAAAGTGCTAAGGTTTGGTCCAGAGGGTTTTCTTGTGACAAGGAACTCACACGAAAATTCTCAGCTCCATTGGAGCTCTAGATCACCCCTGTCCTGTTTAATCACTTAAGGGATTATTATGGAAATGGGGGAAAACCACTTAGCATTTAACCATGTGATTAAGTTCAAGCCAAACCACCAACACCAGTTCATATTTAAATTCTTAAACAAAGTTCCAGGTGTTAGAGGCTGGTTATTAGAACTAATAGTAGAAGTCTTACTCTAAAACTCACATTTGCATCTAAATTAACATGTAGTATTTCATTAACGTGTAGCCGTTGAAGAAGAGACTCCGGAAGTGCTGGACTTCCTCCTTCCGGACGAAGAACTAACTCCTGACCAGCAGCAACAAGGCAAGCCCCGGTTTGCATTAACCCTTTTTAAAAGTTTTGCTTTGTTTACATGTGTCATATGAAGTATGTATGTGCATTAGGTATAGGATGAATGAAACCCCACTTGCATAACCAAAGGTTCCTAAAAGAGTGAGGGTAGTGTCAAGGACCTCGAGTAGACAGGCTATGCTTAATGAGTCATAGGACTTCGGTACAAGTCGAGTAGTTGGAATCTACTCGCGAGATAGGCTTGGGACACACGGGTTCGGTTGAGTGATGTGAGATCACTTTAGTAATGAAAATGAGACTAGGCAGGGCCTAGGGCGCAGCAAGAGAGAGTCTTGTGTGCGCAGCCCTGCCCATGTCGATTGAGGACCGATCCGTGTGCGGCCCTGCTGAACAAGTATTGAACGTACCGAAGGCATATCGGATATATGGGCCCCGATAAACCGATGTAGCCTAAACCTCCGGGCGTCGAGGCATAGCACACCGATTTATAGGTGTAGGTTGAGGGCAGCAAGGTGGAAATCTGCCAACGGGCATAGAGAGATGCTCCGTGTGGGGAACCTCCTGCTCGTTTCGGTGCGACCGGTTCGACGTTTGGGCTGTTGGGTGAAAGGTTGTCCCGTACGACATCGAGTGAGCGTGCTGTGCAGCTCCACGGGTGGGCGTACGTGACGTGCTCTTTGGGTTTCCCTGCAGGTGTATATCGAGTCGATTCGCCGTCCCTCGCTGATTGGTATAATTGTATTGCTACATGTGTGCCACCAAATACTGCTTACTAAATTTCAGATTTCATGAACTGTTAACTTGTTGCTAAAAGATGAACTAAGGATGAACTTGTAGGCGTGTCCTTTTGCTGAAATGTTACTAACCTATGTCTTGGTATACCTCATGTAGAGTTTCATGCTTAGGTGAGTCGGTTAAGCCTTGCTGAGCCTTCGTGCTCACGGTTGCTGCTTAAGTGTTTTTCAGGTGAGGAGCCACCCACGGACTCGGAGTACGAGTCCACCGGCGAGGGTTACCCTCCATCGGGGACCACGGCTGAGTGGGAGCCGTACACGCCGCGCTGAGCTGAGACGTGCAGCTAGTGTGGGTTGCCCTAGGGCTGGGCAACCGACTTTTGCTAAATAGGAGGGCGTGAGTTGTATAGTGTAGTCTTCCGCTGTGTAATAGAACAATAATTGTAACTGAAGTTTGTACTTGTTTGCACAGTTTCAGCTGGTTTTTTTCCCATGTAATATATTTTGTTCTTATGACGTGTGCTGTCGGGTGTCGCATCGCGCGGCACCACCCTCTGCGATCCTGGATGAGCGGATTCCGGTCCGCCACATGTGGTGATGCCCAAAGCGGAAAGTAAACTTAATTAGATCTACATCTACAGCAAACATGGTTTCCAAAACATTAATATATCATCACAGCATATTATCATTCAACTGTCTTACTTCACTTCTTACTACGTCACGAAACAGTGAACAAGCGGTACTCAAATAACCACGAGGGACGGTGATTGCAATCAGGAGACACCCGGACAACACGTTGCATACACCCACTTTCAGAAGCGTGATTTCACACGCCTTCCTACTCTGGTGTATGCAACAACCTTTCAAAGGCAACCCAAATGTTGAACCGGTCCATCCGTAACGGGCAGGAGGTCTCCACGTGGAGCGTGACTGTGCCCACCGTCAGATTTACACCTTGCTACCCTCAACCCACTCCTATTTACGGTTGGGTAAGCCTCGGCACCCAGGTTAACCATTTACATCGGTTTCCTGCTTATGTCAGTATGCCATCCGGTACTGTTCGATACTTGTTCAGCAGGCCCGCACACGACTCGGTCCTCAATCGACACCAACAGGGCTACACACGTGAGACCTCCGCTCACTGCTTCCTAACACCCCTGCTGGGTCTCATTTTCTCCACTTTTAAGCCATTTTCTATTCTGACCAAACCATGTGATAAACCTTACCTCGCGAGTAGATTCCAACTACTCGACTTCTACCGAGATCCTAAGCATATTAGCATGGCATTCTCTACTCGTCGAGTCTGTAAACTACCCAACCCTTCAAAGGATTTAAAAGGTTATGCAAGTGGGGTTTCAATCACCCTAACTCTAATGCAAACATTCACCCTAGACATAAGTGATACAAATAAAGAATTTCATAAAAGGTACTTAAGTGCAAACCGGGGCTTGCCTGGTTGCGAGTTAAAGGGGAAGTCAGCTTCTGGGGGAGGACGTCCAAAGGCTCCGGTGTGTCCTCAACTTAGGTTACTAAATGAAATGTAGCAAAATAGATGTATAAGTATTAAGGATTTATAAGAATTGAACTACTATTCATAGCTACTTCTATTTAGGATCCTTAATTGGCTTTGGGATTTTTACAGTGGATACTAGACTCTCTAAGGATGATTTGAGCCAAATTTGGAGACATGTCATTGCACAATGTGGTCTTTAAAATTCCTACAAGTACAATGCTTCTCTGAATTTAGAGCCCAAATCAGGAGCTTTGACATAGCTAATAATGGAAGATCTGACTAGGGTAAGTCTCAACAAAATTTGTTTCACCATTTTTGGAGCTACCATCGGAGAGATGTGAATTTTTGAAGTTGGACAGGAGTTCTGAAAAGTTTCTGTTTAAATTTGAATTTTCCAAATAAAGGCTGAACTTTGGAAGGTAATTTGACCTAGCAAATGAACTCCAATGAAGCTCAAATTTTTACTGGATATCAGTAATGTCATGAGGAACTTCCTGGCGAATAACAGAGATATTCTGGACTAAATTCCCAAAGATTTAATTTGATGAATCTTGGAGAAATATCCAGAGATCTTCAGATCAATTTCTTTGCATTTCTGCAAAGTAATGACTGAGAGAAATCCAACAAATTTGTTTCACAAATTTTGGACATCCCTACAGAATGTTATGGAGGTATGAAGGTTGAACCATTTTTCTGGAAATCAATTCTATGATTTTTAGCTAATTTATTTAATCCTGAGATAACCTACTGATTAAGCCCTCTAAATAAGCTCCAAAAATCCTAAAATTTTTACTGGAGGTCAGGCACTATGAAAAGGACTAGCTTCCCAAATTTGGGAATATTTCGTAAAGAATTGCTCCTGTAATAAATCCCTAAAGGATTTAGTAAAAACAATTCTACTGAAATTCCTTGGCATTTTCATAGCATGCAATTTGTTTTTGTGTGAAGTACTACTCCTAAGGATTCAAACAAAATTTGTCTCATCCTTTTTGGAGTTGTATACACAAAGTTATGAATTTTTCAAACTGTGATAGCTCTCTGTTTAAAACCTACACTGAGACTTAACAGGGGGGCCCACTCGTCAGGTCCTTCTTCAACCTCCCACCAGAGACCCGCGTGCACCCAGCTCAGATCGTGGCATGGCTCGTTCTCTCTCATTTCTCCACTAAATTAGCTCCGGTTTCGCCCTACATGCTCCTAGGAACATGGCGCAGCTGCTGGGCAAGGTTTCCACGCATGAAAACGGCCGAAAACAGGTCGGCACCGGTGGGGCGGCTCGGGAGCTCGGCCTCAACGCGTTCTGGTGCGTCTGAAGCTTCTCCCGGCGAGCTACCTTGCCCTAAAGCATAACCAACGATCGGGGAACATGGAACGCATGCTAAACCTTGCAGGAAACGGTCGTAAAATAGGGTTCACCGGAGGACCGACCCTTTTTGCTGCTGCCGGCGATTTCTCGTCGCCCGGGGCTTGTTGTGGACGGTTTGATGCGTGCTTTGGCGTGGGAGGGCGCTAGGATCACTAGTTTCTGTGGCTTGAATTGTAGAACCGATGATCAACCACGTTGGACGAATTTACAGTTTTGGTTTGGGGTTGTTCTTCACGTGTACTGGCGCCAAAATTCAAATTCCGGCGAGACAGCGACCGGGAAGGGCAAGGGGACTGCGGTAGCATGATCTACACACCTTGGCGCACCTTAGGGAGGTGCTGGACGTGCGGTAGAGGCGTTGGAGCAGCTGAAAGATGAGGAGCAGTTCCCATGGCGGCTTCAGTCCGAGTTGTGGAGGAAAACTGCATGGCAGTGACCGGAGGAAAACCAGAGAAGAGCTGGAAACGTGTTGTGGACGTAGAGGACTCGCCGACGCATCTCATGGGCGGTTCAGCTGGTTGCCACCGTGGCTGTAGGTTGATCGGCGCTGCAGGGCATAGAAGAGACGACACCGGTTTCTGTTTTCGGCTGAGAGCGTGAGAAGGCTTCGTCTGCTGTGGGTTTGCTCGTACTGAGGGAGTGGATCACGTTGAAAACACAAGAGCCATTCACAGGACGCCAGCAACCGGAGGAGGGGAGCAGGAGGTGGCCGATCGATCTCGGTGGCGCCTGGGTACAGAACCCCCGTGGATCAGAAGAACAGAGAATTGCTTAGGGGTTAAGGCATACCTTTCATCTCAATGACATGTGGGCCCCACCACAGCTCCCTCTTATCCTCTGAAATATCTCCCAAAATTTGCAAATGGTAAATTAAAATTTTGGGAGTTCAAATCTGAGGTGCATTTGAGTAATTGGACAAGCTTCATCCAAATTCAAATGGGTATTTGAATTCTTTGCAATTTAAAGTCCATTTTGGAAATGAGTTGCAAAACAATTCAACAAATCATGAAACTTTGCATACCCACTAATTTGGACCTAAGGAATTCAAATATGAAATCTGATTTTTAGTTTGGCTGCTGCAAATGAGATCTTTAGCGCCACAGTTTTGAAATCCATTGTGTTGCTCTCATTTAAATTTTGAGTTGAACAAATTAGTTCCAAATCTGACTTTAGCTTTCTCACACATATGGGAACTTCCCATCTTGGTTTTAGACCCCTCTTGGGTTCCAAATTTTCAAACAATTGTTTGACTTGTGTGAAGAGAGCTTTCTGTAACACCCCAAAATCCTGTTAAGAGGGGAATTTAAAATTTTTTGGACGTGTTGCATGTTTTGCAACAATTTAAATTCAAACTGGAATTCAATTTAAACTCAAAACAGAAAAGAAATAGAAAAATGAAAAAGGAAAACAGAAAAAAAACCGGCCAGTGGGCCGAAACCCACCAGCCGGACCACCCTGCCCCCGCGCCAGCCCGCAGCCGCGCGCCCTCGCTCTCTCTCTCAGACAGGTGGGACCGGAGGCGTTGGAGCAGCTGAAAGATGAGGAGCAGTTCCCATAGCAGCTTCAGTCCGAGTTGTGGAGGAAAACTGCATGGCAGTGACCGGAGGAAAACCGGAGAAGAGCTGGAAACGTGTTGTGGACGTAGAGGACTCGCTGGCGCATCTCATGGGCGGTTCAGCTGGTTGCCACCGTGGCTGTAGGTTGATCGGCGCTGCAGGGCATAGAAGAGACGACACCAGTTTCTGTTTTCGGCTGAGAGCGTGAGAAGGCTTCGTCTGCTGTGGGTTTGCTCGTACTGAGGGAGTGGATCACGTTGAAAACACAAGAGCCATTCACAGGACGCCAGCAACCGGAGGAGGGGAGCAGGAGGTGGCCGATCGATCTCGGTGGCGCCTGGGTACAGAACCCCCGTGGATGAGAAGAACAGAGAATTGCTTAGGGGTTAAGGCATACCTTTCAGCTCAATGACATGTGGGCCCCACCACAGCTCCCTCTTATCCTCTGAAATATCTCCCAAAATTTGCAAATGGTAAATTAAAATTTTGGGAGTTCAAATCTGAGGTGCATTTGAGTAATTGGACAAGCTTCATCCAAATTCAAATGGGTATTTGAATTCTTTGCAATTTAAAGTCCATTTTGGAAATGAGTTGCAAAACAATTCAACAAATCATGAAACTTTGCATACCCACTAATTTGGACCTAAGGAATTCAAATATGAAATCTGATTTTTAGTTTGGCTGCTGCAAATGAGATCTTTAGCGCCACAGTTTTGAAATCCATTGTGTTGCTCTCATTTAAATTTTGAGTTGAACAAATTAGTTCCAAATCTGACTTTAGCTTTCTCACACATATGGGAACTTCCCATCTTGGTTTTAGACCCCTCTTGGGTTCCAAATTTTCAAACAATTGTTTGACTTGTGTGAAGAGAGCTTTCTGTAACACCCCAAAATCCTGTTAAGACCCAAAATCCTGTTAAGAGGGGAATTTAAAAATTTTTGGACGTGTTGCATGTTTTGCAACAATTTAAATTCAAACTGGAATTCAATTTAAACTCAAAACGGAAAAGAAATAGAAAAATGAAAAAGGAAAACAGAAAAAAACCGGCCAGTGGGCCGAAACCCACCAGCCGGACCACCCTGCCCCCGCGCCAGCCCGCAGCCGCGCGCCCTCGCTCTCTCTCTCAGACAGGTGGGACCCACTTGTCATCCCTAACCCCGATCGTCCGAAACTCGGACTGTTCACCCACGGGCGCGCGATCGCAACCGATCGGATTTCCGGCCGAATTCTGGTTCCGGAGGACTCCCACTCAATCTAAACAAACTCACCGCCCTCCCCGGTCTATAAAAACCCCGGCCTCGTTCTGTTTTTCCCAAGCGATCCGCCGTTTTCTCTCCGGTGAGAACCCGAGCTTCTCCAGCGAATTCTGGCCGATCTACGCTCGGAAATTCCGATCTAACTCGCTGGTCTTGATCCACCGCCTCCGGGGAACCTTGCAGGTGCAGAAAACTCGGTGACTTGCGGTTCAAACACAGCGCCGACGAGCTTCCCCGTGGTTTCACTTCGGACCTCGTCGCCGGTCGCTTTCCAGGACCTCCGAGCTCAAGAAAACCCCCGAGGTGAGATCCCCGACCACCCCTCCACCGATCTATGCCATAAAATCACAGTTCTAGGAAGAATTCTCGAAGATTCGAAAATCTCCGGCGAGATCGCCGCTTCCCGCCGCCGTGCGCCGCTGGGCAGCGCCGCCCGCGCTCGGTTAGAGCGACGTGGCCGCTTGTGCGCCGTCTATTTTAAATCGCACGGTAGACTTTAAATCCCCGCGTACCGGTTCGGCGTTATAATCTCAACCGTATGTTTTAAATCGGACGGTCCACGTCAGCCCCGCATTATAAAGACTGGAAATCTTACGTGCTACCCCCTGGGGTTCTCGGGAAATAAGAGCTAGCCCCGGAAACTTCTGATCTAGCCCCTGGAACTTCAGAAAATCATGTAAATTCATTTAAAAATCAGTTTTAGCCCCTGGACTTAATAAAAATTAGGAAAAACTCCTCTGTTATGAGTAGCTAGACCCCTGAAAATTGTTAAAATAATATTATAGACCCTGTAGTGGGGTGAGTTTACCTTTTTAACCCTGTTTGATATTTAATTTAGGAAATTGAATAGGTGGCTAGTATTTAAAATTTAAAAAAATGGGACAAACATATTGTCAAAATTTAATTAAAAACTTTCTCAGTACATAGAAAACTTTGGAGTGAGATAAAAATATATTTTGGGCTGAAATGAATCTGTTTAATTTATTATTCACATTTATTAGTTATAGGGACACATTTTAAGTAAAGAATAGTTCTGAAAATAGGGAAAATAAATGTAAAATAGTTTACATCAGAGGAAAAGGTCAAAAATATATTATTAAATATTTTAGATCAGAACCTATTCTGTTTAGATGATGTGTCTTGTTATTTTCATAATAAAGTTCACATTTAGGCATAGGAAATAAATCTGAAAATATAGCAACTAGTAAATGATAAATGGAGTTTCTAAAATCCAAAGAATTCAGTTTAGGGTTGGTAGAAATTCTGAAGACACATATGGAGTAGGAAAATACCTTTCATGCATATTTGGTAGCTAAAAGGTGTAGTAATTAATATAAGGAATTTATTTAAATTGGAAACTCATATGTATAGTATGTAAGCATAATGTGAATACAAAAGTAGGAATCATATACACATGATTAAAAGTGCATGTAAGCTACAAATCAACACACATAGAGTAACCACAACACATATAATTGTGAATGACTTTCATGAATGTGAATGTGTGGTTTGTACGAAGTGGAAGTGTGAACTATGTCTTATGGATTGTTGTTTTTCTTTTGCTATGTGTGATGGTATGATGTAGAACCTGCTCCAGAGCAAGTTTTTCCTTTCCAAGATCAGGACTACCCATTTCAAGAGCAGCAGGAAGGAGGCAAGTGTCCTTGACCACTTTGATCATATACTAGGATGTGTAGCTAGAATCATTTGCATTGTCAATTGAATTATGAAACCCATGCTTGGAAGTTTCCCTAGAATTGCATTACCTTGTTTCCTTGTAGCTTGGGTTGGAATTTATTTTATCATGTCATTCATTCATATTACTTATGCTTAGCCATGCTTAGAATGGGATAATTGGGATATGAGATCATCAATTTATTTACCTTACTCTTGAATGAGATATTATGAGTTATGTAGAGGTAGGGATCGAGGCAAGTTGGATGATTTGGTTGGTGCTGGGTGCACGAGACTCGGGTTTGTGTTTAGTACTTGCCTGGATCCTAAGGACCGGTTCATGGAGCATGTAACATGGCTTTACCGTACCAACCACATGCTGAGATGGGGCAGCTTGGCCAATTAATTAGGTGTATCCCCGGCGTAGTATGGGTGTGTTGGATGGTGCGGGGAATAGGTGTCAGCTGGACTACCTTATAAACCGCAAGGCTCAAGAGGGGGCCACTGCAGCGGGGTTGGAGCCTCTTGTATGCTGTTAGGGGTGAAACCTCAGTGGGCCCACACTCGTCGGGAATCCCATTGTAAAGGCTTCGTAGTGATCTCCTGGCTACACACCTGGGAAGTGTGAATGTGGTTCGTAGCCACTGGCAAAATGGAGGTTCTTTTAGTCCACCCGGCAACGGGGGACGAAATCACTACATGTGAGTACAGTGGTACAAACTCTGCAGAGTCAAAACTGTCATGACAGCCGTGCTCACGGTCAAGAGCGGCTTGGACTTATTCATGATTAGAGGATTGATGGTTTTGGAAGTTGTGGATGTTAAGCGGGGAGCTTAACATTGGAAATGATGTTATGGTTATTTGATTATGATGATGGTATGGGAGATTGGGACCATTTCATCTGTGTAGTAATGTAGGTGCTTAATAAACTTAGGTGATAGGTATTAATTGCGTAGTGCTTTAACCATGAGTTCAACCTCCCCTTGTTCTAGCCAAGCATGACATAACTTTCCCACACTTGCTGAGTACCATCGGTACTCAACCTTGCATATTTGTTGGTTTATATTGCTGCTCAGGTCAAGATAATGAGGTGGTGTATAATGACCAAGACTTTGGACCCAAAGAAGGTTTCTAGGTTCATGAAGACCCCCGGGCAACGCCTGTGAAGGAGCCCTCAAGAATAATATTCCGCTGCTAGTTTATTTACTTGTGACGAACTTATTATTGTCCATCGAGACATTTGCTATGTAAGACTTATTTATATTCGACACCTGGCTTGTAATAAATGATGCTTCACTATTTGTCATCACATGTATGAGAAAATGATCCTGGCATACATGTGATATTCACTTGGTTGTTCTTCGGAAAACCGGGTGTGACAGAAGTGGTATCAGAGCCAAGGTTGCCCGTAGGAACGTGGACCTAGGTAGAAAGGGACGTATTTAAGGACCCTATTTTCTTAAAAACTATTTTTATAAGGTGTGTGTTGAAAAGTGTTATTTAATGAGTCACTTTCTTCATCTTACCCCAATTTTCATTCAAAATAGGATTTTTGTTTAAAAAGTTATCTAACCTAAGTTTAAATGCTTTTTGTTTTAGATGGTTCGCATGATTCGCACCGCTCGCAAGTCCACAGGAGGGAGAGTTACCGTAGTTGCCCTTGCCGAAAGAGAGGAGAGCCATCCGGTGACGTACCTTTCCTACGGATTGGCAGTAGGAGGCTTGTTGCGCCGTCTTCGACGTATGCTCGAAGCCGCCGGCAATACGGGCAAGCTAATCATCCACTATAACTCCACCAGGACCATCTGTGAGAAGAGGGAAGAATGGAGTTCAGAGATGAGGATTATACACGAAAATCAGCTGCTTAAGATCCACCGCTCTCCAGCTTGTCGAGCGATACAGGTCGATGCGGAGAAGGATGTCATCTGGGAGGCCATCACCTGCCAGAGTCACATCTATCGTCGCCACCTGGACAGAACTGAGTACATGTACGTCCTCCAGCGTGAGAGTGGTACCACGGAGTACATGTACCCACCAGTGCAGAAAGGGACTTCCCATGAGCACATGGACCTGTGCTTGGAGGATGCTGCTATGCTCAGCACTCGACTGCAGGAGTGTCAGCAAGAGCTTCAGGATGTTCGGGACACCCTGAAGGAAACGGAGGCGTTGCTGCGAGCCTGCTTGAGGGCGAGAGAAAGAGGAGATGTGAATGAACTGTGTGTCACCGTGAATGATACATGGACTCCTGACTCCCTAGATCGCCGAGCGATCAGGCGTCGTCGTACTTCTCCACCAGCAGCCTCCCCACCCAAAGCAGAGTCAGAAGGAAGCCGAAATGATGAGGAAGATCCCGAGGAGCCAGCTCAAGAAAACGAGTAGCGTAGAGCCTTTTCCTTAAATTAGAAGGATGTCGAGTA
The DNA here is from genome assembly GCA_030760725.1 of Neostapfia colusana. NCBI lineage: Eukaryota > Viridiplantae > Streptophyta > Magnoliopsida > Poales > Poaceae > Neostapfia > Neostapfia colusana. The sequence continues at coordinate 5,954,262 of JASWHV010000012.1, read as the reverse complement.
GTCGAATCGTTACGTTAGTTAATGGTGTGTTAATGCTTGGTGTGTGACGTGAGTTGTGGAAGCCATGAGCAATTGTCCACAGCCTCGTCTTCAGATTGTCTTGCTTTAGTGTGTGAACCCACATGAAATAATATTGCATTTATTTTTGTGAGAGATATGAGACACTAGGAAAGTATAACAAAGCTTCAACACTTTAAAGTACAAACAAGTGAAAGTAGTAAGATAATACGTAATACTTTAAATTAACATTTGGTTGATCATGCCAGATGGCCGGAAGAGGAAAAGGACGTGCTGCCAACCCCGCCAACAACAACGATGAGGCCTGCAACCCTCATCTTTCTGGAGGCCAGGACAGGGGTGGTCGCCGTGAAGAAGTTGATCCTCTCCACCAAATGCTGGAGAATTAAAATCAGCTCATCCAGAACTTGACTCATGTGGTGGCCAACTTGCATCAAGTTCCACCTCCACAAGCTGCACCACGCCAACCAAGGTTGAGTGAGTTTCTAGGAACTCAACCTCCAAAGTTTGCAAGTGCTGCTGAACCTCTGGAGGCAGATGATTGGCTAAAGACCATTGAAAGCAAGATGAGGATCATACAGTGCCAAGGGTATGAGAGGGTGCTGTTTGCCTCTCATCAATTGCATGGACCTGCTGCTGATTGGTGCACCGCCTACGTGGCCGCCCATCATGACCCTGAGAACATCACTTGGGAGGAGTTCAAGCGTAGCTTCCGCAACCATTACATCCCAAGAGGTGAGCTTAAAAACAAGAGGAAGGAGTTTTTGGGACTGCAGCAGGGAAACATGACGGTGAGGGAATACCTCACTAAATTTACTCAACTATCCCGTTATGCCCCACGGGACATAGAGACTGATGAGCAGAAACAAGATTGTTTCGTGGAGGGACTTACCACAGAAATGCAGTGTGCAATGTCCTCAAATGAGTATGAAAGCTTCCAAAAGATGGTGGACAGAGCGTTTGTGGTAGAAAGGAAGCTAAAGGCCTTGGAAAATGAGAATAAGAGGAAGGCCGGGTGGTCACATCAAGCCTCAGGGAGCAACACCCGCCCACGTCTGATGCAGCAACCTGCAGGGCAGACGAACCGTGCTGTGGTACCCTACTCAGCACCAAGAGGGAACAACCCGAACTACAGGCCTCCGGCAGTACCAATACAGCCACAACGTCAGTTCGTACAGCAGCCTCGCCCTACATATCAACCTCGACCAGCAGTACAAGGACCTCCAAACCAACCCCAAGACAACAAAGGCCAGGCACCTAAGGTTGGGGTGCAATGTTTTAACTGTGGTGAAGTGGGGCACTACGCCCATAAGTGCCCAAAGAAGAAGCCCGCGCAGCCACAACAGCAGAATGTAATGAGAGGACGGGTGAACCACGTCACTATGGAGGAAGCACAAGAGGCACCCGACATGGTAGTTGGTAAGTTTCCTGCCAATTTACACATTGCAACCCTGCTATTTGATTCTGGTGCTACCCACTCGTTCATTGCTCAAGGGTTTGTTAAGAAGCATGACCTAGCAACAAAACAAATGAACCATATGCTAGCCGTAAACTCTCCAGGTGGAGAAATAAGGACAAGACAAGTGTGTCCCAAAGTGAACCTAGACATTAATGGGGTAGTATTTACTGCTAACGTCATAGTGATAGATTCACAAGGGATAGATATTATTTTGGGTATGGATTGGTTGACCAAACATAAAGGAATCATCCATTGTTCGACCAGAACGGTGGAACTAGCGCACCCTAGTGGCACAAAAGTAAAGTTTATAACAATACAAGAGCCTAGGAGGGACGTTCAATTAAATCAAGTTGAGGTGAAAGTGGAGGAGATCAGGACCATCAAAGAATATCCAGATGTTTTTCCGGAGGAGTTGCCAGGTATGCCTCCTGATCGTGAAGTGGAATTCACAATTGAGCTAGTGCCTGGAACAGCCCCGATATACAAGAGACCTTATCGGATGGACTCCAAGCAGCTAGAAGAACTCAAAGATCATTTGAGAGAATTGACAGAGAAGGGGTATATTCGCCCTAGTTCCTCCCCATGGGGAGCTCCAGTGATATTTGTGCCCAAAAAGGACGGAACCCAAAGGTTATGTGTGGATTACCGTGCCTTGAATGAAGTAACCATCAAGAACAAGTATCCATTACCCCGCATTGAAGACTTGTTTGATAAGTTGAGGGGCGCTTGTGTGTTCTCAAAAATTGATCTTAGATCGGGATACCACCAACTCAAGATAAGGAAATCTGATATTCCCAAGACAGCTTACGTATCTCGGTACGGACTGTATGAATACACTGTCATGCCTTTCAGGCTAACTAATGCCCCGGCATACTTCATGTATCTCATGAACAAGGTATTCATGGAATATCTGGACAAATTTGTGGTGGTTTTCATCGATGACATTCTCGTCTTCTCCAAAGATGAAGAAGAACATGAGAAACATCTAAAGTTTGTGTTGCAGAGGCTAAGAGAACACCAACTATATGCCAAGTTGAGCAAGTGTGAGTTTTGGCTGAAGAGAGTTCCCTTCTTAGGACATATAATCTCGGAGGGAGGAATCTCCGTGGATCCTGCCAAAATCGAGGATATACAGAAGTGGAAGACCCTTGAAAATGTTGGGGAAGTTCGAAGCTTCTTGGGATTGGCTGGATACTATCGACGGTTTATTGAGGGATTCTCTAAAATCTCGAGACCCCTCACCAAACTGTTGGAGAAAGGAATCACATTCACATGGACGCCACAATGCGAGACGAGTTTTCAGGAGTTAAAGAAAAGATTGACGACAGCCCCAGTGCTAGTTATGCTAGATATGCAGAAGAACTTTACGGTGTACTGCGATGCCTCTGGAAACGGGTTGGGATGTGTTCTCATGCAAGAAGGGCATGTCGTGGCTTATGCATCCCGGCAGCTCCAGAAGCACGAGAAGAACTATCCTACACATGACCTAGAACTAGCCGCAGTGGTACACGCGTTGAAAATTTGGCGGCACTATTTGATGGGGAAGGGGACCGAGATATATACGGATCATAAGAGTTTGAAGTACATATTCACACAGCCAGACCTCAACCTCAGACAAATGAGATGGTTAGAGCTAATCAATGACTTTGATGTGGGCATCAACTATCATCCTGGGAAAGCCAACGTCGTGGCCGATGCTTTAAGTTGGAAAGTGCAGGTCAATAAGTTGAGCTTGAAGGACATGCCTGCAGAATTGAAGGACGAGGTTATGAGGTTCAATCTATGCCTGGTAAATAGTGGTGAAGCCATCTCCATGGAAGTGGACTCCACACTCGAGTGAGACATCCGCGAGGGTCAAAAGAACGACGAGAAGATACAAGAAATCAGGCAACTCATCAAGGAAATTAAAGCTCCTGGTTTCAGAGAGGATGAACAAGGTACGGTCTGGCACGGGAAAAGGATCTGTGTGCCTGAAGTAAAGGAGATCCGTGAATTAATTTTGAAGGAGGCTCACAATTCCGACTATTCCATTCATCCTGGGGGTACAAAGATGTACCAGGACCTAAAGAGCCGGTATTGGTGGTATGGCATGAAGCGAGATGTCGCGGAACATGTTGCCCTATGTGACCCATGTCAGTTGGTGAAAGCAGAACATCAACGACCCACGGGATTATTGCAACCACTCAAAGTGCCTGAATGGAAATGGGAAGAGATCGGCATGGATTTCATCGTAGGATTGCCTAGGACTCAATAAGGATATGATTCGATATGGGTCATCATTGACAGGCTAACCAAGGTAGCTCATTTCATCCCCGTGAAAGAAAGCTACAGCGGATCGAAATTGGCAGAGTTGTACATGTCAAAGATCGTGTGTTACCATGGAGTGCCAAAGAAGATTGTGTCGGATCGAGGGACACAGTTCACCTCAAGATTCTGGCAGAAGTTGCACGAAACCATGGGAACCCATCTGAACTTTAGTTCTGCCTATCATCCCCAAACTGACGGGCAGACGGAAAGAAACAATCAGATCCTTGAAGATATGCTGAAAGCATGTGCACTCAAAAAAATTCGGAGTTGGGACAAGAACTTACCGTATGCGGAATTCTCCTATAACAACAGCTATCAAGCTAGTATGAAGATGTCACCGTTTGAAGCTTTGTACGGGAGGAAGTGCAGAACTCCCCTATTTTGGAACCAAACAGGGGAAAGTAAAGTGTTTGGTCCCGAGGTACTACAAGAAGCTGAGGCGAAGGTGAGGGAAATTCGCAACAACTTGAGGATAGCACAGACACGCCAAAAGAGCTATGCCGATATACGAAGAAGAGAGCTCATTTTCAACGTGGGAGACTATGTCTATCTCAAGGTGTCCCCTATCAGAGGACTTCGTAGGTTCAAGGTGAAAGGGAAGTTGTCACCTCGATACATCGGACCCTTTCAAGTTCTGGAAAGGAAAGGCGAAGTGGCGTATCAACTAGAGTTACCGACTCGTCTATCGGATGTGCACGATGTATTCCATGTGTCACAACTCAAGAAATGCCTGAGGACGCCTGAGGAGGTGTTACCCATGAATGAAGTGGACGTAGCTGAGGATTTGTCTTATGTCGAGCAACCATACAAGATTTTGGAGACAATGGAACGCCTCACCAGAAATAAAAGAATCCGGATGTGCAAGGTGCAGTGGAAGCATCACTCAGAAGAGGAAGCCACCTGGGAGCGGGAAGATGAACTAAAGGCACAATTTCCGGAATTGTTTCCTTAGAACACCTAATCTCGAGGACGAGATTTCTTTTAAGGGGGGTAGAGCTGTAACACCCCAAAATCCTGTTAAGACCCAAAATCCTGTTAAGGGGGGAATTTAAAAAATTTTGGACGTGTTGCATGTTTTGCAACAATTTAAATTCAAACTGGAATTCTATTTAAACTCAAAACAGAAAAGAAATAGAAAAAAGAAAAAGGAAAACAGAAAAAAACCGGCCAGTGGGCCGAAACCCACCAGCCGGCCCACCCTACCCCCGCGCCAGCCCGCAGCCGCGCGCCCGCGCTCTCTCTCTCAGACAGGTGGGACCCACTTGTCATCCCAAACCCCGATCGTCCGAAACTCGGACTGTTCACCCACGCGCGTGCGATCGCAATCGATCGGATTTCCGGCCGAATTCTGGTTCCGGAGGACTCCCACTCGATCTAAACAAACCCACCGCCCTCCCCTGTCTATAAAAACCCCGGCCTCGTTCTGTTTTTCCCACGCGATCCGCCGTTTTCTCTCCGGTGAGAACCCGAGCTTCTCCGGCGAATTCTGGCCGATCTACGCTCGGAAATTCCGATCTAACTCGCTGGTCTTGATCCACCGCCTCCGGGGAACCTTGCAGGTGCAGAAAACTCAGTGACTTGCGGTTCAAACACAGCGCCGACGAGCTTCGTCGTGGTTTCACTTCGGACCTCGTCGCCGGTCGCTTTCCAGGACCTCCGAGCTCAAGGAAACCCCCGAGGTGAGATCCCCGACCTCGCCTCCACCGATCTATGCCATAAAATCACAGTTCTAGGAAGAATTCTCGAAGATCCGAAAATCTCCGGCGAGATCGCCGCTTCCCGCCGCCGTGCGCCGCCGGGAAGCGCCGCCCGCTCTCGGTTAGAGCGACGTGGCCGCTTGTGCGCCGTCTATTTTAAATCGCACGGTAGACTTTAAATCCCCGCGTACCGGTTCGGCGTTATAATCTCAGCCGTCTGTTTTAAATCGGACGGTCCACGTCAGCCCCGTATTATAAAGACTAGAAATCTTACGTGCTACCCCCTGGGGTTCTCGGGAAATAAGAGCTAGCCCCGGAAACTTCTGATCCAGCCCCTGGAACTTCAGAAAATCATGTAAATTCATTTAAAAATCAGTTTTAGCCCCTGGACTTAATAAAAATTAGGAAAAACTCCTCTGTTATGAGTAGCTAGACCCCTGAAAATTGTTAAAATAATATTATAGACCCTGTAGTGGGGTGAGTTTACCTTTTTAACCCTGTTTGATATTTAATTTAGGAAATTGAATAGGTGGCTAGTATTTAAAATTTAAAAAAATGGGACAAACATATTGTCAAAATTTAATTAAAAACTTTCTCAGTACTTAGAAAACGTTGGAGTGAGATAAAAATATATTTTGGGCTGAAACGAATCTGTTTAATTTATTATTCACATTTATTAGTTATAGGGACACATTTTTAAGTAAAGAATAGTTCTGAAAATAGGGAAAATAAATGTAAAATAGTTTACATCAGAGGAAAAGGTCAAAAATATATTATTAAATATTTTAGATCAGAACCTATTCTGTTTAGATGATGTGTCTTGTTATTTTCATAATAAAGTTCACATTTAGGCATAGGAAATAAATCTGAAAATATAGCAACTAGTAAATGATAAATGAAGTTTCTAAAATCCAAAGAATTCAGTTTAGGGTTGGTAGAAATTCTGAAGACACATATGGAGTAGGAAAATACCTTTCATGCATATTTGGTAGCTAAAAGGTGTAGTAATTAAATATAAGGAATTTATTTAAATTGGAAACTCATATGTATAGTATGTAAGCATAATGTGAATACAAAAGTAGGAATCATATACACATGATTAAAAGTGCATGTAAGCCACAAATCAACACACATAGAGTAACCACAACACATATAATTGTGAATGACTTTCATGAATGTGAATGTGTGGTTTGTACGAAGTGGAAGTGTGAACTATGTCTTATGGATTGTTGTTTTTCTTTTGCTATGTGTGATGGTATGATGTAGAACCTGCTCCAGAGCAAGTTTTTCCTTTCTAAGATCAGGACTACCCATTTCAAGAGCAGCAGGAAGGAGGCAAGTGTCCTTGACCACTTTGATCCTATACTAGGATGTGTAGCTAGAATCATTTGCATTGTCAATTAAATTATGAAACCCACGCTTGGAAGTTTCCCTAGAATTGCATTACCTTCTTTCCTTGTAGCTTGGGTTGGGATTTATTTTATCATGTCATTCATTCATATTACTTATGCTTAGCCATGCTTAGAATGGGATAATTGGGATATGAGATCATCAATTTATTTACCTTACTCTTGAATGAGATATTATGAGTTATGTAGAGGTAGGGATCGAGGCAAGTTGGATGATTTGGTTGGTGCTGGGTGCACGAGACTCGGGTTTGTGTTTAGTACTTGCCTGGATCCTAAGGACCGGTTCATGGAGCATGTAACCTGGCTTTACCGTACCAACCACATGCTGAGATGGGACAGCTTGGCCAATTAATTAGGTGTATCCCCGGCGTAGTATGGGTGTGTTGGATGGTGCGGGGAATAGGTGTCAGCTGGACTACCTTATAAACCGCAAGGCTCAAGAGGGGGCCACTGCAGCGGGGTTGGAGCCTCTTGTATGCTGTTAGGGGTGAAACCTCAGTGGGCCCACACTTGTCGGGAATCCCTTTGTAAAGGCTTCGTAGTGATCTCCTGGCTACACACCTGGGAAGTGTGAATGTGGTTCGTAGCCACTGGCATAATGGAGGTTCTTTTAGTCCACCCGGCAACGGGGGATGAAATCACTACATGTGGGTACAGTGGTACAAACTCTGCAGAGTCAAAACTGTCATGACAGCCGTGCTCACGGTCAAGAGCGGCTTGGACTTATTCATGATTAGAGGATTGATGGTTTTGGAAGTTGTGGATGTTAAGCGGGGAGCTTAACATTGGAAATGATGTTATGGTTATTTGATTATGATGATGGTATGGGAGATTGGGACCATTTCACCTGTGTAGTAATGTAGGTGCTTAATAAGCTAAGGTGATAGGTATTAATTGCGTAGTGCTTTAACCATGAGTTCAACCTCCCCTTGTTCTAGCCAAGCATGACATAACTTTCCCACACTTGCTGAGTACCATCGGTACTCAACCTTGCAAATTTGTTGGTTTATATTGCTGCTCAGGTCAAGATAATGAGGTGGTGTATAATGACCAAGACTTCGGACCCAAAGAAGGTTTCTAGGTTCATGAAGACCCCCGGGCAACGCCTGTGAAGGAGCCCTCAAGAATAATATTCCGCTGCTAGTTTATTTACTTGTGACGAACTTATTATTGTCCATCGAGACATTTGCTATTTAAGACTTATTTATATTCGACACCTGGCTTGTAATAAATGATGCTTCACTATTTGTCATCACATGTATGAGAAAATGATCCTGGCATACATGTGATATTCACTTGATTGTTCTTCGGAAAAACCGGGTGTGACACTTTCTCATGTGTGTTATCACATGTGGAAAAAAATTTAACAAGTCCCATTTTTTATGACTTTGCCACACATATGAATTCCAGCCTTGGTTTATTCATATGCATTTTTGGGACTTTTACATGAACGTCCTCAATCGAGCTCAGAATTCATCACTCCTAGTCGGTTTCATACCACGGATGCAGAAAGAAAATTGATCGCTGGCTAGTCCAGCGTCGATGTGCAAGATTTGATAACTTAAGGAGGATCATAGAGCGGGAATTCGAAGAATCCGTACCGGAAGCTCGGTTTAAGACCGCGGGAGCAAAATCTGGAAATTCGTAGCGGATTCATCACGGTTTGCTTCAAGACTTGGAGGAGAGCAACACGGTGGTCGCACGCTCCTGTTCCCGCTCTTGCTGGACCGTGAAAGCCCCTGTGGAACGGTGTCCACGAGCGCCTGACCTTCGGCTGAGGTTAGGTCGCCGCTGTGGCTATCGTTCTCGGGCAAGGGAGGCCGGAGCTTGGGGTTTTGGCGTCTTGGAAGTGGAGTCTGACCTCAGGGTGCTGCCTAGCAGCTCAGGAAAGGAGGGGGCACGCTGTTTTCGCGGTTTCCCGATCGAGCAGAGAGGCGGAAGCCGGGGGACTCGGTGTGCACTGAGAAGAAGGAAGCGAGCGATGATCGCTTCGGTGGAGCGCCTTAAGAGGACTCCGTGGCCGACCCTAGGCTCGCGTGTGGAAGCGGGAAGCAGCTGGTGGCGCTGCTCCTCCTCGGTGGCGCACGAGCATCCCTCGGTGGCGTTGAACCGGCAGAGGCAAAGTCCACTGCTTTGGTTGCAAGTCTTCAGCAGCCTATGACAGGTGGGTCCCGCTCCTATTTTAACCTCTGAGATTAACTCCTTATCACTGTTGTAAACAGTAATTCCCACAAAGCCCCTGGTGATTTAAATTATCAACCTTTGAGCCATTTGAATTGGTTAGGATTCAAATTGGGTTTGGTTTGGATAAATTTCAGCACATGTTGAGTTTGAAATTCAAATAAAGTTTGAATTTGCCCCACTTAGCTCATGTCAAGATCAACTCCAATTGGAGTGAAAATTGGTGTGTGAGTTCACAAAAATGTGCTGAGTAAGAATATGTCTCCCACTTTTGAATTCATGGGATAAAAACAGTTTGAATTTGAATGTAGTTTCAAACTGCCCTCTTTCTAGCTATACCCAAAATGACCTCAAAAGGTTTTAAATTTGGGTGAAACTTGGCATGGACATTCCTAGCAAGGTGTAGGAGTTTTTCATATGCCCAGCCCCTATATATCACATGTGGGAAATACCACTTTTGCAACATGTGAATTTGTTCTCTAATGAACATGTTGATGGTGGTTACTTGCTCTTCAAATGTGTTCATCCACTTTCTTCAAATGAGGTGTGTGTGTGACGATGAATACTTTAAATATGTGTCTAAAAATTGAGGCTCTTACATTCCCCCCCCCCTAAAAGAATCTCGTCCAGAGATTATAAGGTGAAAATGAGAGGGAGGACAGTGGAAATTTACCGGATATGCGACGTGAAAAAGTCGGGGTAGTTAGCGCGAAGGAATCCCTCGCTCTCCCATGTCGCTTCGTCTACGGAGTGATTACTCCACAGCACCTTGTAGAACCACAACGTACGGTTGCGTGTGCTTCGGGCCTTTTCGTCAATGATCTGAACCGGTTCCTCCCGATAGATGAGATCCGGTTGCAGTTCTTCGATGTCCTCCAGCTGAACGGTAGTAGATAGCTTGAGACACTTCCTCAGCTGAGAAATGTGAAAGACGTCGTGCACACCGGAAAGTGCTTCTGGTAATCTTAGCCGGTATGCTACTGATCCACATCTTTCGGTAATCTGGAATGGACCGATGAATCAGGGTGCCAATTTTCCTCTCACCCCAAATCTGTTTACGCCCTTCATTGGGGACACACGTAGATATACGTGATCCCCCACTTCGAATTGTAATGGGCGTCTTCTCCAGTCCGCGTACTGTTTCTGCCGGGATTGGGCGGCTTTTAGGTTCGCTTGAATCAGTCGAACCTTTTCTTCTGCGTTGTTGACAATGTCAATCCCGAAGGTGACCCTTTTGCCAGACTCGCACCAATTCAGTGGTGTGCAGCATTTCCGCCCGTATAGCGCCTCATAAGGCGCCATCTTTATGCTGGCTTGGTACCCATTGTTGTACGAGAACTCGGCTAACGGCAAGTGATCATCCCAATTCTTGCCGTGGTTGATAGCGCAAGCTCGTAGCATGTCTTCTAGGATCTAATTTACCCGCTCGGTTTGCCCATCTGTCTGCGGGTGGTAGGCTGAACTACGGATCAGTTTCGTCCCTAATGCAGCGTGTAGCTGCTCCCAAAAACGGGACACAAATAAAGTGCCCCGATCCGATATGATGGTACGGGGTACGCCGTACAAGCATAGGATCCGTGAGATGTACAGTTCAGCGTACTTATTGGCGTTGTAGTTGGTGTTGACCGGGATGAAATGGGCAACTTTGGTGAGCCGGTCGATGATCACCCACACAGAATCATGCTTTTGAAGAGTGGTGGGTAAACCGACGATGAAGTCCATGCTCACATCCTCCCACTTCCAGGCTGGAACTCCCAGTGGTTGTAGCAGTCCCAGTTTCCGCATATGATCTGCCTTCACCCTTCGACATGTATCACACTCGGACACGTACTTTGCAATCTCCCGCTTCATCCGTGTCCACCAAAACTTTCTTAGTTCTTGATACATTTTGTTGCTGCCGGGGTGAATCAAAAAATTTGATAAGTGAGCCTCATCAAAAATTTTCTTCCGTAACTCCATGTTACGGGGTACGACGATCCGGTTCTTGAACCATAGGACACCGTCTCCATCCTTCCGGAAACATTTAAGCTCCCCACTATCTACATGTCTCCGCAAATGCGACATGCCCTTGTCATGTTTCTGAGCTGCCGCTATTTCTTCATGGATGGTGGGGATCAAAGGTAGGTTGTAGAGAGCCCTGTGTGGAATCACATGTAGTGGTGGTTCGCTCTCTTCCGACAGTGTGATGGTCAGATTGTTGACGTGTGACTTGCGACTCAGCGCATCTGCCACTATGTTTGCTTTGCCGGGGTGATAATGGATCTCTATTTCGTAATCCTTTATCAGTTCCAACCATCTTCGCTGCCTCATGTTCAGCTCCTTCTGAGTGAATATGTACTTGAGCCTTTTGTGGTCGGTATATAAATGTACGAGGTTACCGAGTAGGTAGTGCCTCCACATTTTCAGTGCAAGTACCACGGCAGCGAGCTCCAAGTCATGAGTTGGATAATTTTGTTCATGGTTTCTAAGATGCCGTGACCCATACGCGACCACTCTTCGGTCTTGCATCAGAACACATCCGAGCCCGATGCCGGATGCATCGCAGTACACATCGAACGGTTTTGTTGTGTCTGGCTGCGCCAAAACTGGCGCTGATGTTAGGTGCTTAACTAAAGCCTTGAATGCTGCTTCACATGTTAGACTCCAAACATATTTGGTAGCCTTCTTCAGCAGCTCCGTCATCGGCTTGGCAATCTTTGAGAAGTTCTGAATGAACCTCCGATAATATCCCGCGACTCCGAGGAAACTCCGTACCTCGTGAACAGTTCTCAGGGATTTCCAATTCAGCACTTGAGTGATCTTACTCGGGTCTACAGCAATACCCTCCGCTGAGATGATATGCCCGAGGAAAGGCACTTGCGATATCCAGAATTCGCACTTACTGAATTTCGCGTATAGCTTGTGATCCCGCAGCCGTTACAAGACTATACGCAGATGCTTCTTGTGATCTTCCTCCGACCTGGAATATACCAGTATGTCGTCGATGAAGACCACGACAAACTTGTCCAGCTCCGGCATGAACACCGAGTTCATTAAATACATGAAGTGAGCCGGAGCGTTGGTGAGGCCGAAGGACATGACCAGGTACTCATAAAGTCTGTACCTTGTTGAGAAAGCCGTCTTCGGAATATTCTCAGCCCTTATCTTAATCTGATGGTACCCGGATCTTAAGTCCATCTTTGAAAAGATCTTTGCTTCGACTAACTGATCAAACAACATGTCGATCCGTGGCAACGGGTACTTGTTCTTGATGGTTACGGCATATAATGGACGATAGTCCACGCAAAGCCGCAACGTCTCATCCTTCTTTACAAATAATGCCGAACAGCCCCATGGCGAGGAGCTCGGCCTAATAAAACCCTTCTCCAGGAGGTCCGTGAGCTGAGTCTTCAGTTCAGGCAATTCCTTGGGTGCCATCTTGTACGGCATTCGCGATATTGGCATGGTTCCCGGTGCAAGTTCAATCTTGAACTCCACCTCTCTATCTGGCGGCATCCCCGGTAAATCTTCCGGGAACACGTCAGGGAACTCTCGGACTACTGGAAAGTCTTCCAATCTGATGGTTGTCGACTGATAGATACTTGGAAGTTTTTTTTTCTGGACTGTCCAGAAATAAGGAGTGAGATCCGTGCACTTCTGAGTTTAAGTGCACGACTCGAAGGACGGTGTCTAAAACAGCGCCGTGGCGAGTTAACCACGACATCCCTAGGATGACATCGACCTTTTGTCCCTCTAAGATGATGAGAGATGTGAGATACACTCTACCCGCTAAGCATAATGGTGCTTTGGAAACCATTACGCTTGCTGAAATCTTCCCACCCGGAGAACAAATCAAATATGGACCATCGGTGGGTAGTATTTGCAAGCTGTGTTTAGCAATGAAAGCTTGGCTAATAAAATTATGCGTGGCACCTGAATCAAATAGTACTATGGCGGGATGCTGCTGGAGTTGGAACATACCCGCAAGGATTGGCTCACCCTCCGGCACGTCCTCTATGGCAAGCTGGTGGACAGTGCCGGGCCTAGGGTTTGCCCGCCGCGCATTTGTAGGGTTCCGGGGCTGATTCCTCCCCGGAAACAGCGGTGCCACTCCGCCTCCTTGCCTCTCCGGACAACTGCTGGCGAAGTGTCCTGGACAACCACACTTGTAACATGTGGCCGCTGCTTGTGCGGTGCTCGGGGGACGAAAGCCCGGCATGCGCTGCTGAGGTGCATACGCACGCGGCATCGCCCACTGCTGCTGTTGTTGTTGTGGAGGTGGTGCTGGTAGTGCCGGCCTGAATGCCGGTGAAGAGTACGGCCGACTGCGGAACGGCATCGACCTCTGAGGTGACTGCCAGCGTGGACCTGATGGTGGGCGATTCACCATTCGAAACTTCTGAGAAGGACCGCCTCCTTCTCCGCTGCTTTGCGGCGCACTTCGCTTTCTCTCCGCCGCCGCCAACTCCTTGCCGGAGTCCTCCTGGACAATCGCAGCATCAATGATGTCGTTGAGACTGCCGCGATTGAACATCACCAATTTGTCCTTCAGGAGTGGGTTAAGCCCCTGGTAAAAGTGGTCCTGCCGCTTCTCGTCGGTATCGGCGTGATACGACGCATAGAGCGCGAGATCGTTGAACGCCCTGGAATATTCCAGCACGTTCCGGCTCCCTTGCTGCATGTGTAGGAATTCCTGTGTCTTCCTCTTCATCAGACCTGGCAGTATGTGATAGGCCCTGAAGGCCGTCCGGAACTCCGTCCAGGTCATAACTCGGTCGGTGGGCTGTGAAGCACAAAAGTTTGCCCACCACGCGCTCGCGGATCCTTGGAGCTGTTGGACCGCGAACTGAGTCTTTCGCTGCTCGCTTATCTGGAGCAGCCCGAACTTCATCTCTATCGCGCGGAGCCAATTGTCCGCATCGAGAGGTTCATCCGCCCTTGAGAATACCGGGGGATGAGTCGCTAGGAAGTCGGAGTAGGAGCTCTGTTGACGCTCCTCACGGTCTTGACGTCTCTCTGGGCGAGACGTATTAGCGATGAGAGTTTGCAGCAACTCCGTGTGCTGCTGATGAGAACCCGCCATTGCCGCGACAATGTCGGCCAATGTAACCGTTGGCAGTGGTGGTGGCGGTGTTTGCTGTTGCTGTTGCTGCTGTTTCTGCTGCTGTCCCGAGGAGTCCTCGGGAGGCGGTTGGGAGGTCTCTCCCCCTTTGCTAGTACCCCTAACGTCCGGGTTGACACGAGTACGAGTCATTCTGAAATTCCAAACAGCAGCGATTAGCACATGTCATACTTAAAATTCCATATGCAACAGTAGGTATTGAAGTGACACATGAATAATTTGCACAACATTCACATATATTGATAAAGCATAAACTTTATACAAGATACATTATTCTCGGGTCTCCGAGAAGTCGTTCTCATGTCATCACTACCTATACATACGCTACTGCCTACATGGCAGGTCACCGATTACAAAAGTTGGGTTACACTACTCTAGCTGCCCTACTTGGCAACTGTAACCCCCTACTCAGAGTAGAACTCGACCTCCTGCGGCTCGTCCTCCTCCGGTACCTCTGCTGGTGGCTCTGGATATACCACCTCTTGTCCCATCCCGGGTTCTCGCATTGCTGGAAGGCCCAAGACCACCGGTACGCCCAATACCGGAGGTACGAGGTCCTGCAATGCATGCACCTCGTCCATGGCCTGGTTGTAGTCTTCTTCCCAGCCTTGCCCTTCCTCAATAGCATCATCCCGCTCTTGAGTAAGGTCCTCATTCTGCTGGGTTAAAGTCTGCACCAACTCTTGTAACAACGAGATGTCGACACGGCTTTTCTTCTTCGCCTTCTTCAGGCGATGCAACTGATTATGTTGTTCGTTCAGTCGCTTGATCGTCGGAAGGAGCACATTGCGGAGTGCGCTGTGAGCACTCTCGAAATGGTCTCCACGGCTTGTGCTCTCCTTGAGCTTTGCGGCGAGATGCTCCATGTGAACAGCTTGGCTGTCCATCGCGGCGTTTTCCGCCCTCATCTAGAGGCTAAGGTTTGCCTCCGCGGGGCTGTACCTTGGGCAACCCGGATCGGATGCCTCCCGGTACCTCCCTTCCCACACATGATGAGCCCATCCCTCCACCGGAACGAGCGCGTATGGAGTGCCCTCCATCGCTCTCACGTGTATCTGGCAGAAACGTGACATGGTGTCACGGGCTGCCACTTGCCACATTCCCTCGGGTTGTCCACCTCTCACCGTGACGGTGAACGGCGCCCACCCGGGTGGCGTAGGTCCTGCAGGGACTTCAACATGGATTGTCCATGTCTTGTTCCCCTCTTCGCCTTCTTCCTTGGTGAAGTACTGCGGCATCTGGTTGTATCCGAAATATTGAAGCATCTGCCTCAATAATTCCGGATAGTCGCTGCGGTGAGAACAGTGGGATACCACCCACCCGTTCTCCATCTGTTTATCTGCTGTCATCAGTAAAAATATATTTGAGAAATGTCAAATATTTATTTAAACAGTAAACCATTGAGTTATAACATAATACATGTCATTGAACCCATAAAACTTGGATACATAGTTCAAATTTTTAAACAAATTTGACTGCTGATCTGCTGTCCAACATAACAGCCCTGACCAGTTTCCATTTCAACCTGATTTAGGCCATGCTAAAGGCAAAACCAATTCTGGAGCTCAACATCAAAGTTAAAGCTAACTTCAATAGATTTCCAGAAAGTATTTACTTGGCCTAAGATCTGTCCTGGTTCAAAAGTTATGAGATGTCAAAATTAACAGAATTTCTGGAGAAAATTGGACAGCACCCACCTGCTTTAGGTACTGATTTGATCCAAGAATTCCAGTCAATTCTGCTCCCAATCTGACAAAACTTTCTGTTACAAAGTTGTAACCCATCTCATAAGCTTTCCATAACTACATCATTTTCTATTTTTTGTATTTTTATGCAGGAAATCATGCTCAATTTACAGAGAGTTTACAGAGAGTCTTTGCTCTGCCCTGTTTTCTGGACAGTTTCAACTCTACTGCATTTTTCGATTGGTTAAGGGATGAAACACCTCTTGACCTCAACAGAAGATTTGTAAAGCTCTTCCAAAGCTTTCCATAAATGTATCATATGACCCCATCCTCGAAATAACTCAGTCTCTAACCTCTGATTAACTTCAGCCTTAATTCGGCTGAAAACATAGTGCTCTGTCCTTAGCAACCTATAAGTTGAAAACTTGTTAACTTGGAATGTCCTGATTAAGGGAAGAGGTTACAGCAAATTTTTAATGCTCCAGATTAAAACTTTCGAGTTTTACAATGAAGTTATTCATTTAGTGGGGTGTGACGTCGATGCGTCACCAGATCATGTTGGTACTACGTCCTCACAAAGAAAAACCTATACCGGACTTAGCCGGCTTCGTTATTTCAGTGGCACTAAACGTCACTCGCACACGGATGATACACGTCTACCGTCTCATGGTTGGACTACCTGCAGAAACTCAAACAATCGTCAGACTCGGCTGCACACCGAGCCCGGTATCCATACAGTCCGTACACCCGACCGTCATTACTCGCCCGGATGTTCTCAAGCCAAACACGCCTTGAGTTACGTGTTCACGTTTCAGACCATGTGACAGGGTCTCAGAAATTGCACCACGCACGCCAGGGACAGACGTTGCTCGAATACCCCAAACGACATGAAGAGTCGTAGAGGATATTAAAGCGGGTCGGGTTACCTGCCACCCGGGGGGCTCCACCCTTCAGCTTGTGTGCATTGGTGGACAGCGCTTACGTGCACCCCCCAAGACATAAACGTCCCGAGATGCACGATTTTCCGACATAGACAAATAGGTTAGTATGCCACCTTCTATACACTAATAACATCCTTATATGGGCTACTAACTCGTTCCTCACTGGATTTTTGAAAAAGATGACCTTTGTAGTGCGTTAAACCTCAAGCGAGCTCTGATACCAACGCTGACATGACCCCACGGTCTTGTCGAGCCAGGATCATGCGCAAAGCTCCGGATAACACACATCAAAGGTACAAATCGGAAGCAAAACTTTTATTACATAAAGTGGTTTATGAACATTTGTACATCAAAATAAGTCCAGTCTACACTCACGGGCGTAGACTACGCATCAAGTTCACGTTCATCTCGTGAACGTGTCCTTGCTAGCACACACGCACACTAACACGGCGGCGTGCATGACTCCCATGTGGCGGACCGGAATCCGCTCATCCAGGATCGCAGAGGGTGGTGCCGCGCGATGCGACACCCGACAGCACACGTCATAAGAACACATTATATTACATGGGAAAAACAACTGAATGTACAAAGTAGTACAAACTCCAGTTATAAAATATTATTTATCTTACACAGCGGAAGTCTACACTATACAACTCACACCAGCCTATCTAGCAAAAGTCGGCTGCCCAGCCCTAGGGCAACCCACACTAGCTGCACTCTTCAGCTCAGCGCGGCGTGTACGGCTCCCACTCAGCCGTGGTCGCCGACGGAGGGTAACCCTCGCCGGTGGACTCGTACTCCGAGTCCGTGGGTGGCTCCTCACCTGAAAAACACTTAAGCAGCAACCGTGGGCACGAAGGCTCAGCAAGGCTTAACCGACTCACCTAAGCATGAAACTCTACATGAGGTGTACCATGACATAGAGTAGCAATGTTGCAGCAAATGGACACACCTACAAGTTCATCCTTAGTTCATCTTTTAGCAACAAGTTAACAGTTCATGAAGCTGAAATTTAGTGAGCAATATTTGGTGGCACACATGTAGCAATACCATTATTTCATAACAGCAATATGGAATCATAACATTTCATTCATTAGTCTATGTTACGACGCAGTGAACAAGCGGTACTTGTCACTGTGAGGGACGGCGAATCGACTCGATATACACCTGCAGGGAAACCCAAAGAGCACGTCACGTACGCCCATCCGTGGAGCTGCACAGCACGCTCACTCGATGTTGTATGGTACAACCTTTCACCCAACAGCCCAAACGTCAAACCGGTCGCACCGAAACGAGCAGGAGGTTCCCCACACGGAGCATCTCTCTATGCCCGTTGGCAGATTTCCACTTTGCTGCCCTCAACCTACACCTATAAATCGGCGTGCTATGCCTCGATGCCCGGAGGTTTAGGCTACATCAGTTTATCGGGGCCCATTTATCCGATATGCCTTCGGTACGTTCAATACTTGTTCAGCAGGGCCGCACATGGCTCGGTCCTCAATCGACACGGTCAGGGCTGCGCACACAAGACTTCCTCTTGATGCGCCCTAGCCCCTGCCTAGTCTCATTTTCATTACTAAAGTGATCTCCCGTCACTCGAACCAAACCCGTGTGTCCCGGCCTATCTCGCGAGTAGATTCCAACTACTCGACTTGTACCGAAGTCCTATGAATTCTTAAGCATAGCCTGTCTACTCGAGATCTTAGACACTACCCTCACTCTTAGGGACAAGTTCTGGTCATGCAAGTGGGGTTCCATCCATCCTATACCTAATGCACAATCATACTTCGTATGACACATGTAAACAAAGTAAAACTTATAAAAAGGTTAATGCAAACCGGGGCTTGCCTTGTTGCTGCTGGTCAGTAGTTAGCTCTTCTTCCGGAAGGAGGAAGTCAAGAACCTCCGGAGCTTCCTCGCCTTCAGCGACTACACGATATTGAAAGACTACATGTAAATTTAAATGCAAAGTGCATACAAGTTTGTTGTAAGGTTACTGCTATTAGTTCTAATAACCAGCTCTAACAACTGGAACTCTGTTTAAGAATTTAAAGATGAACTGGTGTTGGTGGTTTGGCTTAGACTAAATCACATGGTTAAGTGATAAGTGGTCTTCCCCCTTTTCTATATTAATCCCACAAGTGGTTAAACAGGACAGGGGTGATCCAGAGCTCCAATGGAGCTGAGAATTTTTGTGGGAGTCCCTTGTCACAAGAAAATCCTCTGGACCAAATATTAGCACTTTTCACTGAGTGGTTTGCTCAGAATAGTTCTTTTAGCAAATAAGCAAAGAAGAATTAATTCTGAGGTAACAGCCCTGTTCATGCCCAACTTAGTGAACTACAATTCCAATTATAGCTCATAGAGTTTGCATGAATTTTCCTAGCATTTGTGGAGCTAAGATTTTCCCAGAACTGAATTTCCATGTTTTGGAAATTCTTTGAAAATGTTTCTGTATACAAATGAACACAGCACCTTCAAATTTGAATTGCTCTGACCAAATCAACTCCAAATGATCTGAAACTTTTACAAGAGTTCACTAACATCCTAAGGAACATTCTGGCAAAATTTGGGGATTTTTGGATGAACCAAACTCCCTCTAAAATTCTTTTTCTGAAAAGATTTAACGAATTTTTCAGAATTAATTAATGGGTTTCATACAAATTGGGTTTCATATTTGGATTGTACTCTGTTAGAGGAATCCAACAAAATTTGTTTCATAATTTTTGGATTCTCCTACCCCAAGTTGTGGTCCTCCAAAGTTTGAACTACAAACTGGACATTTCAAAATGTTTAAATGTCTGCCAGTGGGTCCCACCCGGCAGTCTTCTCCTTCCTCGCGCCAAACAGGGGTCCGCGGTGGCGCACTCCGGCGAGCGTCGCCGGAACCGTTTTCCCGGCCGTCTCCCGACCCCAAACTCGCCGCCCCGCCCTAACTCACGACGCTGAACTCATCTCGGGGTTCGCCGGCGGCCGTAGCTCACCGGAACAGGGCTCCCGACGGTGACAGCGGCGGTTAGGGTTCCGGCGTGGTCGGGAATGTGTTACAATGCATCAAAACGATCGGCAAAGGGTCGGAGAGCACCGTGGGAGTTCGGGGTTGACGGAAATAGCCGCCAAATCCCATGAAACGGTCGGCAACCTAGGGCTCCGCGGTGACCCGAGCTATTATTCTATAGTGGCCCGAAAAACAGCGAGAACCTGGCCATTTCTGGACCAAACCGCTTGATTCTTGGTCGAGGAGGGCCGCTAGGGAGTACGGAAGGTTCTGACAAGCCTGCGCGGCCAATAGCTAAACGAGCAGCAGGAATTTTGGGGTAGACCGCGCCCTACCCGAACACACTATGTTTCGGAAGAACTGGAAATACTCTTCATCTGGTGGATCGACCGCTATGCGGCTTGCATCTACACGATCTAGAGAGCACGGCGCATCTTTTTCGTGTAGGAGAGGATCGGTGAAAACGGCTGTGGAGCGCTGCCCATGGTGAGTCAGTTGCGGCTCCGCCGGTTGCACCTCGGTCCTCAGCTGCGATCGTCGATTGGTGGCCAAATGAAGTGCTAACTGTAAAAGCCCAAGAAAAGGGACTTGCAAAAAACTTTTCTTCACCTCACAACACCACAGTTTTCGTTGTGGATATCTTAGGAAATATTGTGAAGAGCAAGTAACCTTCATCAAAAGAGTGATTAGAGGGGAAAGTCTTCCTTTTCACAAAGTGGGATTTGGACATAGGAACATGAGAGGTTGAGCTCACCCCTAGAACTTAAAAAGTCTTGGGAAGGTTCAGTCCAAGTTTCATAGAAATCCAACACTTTTTGAGGCACTTTTTGGGTTATTTGAAAAAGAGGCCAATTTGAATGCAAATTCAAATTGCAGCAACTTTCATCACCCAAATTAAAAAGTTAGCTTCATATTCTTATTCAGCACATTTTTGTGAACTCACACACCAATTTTCACTCCATTTGGAGTTGATCTTGACATGAGCTAAGTGGGACAAATTCAAACTTTATTTGAATTCAAAACTAAACTTGTGCTGAAATTCACCCAAGCCGAACCCAATTTGAATTCTATTCAATTCAAATGGCTCAGGGATGAATAATTTGAATCACCAGGGGTATTATGGGGCTCACTGTTTACAACAGTGATTAGGAGTAAATTTCAGAGGTTAAAACCCCGGGTGGGACCCACGTGTCATAGAGGGGAGAAGGAGAAACTTGCACCCAAAGTCAGAGTCTCGGTGGGAAATTCCGCCGAGCAGCTGTCAGCTATGCCACCGAGCAGCTACCGGCGCCACCAGCTGCTTCCCTCTCCGCGCGCTGGCGCCCAGGGCGGCTGGCTCGTGCCCGCACGCGACCGGCACCGCCTCAGCCGAGCAGGAGTCGGCCGGCTTTATCTTCTCGCGGGCAAACCCGAACAGCGGCTTTGTTTCTCGCCGCAGCTCTCTGCTCAATCGGGAAAACCAGCAAAACCATCTCCTCCTTCGTCCCTGAGCTGCTAGACAACCACCTGAGCTCGCACTCCACCTCTCCAACGCCGGAAACCTCGAGCTCTGACCTCCTTTGCCCGAGAGCGATCGCCACAGCGGCGACTCAACCTCAGCCGAGAGTCAGGCGCCCGTGGGCAGCGTTCCACAGGCGTTTTCACGGTCCAGCGAGAGAGGCAACAGGAGCGCGCGATCACCATGCTGCTCTCCTCCAAGTTTGGAAGCCATCCGTGAAGAATTCGCAGAGAATTTCCAGTTTTTGTTCCGGCGACCGTAAACCGAGTTTCCGGTACGGTTTCTTTAAATTCTCGCTCTATGATCTTTCGGAGGTCATCGAATCTTGCACATAGACGCTGGACTAGCTGGCGATCAAGTTCTTTTCTGCATCCGTAGCGTGAAACTGTCCAGGAGTGACGAATTTCGAGCTCGATCGAGGGTGGTCATGGCGGGCACGGTCGGTCACACGGTGCTGACCGACTTGCCGCCATCCCTGAACCCTTTTGATACCTTGTCGAGCTTCCTAGAGGCACACTGATGCTGTAGGGCCGTTTGTTCGAGGTGTTGGCGGGTTTAGAAACCACGGTCGACGGTTTCGAACCTCAACCGAGGCCGCGGCACGTCGCCAAGCTACTTCCGGTCACCCCCAGACCGATCTGTCACCACCGACGTGTTCCTCGATGTCGACAACCCCCTGGCAGCGAGTTTCAGACCATAGGAGGTCCGGCAGCGGTGAGCCGGCGAGCCTCGAGTCTGCTCCGGCGAGGTCGGCGGCGCGGGCGCGAGAGAACGGCGGGTGGAAGACGAAGCCGGCTGGCCCACGTGTCAGCGGCTGAAGAATTTAAAATAGGGATCGGGTGTGGCCGGGGATCGGCTGTGCTGGCGCGCAAATACCCTGTGAGCTCCGGTGTGCCAGACACCTCCGCGCTCGACACGTGTGGTATCCCCGGTGTGCCGGACACCTCCGCGCTCGACACGTGTCCCCGCGGGCCCCGAGAGTTTAAACGTTTCCCCCGATTTTCAGAATTCTTCCAAACTTCAAATCCTCAGAACTTTGGCTAGAAAGCTCCAAATCGAGTGAATCAAATTTTGCTGGATTTAGCTCTCTGAGCCCTTTCCAGCAATACCAAATTCAGCTCATAAAAGTGAATAGTTTTCCAGAATTAAATCCCTAAAGTTTAAACTGTTGGGAATTTTATCTGGAGAACTACTTTATGAAAAAATCTGAAATTTGGCTGAAAGGTTCATTGGAAAATCCCTGAGTCCTAGTAGAGTTTTCAGACTCATCCAAGTTCATTTAGTTACCCTAATTGGGTGATTAAGGGAACTGGCCAGAGAAAATAGAAAAATGTACAGAAACATTTTTCAGATTTTCTCCAATCTTAATTAGGACATAACTTTCTGTAGAATTCTTCAAATGACATGAAACCAACTCCATTAGAACCATCCTAAATTCTAGTTTCCAGAAAGTAATGGTGGGAGCCATGAAAAGCCCTGGAATTACTTAGAGGCTCAATTATTGACCAAAGCGGCTTTTATTTGTACAAGGTTCAATTAAACTTTGTTTCAAATAAAACTTGGTCACAACTCTGGTTAGGACCCTACCAATCCACCATAAAAATCTCAGAACCCAAAGGGGAGGGCTAGCTAGAGTTATTAGCAATTATGTATTTACGTTCACACATTTGCATTTAAATTTACATGTAGTATTGTATTCAACGTGTAGCCATTGAAGAAGAGACCCCGGAAGTGCTGGATTTCCTTCTTCCGGACGAAGAACTAACTACTGACCAGCAGCAACAAGGCAAGCCCCGGTTTGCATTAACCTTTTACAAGTCTTACTTTGTTTACATGTGTCATATGAAGTATGTATGTGCATTAGGTATAGGATGAATGAAACCCCACTTGCATAACCAAAGGTTCCTAAAAGAGTGAGGGTAGTGTCAAGGACCTCGAGTAGACAGGCTATGCTTAATGAGTCATAGGACTTTGGTACAAGTCGAGTAGTTGGAATCTACTCGCGAGATAGGCATTGGGACACACGGGTTCGGTTGAGTGATGTGAGATCACTATAGTAATAAAAAAATGAGACTAGGCAGGGGCTAGGGCGCAGCAAGAGGAAGTCTTGTGTGCGCAGCCCTGCCCGTGTCGATTGAGGACCGATCCGTGTGCGGCCCTGCTGAACAAGTATTGAACGTACCGAAGGCATATCGGATATATGGGCCCCGATAAACCGATGTAGCCTAAACCTCCGGGCGCCGAGGCATAACGCACCGATTTATAGGTGTAGGCTGAGGGCAGCAAGGTGGAAATCTGCCAACAGGCATAGAGAGATGCTCCGTGTGGGGAACCTCCTGCTCGTTTCGGTGCGACCGGTTCGATGTTTGGGCTGTTGGGTGAAAGGTTGTCCCGTACGACATCGAGTGAGCGTGCTGTGCAGCTCAACGGGTGGGCGTACGTGACGTACTCTTTGGGTTTCCCTGCAGGTGTATATCGAGTCGATTCGCCGTCCCTCGCGGTGACGAGTACCGCTTGTTCACTGCGTCGTAACGTAGAATAATGAATGAAATGTTATGATTCAATATTGCTGTTATGATATAAGTGTGTTGCTACATGTGTGCCACCAAATATTGCTTACTAAATTTCAGCTTTATGAACTGTTAACCTGTTGCTAAAAGATGAACTAAGGATGAACTTGTAGGCGTGTCCATTTGCTGCAACATTGCTATCCTATGTCATGGTACCCCTCACGTAGAGTTTCATGCTTAGGTGAGTCGGTTAAGCCTTGCTGAGCCTTCGTGCTCACGGTTGCTGCTTAAGTGTTTTTCAGGTGAGGAGCCACCCACGGACTCGGAGTACGAGTCCACCGGCGAGGGTTACCCTCCGTCGGGGACCACGGCTGAGTGGGAGCCGTACACGCCGCACTGAGCTGAGACGTGCAGCTAGTGTGGGTTGCCCTAGGGCTGGGCAACCGACTTTTGCTAGATAGGCGGGCGTGAGTTGTACAATAGAAACTTCCGCTGTGTAATAAAGACTCTAGTTTGTAACTGAGAAGTGTACTGCTTTGTACCTTCAGTTTGTTTTCCCTTGTAATATAATGTGTTCTTATGACGTGTGCTGTCGGGTGACACATCGCGCGGCACCACCCTCTGCGATCCTGGATGAGCGGATTCCGGTCCGCCACACTAACGCCGCAAGGTGGTGAGGGGGTTAGTTAGAGCACACATAGGCGCTCCCTTTTTGTGTTGGGAGCTCGGGCAAAGCCGAGCAGACGTCGGCGTGCAGGGGAGAATCGGGGGAGCGGCGCCGGTGACCGAACAGAGCCGGGGCTCGCTGTTTTGCAAAGAAGCACGCGTACGTCTCGGTGGCTTGGCGAGGGGGTCACGTAGAGGAGAGGGCGTGCTGTCTCCCAGCTGCCAGCGCGAGCGAAGGGAACCAGGAGGTGGCCGCTCGGCCGGTGGCGCGCGCGCGGCAGCTGGCAGCGCTCGGTTGACTGAGAAACAGAGAGAAGACTTGGGGGCTAAGTCTATTCCACCCAATGACATCTGGGCCCCACTGGTCAGTGCTCTCCCACCTTTCAAAAGATCTCCAAAACTTGACAAATGATGAATTCAAATGTTGGGAGTCTCAAACTGAGCTACATTTTTAGGGTTTGGCAAATTTCCCTCAAATTCAAATGTATATTTGAATTCTTTGCATATTTGGATCCTTTTTGGAAAAATGGGTAGCAAACCTTTTCAAAAATTATTGAAACTCTGCCTCCCCACTAATTTGGACCTGAGGAATCCAATTATGCACTTTGATCCTTGTTTTAGCTGCTGCAACCATGAGTTTGAATGCAACAGTTTTGAATCACTCCCTCATGTGTCATGTGTAAAATTCCCACTTTTTGAAAGTGAAGGCTTTCCCCTCTAATCACTCTTTTGATGGAGGTTACTTGCTCTTCCCAATATTTCCTAAGTTATCCACAACGAAAGCTGTGGTGTTGTGAGGTGAAGAAAAGTTTTTGCAAGTCCCTTTTCTTGGGCTTTTACATCCCTCCCCCCTTAAAAGAATCTCGTCCCGAGATTACAAAAGAAGAGATAGCGATGTAATAGGGACTTACCCGTGTTGAGAAGCCATGAACTCCGGGTAATTTGAGCGAAGGAACTCCTCGCTCTCCCACGTCGCTTCTTCGGCGGTGTGGTTGCTCCAGAGTATTTTGTAGAACCACAACGTTCTGCTACGCGTGGTCCTGGCTTTTTCATCAAGAATGGCCACCGGATACTCATCATATGTTAAATCCGGTTTCAGCTCGCCGATGTCTTCGGTAGGAACAGCAGCTGTACGCTTTAAACATTTTCGCAGTTGCGAAACATGGAAAACATCATGGACACCAGCAAGGGATGCCGGTAGCTCCAATCTATACGCCGCTGGTCCACACTTCTCGGTGATAGCATAGGGTCCTATGAAACGGGGAGCGAGCTTCCCCTTTACACCGAACCGGTGCACGCCTTTTATTGGAGACACGCGGAGGTACACGTGTTCCCCAACGTCAAAGTGCAACGGTCTACGCCTCTTATCAGCGTAGCTCTTCTGCCGGGATTGAGCGGCCTTCAAGTTAGCTTGAATCACCCGAACGCGCTCTTCGGCGTCGTTCACCACATCAACCCCGAATGTGACCCTTTCACCGGACTCGCACCAATTTAATGGGGTGCGCATTTGCGACCGTAGAGAGCTTCGTAGGGTGCCATCTTGATACTCGCCTGATAGCCATTGTTGTACGAGAATTCCGCCAATGGTAGGTGATCATCCCAGTTCCTACCATGGTGGATGGCACATGCTCTCAACATGTCTTCTAATACTTGATTCACCCTCTCTGTCTGGCCATCTGTCTGAGGGTGGTAGGCGGAGCTTCTAATCAGTTTAGTACCCAAAGCAGCGTGTAGCTGCTCCCAAAAGCGAGATACAAATAATGCACCTCGATCTGAGACGATGGTCTTGGGTACCCCGTACAAACACAGAATCTTTGCGATGTATAGCTCCGCATATTTGCCGGCTTTGTAACGTGTATTTACCGGGATGAAGTGAGTTGTCTTGGTTAACCGATCAACGATTACCCATATGGAATCATGCTTGTTGGATGTTAGGGGTAATCCCACAATGAAATCCATGCTCACATCTTCCCATTTCCATGCCGGGATCTTCAGGGGTTGCAACAGCCCTGATTTCTTCATGTGATCAGCTTTCACTCGTCGGCACGTATCGCACTCGGATACGTACTTCGCTACCTCCCGCTTCATCCGTGTCCACCAAAATTTCTTTTTCAAATCTCGGTACATTTTGTTGCTGCCCGGATGAATGGAGTATTTGGACAAGTGAGCTTCATCGAGGATCTTCCTCCTCAGTTCCATATCTCGGGGTACGACTATTCGGTCATTGAACCACAGCGTCCCCTCATCATCTTTCCGGAAACACTTGATCTCTCCATTGTCTATCCGTCTCCGGAGATGTGCCATGCCTTTATCCGTCTTCTGAGCTGCAATAATGTCTTCCCTAATGGTAGGGATGAGAGCAAGGTTGTACAGCGACCCATGAGGAACCAAGTATAAACTCGGTTCTTCCTCCTCCACCGGGGTAATGGTGAGGTTATGGACTTGTGATTTCTGACTCAGCGCGTCGGCAACCACATTCTCTTTGCCGGGGTGGTAATGAATCTCAATTTCATAATCCTTGATCAATTCTAACCACCTCCTTTGCCTCATGTTCAGCTCCTTCTGGGTGAAAATGTATTTCAAGCTCTTGTGGTCGGTGTAGAGATGCACTAGATTCCCCAGGAGATAGTGCCTCCACATTTTTAGCGCCAACACCACGGCAGCAAGCTCAAGATCATGAGTCGGATAGTGCTGCTCATGGTTCCGAAGTTGGCATGAGCCATAAGCGACCACACGTCCTTCCTGCATCAACACACAGCCAAGCCCAATACCGGACGCGTCACAATACACGTCGAAGGGCTTTGTTGTATCCGGCTGAGCTAAGACCGGGGCTGTGGTGAGATGCTTCACCAATGTTTGGAATGCTCCTTCACACGCAGTGTTCCAAACATATTTCGTCCCTTTCTTCAGCAATTCTGTCATCGGCTTAGCGAGCTTGGAGAAGCTTGGAATGAATCTCCGATAGTATCCCGCTAACCTGAGGAAGCTTCTGACTTCATGGACTGAAGTGGGAGCTTTCCATTTCAGTACTTGCTCTATTTTGCTTGGGTCAACTGCAATGCCTTCTGCTGAGATGATATGTCCCAAGAATGGCACTTGGCTGATCCAAAACTCGCATTTACTGAACTTGGCGTAGAGCTTGTGGTCTCGCAATCGTTGAAGAACGATCCGCAAGTGTTCGGCATGTTCGGCTTCTGTCTTCGAGTAAACCAAGATATCGTCGATGAACACTACCACGAACTTGTCCAGCTCCGGCATGAACACCGAGTTCATGAGATACATGAAATGGGCTGGAGCGTTTGTGAGACCAAATGACATGACGAGATATTCATATAATCCATATCTCGTCGAGAAGGCCGTCTTCGGAATATACTCCGCCTGGATCTTTATCTGGTGATATCCAGAGCGAAGGTCCATCTTTGAGAACACACTTGCACCCACAAGTTGATCAAACAATATGTCGATACGGGGCAGTGGGTACTTATTCTTGATGGTGACGGCGTTGAGCGGCCGGTAATCCACACACAGCCTCAGGGTTTCATCCTTCTTTTTTTACAAACAGCGCCGAGCATCCCCAAGGCGAGGAACTCGGCCTAATGAAACCCTTGCTCAACAGATCATTGAGCTGTTCTTTTAATTCAGCCAGCTCGTTCGGAGCCATCTTGTATGGTCTCCGTGATATGGGTGTAGTCCCGGGTGCAAGTTCAATCTTGAACTCGACATCCCGTTCAGGTGGCATGCCCGGAAGGTCATCCGGGAACACGTCGGGATACTCCCGGACTACGGGGATGTCCTCTAACTTGAGAGCTTCAGTATTGTTGATTGCTGAAACCTCCCGGACGGGATTATCTAATAGGAGGGACTGCGGACGGTGTAATGGGGAGTTGAGGTGAACCGTCCGTGTTAGGGTTTCCAGGACAGCGCCATGGTAGCTTAGCCATGACATTCCCAAGATTACATCAATCTTCTGCCCCTCAAGGATAATCATAGTGGTGGGATATATCTTCCCACCTAAGCACAGTGGTGCTTTCGGAACCATCATCGTTGCTGAAATCTTTCCCCCCGGTGAGCAGATCATATAAGAACACTCGGTTGGAAAGGCTTCCAGCTGATGCTTAACCACATATGATGCACTTATGAAGTTATGGGTTGCACCAGAATCAATAAGTATGATGATGTCTTGATGGTTGAGAGTGAACGTACCCGCCAGCACGTTATCTCCCTCCGGGGCGTCCTCATTGTCGAGGTTGTGGACGCCTCCAGTCCGCTGACCAACCTTCTTCATCAGAGGTCGGCCTCGAGCACCGCCCTGAAACTGGGCTTGCCCGCTGCTCTGCTGCCCCTGGGGACAGTCCTTCGCGAAGTGGCCCGCCTGGCCACACGTGAAGCAGGTGAAACGGGGCGGTCCCCCGCTGATCGGTGGACGGAATCCCGGGGTGCGTTGTGGCGGTGGAAACGCCCGGGGTACCGTTTGCTGCTGCTGCTGCTGTCTCGGTGGTGGCATCGGCGGACGGAACGGGGGTGCTTGGGACGAACGTCCCCCAAACTGTTGAGGCCGCGCCGGTGGTCGCCACTGCTGCCCGGATGGTGTCCTATACACCATACGGTACTTCTAGGGAGCGCCACTCCCACCGCTGGGTGGAGCACTGTGCTTCCGCTGCTCAGCTGCCAACTCCCGCTGAGCATCCTCTTGCATGATCGCGGCATTGACTAGGTCGTTGAATGTGCCACGATTCCACTAAACGAGGTGCGTCTTCATTTCGGGGTGTAACCCCCGATAGAAGTGCTCCCGCTTCTTTTCCTCAGTGGAGATATAATCTGACGCGTACTGCGCCAGATGGTGGAAGGCACGGGAGTAGTCATGGGCACTCCTCCCGCCCTGCTTCAGTTCCAAAAATTCTTGGAACTTCCTCTTCATGATTCCGGGAGGAATGTGATAGGCGCGGAACGCCTCCCGGAATTCTTGCCATTCCACGACATGGCCAGCCGGACGTGAGGCGACATAATTCGCCCACCACGCACCAGCGGCACCGTGG
The DNA here is from genome assembly GCA_030760725.1 of Neostapfia colusana. Taxonomy (NCBI): domain Eukaryota; kingdom Viridiplantae; phylum Streptophyta; class Magnoliopsida; order Poales; family Poaceae; genus Neostapfia; species Neostapfia colusana. Next base: position 5,924,756 of record JASWHV010000012.1, on the reverse strand, counting down.
AGTTGCTGCGCTGCGAACAAAGTCTTCTGCCGCTCCGTACATTGGAGCCGCCCGAACTTGGACTCGATGGTCCACAGCCAGTTGTCCGCCTCCAGTGGTTCTTCGGCTTCGGTGAACACTGGAGGGTGCGTACTCATGAAATCCGAGTACGACACTTCACGGGGCTCACGAGGCCCTCTGTCTTGACGCCCACCCGTCTGGGACGTATTCTGCACGATCGTGCGGAGTAGGTCGGTCTGCTCCTCACGACCTCCCACCAGTGCCGCTATCACATCCGCTAGAGTAAGCGGAGGTGGCAGTGGTGGCTGCTGCTGCGGGGTGCTGTCGTAGGACGGTGGCTGGGAGTCATCGCCTCCCCCTTGGCTAGAGCCACAAACCTCGTGCGTGGTCCTTGTGCGAACCATCTGCAACCATACGACAATAACATCAGTCCCGCAAGAGATTGCATGCAGTCCAAATGAAATAGGTGTAAAACATAATGACAATAAAAACATGCGACACATCTCGTAAGTAGATAATGTAATAACTTTGCACAAGCTACACCATTACCAGACCAAACACAAGCTAGTTTAATCCAACTTGATGAACCTCCACTTTGGAAGCTCACCATAACTAGGTTTGGTCACTACGAGATATTACTATCGCTTTGTCATCACGTATACCACCCTTAGGGTACCACACCCTCTCCAATGAGTTCAACTATCATTCTTCTGCCAGAATGACCAGTTTCTACCTATTCTAAGTTTTGATCTGGTTCTGGGCATTTTCATGACTCAAGTTGAATACCAAAGTTAAAGTTACTTCAGTATCTTTCCAACGAGTATTCATTTGCCCCCAGATTAGCTTTGGTTAAAAAGTTATGCTAATTCAAAGTCAGCAGAATTTCTGGAAGAATTTTAACAACACCTCCCTTGGAAGTTGCTGTTTTCCATCCGAGTTTCCACTGAAATCTGTGCTGAAACTTCAGAAACATTGAATTGCAAAGATGTCACACATCTTCTACTCTTTCTAAGGATGCATCATATGATAATTTTAGATTTTTCTACTGGGAGTTATGTTTGAAAAACAGAACAGTTCAGAGAGTGTTTTAACTCTGTCCTGGTTCTGGACAGTTTACATCCCTCTGGGATTTAAGCCATTATAAGGTGTGTTTCAGCTCTGGAAGTCTACAACAAAGTTGTAGAGTACTTCAATACCATCCCATAACTATATGACACACCTCTCTGGGCTAAAAGACCTGTGAGTTATGCCCTGTTGAAGATCAGCAAACTTGCTGTCCAAAACAGAGCACTCTGTTTTTCAGTCTTTTGGAACTACACCCATCCTTTTTTTCCATTTGTCTATCCAACCAGGGTCCTAATTTTTGAACCTAATGATTTTATTTCCTTCTTATCATTATTTTCATGCATATGCCTACAATATCTCGGTACTACGTTCCTCACAAAAGAAAATCCTAACCGGATTATACCGGCATATACGTCTCAAGTGTGGCACTAAACGGTCTCTAGCACACGTTTACTACACGAATACTTACGTGGTTAGTACCTGCAGAAGACCACACAATAATGGTGCACTCAATGATTGGTTTCATTTCAGGCAGGATCATATCTGAAATTAAATACAAACGCCCGTATCATTGCCATACGGCCATCCTTGAGTTAGGTCACGTCTCAAGGTACGTGATCGTGTTTCAACACCACACGATGGGGAACCCGAGTATGTCATGAACGGTCGTCACGGTTGGGAATGTTATCAACCTAACAGATACCACCTACTGCCCTGCAGGGCACGCCGATGGCAAGCGCTGCGTATGTCCTCCTGGGCTATTTCCAGACGAACACACTCTCGCGTTACTGACCATGCGATGGGGTCTCCACTTACTTGCCTAATGCACTCTAGGGATCAGCGTTTCATATGAACTCAGGAACATGAAGAGTCCAAGAGTTTCACATTGACGTCCCACACCAAGCTGTGAGATCAATCCCTGAACTACATTCCTCGTCAGGGGGAGCTAACTGAAATTGATCCGCTTCCGGTGGCGTTCCTTACCATACTTACCAGAGCGTAGGTGCGTCATTACATAATTCAAATTCAGAATTATAACACATAAGTTAGTCTTTGCCACTTTAAGTAACTATGCTATTATTGTCCTTACTTGGGCAACTACCGAATCCTCACCGTAAACTAAGTTTTCCCATATTACAGTCCTTAAGTACTGTGCTATCCCCAATGCAGCTCTGATACCAGGCTGTGGCGGACCGGAATCCGCTCATCCAGGATCGCAGAGGGTGGTGCCGCGTGATGCGACACCCGACAGAACACGTCATAAGAACACATTATATTACATGGGAAAAACAACTGAATGTACAAAGTAGTACAAACTCCAGTTACAAAATATTATTTATCTTACACAGCGGAAGTCTACACTATACAACTAACGCCTGCCTATCTAGCAAAAGTCGGCTTCCCAGCCCTAGGGCAACCCACACTAGCTGCACTCTTCAGCTCAGCGCAGCGTGTACGGCTCCCACTCAGCCGTGGTCCCCGACAAAGGGTAACCCTTGCCGGTGGACTCGTACTCCGAGTCCGTGGGTGGCTCCTCACCTGAAAAAAACTTAAGCAGCAACCGTGAGCACGAAGGCTCAGCAAGGCTTAACCGACTCACCTAAGCATGAAACTCTACATGAGGTGTACCATGACATAGAGTAGCAATGTTGCAGCAAATGGACACGCCTACAAGTTCATCCTTAGTTCATCTTTTAGCAACAAGTTACCAGTTCATAAAGCTGAAATTTAGTGAGCAATATTTGGTGGCACACATGTAGCAATACCATTATTTCATAACAGCAATATGGAATCATAACGTTTCATTCATTAGTCTATGTTATGACACAGTGAACAAGCGGTACTCGTCACCGCGAGGGACGGCGAATCGACTCGATATACACCTGCGGGGAAACCCAAAGAGAACGTCATGTACGCCCATCCATGGAGCTGCACAGCACGTTCACTCGATGTCGTACGGGACAACCTTTCACCCAACAGCCCAAACATCGAACCGGTCGCACCGAAACGAGCAGGAGGTTCCCCACACGGAGCATCTCTCTATGCCGATTGGAAGATTTCCACCTTGCTGCCCTCAACCTACACCTATAAATCGGTGTGCTATGCCTCGACGCCCGGAGGTTTAGGCTACATCGGTTTATCGGGGCCCATATACCTGATATGCCTTCGGTACGTTCAATACTTGTTCAGCAGGGCCGCACACGGCTCGGTCCTCAATCGACACGGACAGGGCTGCGCACACAAGACTTCCTCTTGATGCGCCCTAGCCCCTGCCTAGTCTCATTTTCATTACTAAAGTGATCTCCCGTCACTCGAACCAAACCCGTGTGTCCCGGCCTATCTCGCGAGTAGATTCCAACTACTCGACTTGTACAGAAGTCCTATGACTTATTAAGCATAGCCTGTCTACTAGAGATCTTAGACACTACCCTCACTCTTAGGGACAAGTTCTGGTCATGCAAGTGGGGTTCCATCCATCCTATACCTAATGCACAATCATACTTCATATGACACATGTAAACAAAGTAAAACTTATAAAAAGGTTAATGCAAACCAGGGCTTGCCTTGTTGCTGCTGGTCAGTAGTTAGCTCTTCTTCCGGAAGGAGGAAGTCGAGAACCTCCGGAGCTTCCTTGCCTTCAGCGACTACACGTTATTGAAAGACTACATGTAAATTTAAATGCAAAGTGCATACAAGTTTGTTGTAAGGTTACTGCTATTAGTTCTAATAACCAGCTCTAACAACTGGAATTCTGTTTGAGAATTTAAAGATGAACTGGTGTTGGTGGTTTGGCTTAGACTTAATCACATGGTTAAGTGCTAAGTGGTCTTCCCCCTTTTCCATATTAATCCCACAAGTGGTTAAACAGGACAGGGGTGATCCAGAGCTCCAATGGAGCTGAGAATTTTTGTGGGAGTCCCTTCTCACAAGAAAACCCTCTGGACCAAATATTAGCACTTTTCACTGAGTGGTTTGCTCAGAATAATTCTTTTAGCAAATAAGCAAAGAAGAATTAATTCTTAGGTAACAGCCCTGTTCATGCCAACTTAGTGGACTACAATTCCAATTATAGCTCATAGAGTTTGCATGAATTTTCCTAGCATTTGTGGATCTAATATTTGCCCAGAACTGAATTTCCAAGTTTTGGAAATTCTCTGAAAATGTTTCTGTATTCAAATGAACACAGCACCTTCAAATTTGAATTGCTCTGACCAAATCAACTCCAAATGGTCTGAAACTTTTACAAGGGTTCACTAACATCCTAAGGAATATTCTGGCAAAATTTGGGGATTTTGGGATGAACCAAACTCCCTCTAAAATTCTTTTTCTGAAAAGCTTTAAAGAATTTTCCAGAATTAATTAATGGGTTTCATACAAATTGGGTTTCAGATTTGGATTGTACTCTGTTAGAGGAATCCAACAAAATTTGTTTCATAATTTTTGGATTTTCCTACCCGAAGTAGTGGTCCTCCAAAGTTTGAACTACAAACTGGACATTTCAAAATGTTTAAATGTCTGCCAGTGGGTCCCACCCGGCAGTCTTCTCCTTCCTCGCGCCAAACAGGGGTCCGCGGAGGCGCACTCCGGCGAGCGTCGCCGGAACCATTTTCCCGGCCGTCTCCCGACCCCAAACTCGCCGCCCCGCCCTAACTCACGACGCTGAACTCATCTCGGGGTTCGCCGGCGGCCATAGCTCACCGGAACCGGGCTCCCGACGGTGACAGTGGCGGTTAGGGTTCCGGCGTGGTCGGGAATGCGTTACAATGCATCAAAACAATCGGCAAAGGGTCGGAGAGCACCGTGGGAGTGCGGTGTTGACGGAAATGGCCGCCAAATCCCATGAAACGGTCGGCAACCTAGGGCTCCGCGGTGACCCGAGCTATTATTCTATGGTGGCCCGAAAAACAGCGAGAACCTGGCCATTTCTGGACCAAACCGCTTGATTCTTGGTCGAGGAGGGCCGCTAGGGAGTACGGAAGGTGCTGACAAGCCTGCGCGGCCAATAGCTAAACGAGCAGCAGGAATTTTGGGGTAGACCGCGCCCTACCCGAACACACTACGTTTCGGAAGAACTGGAAATACTCTTCATCCGGTGGATCAACCACTATATGGCTTGCATCTACACGATCTAGAGAGCACGGCGCATCTTTTTCGTGTAGGAGAGGATCGGTGAAAACGGCTGTGGAGCGCTGCCCACGGTGAGTCAGTTGCGGCTCCGACGGTTGCACCTCGGTCCTCAGCTGCGATCGTCGATTGGTGGCCAAATGAAGTGCTAACGCCGCAAGGTGGTGATGGGGTTAGTTAGAGCACACATAGGCGCTCCCTTTTTGTGTTTGGAGCTCGGGCAAAGCCGAGCAGACGTCGTCGTGCTGGGGAGAATCGGGGGAGCGGCGCCGGTGACCGAACAGAGCCGGGGCTCGCTGTTTTGCAAAGAAGCACGCGTACGTCTCGGTGGCTTGGCGAGGGGGTCACGTAGAGGAGAGGGCGCGCTGTTTCCCGGCTGCCAGCGCGAGCGAAGGGAACCAGGAGGTGGCCGCTCGGCCGGTGGCGCGCACGCGGCAGCTGGCTGCGCTCGGTTGACTGAGAAACAGAGAGAAGACTTGGGGGCTAAGTCTATTCCACCCAATGACATGTGGGCCCCACTGGTCAGTGCTATACCACCTCTCAAAAGATCTCCAAGACTTGACAAATGATGAATTCAAATGTTGGGAGTCTCAAACTGAGCTACATTTGTAGGGTTTGGCAAATTTCCCTCAAATTCAAATGTATATTTGAATTCTTTGCATATTTGGATCCTTTTTGAAAAAATGGGTAGCAAACCTTTTCAAAAATTATTGAAACTCTGCCTCCCCACTAATTTGGACCTGAGGAATCCAATTATGCACTTTGATCCTTGTTTTAGCTGCTGCAACCATGAGTTTGAATGCAACAGTTTTGAATCACCCCCTCATGTGTCATGTGTAAAATTCCCACTTTGTGAAAGTGAAGGCTTTCCCCTATAATCACTGTTTTGATGGAGGTTACTTGCTCTTCCCAATATTTCCTAAGATATCCACAACAAAAGCTGTGGTGTTGTGAGGTGAAGAAAAGTTTTTGCAAGTCCCTTTTCTTGGGCTTTTACATCCCACTCGATGGGGTTCCCCTCCTGGGGTTCCGTCTCCTCTTCGGGAGTTCCTTCCTCATAGAACCTTGCAAAAGCTTCAAACACAAGCAGTGAGCACGAAGGCTCAGCGTCTGACCCGTCTCATCTAAACATGGAACTTCTACATGAGGGGTGATGGGTACATGAGGTAAAACCATATGCAAAGGACTCGCCTAATTATTGGGACCTTACTTTCAAATTTTAGCAGCAGGTTGTGGAGAACCTTACGCTAAGGCACATGAGAGAGCCGCAATCAAACAAGAAACACATGTCTCTCATGTACTTTGCCCAAAGTTGAAAGGAACCTTAATTAGCTCTAGACTACAGCAAATCATTAACAATCAAGTCCGTCTTTCAATCAGCAACATTTTAACATGTAACTAGCCTGTTCTTTCTACGTCATGGTGCAGTGAACAAGTGGTACTCACTGACCGCGAGGGACAGCGATTATAATCGATTTACACCTGCAGGGTTACCCGAATAACCTGTCACATACGCCCGTACTCGGTGTTGCCTACAGCAACCATCACGGACGCCGTACGCAACCACCTTTCACCCGTCAGCCAAATATTGAACCCGTCAGCACAAGCATCTCAGTGCCGCCAGCCGATTTACACCTCAAGCTCTCAACCTACCCTCTGAACGACGGGCAATGCCTCAATACCCAGCTACCCGAGTTACATCAGTTTCCTGGTTCCCATATAGCCGGTAGGTCTTCGGTACTGTTCTAGCTTGTTCAACAGGCCCGCACACGGATCGGTCCTCAATCGACACAAGCGGAGCTATAGCACACAGGCCCCAATGTCCTGCTGCCCTTACCCTCCACTCGGTCTCATTTTTCTTGCCATGTGTATCATGTGCTATCTCTACCCGAGTCGAGTGCCTCTAGCCTATGCTCGCCAGTAGTTCCAACTACTCGACTTGTACCGAATCCTACCCTAACTTAGCTTTGCAGTAGCTAACGGGATTTGCAATCCTAAACCCAACCCATGGTTTTCTTGGCTATGCAGTTGGGTTTCCAAACAAAACTCTAATGCAAGGAATAAGGTATTCAAGTATGTGCTCAAAACAATAAAGACTTGTAAAAAGGTTAATGCAAACCGGAGCTTGCCTTGCTGCTCTTGGTCGTACGCTAGCTGCTCCTCCGGAGTAACGAAGTCTAGGACTTCGGGTTCCTCCTCGACCTTAGCGACTACATGATATAAGAAGAACATGTATTAACTAAATGCATTTGAATTGAGTGTTAACTTTGTGAACCTTCTAAGTCTCACTAGACAGACCCAAAGACTGTGAAACTTTTACTGTGGCTTGGTTACAACCTAAACAGAGACTTTGTCAAGTTTTAGTTGCAGCAAAGCTCATTTGAGCCCCCCACAATTAATTATGTACTTGATCTTAATTGAAGGCTTTTTAGGGTGTTCTAAGGATTTTCATGAAACAAGCTATGACTTTCTGAAAACTAGATTTTCAGAGGGTTCTAATGGAGTTGGTTTCACTTAATTTGAAGGTTCCTAGCTAAAGATATGAGCTAAACAATTTCAGAGAAAATTCTGAAAATGTTTCTGAACATTTTCTATTTTCTCTGGAACAGTTTCACTAATCACACCATTAGGTGGATTAAATGAGCTCAAATGGATCTGAAATTTTTATGGTTGTTCAGGGATATTTTGGTGAACATCCCAGCAAAATTTAAGAATTTTCCTCCAAGGGGTTCTCCAGTTAAAAATCCAAACAGTTTACATTTTGAGGAATTAATTCTGGAGAATTAAGGATTTTCATGAAGTGAAACTTGATTTGCTGGAAAGTTCTCAGAGAGCTGAATCCAAAAAAAAATTTGGTTCCCTCGATTTGGAGTTTCCTAGCCCAAGTTATGCGGATTTGAAGTTTGAATGAAATCTGAAAATCGGGGAAAAGTTTAAATCTGCCGGGGGCCCGCGGGGACACGTGTTGCGCACTGAGGCGTCGGGACACGGGGGTCTACGGGGTTCCTGCGCGCCAGCACAACGGATCCCAGCCGCACCCAATCCCGATTTGAATTTTTGAGTCGCTGACAGCCGGACCCCGCGTCTTCTTCTTCCTCCCGATGCTCCCTCGCGCCCGCGCCGCCTCCCCTCGCCGGAGCAGACCCGCAGCTCGCCGGCTTGCCGCTGCCAGCTATCGCACGGTCTGAAACTCACCGCCAGGGGGTTATCGACGTCAAGGAACACGTATGTGGGGTCAGTTTCGGCTGGTGGTGACCGGAAATAACACGGCGACGTGCGGCGGCCTCGGTTGAGGTTCGGCGCCGTCGGCCGTGGTTTCTAACCCGCCAAGACCTCGAACAATCGGTTCTACAGCATCAGTACACCTCTAGGAATCTTGTGGGTGCAGCCCTGTCCGTGTCGATTGAGGACCGATCCGTGTGAGGCCCACATTGATCAAGTTTGAACGTACCGAAGGCATATCGGATATATGGGCCCCGATAAACTGATGTAACCTATACCTACGGGCGTCGAGGCATAACGCACCGATTTATAGGTGTAGGTTGAGGGCAGCAAGGTGGAAATCCGCTAACGGGCATAGAGAGATGCTCCGTATAGGGAACCTCCTGTCCATTTGGGTGCGACCGGTTCGACGTTTGGTCTATTTGGTGAAAGGTTGTCCCGTACGACACCGAGTGAGCATGCTGTGCAGCTCCACGGGTGGGCGTATGTGACGTGCTCTTCGGGTATCTCTGCAGGTGTATATCAAGTCGATTCGCCGTCCCTAACGGTGATGAGTACCACTTGGTCACTGAGTCGTGACGTAGGTTAATATATGAAATGATATGATTCAGTGTTGCTGTTATGGTTAATTTGTATTGCTACATGTGTGCCACCAAATATTGCTCACTAAATTTCAGATTCCTGAACTGTTAACTTGTGGCTTAAAGATGAAGTAAGGATGAACTTGTAGGTGTGTCCTTTGCTGCAATGTGCCATCCTATATTTGTTATGACCTGCATATAGAGTTTCATGTGTAGGTGAGTCGGTTAAGTCTTGTTGAGCCATCGTGCTCAATGTTGCTGCTATAAGTGTTTTCAAGGTGAGGAGTATCCCACGGACTCGGGGTACGAGTCCACCGGCGAGGGCTACCCTCCATCGGGGACAACGGTTGAGTGGGAGCCGTACACGCCGCGCTGAGCTGAGGAGTGAAGCTAGTGTAGGTTGTCCATAGGGCTGGACAACCGACTTTTGCTAGTTAGGTGGGCATGAGTTGTAAATAGTTAGCTTCCACATGTCTAAACTCTGTTCTTAGTTGTAAACTGAAGGTTTGTACTAATTTGTACATATTCAGTTTGTTTTCTATGTAATACAATGTCGTTCTTATGATGTGTGCTGTCGGGTGTCGCATCATACGGCACCACCTTCTGAGATCCTAGGAGAGCGGATTCCAGTCAGTCACAAGGCTCTTTGAACTTTTAGGCGGTTTCCTGAAACACTTAGCAAACTTATTAATTCCAGGTGGGCCGAACTAGTCTGATATGGTGCGGACTAGTCCGGTATGATCGTAATTGATAGATCAAAGTGAGACTTGTTCCTAGTTCAGGTATTTGTGCAGCGGAAAATAAATGATTATTTAAGTATAGTTAAGTAAGACACAATAACTCTCAGTTTTAATACTAGGTGTGGATGTGAATCAAATGATGACTAACACCCTTAATTAGCAATTGAAGGACGATTCAGAAGACACAAGACAAGGTTTTATCCCGAGGTTCAATTCCATCCAGGAATCTACGTCCCCGTTAAGGAGTCCACCATGGACCGGGTCTTCACCAACCCTTCCCTCATTGAATCGCCACAAAGGCCGATTCAATTTCACTATCCACACATAGGGATAAACAATTGTATGTGGGGCGTTCTCACAATCTGAGAGCTCCCATAAGATTACAGAAAGTAATTCTTCCTCCCACACACAAAAACAAAGAACAAAGATCAGCTATTGTGTGAGAGAAGACAAACCAAGAGCTCAATGTCATGAAGAACAACTCTCTCCTTGATCCAGTCTCTAATCCTCAAAGACTTAATCTTTTTGGGCTTAGAATGAGTGGAGAGAGGTACTTTTTGTGGTCTTGGGGCATGTGGTGGCGCTGGGAATCGAGAGAGCTATTTGTGTGGCTGTGCACCTCTATTTATATAAGGTTTCCAAAAACCCTAGCGGCCGGACTAGTCCGGTGTGCCGTGTACAATTTTCGTGTTGCATGCGACACAGTGGAAACCCTAATTTAATGTGTTTACATAAAGATGAACGGACTAGTCCGGTGCAATGTGAATGCCGGTTCCAGAGAGTTGAAAGGACTAGTCCGGTTTCTGAGTGGACTAGTTCGGTGCAAGGTGAATGATGGTTCCAGAGAGTTGATCAGACTAGTCCGGTTTCTGAGCGGACTAGTCCGGTGCAAGGTGAATGTTGGTTCCAGAGAGTTGATCGGACTAGTCCGGTTTCTGAGCGGACTAGTCCGGTGTAAGGTGAATGTTGGTTCCCGAGAGTTGATCGGACTAGTCCGGTTTCTGAGCGGACTAGTCCCGTGCAAGGTGAATGTTGGTTCTAGAGAGTTGATCGGACTAGTCCGGTTTCTGAGCCGACTAGTCCGGTGCACGTGTTGTGAGGCAACAGAAAATTGAACGGACTAGTCCAGTTTCTGAGCAGACTAGTCCGGTGCACCATGTTATGAGTGATTGGGATATGTTTTAATCTCTTACCCCTACGTAAGGATTTTGAGCTCTTGAGATGTGTCTCTCACACACATCCTATACAAGTATGTCTACATTACTCTTGGCTCATGAATCTGTTCTTTTCCTTTTTCTTCATCACTTGATTTTTCACCTTTTTAAGTGCACCACTTCTACCTTACACGAGTTAATCTGCATTCATCTCAACAAGTTCATTAGGATCTCAATTCATTTGTCATCAAACATCCAAAACCCACAGGGGACTGCCTAGATGCACTTTCAGCTGTCTCCATCCTTCCGGAAACATTTCAGCCCCCCACTGTCTACTCGTCTGGCAAATGCGACATACCCTTGTCATTTTCGTGGGCTGCCGCTATCTCTTCACGGATGGTGGGGATGAGAGCTAAGTTGTAGAGAGCTCCATGTGGAACCAAATACAAGTTTGGTTCGCTCTCTTCCAACGGTGTGATGGTCAAATTATTGACGTGTGACTTGCGACTCAGCATATCAGCCACCACGTTTGTCTTGCCGGGATGATAATGGATCTCTATTTCATAATCCTTTATCAGACCTAACCATATTCTTTGCGTCATGTTCAACTCCTTCTGAGTGAAGATATATTTGAGGCTCTTGTGGTCGGTATATAGATGTATGAGGTTTCCAAGCAGGTAACGCCTCCACATCTTGAGAGTGAGAAACACCGCAGCTAGCTCTAAGTCATGAGTTGGATAGTTTTGCTCATGATTCTGAAGCTGCCGTGATCCATACGCGACCACTCTTCTGTCTTGCATCAGCACACATCTGAGCCCAATGCCAGATGCATCGCAATAGACATCGAACGGTTTTGTTGTATCCGGCTGCGCTAAAACCAGTGTTGATGTTAGGTGCTTCACTAAAGCCTTGAACGCTGCTTCACATGCTGGACTCCAAATATATTTGGAAGCCTTCTTCAGTAGTTCGGTCATTGGCTTCTCAATCTTCGAGAAGATCGGAATGAACTCCGATGTTATCCCGCGAGTCTGAGGAAACTCTGCACCTCGTGGACAGACCTCGGGGATTTCCAATTCAGCACTTGTACAATCTTGCTTGGGTCTACATCGATCCCCTCCGCTGAGATAATATGCCCAAGGAAGGGTACTTGCGATATCCAGAATTTGCACTTGGTGAATCTAGCGTATAGTTTGTGATCTGGCAGCCGCTGCAAGAATATACGCAAGTGATTTGCGTGTTATTCCTCCGACTCGGAATACACCAATATGTCATTGATGAAGACCACGAAAAACTTATCCAGCTCTGGCATGAATACCGAGTTCATCAAGTACATGAAATGAGCTGGAGTGTTGGTGAGGCCAAAGGACATGACAAGGTACTCATAGAGCCGATACCTCGTCGAGAAAGCCGTCTTCGGTATGTCCTCAGCCATGATTTAATTCTGGTGGTACCCTGATCTTAAATCCATCTTGGAAAAGATCTTTGCCTCTACCAACTGATCAAACAACATGTCGATACGAGGCAGTGGGTACTTGTTCTTGATTGTGACGGCGTTTAGTGGATGAGAGTCCACACAGAGCCGCAACATTTCATCCTTCTTCTTGACAAGTAATGCCAAACAGCTCCATGGCGAGGAGCTCGGCCTAATGAAACCCTTGTCCAGCAGGTCCGTCAATTGTGTTTTCAGTTCTGTCAACTCCTTCGGTGCCATCTTGTACGGCCTTCAGGATGTTGGCATGGTTCCCGGTGCAAGCTCAATCTTGAACTCCACCTCCCGGTCGGGCGGCATACCCGGTAGATCATCCAGGAATACGTCGGGGAACTCTCGGATAACTGGAATGTCTTCCAGGATGATAGTGGTGGAATGATATATGGCTGGAAGTTCTATTTCTGGACTGTCCAGAAATAAAGAATCAGATCCGTGCAACGATGAGTTCAAATGCAAGACTCGAAGGACGATGTCCAAAACAGCATCGGGACGGGTTAACCACGACATTCCTAGGATAACGTCGACCTTTTGTCCCTTTAAGACTATGAGAGACGCGGGGTATACTCCCCCCCCCCCAGGCATAATGGTGTTCTTGGAACCATCATGCTTGCTGAAATCTTCCCACCAGGTGAACAAATTAGGAACGGACTCTCCGTATATAGTATTTGCAAACTATGCTTAGCAACATAAGCCGTACTAATGAAATTATGTGTGGCACCCAAATCAAATAAAATTATGACGGAGTGTTTGCGGAGTTGGAACATACCTGCAAGGATGGGTTCTCCCTCCGGCACGTCCTCAATGGCGAGGTGGTGGACATTGCCGAGTTTGGGGTTCGCGCGCCATGCTTTGTTGTTATTTCGGGGCTGGTTTCTCCCCGGGAATGGTGGTACCACTCTGTTGCCTTGCTTCTCAGTGCAATCCTTTGCAAAATGCCCCTAGCGACCGCACGTAAAGCACACGTACGGCGGCTGACTGCTGCCTTGGGGACGAAAGCCCAGCATGTGTTGCTGAGGTGCAAACGCACATGGCATCGCCTGCTGCGGCTGTTGTTGCTGCGGAGGTGCTTGTAATGCCGTTCGGAACACCGACTGTTGACACGGCCGATTGTTAAACTGCATCGGTCGCGATGGTGGCTGCCAGCATTGACCCGATGGTGTACGATACACCATCCTATATTTCTGGGGAGGACCTCCTCCCTCTCCGCTGCTCTGCAGCATGCTTCTCTTCTTTTCTGCCGCAGCCAACTCCTTGCGGAGTCTTCCTGTACAATTGCAGCATCAATCATCTCGTTGAGGCTGCCGCGATTGAACATCGCCAATTTGTTCTTCAGGAGCGGATTCAGCCCCTGGTAAAAGTGGTCCCGCCTCTTCTTGTCCATATCAGCGTGATACGACGCGTATAGAGCGAGATCATTGAACACACGGGCTTCTTCCAGTGTGTTCTGGCTCCCTTGCTGCAGGTGTAGAAATTCCTGCGTCTTCCGCTTCATAAGACCGGGCGTAATATGATAGGCGCTAAAGGCTGTCCTGAACTCCGTCCAGGTCAGAACCCGCTCGATGGGTTGGGAGGCACAGAAGTTCGCCTACCAAGCACTCGCGGACCCCATAAGCTGCTGGAACATGAATTGGGTCTTCTGCTGCTCACTCACTGAGAGCAGCCCAAATTTCATCTCCATTATGCGAAGCCAGTTGTCAGCATCAATGGGCACATCTGCCCGCGAGAATACCGGGGAATGTGTCACAATAAAATCCAAGTAAGAATGCTGTTGGCATTCTTCTCTGTCTTGACGTCTCTCTGGACGAGATGTATTCTCGATCAAGGTGCACAGCAACTCGATGTGCTGTTGGTGCGAGCCTGCCATGGCCGCAACAATGTCGTCCAGCGTGACCGTACGTTGGTGGTGGTGGTGGTTATGGTTGCTGCTGTCCCGAGGATGTCTCGGGACACTGTTGGGATGCTTCTCCCCCCTGACTGGAACCCCCAACCTCTGGGTCTGCGCGAGTGGGAGTCATTCTGAAATTCAATACGGTGATGATCAGCACATGTCATACTTAAAAATTCTTGAAAAACAATACGTATTGTAGTGATGAATGAGAAATTTGCACAATATTCACATATATTGATAAAGCAAAAACCTTATACAAGATACATTATTCTCGGATCAAAATTACAGCACTTTTGAACATCCAAGAAGTCGTGCTCATGTCGTCACTACATACTCACACGCTACTGTTTTATATGACATGTCTCTGTCAAAAAAGCTATTACACACGACCAACCTCGCTGCCCTACTTGGCAACGGAAACTCCCTAGTCGTAGTAGAAATCGACCTCCTGTAGGTCTTCCTCCTCCGCTGGTTCTTCTGGTGGCTTAGGGTTTATGACCTCATCTTCGGGTTCAGGTTCCGGTATTACCGGAATGCCGAGAACCACGGGTACGGCACCTACCAATGGTAGGCCCACTATCTGAGGTATGAGGTTCTGCAAAGCATTTACCTCGTCATGGCCTGATTGTAGTCCATCTCCCAGTTCTTTCCCTCCTCAATCGCGTCATCGCACTCTTGAGTGAGGAATTCGTTTTGTTGTGTCAGAGCCTGGACTTGCTGGTGCAAAGCTGTGATGTCAACACGGCTTTTCTTCCCCGCCTTCCTCAACCGACGCAACTGATTATGTTGTTAATTCAGTCACTGTATCGTAGGTAGCAGTACATTACAGAGTGCGTTATGGGCACTTTCGTAATGGTCGCGGCGGCTGGTGCTTTCCTTGAGCTCCATAGCAAGACGAACCGTATGGACAGATTGGCTGTCCATCACGTTCCTTCCTGCCATGAGACTGAGGCTAAGATTCGCCTCTGCCGGATTGTCCCTTGGGCAGTTTGGATCAATTGCCCCAAAGTACCGCTCCCACCACACGTGGTTAGCTCATCCCTCCACTGGAACAAGTGCATATGGAGTGCACTCCATATCTCGCACGTGTAGTTGGCAGAAGCGTGACATGGCATCGCGGGCTGTCATTTGCCACACATCCTCCACGTGTCTCCCCTTCACCGTGACGGTGAACGGTACCCAACCCGGTGGAGTCGGTCCTGCCGGAACATAGACATCGATGACCCATATCGTGTTCTCCTTCTCACCTTCTTCCTTGGCAAGAAAATGCGGCATCTTCACATATCCGAAATATTGAAGCATAAGCTTCAACAGATCTGGATACCCGCGGCGTTGAGAACAATGGGACACCACCCATCCATTCTCCAATTGTTTATCGGCTTCCATCTGTAGAAAAATATTCGAAAAGGTCAAATATTCATTTCAACAGTAAAAAAGTGAGTCATAACATAAAACATGTCATTGAAATCATAAGATTTGGAAACAAGAATCAAACTTATCAACAAGTTGATTTCTAACACACTGTCCAAAATTGACAGTGCTGACCAGTTTCCATTCTACCCAGGTTTAGACCATGGTAAGCGCAAAATCATGTCTGGAGTTCAATATTGAAGTTAAATTTAACTTCAATAGCTTTCCAGAATGTATTTGGTTTTTCTCAGATCTGCTCTAGATCAAAAGTTATGAGATGTCAAATTTAACATAATTTCTGGAGAAATTTGGGCAGCACCTCCCTGCTTGAGGTACTGAATTGATCCAAGAATTCCAGGTAATTCTGCGCATAATTTGACAAAGCTTCTTGTTACAAACTGGTAACATATCTCATAAAATTTTCAGAACTGTATCATTTTCTATTTTTGGATTTTTATGCAGGAAGTTATGGTCATTATACACAGAATTCCAGAGAGTTTTTACTCTGCCCTGTTTCCTGGACAGTTTCAACTCTACTGCATATTTTAACAAGTTACGGGATGAAACACATCTGGACATCAATAGAAAAGTTGTAGCACTCTCCCAAAGATTTCCAAAAATGTATCATACCACCCCAATGTCGAAATAACTAGACCTCTACACTTTGTATAACTTTAGCATTATTTCAGCTGAAAACAGAGGACTCTGTTCCTAGATTTACATAAGTTGAAACTTGCTTAATTTTGAAATCTAGATCAAGAGAAGAAGTTCAATCAAGATTTTAGTTCTCTGGATCAAAATTTTGAACTTTTACAATGAAGTTCATCATTTAGTGGTGTGTGACGTCGAAGCGTCACCATAAAATGACGGTACTACGTTACCTCACAAAGAAAACCCTATACCGGCTTTAGCCGGCTTCATTAATTCAGTGGCACTAAGCGACTCTCGCACACGTGTTCTACTCGGCTACGGATTCGTGGTTAGAATACCTGCATAAAACCACACAATAATCAGGTTCAGCTGCACAATGAACCTGAATGTAGCCTAGAGAGGGGGTGAATAGGCTTTTTGACGCTTTATTGAAACCTGAAACACTTAGTAGGTTTATCAAATACAGGGAAATCGGACTAGTGCGGTAGGGTGCGGACTAGTCCGTTTTCTAAACAGAGAAAAATCGGACTAGTCCGGTACCGTGCGGACTAGTCCGGTATTCGTGGACTAGAGAGATCAAGATTGATCAATGTTCACTTCTAGTACTCTATGCAGCGGAAATAAATTGATAACTTAGGTGTATTGCAACAGTGATACAGTGAATGATAGGAATCAACTTTGATTCTACTGTTTGAACGTGAATTTCAAAGGATTGATTATACACTAGAAAATGATGAACAATTAATGAACAAGAGTAGGAGACAAGTGTTTATCCCGAGGTTCGATTCCACGAAGGAAATCTACGTCCCCGTTGAGGAGTCCACTAAGGACCGGGTCTTCACCAACCCTATCCTCGTCGAATCGCCACAAAGGCTGATTCTCTTCCACTAATCACAATGGGGAATAAATCGTTCAAGGGGCCTTCTCACAAGTTGAGGGCTCCCCAAGAATTACAATGAATTAACACAACCAAACACACTCAACAGACGAACAATTAACAAACAAGAGTGTGTGAGAGATCAAACCCAAGAGCTCAAGATGTGTAGAACAAGTCTCTACTTTGATCAATTGCTAATCCCAACGAATTGATTCTTTTTGGGATAGAATGTGTGGAGAGATGTGAATTTTGGGCTCTTGGGAGGTGTGACGGCGCAGGGGGTTGAAGGGTTATGTTGGTATGGCCGTACACCTCTTTTTATAGTAGGGTTTCCAATGGTTACGTTAGGATTTGCGATGTCCGGACTAGTCCGTGGTTGACTCCGGACTAGTCCGGTGTGCGGTGTGTAGAAAACACTAAGTGTTGTGATATATCGGTCTAGTCCGTAGTAGTGCGGACTAGTCTGTTTTCTCTCTAGAGACAAAATCAGACTTGTCCGGCTGATATCGGACTCGTCCGTTTTCTGGTCAGAAAGAAAATCGGACTAGTCCGGTTGATATCGGACTAGTCCGCACATGCTGAAATTGTGCAGTTAGTTTGATTTCTTCCACTTGAGCTCTTGGGGTGTGTTTCTCCAACACACTCTATACTAAGTATTTTAATATTTTTCAGCTCCTGAGCTCTTATCAATTTGGATCCTCCTTCTCCTTTCTTTTTGCGCTTTCTTCCTGATTTCTTTTAAGAACCTGCACTCATATCAACAATTTTGTTAGGGTCTCATTTGTTTGTCATAAATCAACCAAAACCCACAAGGGATGCCTAGATGCACTTTCAATCTCCCCCTTTTTGGTGATTGATGACAACCAATTGAGATCTCACAAATATGACAATAAGAATTCAGATTTTCATAAAGTGTGCATATATGAGCTTTGGACAAAATAGGCAAAGTATACATAAGACATATGTGCACTCTTTATGGTGGGGTGTAGAACTATGTGTGTGAGCAATAATTTTGATGTGAATAACATAATGAGCATAATCATCAGTTTTAAACATACGCTATTAATCATAAGCATAACATAGTCATCTCACAAAAAACATAATGATAACATAAGTCTTACGAATGCATAATGGTAGCATAAGTCTTACAACAGCATAATGATAGCATAGGTCTTACACAAGCTCATTTCTTAAGCTAGGACACAAAAGGAAAGACCTATGACCTAAGACTCCCCCTCAATCTCTCCCCCTTTGGCATCAAGGCACCAAAAAGTAGGAGAGGAGGGATCTAATTGTCATCGCAGCTCACTCCTCGCTGTCGGTCCTTTTCTTCATCTTCATCATTAGCCTGAGGAAGAGGAGGAGAGGAACCACTCGTTGTGCCAAAGTAGGCACGCTCTGATGGAGAGAGAGGAGGAAGCTCTGTAAACTCAGATGCAGAGTCCTCTGAGATGACCGGGGATCCAATGGGCTCAATCTCCAGTTTTTGGCATATTTCTTTGACATTGTCCTTCATGTATCTCATTTCTTCTTTTCTTGCCTTGTTCATCTTATGAAGCTTCACCTCAGTTTTGCGGCATGAACTGAAAATAGCAGCAAAAATCTTCATAACTCCGCTAGAGGAACCTTTGTGTGGAGAGGCCCTGGTCTTGTATGAAGGCCTTGCATCTTCTTGAGCTCTCTCTGGATACTCTTTAGGTGATCCAGGAGAGGGGGCAGCTGGGAGGGAGGCCTGAGGAGGCTTCTGAGGCCTTAGAGAAGTGTGCTCTACATCCTTCACAAAGTCAATTCCTGTGACTTTCTCAATCATGAACATCAAGTAAGGTGCATAGCCATAGGAACGGTTTGGTGTGCAAGATATGTTCACCATGTCATTCCAAATATAATCGAAGATATTAAATCTTCTCCTCCTGCTGATTACCTTCATCAAGGTTCTCAAATAACCTTGGACGCTCCCGGCATCTCCATCCTTTGGAGCAATGGCCTTCCGGAGCACTCTGTTGAGAACAATGAAGAAGGGCTTCATGTTCTTGGTTGAGGGAGGATTGAATGGGAGTCGAGTATCATAGAGAAACTCCATCTTGTCATTCTCCACAACTCCCAGATTGTGAATCACAATCTCATCATTGCCGGTGTCCTCAAGGTGCAGCAGTCTGGCAAACTCAGTGTAGGAAATTGTGTACTTGGATCCATGTGTCATCCAAGTCACTTTGTCTTCTCCATCATGAGTAAAGTGGCAAGTTGATTAAAAATGGGCAATGATCTCATCATTCCAGTTGTACCTGAAGGCGAGCAGGTCCTTGAGTTCATGTCTCTCTGCAGCCTCTATGATTTCCTCAAAGGCTTCACAGCTCTTCCTTTCAAAGTATGTCCAGTCGATCCATTGACTTCGAACAACTGGAGCCTTCATTTGGAGGTACACCAAACTGTAGTAGTCCGAATGAAAGTTGCTCCAAAATCTCTTGTCGGCTGCCTTTTTGCCGGAGCTATAGGCATCAACCTTCCTCAGATTCCATGCCACATCACTCCTCTTGCCATTGAACTTCTGCTCCGAGGAATCCCTATTTCCCTGCCTTGGAGCTGTCATCTTGAGGGGACCAATTGGGCCAGAAGCAAGTCCCTTTCCCTTGCCCTTTGTTTGACGTTGAGCCGCCGAGCTAGAACCAGCCACATTTGCTTTTGAGGCTGGTCTCATGATTGTAACCTTTTGATTCACCCTAGGTGGGGTGAGCGAAGGCTCGGCAGCACACTCTTTTCTCTTGTTGGAGCGAGACTCCGGAGGATGAGACATTATATCTTGATCCATCTTGGCCTCAAAGTCAGAGAGACTCTCATTTGATGTCGACATGATTTCTAACAAGGAAGATAAAATGGGTATGAATAATCAAGGATGACAAAGGATTTGCACCAGAATTGACATAAGCTAGGATTCCTTGATCAGGGGCATACCGGACTAGTCCGGTCTTCAAGGCCGGACTAGTCCGGAGTACCGGACTTGTCCGCCCGAAGAACGGACTAGTCCGTTATGAGGCTGATCAAGCCCTAACTTGTCAAAATTTGAGGTTATTCAATGCAAATATGGTCTAAGGTACATGGAATGCATCAATAGAGTATGCATTGACTAAAGGAGCTAAGCTATTTGAGCAAAAACAAGGAATATCAAAGGTTCTAGGGTTTGGAGCGAAGTTACCAAATCCTTCGATTCAAAGCGTTGAAGGAGTTATTCATCCTGACTAGTCCGGGGTCTTTGATCCCTTTGTAGTGGGGATTGATTTCCATGGAAATTTGAGAGGTTTTGATGGAGAACATGCAAATTCACCTTAGGAGAACTTGAGTTAGGAGAGAGAGAGTGGGGAGTGTTGTGAGGATGAAGGAGATTAGGTTTGAGCCGTCCTTAGGGTTATGGAGGCGAAATATCGGACTAGTACGGACCATATCGGACTAGTCCGTTTTCTGGTCAGAGAGAAAATCGGACTAGTCCGTGGTTGTCTGGACTAGTCCGGGGTGACCACGGACTAGTCCGTGGTCCCTTGTACAAAAGTGTACAAAACATATATATGTATGTATTCAAGTGTTCCTATTAAGTGATAAGGGACAAAGGCACACAGAAATTCTTAATGAATATGATCAGTAAGCATACAACAATCAAACTATGACCATGATTCACCAAGATCAAGTAACTAACATAGTTTTTAGGAGGAAAAATAGAGAGAGATGATTTTTCAATATAATTAACATGATTTTGAGGATGGCATACAGGTATGCAAGTTTTCAAGCCACGTTACGAGCATCAAGGATATTTAGTTCATTCGAAGCTCACAAAAACGTTTTTCATCAAGTGGCTTGGTAAAGATATCGGCTAGTTGTTTTTCAGTGTTGACATGGGAAATGGATATGTCTCCTTTCGTTGAGTGATCTCTCAAAAAATGATGCCAGATATCTATGTGTTTAGTTCTAGAGTGCTCAACAGGGTTATGGGCAATTTTAATAGCACTCTCATTGTCACAAAGGAGTGGAATACGACTCATATTGTAACCTAATCCCTTAGAGTTTGTCGCATCCAAAGGAGTTGTGCACAACAACTCCCAGCTGCAACATACTCCGCTTCAGCTGTGGATAGAGCAATTGAATTTTGTTTCTTGGAGGACCAAGAAACTAGGGATCTACCTAGGAATTGGCAAGTACCAGAAGTACTTTTTCTATCTACCTTGCATCCGGCATAATCTGCATCGGAGTATCCAATGTGATTGAATTTTGAACCTTTGGGATACCAAAGACCTAGGTTGGGTGTATGAACTAAATATCTCAAGATCCTTTTAACGGTTGTCAGATGACATTCCTTAGGATTGGCTTGAAATCTTGCACACAAACATACACTCAACATGATATCAGGCCTAGATGCACCTAAATAGAGTAGGAAGCTAATCATGGAACGATATACCTTTTGATCCACATTTGGTCTGTCTTCATTGAGATCCAGGTGTCCATTTGTCGCCATGGGAGTATTTATGGGCTTTGCTTTGTCCATTCCAAACTTCTTGAGATTGTCTTGAGTGTACTTTGTTTGGCTTATGAACGTCCCGTCCTTTTGTTGCTTCACTTGGAATCCCAACAAGTACCTCAACTCTCCCATCATGGACATCTCAAATCTATCTGTCATAATCTTGCTAAATTCTTGACAAAAGGATTTGTTAGTTGAACCAAATATAATATCCTCAACATAGATTTGGAAAATGAAGAGATCATCATCAAAGTGTTTAGTAAACAAGGTGTAATCAACTTTTCTGATCTTGAAGTCATTTTCAATCAAAAAATCTCTAAGGCACTCATACCAAGCTCTAGGAGCTTGTTTGAGGCCATAGAGAGCCTTACGCAGTTTGAACACATAATCGGGGTGCTCTTGATCTTCAAAACTGGGTGGTTGCTCCACGTACACCTCCTTCTTGATCGGTCCGTTGAGAAAGGCGCTTTCCACGTCCATTTGATAAAGCTTGAAATCGTGGTGAGTAGCATATGCAAGTAATATACGAATCGATTCAAGCCTAGCTACGGGAGCAAAAGTCTCATCGAAATCCAAACCTTCGACTTGTGAGTACCCTTTTGCCACAAGTCGTTCCTTGTTCCTTGTCACCACTCAATGTTTGTCTTGCTTGTTGCGGAAGACCCATTTAGTGCCGACGACTTTGGACTTGGGTCTTTCAATCAGCTCCCACACTTCGTTCCTTTTGAAGTTGTTCAATTCTTCTTGCATCGCCATCACCCAGTCCGGATCTTTTAATGCATCCTCAACCCTGTATGGTTCCAAAGAAGATACAAAGGAATAGTGTTCACAAAAATTAGCTATGCGAGATCGAGTTATTACTTCCTTTCGGATGTCACCGATTATGTTGTCAACAGAGTGATCTCTTTGGATTCTTTGGTGTACTCTTGGATGTGGCACTTGTGGTCTTGAATCTTCATCATTATCTTCTTCTCCCCCTGGATAGTTGCTCTCATTGATGTTTTGGTCTTCTTGATTTTCATGAGGTTTATCTTGTATGGAAGCTCCCCCTTGATCATTTTCCTCCATCTGTGGTTCATTTGAAGGTGGCACTTGTGGTCGAACATCGCCCAATGCCATTATTCTCAATGCTTGGCATGGAGCTTCTTCTTGATCTAGCACACACTGATCAACTTTCTCTTCTTAAGAGCCGTTAGTTTCATCGAACACTATGTCAAGTGCGATTTCAACAAGTCCGGAGGTTTTGTTGAAGACACGATAAGCGTAGGAGTTCGAATCATAGCCAAGTAAGAAACCTTCATCGGACTTCGAAGCAAACTTTGAGGCCCTTGGCTTCTTATTTAAGAAATAACATTTTGAACCAAAAACTCAAAAATATGAAATATTTGGCTTGTTACCCGTGAGTAGTTCATAAGAGGTTTTCTTGAGCAACCGATGAAGATATAGTCGATTTATGGCGTGACAAGAGGTGTTAACCGCTTCAGCCCAAAACCTGTCCGAAGTCTTGTATTCATCGAGCATTGACCTTGACATCTCAATGAGAGTTCTGTTCTTCCTTTCGGCTACTCCGTTTTGTTGAGGAGTATATGGTGCTGAAAATTCGTGCTTTATCCCTTCTTCGTCTAGATACTCCTCAACATGGGTGTTCTTGAATTCTGTCCCATTGTCACTTCGTATGTTCTTGATATTCAATGAGAATTCATTTTGGGCACGCTTGATGAACTTCTTGAGGGTTCCTTGAGTTTTTGTCTTATCATGCAAAAAGAGAACCCACGTGAAGCGTGAAAAATCATCAGCAATGACTAGACCGTATTTATTACCGCCAATGCTTATGTAGGCAACTGGACCAAATAGATCTATGTGAAGAACCTCAAGTAGTCTTGTTGTAGTCATGACATTCTTCGCAGGATGGGATGCTCCTACTTGCTTCCCTGCTTGACACGCTCTACACGGCCTGTCTTTCTCAAAAACAACATTCTTTAAACCTCGAATGTGATTGCCTTGGAGGAATTTTTGAAGATTCCTCATACCAACATGTGCTAGCCGTCTGTGCCACAGCCAACCCATGTTGGTCTTTGCAATCAAGCATGTGTCAAGTTCGGCTTTATCTTTGTTGAAGTCAACTAGATAAAGTTTTCCTTTCAACACACCCTTGAATGCAATTGAGTTATCACTCCTTCTAGAGACAGTCACACCTTCATTAGTGAATAAGAAATTATAACCTTTGTCACATAATTGAGATATGGACAAAAGATTATAATCCAAGGAGTCAACATGTAAAACACGAGAGAGAATATGTTGTGATGAAATTGCAATTTTACCGGTACCAAGCACTTTTCCTTGACTATTATCAATCACCAAAGTAAATGCCTTCGCTTGGATTTTCATTTTCTTCATGTTCCATGAGCATTCTTCTTTCTCCGGTCATGTGATTGGTGCATCCACTATCTAACACCCATTTTGCTCCACCGGATGAATAAGTCTGCAAAAACAATTTATGCCTTGGTCTTAGGTACCCAAGCTTGCTTGGGTCCTTTGAGGTTAGTCACAAGTGATTTGGGCACCCACACATGAGACTTGGTGTTCCCATGGCGTGACCCAACATATTTAGCATAAACTCTTCTAAGATTACTTTTCATAAGTACATATGAAGCATCAAAAGTTCTAAATAGAAGTTGTTGTTCATATGTGTTCACAGTGTTAAATTTATCAACATTATTGAGTTTTCTAACTTGAGAAGAGTTTCCCTTGACAAAGGAAATGCTACTCTTGTAATTCTTGTGGCTTCTAGCGTTTTGCTTTTCACCATTAGAATATCCAATGCCATATTTGACATTAGGAGGTCTTGTGACCGAGTATGCACTGCGTGCATACTTGATCTTCTCCTTGTCAAATATGCCACTGTGAGAAGATTGCTTGTCCTTTGTCAAGTTTTGCTTTTTCTTCATGTTAGTGTCACTTTTGGCACAAGTTCAAGTAATACTAGTTTCTGACTTTATGTGTTGACAAGGTGAGCTAGAAGTTGATGAAGAACCATTTTGCTTGAGTGACTCAACTTGTACCTCAAGGATCTTGTTAACTTTGGTTAAGTTAGCAAGTTCATCCTTGATTATGGTGTTTGAGTCTTTTAACTTCAAGAAAGCTTCCTTGCTTGAAGCTAACTCAAGCTTTAGTGATTTATTTTGTTCCTTTTCAAGTTCAAGAAGTTTTTCAATCTCAAGATATTCCTCCTTTTGGGAGATGATCATATCTTCCTGACGATTGACTAACTTCTCCATATCAACAAGCTTATCAAGTAGAAATTTCATTTTAGCAGCTGTCTTTTTGTCTAAACCCCTAAGCATATATTCATCTTCATCACTGCTATCATCCTCACTAGAATTATCACTATCACTAGTAAAAGAATGCGAGAAGGAATATTTAGTTGGTACCTTTCGTTTACCTTCCTTTGCCATTAGACAGGTGTTGTCGGTGTCCTTCCATACGCCCATGGTTGGGAAGAGAGTGGATTTCTTGGTAGTCTTCTTTATGGCTATGGTGGCCATCTCCTCTTCTTCTTCGGATGAAGATTCATCATTGGAGTCCCACTCCTTCCCTAGATGCGCTTGACCATATTGCTTCTTCTTCTTGAACATTTTCTTAGGTTGAGGCTTGTTGTCTTTTGTCTTTTTCTTGTTTTCATCATGTGGACAATCTACTATGAAGTGATCGTATTCTCTGCAGTTATAACACGCCCATCTCATCTTGGGTCTTTGTTTGTCCCTTTGTCTTCCTTCATTGGAGCTGGTACCCTTTCTTGTTATTATTATTTTCTTGAACTTCTTCATGAACAGGATCATGTCTTCTTCATCGATATCACTACTTTCATCATCACTGTCGTCTTCTCCATAAGCTTCTCGAGCTTCCTTTGATACGGGTTTACGAGTTGACTTCAAAGCAACTCCTTTCTTCTTTGCCAAGGTGAGATCGGCAATTTCCTTAACATGCTTGGCTTGTTTCTCCATCATCTCAAAGTTGATGATCTTGCCAAGTAGTTCGTCTGGGGTAATCTTCCGGTATCCGGGGCTTTCTCTAATCATAGAGCAAAGAGTTACGTTGCGAGGCATGAATGCTCTGAGAATCAACTTCACAACTTCATGATCATTCCACTTCTTGCTGCCATAAGCTCGGACTTTGTTGATAAGATTCTTCAGTCGATTGTACATATCTTGTGGTGATTCATCTTCTTCTATTGTGAATCTTCCCAATTCACCTTCAATCATTCCTATCTTGGCTTCGCATATGTGACGATCACCTTCATGTGCAGTTTGTAGTGTGTCCCATATCTCCTTGGCAATTTTGAGTCCATCCACCTTGGTGAACTCGTCTCGGCTTAGTGATGACATGATCACAGCTGCAGCTTGAGCATTCCGATGAATGGCTTGTTCTTGGCTTGGGGTCAACTCTTCATCATCATCCGGGATATCTATCCCTGTACAACTATATGCCACAAACTTGGGATAAGAGATATAAGGTGCATTTTCATGTTTTGTCTTCACATTGAATAATCATTGCCATAAAAGTAAGGTGCTTTCCCTAGGGGAATCGATAAGTATTGATTATTGTTAGAATTCAAACACTCGTAATCAAAAGGATATCGGGAGTAGTCTGTGTGACTACCCCCTTTCTTCTTCTTTTCATCATTGGTGTTCTTCTTCCCTTTTGGGGAGATTGCCTTCTTCCGTAGAAGAGCATTGAGTTGGAGCACCTCCTCATCATCGTCCTCACTGTCTTGAATGGCGTCGAGTAGCTTCTTTAGCTTTTGAGTCCTTTCATCGTTACTCTTTTCGTCGTTGATCTTCTTGTGTACATCCTCGACATCCATATCGTCTCTTTGAAGGGTGAGTCTCTTTTGAAGAGTTTGGCACTGATACCAATTGAATGTAGCCTAGGGGGGTGAATAGGCTTTTCGACGCTTGATTGAAACCTGAAACACTTAGTAGGTTTATCAAATACAGGGAAATCGGACTAGTCCGGTACCATGCGGACTAGTCCGATATTCGTGGACTAGAGAGATCAAGATTGATCAATGTTCACTTCTAGTACTCTATGCAGCGGAAATAAATTGATAACTTAGGTGTATTGCAACAGTGATATAGTGAATGATAGGAATCAACTTTGATTCTAATGTTTGAACGTGAATTTCGAAGGATTGATTATACACTAGAAAATGATGAACAATTAATGAACAAGAGTAGGAGACAAGTGTTTATCCGGAGGTTCGATTCCACGAAGGAAATCTACCTCCCCGTTGAGGAGTCCACTAAGAACCGGGTCTTCACCAACCCTATCCTCGTCGAATCGCCACAAAGGCCGATTCTCTTCCACTAATCACAAGGGGGAATAAATCGTTCAGGGGCCTTCTCACAAGTTGAGGGCTCCCCAATGTAAAGGTCACAAAAATTGGAATAAAAAGGAACTGAAGTTTGAACACCATTTAGTTTCAAGTTATGAAAATTTGGACTTGTTTAAATTTTTGCAAATATTATGACACACATGAGTGTCCCACCACTCTAGACTAGGAATAATTGAGTGTTGGGGGACAAAGTTATTTTAAAACCCATGTGTAAGCTCTCATGTGCAAGGGGAAATGGGATCCAGATTTTTAAACTCAAATTTCAAATGAGGGCAACAATAGGAATGCAAACTGTTGTGATCAAAACCTCATTTGCAGCAGCCAAACAAAAGATCAGGTTTCATATTTTAATTCTTTAGGTCCAAATTAGGGGGTAGGAAAAGTCTCATGAATTTTTGAAGATATTTTCTACCCATTTTTCCAAATAGACCTAAATGTACAATGAATTCAAATACATAATTGAACTTGGATAAATTGTTCCTAATTGTGATAGCTCCGGACGATAAAAGTTTTGAATACTACCAAAACACCTTTTTAACAAGGTCCGACTCTAGGTCCGAGCTCCTGCAAGGTCTGACGATAGGTCCGACTTGTTTTGGGTAGCTCCGGCAAGGTCCGACGTAAGGTCCGACTTGCTTTGTCTAGGTCTGACTTATTTTGGCTAGGTCCGACTTGTTTTTGCTAGCTCCGGTGCAAGGTCCGACTAGCTTTGGTAAGTTCCGTGCTAGGTCCAACTAAGCTTTAGTAAGCTCCGGCGCTGGGTCCGACTAGCTTTGGTAAGCTCCGGTTCAAGGTCCGGTTAGCTTTGGTAAGGTTCGAAGCTTGATTGCAATGGTTCTGCTTTTAACTTGCAATGTTTCGAACTTGCTTTACTCTTATGGCAAGTTTGCTTAGTATTATTTTACTAAGTTTTTGGTGTGTTTTGGTGGTTATGGCTGATATCATTTTGCTATGGTTTACAACATGCTTATGTGAGGTGCTCACGTAAGATGTTGTAGTTTCGGAACTAACGAGAGTCAAGTCGAGGACTTGTGCTCAGAAGTATTGGTTGTTTATTCATGTGCAGGTGTTGCTTGAGTTCAAGACATGGCTGGTGACGGGATCCATTGAACTAGTCTCAGGGAGAAGATGAGGTTCAACAACCAAGTTCAGGAGGAATTGTGGTTGAGTTGATCGGGAGGTCGCGCAGCATTTTTGGATCAAGAACAATGCATATGAAGGTATCATGGACATTGTTAGAAGGTGTTTACACGTGTGCAAGGAGTGCATGGACGTGGCAACATGGTTCCAAGGCATGGTGAAGAGATATGGAAGTGGAGATATGCTTGAAAAGGTTCTACCGGCTGGATTTTGCGCTCAGGCTGCGGCTGAGGTGGTTATGGTTTGTTTATGGAAAGTTTCGAGTTGGTTATAAGAGGATTTCATGTTAGGCATGAAGTAGAGTTGTTTTAGGAATGTTTGTGACGTTTCTAAGGTGTTTGGAAGTCTTAAGATTGCTTCTATCTGCGTATAGAAGAGTCTTGAGCAGTATTGGAAAGTTACAGTTTGAATCCAAGTAGGAGTAGGAGTCCTAGTTTGAATTGGATTGGCCATAGAGCTGGTTATATAAGCAAGGGAGACCAAGGCTCGTGTAAAGCACGACTTTGAGGCTGTTCCTCTTGTGTTTTGATAAATAAAATTCGTATTCTAAAGGAACTTTTGTGCCTTGTTCGTCCGACTTGTTTCAGACAAGTTTTTCTCGTCGAGTTTCTGTTCAGCACTACCTTGCTTCGGTGATTTTATCATAACTCGAGTTTTACAGATCCAATTGATGTGATTCTTTTTGGGTTGTCTTAAAACTTGATTATCTATCATCTGTGAAAATTTCATGGTCATTGAATTTTTGGTTTCTGATCTACACGAGTTTCTTTGCAGTATTCTAGAACTGTTTTTCTCGCGTAGGACAGATTGACCTTTGTTCGATCTTTCGATCGTAACTTGAGTTTCTCTCAACGGATTTTCATGATTCTTGTTGTGGCGTCTTCGTGACTTGATTCTCTACAATCTATACTAGTTTTTACTGTTGAACACGTTTATATTAGTCGCACACACGGTTTCTTTAACAGATCGGTTTTCTGCTGAGGGGTGTTTTGTTGCTTCCGCTGAAAAGTTTTTATCTACCATTCACCCCCTATGGTAGCATTACACGTGTACTTCGATCCTACAGTTGATATCAGAACCAGGTTGCTCTAATCTTTATGATTTGCACGTGTTTTGACTAATCATCATGGAGAAATACTCCGCCAAACCTTGTGTGTTTAGTGGTATTGTTTTTCAGGTTTGGAAGGCACGCATGGAAGGTTTCATCCAGGCGCAAGGCTTTTTGCAATATGGGAAAAGGTGTACAAGCCTTACGCTGTGCCTTCAAACGATCAAGTCACGTCTACAAACATGAGAGATGTCGACAACAATAACAAGGCTCGGAACTTGATCATACAAGGACTAACTCAGAGCGGCTTCGACCGTGTTGCATACCTCCGATCGGCGTACGATGTGTGGAGAGCACTTTGTGACTACCACGAAGGATCCAACATGATCAAGGAGGTAAGACAGGATATGTTCAAGAAAGAATACATGCGCTTTGAGATGCAACCCGGTGAGTCCATTGATGACCTCTTTGCTCGCTTTAATAAAATTCTCAGCAACTTGCGTTGCGTCAATGTTAATTTTTCAGATGCTGAAAATGCTAGGCAATTACTAAGTGCATTAGACATGTCAATTTGGGAGATGAAAGTAACATCCATACGTGAATCCACTGTCATGAGTACTCTTACATTAGATGTGCTTTATTCTAAGCTAAAAACTAATGAAATTGACATTATATCACGTAAGAACCTAAATAAGACTATTGCATTTGTCTTACAACGTGATATGCCTAGCTCCGGCCAATCATCTAGCAATACACTTGCTTTGCTGTCTTCACTAACCCTGGAACAGATTGAGGAGTTTCCAGAGGAGGAGCTAGTACTTCTTTCTACTAGGTTCTCAAAAGCATTGCAAAATGTGAGAACTAGAAGGAGAGGAAGCTCCGGACCTCAACGATGCTTTGAATGTGGTAAGACAGGACACTTTCGTACAGATTGCCCTAACCTTTCAGGTCCTTCTAACCGTGATGAAAAGCAGAATAAAGTCAAGTCCTCTTTTGGCAACACCAACAAGAAAAAGAAGGGTTTTACAGGACGCAAACTTATAAACAGTTTCATCACCGCACTTCAAGAACTTGGCTCGAGTGATGTAGACATTGGAAGTGATGAAGATGAAGATGATCTGGCAAACTTGTGCTTCATGGTGGGCAAATCAAAATCAAGTATGGATGATGCAGAACACAACAGTGACAACGAAGAGGTATGTCCTACTTGCGAAGAAATGTGTGATGCTATTTCTCGTGCCATTATTATTGTTAAGAAAAAGGACAAAAAGCTTAGGGACAATGCTGTTAAAATTGAGTCACTAGAATCTGAAATTAATCGTTTAAAATCCTTGATTCCTAGTGATAATTCTTGTTCCTCATGTGATTTAATATATGAACAATTGTCCTCTCTAAGAAGTGCACACACGTCCACACTTGATAAACTTGAACTTGAAATCAAAAAGAACAAAAAGCTTGCTGCACTTAATGATAAAAACTTGAAAGATGCTTGTTGTTCTACAATTGATTTGCATTGTTCTACTTGCGATGATCTTGATAACAAACTACAAGATGCTATGAAAGAAATTTCTATCTTGAACAATGCTTTACGTTCTGATGAAGTTAAATATTGTTCCAATTGCAAATTAAAATGAAAAACTTCATGTGAAAATTTTCTTGATCTATCAAATAAACTTGATAACATGCATAGGACATTAGATCGGTTTTGTAATGGGAATAAGAACCTAAACTTGCTGCTGAATTCTTCCATGTCTTGCAATGATAAAACTGGTTTAGGTTTTGATTCACATGCTCATGCTAAGGAACATCCACCTAAAATTGTAAAATCATTAGGAAGTGGTTTGATTCAAACAGTTCCTAAACAAAAAGAAGTGGTTTTTAAATCTGCAGGAGTGTTGTCACATTCGGGTTCAAATAAGCATACTGCATGCTCATCTAGACATGAACACAAAGTTAAATTTTATTGTACCTATTGTGGTAGAGATGGTCATGTCATAGACTTTTGTTATAGACTAGCTAAACAACATAAAAAAGAAAAGAATGCAAGCTAGATCTTATAACTCTCATGCAAAATTTGCTGCACATACTAAACCGAATGTCAGGAACATGCAACCTGCTGTTATGAGTCAGAAATATTTATAGTTTACCTCCGGAGCTTCAGTTTTTGCCTCCAGAGCTTTAGTTTTTGCCTCCGGACCTTCTGTTTTTGCCTCCGGAGCTACTGATTTTCGTGCTACACAAGTAACACCTCATAGGTCAGTAGCTAAGAACAAAAAATCTCAAACTTTGACTCATAAACCTGTTGTTTTATCTCAGCTTTCACATGTTATTCCTGCTGGACGTCGTGTGAGTACTGGATTCCTAAATGCCTTTGAACTAACCCCTGCATTGAGTCATCGACGTATTGTGCTTCTATGTAGGTTACACGCTTGAGGAAGGAGAACATTTGGATTGTGGATTCAGGTTGCTCACGCCACATGACCGGTAACAAAGAATGGTTCTCCTCTCTCTCTTTTGTGTCACTTGTAGAGAATGTTACTTTTGCCGATAATTCTTCAACTCCTATAATTGCTAAGGGTTCGGTTAGAGTAAATGATCACTACACTTTGAAGGATGTGGCACTTGTCAAAAATTTGAAATACAACTTTCTTTCTGTTTCATAATTGCTAGATAAAAATCTGGAAATTATTTTTAATAAAAACTGCTGCAAAGTTGTAGGTTCAAATAGCTTATTTTTAACATGTCTCAGTCTAGAAGAGTTTTTAAAGCTGATTTTGATATGTCTTCCTCTAAGCATAGATGTCTAGTTGCAAATGATTCCAAAGATTTATATTTTTGGCATCGTAGACTTGGTCACGTAGGCTTTGATCATCTCACGCGTGTTAGTGCTCTTGATCGCATACGTGGGCTGCCTAAGCTTAAAGGGGACAAAGAAATTGTGTGCTCTTCTTGTAGACATGCTAAGATGGTTGCAGGTTCACATGCAACTCTCACAATGACCATGACAACTGAACCGGGTCAACATTTACACCTTGACACCGTAGGACCTTCACGTGTTCAATCCTTCGGAGGTAAATGGTATGTTCTTGTGATTGTTGATGACTATTCTAGTTATTCTTGGGTTTACTTTATGGCATCTAAGAATGAAGCTTTTAGTCACTTTAGAACTTTATTTCTTAGATTATCAATTGATCACCCAGGATCTTTAAGAGCAATTAGAAGTGATAATGGAACCGAATTTAAAAATCAATCATTTGATCACTTTTGTGCTGAAAATGCAATAGATCATCAATTTTCTTCACCATATGTACCTCGACAAAACAGTGTTGTAGAGAGAAAGAACAGAACCTTAGTTGAGATTGCTAGGACTATGCTTGATGAATATCAAACTTCTAGGAAATTTTGGGCTGATGCAATTGCAACCGCTTGTTATGTCTCAAATCGTGTTTTCTTGCGTGCTAAGCTAGGTAAAACACCATATGAGCTCAGGTTTGGACATAGGCCTAGTGTCACACACTTTAGGGTCTTTGGTTGCAAATGCTTTGTTAAGAAACATGGTAATCTTGATAAATTTGAAGCTAGATCTGTTGATGGCATGTTTCTTGGTTATCCATCTCATACTAGAGGCTACCGTGTGCTTTTACTTGATACTAACAAAATTGTGGAGACTTGTGAGGTTTCTTTTGATGAAGCTAGCCCAGGTATTAGTTCAAATATTGCAGGTTCAGATCTATTTCCGCAGGGGGAGAGTATTTTTGTTGAAGAAGAGGAAGAAGTGGTGCTGCTGCCCGAAAATTCAGCAGCTAATGACATTGTCCCAGCTCCTGATCTTGATTCACAGCCAGCACCGACGACCACCATTGCTAGTCCAGATCCTCCTCACGTCACAAGCTCATCTATTTGTGATGAACATGAAGAAGAAGCTTGTGAAGTGTCCACTCCCCTCCGGATTCTCAAAAGTCATCCTCCGTAACAAATTATTGGAAGCTTGCATGAACGAGTTACAAGATCCAGGTTTTTCGACCCCAATTCTCATGCTCATTCCGCTTTTGTTGCTTCTTTTGAACCTAAAGATATATCACACGCACTCACTAATGAATCTTGGATTATTGCCATGCAAGAAGAGTTAGAAAATTTTGAAAGAAATAATGTTTCGAAACTTGTACCTCCACCTCAAGGTCACACTTTAATTGGAACTAAATGGGTGTTTAAAAATAAACAAAGCGAGGATGGGGCTGTGGTTAGGAATAAGGCTAGGTTGGTTGCTCAAGGTTTCACACAAGTTGAAGGTCTAGATTTTGATGAAACTTTTGCTCCTGTTGCTAGATTAGAAGCCATAAGAATTTTGTTAGCTTTTGCTGCATCTAAAAGTTTTAAGCTATATCAAATGGATGTTAAAAGTGATTTTCTTAATGGCTACATAGATGAGGAGGTTTATGTCAAACAACCACCTGGTTTTGAAAATCCAAATTTTCCTAATCATGTTTACAAACTGTCCAAAGCCTTGTACGGTCTCAAACAAGTCCCTAGAGCATGGTATGGTAGGTTAAAAACATTCTTACTTGAAAAGGGGTTTACCATGGGCAAGGTTGATAAAACACTTTTTGTGCTTAAGCATGGCAATGACTCATTATTCGTTCAAGTGTATGTGGATGATTTTATTTTTGGTTGTGCTTCTCATGATCTTGTATCCAAGTTTTCAGCTATGATGAGTTCAGAATTTGAGATGAGTATGATGGGAGAACTCACATACTTTTTGGGGCTGCAAATCAAGCAAACCAAGGACGGTACCTTTGTGCATCAAACAAAGTATACAAAAGATTTCCTAAGGTGCTTCAACATGGACAAAAGCAAGCCTCTTCGGACACCAATAGGAAACAACAACAGCACTTGAACTTGATGAAGATTGTAATCCCGTTGATCAAAAAGAATATAGAAGCATGATCGGATCACTTTTGTATATCACGGCATCAAGACCGGACATACAATTCAGCGTATGTCTTTGTGCACGGTTTCAGGCCTCCCCACGTGCTTCACATCGTCAAGCCGTCAAAAGGATTCTCAGGTACTTACATGGAACTCAAGAATTTGGCATATTTCTTCGTTCTTCCTCAACCGTTACTTTGAAAGCTTTTTCCGATGCTGATTTTGGGGGTTGTAGGATTGATAGGAAAAGTACTTTTGGTGCTTGTCATTTTCTTGGTAATTCACTTGTTGCCTGGTCCTCAAGAAAACAAAGTTAAGTTGCACAATCCACAGCTGAATCTGAATATGTAGCTGCTGCTAGTGCTTGCTCACAAATTCTTTGGATTGTTCAAACACTTAAGGACTATGGGGTTGATCTAGATAGTGTTCCACTGTTTTGTGATAACACTAGTGCCATTTGCATTGCTAAAAACCCTGTGCAACATTCGAGAACTAACCACATTGACATTAGGTATCACTTTCTCCGTGATAATGTCAAAAAAGGGAACATTGTGCTTCACCATGTAGATACCGAACATCAATTGGCTGACATTTTTACAAAACCTTTGGATTTCACTCGTTATTGTTACATTCATAGTGAAATAGGGGTTATGCATCCTCATGGCTTAAATTGAGGGAGAATTTTGAAACTTGGGAAGTCTACGTGTGAATCTGAAATTAAAATAATATGAGCATAGTATTTCATGCATATATGACTTTGTGATTCCTTTTTCATGCTGAAAGTTCTTACTACATTACTCGTGTTATACATTTTGTAGTTTTTACCATGTCTAGTAATTGGAATAATTACTTACACTAAATCTGGTCATGGTCGATCTTTCTTGCTGTTTTGAACTTGTTGCATGCTCACAAGTGCTTTTAATCATAAAGAATTAATCAAGTAATCAACTCACATGTTGAGTTTTTATGTTTAAATAAAAAATGAGAAAAGATCAAGAGAATATGCATGCATCACACTTCTTCTTTTGAGATGGCTTATCATTGCACTTAGATATGAACTTGAAAGGAGTTGTGTATGACTAAAACCATGTTCTTAAGCTTCTGACTTTCAAATGACATAGGCTTGGCTTGGTTGGTTAGAATAATGTTGATGTTGCATATAATCTCTTGCAAATGTCATAAAATCGAAATTTGTGCTTTAAATGATAAATAAAATGCAGCAACAAGTGTCATGTTTTCAGGTCTTGAAATAGTTAAGTTTGTGAGATCATGACTTGCTTAAATTGAAAATTACACTTGATCCCTAGCATGGCTTACACTACTTTATGTATCTCATTGATGTGATAGTGTAAGTTACTTGATAGTACGATTTGGATGAGCTTTGTTTTATATGTATATGTTATAATGTGCTCATAACAAATTAAAATTTCTCTTTTGTACCTTGCTGAATACAATGTCAAAGGGAGAGAAATTGATCACACATTGCACACATTCACAGATGTTTTGGCACGATTCTTCTCAGGGGAGAATTTTTGGTATTTTTGTTTTTCTTCTCATTTTATTTCTGATTTTCAAAGGGGGAGAACTTGTTTTCAAAACTTTTCATGTGGATAAGCCAATGTTCGGATTTTAAGTGGTGTTGCCAATGCATTCATCAAGGGGGAGATTGTGAGACCTATGTGTGTTGAATACATTGGCTTTGACGATAAAAGTTTTGAATACTACCAAAACACCTTTTTAACAAGGTCCGACTCTAGGTCCGAGCTCCTGCAAGGTCCGACGATAGGTCCGACTTGTTTTGGGTAGCTCCGGCAAGGTCCGACGTAAGGTCCGACTTGCTTTGTCTAGGTCTGACTTATTTTGGCTAGGTCCGACTTGTTTTTGCTAGCTCCGGTGCTAGGTCCGACTAGCTTTGGTAAGTTTCGTGCTAGGTCCGACTAAGCTTTAGTAAGCTCCGGTTCAAGGTCCGGTTAGCTTTGGTAAGGTTCGGAGCTTGATTGCAATGGTTCTGCTTTTAACTTGCAATGTTTCGAACTTGCTTTAATCTTATGGAACGTTTGCTTAGTATTATTTTACTAAGTTTTTGATGTGTTTTGGTGGTTATGGATGATATCATTTTGCTATGGTTTACAACATGCTTATGTGAGGTGCTCACGTAAGATGTTGTAGTTTCGGAACTAACGAGAGTCAAGTCGAGCACTTGTGCTCGGAAGTATTGGTTGTTTATTCATGTGCAGGTGTTGTTTGAATTCAAGACATGGCTGGTGATGGGATCCATTGAACTAGTCTTAGTGAGAAGATGAGGTTCAACAACCAAGTTCAGGAGGAATTGTGGTTGAGTTGATCGGGAGGTCGCGCAGCATGTTTGTATCAAGAACAATGCATATGAAGGTATCATGGACGTTGTTGGAAGGTTTTTGTACGTGTGCAAGGAGTGCATGGATGTGGCAACATAGTTCCAAGGCGTGGTGAAGAGATATGGAATTGGAGATATGGTTGAAAAGGTTCAACCGACTGGATTTTGCGCTCAGGCTGCAGCTGAGGCGGTTATGGTTTGTTTATGGAAAGTTTCGAGTTGGTTATAACAGGATTTCGTGTTATGCATGAAGTAAAGTTGTTTTAGGAATGTTTGGCACGTTCCTAATATGTTTGGAAGTATTAAGATTGCTTCTATCTGCGTATAGAAGAGTTTTGAGCAGTATTAGAAAGTTACAATTTGAATCCAAGTAGGAGTAGGAGTCCTAGTTTGAATTGGATTGGCCATAGAGCTGGTTATATAAGCAAGGAAGGCCAAGGCTCATGTAGAGCACGACTTTGGGGCTGTTCCTCTTGTGTTTTGATAAATAAAATTCGTATTATAAAGGAACTTTTGTGCCTTGTTCGTCCGACTTGTTTCAGACAAGTTTTTCTCGTCGAAGTTCTGTTCAGCACTACCTTGCTTCGGTGATTTTATCATAACTCGAGTTTTACAGATCCAATTGATGTGATTATTTTTTGGTTGTCTTCACAACTTCATTATCTATCATCTGTGAAAATTTCACGGTCATTGAATTTGTGGTTTCTGATCTACACGAGTTTCTTTGTAGTATTCCAGAACTGTTTTTCTCGCGTAGGACAGATTGACCTTTGTTCGATCTTTTGATCGTAACTTGAGTTTCTTTCAACGTATTTTCATGATTCTTGTTGTTAAGTCTTTGTGACTTGATTCTCTACAATCTATACTAATTTTGTCACAGTTGAACACGTTTAGATTAGTCCCACACACGGTTTCTTTAACAGATTGGTTTTCTACTGAGGGGTGTTTTGTTGCTTCCGCTGAAAAGTTTTTATCTCCCGTTCACCCTTCCTCTGGTAGCTTTATACGTGTACTTCGATCCTACATTAATTATCGAAAGGCAGTTCAGTTCTTAACTCCACACAATTGCATTTCCTCATTTGCAAACTGTGGAGATATTTTGGGAGAGTTTGATTTCAACTTACAAAACAAAGTTAAGGCATAGGAATTTCTTGATCATGTGTCACATGAAATAATGAACCCCAAAATGGTCATGTGAGGGAGTTAAAAATATTCTTTAGCCCATGCTTAACACAGGTTGACATGAGGAAAGAAAATTCACTCCACCAATCTCATTCATGTGCACATCCTTTGTGAGTAGAAGATGAGGGAGATTTAAACACAAATTTGAATTATTTAAAAGGATTCATGATCAGATTATCTAAATGCATTCAAGTGAATTCACCACTGCATTCCTCAAGCATTCAAGAGTTTAAGCTCCAAGTTGGAGAATTTTGGAGCTCATCTACCATTTATTCGAAGGAATATTTGTGAGCACATTCAAATTCAAATTTGAAATTGGAAACTGAACCAAATGTGCTCAATTTTGAAATCAGATTTCATATTCAAATTCTTCACATTATGTTTGTCCTATCCTCCAAATTTGGTGAGATTTGGACAAAGTTTGCATGGGAATCTCAAAGCACAGTGGGGAAATCAAATAAAAGGGGCCGGACCCACATGTCATACACAACAATGCAACAACCGGCTCTGTTTTTCTCCCAGACGCGCATGCGCTCGACAGCCAGCTGCTCCGACCACGTCGACGCCTCGTGGTCGACAGCTCCTGCTCTCCCTTGGCTAGCCTCGCTCTTATCCTCCGCACAGTAGCACAACCGGAGTTTGTTTGCTCACTCGTAGCTCAGCTCTCAGTGTCTCCCGCGTGAGTACAGCCGGCGCCGCTCTGCTTCCCTCGATCCTACACAGCCACCCAGCACCTGATGCTCGAGGTTTCCACAGCAAAGATCGTCGCATACTCATGCTCTAGCCGTCTAGCACCTTTCCTCCGTTGTCCTGAGCTCACCGGCGCCTAGAAACAGAAAAGTGTCTGCTGCTCCCGTGTTTAACGTCGAAGAACACGAACTGGTCACCGTGGGCAGACCAAACCAGGAGCGATCACGCCGAAGCAAGCCACCCCATCGGTGCACCTACAAGTCTAGTTGCTCACCTCCAAAGATCAGCCATAGCTATTGATCACAGAGGGAGAATTTCAGGATTTTCTCCCGGGCGGCAGAAACTGACCTTGAGGTAAGGAATTGCAAAATTCGTCCTCAAATCGTGTTTGTTGTGTCTCAAACTTCACACACAGGATCTTAACTGCCTATCATACCTCCTCCATCGATCTTAGAACAAGAAATTGAGTGTAGGGTGAGGAATCCGAGTTCTTTTCGAGGGTATACCGCTGGACCATATCGGGCGCATGGTGCCAATAGGTTTGGGGTGCTCCACGGCTTGTTTAGACCTCATGTCGGTCTTCTACATGATTCCCTGGTGCTTTAGAGCCCAAGAACGACCATATGGTGGAGAATTCACTGTGCACGACCTCGCCGGAGCCCTAGGGTTTGCTGTTGCCGGTACGCCCTGTTTTCCGGCGAGTTTCAGCTGCCGGTGACCTCACCAACAGGTTCAGCGTGGGGGAAAATGGGGGGGGGGGGCAGCAGGGGGACTAGAAGTGGTCGGGAAGGTCCTTTCCGGTGACCCTCGCCGGAGTGAGCCGCCACTGCTCTGTTTGGCGCGAGGCTGAAGGTTAGAGATGACAGGTGGGACCCATGGGCAGGTTTTAAACATTTCCAGAATTTCCCATTTTAGTTCAAACTTTGGAGAGCCATAACTTTGTGTCGGAATATCCAACAATTGTGAAACAAATTTTGTTGGATTCCTCTCAAAGAGTACTATCCAGAGATGCAGCCCAATATTTATGAAAATCCCTGGATTGGGCTCATTAATTCATATAAGGAAAAAGTTGTAGGAATTTTTCCAGGAGTTCTGTATTGGAAAATTCCCAAATATGGGCAGGAGATTCTTCAAAAAACACTTGAACTCCAGTAAAAATTTCATTGGCGTCGGACCTTATTTGCTTGGCCAAATGTGGTGTTAATTCCTTATGTCTCTGAAAATTGGAAAAATAGAACAGATTTCATTTTCAGATTTTACCCAATTCTTGTAAAGATCATATCCTTGTGTAGGAACCTCCAAATTTAGTGATTTAAATTAGGTTAGAGTCAGATTGAAATACTCTATCCATATATGCAACCCAATTTGTATGAAAGTCAATAATTAATTCTGGAAAATTCTTTGAAGCAGATCAGTAAAAGAATTTTAGAGGGAGTTTGGTTTATTCAAAAATCCTAAAATTTTGCCAGGATAATCCTTATGATGTCGTTGAACTCCTGTAAAAATTTCAGCTCATTTAGAGTTGAATTGTGGGGGGGGGATCAGATTTCAATATACTGTATTCAAATGAATACAGAGACTTTTCAGAAATTGTCCCAGGGTTGGAAAAACCATTTTTGGGCAAATCTTAGCTCCAAAAATTCTAGGAAAATTCATGCAGACTCTATGAACTATAATTGAAATTGTAGTTCACTAAGTGTGCATTTTAATTTATTTTTGCTTAATTGCTTATGGAGTTGTTCTGAATAAAACACTCAACGAAAAGTGTTCATTTTTAGTTCAGAACACGTTCATGTGACCAGGAATTCACATGCAAATTTTCAGCTCAAATTAAGCCTTGCATCTCCCTGTCCTTGTTCTCCATTCTATTGTATGTGAAGAACAACATGGGGGTTGGTGTGGAAATTGTGGGAGACACAATTTCTTTCCACTTTAGCTGCAATTTGGCAAGCTGAGTCCCTGTGTAGTGTATGACTTCCTGTAAAAATTTTGAAGTCATTGGAGATCAGGATCTTTAGTTATGTCCAAATCATTAGAGCTCATCTTATATGTCATTAGAAACTTAGCTAGAGATGTAATGAAACATCTAAGGTAGATTTAGTAACAGTGAGTTCTTTGCACAACAGAGGGAACAACTTCATCCTAGGATCTCCACACAGCCTCTGTTCTTAAGAAGTTTCAATCTCTACGTCTTTAAATTTTCATTATAAAATACTATGCATATACATGTCGATAGGGTTCACGACGAAGGACATCGACGGAGCCATCCCTTGGCGTATGGATCATTTGAGCAAGTTCGGAAGGATCAAGGGATCGAAGATCACTAACTGTTATTATATACTACTACCCTGCAAAACAGGCAAGCTCCGGTTTGCATTAACCTCTTTACAAATTTTTATTGTTTTGAGCACTTCCTTTGAGTACCACTTATCTCTTGCATTAGAGTCTTGTTTGAAACCCAAATGCATAGCCAAGAGAACCATGGGTTGGGATTATGTTTGTAAACCTCGTTAGCTACTGCAATGCTAAGACAGTGTAGGATTCGGTACAAGTCGAGTAGTTGGAACTACTTGCGAGAATAGGCTAGAGGAACATTGCTCGGGTAGAGATAGCAAATGAAACACATGGCAAGAAAAATGAGACCGAGCGGAGAGTAAGGGCAGCAGGACTTTGGGGCCTGAGTGCTATAGCTCCGCTTGTGTCGATTGAGGACCGAGCCATGTGCGGGCCTGTTGAATAAGCTAGAACAGTACCGAAGACCTACCGGCTATATGGGAACCGGGAAATCGATGTAACTTGGGTAGCTGGGTGTTGAGGCATAGCTGGTCGTTCAGAGGGTAGGTTGAGAGCTCGAGGTGTAAATCGGCTGGCGGCACTGTGGATGCGCGCGCAGAGACCTCTTGCTCGTTACGATTGGACCGGTTCAACATTTGGATGACGGGTGAAAGGTGGTTGCGTACGACGTCCGTGATGGTTGCTGCAGGCAACATCGAGTGCAGGTGTACGTGACGGGTTATTCGGGTAACCCTGCAGGTGTAAATCGATTATAATCGCCGTCCTTCGCGGTCAGTGAGTACCACTTGTTCACTGTACCGTGACATAGAAAGAACAGGATAGATACATGTTAAAATGTTGCTGATTGAAGGATGAAAGTTGATTGTTAATGATTTGCTATAGTTTAGAGCTAATTAAAGTTACTTTTAACCTTGGGCAAAGTGTGGCGGACCGGGATCCGCTCATTCAGGATCGCAGAGGGTGGTGCCGCGCGATGCGACACCCGACAGCACACATCATAAGGATACAATATATTACATGGGAAAAACAACTGAACTGTACAAACAGGTACAAACTTCAGTTACAAACTATTGTTTCCATTACACAGAGGAAGTCTACACTATACAACTCACGCCCGCCTATCTAGCAAAAGTTGGCTGCCCAGCCCTAAGGCAGCCAACACTGGCTGCACTCCTCAGCTCAGTGCGCCGTGTACGGCTCCCACTCAGCCGTGGTCCCCGACGGAGGGTAACCCTCGCCGGTGGACTCGTACTCTGAGTCCGTGGGTGGCTCCTCACCTGAAAAACACTTAAGCAGCAACCGTGAGCACGATGGCTCAACAAGACTTAACCGACTCACCTAAGCATGAAACTCTACATGAGGTGTACAATGAACATAGGATAGTCACAATGCATCAAATGGACACGCCTACAAGTTCATCCTTAGTTCCACTTTTAGCCACAGGTTAACAGTTCGGAAATATGAAATTTAGTAAGCACTAGTTGGTGGCACACATGTAGCAATACAATTATATCATAACAGCAGTATTGAATCATAACATTCCATAAATTATCTACGTTACGACGCAGTGAACAAGCGGTACTCGTCACCACGAGGGACGGCGAATCGACTCGATATACACCTGCAGGGAAACCCAAAGAGCACGTCACGTACGCCCACCCGTGGAGCTGCACAGCACGCTCACTCGATGTCGTACGGGACAACCTTTCACCCAACAGCCCAAACGTCGTACCGGTCGCACCGAAACGAGCAGGAGGTTCCCCACACGGAGCATCTTTCTATGCCCGTTGGCAGATTTCCACCTTGCTTCCCACAACCTACACCTATAAATCGGTGTGCTATGCCTCGATGTCCGGAGGTTTAGGTTACATCGGTTTATCCGGGCCCATATATCCGATATGCCTTCGGTATGTTCAATACTTGTTCAGCAGGGCCGCACACGGATCGGTCCTCAATCGACACGGGCAGGGCTGCACGCACAAGACTTCCTCTTGCTGCGCCCTAGCCCCTGCCTAGTCTCATTTTCATTACTAAAGTGATCTCACATCACTCAACCGAACCCGTGTGTCCCAAGCCTAACTCGCGAGTAGATTCCAACTACTCGACTTGTGCCGAAGTCCTATGAATCCTTAAGCATAGCCTGTCTACTCGAGGTCTTAGACACTACCCTCACTCTTATAGAAAAATTCTGGTTATGCAAGTGGGGTTCCATTCATCCTACACCTAATGCACATCCATACTTCATACTAAGTGTTTATAAAGCAAAACTTGAAAAATAGTTTAATGCAAACCGGGGCTTGCCTTGTTGCTGCTGGTCAGTAGTTAGTTCTTCTTCCGGAAGGAGGATGTCCAGCACTTCCGGAATCTCCTCGCCTTCAGCGACTACACGTTAATGAAATACTACATGTCAATTCAAATGCAATGTGCAAACTTGAATACATAATTACTAATAACTCTATCTAGCCCTCCTTTTTGGTTATGAAATTTTTATGGTGGCTTGGTAGGGTCCTAACCAGAGTCTTGACCAAGTTTCATTTGAATCAAAGTTCATTTGAGCTTTGTACAAATAAAAGCCTAATTGGTCAATAATTGAGCCTCTAAGTAATTCCAGGGGTTTTCATGGCTCCAACCATTACTTTCTGGAAACTAGAATTTAAGATGGTTCTAATGTAATTGGTTTCATGTCATTTGAAGAATTCTACTGAAAGTTATGCCCTAATTAATATTTGAGAAAATCTGAAAAATGTTTCTGTACATTTTTCTCTTTTCTCAGGGCAGTCCACTTAATCACCCAATTAGGGGGACTAAATTAACTCGGATGAGTCTGAAAATTTTACTGTGACTCAAGGATTTTCCAAAGATCCTCTCAGCCAAATTTCAGCATTTTTCATAAAGTAATTCTCCAGATAAAATTCCCAACAATTTAAACTTTAAGGAATTAATTCTGGAAAACTATTAGGTTTCATGAGCTGAAAATGATATTGCTGGAAAGTACTCAGAATTCTGAGTTCAGCAAAATTTGGTTCATTGAATTTGGAGTTTCCTAGCAAAAGTTCTATTCATTTGAAGTTTGAACTAAAACTGGAAATTCCCAAAATGTTTAAATTCTGCAGGTGGGGCCCATTCCTCAAGCCGGCCCACTCAGAATGCGGCCACACCGCAGCCCACGGGGTTTTACCCGCGCTGCGGCACCGAATCCCGGCCGCAAACAGATCCCCGTGCAGAGACCAGAGGCTGACCGGTGGACCCGGCCCCCTCTTCGTCTACCTCGCGCTATCCCGCAGCTCCCACGGCGGCACTTCGCCAGAGCGCTCGCCGTCGGGCGTTTCACCGCCCGACCTTCAATGAAACTTGCCGCCTGTGCCTAACTCGACTCGGAGAACACGCTGGTGCCCTCACCGGAGCTCGACAATGGCCGGAACTATGCCCGCAGCGGTGACAGAGCTTCTCTCTACTCCGGCGATGTCGCCCGGGCTACTCAGGGCCTTATTCTTCAAACGGTTTGCTCCTAAAGCTCCACTGTGGCATGCTGAGC
Source organism: Neostapfia colusana (assembly GCA_030760725.1). NCBI lineage: Eukaryota > Viridiplantae > Streptophyta > Magnoliopsida > Poales > Poaceae > Neostapfia > Neostapfia colusana. Next base: position 5,880,486 of record JASWHV010000012.1, on the reverse strand, counting down.
ATGAATATGAGCTTGGTTGGCCATGGAAATGGCCGGAACTCGGACCTCACCGTCGATCTAGGCCCGATATCGGCTGTTGCTCGAAAAACTCGGATATCAGCGCAAAGACTCGACGGTTTTCGATGGTCTTGGACCCTAGATGGCCGTGGGGACGTGTAGAACATGTGCTTGGCTGGGTTTACGCAGTGAAAGACCGATTGCCGTGAATTTCAGATTCTTTGCTCACTCGTTTTTGTTGAACACCGAGGACTAGACGGGGAAATACTCTCCATACAGAGCATGAAAAAGGGTAGGGTCTTCACCGTGAGTTCAAGCAGTCCCCGGCGCGTATCTTTGCTGTTGAGCTCCGGTCACTAGGTCGCATGGATCAACGGCACGACGAGGAGTCGAGGGGAGCGGCTGGTGCCGTTTTTTGTTTCGGGTGAGAGCGGGCAGAACGGAGGAGATGAGGCCAGCTCACTTGGGCTGGGGTTTTTAACCGCGTCATGCACGCATGCGCTCGGTCGCCGAGCAGGAGGTGGCAGGGTGAGGCGGTCGGACGCCGGTGCTGGCCACAGCTGGCATGCGGTCTCGGCCGAGAGAGCGAAAGATCAGTGGGGAGACTTCTCTGTTAAGACTGCTGACAGGTGGGACCTCCCCTCTAATTCTTTTTTTCCATTTTTCTCAATTCTGTTGTGCCAAATATCCTCAGCTACTCACAATTGAATGTGAGACTTAGTCACCAATTCTTAGTTTGAATTTGAGTTCTCAAATTTGAACTGTGTTTGGCTCAATTTGCTTCATGTTTAAACTAAAATTCAAATTCAGTTTTGAATTCTTGCAAATTTAGCTCTTGACCAAATGAACTCCAATGATGATGAAAATTTGTGGGCTAACTCATAAAAATGTGCTGAGTTTGAATATGAAGCTAACTTTTGAATTTGAGGGATGAAAGTTGCTGCAATTTGAATTTACATTCAAATTGTCCTCTTTTTCAAATACCTCCAAAAGTACCTCAAAAAGTGTTGGATTTACAAGAAATTTGGCCTGAACCTTCCCAAGACTTTTTAAGTTCTAGGAGTGAGCTCAACCTCTCATGTTCATGTGTAGAAATCCTACTTTGTGAAAGTGAAGGCTTTCCCCTCTAATCACTCTTTTGATGGAGGTTACTTGCTCTTCACAATTTTTCCTAAGATATCCACAATAAAAACTGTGGTGTTGTGAGGTGATGAAATGTTTTTGCAATTCCCTTTTCTTGGGCTTTTACATCACTCCCCCCTTAAAAGGAATCTCGTCCCAAGATTATAGAAGAAGAGATAGTGATGTAATAGGGACTTACCCGTGCTGCGATACCATGAACTCCGGGTAATTTGAGCGAAGAAATTCCTCGCTCTCCCACATCGCTTTTTCGGCGGTGTGGTTGCTCCAGAGTATTTTGTAGAACCACAACGTTCTGCTACACATGGTCCGGGCTTTCTCATCAAGAATTGTCACCGGATACTCATCATATGTAAAATCCGGTTTCAGCTCACCGATGTCTTCGGTAGGAACAGTAGCTGTATGCTTTAAACATTTTCGCAGTTGCGAAACATGGAAAACGTCATGGACACCTGCAAGGGATGCCGGTAGCTCCAGTCTATACGCCGCTGGTCCACACTTCTCGGTGATAGCATAGGGTCCAATGAAACGGGGAGCGAGCTTCCCCTTCACACCGAACCGGTGCACGCCTTTCATCGGAGACACGCGGAGGTACACGTGTTCACCAACGTCAAAGTGCAACGGTCTACGTCTCTTATCAGCGTAGCTCTTTTGCCGGGATTGAGCGGCCTTCAAGTTGGTGTGAATCGTCCGAACGCGCTCTTCGGCGTCGTTCACCACATCAACCCCGAATGTGACCCTTTCACCGGACTCACACCAGTTTAATGGGGTGCGGCATTTGCGACCGTAGAGAGCTTCGTAGGGTGCCATCTTCATACTCGCCTGATAGCCGTTGTTGTACGAGAATTCCGCCAACGGCAGGTGATTATCCCAGTTCCTGCCGTGGTGGATGGCACATGCTCTCGACATGTCTTCTAATACTTGGTTCACCCTCTCTGTTTGCCCATCTGTTTGAGGGTGATAGGCGGAGCTCCTAATCAGCTTGGTACCCAATGCAGCGTGTAGCTGCTCCTAAAAGCGAGATACAAATAATGCACCTCGATCCGAGACGATGGTCTTGGGTACCCCATATAAGCACATAATCTTTGCTATGTACAGCTCCGCATATTTGCCGGCATTGTAACGTGTATTCACCGGGATGAAATGAGCCGTCTTGGTTAACCGATCAACGATTACCCAAATGGAATCATGTTTGTTGGCAGTTAGGTGCAATCCCACAATGAAATCCATGCTCATATCTTCCCATTTCCATGCCGGGATCTTCAGGGGTTGCAACAGCCCTGATTTCTTCATGTGATCAGCTTTCACTCGTCAGCACGTATTGCACTCGGATACGTACTTCGCTACCTCCCGCTTCATCCGTGTCCACCAAAATTTCTTTTTCAAATCCTGGTACATTTTGTTGCTGCCCGGATGAATGGAGTACTTAGAGCAGTGAGCTTCATCGAGGATCTTTCTCATCAGTTCCATATCCCGGGGTACGACTATGCGGTCATTGAACCATAGCGTCCCCTCATCATCCTTCCGGAAACATTTGATCTCCCTGTTGTCTATCCGTCTCCGGAGATGTGCCATGCCTTTATCAGTCTTCTGAGCTGCAATGATGTCCTCAGTAATAGTAGGGATAAGGGCAAGGTTGTACAGTGATCCATAAGGAACCAAGTATAAACTCGGCTCTTCCTCCTCCACCGGTGTAATAGTGAGGTGATGGACATGTGATTTCCGACTCAGCGCGTCAGCAACCACATTCGCCTTGCCGGGGTGGTAATGAATCTCAATTTCATAATCTTTTATCAATTCTAACCACCTCCTTTGCCTCATGTTCAGCTCCTTCTGGGTGAAAATGTATTTCAAGCTCTTGTGGTCGGTGTAGAGGTGCACCAAATTCCCCAGGAGATAGTGCCTCCACATTTTTAGCGCCAACACCACGGCAGCAAGCTCAAGATCATGAGTCGGATAATGCTTCTCATGGTTCCGAAGTTGGCGTGAGCCATATGCGACCACACGTCCTTCCTGCATCAACACGCAGCCAAGCCCAATACCAGACGCGTCACAATACACGTCGAAGGGCTTTGTTGTATACGGCTGAGCTAAGACCGGAGCTGTGGTGAGATGCTTCACCAATGTTTGGAATGCTCCTTCACACGCCGTGTTCCAAACATATTCCGTCCCTTTCTTCAGCAATTCTGTCATCGGCTTAGCGAGCTTGGAGAAGCTTGGAATGAATCTCTGATAGTATCCCGCTAAACCGAGGAAGCTTCTGACTTCATGAACTGAAGCGGGAGCTTTCCATTTCAGCACTTGCTCTATTTTCCTTGGGTCAACTGCAATGCCTTCTGCTGAGATGATATGTCCTAAGAATGGCACTTGGCTGATCCAAAACTCGCATTTGCTGAACTTGGCGTAGAGCTTGTGGTCTCGCAATCATTGAAGAACGATCCTCAAGTGTTCGGCATGTTCGGCTTCTATCTTGGAGTAAACCAAGATATCGTCGATGAACACTACCACGAACTTCTCCAGCTCCGGCACGAACACCGAGTTCATGAGATACATGAAATGGGCTGGAGCGTTTGTGAGACCAAAGGACATGACGAGATATTCATATAATCCATATCTCGTCGAGAAATCTGTAAAAGTCCCAAAAACGTGAATGCAAAGGAATGGATGATTGAACGTCACTGTGTTTCTGTTCATGAAAAATGGAACTTACAAAAACTTTCTTACATGGGATGGTACACATGAGGTGCAACCACATGGGTTCAAGCATGCCTTTAAAAGTGTTGGACCAAGGTGGAGTTAAACTCATGTGTAAGCATACATGAACATGAGAAAGAACAAAAATAAGGTCTTTAGTCTCAAAGGCTCAGCTAAAATTGCCGCCAAACTTTTGTATACACATGGAGCCTCATACATTTGAATTGAGGAGAATGTGGTGGCAACTTTCTGATTTGAGGGTGAGCCAAAAAGGGAATGGACTATGATCATGTTGAGTTCATGCTGAATTCAAACATGTTAGGACAAGGGAATGACTTGAGTTATGTCACATAACATGATAAACTCAAACATGGACATGTGGGAAGAGCTAATATCTTTTTTAACTCTTGTTGAACACATGTTAACCCGGGAGAGAATTTCACTCCCAAACACCTAACTCATATGCACATTCCCTATGAGTAGAGGGGAGGGAAGTTTAAACCCCATTTTTGAACCCTTGCAAAGCATTCATGTTCAGATGGTCCAAAAGCATATATGTGAGATGACCATTGCAGTCCTCAGGTATTAAAGAGCTTAAATTCCAAAATTTGAGAGATTTTAAGCTCATATACCACTTGTTCAAAGCATTGTTTGAGATCACCTTCAAATTCAAATTGGAGGGGCATGGTCAAACTGAACTTGTGAGGTTCAGCTTGGGACCAAGGTTGATCAAGCATGGGCTAGGAGCAAACCAAAGTGTTTCACCCAAATTCAGATGGGTCATCACAAAAGAGGACTTAAAAATTCAGTTTGAATCAAAGGATTTACTTCAAAGAGAAGAAGACCATTTCCAAAGAGGGAATTCAAACTGTTGTTTGAAAATTTGTATTTGCAGTGGCCAACTCAAAGATCAGAGGGCATATTCAAACTCTCCAGGTTCAAATTATGAAGAAGGCAAATTTTGAGAAAATTTGGAGGTGCTTTGATATGTGTATCAAAGATACTTGTGAATTGTCATTGAAATTTGTATTTGAAGTTGAAACTGAAGTAAAAATTTCCAAATTTCCAATTGGCCTTTGAATTTGAGCTCTTCACAGCTGAATTTACAAGGTGTCAAAGTTTGGAGATATTTGGGAGATGGACTGTGGGTCCCAATGGTCATTGAGGAGAGGGAAAGACTTAGCACTTAAGCAAATTGCTCTCTGTTCAGACCCACTCAACCGGTTTCCTGCTTTTCGCTCAAAGACGCTGAACAGCTGACGCCCACGCGCGCGCCACCGAGGCGACGAAGCAACCAGCTCCCGAGCTGCTTCAACATCGGTTCCCCCGCGCCTTATCGGTCTCCCACCGAGTGCACACCTCACAACACCGAGGACCCGTCCGAGCCACGCCCCTTCCACGCCACAGCATCATCCCCGGGAATTTTTCTTGTCGCTCGACCGAACCTCAGCGCCGATCCTCGCTGGTCCCCACTCGCCCCTTGCACAGCCGTCTGAGCTCGTGGCAGCGTGCGCAAGACCCCACTGATCCTCCTCGAGCTACTTAAACCGACCCCCCCAGCCTCTGTGCGCGGCGCACAGCCGAATTATTTTCATCGGAGTCCGGTTGGAACCACCGCCACGCCTCCTCAACGCCCCGGCGATACAGACCATGTCACACCACGGGTTGAACAGCGAAAAGGTGTGCCACTCCCTCCTCTTCACGCTGCCAAAGACCCTAGGCAATTCATCCACGGTAGCCCAGGAATTTCTAGAAAAACCGACGAGGTGTCCATAAGCCTGAGAGGGCCCAACCTCGATCACGAGGCCGTGCCGCCTCGCCCGGGGATCGCATTGGGTGGTGCCGTGTTATGCGGCGCCTAACAGCACACATATAAGAAACAATGTATTACATATATCAAAAGCGGAAGCTTACCGTTGTTCTTCAAAAATAATTTACATAAAATAGCTACAGCGGAATTCTATAAACAGCTCACGTTGAATATCTAAGAAGCACTCGAGAAGAGGTCCAGACCGCGGACTCCTCTCGCTAGCAACACGAAGATATGGCAGCGGCTAGGTTCTGCAAGTGTGACATGACTCGGAAGTTCCCGAGTCTCACCGGACAACCTTCTTTATAGCGTCGAGATTTACCTGCAAAACCACTTATATAGCAAGACTGAGCACAAAGGCTCAGCAAGACTCAACCGTCTCTCCTAAGACATGAAATTCTACATGAAAGTAACCTAAGACTTAAGCCTTTCATTTGCGAAAAGACTCGCCTACGGGTTCATCCTTAACTTTCCGGTTTTAGCCATAATAGTGGTGACCTTGCGCCCAGCAACATTGGAACTCCACAATCAAACAAGAAACGCTTCATTCCAATGTTACTTGTCCCAAGGTGGAAAATTAACTTTAGTTTGCTCTATCTCTACTTCAAACATGGTTTTCATGCAATTTACAATTATCATAACAGCATTTAAACTTTGCAAACCATTTCCACACAACTTGATTACTACGTCACAGCGCAGTGAGCAAGCGGTACTCATAACCGCGAGGGACGGTGATTCGAATTAAACACTACCCGGATAACTCGACACATACGCCCGCCTCTGAAGACCCAACTCTGGCGTCCTTCATTACGTCGTATGTGGCAACCTTTCTTAGGACACTAGACTGTAGAATCGGTCGCGCCGTCTCGGGCTCATAGGTCTAACGAGACGATGTGGTATGCCTCTACAACCCAGTGAACCTAGTACATCGGTTTCCTGGTTCCCATATATCAGTAAGCATCCGGTACACAACTCAAAACTTGCTCAGCGGGGCTGCACACGCTTCGGTCCTTAACTGACATAGGCAGAGCTACTCGACCAAGACCTCGTCTTGTCGCTGCCTAACCCCGCTGCCCGGTCTCATCTTTAGAAATGTAAAGTTTAGTTTGCCTCTCCCATCCAACCACACTTATGTGATCCTGAACTATAGCTCGCGAGTAGATTCCAACTACTCTCTTCTACCGGATGCCCTAGTCTATTTAGCATGGCCTTATTCTACAGCGATGACACAATGCTACCCTTGACCTCAGGGTTCATGTTTGGTTATGCAAGTGGAGTATAAAACATCCTTGACCTAATTCACATACAAACTTTGACCCATAGTAGTGAACAAATGAAAAACTTTAGAAAACAACTTAAATGCAAACCGGGGCTTGCCTTGGTTTTGCAGGTGACTAAAGTCAGATAAGTTTGAAGTTAGTTGCTGATGCTGACTTGAAGCTTAATCCCTGCCTTCTTGCTCCTTGATCAAATCTTCACTTATCCACGTTTAATCACTACACGTTATGAACATGCATACATGTTTAATTGCAAAACTTTTTTCTAACCAATGCTAAAGCCAAGTTTAAAACTGGAACTCTGTTCAAGAATTTAAAATGACACTGGGGGTGGTGGTTTGGGTTTGTGTCTAAGCACTATCATCAAGTGAGAAGTGAGGTTTCATCACTCCGGTGGTGATCACCTAATTGGTTGAACAGAACACTACTGATCCAGGGCTCCAATGGAGCTGGAAATTTTCTTGTGAGTTCCTTGTCACAAGAAAGTCCTCTGGACCAAAATTCAGAATATTTCATTAAGTAGATTACTCAGAACAATTCCCTAAGCATTTAGGCATAAAGGAATTAATTCTGAATAAATTGCACTTTCATGCAAATTCAAGTGAATTACAATTCCATACATGGCTCAGAGAGTATGCCTGAATTTTCCTAGTATTTTTGGAGCGAAGGAATGGCTAGAACTGAATTTCCAAGTCTTGGAAATTCTCTGTAAATGTTGCTGTATTCATTTGAATACAGAAACTTAAAATCAGAATTACCCTAGTTAAATCAACTCCAAATGAGATGAAACTTTTACAGGAGTCTCCTAATATCCTAAAGAATACTCTGGCAAAATTTGGGGATTTTTGGATGAACCAAACTCCCTCAAAAATTCTTTTGCTAAAACGCTTTAAAGAATTCTCCAGAATTTCCTATTGCTTTTCGTACAAATTGGGTTGCATATTTGGAGAGGGTTTTTCATCCTGAATCCAACCCAATTTGAATCACTAAATTTGGAGCTCCCTAGCAAAAGTTATGCTGTTCCAAAGTTTGAACTGAATTTGGACTTCAAATTAATCACAGAATTGTTTAAACTCTGACTCCGGGCCCCTCGTACACGTGTCAACCGCGGGAACTATGCCACACGGGGTCACAGAATTTTTCCCGCGTCGTCACAGCTTGATCCAGGGCCACAGTGGATCCGCACCTTTATCTTCAGCCTCTGACGAGTGGGGCCGGAGGGGTCTTCTTCTTCCTCCCGCTCCCGCACCTCCCCCTCGCCGGCGCTCCACTGGAGCTCGCCGGACCCGGCTTCCCGGCCGCCTCTCGGCCGGAGACTCGCTGCCTGGGGGTTTTCAGGGTCGGGGAACATGTCTACGGGGTTGGCTCAGGCTACCAGTGGCCGGAAGTAGGCCGGCGACGTGCGGCGGCCTCGGGGGAAGTCCGGCGCCGTCGACCGGTGATCCTAGCCCGCCAAACTATCGAGGAGTTGGCTCTATAGCATCCTTGGATGCTAGGGAAGCTCGGTATAGCCTTGGAATTGCTCGGCAACAGCAGCAAAGGGTTCTCCACCGTTCACCTGAGACACCTTCCATCTTTGAGCTCGGAAAACTCTGAATTTTGGGCGGTCTACATGCGTTTCTAAGCTAAGGTTGTGAAGAACAATTGTTCGCCGACTAGTTGCGGTCCTGTGTGCAAAATTTGAAGAACTAAGAATGGACCTTGAGGTCGAATTTGAGAGTTCTTTACCGGAAGGTCGGTTAACGGCCGCCGGTGATCTTTTCTCGAGTTCGTGCTCTGTCGTCCATGCCATGGCCTGTGCTTCAGAGTTGAGCATCACCGAGGACCAGCGCATCCGAAAATGTTCTTGCTTGGCCACGAGAAACCCCCTGTGGAGCTGTCCACGGAAGACCTCGCCGTTGGTTTCTCTCGGCCACCTCTAGGTATCGGTTTGCTCGGTAGAGGGAGGGCTTAGCGCGCTCGGGGGTGCGTCCATGAGGTGGTAGACGATCCCAGGGTGCTGTTTCTCTCTTCACTGGGCACTGTTCGAGTGAGTGCAGCCATCTCTCGAGGAAAACCGAGATGGCGGCGCCGGAGGGCTCGGTTCTGTGTGAGAGGTAAACGGCGTCGGTGTCCGGTTTGTGAGCAACAAGAGCCACATCGGGAGCTGTTGATCACGTTGCGCAGGCCACGGAGACGCTCCAGCTGCTGAGGGGGTGTCTCGATCGCATCTCGGTTTTGCCCGGAGCTCACTCGGCTCGGTTGCTTCGAGCGAGTTACAAGCGAGGGAACCAGCGCCCGGTTGGCTCGGATGTGGTCGAGTGGATTGCACCGAGCGAGAGGAAAAACAGCGAGACCGATCGACAGCGCGAGGAAAACCGGGGCGGTGGCCGCCGCATCGCGTCTCGGTGGCACTCGGAGACGAGCCCCGGCCGCTCGAGTGAAAACAGAGAGATTGCTTTGAGGGTAAGTCTCAATGTTACTATGACAGGTGGGGTCCACCCCCTTCTTATCCCAAAACTCTCACCAATATCTCCAAATCCTGGCACATTGCAAATTCAGTTATGTAGAGCTCAAATTCAAAGGCCAATTGGAAATTTGGAAGTGTTTACCTCAGTTTCAAATTTGAATTCAAATTTCAATGGAAATTTACAAGTCTCTTTGATACACATATCAAAGTACCTCCAAATTTTCCTAAAATTTGTCTCCTTCATAATTTGGACCTGAGGAATCCAAATATGCCATCTGATCCTTAAGTTGGCTATTGCAAATACACTTTTTCAAACAACAGTTTGAATTTCATTTTTGAAAAGGGCCTTCTTTGTCTTGAAGTAACCCATTTAATTCAAACTGAAATTTAAGTCCTCTTTGGTGATGACCCATCTGAATTTGGGTGAAACACTTTGGTTTGCTCCTAGCCCATGCTTGATCAATCTTGGCCCCAATCTGAACCTCACAAGTTCAGTTTTGACCATGCCCCTCAAATGTGAATTTGAAGGTGATCTTAAACAATTCTTTGAACAAATGGTATATGAGCTTAACATCCCTCCCATTTTGGAACTTAAGCTCTTCAATACCTGAGTACTGCAATGATCATCTCAGATATATGCTTTTGGACCATCTGAAAATGAATGCTTTGCAAGGGTTCAAAAATGGGGTTTAAACTTCCCTCCCCTCTACTCATAGATAATGTGCCTATGAGTTAGGTTTTGGGACTGAAATTCTTTCCTAGGTTAACATGTGTGCAGTATGAGCTAAAGAACATTTTAGCTCTCCCCACATGTCCATGTTTGAGTTTATCATTTCATGTGATATAACTCAAGTCATTCCCTTGCCTAACATGTTTGAATTGAACATGAACTCAACATGATCATAGTCCATTCCCTTTTGGCTCACCCTCAAATCAGAAAGTTGCCACCACATTCTCCTCAATTCAAATGTATGAGGCTCCATGTGTATACAAAAGTTTGACAGTAATTTGAGCTGAGCCTTTGAGACTAAAGACCTTATTTTTGTTCTTCCTCATGTACATGTATGATTACACATGAGTTTAACTCCACCTTGGTCCAACACATTCAAAGGCATGCTTGAACCCATGTGGTTGCACCTCATGTATACCATCCCATGTAAGAAAGTTTTTGTAAGTTCCATTTTTCATGAACAGAAACACAATGACGTTCAATCATCCGTTCTTTTGCATTCACGTTTTTGGGACTTTTACATTCCTCCCCCCTTAAAAAGAATCTCGTCCCGAGATTCCAATAGGAGAACGAGACGGGAGAGGTAATGCCAAGTGGTAGGACGATAAAAACTTCGGATAGTTCATGCGGAGGTAATCTTTGCTCTCCACGTTGTTCCTGCCATGGTATGATTACCCCACAGCACCTGGTAAAATCTTAATATCCGATTCCAGGTATTCCGGATTCTTCTCATCGATAGTCTGAACCGGTCGCTCGGTGTAGGTACGATCTGGCTTCAACTAGTCAAGTTCTTCGGTGTGGACGGCAATGGTAGCTTTAATCCACTTCCATAGCTGTGACATATGAAATATGTCATGAACACCAGCAAGGCTTGCCGGTAGTTCCAGCCGGTAAGCTACGGTTCTACACATCTCCGTGATTAGCAAGTGGGTCTAAGGCTCGGGGAGCAAAATCCCCCCTTTACATCGGACCGGTGAATTCCTTTCAGTGGAGACACGCAAAGACAACGTGTTCTCCACCGTCGAAATGCAACGGTCTATGCCTTTGACCATCTTAACTTTTCTGTCAGGATTGCACAGCCTTTGTGAAATCAGTGTTGTTTCCGGCGTCAGTCTGATCCTGAACTTGACGTCTCGTTATCCGGCATTTCCCGGTAACTCATCGGAAAACATTGGATATTCACGTCCCACCGGACTATCCTCGAATTTAATCACTTCCATAGGATAGGCCCAGCCAGTCCTCTTTTCTGTACAGAATGGATTCTTCTGTCCTTACCCAGATTTTGATCAGTTTAGCAGCAATTTCATAACTCAAGTCGAATACCAAACTTAAATTTAACTTCAGTATCTTACCAATGAGTACTCAAATGCTTCCAGATCATCTCTGGATCAAAAGTTATGATTTCTCAAAGTTGACAGAATTCCTGGATAAAATTTGCCAGCATCTCCTTTGTATGTGGCTACTTTTATCATAGTTGTATATGAAATACAATAAGAATATGAGCAAACTCTGAATTACAACAATGTTGGAAATTTCATAACCTTTCCAACGGTGTATCATAGGCTCCTTAAGGATTTTTCTACAGGATGTTATGGCTTAAAAACAGAAAGGTCCAGAGAGATTTTTGCTACTGTCCTGGTTTTGAACAGTTTGCCTTCAACTGGACTTTTCACCAACTTAAAATATGATTTGGCTCTCGAGGTCTACAAAGAAGTTGTAGAGCACTTGAAAATATTTCCAGAACTGTATCATACACCTTAATTGGTTAAAGCTACTCAGAGTTATGCTCCATTAAAATCCAGCAAGAATTCCTGCCAGAAACAGAGCACTTTGTTTTTGAAAATTTTGACACCTAGTTATACTCTCATTTGAATCTTAGCTCAAAATAAGAGTTCATTAACTAATACTTGTTTCAAACTTCTATTTTTAGTTGAAAGTTAGTCATGAATCATTTCTTCATAGGGAAGAGAATTATATGTTTAGTACGGTGTCGATGCACCGTAAGAAGCATGACGGTACTACATTACCTCACCAAGAGAAAATCCTAACTGGATTATACCGGCATATTCGTGTTATCAGTGGCACTAAGACGGTCTCTCGCACACGTGTACTACACGGGATACGTACGTGGTTAGTACCTGCAGAAAAACACTCAATAGTGGTGCACTCAAAGGCTGTTTCATTTCAGGCAGTACCATAACTGAAAGTAACTACAAACGCCCGTATCATTGCCATACGGCCGTCCTTGAGTTAAGTCACGTCTCAAGGTACGTGATTGTGTTTCAACACCACACGACGGGGAACCCGAGTATGTCATGAACATGTCGTCACGGTTGGGGATGTTATCAACCCAACGGATACCACCTACTGCCCTGCAGGGCACGCCGATGGCAAGCGCTGCGTATGTCCTCCTGGGCTATTTCCAGACGAACACACTCTCGCGTTACTGACCACGCGATGGGGTCTCCACTTACTTGCCTAATGCACGCTAGGGATCAGCGTTTCATATGAACTCAGGAACATGAAGAGTCCAAGAGTTTCATATTGACGTCTCACACCAAGCTGTGAGACCTATCCCTGAACCACTTTCCTCGTCAGGGGAGCAAACCGAAATTGAACCGCTTTTGGTGGCGTTCCTTACCATGTTTACCTGAGTGTAGGTGCGTCGTTACATAATGAAAATTCAGAATTAAAACACATATGTTAGTCTTGCCACTTTAAGTAACTACACTACTATAGTCCTTATGTGGGCCTAATATCGTTTCCTCACCGTATCCTAAGTTTTTGTCGTAATACCATCCTTATTCCGCGCGCTATTACCAATGCGGCTCTGATACCACGCTGAGAGGGCCCGACCTCGATCACGAGGGCGTGCCGCCTCGCCCGGGGATCGCATTGGATGGTGCCGTGTTATGCAGCACCTAACAGCACACATATAAGGAACAATGTATTACATAAATCAAAAGCGGAAGCTTACCGTTGTTCTTCAAAAATAATTTACATAAAATAGCTACAGCAGAATTCTATAAATAGCTCACGTTGAATATCTAAAAAGCACTCGAGAAGAGTTCCAGCCCGCGGACTCCTCTTGCTAGCAACACGAAGACATGGCAGCGGCTAGCTCTCCAAGTGTGACATGACTCGGAAGTTCCCGAGTCTCACCGGACAACCTTCTTTATAGCGTCGAGGTTTACCTGCAAAACCACTTATATAGCAAGAGTGAGCACAAAGGCTCAGCAAGACTCAACCGTCTCTCCTAAGACATGAAATTCTACATGAAAGTAACCTAAGACTTAAGCCTGTCATTTGTGAAAAGACTCGCCTACGCGTTCATCCTTAACATTCCGTTTTTAGCCATAATAGTGGTGACCTTGTGCCCAGCAACATTGGAACTCGACAATCAAACAAGAAACACTTCATTCCAATGTTACTTGTCCCAAGGTGGAAAATTAACTTTAGTTTGCTCTATCTCTACTTCAAACATGGTTTTCATGCAATTTACAATTATCATAACAGCATTTAAAGCTTTGCAAACCATTTCCACACAACTTGATTACTACGTCACAGCGCAGTGAGCAAGCGGTACTCATAACCGCGAGGGACGGTGATTCGAATCAAACACTACCTGGATAACTCGACACATACGTCCGCCTCTGAAGACCCAACTCTGGCGTCCTTCATTACGTCGTATGTGGCAACCTTTCTTAGGACACTAGACTGTAGAACCGGTCGCGCCGTCTCGGGCTCATAGGACTAACGAGACGATGTGGTATGCCTGTACAACCCAGTGAACCTGGTACATTGGTTTCCTGGTTCCCATATATCAGTAAGCATCCGGTACACAACTCAAAACTTGCTCAGCGGGGCTGCACACGCTTCTGTCCTTAACCGACACAGGCAGAGCTACTCGACCAAGACCTCGTCTTTTCGCTGCCTAACCCCGCTGCCCGGTCTCATCTTTAGAAATGTAAACTTTAGTTTGCCTCTCCCATCCAACCACACTTATGTGATCCTGAACTATAGCTCGCGAGTAGATTCCAACTACTCCTCTTCTACCGGATGCCCTAGTCTATTTAGCATGGCCTTATTCTACAGCGATGACACAATGCTACCCTTGACCTCAGGGTTCATGTTTGGTTATGCAAGTGGAGTATAAAACATCCTTGACCTAATGCACATACAAACTTTGACCCATAGTAGTGAACAAATGAAAAACTTTAGAAAACAACTTAAATGCAAACCGGGGCTTGCCTTGGTTTTGCAGGTGACTAAATTCAGATAAGTTTGAAGTTAGTTGCTGATGCTGACTTGAAGCTTAATCCCTGCCTTCTTGCTCCTTGATCAAATCTTCACTTATCCACGTTTAATCACTACACGTTATGAACATGCACACATGTTTAATTGCAAAACTTTTTGCTAACCAATGCTAAAGCCAAGCTTAAAACTGGAACTCTGTTCAAGAATTTAAAATGACACTGGGGGTGGTGGTTTGGGTGTGTGTCTAAGCACTATCATCAAGTGAGAAGTGAGGTTTCATCACTCGGGTGGTGATCACCTAATTGGTTGAACAGAACACTACTGATCCAGGGCTCCAATGGAGCTGGAAATTTTCTTGTGAGTTCCTTGTCACAAGAAAGTCCTCTGGACCAAAATTCAGAATATTTCATTGAGTAGATTACTCAGAACAATTCCCTAAGCATTTAGACATAAAGGAATTAATTCTGAATAAATTTGCACTTTCATGCAAATTCAAGTGAACTACATTTCCCTAAATGGCTCAGAGAGTATGCCTGAATTTTCCTAGTATTTTTGGAGCTAAGGAATGGCTAGAACTGAATTTCCAAGTCTTGGAAATTATCTGAAAATGTTGCTGTATTCATTTAAATACAGAAACTTAAAATCAGAATTACCCTAACTAAATCAACCCCAAATGAGCTGAAACATTTACAGGAGTCTCCTAATATCCTAAAGAATATTCTGGCAAAATTTGGGGATTTTTGGATGAACCAAACTCCCTCAAAAATTCTTTTTCTAAAAAGTTTTAAAGAATGCTCCAGAATTTCCTATTGCTTTTCGTAGAAATTGGGTTGCATATTTGGAGATGGTTTTTCATCCTGAATCCAACCCAATTTGAATCACTAAATTTGGAGCTCCCTAGCAAAAGTTATGCAGTTCCAAAGTTTGAACTGAATTTGGACTTCAAATTAATCACAGAATTGTTTAAACTCTGACTGCGGGCCCCTCGTACACGTGTCAACCGCGGGAACTATGCCACACGGGGTCACAGACTTTTTCCCGCGTCGTCACAGCTTGATCCAGGGCCACAGAGGATCCGCACCTTTATCTTCAGCCGCTGACGAGTGGGGCTGGAGGGGTCTTCTTCTTCCTCCCGCTCCTGCGCCTCCCCCTCGCCGGCGCTCCACTGGAGCTCGCCGGACCCGGCTTCCCGGCCGCCTCTCGGCCGGAGACTCACCGCCTGGGGGTTTTCAGTGTCGGGGAACATGTCTACGGGGCTGGCTCGGGCTGCCAGTGGCTGGAAGTAGGCCGGCGACGTGCGGCGGCCTCGGGGGAAGTCCGGCGCCGTCGACCGGTGATCCTAGCCCGCCAAACGATCGAGGAGTTGGCTCTATTGCATCCTTGGATGCTAGGGAAGCTCGGTATAGCCTTGGAATTGCTCGGCAACTGCGGCAAAGGGTTCTCCACTGTGCACTCGAGACACCTTCCATCTTTGAGCTCGGAAAACTCCGAATTTTGGGCGGTCTACATGCGTTTCTAAGCTAAGGTTGTGAAGAACAATTGTTCGCCGACTAGTTGCGGTCCTGTGTGCAAGATTTGATGAACTAAGAATGGACCCTGAGGTTGAATTTGAGAGTTCTTTACCGGAAGGTCGGTTTACGGCCGCCGGTGATCTTTTCTCGAATTCGTGCTTTGTCGTCCATGCCATGGCCTGTGCTTCGGAGGTGAGCATCACCGAGGACCAGCGCATCCGAAAATGTTCTTTCTTGGCCACGAGAAACTCCCTGTGGAGCTGTCCACGGAAGACCTCGCCGTTGGTTTCTCTCGGACACCTCTAGGTATCGGTTTGCTCGGCAGAGGGAGGGCTTAGCGCGCTCGGGGGTGCTTCCATGAGGTGGTAGACGATCCCAGGGTGCTGTTTCTCTCTTCACTGGGCGCTGTTCGAGTGAGTGCAGCCATCTCTCGAGGAAAGCCGAGATGGCGGCGCCGGGGGGGGCTCGGTTCTGTGTGAGAGGTAAACGGCGTCGGTGTCCGGTTTGTTAGCAACAAGAGCCACGTCGGGAGCTGTTGATCACGTTGTGCAGGCCACGGAGACGCTCCAGCTGCTGAGGGGGTGTCTCGATCGCACCTCGGTGTCGCCCGGAGCTCACTCGGCTCGGTTGCTTCGAGCTTGTTACAAGCGAGGGAATCAGCGCCCGGTTGGCTCGGATGTGGTCGAGTGGATTGCTCCGAGCGAGAGGAAAAACAGCGAGACCGATCGCCAGCGCGAGGAAAACCGGGGCGGTGGCCGCTGCATCGCGTCTCGGTGGCGCTCGGAGAGGAGCCCCGGCCGCTCGAGTGAAAACAGAGAGATTGCTTTGAGCGTAAGTCTCAATGTTACTATGATAGGTGGGGTCCACCCCCTTCTTATCCCAAAACTCTCACCAATATCTCCAAATCCTGGCACATTGCAAATTCAGTTATGTAGAGCTCAAATTCAATGGCCAATTGGAAATTTGGAAGTGTTTACCTCAGTTTCAAATTCGAATTCAAATTTCAATGGAAATTTACAAGTCTCTTTGATACACATATCAAAGTACCTCCAAATTTTCCTAAAATTTGTCTCCTTCATAATTTGGACCTGAGGAATCCAAATATGCCATCTGATCCTTAAGTTGGCTATTGCAAATACACTTTTTCAAACAACAGTTTGAATTTCCTTTTTGAAAAGGGCCTTCTTTGTCTTGAAGTAACCCATTTAATTCAAACTGAAATTTAAGTCCTCTTTGGTGATGACCCATATGAATTTGGGTGAAATACTTTGGTTTGCTCCTAGCCCATGATTGATCAATCTTGGTCCCAATCTGAACCTCACAAGTTCAGTTTTGACCATGCCCCTCCAATGTGAATTTGAAGGTGATCTTAAACAATGCTTTGAACAAATGGTATATGAGCTTAACATCCCTCCCATTTTGGAACTTAAGCTCTTCAATACCTGAGTACTGCAATGATCATCTCATATATATGCTTTTGGACCATCTGAACATGAATGCTTTGCAACGGTTCAAAAATGGGGTTTAAACTTCCCTCCCCTCTACTCATAGAGAATGTGCCAATGAGTTAGGTTTTGGGAGTGAAATTCTTCCCTAGGTTAACATGTGTGCAGTATGAGCTAAAGAACATTTTAGCTCTCCCCACATGTCCATGTTTGAGTTTATCATTTCATGTGACATAACTCAAGTCATTCCCTTGCCTAACATGTTTGAATTCAACATGAACTCAACATGATCATAGTCCATTTCCATTTTGGCTCACCCTCAAATCAGAAAGTTGCCACCACATTCTCCTCAATTCAAATGTATGAGGCTCCATGTGTATACAAAAGTTTGGCAGTAATTTGAGCTGAGCCTTTGAGACTAAAGACCTTATTTTTGTTCTTCCTCATGTACATGTATGTTTACACATGAGTTTAACTCCACCTTGGTTCAACACATTCAAAGGCATGCTTGAACCCATGTGGTTGCACCTCATGTATACCATCCCATGTAAGAAAGTTTTTGTAAGTCCCATTTTTCATGAACAGAAACACAATGACGTTCAATCATCCGTTCTTTTGCATTCACGTTTTTGGGACTTTTACAAAGCCGTGGTTGGGGAATTTGCCAAAATTCGTGATCAACAGATATTCCTTGCTCATGCTGATCATGGGATGGGCTAGAGACCCCCTTGTGAGTCACTGACATCAAAAATCCGGGAGAATCATAGAGCCCCGACGGTGTTCTTCGAGTTTTAGCGTCGGCCACCAGTTTTTGAGCTAGGGCACACGGTGACCTAGTAGTTGGGGGCGTTTCCGAGCTCTGTTTCTTACATGACGACCTCGGCCATGAGTCAATGGTGCTCTGGAGCAAGAAATCCGCGAATTTGGGTCAGTAGGGAAGCCGCCCGACGTCGCCGGACAAGGGCCGAGGCCGCTGCCCGTCGCCCGACCCCTTGTGGTCCTCTACAGCCCACGCAGACCCCGGGAATGGCTTTCCCGCCCTCAAGAACCCCCAGGCGGCGGACTTCAGGCCGGGAGGCGACCGGGAAACGAGGGAACCGAGAGGGGGGATTTCTGCCGGCGAGAGGGCGCGGGCGCAGGAAGGAGAGGAACGGTAGGTTGAAGAAGGTGGTGGTCCCACCTGTCAGCCACCGAGGGGTTAAACGGGATCCCCTGTGGCTGCTGATCATTTGTGGCTATGGGCGAATAACTGTGTAAACCCGTGTGTCCTCGAATTCTATTGGCTGCCCTTTTAAACAGTGGGTCCAGTTAGATTTGCTGTAGGAAATTAATTCCAGATTTCAAACAAAGTTTGGAAATTCATAACATGTGCTAGGGAGCTCCAAAATTAGTGATTCAATTTGGGTTGGATTCAGGATGAAAAGATCTATCCAAATATGAAACCCAATTTGCATGAAAACCAATAGAAAATTCTGGAAAATTCTTTAAAGCTTTTCAGCAAAAGAATTCTAGAGGGAGTTTGATTCATCCAAAATTCCCCAAATTTTGCCAGAATATTCTTTAGGATAATAGGAGACTCCTGTAAAAGTCTCAGCTTATTTGGAGTTGATTTAGTTAGGTAAATTCTGATTTAAAATTTCTGTATTCAAATGAATACAGGAACATTTTCAGAGGATTTCCAAAACTTGGAAATTCAGTTCTGGGCACTCCTTAGCTCCAAAAATCCTAGGAAAATTCAGGCATACTCTATGAACTATGCTTGAAATTGTAGTTCACTTGAATTTGCATGAAAGTACAAATTTATTCAGAATTAATTCCTTTTTGCTTAAATTCTTAGGGAATTATTCTGGGTGATCTACTTAGTGAAACATTCTGAATTTCGGTCCAGAGGACCTTCTTGTGACAAGGAACTCACAAGAAAAATTTCCAGCTCCATTGGAGACCTGGATCAGTAGTGTTCTGTTAAACCAATTAGGTGATCACCACCCAAGTGATGAACCTCACTTCTCACTTGATGATAGTGCTTAGACACACACCCAAACCACCACCCCCAGTGTCATTTTAAATTCTTAAATAGAGTTCCAGTTTTAAAACTTGTCTTTAGCACTTGTTAGCAAGAGTTTTACAATTAAACATGTATGCATATTCATAACGTGTAGTGATTAAACGTGAGAAGTGAAGAAGGAGAAGGTGAACTTGGATCAAGGAACAAGAAGGGCAGGAGTGAACTTCAAGACATCAGAAACTGACTCCCTCTCAGCTGACTTTAGTCACCTGCAAAACAAAGGCAAGCCCTGGTTTGCATTTAAGTTGTTTTATCAAGTTTTTCCTTTATTCATCACTATGGGTCAAAGTTTGTATGTGCATTAGGTCAAGGATGTTTTATACCCCACTTGCATAACCAAAAATGAACCCTGAGGTCGAGGGTAGAATTGTGTCATCGCTGTAGAATAAGGCCATGCTAAATAGACTAGGGCAACCAGTAGAAGACGAGTAGTTGGGATCTACTCGCGAGCTATAGTCCAGAATATCATAAGTGTGGTTGGGAAAGGAAGCAAACTAAAGTTTACATTTCTAAAGATGAGACCGGGCAGAGGGGTTAGGCCGCGACAAGACGAGGTCTGGGTCGAGTAGCTCTGCCTGTGTCGGTTAAGGACCGAAGCGTGTGCGGCCCCGCTGAGCAAGTATTGAGTTGTGTATGCTTACTGATATATGGGAACCAGGAAACCGATGTACCAGGTTCACTAGATTGTAGAGGCATTCCACATCATCTCGTTAGACCTATGAGCCCGAGACGGCGCGACAGGTTCTATAGTTTAGTGGCCTGAGAAAGGTTGCCACATACGATGTAATGAAGGACGCCAGAGTTGGGTCTTCAAAGGCGGGCGTATGTGTCGAGTTATCCGGGCAGTGTTTGATTCGAATCACCGTCCCTCGCGGTTATGATACCGCTTGCTCACTGTGTTGTGGCGTAGTAAGTAAGTTGTGTGGGAACAGTTTGCAAAAGTATAATTGCTGCTATGATTATGTTAAACTGCATGAGAACCTTGTTTGAAGTAGAGATAGAGCAAACTAAATTTATTTTTTCACCTTGGGACAAGTAACGTTGGAATGAAGCGTTTCTTGTTTGATTGTGGAGTTCCAATGTTGCTGGGTGCAAGGTCACTACTATTATGGCTAAAATCTGAAAGTTAAGGGTGAATCTCGTAGGCGAGTCTTTTCGCAAATGACAGGCTTAAGTATTAGGTTACTTTCATGTAGATTTTCATGTCTTAGGAGAGACGGTTAAGTCTTGCTGAGCCTCTGTGCTCACTCTTGCTATATAAGTGGTTTTGCAGGTAAACCTCGACGCTATAAAGAAGGTTGTCCGGTGAGACTCGGGAACTTCCGAGTCATGTCACACTTGGAGAACCTAGCCGCTGCCATGTCTTCGTGTTGCTAGCGAGAGGAGTCCGCGGGCTGGACCTCTTCTCGGTGCTTCTTAGATATTCGACGTGAGATGTTACTGACTTCCTCTGTAGCTACTTTATGTAAAGTATTTACAAAGAACGGTTGTACGCTTCCGCTTTTATTTATGTAATACAGGGTTCCTTATATGTGTGCTGTTCGGTGCCGCATAACACGGCACCACCCAATGCGATCCCAGGGCAAGGAGGCACGGCCCCGTGATCAAGGTCGGGCCCTCTCAAAAGCCGTCTTCGGGATATCCTCCACCCGGATTTTTATCTGGTGATATCCAGAGCGAAGGTCCATCTTTGAGAACACACTTGCACCCACAAGTTGATCAAATAATATGTCGATGCGGGGCAGTGGGTACTTATTTTTGATGGTGACGGCGTTGAGCGGCCGGTAGTCCACACACAGCCTCAAGGTCTCATCCTTCTTCTTCACAAATAGCGTCGAGCATCCCCAAGGCGAGGAACTCGACCTAATGAAACCTTTGCTCAACAGATCATTGAGCTGTTCTTTTAATTCAGCCAGCTCATTCGGGGCCATCTTGTATGGTCTCCGTGATATGGGCGTAGTCCCGGGTGCAAGTTCAATCTTGAACTCGATATTCCGCTCAGGTGGCATGCCCGGAAGATCATCCGGGAACACGTAGGGGTACTCCCGAACTATGGGAATGTCCTCCAACTTGAGAGCTTCAGTATTATTAATTGTTGAAATTTCCTGGACTGGCGTGTCTAACACCATGAAATGTGGACGGTGAAATGGAGAGTTTAAATGAACCGTCCGTGTCTGAGTCTCCAGGACAACGCCATGGTATTGTAGCCATGACATCCCTAAGATTGCATCAATCTTTTGCCCCATAAGGATTATCAAGGTGGTGGGATATAGTTTCCCACCTAAGCACAGCGGTGCCTTTGGGATCATCATATTTGCTGAGATCTTCCCTCCTGGTGAGCAGATCATATAAGTGCAGTCGGTTGGGAACACTTGCATTTGATGCTTAGCCACATAGGATGCACTTATAAAGCTGTGGGTTGCACCAGAATCAAACAGTATGATGATGGCTCGATTGTTGAGAGTAAACGTACCCGCCAGCACGTTGTATCCCTCTGAGGCGTCCTCATTGTCGAGGTGGCGAACGCCCCCAGTCCGCTGACCCACCTTATTGACCGGAGGTCGGCCTCGAGCACCGCCCTGGAACTGGGCTTGCCCGCTGCTTTGATACCCCTAGGGACAGTCCTTCGCGAAGTGGCCCTCCTGGCCACACGTGAAGCAAGCGGAATGGGGCGGTCCCCCGCTGATCGGTGGACGGAAACCCGGGGCGTGTTGTGGCGGTGGAAATGCCCGGGGTGCCGTCTGCTGCTGCTGCTGCTGTCTCGGTGGTGGCATCGGCGGTCGGAACGGAGGTGACTGAAAGGATCATCCCCCGAACCGTTGAGGTCGCGCCGGTGGGTGCCACTGCTGCCCGGATGGTGTCCGATGCACCATGCGGTACTTCTGGGGAGTGCCACTCCCACCGCTGGGTGGAGCGCTGCGCTTCCGCTGCTCAGCTGCCAACTCCCGCTGAGCATCCTCTTGCATAATCGCGGCATTGACGAGGTCGTTGAAGGTGCCGCAATTCCATTGCACGAGATGCATCTTCATTTCGTGGTGTAACCCCCGATAGAAGTGCTCTCGCTTTTTCTCCTCGGTGGAGATGTAGTCTGACGCATATTACGCCAGATGGTTGAAGGCACGGTAGTAGTCATGGGCACTCCTCCCGCCCTGCTTCAGCTCCAAGAACTCTTGGAACTTCCTCTTCATTATTCCGGGAGGGATATGATAGGCGCGGAACGCCTCCCGAAACCCTTCCCACTCCACGGCATGGCCAGCCGGACGTGAGGCGACATAAATCGCCCACCACGCACCAGCAGCACCGTGAAGCTGCTGTGCTGCGAACAAAGTCTTTTGCCGCTCCGTGCATTGGAGCAGCCCGAACTTGGACTCGATTGTCCGCAGCCAGTTGTCGGGCTCCGGTGGTTCTTCAGCTTCTGTGAACACTGGAGGGTGCGTACTCATGAAGTCCGAGTACGACACCTTACGGGGCTCACGGGGCCCCCTCTCTTGACGTCCCCCCGCCTGGGACGTATTCTGCACGATTGTGCGGAGCAGGTCGGTCTGCTCCTCACGACCTCCCACCAGTGCCGCTATCACATCCGCTAGAGTAAGCGGAGGCGGTGGTCGTGGCTGCTGCTGCGGGGTGCTGTCGTAGGCCGGTGGCTGGGAGTCATCGCCTCCCTGCTGGCTAGAGCCACCAACCTCGTGCGTGGTCCTAGTGCAAACCATCTGCAACCATACGACAATTAACATCAGTCCCAAAACATATTGCATGCAGTCCAATAAAATAGGCGTAAAAACATAATGACAATAAAACATGCGATACATCTTGTATGTAGATAATGTAATAACTTTGCACAAGCTACACCATTACCAGACCAAATACAAGCTAGTTTAATCCAACTTGATGAACCTCCTCTTTGGAAGCTCACCACAACTAGGTTTGGTCACTACGAGACGTTACTATCGCGTTGTCATCACGTAAACCACCCTTATATCTTCAATACGACACAAACATGGTCTCTAGTAAAAGAAACTTGAGTGAGACCTATATTCAAATGTTTCACTAGTTTAAGATAACCTCTCATGAGTATGTTCTACTCCGTTGGAAGTATTCAAACCCCCTCTAGGGTACAACAATCTCTCAAATGAGTTCAACTGTCATTCCGCTGTCCGAATGACCAGTTTCTACATATCCAAGATTTTGATCTGGTTCTGGGCCTTTTCATGACTCAAGCTGAATACCAAAGTTAAAGTTAACTTCAGTATCTTTCGAACGAGTATTTAATTGCCCTCAGATCAGCTCTGGTTAAAAAGTTAAGGTGATTCAAAGTCAACCGGATTTCTGGAAGAATTTTAACAGCACCTCCCTTGGGAAGTTGCTGTTTTCAACTCTGGTTTCCACTGAAATCTGTGCTGAAATTTAAGGAACTTTGAATTGCAAAGATGTAACACATCTTCTACCCTTTATAAAGATGTATCATATGACAATTTTGGATTTTTCAACTGGAAGTTATGGTTGAAAAACATAACAGTCCAGAGAGTGTTTAACGCTGTCCTGGTTCTGGACAGTTCACATTCCTCTGGGATTTAAGCCATCTTAAGTTGAGTTTCAGCTCTGGAAGTCTACAGCAAAATTGTAGAGTACTTGAATACCTTTCCAAAACTATATACCACCCCTCCCTGGGCTAAAATACCTGTGAGTTGTGCTCTGTTGAAGTTCAGCAAACTTGCTGCCCAAAACAGAGCACTCTGTTCTTCAATCTTTTGGACTCATCACTATCCAATTTTTCTACCCAACCAGGGTCCTAGATGTTGAACCTAGTGATTTTAATTCCTTGTTATCATTATTTTTCATGCATATGCCTATGATATCTCGGTACTACATTCCTCACAAAAGAAAATCCTAACCGGATTATACCGGCATATACGTCTCAAGTGTGGCACTCAACGGTCTCTCACACACGTTTCCTACACGGATACATACGTGGTTAATACCTGCAGAAAACCACTCAATATTGATGCACTCAATGGTTGTTCATTTCAGGCAGGACCATATTGGAAATTAAATACAAACGCCCGTATCATTGCTATACGGCCGTCCTTGAGTTAGGTCACGTCTCAAGGTACGTGATCGTGTTTCAACACCACACGACGGGGAACCCGAGTATGTCATGAACAGGTCGTCACGGTTGGGAATGTTGTCAACCCAACAGATACCACCTACTGCCCTGCAGGGCACGCCGATGGCAAGCACTGCGTATGTCCCCCTGGGCTACTTCCAGACGAACACACTCTCGCGTTACTGACCACGCGATGGGGTCTCCACTTACTTACCTAATGCACGGTAGGGATCAGCGTTTCATATGAACTCAGGAACATGAAGAGTCCAAGAGTTTCATATTGACGTCTCACACCAAGCTATGAGACAAATCCCTGAACCACATTCCTCGTCAGGGGAGCTAACCAAAATTGAACCACTTTCGGTGGCGTTCCTTACAATTCTTACCAGAGCATCGGTGCGTCGTTACATAATTAAAATTCAGAATTATAACACATAGGTTAGTCTTTGCCACTTTAAGTAACTATGCTAATATAGTCCTTACTTGGGCAACTACCGAATCCTCACCGTAATCCTAAGTTTTCCCCTAATACAGTCCTTAAGTACTGTGCTATCCCCAATGCAGCTCTGATACCAGGCTGTGGTGGACCGGGATCCACTCATCCAGGATCGCAGAGGGTGCCGCGCGATGCGACACCCGACAGCACACATCATAAGGACACAATATATTACATGGGAAAAACAACTGAACTGTACAAACAGGTACAAACTTCAGTTACAAACTATTGTTTCTATTACACAGCAGAAGTCTACACTATACAACTCACGCCTGCCTATCTAGCAAAAGTTGGCTGCCCAGCCCTAAGGCAGCCAACACTGGCTGCACTCCTCAGCTACGCGCGGCGTGTATGGCTCCCACTCAGCCGTGGTCCCCGACGGAGGGTAACCCTCACCGGTGGACTCGTACTCCGAGTCCGTGGGTGGCTCCTCACCTGAAAAACACTTAAGCAGCAACCATGAGCACGATGGCTCAACAAGACTTAACCGACTCACCTAAGCATGAAACTCTACATGAGGTGTACAATGAACATAGGATAGTCACAATGCATCAAATAGACACGCCTACAAGTTCATCCTTAGTTCCACTTTTAGCCACAGGTTAACAGTTCGAAAATCTGAAATTTAGTAAGCATAGTTGGTGGCACACATGTAGCAATACAATTATATCATAACAGCAGTATTGAATCATAACATTCCATAAATTATCTACGTTACGATGCAGTGAACAAACGGTACTCATCACCGCGAGGGACGGCGAATCGACTCGATATACACCTGCAGGGAAACCCAAAGAGCACCTCACGGACGCCCACCCGTGGAGCTACACAGCACACTCACTCGATGTCGTACGGGACAACCTTTCACCCAACAGCCCAAACATCGAACCAGTCGCACCGAAACAAGCAGGAGGTTCCACACACGGAGCATCTCTCGATGCCCGTTGGCAGATTTCCACCTTGCTGCCCCCAACCTACACCTATAAATCGGTGTGCTATGCCTCGACGTCCGGAGGTTTAGGTTACATCGGTTTATCGGGGCCCATATATCCGATATGCCTTCGGTACGTTCAATACTTGTTCAGCAGGACCGCACATGGATCGGTCCTCAATCGACACGGGCAGGGCTGTGCACACAAGACTTCCTCTTGCTGCGCCCTAGCCCCTGCCTAGTCTCATTTTCATTACTAATGTGATCTCACATCACTCAACCGAACCCGTGTGTCCCAAGCCTAACTCGCGAGTAGATTCCAACTACTCGACTTGTGCCGAAGTCCTATAAATCCTTAAGCATAGCCTGTCTACTCGAGGTCTTATACACTACCCCCACTCTTATAGAAAAATTCTGTTTATGCAAGTGGGGTTACATTCATCCTACACCTAATGCACATCCATACTTCATACTAAGTGTTTATAAAGCAAAACTTGAAAAATAGTTTAATGCAAACCGGGGCTTTCCTTGTTGCTGCTGGTCAGTAGTTAGTTCTTCTTGCAGAAGGAGGAAGTCCAGCACTTCCAGAATCTCCTCGCCTTCAGCGACTACACGTTAATGAAATACTACATGTCAATTCAAATGCAATGTGTAAACTTGAATACATAATTACTAATAAATCTAGCTAGACCTCCCCTTTGGTTCTGAAATTTTTATGGTGGCTTGGTAGGGTCCTAACCAGAGTCTTGACCAAGGTTCATTTGAAACAAAGTTTATTTGGGCTTTGTACAAATAAAAGCCTAATTGGTCAATAATTGAGCCTCTAAGTAATTCCAGGGGTTTTCATGGCTCCAACCATTACTTTCTGGAAACTAGAATTTAAGATGGTTCTAATGGAATTTGTTTCATGTCATTTGAAGAATTCTACTGAAAGTTATGCCCTAATTAAGATTTGAGAAAATCTGAAAAATGTTTCTGTACATTTTTCTCTTTTCTCAGGGCAGTCCACTTAATCACCCCATTAGGGGGACTAAATTAACTCGGATGAGTCTGAAAATTTTACTGTGACTCAAGGATTTTCCAATGACCCTCTCAGCCAAATTTCAGCATTTTTCATAAAGTAATTCTCCATATAAAATTCCCAACAGTTTAAATTTAGGGAATTAATTCTGGAAAACTATTAGGTTTCATGAGCTGAAATTGATATTGCTGGAAAGTAGTGAGAATTCTGAGTTCAGCAAAACTTGGTTCATTGAATTTGGAGTTTCCTAGAAAAAGTTCTATTCATTTGAAGTTTGAACTAAAACTGGAAATTACCAAAATGTTTAAATTCAGCGGCTGGGGCCCATTCCTCAAGCCAGCCCACTCAGAATGCGGCCACACCACAGCCCACGGGGTTTTACCCGCGCTGCCGCACCGAATCCCGGCCGCAAACAGATCCCCGCGCAGAGACCAGAGGCTGACCGGTGGACCCGGCCCCCTCGTCGTCTACCTCGCGCTATCCCGCAGCTCCCGCGGCGCCACTTCGCCGGAGCGCTCGCCGCCGGGCGTTTCACTGCCCGACCTTCGTCGAAACTTGCCGCCTGTGCCTAACTCGACTCGGAGAACACGCTGGTGCCCTCACCGGAGCTCGACAATGGCCGGAACTATGCCCACGGCGGTGACAGAGATTCTCTCTACTCCGGCGATGTCGCCCGGGCTACTCAGGGCCTTATTCTTCAAACGGTTTGCTCCTACAGCTCCGCTGTGGCATGCTGAGCACGAATATGAGCTTGGTTGGCCATGGAAATGGCCGGAACTCGGACCTCACCGTCGACCTAGGCCCGATATCGGCTGTTGCTCGAAAAACTCGGATATCAGCGCAAAGACTCGACGGTTTTCGATGGTCTTGGATCCTAGATGACCGTGGGGACGTGTAGAACATGTGTTTGGCTGGGTTTACGCAGTGAAGGACAGATCGCCGTGAATTTCAGATTCTCTGCTCACTCGTTTTTGTTGAACACCGAGGACTAGACGGGGAAATACTCTCCCTACAGAGCATGAAAAAGGGTAGGGTCTTCACCGTGAGTTCGAGCAGTCCCCGGCGTGTAACTTTTCTGTTGAGCTCCGGTCGCGAGGTCGCCTGGATCAACGGCGCGGCGAGGAGCCGAGGGGAGCGACTGGTGCCGTTTTTTTGTTTCGGGTGAGAGCGGGCAGAGCGGAGGAGATGAGGCCGGCTCACGTGGGCTGGGGTTTTTAACCGCGTCGTGCACGCGTGCGCTCAGTCGCCGAGCAGGAGGTGGAAGGGTGAGGCGGTCGGACGCCGGTGCTGGCCGCAGCTGGCGTGCGGTCTCGGCCGAGAGACGGAAAGATCAGTGGGGAGACTTCTCTGTTAAGACTGCTGACAGGTGGGACCTCCCCTCTAATTCTTTTTTTCCATTTTTCTCAATTCTGTTGTGCCAAATATCCTCAGCTACTCACAGTTGAATGTGAGACTTAGTCACCGTGTCTTAGTTTGAATTTGAGTTCTCAAATTTGAACTGTGTTTGGCTCAATTTGCTTCATGTTTAAACTGAAATTCAAATTCAGTTTTGAATTCTTGCAAATTTAGCTCTTGACCAAATGAACTCCAATGATGATGAAAATTTGTGGGCTAACTCAGGAAAATGTGCTGAGTTTGAATATGAAGCCAACTTTTGAATTTGAGGGATGAAAGTTGTTGTAATTAGAATTTACATTCAAATTGGCCTCTTTTTCAAATACCTCCAAAAGTGCCTCAAAAAGTGTTGGATTTACATGAAATTTGGCCTGAACCTTCCCAAGACTTTTTAAGTTCTAGGGGGTGAGCTCAACCTCCCATGTTCATGTGTAGAAATCCTACTTTGTGAAAGTGAAGGCTTTCCCCTCTAATCACTCTTTTGATGGATGTTACTTGCTCTTCACAATTTTTCCTAAGATATCCACAATAAAGACTGTGGTGTTGTGAGGTGATGAAAAGTTTTTGCATGTCCCTTTTCTTGGGCTTTTACACAAAGTACATGAGAGAAATGCGTTTCTTGTTTGATTGCGGCTCTCTCATGTGCCTTAGCGTGAGGTTCTCCACAACTTGCTGCTAAAACTTGAAAGTAAGATTCAAATAAATAGGCGTGTCCTTTTTGCAACTTACCTCCTATTTAATATTGCAATTCTAGCACATAGAGTTACATGTTTAGGTGAGACGGGTCAGTCTTGCTGAGCCTATGTGCTCACGCTTGCTATATGAGTGGTTTTGCAGGTTAACCTCGGTGCTTATGAGAAGGTTGTCCGGTGAGACTCGGATACCTCTGAGTCATTTAACACGTGGAGAACCCAGCCGCTGCCGTATGACTTCGTGTTGCTAGCGAGAAGAGTCCGCGGGCTGGACCTCTTCTCGAGTGCTTAGTAGTTATTCGACGTGAGATGATTATAGTCTTCCACTGTAGTTATTTGATGTAAATTATTTCTTTGTAAGCTTCCACTTTTGATTTATGTAATACATGGTTCCTTATATGTGTACTGTTGGGTGTCGCGTATCACGGCACCACCCAATGCGATTCCCGGGCGAGTGCCACGTCCCTGTGACTGAACGGGCGGCGTGGTCCCTCTCACCCAAGAATTACAATGAATTAACACAACCAAACACACTCAACAGATGAACAATTAACAAACAAGAGTGTGCGAGAGATCAAACCCAAGAGCTCAAGATGTGTAGAACAAGTCTCTCCTTTGATCAATTGTTAATCCCCAAAGAATTGATCCTTTTGGGGTTAGAATGTATGGAGAGATTTGAATTTTGGGCTCTTGGGAGGTGTGACGGTGCAGGGGGTCGAAGGGTTATGTTGGTATGGCCGTACACCTCTTTTTATAGTAGGGTTTCCAATGGTTACGTTAGGGTTTGCGATGTCTGGACTAGTCTGTGGTTGACTCCGGACTAGTCCGGTGTGCTGTGTGTAGAAAACCCTAAGTGTTTTGATATATCGGACTAGTCCATAGTAGTGTGGACTAGTCCGTTTTCTATCCAGAGACAAAATCGGACTTGTCCGGCTGATATCGGACTAGTCCGTTTTCTTGTCAGAAAGAAAATCGGACTAGTCCGGTTGATATCGGACTAGTCCGCACATGCTGAAATTGTGCAGTTAGTTTGATTTCTTCCACTTGAGCTCTTGGGGTGTGTTTCTCCAACACACTCTATACTAAGTATTTTAATATTTTTCAGCTCCTCCTTCTCCTTTCTTTTTGCGCTTTCTTCCTGATTTCTTTTAAGAACCTGTGCTCATCTCAACAATTTTGTTAGGGTCTCATTTGTTTGTCATAAATCAACCAAAACCCACAAGGGATGCCTAGATGCACTTTCAGAACCCGTCTCCATAACAGTTTCATACACCCGTCTGTTGTCAGTCACACGGGTGTTCTCAACCCAAACACACCTTGAGCTATGTGTTCACGTTACCAGCCACGTGACGGGGTCTCCATATACTTGCCCGCAGCACGCCGGGGACTGGCGTTGCTCATATACCCCAAATGACATGAAGAGTTGTAGAGGGTACATAAGCTGACCGGGGTACCTGCCACCCATGAGGCTCCACCCTTTAGCTTATGCGCACTGGTGGACAGCACATACATGCACCCCCCAAGACATAGAAAGTACTGAGATGCATGATTTTCCGACATAGCACATAGTTAGAGTTGCCACTTTCTATACCAATAACACCCTTATGTGGGCTATTACTCGTCCTCACTGAGTTTTTGAAAATCTAGTCTTCTTCAGTATGTTAAACTTTAACGGAGCTCTGATACCACGATGTGAAGACCCGGGGTCCCGACATCCCAGAATCTCGCTGAGGGGTGCTACGATAGACAACACCAAATAACACACATGAGAAGACATAAAACGGAAGCTAAGTTTATTACATAAACTTGTTTTTTAACATAATTACATCAAAATCTCGTTTATAGTATACACTCGCGGGCGTAGACTAAGCAAAAAGGTTCATGTTCAGCCCGTGAACGTGTTCCTACTAGCACACAAACCTAACAATTAACATGGCGGCATGCACGGCTCCCACTCGACGGTGGTTCCCTCTGAGGGATCCGTCTCCTCTTCGTGAGCATCCTCCTTCGCCTCATACACCCCTGCATAGACTTCAACAACAAGCAGTGAGCACGAAGGCTCAGCAAGACTGACCCGACACAGCTAAACATTAAACTCTACATGATGGAAAGTTTAGGTATACAATGGAAAAGCTTTGCATAAAGACTCGCCTAATTACTTCAATCCTGCTTTCATGTTTTAGCATCATGTAAGTGATAACCTTGTGCTAAGCAACATAGGAAGTCCGCAATCAAACAAGAAATGCATTCCTCCTATGTTCCCTGCCTAAGGTTAAAAAGAAACCTTTATTTGCGCAATCTAATGCACATCATTAACATTCCAAGTATTACTTCAAAACAACAACTTTAATTCATGACAACTATCCTGTTCTCTCTACGTCACGGTACAATGAGCAAGTGGTACTCACTGATTGCGAGGCACGGTGATTATAATTAATTTACACCTGCAGGGTTATCCGAATAACACGTCATGTACGCCCGTACTCGATGTTTCCTACAGCAACCATCCCGGACGTTGTATGCAACAACCTTTCACCTGTTAGCCAAGTATTGAACCGGTCCTATCTTATCGAGCAGGAGGTCCCTACGTGGAGCAACCTACATGCCCGCTATCGGATTTCACCTGGTGCTCTCATCCAACCCCTTTGGATGACAAGCAATGCCTCAACATCCATCTACCTGAATTACATCGGTTTCCCGGTTCCCATATAATAGCCGGGATGTCTTCGGTACAGTTCTAGCTTGTTCAACAGGCCCGCACACGGCTTGGTCCTCAACCAACACAAGCAGAGCTACGGCAACACAAGCCCCAACGTCCTTCTGCTCCTACTCTCTGCTCGGTCTCATTTTCATGTCATGTGGTTCATGAGCTATCTCACTATCAGAGTTGTGCCTCTAAGCCTATTCTCGCGGGTAGTTCCCACTACTCGACTTGTACCAAATCCTATACCATTTGAGCATTGCAGTGGCTACTCGAGGTTAATATGTAGGCTGAAAACCCCTGGTTCTCTTGGCTATGCATCTGGATGTGCAATCAAGTCTGTAATGCACAAAACATTTAACTCATGAAGTAAGTGAGAAAAATAAAACTTTGTAAATAAGTTTAATGCAAACCCGAGCTTGCCTTACTGCTGGTCGTTGACTAAAGTCTCTTCCGGAGGGATACAATCCAATATCTCCGGGGCTTGTTCGATTTCAGCGACTACACCAAATGGAAATAACAATGCATGTCAAATTCAAATGCAAATGTGTTGAATTGAGAATGTGAAGACGATAACTGTAACTAGACATCACTTTGTGGGGAACCCTTTCTGGGATCCACACTCCAAGATACAAATTGGGTGGTGCCGTGCAATGTGGCACCCAACAGCATACACGAAAAGAACCATAAATGTACAAAGTCTTTTATATATCAATAGTGTCATTTACAAAATAATATACCATGAAGGTACACGCAGCGGAATATACATACACACTTACTCTCGGTCCTAACTATGCAAAAGAGAAGACGTCCAACCAGCGGACACTTCTTACTAGCTTCCACAAAGATGAGTGCAGCAGCAGGGTTTCCGGTGAGTCTCCTATGGCTCACCGAACAACCATCTTCATAGCAAATTTTATAACCTGCAAAACACTAATAATGCAACCGTGAGCACAATGGCTCAGTAAGACTTAAACGACACTCCTAACCATGAAACTCTACATGTGGGGTTATTAACATAGGAAAAGTATGATGCAATAAAGACACGCCTATATGTTAATCCTTACTTTCAGTTTTATAGCAGCAGATTAATATGCCTTAGGCAGCGCTCACATCAGAAGTCCACAATAAAACAAGAAACACTTTCCTCCGATGTGGTCATGCCCAAAGTGGAAGATAAACTTAGTGAGCTCTACACTATAACATACATGGTTTGCAATACAATGAACTTAAGAACTTCACAACAGCAATGATTCATCTCACTTCATCTAGAAGTTATTACTACGTCACAAAACAGTGAACAAGTGGTACTCATATAACCACGAGGGACGGTGATTCGAATCAGGACACACCTGGAACACACGACACATACACCCGCCTCGAAAGACTCACACAGGAGCTCTTTCTTACGTTGTATGCAGCAACCTTTAACCCGTCACTCTAATGCCGGACAGTTCTGCCAACCCATCAGAAGGGCCACTACCCGGAACACGTCGAAGTTGCTCCTCTAGTGGGTTGACACCTCTGACACCAACCCCCAAAGGACGACCGTATAATTTTCGACACGAGAGTACCCGAGTTACATCGGTTTCCTAGACCCCATAATTCCAGTATGCCTCCGGTACTGTTCAAACTTGCTCAGCAGGGCGGCATACGCATCGGTTCTTAACCGACACAAACAGGGCTAGGGCAACACAGGCCCACCGTCCTGCTGCTCCTACTCTCTGATTGGTCTCATTTTCTTTTCCAGAACTTTCATTCTCTAGAATCATACCCCGTTGAACCAAAATCCTAACCTCGCGAGTAGCTTCCAATTACCTGATTTGTACCGGTTCCTATGCAACTTAAGCCTAGCAAAAAGCTACACAAAGGTAACCTGTTCTACCCTGTAACTCCAAGGGTTTGTGGGTCATGCATTTGGAGTATCAATCACCTTGACCTAATCCCCAATACATACTAGACCAATAAAAGTGATACAAAGTAAAATGTAACTAAAAGCTGTTAAATGCAAACCGGGGCTTGCCTTATGTTGCTGCAGGTTTACTTGTACTTTATAGTCAGTATCTTTGTGATGATTTAATCCTCAACTTGCTGCTCCGAGTCAAGTTGCTCGTCGACCTCCTGTGTCGTGTTTCATACCGATATGAATATGCACAATTTTATATTGCAATTAAATACATTATAAAACAAATGTGTTTTATGAACTAAGGATAGTTTAGACCAACTCTAAAGTGAGATATGAGCACTGTTATGTATAGAAACAGAGGATAACTTTAGGTGGGCAGTGGATGTTTGTTGGAGTAAAATTCGAAGAGTTATATCTAATGGACATAAGAAAGGTAGTGGAAAGAACCAGCAGAAAACTGGAGAAGATAATCTCAAATTGCTCTGAAATTTTTACAGTGGTCCATAGATCATGCAGATGTATGGCTTGCAAAATTTAAGACAAAGTTGATGTAAGAGGTGGCCTAAATAATTTTCTTAAGTATTTGGCTCCTCTGAATTCCTATGGCAATTATATTGTCTTGTCATGCTCCAAATTTGGTTTTTCAGAAACTTGGGAGTCTCATGAGTCCATAGGACTTGGTTTCACCATTTTCGAGCTTCCTACACAGAGATATGATTTTCCAAACTTGGGTAAAAGTCTGAAAATGTCTCTGTTCATTTTCCCATTTTTCAGAGACATAAAGGATTGACACTACATTTGGCCAAGCAAATGAAGTCCAATGACTTTAGGAAGAATGTCCCGCCCAAATTTAGGGATTTTCCAATACACAGAACTCCTGTAAAAAGTCCTACAAGATTTTCCTTCTATGAATTAATGACCCAAATCCATGGATTTTCATAAATGTTGGGCTGCCCCTATGGATAGTACTCTCTGAGAGGAATCCAATAAAATTTGTTTGACAATTTTTGGACACTCCTGCCCAAAGTTATGGCTCTTCAAAGTTTGAACTAAAATGGGGAAATCTAAAAATGTTTAAAACCTGCCCGTGGGTCCCACCTGTCATCCCTCACCTTCAACCTTGCGCCAAACAGGGCAGTGGCGGCGCCCTCCGGCAGGGTCGCCGGAATCCACTTCCCGGCCACCTCCCGGCCTCCTAGTCGCTGCCCCCCACTTTTCCAACCTGTGGAACACTTTGGTGAGGTCGCCGGTGGCCGAAACTCACCGGAAACCACCGCGCACTGGCAACAGCGAGAACTAGGGCTCCGACGAGGTTGCGGTGGATCCTTTCTTCACCAAATGATCGGGTTTTTGTCTATAGAGAACCAAGGGATCGCGTAGAAGATCGACATGGAGGTTAAACGGACCGGGGAGCGCTCCAAACCTATCGGCACCGTGCGCCCGACGTGGTCCGGCGGTGCTCCCTCGACAAAACGTGGAAATTCTCCCTCTACAGCCCATATCTAGGTCTAAAATCGATGGAGGAGGTGTGCTAACTAGTTAAGCTCCCGTGTGTTGGAACACAACCAACACGAATTGAGGACGGATTTTGCAATTCCTTACCTCGGGGTAGGTTTGTGCCGCCCGGGAGAAAAACTCAAAATTCTCCTTCTGTGATCAATGGCTAGGGTTGAGTTTTGGGCTTGAGCAGCTCAGTTCACGGGTGTCCGAGAAGTTGGCTTGCTTGGGCGTGCCCTCCTTTGGTGTGAGCTGTCCACGGTGGCCGACTCGGTTTATTTCGGTTTTCATTCGAGAGCAGCGGCAATTTTGCCATTTCTAGGCGCAAGCGAGCTCGGAACCGTGGGGATAAGCTGCTAGCCGGCTAGAGCACTCAATGGCAAAGCTTTTTGCTGTGGGGAGCTTGGACAAAGGCAATTCGGTTGGTGGCGGGTGATCGGGAGAAGCAGTGCGGCCGGCAGTTCTCGGAAGGAAGCAAAGAACATGCATGAGCGAGAGAAAGCAAAATAGGGTTGTTTCAATCGTG
The DNA here is from genome assembly GCA_030760725.1 of Neostapfia colusana. Taxonomy (NCBI): domain Eukaryota; kingdom Viridiplantae; phylum Streptophyta; class Magnoliopsida; order Poales; family Poaceae; genus Neostapfia; species Neostapfia colusana. The sequence continues at coordinate 5,844,842 of JASWHV010000012.1, read as the reverse complement.
GTGTGTTGATCATATCGAGCAAAGGATTAGCAAGCAGGAGGTGGCGCCAAACTTCCCCCCGAAGTCATCTGCCGGTGTGCTGTCGAGAGCTCGAGCGAGGGAGGAAAACAGAGGTGGTAGAAATGGTTGTGCCACTGACTACTGGGGTCCACAGCCCCATAATTATTTCCCTCCTCTGTGTTTTGATATTCCTGCATCGCCGTTGTCTTGGAGAGTAGGCTAAAAGAATTATGAGGAACTCAAATCTGAAATCAGATTTTGAAATTGGGTTTGTTTGGTTCACAATTCAAATTCAAGTTTGAATTTGAACGTGTCCTCATTTAACCCTTTGAATAAATAGCCAATGATCTCCGCAATTATTCCAATTTGGACCAGAAGCTACTTAATACATGGAAATTGCATTGGTGAATTCATTTGTAAGTATTTGGGGCAATCTGAATATGAATCCTTTTAAAAGATTCAAAATTGTGTTTAAATTCCCTCCACTCTCCTCATAGAGAAGGTGCACATGAGTTAGAGTTTTGGGAGTGAAATTCTTTCCCCTATGTTAACATATGTTGAGCATGGGCTAGGGAAAATTTTTAACTCCCTCACATGTCCATTTGTTGTGTTCATCATTTCATGTGACACAAATATAGTTTTTTATCGCCTTAACTTTGTTTCATAAGTTGAAATCAAACTTTACAAAAGTTGGGGCTGTTACATTCCTCCCCCATTAAAAGAATCTCGTCCTGAGATTATAAAAAGAAAGAGGAAGGGAGAAAAACTACTGGACATATGGTACAAACAAGTTGGGAAACTTTAAACGGAGAAAATCCTCGCTTTCCCACGTGGCTTCATCAGCACTTTCTCCATAAGACTTTGTAAAATCGCAACGTCTGATTTCTTGTGGCGCGAGTCTTCTCCTCGATAATCTGTATCGGATACTCAGAATAAGTGAGATCCGGTTGAAGATCCTCAATGTACCCCATATGAATTGCGGTTGGGTACTTAAGACATTTCTGCAGCTGAGAGACGTGGAAAACATTGTGAATACCCGAAAGTGACGTCGGTAGATCCAGACGATAGGCCATGGGTCCGCATATTTCAGTGACAGCAAATGGCCCGATGAATCGTGGAGCTAGTTTTCCCTTCAGTCCAAATTGATGAACCCCTTTCATAGGAGAGACACAAAGATACATGTGGTCCCCGATGTCGAAGTGGAGTGGTCGACGTCTCTTGTCTACATAACTTTTCTACCGAGATTGAGCAGCCTTTAAGTTGTCTTGAATCACTCGCGCTCATTCCTCGGCTTCATTCACTAGATCAATCTCGTAGACTACCCGCTCGCCGGACTCACAGCAATTCAGTGGTGTGTGGCACTTCCGGCCATAAAGAGCTTCATACGGAGCCATCTTGATGCTGGATTGATACCTGTTATTATATGAGAATTCTGCTAACGGTAGATGATCATCCGAATTCTTCCCATGATTGACGACACATGCTCGTAGCATATCCTCCAGAATCTGATTTACTCTCTCCGTTTGACCATCAGTTTGCGGATGATACGCTGAACTCCAAATCAACTTGGTTCCCAGTGAAGCATGTAGTTGCTCCAAAAATCTGGATACAAATAATGCACCTCGGTCAGAAACGATGGTGCGGGGAACCCCGTGTAAACACATGATTCTCGAGATGAACAGCTCCGCATACTTCTTTGCCACATATTTAGTATGGACTGGAAAAAATGAGCTGTCTTGGTCAAATGATCGACGATTACCCAAATAGAATCATGCTTGTTGCTGGTCATGAGTTAACCGACGATGGAGTCCATACTTATGTCTTCCAACTTCCATGCTGGAACCTTCTGCGGTTGAAGTTGTCTGGCTTTCCTCATATGGTCGGCTTTAACCCGCCGACACGTATCACACTCGGATACGTATTTTGCAATATCTCGTTTCATCCGTGTCCACCAGAACTTAGATTTTAAATCCTGGTACATCTTGTTGCTGCCCGGATGAATGGAAAATTTTGATAAATGAGCTTTGTCTAATATCTTGTTACGAAGCTTCATGTCCCGTGGTACAACTATATGGTTCTTGAACCATAACGTACCGTTCTCATCTTTCCGGAAGCACTTTACCTCTCCTTTGTCTATTCTCTTCCGGATATGTGCCATGCCCTTATCTTTCTTTTGAACCTCTACAATTTCACCACAGATTGTAGGAATGAGGACAAGGTTAAACAATGACCCATAGGGAACCAAGCGCAGGCTCGGTTCTTCTTCCTCCATTGCAGCCATGGTTAGATTATGAACATGTGATTTTCGACTAAGTGTGTCAGCAACCACAGTTGCTTTTCCAGGATGGTAATGAATCTCTAGTTCATAATGCTTGATTATCTCTAACCATCTTCGTTGCCTCATATTTAATTCCTTTTGTGTGAAGGTTTACTTTAAACTCTTGTGGTCGGTGTAGAGGTGAACTAAATTTCCAAGTAAATAGTGCCTCCACATTTTTAGAGAAAGAACCACAACAGCTAGCTCGAGATCATGTGTCGGATAATTCTGCTCATGATTCTGAAGCTGTCTGGATTCATATGCAACCACTCGCCCTTCTTGCATAATCACGCAGCCAAGGCCGATGCCGGATGCATCGCAATAAACATCAAAAGCCTTAGTTGTATCGGACTGCGCCAACACTGGGGCTGTTGTGAGGTGCTTTACCAATGCTTTGAACGCCTCCTCACATGCTTCACTCCACATATATTTGTTGCCTTTCTTCAGAAGTTCCGTCATCGGTTTAGAGACCTTGGAGAAATTCGGAATGAATCTCCGGTAGTAACCCGCTAAACCGAGAAACCTACGGACTTCGTGGACTGACTTTGGTGAACTCCAATTCTGCACTTGGACGATCTTGCTCGGATCAACCGCAATGCCCCCCGCAGAAATAATGTGCCCAAGACATGGCACTTGGTTGATCCAAAACTCGCGCTTGCTGAATTTTGTATATAGTTTGTGATCCCGTAGGCGTTGGAGCACAATATGCAGATGGTCGGCGTGTTCTTCCTCCGACTTAGAATATACCAAGATATCGTCGATGAGGACCACGACGAACTTGTCCAGCTCCGGCATGAAGACTGAATTCATTAAATACATAAAATGGGCCGGAGCATTGGTGAGTCCGAATGACATGATGAGATACTCATATAACCCGTATCTCGTCGAGAATGCCGTCTTAGGTACGTATTCCACCCGGATTTTTATCTGGTGATATCCGGACCGAATATCCATCTTCGAGAAAACCTTAGCACCCACTAGTTGATCGAAAAGCATACCGATCTGTGGTAGTGGATACTTGTTCTTGATAGTCATGGTATTGAGCGGGCGATAGTCCACACATAGCCTCAAAGTCTCATCCTTTTTCTTGACGAACAGCGTGGAACATCCCCAAGGTGATGAACTGGGGCGAATGAAGCCTTTGCTTAACAATTCCTTCAGCTGCTCCTTCAGCTCCGCGACTTCTTTCGGTGCCATTTTATATGGCCTCCGAGAGATTGGTGTGTTTCCCAGTGCTAGTTCAATTTTGATCTCCACTTCACGTTCGGGCAGCATGCCCGGTAGATCATCGGGAAACACGTCCAGATATTCTCGGACCACTGGAATGTCCTCCAGTTTCTTAGCTTCAACGGTGTGTACAGCAGTAACTTCCGGTGCAACATTTCTCAGCATCAACGTATGTTGTCCGTGCTTCTTTGAATTCAGCTGCACCGTTCGTGAACTAATATCAAAAATAGCTTGGTGATGTGTCAACCAAGCAATTCCCAAGATGATGTCAATCCGCAAGCCTTCCAGGATGATAAGAGTAGTAGGATATATCCACCCATCCAAACATATAGGCGCTCGAGCAACAATTCTGCCCGCTGTCCTACTACCTCCCGGAGAATTAATCTGATACGATGCGGCCAAGGTGGTTGATGGTATTTGGTGCTTAACCACATAATCTTTGCTGATAAAATCATGTGTGGCACCCGAGTCAAACAACACGAACATGGGCTGATCACGTAGGCTGAACATACCCGCAAACACGGGTCCTCCCACGGGAACGTCTTCAACTGCCATATAGTTTATATTTCCTATTTTCATTGCTGTCCTCCTTGGCTGACCATGGAATTTCTTTGCAGCTTGAAATGACATGTTACTGCTGCTTTGCTTGGTCACATGTCACTCCTAAGGAATATGCTCTACATCGCTACAAGTACCGTAGGATGCGAGCTCAGGATCTTCACAATATGGAAGTGGTTGATATTCTTGTGCACCTTGTTGAAGTGGAGGTGCACAAATACTCATTTGCTGCTGTTTCAGCAGTGGCTGAACATCCATGGTTGAATATGGACAGAATTGGATCTGAGGTGGTCTGTCAAAGGACTGAATTTCCACCCTGGATGGTAAGCAATATATCACCGGTTGTTCTTGATGATAATCATCCCTACTTGCCGGTGATAATATTATTTTCCTCTTACTTTCCTTATGCTCGAGTTCAGCTATTTCTTAAATCATAGCGGCATTGACTAACTCACTATAATTCCCTTTATTGCATTGTGCCACTTTCGCCCGAAGCTCCACATTGAGGCCTCGAAAGAAGTAATGACACTTCATCGTCTCTTTACCCACATAAGCAGATGCATATTGTACTAAAAGGTTAAATTTCATAAAGTACAACATAACACTCATCCCTTCCTGCTTGAGTTCATAGAACTCTTCAACTCTGGTTCGGACGATGCCCTCATAGATATGACGTGCACGGAAAGCATCACGAAACTCCGTCCATGTCACACGATGGCCTTCAGCGATATTAGCAAGATATTCAGACCACCAAGCCCCAGCAGATCCATGAAGTTGCTGAGCGGCAAATAAAGCCTTCTCATATTCATCACACTGGAGCATTCCCAATTTAGTTTCAATAACCCAGAGCCCATGATCTTCCTCTAAGGCTTCTTTAGTTTTCGAGAATACCGGTGGTTGTCTTGCTAGAAAATCCAGATAAGTATTCAGTGTGGGTCTTTGCTGTGAGGTCTCTTGTCGGATGCCTTGCTGCACCAACATCTCAAGAGACTCAGCCATTCTTCCCAACACCTCCGCCAGTCCGGTTGATGATGGCGGTGATCGTCGCTGCGATGAATCATTTTCATCACGGCTGGAACCACCAACCTCATACCCAGAATGAGTATGATCCATACTGCAAGAGCGAGCAATTGATGGTTAATATCCAAGAGTGTACTCAACTTTAACTCAAAATTATTAACTGCAAAAGCATCACATCAACTGTGCAGCATATATGAAGGAAACAAGGCTTTTGACAATTCCGAAATATAACGAATGATTGTTCAAGTTTGTCAAACACTTAAATCAACAACAAGGAATGATGAAAGATAAATAATATATATATCATGGAACTTATAGAAGTATAAAAACCTTTATGTCCACAACAAGTCTCAAGTTACATTGGCAATGAACAATGCTCTATTCAGAATGACCATTTGATTTAAACCCCAAAATTTGATTATGAAAATGGCAGTTTCATGTCTCATGTTGAATATTAAAGTTATAGATAACTTCAATATCTTTCCAACGAGTATTTATTTGCCTTCATATCAATTGTGCATCAGGAGTTATGATATTTCAAAGTTGACAGAAATCTGGAACAATTTTGACAGCACCTCCTCTGGAAGTGTTTGTTTTGTCCGCATAATTTCATAAAGTTCTACCCCAAATTTGTAGAAAATTTGAACTACAAAGTCGTATAATATATCAAGAACTTTCCAACGATGTCTTACATGACCCTTAGAGATTTTTCTACAAGAAGTTATGGTCGAAATACAGAAAATTCCAGAGAGCATTATTGGGCTGCCCTGTTTTTGGACAGTTAACACTCATCTGAGATTTTCCTCCATTTGGAGGGAGATTCTGTTCTGGAGTTCTACAGAAAAGTTGTAGAAGACTTCAAAAACTTTCCATAATTGTATCCCTCACCTCCATTGGTTCAACCCATCAAAATTTCTGTCCTGTTCAAGTTCAGCAAAATTCTGCTGAAAACAGGAGAGATTGTTTCTAAATGTCTGAGATGAAAACTATATTCCAAATTGACTCTTAGTTCAATATAGGAGTTCATTAACCCTTAATGGAATACTAGACTCCAAAATTACTCTTTTCTTTGAAAACTTTCTTTTTCCATGCAGTATCACGGTACTACGTTCCCTCACCAAATCAGAAATCCTAACTGGCGTTACACCAGCATATACGTCTCAAATGGTGGCACTAAAACGATCACTCACACACGTTTTCTAAATGAGATGTTCTAACGTGGTTAAGGTACATGCATAAAAATAATCAATAGTGATGCACACAAAGGTTTTCTATTTCAGGCAGGTCCATATGATAGTAAAAACATACGCCCTGTATCATTGGCATACGGGCCGTCCTTGAGTCAAGTCACGTCTCAAGGTACATGGTCGAGTTTTCACACCACACGACAGGGAACCCGAGTAGATCACGAACGGGTCGTCATGGTTGGGAATGTTATCAACCCAACGGATACCACCTACTACCCTGCAGGGTACGCCGATGGCAAGCGCTGCGTATGTCCTCCTAGGCTATTTCCAGAAGAACACACTATCGTGTTACCGACCACACGATGGGGTTTCCACTTTCTTGCCTAATGCACGCCAGGGACCAGCGTTTCATATGAACTCAGGAACATGAAGAGTTCAAGAGTTTCATATTGACGTCTCACACCAAGCTGTGAGACTTATACCCTGAACCACTTTCCTTGTCAGGGGAGCTAACCGAAATTGATCCGCTTTTGGTGGCGTTCCTTACCATTTTACCTCCACGTAGGTGTGTCATTATAGAATTGAAATACTGAATAATAACACACTGTTAGCGTGCCACCTTAAGTAACTATGCTACTAATAGTCCTTATGTGGGCATATTATACGTTCCTCACTCGTATATTTCTAAGTTTTCGAAAATAAGCTCTTTTCACGCGTGCTATTCCCAATGCGTGCTAAGCAACATAGGAAGTCCGCAATCAAACAAGAAACACATTCTTCCTATGTTCCCTGCCTAAGGTTGAAAAGAAACTTTTATTTGTGCAATCTAAAGCACATCATTAACATTCCAAGTATTACTTTAAAACAACAACTTTAATTCATGACAACTATCCTGTTCTCTCTACGTCACGGTACAGTGAGCAAGTGGTACTCAGTGATCGCGAGGGACGGTGATTATAATCTATTTACACCTGCAGGGTTACCCGAATAACAAGTCATGTACGCCCTTACTCGATGTTTCCTACATCAACAATCCCGGACGTTGTACGCAACAACCTTTCACTCGTTAGCCAAGTATTGAACCGGTCCTATCTTATCGAGCAGGAGATCCCTACGCGGAGCAACCTACATGCCCGCTATCAGATTTACACCTTGCTGCTCTCATCCAACCCCTTTGGATGACAAGCAATGCCTCAACATCCAGCTACCTAAAATACATCGGTTTCCCGGTTCCCATATAATAGCCGTGATGTCTTCGGTACAGCTTTAGCTTGTTCAATAGGCCTGCACACGGCTCGGTCGTCAACCGACACAAGCAGAGCTACGGAAACACAAGCCCCAACGTCCTGCTGCTCCTACTCTCTGCTCGGTCTCATTTTCATGTCATGTGGTTCATGAGCTATCTCACTATCCGAGTTGTGTGCCTCTAAGCCTATTCTCGCGGGTAGTTCCGACTACTCGACTTGTACCGAATCCTATACCATTTGAGCATTGCAGTGGCAACTCGAGGTTAATATGTAGACTGAAACCCCCTGGTTCTCTTGGCTATGCAACTGGATTTGCAATCAAGTCTCTAAAGCACAAAACATTTAACTCATGAAGTAAGTGAGAAAAATAAAACTTTGTAAATAAGTTTAATGCAAACCGGAGCTTGCCTTGCGCTGGTTGTCGACTAAAGTCTCTTCCGGAGGGATACAATCCAATATCTCCGGGGCTTGTTCGATTTCAGCGACTAAACGAAACGGAAATAACAATGCATGTCAAATTCAAATGCAAATGTGTTGAATTGAGAATGTGAAGACGATAACTCTAACTAGACATTGGGTGCACATTGGTTGGTGCCGTGCGACGCGGCACCCAACAGCATACACGAAAAGAACCATAAAAATACAAAGTATTTTATTTATCAACATAGTGTCATTTACAAAATAATGTACCATGAAGGTACACGTAGCGGAATATACATAAACACTTACTCTCGGTCCTAACTATGCAAAAGAGAAGACGTCCAGCCCGCGGATGCTTCTTACTAGCTTCCACAAAGATGAGTGCAGCGGCAGGGTTTCCGGTGAGTCTCCGATGGCTCACCGAACAACCATCTTCATAGAAAAATTATAACCTGCAAAACACTAATAATGCAACCGTGAGCATGATGGCTCAGCAAGACTTAACCGACACTCCTAACCATGAAACTCTACATGTCGGGGTTATTAACATAGGAAAAGTATGATGCAATAAAGACACGTCTAGATGTTAATCCTTACTTTCAGTTTTATAGCAGCAGGTTAATATGCCTAGGCAGCGCTCACATCAGAAGTCTACAATCAAACAAGAAACGCTTTCCTCCGATGTGGTCATGCCCAAAGTGGAAGATAAACTTAGTGAGCTGTACACTATAACATACATGGTTTGCAATACAATGAACTTAAGAACTTCACAACAGCAATGATCCATCTCACTTCATCTGGAAGTTATTACTACGTCACAACACAGTGAACAAGTGGTACTCATATAACGGTGAGGGACGGTGATTCCAATCAGGACACACCCGGAACACGCGACACATACACCCGCCTCGAAAGACTCACACAGGAGCTCTTTCTTACGTTGTATGCAGCAACCTTTAACCCGTCACTCCAATGCCGGACAGTTTTGCCGACTCATCAGAAGGGCCACTACCCGGAACACGTCGAAGTTGCTCCGCTAGTGGGTTGACACCTCTGACACCAACCCCCAAAGGATGGCCGTATAAGTTTCGACACGAGAGTACCTGAGTTACATCGGTTTCCTAGACCCCATAATTCCAGTATGCGTCCGGTACTGTTCAAACTTGCTCAGCAGGGCGGCATACGCATCGGTCCTTAACCGACACAAACAGAGCTAGGGCAACACAGGCCCACCGTCCTGCTACTCCTACTCTCTGCTTGGTCTCATTTTCTTTTCCAGAACTTTCATTTTCTAGAATCATACCCCGTTGAACCAAAATCCTAACTTCGCGAGTAGCTTCCAATTACCCGACTTGTACTGGTTCCTATGCAACTTAAGCCTAGCAAAAAGCTACACAAAGGTAACCTGTTCTACCCTGTAACTCCAGAGGGTTTGTGGGTCATGCATTTGGAGTATCAATCACCTTGACCTAATGCACAATACATACTAGACCAATAAAAGTGATACAAAGTAAAATGTAACTAAAAGCTGCTAAATGCAAAGCGGGGCTTGCCTTATGTTGCTGCAGGTTTACTTCTAGTTTATAGTCAGTATCTTGGCGATGGTTTAATCCTCAACTTGCTGCTCCGAGTCAAGTTGCTCGTCGACCTCCTGTGTCGTGTTTCCTACCGATATGAATATGCACAGTTTTATATTGCAATTAAAGACATTATAAAACAAATGTGTTTTATGAACTAAGAATGGTTTAGACCAACTCTAAAGTGAGATATGAGCTCTGTTATGTATAGAAACAGAGGATAACTTTAGGTGGGCAGTGGATGTTTGTTGGAGTAAAATTCGAAGGGTTATATCTAATGGACATAAGAAAGGTAGTGGAAAGAACCAGCAGAAAACTGGAGAAGATAATCTAAAATTGCTCTGAAATTTTTACAGTGGTCCATAGATCATGCAGAGGTATGGCTTGCAAAATTTAAGACAAAGTTGATGTAAGAGGTGGCCTAAAGAATTTTCTTAACTATTTGGCTCCTCTGAATTCCTATGGCAATTATATTGTCTTGTCATGCTCCAAATTTGGTTTTTCAGAAACTTGGGAGTCTCATGAGTCCATAGGACTTGGTTTCACCATTTTTGGAGCTTCCTACACTGAGATATGGATTTTCCAAACTTGGGTAAAAGTCTGAAAATGTCTCTGTTCATTTTCCCATTTTTCAGAGACATAAAGGATTGACACTACATTTGGCCAAGAAAATGAAGTCCAATGCCTCTAAAAATATTGCTGGCATTCCAGGACTTTAGGATGAATGTCCTGCCCAAATTTGGGGATTTTCCAATAAACAGAACTCCTGTAAAAATTCCTACAAGGTTTTCCTTCTATGAATTTATGAGCCAAATCCAGGGATTTTCATAAACATTGGGCTGCACCCCTGGATAGTACATTCTGAGAGGAATCCAACAAAATTTGTTTGACAATTTTTGGACACTCCTTCCTAAAGTTATGGCTCTTCAAAGTTTGAACTAAAATGGGGAAAATCTAAAAATGTTTAAAACCTGCCCGTGGGTCCCACCTGTCATCCCTCACCTTCAACCTCACGCCAAACAGGGCAGTGACAGCGCCCTCCGGCGATGGTCACCGGAAGCCACTTTCCGGCCACATCCCGGCCTCCTAGTCGCCGCCCCCTCTTTTCCAACCCGCTGAACACTTTGGTGAGGTTGCCGGTGGCCGAAACTCGCCGGAAACCACCGCGCACCGGCAACAGTGAGAACTAGGGCTCCGGCGAGGTTGCAGCGGCTCCTTTCTTCACCAAATCATCGGGTTTTTGGCTCTAGAGCACCAGGGGATCGTGTAAATGATCGACATGGAGGTTAAACGGACCGGGGAGCGCTCCAAATCTATCGGCACCATGCGCCCGAAGTGATCCGGCAGTGCTCCCTCGACAAAACGTGGAAATTCTCCCTCTACACCCTATATCTAGGTAAAAAATCGATGGAGGAGGTGTGCTAACTAGTTAAGCTCCCGTGTGTGGAGTTTGGAACATAACCAACACGAATTGGGTCGGTTTGTGCCGCCCGGGAGAAAAACTCGAAATTCTCCTTATGTGATCAATGGCTAGGGCTGAGTTTTGGGCTTGAGCAGCTCAGTTCACGGGTGCACCGAGAAGTTGGCTTGCTTGGGCGTGCCCTCCTTCGGTGTGAGCTGTCCACGGTGGCCGACTCGGTTTATTTCGGTTTTCACTCGAGAGCAGCGGCGATTTTGCCGTTTCTAGGCGCAAGCGAGCTCGGAACCGTGGGGATAAGCTTCTAGCCGGCTAGAGCACTCATGGGAAAAGCTTTTTGCTGTGGGGATCTCGGAAAAGGCAATTTGGTTGGTTGCTGGCGATCGATAGAAGCAGTGCGTCCGGCTGTTCTTCTTAGAAGGAAGCAAAGAACATGCACGAGCGAGAGAAAGCACAAGAGGGTTGTTGCACTCGTGGTGTGTTGATCAGACCGAGCAAAGGATCAGCAAGCAGGAGATGGCACAAAACTTCCCCCCGAAGTCATCTGCCGGCGTGCTGTCGAGAGCTCGAGCAAGGGAGGAAAACAGAGGCGGTAGAAATGGTTGTGCCACTGACGACTGGGGTCCACAGCCCCACAATTATTTCCCTCCTCTGTGTTTTGAGATTCCCGCATCGCCATTGTCTAAATTTGACCGAATTTGGAGAGTAGGCTAAAATTATTATGAGGAACTAAAATCTGAAATCAGATTTTGAAATTGAGTTTTTTGGTTCACAATTCAAATTCAAGTTTGAATTTGAACGTGTCCTCATTTAATTCTTTGAATAAATAGCCAATGATCTCCACAATTATTACAATTTGGACCAGAAGCTCCTTAATACATGGAAATTGCATTGGTGAATTCATTTGTAAGTATTTGGGGCAATCTGAATATGAATCTTTTTAAAAGATTCAAAATTGTGTTTAAATTCCCTCCACTCTCCTCATAGAGAAGGTGCACATGAGTTAGAGTTTTGGGAGTGAAATTCTTTCCCCTAAGTTAACATGTGTTGAGAATGGGCTAGAGAAATTTTTTAACTCCCTCACATGTCCATTTGTTGTGTTCATCATTTCATGTGACACAAATATAGTCTTTTTTTGCCTTAACTTTGTTTTATAAGTTGAAATCAAACTTTACAAAAGTTAGGGCTGTTACATACTTCTGACTCTGAAATTGTTACTGTGGTTTGGTGACAACCTAAACAGAGACTGGGCTAAATTTCATCTGAAGTAAAGCTCATTTGAGCCCTGCACAAATAAATGTATAACAGACCATAATTAGTGCTTCTAAGGTTTTCTAGGGATTTTCATGAAGCAAGCCATTACTTTCTGGAAACTAGAGTTTCATGATGGTTCTAATGGAATTTGTTTCATGTCATTTGAGGAATCCTAGAGAAAGTTATGAGCTAATCAAGTTTGAGAAAATTCTGACAAATGTTACATTTTTCATTTTCTCGGAGGCAGTTCACTTAATTATGCAATTAAGTGGACTTAGTGAACTCTGATGGATCTGATATTTGGCATAAGACTCAAGGATATTAAAATGAATATCCTGGCCAAATTTGAGAATTTTCCACAAAAGTGGATCTCCAGTTAAAATTTCCCAACAGTTTAAAATTAGGGAATTAATTCTGGAAAAAGAATGTGTTTCAAGGAATGAAACTTATTTTGCTGGATGAGTAATCGGAGAGATAAATCCAATAAAATTTAGTTCACTAAATTTGGACAATTCTACACAAAGTTATGGATTTCTAAAGTTTGGAGCTAAACTGGAATTTATTTTCTACTGGAAATTCGAGCTGGACCCACTGTTTAAACCACAGCCAATGAGATGCGAGCCACACTGGGCTACTGGGCTCTCAGGCGTGTAGCCACAAAATATCAGCAGCACAGCCGATCTTGGTTTTAAATCTACCATCGCTGACAGGTGGGGCCGCACCTCTTCTTCGACATCCGCTTGCTTCCCGCGCGCGCAGCCCCCCCTCCCCTCGTCGGACCGAGGCGGCGCCTTGCCGGCCGCGGCTTCCCGGCCACCTCCTGGCCTGAATCTCACCGCCTGGGGGTTTTCGGGCATGAGGAACCAATTTGTGAGGTTAGTTCGGGCTGCCGGTGGCCGAAAAGGTTGGCTCCAGGATGACTTCGGCAATGTCGGCCCATCGTTCTAGCCTTCCAAAAGCTCGGTTAATCGGATCTACAGCACCGGTGGAACCTAGGGAAGATCGACGAGGAAGCAAACAAGCTCAGGGATGGCGCTAAGTGGGTTGTCACAGTGCACCCGAGGGTGTCCGCCGTGTTTGAGTTCAAAAAAACTTGAAATGGCCCTCCTACCGTCGGTTTCAAGCTAGGGTTGTGAAGAGAACTTGATCACTAGCTATTCTAGTTCTCGTGTGCAGGATTTGTTGATCTATGAATGAGAATTGAAGTTGAATTTGACGGATTCTTACCCTGAGGTCTGTTTGCACGTGCCGGAAGAAAATAGCCGAATTCTCACTAGAGAATCCACGTATTGGGTTGAGGTTTGGAGAGGAGCAGCACGGTTAGCTGGCGCATCCTTGTGTGTGCTTGCTCGATCGTGAAAGCCTCCGAGTGGGGCTGTCCACAAGAGCTCCGAGCGGCGGTCGTTTTTGGTCACCGCGGAAACGAAGTGTTCTAGGGTTGGGGAGGTTGCAGCATGATCACTTTCGTGCCTAGGAAGTAGAAGGCGACGCTAGGGTGCGGTTTTGCTACTCAGTGGGGATCCGCACATGAGATTTCGCCGGTTCTTGATCGAGCAACAGAGGTGGCGACGGTAGTGGTGCAGTTCTTGCGCGAGGACGAAGCAAACCTTGAGTGTTTTGGTTTGTGGGTGAACATATCGCTTCGTGAGGGGATGAAGCCACGAGCAGGTCGCCAGCATGATTGCAAGAAGCTGGAGGTGGCTGATCGATCTCCCTCGGTGGCACTCGCGTGGGAGGCCCGAAGAATAGAGCAGCTCGGTCTCAGTCGGCTCACTCCCCGTGTGTGTGGCTGGCAGTGGGTCCCACCAATCCAATTTTTGTCCTCTGAAATTGAATTTGTATTGTTGCACAATATTTGGGACCCTCATGCCCTTTGAATTTTTCTCAAACCACAGAATGAACATGTGGTTTAGAATAATTCAAAGTGTGGAGTGGTTTGAATGAAATTGCATCAAATGTGCAATCTAAATTTCAAATTCAGTTTGAATTTGCCCCACTAGCTCATGTCAAGATCAATCCAAAATGGTATTAAACTTGGTGGAGTAGTTCATAAAAATGTGCTGAGTTTGAATATGAATCACTCTTTTGAATTCATCTGATGAAAGTAGTTTGAATTTAAATCTACATTCAAACTAGCCCTTTTAATAATTGTATCCAAAAGTACCTCAAAAAGGTTTGGATTTGCATGAAAATCGGCATGAGCATTCCTAAGAATGTTTAGGTCCTAATTGTGAGCTCAGCCTCTCATGCTTATGACACGACCCCACGGTCTTGTCGAGCCAGGGTCACGCTGAGGGGTGCTGCGTTGCACATCACCGGATAACACACATCAAAGGTACAAAGCGGAAGCAAAGTTTTATTACATAAACAGGTTTATGAATACTTTTACAACAAAATATGTTCAGTCTACACTCACGGGCGTAGACTACGCATCGAGTTCACGTTCAGCCTGTGAACGGGTCCCCGCTAGCACACACACACACTAACACAGCGGCGTGCACGACTCCCACTTGACGGGGTTCCCCTCCTGGGGTTCCGTCTCCTCCTCGGGAGTTCCTTCCTCATAAAATCCTGCAAAAGCTTCAAACACAAGCAGTGAGCACGAAGGCTCAGCAAGACTGACCCGTCTCTCCTAAACATGAAACTTCTACATGAGGGGTGATAGGTATCTGAGGTAAAATAAGTTGCAAAGGACTCGCCTAATTAGTGTAACCTTACTTTCAAGTTTTAGCAGCAGGTTGTGGAGAACCTTACGCTAAGGCACATGAGAGAGCCGCAATCAAACAAGAAACGCATTTCTCTCATGTACTTTGCCCAAAGTTGAAAGGAACTTTAGTTAGCTCTAGACTACAGCAAATCATTAACAATCAAGTCCATCTTTCAATCAGCAACATTTTAACATGTATCTAGCCTGTTCTTTCTACGTCACGGTACAGTGAACAAGTGGTACTCACTGACCATGAGGGACGGCGATTATAATCGATTTACACCTGCAGGGTTACCCGAATAACCCGTCACGTACGCCCGTACTTGATGTTGCCTACAGCAACCATCACGGACGTCGTACGCAACCACCTTTCACCTGCCAGCCAAATATTGAACCGGTCCTATCGTCCCGAGCAAGAGGTCACTGCATGCGCATCTCAATGCCTCCAGCCGATTTATACCTCAAGCTCTCAACCTACCCTCTGAACGACAGGCAATGCCTCAATACCCAGCTACCCAAGTTACATCGGTTTCCCGGTTCCCATATAGCCGGTAGGTCTTCGGTACTGTTCTAGCTTGTTCGACAGGCTCGCAAACGGCTCGGTCCTCAATCAACACAAGCGGAGCTATAGCACACAGGCCCCAAAGTCCGGCTGCCCTTACTCTCCGCTCGGTCTCATTTTTCTCGCCGTGTGTTTCATTTGTTATCTCTACCCGAGCGATGTGCCTCTAGCCTATTCTCGCGAGTAGTTCCAACTACTCGACTTGTACCGAATCCTACACTATCCTTAGCATTGCAGTGGCTAACGAGGTTTTATCTTAATTCCAACCCATGGTTTTCTTGTCTATGCATTTGGGTTTCAAACAAGACTCTAATGCAAGAATTAAGTGGTACTCAAAGGAAGTTCTCAAAATAGTAAAAGCTTGTAAAAGGGTTAATGCAAACCAGAGCTTGCCATGCTGCTCTTGGTTGTAAGCTAGCTGCTCTTCCGGAGTGACAAAGTCTAAGACTTCAGGCTCCTCCTCAACCTTAGCGACTACGTGAGGTAACAAGTATATGTATCAATTTAAATGCATTTGAATTGAATTTAAACTTGTGAAGACTATAAGTTGCACTAGACGGACCCAATGACTCTGAAATTTTTACTGTGGTTTGGTAATAACCTAAACAAAGACTTGGTCAAGTTTTAGTTGCAGCAAAGCTCATTTGAACTCTCCACAAATAATTATGTACTTGACCTTAATTGGAGCTCTTAGGGTGTTCTAGGGATTTTCATGGAGCAAGCCATGACTTTCTGAAAACTAGATTTTAAGAGGGTTCTAATGGAGTTGGTCTTACTTTTTGAAGGTTTCTAGCTAAGGATATGAGCTAAACAATTTCAGAGGAATTCTGAAAATGTTTCTGGACATTTTCTATATTTTCTGGAACAGTTTTATTAATCACACAATTAGGTGGATCAAATGAGCTCAAATGGATCTGAAATTTTTATGGTATCTCAGAGATATTTTTGTGAACATCCCAGCAAAATTTCAGAATTTTCCTCCAAGGGATCCTCCAGTTAAAATTCTAAACAGTTTGAATTTTAAAGAATTAATTCTGGAGAACTAAGGATTTTCATGAAGTGAAACTTGATTTGCTGAAAAGCAACAAAATTTGGTTCACTTGATTTGGAGTTTCCTAGCCAAAGTTATGTGGGTTTGAAGTTTGAACAAAATCTGAAAATCGGGAAAAAGTTCAAACCGCTGCGCGTGAGACCGGGGCTACGTGTCAACTCCTCATCGGTCGACACACGCGGCTACTGAATCCTTTGCGCGCAGCCGCACCCGATCCGGTGCCACAGCAGATACCAGTTTAAAATTTCCACCGCTGACAGCCAGGACCCACCGGCTTCTTCTTCCTCTGGCTGGTTTTTGCGCGCCCGCGCGCTCAGCTCGCCGGAGCTAACTGCTGCTCGCCGGTTCGCCGGTTCCGGCCACCGATCGAGCTGAAGTTTGCCGCCAGGGGGTTTGCAACATCAAGGAATACGATGGTGGGGTTATCTGGGGCTGCCGGTGACCAAAAGATGGCCGGCGCCGTGTGGCGGCTTCGGTTGGGGTTCTCAGCTCATCAAAAGCTCGACCGACTAGCTATACAGCACCAGGGCACGGCCAGGAAGCTCGGCGCAACCTCAAACTAGCTCGGGAGTTGCCGCAAATACGGTCTCACCGTGTGACTGAATGAGTCCGTGAAGAATACCCTCGAAAAAGCTCGGATTACGTCACCCCGATGGGTTTTCATGCAACGGATGCTAAAGGAGTTTGGATCGCCGGCTAGTCTAGCTGCTACATGCAAGATTTGAGGACCTATGGAGAATCGGAGAGGGAGAATTTGCAGAAACCGTACCGGCTGTTCGGGTTGAATTCGCTGGAGCCAAATCTTCAAATTCGTCGTCGATGCTGCACGGTCTGCTCCAAGACTTGGAGGAGAGTAGCACCACCGTAGCACGCTGCCGTAGCTATAATCGCTTGGCCGTGAAAACCCCTGTGGAGGGCTGTCCACGAGCGCCCGATCATCGGCTGAAGCTTGGTCGCGCCGGAGTTGACTGTGGAAGGGCGAGGGAGGCCGAAGCTCGTCGGCTTCCGGGTCGGGGAGGTGGAAGCTGAGCTCAGGGTAGTGTTTAGCAGCTCGGGAAGGGATGGCGCGGTGATTTCTGCCGATTTCCCGAGTGGGCCGAGGCAGCGGAGAAAATGAGCTCCGCTCGGTGTTCACACACGATGAGGAGAAAGAAAACGAGGTTTGCTTCGGCCGAGGGCGTGGAGCACGTTAAGAAGGGGATCAGAACCGACCTGGCGCTCGTGCGTGGGGGCAAGCAGCTGGTGGCGCGGTGGTTCCCCTCGGTGGCATACGAGCAGCACTCGGTGGCCTCGAACAGATGCAAAGTCCTTTGCTTCAGGTGCAAGTGTTGAACTGCTACTCTATGACATGTGGGTGCCACCCCCTTTTAACCTCTGAAATTAACTTTTCTCCACTGCTCTAAACAGTAGAGCCCAAATTAACCCCAGGCATTTGAATTATCTACCCCTGGACCATTTGAATGGGATATAATTCAAATTGGTTTGTGTTTGACTAAATTTCAGCACATATGAAGTCTGAAATTCAAATAAAGTTTGAATTTGCTAAACATAGCTCATGTCAAGATCAACTCCAAATGGAGTGAAAATTGGGGTGTGAGCTCACAAAAATGTGCTGAGTAAGAATATGCCTCCAATTTTTGAATTCATGGGATGGGAGTAGTTTGAATTTGAATTTGAGTTCAAACCACCCTCTTTCTAGTTATACCCAAAAAGACCTCAAAAGGTTTTGGATTTGGGTGAATTTTGACATGAGCCTCCTTAGCAAGGTGTAGGAGTTTTTCATATGCCCAGCCCCTATATGATGCATGTGGGAAATGCCACTTTTGCATTTTGTGAGTTTATTCTCTAATGAGCATGATGATGGTGGTTACATGCTCTTCAAATGTGTTCATCAACTTTCTTCAAATGAAGTGTGTGTGTGGTGATGGACACTTCGAATGTGTGCCAAAACTTAGACCCTTACAGCTTACATGCATGTGGGAAATCCTACTTTTGGATTTTTTGAGTTCTTCCTCTAATCATTCTTTTGACGGTGGTTACTTGCTCTTCAAATGTGTTCATGTGATTACCACAATATGAGCTGTGGTGTGTGTGATGTGATGAACACTTTAGCTAGTGAAAAAAAACTTGGGCCTTTACAGTTTAGGGTCAAGATCAAGGGAGTCCATTAAAGCAATATATACTATCTTCAGATGTATCATTACACCAATCCATTATATATATATGCCAATTCAAATTAATGGTTAGATTGAATCCATGCATGATACCTCTAGCCCAGAAGTATCATGATGCACTATAAAAGTCCTCTATGTTTCAATACTGATACTTTACCAGAGATGTAACTCATTTTCACATTTTGTATGCATTTTTATATCAGTTTTTAAATCTATACTTTTATTGGTGAACTCCATCATCGGTCAATGCTTACTAATTCTATGTGCATTGCAAAACTACTAGTAATAATTTACTATTGTTCTCACTAAAATTTTAAAAGTGCAGTTGATTTCCTGTATAGTTCATCGTTTGTATTAGTCAATTAATACAAAAGTATATTGTCGGTCCATAAACTTTTTCGCGGGTGCTATATACGTCCTGAACTCTTAAATTACATATTTAAGTCTCAAACTTGCTAACTAGATGGTTTGGTATCCAGGTCTTCCCAATTAAGGATCCACAATCCACCTCCATGGCACCTCTATAGCAGCCATGTCACCCAAATTTAACAACTCATGATTTTTATTACTATCTGGACTGCACTAAATTAAATTGAAAAGTCAGTCAACATTAAAAAATAGACATTTAGGAAGCAAGAGGAATTTGTTTTATCTCATATGTTTTGACGTGGGCTTAAGATTAGAACATCTTAGTGTTGAGGGTTGACGAGCATGTGATATGATTTATATACAAACAATTTCGATCATGAGTGGATACAAATAATACAAGATGAAACGGGAAACATATGGCTGATACGGATGACACAAGGATCCAAAGTAAGCAAATAATGCAAAATAGAGAGATTTACACTACTATTGAAGAAGCACTATAAAGTCTAAGGACATGAGCAATAACGTAAATGATAATCTTGGACTAGTTTAAGGATTGACATGAATTTTCCTCTACTCTTAGTGTGTGAGATATGTATATGCTTGTTAGCTACACTAATTCATCTGTCACTTAGTTCGTATTTACTAATCTGTACCACAATCAGTTTATTTTAAGGAATGTACAAGGTCAAACTAACTTTTATTTGACCGATTTCATACAGAATAGTATCGACATCTATGACAGCAAGTAATTATAACTCAAAATAAAGTTTATGACGGGTTCAAACACACTATAACTTGGTGTCACAACTCTGACACATTTTAATATAGGCTTTGTACTTTGACCATTTTTTGGGACAGAGAGGGTAATAAATACATATGTTTGCTCCCTTAAATGAACACCTTAATTCTCTCATAGTATTGTATGAGATCCCTAGTAGAGGTTACCAAGTATACCATCTTAAAATCACGTATCATGCATTGGGCAGTACATGATAAAGCACCAATGTATTATTCCAAAGACGATAGCATGGTCATACCACGTACATCATAACAAAATCATTGAAAGTATCGCCACTACTCGATATTGGAGGGGAACTGTACCCGTCATTTTGAAAGTAGTAAAACTAGGTAGTATATTTGATACTTATTATATAGGTGGTGTCACATCAGTTTTAAACTGACAAGCGGTAGAGTTTCAGTAAGTTTCCGGTTGAGGCTGTGATGTAGTCAGACAAGGAAAACTTTGTCAATACCATACATATAAGAGTACAAATAAAGGAATCACTTTCAAAGAGTTTGATGTATACCTTTTTTACACGTGATTCTTACATTATGTGTAAATGTTTCATGCCATCACTTTCTTCTTGTCCATAATTTGAGCCTCTTGTATCTAAGTGGTTCTTTATGGCCCTGTTTGACACAGCTTCTGAACCGACTTTTTCCTAAAAATAAGCAGAGGGTGTGCCAAACAGCAAGCTTCTTCGACAACTTTATTAGTTGAACTGCTTCTCAGAATAAACTAAAAGCAGGATATATGTTTAAACTGTTGTTCACCAGCTTTTCAGACAAGCTGCCTTTTTAACAAGTTTAAGCTATGTTAAATAGGGCCTATATCTGTACGTGAATGATGTTTGTCTCCTCAACAATGGCTTCCATAACTAGCTGCCAGAAGAAAGTTCTATTTTCCATATCCTTGCTATTAGTTATCCGTGTGCATGAATGTTTAATTTCAAGACCTTTGGAAGTGGCTTGTGCAGAATATTAGAGATAGTCTTATCCCATTGTTGCTGATATAACTCAGCGGTAGTTTTAGACAAAAGTAACGAGTCTAAACAATTTGCCAGTAATGATATCAAATCCCTTTAGATTTTCAAATACAGTCAGATACAGTCAACTTTTCTTTCAAAACTGGCTGATGTACTCCTCGCTTAAGGTCTGGTACTGATTGAATGCTAATGTCGGTACCCTGCAGACCGGGTACCCGCTCGTAGTGGGTAAAAGACAGCCTGGGCCCCGCCTCCCTGTTGAGGCGGGCCCTAGCGTAGCCATGTGTCCTTGGCCCCAAGGTCAGCCCTGGGGCTGCCACGTGCGCTTGAGTTCCAGAGCCGATGCATTCCATGGGTTCCAGCCCGAGCCTCCCCGCTGAGGTGAGGGCAGGGGCTGCCACGTGTCCCGTGGCTCAGAGCCACCTCCCTGCTGAGGACAGCTCCGGTGCTGACACATGCCCTGGGCTCCGGTCCGAGCCTCCCCGCCGAGGTGCGGACCGGGGCTGCCACGTGTCCGCTGGCTCAGAGCTACCTGCCTACCGAGGACAGCTATGGTGCAGACACGTGCCCTGGACTCCGGTCCGAGCCTCCCCGCTGAGGTGAGGTCCGGGGCTGCCACGTGTCCCCTGGCTCAGAGCCACCCCCCTGCTGAGAACAGCTCCAGTGCTGGCACATGCCTCACGATGCATCGTGGGCCGTGGGTTGATGAAGTTAAGAAGGAAGTACGCTGTCAGACTTCGCATTCAAGGTTCGCGCCTTCCCCAGAAGCATAGTGCACTACACACACCTTCATCCTCTGCCCATTTGCCATTATGGTGACAAGACAGGATGACAAGGCGCGACAGCAGTATAGTGCCGCCCAACGGCACGAAGCCGCCCAAGCAGGGAGAGAAGATGCAGCGACAAGACGACATGTTCATCATCACCTGACATGCGGTCAGGGGCGCTCAGCGCGCCAGGCAGCGGGACTTAACTTCTTGTGGACCACTCTACTCAGAGGACGAAGCCCTAGATCATGTATAGGGTTCACATAGCTTTGGGGCCACCTGTCGGGCCCCAAGCCTTATTGTAACAACCCTGGCCATGAACTATAAAAGGACCAGGGTGATCACCTAGCAAGGGGTTCACGTTCCAGATCCCGCAACGCACAAGCACACACACTCAAGCAATGGATCAAGCACTCCCGTGGACGTAGGGTATTACGCTCCGGTGGCCCGAACCACGTAAATCTCGGTGTTCACCCGCTCCCTCAAGCCCAAGTCGCGTAGGGTGCCAAGCCCTCTCTGATAAAAGAACCTCGCGGGCTGCTTCCGAGCAGGATGGGAGGAGTGTCGCAGCTCACGCACTCCGACATTTGGTGTGCGAGGTAGGGGGGCTTTCCGCGCTCTCCACACAACCATGTTGAACATCACCTCCCATGGCAAGCCTTCTCGCCCAGCTAGCCGTTGTCTCCACACGGGAGACGACGAGGCTACCTCCAGCTCCAGAGTGGGCACGCCTGGCCAAGCCGGCAGCCAAACGGTCGGTGCTCTCTACGTGATGTACGGGGGTGCTTCCGACGTCTCGTCTAGGCGAGCCATCAAGACCCCCCGTCGAGCAGTGGCAGCGGCCGCCCCAGTCCCGTGGCCGGCGCCGCATTGCAAGTGGATGCAGATGCCAGTAAGCTTCGATGCCTTCAACTGCCCCAAGAACATGGCACGCGCTGGGCAGCTGCCTTTCCTCATCACCCCGACCATCTCCAACGTGAAGCTCTACCACGTGCTAATCGATGGCGGGGCGTCCCTTAGCATTATCAGCCTCGCAGCCTTCAAGAAGATGCAAATGACTATGTCCCAGCTTACCCCCTCGATACCATTCTCGGGGCTAGGTCGGGACCCAATATTATCGTGTGATAGCATCTCCCTGCCGGTGACATTCAGGACGCCTGAGAACTACCGTACGGAAAGCGTCGTCTTCTACGTTGCGGAGGTCAGCCTCCCCTTCAATGCAATAATCGGCAGGCCAGCTCTGTACCGGTTCATGGTGGTATCCCACTACGGCTACTTAGTCCTAAAGATGCCAACCCCGAGTGGCGTCCTCAAGATATGCGGTGACAGCAGCACAGGAGGCAGCTTCCGGTCACGCTGAAGCTAGCCGGCCGCCTCTAAGCATGCGTCAGCGAGGCGTTGTGGGGACCACCCTGTGGTTCTCCCACTCCGGGATCGCAGAGGGTGGTTTCATGCGATGCGGCACCCAACAACACACAAGAAAAGATTAAGAACAACATACAAACTTTTATTTTACATAAAACACAGCGGAAGTCTTTTACAAACTTAATTATACAGCGGAAGTATTATTCATAACTATTCTCTCATCCTAACTAAGCAAAAGTGCATCCGTCCAGTCCGGGGACGCTACACACTAGCAACACCTCACACGACGATCACAGCGGCGTGCAGGGATCCAGCTCGGCCGTTTACCCCGACGAGGGCGTCGCCTCGTCCTGGGACCCTTCCTCATTACTCTCACCTGCACACAGCTCAAATATTGCAACTGTGAGCATGATGGCTCAGCAAGGCTTAACCGACACTCCTAATCATGAAACTCTACATGCAGGGATTTGTAATATAGGAAAAGGACATTGCAATAAAGACACGCCTACATGTTAATCCTTACTTTCAGTGTTATAGCAGCAGTTTAATGTGCCTTAGACAGACCTCACATCGGAAGTCCACAATCAAACAAGAAACGCTTTCCTCTGATGTGGTTATGCCCAAAGTGGAAAAATAAACTTAATGAGCTCTACATCTACAGCATACATGGTTTCAAGTCAATATTAGATCAATGCAACTTATTCTTCTAGCTTCCTTCAGTTATTACTATGTCACAGCACAGTGAACAAGCGGTACTCAAATAACCGCGAGGGACGGTGATTGCAATCAATAGACACCAGGATAACAAGTTACACACACCCACTTTCAGATGTGTGGTGCTTCACACCTTCCTACTCTGTTGTATGCAACAACCTTTCAAAGGAAACCTAAATGCCGAACCAGTCCATTCGTAACGGGCAGGAGGTCCCCGCGTTGAGCGTGTCTGTGCCCTGGCAGATTTACACCTTGCTACCATCAACCCACTCCTATAAAACGGTTGGGTAAGCCTCGGCACCCAGGTTAACCAATTACATCGGTTTCCTGACATATGCCAGTATGCATCCGGTACTGTTTAAACTTGTCCAGCAGGTCCGCACACAACTCGGTCCTCAATCGACACCAACAGGGCTACGCACGTGAGACCTCCGCCAGCATCCTATCCCCCCCCCCCCCCGCTGGGTCTCAGTTTCACATTCTTAAGCCATTCTATACTCTTTTCCATCTCGTGTGATAAAATCTTATCTCGCGAGTATATTCCA
This sequence comes from Neostapfia colusana, assembly GCA_030760725.1. Taxonomy (NCBI): domain Eukaryota; kingdom Viridiplantae; phylum Streptophyta; class Magnoliopsida; order Poales; family Poaceae; genus Neostapfia; species Neostapfia colusana. The sequence continues at coordinate 5,820,595 of JASWHV010000012.1, read as the reverse complement.
ACTACTCGACTTCTACCAAGATCCTAATAACATTAGCATGGCACTCTCTACTCGTCGATTTGTAAACTACCCAACCCTCCATGGGATTTAAAAGTCATGCAAGTGGGGTTTCAATCCCCTTAACTCTAATGCAAGAATTTCACCCTAGACATAAGTGATACAAATGAAAACTTTGCGAAAGGTAATTAAATGCAAACCGGGGCTTGCCTGGTTGCGAGTCAAAAGGAAAGTTGGCATCTGGTGGGAGGACTTCCAACCGCTCTAGAGTGTCCTCAACTTCTGTCGCATATGATATGCAACAAAATATGTGTATAAGTGCTAATGAATTATAAGAAGTAAACTTCTATTCATAGCTACTACTATTTAGGTTTCTTCATTGGCTTTGGGATTTTTCCAGTGGATACTAGACTCTATAAGGATGATTTGAGCAAAATTTGAGAAATTCTTATGGAAGCTTGTGGTCTCAAAAATTCCCACAAGTAATAGGCTTCTCTGAATTTTTATCCCAAATCTGAAGCTATGACATGGCTATAAGTGGAATATTTAATTATAGCAGGTCTCTATGGTTCTAAAAAATTTGTTTCATAATTTTTTGAGCTACCTACAGGGAGAAATGGAATTTTGAAGCTGGGCAAAATTGCTGAAAAGTTTCTGTTTAGAATTGGAAATTCCAAATGAAGGCTGAACTTTGGATCAATATTTAGCCTTGCAAATATACTCCAACAAAGCTCAAATTTTTACTGGAGAAAATTTCAAAGATCTTCAGATCAAATTCTATGCCTTTCTTCAAATTACTGACTGAGAGGAATCCAAAAAAAATTGTTTCACAAATTTTGGACATTCCTACTAAAAGTTATGGGGTTTCAAACTTTGACCTAAATCTGAAATTCGGGAAAAATTTAAACTCTGTTTGTGGGCCCCACCCATGGCGCTATCCACTCAGATGGTGGCAACACCAAGGCCACAGGATATTTCCGCGCTGTCAAAGAAAATCCACGCTCGACACGGGATCCTTCCGGGTTCTCCCGCTCACTGACCACCGAGCCCCACTCCATCTTCTTCCTCCTCGCGCCCCCGCGCCTCCCCGCGGCTGCCCTCGCCAGAGAGCTCGCTAGAACTGTGTTCCCGTGCTCCAAACCTCGCCAAACTCGCTGCTACTACCTAGTTTCACATGGGAAACATGTTGCCAGTCTTAACCCTCACCGACGATGGCCGGAGATGGGCATGGGACGGTGGCAGTAACTTCGGCGACTCCGGCGATAGGGTACGCACTTGGTGAGCATGGAAACCCACCACGGTTTGGTCCTACAGAACTGCCGTGACCTGGAACACGGATCACTACCCTGATCCCATGGAAAATGGCCGGAAGCATGAGCTCACCGTGTGACTAGTGGTTTTGCGCCGCCGTGAGGAAAAACATGGAGAACCCTTCTGATTCTTCACGGTTTTGCTTGCCGTTTGCTCGCGAAAGGTCGCCATGACTTGGAGAAGCTATGCTTAGACCCTCATGAACCCTAACTCAATATGGCCGATGAATTTCCCATTTCCTACACCTCGGTTCAAAGAAACCGCCGGCGGAAAACTTCAAATTCCGGCCGACCTAAGCTACGACCTAGCTCCAAACTTGGAGGACAGAAATAGGGGTTGACAATGCACCTAGGACGCCGGTTGGTCGAGCGTGAACATGTCTGAGGTGGCCGGTCGACGGTGCGACGTCGTGGCGGCAAAGTTGAGTGCCGGAAGACCAACTGTTCTCAGTTCTCGGGATTTGTTCGGAGGAACATCGTGGGCTGTCTTCAGGGAGGAAGGAGAGGTCCTTGCGCACCTTCCTATGACCTCAACCGGGTGTGATAACACCGGGGTGGCATCGGCGATGGGAGAGCGGCGCGGAGCAACCGACCGGCAAGAACAGAGGAAGCGTGTGTGTTTTCTGCACCGAGTGACTAGAGACAACGACCGAGCCGCGACGCTCGGCTCGAGTGCGAACGCAACGGGGAAGCGGTGACTTCGGCGCCAAGACAGGGACATCGCCGTGGCATGCGGCTGCATCGCGGTGGCGGCTGTAGAGAGAAAACAGGAACCGACGTGCTCGGTGAGTAACTGACTGGATGGTCCCTCATGTCATTCTCTCTCTTCCCTTCTTAATAATTCTGATCTTTTAATTCTATCACCAAACTTTGTCCAAAAATTCTAGATATTTGCAGGGAAGCAAAATCAAATATGTAGAATTCAATTTTGGACTTCAATATTGCATTTGATCAAGTTTGGTTCAAATTCCAAATTCAAATTTAAATTCCAATGGCTTTTTATGTCACCCTAGAATTAAATAGCAAACATGCTTCCAAACTTATGGAATTTTGCATGAGGGCTCTTTGAATTATTTGGAACCAAGTGGCAAGCTCAGGCTTGTATTTGCACTAGTATCATATGTATGTGACTAGTTGCCAAAAAGTTTAAAAATATTAATTTCCTCCAGCTTTTTTATGCTCCACCAACCGTGTAAAACTGGGCTTTCACATCCCTCCCCCTTAAAAAGAATCTCGCCCTGAGACTCCAAAAGAAAAGCAAAGTGGGGAAGACTTTACCGGGTATACGATGATAGCAAGTCTGGATAATTTGCTTGTAGATAGTCCTCGCTTTCCCATGTCGCCTCATCAGCGGTATGGTTACTCCACAAGACCTTGTAAAACCATAAGGTCCGGTTTCTTGTGGCGCGAGTCTTTTCATCGATAATCCGGATCGGATACTCTGAGTATGTGAGGTCCGATTGGAGAACTTCTATGTTTTCGGTGTGGATTTCAGCCGAGGGTCTGAGGCATTTCCTCAGCTGAGAGATGTAGAATACGTTATGAATTCCCGTGAGTGACGCCGGTAATTCCAAGCGATAGGCCACGGGTCCGGATTTTTCAATGACGGGGAATGGACCGATGAATCACAGAGCATGTTTGCCCTTTACTCCGAAACTATGAACTCCCTTCATTGGAGACACACGGACATAAACATGGTCCCCGATATCGAAGTGGAGAGGAAGGCTTCTTTTATCTACATAACTCTTCTGACGAGATTGAGCAGCCTTAAGATTGGGTTGTATTACTTGCACTCGTTCTTCGGCCTCATTCACAAGTTCAATGCCGTAGATAACTCGCTCGCCTGATTCACACCAGTTGAGTGCTGTGCGACATTTCCGGCCGTAGAGAGCTTCATACGGCGCCATCTTGATGCTAGCTTGATAGCCATTGTTATATGAAAACTCCGCCAACGGTAAATGATCGTCCCAGTTTTTACCGTGGTGGATGGCACAAGCGCGTAGCATGTCTTCAAGAACTTGATTCACCCATTCAGTTTGACCATCCGTCTGCGGGTGATATGCAGAGCTTCATATCAGTTTGGTCCCCAGTGATGCGTGCAGCTGTTCACAAAACCGAGCGACGAATAGCGCACAGCGATCTGAAATATTGGAGCGGGGAACACCGTGAAGCACAAAATCCTTGCAATATACAGCTCCGCATATTGCTTGGCCACGTAATTTGTATGTATGGGAATAAAATGAGCCGACTTGGTTAGTTGATCGACTATCACCCAAATCAAATCATGTTTGTGGTAGGTGAGAGATAACCCGACTATGAAGTCCATGTTGATATCCTCCCACTTCCACGCCGGAATGTTCAATGGTTGCAGCTGTCCGGCTTTACACATATGGTCGGCTTTCACACGCTGACCCGTATCGCATTCGGATATGTACTTTGCGATTTCTCTTTTCATCCGCGTCCACCAAAACCTGGTTTTCAGATCCTGGTACATCTTGTTGCTGCCCGGATGAATAGAATACTTGGAAAAATGAGCTTCATCCAAGATTTTCTTCCGAAGCTTCATGTCACGGGGTACCACTATACGGTCTTTAAGTCATAGAGTATCGTGTTTATCCCTTTCGGAAGCATTTCATTCCGCCATTCTTCATTTGTCTCCGAATGTGCGATATTCCCACGTCTTTCTTCTGAGCTTCTATAATCTCCTCTCGTATGGTAGGGACGAGAGCAAGATTATATAATGCCCCATATGGAACCAAGTATAGACTCGGCTCCTCCTCTTCAAGTGGAGTGATGGAAAGATGGTTGACGTGAGATTTGCAGATTAAGGCGTCGGCAACCACATTTGCCTTACCGGGATGGTAGTGAATCTCGATCTCATAGTCTTTGATCAGCTCTAGCCATCTCCGTTGTCGCATATTCAACTCCTTTTGAGTGAATATATACTTCAAGCTTTTGTGGTCGGTGTAGAGATGCACTAAGTTCCCAAGTAAATAGTGCCTCCACATTTTCAATGCCAACACCACAGCAGCGAGCTCAAGATCATGAGTCGAATAGTGCTGCTCTTGGTTACGAAGTTGACGTGAGCCAAAAGCAACCACTCTTCCTCCTTATATAAATACACAGCCAAGACCGATACCGGACGCATCACAATATACGTCGAATGGCTTGGTGGTATCCGGTTGAGCTAACACCGGGGCAGTTGTAAGATGCTTCACCGATGCTTGGAAAGCTCCTTCACATGCTGAGCTCCAAACATATTTGATCCCCTTCTTCAACAATTCAGTCATCAGTTTAGCAAGCTTGGAGAAGCTCGGGATGAATCTCCGCTAATATCCCGCTAAACCGAGGAAACTTCTAACTTCATGGGCAGATGTTGGGGACTTCCATTTCAGAACTTGTTCAATTTTTCTTGGATCAACTGCAATGCCTTCCGCAGAAATAATATGACCAATAAATGGCACTTGGCTGATCCAAAACTCGCACTTGCTGAACTTGGCATAAAGTTTATGGTCTCGCAATCGTTGAAGCATGATATGCAAGTGTTCGACGTGTTCTTCTTCAGACTTGGAATAAACCAAGATGTCGTCAATAAACACCACCACGAACTTGTCCAACTCTGGCATGAACACTGAGTTCATGAGGTACATGAAATGTGCCGGGGTGTTGGTGAGACCAAAGGACATGACGAGATATTCATACAATCCATATCTCGTCGAGAAGGCCATCTTTGAAATGTCCTCCGCTCGGATCTTTATTTAATGTTATCTGAAGCGAAGATCCATCTTCGAAAATACACTCGCACCCACAAGTTGATCGAATAAGATATCAATGTGGGGCAGTGGATATTTATTTTTGATGGTGATGGCGTTTAGAGGTCGGTAATCCACACACAACCTCAAGGTTTCATCCTTCTTTTTCACAAACAGCGTTGAGCGCTCCCATGGCGAGGAACTCAGTCGAATGAAACCCTTATTCATCAGATCATTGAGCTGCTCCTTCAATTCAGCTAGCTCATTCGGAGACATCTTGTACGGTCTCCATGATATCGCTGTCGTCCCGGGTACAAGTTCGATCTTGAACTCGACATCCCTTTCAGGTGGCATGCCCGGGAGATCATCCGGAAATACGTTTGGGTATTTACGGACCACACGAATATCCTCAAGTTTTGTGGCTTCCGTGTTATATGTGGCTGGGACTTCTTGAACCGAACCATCAAGAATGAGAGTATGTGGTTCATGAAGTGGAGAGTTTAGATGAACAACACGTGGAACGATGTCAAGAACAGCACCATGGCGATGTAGCCATGACATTCCTAAAATGACATCGAGTTTTTGACTCTCTAACATAATTAGAGAAGTCGGGTATAGATTTCCACCCAATTGCAATGGTGCTCTATAGACCATCCTATTAGCGTTTATTTTCCCACCCCGAGAGCAAATCAAGTATGAACTATTTGTTGGAATGATAGGCAATTGATATTTAATAACATAAGATTGACTTATGAAATTATGGGTGGCACCGGAGTCAAAAAGTATGACAACGGGATGATCTAAATAAGAAAACGTACCCGCGAGGACGGGTTCGCCTTCTGGCACGACTTCGATGGCTAAGTGGTGGACGTTGCCGGGTTTTGGTGCTGGTTTCTTGGGCTGGTTGTGGGGCTGATTTGCACCCTGATACGGTGCTGCACCCCTGCCCTGTCGCTGCTCAGGGAAGTCTTTGGGAATATGCCCAACACGGCCACACGTGAAGCACGTGTATGGTGTCGGGTTCCCTCCGAATTGAGGACGGAATCCCGGTGCACGCTGTTGAAATGGGGTCGCACGCAGGACCATCCTTTGTTACTTCTGTTTCTGTGGTGGATACGATGGTCGGAAGCTTGGCGCATTAAATTGACGACCGCGAAACTGAGGCGGTCGCGCCGGCGGCTTCCATATTTGACCGGATGGTGAGCGATACACCGGTACTTTTGTGGCGCCCCACCACGGCTGCTCGCCAGCGTGCTGCATTTCCTCTTATCAGAACCGCGCTCGTGCTGGGCATTTTCTTGTACAATCGCGGCATTGACAAGGTCGTTGAATGTGCCGCGGTTGCTTTGGGCGAGATGGACCTTCATTTTTGAATTAAGGCCCCGGAAGAATGTGTTTCGCTTCTGTTCTTCTGTCCCCACAAATTCTGGTGCATATTGCGCCAGCAGGTTGAATACTCTGGAGTACTCATGAGCACTCCTCTCGCCTGGTTTCAGCTCCAGAAACTCCTAAAGCTTCTTCTGCATAACTCCGGGAGGTATATGATAGACGCGGAACGCCTCCCAGAACTCCGTCCAAGTGACGGCATGGCCAGCCGGTAATGAGGTGATGTAGTTCGCCTACCATGTACCAGCTTCTCCTTGAAGCTGTTGCGCTGCATACAGCGCCTTCTGGTGTTCGGTACATCGAAGTAGACCGAACTTTGCCTGGAGAGTGCGGATGAAGCTTTCCGCCTCCAAAGGCTCTTCGGCCTCCGTAAAGACTGGTGGATTGGTCGCCAGGAAGTACGAATATGATATCTGTTGGGGCTGGCATTGCCTATTGTCTTGGCGTCCTCCTGGACGGGATGCATTCTGCTGCAGCAGATCCGCAGCAACTCGGTTTGCTCGTCGCGCAAGCCAAGTACTGCAGCGAGAACCTCTGCAAGATTTCTTGGAAGTTCTGGTGGTGGAGGAGGTGGTTGTTGCTGCGTCATGGTTTGCTCGGGGGTAGAGACTCATCACCACAAACCTGATTTGGACCTCCCTCCTCTTGCGTAGACCGTGTACGCACCATTCTGCACTCACACCATTCAAACGATCAGCACATGTTTGTTTACTTCATCCAGTCTATAAAATAGTAGTGCGAGAATGGAACAAATAATACGCATAACATTCGCACATATGGATAAAGTATAAACTTTATACTACATATACATCTCTGGACCATGTCAAATCGAGTTCCAAAGTAATGAACTTTATGGATTAAAAGTTCATTTCGACCATCGTGGGTCGCCACGGGATGTTAAGTGTGTCAGCATGCGTAAATCCTCGCTATTGTACTGGACCCAAACATGTCCTCGCTCGAAGTGATATGTTAATTACACAACATTTTCGACTCCAACTCGCTGTTTTACAACAGCCGCTGGATATCGAAGTGTGAAACCAAGTGTTTTGAATTTAAAAGTTCAAACATGGTTTTCCCTGTCCAGCTTCTGGTCCAGCAGATCAATTTGAACAATTTAACTGTTTTGGCCACCTTGGAGGCAAAACCTGGACTAGAGTTCAACAACAACGTTGTAGTAGACTCAAAAAGGAATCCAGATTGTATTTATTGGCCTCCATAGCCTTTCTAGTTTAGGATTTACGATCTTTACAATTTGACAGGTTTTTCTCAGGAATTTTGAGAGCACCTACTTTAGAAGTGGCTGTTTTGTTCACAAAATTCCAACTATTTCTGCCCCCAATATAGGAAAACACTAAAATACAAAGTTGTAGCACATATCCTACCCTTTCCATCGGTATCTTACTTGACCCTTAAAAATTTTTCTACAAGAAGTTATGGTCAAAATACAGAAAATTCCAGAGAGCATTTTTGGTCTGCCCTGTTTTTGGACAGTGCATACTCATCTGAGATTTTCATCCAATTATAGGGAGATTTTGTTATGATGTTCTACAGAAAAGTTGTAGAAGACTTCAAAACCTTTCCATAATAGTATCACACACCTCCATTGGTTCAACCAATCGTAAGTTATACCCTGTTTAATTTCAGCAAGAATTCTGCCGAAACAGGGGAAGTTGTTCCTAAGTCTTTGGAAATGAATCTACACTCCCAATTGACTCTTAGTTCAATATGGGAGTTCAATAACCAATAAATTGAATCCTAAACTCCAATTTGACTCTTTTCTTTAAAAATATCCTTTAATGCAACTAATAACTCATCTCGGTACTACGTTTCCTCACCAAAGAAAAATCCTAAGCCGGTATTCCAGCATAAATGTGTCAAATGGTAGAACTAAGAACGTCACTCACAAACGATTTCTAAATGTCATGCTCTAACGTGGTTAATGTACCTGCAGAAGGCCACACAATAATGGTGCACACAAGGGTTTAACATTTCAGGCAGATCCATATCATAGTAAAAACATACGGCCCATATCATTGTCATACGGATCGTCCTTGAGTCAAGCCACGTCTCAAGGTACATGGTCGTGTTTTGACACCACACGACGAGGAACCCAAGTAGAGCGAGAACGGGTTGTCACGGTTCGGAATTTTATCAATCCAACGGATACCACTTACTGCCTCATAACCGTTGAGGCACGCCGATGGCGAGCGCTGCGTATGGCCCTTTGAACATTGAACGTTCAAGAGTTGCATACTATCGTGTTGCTTACCACACGATGGGGTACTCTCACTTTTGCCTAAAGCACGCTGGAGATTAGTGTTTTCATATGCTCTCAGAACCATGAGAAGGTTCAGAGACTCATATTCACTACCGTCCCAAGCCACGGTAAATCATTCCATACCATTGCTCGTATGGTGAGCTTACTGCAATTGATCCGTCTGCAGTGGCGTACCTTACCTCTTACCTAACGTCGAAGCATTGTTATAGAATGTATAACACATAAGTTAGCCTTTTCACCTTAAGTAGCTACTACTATAATAGACCTTATGTGGGCATAATGACTAATCCTCACTCGACAACTTCTAAGTTTTCAAAATAGGCTCTTTTCAAGCATGCTATTCCCAATGCGGGTCTGATACCACGCCTGTGGGGACCACCCCGTGGTTCTCCCACTCCGGGATCACAGAGGGTGGTTCCGTATGATGCGGCACCCAACAGCACACAAGAAAAGGTTAAGAACAACATACAAACTTTTATTTTACATAAAACACAGTGGAAGTCTTTTACAAACTTAATTATACAGCGAAAGTATTATTCATAACTATTCTCTCATCCTAACAAAGCAAAAAGTGCAGCCATCCAGCCCGGGGGCGCTACACACTAGCAACACTCACACAATGATCACGGCGGCGTGCAGGGCACCAGCTCGGCTGTGTACCCCGACGGCGGCATCGCCTAGTCCTCGGACCTTTCCTCATAACTTTCACCTGCACATAGCTCAAATATTGCAACCGTTAGCATGATGGCTCAGCAAGGCTTAACCGACCTCCTAATCATGAAACTCTACATGCAAGGATTTGTAATATAGGAAAATGACATTGCAATAAAGACACGCCTACATGTTAATCCTTACTTTCAGTTTTATAGCAGCAGTTTAATGTGCCTCAGGCAGCCCTCACATCAGAAGTCCACAATTTAACAAGAAACGCTTTCCTCCAATGTGGTTATGTCCAAAGTGGAAAAATAAACTTAATGAGCTCTACATCTACAACATACATGGTTTCAAGACAATATTAAATTAATGCATCATATTCTTCTGGCTTCTTTCAGTTATTACTACATCACAGCACAGTAAACAAGAGGTACTCAAATAATTGCGAGGAACGGTGATTGCAATCAATAGACACCCGGATAACACGTCACATACACCCACTTTCAGAAGTTTGGTGCTTCACGCCCTCCTACTCTGTTGTATGCAGCAACCTTTCAAAGCAAACCCAAATGCCGAACCGGTCCATCCGAAACGGGCAGGAGGTCCCCGCATGGAGTGTGTCTGTGCCCACTGGCAGATTTACACCTTGCTACCCTCAACCCACTCCTATAAAACGGTTGGGTAAGCCTCGACATCCAGGTTAACAAATTACATCAGTTTCCTGAAATATGCCAATATGCATCCGGTATTGTTCAAACTTGCCCAGTAGGTCCGCACACGGCTCGGTACTCAATCGACACCAACAGGGCTACGCACGTGAGACCTCCGCTCACTACATCCTATCCCACCTGCTGGGTCTCAGTTCCACATTCTTAGGCCATTCTCTACCCTTTTCCATCTGGTGTGATAAAATCTTATCTCGCGAGTAGATTCCAACTACTCGACTTCTACCGAGATCCTAAGAACGTTAGCATGGCATTCTCTATTCATCAAGTTGTAAACTACCCAACCCTCCATGGGATTTAAAAGTCATGCAAGTGGGGTTTCAATCACCTCAACTCTAATGCAAGAATTTCACCCTAGACATAAGTGATACCAATGAAAACTTTGCAAAAGGTAATTAAATGCAAACCGGGGCTTGCCTGGTTGCGAGTCAAAAGGAAAGTTAGCGTTTGGTGGGAGGACGTCCAACGGCTCTAGAGTGTCCTCAACTTCGGTCACTATATGATATGCACCAAAATATGTGTACAGTGCTAATGAATTATAAGAAGTAAACTTCTATTCATAGCTACTGCTATTTAGGATCCTTAATTGGCTTTGGGATTTTACGAGTGGATACTAGACTTTCTAAGGATGATGTGAGCAAAATTTGAGAAATTCTTATGGAAGCTTGTGGTCTCCAAAACTCCCACAAGTAAAAGGCTTCTCTGAATTTTGATACCAAATCTGAAGTTTTTACATGTCTAACAGTGGAATATTTGATTATAGCAGGTATTTATGGTTCTAACAAAATTTGTTTCATAATTTTTCGAGCTACCTACAGGGAGAAATGGAATTTTGAAGGTGGGCAAAATTGCTGAAAAGTTTCTGTTTTGAATTGGAAATTCCAAATGAAGGCTGAATTTCGGATCAAAGTTTATCCTAGCAAATATACTCCAATGAAGCTCAAATTTTTACAGGAGATCACTAATGTTATGAAAAATCTTCTGGCCAAATTTGAGGAAATTCCATAACAGGGATCTTCTGGAATTAATCTCCAAAATTTAATTTTGATGAATTTTGGAGCAAATTCCAGACATCTTCAGATAAAATTCTCTACATTTATTCAAAGTACTGACTTAGAGAAATCCAACGAAATTTGTTTCACAAATTTTGGACATTCGTACTAAAATTTAAACACTGGTTGTGGGCCACACCCGTGGCGCTATCCACTCAGATGGCGGCAACACCGAGGCCACAGGGTTATTTACACGCTGCCATAGAAAATCCCCGCGTGACACGGGATCCTTCTGGGTTCTCCCGCTCAAAGACCACCGGGCCCCACCCCATCTTCTTCCTCCTCGCGCCCCCGCGCCTCCCCTCGGCTGCTCTCGCCGGAGAGCTCGCCGGAACTGTGTTCCTGTGCTCCAAATTTCGCCAAACTTGCCGCTACTACCTATTTCTACACAGGAAACATGTTGCCGGTTTTAACCCTCACCGACGATGGCCGGAGATGGACGTGCGACGGTGGCAGTAACTTCGGCGACTCCGGCGACAGGGTACTCACTCGGTGAGGATGGAAACCCGCCACGGTTTGGTCCTACAGCACCGCCGTGACCTGGGGAACACGGATCACTACCCTGATCCCGTGGAAAACGGCCAGAAGCATGAGCTCACCGTGCGACCGTAGCGGCTTTGCGCCACCATGAGGAAAATAACGGAGAACCCTTCTGATTCTTCATGGTTTTGCTTGCCGTTTGCTCGAGAAGGGTCGCCATGACTTGGACATGCTATGCTTAGACCCTCGTGAACCCTAACTCAATATGGCCGATGAATTTCCCGTTTCCTACAACTCGGATCAAAGAAACCGCCGGCGGCAAACTTCAAATTCCGGCCGACCTAAGCTACGATCTAGCTCCAAACTTGGAGGACAGCAGGAGGGGTTGACAACGCACCTAGGACGCCGGTTGGTCGAGCATGAACGTGTCTGAGGTGGCCGATCGATGGTGCGGCATCGTGGCAGCAAAGTTGAGCGCTGGAAGACCAACTGTGCTCAGTTCTCGGGATTGGTTTGGAGGAACGTACTTGGCTGTCGTCAGGGAGGAAGGAGAGGTCCTTGCGTACCTTCCTATGACCTCAACAGGGTGTGGTAATGCCGGGGTGACGTCGGCAACAGGAGAGCGGTGCGGAGCAATCGAGCGGCAAGAACAGAGAAAGCGTGTGTGTTTTGTTCACCGAGTGAGGAGAGACAATGACCGAGCCGCGATGCTCGGTTCCAGTGCGAACGCAAAGGGGCAGCGGTGACTTCGGCGCCAAGACAGGGACGTCACCGTGGCGTGCGGCTGCATCGCGGTGACGGCCATAGAGAGAAAATGGGAACCGACGTGCTCGGTGAGTAACTGACTGAATGGTCCCACATGTCATCCTCTCTCTTCCCTTCTTAATGTTTCTGATCTTTTAATTCTACCATCAAACTTTGTCCAAAAATTCTAGATATTTACAGGGAAGCAAAATCAAATATTTAGAATTCAATTTTGGACTTGAATGCTGCATTTAATCAAGTTTGGTTCGAATTCAAAATTCAAATTTAAATTCCAATGGTTTTTGATGTCACCCTAGAATTAAATAGCAAACATGCTTCCAAACATATGGAATTTTGCATGAGGGCTCTTTAAATTATTTGGAACCAAGTGGCAAGCTCAGGCTTGGATTTGCACTAGTATCATATGTATTTGACTAGTTGCCAAAAAAGTTTAAAAAATTTGAATTTCGTCCACCTTTTTTATGTAATAATCCATATTTATGATGACACAAAATCATTTAAAGGCTCACGAGTTAATTCTAAATTTAAATTTGATCCAACTCATCAAAAGTGATGTGAGATATAAGATTTTACACTCGATGACATGAACTCAATTCTTCACATGAAATGACGCCCACTCTAGGCATGTACAAAAATATCTAATCTGAAATATGACGTAATTTCTGCAAACTATAATTTTAGTAATTGTTTGGGAAAGAAAATTGATAATTCAAATTTTTCTTGGGCAAATTCAAATCTGATTGCACCTAAATGAAGATTTTATTGAGTAGAATCACTCTGCAAATTTTATAATTTTTGGAAGCCTCTAAGTATTTATTTTTGAATTAGGAAGTTGGTGCATGTTTGAAATTCAAAGAAATTGAAAAGGCTACAGGTCCCACGTGTCAATGTGCTGTTCCTTCTCCACTGCCATCCCCGAACGAGCGCTGCGCTGCTGCAATCCTGCCACGGCGCGGCAGCGACCGAGCAGCCGTGCCTTTAACTCTTCAGAGCCCTCTTCCTTTTCCTCACTACAGTGTTGCATGTTATTCACGCCTCACAGTGAGCTCTCGAGCAAAGTCGCCATTGCAGCATAGCTAGCAGATGCGCTGTCCGAACCGTCACCACCTTGCCCAGCCGAGAGCACCGCCGCGTGCGCCTGCTCGCCCTCCACCTCCATAGCTTGCTCGCACGCCTCGATTCCCCGTGGTCCGAACGAATTTGATGCTTTTCCTCCTAGGCCGACCATCGGACGTTCATCAACCTCGTGTTGAAATTCGTCGTATATGGTGAGCCTCACATCGATTCCTTTCACCCGAGCTAGCTGACTCCCGGGCTCATCCCCCTAATAAGTTTTCCCCAATTTTCCGTGGTCGGGACGGAAGAAAATCATCATCTTCTTTGCCGGCGACCTCAACCGAGCCGCTGCTCACGTTGCGAGCCCTCTCCCGGTCATCCCTGCTCCGATTTGGTTATTTGCCAGTGTTCCCGAGGCTACCACGAAGCTCCCTGACCCAGCGCCTACCTTCCCCGAGCCTCGAGACTTCCGTGCGCCGCCGCCGAACGTCTCCCGCCGCCATTGCTCGTCGCCAGCTGATTCCGGTGAGTTTCCCTCTGGTCCAACCACTCAAATGAAAAGCCCACATCGAGAACAACGTTTTCCCCCAAAAAATCCGGGCAAATCCGGCCGCGGTGGGCGCGACGGCAAGTCCCACGGCGAGCTTCCAGCAGCCAGCCATGGCTGCGAGCTCCAGCCGGGATCTGGTGTGGCCAGGGCCAGATCCCGTGCGCCCAGGCTGCCCTGTGGTCCTCTGTGTGGCGCTGTCCTGAGTGGCTGGTAGAAAACGAAATGTTTTAGTTCACAAAAATAATTCCAGAAAATGGTTAAACATTGTAAAATTCGTATAAAATGCTAGAAAAAACAGAAAAATGTGAAACAAGTTTTATTGGATTATTTAAGACCATATCTACACAGGACAACTTTGTTTCACATAAAAGTGCTCTCTGTTTATTTACAAAATGAATTAAGTAATACCTTGGTAAATTAATTGTGGGAGATCTATCCATTGTGGCGGACCGGAATCCGCTCATCCAGGATCGCAGAGGGTGGTGCCGCACGATGCGACACCCGACAGCACACATCATAAGGATACATTGTATTATATAGAGAACCAACTGAAATGTACAAAGTAGTACACCACTCCAGTTACAAACTAGTGTTCATATTATACAGCGGAAACTAAATTTGTACAACTTACGCCCGTCTATCTCGCAACAGTCGGTTGCCCAGCCCTAGGGCAACCCACACTAGCTGCACCTCTCCAGCTCAGCGCGGCGTGTACGGCTCCTACTCAGCCATGGTCCCCGACGGAGGGTAAACCTCGCCGGTGGACTTGTAACCCGAGTCTATGGGTGGCTCCTCACCTAGAAAAACACTTAAGCAGCAACCATGAGCACGACGGCCCAACAACACTTAACCGACTCACCTAGGCATGAAACTCTACATGCAGTCTACACGAACATGGGATAGTAATTTCAGCAAATGGACATGCCTACAAGTTCAGTCTTAGTTCATCTTTTAGCCACAAGTTAACAATTCATGAATAAGAAATTTAGTAAGCGATATTTGGTGGCACACATGTAGCAATACAATTATACATATCAGCAGAATTGAATCATAACATTCCATGATTTATCTACGTTACGACGCAGTGAACAAGCGGTAGTTGTCACCGCGAGGGACGGCGAATCGACTCGATATACACCTGCAGGGATACCCGAAGAGCACGTCACGTATGCCCACCCGTGGAGCTGCACAGCACGCTCACTCGATGTCGTATGAGACAACCTTTCACCCAACAGCCTGAACGTCGAACCGGTCGCATCGAAACGTACAGGAGGTTCCCTACACAGAGCATCTGTCTATGCCCGTTAGCAGATTTTCACCTTGCTGCCCTCTGCCTACACCTATAAATCGGTGCGTTATGCCTCAATGCCCGGAGGTTTAGGTTACATCGGTTTATCGGGGCCCATATATCCGATATGCCTTCGGTACGTTCTATACTTGTTCAGCAGGGCCGCACACGGATAGGTCCTCAATTGACACGGACAGGGCTGCGCACACAAGACTTCCTCTTGCTGCACCCTAGCCCCTTTCTAGTCTCATTTTCATTACTAAAGTGATCTCACATCACTCGAATCAATCCCGTGTGTTCCAAGCCTAACTCGTGAGTAGATTCCAACTACTCGACTTGTACCGTAAATCCTATGAATCATTAAGCAAGGCCTGTCTACTCAAGGCCTTAGACACTACCCTCACTCTTATAGGAAAATTCTGGTTATGCACTCGGGTTTCATCCATCCTACACCTAATGCACACCCATACCTCACACTAAACATGTACACAAAGCAAAACTTTATAAAAGGGTTTAATGCAAACTGGGGCTTGCCTTGTTGCTGCTGGTCAGTGGTTAGGGCTTCGTCTGGAAGAAGGAAATCGAGCACTTCCGGAGTCTCATCGCCTTCAGCGGCTACACGCAAACGATATACTATATGTCAATTTAAATGCAATGTTTTAGAACTGAATAAGTAATTACAATAACTCTAGCTGGACCTCCCCTTTGGTTCTGTAATTTTTATGTTAACTTGGTAGGGTCCTAACCAGAGTACTGACCAAGTTTCATTTGAAATAAAGTTCATCTGAGCCTTGTACAAATAAAAGCCTATTTGGTCAACATTAGAGCCTCTAAGGAATTCCAGGGGTTTTCATGGCTCCAACCATTACTTTCTGGAAACTAGAATTTAAGATGGTTCTATTGGAATTGGTTTCATGTCATTTCAAGAATTCTAGAAGAAGTTATGCCCTAAACAAGATTTGAGAAAATCTGAAAAATGTTTCTGTACATTTTTCTATTTTCTCAGGGCTGTTCCCTTAATCACCCCATTAGGGGGACTAAATGAACTCGGATGGTTCTCAAAATTTTCTGTGGCTCAAGGATTTTCCAATGAACTTCCCAGCCAAATTTCAGAAGTTTTCATAAAGCAGTTCTCCAGATAAAATTCCTAACAGTTTAAATTTATGGAATTAATTCTGGAATGAGCTGAAATTGGTGTTGGTGGAAAGTACTAAAAAAGCTGAATTCAACAAAATTTGGTTCACTGAATTTGGAGCTTTCTAGCAAAAGTTCTATGCCTTTGAAGTTTGATCTAAACTGGAAAATCCTAAAATGTTTAAACTCTGCGGGTGGGGCCCACTCTTTAAACCGGCCCACTGAGAACGCGGCCACACCACGGCCCACGGGGTTTTACCCGTGCTGCCGCACCGGATCCCGGCCGCAAAGTGGATCCCCGCATGAGAATAGAGACTGACCGGTGGACCCGGTCCCCCTTCGTCTACCTCGCGACCTCCCGTGACTTCCACGGCGGCGCTTCGCCGGAGCTCTCGCCGCAAGCCATTTCCCTGCCTGACCTCCGATGGATTTCACCGACTGCATCTAACATGGCTCGGAGAACAAGCTGGTGCCCTCACCGAAGCTCGGCGATGGCCGGAACCATGCCCGTGACGGTGACAACGGCTATCCTTACTCCGGCGACGTCGCCCGAGCTACTCAGTGCCTTATTTTCGGAACGGTTTGCGCCTACAGCTCCGCATGCTGAGCATGAAAATGAGCTCGGTTTGCCATGGAAACGGCCGGAGCTGACGCGGCCCAACGCCGCCCGTTTAGTATCGGGGACGGGCCACTCGCCCGGGAATCGCATTTGGTGGTGCCGTGTTGTGCGGCACCCAACAGCACACATACAAGGAACAATGTATTACATAAGACAATAGCAGAAGCTTACAAATTTTTCTTTGTAAATAATTTACATCCAATAGCTACAGCAGAAGTCTATAACAACTCAAGTCGAATAACTAAGAGCACTCGAGATGAAGTCCAGCCCGCGGACTCCTCTCACTAGCAACACGAAGACAAACAGCAGCGGCTGGGTTCTCCATGTGTTACCTGACTCGGAAGTCTCCGAGTCTCACCAGACAACCTCCATCTTAGCATCGATGATAACCTGCAAAACCACTTATATAGCAAGCGTGAGCACATAGGCTAAGCAAGACTGATCCGTCTCTCCTAAACATGAAACTCTACATGCACGACGGTTGCAATTGGGTTAGCTAAATTTGCATAAAGGACTCACCTACAGTTGATCCTTAACTTTCAGATTTTAAGCCTCATTGTGCAGACCTTGAGCCGAAAAGCATCACAACTCCACAATCAAACAAGAAACGCTTTGTTTCGATGCTCCTTGCACAGAGTGAAAGTAAAGTTTAATGCGCCTATCTCTAATTCAATCATGGTTGCAATACAAGTTACAGCACAGCCTTATCAAGTTCAAAAGATAACCAGTTCCAGTTGTTACTACGTCAAGACGCAGTGGGCAAGTATGCTCATATGACCTCGAGCGACGGTGATTCGAATCAGTACACACCCGGACTACACGACACGTACACCCGTACTCTGAGTTGCCGGCCGCAACCTCGACTGACGTTGTACGCGGCCACCTTTCCCAAGATCTTCCACATTGGACGTAGTCCAACTGCCCCGAGTACGCAAGCTCCCTCAAGGTACATACCCGCAGTGGTATGTTCTTAAGCGAGTTACCTCCTGCTACCCTGACGCCGAAAGCCTAAGGCAGTTAGAAAAGTTCCACTATGGATCTCCCAAGGTACATCGGTTTCCTGGGTCCCATATAGCCAGTATGCGCCCGGTACACAACTCAAACATGTCCAACAGGGCCAAGCACGAACGGGCCTTAACCGACACAGGCAGGGCTATGCACGCACGGCCTGCAACCTGCTGCATCTAAACCACCCTTCCCAGTACCCAGCGCGATGAAATTCACCAGGAGGTGGAGGCGTCGGCCGATCCTCGGTGTCGCCCGGTGCTGCGCCCATCAGTGTCGAGTACCGACTGAAGAAAGCAAACAGAGACCCAACACTGTGAGTTCTTTTGCCAATTTTCAGTTCCCTCAATGACATGTGTGTCCCACAGATCAGTCCCTCCTTATCTCTTCTAAAATATCTCCCAAGTTTGAATATTGATGGAATTCAATTGTGGGAATTTGAATCTGAGAGGCATTTGGACAATTGGGCAAGTTTCATCCAAATTCAAATATGCATTTGAATTCTTTGTTATTTAAAGTCCATTTTGGAAAATGGGTTGCAAATCATTTCCATTAATCATGAAACTTTGCACACCACCTAATTTGGACCCAAGGAATTCAAATATGAAATCTGATTTTAAAGTTGACTGCTGCAAATGAGATTTTCAGCACAACAGTTTTGAATTCCATTGTGTTGCTCTCATTTGAATTTTGAGTTTGAACAAGTTTGCTCCAAATCTGACTTTAGTTTTTCTCACACACATGGGAACTTCCCATCTCAGTTTTTGACCCGTCTTGGGTTCCATGTTTCCAAATAAACATTTGAACTTGTGTGAAGAAAACCCTCATGTGTGTTATCACATGTGAAAAAGTTTTAACAAGTCCCAAATTTCATACATATGAAACCTACTTTTGCAAATAAGTGTTTCTTTGTATTCATATTTTTGGGACCTTTACATTCCTCCCCCCTTAAAAGGAATCTCGTCCCGAGATTCAAAAGAAGAATGAGACGGGAGTTAATTACAAGTTTATGACAAAAGCTCCGGACAGTTCTTGTGGATGTAATCTTCGGTCTCCCACGTCGCCTCTTCCGAGGTAAGATTACTCCACAGGACTTTGTAAAATTTCAAATTCCGGTTCCTGGTGGTCCGGGGTTTTTGTCGATAATTTGTACAGGTTGCTCGACATAAGTGAGATCCGGCTTCAACTCGTCGATGTCTTCGGTGCGGATGGCAGCGGTAAACTTGAGACATTTCCGCAGCTGGGACACGTGAAATATGTCGTGAATACTGGCAAGGCTTGCCGGTAGTTCCAGCCAGTAGGCCACTTCTCTGTTATAGCGAACAGACCGATGTATCGGGGAGCAAGTTTCCCCTTGACACCGAACCGATGAATTCCTTTCATCGGAGACACACGAAGATACACGTGCTCTCCGACATCGAAATGCAGCGGTTGACGTCTCTGGTCCGTGTAGCCCTTTTGACGAGATTGGGCAACTAGTAGGTTCTCTTGTATTATCCGAACTTTCTCTTCAGCTTCATTGACAAGATCAACCCCGAACGTTACTCGTTCATCGGATTCGCACCAGTTCAATGGGGTACGGCACTTCCGGCCATATAAAGCTTCATATGGTGCCATTTTGATGCTCGTCTGATATCCATTGTTGTACGAGAACTCTGCCAACGGTAAGTGATCATCCCAGCTCTTACCGTGGTGGATGGCACATGCTCTTAGCATATCTTCCAGTATTTGATTCACCCTCTCAGTTTGCCCGTCAGTTTGAGGGTGATACGTAGAGCTTCTAATCAACTTCGTCTCCAAGGATGCGTGTAGCTGCTCCCAGAAACGGGCTACGAACAGCGATCCTCTATCTGACACAATGGTACGGGGAACTCCATGTAAGCATAAGATCCGTGCTATGTACAGCTCCGCATACTGCTTTGCGTTATACCTAGTATGCACAGGGATGAAATGTGCTGATTTGGTTAACCGATCAACGATTACCCAAATCGAATCATGGTTGTGGGAGGTCATTGGCAACCCGACGATGAAGTCCGTACTCAAGTCTTCCCACTTCCATGCCGGTACTTGCAATGGCTGCAACAGGCCTGACTTCTTTACATGGTCGTTCTTGACTCTTTGACACGTATCACACTCTGAAACATATTTTGCAACTTCACGTTTCATATGTGTCCACCAAAACTTCTTCCGGAGATCTTGGTACATTTTATTACTGCCCGGTTGAATGGAAAACTTGGACAAATGAGCTTCGTCCAAAATTTTCATCCGTAGTCCCATATCCCGGGGTACTACTATCCGGTCGTTGAACCACAAAATACCTTCATCATCCTTCCGGAAGCACTTCATTTCTCCGTTGTCTATCCTTCGCCGTATGTGAGACATACCCTCGTCTTTTCGTTGAGCTTCCATGATCTCCTCTCGGATAGTAGGAATGAGGGCAAGATTATAGAGAGCTCCATACGGGATGACACGGAGGCTTGGTTCTTCATCATCCATTTCAGCAATAGTTAGGTGATGGATATGCGCCTTACGACTGAGCGCATCGGCGACAACATTTGCCTTTCCTGGATGATAATGAATCTCAAGTTCATAATCTTTAATGAGCTCTAGCCATCTTCGTTGCCTCATGTTCAATTCTTTTTGAGTGAAGATATACTTTAAGCTCTTGTGGTCGGTGTAGAGGTGTACAAGATTTCCGAGCAAGTAATGCCTCCACATCTTCAAAGCAAGGACCACGGCAGCTAACTCAAGATCATGAGTTGGATAATGCTGCTCGTGAGTTCTGAGTTGACGAGATCCATAAGCGACCACTCGTCTTCCTTGCATCAGCACGCAGCCAAGACCGATGCCAGATGCATCACAATACACGTCGAATGGCTTCATCGTATCCGGCTGAGCAAGAACTGGGGCTGTTCTGAGATGCTTCACTAGGGTCTTGAAAGCTTGTTCACACGCAGCACCCCATACAAATCTGGTATTCTTCTTTAATAATTCCGTCATCGGTTTAGCGATCTTGGAGAAACCCGGAATGAACCTCCGGTAATAACCCGCTAAACCAAGGAAGCTTCGGATTTCCTGCACTGACTTTGGTGACTCCCATTTATGTACTTGGATAATCTTACTCGGATCTACCGCGATGCCCTCTGCTGAAATGATGTGTCCGAGAAAAGGTACTTGATTAATCCAGAATTCGCACTTGCTGAATTTTGCATAGAGCTGATGATCTCGCAATCTTTGTAGCACAATATGCAGATGTTCAGCATGTTCTTCCTCTGACTTGGAGTACACCAAGATATCGTCGATTAAGACAACGACGAATTTATCCAACTCCGGCATGAACACTGAATTCATCAGGTACATAAAGTGTGCCGGGGCGTTGGTAAAACCAAAAGACATAACGAGATACTCATACAGCCCGTATCTCGTTGAGAATGCCGTCTTCGGAATATCTTCTGCCCATATTTTAATCTGGTGATATCCGGACCGAAGATCCATCTTTGAAAATACCTTCGCACCCAGTAATTGATCGAAGAGCATATCAATGCGAGGTAGTGGATACTTGTTGATGGTAACGGCGTTCAAAGAATGATAATCAACACAAAGCCGTAGTGTTTCGTCCTTCTTTTTGACAAACAACGCTGAACAACCCCAAGGTGATGAACTCGGTCGTATAAAGCCCTTGCTCATTAGGTCATTCAGCTGTGTCTTCAATTCTGTCAGTTCATTGGGTGCCATCTTGTACGGCCTTCGTCATATCGGTGTGGTTCCCGGTATAAGTTCAATCTTGAACTCAACGTCTCGTTCGGGCGGCATGCCTGGTAAATCCTCAGGAAATACATCTGGATACTCACGTACCACCGGAATGTCCTCTATCTTGACAGCTTCCGTGTGGTTCACTGTTGCAATCTGCTGCCGTCTGGCGCCCAGAATTAATATATGAAGACCGTGCTGTGGGGAGTTGAGCTCAACGGTCCTAGAGCTGATGTTAAGAACCGCCTGGTGGTAATTCAATCACGACATCCCCAAAATGATGTTGATCTTCAGACCTTCAAGAATAATGAGGGTCGTAGGGTATATTTTACCCCCCAAACAAAGAGGTGCTCGGGAGACAACCTCGCTTGCGGTACTGCTGCCCCCGGGCGAAGATATGAGGTATTGCCTCTTTGTATAAACTGTCTGGAGCTGATGTTGAGCCACGAAAGGTTGGCTAACGAAGTTGTGTGTGGCACCGGAATCAAAGAGAACTAAAACCGGTAGCTGATTCAGAGAAAACATCCCTGCTAAAGCGGCTTCTCCTTCCGGAACATCATCAATCACAGTATAGTGAATGTTGCCCCTTATCTGCTCTCCTGTCTGCAGATTGAGGTACGGGTCGTATTGTTGTAAATATGATGACCCGTAGCCTCGAATTCCCTCCGGACATTGCCTAGCATAATGGCCCATGCGCCCACAAGTAAAACACGGATGTCTCTCCGGTTCTTCGTTGACTTGCGGTGGACTGCTAGGTACAAATGGCTGCAGCGATGGAGCACAAACCACCGTCTGATGCTGCAGCTGTGGAGGTGGTGCAAGTTGTAGAAC
The DNA here is from genome assembly GCA_030760725.1 of Neostapfia colusana. NCBI lineage: Eukaryota > Viridiplantae > Streptophyta > Magnoliopsida > Poales > Poaceae > Neostapfia > Neostapfia colusana. The sequence continues at coordinate 5,797,963 of JASWHV010000012.1, read as the reverse complement.
TTGACCAGCAATCAATCATTGTGGAGTTGATCGTACAGGTGGCCTCCATCTTTCCCCGGGTGACGTTCGATATACTACACGGTACTTCTGAGGCACATAACTTGTGCTGACCTGCTCGATTTCACTCATCTTTCTCTTCTCAGCTTGCCACTCAAGTGTCGGCTTCTCCTGAATGAAAGCCGCATCGACCATGTCGGTGTAACTGCCGTTATTTTGTACGGCCAACTTATCCTGTAATATGGCACTTAGGCCATGGAAGAATAGGTCACACCGTGCCTCTTCTTTTGCCACATATTCGGGAGCATATTGGGCCAAAAGATTAAACCTTCTGATATACTCGAGGACACTCATGTCCCCTTGCTTCAAGCCCAAAAATTCCTTCCGCTTTGCCTTGACAATACCTAGTGGTATGTAACGAGTACGAAAGGCTTCACAAAATTCACTCCATGCTACTTGATGGTCCTCCGGAATGGTGGCAAGATGTTCAACCCACCAGTTTCCGGCAGCTCCATGGAGTTGTTGAGCGGCAAACTTTGTCTTCTGGTATTCATCACACTCGAACACTCCGAATTTTGACTCCATGACACGAAGTCATTGATCTGCTTCCACAGGTTCGGTGGCTTCAGTAAAGATAGGCGGTTGAGTTGCCAAGAAATCCAGATAAGCATCCCGAGATGGAACGGCTTGTTGCGTGTTCTGTAGTACGCCTTGCTGTACCAAAGCTTGGAGTAAGCGTGTGTGTTCTTGTGTTGCTTCTTGGAGTAGGCTAGCGTTCTCTTGATTAGACTCGACGACTCGAGTCATAAGATCCATCCATCCCGTGGATGGTGGTTCAGACAGTGGAATGAAAGCATCACCGCCTCGGCGAGAACTCCCGGCCCTACTCCTAGAGCGAGTACGAACCATACTGCAAACATGTAGTTGAGAAGAGTTAAACAAGAACTCAGCAGTATGTGAGACTAATGAAAACATGAATATGTCAAAACTTTATGAAAGCAGTAACAAGATCCATGTTTACACAACTCCTTAGTAGACATGGCTATTCCGTCTATCTGTACAGAACAGACCTTTATGCACTATCTCCAGATTCTGATCTAGTTAATAGCATCTTCATATCTCGAGTTGAATACCAAAGTTAAAGTTAACTTCAGTATCTTTCACACGAGTACTCATATGCCTTCAGATCTTCTCTGGATTAAGAGTTATGATTTTCCAAAGTTGACAGAATTCCTGGATAAAATTTGCCAGCATCTCCTTTGTATGTGGCTGATTTTATCACAGTTGTATATGCAAATACAATAAGAATCTGAACAAACTTTGAACTACAACAATGTTGCACATTTCATAACCTATCCAATTGTGTATCATAGGCTTCTTAAGGGTTTCTCTACAGAAAGTTATGACTTAAAAACAGAAAGGTCCAGAGAGGTTTTGCTGCTGTCCTGGTTCTGTACAATTCACCTTCCTCTGAACTTTCTACCCATTTAGCATGTGATTTTGCTCTGGAGGTCTACAAAGAAGTTGTAGTCCACTTGAAAACCTTTCCAGAACCGTATCGTACACCTTAACTGGGCCAAGCTACTCAGAATTATGCTCTGTCTAAGTCCGACAAGAATTCCTGGCGAAAACAGAGCACTCTGTTTTTAAAATCTTTGAAGTCTAGTCTTCCTCTCATTTGAATCTTAGCTCAAAACAAGAGTTCAGTAACTAATATTTGTTTCAAACTTTCGTTTTTAGTTGAAAGTTAGTTCATGAGTCATCTCTTCAAAGGAAAGGGGTTATTAAGTTTAGTACGGCGTCGATGCACCATAAGAAGCATGTCGGTACTACGTAGCCTCACCAAAAGAAAATCCTAACCGGATTATACCGGCATAAACGTATCTTAGGTGACACTAAAACGGTCACTCGCAAACATGTTCTATTCGTACTACGATATCGTGGTTAATCCTGCATAAGCCACACTCAATCGTCAGGTCCGGCTGCACACCGAACTCGGTATCCATACAGTTCTTACACCCGTCCGTCATCACTCGCACAGGTGTTCTCAAGCCAAACACGCCTTGAGCTACGTGTTCACGTTATTAACCACGTGACGGGGTTTCCCAAGCTTGCCCGCAGCACGCCAGGGAAGGGTGTTGCTCGAGTACCCCAAACGACATGAAGAGTCGTAGAGGATACTAAAGCGGGTCCGGTTACCTGCCACTTGTGCGGCTCCACCCTTCAGCTTGTGCGCACTGGTGGACAGCGCTTACGTGCACCCCCAAGACATAACTCGTCCCGAGATGCACAATTTTCCGACATAACAAATAAGTTAGTTTGCCACCCACATAATAAGCTAATAGTAATCCTTATGTGGGCCTAGTACCGTATCCTCACCGTAACCTAAATTTTTATCGTAATACGATCCTTATTCTGTGCGCTATTACCAATGCGGCTCTGATACCAGCTGACGTGGCCCGACGCCGCCCGTTTAGTCACGGGGACAGGCCACTCACCCGGGAATCGCATTGGGTGGTGCCGTGTTGTGCGGCACCCAACAGCACAAATAAAAGGAACAATGTATTACATAAGACAATAGCGGAATCTTACAAATTTTTCTTTGTAAATAATTTACATCCAATAGCTACAGCAGAAGTCTATAACAACTCAAGTCGAATAACTAAGAGCACTCGAGATGAAGTCCAGCCCGCAGACTCCTCTCGCTAGCAACACGAAGACAAGCAGCAGCGGCTGGGTTCTCCATGTGTTACCTGACTCGGAAGTCTCCGAGTCTCACCGGACAACCTCCATCTTAGCATCGATGTTAATCTGCAAAACCACTTATATAGCAAGCGTGAGCACATAGGATCAGCAAGACTGATCCGTCTCTCATAAACAAGAAACTCTACATGCACGACGGTTGCAATTGGGTTAGCTAAATTTGCATAAAGGACTCGCCTACAGTTGATCCTTAACTTTCAGATTTTAAGCCTCATTGTGCAGACCTTGATCCGAAAAGCATCGCAACTCCACAATCAAACAAGAAACGCTTTGTTGCGATGCTCCTTGCACAAAGTGAAAGTAAAGTTTAATGCGCCTATCTCTAATTCAATCATGGTTGCAATACAAGTTACAGCACAGCCTTATCAAGTTCAAAAGATAACCAGTTCCAGTTGTTACTACGTCAAGACGCAGTGGGAAAGTATGCTCATATGACCGCGAGCGACGGTGATCCGAATCAGTACACGCCCGGACTACACGACACGTACACCCGTACTCCGAGTTGCCGGCAGCAACCTCGACTGATGTTGTACGCGGCCACCTTTCCCAAGATCTTCCACATTGGACGCAGTCCAACTGCCCCGAGTACGCAAGCTCCCTCAAGGTACATACCCGCAGTGGTATGTTCTTAAGCGAGTTACCTCCTGCTACCCTGACGCCGAAAGCCAAAGGCAGTTGGAAAAGTTCCACTATGGATCTCCCAAGGTACATTAATTTCCTGGGTCTCATATAGCCAGTATGCGCCCGGTACACAATTCAAACTTTTCCAACAGGGCCAAGCACGGACGGGCCTTAACCGACACAGGCAGGGCTATGCACGCACGGCCTGCAACCTGCTGCATCTAAACCTCCCTGCCCGGTCTCCATTTCTTATGTGTGAACTTTCCTCATCTTTTCTAATTCGGACCCGTTCCAATAAACCAGCCCTAAACTCGCGAGTAGCTTCCAACTACTCGACTTCTACCGGACCTTTCCCACTAACATTTAGCGTAGCCAAATCCACTCGAGGAGGTGCTATTCTACCTTTTCTCTCTTAGGTATTTCTGGTCATGCAAGTGGGGTTTTCAATATCATCTAGACTTAATGCAATCAACGATGCAAAGCTATGATCTCTACAAATGGAAATGCTTGTAAAACTGTTCAAATGCAAACCGGGGCTTGCCTGTTTTGCAGGTGACTAAGATTACAATCAGTTAGTGACGATCACTTGGAGCTTGATCACTTGCCTTCCCTTCCTTCTTGATCTTCATTTTAAGTCCTTCTCCCTCCTTCACGTATATGCTACACGATATGATCATGCATATGTATTTAATTGAAAAGCTTTTGCTAATAAGATCTAATGACAGTTTTAAAACTGGAACTCTGTTCGAGAATTTAAAAGGACACTGGTGCTAGTTGTTTGGGTTAGGTTTAAACACTATGATCAAATGTTGAGTGCTTTTCCCACTTAAGTGTTGATCACCTTAAGAGATTACACATGACAGTGGTGACCCAGAGCTCCAATGGAGCTGGGAATTTTCGTGTGAGTTCCTTGTCACAAGAAAGTCCTCTGGACAAAAATTTAGCACTTTTCATGGAGTGATTTATTCAGAATAATTCTTTAAGTGTTTAGTCAAAGATGAATTAATTCTGAGGTAACACCCCTGTTCATGTCAAACTCAGTGAACCACAATTTCAATTATAATTCATAGAGTCTACTTGAATTTTTCTAGGAGTTTTGGAGCTAAGAATTTCCCAAAACTGAATTTACAAGTTTTGGAAATTCTCTGAAAATGTTTCTGTATTCATTTGAACACAGTAACTTACAATCTGAATTCTCCTGACCAAATCAACTCCAAATGAGCTGAAACATTTAGAGGAGTCTAAGAACACCCTAAAGAATGTTCTGGCAAAATTTGGGGATTTTTGGATAAACCAAACTTCCTCTAAAATTCTTTTTATGAAAAGTTTAAAGAATTTTCTAGAATTAAATAAAGACTTTCATACAAATTGGGTTGCATGTTTGGATAGAGTTTGTCAATTGGAATCTAACCCAATTTGAATCACTAAATTTGGAGGTTCCTAGCAAAAGTTATGATCTTCTAAAGTTTGGGGAAAAATCTGGAAATTTGAATAAATCCGAGAAATGTTTAAACCTGACTGTGGGACCAAGGGACACGTGTCTGCTGCCGGGAGCGCGCCACACGGGGTCACAGGGTTATTTCCCGCGCTGTTACAGCTGATCCAGCACCACAGAATATCCGGCCCCCTCTCCTGAGTCGCTGACAGGCAGGACCGGCGAGGTCGTCTTCAACCTCTCGCTCCCGCGCGATACCGCCGCCGGGGTCGCCGGAGTTCGCCCCGACGCTATAGCCCGCCAAAAGTTCCCTGGAAAGGTTCTACAGCACCAGTGGAGGTCGGCAAAGCTAGGCATGGTCGCACATGGGCTCGGGAACGGCTCCAAACCAGGGTTCACCGTGTATCCGATGCACCTTATTGCGGTAGCCGTCGGAAAAACTTGGAGCAAGCCTTCTACCATGGGTTTCATGCGACGCTTTGTGAAGAAGAAAGGTTGCTACGCCAGTCTAGGTTATGTTGTGAAATTTGCAGAGCTCTAAACCACCATAGCATGAGAATTTAAGCGATTCTTACCCGCGGGTCCGTTTACACCAGCCGGAGGAAATTTCCAAAATTCGTCGTCGAGAGGCAGAGACAAGCTCTGTGCTTCGGATGGAGGCTGCAGGAAGATCTCGCGCATCCCACGGTGGCCTTGCTTGGTCGTGACAAGCTCTGGGGGAGGCTGTCCACGGGAGCACCTCGTCGCTGTTGTGTGACGGCCGCCGCGGAAACTCGCCGTTCTCGGTGCAGAGAGCGCGAACCCGCTCAGTGATGGCTCGAGGATGTCATGGGGTGTTCTGCGGTGTGGTTTTGCTGCTCAGCTGAGGCTGGCACAAGAGCTAGGAGGTGGCCGATCGACCGAGAGCTCGGCGGCAGTGCTCGGTTGTTTCTCGCGTGAGGAAGGGAAGAACAGCGTTGGGGCTTCGGTGTCGAGGGAGAAAGGGAGCACAGCAGTAGTTAAAGCCTCCATCGGCTCTTCCAGCACAATGAAATTCACCAGGAGGTGGAGGCGTCGGCCAATCCTCGGTGTTGCCTGGTGCTGCGCCCGTCAGTGTCGAGTACCGACTGAAGAAAGCAAACTGAGACCCAACACTGTGAGATCTTTTGCCAATTTTCAGTTCCCTCAATGACATGTGGGTCCCACAGATCAGTCCCTCCTTACCTCTTCTAAAATATCTCCCAAGTTTGAATATTGATGGAATTCAATTGTGGAAATTTGAATCTGAGAGGCATTTGGACAATTGGGCAAGTTTCATCCAAATTCAAATATGCATTTGAATTCTTTGTTATTTAAAGTCCATTTTGGAAAATGGGTTGCAAATGATTTCCATTAATCATGAAACTTTGCACACCACCTAATTTGGACCCAAGGAATTCAAATATGAAATCTGATTTTAAAGTTGACTGCTGCAAATGAGATTTTCAGCACAACAGTTTTGAATTCCATTGTTGCTCTCATTTGAATTTTGAGTTTGAACAAGTTTGTTCCAAATCTGACTTTAGTTTTTCTCACACACATGGGAACTTCCCATCTTTGTATTTGACCCCTCTTGGGTTCCATGTTTCCAAGTAAACATTTGAACTTGTGTGAAGAAAACCCTCATGTGTGTTATCACATGTGGAAAAGTTTTAACAAGTCCCAAATTTCATACATACGAAACCAACTTTTGCATATAAGTGTTTCTTTGTATTCATATTTTTGGGACCTTTACAGGAGCTAGGACCTCACCGGCGACCCTCCCTTCCACTGGACTGTTACCGGTGAAACTAGGGTTTGGAATGGTTGTTCCTGCGGTTTCTTGTTCGGAGAGACGCGCACGGGTGTCTAGAACGTGTGTGAGCTGCAGCTCGACCAGCGGTTGCTTCTGTGCAACGAATTTCGCCGACGACCGGTTTCTAACCCTAAGGTGCACCGTGGGGAAAAACTCGGAATTCTCGCTCTACCCTGCATGAAACGGTGAAAGGTTTCCTCCTACAGCTTCCTCACACGTGGACGCACCATTTCTTCTCGGGTGGTGGCGCATGATGCAGCCGGGATCGGCCGGTCACCGGTGATCAGAGAGCGGTGGTGAAACACTCGCGAGCGGAAGCAACTGCGGGGTGGGAGAATGTCGTTTCGGCCGGGGCACAGCGAAAATGACCGAGTGGTTGTCGTGCTGGCGCTGTGACTCACGATTTTCACCGTGCGGTGTCCTGTTCCACTCGGGCGCGGGAGCAGGAGCTGGCGCGCTGCGCTCAGTCGACGTCGGTGAGAAACAGGCAGCGCTCGGTTGTGCAGCAGCTCTCCCACTGATCTGTGGGCCCAACTCTCCCCCTAATCCCCTTTTCCAAATTCTTCTGTAAATATCCCAGCTACTCTCCATTAAATGAAAGACTTAAGCACCAAGTCACAGTTTGAATTTGATTTCCTCAGTTTGAAACTGGTTTGGCTAAATTTTCTGGCCATTTGAATTTCAAATTCAAATTCAGTTTTGAATTAATGCAAATTTAGCTCCCGACAAGATAAGGTCCAGGGGATGAAAATTGGTGGGATAACTCAGAAAAATATGGTCAGTTTGAATATGAAGCTAACTTTTGAATTTAAGTGATGAAAGTTGCTGCAATTTGAATTTATATTCAAATTGGCCTTATTTTCAAATGCCTCCAAAAGTGCCTCAAAAAGTGTTGGATTTGTATGAACTTTGGCCTGAGCCTTCCCAAGACTATTTAAGGTCTATGGGTGAGCTTAACCTTGCATGTTCATGTGTAGAAATCCTACTTTTTGAAAGTTAGGGCTTTCCCCTCTAATCACCCTTTTGATGGTGGTTACTTGCTCTTCACAAATATTCACAAGATATCCACAACAAAAGCTGTGGTGTTGTGAGGTGATGGAAAATTTTTGCAAGTCCCTTTTCTTGGGCTTTTACATCCATTGGAAAAATCTAAGAAATTGCAAAATATATACTTGCATACTAGTTATATCACAGAAAAAATTCCAGATCATTTTGCCATGCAGATTTTGATAAAATAATTAATCAATTTAAGATACTGTTTAAATTCTAGAAATTACAATATGACTACATAAACCTTCAATATTTGTGTCACTTCTCCTCATAATGTTACTTACTCCCAGTAAATCACCAAGGTCAAGATTTCAACTGTAAGAAGTATATTACTTCGACCCCATGCAACTAGTTAAACCAAGTTTATATTTCTCCTTAAACAGAAAGGCAGAAAAATTAATAATATTCACATGAAGGACAATTGAGGGAAACTGTTTATACATCCAAATAATTAGATTAACACCATTTCTATGCTTGTTACAATATAAAACAACGGTATTATTAATTTAACTGCATCTTGTGCATATCGGTAGAGCACGAGACGAAGATCGCCGAGGAGCTCAATTCGCAGGACACGGCGAGTGAATTTTTTTACTGACTTTATCCCTGAGCAAGAGGCAAGCCCCGGTTACATAAGACAAGTTTTAAAATTTTTCTATTTTACACATGTATGTGTCGGTTATTGTTATGTATGTGCATTAAGTCTAGGTGTTGTGTTGACACCCTACTTGCATGGCCAAATAGAAACCCTCTTGGTCAATGAATAGGTCAGCCCAAGCGGGTAGTCGCTACGCTAATTAGTCTCATGTAATTTGGTAGAAGTCGAGTGTGGGAATCCACTCGCGAGCTATAGGATTTTGGGATCAATTTGGATTGACTAGTGGAATTTGGATCATGATTTGGAGACCGGGCAGGTGGTAGGGAGCAACAAGACATGGTCTTGTGTGCATAGGCCTGCTCGTGTCGATTGAGGACCGAGTCATAGTTGGCGCCTCGGACAAGTATCGAACGTACCAATTGCATGCTAGTGATATGGGCACTAGTAAACTGACATACCTTGATAACCTAGGTGTCGATCTATCATGCTGCCATCCTAGGTTGGAGTCGAGAGGACAGAGTACGTGTAAATCCTCAAACGGATGACGTCCGGGGCGTGCATCACATGTAGGGACCCCTTGTGCGGGACAGTAGCCTTCTTGGGGCATCGGGTGTCTTGGGAAAGGTTGCCACGTATGACAGTAGTGGAGTGCGCTGTTTGCAACTTCATGACGTGCGTATGTGTCATGTTTTTGGGTTATCCCTGCAGGAGTATAATGATTATAATTGCCGTCACTCGCGAAGATGAGTACCTCTTGTCTTAGCTGTTGGCACGTAGTAAGAAGATGTAAGTTATATATTTATGATCAGATCTTGTTTGAATATAAATCATGTTTGAAACTTGTATGTGTTAGTTGTAGATGCCAACTAAATTTACATTTCACATGTAACTCAAATCTACTGCTGCAACCTGAATATAAGGACCCAAATTTAGGCTCTTTTTTATGCAAGCTGCCCCTGTTCCCAGTAATGACCGTTGCATACTAGAATAGGGTCTAGTGAGTCCTTCGTCGGGTAAGTCTTGCTGAGTATTAGTTCTCAGGCTTTATGGATTAATGTTTTTCAGGTGGGCATGCTTGTGATGATGATCATGCTAGCAAGAGCTTTCCCGAAGAAGCATCACCTTCCGCAGGATGGATGGTGCAATGGGAGCCCGACTTGCCGCTGGATTGAATGGGTGTTGCTAGTGCATCGTGACAATTGGGCAATGACACGATGCTAATGCATAGACCACGTAGGGAGTGTTGTAATATTTTTCTACGTATATTCCGTTGCAAAACTTTATGTATTTTGAAGTTATCTCTTATGTATAAAACTTGTGAACTATGCAGGCCTGGTGCAGTGGTAGAGTCTCTCCACTTGTGTCCTGGAGGTCCTGGGTTCGAATCAGCCTCCTTGCAAAATAAGCAAGGGGAAGGCTGCCTAGAAATTCCCTTCCCCAGACCCCACAACGTGTGGGAGCTTTCAGCACTGGGTATGCCCTTTTTTTTTATAAAACTTGTGAACTATTGTCCTTTTTGTATGCAATGCGGTGTCGCAGCGCGTGGCACCATCCGAACAAAAGATCCTGTTGTCGAGGTGTGACCCTCACATTTAATGCTACACCAACCGTGTAAAACTGGGCTTTCACAAGGGTGACATCTGCACCCAGTGTGCAGCCCTCGGACGGCGAGGACGTACCAGTCAAGATCATCCATGTTGATCCTGATGTCGCCCAGACCACCCGAATGGTCGGGGACCTTGGTGGCAAATAGGAAGACGTGCTCGTCACCTTCCTCTGGGCCAATGTCGACGTGTTTGCATGGCAACCGTCGAAAATTCCCGGGATCCCCAGGGAGATGATTGAGCACCAACTGAGGATCCATCCCGACGCCAGACCGGTCCAACAGAAGCCTCGGAAGCAATCCATCGAGCGTCAAGACTTCATCCGTTAGAAATCAAGAAGTTGCTCGACGCTGGCTTCATCCGAGAGGTCCACCATCCACGATGGTTGGCCAACCCTGTTGTCGTCCCCAAGGCTGGCGGGAAGCTACTCATGTGCATCTACTACACCACCCTCAATAAGGCATGTCCAAAGAATCTGTTCCCTCTCCCCCGTATAGACCGAATAGTAGATTCTACATCCGGCTGTGATTTACTGTGTTTCCTAGACGCATATTCTGGTTTCCACCAGATACCTCTAGGGAATATGAAGAACATACCGCCTTCATCACAGTAAATGGTCTATACTGCTATGTGTTCATACCTTATGGTCTTAAGAATGCCCTTCCCACCTTTGTGCGTGCAATGCACAAAACAATCGGGAACCTCATTCAGGACCTAGTAGAGGTTTATCTCAATGACATCATAGTACAGGTTAAGTCGCAAGCATCTCTACTCAACAACCTAGCCCTAGTCTTCGACAGACTGCGTTCGACATGCACGAAGTTGAACCCAGATAAATGTGTCTTCAGAATCTCTGCCGGGAAGCTGCTCGGTTTCTTGGTCTCCCACCGGGGAATTGAAGCTAACCCAGAGAAGATTAAGGTGGTAGAAATGATGCGGTCCCCTGCCCGCATCAAAGACGTGCATAAGCTTACCAGATGCTTGGCTGCGCTTAGTCGGTTTATCTCTAGACTGGTTGAGCGAGCTCTTCCTTTCTTCAAGCTTCTACGCAGATCTGGTCTATTCGTATGAATTGAGGAGGCGGATGAGGCGTTTTGGGAGCTGAAGAAGTTCCTCACAACGCTACCAATCATGGTGGCCCCGGAACAAGGCGAGCCTCTACTCCTCTACATCATCACCACAACTGAGGTCGTGAGCATGGTTCTGGTTGCGGAGCGGCCAGAAGTCCATTGGCCCCAAGTCCCAGTAAAGGCTCCTGTTGCCGTTTGTCTAAAGCCCCAAGGCTCAGACTCCGCAGGAGACCGTTGGGATGGGAAGATAATCAGGCCCCAAACAGGCAGACCTGATGATCAATGCATATCTGGGTCCAAGCTCCCGGAATGTAGTCCTGGACCTGGGGGCCTGGGGGCCTCGAGACCCGGACCTCCCCAAGAAAAACTAGTCGGGTCTCAGATATCTAGACTTGGCAACCGATGTGCATCTGGGTCCGTGCTCCCGGAGTGCAGTCCTGAACCCGGGGGCCAGAGGCCCCCGAGTCCCGGACCTCTACAAGAAGACGCTTCAGACCCCTCCAAGAGGGTCCAAACTGTCCAGCGTCCGGTCTACATCATCAGAGAGATCCTCCATGATGCCAAGACAAGATATCTGGAGGTGCACAAACTGCTCTATGCAGTCCTCTCATTGCATCAAGAAAGTTGCGCCATTATTTCCAAGCTCACAAGATCTCGGTGGTTACCTCATACCCGCTAAGAACCATCCTCCACAGCCCCAACACCACTAGAAACATAGCTAAATGGGCTGCAGAGTTGGCAGAGTTTGAGCTGGACTGCTTACCGCGTCATGTGGTGAAAAGTCAGGCATTAGCTGACTTCATGGCAGAGTGGACTCCACCACCATGCTAGCTAGGGGCCAAGACATCGGTGAACCAGAGCCCAGAGCTCCGGTCTTCACTGGGCTCTACTAGACTCTTTTTCGATGGCTCCTCGTGGAAGCAAAGTGCTGGAGTGGGGGTTCTGCTCATTACACCAACCGGAGAGCAGTTAAAATACATGGTGCCACTTGACTTCAAGGCAACCAACAACATGGCGGAGTATGAGGCTCAAATCTTTGGGTTAAAGACCGCGCTGTCCCTTGGCGTCCAGCAGTTGTTGGTCAAGGGTGATTCTCAGTTGATCATCAAGCAAGTCAAGGGAGAGTGTTGCTACAATGACCCACAGCTTGCAGCCTATCTCCTCCAAGTACAGAAGTTGAAGAAGGACTTCTTATCCTTGGACTTGTGCCATGTTCCCCGTGCCAATAATACAATGGCTGACGACGTGTCAACGAAGGCTTCCACTTGGGCTCCGGTGCCTGTGGGGGGGGTCTTTGAAAGGAAGTTGCTGCGACCTACTGCCTGGCCGGCTGAACCAAGCTAAGGGGGCGGGACCAGCACCTCGAAGCTGGCAGCCCCAGCGGCCATGTTACCATGCCGCCCGCCAAGGATCGTAAGTGTCACCGGGGACTTCGTGCAACCCGGCACTCAAGATCCAAGTGCTCAAGTACATCCCGACGCATGGATCATGGAGATCCGAGACTACTTGAAAGACAATTTCCTTTCCGATGAACGTGTATCCGCTGAACGGATCACTCGGTTGGCTAAGAGATATAAGCTGGTAGAAGGGGATCCCTACTGGTGTGGCGCTAATGGTGTCCTATTGCGGTGCATCACCTAGGAGTTGGGCTGTGACTTGCTCGCAGAGATCCATGGAAGCGAGTGTGGGAATCATGAATGATCCCGCATGCTGGTCGGTAAAGCCTTCCGGCATGACTTTTACTGGTCGACAGCTCTCTACGATGTCGTCGACCTGGTTAAGAGATGCAAGGCGTGCCAGTTCCACGCTAAGAAGATCCACACACCAGCGCAGACACTGCAGATGATCCCGCCCTCATGGCCCTTCGTTGTGTGGGGGTTGGACATCCTGGGACCATTTCCCAGATCCATCGGAGGGTACCGGTACCTCTACTTCGCCGTAAACAAGTTCACCAAGTGGCCAGAAGCTACTGCTGTGGTGACTATCAACAAGCAGTCAGAAGTCAGGTTCATCAAGTCAATCATCAGCCACTTCGAGGTCCCGAACAGAGTCATCAATGAAAACGGTACCCAATTCACCAGTTTAGTATCCCAAGACTGCTGCGGAGACCTCGGCATCCAAGTTTGCTATGCTTCTACTGCTAACCCCGAGAGTAACGGTCAAACCAAAAGACCAAACGCCGAGATACTCAATGGACTCAAGACGCGCACCTACAACAGCTTGAAGAAGCACGGTGCCAATTGCATTGAAGAGCTTCCGTATGCACTGTAGGCTAGCCAGACGTCCCTCAACCGCTCGACAGGGGAAACACCCTTCTTCCTGGTGTATAGGGCTGAGGCCGTCCTCCCCCCGGAAATCACCATGGGCTCATCCCGTATCCAAGCGTACGACAAAGCCACGCAGGATCAGCTCCGGCGTGAAGATATCGACCTTGTCGATGCATGAAGGTGGCAAGCAGCTGTCCGAAACGTGCGATACTGTCAAGTGCTCCGGCGTTATCAGCAGTGGTTCATGGCTTAAATTTAGGGAGAATTTTGAAACTTGAGAAGTCTATGTGTGAATCTGAAATTAAAATAATATGAGCATAGTATTTCATGCATATATGACTTTGTGATTCCTTTTTCATGCTGAAAGTTCTTACTACATTACTCGTGCTATACATTTTGTAGTTTTTACCATGTCTAGTAATTGGAATAATTACTTACACTAAATCTGGTCATGGTCGAACTTTCTTGCTGTTTTGAACTTGTTGCATGCTCACAAGTGCTTTTAATCATAAAGAATTAATCAAGTAATCAACTCACATGTTGAGTTTTTATGTTCAAATAAAAAATGAGAAAAGATCAAGAGAATATGCATGCATCGCACTTCTTCTTTTGAGATGACTTATCATTGCACTTAGGTATGAACTTGAAAGGAGTTGTGTATGACTAAAACCATGTCCTTAAGCTTCTCACTGTCAAATGACATAGGCTTGGCTTGGTTGGTTAGAATAAGGCTGATGCTGCATATAATCTCTTGCAAATGTCATAAGATCAAAATTTGTGCTTTAAATGATAAATAAAATGTAGCAACAAGTGTCATGTTTTCAGGTCTTGAAATAATTAAGTTTGTGAGATCATGACTTGCTTAAATTGAAAATTACACTTGATCTCTAGCATGGCTTACACTACTTTATGTATCTCATTGATGTTATAGTGTAAGTTACTTGATAGTATGATTTGGATGAACTTTGTTTTATATGTATATGTTATAATGTGCTCATAACAAATTAAAATTTCTCTTTTGTACCTTGCTGAATACATTGTCAAAGGGGGAGAAATTGATCACACATTGCACACATTCACAAGTGTTTTGACACGATTCTTCTCAGGGGGAGAATTTTTGGTATTTTTGTTTTTCTTCTCATTTTATTTCTGATTTACAAAGGGGGAGAAATTGTTTTCAAAACTTTTCATGTGAATAAGCCAATGTTCGGATTTTAAGTGGTGTTGGCAATGCATTCATCAAGGGAGAGATTGTGAGACCTATGTGTGCTGAATACATTGGCTTTGACGATAAAAGTTTTGAATACTACCAAAACACCTTTTTAACAAGGTCCGAGCTCCTGCAAAGTCCGACGATAGGTCCGGCTTGTTTTGGGTTGCTCCGGAAAGGTCCGACGTAAGGTCCGACTTGCTTTGTCTAGGTCTGACTTATTTTGGCTAGGTCCGACTTGTTTTTGCTAGCTCCGGTGCTAGATCCGACTAGCTTTGGTAAGTTCCATGCCAGGTCCGACTAAGCTTTAGTAAGCTCCGGTGCTGGGTCCGACTAGCTTTGGTAAGCTCCGGTTTAAGGTCCGGTTAGCTTTGGTAAGGTTCGGAGCTTGATTGCAATGGTTCTGGTTTTAACTTGTAATGTTTCGAACTTGCTTTACTCTTATGGAAAGTTTGCTTAGTATTATTTTACTAAGTTTTTGGTGTGTTTTGGTGGTTATGGCTGATATCATTTTGCTATGGTTTACAACATGCTTATGTGAGGTGCTCACGTAAGATGTTGTAGTTTCGGAACTAACGAGAGTCAAGTCGAGGACTTGTGCTCGGAAGTATTGGTTGTTTATTAATGTGCAGGTGTTGCTTGAGTTCAAGACATGGCTGGTGACGGGATCCATTGAACTAGTCTTAGGGAGAAGATGAGGTTCAACAACCAAGTTCGGGAGGAATTGTGGTTGAGTTGATCGGGAGGTCGCGCAGCATGTTTGGATCAAGAATAATGCATATGAAGTTATCGTGGACGTTGTTGGAAGGTGTTTGCACGTGTGCAAGGAGTGCATGGACGTGGCAACATGGTTCCAAGGCGTGGGGAAGAGATATGGAAGTGGAGATATGGTTGAAAGGGTTCAACCGGCTGGATTTTGCGCTCAGGCTGCGGCTGAGGCGGTTATGGTTTGTTTATGGAAAGTTTTGAGTTGGTTATAACAGGATTTCGTGTTAGGCATGAAGTAGAGTTGTTTTAGGGATGTTTGGGACGTTCCTAAGGTGTTTGGAAGTCTTAAGATTGCTTCTATCTGCGTATAGAAGAGTCTTGAGCAGTATTGGAAAGTTACAGTTTGAATCCAAGTAGGAGTAGGAGTCCTAGTTTGAATTGGATTGGCCATAGAGCTGGTTATATAAGCAAGGGAGGCCAAGGCTCGTGTAGAGCATGACTTTGGGGCTGTTCCTCTTGTGTTTTGATAAATAAAATTCGTATTCTAAAGGAACTTTTGTGCCTTGTTCGTCTGACTTGTGGTTTTATCATAACTCGAGTTTTACAGATCCAATTGATGTGATTCTTTTTGGGTTGTCTTCGCAACTTGATTATCTATAATCTGTGAAAATTTCACGGTCATTGGATTTGTGGTTTCTGATCTACATAAGTTTCTTTGCAGTATTCCAGAACTGTTTTTCTCGCATAGGACAGATTGACTTTTGTTCGATCTTTCGATCGTAACTTGAGTTTCTCTCAATGGATTTTCCTGATTCTTGTTGTGACGTCTTCATGACTTGATTTTCTACAATCTATACTACTTTTGTCATAGTTGAACACGTTTAGATTAGTCGCACACATGGTTTCTTTAACAGATCAGTTTCCTGCTGAGGGGTGTTTTGTTGCTTCCGCTGAAAAGTTTTTATCTACCATTCACTCCCCCTCTGGTAGCTTTACACGTGTACTTCGATCCTACAGAAGCTACCATGTGTCTCCTGGCTTGGAGTCACCTCCCTGCTGAGGAAAGCTCCCGAGCTCACACGTGCCATGTGCATTCTCCCTTTACAGTTTGTGCTTGCTCATGCATATCTACTGTAAACGGGCAAGCCACTTGCCCTTGGCCCTAAGTTCAGCCCTGGGGCTGCCATGTGCTCTTGAGTTCCGGAGCCAACGTGTGCCCTGGGCTCCGGTCCGAAGCCTCCCCACTAAGGTGGAACCCGGAGCTGCCACGCATCACCTGGCTCAAAGCCTCCACCCCGCTGAGGATAGCTCCAGAGCTCACACATGCCCTGGGATTTAGTCCAAGGCCTCCCCGCTGAGGTGAGGTCCAGAGATGCCATGTGTCTCCTGGCTCAGAGTCTCCTCTATGCTGAGGATAGCTCCCAAGCTCACATGTGCCCTGTTCATCCCCACTTTACATTTTGTGCTTGCTCATGCATATCAACCGTAAACGGGCAAGCCACGTGTCCTTGGCCCTAAGGTCAGCCCTGAGGCTTCCACGTGCGCGTGAGTTCTGGAGCCAACGCGTGCCCTGGGCTCCGGTCCGAAGCCCCCCCCCCCCCCCCCCCCCCCCCCCCGCTGAGGTGGAACCCGGAGCTGCCACGCATCACCTGGCTCAAAGCCTCCTCCCCGCTGAGGATAGCTCCGGAGCTAACACGTGCCCTAGGCTCCGGTCCAGAGCCTCCCCGCTAAGGTGAGGTCTGGATCTGCCATGTGTCTCCTAGCAAAGAGTCTCCTCCCTACTGAGGATAGCCCTCAAGCTCACACGTGCCCTGTGCATTCTCGCTTTACAGTTTGTGCTTACTCATGCATATCAGCTGTAAACGGGAAAGCCGCATGCCCTTGGCCCTAAGGTCATCCCTGGGGCTGCCACGTGTGCTTGAGTTCCGGAGCCGACATGTGCCCTGGGATCCGTTCTGAAGCCTCCTCGCTGAGGTGGAACCCGGAGCTGCCAAGCATCACTTGGCTCAGAGCCTCCTCCCCGTTAACTATAAGCTCCGGGGCTCACACATGCCCTTGGCTCCAGTCCAGAGCCTCCCCGCTGAGGTGTGGTCCGGAGCTGCCACGTGTCTCCTGGCTCAGAGCCTCCTCCCCGCTGAGGATAGCTCCAGAGCTCACACGTGCTCTAGGCTCCGGTCCAGGGCCTCCCCGCTGAGGTGAGGTCCGGAGCTGCTACGTGTCTCCTTGGGATAAGATGGAGATGAGGGCCGAACTTCCCTCGAGTCCTTGCGCTGCCAAGAACCCGGAAGGAGTGGTAGCCACACTGCCGGAGCGCCCGGCTCCTTACGCTGCTAAGAACCCGGAGGAACAGGATCAGGACATCAGCAAAGAACTATCCACGTCGGCTAAGCCGTTCCGGACCCTTGCGCTGCCAAGGGTCCGAAGTCTACATCGACAACTTAGGACAATACAGGACTTGAAACAAAAAGTTTTCATTGGTAAGAGAGTTCCGGCATACAAAAAGGGATACAGGGCAACTAAGGAACTTAGCAGCTACAAGTCGAGCAATCTTCTGCTCCATGGCATACTTGGTTGTCCCCCAAGCGAATCTCTACGCAGAGAGACGGTCACCTGCTATAAGATCAAGGACGGCAGCAAACATATCGGACTGATGCTGCAGTTCTTGTCAGGCATCACCGATCTGCTGCACCGAGGCAATGGTGACGTCCAGTATTGTGTGCGCCAAACGCCATCTATGGCAGGTTTGGTTGTCCACAACAGTGCCTGGCAGAGGAAGGCTTGACCACTCTGGACTTAACCTTCTTCCGGTGCCGGTGGATTGCCCTTCTCCAGCAAGGCACCTAGAGGACATGTCCCACACGACACCAGCGTAGAGACATCCTGCAAGTCGAGGATCCTGTCCCCGACGGCTTCCCTCACCATCGGCGTGCCATTCGGATGGCTTGTGCTCCTATCCAGGACCGTCAAGGAGAAGGACGCCTTAGAGAGACGCACCGAAGGCCACACACACACGAACATCTCGCAAAAGTGGATGAAGAGGCTACCAGAGTAAGAGCATCAGGTGGGCAAGAGTGCTGGGAAGCGGAGGCTTCCAGCGTGCAACAGGAGAACAAAGGCCACATGATGATGGAGGGTACCACCCAACACAGGAAGGCCTCCTTTTATACACATCCACGACCTCTGACAGGGAAACAGGTGTGATGATTGGGCTTCCACATCTGCATGCTGTGGGTTTTTCGCCTCCTCGAACGATGGGTAGGATCTAGGTCCACCCGTCAGACACTGGGGGTTGGGCGGAGAACGTCTCGGGAACATCCGGCGGTGTGAGCAACCTGTTGGTTGCTGCAGTAAGTGCCCCGGGGAAACCCCTGGGGAACAACACCTAGAAAATCACCTCCCCCTTTGATGGGTAGGACCCAGGTCCACCCGTCAGACACTGGGGGCCAGGCGAGTAACATCTCAGGAGCATCCGGCGGTTCCCGAGAAGAGTGGTGCAGTGGAGCTGTGGCGACCAACCCGTTGGTTGCCACGGTAAGTGCCCCGAGGCAACCCCTAGAGGAAGTCGCCTTGGCACTCTCTCCCCCCCTAATGACGGGTAGGACCCAGGTCCACCGATCAGATGTTGGGCGCCAGGCGAGTAACATCTCGGGAACGTCTGATGGTTCTCAAGGAAAGCAGCGCGGTAGACCTGCGACCCATGGGCTTCTGCAGTAATTACCCTGAGACAACCCCTCGAGTGCGTCGTTTTGACCCGTCAATCACGAGTAGACACGACGACACACTGCTGCTTTGACTGACGAATAAGCCCACTATGCCAAAGACGTGCAACCTTTTCATCTTCCAGGTACAACAACTCATCCACTATGCAAAAATCTCGCCACCTCTTCAGTTTCCAAAGTATAGGCTCAAAACCACCACGCGGGAGAGATGAGGGCCCCACCTACAGGCTCGATGCCTCCCGCGAGATGGGTCCAGGGGCCACTATCGGTACCCTGCAGACCGGGTACCCCCGCATAGTGGGTAAAAGATAGCCTGGGCCCCGTCTCCCTGTTGAGGCGGCCCCAGCGTAGCCACGTGTCCTAGGCCCCAAGTTCATCCCTGGGGCTGCCACGTGCGCTTGAGTTCCAGACCTGATGCGTGCCTGGGCTCCGGCCCGAGCCTCCCCGCTGAGGTGAGGTCCAAGGCTGCCACGTGTCCCCTGGCTCAGAGCCACCTCCCTGTTGAGGACAGCTCCGGTGCTGACATGTGCTCTGGGCTCCGGTCCGAGCCTCCCCACCGAGGTGTGGTCCGGGGCTGCCACGTGTCCCCTGGCTTAGAGCCACCTCCCTACTAAGGACAACTGTGATGCAGACATGTTCCCTTGGCTCTGGTCTGAGTCTCCCCACTGAGGTGAGGTCCGGGGCTGCCACATGACCCCTGGCTCAGAGCCACCTCCCTCCTGAGGACAGCTCCGGTGCTGGCACATGCCCCACGATCCATCGTGGGCCGTGAGTCAACTAAGTCAAGAACAAAGTGCGCTGTCAGGCTTCACATTCAAGGCTCACGCCTTCCCCAGAAGAGTGGCGCACTACACACGCCTTTGTCCTCTGCCTGTTTGCTATTACGGTAACAAGACAGGATGGCAAGGCATGACAGCAGTACAGTGCCGCCCAACTGCAGGAAACCGCCCAAGAAGGGTGAGAAGACGTGGCGACAAGACGGCGTCTTCATCATCTCCTGACACGTGGTCAGGGGCACTCAGCGCGCCGGGCGGCGGGACATAACTCACCCGTCGACCACTCTACTCAGAGGACGAAGCTCTAGATCATATATAGGGTTCACATAGCTTTGGGGCCACCTGTCGGGCCCCCAAACCTCATTGTAACAACCCCGGCCTTGACTATAAAAGGACCGGGGTGACCACCCAGCAAGGGGTTCGCATTCCAGATCCAACAACGCACAAGCACACGCAATCAAGCATTAGAGCAAGCACTACCGTGGACGTAGGGTATTACGCTCCAGTGTCCCGAACCACGTAAATCTCAGTGTTCATCCGCTCCCTCGAGCCTAGGTCGCGTAGGGCGCCAAACCCCCTCCGATAAAAGAACCTCACGGGCTGCTTCTAAGCAGGCCAGGAGGAGTGTTGCAGCTCACGCACTCCGACACTACCCATATAATTAAAGACAATCATTCCATGTATGATTTGTAGTAAATAAATAGAAGTAGTACATCGGCATATAGCATCCAAGGTCTGACTTAATCATATCTGATATAAATTCAAGGGCCACGTGATATCTTTCACAACTGGCTGCTGTGACTTCTCCCTTAAGGTCTGGTACTGATTCAATGCTAACCATATAATCAAAGACAAAAATTCCATGTATGATTTGTAGTAAATAAATAATATTAAGTTAGTACATCAACATGAGCATCCTAGGGCTGACTCGACCATATCTGATATCAATGCAAGGGTTGCGAGATATTTATTCCTTTCTGACATGTATATCAGAGACTATTACTGCTCTGTTATTGTTTTCTTGACTAAAGCATTGCCTCTGCGACAGCACAACATACACAAACAACACCCTTGTAACTGTAGAAAATTTTAAGGGATTAGTTTCTCAATATCCTTTAAAGCAATGCAACATGGAGAGATTCAGAACATGTCTGCTGGTATGATTTCTACTTCAACTCACATGGGGAGAAAACTCCGTTAAGATCCACGCGCAGTGACCTTTAATACTGCATCTGCACTACGCTATTTACCAGCTGCTTAGCAGATGTAATAGCAGATCATACAAAACTTTGTACACTCTGTTAGAATAGAAGGATATGATTAGATTGAGATCTTGTAATTTGGTTACTATTTTACAGAGGTTAGTTCAGGGTATGATATTATTCTAAACCAAACCCTCCATGTATTATTTTTCCCTTCACATGAATAAATATGCGTCCCGAGACCAAAGGTTTCAACGCTTTGTCATCCTTCAACATGGTAATCAGAGCCAGTATTTCAAAGCACATCTAGTCCTAGAGAAACCTCACCGGCTCCATGGAGGCGGCATCGTCAATTACATCTCCAGCGACCCTACTTAGCTCTTCAGTCTCGGAGAAGTTGACAAGAGGGAACTATCTCTTGTGGAAGGCGCAAGTACATCCCCAAGTTCGAGGAGCACATCTATTTGGATACCTAGAAGGAACCATTGCTCCTCCTGAATAGATGATTGCAGAACCGGAGATAGGACAGATTGTTGAAACCCCCGCGTTTAGCGCATGGGTAGCCCAAGATCAACACATATCTTGGGGTATCATTTTGGGAAATTATCCAAGCAGATTTTAAGCCAGGTTATAACGTATGAAACATCCAAGGATGTGTGGCTCGCTCTGGATAATATGTATGCAGTTCAGTGAAGATCCAGGATCAACAACCAACGGATCAAGCTAGCAAATGCTTCGAAGAGAAACAAGCCTGTTTCCTCATATTTTACTGAAGTTACAGGGTGTGCTGATGAGTTAGCTTCTGCGGGAAAGCCTCTTGAAGAAGATGAAATTGTTGCCTGCCTAGATCAAGAGTACAATTCCCTTGTCATGGCGTTAAATGTTCATAAGACCCCCATCAAAATCAGTGATCTTTTTGGGCAGATGATGAACTTTGAGACTTGACAGGATCTTCTTTAAGGGGGAGACACCTCAAATAATTTTAAGTCCTCGGTGAACTCAGCGTCATGACGACGTGGTGCTAACTTTCGTGTGTACTCACGAGGCGGTCGTGGAGGAGGCCGCAATGGAGGAAGCCGAGGTGGAAGATATTCAAGTAATTATCATGGAAATAATGGTGGCTGGCGTGGAGGATACTTTCCTATTCAGCCAACCGCAGCAAGACAAGCCAACTTGTCAAATTTGCTTCAAGATAGGCCATACTGCGTCAAGTTGTTGGCATCGATTTGAAGAAGAATTCGAACCAGAAGAAGGAATTGCGGGATCCATCAGTATTTCGGCCTATGGGGTCGACACAAACTAGTATATGGATAGTGGTGCAACAGACCACATCACAGGAGAATTGGAGAAGATGTCATGAAGGAAAGATATCATGGACAGGATCAAGTACACAATGCAAACGGTACAGGTATGGAAATAAATCATGTTGGTCATTCATTTATTCGCACCCCACAAAAGAGTTTTAAACTTGAAAATATATTGCATGTGCCTAGCACCTCTAAAAGTTCACTCTCTTTTCATCGTTTTACCCATGATAACCATATATTTGTAGAGTTTCATCCTTGGTTCTTTTTAATTAAGAACCAGGTCACGAAGAAGGTTCTGTTTCGATATGAATGTAGACACGGCCTATATCCTCTTATTCCGCAAGATTGGAAATCAAATAAAACTACTCTCAGCGGCACCAACCTGTCTCTACTGTGATGGCACAATCTCCTAGGTCAACCTGCTGCTTCTATTGTTAGGAAAATATTTAGCACAAATAACTTTGTCCCGGTTGACAAGTCTAGTTTGGAATCTGTGTGCGATTCGTGTCAACTTGGAAAAAGTCATCAGCTACCTTATTCTACCTCCACTAGTGTGTCAAGTTGTCCACTTGAGTTAGTCTTTTTATACGTTTGGGAAAGGCTCCAACTTGGAATCTGTGTGCGAATGTGGTTGCCGACGCGCTGAGTCGGAAATCACATGTCCATAACCTCACCATTACACCGGTGGAGGAGGAAGAGCCGAGTTTATACTTGGTTCCTTATGGATCGCTCTACAACCTTGCCCTCATCCCTACTATTAGGGAGGACATCATTGCATCTCAGAAAGTTGATAAGGGCATGGCACATCTCTGGAGACGGATAGACCACGGGGAGATCAAGTGTTTCCAGAAAGATGATGAGGGGACGCTATGGGTCAATGACCGCATAGTTGTACCCCAGAATATGGAGCTGAGGAGAAAGATCCTCGATGAAGCTCACTTGTCTAAATACTCCATTCATCCGGGCAGCAACAAAATGTACCAAGATTTGAAAAAGAAATTTTGGTGGGCGCGGATGAAGCGGGAGGTAGCGCAGTACGTATCCGAGTGTGATACGTGTAGACGAGTGAAGGCCGATCATATGAGAAAAATCAGGGTTGCTGCAACCCCTGAAAATCCCGGCATGGAAATGGGAAGATGTGAGCATGGACTTCATCGTGGGATTGCCCCTGACTTCCAACAAGCATGACTCCGTTTGGGTAATCGTTTATCGGTTAACCAAGACGGCTCAATTCATCCCGGTGCATACACGCTACAATGCCGGCAAATACACGGAGCTGTACATAGAGAAGATTCTATGCTTATATGGTGTACCCAAGACCATCGTCTCAGATCGAGGTGCATTATTTGTATCTCGCTTTTGGGAGCAGTTGCCTGCTGCATTGGGTACCAAGCTGATTAGGAGCTCTCCCTAGCACCCTCAGACAGATGAGCAAACAGAGAGGGTGAATCAAGTATTAGAAGACATGTTGAGGGCGTGTGACATCCACCACGGTAGGAACTGGGATGCTCACCTACCGTTGGCGGAATTCTCGTACAACAATGGCTATCAGGCGAGTATCAAGATGGCACCCTACGAAGCTCTCTACGGTCGCAAATGTCGCACCCCATTAAACTGGTGCGAGTCCGGTGAAAGGGTCACATTTGGGGATTGACGTGGTGAATGACGCCGAAGAGCGCGTTCGGACGATTCAAGCCAACTTGAAGGCCGCTCAATCCCGGCAGAAGAGCTACGCTGATAAGAGGCGTAGACCGCTGCACTTTGCCGTCGGAGAACACGTGTATCTCCGTGTATCTCCGATGAAGGGCGTGCACCGGTTTGGCGTGAAGGGGAAACTCGCTCCCCGTTTCGTTGGACCCTATGCTACCACCGAGAAGTCTGGACCAGTGGCGTATAGACTGGAGCTACCGGCATCTCTTGCTAGTGTTCACGACGTTTTCCATGTTTCACAACTGCGAAAATGTCTGAAGCATACAGCCGCTGTTCCTACCGGAGACATCGGTGAGTTGCAACCGGATTTGACATATGATGAATATCCGGTGGCGATTATTGATGAGTAGGCTCGGACCACGCGTAGACGAACGTTGTGGTTCTACAAAATAATCTGGAGAAACCACACCGCCGAAGAAGCGACGTGGGAGAGCGAGGAATTCCTTCGCTTAAATTACCCGGAGTTCATGGCGTCTCAGCACGGGACGAGATTCTTTTAAGGGGGGAGGGATGTAAAAGCCCAAGAAAAGGGACTTGCAAAAAACTTTTCATCACCTCACAACACCACAGTTTTTTTGTGGATATCTTGTGAAGAATTGTGAAGCGCAAGTAACCTCCATCAAAAGGGTGATTAGAGGGGAAAGCCCTAACTTTCACAAAGTAGGATTCCTACACATGAACATGAGAGGTTGAGCTCACCCCTAGAACATAAAAAGTCTTGGGAAGGTTCAGGCCAAGTTCCATGCAAATCCAACACTTTTTGAGGCACTTTTGGAGGCATTTGAAAAAGAGGCCAATTTGAATGTAAATTCAAATTGCAGCAACTTTCATCACTTAAATTCAAAAGTTGGCTTCATAATCAAACTCAGCACATTTTTCTGAGTTAGTCCACCAATTTTCATCCCCATTGGAGTTCATCTTGTCGGGAGCTAAATTTGCAATAATTCAAAAACTGAATTTGAATTTCAGTTTAAACATGAAGCAAATTTAGCCAAACAAAATTCAAACTTGAGGACTCAAATTCAAACCAAGACTTGGTGATTAAGTCTCACATTCAATTGTGAGTAGCTGGGTATATTTTGGCACAAACAAAAATGAGAAAAAAATTAAAAAGGAATTAGAGGGGAGGCCCCACTTGTCAGCAGCCTTAAGACTGAAGTTTCCTCAGTGATCTTTCTCCCCTCGGCCGAGAAACCACGCCAGCTGCGGCCAGCGTCGGCGCCCGACTATGTCACCCTGCCACCTCCTGCTCGGCGACCGAACCCACGGGTGCAAACGCGGTTAAAGCCCCAGCCCATGTGAGTCCGGCCTCATCCCCTCCGCTCTGCCGCTCACACCCAAAACGAAAAACGTCGCCAGACGCCCTCCTCGGCTCCTCGTTGCGCCGCTCATCCGGGCGTTCCCGCGACCGGAGCTCAACAGCAAAGAGACGCGCCGTAGATTGCTCGAACTCACGGTGAAGATCTTACCCCCTCTTGTGCTCTGTAGGGAGAGTATTTCCCCGTCTAGTCCTCGGTGTTCAACAAAACGAGCGAGCAGAGAATCTGAAATTTGTGGTGATCGGTCCTTCACTGCGTAAACCCAGCCAAGCACATGTTCTACAAGTCCCCACGGCCACCTAGGATCAAAGACCATCGAAAACCGTCGGGTCTTGGCGCTGCTAGTCGAGTTTTTCGAGCAACCACCGTTTTAGCCCTAGGTCGACGGTGAGGTCCTAGCTCCGGCCGTTTCCATAGCCAACCGAGCTCATATTCATGCTCAGCATGCCACAGCGGAGCTGTAGGAGCAAACCGTTTGAAGAATAAGGCCCTGAGCAGCCCGGGCGACATCGCCGGAGTAGAGAGAACCACTGTCACCGTCGCGGGCATGGTTCCGGCCATCGCCGAGCTTCGGTGAGGGCACCAGTGTGTTCTCCGAGCCAAGTTAGGCCCAGGCGGTGAGAACCGTCGAAGTTCATGCAGCGAAACAGCCGGCGGCGAGAACTCCGGCGAGGCACCGCCGCGGGATGGCGCGAGGTAGACGAAGGGGGGCCGGGTCCACCGGTCAGCCTCTGTTCTCGCACGGGGATCCGTTTGCGGCCGGGATTCAGTGCGGCAGCGCGGGTAAAACCCCGTGGGCCGCGGTGTGGCCGCATTCTCAGTGGGCGGTTTAAGGAGTGGGCCCCACCCGCAGAGTTTAGACATTTTGGGAATTTCCAGTTTTAGTGCAAACTTCAAATGCACATGACTTTTGCTAGGAAGCTCCAAATTCGGTGAACCAAATTTTGCTGAACTCAGAATTTTGAGTACTTTCCAGCAATACCAATTTCAGCTCATGAAACTAAATAATTTTCCAGAATTAATTCCCCAAAGTTTAAACTGTTATGAATTTTATCTGGAGAATTACTTTATGAAAAATGCTGAAATTTTGCTGATATGTTCATTGGAAAATCCTTGAATCACAGTAAAATTTTCAGACTCATAAAATTCGATTTAGTCCCCCTAGTGGGGTGATTAAGTGAACTGCCCTGAGAAAATAGAAAAATATACAGAAACATTTTTCAGATTTTCTCAAATCTTGGTTAGGGCACAACTTCATCTAGAATTATTCAAATGACATGAAACCAATTCCATTAGAACCATATTAAATTCTAGCTCCCAGAAAGTAATGGTTGTAGCCATGAAAACCCCTGGAATTACACAGAGGCTCAAACATTGACCAAATAGGCTTTTATTTGTACAAGGCTCAAGTTAACTTTGTTTGAAATGAAACTTGGTCAAGACTCTGGTTAGGACCCTACAAAGCCACCCTAAAAATTTCAGAACCAAAGGGGAGGGTTATCTAAAGTTATTAGTAAATACTTATTCAAGTTTACACATTGCATTTGAATTGACATGTAGTATCTCATTAACGTGTAGTCGCCGAAGGCGAGGAGACTCCGGAAATACTTGACTTCCTCCTTCCGGACAAAGACCTAATCACTGACCACCAGCAACAAGGCAAGCCCCAGTTTTCATTAACCCTTTTATAAAGTTTTGCTTTGTTTACATGTCTAGTGTGAGGTATGAATGTGCATTAGGTGTAGGATGGATGGAACCCCACTTGCATAACCAGAATTTTCCCATAAGAGTGAGGGTAGTGTCTAAGGCCCCGAGTAGACAGGCTATGCTTAATGATTCATAGGACTTCAGTACAAGTCGAGTAGTTGGAATCTACTCGCGAGTTAGGCTTGGGACACACGGGATTGGTTCGAGTGATGTGAGATCACTTTAGTAATGAAAATGAGACTAGGCAGGGGCTAGGGCGCAGCAATAGGAAGTATTGCGTGTGCAGCCCTGTCCGTGTCGATTGAGGACTGATCCGTGTGCGGCCCTGCTGAACAAGTATTGAACGTACCGAATGCTTATCGGATATATGGGGCCCCATAAACCGACGTAACCTAAACCTCCAGACGTCGAGGCATAGCACACTGATTTATAGGTGTAGGTTGAGGGCAGCAAGGTGGAAATCTTCTAACGGGCATAGAGAGATGCTCCGTGTAGGAAACCTCCTGTCCGTTTCGGTGCGACCGGTCAACGTTTGGGATGTTGGGTGAAAGGTTGTCCCGTGCGACATCGAGTGAGCATGCTGTGCAGCTCCACGGGTGGGCATACGTGACGTGCTCTTTGGGTTTCCCTGCAGGTGTATATCGAGTCGATTCGCCATCCCTCACGGTGACGAGTACCGCTTGTTCACTGAGTCGTGACGTAGGCTAATCTATGAAATGTGATGATTCAATATTGCTGTTATGATATAATTGTATTGTTACATGTGCGCCACCAAATATTGCTCACTAAATTTCATATTCATGAACTGTTAATTTGTGGCTAAAAGATGAACTAAGGATAAACTATAGGCGTGTCCATTTGCTGAAATCTTACCATCCCATGTTATTGCACTCTACATATAGAGTTTCATGCCTAGATGAGTCGGTTAAGTCTTGTTGAGCCATCGTGCTCACGGTTGCTGCTTAAGTGTTTTTCAGGTGAGGAGCCACCCACGGACTCGGGTTACGAGTCCACCGGCGAGGGTTACCCTCCGTCGGGGACCACGGCTGAGTGGGAGCCGTACACGCCGAGCTGAGTTTTGGAGTGCAGCTAGTGTGGGTTGCCCTAGGGCTGGGCAACCGACTTTTGTTAGATAGGCGGGTGTGAGTTGAACAATTTAGACTTCCGCTGTATAATATAAACAATAGTTTGTAACTGAAGATTGTACCTGTTTGTACAGATCAGTTGGTTTCCCATGTAATAAAAGGTGTCCTTATGATGTGTGCTGTCAGGTGTCGCATCGTGCGGCACCACCCTCTGCGATCTTGGATAAGTGGATTTCGGTCCGCCACAGCCTGGTATAAGAGCTGCTTTGGGGATAGCACAGTACTTAAGGACGGTATTACCGGAAAACTTAGGTTTACGGTGAGGATTCGGTAGTTTGCCCAAGTAAGGACTATATTAGCATAGTTACTTAAAGTTACAAAACTAACTTATGTGTTATAATTCTGAATTTTAATTATGTAACGACGCACCTACGCTCAGGTAAGAATGGTAAGGAACGCCACCGAAAGCGGTTCAATTTCGGTTAACTCTCCTGACGAGGAACGTGGTTCAGGGATAGTTCTCACAGCTTGGTGTGAGACGTCAATATGAAACTCTTGAACTCCTCATGTTCCTGTGTTATTATGAAATGCTGATCCCTAGCATGTATTAGGCAAGTAAGTGGAGACCCCATCGCGTTGTCAGTAACGCGAGAGTGTGTTCGTCTGGAATTAGCCCAGGAGGACATACGTAGCGCTTGCCATCGGCGTGCCCTGCAGGGGCAGTAGGTGGTATCCGTTGGGTTGATAACATTCCCAACCGTGACGACCCGTTCATGATCTACTCGGGTTCCCTGTCGTGTGGTGTTGAAACACGATCACATACCTTGAGACGTGACTTAACTCAAGGACGGCCGTATGGCAATGATACGGGCGTTTGTATTTACTTTCAAATATGGATCTGCCTGAAATGGAAATAACCATTGAGTGCACCATTATTGTGTGGTCTTCTGCAGGTACTAACCACGTATGTATCTCTTGTAGTATACGTGTGCGAGAGCCCGTTTAGTGCCACACTTGAGACGTATATGCCGGTATAATCCGGTTAGGATTTTTTCTTTTGTGAGGAACGTAGTACCGACATATCATAGGCATGTGCATGAAATATAATGATAGCAAGGAATTAAAATCACTAAGTTTCAACATTTAGGATCCTGGTTGGGTAGAAAAATTTGATAGTTGATTAGTATAGTTCCAAAAGATTGAAAAACAGAGTGCTCTGTTTTACATAGCAAGTTTGCTGAACTTTGACAGGGCATAACTCACAAATTATTTAGCCAATGGAGGTGTGGGATACAGTTCTGGAAAGGTGTTTAAGTACTCTACAACTTTGTTGTAGACTTCCAGAGCTGAATCACATCTTAAAGTGGACTAAACTCCAGAGGGATGTAAACTGTCCAGAACCAGAACAGATTTAAACACTCTCTGGACTGATCTGTTTTTCAAGCATAACTTACTATAGAAAAATCAAAAATTGTCATATCATACATCTTTAGAAAGGGTAGGAGATGTGTTACATCTTTGTAATTCGAAATGTCTGCATTTGCAGCACGGAATTCCGTGGAAACCAAAGTTGAAAACAGCAACTTCCCAAAGGAGGTGCTGTTGAAATTCTTTCAGAAATTCTGTTAACTTTGAATTACCATAACCTTTTAACCAGAGCTGATCTGAGGGAATATAAATACTCGTTGGAAAGATGCTGAAGTTTACTTTAACTTTGGTATTCAGCTTGCGTTACGAAAATGCCCAGAACCAGATCAAAATCTGGGATACATAGAAACTGGTCATTCTGACACTGACCGAGGAATGACAGTTGAACTCATTTGAGAGATTATTGTACCCTAGGGGGTTTAAGTATTTCCAAGTGGGTAGAACATGCTCATGAGTGGTTATCTTCAACTAGTGAAAGATTTGAGTATATGTTTTACTCAAGTTTCTTTTGCTAGAGACCATGTTTGTGTCGTATTGGAGATAAAAGGGTGGTGTACGTGATGACAAAGCGATAGTAATGTCTCGTAGTGGCCAAACCTAGTTGTGGTGAGCTTCCAAAGAGGAGGTTCATCAAGTTGGATTTAACTAGCTTGTATTTGGTCTGGTAATGATGTAGCTTGTGCAAAGTTATTACATTATCCGTATACGAAATGTATCGCATGTTTTAATGTCATTATGTTTTACGCCTATTTTATTGGACTGCATGCAATATGTTGCGGGACTACTCCTATCTCCCGGAGACCATACAAAATGGCTCCGAACGAGCTGGCTGAACTGAAAGAACAGCTCAATGATCTGTTGAGCAAAGGTTTCATTAGGCTGAGTTCCTCGCCTTGGGGATGCTCGGCGCTGTTCGTGAAGAAGAAGGATGAAACCTTGAGGTTGTGTGTGGACTACCAGCCGCTCAACGCCATCACCATCAAGAATAAGTACCCACTGCCCCGCATTGACATATTGTTTGATCAACTTGTGGGTGCAAGTGTGTTCTCCAAGATGGACCTTCACTTTGGATATCATCAGATAAAGATCCGGGCGGAGGATATCCTGAAGACGGCTTTCTAGACGAGATATGGCTTATACGAATATCTCGTCATGTCTTTTTGTCTCACAAATGCTCCAGCACATTTCATATATCTCATGAACTCGGTGTTCATGCCGGAGCTGGATAAGTTCGTGGTGGTGTTCATTGATGATATCTTGGTTTATTCCAAGACAGAAGCAGAACACGCCGAACACTTGAGGATCGTTCTTCAACGATTGCGAGACCACAAGCTCTACGCCAAGTTTAGCAAATGTGAGTTTTGGATCAGCCAAGTGCCTTTTTTGGGACATATAATCTCAGCGGAAGGCATTGCGGTTGACCCAAGCAAAATCGAACAAGTGCTGAAAGGGAAAGCTCCCACTTCAGTCCATGAAGTCAGAAGTTTCCTCTGTTTAGCGGGATACTATCGGAGATTCATTCCAAGCTTCTCCATGCTTGCTAAGCCGATGACGGAATTGCTGAAGAAGGGAACAAAATATGTTTGGAACACGTCGTTTCAAGGCGCGTTCCAAGCATTGGTGAAGCATCTCACAACAGCCCCGGTCTTAGCTCAACCGGATACAACCAAGCCCTTCGACGTGTATTGTGACGCGTCCGGTATTGGGCTCAGCTGCGTGTTGATGCAGGAAGGACGTGTGGTCGCATATGGCTCACGCAAACTTCGGAATAATGAGCAGCACTATCTGACTCATGATCTTGAGCTTGCTGCTGTGGTGTTGGCGCTGAAAATGTGGAGGCATTATCTCCTGGGGAACTTTGTGCATCTCTACACCGACCACAAGAGCTTGAAGTACATTTTCACCCAGAAGGAGCTGAACATGAGGCAATGGAGGTGGTTAGAACTAATCAAAGACTATGAGATTGAGATTCACTACCACCCCGGCAAGGCGAATGTGGTTGCCGACGCGCTGAGTTGGAAATCACATGTCCATAACCTCACCATTACACCGGTGGAGGAGGAAGAGCCGAGTTTATACTTGGTTCCTTATGGATCGCTCTACAACCTTGCCCTAATCCCTACTATTAGGGAGGACATCATTGCAGCTCAGAAAGGTGATAAGGGCATGGAACTCCGGAGACGGATAGACCACGGGGAGATCAAGTGTTTCCGGAAAGATGATGAGGGGACGCTATTGGTCAATGACCGCATAGTCGTACCCCGGAATATGGAGCTGAGGAGAAAGATCCTCGATGAAGCTCACTTGTCTAAATACTCCATTCATCTGGGCAGCAACAAAATGTACCAATATTTGAAAAAGAAATTTTGGTGGACGCGGATGAAGCGGGAGGTAGCGCAGTACGTATCTGAGTGTTGCTGCAACCCCTGAAGCGGGAGGTAGCGTAGCGGGAGGTAGCGAAGTGTAGACGAGTGAAGGCTGATCATATGAGAAAATCAGGGTTGCTGCAACCCCTGAAAATCCCGGCATGGAAATGGGAAGATGTGAGCATGGACTTCATTGTGGGATTGCCCCTGACTTCCAACAAGCATGACTCCGTTTGGGTAATCGTTTATCGGTTAACCAAGACGGCTCACTTCATCCCGGTACATACACGCTACAATGCCGGCAAATACGCGGAGCTGTACATAGCGAATATTCTGTGCTTATATGGTGAACCCAAGAACATCGTCTCAGGTCGAGGTGCATTATTTGTATCTTGATTTTGGGAGAAGTTGCACGCTGCATTGGATACCAAGCTGATTAGGAGCTCTGCCTATCACCCTCAGACACATGGGCAAACAGAGAGGGTGAATCAAGTATTAGAAGACATGTTGAGGGCGTGTGCCATCCACCACGGTAGGAACTGGGATGCTCACCTACCGTTGGCGGAATTCTCGTACAACAATGGCTACCAGGCGAGTATCAAGATGGCACCCTATGAAGCTCTCTACGGTCGCAAATGCCGCACCCCATTAAACTGGTGCGAGTCCGGTGAAAGGGTCACATTTGGGGATTGATGTGGTGAATGACGCCGAAGAGCACGTTCGGACGATTCAAGCCAACTTGAAGGCCGCTCAATCCCATCAGAAGAGCTACGCTGATAAGAGGCGTAGACCGCTGCATTTTGCCGTCGGAGAACACGTGTATCTCCGTGTATCTCCAATGAAGGGCGTGCACCGGATCGGCGTGAAGGGGAAACTCGCTCCCCGTTTCATTGGACCCTATGCTATCACCGAGAAGTGTGGACCGGCGGCGTATAGACTGGAGCTACCGGCATCTATTGCTAGTGTTCACGACGTTTTCCATGTTTCACAACTGCGAAAATGTCTGAAGCATACAGTCGCTGTTCCTACCGGAGACATCGGCGAGTTGCAACCGGATTTGACATATGATGAATATCCGGTGGCGATTATTGATGAGAAGGCTCGGACCACGCGTAGCCGAACGTTGTGGTTCTACAAAATAATCTTGAGCAACCACACCGCCGAAGAAGCGACGTGGGAGAGCGAGGAATTCCTTCGCTCAAATTACCCGGAGTTCATGGCGTCTCAGCACGGGTGAGTCCCTATTACAGCGCTGTCTCTTCTTTTGTAATCTCGGGACGAGATTCTTTTAAGGGGGGAGGGATGTAAAAGCCCAAGAAAAGGGACTTGCAAAAAACTTTTCATCACCTCACAACACCACGGTTTTTGTTGTGGATATCTTGTGAAGAATTGTGAAGAGCAAGTAACCTCCATCAAAAGGGTGATTAGAGGGGAAAGCCCTAACTTTCACAAACTAGAATTCCTACACATGAACGTGAGAGGTTGAGCTCACCCCTAGAACTTAAAAAGTCTTGGGAAGGTTCAGGCCAAGTTCCATGCAAATCCAACACTTTTTGAGGCACTTTTGGAGGCATTTGAAGTAGAGGCCAATTTGAATGTAAATTCAAATTGCAGCAACTTTCATCACTTAAATTCAAAAGTTGGCTTCATAATCAAACTCAGCACATTTTTCTGAGTTAGTCCACCAATTTTCATCCCCATTGGAGTTCATCTTGTCGGGAGCTAAATTTGCAATAATTCAAAAACTGAATTTGAATTTCAGTTTAAACATGAAGTAAATTTAGCCAAACAAAGTTCAAACTTGAGGACTCAAATTCAAACCAAGACTTGGTGATTAAGTCTCACATTCAATTGTGAGTAGCTGGGGATATTTTGGCACAAACAGAGATGAGAAAAAAATTAAAAAGGAATTAGAGGGGGGCCCACTTGTCAGCAGCCTTAAGACTGAAGTTTCCTCAGTGATCTTTCTACCCTCGGCCAAGAACCCGCGCCAGCTGCGGCCAGCGTCGGCGCCCGACTCTCTCACCATGGCACCTCCTGCTCGGCGACCAAACGCATGGGTGCAAAACGCGGTTAAAGCCCCAGCCCATGTGAGTCTGGCCTCATCCCATCCGCTCTGCCGCTCACACCCGAAACGAAAAACGTCTCCAGCCGCTTTCCTTGGCTCCTCGTCGCACCGCTGATCCAGGCGTTCTCGCGACCGGAGCTCAACAGCAAAGAGACGCGCCGGAGACTGCTCGAACTCACGGTGAAGATCTTACCCCCTCTCGTGCTCTGTAGGGAGAGTATTTCCCCGTCTAGTCCTCGGTGTTCAACAAAACGAGCGAGCAGAGAATCTGAAATTCGTGGTGATCGGTCCTTCACTGCGTAAACCCAGCCAAGCACATGTTCTACAAGTCCCCACGGCCACCTAGGATCAAAGACCATCGAAAACTATCGGGTCTTGGCGCTGCTAGTCGAGTTTTTCGAGCAACCGCCGTTTTAGCCCTAGGTCGACGGTGAGCTCATATTCGTACTCAGCATGCCACAGCGGAGCTGTAGGAGCAAACCGTTTGAAGAATAAGGCCCTGAGCAGCCCGGGCGACATCGCCGGAGTAGAGAGAACCACTGTCACCGTCGCGGAAGCCGCGGGATGGCGCGAGGTAGAAGAAGGGGGGCCGGGTCCACTGGTCAGCCTCTGTTCTCGCGCGGGGATCTGTTTGCGGCTGGGATTCAGTGTGGCCGCGCTGGTAAAACCCCGTGGGCCGCGGTGTGGCCACATTCTCAGTTGGCCGGTTTAAGGAGTGGGCCCCACCCGCAGAGTTTAAACATTTTGGGAATTTCCAGTTTTAGTGCAAACTTCAAATGCACATTACTTTTGCTAGGAAGCTCCAAATTCATTGAACCAAATTTTGCTGAACCCATAATTTTGAGTACTTTCCAGCAATACAAATTTCAGCTCATGAAACCAAATAGTTTTCCAGAATTAATTCCCCAAATTTAAACTGTTAGGAATTTTATCTGGAGAATTACTTTATGAAAAATGCTGAAATTTGGCTGAGAGGTTCATTGGAAAATCCTTGGATCACAGTAAAATGTTCAGACTCATCCAAGTCCATTTAGTCCCCCTAATGGGGTGATTAAATGAACTGCCCTGAGAAAATAGAAAAATGTACAGAAACATTTTTCAGATTTTCTCAAATCTTGGTTAGGGCACAACTTCATCTTAAATTCTAGTTTCCAGAAAGTAATGGTTGTAGCCATGAAAACCCCTGGAATTACTTAGAGGCTTAAATATTGACCAAATAGACTTATATTTGTACAAGGCTCAAGTGAACTTTGTTTCAAATGAAACTTAGTCAAGACTCTGGTTGGGACCCTACCAAGCCACCCTAAAAATTTCAGAACCAAAAGGGAGGGTTAGCTAAAGTTATTAGTAAATACTTATTCAAGTTTACACATTGCATTTGAATTGACATGTAGTATCTCATTAACGTGTAGTCGCCGAAGGCGAGGAGACTCCGGAAGTACTTGACTTCCTCCTTCCGGACGAAGACCTAACCACTGACCAGCAGCAACAAGGCAAGCCCCGGTTTGCATTAACCCGTTTATAAAGTTTTGCTTTGTTTACATGTATAGTGTGAGCTATGAATGTGCATTATCTGTAGGATGGATGGAACCCCACTTGCATAACCAGAATTTTCCCATAAGAGTGAGGGTAGTGTCTAAGGCCTCGAGTAGACAGGCTATGCTTAATGATTTATAGGACTTCGGTACAAGTCGAGTAGTTGGAATCTACTCGCGAGTTAGGCTTGGGAGACACGGGATTGGTTCGAGTGATGTGAGATCACTTTAGTAATGAAAATGAGACTAGGCAGGGGCTAGGGTGTAGCAAGAGGAAGTCTTGTGTGCGCAGCCCTGTCCGTGTCGATTGAGGACCGATCCTTGTGCAGCCCTGCTGAACAAGTATTGAACGTACCAAAGGCATATCGGATATATGGGCCCGGTTAAACCGATGTAACCTAAACCTCCGGACGTCGAGGCATAGCACACTGATTTATAGGTGTAGGTTGAGGGCATTAAGGTGGAAATCCGCTAACGGGCATAGAGAGATGCTCCATGTAGGGAACCTCCTATCCGTTTCGGTGCGACCGGTTCGACGTTTGGGCTGTTGGGTGAAAGGTTGTCCCATACGACATCGAGTGAGCGTGCTGTGCAGATACACGGGTGGTTGTACGTGACGCGCTCTTTGGGTTTCCCTGCAGGTGTATATCGAGTCGATTCGCCGTCCCTCGCGGTGACGAGTACCGCTTGTTCACTGAGTCGTGACATAGGCTAATGTATGAAATGTGATGATTCAATATTGCTGTTATGATATAATTGTATTGTTACATGTGTGCCACCAAATATTGCTCACTAAATTTCACATTCATGAACTGTTAATTTGTGGCTAAAAGATGAACTAAGGATAAACTATAGGCATGTCCGTTTGCCGAAATCTTACCATCCATGTTATTGTACTCTACATATAGAGTTTCATGCCTAGGTGAGTCGGTTAAGTCTTGTTGAGCCATCGTGCTCACGGTTGCTGCTTAAGTGTTTTTCAGGTGAGGAGCCACCCACGGATTCGGGTTACGAGTCCACCGGCGAGGGTTACCCTCCATCGTGGACCACGGCTGAGTGGGAGCTGTACACGCCGCGCTGAGCTGAGGAGTGCAACTAGTGTGGGTTTCCCTAGGGCTGGGCAACCGACTTTTGCTAGATATGCGGGCGTGAGTTGAACAAGTTATACTTCCGCTGTGTAATATAAACAATAGTTTGTAACTGAAGATTGTACCTGTTTGTACAGTTCAGTTGGTTTCCCATGTAATAAAAGGTGACCTTATAATGTGTGCTGTCAGGTGTCGCATCGTGCGGCACCACCCTCTGCGATCCTGGATGAGCGGATTCTGGTCCGCCACACGAGGAGACACCGGAAGTGCTCGATTTCCTTCTTCCGGATGAAGCCCTAACCACTGAACAGAAGCAACAAGGCAATCCCCGGTTTGCATTCACCAAATTTATAAAGTTTTGCTTTGTTTACATACTTAGTTTGAGGTGTTTATATGTGCATTAGGTGTAGGATGGTTGAGACCCCAAATGCATAACCAGATTTTCCTATAAGAGTGAGGGTAGCGTCTAAGACCTCGAGTAGACAGGCTAGACTTAATGATTCCTAGAACATCGGTACAAGTCGGGTAGTTGGAATCTACTCACGAGTTTAGGCTTGGGACACACGGGATTGGTTCGAGTGATGCGAGATCACTTTAGTAATGAAAATGAGACTAGGCAGGGGCTAGGGCGCAGCAAGAGGAAGTCTTATGTGCGTGGCCCTGTCCGTGTCGATTGAGGACTGATCTGTGTGCGGCCCTGCTGAACAAGTATTGAACGTACCGAAGGCATATCGCATATATGGTTCCCGATAAACCGATGTAGCCTGTACCTCCGGGCGTCGAGGCATAACGCACCGATTTATAGGTGTAGACTGAGGGCAGCAAGGTGGAAATCTGCTAATGGGCATAGAGAGATGCTCCGTGTAGGGAACCTTCTGCTCGTTTTGGTGCGACTGGTTCGACGTTTGGGCTGTTGGGTGAAAGGTTGTCCCGTACGACATCGAGTGAGCGTGCTGTGCAGCTCCACGGGTGGGCGTACATGACGTGCTCTTTGGGTATCCCTGCAGGTGTATATCGAGTCGATTCGCCGTCTCTCGCGATGACGAGTACCGCTTGTTCACTGCGTCGTAACGTAGATAAATCATGGAATGTTATGATTCAATTCTGCTGATATGTATAATTGTATTGCTACATGTGTGCCACCAAATATCGCTTACTAAATTTCTTATTCATGAATTGTTAACTTGTGGCTAAAAGATGAACTAAGACTGAACTTGTAGGCATGTCCATTTGCTGAAATTACTATCCCATGTTCGTGTAGACTGCATGTAGAGTTTCATGCCTAGGTGAGTCGGTTAAGTGTTGTTGGGCCGTCGTGCTCATGGTTGCTGCTTAAGTGTTTTTCTAGGTGAGGAGCCACCCATAGACTCGGGTTACAAGTCCACCGGCGAGGTTTACCCTCCGTCGGGGACCATGGCTGAGTGGGAGCCGTACACGCCACGCTGAGCTGGAGAGGTGCAGCTAGTGTGGGTTGCCCTAGGGCTGGGCAACCGACTGTTGCGAGATAGACGGGCGTGAGTTGTACAAATTTAGTTTCCGCTGTATAATATGAACACTAGTTTGTAACTGGAGTGGTGTACTACTTTGTACATTTCAGTTGGTTCTCTATATAATACAATGTATCCTTATGATGTGTGCTGTAGGGTGTCGCATCGTGCGGCATCACCCTCTGCGATCCTGGATGAGCGGATTTTGGGTCTGCCACAGGCTGGTATCAGAGCGGCACTGGGGATAGCACATTAATTAAGTGTTGTATTACAAGAAAACTTAGGTTTACGGTGAGGATTCGCTAGTTTGCCCAAGTAAGGACTATAGTAGCATAGTTACTTAAAGTGGCAAGACTAACATATGTGTTATAATTTTGAATTTTAATTATATAACGACGCACCTACTCTCAGGTAAGAATGGTAAGGAACGCCACCGAAAGCGGTTCAATTTCGGTTAGCTCCCCTGACGAGGAACGTGGTTCAGGGATAGGTCTCACAGCTTGGTGTGAGACGTCAATATGAAGCTCTTGGACTGTTCATGTTCCTGAGATCATATGAAACGCTGATCCCTAGCGTGCATTTGGCAAGTAAGTGGACACCCCATCGCATGGTCAGTAACGCGAAAGTGTGTTCGTCTGGAAATAGCCCAGGAGGACATATGCAGCGCTTGCCATCGGCGTGCCCTGCAGGGCAGTAGGTGGTATCTGTTGGGGTGATAAAATTCCTAACCGTGACGACCCGTTCGCGCTCTACTCGGGTTCCCCGCCGTGTGGTGTTAAAACACGATTACGTACCTTGAGACGTGGCCTCACTCAAGGACGGCCGTATGGCAATCATACGGGCGTTTGTATTTACTTTCAAATATGGTCCTACCTGAAATGAAAATAACCTTTGAGTGCATCATTATTGTATTGTCTTCTGCAGGTACTAACCACGTATGTATCCCGTGTAGTGAACGTGTGCGAGAGACCGTTTAGTGCCACAATTGAGACGTATATGCCGGTATAATCCGGTTAGGATTTTCTTTTTGTGAGGAAGGTAGTACCGGCATATTATAGGCATGTGAATGAAAAATAATGATAACAAGGAATTAAAATCACTAAATTTCCACAGTTAGGACCCTGGTTGGGTAGAAGAATTCAATAGTAGATCAGTGTAGCTCCAAGGGATTGAAAAACAGAGTGCTCTGTTTTGGGCAGCAAGTTGGCTGAAATTTGACAGAGCATAACTCACAGATTATTTAGCCAATGGAGGTATGGGATATAGTTCTGGAAAGTTATTTAAGCACTCTACAACTGTGTTGTAGACTTCCAGAGCTGAATCACATCTTAAGATGGCCTAAATTCCAGAGGGATGTAAACTGTCCAGAATCAGGACAAATTCAAAACACTCTCTGGACTGTTCTGTTTTTCAAGCATAACTTCCTGGAGAAAAATCTAAAATTATCATATGATACATCTTTTGAAAGGGTAGGAGATGTGTTACATCTTTGTAATTCGAAGTTTCTGCAATTGCAGAACGGAATTAAGCTGAAATCGGAGTTGAAAACAGCAACTTCCAAAGGAGGTGCTGTTGAAATTCTTACCGAAATTCTGTTGACTTCGAATTACCATAACTTTTAAACCAGAGCTTATCTGATGGGCAAATAAGTACTCGTTGGAAAGATACTGAAGTTAACTTTAACTTTGGTATTCAGCTGGAGTCATGAGGATGCCCAGAACCAGATCAAAATCTGGGATATGTAGAAACTGGTCATTCTGACAGAGAAATGACAGTTGAACTCATTTGAGAAATTGTTGTACCCTAAGGGGTTTGAGTACTTCCCATGAAGTAGAACATACTCATGAGTGGTTATCTTCAACTAGTGAAAGATTTGAGTAATGTCTTACTCAAGTTTCTTTTGCTAGAGACCATGTTTGTGTCGTATTGAAGATAAAAGGGTAATAGACGTGATGACAAAGCGATTTCAACGTCTCGTAGTGACCAAACCTAGTTGAGATGAACTTCCAAAGAGGAAGTCCGTCAAATTGGATTTAACTAGCTTGTATTTGGTCTGGTAATTGTGTAGCTTGTGCAAAGTCATTACATTATCTGTATACGAGATGTATCACATATTTTACTGTCATTATGTTTACGCCTTCGTTATTTGACTGCATAAGGTATGTTGCGGAACTGACGGTTATTGTCGTATGGTTGCATATGGTTCGCACTCGGACCACGCATGAGATGGGTGGCTCTAGCCAGCAGGGAGGTGATGACTCCCAGCCACCTGCCTACGACAGCTCCCCGCAGCAACAACCACCACCGCCGCCTCCACTTACGCTAGCGGATGTGATTGCGGCACTGGTGGGTGGTCGTGAGGAGCAGACCGACCTGCTCCGCACGATCGTGCAGAATACGTCCCAGGCGGGGGGGGGGGGGGGCGTCAAGAGAGGGGGCCTCGTGAGCCCCGTGATGTGACGTACTTGGACTTCATGAGTACGCACCCTCCGGTATTCACTGACGCAGCAGAACCCCTGGAGGCCAACAACTGGCTGCGGACAATCGAGTCCAAGTTCGGGTGCTCCAATGTGCGGAGTGGCAAAAGACTCTGTTCGCGGCGCAG
This sequence comes from Neostapfia colusana, assembly GCA_030760725.1. Lineage (NCBI taxonomy): Eukaryota > Viridiplantae > Streptophyta > Magnoliopsida > Poales > Poaceae > Neostapfia > Neostapfia colusana. The sequence continues at coordinate 5,757,425 of JASWHV010000012.1, read as the reverse complement.
CAGTTTCACGGTGCCACTGGTGCGTGGTGGGCGAATTATGTCTCCTCAGGTTCGGCTGGCCATGGCGTGGAGAACGACCCCTGAACTGCTGAGGTCACGCCGGTGGATGCCACTGCTGACCGGCTGGTGTCCATTACACCATACGGTATTTCTGGGGAGCGCCACCCCCACTGCTGGGTGGAGTGCTGCGCTTCCGCTTCTCAGTGGCCAATTCTCGCTGAGCGTCTTCTTGCATGATCACGGCATTAACGAGATCGTTGAAGGTGCCGCGATTGCATTGGACGAGATGCGTCTTCATCTCGGGGTGTAACCCCCGATAGAAGTACTCCCGCTTCTTCTCCTCGGTGGAGACGTAATCCGACGCATATTGCGCCAGATGGTTGAAGGCACGGGAGTAGTCGTGGGCACTCCTCCCGCCCTGCTTCAGTTCCAAGAACTCTTAGAACTTCCGCTTCATTATCCCGGAAGAGATATGGTAGGCGTGGAACGCCTCAGCCATCCCCGTTCCGACCGCCGATGCCACCGTTTCCACCGCCACAACGTGCCCTGGGTTTCCGTCCGCCGATAGCGGAGGACCGCTTCGCTACACTTGTTTTACATGTGGCCAGGCGGGCCATTTCTCGAAGGACTGTCCCCAGGGGCAGCAGAGCAGTATTCAAGCCCAGTTCCAGGGCGGTGCTCGAGGCTGACCTCCGGTCAATAAGGTTGGTCAGCGGACTGGGGGCATTCGCAACCTCGACAATGAGGACGCCCCAGAGGGAGACAACGTGCTGGCGGGTACGTTCACTCTCAATGATCAAGCAATCATCATATTATTTGATTCAGGTGCAACCCACAACTTCATAAGTACATTTGTTAAGCATCAACTGGAAGCCTTTTCCACCGAGTGCTCTTATATGATCTGCTCACCGGGAGGAAAGATTTCAGCTACTATGATGATCCTGAAAGCACCACTGTGCTTAGGTGGGAAGATATATCCCACCACTATGATTATTCTTGAGGGGCAGAAGATTGATGCAATCTTAAGGATGTCATGGCTAAGCTACCATGGCGCTGTCCTAGAAACAATATTATGGACGGTTCACCTCAACTCCCCACTACACCGTCCGCAGTCCCTCATATTAGACAATCCAGTCCGAGAAGTTTCGGCAATCAATAATACTGAAGCTCTCAAGTTGGAGGACGTAACCGTAGTCCGGGAATACTCCGACGTGTTTCCGGATGATCTTCCGGGCATGCCACCTGAGCAGGATGTCGAGTTCAAGATTGAGCTTGCACCCAGGACTACTCCTATCTCACGGAGACCATACAAAATGGCTCCGAACAAGCTGGATGAATTGAAAGAGCAGATCAATGATCTGTTGAGCAAAAGGTTTCATTAGGCCGAGTTCCTCGCCTTCGGGATGCTCGGCGCTGTTCGTAAAGAAGAGGGATGAAACCTTGAGACTGTGTGTGGACTACCGGCCTCTCAACGCCATCACCATCAAGAACAAATACCCACTGCCCCGCATTGACATCCTATTTGATCAGCTTGTGGGTGCAAGTGTGTTCTCCAAGATGGACCTTCGCTCTGGGTATCATCAAATAAAAATCCAGGCGGAGGATATCCCGAAGACGGCTTTCTCGACAAGATATGGCTTATATGAATATCTTGTCATGTCTTTTGGTATCACAAATGCTCTGGCACATTTCATGTATCTCATGAACTCGGTGTTCATGCCGGAGCTGGACATATTCGTCGTGGTGTTCATCGATGATATCTTGGTTTACTCCAAGACGGAAGCAGAACACGCCGAACACTTGAGGATCATCCTTCAACGATTGCGAGACCACAAGCTCTACGCCAAGTTCAGCAAATGTGAGTTTTGGATCAGCCAAGTGCCATTTTTGGGACATATCATCTCAGCGGAAGGCATTGCGGTTGACCCAAGCAAAATCGAGCAAGTGCTGAAATGGAAAGCTCCCAATTCAGTCCATGAAGTCAGAAGCTTCCTCGGTTTAGCGGGATACTATCGGAGATTTATTCCAAGCTTCTCCAAGCTTGCTAAGCCGATGACAGAATTGCTGAAGAAGGGAACAAAATATGTTTGGAACACGGCGTGTGAAGGAGCGTTCCAAGCATTAGTGAAGCATCTCACAACAGCCCCGGTCTTAGCTCAACCGGATACAACTAAGCCCTTCGACATGTATTGTGATGCGTCTGGCATAGGGCTCGGCTGCGTGTTGATGCAAGAAGGACGGGTGGTCGTGTATGGCTCACGCCAACTTCGAAACCATGAGCAGCATTATCCGACTCATGATCTTGAGCTCGCTGCTGTGGTTTTGGCGTTGAAGATGTGGAGGCACTATCTCCTGGGGAATTTGGTGCATCTCTACACCGACCACAAGACTTTGAAGTATACCTTCACCCAGAAGGAGCTGAATATGAGGCAAAGGAGGTGGTTAGAACTAATCAAATATTATGATATTGAGATTCATTACCACCCCGGTAAGGCGAATGTGGTTACCAACGCGCTGAGTCAGAAGTCACATGTCCATAACCTCACCATTACACTGGTGGAGGAGGGAGAGCCGGGATTATACTTGGTTCCTTATGGATCGCTCTACAACCTTGCGCTCATCCCTACCATTAGGGAGGATATCATTGCAGCTCAGAAGATTGATAAGGGCATGGCACATCTCCGGAGACGGATAGACAATGGGGAAATCAAATGTTTCTGTAAGGATGATGAGGGGACGCTGTGGTTCAATGACCGCATAGTCGTACCCCGGGATATGGAGCTGAGGAAGAAGATTCTTGATGAAGCTCACTTGTCTAAATACTCCATTCATCCGGGCAGCAACAAAATGTACCTAGATTTGAAAAAGAAATTTTGGTGGACACGGATGAAGCGGGAAGTGGCTAAGTACGTATCCAAGTGCGATACGTGTAGACAAGTGAAAGCTGATCATATGAGGAAATCAGGGCTGCTGCAACCCCTGAAAATCCCGGCATGGAAATGGGAAGATATGAGCATGGATTTCATTGTGGGATTACCCCTGACTTCCAAAAAGCATGATTCCATTTGGGTAATCGTTGACCGGTTAACCAAGAGAGCTCACTTCATCCCTGTGCATACACGTTACAATGCCGGCAAATATGCGGAGCTGTACATAGCGAAACTCCGATGCTTATATGGTGTACCCAAGACCATAGTCTCAGATCGAGGTAAGTTATTCATGTCTCATTTTTGGGAGCACTTGCACGCTGCATTGGGTACTAAGCTGATTAGGAGCTCCGCCTATCACCCTCAGACAGATGGGCAAACAGAGAGGGTGAATCAAGTACTAGAAGACATGTTGAGAGCATGTGCCATCCACCACAGTAGGAACTGGGATCATCACCTACTGTTGGCAGAATTCTCGTACAATAAAGGCTATCAGGCGAGTATCAAGATGGCACCCTACGAAGCTCTCTACGGTCGCAAATGCCGCACCCCATTAAACTGGTGCGAGTCCGGTGAAAGGGTCACATTCGGGGTTGATGTGGTGAACGACGCCAAAGAGCGCGTTCGGATGATTCAAGCCAACTTAAAGGCCGCTCAATCCTGGCAGAAAAGCTACGCTGATAAGAGGCGTAGGCCTCTGCACTTTGACATCGGAGAGCACGTGTACGTCCGTGTATTGCCGATAAAAGGCGTGCACCGGTTCAGTGTGAAGGGGAAACTCGCTCCCCGATTCACTGGACCCTATGCTATCACTGAGAAGTGTGGACCAGCGGCGTATAGACTGGAGCTACCGGCATCCCTTGCTGGTGTTCACGACGTTTTCCATGGTTCACAACTGCGGAAATGTATGAAGTATACGGCTACGGTTCCCACAGAAGATATCGGCGAGCTGCAACCGGATTTGACGTATGAAGAATATCCGGTGGCAATAATTGATGAGAAAGCCAGGACCACGCGTAGCCGAACGCTGTGGTTCTACAAGATACTCTGGAGCAACCACACCGCCGAAGAACCAACGTGGGAGAGCGAGGAATTCCTCCGCTCAAACTACCCGGAGTTCATGGCTTCTCAGCATGGGTGAGTTCCTATTACATCGCTGTCTCTTCTTTTGTAATCTCAGTACGAGATTCTTTTAAGGGGGAAGGGATGTAAAAGCCCAAGAAGAGGGACTTGCAAAAATTTTCCATCACCTCACAACACCACAGCTTTTGTTGTGGATATCTTGTGAATACTTGTGAAGAGCAAGTAACCACCATCAAAAGGGTGATTAGAGGAGAAAGCCCTAACTTTCAAAAAGTAGGATTTCTACACATGAACATGCAAGGTTGAGCTCACCCCAAGACCTTAAAAAGTCTTGGGAAGGCTCAGGCCAAAGTTCATACAAATACAACACTTTTTGAGGCACTTTTGGAGGCATTTGAAAAAAGAGGCCAATTTGAATATAAATTCAAATTGCAGCAACTTTCATCACTTAAATTCAAAAGTTAGCTTCATATTCAAACTCAGCATATTTTCTGAGTTAGCCCACCAATTTTCATCCCCATTGGACCTTATTTTGTCGGGAGCTAAACTTGCATTAATTCAAAACTGAATTTGAATTTCAAATTCAAATGGCCAGCAAATTTAGCCAAATCAGTTTCAAACTGAGGAAATCAAATTCAAACTGTGACTTGGTGCTTAAGTCTCTCATTTAATGGGGAGTAGCTGGGATATTTATAGAAGAATTTGGAAAAGAGGATTAGGGGGAGAGTTGGGCCCACAGGTCAGTGGGAGAGCTGCTGCACAACCGAGCGCTGCCTGTTTCTCACCGATGTCGACCGAGCGCAGCGCGCCAGCTCCTGCTCCCGCGCCCGAGTGGAAGAGGACACCGCACGGTGAAAATCGCGAGTCACAGCGCCAGCACGACAACCACTCGGTCATTTTCGCTGTGCCCCGGCCGAACCGACGTTCTCCCACCCTGCAGTTGCTTCCGCTCGTGAGTGTTTCACCGCCGCTCTCTGATCAACGGTGACCGGCCGATCCCAGCTGCATCACACGCCACCACCAGAGAAGAAAAGGTGCGTCCGCGTGTGAGGAAGCTGTAGGAGGAAACCTTTCACCGTTTCATGCAGGGTAGAGCGAGAATTCCGAGTTTTCCCCCACGGTGCACCTTAGGGTTAGAAACCGGTCGTCGGCGAAATTCGTTGCACAGAAGCAACCGCCATTCTAGCTGCAGCTCACACACGTTCTAGACACCCGTGTGTGTCTCTCCGAGCAAGAAACCGCAGGAACAACCATTCCAAACCCTAGTTTCACTGGTAACAGTCCAGTGGAAGGGAGGGTCGCCGGTGAGGTCCTAGCTCCAGTCGTTTCCATGGCAAACCAAGCTCATTTTCATGCTCAGCATGCCACAGCGGAGCTGTAGGAGCAAACTGTTCCGAAAATAAGGCACTGGGTAGCTCGGGCGACGTCGCCGGAGTAAGGATAGCCGCTGTCACCGTCGCGGGCATGGTTCCGGCCATTGCCGAGCTTAGTCGAGCCAAGTTAGACGCAGGCAGCGAAATCCGTCAGAGGTCGGGCAGCGAAATGGCCGGCGGCGAGAGCTCCGGCGAAGCGCCGCCGCGGAAGTCGCGGGAGGTCGCGAGGTAGACGAAGGGGGGGTCGGGTCCACCGGTCAGTCTCTGTTCTCGCGCGAAGATCCACTTTGCAGCCGGGATCCGGTGCGGCAGCATGGGTAAAACCCCGTGGGCTGCGGTGTGGCTGCGTTCTCAGTGGGCCGGTTTAAAGAGTGGGCCCCACCCGCAGAGTTTAAACATTTTAGGATTTTCCAGTTTAGATCAAACTTCAAAGGCATAGAACTTTTGCTAGGAAGCTCCAAATTCAGTGAACCAAAATTTTCTGAACTCAGCTTTTTGAGTACTTTCCAGCAACACCAATTTTAGCTCATGAAACTTAATAGTTTTCCAGAATTAATTCCCTAAAATTGAAACTGTTTGGAATTTTATCTGGAGAACTGCTTTATAAAAAATTCTGAAATTTGGCTGGGAGGTTCATTGGAAAATACTTGAGCCAGAAATATTTTCACACCCATCCGAGTTAATTTAGTTTCCCTAATGGGGTGATTAAGGGAACTGCCCTGAGAAAATAAAAAATATACAGAAACATTTTTCAGATTTTCTCAAATCTTGTTTAGGGCATAACTTCCTCTACAATTCTTCAAATGACATGAAACCAATTCCATTAGAACCATATTAAATTCTAGTTTCCAGAAAGTAATGGTTGGAGCCATGGAAACCCCTGGAATTCTTTAGAGGCTCTAATGTTGACCAAATAGGCTTTTATTTGTACAAGGCTCAAATGAACTTTGTTTCAAATGAAACTTGGTCAGTACTATGGTTAGGACCCTACCAAGTTAACATAAAAAATTCAGAACCAAAGGGGAGGTCCAGCTAGAGTTATAGTAATTACTTATTCAGTTCTAAAACATTGCATTTAAATTGACATATAGTATATCATTTGCGTGTAGTCGCTGAAGGCGAGGAGACTTCGGAAGTGCTCGATTTCCTTCTTCCGGACGAAGCCCTAACCACTGACCAGCAGCAACAAGGCAAGCCCCAGTTTGCATTAACCAAATTTATAAAGTTTTGCTTTTTTTACATACTTAGTGTGAGGTGTATATATGTGCATTAGGTGTTGGATGGTTGAGACCCCAAATTTATAACCAGATTTTCCTATAAGAGTGAGGGTAGCGTCTAAGACCTCGAGTAGACAGTCTAGGCTTAATGATTCCTAGAACTTTGGTACAAGTCGGGTAGTTGGAATCTACTCGCGAGTTTAGGCTTGGGACACACGGGATTGGTTCGAGTGATGTGAGATCACTTTAGTAATGAAAATGAGACTAGGCAGGGGCTAGGGCGCAGCAAGAGGAAGTCTTGTGTGCGCGGCCCTGTCCATGTCGATTGAGGACCGATCCGTGTGTGGCCCTGCTGAACAAGTATTGAACGTACCGAAGGCATATCGGATATATGGGCCCCGATAAACCGATGTAACCTGTACCTCCGTGCTTCGAGGCATAACGCACAGATTTATAGGTGTAGGCTGAGGGCAGCAAGGTGGAAATCTGCTAACGGGCATAGAGAGATGCTCCGTGTAGGGAACCTCCTGCTCGTTTCGGTGCGACCGGTTCGATGTTTGGGCTGTTGGGTGAAAGGTTGTCCCGTACGACATCGAGTGAGCGTGTTGTGCAGCTCCACGGGTGGGCGTACGTGACGTGATTTTTGGGTATCCCTTCAGGTGTATATCGTGTCGATTCGCCGTCCCTCGCGGTGACGAGTACCGCTTGTTCACTGCGTCGTAATGTAGATAAATCATGGAATGTTATGATTCAGTTCTGCTGATATGTATAATTATATTGCTACATGTGTGCCACCAAATATCGCTTACTAAATTTCTTATTCATGAATTGTTAACTTGTGTCTAAAAGATGAACTAAGGCTGAACTTGTAGGCGTGTCCATTTGCTGAAATTACTATCCCATGTTCGTGTAAACTGCATGTAGAGTTTCATGCCTAGGTGAGTCGGTTAAGTCTTGTTGAGCCGTCGTGCTCATGATTGCTGCTAAGTGTTTTTCCAGGTGAGGAGCCACCCACGGACTCGGGTTACGAGTCCACCGGTGAGGTTTACCCTCGGTCAGGGACCACGGCTGAGTGGGAGCCGTACACGCCGCGCTGAGCTGGAGAGGTGCAGCTAGTGTGGGTTGCCCTAGAGCTGGGCAACTGACTTTTGCGAGATAGACGGGCGTGAGTTGTACAAATTTAATTTCCGCTGTATAATATGAACACTAGTTTGTAACTGGAGTTGTGTACTACTTTGTACATTTCAGTTGGTTCTCTATGTAATACCATGTATCCTTATGATGTGTGCTGTCGGGTGTCGCATCGTGCGGCACCACCCTCTGCGATCCTGGATGAGCAGATTTCGGGTCCGCCACATACTAATCCTGTGCCAGAGATTGATTTTGCAGAAAATTTAGAACAAAATCAGAATCAAAACGAAGCATGGAATAATGATTCACTCACATGGAATGGTGATCACCAAAGAGGCATGTAAATCAGAGGAGATCTGCCTGCCATACCAACCACAGCAGTCAGAGGAACGCGACCCCAGGAGGGTCCGTCTGGTGAATCTGTACCTTGAAAGAGCATGTCGCGAGCAGCCTCGGTCCAGGCACCGAAAGAAAGCAGCGGTACGGGCCGCCAACCAGATGCGTCAACGTCGCATGTCTCCTCCACGCTGAGCCGACAGCACGCAAGTGCAAATCTGAGCAACCTATAAAGTAATGATACAACGCCAGCATCCTCATCCAGTGCGGTTATCAGGCTACAAAGAGGCACAAGTAATCCGAAAAATCTCTTTCCTGGCATGATTCGATATAATTTTCTAACATCAACAGGTGAACCAGAAAATACAGAGGAGGATCTTCAAAACAAAAATTGGAAGAAAGCCATGGTAGAAGAGTATGATGCCTTGATGAAGAATAAAACATGGCATCTTGTTCAGTCAAGCAAAGAGAAAAATATAATAGATTGCAAGTGGGTGTACAAAATTAAAAAGAAGGCTGATTGCACTATTGATAGATACAAGGCACGCCTAGTAGCAAAAGGATTCAAGAAACATTACGGCATTGACTGTAAAGACACATTCAGTCCTATGGTAAAATCAACAACTATTCATCTTGTCCGCTCCATTGCCGTATCAAAGGGATGGAACTTAAGACAGCTAGATGTGCAGAACATGTTTCTACATGATGTACTGGAAGATGAGGTGTACATGAGACAACCAACTGGGTTTGAAGATAAAAAAATATGCCTTCTCACGTATGCAAACTTGACAAAGCACTGTATGATCTCAAGCAGGCTCCCAGGACATGGTACTCTCGGTTAAGCACAAAACTCCATGATTTCGGATTCAGGTCTTCTAAAGCTGGCACTTCCGTATTTATTTACAACAAACAAGGAGTTATCATATATATGTTGATCTATGTTGACGACATAATTATCACCGGCTCTTCTCAAAAAATCATTTCAGATCTACTGCAAGAATTGAGACTGCACTTCGCCCTCAAGGATTTGGGAGAAAAACTGAAGAAGGTATTGTTCTTACACAAGAGAAATATGCAGCTGATATGTTGACTAGAGTCGGCATGAGGACGTGAAAACCTTCAACAACACCTCTCTCAAGTTCAGAAAAATTGTCAGCTCATGAAGGAACACCTCTTGACACTGAGGACAGCACCAAATTTCGATGTATTGTGGGAGCACTTCAATACCTTAATCTTACCAGACCTGATATTGTATTCTCAGTAAATAAGGTATGCTAGTATTTACATGCACCTACTTCAATTCACTGGACAGCAGTAAAGCGTATCCTAAGATATGTCAAAAGCACATCCAAAAATGTTGGTTTGTTATATAGCAAATCTCCATCATCAACAGTCAGCGCATTCTCAGATGCAGACTGCGCTGGTTTCTTGGATGACAGACGCTCTACAGGAGGGTTTGCTATATTTTTTGGATCAAACCTTGTGTCATGGTGTGCGAAGAAACAGCCAACTATCTACAAATCTAGTACCGAAGCTGAATATATGGCTTTGGCAAATGCAGCCTCAGAAGTTTTTTGGGTACAGTCACTACTTGGCGAGTTGGGGATTCAAGAAAGTGAAGTACCTCTTCTATGCCGTGACAATCTGGGAGCTACATATTTGTTTGAAATCCCATTTTCCATGCAAAGACAAAGCATAATAAAATACATTATCATTTTTCAGGGAAAGAGTTGCAAACAAACAATTGAGAATTCAATTTATTGACTTAGGTGGTGGTCAGGTTGCAGATGAATTCACCAAGGTGCTGCTGACCAGAAAATTAGAAGAGTTTAGACGTAATCTCAACTTAGTAAAGTTGTGATTAAGGGGGGCTGTTATAATGAAGGATATGATTAGATTGAGATCTTGTAATTCGGTTACTATTTTATAGAGGTCAGTCCAGGGTATGAGATTATTGTAATAAAACTCTCCATGTATTATTTTCCCTTCACCACCCTCTGCGATCCTGGATGAGTGGATTCCGGTCCGCCACAGCCTGGTATCAGAGCTGCTTTGGGGATAGCACAGTACTTAAGGACGGTATTACCGGAAAACTTAGGTTTACGGTGAGGATTCGGTAGTTTGCCCAAGTAAGGACTATATTAGCATAGTTACTTAAAGTTACAAGACTAACTTATGTGTTATAATTCTGAATTTTAATTATGTAACGACACACCTACGCTCTGGTAAGAATGGTAAGGAATGCTACCGAAAGCGGTTCAATTTCGGTTAACTCCCCTGACGAGGAACGTGGTTTTGGGATAGTTCTCACAGCTTGGTGTGAGACGTCAATATGAAACTCTTGAACTCCTCATGTTCCTGATTTCATATGAAACGATGATCCCTAGCGTGCATTAGGCAAGTAAGCGGAGACCCTATCGTGTGGTCAGTAACGCGAGAGTGTGTTCGTCCGGAATTAGCCCAGGAGGACATACGTAGCGCTTGCCATCGGCGTGCCCTGCAGGGCAGTAGGTGGTATCCGTTGGGTTGATAACATTCCCAACCGTGACGACCCGTTCATGATCTACTCGGGTTTCCCGTCGTGTGGTGTTGAAACATGATCACATACCTTGAGACGTGACATAACTCAAGGACGGCCGTATTGCAATGATACGGGCGTTTGTATTTACTTTCAAATATGGATCTGCCTGAAATGGAAATAACCATTGAGTGCACCATTATTGTGTGGTCTTCTGCAGGTACTAACCACGTATGTATCTCTTGTAGTATACGTGTGCGAGAGCCCGTTTAGTGCCACACTTGAGACGTATATGCCGGTATAATCCGGTTAGGATTTTTTCTTTTGTGAGGAACGTAGTACCGACATATCATAGGCATGTGCATGAAATATAATGATAACAAGGAATTAAAATCACTAAGTTTCGACATTTAGGATCCTGGTTGGGTAGAAAAATTTGATAGTTGATTAGTATAGTTCCAAAAGATTGAAAAACATAGTGCTCTGTTTTGGACAGCAAGTTTGCTGAACTTTGACAGGGCATAACTCACAAATTATTTAGCCAATGGAGGTGTGGTATATAGTTCTGGAAAGGTGTTTAAGTACTCTACAACATTGTTGTAGACTTCCAGAGCTGAATCACATCTTAAGGTGGCCTAAACTCCAGAGGGATGTAAACTGTCCAGAACCAGAACAGATTTAAACACTCTCTGGACTGATCTGTTTTTCAAGCATAACTTACTATAGAAAAATCAAAAATTGTCATATCATACATCTTTAGAAAGGGTAGGAGATGTGCTACATCCTTGTAATTCAAAGTGTCTGCATTTGCAGCACGTAATTCCGTGGAAACCAAAGTTGAAAACAGCAACTTCCCAAAGGAGGTGCTGTTGAAATTCTTTCAGAAATTCTGTTAACTTTGAATTACCATAACCTTTTAACCAGAGCTGATCTGAGGGAATATAAATACTCGTTGGAAAGATGCTGAAGTTTACTTTAACTATGGTATTCAGCTTGCACTATGAAAATGCCCAGAACCAGATCAAAATCTGGGATACATAGAAACTGGTCATTCTGACACTGACCGAGGAATGACAGTTGAACTCATTTGAGAGATTATTGTACCCTAGGGGGTTTAAGTATTTCCAAGGGGGTAGAACATGCTCATGAGTTGTTATCTTCAACTAGTGAATGATTTGAGTATATGTTTTACTCAAGTTTCTTTTGCTAGAGACCATGTTTGTGTCGTATTGGAGATAAAAGGGTGGTGTACGTGATGACAAAGCGATAGTAATGTCTCGTAGTGACCAAACCTAGTTGTGGTGAGCTTCCAAAGAGAAGGTTCATCAAGTTGGATTTAACTAGCTTGTATTTGTTCTGGTAATGATGTAGCTTGTGCAAAGTTATTACATTATCCGTATACGAGATGTATCGCATGTTTTAATGTCATTATGTTTTACGCCTATTTTATTGGACTGCATGCAATATGTTACGGGACTACTCCTATCTCCCGGAGACCATACAAAATGGCTCCGAACGAGCTGGCTGAACTGAAAGAACAGCTCAATGATCTGTTGAACAAAGGTTTCATTAAGCCGAGTTCCTCGCCCTGGGGATGCTCGGTGCTGTTCGTGAAGAAGAAGGATGAAACCTTGAGGTTGTGTGTGGACTACCGGCCGCTCAACGCCATCACCATCAAGAATAAGTACCCACTGCTCCGCATTGACATACTGTTTGGTCAACTTGTGGGTGCAAGTGTGTTCTCCAAGATGGACCTTCGCTCTGGATATCATCAGATAAAGATCCGAGCGGAGGATATCCCGAAGACGGCTTTCTAGACGAGATATGGCTTATACGAATATCTCGTCATGTCTTTTTGTCTCACAAATGCTCCAGCACATTTCATGTATCTCATGAACTCGGTGATCATGCCGGAGCTGGATAAGTTCGTGGTGGTATTCATTGATGATATCTTAGTTTATTCCAAGACAGAAGCAGAACACGCCGAACACTTGAGGATCATTCTTCAACGATTGCGAGACCACAAGCTCTACGCCAAGTTTAGCAAATGTGAGTTTTGGATCAGCCAAGTGCCTTTTTTGGGACATATCATCTCAGCGGAAGGCATTGCGGTTGACCCAAGCAAAATCGAACAAGTGCTGAAATGGAAAGCTCCCACTTCAGTCCATGAAGTCAGAAGTTTCCTCGGTTTAGCGGGATACTATCGGAGATTCATTCCAAGCTTCTCCATGCTTGCTAAGCCGATGACGGAATTGCTGAAGAAGGGAACAAAATATGTTTGGAACACGGCGTTTGAAGGCGCGTTCCAAGCATTGGTGAAGCATCTCACAACAGCCCCAGTCTTAGCTCAACCGGATACAACCAAGCCCGTCGACGTGTATTGTGACGCGTCCGGTATTGGGCTCGGCTGCGTGTTGATGCAGGAAGGACGGGTGGTCGTGTATGGCTCACGCCAACTTCGAAACCATGAGCAGCATTATCCGACTCATGATCTTGAGCTCGCTGCTGTGGTTTTGGCGTTGAAGATGTGGAGGCACTATCTCCTGGGGAATTTGGTGCATCTCTACACCGACCACAAGACTTTGAAGTATACCTTCACCCAGAAGGAGCTGAATATGAGGCAAAGGAGGTGGTTAGAACTAATCAAATATTATGATATTGAGATTCATTACCACCCCGGTAAGGCGAATGTGGTTGCCGACGCGCTGAGTTGGAAGTCACATGTCCATAACCTCACCATTACACTGGTGGAGGACGAAGAGCCGAGATTATACTTGGTTCCTTATGGATCACTCTACAACCCCGCGCTCATCCCTACCATTAGGAAGGATATCATTGCAGCTCAAAAGATTGATAAGGGCATGGCATATCTCCGGAGACGGATAGACAATGGGGAAATCAAATGTTTCTGTAAGGATGATGAGGGGACGCTGTGGTCCAATAACCGCATAGTCGTACCCCGGGATATGGAGCTGAGGAAGAAGATTCTTGATGAAGCTCACTTGTCTATATACTCCATTCATCCGGGTAGCAACAAAATGTACCAAGATTTGAAAAAGAAATTTTGGTGGACACGGATGAAGCGGGAAGTGGCTAAGTACGTATCCGAGTGCGATACGTGTAGACGAGTGAAAGCTGATCATATGAGGAAATCAGGGCTGCTGCAACCCCTGAAAATCCAGGCATGGAAATGGGAAGATATGAGCATGGATTTCATTGTGGGATTACCCCTGACTTCCAACAAGCATGATTCCATTTGGATAATCATTGACCGGTTATCCAAGAGAGCTCACTTCATCCCTGTACATACATGTTACAATGCCGGCAAATATGCGGAGCTGTACATAGCGAAAATCCTATGCTTATATGGTGTACCCAAGACCATAGTCTCAGATCGAGGTAAGTTATTCATGTCTCGTTTTTGGGAGCACTTGCACGCTGCATCGGGTACTAAGCTGATTAGGAGCTCCGCCTATCACCCTCAGACAGATGGGCAAACAGAGAGGGTGAATCAAGTACTAGAAGACATGTTGAGAGCATGTGCCATCCACCACGGTAGGAACTGGGACGATCACCTACTGTTGGCAGAATTCTCATACAATAACGGCTATCAGGCGAGTATCATGATGGCACCCTACGAAGCTCTCTACAGTCGCAAATGCCGCACCCCATTAAACTGGTGCGAGTCCGGTGAAAGGGTCACATTCGGGGTTGATGTGGTGAACGACGCTGAAGAGCGCGTTCGGATGATTCAAGCCAACTTAAAGGCCGCTCAATCCCGGCAGAAAAGCTACGCTGATAAGAGGCGTAGGCCTCTGCACTTTGACATCGGAGAGCACGTGTACGTCCGTGTATTGCCGATGAAAGGCGCGCACCGGTTCAGTGTGAAGGGGAAACTCGCTCCCCGATTCACTGGACCCTATGCTATCACTGAGAAGTGTGGACCAGCGGCGTATAGACTGGAGCTACCGGCATCCCTTGCTGGTGTTCATGACGTTTTCCATGTTTCACAACTGCGGAAATGTATGAAGTATACGGCTACGGTTCCCACAGAAGATATCGGCGAGCTGCAACCGGATTTGACGTATGAAGAATATCCGGTGGCAATAATTCATGAGAAAGCCAGGACCACGCGTAGCTGAACGCGGTGGTTCTACAAGATACTCTGGAGCAACCACACCGCCGAAGAAGCAACGTGGGAGAGCGAGGAATTCCTCCGCTTAAACTACCCGGAGTTCATGGCTTCTCGGCATGGGTGAGTTCCTATTACACCGTTGTCTCTTCTTTTGTAATCTCAGGACGAGATTCTTTTAAGGGGGAAGGGATGTAAAAGCCCAAGAAGAGGGACTTGCAAAAATTTTCCATCACCTCACAACACCACAGCTTTTGTTGTGGATATCTTGTGAATACTTGTGAAGAGCAAGTAACCACCATCAAAAGGGTGATTAGAGGGGAAAGCCCTAACTTTCAAAAAGTAGGATTTCTACACATGAACATGCAAGGTTGAGCTCACCCCTAGACCTAAAAAAGTCTTGGGAAGGATCAGGCCAAAGTTCATACAAATCCAACACTTTTTGAGGCACTTTTGGAGGCATTTGAAAAAAGAGGCCAATTTGAATATAAATTCAAATTGCAGCAACTTTCATCACTTAAATTCAAAAGTTAGCTTCATATTCAAACTCAGCATATTTTCTGAGTTAGCCCACCAATTTTCATCCCCATTGGACCTTATTTTGTCGGGAGCTAAATTTGCATTAATTCAAAACTGAATTTGAATTTCAAATTCAAATGGCCAGCAAATTTAGCCAAATCAGTTTCAAACTGAGGAAATCAAATTCAAACTGTGACTTGGTGCTTAAGTCTCTCATTTAATGGAGAGTAGCTGGGATATTTATAGAAGAATTTGGAAAAGGGGATTAGGGGGAGAGTTGGGCCCACAGGTCAGTTGGAGAGCTGCTGCACAACCGAGCACTGCCTGTTTCTCACCGATGTCGACCGAGCGAAGCGCGCCAGCTCCTGCTCCCGCGCCCGAGTGGAAGAGGACACCGCACGGTGAAAATTGCGAGTCACAGCGCCAGCACGACAACCAATCGGTCATTTTCGCTGTGCCCCGGCCGAACCGACGTTCTCCCACCCCGCAGTTCTTCCGCTCGCGAGTGTTTCACCGCCGCTCTCTGATCAACGGTAACCGGCCGATCCCAGCTGCATCACACGCCACCACCAGAGAGGAAAAGGTGCGTCCGCGTGTGAGGAAGCTGTAGGAGGAAACCTTTCACCGTTTCATGCAGGGTAGAGCGAGAATTCCGAGTTTTCCCCCACGGTGCACCTTAGGGTTAGAAACCGGTCGTCGGCGAAATTCGTTGCACAGAAGAAACCGTCGTTCTAGCTGCAGCTCACACACGTTCTAGACACCCGTGTGTGTCTCTCCGAGCAAGAAACCGCAGGAACAGCCATTCCAAACCCTAGTTTCACCGGTAACAGTCCAGTGGAAGGGAGGGTCACCGGTGAGGTCCTAGCTCCAGTCGTTTCCATGGCAAACCAAGCTCATTTTCATGCTCAGCATGCCACAGCGGAGCTGTAGGAGCAAACTGTTCCAAAAATAAGGCACTGAGTAGCTCGGGCGACGTCGCCGGAGTAAGGATAGCCGCTGTCACCGTCGCGGGCATGGTTCCGGCCATTGCCGAGCTTCGCCGAGCCAAGTTAGACGCAGGCAGCGAAATCCATCAGAGGTCGGGCAGCGAAATGGCCGGCGGCGAGAGCTCCGGCGAAGTGCCGCCGCGGAAGTCGCGGGAGGTCGCGAGGTAGACGAAGGGGGGGCCGGGTCCACTGGTCAGTCTCTGTTCTCGCGCGGGGATCCACTTTGCGGCCGGGATCCGGTGCGGCAGCGTGGGTAAAACCCCGTGGGCTGCGGTGTGGCCGCGGTGGGCCGGTTTAAAGAGTGGGCCCCACCCGCAGAGTTTAAACATTTTAGGATTTTCCAGTTTAGATCAAACTTTAAAGGCATAGAACTTTTGCTAGGAAGCTCCAAATTCAGTGAACCAAAATTTTCTGAACTCAGCTTTTTGAGTACTTTGCAGCAACACCAATTTCAGCTCATGAAACTTAATAGTTTTCCAGAATTAATTCACTAAAATTTAAATTGTTTGGAATTTTATCTGGATAACTGCTTTATAAAAAATTCTGAAATTTGGCTGGGAGGTTCATTGGAAAATACTTGAGCCACAGAAATATTTTCAGACCCATCTGAGTTAATTTAGTTTCCCTAATGGGGTGATTAAGGGAACTGCCCTGAGAAAATAAAAAATGTACAGAAACATTTTTCAGATTTTCTCAAATCTTGTTTAGGGCATAACTTCCTCTACAATTCTTCAAATGACATGAAACCAATTCCATTAGAACCATCTTAAATTCTAGTTTCCAAAAAGTAATGGTTGGAGCCATGGAAACCCCTGCAATTCCTTAGAGGCTCTAATGTTGACCAAATAGGCTTTTATTTGTACAAGGCTCAAATTAACTTTGTTTCAAATGAAACTTGGTCAGTACTATGGTTAGGACCCTACCAAGTTAACATAAAAATTTCAGAACCAAAGGGGAGGTCCAGCTAGAGTTATAGTAATTACTTATTCAGTTCTAAAACATTGCATTTAAATTGACATATAGTATATCATTTGCGTGTAGTCGCTGAAGGCGAGGAGACTCCGGAAGTGCTCGATTTCCTTCTTCCGGACGAAGCCCTAACCACTGACCAGCAGCAACAAGGCAAGCCCCAGTTTGCATTAACCAAATTTATAAAGTTTTGCTTTGTTTACATATTTAGTGTGAGGTGTATATATGTGCATTAGGTGTTGGATGGTTGAGACCCCAAATGCATAACCATATTTTCTTATAAGAGTGAGGGTAGCGTCTAAGACCTCGAGTAGACAGGCTAGGCTTAATGATTCCTAGAACTTTGGTACAAGTCGGGTAGTTGGAATCTACTCGCGAGTTTAGGCTTGGGACACACGGGATTGGTTCGAGTCATGTGAGATCACTTTAGTAATGAAAATGAGACTAGGCAGGGGCTAGGGCGCAGCAAGAGGAAGTCTTGTATGCGCAGCCCTGTCCATGTCGATTGAGGACCGATCCGTGTGCGGCCCTGCTGAACAAGTATTGGACGTACCGAAGGCATATCGGATATATGGGCCCCGATAAACCGATGTAACCTGTACCTCCGTGCGTCGAGGCATAACGCACCAATTTATAGGTGTAGGCTGAGGGCAGCAAGGTGGAAATCTGCTAACGGGCATAGAGAGATGCTCCGTGTAGGGAACCTCCTGCTCGTTTCAGTGCGACCGGTTCGATGTTTGGGCTGTTGGGTGAAAGGTTGTCCCGTACGACATCGAGTGAGCGTCCTGTGCAGCTCCACGGGTAGGCGTACATGACGTAATCTTTGGGTATCCCTTCAGGTGTATATCGAGTCGATTCGCTGTCCCTCGCGGTGACGAGTACCGCTTGTTCACTGCGTCGTAACGTAGATAAGTTATGGAATGTTATGATTCAGTTCTGCTGATATGTATAATTGTATTGCTATATGTGTGCCACTAAATATCGCTTACTAAATTTCTTATTCATGAATTGTTAACTTGTGGCTAAAAGATGAACTAAGGCTGAACTTATAGGCGTGTCCATTTGCTGAAATTACTATCCCATGTTCGTGTAAACTGCATGTAGAGTTTCATGCCTAGGTGAGTCGGTTAAGTCTTGTTGAGCTGTCATGCTCATGATTGCTGCTTAAGTGTTTTTCCAGGTGTGGAGCCACCCACGGACTCGGGTTACGAGTCCACCAGTGAGGTTTACCCTCAGTCGGGGACCACGGCTGAGTGGGAGCCGTACACGCCACGCTGATCTGGAGAGGTGCAGCTAGTGTGGGTTGCCCTAGAGCTGGGCAACTGACTTTTGCGAGATAGACGGGCGTGAGTTGTACAAATTTAATTTCCGCTGTATAATATGAACACTAGTTTGTAACTGGAGTAGTGTACTACTTTGTACATTTCAGTTGGTTCTCTATGTAATACCATGTATCCTTATGATGTATGCTGTCGGGTGTCGCATCGTGCGGCACCACCCTCTGCGATCCTTGATGAGGAGATTTTGGGTCCGCCACATACTAATCCTGTGCCAGAGATTGATTTTGCAGAAAATTTAGAACAAAATCAGAATCAAAACGAAGCATGGAATAATGATTCACTCACATGGAATGGTTATCACCAAAGAGGCATGTAAATCAGAGGAGATCTGCCTGCCATACCAACCACAGCAGTCAGAGGAACGCGACCCCAGGAGGGTCCATCTGGTGAATCTGTACCTTGAAAGAGCATGTCGCGAGCAGCCTCGGTCCAGGCACCGAAGGAAAGCAGCGATACGGGCCGCCAACCAGATGCGTCAACGTCGCATGTCTCCTCCACGCCGAGCCGACAGCACGCAAGTGCAAATCTGAGCAACCTATAAAGTAATGATACAACGCCAGCATCCTCATCCAGTGCGGGGTCTTCTGTGGAGCAACAGCAGAAGACGTGTCCGGTTATCAGGCTACAAAGAGGCACAAGTAATCCGAAAAATCTCTTTCCTGGCATGATTCGATATAATTTTCTAACATCAACAGGTGAACCAGAAAATACAGAGGAGGATCTTCAAAACAAAAATTGGAAGAAAGCCATGGTAGAAGAGTATGATGCCTTGATGAAGAATAAAACATGGCATCTTGTTCAGTCAAGCAAAGAGAAAAATATAATAGATTGCAAGTGGGTGTACAAAATTAAAAAGAAGGCTGATTGCACTATTGATAGATACAAGGCACGCCTAGTAGCAAAAGGATTCAAGAAACATTACGGCATTGACTGTAAAGACACATTCAGTCCTATGGTAAAATCAACAACTATTCATCTTGTCCGCTCCATTGCCGTATCAAAGGGATGGAACTTAAGACAGCTAGATGTGCAGAACATGTTTCTACACGATGTACTGGAAGATGAGGTGTACATGAGACAACCAACTGGGTTTGAAAAAAAAATATGCCTTCTCACGTATGCAAACTTGACAAAGCACTGTATGATCTCAAGCAGGCTCCCAGGACATGGTACTCTCGGTTAAGCACAAAACTCCATGATTTCGGATTCAGGTCTTCTAAAGCTGGCACTTCCGTATTTATTTACAACAAACAAAGAGTTATCATATATATGTTGATCTATGTTGACGACAAAATTATCACCGGCTCTTCTCAAAAAATCATTTCAGATCTACTGCAAGAATTGAGACTGCACTTCGCCCTTAAGGATTTGGGAGAAAAACTGAAGAAGGTATTGTTCTTACACAAGAGAAATATGCAGCTGATATGTTGACTACAGTCGGCATGAGGACGTGAAAACCTTCAACAACACCTCTCTCAAGTTCAGAAAAATTGTCAGCTCATGAAGGAACACCTCTTGACACTGAGGACAGCACCAAATTTCGATGTATTGTGGGAGCACTTCAATACCTTAATTTACCAGACCTGATATTGTATTCTCAGTAAATAAGGTATGCTAGTATTTACATGCACCTACTTCAATTCACTGGACAGCAGTAAAGCGTATCCTAAGATATGTCAAAAGCACATCCAAAAATGTTGGTTTGTTATATAGCAAATCTCCATCATCAACAGTCAGCGCATTCTCAGATGCAGACTGCGCTGGTTTCTTGGATGACAGACGCTCTACAGGAGGGTTTGCTATATTTTTTGGATCAAACCTTGTGTCATGGTGTGCGAAGAAACAGCCAACTATGTCCAAATCTAGTACCGAAGCTGAATACATGGCTCTGGCAAATGCAGCCTCAGAAGTTTTTGGGTACAGTCACTACTTGGCGAGTTGGGGATTCAAGAAAGTGAAGTACCTCTTCTATGCCGTGACAATCTGGGAGCTATATATTTGTTTGAAATCCTATTTTCCATGCAAAGACAAAGCATAATAAAATACATTTTCATTTTTCAGGGAAAGAGTTGCAAACAAACAATTGAGAATTCAATTTATTGACTTAGGTGATCAGGTTGCCGATGAATTCACCAAGGTGCTGCTGACCAGAAAATTAGAAGAGTTTAGACGTAATCTCAACTTAGTAAAGTTGTGATTAGGGGGGGGGCTGTTATAATAGAAGGATATGATTAGATTGAGATCTTGTAATTCGGTTACTATTTTATAGAGGTCAGTTCAGGGTATGAGATTATTGTAATAAAACTCTCCATGTATTATTTTCCCTTCACATGAATAAAATATTCGGCCCGAGACCAAAGGGTTCAACGCTTTGCCATCCTTCAACGCACTCAACCTATTTTTCTCAGAAAAAGACTTGTAACTATTAACTAGGAACGTATGAAGTGAACTCGACCTTCTTAAAGGCAACTATGCAATTATAAGTTGGAATGCACAAAGTAGGAGCGCTCTCTTTTTCCTGAACCCTTGTAACTTTTGCCATAACTCCTAGCTTTATTTATTGTGATCATAAAAGTGAATGTGTAATTTGAATTTTAATTATTAAAAAAGTAAGAAATTTCAGGAGTAAAACAATATCCATTGGAAACAAATGTTGACTCAGATCCCATGAAGGTTATAAAACTAATTCAAGCAAATGCAATGCAAGGGATCCAATGCGGAAATGCTTTTTCTGGTCACTGAAGTTTTAACTGTGTAGCTGATTTATTTATAAATATATATACATATCTGTGTGTGTGTATAATGGGATAAAGGCAGAAGTACATGGCCTATCTTTAAACATTTTGAGGTGCAGTTTATGAACCCAAACTTTTAATTACATATTTAGATCCCGAAACTTACTAAGTAGTTTGATTGGTGTTTGAATCTTCCTAATTAAGAATCTAACATTAATACACCCACTTCAAATCTCTATAGAGGCCATGCATACCACCCAAATACACCAACTCATCATTTGTATTACTTTCAGACCCACATCAAAAATAAAAACATTCCTATTTAGTTAGCATGAGAAGTCTAATCATATTCCATATGTTTTGAGATGGACCTGATAGCCAAATATATCAGTGTTGAGGAACATGCTCTACAGTTTATGTGCAAATTGTTTAGATCATGATTTTAAACAAATATGACCTATGATGAACCGGTAAAATTGGGTGACATTGGTACAATTGAAACGCTAATAGGAAGTAAGAAGGTTAACGTTAGTTAGGACCGTGACTATACATTAAGAATTCAAGGACCTATATAACCCCACGAACAAGTTTAAAGAATGGCATGCACCTTCCTCTGTTTTTTATGTGAGGGATATGTTGATTGTTATTAGTTAGACTACTTGGTTCTGTAACTAATAAATGTGTTGAAGTATTTTTCACCTAAACCAATTTATTTTTAATCTCATGCTATTGAATCAGAATACCTTGTAGAGGTTACTAAATTCTCCACCTTGAAATCATGCACCATACATTGTGTAGTCTATAATACAGCACCATTGTACTTGTCATAGGACGATACGATGGCCGCACCATGGACATCACGACAAAAACTTTGAAGGTGTTAAAAACCTTCAATGTAGCTGTAACTATAAGATGAGCATTGTACCCGCCAGGCTACAACTATTTAGACTAGAGAGTAGTAAAAAAAATAAAGGGCAGCCCGGTGCATGTAGCTCCCGCTTCAGCAGGGTCCGGGGAAGGGTCCGACCCATTTTGATCTTCTGTACGCAGCCTTTCCCTGCATTTCTAGAAGAGGCTTTTCCCAGGACTCGAACCCGTGACCTCATGGTCACAAGGCAACAGCTTTACCGCTGCGCCAAGTCCCCCCTTCACTAGAGAGTAGACTTAATGCTTATTATATCGTTAACATTACTTCAGTTACATATTAACTCTCTTACCCCTAGGATAGTGCCTATTATATTGGTAACACCAAATATTACATTACAGACCAACTCTTTTGCATATCTGGTTCTACTTATTATATCGCTAACATCAATTCCGTTATGGACTAACTTTTTTGTCCCAACAGTTTCCCGTTCAGTACCCAGTTGGGGGAGATGTAATATAGTCAAATGGATAAAATTTTGTAACTACCATATATCCATGTCTAAATGAATGAATCTATTTGGAGAAGATAGCTGAAAACCCCTTTTCCACACCTTTCCTACACTTGGGTCAAATGTTTTCATTTTCCATCCTTTCTTCTCCATATTGAATCCCCCACATTAAAATGTACCTATCTATGTTTGAACGTAGTTCGCTCCCTCAACAGTGGCTTCTTAACTAGCTAGCGGAAGAAATATCCCTTTTCTCAACTTCCCTGACAGTTGGTTATCTAGATGCATGAATGATTATTCAAGACTTACGGAGGTCGTTTGCGCAAATCTTGTGTGTTTTTCAATTGGAATATGTGAAAGAGAAAAATAAAAGGAATAATATATAACTATAGAAGTAGAGGTATTTGTCCGTATAGGACATTTGACTTGTTTTGCTGCAGTATTTGTGAAGGTTCTGTGTGGCGGAGTAATGAAGATATCATTTCAAATCTGAAGCAGATTTGTTTCTTAACTATACCAGATTATATATAATTGTCAGCCACACTATCTCAGATGCTACACTATTCTATATCCACCATCTACTCTCTCAAAAAAAATATCCACCACCTACTACCAGTAACCATTAATAACAAACAGAAACTGATCTTATATCCCTAGTATTAAATACAGCCATAAAAGCAGTACATAGTATACAAGAAACTCACAAAACTGCACAATGGACACTAGCACCGTCCGATTCTAATCTAACGACCATGAGAATTATGACTCTAAAGATTTGTGGCTGCAGGAGAGAGCCTAGAACTGCCATCAGTGAGTCCCCCTTGCTATATATATATATATATATATATATATATAGGCATGATCAGGTCAGTCAAAAACTGTATCAAACAACCAGCTGGCTGCCGCCATCAACTAGACAGAAATCCATCTGGTGCTCACATGGCCCGCAGAAGGGTGGTTTCACCTCCATGGTCCGACGTCCATGGACTCCTCCACCTGCGCCTGAAGGATGCCGCAGCGGTGCTCCGCATCACCACAACTCACTTGAAGTTCATCTGCCGGAGGAATGGCCTCCCCCGCTGGCCTGGAAAGACGGTACATATGCATCAACGGTCAAGCCGATTAGTACTATAAGTTCATTTGAATTCCATGATGTGTCTTACATGAATGGAGTTTCCTTTGTCTGTGGATTGGACGCTGTGCAGATTAGGTCGCTGAATGCTAAACTGAACAAGTTAACACTTGAGGCAGCAAGGCAGGGCCCTTTGCCAGTGCCAGGGACAGCCAATCATCGCCGTCGTACTCTGAGCAAGATCAGGCAGGAGTTCAGAGAGGTGACTGAGAAGTTGGTTCGCGTCCATGCACAGATTCGGAGTCCGGCTCAAGAACTTCCGAAACCTGGTGGCGATGGAACTGTGAACCTGCTGGGCAATGTTGGAGTGTCTCACAGAGGTTGCACAAACAACTAGCTTCGCTGTTATTCATCTTCCATGCACGATGCTATGTTATGTTAAATCTGTAGAATCATATGGGATGGACAGATCCTGATTGGATTGATTGTGAATTTGTTATCACAATAATATGTAACTTTAATTCGGATCCGTGTTCTAGAAACATGGGTTAATAAAATATTGGGATTTACTATGACTCTTTCATGTATACATGTTACATTTGTACCAGAGAAATGTTATCACAACATTTAACTTCCTATACCTTGAGCGTCACTGAACACTGCAGAGAAACAAAAAAAAGCACTATACAGCTCCCAAAAGGGTCAGACAACTTCGAATATCAGTTTTCAGCATCTGTCTTATGTCTGAACGTAGGAAGATAAAAATCTATGCAACTTTGAGAGATGAGATTGATCTACGAGACTGGAACTGCATCAATCTTGGTATAGGTTTCCTATCAGATCTAGTAATAAACGGATTTCCAAGGAACCTTGTCCATCTATAATGTGACCTTTTATAGTTACTTCCTAGAGTGTATATATCTTCTAATATGCATTCAGGTTTGTTTTCATGCCTAGAAATACACTTTCAGCATTAAAACAGGCAATTAAACATTATTGCAGAATGTATATATTATTTAGAACAACCAAAAACAGAATGTTCAAAGATTTCCTAAAAGAACATATTATTTGTAGTTCATTTTTGTGAATAATTGCTGCTGCAGAAATTTAATATGAATTTCAGACTCCAAAATTCATTATTTTGGTTTGCTATAAAGTCTCAAGTTCATATATAGTCTACTGCAGGGTCAATCTGAAATTCTAACATTATTATCAGGGGTCTAAATCCTTAATTCAGTGCTAATCTCAATTTAAAAGGATTACAGTGGTTAAAACAACCATTTACACGTGTTTTTCCTAATTTATACGAATTACTGGGTCAAGCTCAGAAAATTCAGGGCATAAATCCAATTTTTCTAAATTTCCAGGGGCTAGACTGTCAGAGATCCGGTGGGAAGAAGGGTTATTTAATTTGGGCGTCGGATCTGAGGGGAACGGTTCAGATTATAAGCGCCGAAGGGGTACGGGCCAATTTAATTTCAGCGTGGGATTTTAAATGGACGGCCAACAGGGAGCCACGTCGCTCCGGGTGGAGGCAGACGAGATGCGTGGCAGCGCCCGGCGGATTTCACCGGCGATCTCGCCGGAGGAGATTGGAACTTCACCTACACATGCTAAACCTTCATTTTCTTTGCATACTTCGAAGGAGGGGAGGAAGGGGAACACACCAGTAGTGTTTTTTGAACCCGAAGAGCTTGTAAGGTGCTCGGCGACGGCGAGGTGCGGCTGTCGGCGTCGAGCTTCGTTTAGGGGGCGTTAGGGTCCAAATTCCTCCATAATTTCTGATCGTCGAGCTTCACTGTGGTCCAGTGAGGGTGTACCAAGGGTCAAGGAGGACCAAAATCCAGAATTTAGATTTCAACAGTGGCGCGGTGATTCTTACCGGTGCGCGTCGGCGTCGGGTTTCCCGGTGGGAGCTTGTTGCGAGGTGGCTGCCAACGGGTTGTGCATGGTCCTGTGAAGCAATGTGATGCGTTAAACACGAAAGAACGGTGATGGTCACAGTGAATTTAGGGGAACGGCGGTGATACTCATCGAATCCGAGTTGCGGCTGAGCAAAGGGGAAAACGGATGGGGTTTTGAGAGTTTAAATTGAGGCCGAGGCTGGGGGAGGTTTTGTGTGTGAGGATCGGTTGTGGGAGGATCAGAACATGGGCTACCCGCGTGGAATTCGGAGGAAATTGGCAGGCAGGCGCTCCCTGCTCGGCGGCAGTTGGAGGGGAGGAGGAAGGAGCTGACGTGTGGGGCCTGGCTGTCTGCGAGAAGGAGAGGGGGAGAGGGCGCTGGGCTGGTGGGCTGCGCTGGAGGATTTTGGCCCAGGGTGAGTTTCTCTTTTTCCTTTTTCTTTTCTTTTCTATTTCTCCACTTTCAAACTTTATTTGATTTAATTTTTTTCATCCCATAGCACATTCATGTTGTAAATTCTCCAGGGGTTCAAAGTTTGAAAATTTTGGGTGTTACAGGTTAACACTAGTTACGACTGTGCCTATACACAAATCAAGGACCTATATGACCCCATGAACAAGTTTAAATAATGACATGCTCTATTTTTTATGTGAGGTATATGTCCATTGTTATTATTTGTACCAGTTGGTTCTGTAATTTGTAACTGATTAGAAGTGTTTTTCACCTAAACCAATGCCTTAAATCCAATTCCATTGAATCAGAATACCTTGTAGAGGTCACTAGATTGCCAGCCCTAGGACGATAAGGTAGGCGCACCATGGACATCACAACAAAAACTTTGAAGATGTTAAAAAACTTTCAATCTAGCAGATACTATTAGGTGAAAATTGTACCCGACAGGTTGCAACTAGTTAGACTAGGCAGTAGATTTAATGCTTATCATATTATTAGCGTTACTTCCATTACATACAAACTCTTTTGCCCCTAAGGTAGTGCTTATTATATTGGTAACGCAAAATATTGAGTTACAAACAAGCTCCCCCATCTGGCTCTACTTGTTATGTCATTAACGCCAAATATTGTGTTACAGACCAACTCTTACATCCATCTGGTTCTACTTATTATACCATTAACGTCAATTCCATTATGGACTAACTTTTTTGCCTCTACAATTTCCCGTTAGGTATTCAGTTGACGGAGTTGTAAAATAGTCAAACGGAGAAAAAATATAGTAACTACCATATATCCATGTCTAAAGAAATAAATCTAATCCTGAGAGGAGAGCTCAATTTTTTTTCCACATCATTCTTACACTTGGGTCAAATGTTTTCATTGTCCCCCCTTTCTTCTCCATGTTGGTCCCCTCGCATTAAAGAGATCCTTTCTATGTCTCCGAACGTAGTTCGTTCCCCCAAAAATGGCTTCATAACTAGCTACCATAAGACATTCCCCCTTTCTCAACTTTGCTGGCAGTTGGTTGTCCAGATGCATGAATGTTTACTTCAAGACTTATGGAGGTGCTGTGCGCATTTCAATTAGAATCTGTGAGAGAAAAACGAAAGGAATAATATATAATTATAGAAGTAAAAGTATTTGCCCCTATATGGCAATTGACTTGTTTTGCTGTAGTATTTGTGAAGGTTCTGGAGAGCGAAGTAATGGAGATCTCATTTCAAATCCGAAGCAGATTTATTTCTTAACTATACCAGATTATATATATCATTGACACCCATGCTGTTTCACATGCTATGCCATTCTATATCCACCACATACTTTGCTAGAAAAAATCTCCACCACCTACCACCAGTACCCATTTACAACAGAGAAACTGTCATTATATCCCTAGTGGTCAAGACATTTAGTACTAAAAATTTGTTTGAATTCCATGATGTGTCTTACGTGAATGGAGTTTCCTTTGTTTATCGATTCGATGCTGTGCAGATTAGGTCGCTCAATGCTAAACTGAACAAGTTAACACTGGAGGCAGCATGGCACGGCCCGTTGCCAGTCCGGGGTTAGCCAATCGTCGCCGTCGTACTCTCAGCAAGATCATGCGGGAGTTAAGAGAGGTGATTGAGAACTTGGTTCGCGTCCATGCACAAATCCGGAATCCGGCTCCAGAACTTTCGAAACCTGGCGGCGATGGAACTGTGAACCTGTTGGGCTATGTTTGAGTGTCTCGCAGAAGTCGCTCAAATAACTAGCTTCCTGTCATTCATCTGTCATGCAAGATGCTATGTTATGTTAAATCTGTAGAAATCAAGTGGGATGAACAAATCCCGGTTGGATTGTTTGTGAATCTGTTATCACAATAATCTGTAAATTTAATTCAAATCCTTGTTCTAAGACATAAACTCTAGTATAACAGAAACAATCATTTGTACCGCCCCGTTAGAACCGATTAAACTAGAATCATTTCAGAAAGATTATTAGTATTAGTTCTTAACCTATGTGGTCGTATCAATCATAAAGACTTGCAGAACTGGTGTAGAAAGTCATTATCAGTATCGGTTCTTAAATGAAACCTGTACTGATACTTACAGACTTTTTATATCAGTTTCAGATGAACCGGTACATATACTCATTATTTGTACCAGTTTCAGTTGAGAACCGGTAAACCACACTTCTAAACGCAGAACTCCACTAGCTCAGATTGAGCTGAGAGCATTTGCCGCAACTATTACACTAACGCACGGTCGTCTCTTCTGTTCTCTCCCCATCTCTCTTCTTGCTACACCCCCAGCCTCAAGAACCCAGTGTCAGGTGTGGCTGCACTCCTGCC
This sequence comes from Neostapfia colusana, assembly GCA_030760725.1. Classification (NCBI taxonomy): domain Eukaryota; kingdom Viridiplantae; phylum Streptophyta; class Magnoliopsida; order Poales; family Poaceae; genus Neostapfia; species Neostapfia colusana. Next base: position 5,729,024 of record JASWHV010000012.1, on the reverse strand, counting down.
ATGAGGGCGTGACCACGACAGCCATGATGTTCAACTAATTTTTGTGATTTAGATTTTAGTAACCCTACTTAACTGATTTTTTGCACTTTTAGGTGTTCAATAGCCGCAGGGACTATTTTGCAGCACCCTACATGAAAAATCATGCAATCAGGATCTTCTTTCAAAATGATGATTTTCTACAAGTATCATACGCGTGCGTAGCTGGAATGTAGTATGCATGTAGGACAAGCAGCAACGTCGGTATATTCTGGATTGGCAACTGTTGCCTTGGTTTCTTCATGCAAGTGACATTTTGTAAATCCTATGTGATGTGGCTGACATTCTGATGGTTCTTGCTTTTGGTAGATGCTGCGAGAAGCAGAGGAAGGAGGCTTCTCGCCTACAAACTATGAACCCAAAGCTGACTGCAACGAACAAGCTGTTGACGGAGGAGAATGACTGGCTATTCCGTCTCTTTTATGAAAATGGGTACATGAAGCAACAGATTCATAATGTGAGATTCATCTCCTTTGCTGGTTCCATCACATTTTGCTCATATATTTTACATACTCCCTCCGGTGCACAAAAAATTATCGTTTTGGACATGTTCTCGCATACCAAGGAAGTATTAAATAGATTTTCTTTTCATTACTATCACTCACTTTAATGGCTTGACTGGTCTCCTCCACGGTTTCCCAGCCCTCTCATGCAGGTTCAATTCCTAGCCACGCACTGTACGATGCGTTTATTACGTTTTTTCTTGAGACAAACTCTTCGGTTCTGCTTCGGTGACAATTTTTTGTGCACTCATGGCTTCTGTGTAGAATGACAATTTTTTGTGCACCGGAGGGAGTAATCAGCAGAATGCTCCTAGCTTATTATTTAGAAACAAAAGTAATGCCTCTCTGGTAAACTATTTTCTTATTGATTATGTTTCTGATGCCCTGTATTATTCTATTGGCATCCTTCTATTGCAACCATAGACATAAACTGTGAGTCTGGTGACTAGTGATCAGCACCACCAACAGTAAAACCCAGCAGCCCCGCATCCTGTATGGGATGCCAATAACCCAACTGGGTAACTGCAATACATATCCCTTTAGTTTTTGTTATTATTTCGTGTTTACTTGTGCACATTTGCATAATCCCTCACTTAAATTTGGAGTCTTTCTCAATGAACAGTCTAGTTGCTATCGCTGAGGAGACACTGAATTTTTTTGTCTGGAGTGCATATGAGTACCCGTTTATATCTGAAACCGGTTTTGATAACTCCTATGTGTACCGGTTTTAGAACCGCTATTTATATCCCTTATTATCGGCATCAAGTTTTAGTACCAGTTATTTACCAGTACAGATGATTGTTTTTTTATAATAATCTAGATTCTGCATTGGTTAATGAGACACAAGGATTTACTATGACTATTTCATGTATACATGTATACGAGAAATGTTATCGCACCATTCCATTTTCTATACGTTGAGGGTTGTCACTCCAGACTGCAGAGAAACAAAAAAAAACAAAGCACTAGAGCTCCCAAAACGGTCAGACAACGTCGGATATTAGTTTTTCAACACCCATCTTATGTCTGAACATATGAAGATAAAAATCTATTCAACTTTGAGAGATGAAGATCTACAAGAATGGAACTGCATCGATCTCAGTCTAGGTTGCTTATCAGATCTAGTAATAAAAGGACTTCCAAAAAGACCATTGTTTCTGAATAATGTGGAAACTGGGTTCGAAATTATTTATTTTGAAGACAATATGGAGTGTCCTAAAAAAGATAATGCATTGTAGACAATGAGTTTTGAACCCATGTCCTATATATATGGACCAATTCGCATATTTACTATCAGATTAACAAATCCCCTGGAAGATATCTAGTGGAGACTGGGTGGGTCTACAGAGAATTAGAGCACCTGGGTACGAACCAGTGTCAGGGATTTGAATCAATCCTCGTACTCAATCCACCTTCAAATGCTGATTAAGTTGTGGCGAGCCTTGGGCAGTAACAGTATCTGGGCCTCCATTTTCCCATTCCCTACAAAAAGTATAGTCTGAAGGCTAGGTTGCACCATTCCTCACTTATGACAATCTAAGGTCAAGAAGAAAGAAGGCTCCTTTATAAATTCCAAATAATTCTTTTTTGAGCAATTATGAAAACAGTAGTTTGAATTGCATAGAATTGATATGTTATGTACGTACCGAAAAATCTAAGGTGTACTATATGATGTATTTTGAGACACTTTTACAACTTGGGTCACAGGAAGAAAACTAAAGGTAAGTTTATTGTGAATAGTAACGCTGTCTTTTAATTTAACTCTTTGTTCTTTTTCTTGAAAGTTTAAACCATGTTTTCACTTTTATTACCGAACTTGAATTTATAAAAGCATATGGAAACATAAGTAGCCTACTCCAACGTGCTTGGGACAAAGTCTTTGTTGTTGTTGTTCTAGATGGAAACATAAGACCAAGCGCACAACAAGCCTTTTTTGTTAAAGAAAGTTTGTGGCCTTTGGTGCACAAACCAGAGTCTTTGTACCATGTAGTTTATTCTTCATCATAGTTGATATCTCATGAATATATAAGTAGTACTTCCGGATGCATGTAAATATAATACAAGTACTTCTGGTCAATAAGACAACTTCTAACGCAGTTAAAATGTAATCCTTTTCATTCAAATTGGTATAATATATAATATTCTTTATTTATCTTGCAGGAAATAAACCAGATGCGATTATCGCTAGCTGTTTGTGTCAGCTTTATGCAAAGTATAATCACTACTCATTTTATTATGGTCAGTAACAAAATATTCATAAAGCTAGCAAGTGTTACAAAGTATTCTGAATAAAATACAATGCACTCATAAGATGAGTCTGAATGCAGCACTTTGTTTAGAAACTTCGAAAACTAAAATGTTAAATTAATTAGCACACATACGTACATATATAACCGAAATAGATTGTTAAGTTATGCTATTTTAGTACTAGAAAAACGGTACACACAAAAAATGTGTCTTTGATTTGAGGGTCATGCTTCTATTTCTCCTTCTCCATGTAATACCCATAACTGTTGTTACAATAAAAAATGAATGATAACAGTTAGGGATTGTCGGTATAATAATTGCTAGAATTGAAATCATGCATCATCCCACACGCTGGTCGGTAAAGCCTTCCGACATGGCTTTTACTGGCTGACAGCTCTCGAGGATGCCGTCGACCTGGTTAAGAGATGCAATGCGTGCCAGTTCCATGCTAAGCAGATCCACACACGAGCGCAGACGCTGCAAATGATCCCGCCCCCATGGCCCTTCGCTCTGTGGGGGTTGGACAGTCTGGGACCATTTTCTAGATTCGTCGGAGGGTACCGGTACCTCTACATCACCGTAGACAAGTTCACCAAGTGGCCGGAAGCTACCTCTGTAGTGACTATCAACAAGCAGTCAGCAGTCAGGTTCATCAAGTCAATCATCTGCTGGTTCGGAGTCCCAAACAGAATCATCAACGACAACGGGACCCAATTCACCAATGTAGTAGTCCAAGACTGCTACGAAGACCTTGGCATCCAAGTTTTCTATGCTTCTGTTGCTAACCCGGAGAGTAATAGTCAAACCGAAAGGGCAAAGTCGAGATAATCAGGGGACTCAAGACGCGCACCTACAACAGCTTAATGAAGTACGGTGCCAATTGGGTTGAAGAGCTTCCGTGTGCACTGTGAGCTAGCTAGGTGTCCCTCAATCGCTCGACGGGGAATGTAACAGCTCTCTAGGATCATAGACTAGCCTCACATACACCACTCGTCTTTTCTACACACTTTGTCCTCACTAGTGCGCACCCAAGAAAACTTCCCGGTCGGTCACCCATCCAAAATTCCTCCAGGCCAAGCACGCTTAACCCCGGAGTCCTTTGCTGGTGGGCTTCCGGAAAAGAAGGTATACCTTGATAGTATGAGTACTCTATCAATCCTATTAAGTCGGGAGTCAGGATATCACACAATCCACCCCCCTTAGAAGACCGACGTCCTCGTCGGTCAACGCCAAGACAGGAACGTCCCCTCTTAGTCACGTCCGTACGTTCAGTACTAGCATACACATAACGTACGTCCGATTAGCAGCATACATACCATACCGTGTCCCACACAGAGGACCCACGCGTCATGCGTACGTACCCACGTCCCTGACCCATACGCTACCGTATCCTTCTCACTGACCCGTACGCACACGTGAAACTATGAGGGTCAGCTCTGATACCATTGTAACAGCTCTCTAGGATCATAGATTGGCCCGACATACCACCACTCGTCTTTTCTGCGCACTTTGTCCTCACTCGTGTGCACCCGGGAAAACTTCCCGGTCGGTCACCCATCCCCAAATTCCTCCGGGCCAAGCACGCTTAACCCCGGAGTCCTTTGCAGGTGGGCTTCCGGAAAAGAAGGTATACCTTGATGGTATGAGTACTCTATCAATCCTATTAAGCAGGGAGTCAGGATATCACAGGGAAACACCCTTCTTCCTGGTGTATGGGGTTGAGGTCGTCCTCCCCCCAGAAATCACCATGGGCTCATCCCGTGTCCGAGCGTATGATGAAGACACGCAGGATCAGCTCCGGCGTGAAGATATCGACCTTGTTGATGAGTAAAGGTGGCAAGCAGCTGTCCGAAACGCGCGATACCATCAAGCGCTCCGACGTTATCAGCAGCGATTCGTGCGGAGTAGACAGCTCAAGGTGGGTGACCTGGTGCTTCAGCGTTTCTCGAGAAGGGGGGGAACAAACTCTCCCCCAACTGGGAGGGCCCCTTCCGAGTGACACAAGTATGCCGCCCCGGGTGCGTGCGCCTAGCCATAGAGTATGGGGTACCTCAACCCAATCCGTGGAACATAGAAAACCTCCTTAAGTTCTATCCTTAGCACAGCGGTAGGGTTTTATTTTCTCTGAAAGGTGTCATAGTGTCTAGGAACAACGCTTAGAACAGCTAAGCCTCGGAGGAGTCCTGCTACTCTTGACATCCGGGGCGGGTCGCTGCCTTCTAGTATGGCCTGTTTCCTCCTATGAGGGGAGCCTGAAGTGAGAAAGTTTTGCCTTGTCCTGTGCATCCTCCCTTTACAGTTTGTGCTTACTAATGCATATCAACTGTAAACAGGCACGCCACGTGCCCTTTGCCCTAAGGTCAGTCCTGGGCTCTGGTCTGAAGCCTCTCTGCTGAGGTGGAACCAGGAGCTGGCACGCATCACCTAGCTCAAAGCCTCCTTGCCACTGAGGATAGCACCAGAGCTCACGCATGCCCTGGGCTCCGGTCTAGAGCCTACCCGCTGAGGTGAGGTACGGAGCTGCCATGTGTCTCCTTGCTCATAGTCTCCTCCGTGGTGAGGATAGCCCCCGAGATCACACATGTCTTGTGCATTCTCCCTTTACGGTTTGTGCTTGCTCATGCATATCAGCTGTAAACGGCAAAGCCGCATGCCTTTGGCCCTAAGGTCAGCCCTGGGGCTGCCACGTGCGCTTGTGATCCAGAGCCGACGCGTGCCCTAGGCTCCGGTCCGAAGCCTCCCCGCTGAGTTGGAACCCGGGGCTGCCCCGCATCACCTGGCTTAGAGCCTCCTCCCCGCTGAGAATAAGCTCTAGGGCTCACACGTGCCCTGGGCTCCGGTCCAGAGCCTCCCCGCTGAGGTGAGGTCCGTAGCTGCCACATGTCTCCTGGCTCAAAGCGTCCTTCCCGCTGAGGATAGCTCCGGAGCTCACATGTGACCTGGGCTCCGGTCCAGGGCCTCCCCGCTGAGGTGAGGTCCGGAGTTGCTACGTGTCTCCTTGGGACAAGCTGGAGACGAGGGCCAAACTTCCATCGAGTCCTTGCGCTGCCAAGAACCTGGAAGGAGTGGTAGCCACACTGTCGGTGTGTCCCGGGTCCTTACGCTGCTAAGAACCCGGAGGAACAGGCTTAGGACATCGGCAAAGAGCTATGCACGTCGGCTAAGACATTCCGGACCGTTGCGCTGTCAAGGGTTCGAAGCCTACATCGACAACTCAGGACAATACAAGACTTGAAATAAAAAGTTTTCATTGATAACAGAGTTCCAGCATACAAAAGGGGATACAAGGCAACTATGAAACTTAGCAGCTACAAGTCGAGCAATCTTCTGCTCCATGGCATACTTGGTTGTCCCCCAAGCCGATCTCTGCGCTGAGAGACGGACACCTGCTATAAGATCAAGGACGGCAGCAAACGTATTGGACTGACACCTCAGTTCTCGTCAGGCATCACCGATCTGCTGCATCGAGGCAACGGTGACATCCAGTATTGTGTGCGCCAAATGCCATCTATGGCAGGTTTGGTTGTCCACAACAGTGCCTGGCGGAGGAAGGCTTGACCACTTTGGACTTAACCTTCTTCCGGTGCCGGCAGATCGCCCTTCTCCGGAAAGGCGCCTAGGGGACATGTCCCACATGACACCGGTGTAGAGACACCCTGCGAGTCGAGCATCCTGTCCCCGATGGCTTCCCTCACCATCGGCGTGCCATTCGGATGTCTTGTGCTTCTATCCGGGACCGTCAAGGAGAAGGATGCCTCAGAGAGACGCACCGGAGGCCGCACACACACGAACATCTCACAAAAGTTGACGAAGAGGCTACCAGCGTAAGAGCATAAGGTGGGAGAGAGTGCTAGGAAGCGGAGGCTTCCAGCGCGCAACAGGAGAACAAAAGCTACATGATGAAGGAGGGTACCACCCAACACCGGAAGGCCTCCTGTTATACACATCCACGACCTTTGGCAGGGAAACATGTGTGATGATTGGGCTTCCACCTCTGCACGCCGCGGATTGTTCGCCTCCTCCAAAGGTCGTGGATGGGCGGAGAACCTCTCGGGAACATCCGGCGGCGGTTCTCGAAGGGAGCGGTGTGACCAACCCGTTGGTTGCAGCAGTAAGTGCCCTGAGGCAACCCCTCGGGGATGACACCTCGACACTCAGCTCCCCCTTTGATGGGTAGGACCCAGGTCCACCTGTCAGACACTAGGGGCCAGGCGAGTAACATCTCGGGAACATCCGGCGGTTCCCGAGAAGAGTGGTGCGGTGGAGCTTTGGCGACCAACACGTTGGTTGCCACGGTAAGTGACCCGAGGCAACCCCTCAAGAACGTCGCCTGGGCACTCGTCCCCCCAATGACGGGTAGGACCAAGGTTCACCGGTCAGACGCTGGGCCAGGTGAGTAACATCTCGGGAATGTCCGGCGGTTCCCGAGGAAAGCCGCGCGGTAGACCTGCTACCCATGGGCAGCCCCGCAGTAATTACCCCGAGGCAACCCCTCGAGTGCGTCGTTGTGACCCGTCAATCAAGAGTAGACACGATGACACACTGCTGCTCTGACTGACGAATAAGCCCACTACGCCAAGGACGTGTAGCCTTTTCGTCTCCCAGGTACAACCACTCATCCACCACGCAAAAATCTTGCCACCGCTTCAGTTTCCAAAGTACAGGTTCAAAACCACCACGCAGGAGAGATGGCGGCCCCACCTACAGGCTCGATGCCAATCCCGAGATGAGCCCAAGGGCCACTGTCGGTACCCTGCAGATCGGGTACCCCCGCGTAGTGGGTAAAAGAAATCCTGGGCCCCGCCTCCCTATTGAGGTGGGCCCCAGCGTAGCCATGTGTCCTTGGCCCCAAGGTCAGCCCTAGGGCTGCCACGTGCACCTGAGTTTCAGAGCCGACGCGTGCCCTGGGCTCTAGCCTAAGCCTCCCCACTGAGGTGAGGTTCGGGGCTGCCACGTGTCCCCTGGCTCAGAGCCACCTCCCTGCTGAGGACAGCTCCGGTGCTGACACGTGCCCTGGGCTCCGGTCCGAGCCTCCGAGCTGAGGTCAGGTCCGGGGCTGCCACGTGTCCCCTGGCTCAGAGCCACCTCCCTACTGATGACAGCTCCGGTGCAGACACATGCCCTGGGCTCTGGTCCGAGCCTCCCTGGCGAGATGAGGTCCGGGGCTACCATGTGTCCCTTGGCTCAGAGCAACCTCCCTCCTAAGGACAGCTCCGGTGCTGGCACGTACCCACAATCTGTCGTGGGCCATGGGTCGACGAAGTCAAGAAGGAAGTGCGCTGTTAGGCTTCGCATTCAAGGCCCGCGCCTTCCCTAGAAGCACGGCGCACTACACACGCCTTCGTCCTCTTCCCGTTCGCCATTACGGTGACAAGACAGGACGGCAAGGCATGACAGCAGTACAGTGCCGCCCAACGGCACGAAGCCGCCCAAGCAGGGCGAAAAGACGCGGCGACAAGACGACGTCTTCATCATCTCCTGACACGAGGTCAGGGGCGCTCAGCGCGCCGGGCGGCGGGACATAACTCCCCCGTCGACCACTCTACTCAGAGGATGAAGCCTTAGATCATATATAGGGTTTACATAGCTTTGCGGCCACCTGTCGGGCCCCAAGCCTCATTGTAACCACCCGGCCTTGAACTATAAAAGGACCGGGGTGACCACCCAGCAAGGGGTTCGCATTCCAGATCCCGCAACGCACAAGCACACAAAATCAAGCAATAGAGCAAGCACTCCCGTTGACGTAGGGTATTATGCTCCGGCGGCCCGAACCACGTAAATCTCAGTGTTCATCCGCTCCCTCGAGCTCAGGTCGCGTAGGGCGCCAAGCCCCATCCGATAAAAGAACCTCGCATGCTGCTTTCGAGCAGGCCGGGAGGAGTGTCGCAGCTCACGCACTTCGACACTACCCATATAATTAAAGACAATCATTCCATGTATGATTTGTAGTAAATAAATAGAAGTAGTACATCTGCATATAGCATCCAAGGTCTGAATTAACCATATCTGATATAAATTCAAGGGCCACGCGATATCTTTCACAACTGGCTGCTGTGACTTCTCCCTTAAGCTCTGGTACTGATTCAATGATAGCCATATAATCAAAGACAAACATTCTGTAAGGGCCTCAGTTTTTGACACACATTTGCAATGTTCATCACCACACCACACACCTCATTTGAGGAAGGATGATGAACACAAATGAAGAGCAAGTAACAATTATCAACATGCTCATTAGAGAACATACTCACACATTGCAAAAGTGGTATTTTCCACATGTGATATAGGTGGGCTGGACATATGAGAACTCCTACACATTGCTAAGAATGTCCATGCCAAGTTTTACCCAAATTCAAAACCTTTTTGAGGTCATTTTGGGTATAGCTAGAAAGAGGGCAGTTTGAAACCATATTCAAATTCAAACTGTTTTTATCCCATGAATTTAAAAGTGGGAGGCATATTCTTATTCAGCACATTTTTATGAGCTCACACACCAATTTTCACTCCCTTTGGATTTGATCTTGACATGAGCTAAGAGGGATAAATTCAAACTTTGTTTGAATTCAAAACTGAACTTGTGCTGAAATTCATTCAAACCAAACCCAATTTGAACTTTGATCAATTCAAATGGCTCATGGGTGAATAATTTGAATTGCCAGGGGTAGTATAGGGCTCACTGTTTGCAACAGTGATTAGGAGTAAATTTCAGAGGTTAAAACCCCGGGTGGGACCCACATGTCATAGAGAGAATGAGGCAAAACTTGCACATAAAGTCACAGTCTCGGTGAGAAATTCCACCGAGCAGCTATCGGCTGTGCCACCGAGCAGCTACCGGTGCCACCAGCTGCTTCCCCTCTCCGCGCGCTAGCGCCCAGGGCGGCTTGCTCGCGCCCCACACGACCGGCACCGCCTCCACTGAGCAGGAGTCGGCCGACTTTATCTTCTCGCGGGCAAAACCGAGCAGCGGCATTGTTTCTCGCCGCAGCTCTCTGCTCAATCGGGAAAACCAGCAAAACCATTCCCTCCTTCGTCCCTGAGCTGCTAGACAACCACCTGAGGTCGCACTTCACCTCCCCAACACCAGAAACCCCGAGCTCTGACCTCCCTTTCTCGAAAACGATCACCACCGCGGCGACCTAGCCTCGACCGAGAGTCAGGCGGCCGTGGACAGCGTTCCACAGGCATTTTCACGGTCCAGCAAGAGAGGCAACAGGAGCGCGCGACCACCGTGCTGCTCTACTCCAAGTTTGGGAGCAAACCATGAAGAATCCACAGAGAATTTCCAGTTTTTGCTCTGGCGACCGTAAACCGAGCTTCCGGTACATTTTCTTTGAATTCTCGCTCTATGATCTTTCGGAGGTTATCAAATCCTGCACATAGACGCTGGACTATCCGGTGATCAAGTTCTTTTCTGCATCCGTGGCGTGAAACTGTCTAGGAGTGATGAATTTCGAGCTCGATCGAGGGCGGTCATGGCGGGCACGATCGGTCACACGGTGCCGACCGACTTGCCGCCATCCCTGAACCTTTTTAACGCCTTGTCGAGCTTCCTAGAGGTACACTGATGCTATAGGACCGTTTGTTCGAGGTGTTGGCGGGTTAGAACTCACGGTCGACGACGCCGAACCTCAACCGGGGCCGCGGCACGTCGCCGAGCTATTTCCGGTCACCCCCAGCCCGACCTGACACCACCGACGTGTTCCTCGACATCGACAATCCCCTGGCGGCGAGTTCAGCCCATGGGAGGTCCAGCAGCGGCGAGCTCCGAATCTGCTCCGGCGAGGTCGGCGGCGCGGGCGCGGGAGAACGGCGGGAGGAAGACGAAGCCGGCTGGCCCACGTGTCAGCGGCTGAAGAATTTAAATCGGGATCGGGTGTGGCCGGGATCGGCTGTGCTGGCGCGCAAATACCCTGTGAGCTCCGGTGTGCTGGACACCTCCGCGCTCGACACGTGTGGTATCTCCGGTGTGCCGGACACCTCCGCGCCCGACACGTGTTCCCACGGGCCCCCGAGAATTTAAACTTTTCCCCCGATTTTCAGAATGCTTCCAAACTTCAAATCCTCATAACTTTGGCTTGAAAGCTCCAAATCAAGTGAACCAAATTTGGTTGGATTCAGCTCTCTGAGCACTTTCCAGCAAATCAAGTTTAACTTCATGAAAACCCTTATTTCTCCAGAATTAATTCCTCAAAGTTTAAACTGTTAGGAATTTTAACTGTAGAGACCTTTGGAGGAAACTCCTGAAATTTTGCCGAGATGTTCACCAAAATATCCCTGAACTACCATAAAAATTTCAGACCCATTGGAGCTCATTTAATCCACCTAATGGTGTGATTAGTGAAACTGTTCCAGAGAAAATAGAAAATGTTCAGAAACATTTTCAGAATTTTCTCTGAAATTGTTTAGCTCATAACTTTAGCTAGGAACCTTCAAATTAAGTGAGACCAACTCCATTAGATCCCACCGAAAATCTAGTTTTCAGAAAGTCATAGTTTGTTTCATGAAAATCCCTAGAACACCCTAAGAGTTCCAATTAAGGTCAAGGACATAATTAATTGTGGAGGGCTCAAATGAGCTTTGCTGCAACTAAAACTTGACCAAGTCTCTATTTAGGTTGTAACCAAACCACGGTCAAAGGTTCACAGCCATTGAGTCTGTCTAGTGGGACTTATAAGCTTCACAAGTGCAAACTTAATACAAATGCATTCAAATTAATACATGTATTACTTCTATCATGTAGTCTCTAAGGTCGAGGAGGAACCCGAAGTCCTAGACTTCGTTACTCCGGAGGAACAGCGAGCCTACGACCAAGAGCAGCAAGGCAAGCTCCGGTTTGCATTAACCTTTTACAGATTTTTATTGTTTTGAGCACATACATGAATACTATTGTTCCTTGCATTAGAGTCTTGTTTGGAAACCCAAGTGCATAGCCAAGAAAGCCATTGGTTGGGATTAGGATTGAAAACCTCGTTAGCCACTGCATTGCTAAGATAGAGTAGGATTCGGTACAAGTCGAGTAGTTGGAACTACTCGCGAGCATAGGCTAGAGGCACTCGACTCGGGTAGTGATAGCACATGAAACACATGGCAAGAAAATGAGACCAAGCGGAGGGTAAGGGCAACAGGACTTTGGGGCCTGTGTGCTGTAGCTCCGCTTGTGTCGATTGAGGACCGAGCCGTGTGCGGGCCTGTTGAACAAGCTAGAACAGTACCGAAGACCTACCGACTATATAGGAACCGGGAAACTGATATAACTCGGGTAGCTGGGTGTTGAGGCATAGCTGGTCGTTCAGAGGGTAGGTTGAGAGCTCGAGGTGTAAATCGGCTGGCGGCACTGAGATGCGCATGCAGAGACCTCTTGCTCGGGACGATTGGACCGGTTCAACATTTGGCTGACGGGTGAAAGGTAGTTGCGTACGGCGTCCGTGATGGTTGTTGTAGGCAACATCGAGTACGGGCGTACGTGACGGGTTGTTCGGGTAACCCTGCAGGTGTAAATCGATTATAATCGCCATCCCTCGCGGTCAGTGAGTACCACTTGTTCACTGTACCGTGACGTAGAAAGAACAGGCTAGTTACATGTTAAAATGTTGCTGATTGAAAGATGAACTTGATTGTTAATGATTTGCTGTAGTCTAGAGCTAACTAAAGTTCTTTTCAACTTTGGGCAAAGTACATGAGAGAAATGCGTTTCTTGTTTGATTGCGGCTCTCTCATGTTCCTTAGCGTAAGGTTCTCCACAACCTGCTGCTAAAACTTGAAAGTAAGGTTCTACTAATTAGGCGAGTCCTTGCAAATGATTTTTACCTCATGTAACCCATTACCCCTCATGTAGAAGTTCCATGTTTAGGTGAGACGGGTCAGACTTGCTGAGCCTTCGTGCTCACTGCTTGTGTTTGAAGCTTTTGCAGGGTTCTATGAGGAAGGGACTCCCGAAGAGGAGACGGAACCCCAGGAGGGGAACCCCGTCGAGTGGGAGTCATGCACGCCGCAGAGTTAGTGTGTGTGTGTGTGTGCTAACAAGGACACGTTCAAGGGATGAACGTGGACTTGATGCGTAGTCTACGCCCGTGAGTGTAGACTGGACCTATTTTGATGTAAACATATTCATAAACTTGTTTATGTAATAAAATTTCGCTTCCGCTTTGTACCTTTGACGTGTGTTATCCGGTGCTGTGCAACGCAGCACCCCTCAGCGTGATCCTGGCTCGACAGGACCTTTGGGGTCGTGTCACATTCCATGTATGATTTGTAGTAAATAAATAATATTAAGTTAGTACATCAACATGAGCATCCTAAGGCTGACTCGACCATATCTGATATCAATGCAAGGGTTGCGAGATATTTATTCCTCTGTGACGTGTATATCAGAGACTATTACTGCTCTGTTATTGTCTCTGTTGGAATGTGTATGTATGAAGTGTAGGGCTATATATACTATGTACACTATTGGAAACCCTAATTGAAAGAAACCCTTCCAATTTGGCATCAGCCAGCTCTCTCTCTCTCCTCTCCCTCTCTCCCTCCCGACATGTCCCCGAGCGGGCCGCCCCCGCACCGCCCCTCCTTCCTTCCCTCTCTCCACCTCCGCTGCCGCCGCCCCGCCCTCGGGGTCGGCCGCCGGCGGCTGGGCAGCGCCGCCCTGGGCCGTCGGCACCCCACCAGCGCCGCCCTGGGCCACCGCCTCCTCACCAGCGCAGCCCCGGGCCGCCACCGCCTCACCAGCGCCGCCCTGGGCCGCGGCCACCTCGTCTGCGCCGCCCTGGGCCGCTGCCGCCTTGTCTGCGCCACCCTGGGCCGCCGCCGCCTCGTCTGCACTGCTGCCAGGTCATCTCCAGCCGCCACCGGCACCTGGTCAGCCGTCGCCGCCGGCCCCTGATTGTAAAGGTTCCAAAAATTGTGAATACAAAGAAACTCTTGTTTGCAAAAGTTGGTTTCATATGTATGAAAATGGGACTTGTTAAAACATTTTTCACATGTGATAACACACATGAGAGCTCTCTTCACACAAGTTCAAATAATCGTTTGAAAACTTGGAACCCAAGAGGGGTCCAAAACCAAGATGGGAAGTTCCCATATGTGTGAGAAAGCTAAAGTCAGATTTGGAACAAATTTGTTCAACTCAAAAATTCAAATAAGAGCAACACAATGAATTTCAAAACTGTTGTGCTAAAAATCTCATTTGCAGCAGCCAAATTAAAAATCAGATTTCATATTTGAATTCCTTAGGTCCAAATCAGTGGGTATGCAAAGTTTCATTATTTGATGAAATGTTTTGCAACTCATTTTCCAAAATGGACTTTAAATTGCAAAGAATTCAAACACCTATTTGAATTTCGATGAAACTTGCCCAATTATCCAAATGCACCTCAGATTTAAACTCCCACAATTTGATTTCACCATTTGCAAATTTTGGGAGATATTTTGGACAGGGATAAGGAGAGACTAGGCTGTGGGACCCACATGTCAATGGGACAGTTCAAATTGCAAAAGATCTCGGAGTGTGATCTCTGTTTTGCTGCTGTGAGTCGGTTCACTCGTACTGAGGGCGCAGCTCCACCGGGCGACACTGAGGCAGCCGGCGACAGCTCCCGAGCAGCTGCTGACGTTTTCCCTCGCCCTTGTCAGCTCTCACCGGGGGTGTGCGCCTCATCAAACCGAGAACCGGCCCTGTTCTTTCCTCCTCGCGTGAGAAATCGACCAGAGCTTTGCCGCTATCCTCCCGATCGATCGGCCACACCAAAATCTCGCGTGGGAGTCTCAGCGGATCAGCAAAACTACACCACAGAACTTCCCACGACATCCTTGTGCCATCTCTACGTGAGTTCAGCCATTCCAACCCGACAACGTCGAGTTCCCGCGGCGGCCGAAAAACACCGCCACGGACGGCTCTCGTGGACAGCCTCACCCAAAGCGTCCCACAGCCGAGCTAGGCCACCGTTGGATGCGCAAGAGCTTCCTGCAGCTTCCATCTGAAGCTCATCTCTAGCCGTTGCTTATTGCCGACGAATTTCAGAATTCTCCTTTGGCCGGTCCAAACCGAGGTGCGGGTCAGAATCCATTAAATTCTTGCGCTATAATTGTTTAGAGCTCTGCAAATTGCACTCACATGACCTAGACTTGTTTAGGTACAATTCCTCTTTGGGAACCTAGCATGAAACACACAGTGCACGGCGTATTTCCGGTCTTTCCGATGACGGCTATAGCGGGAAGGTTCGGATGCACGATGACCCCTAGTTTAGAGCCATTTCCAAGCCGTTTTATCCCCATGTCGACTTTCCCTAGCGTTCACCGGTGCTTTAGAGCTTGGAAACCGAAGCTTGGTGGGCTTAGGGCGTCGGGGCGACATCGCTGGAGCTCCACCGAGCCGTCACGCCGTTGCGAGCTACTTTGGGGGCTCTGCCGGCTCGGGAGAACCGCACCAGCGTGTTCTCGCATGAAACTAGGGTTTAGCGGCGATTTTGAGCGTTGGAGATGGCCGGACGACCAATTTCAGAAGAGCTCCGGCGAGCTCCGGTGGCACGGGCGCACGGGAGCGCGAGGTTGAAGACGATGTCGCCGGGCCCACATGTAAGTGGCTCTGAGGGGGAGGCCGGATCCTCTGTAACACCAGATCATTTGTGTCTATGCGAGAAATAACTCTGTGACCCGTGTGTCATCCGTTCAGCACTAGACACGTGTCCCACTGGTCCCACAGTCAGATTTAAACTTTTCCATGATTTATTCAAATCCCAGATTTTTCCCCAAACTTTAGAAGAGAATAACTTTTGCTAGGAAGATCCAAATTTAGTGATTAAGATTGGGTTAGATTCAGATTGACAACCTCTGTCCAAATATGCAACCCAATTTTTATGAAAGTCATTATTTAGTTCTGGAAAATTCTTTAAAACTTTTCAGCAAAAGAATTTTGGAGGGAGTTTGGTTCATCCAAAAGTACTCCAATTTTTCCAGAATATTCCTTAGGGTGTTATTACTCTCCTGTAAAAGTTTCAGCTCATTTGGAGTTGATTTGATCAGGAGAATTCAGATTGGAAGTTGCTGTGTTCAAATGAATACAGAAACATTTTCAGAGAATTTCCAAAACTTGGAAATTCAGTTCTGGGCAATTCTTAGCTCCAAAAATCCTAAGAAAATTCATGTAGACTATATGAACTCTAATAGAAATTGTAGTTCACTAAGTTTGACATGAACATGGGTGTTACCTCAGAATTAAATCCTCTTTGCTTAATTTCTTAGACAATTGTTGTGAATAAACCACTCAATGAAAAGTGCTAATTTTTGGTCCAGAAGATTTTCTTGTGACAAGGAACGCACATGAAAATTTTCATATCCATTGGAGCCCTGGATCACCACTGTCCTGTGTAACCTCTTAAGGTGATCAACTCACAAGTGGAGATAGCACTCAACACTTGACCATAGTACTTAAACCCAAACTAAACCACTGGCACCAGTGTCATTTTAAATTCTTAAACAGAGTTCCAGTTTTTAAACTGTCATTAGATCTTATTAGCAAAAGCTTTACAATCAAATGCATATACGTATTCATATCGTGTAGCATATACGTGAGAAAGTGAGAAGGACTTGAAGTGAAGATCAAGGAGGGAGGAAAGCGAGTGATCAAGCCCCAAGGAATCTTAACTAACTGATTGTAATCTTAGTCACATGCAAAACAGTCAAGCCCCGGTTTGCATTTGAAAAGTTTTATAAAGCATTTCTATGTCTAGAGATCATAGCTTGAATTGTTTGATTGCATTAAGTCTAGTTGATGTTGAAAACCCCAGTTGCATGACTAGAAATACCTAAGAGAGAAAGGGTAGAATAGCACCTCCTCGATTGGATTTGGCTACACTAAATGTTAGTAGGAAAGGTTCGGTAGAAGACGAGGAGTTGAAATCTACTCGCGAGTTTAGTGCTGGTTTACTCGGAACGGGTCAAAAAAGAAATAATGAGGAAAGTTCACACATAAGAAATGGAGACCGGGCAGGGAGGTTTAGATGCAGCAGGCTGTGGACCATGCGTGCATGGCCCTGCCTGTGTCAGTTAAAGCCCGTCCGTGCTTGGCCCTGTTGGACAAGTTTGAGTTGTGTACCGGGCACATACTGGCTATAAGGGACCTAGGAAACCGATGTACCTCGGGAGATCCACATTGGAAATTTTTTAACTGCCTTAGGATTTCGGCGTCAGGGTAGCAGGAGGTAACTCGCTCACGAACATATCACTGTGGTATGTACCTTGAGGGAGCTTGCGTACTCGGGGCAGTTAGACCGCGTCCTGTGTGCAAGATCTTGGGAAAGGTGGCCGCGTACAACGTCAGTCGAGGTTGCTGCCGGCAACTCGGAGTATGGGTGTACGTGTTGTGTAGTCCGGGCGTGTACTGATTCCAATCACCGTCGCTCGCGGTTATATGAGCATACTTGCCCACTGCATCTTTACGTAGTAACAACTGAACTGTTTTTAATTGAACTTGATAAGGCTGTGATGTAACTTGTATTGCAACCATGATTGAATTAGAGATAGGCTCGTTAAACTTCATTTTCACCTTGTGCAAAGAGTATCGCAACAAAGCATTTCTTGTTTGATTGTGGAGTTGCGATGCTGTTCGGATCAAGGTCTGCACAATGAGGCTTAAAATCTGAAAGTTAAGGATCAACTTTAGGTGAGTCCTTTATGCAAATCTAGCTAATCCAATTGTAACCATCGAGCATGTAGAGTTTCTTGTTTAGGAGAGATGGATCAGTCTTGCTGAGCCTATGTGCTCACGCTTGCTATATGAGTGGTTTTGCAGGTTAACATCGATGCTAAGAAGAAGGTTGTCCGGTGAGACTCGGAGACTTCCGAGTCGTGTAACACATGGAGAACCCAGCCGTTGCTGTTGTCTTCGTGTTGCTAGCGAGAGGAGTCCGCGGGCTGGACTTCATCTCGAGCGCTCTTTAGTTACTCGACGTGAGTGGTTTGTAGACTTCTGCTGTAGCTACTTGATGTAAAGTATTTACAAAGAAAAACTTGTAAGTTTCTGCTATTGTTTTATGTAATACATTGTTCCTTATATGTGTGCTGTTGGGTGTCACACAACACGGCACCACCCAATGCGATTCCCGGGCGAGTGCCATGTCCCCATGACTGAACGGGCGGCGTCGGGCCCTGTCAGCATGGTATCAGAGCTGCATTGGTAATAGCGCACGGAATAAGGATCGTATTACGACAAAAATCTCGGTCACGGTGAGGAAACGGTATTAGGCCTACATAAGGACTATAGTAGTATAGTTACTTAAAGTGGCATGACTAACATACTTGTTATAATTCTGAATTTTGATTATGTAATGACGCACCTACGCTCAGGTAAGCATGGTAAGGAACACCACCGAAAACGGTTCAATTTCAGTTAGCTCCCCTGACGAGGAATGTGGTTCAGGGATAGATCTCACAGCTTGGTGTGAGACGTTAATATGAAACTCTTGAACTCTTCATGTTCCTGAGTTCATATGAAACGCTGATCCCTAGCGTGCATTAAGCAAGAAAGTGGAGACCCCATCGTGTGGTCAGTAACGCGATAGTGTGTTCTTCTGGAAATAGCCTAGAAGGACATACGCAGCGCTTGCGATCGGCGTGCCCTGCAGGGCAGTAGGTGGTATCTGTTGGGTTGATAAAATTCCCAACTGTGACGACCCGTTCGCGCTCTACTCGGGTTCCCCATCGTGTGGTGTGAAAACACGACCATGTACCTTGAGACGTGGCTTGACTCAAGGACGGCCCGTATGGAAATGATATGGGGCGTATGTTTTTAGTACGATATGGAACTGCCTGAAATGAGGAAACCTATGTGTGCATCATCATTGAGTGTTCTTCTGCAGGATTAACCACGAAACCGTAGTACGAGTAGAACACATTTGTGAGTGACCGTTTTAGTGCCACCTATGATATGTTATACCGGTATAATCCGGTTAGGATTTTCTTTTGGTGAGGCTATGTAGTACCGGCATGCTTCTTACGGTGCATTGACGCCGTACTAAACCTAATGAACTCTTCCCTCTGAAGAAATGACTCATGAACTAACTTTCAACTAAAAATGAAATTTTGAAACAAAAATTATTTATTGAACTCTTATTTTGAGCTAAGATTTAAATGAGAGGAAGACTAGGCTTCAAAGATTTCAAAAACAGAGTGTTCTGTTTTCAGCAGGAATTCTTGCTGGATTTAACAGAGCATAACTCTGAGTAGTTTGACCAAATTAAGGTGTATTATACATTTCTGGAAGTATTTTCATGTGATCTACAACTTCTTTGTAGACCTCCAGAGCAAAATCACACGTTAAATTGGTGGAAAGTCCAGTTGAAGGTAAACTGTCCAGAACCAGGACAGCAGCAAAACCTCTCTGGACCTTTCTGTTTTTAAGCCATAACTTTCTGTAGAAAAATCCTCAAGGATCTTATGATACACCATTGAAAAGGTTATGAAATTTGAAACATTGTTGTAATTCAAAGCTTGTTCAGATTCTTATTGTAGTTGCATATACAGCTGTGATAAATCAGCCACATACAAAGGAGATGCTGGCAAATTTTATCCAGGAATTCTGTCAACTTTGGAAAAATCATAACATTTAATCCAGAAATGATCAGAAGGCATATGAATTCTCGTTGGAAATATACTGAAGTTAACTTTAACTTTGGTATTCAACTTGAGTTATTAAAATGCTGTTAACTAGATCAAAATCTGGAGATAGTGCATAAAGGTCTGTCCTGTACGGATAGGCTGGTTAGCTATGCCTACTAACGAGTTGTGTAAACATGGATTTTGTTACTGCTTTCATAAAGTTTTGACATATTCATGTTTTCATTAGTCTCACATACTGCCTAGTTCTTGTTTAACTCATCTCAACTACATTTTTGCAGTATGGTTCGTACTCGCTCTAGGAGTAGGGCCGGGAGTTCTCGCCGAGACGGTGATGCTTCTATTCCACCTTCGGAACCACCATCCACGGGATGGATGGATCTTATGACTCGAGTCATCGAGTCTAATCAAGAGGACACAAGGCTACTCCAAGAAGCGACTCAAGAGGACACACGCTTACTCCAAGCTTTGGTACAGCAAGGTGTACTCCAGAACACGCAACAAGTCGTTCCACCTATTAACGCTTATCTGGATTTCTTGGCGACTCAACCGCCAATCTTTACTGAAGCCACCGAACCTGTGGAAGCGGATCAATGGCTTCTTGTCATGCAGTCCAAATTCGGAGTATTCGAGTGTGATGAATACCAAGTTTGCCGCTCAACAACTCCATGGAGCCGCCGGAAACTGGTGGGTTGAACATCTCGCCACCATTCCGGAGGACCATCAAGTGACATGGAGTGAGTTTTGTGAAGCCTTTCGTACTCGTCACATACCACTAGGTATTGTGAAGGCAAAGTGGGAGGAATTTTTGGGCTTGAAGCAAGGGGACATGAGTGTCCTTGAGTATGTCAGAAGGTTTAACCTTTTGGTCCAATATGCTCCCGAATATGTGGCGAAAGAAGAGGCACGGTGTGATTTGTTCTTCCATGGCCTGAGTGCCATATTACAGGAGAAGTTGGCCGTGCACAATAACGGCAGTTACACCGATATGGTTGATGCGGCTCTCATCCAAGAGAAGCTGACACTTGAGTGGCAAGCGGAGAAGAGAAAGATGAGTGAGATCGAGCAGGCCAGCACAAGTTATGTGCCTCAGAAGTACCGTTTGGTGTATCAAACACCATCCGGTGAAAGATGGAGGCCACCTGTACGATCAACTCCTCAGAGATTGATTGCTGGTCAAGTTCTACAACTTGCACCACCTCCACAGCCGCAGCATCAGACGGTGGTTTGTGCTCCATCGCTGCAGCCATGTGTACCTAGCATCCAACCGCAAGTCAACGAAGAACCGGAGAGACATCCGTGTTTCACTGGTAGGCGTATGGGCCATTATGCTAGGCATTGTCTGGAGGGAATTCGAGGCTGCGGGTCATCATATTTACAACAATATGACCTGTACCTCAATCTGCAGAAAAGAGGGCAGATATTGGGCAACATTCACTATACCGTGATTGATGATGTTCCGGAAGGAGAAGCCGCTTTAGCAGGGATGTTTTCTCTGAATCAGCTACCGATTTTGATTCTCTTTGATTCTGGTGCCACACACAACTTTATTAGCTAGTCTTTTGTGGATGAACATCAGCTCCAAACAGTTTATGCAAAGAGGAAATACCTCATATCTTCGCCCGGGGACAGCAGTACCACAAGCAAGGTTGTCTCCCGAGCACCTCTTTGTTTGGGGGGTAGAATATACCCTACGACTCTCATTATTCTTGAGGGTCTGAAGATCGACATCATTTTGGGGATGTCGTGGTTGAATTACCGCAAGGAGGTTCTTAACATCAGCTCTAGGACCATTGAGCTCAACTACCCACAGCACGGTCTTCATACATTAATTCTGGGTGCCAGACGACAACAGATTGCAATAGTGAACCACACGGAAGCTGTGAAGATAGAGGGCATTCCGGTGGTACGTGAGTATCCAGATGTGTTTCCCGATGATTTACCGGGCATGCCGCCCGAGCGAGACGTTGAGTTCAAGATTGAACTTATACCGGGAACAACACCGATCTCACGAAGGCCGTACAAGATGGCACCCAATGAACTGGCAGAATTGAAGACACAGGCTAATGACCTAATGAGCAAGGGCTTTATACGACCAAGTTCGTCACCTTGGGGTTGTTCAGCGTTGTTTGTCAAGAAGAAGGACGAAACACTACTGCTTTGTGTTGATTATCATCCTTTTAACGCCGTTACCATCAAGAACAAGTATCCACTACCTCGCATTGATATGCTCTTCGATCAATTAGTGGGTGGAAGGTATTTTGGAAGATGGATCTTCGATCCGGATATCACCAGATTAAAATCCGGGAAGAAGATATTTCGAAGACGGCATTCTCAACGAGATACAGGCTGTATGAGTATCTTGTTATGTCGTTTGGTTTGACCAACGCCCCGGCACACTTTATGTACCTGATGAATTCATGCTCATGCCAGAGTTGGATAAATTCGTCGTGGTCTTTATCGATGATATCTTGGTGTACTCCAAGTGAGAGGAAGAACATGCTGAACATCTGCATATTGTGCTACAGAGATTGCGATATCATCAGCTCTATGCAAAATTCAGCAAGTGTGAATTCTGAATTAATCAAGTACCGTTTCTCGGACACATTATTTCAGCGGAGGGCATCGCTGTAGATCCGAGTAAGATTATCCAAGTAAAGAAATGGGAGTCACCAAAGTCAGTGCATGAAATCCGTAGCTTCCTCGGTTTAGCGGGTTATTACCAGAGGTTCATTCCGGGTTTCTCCAGGATCGCTAAGACGATGACGGAGTTATTAAAGAAGAATACCAGATTTGTGTGGGGTGCTGCATGTGAACAAGCTTTCAAGACTTTAGTGAAGCATCTCACAACAGCCCCAGTTCTTGCTCAGCCGGATACGACGAAGCCATTCGACGTTTATTGCGATGCATCGGGCATCGGTCTTGGCTGTGTGCTGATGCAAGAAGGACGAGTGGTCGCTTATGGATCTCGTCAACTCAGAAATCACGAGCAGCATTATCCATCTCATGATCTTGAGTTAGCTGCCGTGGTCCTTGCTTTGAAGATGTGGAGGCATTACTTGCTCAGAAATCTTGTACACCTCTACACCGACCACAAGAGATTGGAGTACATCTTCACTCAGAAAGAATTAAACATGAGGCAACGAAGATGGCTAGAGCTCATTAAAGATTATGAACTTGAGATTCATTACCATCCAGGAAAGGCTAATATGGTCACCGATGCTCTCAATCGTAAGGCGCATATCCATCACCTGAGTATTGCTGAAACGGATGATGAAGAACCAAGCCTCCGTATCATCCCGTATGGAGCTCTCTATAATCTCGCTCTCATTCCTACCATCCGAGAGGAGATCATTGAATCTCAATGAAAAGACGAGGGTATATCTCACATACAGCAGAGAATAGACAACGGAGAAATGAAATTCTTCCGGAAGGACGATGAAGGTACTTTATGGTTCAACGACCGGATTGTAGTACCCCGGATATGGGACTACGGAAGAAAATTTTGGATGAAGCTCATTTGTCCAAATTTTCCATTCATCGGGGCAGTAATAAAATGTACCAAGATCTCCGGAAAAAGTTTTGGTGGACACGTATGAAACATGAAGTTGCAAAGTACGTGTCAGAATGTGATACGTGTTGAAGAGTCAAGGCCGACCATGTGAAGAAGTCAGGCCTGTTGCACCTATTGCAAGTACAGGCATGGAAGTGGGAAGACTTGACTATGGACTTCATCGTCGTGTTGCCGATGACCTCCCACAACCATGATTCGATTTGGGTAATCGTTGATCGGTTAACCAAATCAGCACACTTCATCCCGGTGCATACAAGATATAACGGAAAACAGTATGCGGAGTTGTACATAGCACGGATCTTGTGCTTACATGGAGTTCTCCGCACCATTGTGTCTGATTGAGGATTGCTGTTCATAGCCCGTTTCTGGGAGCAGCTACACGCATCCTTGGGAACCAAGCTGATTAGAAGCTCCGCGTATCACCCTCAAACCGATGGGCAAACTGAGAGGGTGAATCAAATACTGGAAGATATGCTAAGAGCGTGTGCCATCCAGCAAGGTGAGAGCTGGGATGATCACTTACCGTTGGCGGAGTACTCGTACAGAAACGGATATCAGACAAGCATCAAAATGGCACCATATGAAGCTCTATACGGCTGGAAGTGTCGTACACCATTGAATTGGTGCGAGTCCAGTGAACGAGTAACGTTCGGGGTTGATCTTGTCAATGAAGCCGAAGAGAGAGTTCGGATAATTCAAGAGAACCTCAAAGCTGCCCAATCTCGTCAGAAAAGCTATGCGGATCAGAGGCGTCGACCACTGCATTTCGACGTCGGAGAGCACGTGAATCTTCGTGTGTCTATGATGAAAGGGATTCATCGGTTCGGTGTCAAGGGGAAACTTGCTCCCCGATTCATTGGTCCGTTTGCCATCACGGAGAAGTGCCGGACCGTAGCCTACCGGCTAGAACTACCGGCAAACCTTGCAGGTATTCACGACATATTTCATGTGTCTCAGCTGCGTAAGTGTCTCAAGTTTACCGCTGCGGTCTGCACCAAAGTCATCGACGAGTTGAAGCCGGATCTCACCTACACTGAGCATCCCGTACAGATTATCGACAAAAGGACCTGGATCACCCGAAACCGGACTTTGAACTTTTACAAAGTCCTGTTGAGTAATCATACCCTGGAAGAGGTGACGTGGGAAAGTGAAGATTACATCCACAAGAACAATCCGGAACTTTTGTCATGAACTTTGTAATTACCCTACCGTATTGTTCTTCTTTTGTAATCTCGGGACTAGATTCCTTTTAAGGGGGGAGGAATGTAAAGGTCCCAAAAATTGTGAATACAAAGAAACTCTTGTTTGCAAAAGTTGGTTTCATATGTATGAAAAATGGGACTTGTTAAAACATTTTTCACATGTGATAACACACATGAGAGCTCTCTTCACACAAGTTCAAATAATTGTTTGAAAACTTGGAACCCAAGAGGTGTCTAAAACCAAGATGGGAAGTTCCCATATGTGTGAGAAAGCTAAAGTCAGATTTGGAACAAATTTGTTCAACTCAAAAATTCAAATGAGAGCAACACAATGAATTTCAAAAGTGTTGTGCTAAAAATATCATTTGCAGCAGCCAAATTAAAAATCAGATTTCATATTTGAATTCCTTAGGTCCAAATTAGTGGGTATGCAAAGTTTCATGATTTGTTGAAATGTTTTGCAACTCATTTTCCAAAATGGACTTTAAATTGCAAAGAATTCAAACACCCATTTGAATTTGGATGAAACTTGCCCAATTATCCAAATGCACCTCAGATTTAAACTCCCACAATTTGATTTCACCATTTGCAAATTTTGGGAGATATTTTGGAGAGGGATAAGGAGAGACTGAGCTGTGGGACCCAAATGTCAATGAGACAGTTCAAATTGCAATAGATCTCAGAGTGTGATCTCTGTTTTTATGCTGTGAGTCGGTTCACTCCTACTGAGGGCGCAGCTCCACCGGGCAACACCGAGGCAGCCAGCGACAGCTCCCAAGCAGCTGCTGGCGTTTTCCCTCGCCCTTATCAGCTCTCACCGGGGGTGTGCGCCTCATCAAACCAAGAGCTGGCCCTGTTCTTTCCTCCTCGCGTGAGAAACCGACCAGAGCTTTGCCGCTATCCTCCCGATCGGTCGGCCACACCGAAAGCTCGCGTGCCAGCCTCAGCGGATCAGCAAAACTACACCACAGAACTTCCCATGACATCCTTGCGCCATCTCTACGTGAGTTCAGCCATTCCAAACCGACAACGCCGAGTTCCCGCGGCGGCCGAAAGACACCGCCACGGACGGCTCTCGTGGACAGCCTCACCCAGAGCGTCCCATGGATGAGCTAGGACACCGTTGGACGCACAAGAGCTTCCTGAAGCTTCCATCCGAAGCTCAGCTCTAGCCGTTGCTTATTGCCGACGAATTTCAGAATTCTCCTTCGGCCGGTCCAAACCGAGGTGCGGGTAAGAATCCATTAAATTCTCGCGCTATAATTGTTTAGAGCTCTGCAAATTGCACTCACATGACCAAGACTTGTTTAGCTACAATTCCTCTTTGGGAACCTAGCATGAAACACACGGTGCACAGCGTATTTCTGGTCTTTCCGACGACGGCTATGGTGGGAAGGTTCGGGTGCACAATGACCCCTAGTTTAGAGCCATTTCCGAGCCCGTTTCATCCCCATGTCGACTTTCCCTAGCGTCCGCCGGTGCTTTAGAGCTTGGAAACCGAAGCTTGGAGGGATTAGGGCGTTGGGGCAACATCGCCAGAGTTCCACCGAGCCGTCGCGCCGTTGCGAGCTACTTTGGGGGCTCTGCCGGCTCAGGAGAACCGCACCAGCGTGTTCCTCACACGAAACTAGGGTTTAGCGGCGAGATTGAGTGTAGGATATGGCCGGACGATCGATTTCAGATGAGCTCCGGCGAGCTCCGGTGGCGTGGGCGCGCGGGAGCGCGAGGTTTGAAGACGATGTCGCTGGGCCTGCGTGTCAAAGGCCTTGAGGCGGAGGCCGGATCCTCTGTAACATCGGATCGTTTGTGTCTGCACGGGAAATAACTCTGTGACCCGTGTGTCGTCGGTTCAGCACTAGACATGTGTCCCCCTGGTCCCACAGTTAGATTTACATTTTTCCAAGATTTATTCAAATCCCAGATTTTCCCCCAAACTTTAGAAGAGAATAACTTTTGCTAGAAAGCTCCAAATTTAGTGATTCAAATTGGGTTAGATTCAGATTGACAAACTCTATCCAAATACGCAACCCAATTTGTATGAAAGTCATTATTCAATTCTGGAAAATTCTTTAAAGCTTTTCAGCAAAAGAATTTTAGAGGGAGTTTGGTTCATCAAAAAATCCTCCAATTTTGCCAGAATATTCCTTAGGGTGTTATTAGACTCCTGTAAAGGTTTCAACGCATTTGGAGTCGATTTGATCAGGAGAATTCAGATTGGAAGTTGCTGTGTTCAAATGAATACAGAAACATTTTCAGAGAATCTCCAAAACATGGAAATTCAGTTCTGGGCAATTCTTAGCTCCAAAAATCTTAGGAAAATTCATGTAGACTATATGAACTCTAATGGAAATTATAGTTCACTAAGTTTGACATGACCATGGGTGTTACCTCCAAATTAAATCCTCTTTGCTTAATAGCTTAGAGAATTGTTCTGAATAAACCACTCAATGAAAAGTGATAATTTTTTGGTCCAGATGATTTTCTTGTGACAAGGAACTCACATGAAAATTTTCAGCTCCATTGGAGCCCTGGATCACCACTGTCCTTTGTAACCTCTTAAGGTGATCAACTCACAAGTGGAGATAGCACTCAACACTTGATCATAGTACTTAAACCCAATCTAAACCACTAGCACCAGTGTTATTTTAAATTCTTAAACAGAGTTCCAATTTTTAAACTGTCATTGGATCTTATTAGCAAGAGCTTTACAATTAAATGCATATACGTATTCATATCGTGTAGCATATACGTGAGAAAGTGAGAAGGACTTGAAGTGAAGATCAAGGAGGGAGGAAAGCGAGTGATCAAGCCCCATGGAATCTTCACTAACAGATTGTAATCTTAGTCACCTGCAAAACAGGCAAGCCCCGGTTTGCATTTGAACAGTTTTATGAAGCATTTCCATTTCTATAGATCATAGCTTGAATTGTTTGATTGCATTAAGTCTAGTTGATGTTGAAAACCCCAGTTGCATGACCAAAAATACCTATGAGAGAAAGGGTAGAATAGCACCTCCTTGAATGGATTTGGCTACGCTAAATGTTAGTAGGAAAGGTTTGGTAGAAGACGAGTAGTTGGAATCTACTCACGAGTTTAGTGCTGATTTACTCGGAACGGGTCAAAAAAGAAATAATGAGGAAAGTTCACACATAAGAAATGGAGACCGGGCAGGGAGGTTTAGATGCAGCAGGCTGCGGACCGTGCGTGTATAGCCCTGTCTGTGTCAGTTAAAACCCATCCGTGCTTGGCCCTGTTGGACAAGTTTGAGTTGTGTACCGGGCACATACTTGCTATATGGGACCCAGGAAACCGATGTACCTCGGGAGATCCACATTGGAACTTTTTTAACTGCCTTAGGATTTTGGCGTCAGGGTAGCAGGAGGTAATTCGCTCACAAACATATCACTGTGGGTATGTACCTTGTGGGAGCTTGCGTACTCGGGGCAGTTAGACCGCGTTCTGTGTGCAAGATCTTGGGAAAGGTAGCTGCATACAATGTCAGTCGAGGTTGCTGCCGGCAACTCGGAGTACGGGTGTACGTGTTGTGTAGTCCGGGCGTGTACTTATTCGAATCACCGTCGCTCACGGTTATATGAGCATACTTGCCCACTGCGTCTTGACGTAGTAACAACTGAACTGTTTTTCTTTGAACTTGATAAGGCTTTGATGTAACTTGTATTGCAACCATGATTGAATTAGAGATAGGCACATTAAACTTTATTTTCACCTTGTGCAAGGAGCATCGCAACAAAGCGTTTCCTGTTTGGTTGTGGAGTTGCAATGCTGTTCAGCTCAAGGTCTGCACAATGAGGCTTAAAATCTGAAAGTTAAGGATCAACTTTAGGCGAGTCCTTATGCAAATCTAGCTAACCCAATTGTAACCATCGAGCATGTAGAGTTTCTTGTTTAGGAGAGACGGATCAGTCTTGCTGAGCCTATGTGCTCACGCTTGCTATATGAGTGATTTTGCAGGTTAACATCTATGCTAAGAAGAAGGTTGTCCGGTGAGACTCGGAGACTTCCGAGTCGTGTCACACATGGAGAACCCAGCCGCTGCTGTTGTCTTCGTGTTGCTAGAGAGAGGAGTCCGCGGGCTGGACTTCATCTCGAGCGCTCTTTAGTTACTTGACGTGAGTGGTTTGTAGACTTCCTCTGTAGCTACTTGATTTAAAGTATTTAGAAAGAAAAACTTGTAAGCTTCCGCTATAGTTTTATGCAATACATTGTTCCTTATATGTGTGCTGTTGGGTGCCGCACAACACGGCACCACCCAATGCGATTCCCGGGTGAGTGCCATGTCCACGTGATTGAACGAGCAGCGTCGGGCCCTGTCACTGATGTGTGGCTGCTACCAGCCCCTCATGTGTGGCCACCGCTGACTGCCTCGTCCCCACTACCGCCGGTTGCCGTCTTCGCTACCATCGCCGATCCGGTGGCTCCCGCCAGTGGTACTGGTCAGCCGTCTGTGACTGCCTCCGGCGTCGTCGCTGCTCTGGTGGCTGCTCGCGAGTATGAGCAGACTCTCGCTCGTGCCTTGGAGCAGCAGCGAGCATCCATGGTGGCTCTCACTCACCAGCTGTAGGAGGCCACGCACCCGCAGTGGAGTGCCACCCGTGAGCCCTCCCCAGGCGATGGAGCTGCCTACAGCATCTACGCGGCTTCCCTTGTCGCCGCTCTCCACGCTGAGGCAACTGGTGTCCAGAACATCCAGGTGCTCGTCGCAGTTGTCCTAGCACCGACTCCACCTCATACGCCAGGTGGCGTCACCTGCTTCTCCTCACATTGAGGTGTTTTCGCCTTGACGATCACGTCCTCCGGGACAACTCCCTGATGGACGATTCCTAGATCAGGATGGACAGCCTGGTCCTTGCCTGGATCCTCGGTTCCCTCTCTAAGGAGCTGCAGGATATTGTTGGGAAGCGTGGTGGCAGCACTGCTCGTCAGGCGTGGCTCATCCTCGAGCAGCGCTTCCAGAGGAACCGTGCGACCCGAGCTCTTCACATCCGGGTGCGGTTCGGGGCTGCTGTCCAGGGGGACCTGTCGGTCTCCGCCTACTGTCGCTAGATGAAGGGTATGGCGGATGCCCTTCACAATCTTGGTGACAACGTTCCAGAGACTTCTCTTGTTCTTCAGGTCCTGCAGGGTCTGAACGAGCGTTACTCCCACCTCCGGACTGTGATTCTTCACGAGGAGCCGCTTCCGACCTTCGAGAAGGTCTGGTCTGATCTCTAGCTCGAGGAGATCACTTTTGGAGGTCCTGCCGTCTCTTCGACTGCCACCGCCTTCTACAGCTCTAGGCAGCCCTACCGTCCTCCTCCACCTGCTGCTCCTTTAGGGGGACAGCCGCCGCGTCCGCCTACCACTCCATGGGCCCCTGCCTGCCCTGGCAGTGGTAATCATCATCGGGGTGGTCGAATGCGAGGTGGCCGTGGAGGTTTTACAGGAGGAGGTGGTACTACTGGCGGTGGTGGCTTCAGTCAGGGTAGTGGCGCAGGTGCTCTGCCACCCTGGCCCATTTTCTACAACCCGTGGACCGGCCAAATCTCCATCTGGCCTGGGCCGTCTCCGGGTCTCCTGCCACCTCGACCTTCGTGACCTCAGGCAGCCTACGTGGCCACTCATACCCACGGCGGGGCTGGCTACCCACCTGGCATACAGTAGACTCCGACCTCTGGTGGGCCGTCCACCCACTGGGGCTCGGGTGCTGAGACCTCGGCGCAGCACACTACTCCTGATGGGTGGGACCATCAGTCGCTGGCTTCCTCCTTCAGCACGATAACTCTCACTCCACCCGGTCCTGTCTGGGTTGCTGATTCCGGTGCATCGTACCACACTACTCCTGATGCTAGTATACTCTCTTCTACCCACCCTTCTCATCCTTCATCTATCGTTGTTGGGAATGGGTCTATTCTTCCTGTCACCTCAGTAGGTAACTTAGGTTCTTCGGGTTCTTTACAGCTCAGAGATGTTCTCATTGCTCCTGACATTATTCAAAATCTTCTTTCTGTTCGTCGTTTTACCACTGACAACCATGTTTCTATTGAGTTTGATCCTTTTGGTTTATCTGTGAACGATCTTACTACCTGGCGTTTTCTTCACCGCTGTGAGAGTTCGGGGCCCCTGTACACGTTTCTTCTTCCTGCTTCCGCTTCAGCTTCGCCTTTTGCCCTGGCTACGACAGGTTCTTCCACGACTTGGCATCGTCGGCTCGGCCATCCTGGTGTTGATGTCCTGTCTAAGTTTTCTAGTAGTTCAGTGATTTCGTGTACTAGGGACACTCATGAGTCTGTGTGTCATGGTTGTCAGCTTGGTCGCCATGTTCGGCTTCCATTCCCGCATTCTGTTACTCATGTTGAGCGGCCTTTTGATCTGATTCACTGTGATCTTTGGACTTTTCCTGTTGTCAGTGTTTTGGGTTATAAATATTACTTGGTGGTACTTGATGATTTTTCACAGTATTCATGGACTTTTACTTTACGACAGAAGTCTGATACATTCGTCACTCTTTCTCACTTCTTCGCTTGGGTGTCAACCCAGTTTGGGTGTGTTATTCGAGCCGTCCACTGTGATAACATGCGTGAGTTTGATAAATCTGCGTTCCGTGACTTCCTTCTCTCTCGCGGTGTTCAGTTGCACATGTCTTGCCTGTACACTTCCCCTCAGAACGGCAAGGCCGAACGCATGATTCGTACCACTAACAATGTCATGCGTTCCGTGATGTTTCAGGCCTCAATTCCTGCTCAGTATTGGGCGGAGGCTCTTCACACCGCCACTTACCTCATTAATCACCTTCTACTAAGGCGATTAATGCCTCCACCCCTCACTTTGCTCTTTTCGGCACCACTCCTCTCTACGACCACCTTCGAGTCTTCGGGTGCGCATGCTACCCTAAGCTGTCCGCCACAGCTTCTCATAAGCTTGCGCCTCGTTCGACTCGGTGTGTTTTCCTCGGGTACTCCCCTGATCATAAGGGGTACCGGTGCCTTGACCTTGTTACCCGTCGTATATTGGTCTCTCGTCACGTCATCTTCAAAGAGTCTTCCGTTCCCTTTTCCACTTTGTCCTCTGACTCTGTTGCTGAGTTGGATTCCCTTTTCTCTACTGACACTGAGGCCCCTCCTATCCAGCGACCTTGGTCTTTACCCTCTGCAGGTTCTTCACCCGCTGCGCCACACACGGCCCCGGTGCCCCCGGCGTCTCCCACTGCGCCACGTGCGGCCCTGGTGCCTCCGGCGTCTCCTGCTGCGCCACGTGCGGCCCCGGCGCCTCCGGCGTCTCCCGCTGTGCCACACGCGGCCCCGGTGTCTCGCGCTGCACCACGTGCGGCCCCGGCATCCCTGATGTTGCCTGCTGCGCCACGCGCAGCCCCGACGTCGCCCGTTGCGCCATGCGCGGCTCTAGCGTCCTCGATGTCGCCCGTTAAGCCACGCGCGGACCCGGCGTCCCCGACGTCGCCTGCTGCGCCACGCATGGCCTCAGTGTCCCCAACGTCGCCCGCTGCGCCACGCGCGGCCCCAGCGTCTCCGACGTCGACTGCTGCGCCCCCTGCGGCCTCGGCATCGCGGTACGCTGACCCCGCTCTTGTCTATCAGTGACGAGCGCGGGTTGGTGCACCGACCTCTTCCCACCCTGAGTCTCTGGTCTATCACCCCCCACTGCTCCATCGGGACCCGAGTCACGTCCACCCGATGGTGACCTGACGGGCGGCCGGGGTTCTCCGTCCGGTGGAGCGGTTTTTTGGGGTCGTCCTCTCCTTGACGACCTCCCCACCGCCTGCCTCTTCACCCATCTCACCTATCCCCTCTTCTATCCGTAGTGCCCTCGCCAATCCCAACTGGCGTCGGGCTATGGAAGAAGAGTATGCGTCCCTGCTTGCCAACCAGACCTGGCACTTGGTTCCCCGTCCTGGTCGTGGCAATGTTGTCACGGGCAAGTGGGTATTCACGCATAAGCAGAAAGCGGATGGGTCCTTGGAGAGGTACAAGGCTCGGTGGGTCCTTCGGGGCTTCACTCAGCGCCCTGGTGTCGACTACGATGAGACCTTCAGCCCGGTGGTGAAGCCGGCGACGGTTCAGACCGTTCTGTCGTTGGCTCTCTCGCGTTCTTGGCCTGTCCACTAGTTGGACATCAACAACGCCTTCCTCCATGGCACGCTGACAGAGACGGTATGCTGCAGTCAGCCGACAGGGTTCGTTGATTCAGCTCGTCCAGACATGGTCTGCCGGCTGAACAAGTCCCTGTATGTTGAGTACTTCTGGAGGTTTAATCAGAGTTTAGTTTCCTTATGTTTCAAGGAAATAAAGCACACATGACAAGAACCAGGGTTGTGTCCTGAGTCACATGTGTTGCACCGAGTACTAGTGTGTGTGTGAGGGTGTCTTTGTTATGTTTCAAACAACCCGGGGGTTTGGGCCATACGTGCATGGCACATGCATGTGCTGCATGCTTTTCAAATTTGTATGGTGTAAAACCCGGGCTGAAGTTGTTGAAAACTTGTGGCTTCCGGCTAATAAAAGGAGGGGAATGCGCTGGTGTTTGTTGAGCGCTGCCACAACTCATCCGAGCCATTTTCATTCGGTTTTCCACTTGTGTTTTGGATCTACACCACACCTCTAGACTTCCAACATGATTTGCATCTCAAATCAGTGAGATTTCAGTGAGGAAAACACCCAACAATTGGCATCAGAGCCGATTACGTTGCCTGGAACCGTGACACGGCCATTGAGTGGGCGCTGATGTCGCGGAGGAGATCTTCATCGCTAGCCCGACGTTCATGGAGAGACGTCACACCGCTGGGAGGCACCAGCAGGGCAGGAGGAGGATCAGGGGCATTGGTGATTCATCGCTGTTGATTGATGATCCAAATTCTAATGAAGATAAAAGAGGCAGGATTTCCGTAGCGAAGCGGAGGCCCGTCGCCGGGAGGCTTGCGCCGTAGCGAAGCGAAGGAAATCTGCCCATATGGTGGGCTGCACAGCAGCCAAGGCCCGCTCGGGACGCCGGGGGGTGCGGGGGAAGGAACCACCCCGCGGTATGGATCGTCTAGGGTTAGGACTCTAAGTCGCCACCTATAAATATCCCTTGTGAGCCGCCGGGAGAGGCATGAAGAAGAGATTGTAATCTCCCACGATTGTAAACCTCCTGATATAGTGAAATTTACCGGCCAGTGCCCGTGGTTTTTTCCCTTCCGATTTGGAGGGGTTTTCCACGTTAAAATCTGCGTCTCCTCTGTTTTGATCTACAATTTCTTGTCGTTTGATTCTAACAAGTGGCATCAGAGCCAGAGTTTTGATCCCCTGTTCTAGGGTTCGTGCCGCCAGGCACATGGCATCAACGACGATGAAGTATGATCTTCCGCTGTTGGATTTCGACACAAGATTTTCATTGTGGCAAGTAAAGATGCGGGCAGTGCTGGCGCATCATGATCTAGACGAAGCCCTTGAGGGTTTCGGGAAGAACCAGAATGAGTGGACGGCCGAAGAGAAAAGAAAAGATCATAAGGCCTTATCTCAGATCCATCTGCAACTTTCAAACAATGTTTTGCAGGAGTGCTTGGAGGAGCAAACCGTTGCCGCGGTTTGGTTGAAGCTAGAATCGATCTGCATGTCGAAAGATCTAACTAGCAAGATGCACATCAAGATGAAGTTGTTCACGCACAAGTTGCAGGAAGGTGGATCTGTTCTCACACACATATCTGTGTTCAAGGAGATCGTTGCCGATCTGTTATCAATGGAGGTAAAATTTGAAGATGAAGACCTGGCTCTTCTTCTCCTCTGTTCACTTCCACCTTCATATGCAAACTTTCGAGATACTATTCTATATAGTCGTTATACTCTAACAGTGGCCGAGGTCTATGAGGCTTTGACAGCAAAATAAAAGATGAAACAGATGGTAAACTCAGAAGATGCTGGTCATTCTAACGGAGAGGCATTGAATGTTCATGGCCGAAGTGAACAAAAGAAATCAAATTCAGGAAATAAAGGTAACAGCAAGAAAAATCAAAGAAGTCGTTCCAAATCCAGGGGACGACGAGATGATAAATTCTGCCGGTACTGCAAGAAGGACAATCATGTTATCGATGATTGTTGGAAGCTGCAGAACAAAGAAAAGAGAAACGGAAAAAAGGGTAAGCCTGAAGGTAGTGCCTCCGTTGTCTCTGATGAGAATTCTGATAATGATACTGTACTCATTGCATTTGCCGGATGTGTCACTGAAGATGCTCAATGGATACTTGATTCTGCTTGCTCATATCATGTCTGCACTAACAGAGATCTTTTTAATGTTTATGAGCCTATACAGAAAGGTGGCATCGTGAGGATGGTTGACAACACGGCATGTGAGGTCACAGGCATTGGTACTGTTCAAATCAGAATGTTCGATGGGATTGTACGAACGTACCAGAAGTACGGCATGTCCCAACCATGTCCAGGAATCTCATCTCCCTTAGTACCCTCAACGTGAAAGAGTACAAATATTCTGCTGAATGTGGAGTTTTGAAGGTAACCAAAGGTTCTCTCATTGTCATGAAAGGTGATTTAAAAGCTGCCAACTTATATGTGCTTCGAGGCAGTACATTTACTGCTAATGCCGTGATTGCTCCTGATCAGTCTAATACCACTAAAATTTGGCATATGCGTCTTGGGCATATGAGTGCACTTGGTTTGGCAGAATTAAGCAAAAGAGGCCTACTTGAAGGTTGCAAGGCAGAATCACTTGACTTTTGTGAGCATTGTGTGTTTGGTAAGCATAAAAGAGTCAAGTTCAATACTGCTATCCATAATACTAAAGGTATTCTCGATTATGTGCATGCTGATTTATGGGGTCCTTCTCGAAAAACATCTCATGGTGGTGCTAGTTACATGTTAACTATTATTGATGATTACTCACGTCGAGTTTGGCCATATTTTCTGAAGCATAAATCAGATGCATTTCAGTCATTCAAAGATTGGAAGGTTATGGTCGAAAAGCAAACAGAAAAGAAGGTAAAAATTCTAAGAACTGATAATGGCATGGAGTTCTGTTCTAGTGCATTTAAATATTATTGCAGGAAGGAAGGAATTGTGAGGCACCATACAATTCCATACACTCCTCAACAAAACGGTGTTGCAGAACGCATGAACAGAACAATAATTTCAAAGGCCCGTTGTATGCTTTCCAATTCGGGTTTAAGCAGAAAATTCTGGGCAGAAGCTGCTTCCACGGCGTGCTACTTAATAAACCGTTCTCCTTCCACAAGTATTGATAAGAAAACTCCAATCGAGGTATGGTCTGGCTCACCTTGTGACTACTCTAAATTGAGAGTTTTTGGCTGCATTGCTTATGCACATGTTGATAATGGAAAACTTGAGCCTAGAGCTATCAAGTGCATTTTCTTGGGTTATGGTACTGGTGTCAAAGCTTATAAATTATGGGATACAGAAAAACAGAAGGCATTTTATAGTAGAAATGTTGTATTCAATGAATCTACTATGTTCACAAATGACTTGGCTACCAGTTCTAATAACCAGAAACCTGAGACTATCAGCGTGTAGGTGGAGCTAGTTAATGATGATGTTGCTGCTCCAAGTCAAAGTGTTGTTGATGTTCACCCTGCTACTGAAAATTTGTCTCCTGCTACACATTCCTCACCTAGTGTGCAGCCACCACAGGAGTCTCTCGCCGAAGCTCGACCTCGGAGGGAGATTATTCGCCCAACAAGGTGGATTGAAGAATGTAATGTTGCTTTTGCCTTGAGTGTTGCAGAAGAAAATGAAGGTGTTCATGAGCCTTCCAATTATACAGAAGCTATCTTGTCTGCTAATAGTACAAAGTGGATTGGTGCAATGCATGATGAGATGGAGTCACTTCAGAAAAATGGTACCTGGGAAATTGTTCCTTTGCCCACTAGCAAGAAGCCTGTTAAGTGCAAGTGGATTTACAAAAGAAAGGAAGGAATGACTCCAAATGAACCTGCAAGGTATAAAGCAAGGTTAGTTGCTAAAGGATTTAGTCAAATTCCAGGCATTGATTATACTGATGTCTATTCTCCAGTTGTGAAGCACAGTTCTATTCGTACTTTCCTCAGTATTGTTGCTATGCATGATTATGAGCTTGAGCAGCTAGATGTGAAAACCGCCTTTTTACATGGAGACTTGGAGGAAGACATTTACATGGACCAGCCTGATGGGTTCATTGTCCCTGGAAAAGAAGACTATGTCTGCAAGTTGAAGAAGTCATTATATGGCTTGAAGCAATTTCCAAGGCAGTGGTATAAGAGGTTTGATTCTTTTATGATTTCAAATGGCTTTGCTAAATCTCAGTTTGACAGTTGTGTATACATTAAAGTTGTCGATGGATCACCTATATAACTATTGCTATATGTTGATGATATGTTGATTGCTGCCAAGAGCAAGAAAGAAGTGACTACTTTAAAGGCACGCTTGAGTAGTACATTTGATATGAAGGATCTTGGTGCTGCTAAGAAAATCCTTGGCATGGAGATAATCAGGGATAGGAAATTCGGGCTTCTCTATTTGAGTCAGAAAAATTATATTGAAAAGGTCCTTCACCGCTTCAACATGGATAATGCTAAACCTATGAGTACACCGTTGGCCCCTCATTTTAAGTTGTCTATTTCTCAGTGTGCAGAAACTGATGATGAAATTGAGTATATGTCAAAAGTTCCATACTTTAGTGCTGTTGGGTCTCTCATGTATGCTATGGTATGCTCACGTCCTGACTTATCACATGCTATGAGCGTTGTTAGCAGATACATGTCTAACCCTGGCAAAGAACACTGGAAGGCAGTGCAGTGGATTTTCAGGTACTTGCGTGGTTCTTCTAGTGCTTGTTTGTGTTTTGGAAGGACTAGAGATGGTCTCATTGGCTATGTTGATGCTGATTATGCTGCTGATTTAGACAAGAGAAGGTCTCTCACAGGATATGTTTTCACTGTTGGGGGTTGTGCTGTGAGTTGGAAAGCTTGTTTACAAGCTACAGTTGCCTTGTCTACTACAGAGGCAGAATATATGGCTATCTCTGAGGCATGTAAGGAGGCAATTTGGTTGAAAGGTCTGTATTCTGAACTTTGTGGATCTCAGTCTTGCATCACCTTACATTGTGATAGTCAAAGTGCTATATATCTTACCAAAGATGCTATGTTTCATGAGAGGACCAAACATATTGATATCAGGTATCACTTTGTGCGAGATACCATTGATCAAGGCACTATCAAAATTTGCAAAATCAGCACTCATGATAATCCTGCAGACATGATGACAAAATCTGTTCCTATTGCTAAGTTTGAGCTTTGCTCAAACTTGGTTGGTATTACTAACTAGCCCCCAGTGGCTTTTGGCACTGGCAGTTGAATTGTTCATTGAGATGGAGGATTACTATTTTAAAGCTACAAGAAGGAATTTGTCTCAAGGTGGAGTTTGTTGATTGATGATCCAAATTCTAATGAAGATAAAAGAGGCAGGATTTCTGTAGCGAAGCGGAGGCCCGTCGCCGGGAGGCTTGGGCCGTAGCGAAGCGAAGGAAATCTGCCCATATGGTGGGCTGCACAGCAGCCAAGGCCCGCTCGGGACGCCGGGGGGTGCGGGGGAAGGAACCACCCCGCGGTATGGATCGTCTAGGGTTAGGACTCTAAGTCGCCACCTATAAATATCCC
This sequence comes from Neostapfia colusana, assembly GCA_030760725.1. NCBI lineage: Eukaryota > Viridiplantae > Streptophyta > Magnoliopsida > Poales > Poaceae > Neostapfia > Neostapfia colusana. The sequence continues at coordinate 5,691,203 of JASWHV010000012.1, read as the reverse complement.
TTGTGAGCCGCCGGGAGAGGCATGAAGAAGAGATTGTAATCTCCCACGATTGTAAACCTCCTGATATAGTGAAATTTGCCGGCCAGTGCCCGTGGTTTTTTTCCCTTCCGATTTGGAGGGGTTTTCCACGTTAAAATCTGCGTCTCCTCTGTTTTGATCTACAATTTTATGTCGTTTGATTCTAACAATCGCATCACGAAGGAAGTTAGCAGTGGTGGTACATATCCAATGCTCACAAAGACAAACTATCATGATTGGTCGGCACTTATGCGGGTGATGTTGCAAGCGAGAGGCTTGTGGACTGCTGTGAGCCTTGGCACCGATGATTACATTGAAGATTGGATGGCTTTGGAGGCTCTCACCAAGGCTGTGCCACCAGAAATGATAGGGATCATTGCCGGGAAGGAGTCGGCCAAGATTGCATGGGATGCGATCAAGTTGTGCAACGTTGGAGCCGAACGTGTGCGCAAGGCCAGGGCAAGCACATTGGGTCAGGAGTTTGATGCACTCAGATTCCACGATGGTGAAACGGTTGATGAGTTTGGTGTGCGTATGAGCCGGATCACATCTCAACTTGCGGCACTCGGGAGTGAACGTTCGGAGGAGGAGATTGTCCGGAAGTTCCTTCAGGCGGTACCACAAAAGTTTGAGCAGATTGCGGCCTCCATCAAGACATTGCTTGACTTAAGTGATATGTCCGTTGATGAGTTGATTGGTAGACTCAAGGCTGTGCAAGCACTTGGGAGGGCAACACACATGAGAAGTTGCATCTGAGCGAAGAAGAGTTGCTTGCAAGGTTGTCGACGCGTCGCAAGATGTCCAGGGGAACTGGACACGAACGGCACAAAGACTCATTTGCACCGAGGAAAGATCATGGTCGAGGACGTGGTCGTGGTGGAGGTAACCGTGGTGGTGGAAACTCAGGCCGTGGAGTGGCCAAAGATGAGTGCCGCTACTGTGGTAAGAAAGGTCATTGAGCTAGAGAGTGCAGGAAGAAAAAGAAGGATGAAGAGGTGAACACAGCTCAAGTTGATCATGAGTTTGAATCCAGCCTCTTGGTGGCGTGTGCCAACACCAAGGCTGATCAAGACATATCCCTGTAGGAGGTATGCCTCAACAATGATATGTTACACGTTCAAGTTGGAGACTTGGAGGGAGGAGGCAGTACCCGGTGGATCCTGGACTCCGGTGCAACAAATCACATGACCGGGAAACGGGATGTGGTCACAAAACTTGATAACACGGTGCATGGTACTGTGCGTTTGGGAGATGGCTCATTGACAGAGATTGATGGCCAAGGAACTGTGGTGTTCCAAGGTAAGAGAGGTGGTCGAAAGGAGTTGGCTGGGGTCTACCTTATTCCTCAGCTCAAGGCAAACATCATCAGTCTTGGACAGCTTGAGGAGGAGGGACACCGAATCTTGATGGTAAATGCTTATGTCAACATTTGGGATAAAGATGGAACCCCTGTGGCAATGGTGAAACAGGGAGTGAACCGGTTGTACACCATTGATCTTAAGGTAGTGTAACGAAGGTGTCTCATGGCACAAGGGTGCAATGCAACATGGATGTGGCATGCAAGGATGGGGCACTTAAACTTTCGGAGTCTCAGAAGACTTGCCGAAGAGCAACTTGTGTATGGATTGCCAACCATCACTCAAACTGAGGAGAAGTGTGATAGCTGTTTGGCTGGGAAACAAAGACGTCAACCATTCCCATGCATGGCAAAGTACCAAGCTGAGAAGAAACTTGAACTTGTGCATGGAGACCTCTGTGGACCAGTGAAGCCAGCAACTCTAAGAGGCAGCAGGTTTTTCTTTATTCTTGGGGATGATCTCAGTAGATACATGTGGGTGTTTTTGATCAGCACAAAGGATCAAGCTATGAGTACTTTCATGGGTTTTCAATCAAGTGTTGAAGCTGAGACAGGGAGGAAGATTGGAACTTTTTGCACAGATCGTGGTGGAGAGTTCACAGCTCGGGCTTTTGTTGAGTATTGCACCAAGGAGGGTGTTCAACGTCATTTAACAGCTCCATATTCTCCTGAGAAAAATGGTGTGGTTGAGAGAAGGAACCAAACTGTTATGGGAATGGCAAGAAGCATGTTGAAAGCAATGAATATGCCCGGTTGGTTCTGGGGGGAGGCAGTAACCACAGCAGTGTATGTGTTGAACCGTTCTCCTACTTGGAGTGTTGAGAGAAAGACTCCATATGAGGTATGGCATGACAAGAAACCTAGTGTACATCATTTGCGCACTTTCGGTTGTGTGACACACGTGAAACAGGGAAGCAAACGCCTTAGCAAACTTGAAGATCGAAGTATACCAATGGTCTTCATTGGATATGAGCAAGGAAGCAAGGCATGGAGGTTTTACAATCCAAACATGGAGAGTGTTCACGTGTCACGTGATGCTGTGTTTGAAGAAAACCGCCCATGGAAGTGGGATGCATCTGAGTCAAGTGAAATGGTGAATGATGAAGACATCTTTCGGGTAGAATACATCTTTCGTGATGAGAACCCTGGTGGAGTGAGTTCTTCCTCTTGTGACACAGGTCAAGGTGACAAAACCCCAGCTGAGGGAGTGTCTTCTATGACACAACTGCAGCAACAAGCATCCAAGGATGTGGAGTTTGTGTCACCTCCTTCCATGTCACCAGAAATGGATAGTGAGCTAAAAGAAGCACCACTTTGTTATCGTTCCATGAGAAATATTCTTGAGGAGGTGCCAAATTGTGAACCAGAAGAAGGAGGAGTAGATGAACTTCTTGTTGTCATAGGTGAAGAGCCATGCACAGCAGAAGAGGCCTTGAGGGTCAAGGAGTGGCGCATTGCCATGATTGAGGATCTCACATCCATTGAAGAGAACAAAACATGGTCATTGGTACAACTTCCAGAGGGTTATCGTGCCATTGGCTTGAAATGGGTTTTCAAGTTAAAGAAAGATGAACATGGGAATGTCATACGTCACAAAGCAAGGCTAGTTGCAAAGGGGTATGTGCAGAAGCAAGGAGTTGATTTTGAAGAAGTTTTTGCACCAGTTGCCAGGATGGAGTCTGTGAGGATTGTGTTAGCTGTTGCAGCTCATTTTGGGTGGCATGTTCATCACATGGATGTGAAGTCAGCCTTCTTGAATGGGAGTCTAGAAGAGGAGATCTATGTCACTCAACCTCCGGGTTTCATAGCTGAAGGCAAGGAGGAGTGGGTTTTAAGACTTCACAAGGCATTGTATGGCTTCAGACAAGCTCCTCGAGCATGGAACTGCAAACTTGATGAAAGTCTCAAGCAACTCGGTTTCACACGGTGCAAATCAGAACATGGCTTGTACACTAAGTTTGGAGGTGAGGCAAGGCTCATTGTGGGTGTGTATGTTGATGACTTACTGATTGTGGGAGAAAACATGGAGGAAATCAGTCGGTTCAAGGAGAAAATGAAGGACAAGTTTTGCATGAGTGACTTAGGAAGCTTGTCTTACTATCTTGGTATTGAAGTAAAGCAAGGAAGATATGGTATTGACTTGTGTCAAGGAGCCTATGCTGCAAAGTTGCTGGAAAGAAGTGGGATGATAAATTGTAATGGGTGTTCCACTCCCATGGAATCCCGGTTGAAGCTTACCAAGAGAAGTACAGCTCCACTCACTGATCCAACCACTTATCGCAGCATAATTGGTGGACTCAGGTATCTTTTACATACTCGGCCTGATCTCAGTTTTGGTGTTGGGTACTTAAGTAGGTTCATGTCAGAACCTCAAGAAGAACACATGGTGGCTTTGAAACATTTACTTCGGTATGTGGCAGCTACAATGAGGTATGGCTTATCTTACAACCGAGGTGAAGGAAGTCTTGAGTTAAGAGGCTATAGTGATAGTGATTTTGGGGGAGATGTGGATGACAGGAGAAGCACAACAGGAGTCATATTCTTCCTGAGTGAAAATCCTATCAGCTGGTTATCCCATAAGCAAAAGGCTGTGGCAAAGTCCACATGTGAAGCTAAGTATGTGGCTGGAGCAGCTGCAGCAAGTCAGGCTGTTTGGCTCAGGCATGTGTTAGAAGAAGTAACAATAATTCAACTACCTCCACCAGTGATTAAGATGGATAACACAGCAGCAATTGCTTTGGCAAAGAATACAGTTTTGCATGATAGAAGTAAACACATTGACATCAAGTTTCACTTTGTCAGAGAATGTGTTGATAGAGGAGAAGTGATCTTAGAGCATGTTGGGACAAAAGATGAGCTTGCTGATATCCTCACAAAGCCACTGGGACGTACACATTTTCAGGAACTTCGTGAGAAGATTGGAGTTCAGGAGATCAAACCTCAGAAGTAGGGGGAGATTGTTGAGTACTTCTGGAGGTTTAATCAGAGTTTAGTTTCCTTATGTTTCAAGGAAATAAAGCACACATGACAAGAACCAGGGGTGTGTCCTGAGTCACATGTGTTGCACCGAGTCCTAGTGTGTGTGTGAGGGTGTTTTTGTTATGTTTCAAACAACCCGGAGGTTTGGGCCATACGTGCATGGCACATGCATGTGCTGCATTCTTTTCAAATTTGTATGGTGTAAAACCCGGGCTGAAGTTGTTGAAAACTTGCGGCTTCCGGCTAATAAAAGGAGGGGAATGCGCAGGTGTTTGTTGAGCGCCGCCACAACTCATCCGAGCCATTTTCATTCGGTTCTCCACTTGTGTTTTGGATCTACACCACACCTCTAGACATCCAACACGATTTGCATCTCAAATCAGTGAGAGTTCAGTGAGGAAAACAACCAACACTGTACGGCCTGGAGCAGGCGCCTCGGGCTTGGAACAGCCGGTTTGCCTCCTTCTTGGCCTCGCTCAGTTTCGTCGAGGCCAAGTCGGACACCTCGCTCTTCGTCTACAGCCGTGAGGGGGACACTGTATACCTCCTCCTGTACGTCGATGACATCGTCCTCAAGGCGTCCAGCTCAGCGCTCCTTCAGCGTATGATCTCTGCCCTGCAGCGGGAGTTCGCGATGAAAGACTTGGGCCAGCTTCACCACTTCCTAGGCGTGACGGTCTAGCATCGATCGGGTGGCCTGTTTCTTCACCAGCGATAGTACTGCTTGGACATCCTCCAGTGAGTGGGCATGGCTGACTACAAGCCGTGCTCTACTCCGGTGGACACCCAGGTGAAGATCTCCTCCGCCGGTGGCACTCCTGTTGCTGACCCCACTATTTACAGAAGCCTTGCAGGTGCTCTCCAGTACCTCACCTTCACCAGGCCGGATATCTCCTACGCAGTTCAGCAGGTGTGCCTTCACATGCATGATCCACGGGAGCCGCATTTCACTGCTGTGAAGCGGATACTTCGGTACCTGCGCGGCACCCTCGACTACGGCCTCCTCCTTCGGGGTGACTCGGCTTCTGAGCTGGTCGTCTACACCGATGCTGACTGGGCATGCTGCCCGGACACCCGTCGGTCCACCTCTAGCTACACCGTCTTCCTGGGGGGCAACCTCGTCTCCTGGTCCTCAAAGCGGCAGCCCATGGTGTCACGCTCGAGCGCTGAGGCAGAGTACCGCACGGTAGCCAACGGCGTGGCCGAGACTTCCTGGCTCCAGCAGCTGCTTCAGGAGCTCCACTCCCCGTAGCCCGGAGCACGTTGGTCTACTGCGACAACGTCAGTGCCGTCTACCTCTCCACCAACCCAGTCCAGCATCAGCGCACGAAGCATGTGGAAATTGATCTTCACTTTGTTCGTGAGCGGGTTGCCCGTGGCGAGGTCCGGGTCCTCCACGTCCCGACGATGTCGCATTTTGCCAACATGTTCACGAAGGGTCTCCCTTCGTCGTTGTTCTCCGAGTTTCGGTCCAGCCTCAACATCTGTCATGGCTAGATGTTAGGACTGATGGGGGGGTGTTGGAATGTGTATATATGACGTGTAGGGCTATATGTACACTGTACACTATTGGAAACCCTAATTGAAAGAAACCCTTCCAATTGTCTCCTTGACTAAAGCATTGCCGCTGTTACAGCACAACATACACAAACAACACCCTTGTAACCATAGAAAATTTTAAGGGATTAGTTTCTCAATATCCATTAAAGCAATGCAACATGGAGAGATTCAGAACATGTCTGCTGGTATGATTTCTACTTCAACTCACATGGGGAGAAAACTCTGTTTAGATCAACGTGCAGTGACCTTTAAGACTGCATCTGCACTACGCTATTTACCAGCTGCTTAGCAGATGTAATAGCGGATCATACAAAACTTTGTACACTCTGTTAGAATAGAAGGATATGATTAGATTGAGATCTTGTAATTCGGTTACTATTTTATAGAGGTTAGTTCAGGGTATGATATTATTGTAATCAAACCCTCCATGTATTATCTTTCCCTTCACATGAATAAATATGCGGCCCGAGACCAAGGGGTTCAATGCTTTATCATCCTTCAACATGGTAATCAGAGCCAGTCTTTCAAAGAACACCTAGTCCTAGAAAATCCTCATCGGCGCCATGGAGGTGGCGTCGTCAATTACATCATCGGCGACCCTACATAGCTCTTCAGTCTCGGAGAAATTGACAAGAGAGAACTATCTCTTGTGGAAGGTGCAAGTACATCCACAAGTTTGAGGAGCACGTCTATTTGGATACCTAGAAGGAACCATTGCTCCTCCTGAATAGATGATTGCAGAACCGGAGAAGGAAAAGATGGTTGAAAACCCCGCGTTTAGCGCATGGGTAGCCCAAGATCAACACATATCTTGGAGTATCATTTTTGGAAATTGTCCAAGCAGATTTTAAGCCAGGTTATAACGTATGAAACATCCAAGGATGTGTGGCTCGCTCTGGAAAATATGTATGCAGCTCAGTCAAGATCCAGGATCAACAACCTACGGATTAAGCTAGCAAATGCTTTGTAGGGAAACAAGTATGTTTCCTCATATTTTGCTGAAGTTACAGGGTGTGCTGATGAGTTAGCTTCTGCGGGAAAGACTCTTGAAGAAGATGAAATCGTTGCCTGCCTAGATCAAGAGTACAATTCCCGCGTCATGGCGTTAAATGTTCATAAGACCCCCATCACAATCAGTGATCTTTTCGGGCAGATGTTGAACTTTAAGACCTGACAGGAGCTTCTTCAAGGGGGGGGACGTCAAATAATTTTAAGTCCTCGGTGAACTCAGCGTCATGACGACGTGGTGCTAACTTTCGTGTGTACTCACAAGGCGGTCGTGGAGGAGGCCACAATGGAGGAAGTCAAGGTGGAAGATATTCAAGTAATTATCATGGAAATAATGGTGGCTGGCATGGAGGATACTTTCCAAAGAATTCAGCCAACCGCAGCAAGACAAGCCAACTTGTCAAATTTGCTTCAAGATAGGCCATACTGCGTCAAGTTGTTGGCATCGAATTGAAGAAGAATTTGAACCAGAAGAAAGAATTGCGGGATCCATCAGTAATTCGGCATATGGGATCGACACAAACTAGTATATGGATAGTGGTGCAACAGACCACATCACATGAGAATTGGAGAAGATGTCATGAAGGAAAGATATCATGGACAGGGTCAAGTACACAATGCAAACGGTACAGGTATGGAAATAAATTATGTTGGTCATTCATTTATTCGCACCCCACAAAAGAGTTTTAGACTTGATAATATATTGCATGTGCCTAGCACCTTTAAAAGTTTACTCTGTTTTCATCGTTTTACCTGTGATAACCATATATTTATAGAGTTTCATCCTTGGTTCTTTTTTAATTAAGGACCAGGTCATGAAGAAGGTTCTGTTTCGATGTCAATGTAGACACGACCTATATCCTCTTATTCCGCAAGATTGGAAATCAAATGAAACTACTCTCAGCGCCACCAACCTGTATCTACTGTGATGGCCCAATCGCCTAGGTCATCCTGCTGCTTCTATTGTCAGGAAAATATTTACCACAAATAACTTTGTCCCGGTTGACAAGTCTAGTTTGGAATCTGTGTGTGATTGGTGTCAACTTGGAAAAAGCCATCAGCTACCTTATTCTACCTCCACTAGTGTGTCAAATTTTCCACTTGAGTTAGTCTTTTCGGACGTTTGGGCTAAGGCTCCAACATCCGCCGGTCGTTTTGAATATTATGCAAGTTTTATTGATGACTTCAGCAAATACACATGGATTTACCTCATAAAGAAAAAAAAATCTGATGTGGTCGACAGCTTTCAGAATTTTCAAACTCATGTGGAAAGACAATTTGGTACGAAAATTCTTGCTATACAGTATGATTGGGGTGGTATATATGAAAAACTCAATAGTCTCCTACAGAAGTGTGGTATTGCACATCATGTTCCTTGCCCACATGCGCATAAGCAAAATGGCTTCGCGGAACGCAAACATCGCCATATTATTGAAACAGGCCTAACACTTCAAGCAAATGCTGGAATGCCTTTAAAATTTTGGGATGAAGCCTCTCTTACTGCTACACATTTGATAAACATTCTGCCTAGCAAAATTCTGATGTATGTCACTTCTTTCGAACATCTTTTTGGCACAAAACCTTCCTACTCAGGCCTTCATGTATTTGGCTGTGAATGTTGGCCGAATCTCAGACCATAAAATACGCATAAGCTTGCGTATAGATCCACACAATGTGTGTTCTTGGGTTATAGTCCTCGTCATAAGGAGGTAACGTGTCTAGATGTCAAAACTGGGTGTGTCTATATCTCAAGGAATGTGGTGTTCGATGAAATCATTTTTCCATTCAAGAACCTTCATCCAAATGCTGGCAAAATCCTACGGGAAGAAATTCTTCTTTAGCAAGAAAATCTCAGGCCTACACTCTTTGATCAAGGGAAGAATTAAATAATGATAAAGTGATAAATCCATGTGCCGCTGTATCTACTAATCCTGTGCCAGAGATTGATTTTGCAGAAAATTTAGAACGAAATCAGAATCAAAACGAAGCATGGAATAATGATTTACTCACATGGAATGGTGATCACCAAAGAGGCATGGAAACCAGAGGAGATCTGCCTGCCATACCAACCACAGCAGTCAGAAGGACGCGATCCCAGGAGGGTCCGTCTGGCCAATCTGTACCCGGACAGAGCATGTCGCGAGCAGCCTTGGTCCAGGCGCTGATGGCAAGCAGCGATACGGGCCACCAAGCAGATGCCTCAACATCACATGTCTCCTCCACACCGAGCCGACAGCACGCAAGTGCAAATCCGAGCAACCTATAAAGTAATGATACAACGCCAGCATCCTCATCCTGTGCGGGATCTTCTGTGGAGCAACAGCAGCAGACATGTCCGGTTACCAGGCTACAAAGAGGCACAAGTAATCCGAAAATATCCTTCCTGGCATGATTCGATATAATTTTCTAACATCAACAGGTGAACCAAAAAATACAGAAGAGGCTCTTCAAAACAAAAATTAGAAGAAAGAAATGGTAGAAGAGTATGATGCCCTGATGAAGAATAAAACATGGCATCTTGTTCAGTCAAGCAAAGAGAAAAATATAATAGATTGCAAGGGGGTGTACAAAATCAGAAAGAAGGCTGATGGCAATATTGATAGATACAAGGCACGGCTAGTAGAAAAATGATTCAAGAAACGTTACGGCAGTGACTGTGAAGACACATTCAGTCTTATGGTAAAATCAACAACTATTCGTCTTGTCCTCTCCGTTGCTATATCAAAGGGATGGAACTTAAGACAGCTAGATGTGTAGAACACGTTTCTACACGGTGTTCTGGAAGATGAGGTGTACATGAGACAACCACCTGGTTTGAAGAAAAAAATATGCCTTCTCACGTATGCAAACTTGACAAAGCACTGTATGGTCTCAAGCAGGCTCCCAGGACATGGTACTCTCGGTTAAGCACAAAACTCCATGATTTCGGATTCAGGTCTTCTAAAGCTGACACTTCCTTATTTATTTACAACAAACAAGGAGTTATCAGATATATGTTGATCTATGTTGATGACATAATTATCACCGGCTCTTATCAAAAAATCATTTCAGATCTACTGCAAGAATTGAGACTGCACTTCGCCCTCAGGGATTTGGGAGAAAAACAGAAGGTATTGTTCTTACACAAGAGAAATATGCAGCTGATCTGTTGACTAGAGTCGGCATGAGGACGTGAAAACCTTCAACAACACCTATCTCAAGTTCAGAAAAATTGTCAGCTCATGAAGGAACACCTCTTGACACTGAGGACAGCACCAAATTTTGATGTATTGTGGGAGCACTTCAATACCTTACTCTTACCAGACCTGATATCGTATTCTCAGTAAATAAGGTATGCTAGTATTTACATGCACCTACTTCAATTCACTGGACAGCAGTAAAGCGTATCCTAAGATATGTCAAAAGCACATCCAAATGTTGGTTTGTTATATAGCAAATCTCCAACATCAACAGTCACGCATTCTCAGATGCGGACTGGGCTGGTTGCTTGGATGACAGACGCTCTACAGGAGGGTCTGCTAAATTTTTTGGATCAAACCTTGTGTCATGGTGCGCGAAGAAACAGACAACTATGTCCAAATCTAGTACCGAAGCTGAATACATGGCTCTGGCAAATGCAGCCTCAGAAGTTTTTTGGGTACAGTCACTACTTGGCGAGTTGGGGATTCAAGAAAGTGAAGTACCTCTTCTATGCCGTGACAATCTGGGAGCTACATATTTGTTTGAAATCCTATTTTCCATGCCAAGACAAAGCATATTGAAATACATTATCATTTTTCAGGGAAAGAGTTGCAAACAAACAATTGAGAATTCAATTTATTGACTTAGCTGATCAGGTTGCCAATGAATTCACCAAGGTGCTGCTGACTAGAAATTAGAAGAGTTTAGATGTAATCTCAACTTAGTAAAGTTGTAATTCAGTTACTATTTTATAGAGGTTAGTTCACGGTATGAGATTATTGTAATTAAACTCTCCATGTATTATTTTCCCTTAACATGAATAAATATTCGGCCCGAGACCAAAGGGTTCAATGCTTTGCCATCCTTCAACACACTCAACCTATTTTTCTCAGAAAAAGACTTGTAACTATTAACGAGGAGCGTATTAAGTGAACTCGACCTTCTTAAAGGCAACTATGCAATTATAAGTTGGAATACACAAAGTAGGAGCGCTCCCTTTTTCCTGAACCCTTGTAACTTTTGCCATAACTCCTAGCTTTATTTATTGTAATCATAAAAGTGAATTTGTAATTTGAATTTTAATTATTAAAAAAGTAAGAAATTTCAGGAGTAAAACAATATCCATTGGAAACCAATGTTGACTCAGAGCCCATGAAGGTTATAAAACTAATTCAAGCAAATGCAATGCAAGGGATCCAATGCGGAAATGCTTTTTCTGGTCACTGAAGTTTTAACTGTGTAGTTGATTTATATATAAATATATATACATATCTGTGTGCGTGTATAATGGAATGAAGGCAGAAGTACATGGCCTATCTTTAAACATTTTGAGGTGCAGTTTATGACCCCAAACTTTTAATCACATATTTAGATCCCGAAACTTACTAAGTAGTTTATGTGGTGTTTGAATCTTCCTAATTAACAATCTAACATTAATACACCCACTTCAAATCTCCATAGAGGCCATGCATACCACCCAAATACACCAACTCATCATTTGTATTACTGTCAGACCCACATCAAAATAAAAAACATTCCTATTTAGTTAGCATGAGAAGTCTAATCATTCCGTATGTTTTGAGATGGACCTGATAGCCAAATATATCAGTGTTGAGGAACATGTTCTACAGTTTATGTGCAAATTGTTTGGATAATTATTTTAAACAAATATGACATATGATGAACCAGTAAAATTGGGTGACATTGATACAATTGAGACGCCAATAGGAAGTAAGAAGGTTAACGTTAGTCAGGACCATGACTATACATTAAGAATTCAAGGACCAATATAACCCCACGAACAAGTTTAAAGAATGGTATGTACCTTCCTCTATTTTTTATGTGAGGGATATGTTCATTGTTATTAGTTAGACTACTTGGTTCTGTAACTAATAAATGTGTTGAATTATTTTCACCTAAACTAATTTATTTTTAATCTCATGTTATTGAATCAGAATACCTTGTAGAGGTTACTAAATTCGCCACCTTGAAATCATGAACCATACATTGGGTAGTCTATAATACAGCACCATTGTACTTGTCGTAGGACGATACGATGGCCGCACCATGGACATCACGACAAAAACTTTGAAGGTGTTAAAAACCTTCAATGTAGCTGTAACTATAAGATGAGCATTGTACCCGCCAGGCTACAACTACTTAGACTAGAGAGTAGTAAAAAAATAAAGGGCAGCCCGGTGCATGTAGCTCCCGCTTGAGCAGGGTCCGGGGAAGGGTCCGACCCATTTGGATCTTTTGTATGTAGCCTAACCCTGCATTTCTGCAAGAGCCTTTTTCCAGGAGTCGAACCCGTGACCTCATGGTCACAAGGCAACAGATTTACCGCTGCGCCAAGTCCCCCCTTCGCTAGAGAGTAGACTTAATGCTTATTATATCGTTAACATTACTTCAGTTACATATTAACTCTTTTACCCCTAGGATAGTGCTTATTATATTGGTAACACCAAATATTACATTACATACCAACTCTTTAGCGCATCTGGTTCTACTTATTATATCGCTAACATCAATTCCGTTATGGACTAACTTTTTTGTCCCAACAGTTTCCTGTTCAGTACCCAGTTGGGGGAGATGTAATATAGTCAAATGGATAAAATTTTGTAACTACCATATATCCATGTCTAAATGAATGAATCTATTTAGAGAAGAGAGCTGAAAGCCCCTTTTCCACATCTTTCCTACACTTGGGTCAAATGTTTTCATTTTCCATCCTTTCTTCTCCATATTGAATCCCCTACATTAAAATGTACCTCTCTATGTTTGAACGTAGTTCGTTCCCCCAACAGTGGCTTCTTAACTAGCTAGCGGAAGAAATTTCCCTTTTCTCAACTTTGCTGATAGTTGGTTATCTAGATGCATGAATGATTATTTCAAGACTTATGGAGGTGGTTTGCGCAAATCTTGTGTGTATTTCAATTGGAATATGTGAAAGAGAAAAATAAAAGGAATAATATATAACTATAGAAGTAGAGGTATTTGTCCGTATAGGACATGTGACTTGTTTTGCTGCAGTATTTGTGAAGGTTCTGTGTGGCGGAGTAATGAAGATATCATTTCAAATCTGAAGCAGATTTGTGTTCTTAACTATACCAGACTATATATAATTGTCAGCCATACAGACATAAAAGCAGTACATAGTATACAAGAAACTCACAAAACTGCACAACGGCTACTAGCACTGTCCGATTCTAATCTGACGACCACGAGAATTCTGAATCTAAAGATGTGTGGCTGCAGGATAGAGCCTAGAACTGCCATCAGTGAGTCCCCCTTGCTATATATATATATATATATATATATATATATATATATATATATAGGCATGACACAGGTCAGTCAAAAACTGTATCAAACAACCAGCTGGCTGCCGCCATCAACTAGACAGAAATCCATCTGGTGCTCACATGGCCCGTAGAAGGGTGGTTTCACCTCCATGGTCCGACGTCCTCCACCTGCGCCTGAAGGATGCCGCAGCGGTGCTCCGCATCACCACAACTAACTTGAAGTTCATCTGCCAAAGGAATGGCCTCCCCCGCTGGCCTGGAAAGACGGTACGTATGCATCAATGGTCAAGCCGCTTAGTACTATAAGTTCATTTGAATTCCATGATGTGTCTTAAACGAATGGAGTTTCCTTTGTCTGTAGATTGGACGCTGTGCAGATTAGGTCGCTGAATGCTAAACTGAACAAGTTAACACTTGAGGCAGCAAGGCAGGTCCCTTTGCCAGTGCCAGAGGCAGCCAAGCATCACCGTCGTACTCTGAGCAAGATCAGGCAGGAGTTCAGAGAGGTGACTGAGAAGTTGGTTCGCGTCCATGCACAGATTCGGAGTCCGGCTCAAGAACTTCCGAAACTTGGTGGCGATGGAACTGGGAACCTGCTGGGAATGTTGGAGTGTCTCGCAGAGGTCGCGCAAACAACTAGCTTCCCTGTTATTCATCTTCCATGCAAGATGCTATGTTATGTTAAATCTTTAGAATTATGTGGGATGGAAAGATCCCGATTTGATTGATTGTGAATTTGTTATCACAATAATATGTAACTTTAATTCGGATCCGTGTTCTAGAACTTGAACTCCAGATCTTGCATGGGTTAATAAAATACTGGGATTTACTATGACTCTTTCATGTATACATGTTACATTTATACCATAGAAATGTTATCGCACCATTTCATTTCCTATACCTTGAGCGTCACTGAACACTGCAGAGAAACAAAAAAAAGCACTATGCAGCTCCTAAAAGGGTCAGACAACTTCAAATATCACTTTTCAGCATCCTTCTTATGTCTGAACGTAGGAAGATAAAAATCTATGCAACTTTGAGAGATGAAGATTGATCTACGAGACTGGAACTGCATCAATCTCAGTATAGGATACCTATCAGATCTAGTAATAAACGGATTTCCAAGGATCTTGTCCATCTATAATGTGACCTTTTATAGTCACTTCCTAGAGTGTATATATTCTCTAATATGCATTCAGGTTTGTTTTTATGCCTAGAAATACAATTTCAGCATGAAAACAGGCAATTAAACATTATTGCAGAATGCATATATTATTTAGAATAACCAAAAACAGAATGTTCAAATATTTCCTAAAAGAACAAATTATTTGGAGTTCATCTTGTGAATAATTGCTGCTGCACAAATTTAATATGAATTTCAGACTCTGAAATTCATTATTTCGGTTTGCTATAAAGTCTCAATTTCATATATAGTCTAATGCAGGGTCAATATGAAATTCTAACATTATTATCAGGGGTCTAAATCCTTAATTCAGTGCTAATCTCAATTTAAAAGGATTGCAGGGGTTAAAACAACCATTTACATGTGTTTTTCCTAATTTCTATGAACTACTGGGTCTAGCTCAGAAAATTCAGGGCATATATCCAATTTTTCTAAATATCCAGGGGCTAGACTGTCAGAGATCCGGCGGGAAGAAGGGTTATTTGATTTGGGCCATCGGATCTGAGGGGAACGGTTCGGATTATAAGACCCGAAGGGGTACGGGCCAATTTAATTTCAGCATAGGATTTTAAATGGACGGCCCACAGGGAGCCACGTCGCTCCGGCCGGAGGCAGACGAGATGCGCGGCGGCGCCCGGCGGATTTCACCGGCGATCTCTCTGGATGAGATTGGAACTTCACCTACACGTGCTAAACCTTCACTTTCTTTGCATACTTTGAAGGAGGGGAGGAAGGGGAACACACCGGTAACATTTTTGTGAACCCGAAGAGCTCGTAAGGTGCTCAGCGACGGTGAGGTGCGGCTGTCAGCGGCGAGCTTTGTTTAGGGGGCTTTAGGGTCCAAATTCTTTCACAATTTCTGATTGTCAAGATTCACTGTGGTCAAGTGAGGGTCTACCGAGGGTCAGGGAGGACCAAAATGCAAGATTTAGATGCGTTCAACAGTGAGGGGCGGCGATCCTTACCGGTACGTGTCAGCGTCGGGTTTCCCGGTGGTTGCTCATTGCGAGGTGGCTGCCAACAGGTTGTGCATTGTCCTGTGAAGCAATGTGATGCGTTAAACCTGAAAGAACGGTGACGGTCGCGGTGAATTTGGGAGAACGGAGGCAATACTCACCGAATCCGAGTTGTGGCTAAGCAAAGGGGAAAATGATGGGGTTTCAAGAGTTTAAATCAAGGACGAGGCTGGGGGAGGTTGTGTGCGTGAGGATCGGGCGTGGGAGGATCTGAACATGGGATGCCCACGTGGAATTCGGAGGAAGTTGGTGGGCGGGCGCTCCTGGCTCGGCAGCAGTTGTAGGGGGAGGAGGAAGGAGCTGACATGTGGGGCCTGGCTGTCGGCGAGAGGGAGAGAGGGGGAGAGCGCTGGGCTGGTGGGCTGCGCTGGAGGATTTAGTCCCAAGGTGAGTTTCTCCTTTTTACTTTTTATTTTCTTTTCTGTTTCTCCAGTTTCAAACTTATTTGATTTTTTTCATCCCATAGCACATTCATGTTGTAAATTCTCCAGGGGTTCAAAGTTTGAAAAATTTGGGTGTTACAGGTAACACTAGTTGTGACCGTGCCTATACACAAATCAAGGGCCTATATGACCCCATGAACAAGTTTAAAGAATGACATGCTCTATTTTTTATGTGAGGTATATGTCCATTGTTATTATTTATACCAGTTGGTTCTGTAATCCGTAACTGCATAGAAGTGTTTTTTCACCTAAACCAATGGCTTAAATCCCATGCTATTGAATCAGAATACCTTGTAGAGGTCACTAGATACGCCAGCCCTAGGACGATAAGGTAGGCACACCATGGACATCACAACGAAAACTTCAAAGATGTTAAAAAACTTTCAATCTAGCTGATACTATTAGGTGAAAATTGTACCCACCAGGTTGCAACTAGTAAGACTATGCAGTAGATTTAATGCTTATTATACTGTTAGCGTTACCTTCATTACATACCAACTCTTTTGCCCCTAAGGTAGTGCTTATTATAATGGTAACGCAAAATATTGCGTTACAAACCAGATCGCCCATCTGGCTCTACTTGTTATGTCATTAATGCCAAATATTGTGTTACAGATCAACTCTTACATCCATCTGGTGTTGAGTCCTATGGGTCGACTAGGCACTAGACCTTCGGGTTTTTCATGGAGAAAACAAGTCCTAAAACTATTTTGATGAACTAGAACAGAAACGTTTAGGACATACCTTCGGGTGTTGATGAAGTTGACGCCATTGAGGTGCCGACGGCGGTGACGGCGAGTTGAGGTCCTTCCCCTCACTTCCCGGCGCTTTAGATCGGTTCACGAAAGATGGGTGTTGAGGCGTGATGGGCACGACAAACCTTGTTTTGCGTTCCCGAGTCCACCCCTACATATTGCGCGGGTGTGAGAGGGGGCCTCAACCATAAGTTGGTTGGCACCTCCGATGTAGGCACGTAGAGGGAGAGATGGACTCGGGTTGGGCCGTTGGACCTCGCCCGAGTCGGATATCAACTCATCTCCAACATTCTCCCCCTTTGATCTCTTCGGATCAAAACTTATCAAAACTTACTTAATTTCTTAAGCTAAATTTAGTGTTCATGTCTTCATGTTCGACATATTGAGCACATCACATCAAAATAGCCAATTACATACTATCTGACTCTATGACTACAATACATCTTACACTTATAAATAACCTTATTCTTAGTTTGTCCCCTTAGTATCTAGGTGATCATAGGTTCTCCCTTAATCCCATGCTGGCTACGTGTTCTCTGAACACATTGGGTGGAAGACCTTTAGTAAACGGATCCGCAAGCATATGCTTGATACTAATATGCTCAATACTAATAATATGATCCTGGATTTTCTCCTTCATAACATAAAATTTTCTATTAATGTGTTTGGCGACATATTTGTCTTGTTGCTTTAGGAGTATAACATCTTAAGTTGTTTTGACGATGTCGACCATTCTTAAACCGGGCATAATAATTCTTGTGCCTGCTCGGCGACCTCATACATAATGCAAATTCAGTATGCATTGTTTATGATGTAGTGACCATTTGTTTGGAGCTTTTCCACAATAAAGCTCCAACCTGCGAGTGTTAAAACGTATGTGGATTTTACTACACGTCTCGCAGAATCTAAGTCTTAGTAGCCCATTATCTAAAGGGTGTCTATTCTTACTTAACATATAATGAGGTCTTAGTCGCTTACAAAACTGCAAGACATTCTTACATACATTTCAGCGATCTATATCTGGAATTAATTACTTATGCCAAAACATCCCGGTTACTTAAACTACCTCAAGGTATGTTATTACTTGAGAAAACTTTAATCATTCGACATCACAAGCATATGGAACCGATTTTCTTTGATCGATCTCTTATTGGTTCCCAAACTAATCACCTTGACTATAGAGCAGGCAAAATTTGCATGCATACATTCCGTACTTCTTAAGTACGCTTTCTAAGTATGTCTTTTGGGATAAACCCAATACCCCCTTACTTCTATCTCAGTGAATCTCAATATCTAACACGTAGGATGCTTCACCAAGATCCTTCATATCAAAGTTGGAGGACAAAAATTTCTTAGTTTCGAATAATAGATTGACATCACTACTCGCAAGTAGTATGTCATCTACATAAAGAGAAGGAAAATAAATTTCTCGTTCTTAAACTTAGCATATATACATTTGTCCTCCTCATTCTCTTTAAACCCAAACATTCTTATAATGTCATCGAACTTGATATACCATTGCCTAGAGGCATGTTTAAATTCATAGATGGACTTTCTTAATCGGCATCCCATATGTTCCATACCCTTAATGACAACACCTTTCGGTTGTGTCATATAGACGTCCTCATATAGATCCCCATTGAGAGACGCTGTTCTTACATCCATCCGATGTAATTCTAAATTATAATGTGCTACTAAGGCCATAATGATTCTAAACGAATCCTTAGTAGAGACGGGTGAAAACGTCCTATTGTAATCTATGCCTTCTCTTTGAGTGAAATCTTTTGCCACAAGTCTTGCTTTATATTTCTCGATTTTCCATTTGGAGTCACGCTTAATCTTGTAGACCCACTTACAACCTACTGTTTTGGCTCCATTAGGAATTTTGACTAATTCCCAGACTTTGTTGGCACTCATTAAACTCATTTCATCCTCTATGCCTTTACGCCACCCGGATGATTGAGTACTTCTCATAGCTTCTTCAAATAAAGTGGGATCATCCTCCATTTGAAAATCTTCACTCATATAGATCTCATAATCATTAGAAATAGCTGATCTTCTTACTTTTTGAGACCTTTTTCTAATCAGCACATTATCTTCTATCTGAGACGGTTGTTGCTCCTCATCATTAGCAATGAAAGACTCTAGCGGCTCAGAAAACTGAGCTGGTTCTATAGAACAGGAGTCTCACTTATTATTGGTGTTGCCAATGAGGGACTAACAACAGGTGTTGAAACAATAACAGCCGGTACTGTTGGTTCAACTATAGTAGGTATCGAGAAATATAATTCTTGAATCATCGGAGTGGGTGCATACACCCGCTTCTTCTCAAGATTAATTTCTCGGGGTACCATACTCCCCCCCGATCATGACATCCTCTAAAAAGATGGCATGACTCGTTTCTACAAACTTAGTGTGTCGGTCAGGACAGTAGAAACGATAACCTTTACTCTTTTCTAGATAGCCAATGAAATGGCAACTTACTGTCTTAAAATCTAACTTACCAATATTTGGGTTAAACACTTTTGTCTCAGCAGGACAACCCCACACATGAAAATAATTTAGAGTGAGCTTACGTCCTGTCCACAACTCATACGGTGTCTTAGGTAACTGACTTATTAGGTACTAATTAAGAGTGAGCTTACATCCTGTCCATAACTCATACGGTGTCTTAGGTAACTGACTTACTAGGAACCCGATTAAGTACGTGAATGTCAATTTTTAACGCCTCTATCCATAAACCAATCGGCAAAGTAGAATAACCTAACATACTTCTTACCATATCCATTAGTGTATGAATCCGAAATGTCTAAGTGAGAAAGAATTGATTCTCAAACTAAGCGCTTAATTCTCCCCCTCGAAATATGGCTTAAACGTCAATGACATAATTTTGAAGATGTTTCGGGATCAATTCTTTTGCGCTTATAAAATACTAAGACGTTATGAGAGGACTTTTGATCATTGCTTACCATGCAAGGATAACAAACATAATATATGTTGTTGGAAGTTAAGACCCACAAACTTATTTTTAAACATAATCAAACATTTGTCATTGTCAAAATGACAAACGTATCCAGAATCATCCAAGCATGATATAGAAATCAAATTCCTCTTTAAAGGGGGTACATAAAGAACATTATTGAGCTTAAGTACAAAGCCATCTCTTAGTACTAATGGGAGATCTCCAATGGATTCAACTTTAGCTTCATAGCCATCAGCGACTTTAATGGCCCTTTTCCCTCTTCTTAGGGTCCTCCTCGTAGCGAACCCCATTCTTACAGCACCATCTCAGGACTCAACATAATTTTTCTGGTAATGACCTCTTTCCTTGCAGAACTTGCACTGATCTTTATCAATATTCACATCCTTTTGAGGAGGATGTTGAGGTGCCTTACCCTTACCCTTATTATGAAACTTATGTGGAGAGCCATGTGTCTTAAAAGATTGCTTAGAAAAGTTATTATTAAAATAACTCTTCTGAGCCTAACCTTTGCCCTTAACGTAGTTGACACAGTCATTACGCAAGGACTTAATGTGTTCTTCTTCCTGAACGCACATGACAATAAGTTTTTCAATAGTCCATCAGTCAGGCTGGGAGTTATAGTTGATGATGAACGCCTCAAATTCCATAGGAAGTGAGAAAAAATGATATGTACAAGGAACTCATCCTTTAGACCCATATCCATAGGCTTCAACTTCGAGGCCATGTTCGTAATCCTAAGTATGTGCTCACGCACACCTCCTCCAGTATATTTCTCAGTAACAAGTCTCTTTATTAGAGTACTTGCATAAGCTTTAGAAGAGCCAATGAACTGACTCTTCACCTTCTGGAGATACTCAGTAGCAGTGTTGCATTCAGAGATTGCTCCCTGAATGGCCTCAGTGATGGAGCTCTTGATTATCATCAAACATTTTATGTTTGACTGACTCCATTTTATACGATTTATATCGTATATGGACTTAACTTTTGTATATTCCCGCATCCTGGTGTTGAAGGAGTTAGCATCCTCTCCTTCACGGACAACAGGAACCTCAGGCTCAGTGGGGTATGGAGTCGTTAGTACAAGATCAATCTCCGAGATTGCCATCGGAATTTTCAGCTTTTCTCTCCAAGAGTTGTAGTTCCCTCTATTGAGGGGCTCTATGGTAGAGATATAACTCAGTGCTAAGGAACAGAGAATGAACCTTCGGAATAAAATTACATAATCATAAGTAGAATTTATATAAACTTAAACAATACAAAAATGTTATATTTTGCTTTTCGCGTTGGTTACTCCACAAAATACAACATTCAAAATCATATCAAATTTTGTTTTTCACGTTGGTTACTCAACGAAATTCTTTATGAACAAAATACCTAAAGCAATATAGAAATAACGTGTCGTATTTTGCTTTTCGCGTTGGTTACTCCATAAAATACAACATTCAAAATTATAGCAAATTTCGTTTTTCGTGTTGGTTACTCAATGAAATTTTTTATGAACAAAATACTTAAAAATATAGAAATGCCATATTTTGTTTTTCGCTTTGGTTACTCAACAAAACACGTCATTCAATAACATAAACATGTAAATTTTATTCTTTCATATGGGTTACTCAAATAAAATTTCCATGAATTAAATAAATTAATTAAACTTAATGCATAGTAAATTTTATTGTTTACGTTGGCTACTTAACAAAATTACTATAACTTAATTAACAGAAGACTTAATCAAAATTTTCCTAATTAAATTTCTCAATTGAAATTTATTTAGAAAACTAATAAACTTAAATACAACAACGGAAGCTTACTTAATTAAATTAATTATCCACAACAACATAATTTAATTATTACTGAAGAAATTAATTTTTCTACATAAAACTAATTTCTGAATTTATCACACTTAAATAGTAGCAAAATTAATGAATATCTATAAACTGATAATCCGAAAAATCACTAATTACAGAATGTTAAGACTTAACCGTGGCATAATATTGTTCAAACAGTGCAAAATTTGCTAAAACAGAAAAAACTAATTACTAAATTCTCGGTTCTGTGCAGACAATATTGTTAGACTAAAGTATTTCAACCTTATTTGAAAAAAGACAACATGTTCAGCTCATTTGGTAGAGTACAGGACTCTCTTTGCCTATAGGTCGTGCCTTCGATCCCCAGGGTTATCGCTAGATTTTCTTTTATATTGTCGGGTAGCTACGGTGGGCCGCGCCCATGATTGGGCCGCACGCGCCCGCCTGGGCTTCTGCACGCCTGGGCATCACGCTCCCCCTTTGGGCCGGTGCGCGCCATGTGGGCCATGCCCGCAACCGTTAGGGTTTGAGCCACGACGCGCCCGTTAGGGTTCGGCCCCGCCTGGCGGCGCACCTGCTAAGGCTGGAGGCGTGCCCGTCAATGCAGCTGCCCCTGCACTCGTTAGTGGGCCGCATTTTTCTTGGCCATTTTCTTTTTTCTCAACCCTAAAACAGATCTTCACTATCCAAAAAGATCCAACGGCTGAGCATCAATTTCGGGGCTATAAAAGGAGGTGGTTGCTCCAACCCCCTGAACCCTAAATCATTTCTCTCCCTCCCCACTCTCTCTCCTCTAGACGCCACAAAACAGAGAAAAGAGATAGAGGCTGGCTTCTTGCAGTACGGCGCCGCTGTGGCGGCTCCTCGCCGGCGAGCGTGCGCTCGCCCATGTGGCGGTGCCCTCACTATCGAGTGGTTCCTGGCGGCGCTGCTCTCTTTTTCCTTACTATTTTGCACCGTTTGCTCACTGTTTTTTTGCTTTTTCGTGCTATTTTCTTTACTTCGATTTGTTTTCTTTCTTTACTTCATGTTGTATGTCGTGGATCTAAATGTTGAACACAAAACCCAAATGGATCTAGTGATCTAGGAGGCTCATGATGCCATTGTTGAGTCCTACGAATCGACTAGACACTAGACCTTCGGGTTTTTAATGGAGAAAACAAGTCCTAAAACTATTTTGATGAACGAGAATGGAAACGTTTAGGACATACCTTCGGGTGTAGATGAAGTTGACGCCATTGAGGTGCCGACGGCTGTGACGGCGGAGTTGAGGTTCTTCCCCTCACTTCCCGGCGCTTTAGATCGGTTCACGAAAGATGGCTGTTGAGCGTGATGGGCACAACGAACCTTGTTTCACGTTCCCGAGCCCACCCCTATATATTGCGCGGGCATGAGAGGGGGGCTTAACCACGAGTTAGTTGGTGCCTCCGATCTAGGCGCGTAGAGGGAGAGATGGACTCGGGCTGGGCCGTTGGACCTCGCCTGGGTCGGAGATCAACTCATCTCCAACATCTGGTTCTACTTATTATACCATTAACGCCAATTCCATTATGGACTAACTTTTTGCCTCTACAATTTCCCGTTAGGTATTAAGTTGACAGAGTTGTAATATAGTCCAATATTGAAAAAATATAGTAACTACAAGATATCCATGTCTAAAGAAATGGATCTAATCCTGAGAGGAGAGCTGAATTTTTTTCCACATCATTCTTACACTTGGGTCAAATGTTTTCATTGTCCCCCCTTTCTTCTCCATGTTGGTCCCCTCACACTAAAGAGATCCTTTCTATGTCTCCGAATGTTGTTCGTTCCCCCAATAATGGCTTCTTAACTAGCTACCATAAGACATTCCCCCTTTCTCAACTTTGCTGGCAGTTGGCTGTCCAGATGCATGAATGTTTACTTCAAGACATCTGGAGGTGTTGCGCACATTTCAATTAGAATCTGTGAGAGAAAAACGAAAGGAATAATATATAATTATAGAAGTAAAAGTATTCGCCCCTATATGGCAGTTGACTTGTTTTGCTGTAGTATTTGTGAAGGTTTGGAGAGCGAAATAGTGGTCTCATTTCAAATCTGAAGCAGATTTATTTCTTAACTATACCAGATTATATATATCATTGGCAGCCATGCTATTTCACATGCTATTCCATTCTATATCCACCACATACTTTGCTAGGAAAAATCTCGACCACCTACCACCAGTAGCCATTGACAACAGAGAAACTGTCATTATATCCCTAGTGGTCAAGACATTTAGCACTAAAAATTTGTTTGAATTCCATGATGTGTCTTACGTGAATGGAGTTTCCTTTGTTTGTCGATTCGATGCTGTGCAGATTAGGTCGCTCAATACTAAAACTGAACAAGTTAACACTGGAGGCAGCATGGCACGGCCCGTTGCCAGTCCCGGGGTTAGCCAATCGTCACCGTCGTACTCTCAGCAAGATCATGCGGGAGTTAAGAGAGGTGACTGAGAATTTGGTTCACGTCCATGCACAAATCCAGAATCCGGCTCAAGAACTTCCGAAACCTAGCGGCGATGGAACTGTGAACCTGCTGGGCTATGTTTGAGTGTCTTGCAGAAGTTGCGCAAATAACTAGCTTCCTGTCATTCATCTGTCATGCAAGATGCTATGTTATGTTAAATCTGTAGGAATCAAGTGGGATGAACAAATCCCGATTGGATTGTTTGTGAATCTGTTATCACAATAATCTGTAAATTTAATTCAAATCTGTGTTCTAAGACAAACTCTAGTACAACAGAAACAATCATTTGTACCGCCCCGTTAGAACCGATTAAACTAGAATCATTTCAGAAAGATTATTAGTATTGGTTCTTAACCTATGTGGTCGTATCAATCATAAAGACTTGAAGAACTGGTGTAGAAAGTCATTATCAGTATCGGTTCTTAAATGAAACCTGTACTGGTACTTACACAGACTTTTTATATCAGTTTCAGATGAACCAGTACATATACTCATTATTTGTACCGGTTTCAGTTGAGAACCGGTAAATTGCACTTCTAAACGCAGAACTCCACTAGCTGAGATTGAGCTGAGAGCATTTGTCGCAACTATTAAACCAACCCACGGTCGTCTCTTCTGTTCTCTCCCCATCTCGCTTCTCGCTACACCCCCAGCCTCAAGAACCCAGTGTCGGGTGTTGCTGCCCTCCTGCCACGAGGGCGTGATCACGACAGCCATGATGTTCAACTAATTTTTGTAATTTAGATTTTAGTAACCCTACTTAACTGATTTCTTTGCACTTTTAGGTGTTCAATAGCCACAGGGACTATTTTGCAGCACCCTACATGAAAAATCATGCAATCAGGATCTTCTTTGAAAATGTTGATTTTCTACAAGTACCATACGCGTGCAGCTGGAATGTAGTATGCATGTAGGACAAGCAGCAACGTCGGTATATTCTGGATTGGCAACTGTTGGCTTGGTTTCGTCATGCAAGTGACATTTTGTAAATCCTATGTGATGTGGCTGACATTCTGACGGTTCTTGCTTTTGGTAGATGCTGCAGGAAGCAGAGGAAGGAGGCTTCTCGCCTACAAACTATGAACCCAAAGCTGACTGCAACGAACAAGCTGTTAACGGAGGAGAATGACAGGCTGCAGAAGCAGGATTTCGGTCTCTTTTACGAGAATGGGTTATGGACGTAAATAATTGGTCGGAAAGGTCCAACCGACTAGGTTATGGACTCAGGCTGCGGCTGAGCCGTGTTTGACTCAAATATGGAAAGTTTTGAGTTGGTTATGATAGGATTTCGTGTGGGTCACGAATTTGAGTTGTTTTAGTAATGTTTGGGACGTTTCTAAGGTGCTTGGAAGTCTTAAGATTGCTTCTATCTGCGTATAGAAGAGTTCTAAGCAGTATTGGAAAGTTACAGTTTGAATTCAAGTAGGAGTAGGAGTAGGAGTCCTAGTTTGAATTAGGTTGGCCTTAGGGCTGGTTATATAAGCAAGGGAGGTTAAGGCTCGTGGACACACGACTTTGGGGCTGTTCCTCTTGTGTTTTGATAAATAAAATTCGTATTCTAAAGGAACTTTTGTGCCTTGTTCGTCCGACTTGTTTCAGACAAGTTTTTCTCGTCGAGTTTCTGTTCAGCACTACCTTGCTTCGGTGGTTTTATCATAACTCGAGTTTTACAGATCCAATTGATGTGATTCTTTTTGGGTTGTCTTCACAACTTGATTATATATCATCTACGAAAATGTAACAGTCATTGAATTTGTGGTTTCTGATCTACACGAGTTTCTTTGCAGTATTCCAGAACTGCTTCGTGACTTGATTCTCTACAATCTATACTAGTTTTATCACAGTTGAACACGTTTAGATTAGTCGCACACACAGTTTCTTTAACAGATCGGTTTTCTGCTGAGGGGTCTTTTGTTGCTTCCGCTGAAAAGTTTTTATCTACCATTCACCCCCCTCTGGTAGCTTTACACGTGTACTTCGATCCTACAGAGATGTTTGGACAATAAAACGCTTTCAATAGACTTGTACCGATTCGGTTTTGTGCCACGTTATGAGATGTGGGTCTTTCACGGTGAATCGACGCCTAAATCCATAGAAGAAGAGGAAGAGTATGTTTAGAGCATGGGGGGTTGATAGGATGGACGAGATGCTTGAATCTATACTACCAGGCTTTAACGAAAATTCTCCTGCAATAGAGGTTGAAGCATTTATCAAGCTTCTCAGAGCCTCAGAAGAGCCGCTACATGAGCACACAAACGTGACCCTCCTTTCTTTCATGACACGACTTATGGCAATTAAGTCAAAGTACTTTTTTCTCAAATAATTGCTACAACAATCTTGTCAAATTGACCAGCGATATTCTTCCAAATCCTCATAAAGTGCCTAAAGACATGTACCATTCAAAGAAAATGCTTTCTGGTCTCGGTATGAAATATGAGAGGAGTGATGTGTGTCTAGACAACTACATGTTTTTCGGAAAGAGCATGGCAAAGAGAACAATCGCTTAAAGTGTGGTAAATCGAGATCTGTCGAAGTTGTTAACGACGACGGTGACAAGGTGATGACAGAAGTCGCACATAAGCAACTTCGTTACTTGCCCGTCACACCTCAGTTGAAGCAATCATTCCTCTCTAAAAGAACTGCCAGGCACATGAGGTGGGACAAAGAAGATTTGTGTGACAACGAGTCATGGAGCACCCGTCCCATGGTGAGGCATGGAAGGCGCTGGAGGTAAACTAGTAGTGTTTTAAATATGGCTCTTATTTTGTAATGCCATCATTATTTCAATCAATTACTAAATGAATGCAGGTGGGAATTTCTTGGTTGGAGGACCGTCTGGAGGCTTACCGGACCCTCTGTTGGCTGTGGTCTAGCGTAGACTTCGTCGCCAAGTCCAAAAGGGCCCGACAATGCAAAGGGTCTACTGGAGGCCAAACGTATGATCCGGATGGACATCTGCGTCTGGCTGGATGAATGATAAGGGCAATACCTGCAAAACTATATTTATAGTATATTTATGCTACTGACTCGTACTTATAGGAAAACGAGTTCGGTGAATAACCGAGCGATGTTCAGGTGTGGAAGAGAGGTCACAGGGCAAGTGACCCTTCACAGCCCAGCCAATTATGCACTCCGGTGGCGACAGCTCGACTGGTGAGTTCTCGAGTTGTTTTATGTTATTTATAACTAACATTGCTATTGATATGTTTTTATGTATTTCTTGTATTTGTAGGAGAAGTATAGGTAGGAGGTGGTAAAGGTTCACGGCGAAGACTACAATAGGTAGAACGCACCAATCGACGTCAACGCCGGGTATGCAAGCGGTGGCGGAAAAGCCATGGACGGTGAGATGCTAGCTGCTTTTATTTATGTCAATTCGAGCTACATTATCTTACTCTTAGTCTTTTTATAGTTTTTCCATTTTCAATGGAGTGGTTAACTCAAGGGAGGCCAGGCCTTCGAGGGGCTTCTCCTCGCAGTCTTCGTCTGCTGGACCCAGCCGGCGGATGTCGCAGAGGGATCTGAAGTGTCAAAGTTTTCAGGGGGAGCTACGCCTGACACGAGAGAAGCTCAAGGAGCAAGCAGCCCTATTGAAGGCCACAAAGGTGCATCAAGCCAGCTACAATGCACGGATACAAGCGGCGATACAAGTAATAACTTAAAATCCAAAGTAATCATATCATTTTCATTACTATTCATATGCTAATGTTTTGCTATCACATACCTTAGCCCAGCAGAACGGGCAGCGGGTTGCCATTCCCTCATGGCAGCCGCCAATGCAGCCACAGGTGCCGGCACAGCCACAGGTGCCTTCTTCAGCGGCACATGTAAGCAACATTTATTCATATCAACATAAATTAGATTACTATAGCAAACTGAGCCAAAATTGTTCAAACATAGCCAAACTTAGCCATAATTGCTCAAACATACCTAAACTTAGCCATAATTGCTCAAACATAGCCATAATTGCTCTAACTGCACTTTTACATTACAGGGATTGGCGGCGGAGGCTAAGACTTCATCGCCGCAGCTACCGGGACCTAGAGCACGACGCTAGGACGACATTCCGGGCTCCGGAGGTAGTGGACATGGGAGTGTGTAGTGTCGTGTCTTTTATATTTCAAAATATTGTAATGTGAACTGTCTGATGTTATATATCTATTTTTGTATCTGCCTGTGAGCTGGCCATCGTGCCAGGTTAGCATTTTTCTATTTAAAAAAATAAAATCACTTATTTACGACGGCCTGGAGGTGGTCGTCATAAATAAGCCTAAGTAATTTACGACAGTCTTTACTGGCCGTCGTAAATAAGCTTCCAGTGGGTGCCAGCTGGCACGTCTCCATAAGTTAAGACGGCTGATCTAGACCGTCATAAATAACTTATTTACGATGGTGGCCATCGCAAATAACGTTATTTACGACTACAAACTTGTGACGGCTAGCTGCCATTGTAAGTAAGCCATAACCGTCGTAAATAAGTTATTTATGAAGGATTTTGCTTTATTTACGACGGTTTTGGCAGTCAAAAATGGCCGTGTTTCTTGTAGTGAACAGACTGAAACACATTGATATGATATTCCATTATATTTGTTAATGTGTTGATGACGGGAGATTGAAACTCAATCATGTGGAGACTGATGGACAAATGGCTAATATCCTAACAAAAAGCTCTTGGTAGGATAAAGTTTGTGAAGAGCAGACAGGAGATAGAATGTTATTCAAGAGGGTGAAATGTCGAATATAATTTAGTTGCGTTATTCAGTTTAGCTGTTAGTTTGAGTCAAGAGTCAGTCTGGAATGAGCTGAGAAGAATGGAGTTATACTCGTTCAGCTCAAGCTCCTGGTGACTAAGATCACACGATGGAACAACCTTGCGAACGTTGCCGAAATGGTTGGGGACATCGCCCGGGTATAGCTAGTAGATCCGGTCACTCAGTTGTTTCTATTGTGTGCATCTTCTATTTTGTACCAATGTAAATTGATTGATTAACGAGCAAGGGGTTTAAGACTTGTGTGCGTGAGATCATATCCATTGAATTTGTTTCCATTTCTATGCTTTGTGAGTGATAACGACAGTATAACCCTTTCACAACGAGAACAAGGTGATCCTTGTACCAGAGTTCAAACGGAACCACTTCCAAAGAGGAATAATTACACGTGATTCTTAAATTATGCGTAAATTTTCATTGTCATCACTTTCTTCTTCTCCATCTATTGAGCCTCTTGCGTCAGAAGTGGTTCTTTATGTCTGTATGTGAATGTATTTTGTCTCCTCAACAATGGCTTCCTTAACCTTGCTATTAGTTATCGGTGTGCATCAATGTTTTATTTCAAGGCCTACAGAAGTGGCTTGTGCAGAATATTAAAGATGGTCTTATCCCATTATCGCTGATATAACTTAGGGATGTTTTTAGCCGAAGGAAACGAGTTCGAACAATTAACCTGTAAATGAGATCAAATCTTTTTGGATTTTCAAATACGATCTCAAATATGTTTCACAACCAATTACAAAAGAATGTGTCAACTTTTCTTTCACAACTGGCTGTTGTGACTTCTAGCAGGTCTGGTACTGATAGGATACTACCTATATAATCAAAGACAAGCACTCCATGTATGATTCGTAGTAAATAAATAGCAATAAGAAGTTCATCGGCATACAGCATCCAGGGTTTGACTTGACCACATCTGATATAAATGCAAGGGCCACGCAATATCTTTCACGACTCATCAGCATGCAGCATCCAAGTGCCGACTCGACCATATCTGATATAAATGCAAGGACCACGATATATCTGTTTCTTTGTGACATGTATACCAGAGACTATTACTGCTCCGTTATTTTTCTTTGCCCAAAGCATTGCCGTGCGCTGCAACATGAACAACACCCTTGTAATGGATGAAAAACTTCAGGCAGGGATTAGGTTCTCAATATCCACATTACAGAAATGCAACATGGAGAGATTCAGAACATGTCTGCTGCTATGCTTTCTATTTCAACTCACATGGGGAGAAAAACCCCATTTAAATCCACGCACAGTGACTTTTAAGACTGCGCCTGCACTATGCTATTTACCAGCCACTTAGCAGATGTAATATCAGATCATGAGAAACTTAATTTGTACACAACATAATTTGTGTCATAAAAAGAGTCATAACTATTAACAAGGAGCATATGAATTAAAATCGACCTTCTTGAAGGAAACTATGCAATCAGAAGTTGGGAAGCACAAAGAACTATCATCAAGCCTTTGGTCCACTATTATAATAACTGTGGCTCTATTGTGAGTAGGAGCGCTCCCTTTTTCCTCAACCCATGTAAATTTTTCCATAATTCATAGCTTTATTTATTGTGATCATAAAAGTTATTTTAATTTGAGTGTCAATTACTATACGAAATTTCAGAAGTACAACAATATCCATTGAAAACCATTGTCGACTCAGAGCCCATGAAATTTATAAAACTAATTCAAGCAAAATCAATGCAAGGGAACTCAATGCAGAATTTTTTTTGTCACTGAAGTTTTAACTGTGCAGTTGATTTCCCATATAGATATTTACTATCTAGTATGTATGTATAATGGAATAAGGACATAAGTACATGTCCTGTATTTAAATATTTTGAGGTGCCATCCATGATCCCAAACTATTAATTACATATTTACGTCCCTAAACTCACTAAGTAGTTTAGTTGTTGTTTGAATCTTCCTTATTTTAACATTAATCCACCCACTTCAAGTCTCCGTAGCGGCCATGCATATCATCCAAATACACCAAGTCACCAACTCATCATATATTTGTATTACTGTCAGGCCCACATCAAAACAAAATATTCCCATTTCGTTAGCATGAGAAGTCTGATCTTTCTTTGTGGTTTGAGATGGACCTGATAGCCAAACACATCAGTGTTGAGGAACATGTGCTACGGTTCATGTGAAAATTGTTTAGATCATGAGTTTAAACAAATATGACACATGACGATCCGGTAAAAATTAGGTGACATGGATACAACTGGGACGCCAATAGCAAGCAAGCAGGATAACGCTAGTTAAGACCGTGACTACACATTAATAATTCAGGGACCTATATGACATCATGAACAAGTTTAAATAATGGCATGCACCTTCCTCTATTTATTATGTGAGGACTATGTTCATTGTTTCTAGTTAGACTACCTGGTTCTGTATCTAATAAATGCATAGAAGTATCTTTTCACCAGAACCAATCCCTTAAATCTCATGTTATTGAATCCGAATATAACTTTAAAGGTCTTAAAAAACCTTCAATCTAGCTGTAACTATTAATTAGATAATCACTGTACCCGCCATGTTGCAACTAGTTAGACTAGGCAGTAGACTTAATACTATATCGGTAACGTTACTTCCATTACATACCAACTGTTTTGCCCCTAGGGTAGTTCTTATTGTATTGATAGCACCGAATATTAAATTACAGACTAAATCTTTTTTCTCATTAGGTTCTATTTGCTATTTCGTTAACGTCAATTCTGTTATAGAATAACTCTTTTGTCCCTACAGTTTCCCATTGGGTACCCAGTTGAGGGGCTGTAATATAGTCAAATTGAGAAAAAATTGTAACTACCATATATCCATGTCTAAATGAATGAATCTATCCAGAGAGCAGAGCTGCAAAACCCTTTTCCCACATGATTCTTACACGTCGGTCAAATGTTTTCATTCCATCCTTTCTTCTCTATGAATCTCTCGCATTAAAGAGTCCCTCTCTATGTTTGAACGTAGTTTGTTTCCCCAATGGTGGCTTCTTAACTAGCTACCGGAAGAATCTTCCTTTTCTCAACTTTGCTGGCAGTTGGTTTCTATATGCATGAATGTTTATTTCAAGACTTACGGGGGTGGTTTGCGCATATCTTGTGTGCATTTCAATTGGAATCTGTACACCTATACAAGTAAAGGTATTTATCTCTATATGGCACTTGACTTGTTTTTCTGTAGCATTTGTGAAGGTTTTGTATAGCGAAGTATTGGAGATCTCATTTCAAATCTGAAGAAGATTTATTTTCTTAACTATGACAGATTATATATATATATATATATATGATTTTGCAGCCACACTATTTCACATGTTGTGTCATTCTATCTCAGCCACCTACTTTTTTGAAAAAAAAAATCTCCACCACCTACTACCAGTAATCATTTATAACAGCTGTCCATATATCCTTACTTTTAAATACAGCCAAAAAAGCAGTACATTGTATGCAAGGGAGTCACGACACTGTGCCGCTGCTACTGGCCATTCGGTAGGAATCTCATGATCACAGAAATTTTGACTCTGAAGATGCTTGGCTGCGGGAGAGAATTGCGATGAGTGAGTCTCCTGTGGTATATAAAGTCAAGACACAGGTCAGTCAACGATGTATCAAGCAAACTGCTAGACATCGCCATCAACTAGATAGAAATCCACCTGGAGATCACCATGGCCCATACAAGGGTGGTTTCACCTCGGTGGTCCGACATCCATGGACTCCTCCACATGCACCTGACGGATACTGCAGCAATGCTCGACATCTCCACCACTCACCTGAAGTTCATCTGCCGGAGGAATGGTCTCCCCCGTTGGCCTGGAAATACGGTACGAAAGTATCAATGGTCAATCCGTTTAGTACAAAAAAATCATTTGAATGCCATGATGTGTGTCTTATGTGGATGGAGTTTCCTTTGTTTGTCGATTCGAGGCTGTGCAGATTAGGTCGCTAAATGCTAAACTGAACAAGTTAGCAATGGAGGCAGCAAGGCAGGCCCGGTTGTCGGTGCCAGGGTTAGCCAATCGTCGCTGTCGTTGTCCTCTGAGCAAGATCATGCAGGAGTTCAATGTGGTGGCTGAGAAGTTGGCTCGCGTCCATGCACAAATTCCGAGTCCGGCTTCAGAACTTTCAAAACCTGGAGGAAATGGCACTGTGGACCTAATGGACGATGTTGGAGTGTCTCGCAGAAGTGGCACAAATGACTAGATTTCCTTCATTCATCTGCCGTGCAAGACGCTATGATAAATATGTAGAAATCAAGTGGGATGGACAGATCTTGATGGAATTGGTTGTGAATTTGTTGTCACAACATTCTGTAACTTGAATCGCGATCTGTATTCTAGGGCATGAACTCCAGATCTTTCCTTGGTTAATAAAATATCAGGATTTACTATGACATTCAAGATAAAATCAATATAGTGATGATTCTGTATCCATGTTACATGTATACCAGAGAAATGTTATTGCACCATTCCATTTCCTATACCTTGAGCGTAGCTCCAGACTGCAGAAACAAAACAAAGCACACTACATCTTCCAGAAGGTTCAGACAACTTTGGGTATTAGTTTTTCAACATCCGTCTTATGTCTGAACGTACGGAGACAAAATTCTATGCAACTTTCTCGGTCTATGCATCTAGTAATAAACGGATTTCCAGGTACCCTTGTTTTTTTATAATTTGGAAACTGGGTCCAAAAATGTTTATTTTCAAGACACTATGGGCGAGTGGTCTACAGACAAAAAATGATGAGTGGTAGACAATGAGTTTTGGACCCAAGTCCTATATAAGGACGAATTCCCATATTTACTATCAGATGGAAGAAATTCCTCTATATAAATAGTTTCTTTTTCTTGAGGACAATTATGGAAACAGTTGTTTGAATTTGCAGAGTTGGCACAGTGTGTACTTAAAAGTCTAATGGGTACTATATATGAGGTATTTTGAGGGTGTTTTACAACTTGGGAAAATTTTAAATGTTAGTTTATTGTGGATAGTAACACTATCTTTTAATTTAACTCTTAGTTCTTTTTTAAAATTTGAAACCATGTTTTCACTGTTATTACTGAACTGGAATTTATAGAAGTGTATGGAAACATAAGGACAAAGGAACATGAATTAGAACTTTTTGTTAAAGAAAAAATTGTGGCCTTTGGTTCCCAAACCAGAGTCTGTGTACTCTCGTTGTTCCTTTTTATTTCACACTGGTTCATTTGAAAATGAACTAACCAGCATCAAAAAGAAAAGGAACAAAGGGAGGGTCATGTAGTTTATTCTCTATCATAGTTGATACCTTGTGAATAAACATATATAAGTAGTTCTTCCAGGTTCAAGTAAATATAATACAAGTACTTTTTGTCAATACGACAACTTCTAACACAATTAAAATGTTACCCTTTTCATTTACCTTTGTATAATATGTTATATTTTTTATTTACTGTAAGGACCCACCTCTCTCGGAGCCACTTGTGCATCTCGTACCAATCCCTGGATCAGTAGTTGGTACGCACAACAGAATGTATCGAGTTCCATACATTAAATTATTCTCAACAGGACCGTTATGGTCTTACAAGCAAGTCTTAGGTTACAGTCCATGGGCCTCGCAGGGCCACTAAAATAGAAAAACGATGTCGAACTACAGCGGAATGGGCGGCACCCAGCCCTCATGCAGCCTTGGGCACACGACTAGACCTACTCGTCATTGAATCGCGTTCCGTCTTCTTCTTCCCTTTCCTCCTCTGCTTCTGAGGATTGTGAAGAAAGCAAGAGTGAGTACGGAAGGTACTCAGCAAGCCCTAACACTACTCAAGGGGATGTGTTTCATGCAAGGGGGTTGTAGTAAGGCAGGGCTATATGACTTAGAGTTGCCGAAACGCATTCATGCAGGGATGCTTTTGAAAGAAGGTTTTGTAAAGCAAAAAGAGGTAACCGTATTCTGATTTTAGTTGGTGGGACCTGAGGGAGTTCAACTCCATCCCGTCAACTCACTAAGTTTTATTTGAACGTTCAAGCACCATGGCTTTACTAGTTCCAGCACACAGCCGTAATATCCAAAACACGGCAAACACTGCCACCCAACTACATCAAAGAAACATGCTAAGACTAATCAATAGGAGCTCACAACATAGTGTGTCAAGACCGTGACAACGGTTATCCGGATTTTAACACTCTATAGAGGTATATACTTTACCCACAGGACATGCTCTCCTTGAGTAGCGTAAAATTCACCTCATCTTCCCCGAGTAACCCCACAATCACACCTCGTGATGCACCCAGGGGCTATTTGGGCAATTACTCTCCCAGCCGGATCATAGGTAAGGACTCTCTTTTCCTGGTCTCCCGTGCCCTACTGGCCGCCAGATGGCTCATGTGGAAGTCATTAAGAAGGTAGAGGGAGTCCTGCCCATATAACTATAGGAATATGAACAATTAACGATGGCTGGAAACCATCATTAATAAAGGGAAAACCGACGTGAATAAGTTATTCACGACGGGGAAGCCTTATTCATGACGGTTTTTGGCCGTCACCGATAAATAGTCGTAAATAAGGTTGTTAACAACAGCTAAATAATCCCGTCACGAATAAGTTCCCCCGACTACACATGGCTGGGGGAATTTATTCACGATTGCCAGTCGTGAATAGACCCATTATTTACGACGGCCGACACCAGCCATCGTAAATACTAGTGGCTTATTTACGATGGCTGGTCTTAGCCGTCGTAAATAGTAATGGCTTATTTTTGACCGCCAGCACAAGGAAACCGTCGTAAATTAGTTTGGTAATTTTTTAAAAAATATAAAATACTGCCCTGGCTTCGAGGCCAGCCCTGGCTCGATGGCCAGCTCACACAGGCAGTCAACAATAATGACAATAATATGCAGTAAAAATATTATAAACATCTACACTAGCTAGACACACACACCACACTACACACTACCATGTGCGCTACCTCCAGAACCCGGGAACTCGTCCTCCAGCCTTCGTCCTCACGGTAGCTGCAGCGATGGCGTGTGAGCCTCGGTCGCGGAGCCCTGTTATGTATAAGTGTAGTTAGACAAGTTATAAGTTTCAAAATGCATATTTGCATAAGTGAGCTTATTATAACCTAGAATTGATCAAGTTAAACTAGTTTTTACTATGTTTAACTACGTTTTGTGATATTCTAATAAATTTGGCTAAATTTCATCAAATATGGCTATGTTTGTACCTCTGCTCCTGTAAACAGGGCCTGTGGCTCCTGTGGGGGCTGCCACTGTGGAAAGACGACCGGCTGCCATGCCGCCATAGCCTGTGAACAGAAAACATTATCATACAGCCATTGATATGTTAGAAATATTAATTAAAATGACCGTTACATATCTGCATTGCCGTTTGCATCTGTAGCATCAACGAGACTTGATACTCATCCCGAGCCCTGCTTGCCGCGGCTTGACGCTCCCTTTCTTGCCAGAGCTGCTCCCTTTCTAGCCGGAGCTCCTCCTGTGTCCTGCGGAGCTCGTCCCAAACACTTTAGAGCTCCAGGGAGCTAGGCTGTCTCGATCCCGCCTGCCGCGATGAAGAGCCACTCGAGGAAGGTCGTGCCTCCGTCGAGTCGACAACTCCATCAAAGATGGTGAACCTACGAAAGAAGAAAGATTATTAAATTTTTGAATCTCAAATTCATTAACATTAAATAATAAAAAGTGAACTTACCGTCCGTGAGGTTTCCCGCCTCTGGTTGCATACGAGGCTTCCGGGATAATTGACGCGCTCTGCCAATTGAAGCCTTCACCGTGAAGCTGCTCCGCCTCCTGCCCATACCTTGCCTACAAAGACGGAAAGATAATATCATCAAACTATTTAAGAAAATGCAATACAAATACGAAACAACTCACCAGTGCGTCCGACGCCGCCTGAGAACACAGCTGGTCAGGCTGTGACGGGTCACTTCCCCTGTGACCCCTCTTACAGACCTGAATTGGAGTCGGCTCCTGACAGCTCTCGCTCCTATGTATATGTGTTAGTTCAATGAATAATTTTAACATATGTAAGGGCCTAAGTTTTTGGCACATATTCAAAGTGTCCATCACCACACACACACTTCATTTGAAGAAACTTGATGAACACATTTGAAGAGAATGTAACCACCATCAACATGCTCATTAGAGAGTAAACTCACAAAATGCAAAAGTGGCATTTCCCACATGCATCATATAGGGGCTGGGCATATGGAAAGCTCCTACACCTTGTTAGGAATGTCCATGCCAAGTTTCACCCAAATTCAAAACCTTTTTGAAGTTCTTTTGGGTAAACCTAAAAAGAGGGTGGTTTGAACTCAAATTCAAATTCAAACTATTTCTCTCCCATGAATTCAAAAGTGGGAGGCATATTCTTACTCAGCACATTTTTGTGAGATCACACACCAATTTTCACTCCATTTGGAGTTGAGCTTGACATGAGCTAAGTTTAGCAAATTCAAACTTTATTTGAATTTCAAACTGCATATGTGCTGAAATTTTGTCAAACACTTCACAATTTGAATTCTACCAATTCCAAATGGGCATGTGGTAGATAATTCAAATCATAGGGAGTATTAGGGGGATTACTGTTTTTAGCAGTAAGAGAAAGTTAATTTCAGAGGTTAAAACTCGGGTGGGACCCACATGTCAGCTGCACAGTTCAAAGAACCGACTGAAGACTTGATCTCGGTTTCTCGCGCCCGACTGAGCTGCCGCCACGGCGAGAAAACGGCAAGGACAGCAGCTGCTTGCCGCCCCTGGCCACTGAACCGCCTCCCTGGGTCCTTATCTAGGCGCCCGAGCCGTCTCCGGTGCTTCTCACCGCTACCCCGACGCGTTCTCACCCAGCAAACTGAAATCCCTCGCCGCTCGGTTGAGCTCTCGGTCCATCGTCGCCAGGCCGATCCTGTGGTGTTCACGGCGATCTGAGGCCAGCACCGGGTGCGTCGATTCTTCCTTGATGCCCTCGCGCCGGTTCCAGACCCTGAGCAACCCTTCCTGAGCTCCACCACGACGTTCTTTCGTTCCCCGGTTCAGCTCGAGCCGCCGTCACGGGGACGACCCGTCCGGCCACCACAGCTCGCCGTTCTCCGAGCTGTGAATAGCAAAAAGGCTCGCCTTCAGTTCCTCTTTCATTACCGCAAGCCCCGGTGGCATGACATAAACTACTCAAGCCGGAATTTCTCGAGCTTGCGACGGTATAAAAAAAGGATGCCCGGACCGATCTGCAAAATTTGTAGTCCAAACCGCACCACTCATCCTCTCACGGAGGGAAGCACTTCTAGGTGCCCATACGAGTCCATAGGAGCAGAAACCACGAAGAACTGTTAAGGAAAGCCACTGTTCTTCGAGTTTTAGGAGAATCCCCGATTTCCGGCCTAGGTCGCACAGTGAAAGCCCAGTACAGCCATTTCCGAGCTCCGTGGAGCTCATGTCGACCTTTCCTAGGGTCCACTGGTGCTCGACGACCTTTTGTTCGATCGTTTGGGGTGTTAGGAGGGCCGGCCGACACGGCCGAAGTTCCTCCGAAGCTGCCGCTCGTCACCGACCATGTGCCGGTGATTTTCATGACGAGCTGAGCCCAGCATCATGTTCCCCGGGTGGATTTAGGCAGAGGCGGCCAGAATCATGGAGTTTGGCGCACCCCAGAGGCCACCAGCGAGCTCTCCAGCGAGGTGTCGCGGCGGCCGAGCGCGGGAGGCGGGAGGTACACGAAGCCCCCGGTCCCACGCGTCAGCGGCAGATAGTTTAAAACCGGGATCTGCTGTGGCACAGATCGGGTGCTGCTGCGTGCAAAGGAATCCGTAGCCCCGTGTGTAGACCACTGAGAAGTTGACACGTAGCCCCGTGTGTCGACCACTGAGAAGTTGACACGTAGCCCCGGTCCCACGCGCAGCGGTTTAAAATTTTTCCCGATTTTCAGATTTAGTTCAAACTTCAACCCCACATAACTTTGGCTAGGAAACTCCAAATCGAGTGAACCAAATTTTGTTGGATTCAGCAAATCAAGTTTCACTTCATGAAAATCCTTATTTCTCCAGAATTAATTCTTCAAAGTTTAAACTGTTTGGAATTTTAACTGGAGAACCCTTTGGAGGACAATTCTGAAATTTTGCTGGGATGTTCACCAAAATATCCCTGAGCTACCATAAAAATTTCAGATCCATTTGAGCTCGATTGATCCACCTAATGGTGTGATTAATAAAACTGTTCCAGAGAAAATAGAAAATGTCCAGAAACATTTTCAGAATTTCTCTGAAATTGTTTAGCTCATATCTTTAGCTAGGAACCTTCAAATTAAGTGAGACCAACCCCATTAGAATCCTCTGAAAATCTAGTTTTCAGAAAATCATGGCTTGCTCCATGCAAATCCCTAGAACACCCTAGAAGCTCCAATTAAGGGAAAGTACATAATTATTTGTGGAGAGCTCAAATGAGCTTTGCGTCAACTGAAACTTGGCAAAGTCTTTGTTTAGGTTGTATCCAAACCACAATAAAAATTTCAGAGTCATTGGATCGGTCTAGTGAGACTTGTAGTCTTCACCAATTTAAATTCAATTCAAATGCATTTAAATTAATACATATACATGTTATCTCATGTAGTCGCTAAGGTTGAGGAGGAACTCGAAGTCTTAGACTTCGTCACTCCGGAAGAGCAGCTAGCCTACGACCAAGAGAATCAAGGCAAGCTCCGGTTTGCATTAACCCTTTTACAAATTTTTACTGTTTTGAGAACTTACTTTGAGTACCATTACTTCTTGCATTAGGGTCTTGATTGAAACCCAAATGCATAGCCAAGAAAACCATGGATTGGGATTAGGATTGGAAAACCTCGTTAGCCACTGCAATGCTAAGATAGAGTAGGTTTTGGTACAAGTCGAGTAGTTGGAACTACTCGTGAGAATAGGCTAGAGGCACATCGCTCGGGTAAGGATAGCAAATGAAACACATGGCAAGAAAAATGAGACTGAGCGGAGAGTAAGGGCAGCAGACTTTGGGGCCTGGGTGCTATAGCTCCGCTTGTGTCGATTGAGGACCGAGCCGTATGCGGGCCTGTTGAACAAGCTAGAACAGTACCAAAGACCTACCGGCTATATGGGATCCAGGAAACCGATGTAACTCGGGTAGCTGGGTGTTGAGGCATAGCTGGTCGTTCAGAGGGTAGGTTGAGAGCTCGAGGTGTAAATCGGCTGGCGGCACTGTGGATGCGCGCGCAGAGACCTCTTGCTCGGGACGATTGGACCGGTTCAACATTTGGCTAACAGGTGAAAGGTGGTTGCGTACGGCGTCCGTGATGGTTGATGTAGGCAACATCGAGTACGGGCGTACGTGACGGGTTATTTGGGTAACCCTGCAGGTGTAAATCGATTATAATCATCGTCCCTCGCGGTCAGTGAGTACCACTTGTTCACTGTACCGTGGCGTAGAAAGAACAGGCTAGATACATGTTAAAATATTGCTGATTGAAAGATGAACTTTGATTGTTAATGATTTGTTGTAGTTTAGAGCTAACTAAAGTTCTTTTCAACTTTGGGCGAAGTACATGAGAGAAATGCGTTTCTTGTTTGATTGTGGCTCTCTCATGTGCCTTAGCGTAAGGTTCTCCACAATGTTCTGCTAAAACTTGAAAGTAAGGTTCCACTAATTAGGCGAGTCCTTTGCAACTTGTTTTACCTCATATAACCTATCAACCATCATGTAGAAGTTCCATGAATAGGAGAGACGGGTCAGTCTTGCTGAGCCTTCGTGCTCACTGCTTGTGTTTGAAGCTTTTGCAGCGTTCTATTAGGAAGGGACTCCCGAGGAGGAGACAGAACCCCAGGAGGGGAACCCCGTCGAGTGGGAGTCGTGCACGCCGCCATGTTAATGTGTGTGTGTGCTAGTGGGGACACGTTCACGGGCTGATCATGAACTCAATGCTTATTCTACGCCCGTGAGTGTAGACTGGACTATTTTGTTGTAAAAATGTTCATAAACTGGTTTATGTAATAAAACTTTGCTTTCGCTTTGTATCTTTGACGTGCGTTATCCGGTGCTGTGCAACGCAGCACCCCTCAGCGTGATCCTGGCTCGACAAGGCCAATGGGGTCGTGTCAGCGCGTGGTATCAGAGCTTGCTTGAGGTTTAACGCACTACAAAGGTTATCTTTTTCAAAAATCCAGTGAGGAACGAGTTAGTAGCCCATATAAAGATGTTATTAGTGTATAGAAAGTGGCATACTAACCTAATTGCTTATGTCGGAAAATTGTGCATCTCGATACGCTTTATGTCTTGGGGGGTGCACGTAAGCGCTGTCCACCAGTGCGCACAAGCTGAAGGGTGGAGCCCCACGGGTGGCAGGTAACCCGACCCGCTTTAATATCCTCTACGACTCTTCATGTTGTTTCGGGTATTCGAGCAACGTCTGTCCCTGGCGTGCTTCTGGAAATTTGGGAGACCCCGTCACGTGGTCAGTAACATGAACACGTAGCTCAAGGCGTGTTTGGCTTGAGAACATCCGGGCGAGTGATGACAGCCGGGTGTACGAACTGTATGGATACCGGGCTCGGTGTGCAGCCGAGTCTGACGATTGTGTGAGTTATCTGCAGGTAGTCTAACCACGAAACGGTAGACGTGTAGCATCCGTGTGCAAGTGACGCTTAGTGCCACTGAACTAACGAAGCCGGCTAAGTCCGGTATAGGTTTTTCTTTGTGAGGACGTAGTACCGACATGCTCTAGTGACGCATCGACGTCACACCCCACTAAATGAGCAACTGCATTGTAAAACTTGAAAGTTTTAATCCATAGTGCTAAAAACTTGATGTAACTCCTTCCCTTAATCAGGATATTCAAAGTTAATAAGTTTTCAACTTATAGGATACTAAGGACAGAGTCCCCTGTTTTCAGCTGGATTAAGGCTGAAGTTAATCAGAGGTTAGAGTCGAGTTATTTCGTGGTTGGGATAATATGATACATTTATGGAAAGCATTGGAGGAGCTTTACAACTTTTATGTTGAGGTCCAGAGGTGTTTCATCCTCTAACCAATCGAAAAATGCAGTAGAAGTGAAACTGTCCAGAAAACAGGGCAGAGCAAACACTCTCTGTAACTCTCTTTAAATTAAGCATAACTTCCTGCATAAAAATCCAAAAATACAAAATGAGGTAGTACTGAAAATTTCATGAGATGGCTTACAACTTTGTAACAGAAAGTTTTGTCAGATTGGGAGCAGAATTAACTGGAATTCTTGGATCAAATCAGTACCTAAAGCAGGGAGGTGCTGTCCAATTTTCTCCAGAAATTCTGTTAACTTTGACATCTCATAACTTTTGAACCAGGACAGATATTAGGCCAAGCAAATACTTTCTGGAAAGCTATTGAAGTTAGCTTTAACTTTGATGTTGAGCTCCAGAATTGTTTTTGCCTTTAGCATGGTCTAAATCAGGTTGAAATGGAAATTGGTCAGGGCTGTCATAGTGGACAGCAGATCAGCAGTCAAATTTGTTTAAGTTTGAACTATGTTTCCAAGTCTTATGAGTTCAATGACATGTTTTATTTTATAACTCAATGGTTTACTGTTCAAATAAATATTTGACATTTCTCAAATATGTTTCTACAGATGACAGCGGACAGACAGTTGGAGAACGGGTGGATGGTGTCCCACTGTTCTCACCACAGCGGCTATCCGGAAGCATTGAGGCAAATGCTTCAATATTTCGGGTACAGCAAGATGCCGAAGTACTTCGCCAAGGAAGATGGCAAGGAGGGGAACAAGACGT
Organism: Neostapfia colusana; assembly: GCA_030760725.1. Taxonomy (NCBI): domain Eukaryota; kingdom Viridiplantae; phylum Streptophyta; class Magnoliopsida; order Poales; family Poaceae; genus Neostapfia; species Neostapfia colusana. Next base: position 5,648,585 of record JASWHV010000012.1, on the reverse strand, counting down.
GGACGATCCATGTCGAAGTTCCTGCAGGACCTACGCCACCCGGTTGGGCGCCGTTCACCGTCACGGTGAGAGGTAGACAACCGGAGGGAATATGGCAAGTGGCAGCCCGCGACACCATGTCGTGTTTCTGCCAACTACACGTGAGAGCTTTGGAGGGCACTCCAAACGTGCTCGTTCTGGTGGAGGGACGGGCTAATCACGTGTGGGAAGGGAGGTATATGGAGGCAACCGATCCGGGTTGTCCAAGATACAATTCTGCGGAGGCAAACCTCAGCCTCCAGATAAGGGCAGGAAAGGCCGTGATGGACAGCCAAGCTGTTCATACGGAATATCTCGCCATGAGGCTCCAGGAGAGCAACAGCCGTGGAGACCACTTCGAGAGTGCTCACAGCGCACTCCGCAATATTCTCCTTCCGACGATTAAGCGACTGAACAAACAACACAATCAGTTGCATCGTCTGAAGAAGGCAAAGAGAAAAAAGCCATGTCGACATCATGGCTTTGCAACAGCAGGTGGAGGCTCTGACCCAGCAGAACGAGGTCCTTACTGAAGAGCGGGATGACGCTATTGAGGAGGGGCAAGGGTGGGAACAGGACTACAACCAAGCCATGGACGAGGTGCACGCGTTGCAGGACCTCGTACCGCCGGTAATGGGCATACCGGTGGTAGGCGCCGTGCCCGTGGTCTTGGGTCTTCTGGCAATGGGAGAACTCAAGCAGGAAGAGGAGGTTGTGGACCCAGAGCCACCAGCAGAGGTACCGGAGGAAGACGACTCGCAGGAGGTCGAGTTCTACTCCGAGTAGGAGGTTACTGTTGCCAAGTAGGGCAGCAAGGGTAATGTAAACAAAGGTTTTGTAATCGGTGACGTGTCGTGTAAACAGTAGCATATGTATAGGTAGTGACGACATGAGCACGACTTCTCGGAGACCGAGAATAATGTATCTTGTATAAAGTTATGCTTTATCAATATATGTTATTGTTGTGCAAATTATTCATGCGTCACTTCAATACCTACTGTTTCATATGGAATTTTAAGTATGACATGTGCTGATCGTTGCTGTTTTGAATTTTAGAATGACTCGCACTCGTGCCAACCCAGATGTTGGGGGTTCCAGTCAGGGGGGAGAACCTCCCAACAGCCTTTCGAGGACTCCTCGGGGCAGCAACAGCAACAACAACAACCGCCAACGGTTACATTGGCCGACATCGTCGCGGCAATGGCGGGTTCTCATCAGCAGCACACAGAGTTGCTGCAAACTCTCATTGCAAATACGTCTCGGCCAGAGAGGCGTCAAGATCGTGAGGAGCGACAACAGAGCTCCTACTCCGATTTTCTAGCTACTCATCCCCCGGTATTCTCAAGGGCGGATGAACCCCTCGATGCGGACAACTGGCTCCGCATGATGGAGATGAAGTTCGGGCTGCTCCAAGTGAGTGAGCAACTCAAGACTCAGTTCGCGGTCCAACAGCTCTAGGGATCCGCGAGCGCGTGGTGGGCGAATTACTGTGCTTCACAGCCCACCGAGCGAGTTATGACCTGGGCGGAATTTCGGACGGCCTTCAGGGCCTATCACATACCGCCGGGTATCATGAAGAGGAAGACGCAGGAGTTCCTACGCCTGCAGCAAGGGAGCCGAAACGTGCTGTAATATTCCAGGGCGTTCAATGATCTTGCGCTCTACGCGTTGTATCACGCCGATACCGACGAGAAGCGGCGGGATCACTTCTACCAGGGGCTTAACCCGCTCCTAAAAGACAAGCTGGCGATGTTCAATCGCGGCAGCCTCAATGACATAATTGATGCTGCGATTGTTCAGGAAGACTCCGGCAAGGAGTTAGCGGCGGCGGAAAGGAAGCAAAGCGCGCCGTAAAGCAGCGGAGAAGGATGTGGTCCTTCTCAGAAATATCGTATGGTGAATCGCCCATCATCAGGTCCACGCTGGCAGCAACCACAGAGGCCGATGCCATTCCGCAGTCGGCCATATTCTTCACCGGCATTCAGGCTGGCACTGCCAGTTCCACCTCCGCAGCAACAACAGCAGCAGCGGGCAATGCCGCGTGCATATGCACCTCAGCAGCACATGCCGGGCTTTCGTCCCCCAAGCACCGGACAAGCAGCAGCCACATGTTACAAGTGTGGTCGTCCAGGACACTTCGCCAGCAGTTGTCCTGAGAGGCAAGAAGGCGGAGTTGCACCGCAACTTCCGGGGAGGAATCAGCCCCGGAACCCTACTAATGCGCGGCGGGCAAACCCTAGGCCCGGCACCGTCCACCAACTCGCCATAGAGGATGTACCGGAGGGAGAGCCAATCCGTGCTGGTATGTTTCAACTCCACCAGCATCCCGCCATCATATTATTTGATTCAGACGCCACACATAGCTTTATTAGCCAAGCTTTCATTGCTAAACACAGCTTGCAAATACTACCCACCGATAGTCCATAGTTGATTTGTTCACCGGGTGGGAAGATTTCAGCAAGCATAATGGTCCCAAAAGCACCATTATGCTTAGAGGGTAGAGTATACCCTACGTCCCTCATAGTCTTAGAGGGACAGAAGGTCGATGTCATCTTAGGGATGTTGTGGTTAACCCGCCACGGTGCTGTTTTAGACACCGTCCTCCGAGTTGTGCACTTGAACTCAGAAGTGAACGAATCTCATTCCTTATTTCTGGACAATCCAGAAATAAAACTTCCAAGTGTCTATCAATCCACAACATCAGGTTGGAAGACATTCCAGTGGTCCGAGAGTTCCCTGATGTGTTCCCGGATGATTTACCGGGGATGCCGCCCGATAGAGAGGTGGAGTTCAAGATTGAACTTACACCGGGAACCATGCCAATATCCCGAAGGCCGTACAAGATGGCGCCCAAGGAGTTGGCTGAAATGAAGACCCAGCTAACGGACCTGCTGGAGAAGGGTTTTATTAGGCCGCGCTCCTCGCCATGGGGTTGTTCGGCATTATTCGTGAAGAAGAAGGACGAGACGTTGCTGCTTTGCGTGGACTATCGTCCATTAAATGCCGTAACCATCAAGAACAAGTACCCGTTGCCACGGATCGACATGTTTTTTGATCAGTTGGTCGAAGCAAGATCTTCTCCAAGATGGACTTAAGATCCGGGTACCATCATATTAAAATACTGGCTGCGGATATTCCGAAGACGGTTTTCTCGACGAGGTACGGGCTTTATGAGTACCTGGTCATGTCCTTCGGCCTCACCAATGCTCCAGCTCACTTCATGTATTTGATGAACTCAGTATTCATGCCAGATCTGGATAAGTTTGTCGTGGTCTTCATCGACGACATATTGGTATATTCCAAGTCGGAGGAAGAACACAAGAAGCATCTGCGTATAGTCTTGCAACGGCTGCGGGATTACAAGCTATACGCGAAATTCAGCAAGTGCGAGTTTCTGGATATCGCAAGTGCCTTTTCTCGGGCATATCATCTCACCGGAGGGCATCGCTGTAGACCCGAGTAAGATCACACAAGTGCTGAATTGGAAATCCCCGAGAACTGTTCATGAGGTATGGAGTTTCCTCGGACTCGCGGGATATTATCGGAGGTTCATTCCGAACTTCTCCAAGATTGCTAAGCCTATGACAGAGCTGCTGAAGAAGGCTACCAAATATGTTTGGAGTCCAGTACGTGAAGCAGCGTTCAAGGCATTAGTGAAACACCTAACATCAGCACCGGTTTTAGCGCAGCCAGACACAACAAAACCGTTCGATGTGTACTGCGATGCACCCGGCATTGGGCTCGGATGTGTGCTGATGCAAGACCGAAGGGTGGTCGCGTATGGGTCACGGCAGCTCAGAAACCATGAGCAGAATTATCCAACTCACGACTTGGAGCTCGCTGTCGTGGTACTTGCACTTAAAATATGGAGGCACTACCTACTCGGTAACCTCGTACATTTATATACCGACCACAAAAGCCTCAAGTACATATTCACTCAGAAGGAGCTGAACATGAGGCAGCGAAGATGGTTAGAGTTGATAAAGGATTACGAAATAGAGAACCATTATCACCCCGGCAAGGCAACGTAGTGGCAGAAGCGCTGAGCCGCAAGTCACACGTCAACAATCTGACCATCACACCGTTGGAAGAGAGCGAACCACCACTGCATGTGATTCCACACGGAGCTCTCTACAACTTAGCTTTGATCCCCACCATCCGTGAAGAGATAGCGGCTGCTCAGAAACATGACAAGGGCATGTCGCATTTGCGGAGACGTATAGACAGTGGGGAGCTGAAATGTTTCCGGAAGGACGGAGACGGCGTCCTATGGTTCAAGGACCGGATCGTCGTACCCCGTAACCCGGAGTTACAGAAGAAAATCTTTGATGAGACTCACTTGTCAAAGTTTTCTATTCACCCCGGCAGCAACAAAATGTATCAAGAACTCAGAAGCAAGTTTTGGTGGACACGGATGAAGCGGGAGATCGCAAAGTACGTGTCCGAGTGTGATACATGTAGAAGGGTGAAGGAAGATCATATGCAGAAACCGGGACTGCTACAACCACTGGGCGTTCCTGCCTAGAAGTGGGAGGATGTGAGCATGGACTTCATCGTCGGTTTACCCACCACCTTTCAGAAGCATGATTCTGTGTGGGTGATCGTCGACCAGCTCACCAAAGTTGCCCATTTCATCCCGGTCAACACCAACTACAACGCCAAGTACGCTGAACTGTACATCTCACGGATCCTATGTTTGTATGGTGTACCCCATACCATCATATCGGATTGGGGCACTTTATTTGTGTCCCCTTTTTGGGAGCAGCTACACGCTGCATTGGGGACGAAGCTGATCCATAGTTCAGCATACCACCTGCAGACGGATGGGCAAACGGAGCGGGTAAACCAAATCTTAGAAGATATGCTACGAGCTTGCGCTATCGACCATGGCAAGAATTGGGATGATCACTTGCCGTTGGCCGAGTTCTGGTACAACAATGGGTACCAAGCCAGCATCAAGATGGCGCCTTACGAGGCGCTATACGGGAGAAAATGCCGCACACCACTAAAAATTGGTGTGAGTCTGGCGAAAGGGTTACCTTCGGGATTGATCTTGTCAATAACGCGGAAGAAAAGGTTTGGCTGATTCAAGCGAACCTAAAAGCCGCCCAATCCCGACAGAAACAGTATGCAGACCGGAGAAGGCGCCCACTTGTAAAATCCCCAAAAGTGGTAGCAAGAAAAATTCAGCTCATGAACACTTAGGAAAAAATTTAATGGTGTAAGTTCAAAGTGAGGGTTTAGACCTCCCAAAACTTCCAAACATGGAGATCTAAATTCATAACTTGGATCTTCATAGCCCAAATATTTACCCTTTCAAATTTCAGCTCATTTGGAGGAGTTTTCATATTTGTTTGGGATTAGAAGGAAGAGCCCTCTAATCTGAATTTTAAATTCAGTTTCAAATTCCAATTCCCTCAATTTGAAAATTGGGTTTCACAAATGTGTTCTCCACCTTTGAATGAGCAGCCATGCCAAAAATTGGAAATTTTGGAACTGGTTTGCTATATTTTTGAGACAATACAAAGTGGAGAATTCAAACTCATTTTCAAATTCAAATGATCAAACCACATCCAAATTTCACACCAGAATTCAAACCATTTGAATTCAGCAAATTCAAACTATGACTTTGGGGTGAAGTCAAGTCTTTAATGTTGAGTTGCTGGTGGGAAAATATCAGAAAAATTTAACTAAACAAAGGGGGGAAGTGGGGCCCAGTGGTCAGTCTTACAACCAAGCAACCGCCTCTGTTTCATTTGGTCGAACAGCGTGCGAACGCCAGCGCCGGCTGCGACCGACTCCCGCTGATTCTCACCGCGCCACCTCCTGCTCGGGAGATCAACAAGACGAGAGGGATATTTCACCACACGGGTGCCCACGTGAACGTTGCCTCACTTACCCATTCGATCTCCTGCTCAGTTCACGTAGCCTCGGCCGCCGCTCGGTTGCTCCGCATCGCCGTCCGTCACCGACGCAACTCCGGCGTTGTCACGCCCGGTTGAGGCCATAGGAAGGTGCGCAAGGCTCTCTAGTTCCTCTCTGATGACAGCCCCTATCGTTCCTTCGAGCTGGTCCCGAGAACTGAGCATGAATTCCTCGTTCCATTTTCCAGCTTGCCGCCAAGACGCCGCACCGTCGACCGGCCACCTCAGACTCGTTCACGCTCATACAACCGGTGTTCTAGGTGCGTTGTCGATCCTTCTTGCTGTCCTCCCAGTTTGGAGCTAGGTCATATCCTAGGTTGGCCGGAATTCGAAGTTTGTCACCGGCGGTTCCTTGGAACCGAGTTGAAAGAAAACGGGAAATTCCAGGGCCATATTGGGTTGGGGCTCACAAGAGTGTAGGCATAGGTTCTCCAAGCCATGACGACCCTTCTCGAGCAAACGGCAAGCAATACCATGCAGAGTCCGAAGAGTTCTCCGTGTTTTTCCTCATGGCGGGGAAGAACCACTTTGATCGCACGGTGAGCTCATGTTTCCAGCCGTTTTCCGAGGGATCAGGGTACACGGTGGTGCTGTAGGACCCAACCGCGGTCGGTTTCCGGGCTTGCCGGGCGAACACCACGTCGCCGGAGTCGCCCGAGTTACTGCCACCGTCGGGGAGGTATTCCCGGCCAGTTACTGATCTCCAGTAAAAATTTGGGCTTCAGTGGAGTTCATTTGCTAGGTCAAATTACCTTCCCAAGTTCAGCCTTTATTTGGGAATTCCAATTTAAACAGAAACTATTTCAGCACTCCTGTCCAAACTTCAAAAATTCATATCTCTCTGATGGTAGCTCCAAAAATGGTGAAACCAATTTTGTTAGAACCATGGAGACATACCCTAATCAGATCTTCCTCCATTAGCTATGTCAAAGCTCCTGATTTAGGCTCAAAATTCAGATAAGCATTGTACTTGTAGGAATTTTAAAGACTACATTATGCAATGACATGTCTCCAAATTTGGCTCAAATCATCCTTAGAGGGTCTAGTATCCACTGTAAAATTCCCAAAGCCAATTAAGGATCCTAAATAGCAATATCTATGAATAGTAGTTCAATTCTTATAAAGCCTTAATACTTATACATGTATTTTATTACATTTCATAATAGTGACCGAAGTTGAGGACGCACCGGAGCCGTTGGACGTCCTCCCACCAGAAGCTGACTTTCCGTTTAACTCGCAACCAGGCAAGCCCCGGTTTGCACTTAAGTACCTTTTATAAATCTTTTTATTTGTATCACTTATGTCTAGGGTGAATGCTTGCATTAGAGTTAGGGTGATTGAAACCCCACTTACATAGCCTCTTTAAATCCTATGGAGGGTTGGGTAGTTTATAAACTCGTCGAGTAGAGAATGTCATGCTAATGTATAGGATCTCGGTAGAAGTCGAGTGGTTGGAAGCTACTCGCGAGATAGTACTTATCACCCGGAATGAGAAGAGGTAGAAAATGGCTTAAGTTATGAAAATGAGACCCAGCAGGGGAGATAGGAAGCAGTGAGCAGAGGTCTCACGTGCGTAGCCCTGTTGGCGTCGGTTGAGGACCGTCCGTGTGCGGCCCTGCTGGACAAGTATCAAACAGTACCGGATGCATAATGGCATATGGGAACCAGGAAACCGATGTAATTGGTTAACCTGGGTGCCGAGGCTTACCCAACCGTAAATAGGAGTGGGTTGAGGGTAGCAAGGTGTAAATCTGCCGGTGGGCACAGTCACGCTCCACGCGGGGACCTGCTGCCCATTACGGATGGACCGGTTCGGCATTTGGGTTGCCTTTAAAAGGTTGTTGCATACAACAGAGTAGGAAGGGGTGTGGAATGACGCTTCTGAAAGTGGGTGTATGTAACATGTTATCCGGGTGTGTCTTGATTGCAATCACCGTCCCTCGCGGTTATTTGAGTACCCGCTTGTTCACTGCACTGTGACGTAGTAAGAAGTGAAATAAGCCAACTGAAAATGCTGTATTGAACTATTAAATGTTTTGAAACCTTGTATGCTGTAGTTATAGAGCAAATTAAGTTTATATTCCACTTTGGGCATCTCCACATTGGGGGAAAGCGTTTCTTGTTTGATTGTGGACTTCCGATGTGAGGGCTGCCTAAGGCACATGAATCTAATGCTATAAAACTGAAAGTAAGGATCAACTTATAGGCGTGTCTTTATTGCAAAGTCCTTTCCTACCTTACACATCCTTGCACGTAGAGTTCCATGCCTAGGGTTGACGGTTAAGACTTGCTGAGCCATCGTGCTCACGGTTGCAATATTTTGAGCTGTGTGCAGGTGAGAGTTATGAGGAAGGTTCCGAGGACAAGGCGATGCCCCCGTCGGGGTACACGGCCGAGCTGGAGCCCTGCACGCCGCCGTGATCTCCATTTACTTGCTGCTAGTGTGTAGCGTCCCCGGGCTGGACGGCTGCACTTTTGCATAGCTAGGATGAGAGGCCGTATATGTATATTACTTCCGCTGTATGAATAGGTTTTGTAAAAAGACTTCCGCTGTTTTATATTAAATAAAAGTTTGTATGTTGTTCTTTAATCTTTTTGTGTGTGCTGTTGGGTGCCGCATCGCACGGCACCACCCTATGCGATCTTGGAGTGGGTGAACCACGGAGTGGTCCCCACACCACTACAATTCAAAGTCGGGGATCACGTATATCTACGTGTGTCTCCAATGAAGGGCGTAAACAGATTTGGGGTGAGAGGAAAGTTGGCACCCCGATTCATTGGTCCATTTCAGATTAACGAAAGATGTGGATCAGTAGCATACCGGCTGAAATTACCAGAAGCACTTTCCGGTGTGCACGACGTCTTTCACATTTCCCACCTGAGGAAGTATCTTAAGCTATCAACTACCATTCAGCTGGAGGACATAGAAGAACTGAAACCGGATCCCACGTATCGGAAGAAACCGGTTCAGATTATTGATGAAAAGGTCCGAACCACACGCAACCGTACGTTGTGGTTCTACAAAGTTCTATGGAGTAATCACTCCATGGACGAAGCGACATAGGAGAGCGAAGGATTTCTTCGCACTAACTACCCCGACTTTTTCACGTTGCATATACGGTAATTTGTCCACCGTCCTCTCTCTCATCTTCACCTTATAATCTCAGGACTCGATTCTTTTAAGGTGGGAGGAATGTAAGGGCCTAAGTTTTTGGCACATATTCAAAGTATCCATCATCACACACACACACTTCATTTGAAGAAACTTGATGTACACATTTGAAGAGCAAGTAACCACCATCAACATGCTCATTAGAGAGTAAACTCACAAAATGCAAAAGTGGCATTTCCCACATGCATCATATAGGGGCTGGGCATATGAAAAGCTCCTACACCTTTTTAGGAATGTCCATGCCAAGTTTCACCCAAATTCAAAACCTTTTTGAAGTTTTTTGGGTACAACTAAAAAGAGGGTTATGAACTTAAATTCAAATTCAAACTGTTTCTCTCCCATGAATTCAAAAGTGGGAGGCATATTCTTACTCAGCACATTTTTGTGAGCTCACACAGCAATTTTCACTTCATTTGGAGTTGAGCTTGACATGAGCTAAGTTTAGCAAATTCAAACTTTATTTGAATTTCAAACTGCATATGTGCTGAAATTTGGTCAAAAACTTCACAATTTGAATTCTACCAATTCCAAATTGGCATGTGGTAGATAATTCAAATCCTAGGGGTATTAGGGGGATTACTGTTTGTAGCAGTGAGAGGAAGTTAATTTCAGAGGTTAAAACTCGGGTGGGACCCACATGTCAGCTGCACAGTTCAAAGAACCGACTGACGACTTGATCTCGGTTTCTTGCGCCTGACCGAGCTGTTGCCACGGCGAGAAAACGGCGAGGACAGCAGCTGCTTGCCGCCCCTGGCCGCTGAACCGCCTCCGTGGGTCCTTATCTAGGCGCCCGAGCCATATCCGGTGCTTCTCACCTCTACCCCGACGCGTTCTCACCCAGCAAACTGAAATCCCTCGCCGCTCGATTGAGCTCTAGGTTCCTCGTTGCCCGGCCGATCCTGTGGTGTTCACGGCGATCTGAGGCCAGCACCGTTGACGCCCTCGCACCGGTTCCAGACCCTGAGCAACCCTTCCCGAGCTCCACCGCGACGTTCTTTCGTTCCCCGGTTCAGCTCGAGCCGCCGTCACGGGGATGACCCATCCGGCCACCACAGCCCGCCGTTCTCCGAGCTGTGAATAGCAAAAAGGTTCGCCTTCAGTCCCTCTTTCATTACCGCAAGCCCCGGTGGCATGACATAAACTACTCACGCCAGAATTTCTCGAGCTTGCGACGGTATACAAAAAGGATGCCTGGACCGATCCGCAAAATTCGCAGTCCACACCGCACCACTCATCCTCTCACAGGGGGAAGCACTTCTAGGTGCCCGTACGGGTCCATAGGAGCAGAAACCACAAAGAACCATTGAGGAAAGCCAATGTTCTTCGAGTTTTAGGAGAATCCCCGATTTCTGGCCTAGGTCGCACGGTGACAGCCCAGTACAGCCATTTCTGAGCTCCGTGGAGCTCATGTCGACCTTTCCTAGGGTCCACTGGTGCTCGACGACCTTTTGTTCGATTGGTTGTGGTGCTAGGAGGGCCGTCCGACACGGCCAAAGTTCCTCCGAAGCTGTCGCTCGTCGCCGACCATGTGCCGGTGATTTTCATGACAAGCTGAGCCCAGCATCATATTCCCCGAGTGGATTTAGGCAGAGGCGGCCACAATCATGGAGTTTGGCGCACCACAGAGGCCACCAGCGAGCTCTCCGGCGAGGTGTCACGGCGGCCGAGCACGGGAGGCGGGAGGTAGACGAAGCCCCCGGTCCCACGCATCAGCAGCAGATAGTTTAAAACAGGGATCTTCTGTGGCACGGATCGGGTGCGGCTATGCGTGAAGGAATTCGTAGCCCCGTGTGTCGTCCGCTGAGAAGTTGACACGTAGCCCCGGTCCCACGCGCAGCGGTTTAAACTTTTCCGATTTTCAGATTTAGTTCAAACTTCAACTCCACATAACTTTGGCTAGGAAACTCAGAATCCAGTGAACCAAATTTTGTTGGATTCAGCTCTCTGAGTACCTTCCAGCACATCAAGTTTCACTTCATGAAAATCCTTATTTCTCCAGAATTGATTCTTCAAATTTTAAACTGTTTGGAATTTTAACTGGAGAACCCTTTGGAGGAAAATTCTGAAATTTTGCTGTGATGTTCACCAAAATATCCCTGAGCTACCATAAAAATTTCAGATCCATTTGAGCTAGACTGATCCACCTAATGGTGTGATTAATAAAACTGTTCCAGAGAAAATAGAAAATGTCCAGAAACATTTTCAGAATTTCTCTGAAATTGTTCAGCTCATATATTTAGCTAGGAACCTTCAAATTAAGTGAGACCAACTCCATTAGAACCCTCTGAAAATCTAGTTTTCAGAAAGTCATGGCTTGCTCCATGAAAATCCCTAGAACACCCTAGAAGCTCCAATTAAGGGAAAGTACATAATTATTTGTGGAGAGCTCAAATGAGCTTTGCTGCAACTAAAACTTGGCCAAGTCTCTGTTTAGGTTGTATCCAAACCACAATAAAAATTTCAGAGTCATTGGGTCGGTCTAGTGAGACTTGTAGTCTTCACCAATTTAAATTCAATTCAAATGCATTTAAATTAATACATATACATGTTATCTCATGTAGTCGCTAAGGTTGAGGAGGAACCCGAAGTCTTAGACTTCGTCACTCCGGAAGAGCAGCTAGCCTACGACCAAGATAAGCAAGGCAAGCTCCGGTTTGCATTAACCCTTTTACAAATTTTTACTGTTTTGAGAACTTACTTTGAGCACCATTACTTCTTGCATTAGAGTCTTGATTGAAACCCAAATGCATAGCCAAGAAAACCATGGGTTGGGATTAGGATTGGAAAACCTCGTTAGCCACTGCAATGCTAAGATAGAGTAGGTTTCGGTACAAGTCGAGTAGTTGGAACTACTCGCGAGAATAGGCTAGAGGCACATCGCTCGGGTAAGGATAGCAAATGAAACACATGGCAAGAAAAATGAGACTGAGCAGAGAGTAAGGGCAGCAGCACTTTGGGGCCTGGGTGCTATAGCTCCGCTTGTGTCGATTGAGGACCGAGCCTTGTGCGGGCCTGTTGAACAAGCTAAACAATACCGAAGACCTACCGGCTATATGGGAACCGGGAAACCGATGTAACTCGGGTAGCTGGGTGTTGAGGCATAGCTGGTCGTTCAAAGGGTAGGTTGAGAGCTCGAGGTGTAAATCGGTTGGCGGCACTGTGGATGCACGTGCAGAGACCTCTTGCTCGGGACGATTGGACCGGTTCAACATTTGGCTAACGGGTGAAAGGTGGTTGTGTTTGGCGTCCATGATGGTTGCTGTAGGCAACATCGAGTACGGGCGTACGTGACGGGTTATTCGGGTAACCCTGCAGGTGTAAATCGATTATAATCGCCATCCCTCACGGTCAGTGAGTACCACTTGTTCACTGTACCATGACGTAGAAACAACAGGCTAGATACATTTTAAAATGTTGCTGATTGAAAGATGAACTTTGATTGTTAATGATTTGTTGTAGTTTAGAGCTAACTAAAATTCTTTTCAACTTTGGGCAAAGTACATGAGAGAAATGTGTTTCTTGTTTGATTGCGGCTCTCTCATGTGCCTTAGCGTAAGGTTCTTCACAACCTGCTGCTAAAACTTGAAAGTAAGGTCCCACTAATTAGGCGAGTCCTTTGCAACTTGTTTTACCTCATATAACCTATCAACCATCATGTAGAAGTTCCATGAATAGGAGAGACGGGTCAGTCTTGCTGAGCCTTCGTGCTCACTGCTTGTGTTTGAAGCTTTTGCAGGGTTCTATGAGGAAGGGACTCCCGAGGAGGAGACGGAACCCCAGGAGGGGAACTCCGTCGAGTGGGAGTCGTGCACGCCGCCGTGTTAGTTTGTGTGCGTACTAGTGGGGACACGTTCATGGTCTGAACGTGAACTCAATGCTTAGTCTACGCTCGTGAGTGTAGATTGGACTATTTTGTTGTAAAAATGTTCATAAACTGGTTTATGTAATAAAATTTTGCTTCCGCTTGGTATCTTTGACGTGCGTTATCCGGTGTTGTGCAACGCAGCACCCCTCAGCGTGATCCTGGCTCGACAAGGCCAATGGGGTCGTGTCAACATATTTCAAAACAACAGTAATCACACTTACCATGCGTTTAGCCATACATAAGTAGCCGTCCGCACCAAACGTGTGCTTCCCATCTGTCGACGGGTCCTAGAAACTTCCTGGAACACCTGACTCGCCCACAGAGGACACAGGGCACGGTATTCCTTCGGACGGCCGTCTAACCACGCTACACCGACTTGCATACATTTATTATTAGGTTATAGACTATTTACCTATTGTGCTTCTTCCACATTTTAAAATAAAAATTTTACAATTTACCTCTGCGTACTGCTCCACCGTCAAGTACCTGGAAGCCACGTTTCTGAATGCCCCCAGCTCACCCTCTTCCGGATGGAGTTTCATGTACGCTCTCGTCGCTTGAATTCTTGCGTTCGATAGCGACTGTGTAACGAGCTTCCGAGCGTTCTTCTGGAACATGGCTCGGGCATAGTCCACCTCGGCCTCGTCCTCCAAACGGTATCATGACTAAAAACATATTTATAGATCATTGGTATTAACCATATTATAGACTTGTATTACAGAAATATATAATTCATGCTTACCATGAAGTCGGACCACACAGCCTCCTAGTGGTTGCCGTGAGCAACGTGCTGGGCGGTGGCGTAATCGTCCCACGACTTAGCGGGGACACTGTTCACTATACCGGGGTAGTGCAAACAGATAAGCCGCCCGAGGACACTGTTCACCTGCTTGTGGCGTCCTTGACCTATGAACGAGTCATCGTACTAAGACCTGATAAAGAATGATAAATCAATACATCTAGAACGCTAAAATAATCTAAATTGAAGAGTTAGAGATTTACTTACATATCGCCAACTGGACGAATAACTATTCGGTCTTCTGGGTTTGCAGGAGTTCGAGGAGCCACGTAGTGACTCCTCCTAGTCCGACGCCTCTGAGGTGGCTCAACATAAGGTCACCCGGAGGAGTGGTCACTGGAAGAGTCCACAGGCGAGTCCACAGGCTGGCTACCCGACCCTGAAGGGTAGTCAGCCTGTGCTGGCTGCAGAGGACCTCTCGTCTGTGAGTCCTCAGACCTAGAGTCCTCCTGGATAATTTAAAAGAACTGTAATGTAGATGAATGAAGTAACTATTGACATTATAAGATTCACGAAATGTTATTTACCTCATCTGACCGCTGTAAGGCGACTGCTGCGCCTCTCATCTCAGGTAGCTGACTCATCAAAGCAGCCCGTCTAGCAGAAAGTCTGCTAGATGTACTGCCCTAAAAGACGTCAGCTGCCTACGCAAGAAACCTCTAGCTAGACTCCCCGCCTTTCCCTTTCCTCTACCACTGCTCGACGACATCCTATTGAATGAGGAATTGTTAATGAATGTAAAGGAAAATATATAAGACGAAAGAAGAGATATAAGATGTTACTTGAAAATATGTAAGACGTTACTCAAAATTTGTTTCAAAATTTATCAGTATCACGACCACGAAATCTACTCCTTAATACGGGCCACCGATCTTCTGTCGTGATTGTTTTTTCGTTTTTGTTTTTGCATTTCACGAGTCTCTAAATCTTGAGCATATCCAACTAACACTACAGGAATTTGAACAATTAACGACGATTGAAAACCATCATTAATAAAGGTAAAACCGTCGTGAATAAGTTATTCACGATGAGGAAGCCTTACTCACGACGGTTTTCGGACGTCACCGATAAATAGTCGTAACTCCCGTCGTAAATAAGATTATTTACAACGGCTAAATAATACCGTCACGAATAAGTTCCCCTTGACTGCCACGTGGCTGGGGGGATTTATTCCCGATGGGCTGATCTTAGCCGTCGTGAATAGAGCAGTTATTCACGACGGCTGCTCCTGGCCGTCGTAAATAGTAGTAGCTGATTTACAACGGCTGAACTTGACCGTCGTAAATAGTAGTGGCTTATTTACGACGGCCAGCACCAGGAAACCGTCGTAAATAAGGTTGGTAATTTTTTAATAAAATTAGAAAATATTGCCCTGGCTTTGAGGCCAGCCCTGGCTCGATGGCCAGCTCACACAGGCTGTTATTAACGACAACAATATGCAGCAAAAATATTATAAACATCCAGACTACACACTACTACACTACACACCACACTACACACTACCATGTGCGCTACCTCTAGAACCCGGAAACTCGTCCTCCATCCTTCGTCCTCCCGGTAGCTGCGGCGATGGGTCCTAGAAACTTCCTGTAACCCCTGACTCGCCCAGAGAGCACACAGGGCACGGTATCCTCCAGACGGCCGTCTAACCACACTACACCGACCTGCATACATTAATTATTAGGTTATAGACTATTTGCCTATTGTGATTCTTCCACATTTTAAAATAAATATTTTACAAATTATCTCTGTGTCCTGCTCCGCCGTCAAGTACCTAGAAGCCACATTTCTGAAAGCCCCCAGCTCACCCTCTTCTGGATGCAGCTTCATGTACGCTCTCGTCGCTTGAATTCTTTTGTTTGATAGCGACTGCGTAACGAGCTTCCGAGCGTTCTTCTGGAACACGGCTCGGGTGTAGTCCACCTTGGCCTCGTCCTCCAAATGGTACCATGCCTAAAAAACATATTTATACATCGTTGGTATTAACCATATTATAGACTTGTATTACAGAAATATATAATTGATGCTTACCATAAACTCAGACCACACAGCCTCTTGGTGGTTGCCGTTAGCAACGTGCTGGGTAGTGGCGTAATCGTCCCACGACGTGGCGGGGACACCGTTCACTACACCAGGGTAGTGCAAACGGATAAGCCGCCCGAGGACATTGTTCACTTTCTTGTGGCGTACTTGACCCGTGAACGAGTCATCATACCAAGACCTGATATAGAATGATAATCAATACATCTATAACGCTAAAATAATCTAAATTGAAGAACTAGAGATTTACTTACATATCGCCAACCGGACGAATAACTATCCAGTCTTCTGGGTTTGCAGGAGTCGGAGGAGGAGCCACATAGTGACTCCTCCTAGTCCGACGCCTCTGAGGTGGCTCGACGTCAGGTGACCCGGAGGAGTGGTCACCGGAAGAGTCCACAGGCGGGTCCAATGGCTGGCTACCCGACCTCGAAGGGTGGTCAGCCTATGCTGGCTGTAGAGGACCTCTCGTCTCTGAGTCCTCGGACCTAGAGTCCTCCTGGATAATTTAAAAGAACCGTAATGTAGATGAATGAAGTAATTATTGACATTATAAGATTCACGAAATATTATTTACCTCGTCTGACCGCTGTAAGGCGACTGCTGCGCCTCTCAGCTCCGGTAGCTGACTCATCAAAGCAGCCCGTCTAGCCGAAAGTCCGCTCGACGTACTGCCCTGAAAGACGGCAGCTGCCCTACGCAAGAAACCTCTAGCTAGGCTCCTCGCCTTTCCCTTTCTACCACTACTCGATAACATCCTATTGAATGAAAAATTGTTAATGAATGTAGAGGAAAATATATAAGACGAAAGAAGAGATATAAGACATTACTCGAAATCTATTTCAAAATTCATCAGTATCACGACCACGAAATCTACTCCTTAATCCAAACCACCGATCTTTTGTCTTGATGGTTTTTCTTTTTCGTTTTCGCATTTCATGAGTCTCTAAATCTTGAGCATCTCCAACTAACTCGTCGAAACCTACACTAGGTTCAATGACAAAAGAGTCTGGCAACTCTTGTTCTTGGTAAACCTCATCAATCTCAATGTTCAACAAACTATCTTGGTACCCAGCATCATCTGGTGTATATAACTACTCACGAGGATTCACCTTGTGTACCACCCACAAAGTGTGTAGTTTTTTCCATGGATAATGTAAATAATACACTTGTTGGACTTGATAAGCAAAGACAAAAGTGTCGTGGCCTTGTAGCCGTTCGTTGTGTTTGACTTCTATCACGCCAAATTGGTTATGTCGAGTTTGTTTATTGTTGTCAAACCATTCACAGTCAAAGAAGACTACTTTAAACTCCTTATTCCCGGCAAAACTGAATTCAAGGATATTTTTAATGATCCCATAATAATTAGTTTCCCGTCCTTTAGCATCAACAGCCGTAGTCACAACACCGGTATTACAAGTTGCCGCAAGTGGACAAACAGCTTCAAATTCAGTTGAACAGAATCAAAAACCATTGACGTCGTATCGACCATAGCTTCTAACTTTAATGGATCCGTAGGACAGCTGACGCAAGTCCTCATGGACACCGGCATCTTTTTTGCACTATCCAAAATATAGACGTTAGAAGACTATATCGAGCAATACTCATAAGTCATATTAGAATAAAGACAAGAAAATATTGCATGATCTCTAAACCAAGATTGAAAGTTAGGTCCTCCATTTAGTCCATAATGTCGCATTGTTTCTATTTGCTTGCTCGTAGGTTCATGCTGAGATTTCCAATTTTGGCGATCAAACTCACTACATATATAATAAAAAATAATGATTATAATATATGTATGGAAAATTTGTACCAATTAGTATAGCTGGTGAACAAACACTTACTTCAAATATTTGTCCATCCTGTCTATATTAGCGTACATATAGAGCAAAGCAACCATCTTTTCTTCTATTTTGGTGTCGTAGATCATGCTACTACCAATGGTAGTGCCTCTCGTCTGAAATATGGAGAGGTCGCTACAAGGGGGTGCTTCATCGACATTGTATCGCAACGTAGGAGCATTAACATTGTGTTCTTCTGCAAAGTAAACACTTGAGAAGTAGCCTATCTCCTGAAATGTAAATGCTTCGGCGATGCATCCTTCAACCCTTGCTCTATTGTGAACCATTGGTTTAAGACACCTGAGTGCTCTTTCAATGTGGTACATCCACCTGTATTGAACAGGGTCGCCCACTTTAGCTTCATATGGAAGATGGATTAGGAGGTGTTGCATTGGGTTGAAGAACCGTGGAGGGAAAACATTTTCCATCTTACATACCAAAACTGGTATCTCAGTTTCCAACTTCTCCATCATCTCCTTTGTGATTTCTTTAGAATAAAGTTGTCTATAAAAATAGCTCAGCTCGGCTAACACCTTCCACAATGCATTGTCAAGGTAGCCCCAAACCATAACCGGCAAAAGTCTTTCCATGATTGTGTGATAATCATGACTTTTCAACACAGTGAGCTTTCCCGTCTTAACATTCACAGCTCGTCTTAGGCTAGCAGCATAACTATCAGGGAATTTCAATTTTTTTAACCACCGCAACACTTCTTTCTTTTCTTTAGGTCTAAGACAAAAAGTAGCGCGTGGTTTGCCACCAGTTTCGGAGAGCTCAAAACTTAGACGGTTACAAACCTCTACCAAATCTTTTCGATCCTTAATATTTTATTTTGTTTTGCCCATCACATCCAAGCATGTGCTTATGATGCATTCGCTCATATTACGCTCCTGGTGCATGACATCAATGTTATGCATTAGAATTAAAGACTTCACATACGGTAGTTCCCATAGTACACATACATGAGTCCAATTGTGGTCCTCTCCGTAACCAACAAAATATCTAGAACGATTTTCATCCAGCACTAGTTTGTCCAACACGGATAATATCTCTGACTCAATCAAACGTTGAGGTGGTCCTTTTGTGGCAACGGTGTTCTTTCTGAAGGCATTTCTCTGTTGTCTGAACATGTGTTTCGGAGGTAGCCAACGTCGATGACAATCGAAGTAACATATCTTGCCACCATGACTAAGACGAAAACATTCCGTGTCCGCAGCACATATCGGACATGTCAAAAGTCCATGAGTACTCCCGCCGGAAAACATGCCGTATGCTGGAAAATCATGAACAGACCATAAGTATGCAGCTCAAAGATTAAATTTCTTCTTTTTGTGACAATCGTACGCTTCGATTCCTGCCCATAACAATTCCAACTCTTCAATCAACGGCTTCAACATCACGTTGAGTCGTGAACCAGGATGATCTGGTCCAGGAACGATGAGGCAAAGGAACATGAATTCATACTTCATATAAATAGATGGCGGTAAGTTGTACAGAATAGCGAATACCTGCCAGCATGAGTATGGTGTGGCGTTTGTACTGAACGGCGAGAAGCCATCTGTCGCTAACCCGATGCGAACATTTCTTGCATCGTTGGCGAAATCTGGATCGAAGAGGTCCAACGCCTTCCATGCCTCACCGTCGGACGAGTGCACCATGACTCTGAGGTTCTCAGGTACACCTTCTTTGTGCCATCTCATATGTCTGACAGTTCTTTTCGAGAGAAACAAACGCTTTAACCGAGGTGTGACAGGCAAGTAACGAAGCTGCTTATGTGCGACTTCAGTCTGTACGCGCTCTCCTTCGTCATTATCAACCTCGACAAGCCTCGATTTGCCACATTGTACACTTCTTCTCATTGGCGTGCTCTTTCCAAAAAAGCATACAGTTGTCTGGGCAGACATCAATCTTCTCATATTTCATAGCAAGACCAGTTATCAATTTCTTGGACTGGTACATATCTTTCAGCACTTTATGCGATTGAGGAAGAATATCGATGATCAATTTGATGAGATCGTTGTAATAGTTGTTGGAGAAGAAATACTTTGACTTAATTACCATAAGTCTGGTCATGAAAATCAAGAAGAGTCACTTTTGTGTGTTCATGCAGTGGCTCTTCTGAAGCTTTGAGAAGCTCAAAGAACATTTGAACCTCCGTTGTAGGAGCATCCTCTGTCAAGTCAGGATCTATGGCTTCAAGCATCTCGTCCATTCTATCGATTCCCATGCTATCATCCACCAGTTCATCTTCTACAGCTTCAGAACGTGTCTCAGCGTGAAAGTACCATACATCATACTTTTGCATGAAACCGTTACAACACAAGTGAAACGTCAACGTCACCTTGTCGAAAAATATTGCATTCTAACATTTGGTACATGGGCACCGCACCTTGCTGCTGTTGCACAATGAAAAAGCTCGTTGTTTAAAGACATCTGTCTTGGTGAACCACTCCTTTGAGTGATGCCCATTCTTTTTCCAACCAGAATATATCCAAGTTCGGTCTTCAGCCATGTCTGAGGTTATACCTTCAAAGCGGACAAATCATTATTAGTACATTTTTATGTCTTGTCCCGGCCACTACAACTAGGTAGATGGGTCCTAAACCCACCTAAGAGTGACCGAGGTAACGTGCTTATGACGAGACACGGTGTCCAAATCTGGACGAAATTTCGGCGGCATAACCCCGCTGTTCTCTAACTGTACGCCCAAAAATGGTGCGGCAGAGAACATTAGGGTTATGCTGTCAAAATCACATCCAGATCCAGACCCCGTACCTAACTCATCAAAAGCACATCCTCAGTCACTCTCAGGCTGTCCAAAAGGGACAATTCCGATCCTGCACACCTCACATGCCTATCACATGTGAGATGTACAGATTCGAAACAGGTAATAAATTTCTATAGGTTATGTTACTCATTTTCATTTTTCAGTCATTTACAAGATGAAAAAGAATGAGAAAGAGGGGGTAAGTTGGTCAGAGTTGAAAGTTCAAAAGGGCGACGCGTCACCGTTGAAAGTTACAAGTCATTGTCGCCGTTCGCCTTCATGCCTGTCTCGACACATAAGTTGCGACTAAAACCATCTGGGCCGTGACGGGTCGGGGCAGGATTGGACCGTGTTGGTTCGGGCTGGATTGGGCCTTGCCAGGTCGGGCCGGGTTGGGGCGTGCCGGGTCGGGGCGCAATTGGGTCGTGTCGGGTCATGCCGGATTGGGCCTTGTCAGGTCGGGCCGGGTTGGGCCATGCCGGGTTGGGCTGGATTGAGCCTTGCT
Source organism: Neostapfia colusana (assembly GCA_030760725.1). Lineage (NCBI taxonomy): Eukaryota > Viridiplantae > Streptophyta > Magnoliopsida > Poales > Poaceae > Neostapfia > Neostapfia colusana. The sequence goes on along the minus strand of JASWHV010000012.1, from coordinate 5,627,654 downwards.
GGGTTAGGTCGGGTTGGGCCATTCTAGGTTGGGTCCGATTGGGCCGTGCTAGGTCGGACCGGCTCGAAACTCGTTAATATACGTATAAATAGTACACCCTCATAATCAATCAATAGTAAGCTGGCGGGCAGGGCGGGCAAGGAGCCGGTGGGCGGGGCGGGCAGGGACCCGGCGGCTAGGGAGCTAATTAACTAAAACTAATTAAAAATAAGCTAATTAAATAAAACTAATTAAAAAACCTCAATGGGTCGGGCCAGGGCGGGGCGGCGGCAGGGCGGGGTTGGGTCTGCGGCGGGGCGGTCGGAACCGACAGTGTCGGGGCGGGGCGGTCGAGGGCAGGAGGGCCGGCCGTGGCGGTGGCAGCAAATAGGCGCGCTGGGAGGCCGGGGTGGGCGGCGGCAAAGGCGTGTGGAGAGGCCGGGTTGGCTGGAGGCAAAGGTGCACGGGGAGGCCGGAGTTGGTGGCGGCGGCAAGCGGGTAGGCCGGGGTGGATGGCGGCGCGCAGGGAGGCTGGGGTGGGCGGCGGCGGCGGCTGAACCGGTCGGGGATGGCGCGGGCGTGAATGCCCGCGCCGACCCCGACCCAGGCGGGTTGAATAAGCTAAACTAAACTAATTTAAAGTAATTAAACAAAACTAATTAAAGCATAATTACAAACTAAACTGAACTAGTTATAAAATCAGCTAAACTAATTAAAATAACCTAATTACAACTATATATTTAAAGTAAACTAAAATAAACTAAAAGAACCTAATTAACTAAAACTAATTAAAAAAACCTCGGGTCGGGGCAGGGCGGGGCGGGGCCGGGTCGGGGTGGGGCAGCGCCAGGTCTGCGGTGGGGCAGTTGGGGCCGACCGGGTCAGGGCGGAGCCGGCGGCGGGTGGCAGGCCGGGACGCGCAGGGGCGCGGGGGTCGGGGGCGCGCTGGGACGGGCCAGGGGCACACGGGCCGGGGAGGACGGAGCGGCGGCGGTGGTGGCGTGAGAGGCAGCGGCGGAGGAACTGTCGGGGTTGGCGCGGGCGTGAATGCCCGCGCCGACCTCGGCCCGGGCGGGTATATACCACTTATTTACGACGGCCAGGACTAGACCTGTCGTGAATAAGGAACTTATTCACGACGGTCAAGGCTTACCGTCGTAAATAATGTGCTTATTTACGACGGTCTAGGTCAACCATCGTGAATAATGTGCTTATTTACGATGGCCGTTGGACATCGTCGTGAACATTTTAATTAACAACGGTACCGTCATTAATAACTTTGGCCGTCGTAAATTTGTCTTTTCCCGTAGTGTATTCTGTGGTTGTACGAAATCACTGTGACGAGGTCATATGAACCGGTCCTTCAGTTCGTGAGGCGGCTCCATCAATGTCCACAGCAGATGGAGTACACCGAAGCATACACTATTCATTCACCATATCCCGCCTCAATCGTACCTTTTTTCCCACTTCACCCTACACCAGTTGTACGACACAATTTCCGAAACCCACCTGCTAACTCACACCACCAAGACACCTTTTAACACTTTTCACAATTCTATGAATAGTTGAAGTGAGTTACGATGCGAACATAGCAAGGTCCCTAAGCCTTCTACTTCCAAGGAAACACACCTGTCATCACATTATAGTGTGATGACGGAGCCTTAGGCAATCAAGGAGGTAAGTTGACAAGGTCAAGGAGGGGTTCGTGGCATTCCATATGTCAAGCACGTGTCTATCACCTTGCAAGTATTCTAGCCTCGGATGGTGAGAGACAGTATGCTACTTGCTAGTGTAACAGCTAGCCGACGTCATCGAGCTAGGTTAATTGGGGAGCAAGTAACCACTGTCGCTATCTGCGCATCATCTCGATGTTACGAAGCCATCGGGTCGGCGAGACTACTTACACGGAGAAGCTACCACTAGTCAAGCGGGTCTTAGCTACCTCAACGTTTAAAAGTAATCGCGGAAAACATGCATACTAAAATAGACTATCAGGGCTATTTTGCAAATTCATAGGAGCAATCATGATCAAGGAGTTAGAGCTTGCCTCCACAAGCTTCTAGGAGTTCCTCGTAATCTCGGTCTTCTGGTTCCTCGTCGAATTCCTTGGTTGCTATAGTATGTAATTGCACGGATAAGTGCTAAATCCAAGAAAACTCCAAGAAATTGAAACAAGGTCCTAGCAATGTGGTTGTAGGGAGTTTTAGAGGGTTTTTAGTGAAGAGGATAATTTATGTGAAGCTTGGGTGTAAATTTTACCAGCTTGTGGCCATTTAAATAATTCTTAATCATGTATCACAACCCATCTTAAGAGATTGGCATTGGTATTGGACTCTAGGGGCCAAGTAACATTCTAAAGGCTTTTATTCCTATTGTTGGGGTGATGTCCTCACTTCGAAGGCTAAAACACTCATTTTTCCAGGTTTTTCTAAGTTAGTTAGGTGAGTTAAAGAAATTATTTGTAATTAAAAATTTTCTAGAATTTATTTGGCCTATTTCCCTATGCTATTACACTCTAATAATTTATTCTTATTCTTACATATTTTCAGAATTTTTCTGCACCGTAAAATATGTTTTATAAGTTTTTTGTGCGCACTGAGTGGTGGCCTTAGCAATTTCCTAGTGCATAGTGGCTAACAGGCGGGCCATGGCCAACAGGTGTCTTTCGTTTATGTGAACATGGTCCATGGGCTGGTTCTAGTGGAGAGGAGAGTAGACTACGCTGAGGTGGCATATATGTGGTGAGTCACTGGACTGCCACATAGGCATTTTTACGATGTAGCTGCCGCATCTGCTGACTAGGCCGCTGCATGTGTGGTTTTGGTGACATGTCCTGCCATGTGTGGCCACGTGGACACCACATAGGACCAACAGCGCGAGGTGGCTGCCGGCCGGAGCAGCACATCGGCGGCTAGCCGGAGCTACAACTTTTTGTTCACGCGACCTAAGCAACTATGTGCCGGTGAACTACTCTATGTGGTGAACGCTTTGGTGTTGGTGCGCGGCCGCGAAGCCCTTTGAAGCGTTGGCGAGATCCCGCCGGAGGAGCCGGCGAAGGTGGTGCTCGCGGGCTATTACATGTGTGCACATTTTCTTCGTTTTTGAATGGCCGAGAAGATGCTCAGGGGTGTGTCTCTCGTGTGTAGGTGGACCAGGTCTACAGAGCTAATTTAGGGGAATAAGTATGGACTGATCTGAGGTGGCACCTAGGTGGAAGGTTACTGGAAAGCCACGTATGCAACATGCTGAGGTGGCTGCCACACGTGTCTGTCTTTGATGACATGGTGCCAGCTTGGATTCCATGTGTTCTAAACTGATTATGTGTCGGGCCACGCGTACACTACGTGTGCGCCACATGGGCGCCACCTATATTGAGATGTGCAAGGTGGTAATGACTGTTTAGCCAAGTGCGCACCTTTGCTGATGTGACATGCCACGTGGGTGCCAAATGAGCGCCACATAGGCTACCTGTGGGGAAGGGGCTGCCAGCTGGTGAGGCTCACTGCTGGCTAGCCGGAGTGGTGACTTTTCCTTCGCATGGGCCAACTGATTACATGGCGGTGATCTACACGGCATGGGGAGGGCAGCGGTAATGGTCCTAGGCTGAGAAGGTCGCCGGAATGGCGGCTATACATTGCCGGAGATGGCAGTGGGTCACCGGCGGCTAGCCGGTTCCTGTACTTCTTCTTCGCATTCCCTAATGGAGTGCTTGCCGGTGATCTACACGATGTGGGGAGTTCATTGGTGGTGGGTGTCGTCTGAGGGAATCAACAGGGAAGCAGCTACAGCTCGCCGGAGTTTGTCACCGTGGCGGTGGTTTTTGATCTTGCCGTCGAGCGCGTTTTCCTTTGGTTCAACAGGCCGGGCATGTGTGCCGTTGTGTGTGGGTGGTTGTAGAGCAGCTGGCACAGCCGAGGGTGCTGCGTGGGTGACCGGCGACGACTACTAGCGTCAGTGGGTGGCGGTGCTCGGAGCGGGCACCCCTACAAGGCCTTAGCGCAAGCTCTAGCGGGTGGCACGGCTCTGTGAACTTCTAGGGACACCGGAGGAAGAGGGGGAAGGAGGTAACGAGGCTTACCAGCGGCGAATTTGGTGGATGCCGGACTTGGGGAAGAAAGGGAATGAACTCGAAATTAGCTCCGTATGGTGCTTCAATCCGCCTGGCTGTGGTCTTGGAAGCATCATTAGAGTGATGCGGTGCTTGTGGACGAGTGAAGGGGCCCTTAAATAGCCGGCAAGGTCGGTTCCCCGTCGAGGCGGTGGCCGCTCGGATGGACACGGCTGCGCACACGACGAGGCAGGGGAAAGGCGCGTTCCTGGTGGCAGCTCCGTGTCTTGCGGGCAGTATTTCTGGGAGGGCATGGGCGCCGCGGCGATGAGATGGGGGAAGATGGGCGCTGGCGGGATTTCGGGCATTGAAGGAACCGGTGGCGTCCAGGGGTTGAAGAAGGAGGTGGAGAACTTGGGCCGGGCCGGGCCGGGCTGCACGCAAGGAGAGGAGGAGGTGGGCTGCACTGGAAGAAAGAGGGGGGGAGAAAAGGGGCTGGGCTGTCCGGGGGAAGGAGGAAAATTGGCTCAGCCCAGGAAGGAGGGAAATTTCGATTATTTTCAGGATCCTATTTTGAATTCAGATTGGAATTTGAATTTGGCTTGTCCCGGGTAGTTCACTCAGTAATTTGTTTTAACATCTTTTCGTACCAGTTTAGGTTATGGGATTTGAATTAAAGGTTGTCATATATATATATATATATATATATATATATATATATATAGAGAGAGAGAGAGAGAGAGAGAGAGAGAGAGAGAGAGAGAGAGAGATGTATGCATATGTGTATATATGTTTGTATGCAGGTATGTACGTGAACATACGTACATAGGCTACCTGAGTTCATATTTTCTTACTTGATTTATTTATTTTAGACCAATTATTAGCACACACATATATATATATATATGCATATATACACATATACACTATCTTTACCCATTTAATTCATTCGTTCTAATCAATTTATTAGTTGATCCCATATATGACACTTTTACTAATACCTCAACTTTTGCACTTAAACTATTGTTATTGGTTTTGTGTTGTGTGTATAGGTTGGTTTTCTTTTCATTTTTTATTTGGGTTCACTTGCACCAGATCTTCTAGTGGAATTTGGTTTGTACCGGCAACCTTATATACGTATACACATACACGTCAACATTAATCCTCTTTCGAGCTTGGTTATTGAAACAAACTAAGGGATTCGAATTGCACACGTGCATATGTTGTTTTCTTTTTAAAGTTAGTTTTGGTTCAGGGTTCAATCTCATACTCTTGTTTATTGTTTAATAAGGTAAGTATTTATAGATGACAAATGCATATACATACATATATACACCTCAGCTTTAGTTAGAAATTTATAGATGCTCAAGATCTTCAAAAAATTTTAGTTTGGACCTTTTCTATTTGGATTCAAAAATTCGGGATCTGACATTTACCTTGCAGGAAATAAATCGAATATGATTATTGCTAGCTGTTCGTGTTAGCTTCAAGCAAAGTATATTCACTAATAATTTTATTACGGTGGGAAAAACATTTATTAATTTAGCAGTTGTGGTGTTACAAAGTATTCTGAATAAACTGCACTCGCATAATTAGGCTTAATGCAGCACTTATTGTTTACTTCGTTTGAATTAATATATCAGCTGCCATGCCGTTCCCCCCTTTGAATTAATATATCAGAATCAGCTTGAGGAGCAACCCATTCTGATGATCTTCAATCTGATATGGGAGATGCAGCATTGTTTCTCAAAGTATGGGAAATGGAATTGTGCGATAATTTTTTTCTTGGAACTGAAATAACGTTTTTCTGTACTATGTAACAGTGAAACAGAGGCATCACTATATTGATTTTATTTTGTGACATCCGTAATAAATCCCAGTATTCTATTCAGTGCAAGTTTTGGAGCTGACATCCTAGAACATTGATTATATTTACGACAGACAGAGGTCTACGAGGTGTGATAGGAAAAACATTGGGAAGGAAGGGATATCAGAATCGGTTCAATATACAAGCCAGTTCCAAGACCCATCAGAATTGTACCTTAGATCCAGACCAGATTGAAAATCTTCAGAATGGGCTGTTCCTTAAGTTGATTCTGATATATTAATTCAAAGGGGGAAAATGGCATGACAGCTGAAAGTTCAATGAGTGAACTATACGTTTCACAAAGATCAAAACAAATCAACTTTAAAATTTTTTTAAAAAATGAGTTCTCATAAATTGCTGGCTCAGCACTCATGGAAAACTCTGAAACAGTGAGCACTATATATAAGATATAGCAGCTGCTCATTCTTGGTTGCTTAACAGATGTGAGGTAAACCGTTCCAAACTCTTTTCTTTTTGAGTAGTTTGTCTACGGAACGACACTGGGTTCAATAATAATATGTAAGATACTAGCGAGTGCTGTACTGAAAAAAATAATGTGTTGTATGCAATGAGTTTTTTTAAGTGTCCTATAGACATATTCCAATATATGTTGTCAGAAGGATGAAATAAAGATGAGGACAAATTTAATGGCAATTGCTTTTCCATGAGAGATATTATAAAAAAGTTTGCAATTGCACAGAATTTGTACTGCAAAATCTCTAAAATGTATATATGGTGTTGTGGGACGCTTTAACTTGAACTCAGTGTGAATAGTAACACTCTTCTAATTTGGCCTTCAATTCTTTTTTTCAAAAAAATTGAAATAGTGTTTTCACTCTTATTAATCTGATCACAGACATGATCTATATTTTGAATTTTTTTAAAACAGTGTAAAATAGAAAAGAGGCAAAAGGGACCTTTTTGTTAAAACAAATATCATATCCTTGGTGCCCAAACCAAAGTGACTGCACCCTGTAGTTTAACTTCTGTCAATAAACATATATATGTACTTCTTCCCATTTAAAGCTATAATAATCTAAGTAATTTTGGTTAATACGACAACTGCTAGTGCAGTTAAAATGTCACCCTTATATTTGAATATATTATTTTTTCTTTACCGTTGCAAGAAACCACATACAACTACGGCTAGTGGTGTATGTACATTTGTCTCTATCTATATTCATCTTTAATTTGCACCTATTATATTCATTGTTACTTATTGTTTCATTATGTCTCTAAGAACGATTCTCAGACCAACTTCCTTGTTTCATGTTTCATTATATATCTAAGCACAGTCATAATCTTATTTCTTAATATCCTTCATTAATGTATATTCATTATTCATTTTTATACTGTGGCCCACAAAATTTTCATCAAAAGTAGGCTGTGGAGATGTTACAAGCAAATTAATATGAAGAGAACATGCAATAACAAGTTTGTGCTAAATGCAGCACTTTGTTTAATATTTTCCAGTTCACTGATTGACTGATCTGTTTCATGCTAAGTATGAATGATGTAGCTGAATGAACCTTAAGAAACAGCTGATTCTGTATCTGAAGTTTGCTCTAAGGTATCGCATAGGTTGCTGGAATCGGTTCATTATATTGAACCGGTTCTCATATCAAGACCCTCCAAACTAAAGGTTTCCCTCCCTTGATGCCTCACCCCTCTTTGTGAGACATAGCTATGATATATACATTGAGGAGAATTCTAAATGACCTTCAAGATCAATTTAGTTCACTAACTTTCTGTGGCAAATACATACTATAATGTCATACACAGCTACAATGAAGCTATTTAAGTGGTAGGCTTATGCAGTGGTGGACACCATGATGTCATCTAAGCTTTTGTGACTACAAATTGGCCCAGGTCAGTTGCAGGCATGGTGCCTGTCATAGGCACGCCACTAACATCAGCGCTCACAACTGGAGATGCTCCCAGCAGTGGTGGGTGCCTATGAGATCAGTGTGCTCAGCACTGGAGATGGGCTCCGTAGTGAAGGGCTATCATATCGGCGTACCCATCACTGTTGGTCTTTTTCAGTGGTGGTCTGATGGCGCCATCTATCTGTCACTATTGTACTTGTCTTTTCTAGTGGATGTTAACGTCAGTTACCTGTCACTGGAGTTTATTTTGCACAGTGACATTTTGGTGTAAAATTTAGTTCTCACGCCAAAATTTAAATCACATAGAGTTCAAATATTTTGCATCCACAGGTTCCATTCAGCAAAGAGAGAGCAATTTTGACATATAGCAAAGAGGTGACAACATTCACATCCAAACATCCACAGCCACACAAATACATGTTTATATATCCACCTAGCTACTTGCTAAGTCATCCACACTAGTTCACTCTATATATCATCATTGTTTCGCTCATTCGCAATGTTTTACTGAATTACACGCTTTATACCATGTCCTTGTCTGGTCCAACCACAACGATTCAGATGTTGTGCCGCCCGGCTGAGTGGATCATAAAAGCATCCTCGTGGATGAATAAGCTCATGCATGGCGAATCAACACGTCCTACGTTCCAAGACGTAGAGTTTGTCTTCCGTAAATTTGCTACCTTCTCTCAGAGGTTTCTTATGTGTGCACATATATCAAGAAAAAACAATAAGGATTATTTAAGGAAAATAAACATATATTACACTGAACATGCAACAAAATATTCGATACTTCTATCCATAGGAGGGTCATGGTTGATCTCCTGTAAATACTTCCCTGTACTGCAGCCTATGTATGAGCACACATAGTAACCACAATGCACAGAACTTAGAGCCTGTTTTGCAACACTTCAAAAAATAAATCATTAAATTAATAAGCCCACATATATATGTAAGGTGAAATATATTTTTAAAGTTCACTACAGGAATCGGGACTATAGACGACGGCCGGAAACCGTCGTCAATAAGGGCACTACCGTCGTCAATAAGTTATTGACGACGGTAAAAGCTTATAGACGACGGTTTTGAGCTGTCGTCAATTATTAGTCGTCAATAAGTTTATTGACGACGGTAACCGTCGTCAATAAATTTATTGACAACAGCTAAATCTAGCTGTCGTCAATAACCTTATTGACGACAGCTAAACCAGGCTGTCGTCAATAAGCTTATTGACGACGGCCAGGAAACCGTCGTCAGTAACCTTGGCTTATTGACGACGGTTTACAATAGGCCGTCGTCAATAACAATTGCTTATTGACGACGGTTTCTGGTACCTGGCCGTCGTCAATACTAGTGGCTTATTGACGACGGCCAAGTACCAGAAACCGTCGTCAATAAGCTTTTCAATTTTTTTTAAAAAAATAGAAAATCCTGCCCTGGCTTCGAGGCCAGCCCTGGCTCGATGGCCAGATCACAGGCAATTAAAACATACATCACAGGCAGGCACAAAAACACTATACGCACGCCACACTACCCTACGCTACCCCGACCGCTGCCACCGGAGTCCAGGAAGTCGTCGTGCGCTCGTCCAAACGCTGGTTGCTGAGGGGATGGAGTTTCCTGAGCCCGTGTCGCCGATCCCTATGATGTACATGTATAGGTAGACAAATTAGAAGTTCACAAATGTGTATATGATTAAATAAACTCATTACAAGTTAAAATTGAGCAAGTTAGCTAGATTTGGCTATGTTTGAGTAAGTTTGCTCATATTTTACTAAGTTTGAGAAGTATGGACTAGTAGTGTTTGTGTTTGAGCTAGTTCAAAAAGTTTTGGCTATGTTTGAGTAAGTTTGGTCATATTTGACTATAGTTGAGTAAGTTGTACCATATTTTACTCAGTTTGAGGATGTTTAACTAGTTTTCTCTAAGTTTAAGTAAGTTTGATCAAATTCAACTAAATTTGAGCAAATTTAACTAGTTGCAGCTATTATGAGAAATTTTGTACCTGTGCTCCTGACGTCGGCCCCTGTGGTAGCTGTATCGGTGGCGGCGCCCACTGAGGAAAGACAACGGGTTGTCCTGTGGCCATAGCCTGCAAATATGAAGTAAATTATTATACATGTCATTTATATATTAGAAACGTTGAGTACATTGATCTGAACTTACCTGCATGGCAGCTTGCAGTTGTAGCATGTACGAGTGTTGATACTCGTCCCTAGCCCGGAGCTCGGCTGCCTGCCTCTCGTTCGCGAGCCTCAGCGCTTCCTGCGTCCTCTGGAGCTCCTCCTGGACACTCTGGAGCTCCAGATCACGGCTGCCACGCCTGCTGGATCCACCCTGCGATGAAGAGGCCCTCGAGTAAGACCGCGCCTCCCTCGAGTCTACTACTCCATCGAAGATGGCCAACCTACACAACGAAGTAAGAGTATTAAAGTTTCGTATCTCGAAGTTAATGAAAGTAAATGAAAACAACAGAACTCACCGGCCGTGAGGTTTACCGCCACCGCTTGCATAGGCGGCTTCAGGTACGATCGGCGAGTTCTGCCAATCGTAATCGTCGCCTCGAAGCCTCCGCACCTCCTCCCCATACTTTTCCTGAAAATACAAAAAATTAAAGTCATCAGAAGTTTTAAAGATAATACAATTAAGTCAACTAAAGAACTCACCAACGTCTCTGTCGCTGTCTGAGAAGACAGCTGATCAGGCTGCGAGGGGTCACTTCCCATGTGACCTCTCCTCCACACCTGGATAGCGGTCGGCTCCTGACCGATCTCGCGCTCCTATCGATACGTGTTAGCATAATGGTAGCGATAGAAATTAACTAGAATATAATTCGAGTATCACTTACCATCCGTTTAGCAAGGCGTACGTAGCCGTCCCCGCCAAGACGGTGTTTCCCGTCCGTCCCTCGACTCTGTCGGCGGGTCATCGACACGCCTTGGAAGCCCTGGCTCGCCCAACGAGCACACAGGGAACTGTAGGCGTCCGGACAGGACTCAAGCCACGGTACGCTGACCTGCACACATTTGTTGTTGGATGAAAATATTGATGAAAATTGGATAATGAAGCAAAGTAAAATAAAGAATTTACCTCTGCGTACTGTGCCTCCGTCAAGTACTTGTCCGCCACATCCCTAAACTGCCCCGGCTCACCCTCGTCCGGATGCAACTTATAGTACGCCTTCGTAGCCTGAATGTGAGCCGTTGAAATCGACTGCGTCAGGAGCTTCCTAGCGTTGTTGTTGAAGACCAGGCGAGCGTGATCCAGCTGGGCCTCGTCCTCCAAACGGTAATATTTCTACAAGTAGAAATATACAAGTTAATGTACTTAACATATAATAGGTTCGCATTTAACAAATAGACGATTTGCTTACCATGAATTCATGCCACACATGCTCCTGGTGGTTGCCGTAGGTAATGTCCTGGGCCGTAGCGTAATCGTCCCAAGACGTAGCAGCCCGTCCGTTCACTAGACCGGGGTAGTGACAACGGATGAGCTGGCCCAGGACAGCGTTGACCTGGCGATGGCGTCCTTGACCCGTGAACGAGTCATCGGCCCAAGACCTAATACACGATTCTCAATTAGTACATATATAAGTGTTAAAATATCTAAATTGATTTGTTATAGATTTACTTACCTATCGCCAACCGGACGAATAACGACCCGATCTTCTGGCCGTGCAGGAACCGGAGGAGGAGCCACGTAGTGGCTCCTCCTGTAACGCCGCTGTGGAGCCGGCTCCACATCAGGCTCTGTGGAAGGCTCTGAAGCAGGGTCTGAATCCTGCGGTGCCGGAACCTGAAGAGGATCCGAAGCAGGATCTGTAACAGGCTCCGAAACCTGTGGTGTCTGAAGAGGACCCCTGACCTCTGTCTCCTCAGACGTAGAGTCGTCCTAAAAATTTGAAGATTGGTAATATAGATTTAAGAAAGTTTTTTATATAATTTATGTAATTAATTATTCTTTACCTGTCGTGACCGCTCTCGTGACCCCTGGCCTCTGTCGAGGCCCAACAGCTGAGACAGTCTACCATTGCTAGACTGACAGCCCTGGAAAACAGAGTCTGCTACTTATTGATTTTTTTCTAATCACTTTTCTTCTATATTGCAATATGCTATATGCATTAAAGTTTAACCTTCTCATGGTCATTTTTTATCAGATGCAGATGATGCTGATTCCTTAGTTGTTGATGCTTGTAACCTTCGTCCATCACTTGTTTGGAGATGCAGATGCAGATGTCGTCCTGGTCGCCGCCGCCGCTGCGCCTGCCTGCCCTGCCTGCCTGCCTGCTGCTGCTGCTACAGATGATGGTTTTTTTTTTCAATAATGAAATTGGATTGAATTGAACCTGCTGCGCTGTCCTCTGTGCTGATCTGGGCAAGTGGACTTGTCTACCTCTAAAAAAAAATTGCAGAGAAATGGGCCGAATCTGTTCCTCCCTTGCGGCCCGGCCCACGAACATGGTTTCCTCTTCCCCTAACCCCCGACCCCGACGCGCGCGCCGCAACCACCTTCGCCGCGGTAGGAGTGGTTGCCTGCGCATCGGCATGGCCGCCGCGGCTTCCCTTCGACCGCTCCACAATGTAACCCTTGGTTGCAAGCTCCATGGGGAATCCGGCTGGAACCCATGGACCGGGCTTCTACACTACAGGTACTGCTCTTATTGGCCATCGTCAGTTGGCCATAAGCATGTGATATGTCGCGTTCGATGCAACTCTCTCTTGTTGTCGTCTCTGATTTAACCCTTTGTGTTGTTCACTTACTCATCAAAGAGTCTCTTGGTGACGAGTGAGCGTCACCGACTTATAATTAATCAAGGGGGGGGGGCGAATGCAATGAATATTTTCACAGGTTTCCTGTGGCTTCGTACGGGAGCCCGGAGCTGCTGCTTCTCATGCCGTAAGACGTGGAGGAGTTCAATGAGCCAAAGGATCATTGAATTTGATCTCGTGTTTCGCCATACTTTCATGAATGCTGCAGAGAGTTCTGAGCCCTCTTTGCTTAGTTTAACAAGGAGGTGAAATGGCAACAGAAATGGAACATCTGTAACAACCAGTCACGAACCCAGCGGTTATTAAAGCTTGGAAACAAGGTAAGTAGGAGTAAGCTTTTTTTTTAAAAAATCAGAGATTGGATTTCTGAGACTGATTAGCCGCAGGAGGAGGATCCGATATGTGCAGCTCTCCTCTCCAGCTGGGGAAGGAGAATCTGCAGGATGGCACAAGCAGCCTACCAGCACCAAACAAGTCCAAGTTTACTCACCGGTCGCCGGCGGCGCGGCCGGGGGGCGAGGAAACCGGGGGAGAGGCCGGAGGGGGAGGAGGAGGGGGACTTACCTCGGCGGTGGCGGCGGGGACCGGCGGTGGCGGTGGCGGGGACCGGCGGGGAGGGCGGCGGCGACGAGAGCTCGGCGCGAGTCGGGAGGCGGCAGTGGCCGCCTCCCGGCTCGCGTACGGGTTATATGTCCCGTTATTGACGACGGTGCCTGGTCACCGTCGTCAATAACGCCTCGGGTGGGCCCGAATTAAGTTCAAGACGACGGGCGCCGTCGTCAATAATTTATTGACGACGGTGCTCGTTCAGCCGTCGTCAATAACTGTGTTATTGACGACGGTACTAGGTCACCGTCGTCAATAACTCCTCGGGTGGGCCCGAATTTAGTTAAAGACGACGGGCACCGTCGTCAATAATTTATTGACGACGGTTCTCGTTCAACCGTCGTCAATAACTCCTCGGGTGGGCCTGAATTTAGTTAAAGACGACGGGCACCGTCGTCAATAATTTATTGACGACGGTTCTCGTCTAGCCGTCGTCAATAACTGAGTTATTGACGACGGCTTTATCTAGCCGTCGTCAATAACATTAAAGACGACGGCCCCATCGTCAATAAATATGGCCGTCGTCTATGATCGTTTTTCCTGTAGTGGTTATTTTATCTCAGTACCAGAAAAGTGCGGACAAACATTGCATCTTGCCATTTTGGATTGTACTTCCTTTTATTCTTATCCATGTAATACCTATAATTGTTGTTCCTGTAAAAAATAGATGATGCCAGTTAGTGTTATGAGTATAATCATGCCCAGAATCAAAATCTTCATTCATTAGTTGTTCACATTATACAAACTTGATGAACTCAACTTTTAGTGTCACAATCAAGGGAGTCCATTATAACAACATATCCTATCTCCTTCAGATATATTTTACACCAATCCAATTACACACACACACACACACACAACCATATTTAGCACTGTTCTTGTCAACTTGGGTCCTACATTTCCAGAAGGTGTTTTCTTTTTTGGCAATTACTGTACCTACTTATGTGTATTTTTCACGTGCGTGCTGGTAAGTCAACTTCGTTCTCCAGTGGAAAAGTTCATGTATCTTTGAATTGGTATATTAATCATCAGATCAAAATTATTTAAAACAGAAAAGTAGAAAAGAATGTATTCTCATTTTTTTTCGTGTTTATGTGACAGGAATGTAACCTTCCATGGTAGCATATTTGTGATAGCTTGACCCTTCTTGACTTATTCCATAATTCAAGCTTAAACTCTTGGATATACGTTTTTTAAAAAAATTGGCCAAGGCCATGTTTTTAGATAATTGATAAAATGGTTCGGGCTTTGGTGTCAAAAGAGACTACGTCCCTATTTGGCATAGCTAATGAAACATCTTTTTCACAAAAATAAGCAGAGAGTGTGATAAACATCGGGCTTTGCCAGCAGGTTATTAGTTTAGCTGATTCTCATAATAAACTAAAAGCAGGATATAATCTTAAGCTGCTCTCCACCGGCTTTTCAAGTAAGCTGTTTTTTAACAAGTTCAAGCTATGCCAAACAGGTCCTACAACCCGTTATTATAAGTTTAGTGATACAACTGTCTGCAGAAGCACACCCCTCTGGAGGTAACAAAATGCACCAGCATAGTACATGAATGACAAGAATTTATTGGCAATCCTATTGATAAATATCCATCCATGGCTAGTGAAAAATCCCATGACGACCACCTCAAATCATGTGTCTTGTATCTTTGCAATGTGTCAGCTAGCACTCCGCTGTAGTTGTGCCCAATACCGAATTCAGTCCTGAATATAAGTTTATAGTAAGAGCTTTGTCGAACACCATGTGACTCATGCTTAGCTATAGAACTTAGGATAAACCAGATGCTCCAGCTAGCATTTGTTTTCCTTATTTGTATTCCAACACAAGGAGCCGGTTCCCAAACATATGAGTAAAGCTAGTAGGTGGATCCAAATTAAAAGTAAAATGCAAGAATTCTCCAAAGAGATCTAGCAAGATCATGATTGAAAAAAAATGTGGTAGACTCATTCGGTGAGAAAAAAAAACTACACTTTGTTTCTATGCCAATTTCTTCTAGCTCAGTTATCCTTGCTGAGAACCACTCCTCTAAAGAATAATCTTCTACATGCCATTGCAAACACCCTGTGACCCATATATGCCAATGTAAGTGACATAGAAGGTCCCACCTGTCATTGACACACTGATGCATATACAGATTACAAATGTGTTCAATGGCAATTGTAAAATTGTCCCCTCCTCTAAACAGATACTAGATAAATATTTTGATCTTGAGAGGCATCTTTAATTTTCAGATTACCTTGTTATTTGTCGGTTTGAACAGAGAGAGAGACTTGGTTGTGCTGGAATGAAGTGGCTTGTTCTTTAACATTTTCATGCAAGATTTAAAGACTAGCACACAATAATGCACACACTAAGACATTACTAATGTCCACTCGATAACACTAATACGAGTTAATTATTAACTCATCACCCTAATGCATGTGGCATAACATGCACTAACTAGCACTAATGCCTACTTCATAACGTGCACCCACTCACAATAATGCCTGCACTAATTTTAGCATCTACTTATTTGATGCAGTAGTAATAATCAACTAGATTATCAACATTACTCCCCTTAGTCTAGTTGTTAAAAACATTGATGACGCTGATCTTCGAGGGGAGATGCTAGAATCTGACTCTGGAAAGAGATTTGGTGAGAACGTCTGCTAGTTGATTGTCGGTGTGAATCTTCTGAATGATGACTTCACCACCCTCGATGCACTGCCAGATAAAATGGAATCGCGTCTTGATGTGCTTACTCTGGCCATAAAATACTAGATTCTTGCATACTTGGATGGTTGGCTGGTAGTCGATGAATATGGTTGCAATGCTTGCTGCCTTCACGCAGAAGTTCCGGAGCAGACTACAAAGCCAAACACCTTGCCAAGCTGTTGCCGAGGCTGCGATGTATTCGGCCTTGCACAATGACAGTGCCACCACTGGCTGCTTCTGAGACTACCATGTCGCCGGTCATTCCCAAAGCAAAATAGAACACCCTTAGTGCTCTTGCAGTCATCAGCATCTCCAGCCGTGTCTGCGCTGTTGTGACCATCGAGCTTGATCTCACCTTGGCCCTTTGTGTAGCTTAGTCCATAGTCCAGTGTACCAGCTAGGTACCGAAGAATATGCTTAACAGTGTTGAGATGCTTTGTCATCAAGTTCTCCAAGAATCAGGTCACATACCAGACCGCAAAGGCAATGTCTGGTCGGATGTGAACCAAATACCTCTGGCTTCCCACTATGTTGCAATAGTTAGATGCACAATAGGGGGACATGTGTTTTGCTTACTTAGATTAAGGCAATTCTCCATTAGAACTTGGACGGCATTGCAGTTGGTCATGCTAGCCTTCTCAAGTAGCTTGGCTGTGTACTTGCCTGTGATAGCATGATCCGCCCTAGTTGTTGCTTGTCTTCTATACCGAGGTAATATCTAATATGTCAAGCACTCGAGATTGATCATTTTAAATGAGGAATGCATATCTTGAACGCGCCAACCTCTTCTTGGTTAGTGCCAATGACAATGAGGTCATCAACATACACGTCCAAAAGCAGGGGCTTCTGTCTTTTCGCACGTGTGTACACTCCATGTTCATCCACACACTCGCAGAAACCGAGCTCCCCCAAAGTGAGATCAAGCTTCATGTTCCATGCACGAGGTGCTTGATGAAGTACGAGGACCTTTCTCAACTTCAGCACCTGCCGCTAATGTCCGGCTTCGGTGAACCCTGGAGGTTGTGTGTAGGATTGAAGTATAAGAGATCAACTATCATAGAGGGATGAATGATAGATGATATAAAATTTACAGTAAAAAACTCAACCACTCAACCAGAAACTGATCTGTCTGAAAGACGCGTGCCTACAAGTAGGTTTTTCGAAAGAAAACATGATCATAACTCCAAATATATTATAAAAATGAGATAGGAATCAAATACAACAAGATTCACATCAATAGGTTGAGTAAAACTCAATTTATGATAAAAAACGTGATCGAAGGTCGGTGTGATGTACCCAAGCAAGGAACTAATCTCATAAGTTGCAAAAAACTCAAGTGTGACATGTAAACAGTGAATCCAATGACTTTGAAATCTTCATAGGTGATAGACAATCGAGGTGTGAAGCCAAAACAAAAATAACCAAGTCAATTAGATGTGTAGAACGAAAGTTATGGCTAAAAGAATGAAGGAGCATAAATATAAGTGAAACTGGCGTGCAAGGAAACAAGATGGATGATCACAATATAAAAGCTTGGCACAACCGATGACTTACTCAAAACACACAAAAACCAACTGCAAGGGATGCCACCCATGCAGCCATGTCCTCCCTATTAATATCCACAGTCCTTAGATAGTCGTAGCCAACTAGGACATCTCCAAAGGAGTCCTATTCAACTAGAAAACCTCCTAATTATACTTGGACTCTATATATTGGCACACAGATCATAATCCTAACCTTTAAAACTCTTTGGCAACAGTCATAAAAGTTATGGACACAAACAACTAAAAATTTGATACTAACTTGGAATCTTTCATCCGATTCCAAAACCTACTCGGAATGAACTGTTTTTTGGACAAAGCAGTCTGATTTACTATCAAAGCTCATGTCTACATCCATACGATTCATACACCAAGTTGGACTCAACCCAGAACCAACGTAAAATCAACTCTTTCACATTGGAACAAGCTGAAATCATGTCACAAACTTGTGCCAACCTCCACACGTATTCAAAGACCTTCACCACGCCTTGAAACCATATTGTCCGTCCATGCACTCTTTGCACACGTGCACACACCTTCCAAACACGTTTAACATTCACTTTTCGACATCGTGCACACCTCAAATGGATACCTCAGTAATCCACACAACACCTCACATGAATACCGCATGTGAGCTGTGAGCATATTGCACACAACCATGCATGAACAACCAAAGCACACTAAAAACTCATTCCATGAGTGCCACACCAATTCCCAAAATAAGAACAATTGCATTTATACTAAGTTTAAGAATGGAACAATCATTTTACTTATATTATACATGGATGACATCCTTCTTGTATGCAGCAATGTTAATTTATTATTAGAGACTAAGAACTTTATCCTTGAATTCTGACATGAAGATCTTGTAAAGTTTCCAATATGTTAGGGTACTAGCATTACTGCCAACCACATACTTATAAAAGATTCTTTGAAAATATAGTATATATGCGTATAATATCTTGCCTGCTCTAATAGTTAAGGTGATAAATTTGAGAATTCTCAATGTCTCAGGAACCAATAAGAGATTGATCGAATAAAGTTTGTTTCAAATGATTCGACTGTCGGAAGCTCAAAGTATGCTTAAATAAAAACTCATATTGACTAAGTTTAACTAACCTAGATGTTTTGGCATATGTAAATACAATCAAGATATAGGTCACAAGTGAAGGAGAGAATGTTTTGCAATTTTGTAAAAAGAATAAAGGTCTCATGATAAGTTAAATAAAAAAAATGCCCTTAAGATAGTGGGCTACTAATACTTAGTTTTTAAGAGATGTGTCGTAAACTCCACATGAGTTGTTAACGCTCACAGTTAGAGCTTTATTATGAAAAAGCTTAAAACCAACAATCCCTACATCATCAGTGATTTATACTGCATTTACAACATGTCAATTCAGAGGGTGTTTCTGGGGTATGAAGCACACTCAACAGCTTATCGAATTTATGATCCAGTCGATACGAAGTTTATTGTGTCTAGGGACATTAAATTTAATGAGAAGAGGCCATGGCATTGGGATGAAGCTGAATCAAGTGGAGGGGGATCATTCTCAGTTTTCAATATCCGGTAGATGACAATTGCCGAGAATCCCACAATAGAGACTGAAGATGTGCATTCAGTCCCTGAATCACCTAGAACGCCTCAAATTGGTTCTTATACATTATCATCGATTGAGATTAACTGGGTTACACCACCCACAGGTGAAGATTGACTCAGAAGGAGTACCATAAAGATTTTGATGTATGACACATGTGTTTGATTCAACTGACAAGGTCCAGAACTTTGAATACTCTGCTTTATGTTTCTTAGCGCTAGAAGAGCCAGCAAATATTGATCATACTCTACAAGAGAAAAACGGGTACAGCGCTACGATAGAAGATTTAGAGGCAATACAAGATAACTAAACATAGACACTTGTTGATCAGCCTTCCAGTCACAAAGCCATAGGGCTTAAATGGGTGTTTAAAGTAGAGAAAGACATGATGTGGACTTTGATGAAATATAAAGCCAGGATGGTAGCGAAAGGTTATGCACAAAGGCATTTATGGACTTTCATGAAGTATTTGCACCCGTAGCCAGATTGGGGATAGAAAGAGTGTTGTTGGCTGTTGCAACAACAACAACAACAACAACAACCAAGCCTTTATCCCAAGCCTGTTGGGGTCGGCTAGACATGAAACCCAATATCAATAAAGTAAAAGAGAGGAAGAGATATAAGAACAAGGAAAAAGGAAAAAAAGAGAAAAAAAGAAAAAAAGAAAAAAAGAAAAAGGAAAAAGAGAAAAGAAATAAGAAAAAAGGAAAAGAAAAGAGAAAAGAAAAAAGAAAAAAGAAAAAAAGAAAAAGAAAAAAAACAAGACTACGATTCTGGCACATGAATTGCTACTTTCCATGCGGTCCTATCATGAGCTAAGTCTCTGGATACATTCCAATCTCTCAAATCTCGTTTTACCGCCTCCTCCCAAGTCAACCTTGGTCGTCCTCTACCCCTCCTAATATTTTCTCTACCTCTTAAAATCCCACTGTTAACCGGTGCTTCTGGAGGTCTCCGTTGGATATGTCCAAACCACCTAAGTCGATGTTGGACTAACTTCTCTTCAATCGGCGCCACCCCTACCTTATCACGAATTGCCTCATTCCTTATTCGGTCTCTTCTCGTGTGCCCGCACATCCACCGTAGCATTCGCATCTCTGCGACACTCATTTGTTGGACATGTTGCCGTTTAGTTGGCCAACATTCCGCCCCATAGAGCATCGCGGGTCTGATCACCGTCCTATAGAACTTCCCTTTTAGCTTTTGTGGGACTTTCCTATCACATAGGATTCCAGAGGCTTGCCGCCATTTCATCCACCCTACCTTGATCCTGTGGCAAACATCCTCATCAATATCGCCATTGCTTTGTAACATTGATCCTAAGTATCGGAAAGAGTCCCTTCTAGGTACTATTTGTCCTTGTAGACTAACATTTCCTTCTTCACGACCAACACCACTAAAGTCACACCTCATATACTCGGTTTTAGTCCTACTAAGTCTAAACCCCTTGGACTCTAAGGTTTGTCTCCATAACTCTAATTTCTTATCAACACCATCTCTAGTTTCATCTACCAGCACTACATCATCAGCAAAAAGCATGCACCAAGGGATATCCCCTTGTATATCCTTCGACACCTCATCCATCACCAAGGAAAAGATGTATGGGCTCAAAGCTGATCCTTGATGTAGTCCTACCGTGATAGGAAATGCATCAGTCTCACTATCACTTACGCGCACACTTGTCCTAACATTATTGTACATATCCTTGATAAGGGTAATGTACTTTGTTGGCACTTTATGTTTCTCTAGTGCCCACCACATGACTGACCTTGGTATCTTGTCGTACGCCTTCTCCAAGTCGATGAACACCATATGCAAGTCCTTCTTCTGCTCACTATATCTCTCCATAAGCTGACGAAGCAAGAAAATCGCCTCCATTGTAGACCTCCCAGGCATAAAACCAAACTGGTTTTTAGTGACATTGGTCACTTTCCTCAGGCGGTGTTCAATCACTCTCTCTCAAAGCTTCATAGTATGACTCATAAGCTTAATACCTCGATAATTAGTACAACTTTGAATATCTCCTTTATTTTTGAAGATAGGTACTAATATACTTTTCCTCCATTCTTCAGGCATCTTGTTTGACCGAAAAATGTGGTTGAATAGCTTTGTGAGCCATACTATTGCGACGTCCCCAAGACATCTCCACACCTCAATAGGGACATCGTCAGGGCCGAGGGCCTTTCCTCCTTTCATCCTCTTTAAGGCCTCCTTAACCTCAAACTCTTGTATCCTCCGCACGAACCGCCTGTTGGAGTCATCAAAGGAGTCATCCAACTCAACCATAGTGCTCCCATTTCCATCATTGAATAGCCCATTAAAGTAATCACGCCATCTATTCTTAATCTCTTCATCCTTCACTAGAATGCGGTGAGTCTCATGTTTGATGCATTTAACTTGATTGAGATCCCTCATCTTTCTCTCGCGGATTTTTGCTACCTTGTATATGTCCTTTTCACCTTCTTTTGTCCCTAGTCTCTCATATAACTTATCATAGGCCTGTCCTCTTGCCTTACTCACAACTCGCCTTGCATTCTTCTTAGCCTCTTTGTACTTAAGCATGTTGCTTGCGCTTCTATCATTATGCCAACTCTTATAACACTCCTTCTTCTCCTTAATGGCCTTTTGTACATCCTCATTCCACCACCAAGTGTCTTTATCTACAAGTTTCTTTCCCTTTGTCACACCGAACACCTCACTAGCTACCTTCCTAATGCAAGTTGCCATCTTCATCCACATACTATCTGCATCTCCATTTTCTACCTAGGGTCCTTCTGTGATCACCCTATTTTTAAAGGATACTTGTGATTCTCCCTTCAACTTCCACCACTTTGTTCTTGTGATTTTGACACCTTTGTCCCGCAAAGAACATGTATGGAAGCGAAAATCAGCTACCACAAGCTTATGTTGTGTCACAACACACTCCCCCGGGATCACCTTACAATCTAGACACTCCCGTCTATCCTTTCTCCTAGTGAGGACAAAGTCAATCTGGCTAGAGTGTTGGGCACTACTAAAGGTCACTAGGTGAGATTGCCTCTTCCTAAAGAGGGTGTTAGCTATCAACAGATCATAGGCTACGGCAAAGTCTAGGATGTCCTTACCCTCTTGATTTCTATCGCCGCATCCAAAACCTCCATGTACTCCCTCAAATCCTAGGTTAGTTGCACCCACATGACCATTGAGATCTCCCCCTATGAGGAGTTTCTCGGTTATCGGTACACTACTAACCATATCCTCCAAGTCCTCCCAAAATTGCCTCTTAGCACTCATGTTGAGCCCAACTTGTGGGGCATAAGCACTAATGACGTTCAAGACAATGTCCCCAATTACTATCTTGATTAAGATGATCCTATCTCCTCGTCTTCGAACATCCACTACTCCATCCTTAAGACTCTTATCTATTAGAACACCTACGCCATTCCTAGTCCCAGCCGAACCAGAATACCAAAGCTTGAAACTGGCATTCTCGACTTCTCTCGCCTTTTGACCCGCCCATCTAGTCTCTTGTACACAAAGGATATTTACTCGTCTCTTAATGGCAACATCTACTAACTCACGTAGCTTCCCCGTCAAGGATCCTACATTCCAACTACCCACCCGAAATCTATGTTCCTCAGCTAGCTTCCTTACGCTTTGCACCCGTCGAGTAAGATGCAAAGACCCTTGCTCACTTATCACTACATCCGGGCGATGATGTAGCGCGCTACTAAGGTGATGGCGATCCGGCCCTTGCTCATTTAACACCATATCCGGGTTCTGATATGGCGCGCCACTAAGGCGGTGGCGACCCGGCCCTTGCCCACTTAACACCATACCCGGGTTTCGATATGGCGCGTCGCTAAGAGGGTTACGCCCCAACGAATTTCTATTGGGTTTCATTTCCATGAGAATGGCTAAGTGTAGTTGTTGGCTCGCCAAGCCTATCACAACCCCCTCCTCCTTTACCCGGGCTTGGGACCGGCTATGTCATTACAACATAGGCTAAGTGTAGTTGTTGGCTGTTGCAGCTACTGAAAAATGGGAGGTACATCATATGGATATGAAATCAGCTTTCTTAAACAGAGAGCTCTAAGAGGAAGTATATGTTC
Source organism: Neostapfia colusana (assembly GCA_030760725.1). NCBI lineage: Eukaryota > Viridiplantae > Streptophyta > Magnoliopsida > Poales > Poaceae > Neostapfia > Neostapfia colusana. The sequence goes on along the minus strand of JASWHV010000012.1, from coordinate 5,604,569 downwards.
ATCAATCACCCAGGTTTACTGATGAAAAGCATTCTAACAAGGTGCTGAAACTTAAAAGGCACTTTGTGGACTTAGTAATGCTCCAAGAGCATGGAATGCAATACTTGATAAGAACTAAACTTTCTCGGGTTCATAAGAAGTGAAACTGAGCACGCTCTATACATACGAGGTAAAGGTAACAACCTCTTATTGATTTGTGTTTATGTTGATGACCTGATAATATGTGGCTGAACTGTTGAAAATATCTTGGAGTTCAAGGCAGGGATGAAACAAAGTTTCAAGATGAGCGATCTTGGTAAACTTAGTTACTATCTTGGCATTAAAGTAAAGCAACACTACAGGAATCGCGATAATAGACGATGGCAAGAAACCTTCGTCTATAAGGCTAAAACCGTCGTCTATAATCTATAGACGACGGTAATCACTAATAGACGATGATTTCTGGTCGTCTATGATTATTAGTCATCTATAACCGTATAGACGGCGGTAACCGTCGTCTATAAGGTAATTGACGACGGACACTTCTGGCTGTCGTCAATTAGGTACTCCTGCCACGTGGCACATAGTGGACCTTATAGACAACGATTTTCTAACCGTCGTTTATAAGGCAATTGACGATGGCCACTCTTGGCCGTCGTCATTTAGGTACTCCTGTCACGTGGCACATAGTAGACCTTATAGACGACGGTTTTTTCTGACCGTCGTCTATAAATATAGTTTATAGACAACGGCTACTGCTCCACCGTCATCTATAAATATGGTTTATAGGCGACGGCTAAGCACCATAAACTGTCGTCTATAAGGCTCGTATTTAAAAAAAACTAAAAATTCTGCCCTTGCTTCGAGGCCAGCCCTGGCTCGATGGCCATCTCACAGAGGCAGAAAATAATATACACAAGCACAAGCATATATATCACAAGAAACATTACAAACAGTTCGGAAATAATACGCGACACACTCCACATTACACGCTACCCCCGTCCACTACCGGAGTTTAGAAAGTCGTCCTCCTGCAGTCGTCCAAGCGGCGCAAGCTAGGGCGATGGTGTGCGAGTCTCCGTCCCCGATCCCTATGATTTGTAAGTGTGGTTAGACAAATTACATATTTGACTTAATTTGCTTATTAAAATGCAGAATTGAGCAAGTTAACTAGATTTTGCTATGTTTGAGTAAGTTTGCTCATATTTTAGTAAGTTTGCTCAAGATCGACTAAGTTTGAGCAAGTTTAACTAGTTTTGGCTATATTTGAGTAAGTTTGAGCAAGTTTGACTAGTTTGAGCAAGTTTATCTAGTTTTGGCTATATTTAACTAGTTTTGGCTATATTAGTAATCATATTTTACTAAGTTTGAGCAAGTTTAACCGTCGTCTATAAAGTCTCGGACAGACCCAGATTTCGGCCCATGTTGACGAGGGCCTATATTGTCGACGGTGGGCCGTCGTCTATAAGGCCCGAGGCCTTATAGATGACGGTAATAGGTTAACTGTTGTCAATTAATGACTAATTGACGATGGTGGTGTCTAGCCATCGTCAATATTTTTATTGACGATAGTGTTGTCGTCAATAATTTTGGCCGTCGTATATTGTGGCAATTCCTGTAGTGCAACTTTAGAAAGAAACATTCCTCTATCAACAAACATATGCACTAAAAATTCTGGATATTGCAGGAATGAAGGGGTGCAATCCAAGTAATACACCCATGGAGAAGCGTCTACATCTCCAACAAAATTGATGGGAGTAGACTGTTAAAACTGAGGGTGCTTAGGATCTTAATTTGGATGCTCAAGTGCCTCAGGTTAAACTGATTACAAAGATTAAACAAACATCAAGAAACACTAATGTAATTAACAGTCCTAGTTTGAGTCAATTAGGGTTTGAGCTAATGCTTGCATACCTTTGTTTGCAGGGGAGTTCGAAGCCATGATGATCAGTGGAGGTGTTTGATGGCGTGCGGTGATGAAGCAAGGAAGACCTTCCCGGAGTTTCCTCCTCTCTATTGATTGTGTTCTTTATTAGATGATTTTCTCTTCTGTTTTCTTAATCCCTTTGTTGCAACTGCAACTCATGACACAGGCAACTTCGCGATCAAAGCCCCGAGCTCCTGCCGTCAGGCGAAGTTGCCAAAGGATCGCACGAGGGAAGAAGAGAAATAGTGTGTACTCCGGGAGAACGGAGAGGTATGTGAGTGCAGTTTTTCTATTGATCAATGCATAGCTTTTATAGGCTACAAAAACGTCCACATGACTCACACAAAGTACTCAACGTGATCTGCATGTCATCCACTGACGATCCTGAATTCATGCATCACGACTTGGCCTCCATGCGGCAGTATGCATGCATGCTCCACTAACAGACTCTGAAAACGTTCACTGCAGACTTAACAACCTAGATGCAGATGCAACGACTAAAATGGACAACTAACTTGACTCAACAAGATTATTCTAGCAATTCACCCCCTTAATCTTATTGTCCCGGGACGATATTCAGCTGTTGACAAATCTCAACAAACTTGATCCTTGGAAGGGACTTTGTCAGCATATCTGCAGGTTGCTCGTTTGTGCCGATGTGGTTCAGTTCTACCTTCCCATCTTCAACACAACTACGTATGAAATGAAACTTTGTATCAATATGTTTCACCCTTTCATGGAACCTTGGATTTTTGCTTAAATCAAAAGCAGCTTGATTATCTACCCACAATATGAACATCTTTGGTTCTTCATTCAGTATTTTGCCCAACAGCCTGCTCAACCAAATCCCCTGATAAACTCCAGTAGTGGCAGCTATATATTCTGCCTCATATGAAGATAGTGCCACCACTAATGTGTGAACTCCATGTAATTAGATTACCCCCAAGAAAAAAGACTATCCCAGTGGTGCTTTTCCTGTCGTCGATATCCCCTGCAAGATGGCTGTCACACTGAACCCAGAGATCTTCAGAGATTCTCCCTTTGAGTATTTGCCCCATAGTTGCTGGTTCCAGCTAAGTATCTCAGAATGCATTTCACTGTGCACTGGTGTACTTATAAAGGAGCTTCCATGTACCTGCTTACCAACCCAACATTGAAAGCTATGTATAACCAGATATCGAAGACAACCTACAATGCTCCTGAATCTTGTAGCATCCACTGATTCATTTCCATCAAACTTGCTGAAATGACATCTCTGCTCCATCGGGGTGTCACAGGAATTGCAGTTCAGCATACCTGCAGACTCTAGTATTTTCTGAATATAGGCCTTCTGACAGAGATGTATCTCATTTTTACATTGCTTCACTTCGATACCCAGATAATAGCTATGTTTTCCCAGATCAGTCATGGAGAAACTCCTTTTCATTTTTGACTTGAATTCAATGATAGTTTAAGCACAAGGGCCACAGATAATTAGATCATCAACAAATACTCCAATTAAGAGAATAGCTTTACCTTCTCCTTGTCTGTATAGAGCATGTTCAGAGTCACATTTTCTGAAACCCAGTGACTTTAACTCTCTGTCTAGTCTGATATTCCATGCCCTAGGAGCCTGTTTAAGTCCATATAGTGCCTTCTTCAGTTTTAAAAGCTTCCAGGGATTTTCTTCATCTATGAAGCCAGGTGGTTGACTGACATAAACAGTTTCCTGAAGATCACCATTTAAAAATACTGACTTGACATCCCTATGGTGTACTTCCCAGTCTTCATTAGCAGAGATAGCCAATAACATTCTCATTGTGTTTCAAACCTGGCCACAGATCCAAAAACTTCATCAAAATCCACCCCCTGGACTTAGGCGTATCCCTTTACCACCAACCTTGCTTTGTGCTTCACTACATTCCCAGCAGGATCCTTTTTGACCTTGAAAATCCACTTGAGTCCAATAGCCTTACAGTCAGGTGGCAATTCTTCCAATATTCAAGTTTTGTTGTCATGGATAGCCTTCAGCTCTTCTAACATGGCTTTTCTCCGGTGGATGTCTTGAATGGCTTGACCAACATTTGTTGGTTCTTCTGCTGTCAAGAAACACAAATCAGAGTACTCAAAATCAGAAATGGGTTCACTGTTATCCAGTACATCTGTAACCGTCCTAAACCTTTGTGGTATTCCCTGGGAATCCACTTCTTGGCCTGTAAATGGAGTGACCCAATGAATATATGCAGGTGGTGATGCTGCAGGCTCATATGCAGGTGTTCTGGCTGACCCAAACTCTGAATGTACATTATCAGTGTCTGCAACAGAACTTCTATAGATGTAGTCCAATGCACATTAAAAATTGAACTTTCATTGTCTACATCAAGATGTGTTCCACCCCAGTTCCATGGAGTTTTCTCATTGAACTTCACATCCCTTGAAACAGTTATCTTGCTGTTCTTCGGATCATAAAATCTGTAGGCCTTTGAGTTTGCCTCATACCCCAGCAACACACATTTTACAGCTCTATCAGACAATTTGTTTATCCCTGATCCATTCAGCTTCACATATGCAGTGCAACCAAAAGTCCTAAAGTGTTTTACAGAAGGTTTTTGACCAGTCCAAACATGATATGGAGTTTTCCCATCCAAACTTCTTGAAGGAGATCTATTTAGAACATATACTTCATACTTCACTGCTTCATCCCATAAACGTGCAGGCACCTTCATAGCTTTTAACATGCACCGAGCCATCTCAGTACAGTTTGGTTCCTTCTTTCAACGACCCCGTTCTGCTGGGAGTATAGGGTGCAGTAGTAAAATGTCTGATCCCAAACTCACCGAGATAAGCAGAGAACTCAGAGGAGTTGAATTCACCCCCCCCCCCCCCCCCCCCACATGTCTGTTCTCAAGGCCTTCAGTTTCATCCTGCTTTCAATCTCAGCTTGGGCTTTAATTAGTTTGAAATACTTCAAGGCTTCATCTTTGGTGGTCAATAACTCTTGCCACATGAACCTGGTAAGATCATCTACAATAAGTAGAAAATACTTCCTTCACCGGGTGTAGGGGGGTCAATGTGACCACGTAAGTCCCCATAAAACAGGTCCATAATGTTCTCTGCACGATATTCAGAGAAATGAGGAAAAGCTCTCCTGTGAAATTTTCCAAGAGCACATCCATCACATACTTGATCACATTGTCTGATAAGAGGAATCCCTTCAACCATTTTCATTCTTCCAAGATCTCTTAAGGCTCTAAAGTTTAAGTGACCAAACCTGGCATGCCATAACCAACTCTTTTAATCCACCATAGCCATCAGACATATGTGACTGTCAGTTTGGCAACATACAGTCTATTTTCAGACCGAGGTGCTTTCACCAGCAACGAACCATCAGAGCCAAGAATATAGATATGATTGTCTTCCAAGACAATTTTGCATCCAGATTCGGTCATCTGACCAAGACTCAGAATATTAGTCTTCCGTTTTGGGATAAAATACACCTCTGTCAGGACTTTGTGTATCTGATGCTGCCCCTGAAAAACTCTGGATCCCATACCACAGATATCAACTGAAGATCCATCACCAAATTTTATCTTTCCTTTCACAGACTTATCCAGAAAGGACAATAAAGATTGAACTCCTGCCATATGATTGCTGGCCCCGAATCTAAATACCTGCAGGTACTGTCAGTGTTTCCTTCTGATAATGCACTGACTTTCTTCCCTTCTTCAGCAGTTGTGAGACAGGTTTCTGACAATAAAAGAGCAGGTTGCTCTGGCTCAGCTTTCACCATGTGGGCTTCTTTCTTCCTCTCACGTCTGGGTTTTCTGCATTCTTTTGCCCGATGGCCACACAACCCATAGTTGTGGCACTTGCCTTTTCTCCGAGGAGCACCTTATGAAGGAGGCTTTGCAGAAGAATCACGACTCTCAAACCGTGTTCCTCCCATGTTCCTTGAGGCTGAACGAGTGCCACCCTTGTTACCATTGGAGGAAGAATCTCCCACCAGTCGGTTTCTGTACCTTGCCAACCACTCTTCTTCAAATAACATCTCCATTGTCAGTGACATCTCCATTGTTACCGAGACTATCTTCAGGTGCACGTAATCTCCCAACCAGCTCTTCAACAGATAATTTGTTAAGATCCAACAAGGTCTCGATCGAAAGAGCTATTTGCATGTACCATATAGGAACAACTCCAAGAAATTTCTTTACAATTCTAACTTCCTCGATTGATTCTCCTAGAGTGTGAAGACTGCTAGCAATACCTGAAATTCTCATGGCGAATTTGGCAATGGCTTCACCCTCTCTGAACTGTATGTTCTCAAAATCCTTCAAGAGCTGCTGCGCATTGGCTTCACGTACATGATCGTCCCCCACTCGCATATTCTTCACAGCCTACCATGCAAGTTTAGCACTCGGCTTTGCAGCCAGTGCCATGTGCATTTCACATGGAACACCCCTCAAGATGGCAGCTAAGGCGAGTATGTCTTCACGGCGCTCAACCTTCTCGCTCACAACAGCATGCCATAAGTCTTGAGTCTCGAGGTTCACTTGCATGACAAGTGTCCACTGGCTGTAATTGTTCCATGTCAGCATTGGGTAGACGACCAATGCACTGGTCTCCTTCACAACGCGTTCGACGACGATGGAACTCGAGCTGTTGTCGCCAGCGGTGATCTACGCAGGCGGCGTTGTTCTCCTGCCATTCTCTATCACTCAATGATGGCTTTGATGCCACGCGTTGCAACTGCAACTCACGACACAGGTAACTTCGGCATCAAATCCCCGAGCTCTACCGTCAGGAAAAGTTGCCGAAGGATCACTTGAGGAAGAAGAGAAACAGAGTGTACTCGGGAGAACAGAGAGGTATGCGAGTGCAGTTTTTCTATTGATCAACGCATAGTTTTTATAGGCTACACACTACAGGAATCCCGACAATACACGACGGCCAAAAACCGTCGTCTATAAGCACAGTACCGTCGTCAATAAGTTATTGAAGACGGTAAACTGTTATAGACGATGGTTTATGGCTGTCGTCAATTATTAGTCGTCAATAAGATTATTGACGACGGTCGTCAATAACCTTATTGACGACAGCTAAAGTTGACTGTCATCAATAAGCTACAGTAGCTTATTGACGACGGCCGTGGTTTGACTCTCGTCAATAAGCTAGCTTATTGACGACGGCCAGGGTTTGGCTGTCGTCAATAAGCCAACTTATTGACGACGGTACGTCTATACCGTCGTCAATAACAATGGCTTATTGACGACGGTTTCTGATACCTGGCCGTCGTCAATACTAATGGCTTATTGACGACGGCCAAGTACCAGAAATCGTCGTCAATAAGCTTTGCAATTTTTATTAAAAACCATAAAATCCTGCACTGGCTTCGAGGCCAGCCCTGGCTCGATGGCCAGATCACAGGCAATTAAAACACATCACAGGCAGGCACAAAAACACTATACGCACGCCACACTACCCTACGCTACCCCAACCGCTGCCACCGGAGTCCATGAAGTCGTCGCGCGCTCGTCCAAACGTCGGATGCTAAGGGGATGGAGTTTCCTGAGTCTGCGTCGCCGATCCCCGTGATGTACATGTATAGTTAGACAAATTAGAAGTTCACAAATGTGTATATGACTAAATAAACTCATTACAAGTTAGAATTGAGCAAGTTAGTTAGATTTGGCTATGTTTGAGTAAGTTTGCTCATATTTTACTAACTTTGAGAAGTATGGACTAGTAGTGTTTATGTTTGAGCTAGTTCAACTAGTTTTGGCTATGTTTGAGTAAGTTTGCTCATATTTGACTATGGTTGAGTAAGTTATACCATATTTTACTCAGTTTGAGGATGTTTAACTAGTTTTCCCTAAGTTTGAGTAAGTTTGATCAAATTCAACTAAATTTGAGCAAGTTTAACTAGTTGCAGCTATTATGAAAAATTTTGTACCTATGCTCCTGACGTCGGCCCCTGTGGTAGCTGTATCGGTGGCGGCGCCCATGAGGAAAGACAGTCGGCTGTCCTGCGGCCATAGCCTGCAAATATGAAGTAAATTATTATACATGTCATTCATATATTAGAAACGTTGAGTACAACGATCTGAACTTACCTGCATGAGAGCTTGCAGTTGTAGCATGTACGAGTGTTGATACTCGTCCCTAGCCCAGAGCTCGGCTGCCTGCCTCTCGTTCATGAGCCTCAGCGCTTCCTGCGTCCTCTAGAGCTCCTCCTGGATACTCTAGAGCTCCAGATCTCGGCTGCCACGCCTGCTGGATCCACCCTGCGATGAAGAGGCCCTCGAGGAAGACCGCGCCTCCCTCGAGTCGACTACTCCATCGAAGATGGCCAACCTACACAACGAAGTAAGAGTATTAAAGTTTCGTGTCTCGAAGTTCATGAAAGTAAATGAAAAACAATAGAACTCACCGGCTGTGAGGTTTACCCTCACCGCTTGCATAGGCGGCTTCAGGTACGATCGACGAGTTCTGCCAATCATAATCGTCTCCTCGAAGCCTCCGCACCTCGTCCCCATACTTTTCCTGAAAATACAGAAAATTAAAGTCATCAGAAGTTTTAAAGAGAATACAATTAAGTTAACTAAAGTACTCACCAACGTCTCCGTCGCCGTCTGAGAAGATAGCTGATCAGGCTGCGACGGGTCACTTCCCATGTGACCCCTCCTCCACACCTGGATAGAGGTCGACTCCTGACCGATCTCGCGCTCCTATCGATGCGTGTTAGCACAATGATAGCGATAGAAATTAACTAGAATAAAATTCGAGTATCACTTACCATCCGTTTAGCAAGGCGTACGTAGCCGTCCCCGCCAAGACGGTGTTTCCCGTCCGTCCCTCGACTCTGTCGACGGGTCATCGACACGCCTTGGAAGCCCTGGCTCGCCCAACGACACAAAGGGAACTGTAGGCGTCCGGACAGGACTCAAGCCACGGTACGCTGACCTGCACACATTTGTTATTGGATGAAAACATTGATCAAAATTGGATAATGAAGCAAAGTAAAATAAACATTTTACCTCTGCGTACTGTGCCTCCGTCAAGTACTTGTCCGCCACATCCCTAAACTGTCCCGGCTCACCCTCGTCTGGATGCAACTTATAGTACGCCTTCATAGCCTGAATGTTAGCCGTTGATATCGACTGCGTCAGAAGCTTCCTAGTGTTGTTGTTGAAGACCAGGTGAGCGTGATCCAGCCGGGCCTCGTCCTCCAAACGGTAATATTTCTACAAGAAGAAATATACAAGTTAATGTATTTAACATATAATAGGTTCGCATTTAACAAATAGACGATTTACTTACCATGAATTCATGCCACAGATGCTCCTGGTGGTTGCCGTAGGTAATGTTCTGGCCGTAGAGTAATCGTCCCAAGACGTAGCAGCCCGTCCGTTCACTAGACCGGGGTAGTGACAACGGATGAGCTGGCCCAGGACAGCATTGACCTAGCGTTGGCGTCCCTGACCCGTGAAGGAGTCATTGTCCATCCCATCTATGTTAGCGTACATATATAACAAAGCAGCTATTTTTTCATCTGTTGAAGCATCATAGCTCGTGCCACTACCAACAGTGGTGCCTCTCGTTTGAAAAAGTGAGAGTTCGCTACAAGAGCTTGATTCAGCCATATTGTACCGCAACACCGATGCATTAACATTGTGTTCTTCTGCAAAGTAGACACTTGAAAAGTATCCTACCTCCTGAAGTGTAAATGCTTCGGCAATGCATCCTTCAACCCTTGCCCTATTACGAACCATCGGTTTTAGACATCTGAGTGCTCTTTCAATGTGGTACATCCACCTATATTGAACATGGCCTCCTACTTTAGCTTCATATGGAAGATGGATTAGAAGGTGTTGCATTAGATTGAAGAACCCTGGAGGAAATACTTTTTCCATCTTACATAAAAGCACGTGTATCTCTTTTTCCAACTTCTGCATCATCTCCCTTTTGATTTCTTTAGCACAAAGCCGTCTATAAAAATAGCTAAGCTCGGCTAACACCTTCTACACCTCATCGTCAAGATAGCCTCTAAACATAACCGGCAGAAGTCTTTTCATGATTATGTGATAATCATGACTCTTCAAACCAGTGAGATTTCCAGTATTAACATTAACGACTCTTCTCAGGCTAGCAGCATAACCGTTTGGGAACTTCAACTGTTTCAACCACTTGAAGACTTCTTTCTTTTCTTTTGGTCGAAGGCAGAAAGAAGCTCATGGTTTGCCACCATCTTCGGAGAGCTCAAGACTTGGTCGGTTACAAACCTCTGCCAAATCCTTCCGAGCATTTATATTGTCTTTTGTTTTGTCCGTCATATCCAAGCACGTGCTTATGATGCATTCGCCCATGTTACGTTCCTGGTGCATGACATCAATGTTATGCATTAGAATTAAAGACTTCATATACGGTAACTCCCATAGTGCACATATATGAGTCCAATTGTGATCCTCTCCGTAACCAACAAAATATCCAGGACGACCTTCAACTGGCACTAGATTGTTGAGCTGTTCAACAATCTCCGACCCGTTCAGATGTTGTGGTGGTCTCTTTTTTACAATGGTACCCTTCCTGAAGGCATTTCTCTGTTGTCTAAACACGTGATTTGGCGGTAAGCAACTTCTATGACAATCAAAGTAGCATATCTTGCCACCATGACTTAGACGAAAACAATCCGTATCCGAAGCACATATTGGACATGTCAATCGACCATGAGTGCTCCAGCCAGAAAACATGCCGTAAGCTGGAAATCATGAACAGACCACAAGTATGCAGCTCGAAGGTTGAATTTCTATTTTCTATAACAGTCATACGGTTTGACTCCTGTCCATAACATTTTTAACTCTTCAATCAATGGCTGCAACATCACGTTCAGTCGTGAACCAGGATGATCCAGTCCAGGTACATTAAGGCATAGGAACATGAACTCATACTTCATACAAAGGGATGGATCGAAGCGGTCAAGCGCCTTCCATGCCTCACCGTCCGACGGGTGCACCATCATGCCGTTGTTCTCACGTATACCTTCTTTATGCTAACTCATGTGTCTAGCTGTTTTTTTTAGATAGAAACAAACGCTTGAACCTAGGTGTGACAGGCAAGTAGCGAAGCTGCTTCTGTGCGACTTGAGTCATTACTTTTGAACCGTCGTCATTAACAACTTCGAAAAATCTCCCTTTAGCACATTTTAAGCACTTGGTCTCGTTGGCATGCTCTCTCCAAAAAAGCATGCAATTGTCTAGACACATATCAATCTTCTCATATTTCATACCCAGACCAGAAATCAACTTCTTAGACTGATACATATCTTTAGGCACTTTATGTGGTTGTGGAAGGATATCGCTGATCAATTTGATGAGATCGTTGTAGCAGTTATTAGAGAAGAACTACTTAGACTTAATGGCCATAAATCTAGTCATGAAAGTAAGGAGCGTCACTTCGGTGTGTTCATACAACGGCTCTTCTGAAGCTTTGAGAAGCGTCAAAAAACGCTTCAACCTCCGTTGTAGGAGGATCCTCCATCAATTCAGGATTTATGGCATCAAGCATCTCGTCCATCCTATCGACCCCCGTGTTGTCATCCTCATCTGAAACTTGTAAGGGTTGAGAAGATGTCTCACCGTGAAAGGTCCACACCTCATAATCTTGCATGAAACCGTATCGACACAAGTGAAACGCCAAATTCAATTTGTCCCAACACTTTGCACCATGACATTTCATGCATGGGCACCGCACCTTACTGTACTGTGACTCAGAAAAAACTCGTTGTATGAAATCATCCGTCTTGGTGAACCACTCATCTGAGTGACTGCCATCCCTTTTCCAACCAGTATACATCCAACTGCGGGCTCCAGCCATGTTTTAGGGTATACCTTCAGAGCAGACAAATCATTATTAGTTTCCTTTTTATGTTATGTCACGGCCCTACAACTAGGCAGATAGATCCTAACAATTAATCTAAGCAACCGATCTGTGTTGGGCCTCAATGCTATGCGGAGGCGGTCCAAGTGGCGCATCGAGAATTGGTGACGAGCGGGGCCCGCTTCGTCTATGATACTTCCTCCTTTCTGAAATGACAGGTCGCATAACTACTGCCTAACGGCCCGCCTTTCTATACTAGTTTTGTTAATGGAGTATCATAATACCCAATAACACAATAAATTTTAGTTGGACCTTTCATTAGATGAAACAACCAATTAAGACTTCCGTGCACAAAAACCATAGTTTGGTGTGTTTAATCGTGTCCTGGTTCCACTAGAGGATGCATGCCAAGTCATATGCTTGCCCAGAATTGGTATATGCTCCACGACCACATATATTATATTTATTATAGCATATTTGAGTCCTCTAGAAACACACAAGCTGACATCTTTCGGCGCATAGTCAAGTTGAGGAGCATTACAAACCAACAAGAGGCGGGCCACAGGACCCACAATCTAATCACGTTCTATTTGGGATAAGGTTCCTTGACATAAAAATATATCAAGGACTCAAGTGAGATCATAGAAAGCGTTTCAAATATCCCCTTTTGAGATCTTGTTTGTAGTTGGGACATCTTGCACTACAGGAATCCCGACAATAGACGACGGCCAAAAACCGTCGTCTATAATCATATCATCCATGCTCGCTGGATAGAAATTCCATTCTATCTAAGGCACCAAAAAGGCTCTACCTATTTTATTGGTGCGTGCTGCATCTTTCGAATTTGGATCGAAAGGTAAAACATAATTCATTCACATCCCTTGTGCCGGCACAGGGGGAGGGGGCGGGACAGGGGCCGGCGCGTCCGGGCGGCCGCTAGCCGGCGGCTCGGCCGGAGGGGGGGAGGGGGCGGGACAGGGGCCGGCGGCTCAGCCGGAGGGGGGGAGGGGCCTGTCCAGGAGGGGGGAGGGGTTTAGAAGTGTTCAAAACTTGTCTGCACACCAAGCTTCTTCAGTAACCTAGCAATGACTTGTACTGTAGTAGTTTGTTGGCATGTATCTAGTCGACTATCTAAAACTGAATATTTGGATGCAGCGACCTTACCTAGTTAAAGGTGGTTTCCAAGCTTGGGCGAAGAACCTTTGTGTTAAAGAACTAAAACCTGAGACTGCATTAACAGTAATAAATGAGGTAAAAGAATCAGGATCGGAAACACTCCTATTAACCAGTGTGCCAGTTTTGATCATCTTGCTAATACATGAAAGAATTATTATGCACAGTTTTTTCCTCTTTTTCACATTGTTTCTAATTCTGTTATTCTTTTCCTTTTTCCCGACAGGGCCTCTCAGCAGCTTCTTATGCTTTGCTTGGTAAGTGTGTTGGTAGATTATTATGCACAGTTCGTATGTTACCAGCACAGTAGGCTTTCCTGACAAAATAACTCTTTGGACTGTACATCAGTGTTTAAAATATACTCAAGGAATAGACTCCTTGAACAGATACTTGTTCTTCAACAGCAAACAGTTGCATGATTAATATGAGAATGACATTTTATTAACTACAAGAATGCATTGTTCAATGAAGTGTTGTCGGGTTGCTTCAAACACAACTTTTCGGTAGCGCATTCGTAGACACTTTGAACTCTAAAGTAGAAATTAATCTTGCAAGTTCCTGAACATTACTGGATGAAATAAACATGTGCAGTACAGCCATTCAAATATCTTTTTTGACTAGTTTATTTCATCGCTGTCCCTACAGAATGGGAGACGTCTTTGAATAGGCGCCCAGGCCGGCTAGAAGGCGGAGGAGGCAGGGCGGGCGGGCGGAGGCGACATACTGGCGAGCGGGCTGTGGAGGCAGGGCTGGCGGGTGGGCCTCATGACCCAACTATTGTGGACCGTCGGATGAGATCCGACGGTCCTCATTTTCACTGGGGTATATAAATAAACCCTACCCTAGTTTTCTCCTCACTCTCTCTCCCTCTTTTCTCCACTCCCGGTGGCGGCGGCACTGTGACTGTGAGGCGGCGGCGCTAGGGCTAGACAGCGGTGGCGGCGGCACCTACGGCGGCGCCAGGCGAGGTGGCGGTGGGCGGAGGGGGCGCTAGGCGAGGTGTCTGCGGGCAGAGGGGTCGCTGGCGGCGGGCGGAGGCGGCGGCGCCGCCCGACCAGGCGAGCCGCCCTGGCGTCCGCGCGCCACCGACTGGACGCCTAGGCGCCGCCTAGGCGATGCCTCGAAAACGCTGCTGGCCGGTGGCTCGGCCGGAGGGGGGGAGCGGGGTAGGGGCCGGTCCAGTGGGGAGGGAGGGGGCGGGACAAGGGCGGCCGGCGGCTCGGCCGCAGGGGGGAGCGGGGGAGGGGCCGGAGCGGGAGGGGCCGGGCCGGAGGTGGACGGGGGAGGGGCCGGAGGGAGAGGGGCCAGGCCGGAGGGGGACGGGGGAGGGGCCGGAGAGGCCGGATGGGGGAGGACGGCGAGGTCGGCCGGCCGGTGGCCGGCGGTGCGGCCGGGGGGCGAGGAACCGGAGAGGGGAGCGGGGGAGAGGCCGGAGGGGGAGGAGGACTTACCTTGGGCCGGGGACGGGCGGCGGCAGTGGCGGGGATGGGCGGCGGCGACGGAGACGGCCGGCGGCGATGGAGCAGAGGCACGAGAGTGCCGCCTCCCGGCTCGTGTACGGGGTATATGTGACGTTATTGACGACGGTACTAGGTGACCGTCGTCTATAAGAAACTTGTTGACGACGGTGCTAGGTCACCGTCGTCAATAACTCCTTGGGTGGGCCCGGATTAATTTAAAGACGACGGCTAGATAAAGCCTTCGTCAATAATATTAAAGACGATGACCCCGTCGTCAATAAATTTGGCTGTCGTCAATGATCGTTTTTCCTGTAGTGACAAAAAGGCCCACACGACTCACACAAAGTCCTCTACGTGATCTGCACGTTGTCCACTGATGATCCTGAATTCACGCAACACGACTTGGCCTCCATGCAGCGGGATGCATGCATGCTCCACTAACTGAGCCCTGAAGACCCTGAAAACGTTCACTGCAGACTCAACAACCTGGATGCAGATGCAACGACTAAAATTGATAACTAATTTGACACAACAAGATTATTCCAACATTTTTAATGCGAGGCCTCCTTTTTATATCGAGGAGGCACCGAAGGGGGCCTTCCCCAACCGACTCGGTTGGAGATATCTCTGATCAAAAATCGAGATATTGAGTCGCTTACAATCATAACCAATTCCAAAACCTGCATGTTCACTTTCCTAACATTCTCCACCTCTACCACAGGTCTAAGAACTTATTAACTTATTACGTAGTCTTATGCATATTTCATCATGCTCAACGTAAAGAGCACAACATATCAAAGATGGCCATTTATGCACCGCTTGACTCAACGACTACTCTACATCTCACATTCAGAAATATGATCTCATTCTTAGTTTGGACCCTAAGTAGAACATCATAGGTTATCCCTCAAACCCATACCGGTCACATGTTCTCTAAACACGCTGGGTGGAAGACCTTTGGTTAGCGGAACCACGAGCATTTGCTCGGTTCTTATATGCTCAAGACTAATAGTATGATCCTGGATTCGATCTTTCACAACATCAAACTTAATGTCGATGTGTTTGGCAGCACCACTTGACTTGTTGTTGTGAGAGTAAAATACTGCTAATTCGTTGTCACAGTATATCTTAAATGACTTTTCAATGCTGTCAACCACTCTAAGACCAGGTAAAAATTTCTTAAGCCAAATTGCCTGCCCGATGGCCTCATAACAAGCAACTAACTCGACATACATTGTGAACGATGCATTGATAGTTGGTTTGGAGCTCTTCCACGAAATAGCTCCATTTGCGAGGGTGAATATATATCCTGACGTGGGTTTCTTAGTATCTACGCAACACGTGAAATCCGAGTTTGAATATCCCACTACTTCTAGTGGATCTAATTTTCTATACGTCAACATGAAGCCCTTAGTACTTTGCACATATCCCAAAGATTTCTTAACTGCCTTGCAGTGATCCACCCATAGATTGGCCTAATATCTGCCAAACATCGCGGTAACATAGGCTAAGTCAGGATGAGTGCAAACTTGAGCATACATAAGGCTTCCGACACCTGAAGTATATGGAACTACTTTTATCTGATCAATCTCATATTGGCTCCTAGGACACTGAAAGTTCCCAAACTTATCACCCTTGACAATAGGAGTAGGCAAAGGTTTGCACTTATGCATACTGTACTTTTTGAGTACATTCTCTAAGTACGTCTTTTGAGAAAGACCTAATAACCCCTTAGATTTGTCTCGAGAAATTTTTATGCCCAAGACATAAGAAGCTACACCAGGATCCTTCAGGTTAGAGGATAAGAACTTCTTATTCTCTATTAGGAGATGAACATCACTACTCGCTAGTAGTATGTCATCCACATAACGAACGAGAAAAATGAATTTCCCATTTTTAAACTTAGCGTATATGCAATTGTCCTCCTCATTCTCCTTAAAACCAAACTTTCTAATTGTATCATCGAACTTGAGATACCATTGTATCAAAGCTTGGTTGAGTCCATAAATGGACTTTTTTAGGTGGCATACCATGTGTTCCTTACCCTTAACAAAAAAATCTTTTAGTTGTGTCATGTAGATGTCCTCATTTAGATCCCCATTAAGAAACGTCGTCTTTACATCCATATGATGTAAATCTAAGATATAATGTGCTACTAATGCCATGATGATTCTAAATGAGTCCTTAGTCGAGACGGGTGAGAACGTCTCATTATAATCTATTCCATCTATTTGAGTTAAACCTTATGCTACAAGTCTGGCTTTGAAGTTATCAATTTTCCCTTTGGAATCACGCTTAAACTTGTATACTCATTTACAATCTACTATTTTGGCTACATTAGGAATTTCTACTAATTAGCCGACTATGTTAGCATCCATAGATCTTATTTTATCCTCCACGGCTTTACACCACTCGTATGATAGAGGGCTTTTCATAGCTTCTTCAAATAAGGCAGGATCATCCTCCATTTGAATTGCTTCACTCATGTAGAACTCATAATCATTCGGAATGATCGATCTTCTCACTCTATGATATCTCCTAAGTTGCCCATCATCCTCAGGTTGAGGCAGTTGTTGTTCTTCACCATTAGCAGCAACATTGTCGTTTTGCTCAGAGGGTTGAGGTGAATTCTTTTGGACAGGAACCTCACTAATTCCAGTTGCCGATTGAGAACTAACAACGAGTGTTGGATCAACATCATGTGTTGGTGATCCGACAACAGTAGGTATCGTGAAGAAAGGCTCTTGAATCATTGGAGTGGCCACGTAGACTCTGTTCTTCTCAAGATCAATCTCACATTTTACCATACTCCCCCTAGTCATAGCATCTTCTAAGAAAATAGCATGTCTTGTTTCTACAAACTAAGTATATTAATCAGGACAGTAGAAACGAAAACCCTCGCTCTTAGCCGAGTAGCCAATAAAATAGCAACTCACGGTCTTAGGGTCTAATTTTCCAATGTTCAGGTTAAATATTTTAGCCTCAACAAGACAGCCCGAAATGTGCAAGTAACTAAGTAAAGGCTTACGTCCCGTCCACATCTCATATGGTGTTTTAGGCACCGACTTAGAAGGAACCGTGTTAAGCAAATGAATAGCATTTTTTAAAGTCTATATCCAAAAGTTAGTAGGCAACCCTGAGAAACTAAGCATGGATCTAACCACGTCCATTAACGTACGGTTGCATCGTTCCTCTACTCCATTTTGTTGAGGCTCGCCCGGTGTTGAATACTGGGCATCTATGCCATTTTCCTGTAAAAACCGTGGAAATGATCCAGGAACTTGGCCATACGGGGTATGCTGACCGTAGTACTTCCCCCACAGCCGGATCTTACTACTTTGATCTTAAAGTTGTGCTGATTTTCAACTTCAGTTCTAAATATCTTAAATTTCTCCAATGCTTCGGAATGATCCTTAATTGGAAAAATATAGTCATAACGAGTATAGTCATATGTGAAAGTTATGAACGAGTCAACCATCTATGGAGACCGTGAGAAAAGGACCACAAATGTTCGTGTGAATCAATTCTAATATTTCTGTACTATGTTTGGCTTTAATGCAATCTATGCAATCTATGCACTCTTGTGGGTCTGAATAGTCTAAGTGAGGAAGAATCGATTGAGAAACTAAGTTTTTAATTTCTCCCTCTCGAAATATGGCCTAAGCGACAATGCCATAATTTCGAAGATGTTGTGGGATCTATTCTTTTTGCTTATTCAGACCTGATTTGTTATGTGAGGAATTCTGGACATCACTTATTTCATTAAGATCATCAATCATAGAAACAGATAAAGTTTGTCTTGTCGGATGACAAGACCCACAATCTTATTATTAAACTTAATGACACACTTGTCATTGCAAAAGGGGCATACATAATCATAATCGTCTAAGCATGAAACTAAAATTAAATTCCTCCTAACTGATGGAACATAAAGTACAGTATGAAGTGTAAGTACAAATCCATTTCTAAGCACTAAGGAAAAAAACTCCAATGACTTCAATTTGCGCTTCATGAACATTTGCGACTCTAATGTTCCTTTCTCCTCTTTGAAGTGTCCTCCTCGCACTTAACCCCTGTAACGAATTACAAACGTGCACAGTGGCACCTGAGTCAATCCACCAATTAGATGAATAATTGTTTAAGTACAAGGATTCAACAAAATTACTAATAAAATCATTACCTTTCTTATTGCACCATTTAACGAAGCCTATGCAATCCTTTTGATAGTGTCCTTTCCCTTGCAAAAGAGGCACTAATCCTTTGACACCTTAATTTACTTAGAAGATTGCTCATATGGAACCTTGCGCTTTCCCTTATCATTTTGATGAGCATAGAAATTCTTAATTTTGATGAGCATTTCAGAAAACATCGAATTCTTTTCTTTTCCTCTCACATAGTTGACAGTGTCATCTCTGTGAAATGCCTTAATTCGCTTATCCTCCTAAACGCACATGGATATGAGCTTTTCTAAGTTCCATTGTTCTGACTGTTAGTTATAATTGATGGCAAAAGCTTCAAACTCTCTAGGGAGAGAGGAAAAGATAGGATGAACAAGAAATTCATCATTAATACCCAAATCCATAAGTTTGAGTTTTGAAGCCATATTTGACATCCTAATAATATGTTCACGAACACCGCCTCCAGTGTATTTCTCAGTTACAAGCCTCTTAATAGGAGTGCTTGTTGTTGCCTTAGAAGAGCTGGTGAACTGACTCTGAATTTTCTGAAGGTACTCAGTAGTTGTCTCACAGTCAGGAATGACTCCCTTAATTGGCTCAATGATTGTGCCCTTGATAACCATAAGACACTTCCTGTTAGAAGTATTCCACTTAGTGCGAGCCTCATAGAATTCCTTAAGTTCCATATGGAATAGATCATTCTCTCATTGTATTCCTCCTTAGATTCGGTTGTCCCACGAGGAGGCGGAACCTCGGACTCATTAGGACGAGGTGTCGTGATCGCAAGATCAATCTCTGAGATTGCCAGAGCAATTTCTATGTTCTCCCTCCATGAAGCATAATTGTTTTCATTCAGATGTTTAATGGAGGAGATGTAGCTAAGTGACATGCTAACTCTAGAGGAACCTTCGTTATGCAAAAAAACATACAAAATAAGCGAATGGATAGAAACATAAAAGTTTGAAAAATGGCACGTTTTGTTTTTCACGTTGGCTACTAAACAAAACATGTCATTTATAAAACTTAAACAAGCAAAAATGTTGCATTTCATTTTTCACATTGGCTACTTAATGAAGTGTAACATTTAAAAATCATATTAGAATATAGAAATTTTTATGTTCATGTTGTTTACTCAATAAGAATTACCACAACTTAATTATCTTAGTTTAACATAGCAAATAATATTTTTCACGTTGGCTACTAAAAATTATTTACCATGAAAAGCTTAATTTCTTATAGCATAACATAAATTGTTGTTCATGTTGGCTACTAAATAAGAATTTATTATGCAAAAATTTCTTAGAGAAAATCCACAAATTAATCAAATTTATGGCATAGAAAATACTAAAACTCAGCAATAATTATGAAAATACAGAAAATGTACTGAGAAACAGTACAAAAATACATTGCAAACATCACACACAACTTTCTGAACTTTTCTAATGCCAAAAACTTAATTACCTTGGGTCCATCTAATTTCATTAGCCCCTTATTCATTTTTCTCAAAATACAGAAAAGGAAAAAATACTTAAAAGAAAAGCCCAGTCCAGTTTACTAAAATGTTAAGAAAAACAAAAAACCCAGCGCAGCCCAAAACTAAATCAGCCCAAGAGCCTCTTAAATTTTCCATGAAATTTCAGGAAAAGGAAAACATGGCCTGTTTGGCCCGTTTCACCACTGAATCAGCTCGAGGCCTGCTAAACAATCCCTGAAAATCGGAGGAAAAATTGAAAGGGCAGCCCATTTGGCCCTTGCTACGCCCGCCTGGGCTGAAGCTAGCCCGCTTGTCGCGCCGCGTGTCTGTGGCCGTCTGATCTGAGATGGATGGTCTAGATTAAAGGAACACGTCGCTCTAATTAGTCTGGTACGTCGGTTCACCATCGGATGGTTGTGAGTGTAGCGTTCAAAGTATTTAAGCCTGAATTACCAAAACCCTAACTCATTCTCGCTGGCACCGATCCCTTCTCTTCTTTCTTCCACCACGCGTCGCGGCTGAGAGACCGAGGACAAGGAGGCTGACAGCCGTCGACAGAGGGAGCCCGAGTTGACGGTGGCAACCCCCAACCGCGCGAGTACGCTGTAGAGAGACTCCTTGTCGATGGCTGTGCGCGTGCCCGCGCCCTTCAAAAGATTTCTTCGACTTAGGGTTCCCGGGTTAGGGTTCCACTTGGAACCCTAGAATCTCGGTTGCCTACCCCGGCGGCCTAAGTGGAGCACCACGGTGGGCTTCTTGGCGGCGCGTGCGCTCGTGGAGGGAGCCCATGGTGGTCCCTAAAATGCCGGCTAGGTTTTGGGGAAAAACAGATAAATTTCTTTCTCTATCTAATCCTCTCTGATCTTCTAAGTTTTCTTCGATTGAAACAAAATTTCTTAGCAATAGATCAAAATCATGTGTCGATTTGATCTCTGTTGATATTCTAATTTTTCTGATCTTAGCCGATTTGGGTTCTGATTTGGAGATTAGGGTTTCTAATCCCTAATTTGAGTTGAATTCTATTTGAATTACAAGCCCTAAGTTTTTGCTTATCTTCTTCTAAATTACTATATAATTTGTTATTCTGAGGTAGTCTCGAGGGCAATTTGCAAGCCAAATTGGCCCTGACTCTATTGTTAAAATTGAGGGTGCTTAGGATCTCAATTTGGATGCTCAACTGCCTCGGGTTAAACTGATTACGGAGATTAAACAAGCATCAAGCAACACTAATCTAATTAACAGTCCTAATTATGAGTAGAGATCAATTAGGGTTTGAGCTTATGCTTGCGTACCTTCGTTTGCAGAGGAGTTCGAAGCCATGGTGATCGGTGGTGGTGTTTGATGGCGTGCGGTGATGAAGCAGGGACTTCCCGGTGTTTCCTCCTCTCTATTGATCGTGTTCTTCTTAGATGATTTTCTCTTCTGTTTTCTTACTCCGTTTATTGAGGTGAGGCCTCTTTTTTATATCGAGGAGGCACCCCAGGGGGCCTTCACCATCCGGCTCGGTTGGAGATGTCTCCAATCAAGACTTATTGAGTCAGTTACAATCATAACCGATTCCAAAACCTGCATGGTCACTTTCCTAACATAGATAACTAAATACAAGCAAATATAGAAGTATCGTTGGTCGTCTCAGATACTTAGTGAATACTCGACCTGACATTGCTTTTTCAGTTGGACTGGTTAGTCGATTCATGGAAGCACCAACAGAGCTGCATTGGGCTGCAAAAAATGTATTATAGATGCATAGCAAGAATAAGTGATTGGGTGTATGAACACTTGTGAAAGTATTTTTTTTGAAGGTTTCAACAACAGTGATCTGGCTGGAGATATAAATAACAGAAAAAACACAATTGGAGTGACGTACTTTTTTAGTACTAATTTGGTAACCTGGTGTTCACATAAACAAAGAGTAGTATCATTGTCATCTTGTGAAGCTGAATACATAGCGGCATGTCAGGGAGTGTTGCTAAGCAGTCTGTTGGTAGACATATTACAAGAATAACCAAAGAACTTCAGACTTTAGGTGGATAACAAGGCTGCCATAGAACTGAGTAAAAATCCTAAGTTTCATGACCACTACAAGAAACAGGCCTACTTACGACAATCATTTTTATTTACGATGGTTCTAGGGTTGGCCGTCGTAAATAATATTTTTTTTACAACGGCGGAGCTTAGTCGTCGTAAATAACAGCTTACTTACGTGGGACGTCGTAAGTTAGCTATTATTTCCGATGGGCTGGCTTGTAAATAACCTTATTTATGATGGCCAGTGGCCAGACCGTCGTAAATAGGGGCCTTATACCCCGGCTCGAGCCCCCACGCCTTTCTTTCCTCTGCCCGACCCCGAGCCTGAAGTTAGTTTTTAGTTAGTATTATTGTTAATTTTTTATTTAGTTATTTGTTTAGTTGTTTTTTAGTTATTTATTGAATATGAAAATGTAGTTAGATTAGTATTAAGTTTATTATCAAGTTACGTATATTGTTACATAATGTACTGATATTAGTTAGAATTACATATTGTTACATAATTTACTGTTATTAGTTAGAATTACGTATATTTAGGTGATAATTAGAGTTACATATTGTTACATATTTGATTAATTAAATTATTGCATTAGTTTATTTGATTGAGTAAGTGATTTATCAAAAAAATGATTGTTAATTATTTGCTTCACGAAGGTTAGCTATATAGACTGTTGTGGGATCATGTATAGTATGTTATTTACGACGGTAGTAGGACAATAATTATTAGGCCAACCGTTGAGGTGGGCACCGGTGTGGGGACCCCGCCCCTGCAGTTCAGGAATCGCATTGGGTGGTGCCGTGTGATGCGACACCTAACAGCACACATCCGGAAAACACACATTTTTCAAAGAATTTACAGACGTATATTGCAGCGGAAGATAAGAATACACTCATGGACTATATCCTACGCTAAGCAAAATGAAACCATCCTGCCTGCGGATGCTTCATCCATGTTGCTCGGTCTCCATTCCCCAATTAAGTGGATCATTTCCCAACTCTTCCGATTGATCCCCCTTAATCCCTGTTCACGATTAGGAAACGGTATACTCTAGTTATGCATCTTTAATCCACTTTTCTTAACTTGATCATAGAAGTTGCAATTAAGTGGAATGCTAATCTAAATAAAACTCCAGAGATTTATTGGGTCATGCATGTGAAGTGTCATACAACCTAGACTTAATGCAAAAGTAACAATTCTAGACATTAGAAAGTGTATACAAATAAAACCTTGTAAATTTTGATGCAAACCGGGGATTGCCTTAGTGTTGATCCTGACTAATGTTTCTGTCAATAGAATTCATGTCAGCGGCCTCCGAAGTCTCCTCGAGAAATATTTCTATCGCAATGATCAAATACTGTGATATATTATGAATTAATGTGGTATATATAATTACAGAAGCAAATTATATGAAGACAGAGGAGTCTAGGGTTGAAAATATTACAGGTGCTTTCTAAACTCATTATAGGAGTATGGTAAAATTTTCAGAAGTTTCTGAAGGAGTTGGCGACAACAATTCTTGGAAGATTTAACCTAATTTGATTTACAGAAAATAAACCAGACTTTCTCATATGGAATAATTTGATAATCTAATAAGTCTGGTGCTAAGGTTTCTTGGAAAAAAATGTTCCAAAATTTTCCAATCCTTTTGTTGGCCAGAATGGCTTGGTGAAGCTTATTCTATTTGTCTGAAATTAGTTCTGTGATTTTCAGCCCATTTAATTAAACCTGAGAAAACCTACTGATTGAGCCCTCTTAATCATCTCCAAAAATTGTAAGATTTTTACTGGAGCTCAGGAACTAGGAGGAGAATTTTCTGACCAAAAATGGGAATATTTCATAAATCCATATTCCAGGAATGAATCTCTAATGGAATAAATAAAATTAATTCTACAGAAAATATTAAGCTTTTCATAGCAAGCACTTTGTTTCTCTGCAAACTACTCTTTATGAGGAATCCAACAAAATTGGTCTCACCCTTTTTGGAGTTTCCTACACAGAGTTATTGGCTTGCAAATGTTGGCCATTTTCTGGAATTAATTTGCACAAAGGAATTCTCTCCAGCGGCTGACAGTGTGCCCCCCTCGTCAGGCCCTTCTTCAACCTCGGGACAGAGCTCGCGCGTGCGCCGGAACAGAGGGGTGGCACGCCCCGTTCTCCTCTGTTTCTCAACCATTTTTGATGCGGTTTTGTGCTACATGCTCCTCAGATTGTGGCGCAGCTGTCGGGCAACGTCTCATCGCATGAAAACACCCGGAAACCACTCGGCACCGGCGGCGGCGCTCGGAGGCACGGCACCTACGAGAGATGGCATGTCCCGAGCTTTTCCCGATGAGCTAAGTTACCCTAAAGCATCCCTAGTGGTCGTAGAACATGAAACGAAACTCAATTCTCGCAGCGAACAGCGGCAAGTATGGGCTCGACGGTGGACCGACGTGTTTGCTTCGGGATTCGGCATGGGAGGTTGCTAGGGCTGCTTGTAGCTGTGGATTGAATTGCATGAGCGATGATCAAGCAGTTTGGGCGAATTTCAAGAATTGAATAGCGTCGGTTCTTCACGTACACCGGTGCAAAACTTCGAATTCCAGCTCACCAGCGTCTGGAAGAAGCAAAAGGGGTTTTGGAGAAGTATCTAGGCTTCATGACGAACCTAAGGGTGTCTTCGATCGCATTGGAGAAGCTTTGTGTCGGCCGGACGACGTTGAGCCGTGAGGCGGCTTCGTGTGGAACCAAGGAGAAGCAAATGGTACAGCAGCAGTCGGAGGACGCCGAGCACGGACTGGTGAGGGGTCGAGGATGTCGTGGAGTTGCCGGCGCAGCTGTTTTGTGGATCAACCGGCACCACAGTGGCTGCAAGGTGATCAGAGCTGAGGAGCAGAGATGGCGCGCGGTGTGGTTTTCTTCGGTTGGAGTGGCCGAGCAGAGGAGTGAAACATCGGTTGAACGTATGAGCAGAGAAGATTTGCTTGTGCCTCGAAGATCTTAAGTGCTCAGCTGAGGAACCGACAATTCAACCGACTCCCGGGGGCAAGGACACACACAGCTCCGTGGAATGCCTCGGTGGTGCATGCACTCTCTGTGTCACTCCTCCACTGAAGGGAAAATCCAGTAGCTGGTTTTGTTCCAATGACAGGTGGGCCCCCTCCAAAAAATAGTGGCTTCAAAATTCAAATGGGTGTTTGAACTCAAGTATGCAGCTAATTCGAACTGTGGATTCATATAGTTGGATTCTTATGAATTGTTGCAATCTACTGTGCCATCTGAATTTGAATTTGTTTTCTCCAAAATTTTCTACTCCCAAAGCACAGTAGCTTCCTAATTCAGATTCAAATTTTGCAGCAAATTCCGAAGGATGAATTTGAATACAGTGGGCTAATCCTCTCTCGTGCCGCTAATTCAAATCCTATGTTTCACCTTCTTTGTGCTAAACTTTCTTTACAATCATCTAGCCTTTATTTCATGTGGCAAAATTTCAAATTTCAAAAAAAATTTAGGAGGAGCATACCCTGCTGATTTGAATTCCACAGAAACACCAGCAAGGCTCAACTTGGGGATTTTACAATCATCCCTTCTTAAAAGAATCTCGTCCAAGATTAGTAAAAGAATGAGATGGAGAAGAATGTTACCGGTGATATTCGATAACCGTTCCGGGAAATTTATCCAAAGAAAAATCCTCAATTTCCCATGTTACCTCGTCGTTAGTGTGGTTATTCCACAAAACCTTATACAATCGCAACGATCGATGCCTTGTTTCACGAGTGTTCTCATCGAGGACTTGTACTGGCTTCTCGATGTAGGTGAGATCCGGTTTAATGTGTCCATGCCTCTTGAAAGAACCCTCCTGTCGGCTCCTTCAAACATTTTCTTATTTGTGAGACATGGAAAATGTCGTGTATGTCCAACAATGATGTGGGTAGCGCCAAACTATATGCTACCAATCCACACCTTTCCATTATGAGAAAGGAACCAACAAAATGAAGAGCTAGCTTTCCCTTCACCCCGAATTCGATAAATTCCTTTCATCGGGGATACTCGGAGATAGACCTGATCTCTGATTTCAAAATGTAAGGGTCCGCATTAACTCATTAACTCGTTGAGGTTACCTCGATTTGCCAAGATCAGTTTATCCTTTAAATTGGCATTGAGGCTGCAAAAGAACCATTCACATTGT
Organism: Neostapfia colusana; assembly: GCA_030760725.1. Taxonomy (NCBI): domain Eukaryota; kingdom Viridiplantae; phylum Streptophyta; class Magnoliopsida; order Poales; family Poaceae; genus Neostapfia; species Neostapfia colusana. The sequence goes on along the minus strand of JASWHV010000012.1, from coordinate 5,578,329 downwards.
CATGCCTCCGTGTTCACGTGATCAGGCGCATATTGTGCCAATTTATTGAACACTTTCGAATGCTCGTGGCATCTCTCCCTCCTTGTTTCCAGACTAGAGACTCCTCGAGCTTCGTCTGGATTATTCCGGAAAGAACACGATAAGCAAGGAATGTCTTGCGGAATTACATCCACGTGCTGATATCCAGCTGATAGGGATGCGAGCTAATTTGCCCACCAGACACTGGCGGAACCATGAAGTTGTTGCGCCAGATACAGTACTTTCTGAGGTCTGATGTATTGAAGCAACTCAAACTTAAACTCGATGGTCCGGATCTAGTTATCCGCCACTAGAGGATCCTCAGCCTCTATGAAGATCGGGGTTGAGTCGCCAAGAACTCAAAGTATGAGCTCGTTTGAGGTTGGCGAGAGCCTTCATCATTACATTCCTCTTGATGGTATGGTTGGTCCGTAAAACCGTGTAGACCCACAACGACCGTGTCGATTGGCTTGAATCTTTACCGTCGTGTCTTGGCACGGATAACTAGTACTTATCTAGGTTAATTGAGTCCTTAAAAACTTAGTGTAGAACTTCCCCAACATGAATCACATATAACCTTTCAGTTAGGACATCACCCTATTGGGGTTGAGGTTACTAAAGTTGTCACAAATCGTGACATGCTAAATCTTCTTCTCTTCAGTCTTGTGATTCTGGTGAGAATTTGTGGGTGCGTGATGAAGACGTTGAAACTACCTTTTTCCCGATGATGACGAATCTTGTACTTAAACTTTGATTACTTGAAGGCGTAATTCCCTCTTGTTTCTTGATGATGCCATACCTTGGTGTATAACAAATGGGTGATTCATGCTTTGGTTTACTTGGATGCACTCCTCCCTCCTTAAGTTCCAATGTAGGAGATTGAGATTTAATCCATAATATTCTTGTGGGAATGTGATGCACCCGATAACCTTCTAGAGCGGAAACTACATAGGGTTGATCGACGAGTGGGGTGGGGCTGTAGTTTATCTTCATCCCTAGGGATGGTCTTGTACATGACAATCTTCCATGGTTAAAGTAAAAAATGATGCTATGGAGAGTACTAGGAGCCTGTTATGAACTTTTGAGAGTATAAAAACACTCCTAATCACAATAAGTCATCCGGTGCTTGACCGATCAGCTTACCGACAACTCAGGTTCACAACTGACCTGTCTGCACAAAATTCAATTTTTCTTGAGATAACAGCAGACTTAAGACCAGAGGGAAATACCAAAATTCTGGATCACTTCATTATCCTTCCAACGGTTACTAATGTGACCCCATATCAGTTCAGGTTCAACAAATATGAAGTTTGAAAGTTGACAGAAATTCAAGGAGAACTTCAGCAGTACCCCACCGAGAGGTACCCACTTTGATTCTGTGGCGGACCGGAATCCGCTCATTCAGGATCGCAGAGGGTGGTGCCGCACGATGTGACACCCAAAAGCACACATCATAAGAACAACATTGTATTACATAGAAAACCAACTGAAATGTACAAAGTAGTACAAGACTTCAGATACAAACTAGTGTTTAGATTACAACAGCGGAAGCTAAGTTTGTACAACTCACGCCCATCTACCTAGCAAAAGTTGGTTGCCCAGCCCTAGGGCAACCCACACTAGCTGCACTCCTCAGCTCAGCGCGGCGTGTACGTCTCCCACTCAGCCGTGGTCCCCGACGGACGATAGTCCTCGCCAGTGGACTCGTAACCCGAGTCCGTGGGGTACTCCTCAGCTGGAAAACACTTATAGCAGCAACCATGAGCACGAAGGCTCAACAAGACTTAACCGACTCACCTAGGCATGAAACTCTACATGTAGTGTACAACGAACAGGGGAAGATAATTTGCAGCAAACAGACACGCCTAAAAGTTCATCCTTATTTCATCTTTTAGCCACAAGTTAACAGTTCATGAATTTGAAATTTAGTAAGCAATATTGGGTGGCACACATGTAGCAATACAATTATACATAACAGCAGAATTGAATCATAACATTCCATAATTTATCTACGTTACGACGCAGTGAACAAGCGGTACTCATCACCGCAAGGGACGGCGAATCGACTCGATATACAACTGCAGGGATACCCGAATAGCACGTCACGTACGCCCACCCGTGGAGCTGCACAGCATGCTCACTTGATGTCGTACGGGACAACCTTTCACCCAACAGCCCAAACGTCGAACCGGTCGCACCGAAACGGACAGGAGGTTCCCTACACGGAGCATCTCTCTATGCCCGTTAGCAGATTTCCATCTTGCTGCCCTCAACCTACACCTATAAATCGGTGTGCTATGCCTCGACGCCCGAAGGTTTAGGTTACATCGGTTTATCGGGGCCCATATATCCGATATGCCTTCGGTATGTTCAATACTTGTTCATCAGGGCCCACACGGATCGGTCCTCAATCGACACGGACAGGGCTGCGCACACAAGACTTCCTCTTGCTGCGCCCTAGCCCCTGCCTAGTCTCATTTTCTTTACTAAAGTGATCTCACACCACTCGAACCAATCCTATGTGTCCCACGCCTAACTCACGAGTAGATTCCAACTACTCGACTTGTACCGAAGTTCTAGGAATCATTAAGCATAATCTGTCTACTCGAGGCCTTAGACACTACCCTCACTCTTATAGGAAAAATTTGGTTATGCACTTGGGTTTCATCCACCCTACACCTAATGCACCTCATACCAAGTATATAACAAAGCAAAACTTTGTAAAATGGTTTAATGTAAACCGGGGCTTTCCTTGTTGCTGCTGGTCTAATAGTATATAGTTCAGTTAGAGTCTTGTCTCCCTTGAGGCTTGATCGACTGATCCCCTTCAATGGAATCAATACGACGAACTTCTCCATTGATAAGTACTATTGATATGTATGTGCACATGTTCTTATCATGCAATTTAAAGAAATAAAGACTCAACTCATTAATAACAGGAAACTGTGTGGGAGTACTAAGAATGAAGTTCGTGTCCCTGTTGTGCAGAGGAATTAGAGGGAAAACCAACTGTCCATAAGGAGTTCGATTAACATGTTCTATGGTCCCAAATGGACAAGTGACATGAGTTGAAATGGGTTGAAAGGAACTAAAGGTCCTGATCGCCAATGACTTCGAAATTTATACATGAAGTTATACACTACACAGAGACTTAGTTTGCCAAATTGCAACTAATGTGGGTGGAAATTGTGTCTCCCATAATTCCCACCATAATTCTCTATGTTTTGCTCTCATACATAAGCATGGAGAACAAGAACAGGGAGATCTAAAGTTCAACTTGAGCTGAAACTGTACATATGAGTTCCTGGTCACACGAAAGTACTTGGGTCCAAAATTCATGACTTTTCATTGAGTAGTTCCTCCAAAATAATTCTATAAGCAATTATGCTACAAGGAATTAATTCTGGACTAAGGTGCATTTTCATGCCCAATCATATGAACTACCCTTTCAAGTATGGATAATAGAGCATGTCTGAATTTTCCTATGATATTTGAAGCTAAGGATTCTCCAGAACTGATTTTACAAAGGAAGATCATTTTCTGAAAAAGTTTCTGGATAATTTTGGGCACAGCAGATTGTACTCTGGAAATTCCTACACAAATCAACTCCAATTGAAATGAAATTTTGCTGAAAGTTCAATAATATCTAAAGAATATTCTAGCAAAATTTGAGGATTTTTGGATGAACCAAACTCCCTCAATAATTCTTCTTCAGAAAATTTGAAAAGAATTATCCTGAATTTATTTTTGACTTTAATACAAATTGGGGTTCATATTTGGATATATCTTTTCAAAATGAATCCAACCCAAATTGAATCACCCAATCTGGAGTCTCCTACACAAAGTTATGAATTTTCAAAGTTGGAGCTGAAACTGGAATTGTTTTGCTATTGAAAAATGGATTCGGGCCCACGTTTTAAATCTCACCCACTGGAATTCCAGCCACACCGGGCCACACACTTTTGGCGCGCAGCCACACTGGATCCCGGAGCCACAGCAGATCAGAGATTTAAAATTTCGGTCGCTGACACGCGGGGCCCGCCCGGGTCATCTTCTTCCTCGGGCCATTTCCCCTCCCGCGCTGCCCCGTCGCGGGACCTCTGCCGGAGGTCACCGGACCGGCGTTTTCGGCCATCTCCCGACCGGAGACTCGCCGCCCGGGAGTTTTCAGGTTCGGGGAGCACGTTGGCGGGGTTGGCGTGGGCGCTAGACAACCGGAACCGTGCCTGCGACGTGCGGCGGCATTCGGTGAAGCTCGGCGCCGTCGCCCGGTGGTCCTAGCCTGCCAAACTCTCGGGGGATTGGCTCTACAGCATCCTTGGATGCTAGGGAAACTCGGCAAGGATGTAAACAAACTCGGAAATGGCAGCTACCCTGCTTTCATCGTGCGTCCGAATGGTGTTGCGATGTCCGAGCTCGGGAACACATGAAATAGCTCACTCACGGTCGATTTCTAGCTACAGTTTTGAAGGGAACTTGACCGCTAGTCAGTCTAGTGCACGTGTGCATGATTTGGTGGTCTAAAAACAAGAATTGCGATCAAATTTTGAGGAATTCTCACCCTGGGTCGTTTTGCACGTGCCGAGAGTAAATCGCCAAATTCTCGCTTGGGAGATCATGGCTTGAGTTGAGGTCCGGCGAGGAGTGGCAGGGAGCTCCGACGCTCCTCCGGGTGTCCTAGCTCGGCCGTGAAAGCCCCTTGGTTGTGCTGTCCACGTGAGTCCATTTGCGGTCAGATTTTGGGTCACTGCTCGCACACGCCGTTCTTGGTCGGGTCAACCAGAAATCCCCCGGTCTAGTGCTGAGGAGGGAGAACCTGACCCCTCTGTGCCGTTTTGCAGCTTGGGGAGCTCTGTGGCACGGTTTTGTTCGCCTCCCGACGATCGACCGACAGAGCGGACGTGAGCGGCTCTGTTCTGCTCTTGTGCGAGGAGGCCAGTGTCTTGGTACGGTTGGTGCCCGAAAAGATCACCTCGCATGCTGATAAGGGCACCAGCAGGTCTCCAGCGCAATGAAGTTGCGAGAGGAGGTGGCGCTCGGATGAGCTCCGGCTTCTTCGAGCGTGTTACGAGCGAGGAGAAACAGCACACGGTTGGCTCGGCTGTGGTCGAGTGAATTGCGCCGAGCGTAAAGGAAACAGTGAAGCTGGTCGCCAGCGTGAGGAGAAAATGGGGCGGTGGCCGCTGCATCGAGTCTTGGTGGCGCCCTGCGACTGCTTGATCCGAGCTCGCTTCTGAACAGAGCTACGTCGGTCGCTTCGGTGGAAAAAGAGAAACAACAACTCAATTACTTCAGTTGCAAGTCTCCCTTCCAATGAAATGTGGGTCCCACCTTTAGACCCCCCTTCTTGTCCCTCAAATTTTCTCCAAGGTTGCAAATTACCGAATTCATTTGTGGGGGCTACAATCTGAACTCAATTTGGATACTAGAGCAAGTTTCATGCCCATTTGAATTTGTAGTTGAATTCCTACGCCATTTAAAGTCCATTTGAGAAATGGGTAGCAAAACAATCTCCAAACTTTATGAGACTTTGCCTCCCCATCAATTTGGACCCAAGGAATTCAAATATGAAACTTGATTTCTGGTTTGGCTGCTGCAAATGAGGTTTTGAGCACCACCGTTTGCATTCCTATCGATTGTCCTAAATCTGAAGTTTGAGTTGAACAATTTGAGTTCAAACTCTGAATTTCATTCCCCCTTGCACATGAGAGCTTACACATGGGCTTGAAATTAACTTTCTTTCCCAACACTCAATTGCTCCTAGGGTAGAGTGGTGGGTCACTCATGTGTGTCATCACATGTGGAAAAATTTAAACAAGTCCCAATTTTTATGAACCCGAAACACACTGATGCTCAAACATCCGTTTCTTTGCATTCACATTTTTGGGACTTTTACATTCCTCCCCCCTTAAAAAGAATCTCGTCCCAAGATTCCAATAGAAGAACGAGACAGGAGAGGTAATGCTAAGTGGTACGACGATAAAGTTCCGGATAGTTCATGCAGAGGTAATCTTTGCTCTCCACATTGTTTCTTCCGTGGTATGATTACTCCACAGCACCTTGTAAAATCTTAATGTCCGGTTCCAGGTGTTTCGGATCCTTCCATCGATAGTCTGAACCGGTCGCTCAGTGTAGGCACGATCTGGTTTCAACTCGTCGAATTCTTCGGTGCGGGCAGCAGCGGCAAATTTGAAGCACTTCCGCAGCTGTGAAACATGACTATGTTGTGGACACCAGCAATACATGCCGGTAGTCTACGGGTCCGCACTTTTTCGGGAAAGCAAATGGATCTAAAGCTCGGGAAGCAAAATCTCCCCTTTACATCGAACCGGTGAATTTCTTTCATCGGAGACACACGAAGATAAACGTGTTCTCCGACGTCGAAATGCCACGGTCTACGCCTTCGGTCCTCATAGCTTTTCTGTCAGGATTATTCAGCCTTCAAGTTCGCTTCTTATTGTTCAAACTCGGTCATCAGCTTTGTTGACTAATCAACCCCGAACAATACCCTTCTACCGTACTCACACCACTTCAGCGGTGTGCGACATTTCCGGCAGTATAGAGCTTCATATTACGAGGTATGACTATACGGTCTTTGAACCATAGAGTACCCTCATTGTCCTTTATAGTGACGGCATTGAGCGAACGATAATCAACACTTAATCTTAGTGTCTCATCATCATTCTTAACGAACAGCGCAGAGCAACCCCAAGGTGATGAGCTTGGTCATATAAAACCTTTGCTCATGAGTCACTTAGTTGCTCCTTCACTTCGCCAGTTCATCGGGTGCCATCCTATGCGGCTTTTGTGAAATTGGTGTTGTTTCCGGCGCCAGTTCAATCTTGAACTTGACGTCCCGTTTGGGCGATCTTCCTGGAAGCTCATCGGAAACACATTGGTATTCACATACCACCGGAATATCCTCGGATTTAGTCACTTCCGTGTGGTTGGTCTAACTAACCCTCTTTGCTGTACAGAACAGACCCGTCTGTCCTAACCAAGATTTTGATCCATTTACTAGCATTTTCATAACTCAAGTTGAATACCAAAGATAAAGTTAACTTCATTATGTTCCCAACGAGTACTCAAATGCCTCTATATCATTTCTGGATCAAAAGTTATAATTGCTCAAAGTTGACAGAATTTCTGGACAAAATTTGCCAGCATCTCCTTTGTATGTGGCTATTTTTTATCACAGTTGTATATGCAAATACAATAAGAATCTGAACAAACTTTGAACTACAACAATGTTGCAAATTTCATAACATTTCCAACGGTGTATCGTAGGCTTCTTAGAGATTTTTCTACGGAAAGTTATGGCCTAAAAACAGAAAGATCCAGAGAGGTTTTTGCTGCTGTCGTGGTTCTGGACAGTTTACCTTCATCTGAACTTTCTATTAATTTAGCGTGCGACTCTGCTATGGAAGCCTACAGAGAAGTTGTATAGCACTTAAACATCTTTCCATAACTGTATCATACACCCTAATTGGTTAAAGATACTCAGAGTTATGCTCTGCCAAAGTTCCAGCAAGAATTCCTGCCGGAAACAGAGCACTCTGTTTTTAGATCCAATGGAGCCTAGCAAATCTCTCCTTTGAAACTTAGTTCAAATGAAGAGGTCAGTAACTAATATGTGTTTTCCAACTTCAATTTTTAGTTTAAAAGTTAGTCATGAATCAATTCTTGGAGGAACGAAAGATTTTAAGTGTACTACGGTGGCGATGCACCGTAAGAGATATGACGGTACTACGTTCCTCACCAAATAAAATCCTAACCGGGTTATACCGGCATATACGTCTCAATTGTGGCACTAAGACGATCACTCGCAAACGTGTTCTATCCGGACTATGGTTTCGTGGTTAGTACCTGCAGAAGAACACTCAATAATAATGCATTCAAAGGTTATTTTCATTTCAGGCAGGTCCATATTTGAATGTAAATACAAACGCCCATATCATTGCCATACGGCCGTCCTTGAGTTAAGCCACGTCTCAGGGTGCGTGATCGTGTTTTAACACCACATGACGGGGAACGCGAGTAGAGCGTGAACGGGTCATCACGGTTGGGAATTTTATCAACCCAACAGATACCACATACTGTCCTGTAGGGCACGCCGATGGCAAGCGTTGCGTGTGTCCCTCTGGGCTATTTCCAGACGAACACACTATCGCGTTACTGACCACACAATGGGGTCTCCACTTTCTTTCCTAGTGCACATTAGGGATCAGCGTTTCATATGAACTCAGGAACATGAAGAGTCCAAGAGTTTCATATTGACGTCTCACACCAAGCTGTGAGACCTATCCCTGAACCACGTTCCTCGTAAGGGGAGCTAACCGAAATTGAACCGCTTTCGGTGGCATGCCTTACCATTCTTACCTGAGCGTAGGTGCGTCGTTACAGAATCAAAATTCAGAATTATAACACATATGTTAGTCTTGCCACTTCAAATAACTATGCTAATATAGTCCTTACTTGGGCAATATAGCGAATCCTCACCGTAAAACTAAGTTTTCCTGTAATACGGTCCTTATTTATTGTGCTATCCCCAATGCGGCTCTGATACCAGCCTGTGGCGGACCGGAATCCGCTCATTCGGAATCGCAGAGGGTGGTGCCGCACGATGCGACACCCGACAGCACATATCATAAGAACAACATTGTATTACATAGAAAACCAACTGAAATGTATAAAGTAGTACAAGACTTCAGTTACAAACTAGTGTTTAGATTACAACAGCGGAAGCTAAGTTTGTACAACTCACGCCCATCTACCTAGCAAAAGTCGGTTGCCCAGCCCTAGGGCAACCCACACTAGCTGCACTTCTCAGCTCAGCGCGGCGTGTACGGCTCCCACTCAGCCGTGGTCCCCGACGGAGGGTAGCCCTCGCCAGTGGACTCGTAACCCGAGTCCGTGGGGTACTCCTCACCTGAAAAACACTTATAGCAGCAACCATGAGCACGAAGGCTCAACAAGACTTAACCGACTCACCTAGACATGCAACTCTACATGTAGTGTACAACGAAGAGGGGAAGGTAATTTGCAGCTAACAGACACGCCTACAAGTTCATCCTTATTTCATCTTTTAGCCACAACTTAACAGTTCATGAATTTGAAATTTAGTAAGCAATATTTGGTGGCACACATGTAGCAATATAATTATACATAACAGCAGAATTGAATCATAACATTCCATAATTTATCTACGTTACGATGCAGTGAACAAGGGGTACTCATCACCGCGAGGGATGGTGAATCGACTCGATATACACCTGCAGGGATACCCGAATAGCACGTCACGTACGCCCACCCATGGAGCTGCACAGCACGCTCACTCGGTGTCGTACGGGACAACCTTTCACCCAAAAGCCCAAACGTCGAACTGGTTGCACTGAAACGGACAGGAGGTTCCCCACACGGAGCATCTCTCTATGCCCGTTAGAAGATTTCCACCTTGCTGCCCTCAACCTACACCTATAAATCGGTGTGATATGCCTCGACGCCCGGAGGTTTAGGTTACATTGGTTTATCGGGGCCCAAATATCCGATATGCATTTGGTACGTTCAATACTTGTTCAGCAGGGCCGCACACGGATCGGTCCTCAATCAACATGGACAGGGATGCACACACAAGACTTCCTCTTGCTACGCCCTAGCCCCTGCCCAGTCTCATTTTCTTTACTAAAGTGATCTCACATCACTCGAACCAATCCCGTGTGTCCCAAGCCTAACTCACGATTAGATTTCAACTACTCGACTTGTACCGAAGTTCTAGGAATCATTAAGCATAGCCTGTCTACTCGAGGCCTTAGACACTACCCTCACTCTTATAGGAAAAATTTGGTTATGCACTTGGGTTTCATCCACCCTACACCTAATGCACATCCATAAACCTCATACCAAGTATATAACAAAGCAAAACTTTATAAAATGCTTTAATGTAAACCGGGGCTTTCCTTGTTGCTGCCGGTCTAATAGTATATAGTTCAGCTAGAGTCTTGTCTCCCTTGAGGCTTGATCGACTGATCCCCTTCAATGGAATCACTCTGACGAACTTCTCCATTGATTGCCTCCGTCGTAAGTCCTATTGATATGTATATGCACATGTTCTTATCATGCAGTTTAAAGAAATAATGATTCGACTCGTTAATAACTAGGAACTGTGTGGGAGTACTAAGAATGAAGTTCTTGTCCCTGTTGTGCAGAGGAATTAGAGGGAAAACCAACTGTCCATAAGGAGTTCCATTAACATGTTCTATGGTTCCTAATGGACAAGTGACATGAGTTGAAATGGGTTGAAAGGAACTAAAGGTCCTGATCTCCAATGACTTCGAAATTTTTACATGAAGTCATACACTACACAGAGACTTAGTTTGCCAAATTGCAACTAATGTGTGTGGAAATTGTGTCGCCCATAATTCCCACCATAATTCTCTATGTTTTACTCACATACATAAGCATGGAGAACAAGAACAGGGATATCTAAAGTTCAATTTGAGCTAAAACTTTACATATGAGTTCCTGGTCACATGAAAGTAATTGGGTCCAAAATTCAGGACTTCTCATTGAGTAGTTCCTCCAAAATAATTCTATAAGCAATTATGCTACAAGGAATTAATTCTGGACTAAGGTGCATTTTCATGCCCAATAACATGAACTACCCTTTCGAGTATGGCTAATAGAGCATGTCTGAATTTTCCTATGATTTTTAAGCTAAGGATTCTCCAGAACTAATTTTACAAAGGAAGATCATTTTCTGAAAAAGTTTCTGGATAATTTTGAGCACAGCAGATTGTACTCTGGAAATTCCTACTCAAATCAACTCCAATTGAAATGAAATGTTGCCGAAAGTTCAATAATATCCTAAAGAATATTCTGGCAAAATTTGAGGATTTTAGGATGAACCAAACTCCCTCAATAATTCTTCTTCAGAAAACCTTAAAAGAATTATCCAGAATTTATTATTAACTTTCATACAAATTGGGGTTCATATTTGGATATATCTTTTCAAAATGAATCCAACCCAAATTGAATCACCCAATTTGGAGTCTCCTACACAAAGTTATGAATTTTCAAAGTTGGAGCTGAAACTGGAATAGTTTTGCTATTGAAAAATGGATTCGGGCCCACGTTTTAAATCTCACCCACTGGAATTCCAGCCACACCGGGCCACACACTTTTGGCGTGCAGCCACACTGGATCCCGGAGCCACAGCAGATCAGAGATTTAAAATTTCGGTCGCTGACACGCAGGGCCCCCTCGTATCATCTTCTTCCTCGGGCCATTTCCCCTCCAGCGCTGCCCCGTCGCCGGTCCACCGCCGGAGCTCACCGGACCGGCGTTTCCGGCCATCTCCCGATCGGAGACTCGCCGCCCGGGGGTTTTCAGATTCGGGGAGCACGTTGGCAGGGATGGCGTGGGCGCTAGACAACCGGAACCGTGCCGGCGACGTGCGGCGGCATTCGGTGAAGCTCGGCGCCGTCGCCCGGTGGTCCTAGCCCGCCAAACTCTCGGGGGATTGGCTCTACAACATCCTTGGATGCTAGGGAAACTCGGCAAGGATGTAAACAAACCCGGAAATGGCAGCTACCCTGCTTTCACCGTGCGTCCGAATGGTGTTGCGACGTCCGAGCTCGGGAACGCATGAAATAGCTCACTCACGGTCGATTTCTAGCTACGGTTTTGAAGGGAACTTGACCGCTAGTCAGTCTAGTGCATGTGTGCATGATTCGGTGGTCTAAAAACAAGAATTGCGATCAAATTTTGAGGAATTCTCACCCTGGGTCGTTTTGCACGTGCCGAGAGTAAATCGCCAAATTCCTGCTCGGGAGATCATGGCTTGAGTTGAGGTTTGGCGAGAAGTAGCAGGGAGCTCCGACGCTCCTCTGGGTGTCCTAGCTCAGCCGTGAAATCCCCTTGGTTGCGCTGTCCACGTGAGTCCGTTTGTTGTCAGCTTTTGGGTCACTGCTCGCACATGCCGTTCTTGGTCGGATCAACCGGAAATCCCCCGGTCTAGTGCTGAGGAGGGAGAAGCAGACCCCTCTGTGCCGTTTTGCAGCTTGGGGAGCTATGTGGCACGGTTTTGGTCGCCTCCCGATGATCGACCGACAGAGTGGCCGTGAGCGGCTCTGTTCCGCTCTTGTGCGAGGAGGCCAGTGTCTTGGTACGGTTGGTGCCCGAAAAGATCGCTTCGCATGCTGATAAGGGCGCCAGCAGGTCTCCAGCGGGATGAAGTTGTGAGAGGAGGTGGCGCTTGGATGAGCTCCGGCTTCTTCGAGCGTGTTACGAGCGAGGAAAAACAGCACACGGTTGGCTCGGCTGTGGTCGAGTGGATTGCGCCGAGCGTAAAGGAAAAGTGAAGCTGGTCGCCAGCGTGAGGAGAAAACGGGGCGGTGGCCGCTGCATCGAGTCTCGGTGGCGCCCTGCGACTGCTTGATCCGAGCTCGCGTCTGAACAGAGCTACGTCGGTTGCTTTGATGGAAACAGAGAAACAACAGCTCAATTACTTCAGTTGCAAGTCTCCCTTCCAATGACATGTGGGTCCCACCTTTAGACCCCCCCTTCTTATCCCTCAATTTTTCTCCAAGTTGGCAAATTACCGAATTCAGTTGTGGGGGCTACAATCTGAACTGAATTTGGATACTAGAGCAAGTTTCATCCCCATTTGAATTTGTAGTTGAATTCCTAGGCCATTTAAAGTCCATTTGAGAAATGGGTAGCAAAACAATATCCAAACTTTATGAGACTTTGCCTCCCCACCAATTGGGACCCAAGGAATTCAAATATGAAACTTGATTTCTGGTTTGGCTGCTGCAAATGAGGTTTTGAGCACTACCATTTGCATTCCTATCGATTGTCCTAAATCTGAAGTTTGAGTTGAACAATTTGAATTCAAACTCTGAATTTCATTCCCCCTTGCACATGAGAGCTTACACATGGGCTTGAAATTAACTTTCTTTCCTAACACTCAATTGCTCCTAGGGTAGAGTGGAGGGTCACTCATGTGTGTCATCACATGTGGAAAAATTTAAACAAGTCCCAATTTTTATAAACCTAAAACACAATGATGCTCAAACATCCGTTTCTTTGCATTCACGTTTTTGGAACTTTTACAGATTCAACTTTTTCATACAGTTCTGGACCAAGTTTGCTAAAACTGACAACTACAAAGTTGTAGCCTAACTCACCAGATTTCCAGAAATGTATCGCACAACCATTGGTAAAATGTATACAGGAAGTGATGGTCCAAAAACAGAAAAGTACAGAAACTGAACCAGCTTCTGTTCCATGGTATAAATCCTAATTTAACTTGTGCAGCTTGTGGCGGACCGGAATCCGCTCATCCAGGATCGGAGAGGGTGGTGCCATACGATGTGACACCCGACAGCACACATCATAAGAATGATATTGTATTACATAGAAAACCAACTGAAATGTACAAAGTAGTACAATACTTCAGTTACAAACTAGTGTTTATATTACAACAGCGGAAGCTAAGTTTGTACAACTCACGCCCATCTACCTAGCAAAAGTCGGTTGCCCAGCCCTAGGGCAACCCACACTAGCTGCACTCCTCCAGCTCAGCGTGGTGGGTACGGTTCCCACTCAACCGTGTTCCCCGACGCAGGGTAGCCCTCGCCGGTGGACTCGTAACCCGAGTCTGTGGGATACTCCTCACCTGAAAAACACTTAAGAAGCAACCATGAGCACGAGGGCTCAACAAGACTTAACCGACTCACCTAAGCATGAAACTCTACCTGCAATTTACACGAACATGGGATGGTAAATTTCAGCAAACGGACACGCCTACAAGTTCCGCCTTAGTTCATCTTTTAGCCACAAGTTAACAGTTCATGAATATGAAATTTAGTGAGTAATATTTTGTGGCACACATGTAGCAATACAATTTTTATCATAACAGCAATATTGATTCAGCACATTTCATATATTAACCTACGTCACGACTCAGTGACCAAGTGGTACTCATCACCGCGAGGGACGGTGAATTGACTCGATATACACCTGCAGGGATACCCAAAGAGCACGTCACGTACGCCCACCCATGGATCTGCACAGCACGCTCACTCGATGTCGTATGGGACAACCTTTCACCAAACAGTCCAAACGTCGAACCGATCACACCCAAACGAGCAGGAGGTTCCCTACACGGAGCATCTCTCTATGCCCGTTATCAGATTTCCACCTTGCTGCCCTCAGCCTACACCTATAAATCGGTGTGTTATGCCTCGACGCCCGGAGGTATAGGTTACATCAGTTTATCGGGGCCCATATATCCGATATTCCTTCGGTACGTTCAAACTTGATCAGTGTGGGCCACACACGGATCGGTCCTCAATCGACATGGACAGGGCTGCGCACACAAGACTTCCTCTTGCTGCGCCCTAGCCCCTGCCTAGTCTCATTTTCATTACTAAAGTGATGTCACATCACTCGAACAATCCCGTGTGTCCGAAGCTTAACTCGCGAGTAGATTCCAACTACTCGACTTGTACCGAAATTCTATGAATTATTAAGCATACCCTGTCTACTTGAGGCCTTAGACACTACCCTCACTCTTATAGGACATCTGGTTACGCACTTGGGTTTCATCCATCCTACACCTAATGCGCATCCATACCACATATTAAGTATCTATAAAGCAAAACTTTGAAAAAAATGGGCTCATGCAAACCGGGGTGCCTTGTTTCTGCTAGTCAGTGGTTACGGCTTCGTCCGGAAGAAGGAAGTCGAGCACTTCCGGAGTTTCCTCGCCTTCAGCGACTACACGTAAACGATATACTATATGTCAATTTAAATGCATTGTTTAACACTGAATAAGTAATTATCATAACTATAGCTAGCCCTCTCCTTTGGTTCTGAAATTTTTATGGAGGCTTGGTAGGGTTCTAAACAGAGTCTTGACCAAGTTTCATTTGAAACAAAGTTCATTTGAGCTTTGTACAAATAAAAGTCTATTTGGTCAATATTAGAGCCTCTATGGAATTCCAGGGGTTTTCATGGCTCCAACCATTACTGTAACACCCCAAATTTTGATTCAAAACCCTAAACCATGTTCAGAGGAGAATTTAAAAATTTTTGGACGTATTGCATGTTTTGTAAAAATTCAAATTCAAACTGGAATTCAAATTATACTCAAAACAGAAAAGAAAAGGAAAAAGAAAAAGGAAAACAGGAAAAAAACCGGCCAGTGGGCCGAAACCCGCCAGCCGGCCCAGCTTTCCCCGCGCAGCCCGCCCCCGCGCGCGCCCGCGCTCTCTCACACAGACAGGTGGGACCCACCTGTCATCCCCAACCTCGCTCGCGCCGACCCCGGACTTTTCCCCCGAGCGCGCGCGATCGCAACCGACCGGAAACCGCGTCCCGTCGCCCGAATTCTGGTCCCAGAGGACTCCAACTCGATCACAACAGACCCACCGCCCTCCCCCGGCTATAAAAACCCCAGCTCCGATCAGTTTTTCCCACACGATCGCCGATTTTTACTCCGGTGAGCACCGAGACTTCGCCGGTGAATTCTGGCCGATCTAAGCTCGGAAACTGTGATCTAACTCGCTGGTCTTGATCCACCGCCTCCGGGGAACTTTGCAGGTGCAGAAAACTCGGAGAGTTACGGTGTAAACCCAGCGCCGACGAGCTTCACCGTGGTTTTGCCTCGGACCTCGCCGCCGATCGCTTTCCAGGACCCCCGAGCTCGAGAAAACCCCCGAGGTGAGATCCCTGACCTCCCCTCTACCGATCTAGGCCATAAGATCACAGTTCTAGGCAGAATTCTCGAGAATCCGAAACTTTCCGGCGAGATCGCCGCTTTCCGCCGCCGTGCGCCGCCGGCAGCGCCGCCCGCGCTCGATCAGAGCGACGTGGCCGCTTGTGCGCCGTTTATTTTAAATCGCACGGTAGACTTTAAAACCCCGCGTACCGGTTCGATGTTATAATCTCAGCCGTCGGTTTAAAATCGGACGGTCCACGTCAACCCCGCATTATAAAGACTGGAATTCTTACGTACTACCCCCTGGGGTTCTCTGGAATTGAGAGCTAGCCCCGGAAACTTCAGATCTAGCCCCTGGAACTTCAGAAAATCATGTAAATTCATTTAAAAATCAGTTTTAGCCCCTGGACTTAATAGAAATTAAGAAAAACACCTCTGATAAGTGTAGCTAGACCCCTGGAAATTATGAAAATAATATTATAGACCCTGTAATGGGGTGAGTTTACTTTTTAGCCCTGTTTAGTATTTAATTTAGAAAATTGAATATGTAACTAGTGTTTAAAAATTAAAAAGGGGGACAAACATAATTGTCAAATTTATTAAAAACTTTCTCAGTACTTAGAAAACTTTGGAGTGAGATAAAAATATATTTTTTGGGCTGAAATAAATCTGTTTTATCTATTATTCACATTTATTAGTATAGGGACACATTTTTAAGTAAAGAATAGTTAAAGAAAAATAGGGAAAATAATTATGAAATAGTATACATCATAAGCCATGGTCAAAATATGATGTGATAATGCTTGGTGTGTGACGTGAGTTGTGGAAGCCATGAGCAATTGTCCACAGCCTCGTCTTCAGATTGTTTTGCTTTGGTGTGTAAACCCACAGGAAATAATAGTGCATTTATTTGGTGTGAGATATAAACCCTCGTAAAATTTTAACAAAGCCTCAACACCTCAAAGTACCAACAAATGAAAGTAGTAAGATGATACTAAATGGTATCAAATTAACATTTGTTGATTCTGCCAGATGGCCGGAAGAGGAAAAGGACGTGCTGCCAACCCCGCCAACAACAATGATGAGGCATGCAACTCTCATCTTTCTGAAGGCCAGGACCGGGGTGGTCGCCGTGAAGAAGTTGATCCTCTCCACCAAATGCTGGAGAATCAAAATCAGCTCATCCAGAACTTGACTCAAGTGGTGGCCAACTTGCATCAAGTTCCACCTCCACAAGCGGCACCACGCCAACCAAGGTTGAGTGAGTTTCTAGGAACTCAACCTCCAAAGTTTGCAAGTGCTGCTGAACCTCTGGAGGCAGATGATTGGCTGAAGACCATTGAAAGTAAGATGAGGATAATACAATGCCAAGGGTATGAGAGGGTGCTGTTTGCCTCTCATCAATTGCAGGGACCTGCTGCTGATTGGTGGACCGCCTACGTGGCCGCCCATCATGACCCTGAGAACATCACTTGGGACGAGTTCAAGCGTAGCTTCCGCAACCATTACATCCCAAGAGGTGAACTCAAAAACAAGAGGAAGGAGTTTTTGGGACTGCAGCAGGGAAACATGACGGTGAGGGAATACCTCACTAAATTTACTCAACTATCCCGTTATGCTCCACGAGACATAGAGACTGATGAGCAGAAACAAGATTGTTTCGTGGAAGGACTTACCGCAGAGATGCAGTGTGCCATGTCCTCCAATGAGTATGAAAGTTTTCAAAAGATGGTGGACAGAGCGTTTGTGGTGGAAAGGAAGCTAAAGGCCCTGGAAAATGAGAATAAGAGGAAGGCTGGGTGGTCACATCAGGCCTCGGGGAGCAACACCCGCCCACGTATGATGCAACAACCTACGGGGCAGACAAGCCGTGCTGCGGTACCCTATTCAGCACCAAGAGGGTACAACCCAAACTACAGGCCACCCGCAGCACCAGCACAGCCGCAACGTCAGTTTGTGCAGCAGCCTCGCCCCGCATATCCACCTCGACCAGCAGTGCAAGGACCCCCAAACCAACCCCAAGACAACAAGGGTCAAGCATCTAAGATTGGGGTGCAATGTTTCAGCTGTGGTGAAGTGGGGCACTACGCCCATAAATGCCCAAAGAAGAAGCCTGCGCCGCCACAACAGCAGAATGTATTGAGAGGACGGGTGAACCACGTCACTATGGAGGAAGCACAAGAGTCGCCCGACGTGGTAGTTGGTAAGTTTCCTGCCAATTTACACCTTGCAACTCTGCTGTTTGATTCTGGTGCTACCCACTCGTTCATTGCTCAAGGGTTTGTTAAGAAGCATGACCTAGCAACCACACAAATGAACCATATGCTAGCGGTAAACTCTCCAGGTGGAGAAATAAGGACAAGACAAGTGTGTCCCAAAGTGAGCCTAGACATTAATGGGGTAGTATTCACGGCTAACCTCATAGTGATAGATTCACAAGGGATAGATATTATTTTGGGTATGGAATGGTTGACCAAACATAAAGGAATTATCCATTGTTCGACCAGAACGGTGGAACTAACTCACCCCAGTGGTACCAGAGTAAAGTTCATAACAATACACGAGCCTAGGAGGGACATTAAGTTAAATCAAGTGGAGGTGAAAGTTGAGGAAATCAGGACTATCAGGGAATATCCAGATGTTTTTCCGGAGAAATTGCCAGGTATGCCTCCCGACCGTGACGTGGAATTCGCAATTGAGCTAGTACCGGGAACAGCCCCGATATACAAGAGACCTTATCGAATGGACTCCAAGCAGCTAGAAGAGCTCAAGGACCATTTGAGAGAATTGACGGAGAAGGGGTATATTCGCCCTAGTTCCTCACCATGGGGAGCTCCGGTGATATTTGTGCCCAAGAAAGACGGAACCCAAAGGCTATGCGTGGATTACCGTGCCTTGAATGAGGTAACCATCAAAAACAAGTACCCATTGCCTCGCATTGAAGACTTGTTTGATCAGTTGAGGGGAGCCTGTGTGTTCTCGAAAATTGATCTCAGGTCGGGGTACCACCAACTCAAGATAAGGCAATCTGATATTCCCAAGACAGCTTTCGTATCTCGGTACGGACTGTATGAATACACTGTCATGCCTTTCGGGCTAACCAATGCCTCGGCATATTTCATGTACCTCATGAACAAGGTATTCATGGAATATCTGGACAAATTTGTGGTGGTTTTCATAGATGATATTCTCGTCTTCTCCAAAAATGAAGAAGAACATGAGAAACATCTAAGGTTGGTGTTACAGAGGCTGAGAGAACACCAACTATATGCCAAGATGAGCAAGTGTGAGTTTTGGCTGAAGAGAGTTCCCTTTTTAGGACATATAATCTCAGAGGGAGGAATCTCCGTAGATCCCGCCAAAATCGAAGATATCCAGAAGTGGAAAACCCCTGAAAATGTCGGGGAAGTTCGAAGCTTTTTGGGATTGGCTGGATACTATCGACGGTTTATTGAGGAATTCTCCAAGATCTCGAGACCTCTCACCAAACTGTTGGAGAAGGGAATCACATTCACCTGGACGCCACAGTGTGATACAAGCTTTCAGGAGCTAAAGAAGAGATTGACAACAGCCCCAGTGTTGATTATGCCAGATATGCAGAAGAATTTCACAGTGTACTGCGATGCCTCTGGAAATGGGTTGGGATGTGTTCTCATGCAAGAAGGACATGTCGTGGCATATGCATCCCGGCAGCTTCGGAAGCACGAGAAGAACTATCCTACACATGATCTAGAACTAGCTGCAGTGGTACACACGTTGAAAATTTGGCGGCACTATTTGATGGGGAAGAGGACAGAGATATATACGGATCATAAGAGTTTGAAGTACATATTCACACAGCCAGATCTCAACCTCCGACAAAGGAGATGGTTAGAGCTAATCAATGACTTTGATGTGGGCATCAACTATCATCCCGGGAAAGCAAACGTCGTGGCCGATGCTTTGAGTCGGAAAGTGCAGGTCAATAAGTTGAGTTTGAAGGACATGCCCGCAGAATTGAAGGACGAGGTTATAAGGCTCAATCTATGTCTAGTAATAGTGGTGAAGCCATCGCCATGGAAGTGGACTCCACACTCGAGCGAGACATACGAGAGGGCCAAAAGAATGATGAGAAGATACAAGAGATCAGACAGCTCATTAAGGAAAATAAAGCTCCTGGTTTTAGAGAGGATGAACAAGTAACGGTGTGGCACGGGAAAAGGATTTGTGTGCCAGAAGTAAAAGAGATCCGTGAATTAATTTTGAAGGAGGCTCACGATTCTGACTATTCCATTCATCCTCGGAGTACGAAGATATACCAGGACCTCAAAGGCAGGTATTGGTGGTATGGCATGAAGCGAGATGTCGCGGAACATGTTGCCCTATGTGACACATGTCAGTTGGTGAAAGCAGAACATCAACGACCCGCGGGATTATTGCAACCACTCAAAGTGCCTGAATGGAAGTGGGAAGAAATCAGCATGGATTTTGTCATGGGATTGCCTAGGACCCAATCCGGGTACGATTCAATATGGGTCATTATTGATAGGCTAACCAAGGTAGCTCATTTCATTCCTGTGAAAGAAAGCTACAGCGGATCCAAATTGGCAGAATTGTACATGTCAAGGATTGTGTGTTACCATGGAGTGCCAAAGAAGATTGTGTCGGATCGAGGGACACAGTTCACCTCGAGGTTTTGGCAAAAGTTGCATGAAACCATGGGAACCCATCTGAACTTCAGTTCTGCCTATCATCCCCAAACTGACGGGCAGACGGAGAGAACCAATCAGATCCTTGAAGATATGTTAAGGGCATGTGCACTCAAAAACAATAGGAGTTGGGACAAGAACTTACCGTATGCGGAGTTTTCCTATAACAACAGTTATCAAGCTAGTATGAAGATGTCACCGTTTGAAGCTTTGTATGGAAGGAAGTGCAGAACTCCCCTATTTTGGAACCAAACAGGAGAAAGTAAAGTGTTTGGTCCAGAAGTGCTACAAGAAGCCGAGGCGAAGGTGAGGGAGATTCGCAACAACTTGAGGATAGCACAAACACGCCAGAAGAGTTATGCTGATGTACGAAGAAGAGAACTCGTTTTCAAAGTGGGAGACTATGTTTATCTCAAGGTGTCCCCTATCAGAGGACTTCGTCGGTTCAAGGTGAAAGGGAAGTTGTCACCTCGATACATCGGACCCTTTCAAGTTTTGGAAAGAAAAGGCGAAGTGGCGTACCAACTAGAGTTACCGGTCCATCTATCAGATGTACACGATGTATTTCATGTGTCACAACTCAAGAAATGTCTGAGGACGCCTGAGGAGGTGTTACCCATGAGTGAAGTGGATGTAGCTGAAGATTTGTCTTATGCCGAGCAACCATACAAGATTTTGGAGACGATGGAACGCCTCACCAGAAATAAAAGAATCCGGATGTGCAAGGTGCAGTGGAAGCATCACTCAGAAGAGGAAGCTACCTGGGAACGAGAAGATGAGCTCAAGGCACAGTTTCCGGAATTGTTTTCTTAGAAACACCAATCTCGAGGACGAGATTTCTTTTAAGGGGGGTAGAGCTGTAACACCCCAAATTTTGATTCAAAACCCTAAACCATGTTCAGAGGAGAATTTAAAATTTTTTGGACGTATTGCATGTTTTGTAAAAATTCAAATTCAAACTGGAATTCAAATTATACTCAAAACAGAAAAGAAAAGGAAAAAGAAAAAGGAAAACGGGAAAAAAACCGGCCAGTGGGCCGAAACCCGCCAGTCGGCCCAGCTTTCCCCGCGCAGCCCGCCCCCGCGCGCGCCCGCGCTCTCTCACACAGACAGGTGGGACCCACCTGTCATCCCCAACCTCGCTCGCGCCGACCCCGGACTTTTCCCCCGAGCGCGCGCGATCGCAACCGACCGGAAACCGCGTCCCGTCGCCCAAATTCTGGTCCCAGAGGACTCCAACTCGATCACAACAGACCCACCGCCCTCCCCCGGCTATAAAAACCCCAGCTCAGATCAGTTTTTCCCACGCGATCGCCGATTTTTACTCCGGTGAGCACCGAGACTTCGCCGGTGAATTCTGGCCGATCTAAGCTCGAAATCTCTGATCTAACTCGCTGGTCTTGATCCACCGCCTCCGGGGAACTTTGCAGGTGCAGAAAACTCGGAGAGTTACGGTGTAAACCCAGCGCCGACGAGCTTCGCCGTGGTTTTGCCTCGGACCTCGCCGCCGATCGCTTTCCAGGACCCCCGAGCTCGAGAAAACCCCCGAGGTGAGATCCCTGACCTCCCCTCTACCGATCTAGGCCATAAGATCACAGTTCTAGGCAGAATTCTCGAGGATCCGAAACTTTTCGGCGAGATCGCCGCTTTCCGCCGCCGGCAGCGCTGCCCGCGCTCGATCAGAGCGACGTGGCCGCTTGTGCGCCGTTTATTTTAAATCGCACGGTAGACTTTAAAACCCCGCGTACCGGTTCGATGTTATAATCTCATCCGTCGGTTTAAAATCGGACGGTCCACGTCAACCCCGCATTATAAAGACTGGAATTCTTACGTGCTACCCCCTGGGGTTCTCTGGAATTGAGAGCTAGCCCCGGAAACTTCAGATCTAGCCCCTGGAACTTCAGAAAATCATGTAAATTCATTTAAAAATCAGTTTTAGCCCCTGGACTTAATAGAAATTAAGAAAAACACCTCTGATAAGTGTAGCTAGACCCCTGGAAATTATGAAAATAATATTATAGACCCTGTAATGGGGTGAGTTTACTTTTTAGCCCTGTTTAGTATTTAATTTAGAAAATTGAATATGTAACTAGTGTTTAAAAATTAAAAAGGGGGACAAACATAATTGTCAAAATTTATTAAAAACTTTCTCAGTACTTAGAAAACTTTGGAGTGAGATAAAAATATATTTTTTGGGCTGAAATAAATCTGTTTTATCTATTATTCACATTTATTAGTATAGGGACACATTTTTAAGTAAAGAATAGTTAAAGAAAAATAGGGAAAATAATTATGAAATAGTATACATCATAAGCCATGGTCAAAATATGATTTTAAATTATTTAGGACCAGAACCTAATCAGTTTAGGTGATGTGTATTACTAATTTAATAATAAAATACACAATTATGCATAGGAATATAAATCTGAAAATATAGCAACTAGTAAATGATAAATGGAGTTTCTAAAATACAAAGAATTCAGTTTAGGGTTGTTAGAAATTGTGAAGGCACATTGTATGCAAGTATAAATGTGGACACAAAAGTAGGAATCATATATACATGGTTAAAAGTGCATGCAAGCCACAACT
The DNA here is from genome assembly GCA_030760725.1 of Neostapfia colusana. Lineage (NCBI taxonomy): Eukaryota > Viridiplantae > Streptophyta > Magnoliopsida > Poales > Poaceae > Neostapfia > Neostapfia colusana. The sequence goes on along the minus strand of JASWHV010000012.1, from coordinate 5,555,310 downwards.
TAACACACATAAAGTAACCACAACACATATAATGGTGAATGAATTTCATAAATGTGAATGTGTGGGTTGTATGAAGTATAAGTGTGAATTATGTCTTATGGATTGTTGTTTTTCTTTTGCTATGTGTGATGGTATGAAGTAGAACCTGTTCAAGAACAAGTTATTCATTTCCAAGACCAGGAATACCCATTTCAAGAGCAGCAAGAAGGAGGCAAGTGTCCTTGACCACTTTGATCCTATGCTAGGATGTGTAGATAGAATTATTTGCATTGTCAAATGAAATATGAAACCCATGCTAGGAAAGTTTCCCTAGAATTGCATTACCTTGTTTCCTTGAAGCTTGGGTTGGGATTTATTTTGTCATGTCATTTATTTACCTGCATATGCTTAGCCATGCTTAGAATGGGATATTTGGGAAATGAGATCATCAGTTTATATTACCATACTCTTGAATGAGACATTGTGAGTTATGTAGAGGTAGGGATCAAGGCAAGTTGGATGTTTTGGTTGTGTGCTGGGTGCACGAGACTTGGGTTTGTGTTTAGTACTTGCCTGGATCCTAAGGACCGGTTCATGGAGCATGTAACCCGGCTTTACAGAGCCAACCACATGCTGAGATGGGGCAGCTTGGCCAATTAATTAGGTGTATCCCCGGCGTAGTATGGGTGTGTTGGATGGTGCGGGGAATAGGTGTCAGCTGGACTACCATATGAACCGCAAGGCTCAAGAGGGGGCCACTGCAGCGGGGTTGGAGCCTCTTGTATGCTGTTAGGGGTGAAACCTCAGTGGGCCCACGCTCGTCGGGAATCCCTTTGTAAAGGCTTCGTAGTGATCTCTTGGCCGCACACCTGGGAAGTGTGAATGTGGATCGTAGCCACTGGCATAATGGAGGTTCTTTTAGTCCACCCGGCAACGGGGGATGAAATCACTACTTGTGGGTACAGTGGTACAAACTCTGCAGAGTCAAAACTGTCTTGACAGCCGTGCTCACGGTTAAGAGCGGCCTGGACTTATTCATGATTAGAGGAGTGATGGTTTTTGGAAGTTGTGGAAGTTAAGCGGGGAGCTTAACATTGGAAATGATGTTATGGTTATTGGATTATGATAATGGGTTGGGAGATTGGGACCATTTCACCTGTGTAGTAATGTAGGTGCTTAATAAGCTAAGGTGATAGGTATTAATTGCGTAGTGCTTTAACCATGAGTTCAACCTCTCCTTGTTCTAGCCATGCATGATATAATTTTCCCACACTTGCTGAGTACCATTGGTACTCAACCTTGCATATTTGTTGGTTTATATTGCTGCTCAGGTCAAGATAATGAGGTGGTGTATAATGACCAAGATTTTGGACCCGAGGAAGGCTTTTAGGTTCATGAAGACCCCCGGGCAACGCCTGTGATGGAGCCCTAATGAATAATATTCCGCTGCTAGTTTATTTACTTGTGATGAAGCATTAGTGTCTATTGAGACATTTGTGATGTAAGACTTACTTATATTCGACACCTGGCTTGTAATAAATGATGCTTCACTATTTGTCATCACATGTATGAGAAAATGATCCTGGCATACATGTGATATTCACTTGGTTGTTTCTTCGGAAAAACCGGGTGTGACAATTACTTTCTGGAAACTAGAATTTGTGATGGTTCTAATGGAATTGGTTTCATGTCATTTGAAGAATACTAGAGGAAATTATGCCCTAAATAATATTTGAGAAAATCTGAAAAATGTTTCTGTATATTTTTCTATTTTCTCAGGTCAGTTCACTTAATCACACCATTAGGGGGACTAAATGAACTTAGGTGGGTCTGAAAATTTTACTGTGACTCAAGGGTTTTCCAATGAACCTCCCAGCCAAATTTCAGAATTTTTCATAGAGTAATTCTCCAAATAAAATTCCCAACAATTTAAACTTTAGGGAATTAATTATGGAAAACTATTAGGTTTCATGAGCTGAAACTTGCTTTGCTAGATAGTACTCAAAGAGATGAATCCACCATAATTTGGTTCACTGGATTTGGACACTTCTAACCAAAGTTATGAATTTCTAAAGTTTGGGCTGATCCCTGAATTATTTTCCTACAGAAAATCACCTCCCACGCTCAACCGGAGACTGAAAGCGGGGCCCGTCCGTTTAATTTAAACTAACCACGTGCTCGCGCGAGCTTAACACAGCGGCTGACATGTGGGACCCCACGCCTTCGTCGACCTCCTGACGCCCCCACCCCGAGCCGCCAGAGCTCCGGCGAGGTCGGCGTTCCCGGCGACGGTGAGACTTGCCGCCCCCACATAACTTTAAACGCTGAACATGTTGGACATCATGCCGCCGTCGGCTAACCACCGTAGCTCTCCGGCGACGAGCGCTATGTCTCTGTGCATCATCGGCAACGTGTTCCCATCCTCCTGACGACCCCCTTCGCGCGCTAATCGCGCCACCACATTCAGGGAAGCCTCGGGAAGCTCGGCATGACCTCGGTTGGGACCGAAACAGCCGGCGAACCGGACCTCACCGGCGACCCCCTCTTCCGCCGAGCTGTTCCTCGGTGAACCTATGGTTCCGGCAGTGGTTTCTTTCCGGTTTTTGATCGAGGAGGGGCGCAAGAACTTCTAGATGCCATTTGTCAGCTCTGTTTGCCCTCCCACACGACGATCCTCCCAAATTTCTCCTAAACCTAGTCGGGTCCCGAAATGAGCTCCCAATCCTACACTGGGAAATTCTTTGCGTACGAAGGTTGAACCTTGGAACGGTTTGCGTGGTGAGCTTGAGGACAAGCTAGCGCTCCACTTGTCTATGGACGTCGAGGGCAGAGGACGATCGTAGCTCGGCTTGCACGGGATTGGAACTCGGGCGGCTAGGCGGCTGTTTACTGAAGTGCGTGAAAGAAGAGCTTGCCGGCCGATCTCGTGCCTTTTATAGCCAACCGAAGACAGTTGAGAGCGCAACACCTGTTGAGCCACCTCCCACACCGAAGCAGGAGCTGGCCGGCGCCGCTCGGTGGCCCTCGGCGTGAAGTCACCAGGCGCCCCTTTCTCACTGCGCGCGTGGGAACCGAGTAGACTGAGTTCAGTCGGTTGCACTCCAGTGTGGCTTACAGGAGGGCCCCAAAGGCTCCAAAATTGTCCTCCAAACTTAACTTCTTACTGCTCTTAATTTGTGTGATCCCCTTGTCCCTGGTACTTTGATCAAACAACATGTTTGTGTCTCTGAATTTCAATAATTCAAATTGACATTGGGTTTGAAGGAATTTGAGTACATGTGAGGCTGGAATTCAAATTCAGTTTGAATTTGCCCAAATTAGCTTTTGCCAAGCTGAACTCAATGAGGATGAAAATTGGTGGAGTAACTCAGAAAAATGTGCTGAGCTTGAATATGAAGCCAACTTTTGAATTCAAGTGATGAAAGTGGCTGCAATTTGAATTTGCCTTCAAATTGGCCCCTTTTTGGAAATGTCTTCAAAAGTGCCTCAAAAAGTATTGGATTTGCATGAAATTTGGTCTGAGCCTTCCCAAGAATATATAAGGTCTAGGGTTGAGCTCAAGCTTTCATGTTTATGTGTGGAAATCCCACTTTTTGAAGTTAGGGTTTTCCCCTCTAATCATCCTTTTGATGGTGGTTACTTGCTCTTCACAAGTGTTCATGAGATATCCACAAATGAGCTGTGGTGTTGTGAGGTGGTGGAATGAACACTTTTGCAGGTCACTATCTTGGGCTTTTACATCCCTCCCCCCTTATTAGAATCTCGTCCCGAGATTACAAAAGAAGATACAGTGATGTAATAGGAACTCACCCGCGATGAGACGCCATGAACTCCGAGTAGTTTGAGCGAAGGAATTCCTCGCTCTCCCACGTCGCTTCTTCAGCGGTGTGGTTGCTCCACAGTATCTTATAGAACCACAGCGTTCGGCTACGTGTGGTCCGGGCCTTTTCATCAATAATTGCCACCGGATATTCATCATACGTTAAATCCGGTTGCAGCTCGCCGATGTCTTTGGTGAGAACAGCAGCCGTATACTTCAGAAATTTTCGCAGTTGTGAAACATGGAAAATGCCGTGAACACCAGCAAGAGATGCCGGTAGTTCCAGTCTATACGCCACTGGTCCACACTTCTCGGTGATGCATAGGGTCCAATGAATCGGGGAGCGAGTTTCCCCTTCACGCCGAACCGGTGCACGCCCTTCATCGGAGATACACGGAGGTACACGTGCTCCCCGATGTCAAAGTGCAGCGGCCTATGCCTCTTATCAGCGTACCTTTTTTGTCAGGATTGAGTGGCCTTCAAGTTGGCTTGAATCATCCGAACACGCTCTTCAGCGTCGTTCACCACATCAACCCCGAATGTGACCCTTTCACCGGACTTGCACCAGTTCAATGGGGTGCGGCATTTACGGCCGTAGAGAGCCTCATAGGGTGCCATCTTGAAACTCGCTTGATAGCCATTGTTGTACCAGAATTCCACCAGCGGTAGATGATCATCCCAGTTTCTACCGTGGTGGATGGCACACGCTCTCAACATGTCTTCTAGTACTTGGTTCACCCTCTCAGTCTGTCCATCTGTCCGAGGGTGATAGGCGGAGCTTCTAATCAGCTTAGTACCCAAAGCAGCATGCAACTGCTCCCAGAAACGAGATACAAATAGTGTCCCTCGGTCTGAGACTATTGTCTTGGGTACTCCATACAAGCATAGGATTCTTGCAATATACAACTCCGCATATCTGCTGGCATTGAAATGTGTATGCACGGGAATGAAGTGAGCCGACTTGGTTAACTGATCAACGATTACCCAAATGGAATCATGCTTGTTGGAAGTCAGGGGTAATCCAACAATGAAATCCATGCTCACATCTTTCCATTTCCATGCTGGGATTTTCAGGGGTTGCAGCAGCCCTGATTTCCTCATATGGTCTTCTTTCACTCGTCTACACGTATCACACTCGGATACGTACTTAGCCACTTCCCGCTTCATCCGTGTCCACCAAAATTTCTTTTTCAAATCTTGGTACATTTTGTTTCTGCCCATATGAATGGAGTATTTATACAAGTGAGCTTCCTCAAGAATCTTCTTTCTCAGCTCTATATTCCGGGGTACGACTATGCGGTCATTGAACCACAGCGTCCCCTCATCATCTTTCCGGAAACATTTGATTTCCCCGTTGTCTATCCGTCTCCGGAGATGTGCCATACCCTTGTCCACTTTCTGAGCTGCAATGATCTCCTCCCTAATGGTAGGGATGAGGGCAAGGTTGTAGAGTGATCCAAAGGGAACCAAGTATAAACTCGGCTCTTCCTCCTCCACCGGTGTAATAGTGAGGTTATGGACATGTGATTTCTAACTCAGCGCATCGGCAACCACATTCGCCTTGCCGGGGTGGTAATGAGTCTCAATCTCATAGTCTTTGATTGGTTCTAACTACCTCCTTTGCCTCATTTTCAGCTCCTTCTGGGTGAAAATATACTTCAAGCTCTTGTGGTCGGTGTAGAGATGCACCAAATTCCCCAGGAGATAGTGCCTCCACATTTTCAGTGCAAAACCACAGAAGCAAGCTCAAGATCATGAGTTGGATAGTGCTGCTCATTGTTTCGAAGTTGGCGTGAGCCATATGCGACCACACGTCCTTCCTGCATCAACACACAGCCGATCCCAATACCGGACGCATCACAATACACGTCGAAGGGCTTGGTTGTATCTAGTTGAGCTAAGACCGGGGCTGTTGTGAGATGCTTCACTAATGCTTGGAACACACCTTCACATGCCGTGTTCCAAACATATTTTGTGCCCTTCTTCAATAATTCTGTCATCGGCTTGGCAAGCTTGGAGAAGCTCGGGATGAATGTCCGGTAATATCCCGCTAAACCAAGGAAGCTTCTGACTTCATGGACAGAAGTAGGGGCTTTCCGTTTCAGCACTTGTTCAATTTTGCTTGGGTCAACCGCAATGCCTTCCGCAGAAATTATATGTTCCAGAAATGGCACTTGGCTGATCCAAAACTCACATTTGCTGAACTTGGCATAAAGCTTTTGGTCCCGCAATCGTTGAAGAACGATTCTCAAGTGTTCGGCGTGTTCTACTTCTGTCTTGGAGTAAACCAAGATATCATCAATGAACACCACAACGAACTTGTCCAGATCCGGCATGAACACCAAATTCATGAGATACATGAAATGTGCCGGAGCATTGGTGAGACCAAAAGAGATGATGAGATATTCATATAAACCATATCTCATCGAGAAGGCCGTCTTCGAGATATCCTCCGCCCGGATTTTTATTTGATGATATCCAGAGCGAAGGTCCATCTTGGAGAATACACTTGCACCCACAAGCTGATCAAACAGGATGTCAATGCGGGGCAGTGGGTATTTGTTCTTGATGGTGACGGCGTTGAGCGGCCGGTAATCCACACACATCCTCAAGGTTTCATCTTTCTTCTTGATGAACAGCACCGAGCATCCCCAAGGCGAGGAACTTGGCCTAATGAAACCTTTGCTCAACAGATCATTGAGCTGTTCTTTCAATTCAGCCAGCTCGTTCGGAGCCATTTTGTATGGTCTCTGTGAGATAGGAGTAGTCCCAGGTGCAAGCTCAATATTGAACTGCACATCCCGCTCAGGTGGCATGCCCGGAAGGTCATCCGGAAACACGTCGGGGTATTCCCGGACTGCGGGGATGTCCTCTAACTTGAGAGCTTCAGTATTATTAATTGCTGAAACTTCCCGGACTGGATTGTATAATATGAGGGACTGCGGACGGTGTAGTGGGGAGTTAATGTGAACCGTCCGTGATAACGTTTCTAGGACAGCGCCATGGTAGCTTAGCCATGACATCTCTAGGATTGCATCAATCTTCTGCCCCTCAAGAAAAATCATAGTGGTGGGATATATCTTCCCACCTAAGCACAGTGGTCCTTTGTGAATCATCATAGTTGCTGAAATCTTTCCTCCTGATGAGCAGATCATATAAGAGCACTCGGTTGGAAAGGCTTCCAGTTGATGCTTAACCACATATGATGCACTTATGAAGTTGTGGGTTGCACCTGAATCAAATAATATGATGATTGCTTGATCGTTGAGAGTGAACATACCCACCAGCACGTTGTCTCCCTCTGAGGTGTCCTCATTGTCGAGGTTGCGAACGCCCCCAGTTCGCTGACCAACCATCTTGACCGGAGGTCAGCCTTGAGCACCGCCCTGGAACAGGGCTTGCCCGCTGCTCTGCTGCCCCTGGGGACAGTCCTTCGAGAAATGGCCCGTCTGTCCACACGTAAAGCAAGTGTAGCGAGGCGGTCCTCCGCTGATCGGCGGACGGAAACCCATGTGTGTTGTGGTGGTGGGAACACCCGGGGTACCATCTGCTGCTGCTGCTCCTGCTGCTGTTGTTGCGGTCGTGGTGGTGGCATCGGCGGTCGGAACGGGGGTGACTGGAAAGAACGACCCCTGAACTGCTGAGGTCGCGCCGGTGGATGCCACTGCTGACCGGATGGTGTCCGATACACCATGCGGTATTTCTGAGGAGCTCCACCCCCACTGCTGGGTGGAGTGCTGCGCTTCCGCTGCTCAGCCGCCAACTCCCAATGAGAATCTTCTTGCATGATCACGGCGTTGACTAGATCATTGAACGTGCCGCGATTGCATTGAACGAGATGCGTCTTCATCTCGGGATGTAATCCCCGATAGAAGTGCTCTCGCTTCTTCACCTCGGTGGAGACATAATCTGACGCATACTGTGCCAGATGGTTGAAGGCACGGGAGTAGTCGTGGGCACTCCTCCCACCCTGCTTCAGCTCCAAGAACTCTTGGAACTTCCGCTTCATTATCCCGGGAGGGATATAGTAGGCGCGGAACGCCTCCCGGAATTCTTCCCACTCCACGGCGTGGCCAGCCGGCAGTGAGGCGACATAGTTCACCCACCATGCTCCAGTGGCACCGTGAAGCTGCTGCGCCGCGAACAGAGTCTTCTGCCGCTCCGTACGTTGGAGCAGCCCGAATTTGGACTCAATTGTCCGCAGCCAGTTGTCAGCCACCAGGGGTTCTGCTGCTTCAGTGAACACCGGAGGGTGCGTACTCATGAAGTCCGAGTACGTCACAACATGGGGCTCACAAGGCCCCCTCTCTTGACGCCTCCCCCCTCCTGGGACATATTCTGCACGATCATGCGGAGCAGGTCGGTCTGCTCCTCACGATTACCCACTAGGGCCGCGATCACATCTGCTAGCGTAAGCGGAGGCAGCGGTGGTGGTTGTTGCTGTGGGGTGCTGTCGTAGGCAGGTGGCTGGGAGTCATCACCCCCTTGCTGGCTAGAGCCACCAATCTCATGCGTGGTCCGAGTGCGAACCATCTGCAACCAAACGATAATAAACATCGCAACATGCTTCATGCAGTCCAATAAAATAGGCATAAAACATAATGACAGTAAAACATGCGATACATCTCGTATACAGATAATGTAATAACTTTGCACAAGCTACACCATTACCAGACCAAATACAAGCTAGTTAAATCCAACTTTACAAACTTACTCTTTGGAAGTTCATCACAACTAGGTTTGGTCACTACGAGACGTTAATATCGCTTTGTCATCACGTATACTATCCTTTTATCTAATACGACACAAACATGGTCTCTAGCAAAAGAAACTTGAGTAAGGCATGTACTCAATTCTTTCACTAGTTGAAGATAACCACTCATCAGTATGTTCTACCCCATTGGAAGTACTTAAACCCCCTAGAGTACAACAATCTCTCAAATGAGTTCAACTGTCATTCCTCTGCCAGAATGACCAGCTTCTACATATTCCAGATTTTGATCTGGTTCTGGGCATTTTCATGACTCAAGCTGAATACCAAAGTTAAAGTTAACTTCAGTATCTTTCCAACGAGTACTTATTTGCCCTCAGATCAGCTCTGGTTTAACAGTTATGGTAATTCAAAGTCAACAGAATTTCTGGAAGAATTTCAACACCACCTCCTTTGGAAGTTCCTGTTTTCAACTCTAATTTCCACTGAATTCCGTGCTGAAATTACAGAAACTTTGAATTACAAATATTCAACACATCTCCTACCCTTTCCAAAAAGGTATCATATGATAATTTTAGGTTTTCCTACAGGAAGTTATGCTTGAAAAACAGAACAGTCCAGAGAGTATTTTAAATCTGTCCTGGTTCTGGACAGTTTACACTCCTCTGGAATTTAAGCTATCTTAAGGTGTGATTCAGCTCTGGGAGTCTACAACAAAGTTGTAGAGTACTCGAACACCTCTCCAGAACTGTATTCCAAACCTTCATAGGCTAAATAATCTGTGAGTTATGCTCTGTCAAAGTTCAGCAAACTTGCTGACGAAAACAGGGCTCTCTGTTTTTCAATCCCTTGGAGTTACACTGATCAACTATTGAATTTTTCTACCCAACCAGGGTCCTAAATGTTGAAACTTGGTGATTTTAGTTCCTTGTTATCAATATCTTACATGCACATGCCTATGATATGTCGGTACTACGTTCCTCACAAAAAGAAAATCCTAACCGGATTATACCGGCATATACGTCCCAATTGTGGCACTAAACGGTCGCTCGCACACGTATACTACACGGACTATGGTTTCGTGGTTGGTACTTGCAGAAGAACATTCAATAGTGATGCACTCACGAGTTATTTTCATTTCAGACAGGTCCATATTTGAAAGTAAATACAAACGCCCGTATCATTGTCATACGGCCGTCCTTGAGTTAAGCCACGTCTCAAGGTACGTGATCGTGTTTTAACACCACACGACGGGGAACCCGAGTAGAGCGCGAACGGGTCATCACGGTTGGGAATTTTATCACCCCAACAGATACCACCTACTGCCCTGCACGGCACGCCGATGGCAAGCGCTGCGTATGTCCTCCTGGGCTATTTCCAGACGAACACACTCTCGCGTTACTGACCAAGCGATGGGGTCTCCACTTGCTTGCCTAATGCACGCTAGGGATCAGCGTTTCATATGGACTCAGGAACATGAAGAGTCCAAGAGTTTCATATCGACGTCTCACACTAAGCTGTGAGACCTATCCCTGAACCACGTTCCTCGTCAGGGGAGCTAACTGAAATTGAGCCGCTTTCGGTTGCATTCCTTACCATTTTTACCTGAGCGTAGGTGCGTCGTTACATAACCAAAATTCAGAATTATAACACATATGTTAATCTTGCCACTTTAAGTAACTATGCTAATACAGTCCTTACTTGAGAAAATTAGCGAATCCTCACCGTAAACCTAAGCTTTTCCCCGTAATACAATCCTTAATTAGTGTGCTATCCCCAAAGCCGCTCTGATACTAGCCTGTGGCGGACCGGAATCCTGTAAAAGCCCAAGAAAAGGGACTTGCAAAAACTTTTCTTCACCTCACAACACCACAGTTTTTATTGTGGATATCTTAGGAAATATTGTGAAGAGCAAGTAACCTCCATCAAAAGAGTGATTAGAGGGGAAAGCCTTCACTTTCACAAAGTGGGATTTGTACACATTAACATGAGAGGTTGAGCTCACCCCAAAAACCTAAACAGTCTTGGGAAGGTTCAGTCCAAGTTTCATGTAAATCCAACACTTTTTGAGGCACTTTTGGAAGTATTTGAAAAAGAGGCCAATTTGAATGTAAATTCAAATTGCAGCAACTTTCATCACTCAAATTCAAAAGTTAGCTTCATATTCAAACTCAGCACATTTTTCTAAGTAAGCCCACCAATTTTCATCCTCATTGGAGGTCATCTTGTCAAGAGCTAAATTTGCAAGAATTCAAAACTGAATTTGAATTCCAGTTTAAACCTGCAGAAAATTTAGCCAACACACAGTTCAAATTTGAAAGTTCAAATTCAAACTAAGACTTGGTGACTAAGTCTCACATTAAATTCTGAGTAGCTGAGGATATTTTGGCACAACAGAATTGAGAAAATTGGAAAAAAGGAAATAAGGGGGAGGCCCACATGTCAGCAGACTTCAGACTGAAGTTTCCTCGGGTGCATTTTTCCCCTCGGAACCGGTGCCACCTCCTGCTCGGGGAGAGGCTAAGGGCGCAGGGGAGACGCCGGGATCGAGTACACCGCGACCACATGCAGTCCTTGCATTTCCCTTTTCTTCCTCGCACGATCGAAGCCTTCCGCCCGACCGACCTCACTGATCACCGGCGCCCGGCTAGCACAGGCACTCTCGGGCCCGACGAGCAACACAAGAAAGAACCGCCTCGAGGTACTGATCACAACCGTACTGATCTCGCCCTCTCTCTCGCACGGTCGGCAAAGAATTTGGGGGATTAGCGCGTCGGAGTGTTTAGAACCGAACCATGCGAAATCTGGAAATTCGTAGAAAGTAAGCCACCACTCCTTAAACCGAGCTAAAGACGTGATCTAGACTCGCCCACGCATCTCTGAGATCAGAAACCATCGAGTTTCATCGAGTATGGGCGACGTTCTTCGAGCTTTTTGCATCGGCGCCGATTTCCGGTCTAGCTCACCGGTGAGGTCGTAGTTGCAGCTGTTTTCACGGAGATCGGTGCCCATATCGGTGATCAGCGGGTGTCAGCGGAGCTCCCCGAGCAAACGCATTGAAAAAGGTGCAGGAGACGCCGAGTTCGACGTCGCCGGTGAGCTCCTGGCCGCTGTTGCCGGCGGGAGCACTGTTCCGGCCGTTGTCAAGCTCTGGTGAGGGCACCACCGTGTTCCCCAGGCCGAGATAGGCACAGGCGGCGAGTTTCATCGGAGGCCAGGCAGCAGAACGCCCGGCGGCGAGTATTCGGGTGAGGTGGGCGGCGGGGAGCCGCGGGAGCGCGAGGTTGAAGAAGCCTTGCGGGCCCCGCATGTCGGTCTCTGCTGAGAGCACTCGGGATTTGCTGCGGCACCGGGATCCCGTGCGACTGCACGGGGGATTCTGCGGGCTCCGGTGTGGGTTAGCTGGGAGGCTGACACGTAGCCGGGGACCCCACCCGCAGAGTTTAAACTTTATTCAAATTTCCAGTTTTAGTTCAAACTTCAAATGAATAGAACTTTGGCTAGGAAACTCCAAATTTGATGAACCAAATTTCGCTGAACTCAGAATTCTGATTACTTTCCAGCAATACCAAATTCAGCTCATGAAAGTAAATAGTTTTCCAGAATTAAATCCGTAAATTTTAAACTGTTGGGAATTTTATCTGGGGAATTACTTTATGAAAAATGCTGAAATTTGGCTGAGAGGTTCATTGGAAAATCCCGGAGTCACAGTAAAATTTCCAGACTCATCCAAGTTCATTTAGTCCCCCTAATTGGGTGATTAAGAGAACTGCCCTGAGAAAATAGAAAAATGTACAAAAACATTTTTCAGATTTTCTCAAATCTTAATTAGGGCATAACTTTCAGTAGAATTCTTCAAATGACATGAAACCAATTCCATTAGAACCATCTTAAATTCTAGTTTCCAGAAAGTAATGGTTGGAGCCATGAAAACCCTGGAATTACTTAGAGGCTCAAATATTGACCAAATGGGCATTTATTTGTACAAGGTTCAAATGCACTTTATTTCAAATGAAACTTGGTCAAGACTCTGGTTAGGACCCAGCAAGCCACCATAAAAATTTCAGAACCAAAGGGGAGGGCTAGCTAGAGTTATTAGTAATTGTGTATTCAGGGTTACACTTTGCATTTAAATTGACATGTATTATTTCATTAAACATGTAGTCGCTGAAGAAGAAACTCCGGAAGTGCTGGACTTCCTCCTTCCGGAAGAAGAACTAACCCCCGACCAGCAGCAACAAGGCAAGCCCCGGTTTGCATTAAACTATTTTTCAAGTTTTACTTTATAAACATTTAGTGTGAAGTAGGATTGTGCATTAGGTGTAGGATGGATGAAACCCCACTTGCATGACCAGAAATTTTCCATAAGAGTGAGGGTAGTGTCTATGACCTCGAGTAGACAGGCTATGCTTAATAATTCATAGGACTTCGGTACAAGTCGAGTAGTTGGAATCTACTCGCGAGATATGCTTGGGACACACGGGTTTGGTTGAGTGATGGGAGATCACCTTAGTAATGAAAATGAGACTAGGCAGGGGCTAGGGCGCAGCAAGAGGAAGTCTTGTGTGCGCAGCCCTGCCCGTGTCGATTGAGGACCGATCCGTGTGCGGCCCTGCTGAACAAGTATTGAACGTACCGAAGGCATATCAGATATATGGGCCCCGATAAACCGATGTAGCCTAAACCTCCGGGCGTCGAGGCATAACACACCGATTTATAGGTGTAGGCTGAGGGTAGCAAGGTGGAAATCTGCCAACGGGCATAGAGAGATGCTCCATGTGGGGAACCTCCTGCTCGTTTCGGTGCGACCGGTTCGATGTTTGGGCTGTTGGGTGAAAGGTTGTCCCGTACAACATCGAGTGAGCGTGCTGTGCAGCTCCACGGGTGGGCGTACGTGACGTGCTCTTTGGGTTTCCCTGCAGGTGTATATCGAGTCGATTCGCCGTCCCTTACGGTGACGAGTACCGCTTGTTCACTGCGTCGTAACGTAGATAATTTATGGAACGTTATGATTCAATATTGCTGTCATGTATAATTGTATTGCTACATGTGTGCCACCAAATATGGCTTACTAAATTTCAGCTTCCTGAACTGTTAACTTGTTGCTAAAAGATGAATTAAGGATGAACTTATAGGCGAGTCCCTTTGCTGCAATATTACTATCCGATGTTCATGGTCCACCTCATGTAGAGTTTCATATCTAGGTGAGTCGGTTAAGTCTTGTTGAGCCTTCGTGCTCACGGTTGCTGCTTAAGTGTTTTTCAGGTGAGGAGCCACCCACGGACTCGGAGTACGAGTCCACCGGCGAGGGTTACCCTCCGTCGGGAACCACGGCTGAGTGGGAGCCGTACACGCCGCGCTGAGCTGAGACGTGCAGCTAGTGTGGGTTACCCTAGGGCTGGGCAACCGACTTTTGCTAGATAGGAGGGCATGAGTTGTATAGTTTAGACTTCCGCTGTGATATAAACAATAGTTTGTAACTGAGTATTGTACCTGTTTGTACAGTTCAATTGTTTTTCCCATGTAATATATTGTGTTCTTATGACGTGTGCTGTCGGGTGTCGCATCGTGCGGCACCACCCTCTGCGATTCTGGATGAGCGGATCCCGGTCCGCCACAAATCCGCTCATCCAGGATCACAGAGGGTGGTGCCACACGATGCGACACCCGACAGCACACATCATAAGAACGATATTGTATTACATAGAAAACCAACTGAAATGCACAAAGTAGTACAATACTTCAGTTACAAACTACTGTTTATATTACAACAGTGGAAGCTAAGTTTGTACAACTCACGCCCATCTACCTAGCAAAAGTCGGTTGCCCAGCCCTAGGGCAACCCAAACTAGCTGCACTCCTCCAGCTCAGCGCGGCGGGTACGGTTCCCACTCAACCGTGATCCCCGACGAAGGGTAGCCCTCGCCAGTGGACTCGTAACCCGAGTCCGTGGGATACTCCTCACCTGAAAAACACTTAAACAGCAACCATGAGCATTGGGGCTCAATAAGACTTAACCGACTCACCTAAGCATGAAACTCTACATGCAGTTTACACGAACATGGGATGGTAAATTTTAGCAAACGGACACGCCTACAAGTTCAGCCTTAGTTCATCTTTTAGCCACAAGTTAACATTCCATGAATATGAAATTTATTGAGCAATATTTTGTGGCACACATGTAGTAATACAATTTTTATCATAACAGAAATGTTGATTCAGCACATTTCATATATTAACCTACGTCACGACTCAGTGACCAAGTGGTACTCATCACCGCGAGAGACGGCGAATCGACTCGATATACACCTGCAGGGATACCCAAAGAGCATGTCACATACGCCCACCCATGGAGCTGCACAGCACGCTCACTCGATGTCGTACGGGACAACCTTTCACCAAACAGCCCAAACGTCGAACCGGTCGCACCAAAACGAGCAGGAGGTTCCCTACACAGAGCATATCTCTATGCCCGTTAGCAGACTTCCACCTTGCTGCCCTCAGCCTACACCTATAAATCGGTGCGTTATGCCTCGACGCCCGGAGGTATAGGTTACATCGGTTTATCGAGCCAATATATCCAATATGCCTTCGGTACGTTCAAACTTGATCAGCGTGGGCCGCACACGGATTGGTCCTATATCGATACGGACAGGGCTGCACACACAAGACTTCCTCTTGCTGCGCCCTAGCCCCTGTCTAGTCTCATTTTCGTTACTAAAGTGATCTCACATCACTCGAACCAATCCCGTGTGTCCCAAGCCTAACTCGCGAGTAGATTCCAACTACTCTACTTGTACCGAAATTCTATGAATCATTAAGCATAGCCTGTCTACTCGAGTCCTTAGACACTACCCTCACTCTTATAGGACATCTGGTTATGCACTTGGGTTTCATCCATCCTACACGTAATGCACATCCATACCACATATTAAGTATCTATAAAGCAAAACTTTGAAAAAAAATGGGCTAATGCAAACCGGTGCTTGCCTTGTTGCTGCTGGTCAGTGGTTAGGGCTTCGTCCGGAAGAAGGAAGTCGAGCATTTCTGGAGTTTCCTCGCCTTCAGCGACTACACGTAAAATATATACTATATGTCAATTTAAATGCAATGTTTAGAACTTAATAAGTAATTACCATAACTCTAGCTAGCCCTCCCCTTTGGTTCTGAAATTTTTATGGTGGCTTGGTAGGGTTCTAATCAGAGTCTTGACAAGGTTTCATTTGAAACAAAGTTCATTTGAGCTTTGTACAAATAAAAGCCTATTTGGTCAATATTAGAGCCTCTAAGGAATTCCAGGGGTTTTCATGGCTCCAACCATTACTTTCTGGAAACTAGAATTTGAGGTGGTTCTAATGGAATTGGTTTCATGTCATTTCAAGAATCCTAGAGGAAGTTATGCCCTAAACAAGATTTCAGAAAATCTGAAAAATGTTTCTGTACATTTTTCTATTTTCTCAGGGCAGTTCACTTAATCACACCATTAGGGGGACTAAATGAACTTTGGTGGGTCTGAAAATTATACTGTGACTCAAGGGTTTTCCAATGAACCTCCCAGCCAAATTTCAGAATTTTTCATAAAGTAATTCTCCAAATAAAATTCCCAACAGTTTAAATTTTAGGGAATTAATTCTGGAAACTATTAGGTTTCATGAGCTGAAACTTGCTTTGCTGGATAGTACTCAAAGAGATGAATCCAACAAAATTTGGTTCACTGGATTTGGACACTTCTAACCAAAGTTATGAATTTCTAAAGTTTGGGCTGATCCCTGAATTATCTTCCTACAGAAAATCGCCTCCCGCGCTCAACCGGAGACTGACAGCGGGGCCCGCCCGTTTAATTTAAATTAACCGGGCGCTCGCGCGCGCTTAACACAGCGGCTGACATGTGGGACCCATGCCTTCGTCTACCTCCCGACGCCGCCGCCCCGAGCCGCCGGAGCTCCGGCGAGGTAGGCGTTCCCGGCGACCTAGCTCGCCGGCGATGGTGAGACTTGCCGCCTCCACATAACTTTGGACGCTGAACACGTTGGACATCATGCCGCCATCGGCTAACCGCCGTAGCTCGCCGGCGACGAGTGCTATGTCTCTGTGCAACATCGGCAACGTGTTCCCGTCCTCCTGACCACCCCCTTCGCGCGCTAATCGCGTCACCATGTTCAGGGAAGCCTCGGGAAGCTCGGCATGACCTCAGTTGGGACCGAAACAGCCGGTGAACCAGACCTCACCGGCGACCCCCTCTTCCGCCGAGCTGTTCCTCGGTGAACCTATGGTTCCGGCGGTGGTTTCTTTACGATTTTTGATCGAGGAGGGGCGCAAGAACTTCTAGATGCCATTTCTCAGCTCTGTTTGCCCTCCCACACGACGATCCTCCCATATTTCTCCTAAACCTAATCGGGTCCCGAAATGAGCTCCCAATCCTAAACTGGGAAATTCGTACGAAGGTCGAACCTTGGAACGGTTTGCGCGGTGAGCTTGAGGAGAAGCTAGCGCTCCGCTTTTATATGGACGTCGAGGGAAGAGGACGATCGTAGCTCGGCTTGCACGGGATCGGAACTCGGGCGGCTGTTTACTGAAGGGCGCGAAAGAAGAGCTCGCCGGCCGATCTCGTGCCTTTTATAGCCAACCGAAGGCAGTGGAGAGCGTAACACCTGTTGAGCCACCTCCCACACCGAAGCAGGAGCTGGCCAGCGCCGCTAGGTGGCCCTCGGCGTGAAGTCACCACGCCCCCCTTCTCACTGCGCGCATGGGAACCGAGTAGACTGATTTCAGTCGGTTGCACTCCAATGTGGCTGACAGGAGGGCCCCACAGGCTCCAAAATTGTCCTCCAAACTTAACTTCTTACTGCTCTTAATTTGTGTGACCCCCTTGTCCCTGGTACTTTGATCAAACAACATGTTTGGGTCTCTGAATTTGAATAATTCAAATTTACATTGGGTTTGAAGGAATTTGAGTACATGTGAGGCTGGAATTCAAATTCAGTTTGAATTTGGTCAAATTAGCTCCTGCCAAGCTGAACTCAATGAGGATGAAAATTGGTGGAGTAACTCAGAAAAATGTGCTGAGCTTGAATATGAAGCCAACTTTTGAATTCAAGTGATGAAAGTGGCTGCAATTTGAATTTGCCTTCAAATTGGCCCCTTTTTGGAAATGTCTTCAAAAGTGCCTCAAAAAGTATTGGATTTGCATGAAATTTGGCCTGAGCCTTCCCAAGAATATATAAGGTCTAGGGGTGAGCTCAAGCTTTCATGTTTATGTGTGGAAATCACACTTTTTGAAGTTAGGGCTTTCCCCCCTAATCACCCTTTTGAGGGTGGTTACTTGCTCTTCACAATTGTTCATGAGATATCCACAAATGAGCTGTGGTGTTGTTAGGTGGTGAAATGAACACTTTTGCAGGTCACTATCTTGGGCTTTTACACAGATGTGTTGGGGGTGAACTGGGAAATTGGAGAATACTTCCATATCTTTCCAACGGATGTTTATTTGCACTCAAATAAGTTCTAGATTGAAAGTTATGAGCTTTTAGAGTTGACAGAAATTCTGAAAGAATTTCAGCAGCACCTCTCTTGTAAGTGCTCACTTTGGGTCAACATTTCCATGCCGTTAAAAATGTATATGGACCAAACTCAAACTTACAAAGTTGAAGCACAATTCATAAGGTTTCCAGAATTGTAAGATTTCCCATTTTACAATTCTTATACAGAAAGTTATAAGCGAAATCCAAATCAGTACAGAAACTATGCACAGCTTTTGGGTACTCTGAACAGTTTCACTTGTACTGCAAATTTCACCTCTTTACAGGATGATTCTGTCTAAAGGTTGAACAGAAACATTGTAAATAACTTCTCAAGTTTCCAAAAATGTATTTATATGAGCTCTTTGCCTACCAGGATCAAAAGATATGATGGTTCAAATTTAACAGAATTTCTGGCAGGATTTTGACAGCACCTCCCCAGAGGTACCTAGTTTCAATCCACAATTCCAACTAATTCTGCTCCAGTTTTGGCAAAACTTTGAATTACAAAGTTGTAGCATATCATGCCCTTTCCAGAAACATATCACAATACACTTAGAGATTTTTTTTTCCACCAAGATTTATGATGGAATTATAGAGACTCTGTTTCAGGTTCTACCCCTTTATAACAGTTTAGGGTTTCTAAGGTTTTTGAACAACTTTAAGTGTGTTTCTGTACTGGAGGTTTGTAGAAAAGTTTTAGAGAACTTCTCCAAATTTCCAAAACTGTATCACACACCATCATTGGTCTTTTCTACAATGAGTAACACACTGTACAAGTTTCAGCAGAAATACTGCCAAAACAGGGGACTCTGTTTTTTGGGTCTCTCTATATTCACATATGCTTAAGTTGGTTTCTCAATGAGTATTAACCAATTACTTGAACCGTCTTCCTGCAAATCTTACAGAATCTTCAAGATTATGAGATGAGCGAGGTATTGATGCAATCTTCATGATAATGCCGGTACTACGTTCCTCACAAATAGAAAATCCTAATCGGATTACATCCGGCATATACGGTCTATTAGTGTCACTAGAATGGTTCACTCGCAAATGTATTCTACTCGTAATACGGATATGTGGTTAGTGTACCTGCATAAAATCACTCAATAATGAGGCACACAAGGGTTTCTCATTTCAGGCAGATCCATATCATAATAAAAACATGCTTCCCATACCATTTCCATACGGGCCGTCATTGAGTCAGGCCACGTCTCAAGGTACATGGTCGCGTCTCCACACCACACGACGGGGAACCCAAGTAGAGCGCGAACGGGTCATCATGGTCGGGAATTTTATCAACCCAATGGATACCACCTACTGCCCACCAGGGCACGCCGATGGCGAGCGCTGCGTATGTCCTCCTAGGCTACTTCTAGAAGAACACACTATCGCGTTACCGACCATACTATGGGGTTTCCACTTTCTTGCCTAATGCACGCCAGGGACCGGCATTTCATATGACCTCAGGAACATGAAGAGTTAGAGAGTTTCATATTGACGTCTCACAACAAGCTATGAGACCTATACCTTGAACCACTTTTCTCGTCAGGGGAGGTAACTGAAATTGATCCTCCCACAATTAACAGATGATCTTGAGCTAACAGAGAGTCCTTACTTCCTGTTTTAATTAACTTTTATAATCCTCCCAAAATTTACATCGAGACTCCACAATCAAACAAGAAACGCTTCATCTTGATGCCACTTGCCTGAGGAGATGGTAAATTTAGTGAGCTACCCTAGACCAATACATATCTTGCACCATCAACGTCGAGACTCCACAATCAAACACGAAACGCTTTGTCTCGATGCCACTAGCCCAAAGTAGAAAGTAAATTTAGTGAACGGTAAGTACCATCCCTCATTTCCATTATGAGGATTAGTCACGAAGCATATTTCTTTTCCCCCAATTTCTTACTACGCCACGACGCAGAGAACAAGTATGCTCACTACCGCGAGCGACGGTAATTTGAATCAAAAACACCCGGATGACACACCAAATACGCCCATCCGAGAAAGGTGATCAACCAATCTCCTCACGTCGTATGTGGCAACCTTTTACGTGACACCTAAATGTCAAACCTGTCCCATCGACTTGGAGTAAGTCTCACTACGACAAACCCTCGTAGTGCTGACTTCTCTCTCATTTTACCATCTGCATAAGACGGTGGGGATTGTCTGGACTCCCAGGTTGACATGTTACATCGGTTTCTTGGGTTCCATATAGCGAGTATGCATCCGGTACAAGATCAAACTTGTCCAGCAGGGCCGCACATGAGAACGGGCCTTAATCGACTCAGACAGGCACTATGTTCACAGGACCACGTCCTTGATCATTCCATCCATGCTGCTCGGTCACCATTCCCCAATTAAGTGGATCAATTCCCAACTCTTCCGATTGATCTCCCTTAATCCCTGTTCACGAGTAGGAAACAGCCTATTCGAGTTATGCTTTTTAATCCACTTTTCTTAACCTGATCATAGAATTTCTAATTAAGTGAAACTCTAATCTAAATTAAACTCCAGGAATTTATTGGGTCACGCATGTGGAGTGTCATACAACCTAGATCTAATGCAAAAGTAACAATTCTAGACATTAAAAAGTGTATACAAATAAAAAGTTGTAAATTTTGATGCAAACCAGGGCTTGCCTTAGTGTTGATCCCGACTAATGTTTCTGTTAATAGAATTCAAGTCAGCGGCCTCCGAAGTCTATTCGAGAAATATTTCTATCGCAATGATCAAATACAGAATGCGTTATATTATGAATTAATGTGGTATATATAATTACAGAAGCAAATCCTATGAAGACAGGGGAGTCTTGGGTTGAAATTTTTACAGGGGCTTTCTAAACTAATTATAAGAGTACGGTAAAATTTTCAGAAGTTTCTGAAGGAGTTGGCCACAACAATTCTTGGAAGATTTAATCTAATTTGATTTACGGAAAATAAACCAGAATTTCTCATATGGAATAATTTGATAATCTAAGAAGTCTGGTCCTAAGGTTTCTAGGAAAATTTTTCCCAAATTTTCTAAGCCTTTTGTTGGCCAGAATGGCTTGGTGAAGCTTATTCTATTTTTCTGAAATTAGTTCTGTGATTTTTCAGCCCATTTAATTAAACCTGAGAAAACCTACTGATTAATACCTCTTAATCATCTCCAAAAATCCTAAGATTTTTACTGGAGCTCAGGAACTAGGAGGAGGACTTTCTCACCATAAATGGGAATATTTCATAAAGCCATATTCCAGGAATTAATCTCTTAAGGAATAAGTAAAATTAATTCTATAGAAAATCTTAAGCATTTTCATAGCAAGAACTTTGTTTCTCTGCAAACTACTCCTTATGAGTAATCCAACAAAATTGGTCTCACCCTTTTTGAATTTTCCTACACAGAGTTATTGGCTTGCAAAGGTTGGCCATTTCTGGAATTAATTTGCACAAAGGAATTCTCTCCAGCAGCTGACAGTGGGCCCCCCTAGTAAGGCCCTTCTTCAACCTCAGTACAGAGCTTGCGCGTGCGCCGGAACAGAGGGGTGGCGCGCCCCGTTCTCCCCCCGTTTCTCAACCATTTTTGATGCGGTTTTGTGCTACATGCTCCTCAGATTGTGGCGTAGCTGCCGGGCAACGTTTCATCGCATGAAAACGCACGGAAACCACTCGGCACCGACAGCGGCGGTTAGAGGCGTGGCACCGACGAGTGACGGTGTGTCCCGAGCTTTTCCCGACGAGCAAAGTTGCCCTAAAGCATCCCTTGTGGTCGTAGAACATGAAACGAAACTCAATTCTCGCAGCAAACGGCGGCAAGTATGGGCTCGACGGTGGACCAACGTGTTTTAGCTGGCGGCGGCAATTTCCCGTCACCCGGGGCTTATGGTGGCCGGTTTGCTATGGGATTCAGCATGGGAGGTCACTAGGGCTGCTAGTAGATGTGGATTGAAGTGTATGAGCAATGATCAAACAATTTGGGCGGATTTGAAGAATTGAATAGCGTCGGTTCTTCACGTACACCAGTGCAAAACTTTGAATTCCGGCTCACCGGCGTCGTGAAGAAGCCAAAGGGGTTTTGGAGAAGTATCTAGGCTTCATGACAAATCTCAGGGTGTCTTTGATCACGTCGCAGAACCTTTGTGTCGCTGAGGAAAAGCAAATGGCACGGCAGCAGTTGGAGGATGCTGAGCACGGACTGGTTAGGGGTTGAGGATGTCGAGGAGTCGCCGGCACAGCTGTTGTTTGGATCAACCGACACCACAGTGGCCGGAAGGTGATCGGCACTGAGGAGCAGAGATGGCGCGTGGTGTGGTTTTATTCGGTTGGAGCGGCCGAGCAGAGGAATGAAACTTCGGTTGAACGTGTGAGCAGAGAAGATTTGCTTGTGCCTCAAAGATCTTAAGTGCTCATCTGAGGAACCGATGATTGAACCGACTCTCGGGGCAAAGACACACTACTACAACAAGCTTCATCTCATGCGGCTCTAAACATATTATCACACGCGGTTTTCAAAACCGCCTGAAACGAAGCGCCTGTGATAATTAGCAATTTTCACAGGCGTAAACTTAAACTGCCTGTGAAAAATGTTATCAGGCGGTTCTATACCTACGACTAGCCGCCTGTGAAGACTCTTTATCACAGGCGGTTCGTAACATAAGAGTATCCGCCTGTGATAACTCCATTATCACATGTGGTTTCAATACCTACGACTAGCCCCCTGTGAAGAATGTTTATCACAGACGGATTGTAATGTAGGATTATTTGACTATGTAACTCTACTATCGCAGGTGGTTCTTTACCTACGACTAGTCGCCTATGAAGAATGTTTATTACAGGCGGTTTGTAACGTAAGATTATCCACCTGTGTAACTCTATTATTACAGGCGGTTCTTTATCTACGACTAGCCGGCTATGAAACTGTATTATCACAGGTGGTTCATTATCTACGATAAGCCGTCTGTGAAATTCCATTATCACAGGCCGCTTGTTAGTTACTACATGCTATTATTTCTAATTTCGAGGTCAATTTCATATGCACATTCACACACCGTCTGACAAGCATCTCATATACATATGTAAGTACAATACATATCAATTCATAATTTACAAGTTTTTCACTAAAAACTAATTAATTGACGCTCAGTATACTAGCAAAGTTCTGGCACATCAGCTATTACACCCTCGTCTTCGAAGAACTGCCCTTTTCGGTGGAAAATTTCACGACGCATGAAGAGACCCAGTTCACTTGCAATCTTCTCGGTTCCTCCACCAGGCATATCTCTATAAATCGGCCATTCTTCGTCCACATTCTTCGTGTGCTGCAATAAAACATATAACAAGATTTAGAATGTGTTGGTGACAACGATAACATAATAGTATTAAAATACGCTAGTTACAATGAAAATGAAACTCAAAAGTAAGGAAAATACAATATTGATATTAAGGATAACTTACATCCTCACGATTCACTCTATATTTGCAGGCAGTCTGAAGATGCTCGCATACATAATACACGCATACTCCTAGAAGGCTACTTGGGACAAGGATAGTATGTTGATATATGCAATGCATCCTTATTAGCAGGTCTCTGACCACCAAGTTTTTTCGTGTAAAACCGCTAAGCGCTGTCATACAAGGAATGTCATATAAGAGTTGACAACCTATATATATGCGTGTATATTAAAAATATCGAATAACCGTACCTTCTCAAAATGTCAAGGAAATCTCTGTACGTATCTTATGAGTAATCGGCTGAGTCCAAGACCGTTGCCAAACCATGCGTTGGATTGATGAAGATCATTATGTAGTGTTTACTGCACACGTACAAACACACGTGTTAAGTTAAAAATTAGCAATAATTGCTATTTCCATGCCATGTGACGAACTTACTCGGAGTGATACGGAGCCTTTACGAGGTCCTTGCCATCTCTGACAAAGTTAAACATGGCATGTCCTATGTAGGCTGCAACCTTTGTCCTTTTATCCCTCTTTTGGCTTGCGATTGATTTTTCAAATTGTTTTTTTTGTCATGCGCTTGTAGTGTTCCGAGTCCCGTTGCACCTGAAAGTTGAAATTCGACTTTGCAATAACTGTAGGGTCAAGGATACCTGTCTTGGACTTTAGCTTTTCATTATCAATGTATTGCATCCTATTAAATAAGTACGGAATTGTTATAATCTCATGACATGTGTATGCGTGTAGTAAGAAAAGTAAATACGAAATATTAGAGGCACCTACATGCTCCAGACTAGTAGCAGGATAATTTCGAGCATGCCTCGATAGAAAAGGCTCTGCAGATCTTCAAAGAGAAGGGCTCGTTTATCTTCTCCAACGCTCCAGAATGCTTCTTTCGGCACACAAAATGTGAGTAACAAATATCATATTTTGTGCTGACAGTGATGTACTACTCGTGCAATCTTCTGAGCGAGAAAGGTTGTTCGCTAAGCCGTGCCGATGTCATGAACGGCTTCCCATTCTCATATAGGAGGAACGTCCTGAATATTGTATACCAGAACTCCTGGTTTAACTAAACCGTCTCCCGAGTACTTTTACACCGTATTCTTTCCACTCCTCAATATTTTCTAATGCTAGCTCATGTGAAGAACGAGATGCATTAGATTTTGTAATATTTTTCTTCATTTTTTCCAAATAGTCTGATATTTCTTTAGAAGGTTCCTTATTTTCGTATGAGCTAATTTTCACAGGCACTGACCAAGGAGTAGTCGTCGGAAGCTGGACATTGGCCTGTTGTTGAACCTATTGTTCAACTAATTGCCCTTTACTACCAGCAGCTTGCTCTTGTACTGCTTCAAGTTGTTGTTCAACTGGTTGCTCTTGGTTATATTTACTAGCAAGGTTACTATCATCCTTGCTGGGACATAGCGGGAGTGGATCTTCTTGGACTTTCGGCAAAGAAGACGGGGCTGCAGTCTTTCGAGATGCGACGGGGCTAGACCTCGGCTCATCGTCCAACAACATGATATCGCGTCAGTGCCAAAGGATTAACTGGTTGACGGCCTGCCCCAGAGTCGTAATTTCCTCAGGTGTGATGTGGTCTATTTCATAATCTTCATAATCATTATCAGTGATATGAAGAACTTGCACCACGGCATAATACAATGGAAGTAGAATTCCGTTGAAGACAAGGTTCGGCTTTGCCATAGTAGTGACAACCTGTTTTGTTTTATTCTCTGCTCTGCCAATCGGGACAAGAAGACGACAAGATGTGTATTTAACAATACCATCGACGGAGAACTTATCGGTTGACCCTGAGCCTGGCACAGAACCTACGCTGCTAGGGTAGGAAGTTGGAGATATCAAATGTTCCATTGCCACGGGAACCATCGCTCTATTCTATGGTGTTAATTGTCTTGATTTTATAAGTTCATCTATTCTTTGTTTCATAGATACCTTGACCTTTTGATCAATCGTATCTTCAATTGTCTTCTTGAACTTGTCATGTCTTCTATATAACTCTTTATCGTTCGGGAAATCATCTCTCTAGGACATCTGAGAAGAGATTGCTTGAATCCGTCCACCGTGTTCAGGGTTGCCTAGGATAGCGGTAAGTTGGTCATTCTCCCTCTTCGGCTTGAAGAGACCCTTCTGTTGCTTTTTAATTACTTCTTTTCATTTTTTGCTCTATTTCGTTCACAGAGTCGGGCTTTTCAAGTTTGTCGTCGCTGGTAAAACTTGACAGAGTGTAACACCCCAAAATTTGGTAAATACAAATTCAAATCAAATGGACGAAATGCATGTGAAGGAAAAATTCAAATACAAACTGGAATTTGGATTTGAATCTAAATCAGAAAAAGAAAAAGGAAAAGAAAAATGAGAATGGCCACTGGGCCGAAACCCACTGCAGCAGCTGGCCGGCCCATGTTTTCTCCCCCTTCTTCTCTCACTGTCGTGCGGACCCCACCCGTCAGAGCAGTCGTCTTCCCCAACCGCCCGCTCTTTTCCCGCCACCGAACGCCGCGCGCCTCGCTTCCGAATTCCTCGGCCACGCTCCACACGTCCGATCTCCTCGCACGCCTCCCCGCACGATCGCGACCTCCGCCAGTCTCCTCTCCACTGGTTTTTAAAACCCCGCGACCTCCTCTGATCTTCACCGCTCGCAACCGAACCGCCTCAAGGACCATCAAACCGAGGGAGAACAGGACCAGAACGCGCTACCGACGAGCACCGTCGAGCTCCACCCTCGGACATCGTCGCCGAGCAGATTCCGGCCACGACGGGGTCAAGAAAACCTCACTGGTGAGCTCCCCCACTCCCCCTCTGTCGAATTCTACTAAAAAACCAGAGTGTTAACGCGTGTCGGCGAAGATCGGCGACCACGCCGGCGAGATCTCGCCTCTGCCGCCGTGCGCCACCGCACGCATGAGCGGGCTCCGGCCAGGAGCGATGTGGCCCCTTGTGGGCCGTCTATTTTAAATCGTGTGGCGCATGACAGAAACCCTGCGTACCCCTTCGCGATATAATCTCAACCCTTCATTTAGAATCGGACGGCCCACATCAGCCCCGCGTTATAAATGCCGGCACTCTTACGCGCTACCCCCTGGAGTTGCGGGAAAGTTAAGTCTAGGATCCGGATTCTTCGGTTCTACCCCCTAGGCTTCCCAGAAATTGTGCAGAGGCGTGTAAACTTCTGTTTTAGGCCCTAGAACTTTCTGTATTTAGGAAATTTGAGTGTATAAAATTGAAATTAACCCTGTATTCATTTTAGAGGGGGGTTAGCTCTGTGATTAAGGGTTAGCCACTTATAATAGGGATTAGGAAAATAGTTTAGGGCCCTGTTTAATAACAAAAGGAATTGTAGACCTGAAACAAAATAAAAAGAATGGAATCTAGACTTAGAAATTTATATTAAATTAGTTACAGCAGCTAAATATTGCACAAAAATGAATCACAAAATATTTGCTAACCTTAGGAAAATTTCTGAACACTCTGTTTTGGTGGTTGAGCAATATATAATAGGTAGAGGGGTTTATTTTGCTGTTTTAAATTCTGAAATTCATTTTTGGGAATAGAAATAATTCTGAAATATAGGTAAAGATATAACTAAATTAATCCCAACAAATAGGAAGCCAATAGATATTATGTTGGACATTTTAAGCAAAATATAATATGTATAGGTGATGTATTTTGCTGCTTTAATGCTGAAATTCACTTTTAGGCATAGGAAAATAAATCTGAAAATATAGGAAAATAGTTATACATAATTAGCAAATGGCATATGAGGCCCTAAAAATCAAAACTTCAGGTTTAAGATAATTTAGAAGGCTTGAAAACCATTTTTTAGTTGGAATATACATTTTATGCAAGTTGGAAAGTAAGAAGGGTAATATTCAATGTAGGAAATAGTGCAAATTGAAAATCTAGATTTAGTACACACTTGGAAATCTGAATATTAAAGTTAGAAATAACCTACATATTTAAAAGTTCTTGCATGCATAGGAGCAACCTATCTAGGGTAAACACAAAAATTTAGTTATGTGTATGACTTTAAATGTGTATGTATGTATGACTTGCATGAGTGTATGTGTGGATGATTTCTCATGGAATGTTGTTTTCTTGTGCTATGTGTATTGGTATGAGTAGAACCAGTCCCAGAGCCGGTTCTAACCTTCCTAGAATGGGGTAAATGGGATATGAAATCATCACCTTGATTATTTTACCCTTTGAATGGATTATTATGAATTATGTAGAGATAGGGATCTAGGCAAGTTGGATGCTCTGGTTGGTGTTGTGTGCACGAGACACGGGTTTGTGTTTAGTACTTGCTTGGATCCTAAGGATCGGTTCATGGAGCATGTAACTGAATGTGGCCTAGAGGGGGGTGAATAGGCCTTTAAAAGATTCCTGCACACTTAATAGAGTTATCAGAAACTTGATTGACCGGACTAGTCCGGTTGTGTGGGCGGACTAGTCCGGTGTGCTGAATTATGTGAGTTAATTAAGTGTGTTTCAGAAATTTAATCTTTCAGCAGCGGAATGAGAACACCAGTTTTTATAAATTAAGTTTATTGTATGAATGCACGTGCAAACTTATAAGAAACTCAAATGATGATTAGCAAACTAGTGATCTAATCTATCAAAATGTAAAGTAAATGAGAGACAAAAGACACGAATTTTTACCGAGGTTCGATCTCACCAAGAGATCTACATCCTCATTGAGGAAGCTCACACAGAGCCGGGTTCCCAACCCTTTCCCTCTTCAAATCACCACAAAGGCCGACTTGACTCCACTATCACGGGCAATCACCGAGTTTGTGGGGCTACCTCACAAGTTGAGGGCTCCCACGAGAATTACAATAAGAACGTGATCAAATACACTCGAAAATAGTACAATGCAGAATATGAGTGTAGAAAGATCAAACCCCAAGAGCTCACAACGAAAGAACGACGATCTCCCAATCCCGAATCCAAGTGTTCAATTGATTTTGATCTTTTTGCACTTTAGATGTGTGGGGAGATGTGTTTTGGGCTCTTGGGACAAGGTGGCGGCGCTAGGGTTTGTGTTTGCTGCTGTATTAGTCGTGTCACCCCTTTGGGAGGCCGTGGATCACCCATTTATATGGTTTCCAAAAGGTTGTCGTTGTAAAACCTAATACCGGACTAGTCCGGTATATGATCGGACTTTTCCGGTCTACTTCCAGTGGGTTAACCGGACTAGTACGGTCTAAGACCGGACTTGTCCGGTGCTATATGAAGTGGGGTTCCAGAAAGTTCAGCGGACTAGTCCTGTCGCTTGGATGGACTAGTCTGCAGTCCTCTAAAGAGGACAACAGAGACATGAGCGGAATAGTCCGGTCCAAAACCGGACATGTCCGGTTGAGTTCCAGTAAGCTGACCGGACAAGTCCGGTCCATGAACGGACTAGTCCGGTGTTCAGTGGATTTTAGTTGATTATTAGCCCTTACCCTTACGCAAAGTCATGATCTTTTGGGATGTGTCTCTCACACACACCCTATACATTTACATCTACTTTGCTCTTCTAAATTCCACTAAAGTCTTCCTTTTCGGGCAGCACTTTATTTTTCACCTTTTTGTGTGCACGAGCTAGTTCACTTTGTTTGTCCTGCAATAATTTCATTAGGATCTCATATGCTTGTCATCAATTAGCCAAAACCCATAAGGGATATCCTAGATGCACTTACAATCTCCCCCTTTTTGGTGATTGATGACAATTATTTGAGATATCACAATTGAGAATAAAAAGTTGATTTTCATAAGGTGTGCACATATGAGAATAATAAAGAATTCACAAAAAGCTTCTCACATATGCACACACCTTATGGTGGGGTGCCTAACAGATGTGTGATAACCAAAATGTGATAAATTAAAGACAAACAATAGTGAACATATAAGTAGGCATTAGAGCATAGTGCATCACACATAAGAAAAGAAATAGTGCATTACAAGATTTTAAAATAGGTACATGTCCTTGATCACAAAAGAGCTTAATAACTAATACTAGATAGTTCGAGTCCAAATCTAATCTCAATCTCTCCCCCTTTGGCATCAAGGCACCAAAAAGGGAAAATTGAGGGGAATCACTCATCGCCGTCTCCTCCTTCAGTCTCAGTCTGATCTTCATCTTCACCAACTTCGGCATCCACGGGAGCAGGATCTTCCTCTGAGTCCTCGGAGGCGGGCGGTGATCCAACGGGCTCAATCTCAAGCTTTGCACAGATAGACTTGATATTGGCATTGACATACTGTTGATGTTTCTTCCTTGCAAGCTTTTCCTTGCGCTGCCTATCTTCGATCTTGCGGCAGCAGGCAAAGATGGAGGAGAGCACCTTGAGGATGCCACTGGATGATTCTTGGGCAGGTGGAGACCTAGGAGGAGCAGCTGCAGATATAGTGACATCATGAGCTTGCTTTGATCTCCTCTCCACTGGTGTAGAGGACGGGGCAGTTGGAGCCGGGGGGAGAGTGTACTCGGTGGGTTTTTGAGGCTTCAACCCCGCATGCTTGACATCCTTGACGAACTTGAGTCCCGTCACTTTCTCAATCATGTACATGATATACGGTGCATATCCACAGGACCTATTGGGGGTGATTGAGATGTTCACGATGTCGTTGTAGATATACTCAAAAACATTGAATGGTCTCCTTCCACTAATGACCTTCATGAGAGTCCTCAAGGTCCCTTGTATAGTTCCCGCATCTCCATCCTTCGGAGCTATAGTCTTTCTCAAGACTCTATTGAGGACACCAAAGAAGGGTTTCAGATATTTGATGGTGGGAGGAACATATTGGCATCCTTGTGTCATATAGAAACTCAAGCTCTTCCTTCTGCAGGGGTTTCAGATTATGGATGATCAGTTCATGATCCAAAGTGTGTTGGAGGTGAAGAATCCTAGCAAATTCATCATAAGTGACACTATACTTTGAACCATGAGTCATCCAAGTAAGACTGTCTCCATCACCACGAGCAAAGTAGAGAGTGGAGTAAAACTGGGTAATGACTTCATTGTTCCAGTCATACTCAAAGGATAGCAGGTCCGGTAGACCGTGCCTCTCTAAGGCCTCCACCATCTCACGAAAGGCAGGATACCTCTTCGACTTCAGGTATTCAACATTTAGCCATTGACTCTCTACTACAGGATTCTTCATCTTCATGTACACATGCTCGTAGTAGTTTGCATGGAAGTTGCTCCAGAACCTTGGATCAGAACATTGTTTAGGTCGGTCATACACTTCAATCTTCCTGAAGTTATCAGCTAGCTCACCCCCTTTTCCAGTGAAATCCTCACTTGAAGGCTGCCTGTTGCGGTGAACGGGATTTTTCATTT
Source organism: Neostapfia colusana (assembly GCA_030760725.1). Lineage (NCBI taxonomy): Eukaryota > Viridiplantae > Streptophyta > Magnoliopsida > Poales > Poaceae > Neostapfia > Neostapfia colusana. The sequence goes on along the minus strand of JASWHV010000012.1, from coordinate 5,524,489 downwards.
TCAGAGGCCCAATGGGGCCACTAGCAAGCCCTTTTCCTTTATTGAGAGTCCCCTTAGGTTCTGAGGAGCTCTCGGCCATAGCCTTCCCTCGAGGCTTCTTCACAATTACTTTCCTCTTCTTAGGCAGATTTTCGTCGGAAGGTGAAGAGTGGACATTGACATCATGTCTTTTCTTCATCACTCCCTCCTTAGCTCTCCTCACTCTTTCACGTTGAACTTCTTCGTCAAGGTGAAAAGAGCCGTCATATGATTCTGAAGACATGATGCCTGATAAGGAGTTCAAGGATTAGATGCAAATGGACGCATTATCGACTTCAAATGGGAATGTAGGGGTTCAACTGTCAGAGACCGGACTTGTCCGGTTTCAGAGTGCGGACTTGTCCGGTGGTCCGGACTTGTCCGCATCTGAGCGCCGGACTAGTCCGGCCTAGCATAAGAACCCTAATGTTTCATTTGAATCAAATCTCCTATCTAAGGACACAAGGGCAGGAAAGTGGTAGGAATACTTCTATTTAGGCAATGTACATCCTTTTGAAATCAAAGGAAACTAGCTAGAACTAGAAAAGTTGAGATTTTGGTTTTAGGGGGGAAATTTACCAAGATTTGAAGATCCGCGTCGAAGAAGTAGAAATCAGTCCGGATGAATCCGGAGGAGGGAATCCACTCGTCAAGGGGAGGATTTCCCACGGAGAAAATCTCGATTTTGAGGGTTCAACCCGAAAATCACTTTGGGGGCTAGGGTTCGGAAGAGGAGAGGGAGAGCAAGTCTAATGAGGGGTGAGGGAGAGGTCTGGCCGGCCAAGGGCTTATATATGCGATGGACCGGACTAGTCCGGTCTATGTGGCGGACTAGTCCGAGCCCCTTGAAATGACCTAACCAGTTTCGTCTGTCTGGACTAGTCCGGTTGAAAATCGGACTAGTCCGTTTCCAACAGACCTGATACATATATAGATGATTAATAGTGATCCAAGGACAATAATTTTGCAAATAGTCTTGGTGATTACGACCAGTAGGCAATCAGCAACCAAACAATGGTCATAATCCACAAAATTTCTTCATTAAAATAGTTTTCTGAGTAGAAAAGGAGAAGAGGAGCATTTTTAACAATACAAAGGAACATTTTAAGTTGCAACCAGGTATGCAATGTTTCAAGCCACATTTAGAGAGTCAAGAATGTTTAGCTCATTTCTTAGTTCACAAAACCTTTTCTCATCTAATGGTTTGGTAAAAATATCCGCAAGTTGTTTTTCAGTCCTAACATGTGAAATAGCAATGTCACCTTTTAATGAATGATCTCTAAGAAAGTGATGACGGATATCTATGTGCTTAGTTCTTGAGTGCTCTACAGGGTTGTGTGCAATTTTTATAGCACTTTCATTATCGCATAGAAGCGGGATATGACTTAGATTGTAGCCGTAGTCCCTAAGAGTCTGTCGCATCCAAAGTAGTTGCGCACAACAACTACCGACTGCAACATACTCCGCTTCCGCCGTGGAAAGAGCAATGGAGTTTTGCTTTTTAGATGACCAAGAAACTAGGGACCTACCAAGAAATTGACAAGTCCCTGACGTGCTCTTTCTATCGACTTTGCATCCTGCATAGTCGGCGTCGGAATACCTTATCAAGTTAAACTTGGATCCTTTGGGATACCAAAGGCCCAAGTTGGGTGTGTGCACAAGGTACCTTAGGATTCTTTTTACAGCAATTAAGTGACACTCTTTAAGTGCGGCTTGAAACCTTGCACACATGCAAACACTAAGCATAATATCTGGCCTAGATGCACATAAATAAAGTAAGGAGCCAATCATGGACCGATATACCTTTTGGTCCACATTTGGACCCTCTTCATTGAGGTCGAGATGTCCGTTGATGGCCATGGGTGTCTTGATGGGCTTGGCTTTGTCCATATTGAATTTCTTGAGAATGTCTTGTGTATATTTAGTTTGGCTTATAAATGTACCTTCTCTCAGTTGCTTCACTTGAAATCCAAGAAGAACTTCAGTTCACCCATCATTGACATCTCGAACCCGTCTGTCATTATTTTGCTAAATTCTTCACAGAAGGACTTGTTAGTGGATCCAAAGATAATGTCATCAACATAAATTTGACATACGAATAAATGATCATCAAAATGTTTAGTAAAGAGTGTATAGTAAGCTTTACCAATTTTGAATCCATTTTGAGTTAGAAAATCTCTAAGGCACTCATACCAGGCTCGAGGAGCCCGTTTGAGGCCATAGAGAGCCTTACGCAGTTTATAGACATGGTTGGGATACTCCTGATCTTCGAACCCCAGTGGCTGCTCCACATAGACTTCCTCCTTTATCGGACCATTGAGGAAGGCACTCTTGACGTCCATTTGATACAACTTAAAATTATGGTGAGTAGCATATGCCAATAAAATGCGAATGGACTCAAGTCTAGCTACAGGAGCGAAAGTTTCATCGAAGTCCAAACCTTCCACCCGAGAATAACCTTTGGCCACCAACCTCGCTTTATTTCTTGTCACTACTCCATGTTCATCTTGCTTGTTCCAAAAGACCCATTTGGTTCCAACGATGTTCGCCCTTGGTCTTTCCACCAGCTCCCACACTTCATTTCTTTTGAAGTTATTCAGCTCCTCTTGCATCGCAATCACCCAGTCTGAATCCCTTAAGGCTTCTTCTACCCTGTATGGCTCCAGAAAAGACACAAAAGAATAGTGTTCACAAAAATTTGCAATTTGAGATCTAGTAGTTACTCCCTTAGCAATATCTCCAATGATATTGTTGACAGGATGGTCTCTTTGCACACACTGATGTACTCTTGGGTGTGGAATTTGTATAGTTGCTTGTTCTTCATTGTCTTCATGTGTCATGTCTCCCCCTAGATCATTGCTTCCATGATCATCTTGATCTTCTTGACCTTCCACAACCTGATCTTGTGTAGGAGCTCCCCCTTGATCATTGCTTCCTTGTTGAAATTCGTCTTGTGTTTCCTCTCGTGGTAGGATATCACCAAGTGTCATTTTCTTCAGCGCTTCACATGGAGCTTCCTCCTTATCTAGCATAAACTTATCGACTTGCTCCACTTGTGAGCCGTTAGTTTCATCGAACACTACGTCACGTGCTACTTCAACAAGGCCGGAAACCTTGTTGAAGACACGATAGGCGTAGGCATTCGATTCATATCCGAGCAAGAATCCTTCATCGGACTTCGAAGCAAACTTCGAGGCCCTTGGTTTCTTGTTCAGAATAAAACATTTGCAACCAAAAACTTTGAAATAAGAAACATTAGGATTTTTACCCGTGAGAAGCTCATATGGAGTTTTCTTCAGTAGTCGATGAAGGTACAACCGATTTGTGGCATGACAAGCGGTGTTCACCGCTTCTGCCCAAAATCGGTCTGACGTCTTGTATTCATCCAACATTGTTCTTGCCATTTCGATCAATGTTCTATTCTTCCTTTCGGCCACCCCGTTCTGTTGAGGAGAGTAGGGTGCCGAGAATTCATGCTTTATACCTTCTTCATTGAGATATTCTTCAACTTGGGTGTTCTTGAATTCTGTTCCATTGTCACTTCTGATATTCTTTACGGTTGATGAGAATTCATTCTGAGCTCTTTTCAAGAACTTCTTGAGGATTCCCTGAGTTTCTGATTTACATACAAGAAAAATACCCAGGTAAATCTTGAAAAATCATCAACAATTACTAAACCTTATTTGTTACCGCCGATGCTGATGTACGCAATTGGACCAAAGAGATCCATGTGGAGAAGTTCCAGCGGTCTAGCGGTGGTCATCACATTCTTGGCGGGGTGTGGTGCTGCAACCTGTTTTCCTGCTTGACAAGCGTTGCACGGCCTGTCTTTTTCAAAAACCACATCCTTAAGACCACGGATATGACCACCTTTTAGAAGTTTCTGCAGATTTCTCATTCCAACATGGGCTAGCCGTCTATGCCACAACCATCCCATGTTGGTCTTAGCAACCAAGCAAGTGTTGAGTTCGGCTTTATCTTTGTTGAAGTCAACAAGATAAAGCTTTCCCTTCAACAATCCCTTGAATGCAATCGAGGCATCGCTTCTTCTAAAGACGGTCACACCCTCATTAGTGAATAAACAGTTGTAACCTTTGTCACATAGTTGAGATATTGATAAAAGATTATAATCTAGAGAGTCTACGTGTAAAACATTAGATAAGGTGTGTTGAGAGGATATTTCAATGCTACCGCTACCAAGGACCTTTCCTTGGCTGTTGTCTCCAAAGTATATACCTTCACTTGGATCCTTGTTGCGCTCGTACTCCACAAACATACCTCTCTCTTCGGTCATATGATTTGTGCATCCGCTATCTAGCACCCACTTAGATCCGCCAGAGGAGTAAGCCTGCAAAATAGAATTATTCCTTGGTTTTAGGTACCCAAGCTTGCTTGGGTCCTCTCAGGTTAGTCACAAGAGTCTTGGGCACCCACACACAAGTTTTTAAGTTCTTGTGGCGTGGCCCTGTATATTTAGCAATGACTTTTCCATACTTGTTTTTCATGAGAACATAAGAAGCATCAAATGTACGGAACAATGTTTGTAACTCAGATTTATGGGATTTTTCTTTAACAAAAGTGATTCTATTCTTAGCATGATTAGGAGTAGACATGTGTTCATTCCTGTCAAAACCAAGACCATCTTTGACATTGGGAGGTCTAGTGATCATATATACACTTCGTGCATATTTGATCTTCTCCTTATCAAAGATGCCATTTTAGAAGAATGCATGTCATGAGAGGTTGAAGCATTAGAAATTACATTCTTCTTACTAGAGCAAGTGCATGTTCTTATTGTTGTGGAACTCATGTATTTGGAGGAAGAGCTCTTGGAGGAAGAGGAGTCACTTTGTTTGAGCGACTCAACTTGCACCTCAAGGATTTTGTTAACTTTTGACAAGTTAGCAAGTTCTTCCTTGATTGCAATGTGCGAGTCCTCTAACTTTGAGTAAGTTTCCTTACTCAAGGCTAGCTTCAACTCAAGTGACTCATTCTTCTCTCTTTCAAGCTCAAGAAGCTTTTCAACTTCTTGATATCTCTTCCTCTCACGGATGAGCATATCTTATTGTCGGTTGACAAGTTCCTCCTTTTCAAAGATTTCATTCGACAACATTTCCATTTTCTTTAAAGCACTTTTACTTAGCCCTCTAAACATTTCTTCATTATCACTAGAGCTATCAAAGTCATCAATGGAGGAATTTAGTACAGGAGGAGTAAGTCGAACCTTTTTCTTGCCTTCCTTAGCCATAAGACAAGTGTGGTTGTTCATGTCCCGTCCTCCCATGTTCGGAAAGAGTGTGGCTCTCATAGTTGGTTTCTTGACTGCGATAGTGGCCATCTCTTCTTCTTCATCGGAGGAAGACTCGTCCTTTGAGTCCCACTCCTTCCCAATGTGTGCTTGATGGACTTGTCTTCTTTTTCTGAAATTTTTCTTTTCTTGAGATCTTGTTTCCTTCTTCTTTTTGTTTTCTTCATAAGTACAGTCCACCATGAAGTGACCATACTCTCCGCAGTTGTAGCAAGTGCGTCGAGCCTTGGATTTTCCTTTATCCTTGCTTTTGCCTTCATGTGAATTGTTGCCGTGTCTTCTCTTCATCATGCGTTTGAACTTTTTGATGAAGAGTACCATTTCTTCGTCATCAAGATCGGTGCTCTCGTCGCTTGTATCTCCATCGTCTTGGTCTTCACGAGTTTCTTTGAGTTTGGGTCTGCACGTTGCTTTGAGAGCAACTTCTTTCTTTTTGGATGAGGTGAGTTCAGCTAAGTCTTTGACGTATTAGGCTTCTTTCTCCATCATTTCATGATTTATGATCTTCCCTAGTAATTCATCGGGAGTCATTTTGTGAAAATCGGGGCTCTCTCTGATCATTGAGCAAAGTGTGACATTTCTTGGCATAAAGGCTCTAATCATTCTTTTGACCACTTCGTGATCTGTCCATTTCTTACTTCCATAAGCACGAATTTTGTTGATGAGTGCTTTCATCCGGTTGTACATGTCTTGAGGTGATTCGCCTTCTTCAATAGCAAATCTCCCCAACTCTCCTTCAAGCATTTCGATTTTGGCTTCACGAACTGACCTATTTCCTTCGTGAGCTGTCTTGAGGGTATCCCAGATTTCTTTTGCACTTTCTAACCCATCGATTCCGTCAAACTGTGGAGGCCTTCCCATAGGAATCGAAAGATAGTGATTGTTTGAATTGAGACGGTTGTAGTTGTAAGGATACCGGGAGTAGTCGTGATGACCACTCCCAGTCGTCTTCTCTTCTTCTTTTCCCTTTTGTGCTAGCAGTTTCTTTCTCAGAAGTGCTTTTAGCTGCCTCACTTCTTCATCATCATGTGGGCTGTCTTTCAGCACATCGAAGGCTTTAGCTTCTTGCTCCTCCTCATTGATGTTCATCTTTGGGATGTCGTTGTTCTTCTCAGAGGCTATGATCTCTCCGAGATGTGAGTCTTTTTGATGGAGAACCTTGCTCTGATACCAATTGAATGTGGCCTAGAGGGGGGTGAATAGGCCTTTAAAAGATTCCTGCACACTTAATAGAGTTATCAGAAACTTGATTGACCGGACTAGTCCGGTTGTGTGGGCGGACTAGTCTGGTGTGCTGAATTATGTGAGTTAATTAAGTGTGTTTCAGAAATTTAATCTTTCAGCAACGGAATGAGTACAACAGTTTTTATAAATTAAGTTTATTGTATGAATGCACGTGCAAACTTATAAGAAACTCAAATGATGATTAGCAAACTAGTGATCTAATGTATCAAAATGTAAAGTAAATGAGAGACAAAAGACACGAATTTTTACTGAGGTTCGATCTCACCAAGAGATCTACGTCCTCGTTGAGGAAGCTCACACAGAGACGGGTTCCCAACCCTTTCCCTCTTCAAGTCACCACAAAGGTCGACTTGACTCCACTATCATGGGCAATCACCGAGTTTGTGGGGCTACCTCACAAGTTGAGGGATCCCACGAGAATTACAATAAGAACGTGATCAAATACACTCGAAAATAGTACAATGCAGAATATGAGTGTAGAAAGATCAAACCCCAAGAGCTCACAACAAAAGAACGACGATCTCCCAATCCCGAATCCAAGTGTTCAATTGATTTTGATATTTTTGCACTTTAGATGTGTGGGGAGATGTGTTTTGGGCTCTTGGGACAAGGTGGCGGCGCTAGGGTTTGTGTTTGCTGCTGTATTAGTCATGTCACCCCTTTGGGAGGCCGTGGATCACCCATTTATATGGTTTCCAAAAGGTTGTCGTTGTAAAACCTAATACCGGACTAGTCCGGTATATGATCGGACTTGTCCGGTCTACTTCCAGTGGGTTAACCGGACTAGTGCGGTCTAAGACCGGACTTGTCCGGTACTATATGAAGTGGGGTTCCAGAAAGTTCAGCGGACTAGTCCTGTCGCTTGGATGGACTAGTCCGCAGTCCTCTAAAGAGGACAACAGAGACATGAGCGGACTAGTCCGGTCCAAAACCGGACTTGTCCGGTTGAGTTCCAGTAAGCTGACCGGACTAGTCCGGTCCATGGACGGACTAGTCCGGTGTTCAGTGGATTTTAGTTGATTATTAGCCCTTACCCTTACGCAAAGTCATGATCTCTTGGGATGTGTCTCTCACACACACCCTATACATTTACATCTACTTTGCTCTTCTAAATTCCACTAAAGTCTTCCTTTTCGGGCAACACTTTATTTTCACCTTTTTGTGTGCACGAGCTAGTTCACTTTGTTTGTCCTGCAATAATTTCATTAGGATCTCATATGCTTGTCATCAATTAGCCAAAACCCACAAGGGATATCCTAGATGCACTTACAGTAACCTAGTTTTACCGTGCCAACCACATGATGAGATGGGGCAGCTTGGCCAATTAATTAGGTGTATCTCCAGCGTAGTATGGGTGTTTGGATGGTGCGTGGAATAGGTGTCAGCTGGACTACCATATGAACCACAAGGCTCAAGAGGGCGCCACTGCAGCGGGGGTTGGAGCCTCCTGGATGCTGTTAGGGGTGAAACCTCAGTGGGCCCACACTCGTCGGGAATCCCTTTATAAAGGTCTCGTAGTGATCTCCTGGCTACACACCTCGGAAGTGTGAACGTGGTTCGCGGCCACTGGCATAATGGAGGTTTTCTAGTCCACCCGGCAACGGGGGATGAAATCACTACATGTGGGTACAGTGGTGCAAACTCTGCAGAGTCAAAACTGTCATGACAGCTGTGCTCACGGTCAAGAGCGGCTTGGACTTATTCATGATTAAAGGATGATGAATCGGGAAGTGGAGGATGTTAAGCGGGAAGCTTAACAATGAAAATGAAGTTATGGTTATTTGATATTGATGATGGGTTGGGGGATTGGGACCATTCCACTTATGTAGTAATGTAGGTGCATAATAAGCTAAGGTGATAGGGACTAATGGCGTAGTGCTTTAACCATGAGCTCAATCCTTTCCTTGCTCTAGCCATGCATGACATAACTTTCCCACACTTGCTGAGTACCAACGGTACTCAAGCTTGCTTTTCTGTTGGTTTTAAATTGCTGATCAGGACAAGGGAATAACGTGGTGTATAACGACCAAGACTTTGGACCAGAAGAAGGATTTTAGGTTCACGGAGTCCCCCGGGCAACGCCTGTGATGGAGCCTAAAAAAACTTATCTTCCGCTATTTGTTTATTTACATTATTGTGAACATATTATCGTCCTTCGAGACGCTATATAAGACTTATTTATATTCAAACACTTGGCTTGTAATATAATGATACTTCAGTCTTTGTCATCACATGTATGAGAAAATGATCCTGGCATACATGTGGGAGTCACTCGGGTGTTCTTTGGAATAACCGGGTGTGACAGAAGTGGTATCAGAGCCAGGTTGCCCGTAGGAACGTGTACCTAGGTAGAAATGGACGTATTTAAGGACCTTATGTTCTTAAAAACTATTTTACAAAAGGTGTGGGGTAAAAGTGTTAATTAATGTTCTTCCTTTATTTTATTTGTTCATCTTGCCTCAACTTTTATTCAAAATACAGTATTTATTTGATTATTGTCTAACTTGATTTTAAATGTTTTATATTTTAGATGGTTTGCATGGTCCGCACCGCTCGCAAGTGTACCGGAGGGAGAGTTCCTATAGCTGCACTTGCCTTGAGGGAGGAAAACCATCCGGTGACGTACCACTCCTACGGGTTGGCAGTAGGAGGCTTGTTGCGCCATTTTCGGCGTATTCTTCACACCGCCGGCAACGTCGGCAAGCTGATCGGCAAGCTGATCATACACTACAGCTCCACCAAGACCATCCGTGAAAAACGTGAAGAATGGAGCTCAGAGATGAGGATCATCCACGACAACAAGCTGCTGAAAATCCACCGCTCTCCAGCTTGTAGGGTGACTCAGGCCAATGCTGAGAAGGATGTCACCTGGGAGGCCATCACCTGCCAGAGTTACATCAACCGTGGCCACCTGGACAGGACTGAGTACATGTATGTCCTCCAGAGTGAGAGTGGCACCGCGGAGTACAAGTACTAGCCGGTGCAGCAGGGGACTTCCCATGATCACATGGACATGTGCTTGGAGGATGCAGCTATGCTCAGCACTCGACTGCAGGAGTGCCAGCAGGAGCTTCAGGATGTCCGTGACACCCTGAAGGAGACTGAGGCGTTACTTCGCACCAGCTTGAGGGCGAGTGAGAGAGGAGATAGGAACGAACTGTGTGTCACGGAGAATGACACATGGACTCCTGACTCCCCAGACCGTCGGGCGAACAAGCGTCGCCGCACTTCTCCACCAGCAGCTTCCCCACCTAGAGCGGAGTCAGAGGGCAGCCGCAATGATGAGGAAGACCCCGACGAGCCAGCTCAGTGATACGAGTCGTTTAGAGTCATTTCCCTTATTTCAGCATGTTATCGAGTAGTCGAGTAAAAACCCTATCTATTTGCTTGTTAATGTTTGGTGTGTGACGTGAGTTATGGGAGCCATGGGCACTTGTCCACAACTTCATCTTTATGATTGCATTTGCTTTTGTGTGTGAAACCTTATGAATCAATAGTTGCATTTGTTTTCGTATGAGACATGGTGCCTAAGAATCTATGCGAGATTTTCAGAAATTGTCTAAATTTTAATGTCTCAAAAGTTTAAGTTTATACAAGCAATGTGGGAAATTAATGTGTAATGATCAAGTTGACATTTGGTTAATCATAATAGATGGTCGGAAGAGAAATAGGTCATGGTGCCAACCCCAACAACAACAACAACAATGAGGCTGCCAATCCTCACCTTCCTGGATGGCAAGGCAGGGGTGGTCGCCGAGGAGGAGCTGATCCGATCTACCAAATGATCGACAATCAAAATCAGATCATTCAGAATTTGACTCAAGTGGTGGCCAACTTACACCAAGCCCCACCCCCACAGGCTGCACCACATCAACCAAGGTTGAGTGAGTTCCTAGGAACTCAACCCCCGAAGTTTACAAGTGTTGCTGAACCCCTAGAGGCAGATGATTGGCTCAAGACCATTGAGAATAAGATGAGGATCATACAATGCCAAGGATATGAGAGGGTACTGTTTGCCTCTCATCAATTGAATGGATCCGCTGCTGATTGGTGGACCGCTTATGTGGCAGCCCACCACGACCCCGAGAACATAACTTGGGAGGACTCAAGAACAAGAGGAAGGAGTTTCTTGGGCTGCAACAAGGCAACATGACGGTGAGGGAGTACCTCACCAAGTTCACCCAACTGTCCCGCTATGCGCCACGGGACATTGAAACTGATGAGCAGAAACAAGACTGCTTTGTTGAAGGGCTCACCATGGAAATACAATGTGCAATGTCCTCCAACGAATATGAAAGTTTCCAAAAGATGGTGGACAGGGCGTTTATTGTGGAAAGGAAGATGAAGGCCTTGGAGAATGAACACAAGAGGAAGGTGGGATGGTCACATCAAGCGTCAAGCAGCAACACACGCCCACGTCTTATGCAGCAACCTGCAGGGCAGATGAGCCGTGCTGTGGTACCCTACTCAGCACCGAGAGGTTACAACCCGAACTTCAGGCCTCCATCAGCACCAGTACAGCCACAGCGTCAGTTTATGCAGCAACCACGCCCCGCTTACCAACCTCGACCAGCAGGACAAGGGACACAGAACCCACCCCAAGACAACAAAGGTCAGGCACCTAAAGTTGGGGTGTAATGCTTCGACTGTGGTGAAGTGGGGCACTACGCTCATAAGTGTCCAAAGAAGAAGCCAATGCAGCCACAGCAGCGGAACATGATGCGAGGACGGGTGAACCACATGACCATGGAAGAAGCACAAGAGGCACTTGATGTGGTGATTGGTAAGTTCCCTGCAAATTTACACATTGCAACCATTTTGTTCGATTCTGGTGCTACCTACTCGTTCATTGCTCAAAGATTTGTTAAGAAGCATGATCTAGCAACAACACAAATGAATCATATATTAGCAGTGAACTCTCCAGGGGAGAAATAAGAACAAGACAAGTGTGCCCCAAAGTGAATCTAGACATAACTGGGGTAGTATTTACTGCAATTCTCATAGTGATAGACTCGCAAGGGATAGATATTATTTTGGGTATGGATTGGTTGACCAAGCATAAAGGCATTATCCATTGTTCGACTAGAACGGTGGAACTAACTCACACTAGTGGCACCAAAGTAAAATTCATAGCTGTCCAAGAACCTAGGAGGGACATTAAACTCAATTAAGTGGAAGTGGAATTGGAAGAGATAAGGGTCATTAAGGAATATCCGTATGTTTTTCCTAAAGAGTTGCCAGGTATGCCCCCAGATCATGAAGTGGAGTTCGCGATTGAACTAATGCCTAGAACCGCCCCGATATACAAGAGGCCTTACCGGATGGATTCTAAGCAACTAGAAGAGCTCAAAGAACATATCCGGGAATTGACAGAGAAAGGGTATACTCGTTCTAGTTCCTCGCCATGGGGAGCTCTAGTGATATTTGTGCCCAAGAAGGATGGAACCCAGAGGCTATGCGTAGACTACAGTGCGTTGAATGAGGTAACCATCAAGAACAAGTATCCATTACCTCACATTGAGGACCTATTTTATCAGTTGAGAGGGGCTTGTGTATTCTCAAAAATCGATCTCAGGTCGGGATATCACCAACTGAAGATAAGGCCAACCGACATTCCCAAGACAGCTTTCGTATCTCGGTACGGGCTGTATGAATACACCGTCATGCCGCTCGGGCTAACTAATGCCCCGGCGTACTTCATGTATCTCATGAACAAGGTATTCATGGAATATTTGGACAAATTTGTGGTGGTTTTCATTGATGACATTCTCATCTTCTCCAAAGATGAAGAAGAACACGAGAAGCATCTAAGACTGGTGTTGCAAAAGTTGAGAGAACACCAACTATATGCCAAGCTAAGCAAATGTTAGTTTCGGTTGAATAGAGTTCCCTTCTTAGGACATATAATCTCGGAAGGAGGAATCTCCTTGGATCCCGCCAAGATCGCGGATGTACAGAAGTGGAAGACCCCTGAAAATGTGTGGCGGACCGGAATCCGCTCATCCAGGATCGCAAAGGGTGGTGCCGCATTATGCGACACCCGACAGCACACGTCATAAGAACACAATATATTACATGGGAAAAACAACTGAACTGTACAAACAGGTACAAACTTCAGTTACAAACTATTGTTTATATTACACAGCAGAAGTCTAAATTACACAACTCACGCCCGCCTATCTAGCAAAAGTTGGTTGCCCAGCCCTAGGGCAACCCACACTAGCTGCACGTTTCAGCTCAGCGCGGTGTGTACGGCTCCCACTCAGCCGTAGTCCCCGACGGAGGGTAGCCCTCGCCGGTGGACTCGTATCCCGAGTCTGTGGGTGGCTCCTCACCTGAAAAACACTTAAGCAGAAACCGTGAGCACGATGGCTCAACAAGACTTAACCGACTCACCTAAGCATGGAACTCTACATGAGGGATACAATGAACATAGGAGAGTAACAGTGCATCAATGAACACGCCTACAAGTTCATCCTTAATTCATCTTTTAGCCACAAGTTACAGTCCGGGAATCTGAAATTTAGTAAGCAATATTTGGTGGCACACGTGTAGCAATACAATTATATCACGACAGCAGTATTGAAGCATAACATTTCATACATTAACTATGTTACGACGCAGTGAACAAGCGGTACTCGTCACCGCGAGGGACGGTGAATCGACTCGATATACACCTGCAGGGAAACCCAAAGAGCACGTCACGTACGCCCACCCGTGGAGCTGCACAGCACGCTCACTCGATGTCGTACGGGACAACCTTTCACCCAAAAGCCCAAACGTCGAACCTGTCGCACTGAAACGAGCAGGAGGTTCCCTACACGGAGCATCTCTCTATGCCCGTTAGCAGATTCCCACCTTTCTGCCCTCAGCCTACACCTATAAATCGGTGCGTTATGCCTCGACGCCCGAAGGTTTAGGCTACATCGGTTTATCGGGGCCCATATATCCGATATGCCTTCGGTACGTTCAATACTTGTTCAGCAGGACCGCACACGGATCGGTCCTCAATCGACATGGACAGGGCTACGCACACAAGACTTCCTCTTGCTACGCCCTAGCCCCTGCCTAGTCTCATTTTCATTACTAAAGTGATCTCACATCACTCGAACCAAACCCGTGTGTCCAAAACCTAACTCGCGAGTAGATCCCAACTACTCGACTTGTACCAAAGTCCTATGAATCATTAAGCATAGCCTGTCTACTTGAGGTCTTAGACACTACCCTCACTCTTATGGAAAAGTTCTGGTCATGCAAGTGGGGTTCCATTCATCATACACCTAATGCACATACACACTTCACACTACGTATGTAAAGAAAGTAAAAACTTTATAAAGGCTTAATGCAAACCGGGGCTTGCCTTGTTGCTGCTGGTCAGGGGTTGAGTCTTCGTCCGGAAGGAGGAAGTCAAGTACTTCCGGAGTCTTCTCGCCTTCAGCGACTACACGTTAATGAAATACTACATGTCAATTTAAATGCAATGTATAACTTAAATACATAATTACTAATAACTCTAGCTAACCCTACCCTTTGGTTCTAAAATTTTTATGGTGGCTTGGTAGAGTCCTAACCAGAGTCTTGACCAAGTTTCATTTGAAACAAAGTTCATTTGAGCCTCGTACATATAAAAGCCCATTTAGTCAATATTTGAGCCTCTAAGTAATTCCAGGGGTTTTCATGGCTCCACCCATTACTTTCTGGAAACTAGAATTTAAGATGGTTCTAATGGAATTGGTTTCATGTCATTTGAAGCATTCTACTGAAAGAAATGCCCTAATTAAGATTTGAAAAATCTGAAAAATGTTTCTGTACATTTTTCTATTTTCTCAGGGCAGTTCACTTAATCACCCCATTAGGAGGACTAAATGAACTTGGATGAGTCTGAAAATTTACTGTGACTCAAGGATTTTCCAGTGAACCTCTCAGCCCAATTTCAGAATTTTTCATGAAGTAATTCTCCAGATAAAATTCCCAACAGTTTAAACTTTAGAGAATTAATTCTGGAAAACTATTAGGTTTCATAAGCTGAAATTGGTATTGCTAGAAAGTACCCAAAATCCTGAGTTCAGCAAAATTTGGTTCACTGAATTTGGAGCTTCCTACACACAGTTATGAATTTCTAAAGTTTGAGTTGAAACTGGAATTGTTTTGCTATTGAAAAAGAACCTGGGCCCACGCTTTAAATCCCAGCCAGTGAAAACCGAGAACACACGGGCCACAGGGTTACCCTGCGTGCAGCCACACAGGATCCCGAGCCATATCCGATCCGGTTTTAAACTCCCCTCACTGACCGGTGGGCCTGCCCCACCCTTCTTCTTCCTCCGAATCCTTCATCCCGCGCACGCGCTGACCTCGCCGGACCGAGGCGGCGCCTCGCCGGCTGAGCGTTTCCGGCCGTCTCCCTGCCGGAGGCTCGCCGCCTGGGGGTTTATGGGGCCGGGAAACTTGGTTGTGGGCTCGGTTCCGGCGCTAGGAGACTGGAACTGTGCCGGCGGCGTGCGGCGGTCTCGGGGGATGTTCGGCATCGTTGCCCGGTGGTTCTAGCCTGGCAACGACCCTGCCCATGAGACGGACAGGACCTCGTTGGGTGGTGCCGTGTTATGCGGCACCCAACAGCACACGGGTCGATGAAAACACATCATATTACATAAATAGTTTAGCGGAAGCGTACAAGAATGTTTTACAAATAGTTATATCAGAGTAAAGTACAGCGGAAGACTATCACTCTCACGACTCATGTCTAAACTAGCAACAAAGAAACGGTCCAGCCCGCGGACATTTCTTACTAGCAACACGAAGACAATCTGCAGCGGCGAGGATGCTCTTTGAGTAAGCACTCGGAGGTTCCCGAGTCTCATCGGCACCCCTTCTCATAAACATCGAGTCAATTACCTGCAAAACAACTCGGATAGCATCCGTGAGCATAACGCTCAGCAAGACTTAACCGTCACCCTAAACATGGAACCCTAAGTGAGGTTATGGACCTAACATAGGATGGCATAAGCATAATTAAACTCACTTAAAAGTGAATCCTTACTTTCAGGTATTAATTGCAGTAGTTTAAGTATCCCTGGGCACGCCACATCGGGAGTCCACAATCAAACAAGAAACGCTTTCCCCCGATGTAAATTGCTCATGGCATAAAAGAATCGAGTTTGCACTAGCCTATTCATCAAGATCCAATACAACGCTAGTATGATACTTCACATCAATATGATTAGTTCCTTTCTCATGCAAGTTCTTACTACGTCACGACTGTGAGAACAAGTATGCTCGGTCCATTCCGTGAGCGACGGTGATTCGAATCAATAACACCTGGACTACACGACACGTACGCCCGTACTCGACGTTGCCTACAACAACCATCACTGACGTCGTACGTGGCAGCCTTTCCCCCGTTTCACCCCCGCTGAATCGATCAAGTCGCCCTGTACAGTAGCTACTCTCATGGTGCACCTACCGACATGAGATGTCATGAGAATATTCCCCACATACTGCACACCGGCCGACCGCCTGAGGTGACCCGAAAAGTCCCAACGACAGCTTCCCGAGGTACATCGGTTTACTGGGTCCCATATAGCCAGCATGAGTCCGGTACACAACTCAAACTTGTTCAACAGGTCCGCATACGGATCGGTCCTTGACCGACACGGACAGGTCTATAGCACCCAAGCCCCTATGTCATGCTGCCCCTACAACCTTCCGGTCTCAACTTTAACTTGCTAATTCATTCATGAACCAATCCCGTATGCCCCTGTTGTTCCTAAATCTGCGAGTAGCATCTCACCACTCGACTTCTACCAAACTGTACTTAAGCATGGCAGTTCTACACGGTGAAAGACACCTACCCAATACTCCATGGGTCCTTTGGCTATGCAAGAGGAGTATCAAACACTAGACCTAATGCACAGTTCAAATCTTAACCAAAGGTGAATACAAAATAAAAACTTAATAGCTGTTAATTGCAAACCGGAGCTTGCCTGTTTTGCAGGGTAGTCGTATATAAACAGTTAGTATCCTTGCTGATCCACCCTTGATTCTCCGGAGCTTGATCCACTTCAATGAATCACTCCTTTGAATCCCCTTCGTTGTGGTTCCTATTGAAATGCATATGCACATGTTTTATAGAATGTAATGGAAAGAAGTTATGGAATTAATTTCAAAGGAACAGAGGTTGTGTGGAAAAGCCAAGCATGGCTTGGTTTGCCTCTGTTGTGCAAAGAACAGAAATAAACTAATTTGACCTTAAGGCTTTAGCTATACACTAAAACATTTCCCCCAATGAACATAATAGATAAGCTGAAAAGATTTGAGTGCAACTGAAGAACAAGAACTCCAATGGCCTCAAAACTTTTACAGCAGGTTCTATACTACCTAAGGATTTAGCTTGCCAAATTGCAGCTAATGTGGAGTCATATTGTGTCCTCCATAATTCTCACAATATCTCCTATGTATTCCCACATATACACAAGTATGGAGAACAAGAACAGGGAGTTCAATGACTCATCCTGGGCTGATAATTTACATGTGAGTTCTTGATCACATGAGAGTAACCTGGTCCAAAATTCAGCCCTTTTACTTGAGTAGTCCTCCCAGAACAATTCTTTAAGCATTTGTACTCAGAAGAATTAATTCTGTAGTAATGTGCATTTTCATGCCCAATTAAGTGAACTACAATTCCAAGTATGTCTCAGAGACCTTGCCTAAATTTTCCTATTATTTTTGGAGCTATGGATTGCTCAGAACAGATTTTAGAAGTGGGAAACATTTTCTGAAAATGTTTCTGGACTCTTTTGAACACAGTAGTTTGCATTTAGCAAATTCTTACACAAATGATCTTCAAATGAGCTACAAATTTTCTAGTAGGTCAATACTATGCTAAAGAATATTCTGGCAAAATTTGGGGATTTTTGGATAACCCAGACTCCCTCAATAATTCTTTTTCATAAAACCTTCCAAGAATTTTCCAGAATATAATATTAACTTTCATACAATATGAGTTCATATTCGGATAGAACTCAGAGACATGAATCCAACCCAATTGGAATCACTCAAATTGGAATTTTCTGCAGGGAGATATGAATTTCTAAAGATTGAGCTAAGTCGGGAATTATTTTCCTATTGAGAATCCGGCTGGACCCACAGTTTTGAATTCCAGCCAATAGAAACGAAGCCACACCGGGCCACAGCGTCTCTGCGCGCCAACACACGGGATGCCGGCCACACCCGATCCCGGGTTTAAAATTTGAGCTGCTGACAGGCGGGGCCCACGCTTCGTCTTCTTCCTCCGGCTCTCTCCCCCGCGCCCGCGCTGCCCCTCGCCGGCCCGACGCCGCAGCTCGCCGGCTCGCCGTTTCCGGCCACCGCCTGAGCTGAAACTAGCCGCCAGGGAGTTTGTGACACCGAGGAACACGGCTGTGGGGTTTGCTAGGGCTGCCAACGACCGGAACATGGCCGGCGACGTGCGACAGCTACTGTGGGGGTTCGGCGGCGTTGCCTGAGGTATCCAGCCCGTCAAAACCTGTGCCGACGAGCCCTACAGCACCAGTGGATGATCGCAAGACTTGGCATGGCCCCTAAATGGCTCGGAAACAGCCGCAAGTCGGTTGTCACCGTGCGCCCGATTCGGTCCGCCGGAGAAGTGCTCGGTAGACCTCAAAATACGTCGCCCCAAAGGGTTTTCATGCGACGAATGCTAAAGAGAACATGATCGATGGTTAGTCCAGCTCCTACGTGCCAAGTTTGATGAGCTAAGAACGAATAGAAGGGGAGAATTTTGGATTCCCGTACCGGATGCTCGGGTTGAATCCGCCGGAGCAAAACTTCGAAATTCGCCGGCGATGCTTCACGGTATGGCCTGAGCTTGGGCTAAGAGCAGCACCCACCCGTGCGCGTCCGTAGCTGTGATCGCTCGGCCGTGAAACCTGCTGTGGAGGGCTGTCCACGAGCGCCCGATCACGCTTTTGAGCTAGGTCACCACGGCGGCGGTTGTTCTCGGGCACTGGAGGCCGAAGCTTGCTTGCTTTCAGATCAGGGAGGTGGAGGTTGAGTTCGTGGGAGTGTTTAGCCGCTCAGGGGAGGGGAGACACGATTGCTTCGCCGTTTCTTTGATCGGACCGAGAGAGCGGCGGGGAGAAACAGCCGCTGTTCGTGCGCTCATGAGGGGAAGAGAACAACTGGGTCTTCGCTCGGCTGAGGCACGATAACGTCGAAGGAACCGCCTTCAGTGGCCGCGCGTGGGGGAAAGAAGCAGCTGGTGGCGCTGCCGAGCGTCCCCGTGGCTCCACTGTGGGAGCTGCTCGGGGCTCACGTGTTGTTCGGTGAATTTCCCCACTGGGCTGAGACTTAGGGTGCAAGGTTTCTTCCTTTAGCTCTATGACATGTGAGTCCCACTCCACATGTACCTCCCAAATATCTGTTCAAGCTGATCCTCTTAATTCCCACAATTCTGACTTTTAAAATGTGGGTTAGAATTTTAATCTTTCCAATTCAGTTTGAATTTGCTTGCCAAATTTGAATTTGGGTGAAGTTTGCAAATTCTTCTCTTTAACTCCTTTTTGAGCCCACCCTACAAATAGAAAGTTGGGGATCAAACTCCTCCCTATAATTCCAACTATGTGGCTGCAGTTTAATCAAAGTCCTTGGTCACTACATGTGTGAACTTTGAATTTCAAATCTGATTTTTAAACTTACATGCAAAGAGGTATTTAACTCCTTATTGGTTCAACACTTTTAAATAAAAAGGTGAACCTCATGTTGGATGTTCATCCATGTATTACCTTGCATGAAGAAAAGTTTTAGCAAGTCCCATTTTTCATGTCTTTGCCACACATATGAACTCAAACCTTGGTTTTTATTCATACACATTTTTGGGACTTTTACATTCCTCCCCCCTTAAAAGAATCTCACCCCGAGATTACAAAAGAGGAACGAGACGGGAGAGGTAATTACAAACTGCACAACGCTAAAAATTCCGGATAGCTGGTGCGGAGGTAATCTTCACTTTCCCACGTTGCCTCTTCCACGGTGTGATTACTCCACAGCACCTTGTAAAGTTTGATCGTCCGGTTCCGGGTTACCCGGGCCTTTTCATCCAAAATCTAAACCGGTCGCTCGGTGTAGGTAAGGTCCGGTTTCAGTTCGTCGATGTCCTCAGTGCGAACAGCAGCGGTGAATTTGAGGCACTTCCGCAGCTGTGAAACATGAAATACATCATGAACACCCGCTAGACTTGCCAGTAACTCCAGCCGGTAGGCTACGGCTCCGTACTTCTCCGTGATAGCAAAAGGACGAATAAAACGGGGAGCAAGTTTCCCCTTTACACCGAACCGGTGAATTCCCTTCATCGGGGATACACGAAGATAAACTTGTTCCCCGATGTCAAAATGTAATGGCCTATGCCGTTGATCAGCGTAGCTCTTCTGTCGGGATTGTGCAGCCTTTAAGTTCTCTTGTATCAACCGAACTCGGTCTTCGGCTTCGTTGACAAGATCAATCCCAAACAGAACTCTTTCGCCGGACTCACACCAATTCAGTGGTGTGGACACTTCCGGCCGTAGAGAGCTTCATAGGGTGCCATTTTAATACTCGCTTGTTAACCGTTGTTATATGAAAACTCCGCCAGCGGTAGGTGATCGTCCCAATTCCTACCGTGGTGGATGGCACACGCTCTCAACATATCCTCAAGCACTTGATTCACCCTCTCAGTTTGTCCATCGGTTTGAGGGTGATATGCGGAGCTCCTAATCAGCTTGGTGCCCAATGAGGCATGCAGCTGCTCCCAAAAACGAGCAACAAACAGCGCACCTCGATCTGAAATGATGGTCTTCGGGACACCATGTGAACATATAATTCTAGAGATGAATAACTCCGCATATTGCCTTGCTCGATAATGAGTGTTCACCGGTATGAAATGAGCCGACTTTGTCAACCGGTCGACGATCACCCATATCGAGTCATGCTTCCTGGATGTGAGCGGTAATCCGACGATGAAGTCCATACTCACATCCTCCCATTTCCACGCCGGTATCTTCAAAGGTTGTAGCGGTCCGGCTTTCCGCATATGATCAGCCTTGACCCGTCTACACGTATCACACTCGGATACGTATTTAGCGATCTCCCTCTTCATCCTCGTCCACCAAAATTTCTGTTTCAAATCTTGGTACATCTTGTTACTTCCGGGATGAATGGAAAACTTAGACAGGTGGGCTTCATCCAAGATCTTCTTCCGGAGTTTCATATTGCGCGGTACCACTATACGGTCGTTAAACCATATTGTACCATTCTCATCCTTCCGGAAGCATTTCACCTCTCCGTTGTTCAGTCTTCTCCGTATGTGAGACATACCTCTGTCTCTTCTTTGAGCCTCAACAATCTCTTCACGGATTGTTGGAATGAGTGCAAGATTATAAAGCGCGCCATACGGAATGACACGGAGGCTTGGTTCTTCGTCTTCTAACTCAGCAGCTGCTAAGTTGTGAATGTGGGCTTTCAGACTAAGTGCGTCGGCAACCATGTTGGCTTTTCCTGGATGATAGTGGATCTCAATTTCATAATCCTTGATGAGCTCCAACCATCTCCGTTGTCTCATATTTAGTTCCTTCTGCGTGAAGATATACTTCAGGCTTTTATTGTCGGTGTAGAGGTGAACAAGATTACCCAGTAGGTAATGCCTCCACATTTTTAACGCCAACACCACTGCAGCCAGCTCAAGATCATGAGTTGGATAATGCTGCTCGTGGTTTCGCAGTTGACGAGACCCATAGGCGACTGCACGCCCTTCTTGCATCAGAACGCAGCCAAGACCGATGCCGGATGCATCACAGTACACCTCAAATGGCTTTGTCGTGTCTGGCTGAGCAAGAACTGGAGCCGTTGTGAGATGTTTCACCAATGTTTTGAATGCGGCTTCACATGCTGCATTCCACATGTATTTAGTGTCCTTCTTCAGTAGTTCCGTCATTGGTTTAGCAATCTTTGAGAAGCTCGGAATAAACCTCCGATAATACCCTGCTAAACCTAGGAAACTTCGGACCTCGTGGACTGACTTGGGAGATTCCCATTTCAGCACTTGTTCAATTTTGCTGGGGTCCACGGCAATATCCTCTGCAGAAATAATATGGCCTAGGAAAGGCACTTGGTCAATCCAAAATTCGCACTTGCTGAACTTGGCATATAACTGATGCTCCCTCAACCGTTGTAGCACGATACGCAGATGTTCAGTGTGCTCTTCTTTTGATTTGGAGTAAACCAATATGTCGTCGATGAATACCACGACGAACTTGTCTAACTCCGGCATGAATACAGAATTCATCAAGTACATGAAGTGTGCCAGAGCGTTGGTTAATCCAAATGACATGACGAGGTACTCGTAGAGTCCGTATCTCGTCGAGAAGGCTGTCTTCGGTACGTCTTCTGGTCGGATCTTGATTTGATGATACCCCGACCGAAGATCCATCTTCGAAAATACTTTTGCCCCCACAAGTTGATCGAACAGGATGTCAATGCGGGGCAAATGATACTTGTTCTTGATCGTGACAGCATTTAGAGGACGGTAGTCAACACATAACCGTAGTGTTTCGTCCTTCTTCTTAACGAACAGCGCTGAGCAACCCCAAGGTGAAGAACTTGGTCGTATGAAACCCTTGCTCATAAGTTCATTCAGTTGCTCTTTCAACTCCGCTAGCTCGTTAGGTGCCATCTTGTAAGGCCTTCGTGAGATAGGCGTCGTTCCCGGCACCAGTTCAATCTTGAACTCGACGTCTCGTTCGGGCGGCATGCCCGGTAAGTCATCGGGAAATACGTCGGGATAATCACGTACCACCGGAATATCTTCAAGCTTCAGAGCTTCCGTGTGGTAGGCCTCTACCATATCTGGATCTTCGCGGTCTAAAAACAGCGTGTGCTGTCCGTGAATCGGCGAGTCAATCTGGACAGTCCGGTTACCGATATTGAGAACGGCACCGTGACGATTTAACCAAGACATCCCCAATATAATGTCTATCTTCTGCCTATCCAACATAATCAGCGATGTTGGGTATATTTTTCTGCCCAAACACAAAGCTGCTCGGGACACAATCTGATTGGCAGAGATATTTCCTCCCGGTGAACGTATTAGAAAACTCGTTGTGGGAGTATTGGTAGATAATTGGTGCTGATCCATGCATGTTTTGCTGATAAAATTGTGGCTTGCACCTGAATCAAAAAGTAGTACCAACACGGGCACGTCCTTGAGAGTGAACATGCCCGCTAACACCGGTGCTCCCTCCGGGACATCCTCAATAGCAAGATGTTGCACACTTCCGGATTGCAATACTGTTATATTGACCTGAGCAGGTGGTGGCATACCACCTGATGATGATGACTGTCTGCTGTTCAACAACTTCCCTCGGCATTCCTGCCTAAAATGCCCTGAACGGTGGCAATAAGAACACGGAGGTTTCCCCGGTTCCTCGTTGACTTGTGGTTGAGAAGTTGATGTACTTGGTTGCAGCAATGATGTGACAGGTGTCATTTGTTGCTGCGGCAAAAGTGTTGCTTCAAGACATGATTCTTGAGCAGGAAATCTGTACGGAGTTGATCTCACTGGTGTTTGCCATATTTCATCGGATGGTAGCTGATACACCACACGGTATTTACGAGGAACAACTGGGGTGTCTTCTCGCATATACTCCCGGTCCCTCTTCTCTGCTTGACACTCAAGTGTCGCTTGTTCTTGCAGCAGAGCAGCACTGATCAACTCGGTGTAACTGCCTTGATTGAACAAAGCTAACTTCTCTTTTAGTATGGCACTCAAGCCATAGAAAAAGTAGTCACACATTGCGGCTTCGCTCGTCGCATAAGCAGGAGCATATTGTGCCAGAAGGTTGAATCGTTTGACATAATCGAGGACACTCATGTCCCCCTGCTTCAGGTTTCTGAATTCTTGCTGTTGGGCCTTAATAAAATCCATAGGAATGTGACGGGCATGGAATGCTTCACGAAATTCCGTCCATTCCACTTGATGACCTTCCAGAACGGTGGCGAGATAAGCAAACCACCAATTACCGGCGGCTCCATGGAGCTGTTGAGCTGCAAATAATGTCTTCTGATACTCATCGCACTCAAACACTCCAAACTTAGACTCCATAACTCGAAGCCACTGATCAGCTTCCACTGGTTCATTGGCTTCCGTGAAGATTGGCGGTTGTGTCACCAAAAAATCCAAGTAGGCGTTCCGAGGTGGAACGTCCTGTTGTGCACGCTGGAGTAAGCCCTGTTGTACCAAGGCTTGGAGTAGTCTTGTGTTCTCTTGACTTGACTGGACCATCTGAGCCATGACATCCGCCCATACCGTTGATGGCGGTGCCCGTGGTGGAGTCGAGTCATCACCGTCTCGGCGAGAACCTTCAGCCCTACTCGGTGACTGAGTACGCACCATACTGCAAAAGCATAATTTTGAGGGGAGTCAAAGCTTGATCTAGCAGTATGTGAAAGTATGTAAATCATGAACATGCTAAAACTTTATGAAAGCATAACAAAATTTCACATTTACACATCTTTCTAAAGCCAACATATTCAGTCCCTTATTCTGTACAGAACAGACCCTTCTGTACTTAACCCAGAATTTTATCCAGTTACTAGCATTTTCATAACTTAAGTCGAACACCAAAGTTAAATTTAACTTCAGTATATTTCCATCGAGTACTCACATGCGTCTGGATCATTTCTGGAACAAAAGTTAGGATTGTTCAAAGTTGACAGAATTTTCTGGCTAAATTTTGCCAGCACCTCCTTTGTATGTGACTGTTTTCATCACAGTTTTACATACAAATGGGGTACCATTCTGAACAAACTATGAACTACAAAATCGTTGCAAATTTCCTAACCTTTCCAACGGTGTATCATATGATCCTTAGAGATTTTCCTACAGACTGTTGTGTCTAATTTACAGCAACATCCAGAGAAGTTTGCAGCTGCTCTGTTTTCTGAACAGTTTGCATTCATATGGATATCCAACCAAGTTGGTGTCGGATTTGGCTCTGGAGTTCTACAGAAAAGTTGTAGAGCACTTAGTAACCTTTCCATAACTGTATCAAACACCTCCATTGGGTCAAGCTACTCAGAGTTACGCTCTGTTAAAGACCAGAAAAATTTCTGTCTGAACAGAGCACTCTGTCTTTGAGATCAAAAGAAGCCTAACAAGTCTCTTCTTTGAAACTTAGTTCAAATGAAGAGCTCAGTAACTAATATGTGCTTTATCACATCCATTTTTAGTTTGGAAGTTAGTCATGAATGATTTCTTCATAGGTAAGAATACTATCCAGTGTAGTACGGTGACGATGCACCGTAAGACATATGACGGTACTACGTTGTCTCACCAAAGAAAAACCTAACCGGATTACACCGGCATACACGTATCATTAGGTGGCACTAAAACGGTCACTCGCAAACGTGTTCTACATGCATTAAGGTTTTCGTGGTTAGCACCTACATAAGCCACACTCAATCATCAGGTTCGGCTGCACACCGAACCCGGTATCCATAACAGTTTGTAGACCCGGCCGTTATCACTCGCCCAGGTGTTCTCAAGCCAAACACGCCTTGAGCTACGTGTTCACGTTACTGACCACGTGACGGGGTCTCCCAAATTGCACCACGCACGCCCGGGACAGACGTTGCTCGAATACCCCAAACGACATGAAGAGTCGTAGAGGATACTAAAGCGAGTCGGGTTACCTGCCACCCGTGAGGCTCCACCCTTCAGCTTGTGCGCACTGGTGGACAGCGCTTACGTGCACCCCCAAGACATCGACGTCCCAAGATGCACGGTTTTTCTGACATAACAAATAGGTTAGCTTGCCACCTTCATAATATGCTAATAGTAGTCCTTATGTGGGCCTAGTACCGTTATCTCACCGTATCCTAAGTTTTTGACATAATGTGATGCTCAATCAGTGCTCTGTTCCTAACGCAGCTCTGATACCATGCTGTGAGGGACCACAGGACCCCGTCGGGTGGTGCCGTGTCATGCGGCACCCAACAGCACATGGGTCGATGAACACACATCATATTACATAAATAGTTTAGCGGAAGCGTACAAGAATGTTTTACAAATAGTTATATCAGAGTAAACTACAGAGGAAGACTATCACTCTCACGACTCATGTATAAACTAGCAACAAAGAAACGGTCCAGCCCGCGGACGTTTCTTACTAGCAACACGAAGATAATCCGCAGCGGCGAGGATGCTCTTTGAGTAAGCACTCGCAGGTTCCCGAGTCTCATCGGCACCCCTTCTCATAAACATCGAGTCAATTACCTACAAAACAACTCGGATAGCATCCGTGAGCATAACGCTCAGCAAGACTTAACCGTCACCCTAAACATGGAACTCTAAGTGAGGTTATGGACCTAACATAGGATGGCATAAGCATAATTAAATCCGCCTAAAAGTAAATCCTTACTTTCAGGTATTAATTGCAGTAGTTTAAGTATCCCTGGGCACGCCACATCGGGAGTCCACAATCAAACAAGAAACGCTTTCCCCCGATATAAATTGCTCATGGCATAAAAGAATCAAGTTTGCACTAGCCTATTCATCAAAATCCAATACAACGCTAGTATAATACTTCACATCAATATGATTAGTTCCTTTCTCATGCAAGTTTTTACTACGTCACGACTGTGAGAACAAGTATGCTCGGTCCATTCCGCGAGACCCGGTGATTCGAATCAATAACACCCGGACTACACGACACGTACGCCCGTACTCGACGTTGCCTACAACAACCATCACTGACGTCGTACGTGGCAGCCTTTCCCCCGTTTCACCCCCGCTGAATCGATCAAGTCGCCCCGTACAGTAGCTACTCTCATGGTGCACCTACCGACATGAGATGTCATGAGAATATTCCCCACATACTGCACACCGGCCGACCGCCTGAGGCGACCCAAAAAGTCCCAACGACAGCTTCCCGAGGTACATCGGTTTACTGGGTCCCATATAGCCATCATGAGTCCGGTACAGAACTCAAACTTGTTCAACAGGGCCACATACGGATCGGTCCTTGACCGACAGGGACAGGTCTATAGCACCCAGGCCCCTATGTCCTGCTGCCCCTACAACCTTCCGGTCTCAACTATAACTTGCTAATTCATTCATGAACCAATTCCGTATGCCCCTGTTGTTCCTAAATCTGTGAGTAGCATCTCACCACTCGACTTCTACCGAACCGTACTTAAGCATGGCAGTTCTACACGGTGAAAGACACCTACCCAATACTCCATGGGTCCTTTGGCTATGCAAGAGGAGTATAAAACACTAGACCTAATGCACAGTTCAAATCTTAACCAAAGGTGAATACTAAATAAAAACTTAATAGCTGTTAAATGCAAACCGGAGCTTGCCTGTTTTGCAGGGTAGTAGTATATAAACAGTTAGTGTCCTTGCTGATCCACCGTTGATTCTCCGGAGCTTGATCCACTTCAATGAATCACTCCTTTGAATCCCCTTCGTTGTGGTTCCTATTGAAATGCATATGCACATGTTTTATAGAATGTAATGGAAAGAAGTTATGGAATTAATTTCATAGGAAC
Source organism: Neostapfia colusana (assembly GCA_030760725.1). Taxonomy (NCBI): domain Eukaryota; kingdom Viridiplantae; phylum Streptophyta; class Magnoliopsida; order Poales; family Poaceae; genus Neostapfia; species Neostapfia colusana. The sequence goes on along the minus strand of JASWHV010000012.1, from coordinate 5,497,341 downwards.
AGAGGTTGTGTGGAAAAGCCAAGCATGGCTTGGCTTGCCTCTGTTGTGCAAAGAACAGAAATAAACTAATTTGACCTTAAGGCCTTAGCTATACACTAAAACATTTCCCCTAATGAACATAATAGATAAGCTGAAAAGATTTGAGTGCAACTGAAGAACAAGAACTCCAATGGCCTCAAAACTTTTACAGCAGGTTCTATACTACCTAAGGATTTAGCTTGCCAAATTGCAGCTAATTTGGAGTCATATTGTGTCCTCCATAATTCTCACAATATCTCCTATGTATTCCCACATATACACAAGTATGGAGAACAAGAACAGGGAGTTCAAGGACTTATCCTGGGCTGATAATTTACATGTGAGTTATTGATCACATGAGAGTAACCTGGTCTAAAATTCAGCCCTTTTACTTGAGTAGTTCTCCCAGAACAATTCTTTAAGCATTTGTACTCAAAAGAATTAATTCTGTAGTAATGTGCATTTTCATGCCCAATTAAGTGAACTAAAAATCCAAGTATGTCTCAGAGAGCTTGCCTAAATTTTCCTATGATTTTTGGAGCTATGGATTGCTCAGAACAGATTTTAGAAGTGGGGAACATTTTCTGAAAATGTTTCTGGACTCTTTTGAACACAGTAGTTTGCATTTAGCAAATTCTTACTCAAATGATCTTCAAATGAGAAAATTTGCTAGTTGGTCAATACTATGCTAAATAATATTCTGGCAAAATTTAGGGATTTTTGAATAACCCAAACTCCCTCAATAATTCTTTTTCAGAAAACCTTCCAAGAATTTTCCAGAATATAATATTAACTTTCATACAAATCTGAGTTCATATTTGGATAGAACTCAGAGAGGTGAATCCAAACCAATTGGAATCACTGAATTTGGAGTTTTCTGCAGGGAGATATAAATTTCTAAAGATTGAGCTAAGTCTGGAATTATTTTCCTATTGAGAATCCTGCTGGACCCACAGTTTTGAATTCCAGCCAATAGAAACGAAGCCACACCGGGCCACAGCGTCTCTGCGCACCAACACACGGGATCCCGGCCACACCCGATCCTGGGTTTAAAATTTGAGCTGCTGACAGGCGGGCCCACGCTTCGTCTTCTTCCTCCGGCTCTCTCCACCGTGCCCGCGCTGCCCCTCGCCGGCCCGATGCCGGAGCTCGCTGGCACGCCGTTTCCGGCCACCGCCTGAGCTGAAACTCGCCTCCAGGGAGTTTGTGACACCGAGGAACACGGCTGTGGGGTTTGCTATGGCTGCCAACGACCGGAACATGGCCGGCAACATGCGACAACTACTGTGGGGGTTCGGCGGCGTTGCCTGAGGTATCCAGCCCGCCAAAACCTGTGCCGACGAGCCCTACAGCACCAGTGGATGATCGCAAGGCTCGGCATGGCCTCTAAATGGCTTGGAAACAACCGCAAGTCGGTTGTCACCGTGCGCCCGATTCGGTCCGCCGGAGAAGTGCTCGGTAGACCTCAAAATACGTCGCCCCAAAGGGTTTTAATGCGACGGATGCTAAAGAGAACATGATCGCCGGCTAGTCCAGCTCCTACGTGCCAAGTTTGATGAGCTAAGAACGAATAGAAGGGGAGAATTTTGGATTCCCGTACCGGATGCTCGGGTTGAAGCCGCCGGAGCAAAACTTCGAAATTCGCCGGCGATGCTTCACGGTCCGCCGGAGAAGCACCCGTGCGCGTCCGTAGCTGTGATCGCTCGGCCGTGAAACCCGCTGTGGAGGGCTGTCCATGAGCGCCCGATCACGCTTTTGAGCTAGGTCGCCGCGGCGGCAGTTGTTCTTGGGCACTGGAGGCCGAAGCTTGCTTGCTTTCAGGTCAGGGAGGTGGAGGTTGAGTTCGTGGGAGTGTTTAGCCGCTCAGGGGAGGGGAGACACGATTGCTTCGCCGTTTCTTCGATCGGACCGAGAGAGCGGCAGGGAGAAACAGCCGCTGTTCGTGCGCTCGCGAGGGGAGGAGAACAACTGGGTCTTCACTCGGCTGAGGCACGATAATGTCGAAGGAACCGCCTTCGGTGGCCGCGCGTGGGGGAAAGAAGAAGCTGGTGGCGCTGCCGAGCGTCCCCGTGGCTCCACGGTGGGAGCTGCTCGGGGCTCACGTGTTGTTCGGTGAATTTCCCCACTGGGCTGAGACTTAGGGTGCAAGGTTTCTTCCTTTAGCTCTATGACATGTGGGTCCCACTCCACATGTACCTCCCAAATATCTGTTCAAGCTGATCCTCTTAATTCCCACAATTCTGACTTTTAAAATGTGGGTTAGAATTTGAATCTTTCCAATTCAGTTTGAATTTGCTTGCCAAATTTGAATTTGGGTGAAGTTTGCAAATTCTTCTATTTAACTCCTTTTTGATCCCACCCTACAAATAGAAAGTTGGGGATCAAACTCCTCCCTATAATTCCAACTATGTGGCTGCAGTTTTAATCAAAGTCCTTGGTCACTACATGTGTGAACTTTGAATTTCAAATCTGATTTTTAAACTTACATGCAAAGAGGTATTTAACTCCTTATTGGTTCAACACTTTTAAATAAAAAGGTGAACCTCATGTTGGATGTTCATCCATGTATTACCTTGCGTGAAGAAAAGTTTTAGCAAGTCCCATTTTTCATGTCTTTGCCACACATATGAACTCAAACCTTGTTTTTTATTCATACACATTTTTGGGACTTTTACAGCCCATCCGTTCTAGAGCAACAGTGGGTTCTAGGGAGGCACGGCAAGTACTCCCCTGCTCATGGCAACACCTCAAAAGGGGTTCTCACCGTGCGCCCGCTCCATGCCGCACGGTTGAGCTTGGAACGACATAAAATACCCCACCCCGCGTCAGTTTTCTAGCTAGGGTTGTGAAGGGAAATCGACCGCTAGCCAATCTAGTTCACGTGTGCACGGTCTGGTTGCCTACGAACGAAGATTACGGATGAATTCGACAGATTCTCACCTGGAGGTCCGTGTGTATGCGCCTGGAGAAAAACGTCAAATTTACGCTCGATGGTCCACCGTTGGGGCTGTGACTTGGTCAGGAGCAGCATGACTATCCGGCGCGTCTCAGAGTGGCCTCGCTCGGCCGTGGAAGCCTTTGGTACGAGCTGCCCACGGTGAGCCGGTGTCGGCCGTTTTTCTCAGTTACCGCCGATAGTTGCCGAGCTAGGTTTTGGTGAAGAAAACTCGACTGTCTTCGGGCTGAGGAGGTAGAGGACGAGTAGCTGGTGTTGTTTTCGGCTAGGAGAGGCGCTGCACGCGAAGGCTCGGCCGAATTCTTGATGGAAGTCGATCGGAGGCCGTCGGGTTGGTTCAGCGCGAGGCGACGTGGGCAGTGACGATCTTCAAGTGGCTGTGCGCGTTATCATCGCTTCAGTCGGTCTCCCATGGCGCGCTCAGCTTGTGCGGTGTTCCTCCCACTCGGGCGTGGGAGCAGGAGCTGGCGCGCTGTGCTCGATCGGCGTCGGTGAGAAACAGGCAGCTCTTGGTTGGAGAACAGTGCTCCCACTGACCTGTGGGCCCAACCTTCCCCCTAATCCTCTTTTCCCCATTTCTTCTGTAAATATCCCAGCTACTAAACATTGAATGAGAGACTTAGCCCCCAAGTATTGGTTTGATTTGAGTTCTCAAATTTAAACTTTGTTGGGTTAAATTTGCTTCATGTTAAACTGAAATTCAAATTCAGTTTTGAATTATTGCAAATTTACCTCCCGACAAGATGAACTCCAATGGGGATGAAAATTGGTGGGCTAACTCAGAAAAATGTGCTGCGTTTGAATATGAAGCTAACTTTTGAATTTAAGTGATAAAAGTTGCTGCAATTTGAATTTACATTCAAATTGGCCTCTTTTTCAATTGCCTCCAAATTTTGCCTCAAAAAATGTTGGGTTTGCATGAAACTTGGCTTGAATCTTCCCAAGACTTTTCAAGTCCTAGGGGTGAGCTCAACATCTCATGTTCATGTGTAGAAATCCTACTTTGTGAAAGTGAAGGCTTTCCCCTCTAATCACTCTTTTGATGGAGGTTACTTGCTCTTCACAATTTTTCACAAGCTATCCACAACAAAAACTGTGGTGTTGTGAGGTGATGAAAAGTTTTTGCAAGTCCCTTTTCTTGGGCTTTTACATCCCTCCCCCCTTAAAAGAATCTTGTCCCGAGATTATAAAAGAAGAGATAGCGATGTAATAGGGACTTACCCGTGTTGAGACGCCATGAACTTCGGGTAATTTGAGCGAAGGAATTCCTCGCTCTCCCACGTCGCTTCTTCGGTGGTGTGGTTGCTCCAGAGTATTTTGTAGAACCACAATGTCCTGCTACACGTGGTTCGGGCTTTCTCATCAATAATCGGCACCGGATATTCCTCATACGTTAAATCCGGTTGCAGCTCGCCGATGTCTTCGGTAGGAACAGCAGCGGTATGCTTCAGACATTTTCTCAGTTGTGATCATGGAAAACGTCATGGACACCAGCAAGAGATGCTGGTAGCTCCAGTCTATACGCCGCTGGTCCACACTTCTCGGTGATAGCATAGGGCCCAATGAAACGGGGAGCGAGCTTCCCCTTCACACCGAACCGGTGCACGCCCTTCATCAGAGACACGTGGAGGTACACGTATTCACCGACGTCAAAGTGCAACGGTCCACGCCTCTTATCAGCGTAGCTCTTCTGCCGGGATTGAGCGGCCTTCAAGTTGGCTCGAATCGTCCGAACGCGCTCTTCGGCGTCGTTCACCACATCAACCCCGAATGTGACCCTTTCACCGGTCTCGCACCAGTTTAATGGGGTGCGGCATTTGCGACCGTAAAGAGCTTCGTAGGGTGCCATCTTGATACTCGCCTGATAGCCGTTGTTGTACGAGAATTCCGCCAATGGTAGGTGATCATCCCAGTTCATACCATGGTGGATGGCACATGCTCTCAACATGTCTTCTAATACTTGGTTCACCCTCTCTGTTTGCCCATCGGTTTGAGGATGATAGGCGGAGCTCCTAATCAGCTTGGTACCCAATGCAGCGTGTAGCTGCTCCCAAAAGCGAGATACAAACAAGGCACCTCGGTCTGAGACTATGGTCTTGGGTACCCCATATAAGCATAGAATCTTCGCTATGTACAGCTCTGCATATTTGCCGGCATTGTAACGTGTATTCACCGGGATGAAGTGAGCCGTCTTGGTTAACAGATCGACGATTACCCAGATGGAATCATGTTTGTTGGAAGTTAGGGGCAATCACACAATGAAATCCATGCTCACATCTTCCCATTTCCATGCCGGGATCTTCAGGGGTTGCAGCAGCCCTGATTTCTTCATATGATCAGCTTTCAACCGTCTACACGTATTGCACTCGGATACGTACTTCGCTACTTCCCGCTTCATCCGTGTCAACCAAAATTTTTTTTTCAAATCTTGGTACATTTTGTTGCTGCCCGGATGAATGGAGTATTTAGACAAGTGAGCTTCATCGAGGATCTTTTTCCTCAACTCTATATCCCGGGGTACGACTATGCGGTCATTGAACCATAGCGTACCCTCATCATCCTTCCGGAAACATTTGATCTCCCCGTTGTCTATCCGTCTCCGGAGATGTGCCATGCCTTTATCAGTCTTCTGAGCTGCAATGATGTCCTCCCTAATAGTAGGGATGAGGGCAAGGTTGTAAAGCGACACATAAGGAACCAAGTATAAATTTGGCTCTTCCTCCTCCACCGGTGTAATGGTGAGGTGATGGACATGTGATTTCCGACTCAGCGCGTCGGCAACCACATTCGCCTTGACGGGGTGGTAATGAATCTCAATTTCATAATTTTTGATCAGTTCTAACCACCTCCTTTGCCTCATGTTCAGCTCCTTCTGGGTGAAAATGTATTTCAAGCTCTTGTGGTCGGTGTAGGGATGCACCAGATTCCCCAGGAGATAGTGCCTCCAAATTTTTAGCGCCAACACCACGGCAGCAAGCTCAAGATCATGAGTGGGATAATGCTGCTCATGGTTCCGAAGTTGGCGTGAACCATATGCGACCACACGTCCTTCCTGCATCAACACGCAGCTGAGTCCTATACCGGACGCGTCACATTACACGTCAAAGGGTTTGGTTGTATCCGGTTGAGCTAAGACCGGGGCTGTTGTGAGATGCTTCACCAATGCTTGGAACGCTCCTTCACACGCCGTGTTCCAAACATATTTCGTTCCCTTCTTCAGCAATTCTGTCATCGGCTTAGCGAGCTTGGAGAAGCTTGGAATGAATCTCCGATAGTATCCCGCTAACCCGAGGAAGCTTATGACTTCATGAACTGAAGTGGGAGCTTTCCATTTCAGCACTTGCTCTATTTTGCTTGGGTCAACCGCAATGCCTTCGGCGGAGATAATATGTCCCAAGAATGGCACTTGGCTGATCCAAAACTCGCATTTGCTGAACTTGGCGTAGAGCTTGTGGTCTCGTAATCATTGAAGAACGATCCTCAAGTGTTCGGCATGTTCGGCTTCTGTCTTGGAGTAAACCAAGATATCATCGATGAACACTACCACGAACTTGTCCAGCTCCGGCATGAACACTGAGTTCATGAGATACATGAAATAGGCCAGAGCATTCGTGAGACCAAAAGACCTGACGAGATATTCATATAATCCATATCTCGTCGAAAAGGCCGTCTTTGGGACATCCTCCGCCCGGATCTTTATCTGATGATATCCAGAGCGAAGGTCCATCTTGGAGAACACACATGCACCCACAAGTTGATCAAACAATATGTCGATGCGGGGCAGTGGGTACTTATTATTGATGGTGACGGCATTGAGCGCCGGTAGTCCACACACAGCCTCAAGGTTTCATCCTTTTTCTTCACGAACAGCGCCGAGCATCCCCAAGGCGAGGAACTCGGTCTAATGAAACCCTTGCTCAACAGATCATTGAGCTGTTCTTTCAGTTCAGCCAGCTCATTCGAAGCCATTTTATAGGGTCTCCGTGATATGGGCGTAGTCCCGGGTAGAAGTTCAATCTTGAACTCGACATCCCGCTCAGGTGGCATGCCCGGAAGATCATCCGGGAACACGTCGGGGTACTCCCGGACTACGGGGATGTCCTCTAACTTGAGAGCTTCAGTATTATTAATCGCTGAAACCTCCCGGACTGGATTATCTAATAAGAGGGACTGCGGACGGTGTAGTGGGGAGTTGAGGTGAACCGTTCATGCTAAAGTTTCCAGGACAGCGCCATGATAGCTTAGCCATGACATTCCCAAGATTGCATCAATCTTCTGCCCCTCAAGGATAATCATAGTGGTGGGATATATCTTCCCACCTAAGCACAGTGGTGCTTTCGGAACCATCATAGTTGCTGAAATCTTTCCTCCCGGTGAGCAGATCATATAAGAACGCTCGGTTGGAAAGGCTCCAGCTGATGCTTAACCACATATGATGCACTTATGAAGTTGTGGGTTGCACCAGAATCAAAAACTATGATGATGGCTTGATTGTTGAGAGTGAACGTACCCGCCAGCACGTTGTCTCCCTCCGGGGCGTCCTCATTGTCGAGGTGACGAACGCCCCCAGTCCGCTGACCAACCTTCTTGACCGGAGGTCGGCCTCGAGCACCGCCCTGAAACTGCGCTTGCCCGCTGCTCTGCTGCCCCTGGGGACAGTCCTTCGCAAAATGGCCCGCCTGGCCACACGTGAAGCAAGTGAAACGGGGCGGTCCCCGGCTGATCGGTGGACGGAAACCCGGGGCGCGTTGTGGCGGTGGAAACGCCCGGGGTACCGTCTGCTGCTGCTGCTGCTGCTGTCTCAGGGGTGGCATCGGCGGTTGGAATGGAGGTGACTGAAAGGATCGTCCCCCGAGCCGTTAAGGTCGCGCCGGTGGGTGCCACTGCTGCCCGGATGGTGTCCGATACACCATGCGGTACTTCTGGGGAGCGCCACCCCCACTGCTAGGTGGAGCGCTGCGCTTCCTCTGCTCAGCTGCCAACTCCCGCTGAGCGTCCTCTTGCATAATCGCGGCATTGACTAGGTCGTTGAAGGTGCCGCGATTCCACTGAACGAGATGTGTCTTCATCTCGGGGTGTAACCCCCGATAGAAATGTTCCCGCTTCTTCTCTTCAGTGGAGATGTAGTCTGACGCATATTGCGCCAGATGGTTGAAGGCACGGGAGTAGTCATGGGCACTCCTCCCGCCCTGCTTCAGTTCCAAAAATTCTTGGAACTTCCTCTTCATTATCCCGGGAGGGATGTGGTAGGCGTGGAACGCCTCCCGGAACTCTTCCCACTCCACAGCATGGCCAGCCGGACGTGAGGTGACATAGTTCGCCCACCACGCACCAGCGGCACCGTGAAGCTGCTGCGCCGCGAACAGTCTTTTGCTGCTCCGTGCATTGGAGCAGCCCGAACTTGGACTCGATTGTCCGCAGCCAGTTGTCGGCCTCCAGTGGTTCTTCAGCTTCTGTGAATACTGGAGGGTGCGTACTCATGAAGTCCGAGTACGACACCTCACGGGGCTCACGAGGCCCTCTGTCTTGACGCCCCCCCCCCCCCCCCCGCCTGGGACGTATTCTGCACGATCGTGTGGAGCAGGTCGGTCTGCTCCTCACGACCACCCACCAGTGTCGCTATCACATCCGCTAGAGTAAGCGGAGGTGGCGGTGGTGGCTGCTGCTGCGGAGTGCTGTCGTAGGCCGGTGGCTGGGAGTCATCACCTACCTGTTGGCTAGAGCCACCAACCTCGTGCGTGGTCCTAGTGCGCACCATCTGCAACCATACGACAATGAACATCAGTCCCGCAACATATTTCAATGCAGTCAATTGAAATAGGCGTAAAAACATAATGACAATACCACATGTGATACATCTCGTATGTAGACAATGTAATAACTTTGCAAAAGCTACACCATTACCAGACCAAATACATGCTAGTTTAATCCAACTTGATGAACCTCCTCTTTGGAAGCTCACCACAACTAGGTTTGGTCACTATGAGATATTACTATCGCTTTGTCATCACGTAAACCACCCTTTTATCTTCAATACGACACAAACATGGTCTCTAATAGAAGAAGCTTGAGTGAGACCTATACTCAAATCTTTCACTAGTTGAAGATAACCTCTCATGAGTATGTTCTGCCCCATTGGAAGTACTCAAACCCCCTCTAGGGTGCAACAGTCTCTCACATGAGTTCAACTATCCTTCCTCTGTCAGAATGACCAGTTTCTACATATCCAAGATTTTGATCTGATTCTAGGCATTTTCATGACTCAAGCTGAATACCAAAGTTAAAGTTAACTTCAGTATATTTCCAACGAGTACTTATTTGTCTTCAGATCAGCTCTGTTAAAAAAATTATGGTAATTCAAATTCAGCAGAATTTCATGAAGAATTTTAACAGCACCTCCCTTGGGAAGTTGCTGTTTTCCACTCTGGTTTCCACTGAAATCTGTGCTGAAATTTCAGAAACTTTGAATTGCAAAGATGTAACACATCTTCTACCCTTTCTAAATATGTATCATATGACAACTTTAGATTTTTCTACTGGGAGTTATGTTTGAAAAACAGAACAGTCCAGAGAGTGTTTAACTCTGCCCTGATTCTGGACAATTTACATTTCTCTGGGATTCAAGCCATCTTAAGGTGTGTTTCAGATCTGGAAGTCTACAACAAAGTTGTAGAGTACTTAAATACCTTTCCAGAACTATATACCACACCTCCCTGGGCTAAAAGACCTGTGAGTTATGCCCTGTTTAAGATCAGCAAACTTGCTGCCCAAAACAGAGCACTCTGTTTTTCAGTCTTTGAGAACTACACTCATCACCCTCCAATTTTTCTACCCAACCAGGGTCCTAAATGTTGAACCTAGTGATTTTAATTCCTTGTTATCATTATTTTTCATGCATATGCCTATGATATCTCGGTACTACGTTCCTCACAAAAGAAAATCCTAACCGGATTATACCGGCATATACGTCTCAAGTGTGGCATAAACGGTCTCTCGCACACGTTTACTACACGGATACATACGTGGTTAGTACCTGCAGAAGACCACACAATATTGATGCACTCAAAGGTTGTTTCATTTTAGACAGTTCCATATTTAAAAGTAAATACAAACGCCCGTATCATTGCCATACGGCCATCCTTGAGTTAGGTCACGTCTCAAGGTACGTGATTGTGTTTCAACACCACACGACGGGGAACCCGAGTATATCATGAATGGGTCGTCACGGTTGGGAATGTTATCAACCCAACGGATACCACCTACTGCCCTGCAGGGCACGCCGATGGCAAGCACTGCGTATGTCCTCCTAGGCTACTTCCAGAAGAACACACTATCGTGTTACTGACCACACGATATGGTCTCCACTTACTTGCCTCATGCACGCTAGGGATCAGCGTTCCATATGAACTCAAGAACATGAAGAGTCCAAGAGTTTCATATTAACGTCTCACACCAAGCTGTGAGACCTATCCCTGAACCACATTCCTCGTCAGGGGAGCTAACCGAAATTGAACCGCTTTCGGTGGCGTTCCTTACCATGCTTACCAGAACGTAGGAGCGTCGTTACATAATCAAAATTCAGAATTATAACACGTAAGTTAGTTCTTCCACTTTAAGTAACTATACTACTATAGTCCTTATGTGGGCCTAATACCGTTTCCTCATCGTATCCTATGTTTTGTTGTAATACGATCCTTATTTCATGCGCCATTACCAATGCGGCTCTGATACCACGCTGATGGGACCCCGCCGTCCCGGTTCACGTCACGGGGACGGGGCACCTTGCTCGGGAATCGCATTGGGTGGTGCCGTGTTATGCGGCACCCAACAGCACACAACTAAGGAACAATGTATTACATAAATCAAGCGGAAGCTTACAATTGTTCTTTGTAAATAATTTACATAAAATAGCTACAGCAGAAGTCTATAAACAGCTCACGTCGTATATCTAAGAAGCACTCGAGAAGAGGTCCAGCCTGCAGACTCGTCTCGGTAGCAACACGAAGACTTAGCAGCGGCTAGGTTCTCCAGGTGATACATGACTCGGAAGTTCTCGAGTCACACCGACAACCTTCTTCATAGCATCGAGGTTTACCTGCAAAACCACTTATATAGCAAGAGTGAGCACAAAGGCTCAGCAAGACTTAACCGTCTCTCCTAAAGCATGCAACTCTACCACGACTATGGGGACCACCCCGTGGTTCACCCACTCCAGGATCGCATAGGGTGGTGCCGTACGATGCGGCACCCAACAGCACACACGAAAAGAATAAAGAACAACATACAAACTTTTATTTGTTATAAAACAGCGGAAGTCTTTTACAAAATACTATACAGCGGAAGTAATGTACATTAGTAGCCTCTCATCCTAACTATGCAAAAGTGCAGCCGTCCAGCCCGGGGACGCTACACGCTAGCAGCATGGAACCGGAGAAATCATGGCGGCGTGCAGGGTTCCATCTCGGCCGTGTACCCTGACGGGGGCATCGTCTCATCCTCGGAACCCTCCTCATAGCTCTCACCTGCATACAGCTCAAATATTGCAACCGTGAGCACGATGGCTCAGCAAGGCTTAACCGTCTGACCTAGGCATGGAACTCTACATGCAGGGAGGTGTATGATAGGAAAAGGAATTTGCAACAAAGACACGCCTATAAGTTGATCCTTACTTTCAGTTTTATAGCGTCAAATTCATGTGCCTTAGGCAGCCCTCACATCGGAAGTCCACAATCATACAAGAAACACTTTCCTCCGATGTGGTGATGCCCAAAGTGGAAAGTAAACTTAATTAGCTCTACATCTACAGCATACATGGTTTCCAAAACATTAATATATCATCACAGCATATTATCATTCAACTGGCTTACTTCACTTACTACGTCACGAAACAGTGAACAAGCGGTACTCAAATAACCGCGAGGGACGGTGATTGCAATCAGGAGACACCCGGACAACACGTTGCATACACCCACTTTCAGAAGCGTGATTCCACACCCCTTCCTACTCTGTTGTATGCAACCACCTTTCAAAGGCAACCCAAACACCGAACCGGTCCATCCGTAACGGGTAGGAGGTCCCCGCGTGGAGCGTGACTGTGCCCACCAGCAGATTTACACCTTGCTACCCTCAACCCACTCCTGTTTATGGTTGGGTAAGCCTCGGCACCCAGGTTAACCATTTACATCGGTTTCCTGCTTATGTCAGTATGCCATCCGGTACTGTTCGATACTTGTTCAGCAGGCCCGCACACGACTCGGTCCTCAATCGACACCAACAGGGCTACGCACGTGAGACCTCCGCTCACTGCTTCCTACCCCCCCCTGCTGGGTCTCATTTTTACCACTCTTAAGCCATTTTCTATTCTGACCAAACCGTGTGATAAACCTTACCTCGCGAGTAGATTCTAACTACTCGACTTCTACCGAGGTCCTAAGCATATTAGCGAGGCCTTGTCTACTCGTCGGCTCTGTAAGCTACCCAACCCTTCATAGGATTTAAAAGGTTATGCAAGTGGGGTTTCAAACACCTTAACTCTAATGCAAACATTCACCCTAGATATAAGTGATACAAATAAAGAATTTTATAAAAGGTACTTAAGTGCAAACCGGGGCTTGCCTGGTTGCGAGTTAGATGGGAAGTCAACTTCAGGTGGCAGGACGTCCAAAGGCTCCGGTGCGTCCTCAACTTCGGTCACTAAATGAAATGTAGCAAAATAGATGTATAAGTATTAAGGATTTATAAGAATTGAACTACTATTCATAGCTATTGCTATTTAGGATCCTTAATTGGCTTTGGGAATTTTACAGTGAATACTACGCCCTATAAGTATGATTTGAGCCAAATTTGGAGACATGTCACTGCATAATGTAGTCTTTAAAATTCCTACAAGTACAATGCTTATCTGAATTTCGAGCCCAAATCAGGAGCTTTGATATAGCTAGAAATGGAAGATCTGATTAGGGTAAGTCTCCATGGTTCTAACAAAATTTGTTTCACCATTTTTGGAGCTACCATCAGAGAGATATGAATTTTTGAAGTTTGGACAGGAGTGCTGAACAATTTCTGTTTAAATTTGAATTTCCAAATAAAGGCTGAATTTGGGAAGGTAATTTGACCTAGCAAATAAACTCCAATGAAGCTCACATTTTTACTGGAGATCAGTAATGTCATGAGGAACTTCCTGGCCAAATTTGAAGAAATTCCATAACATAGATATTCTGGACTAAATTCCCAAAGATTTAACTTTGATGAATCTTGGAGAAATACCCAGAGATCTTCAGGTCAATTTCTTTGCATTTCTGCAGAGTACTGACTGAGAGAAATCCAACAAAATTTGTTTCACAAATTTTGGACATCCCTACAGAAAGTTATGGAGGTATGAAGTTTGAACCAATTTTCTGGAAATCAATTCTATGATTTTTAGCTAATTTATTTAATCCTGAGATAACCTACTGATTAAGCCCTCTAAATAAGATCCAAAAATCCTAATTTTTTTACTGGAGGTCAGGAACTATGAAAAGGACTAGCTGCCCAAATTTGGGAATATTTCATAAAGAAGTGCTCCTGTAATAAATCCCTAAAGGATTTAATAAAAACAATTCTACAGAAATTCCTGGGCATTTTCATAGCATGCAATTTGTTCCTCTGTAAAGTAATCCTCCTAAGGATTCAGACAAAATTTGTCTCACCCTTTTTGGAGCTGTCTACACAAAGTTATGAATTTTTTAAACTGTGATAGCTCTCTGTTTAAATTCTACACAGAGACTTAACAGGGGGGCCCACTGGTCAGGTCCTTCTTCAACCTCCCGCCAGAGGCGCGCGTGCACACCAGTTCAAATCGTGGCATGGCTCGTTCTCCCTCATTTCTCCACCAAATTAGCTCCGGTTTCGCCCTACATGCTCCTGGGAACATGGCGCAGCTGCCGGGCAAGGTTTCCACGCATGAAAACGGCCGAAAACAGGCCGGCACCGGTGGAGCGGCTCAGGAGCTCGATCAATGCATTCTGGCGCGTCCGAAGCTTCTCCCGGCGAGCTACCTTGCCCTAAAGAATCACCAATGATCGGGGAACATGGAACGCAGGCTAAACCTTGCAGCAAATGGCCGGAACATAGGGTTCACCGGAGGACCAACCCATTTTCGCCACCGCCGGCGATTTCTCGTCGCCCGGGGCGTGTGGTGGACGGTTTGATGCGTGCTTTGGCGTGGGAGGGCGCTAGAATCCCTAGTTTCTGTGGCTTGAATTGTAGAACCGATGATCAACCGCGTTGGATGAATTTCCAGTTTTGGTGTGGGTCGGTTCTTCACGTGTACCGGCGCCAAAATCCAAATTCCAGCGAGACAGTGATGGGGAAGGGCAAGGGGACTGCGGTAGCATGATGTACAGACCTTGGCGCACCTTAGGGAGGTGCTGGACGTGCAGGAGAGGCGTTGGAGCGGCCGGAACGTGAGGAGCAGTGAGGGGCGACGTGCTCTGTGTTCTCCCGGTGAAGAACGGCTCGGGCACTGCGAGGGGAGCTTGGGGATGAGCTGAGGAGCGGTGAAACACGTTGAGCAGGCGCCGGCGCAGCTCCTGGGGCGATCAACCGGTGCTGGGGGTGGCTGGAGGGTGCTGAAGCACGAGCACAGAGGGAGCTCGTGTGTTTCCTTCGCTGGACGCTCGAGAGCTGGGGCTGAGGAGGCTCCGGTTGAAGGCAGAGAAGAGAAAGGAGACTGCGCTGCTGTTTTATCACCCACGTACGAGTTGCCTTCGGGAGCAAGCCTCTGCAAGCTGCTCGGTGGAAGCAGCGCAGCTTGGTGGCGCATGGTGAACAGCCCAGGTGAACACATAGAGAGGAAAAAGGAAACTGTGTGGCTGACATGTGGGTCCCACCACCTCAAATTGTTATCCAATTACCACTGATATTTTTACCCCAGCAACTGAACATTAAAGACTTTACTTCATCCCAAAGTTAAGTTTGAAATTGCAGAATTCAAATGGTTTGAATTCTGGTGTAGAATTTGAATGTGGTTTGATCATTTGAATTTGAAAATGAGTTTGAATTCTCCACTTTGTATTGCCTCAAAAATATAGCAAACCAGTTCCAAAATTTCCAATTTTTGGCATGGCTGCTCATTCAAAGGTGGAGAACACATTTGTGAAACCCAATTTTCAAATTGAGGGAATTGGAATTTGAAACTGAATTTGAAATTCAGATTAGAGGGCTCTTCCTTTTAATCCCAAACAAATATTGAAACTCCTCCAAATGAGCTGAAATTTGGAAGGGTGAATATTTCGACTATGAAGATCCAAGCTGTGCATTTAGATCCCCATGTTTGGAAGTTTTGGGAAGTCCCCTCACTTTGAAATTACCCCATTATAATTCAAAGTTTTAATTCTCCTCATTTTTCATAAGTGCACATGAGCAGAATTTTCTTGCTACCACTTTTGGGGATTTTACATCCCTCCCCCCTTAAAAGAATCTCGTCCCAAGATTCCAAAGGAAAAGTAAAGTGGGGAAAACCTTACCGGGTATATGATGATAGCAAGTCTGGATAATACGCTCGTAGATAATCCTCGCTTTCCCATGTCGCCTCATCAGCGGTATGGTTACTCCACAAGACCATGTAGAACCATAAGGTCCGGTTTCTTATGGCACGAGTCTTTTCATCGATGATCCGGATTGGATACTCCGTGTACGTGAGGTCCGGTTGAAGGACTTCTATGTCTTCAGTGCGGATTTCAGCAGAGGGCTTGAGACACTTCCTCAGCTGAGAGATGTGGAAGACGTTGTGAATGCCTGCGAGCGACGCCGGTAACTCTAGGCGATAGGCCACGGGTCCGCATTTTTCAATGACGGCGAATGGACCAATGAACCGCGGCGCAAGTTTACCCCTTACTCCAAAACGATGAACTCCTTTCATCGGAGACACACGGACATACACATGGTCCCCGATGTTGAAGTGGAGAGGACGGCGTCTTTTATCCGCATAGCTTTTCTGACGAGATTGAGCAGCCTTGAGGTTGGCTTGTATCACTCGCACTCGTTCTTCAGCTTCATTCACCAGTTCAATGCCGTAGATGACTCGCTCGCCGGACTCGCACCAGTGAGAGGGGTGCGACATTTCTGGCCGTAGAGAGCTTCATACGGCGCCATCTTGATGCTAGCTTGATAGCCATTGTTGTAAGAAAACTCCGCCAACGGCAAATGATCGTCCCAATTCTTGCCGTGGTGGATGGCACAAGCGCGTAGCATGTCTTCAAGCACTTGATTCACCCGTTCAGTTTGACCATCTGTCTGCGGGTGATACGCGGAGCTTCGGATCAGTTTGGTCCCCAATGATGCGTGCAGCTGTTCCCAAAACCGAGAGACAAACAGCGCACCGCGATCTGATATAATGGAGTGGGGAACACTGTGCAAGCATAAGATTATTGCAATATAAAGCTCCACATATTGCTTGGCCACGTAAGTGGTATGTACGGGAATGAAATGAGCCGACTTGGTTAGTCGATCGACTATCACCCAAATCGAGTCATGTTTGTGAGACGTGAGAGGTAATCCGACTATGAAGTCCATGCTGATATCCTCCCACTTCCACGCCAGAATGTTCAACGGTTGCAGCTGTCCGGCTTTACGCATATGGTCGGCTTTCACCCGCCGACACGTATCACATTCGGATACGTACTTTGCGATTTCTCTTTTCATCCGTGTCCACCAAAACCTTGTTTTCAGATCTTGGTACATCTTGTTGCTGCCCGGATGAATAGAATACTTGGACAAATGAGCTTCGTCCAAGATTTTCCTCTGAAGCTTCATGTCACGGGGTACCACTATACGGTCTTTAAACCAGAGTGTACCGTTATCATCTCTTCGGAAGCATTTCATTTCGCCATTCTTCATCCTTCTCCGAATGTGCGACATTCCCACGTCTTTCTTCTGCGCTTCCATAATCTCCTCTCGTATTGTAGGGACGAGAGCAAGATTATACAATGCCCCATATGGAACCAAGTACAGACTCGGCTCCTCCTTTTCAAGTGGGGTGATGGACAGACTGTTGACATGGGATTTGCGGCTTAAGGCATCGGCAACCACGTTTTCCTTACCGGGATGGTAGTGAATCTCGATCTCATAGTCTTTGATCAGTTCTAACCATCTCCATTGCCGCATATTCAACTCCTTTTGAGTGAATATATACTTCAAACTCTTGTGGTCGGTGTAGAGGTGCACTAAGTTCCCAAGCAAATAGTGCCTCCACATCTTCAAAGCCAACACCACAGCAGCAAGCTCAAGATCATGAGTCGGATAGTGCTGCTCGTGGTTACGAAGTTGACGTGAGCCATAGGCGACCACTCTTCTTCCTTGCATCAATACATAGCCAAGCCCGATGCCAGACGCATCACAATATACGTCGAAGGGCTTGGTTGTATCCGGTGGATCCTAGAGAGCTGTTACAAATGGTATCAGAGCCGACCCTCGCAGTTTCACGGGTGCGTACGGGTCAGTGACAAGGATACGGTAGCGTACGGGTCAGGGACGCATGTACGTAGGCATGACGCATGGGTCCTCTGTGTGGGACACGGTATGGTACGTATGCTGCTAACCGGACGCACGGTATGCGTATGCCAGTACTGAATGTATGGACGTGGCTAAGAGGGGACGTTCCTGTCTTGGCGTTGACCGAAGAGGACGTCGGTCTTCTAAGGGGGGTGGATTGTGTGATATCCTGACTCCCGGCTTAATAGGATTGATAGAGTACTCATACCACCAAGGTATACCTTCTTTTCCGGAAGCCCACCTGCAAAGGACTTCGGGGTTAAGCGTGCTTGGCCCGGAGGAATTTGGGAATGGGTGACCGACCGGGAAGTTTTCCCGGGTGCGCACGAGTGAGGACAAAGTGCGCAGAAAAGACGAGTGGTGGTATGTGGGGCAGTCTATGATCCTAGAGAGCTGCCGGTTTGCACTTTTTGGATGAAACACTTCAACAGGGCGCCCTGCCCAGCTTCTGGTCCAGCTGACCAGCCTGGATAATCCAACAGTTTTGCCCACCTTAGAGGCAAAATCTGGACTAGTGTTTAACAACAAAGTTGTAGCACATTTCCTGCAGTTTCCAACGGTGTCTTTCTTGACCCTTGGAAATTTTTCTACAGGAAGTTGTGGTTGAAATACAGAAAATTCCAGAGAGCATTTGGTCTGCCCTGTTTTTGGACAGTACCTACTCATCGGAGATTTTTATCCCTTTGGAGGGAGATTTTTGTTCTGGAACTCTACAGAAAAATTGTAGAGGACTTGAAAACCATTCCAGAATGGTATCCCAAACCTCCATTGGTTCAACCAATATTAAGTTATGCCCGGTTCAAGTTCAGTAAAATTTTTGCCGAAAACAGGGGAGATTGTTCCTAAGTTTTTGAGATTGAATCTATACTCCCAATTGACTCTCAGTTCAATATGGAAGTTCAATACATCCTAAATGGAATCTTAAACTTCGTTTCGACTCTTTTCTTTGAAAATAAACTTTTATGCAGTCGGTACTACGTTTCCTCACCAAAGAAAAATCCTAAACCGGTATTCCGGCATATACGTGTCAAATGGTGGAACTAAAGTCGTCACTCACAAACGGTTTCTACACGTCATGCACTAACGTGGTTAATGTACCTGCAGCAGAACACACAATAATGGTGCACACAATGGTTTTTGGCATTTCAGGCAGTTCCATATCATAATAAAAACATACGGTCCGTATCATTGCCATACGGATCGTCCTTGAGTCAAGCCACGTCTCAAGGTACATGGTCGTGTTTTCACACCACACGACGGGGAACCCGAGTAGAGCGCGAACGGGTTGTCACGGTTGGGAATTTTATCAACCCAACGGATACCACCTACTGCCTCATGACCGTTGAGGCACGCCGATAGCGAGCGCTGCGTATGGCCCTTTGAACATTGAACGTTCAAGAGTTGCATACTATCGTGTTGCTTACCACACGATGGGGTATTCTCACTTTTGCCTAAAGCACGCTGGAGATCAGCGTTTTCATATGCTCTCAGAACCATAGAGAGGTCCAGAGACTCATATTCACTACCGTGCCATGCCACGGTATATCATTCCATACTATTACTCGTATGGCGAGTTACCACAATTGATCCGCCTGCGGTGACGTACCTTACCTCTTACCTGACGTCGGAGCGTCGTTACAGAATGTATAACAAATATGTTAGCTTTCCACCATCATAACTAGTACTATCATAGACCTTATGTTGGCTTAATGACTAATCCTCACTCGACTACTTCTAAGTTTTCAAAATAAGCTCTTTTCGAGCGTGCTATTCCCAATGCGGCTCTGATACCACGACTGTGGGGACCACCCCGTGGTTCACCCACTCCAGGATCGCATAGGGTGGTGTCGTACGATGCGGCACCCAACAGCACACACGAAAAGAATAAAGAATAACATACAAACTTTTTTTTGTTATAAAACAGCGGAAGTCTTTTACAAAATACTATACAGCGGAAGTAAGGTACATTAGTAGCCTCTCATCCTAACTATGCAAAAGTGCAGTCGTCCAGCCCGGGGACGCTACACGCTAGCAGCATGGAACCGGAGAAATCACGGCGGCGTGCAGGGCTCCATCTCGGCCGTGTATCCTGACGGGGGCATCGCCTCATCCTCGGAACCCTCCTCATAGCTCTCACCTGCATACAGCTCAAATATTGCAACCGTAAGCACGATGGCTCATCAAGGCTTAACCGTCTTACCTAGGCATGGAACTCTACATGCAGGGAGGTGTATGATAGGAAAAGGAATTTGCGACAAAGACACGCCTATAAGTTGATCCTTACTTTCAGTTTTATAGCGTCAAATTCATGTGCCTTAGGCAGCCCTCACATCAGAAGTCCACAATAAAACAAGAAACACTTTCCTCCGATGTGGTGATGCCCAAAGCGGAAAGTAAACTTAATTAGCTCTACATCTACAGCATACATGGTTTCCAAAACATTAATATATCATCACAGCACATTATCATTCAACTGGCTTACTTCACTTCTTACTACGTCACGAAACAGTGAACAAGCGGTACTCAAATAACCGCGAGGGACGGTGATTGCAATCAGGAGACACCCGGACAACACGTTGCATACACCCACTTTCAGAAGCGTGATTCCACACCCCTTCCTACTCAGTTGTATGCAACCACCTTTCAAAGGCAACCCAAACACCGAACCGGTCCATCCGTAACGGGTAGGAGGTCCCCGCGTGGAGCGTGACTGTGCCCTCCGGTAGATTTACAACTTGCTACCCTCAACCCACTCCTGTTTACGGTTGGGTAAGCCTCGGCACCCAGGTTAACCATTTACATCGGTTTCCTGCTTATGTCAGTATGCCATCCGGTACTGTTCGATACTTGTTCAGCAGGCCCGCACACGACTCGGTCCTCAATCGACACCAACAGGGCTATGCACGTGAGACCTCCTCTCACTGCTTCCTATCCCCCCTGCTGGGTCTCATTTTTACCACTCTTAAGCCATTTTCTATTCTGACCAAAACGTGTGATAAACCTTACCTCACGAGTAGATTCCAACTACTCGACTTCTACCGAGGTCCTAAGCATATTAGCGAGGCCTTGTCTACTCGTCGGCTCTGTAAGCTACCCAACCCTTCATAGGATTTAAAAGGTTATGCAAGTGGGGTTTCAAACACCTTAACTCTAATGCAAACATTCACCCTAGATATAAGTGATACAAATAAAGAATTTTATAAAAGGTACTTAAGTGCAAACCGGGGCTTGCCTAGTTGCGAGTTAGATGGGAAGTCAACTTCAGGTGGCAGGACGTCCAAAGGCTCCGGTGCGTCCTCAACTTCGGTCACTAAATGAAATGTAGCAAAATAGATGTATAAGTATTAAGGATTTATAAGAATTGAACTACTATTCATAGCTATTGCTATTTAGGATCCTTAATTGGCTTTGGGAATTTTACAGTGAATACTACGCCCTATAAGTATGATTTGAGCCAAATTTGGAGACATGTCATTGCATAATGTAGTCTTTAAAATTCCTACAAGTACAATGCTTATCTGAATTTCGAGCCCAAATCAGGAGCTTTGATATAGCTAGAAATGGAAGGTCTGATTAGGGTAAGTCTCCATGGTTCTAACAAAATTTGTTTCACCATTTTTGGAGCTACCATCAGAGAGATATGAACTTTTGAAGTTTGGACAGGAGTGCTGAACAATTTCTGTTTAAATTTGAATTTCCAAATAAAGGCTGAATTTGGGAAGGCAATTTGACCTAGCAAATGAACTCCAATGAATCTCAAATTTTTACTGGAGATCAGTAATGTCATGAGGAACTTCCTGGCCAAATTTGAAGAAATTCCATAACAGAGATATTCTGGACTAAATTCCCAAAGATTTAACTTTGATGAATCTTGGAGAAATATCCAGAGATCTTCAGATCAATTTCTTTGCATTTCTGCAGAGTACTGACAGAGAAATCCAACAAAATTTGTTTCACAAATTTTTGACATCCCTACAGAAACTTATGGAGGTATGAAGTTTGAACCAATTTTCTGGAAATCAATTCTATGATTTTTAGCTAATTTATTTAATCCTGAGATAACCTACTTATTAAGCCCTCTAAATAAGCTCCAAAAATCCTAAATTTTTTACTGGAGGTCAGGAACTATGAAAAGGACTAGCTGCCCAAATTTGGGAATATTTCATAAAGAAGTGCTCCTGTAATAAATCCCTAAAGGATTTACTAAAAACAATTCTACAGAAATTCCTGGGCATTTTCATAGAATGCAATTTGCTCCTCTGTAAAGTACTCCTCCTAAGGATTCAGAAAAAATTTGTATCACCCTTTTTGGAGCTGTCTACACGAAGTTATGAATTTTTTAAACTGTGATAGCTCTCTGTTTAAAATCTACACAGAGACTTAACAGGGGGGCCCACTGGTCAGGTCCTTCTTCAACCTCCCGCCAGAGGCGCGCGTGCACACCAGTTCAAATCGTGGCATGGCTCGTTCTCCCTCATTTCTCCACCAAAGCAGCTCCGGTTTCGCCCTACATGCTCCTGGGAACATGGCGCAGCTGCCGGGCAAGGTTTCCACGCATGAAAACGGCCGAAAACAGGCCGGCACCGGTGGGGCGGCTCGGGAGCTCGATCAACGCGTTCTGGCGCGTCCGAAGCTTCTCCCGGCGAGCTACCTTGCCCTAAAGAATCACCAATTATCAGGGAACATGGAACGCAGGCTAAACCTTGCAGCAAATGGCCGGAACATAGGGTTCACCGGAGGACCGACCCATTTTCGCCACCGCCGGCGATTTCTCGTCGCCCGGGGCGTGTGGTGGACGGTTTGATGCGTGCTTTGGCGTGGGAGGGCGCTAGGATCCCTAGTTTCTGTGGCTTGAATTGTAGAACCGATGATCAACCGCGTTGGACGAATTTCCAGTTTTGGTGTGGGTCGGTTCTTCACGTGTACCGGCGCCAAAATCCAAATTCCAGCGAGACAGTGATGGGGAAGGGCAAGGGGACCGCGATAGCATTATATACACACCTTGGCGCACCTTAGGGAGGTGCTGGACGTGCAGGAGAGGCGTTGGAGTGGCCGGAACGTGAGGAGCAGTGAGGGGCGACGTGCTCTATGTTGTCCCGGTGAAGAACGGCTCGGGCACTGCGAGGGGAGCTCGGGGATGAGCTGAGGAGCGGTGGAACACGTTGAGGAGGCCCGGCGCAGCTCCTGGGGCGATCAACCGGTGCTGGGGGTGGCTGGAGGGTGCTGAAGCACGAGCACAGAGGGAGCTCGTGTGTTTCCTTCGCTGGACGCTCGAGAGCTGGGGCTGAGGAGGCTCCGGTTGAAGGCAGAGAAGAGAAAGGAGACTGCGCTGCTGTTTTATCACCCATGTATGAGTTGCCTTCGGGAGCAAGCCTCTGCAAGCTGCTCGGTGGAAGCAGCGCAGCTTGGTGGCGCACGGTGAACAGCCCAGGTGAAACACAGAGAGGAAAAAGGAAACTGTGTGGCTGACATGTGGGTCCCACCACCTCAAATTGTTATCCAATTACCACTGATATTTTTACCCCAGCAACTCAACATTAAAGACTTTACTTCATCCCAAAGTTAAGTTTGAATTTGCAGAATTCAAATGGTTTGAATTCTGGTGTAGAATTTGAATGTGGTTTGATCATTTGAATTTGAAAATGAGTTTGAATTCTCCACTTTGTATTGCCTAAAAAATATAGCAAACCAGTTCCAAAATTTCCAATTTTTGGCATGGCTGCTCATTCAAAGGTGGAGAACACATTTGTGAAACCAAATTTTCAAATTGAGGGAATTGGAATTTGAAACTGAATTTGAAATTCAGATTAGAGGGCTCTTCCTTTTAATCCCAAACAAATATTGAAACTCCTCCAAATGAGCTGAAATTTGGAAGGGTGAATATTTGGACTATGAAGATCCAAGCTATGCATTTAGATCCCCATGTTTGGAAGTTTTGGGAAGTCTAAACCCTCACTTTGAAATTACCCCATTATAATTCAAAGTTTTAATTCTCCTCATTTTTCATAAGTGCACATGAGCAGAATTTTCTTGCTACCACTTTTGGGGATTTTACATTTCATAATCTGAAATTGGTATTGCTAGAAAGTACTCAAAATTCTTAGTTCAGCAAAATTTGGTTCACTGAATTTGGAGCTTCCTACACACAGTTATGAATTTCTAAAGTTTGAGTTGAAACTGGAATTGTTTTGCTATTGAAAAAGAACCTGGACCCATGCTTTAAATCCCAGCCAGTGAAAACCGAGAACACACGGGCCACAGGATTACCCCGCGTGCAGCCACACGGGATCCCGAGCCATATCCAATCCGGTTTTAAACTCCCCTCACTGACCGGTGGGCCTGCCCCACCCTTCTTCTTCCTTCGAACCCTTCTTCCCCCGCGCGCGCTGACCTCGCCGGACCGAGGCGGCGCCTCGCCGGCTGAGCGTTTCCGGCCGTCTCCCGGCTGGAGGCTCGCCGCCTGGGGGTTTATGGGGCTGGGAAACTTGGTTGTGGGCTCGGTTCAGGCGCTAGGGGACCGGAACTGTGCCGGCGGCGTGCGGCGGTCTCGGGGGATGTTCGGCATCGTTGCCCGGTGGTTCTAGCCTGCCAACGACCCATCCCATCCGTTCTAGAGCACCAGTGGGTGCTAGGGAGGCACGGCAAGTACTCCCCTGCTCATGGCAACACCTCAAAAGGGGTTCTCACCGTGCGCCCGCTCCATGCCGCACGGTTGAGCTTGGAACGACATAAAATACCCCACCCCGCGTCAGTTTTCTAGCTAGGGTTGTGAAGGGAAATCGACCGCTAGCCAATCTAGTTCACGTGTGCATGGTCTGGTGGCCTACGAACGAAGATTACGGACGAATTCGACAGATTCTCACCTGGAGGTCCGAGTGTATGCGCCTGGAGAAAAACGTCAAATTGACACTCGATGGTCCACCGTTGGGGCTGTGACTTGGTCAGGAGCAGAATGACTATCCGGCGCGTCTCAGAGTGGCCTCGCTCGTCCGTGGAAGCCTTTGGTCCGAGCTGCCCACGGTCAGCCGGTGTCGGCCGTTTTTCTCAGTTACCGCCGATAGTTGCCGAGCTAGGTTTCGGGGGCGAAAACTCGACTGTCTTCGGGCTGAGGAGGTAGAGGACGAGTAGATGGTATTGTTTTTGGCTAGGAGAGGTGCTGCACGCGAAGGCTCGGCCGAATTCTTGATGGAAGTCGATCGGCGGCCGTCGGGTTGGTTCAGCGCGAGGCGACGTGGGCAGTGACGATCTTCACGTGGCTGTGCGCGTTATCATCGCTTCAGTCGGTCTCCCACGGCGCGCTCGGCTTGTGCGGTGTCCCTTCCACTCGGGCGCGGGAGCAGGAGCTGGTGCGCTGTGCTCGATCGGCGTCGGTGAGAAACAGGCAGCTCTCGGTTGAAGAACAGTCCTCCCACTGACATGTGGGCCCAACCTTCCCCCTAATCCTCTTTTCCCCATTTCTTCTGTAAATATCCCAGCTACTAAACATTGAATGAGAGACTTAGCCCCCAAGTATTGGTTTGAATTTGAGTTCTCAAATTTAAACTTTGTTGGGTTAAATTTGCTTCATGTTTAAACTGAAATTCAAATTCAGTTTTGAATTATTCAAAATTTACCTCCCGACAAGATGAACTCCAATGGGGATGAAAATTGGTGGGCTAACTCAGAAAAATGTGCTGAGTTTGAATATGAAGCTAACTTTTGAATTTAAGTGATAAAGGTTGCTGCAATTTGAATTTACATTCAAATTGGCCTCTTTTTCAATTGCCTCCAAATTTTGCCTCAAAAAGTGTTGGGTTTGCATGAAACTTGGCTTGAATCTTCCCAAGACTTTTCAAGTCCTTGGGGTGAGCTCAACCTCTTATGTTCATGTGTAGAAATCCTACTTTGTGAAAGTGAAGGCTTTCCCCTCTAATCACTCTTTTGATGGAGGTTACTTGCTCTTCACAATTTTTCACAAGCTATCCACAACAAAAACTGTGGTGTTGTGAGGTGATGAAAAGTTTTTGCAAGTCCCTGTTCTTGGGCTTTTACAAAATGTCGGGGAGATTCGAAGATTCTTAGGATTGGCTAGGTACTATCGACGGTTCATAGAGGGCTTCTCCAAGGTCTCGAGACCCCTCACCAAATTGTTAGAGAAGGGAATCACATTCACGTGGACACCGGAGTGTGAGGCAAGTTTCCAAGAGCTAAAGAAAAGATTGACGACGGCACCAGTGGTAGTTATACTAGACATGCAGAAGAATTTTTCGGTGTATTGTGATGCTTCTGGACACGGGTTGGGATGTGTTCTCATGCAAGAGGGGCATGTCGTTGCCTATGCGTCCAGGCAGCTCCGAAAACACGAGAAGAACTATCCTACGCATGACCTAGAGCTAGCAGCAGTGGTCCACGCATTGAAGCTTTGGAGGCATTACTTGATGGGAAAGAGGACAGAGATATACACAGACCATAAGAGCTTAAAGTACATTTTCACACAGTCAGATCTCAACCTCACACAAAGGAGATGGTTAGAGCTAATCAACGACTTTGATGTGGGTATCAACTATCATCCTGGGAAACCGAACATCGTGGCAGATGCTTTAAGCCGGAAGGTGCATATCAACATGTTGAGCTTAAATGACACGCCTACGGAATTGAAGGAGAAAATAGCAAAACTCAATCTATGTCTGGTGAATAGTGGTGAGGACATCGCCATGGAAGTGGACTCCACATTGGAGCAAGACATACGCAACGGTCAGAAGAATGACGAGAAAATACAAGAAATCAGAGAACTCATCAAAGAAAATAAAGCTCCTGGGTTTAGAGAAGATGAATAAGGTACGGTGTAGCATGAGAAAAGAATCTGTGTGCCGGAGGTAAAGGAGATCCGTGAACTAATTCTGAGGGAGGCTCATGATTCCGACTATTCCATCCATCCTAGGAGTACGAAGATGTATCATGACCTCAAGAGCAGATATTGGTGGTATGGCATGAAGCAAGATGTCGCGAAACATGTTGCCCTATGTGACACATGTCAGTGGTTGAAAGCAGAACACCAACGACCTGCGGGACTGTTGCAACCACTCAAAGTGCCCGAATGGAAATGGGAAGAAATAGGTATGGACTTCATAGTGGGACTGCCTAGGACCCAATCGGGATATGATTCGATATGGGTCATAATCGACAGGCTGACTAAGGTAGCTCATTTCATCCCCGTGAAAGAAAGCTACATCGGATCCAAATTGGTGGAATTGTACATGTCAAGAATTGTGTGTTTTCATGGGGTGCCAAAGAAGATAGTGTCAGATCGAGGTACATAGTTCACCTCAAGGTTCTGGCAGAAGTTACATGAAACCATGGGGACTCATCTGAATTTTAGTTCCGCATATCACCCACAGACAGACGGGCCGACCGAAAGAACCAATCAGATCCTCGAGGACATGCTGAGGGCTTGTGCACTCAAGAACAATAGGAGTTGGGATAAGAACCTACCCTATGCTGAATTTTCCTATAACAACAGCTACCAGGCTAGTATGAAGATGTCACCCTTTTAGGCACTGTATGGGAGGAAGTGCAGAACTCCATTGTACAAAAATCCGAGGCGAAAGTGACGGAAAACCGCAACAACTTGAGAATAGCCCAGACCCGACAAAAGAGCTATTCTGATATACGAAGGAGGGAGCTCACCTTCAATGTAGGGGACTACGTCTATCTCAAGGTGTCTCCTATCAGAGAGCTTCGTCGATTCAAAGTGAAAGGGAAACTATCACCTCGATACATCGGACCCTTCTAGATTCTAGAGAGGAAAGGCAAAGTCGCATATCAGATGGAATTACCGGCCCGCCTATCAGATGTGCATGACGTGTTCCATGTGTCACAACTCAAGAAGTGCTTAAGAACACCCGAAGAGAGGTTACCCATGAGTGAGGTCGACGTCCAAGAAGACCTTTCGTATGCCGAACAGCCGGTCAAGATTCTGGAGACGATGGAACCCATCACAAGGAACAAAAGAATCCGAATGTGCAAAGTGCAGTGGAAGCACCACTCGGAAGCAGAAGCCACATGGGAGCGAGAAGACGAGCTCAAGGTACAGCTTCCAGATTTATTCCCCTAGGGTCACCAATCTCGAGGATGAGGTTTCTTTTAAGGGGGGTAGAGTTGTAACACCCCAAAATATGGTAAATCAAATTCAAGTCAAATGGACTGTAAAAGTCCCAAAAATGTGTATGAATAAAAACCAAGGTTTGAGTTCATATGTGTGGCAAAGACATGAAAAATGGGACTTGCTAAAATTTTTCTTCATGCAAAGTAATACATGGATGACCATCCAAAATGAGGCTCACATTTTTATTTAAAAGTGTTGAACCACTAAGGAGTTAAATACCTCTTTGCATGCAAGTTTAAAAATCAGATTGGAAATTCAAAGTTCACACATGTGGTGACCAAAAACTTTGAATAAACATGCAGCCATATAGTTGGAGTTATAGGAAAATGTTTATCACAAACTTTTCATTTGTAGGGTGGGCTCAAAAAGGGAGTTAAAGAGAAGAATTTGCAAACTTCAACCAAATTCAAATTTGGCAAACAAATTCAAACCAAAATTGGAGAATTCAAATTCTAGACACCCCTTTTTAAACTTAGAATTCTGGGAATTGTGAAGATCAGCTTGAGATGATATTTGGAAGGTAAAGGTGGAGTGGGACCCACATGCCATAGAGGTAAAGAGGCTGCCTTGCACACTAAGTTTCAGCCTCAGTGGGAGATTTCCCCGAACAGCTCGCGTGAGCCACGAGCAGCTCCCACCGTGGAGGCACTGGGGGGCTCGGCAGCGCCACCAGCTGCTTCATTGCCCCACGCGCGGCGCCCAGGGGCGGTTCAGCGGCTTGATCACCCCCCCTGACCGAAGCAAAGGCCATCCATCTTCTCTTCCTCACGGGCGACACTGAGCAGAGCCTTTTCTTGCTCTTGCTGCTCGGCCGATCGTGAGAATGGAAAAACAACCGCGCTCATCCCTCCCCTGAGCTGCTAAACATTGCCGCGAGTTCGGCCTCCACCTCCCTGACCCGATATCAAGCAAGCTACGGCCTCCCTAGCCTGAAAACAACAGTCACAGCGGCGACCTAACGTCGGCCGCCGAGTAGGCGCTCATGGACAGCTCACCACAGTGACTTCCACGACCGAGCAAGGGCGGAAAAAGGAGCGCACGGAATCCACTCTGCTTCCACCTGAAGCTCAAGCCACGTCGTGAGCTCTCGCCGGTGAACTCCGAGATTTTTCTCGGGCGGCCTCAACCCGAGCTTCCGGTACAGTTCCGTAAAATTCTCCTTCTCTACTCCTCCTTAAGTCATGAAACTTTGCACGTATATGCTGGACTAGCCGGCGATCACTTTCTCTTTTGCATCCATCGCACGAAAACGCCTCAGAGCGACGGAATTCGAGCTCTACTTGGGTTGTTCATGGCGGACCCATCCGGTCGCACGACGACAACCTATTTGCAGCCACTCCCGAGCTACTTTGAGGTCGTGATGATCTTCCTAAAGCTGCGCTGGTGCTGTAAAGATCATCAGTGCAAGTGTTGGCGGGCTGGATACCTCGGGCGACAGCGCCGAACCACAACAGTAGCCGCCGCACATCGCCGAGCTGGTTCCGGCCACCGGCAGCCTAAACCGACCCCGCCACCGTGTTCCTCGATGCCCTAAACCCCCTGGCGGCAAGTCCTGGTCCGGATGGTGGCCGGGAACGGCGGGCCGGCGAGCACCGACGTGCTCCGGCGAGGGGGGAACGCGCGGGCGCGAGGAAGGGGGCGGGAGGAAGAAGAAAGCGTGGGCCCCGTCTGTCAGCAGCTCAGAATTCAAACCCGTGATCGGGTGTGGCCGGGATCCCGTGTGCTGGTGCGCAAAACCCCGTGGTCCCGGTGTAGCTTCAATTCTAGTGGCTGGAATTTAAATAAGCGGGCCCATAGGATTTTCTGTAGGAAAACAATTCCAGTGAGGGCCCAAACTTTGGAAATTCGTAGCTCCCTGTAGAAAACTCCAAAATGAGTGATTCCAATTGGGTTGGATTCATCTCTACGAGTTCTATCCAAATATGAACTCAGATTTGTATGAAAGTCAATATTATATTCTGGAGAATTCTTTGAAAGTTTTCTGAAAAAGAATTATTGAGGGAGTTTGGTTTATCCAAAAATCCCCAATTTGTGCCAGAATATTCTTTGGCATATTGTTGACCTTCTAGAAAAGTTTCAGCTCATCTGAAGATCTTTTGAGGGGGAATTTGCTAAATACAATATGCTGTGCTCATAATGGTCCAGAAACATTTTTAGAAAATGTTTCCAACTTATAAAAATCTATTCTGGGCAATCCATAGCTCCAAAAATCATAGGAAAATTTAGGCAAGCTCTCTGAGACATACTGGAAATTGTAGTTCACTTAATTGAGCATGAAAATGCACATTACTTCAGAATTAATTCTTTGTAGTAGAAATGTTTAAAAGAATTGTTCTGCAAGAACTACTCAAGTAAAAGGGCTGAATTTTAGACCAGATTACTTTTATGTGACCGAGAACTCACATGTAAATTATCAGCTCAAGTTGAGCTGTAGAACTTCCTGTTCTTATTCTCCATACTTATGTATATGTGGAAATACATGAGAGACATTATGAGAATTATGAAGAAGACAATTTAACTCCACATTAGCTGCAATTTGGCAAGCTAAATCCTTAGGTAGTGTAGAACCTACTGTAAAAGTTTTGAGGTCATTGGAGTTCTTTTTCTTCAGATTGCACTCAAATCTTTTCAGCTCATCTATTATGTTCATTAAGGGGAAGGTAGTTAGTAGATAGCTAAGACATTAGAATCAAGTAGATCAATTCTGTTTCTTTGCACAACAGAGGCAACCCAAGCTATTTTTGGCTTTTCCACACAACCTCTGTTCCTAAGAAATTAATTCCATAACTTCTTTCCATTATATTCCATAAAACATGTGCATATGCATTTCAATAGGAACCACAACGAAGGGGATTCAAAGGAGTGATTCATCGAAGTGGATCAAGCTCCGGAGAATCAAGGGTGGATCAGCAAGGACACTAACCTTTTATATACGAGTACCCTGTAAAACAGGCAAGCTCCGGTTTGCATTTAACATCTGTTAAGTCTTTATTTTTTGTATTCACTTTCGGTTAGGATATGAATTGTGCATTAGGTCTAGTGTTTGATACTCCTCTTACATAACCAAAAGACCCATGGAGTACTGGGTAGGTGTCTTTCACCGTGTAGAACTGCCATGCTTAAGTAAGGTTCGGTAGAAGTCGAGTGGTGAGATGCTACTCGCAGGTTCAGGAACAACAGGGGCATACGGGATTGGTTCAAAAAATGAATTGGCAAGTTAAAGTTGAGACCGGAAGGTTGTAGGGGCAGCAGGACATAGGGGCCTGGCTGCTATAGACCTGTCCATGTCGTTCAAGGACCGATCCGTATGCGGCCTTGTTGAGCAAGTTTGAGTTGTGTACCGGACTCATGCTGGCTATATGGGACCCAGTAAACCGATGTACCTCGGGAAGCTGTCGTTCAGACTTTTCGGTTCGCCTCAGGCGGACGGCCGGTGTGCAGTATGTGGGGAACATTCTCATGACATCTCACATCGGCAGGTGCACCATGAGAGTGACTACTGTACGGGGCGACTTGATCGATTCAGCGAGGGTGACACGGGGGAAAGGCTGCCACGTACGACGTCAGTGATGGTTGTTGTAGGGAACGTCGAGTACCGGCGTATGTGTCGTGTAGTCCAGGTGTTATTGATTCGAATCACCGTCGCTCGCGGAATGGACCGAGCATACTTGTTCTCACAGTCGTGACGTAGTAAGAACTTGCATGAGAAAGGAACTAATCACATTGGTTTGAAGTATCATACCAGCTTTGTATTGGATCTTGATGAATAGGCTAGTGCAAACTCGATTCTTTTATGCCATGAGCAATTTACATCGGGGGAAAGCGTTTCTTGTTTGATTGTGGACTCCCGATGTGGCGTGCCCAGGTTTACTTAAAATACTGCCATTAATACCTGAAAGTAAGGATTCACTTCTAGGCGAGTTAAATTATGCTCATACCATCCTATTTTAGGTTCATAACCTCACCTAGAGTTTCATGTTTAGGGTGACGGTTAAGTCTTGCTGAGCGTTATGCTCACGGATGCTATCCGAGTTGTTTTGTAGGTATTTGACTTCGTTCTTATGAAGGGATGCCGATGAGACTCGGGAACCTCCGAGTGCTTACTCAAAGAGCATCCTCGCTGCTGCAGATTGTCTTTGTGTTGCTAGTAAGAAACAGTCCACGGGCTGGACTGTTTCTTTGTTGCCAAATTAGAGATGAGTCATGAGAGTTAAAGTTTTCCGCTGTAGCTTACTCTGATATACTTATTTGTAAAACACTCTTGTACGCTTCCGCTAAACAATTTATGTAATATGATGTGTGTTTGTCGACCCGTCTGCTGTTGGGTGCCGCATATCACGGCACCACCCGACGAGGTCCTGTGGTCCCTCACAGCGTGGTATCAGAGCTGTTACATGGACGAAATGCATGTGAAGGAAAAATTCAAATACAAACTGGAATTTGGATTTGAATCTAAATCAGAAAAAGAAAAAGGAAAAGAAAAATGAGAATGGTCACTGGGCCGAAACCCACTGCAGCAGCCGGCCCACGTTTTCTCCCCCTTCTTCTCTCACTATCATGCGGACCCCACCCGTCAGAGCAGTCGTCTTCCCCAACTGCCCGCTCTTTTCCCGCCGCCGAACGCCATGCGCCTCGCTTCCGAATTCCTCGGCCACGCTCCACACGTCCAATCTCCTCGCACGCCTCCCCGCACGATCGCAACCTCCGCCAGTCTCCTCTCCACTGGTTTTTAAAACCCCGCGACCTCCTCTGATTCTCACCGCTCGCAACCGAACCGCCTCGGTGAGATTCCGCCGCCCCGAAGAAATTCTCCCCGTACTGCACCGTTTCTTCCCTCCTAACCGACCTCGTGTCTCCGCTGCAGCTTGCACAGCCCGTAGACCTTCACCTCGGGACGAGTCCTTGACGAGAGAACCGACGTCGATGAGTTCCGGTAAGAGGCTGCTGCCATTCGCCAGTGAAGACCTTGAATTCCTCGGTTTGAATCTGTTCTGACTATTGGAGCATCATCTCCGGGCCACAGCTAACCTCGAGGACCATCAAACTGAGGGAGAACGGGACCAGAACGCGCTACCAACGAGCACCGTCAAGCTCCACCCTCGGACATCGTCGCCGAGCAGATTCCGGCCACTACGGGGTCAAGAAAACCTCACTAGTGAGCTCCCCCACTCCCCCTCTGTCGAATTCTACCGAAAAACCTGAGTGTTAACGCGTGTCGGCGAAGATCGGCGACCACGCCGGCGAGATCGCGCCTCTGCCGCCGTGCGCCGCCACGCGCATGAGCGGGCTCCGGCCAGGAGCGACGTGGCCCCTTGTGGGGCCGTCTATTTTAAATCGTGTGGCGCATGACAGAAACCCTGCGTACCCCTTTGCGATATAATCTCAACCCTTCATTTAGAATCGGACGGCCCACATCAGCCCCGCGTTATAAACGCCGGCACTCTTACGCGCTACCCCCTGGAGTTGCGGGAAAATTGAGTCTAACCCCTGGATTCTTCAGTTCTACCCCCTAGGCTTCCCAGAAATTGTGCAGAGGCGTGTAAACTTATGTTTTAGGCCCTAGAACTTTCTGTATTTAGGATATTTGAGTATATAAAATTGAAATTAACACTGTATTCATTTTAGAGGGGGATTAGCTCTGTGATTAAGGGTTAGCCACTCATAATAGGGATTAGGAAAATAGTTTAGGGCCCTGTTTAATAACAAAAGGAAGTGTAGACCTGAAACAAAATAAAAAGAATGGAATCTAGACTTAGAAATTTATATTAAATTAGTTACATCAGCCAAATACTGCACAAAAATGAATCACAAAATATTTGCTAACCTTAGGAAAATTTTTGAACACTCTGTTTTGGTGGTTGAGCAATATATAATAGGTAGAGGGGTTTATTTTGCTGTTTTAAATTCTGAAATTCATTTTTGGGAATAGAAATAATTCTGAAATATAGGTAAAGATATATCTAAATTAATCCCAACAAAAAGGAAGCCCATAGATATTATGTTGGACATTTTAAGCAAAATATAATCTGTATAGGTGATGTATTTTGCTGCTTTAATGCTGAAATTCACTTTTAGGCATAGGAAAATAAATCTGAAAATATAGGAAAATAGTTATACATAATTAGCAAATGGCATATGAGGCCCCAAAAATCAAAACTTCAGGTTTAAGATAATGTAGAAGACTTGAAAACCATTTTTTGAGTTGGAATATACATTTTATGCAAGTTGGAAAGTAAGAAGGGTAATATTCAATGTAGGAAATAGTGCAAATTGGAAATCTAGATTTAGTACACACTTGGAAATCTGAATATTAAAGTTAGAAATAACCTACATATTTAAAAGTGCATGCATGCATAGGAGCAACCTATCTAGGGTAAACACAAAAATTTAATTATGTGTATGACTTTAAATGTGTATGTATGTGTGACTTGCATGAGTGTATGTGTGGATGATTTCTCATGGAATGTTGTTTTCTTGTGTTATGTGTATTGGTATGAGTAGAACCAGCCCCAGAGCCGGTTCTCACCTTCCAAGACCAAGACTTTCAATTCCCGGAGCAGCAGGAAGAAGGCAAGTGTCCTTGACCACTTTGATCCTATACTAGGATGTATAGTTAGAAGTTATTTGCATTGTCAATTTGGAATATGATACCCATGTTAAGAAGTTTCCTTTTCATTATCTTGCTTCCTTGTAGCCTGGGTTGGGAGTTATTTTATTATGTCGTTCATTTGTACTACTCATGCTTAGCCATGCTTAGAATAGGATAAATGGGATATGAAATCATCACCTTGATTATTTTACCCTTTGAATGGATTATTATGAATTATTTAGAGATAGGGATCTAGGCAAGTTGGATGTTCTGGTTGGTGTTGTGTGCACGAGACACGGATTTGTGTTTAGTGCTTGTCTGGATCCTAAGGACCGGTTCATGGAGCATGTAACCTAGCTTTACCGTGCCAACCACATGCTGAGATGGGGTAGCTTGGCCAATTAATTAGGTGTATCTCTGGCGTAGTATGGGTGTTTGGATGGTGCGGGGAATAGGTGTCAGCTGGACTACCATATGAACCGCAAGGCTCAAGAGGGGGCCACTGCAGCGGTGGTTGGAGCCTCCTGGATGCTGTTAGGGGTTAAACCTCAATGGGCCCACACTCGTCGGGAATCCCTTTGTAAAGGCCTCGTAGTGATCTCCTGGCTACACACCTCGGAAGTGTGAACGTGGTTCACGGCCGCTGGCATAATGGAGGTTTTCTAGTCCACCTGGCAACGGGGGATGAAATCACTACATGTGGGTACAGTGGTGCAAACTCTGCAGAGTCAAAAACTATCATGACAGCCGTGCTCACGGTCAAGAGCGGCTTGGACTTATTCATGATTAGATGATGATGAATCGGGAAGTGGAGGATGTTAAGCGGGAAGCTTAATAATGGAAATGAAGTTATGGTTATTTGATATTGAAGATGGGTTGGGGGATTGGGACCATTCCACTTATGTAGTAATGTAGGTGCATAATAAGCTAAAGTGATAGTGACTAATGGCGTAGTGCTTTAACCATGAGCTCAATCCTTTCCTTGCTCTAGCCATGCATGACATAACTTTCCCACACTTGCAGAGTACCAACGGTACTCAAGCTTGCTTTTCTGTTGGTTTTAAATTGCTGCTCAGGTCAAGGGAATGACGTGGTGTACAACGACCAAGACTTTGGACAAGTAGAAGGATTTTAGGTTCACGGAGTCCCCCGGGCAACGCCTGTGATGGAGCCCAAAAAAAACTTATCTTCCGCTGTTTGTTTATTTACATTATTGTGAACATATTATCGTCCTTCGAGACGCTATGTAAGACTTATTTATATTCGAACACTTGGCTTGTAGTATAATGATACTTCACTCTTTGTCATCACGTGTATGAGAAAATGATCCTGGCGTACATGTGGGAGTCACTCGGGTGTTCTGTGGAATAACCGGGTGTGACACCGAGCTAAGACCCACCACTTAGTTCTGTCATCGCAGCCTTGTAGCGGGTCAGGATTGCCCTTACTGGCAGTTTCCTCTAATATTTTATTCCATTTCTCAACTTTGGGGGCATATCCGGCAGACCCCAAGCGATGATGGTATTTGTTCTTTTTGGCAAGCTCTGACCTAGATTCACTTAGGGCTTTAGCCTTAGGTATGGTCTTTTGACGAACAAATTTTGACCATTGAGCTTGTATGATTTTTCCCATTTTCTTCAGGCTAGGGACCATATTGTACTTAACATAAGCATTCATTTCACTCTTCCAGCAACGAAACTTCTTGCCGCAAGAGAACAATGTTGCTTTCTTTACAACTTATTTCGTGCCTTTTGGAAACTTGAATTGTTTCTTCAACTTCTCCCACAACTCATTCTTGTCCGCCTCACGGAATTTTATCCAATTCTCGGTTGTGATAAGCACAAGCTCTCTAACAAGACAAATGCATGCATTTCGGTACTTTGTAATTGAATCCAGTGGTTCTTGGGGAAGCCCATCTGGACCGACACTTGTTATGTATATGATGTGGTTCAATGGACCCCTATTCAAACCTCGTTGCCCTCTTTTTCGCTTGACTGAATTTGAGGATTCAACCATTGGAGATACTTCTACGGTTTTAGGAGCTGAAGTCACCTCGTCGGTGTCTTGGCAATTAAGCTAGGTAGAAAAGAATTATAAGGCTTCTGAAGGGGACACCAGCCCGTGTCACGGGGCCGTGCCTCTCGCCCGGGAATCGCATTGGGTGGTGCCGTGTTATGAGGCACCCAACAGCACACATATAAGGAAAACTGTATTACATCACTCAAAAGCGGAAGCTTACAAATATTCTTTGTAAATAATTTACATAAAATAGCTACAGCGGAAGTCTATATAAACAGCTCACGTCGAATAACTAATGAGCACTCGAGAAGAGGTCCAGCCCGCGGACTCCTCTCACTAGCAACATGAAGACATTGCAGCGGCTGGGTTCTCCATGTGTTACCTGACTTGGAAGTCTCCGAGTCTCACCGGACAACCTTCTTTATAAGCGTCGATGTTAACCTGCAAAACCAGTCATATAGCAAGAGTGAGCACAAAGGCTCAGCAAGACTTAACCGTCTCTCCTAAAGCATGCAACTCTACATGAAAGTAACTTAAGACCTAAACATGTAATTTGCAAAAAGAGTCGCCTAAAAGTTCATCCTTAACTTTCATATTTTAGCCATCATAGTAGAGACCTTGCTGTAAAAGCCCAAGAAAAGGGACTTGCAAAAACTTTTCATCACCTCACAACACCACAGTTTTGTGGTGAATATCTTGTGAAGAATTGTGAAGAGCAAGTAACCTCCATCAAAAGGGTATTAGTTCAAACTTTCTACACATATGATAACACATGAGAGGGTGATTCAAAACTGTTGCATTCAAACTCATGGTTGCAGCAGCTAACACAAGGATCAAAGTGCATAATTGGATTCCTTAGGTTCAAATTAGTGGGTAGTCAAAGTTTCAGAAAGTTTTGAAAAGGTTTGCTACCCATTTTTCCAAAAAGGATCCAAATGTGCAAAGAATTCAAATATACATTTGAATTTGAGGGAAACTTCTCCAACCACACAAATATAGCGCAGTTTCAGACTCCAAAACATTTGAATTACTCACTTGCCAAGTTTTTGAAGATCTTTTGAGGGGTGGGGGAGCACTGACAAGTGGGACCCACATGTCATTGGGGAGGTTAAAAATGCACAAAGATCAATAGCCTTAGGGGCTAAGTTTTGCACTCGGAACAGAGCCGAGTTTCCACCGAGACCCACCGAGGAGCACCAGGCGACAGCTCCTGCTTCTCGCTCTCACGCTGGCGATCTCCTCGTGGGGGCCTTAACTCCCAGCCGTGCCTCAACGCGCCACAACACCGAGAAGACCCCAGCCCCCACCGTTCTCGCACGCTAGAGCACCGAGGAGCAGCCGCCGTATTCAACCGCTCGGGAGCGATTTCATCGCGTGGGCAAGCCTCGGCAACTCACCCAAACACCACCACGGGACTTCCCACGATCCGCACACGCCATTTCCAGTCGAGCCACGCCATCACAACCCGAGAAAACTGTGTCTTCGCGGCGGCCGGGAAGAACCGAGCAAAGGTGCTTCTGTGGGCAGCTCGGCAGAAGGCTTGTCACGGACGGGCCAGGACGGTTTTGGACGCGCCTAGGCTCCACTCTGCTCGACCCCAAAGCCTAAAACCAGTGACCGATCATCGCCGGCAAATTTCGCAAAACACTTCCAGCCGGTGCAGAACCACCTTCTGGTAAGAAACCCGCAAATTCCCGACGTATACATGCTTAGAGCACGTCATACTGCACTCACCGGAGCTAGACTTGATGGCGCCCAAGTTTGCTTCGCAACCCTAGCTTAATTTTGTCTGTAGCCGGCGTATTTCCCAGTTTTCCAACCGCGGTTATGGCGGGAAGGGTCGGGCTCACGGTGACGGCTAGATTAGAGCTCTCCCCGAGCCTTTGCATGGCCTTGTCGACCTTCTCTGAGATCCCCCGGTGCTGTAGAGCCCTTCCACCGAGGTTTTGGTGGGCTAAGTTGGCCGGGTGACATAACCAAAGTGAACCCGAGCCGCTGCACCGTCGCCGGCTAGGTTAGGGCCACCGCCGGCCGGAGCAGTTGGTGCCATCGTGTTCAGCGCACGAAATTAGGCCCAGGCGGCGAGTTTCCGGCCGAGAGGTGGCCGGGAATCCAGGTCCGGCGAGCTTCAGAGGGGTGCCGGCGCGAGGGCGGCACGGGAAAGGGGGCTGGCGCGAGGAAGAAGATGACCCGGCCGGGCCCGCTCGTCAGTCACTTGATACACAGGGTGGGGATTCTCTGTTGCACCAGATCATCTGTGACAACGCGGAGAACAGTCCTGTGGCCCCGAGTGGCGCAGCCGAGGTGGTGACACGTGGGGGCCGGGCCCGATGTCAGGAATTTGAACTTTTCCCTGGTTAATTAAAATTCTAGAATTTCCCCAAACTTTAGAACCCCATAACTTTTGCTAGGAAGCTCCAAATTTAGTGATACAAATTGGGTTGGATTCATCTTGCCTAGCTCTGTCCAAATATGAAACCCAATTTGTATAAAACCCGTTATTTAATTCTGGAAAATTCTTTAAAGCTTTTCAGCAAAAGAATTTTAGAGGGAGTTTGGTTCATCCAGAAATCCCCAAATTTTGCCAAAACGTTATTTAGGATGTTAGTGAACCCCTGTAAAAGTTTCAGACCATTTCGAGTTGATTTGATCAGGGAAATTCAGATTTGAAGGTGCTGTATTCAATGGAATACAGAAGCATTTTCAGAGAATTTCCAAAACTTGGAAATTCAGTTTTGGTCAAATCTTAGCTCCAAAAATGCTAGAAAAATTCATGCAAACTCTAGGAGCTATAATTCAAATTGTAGTTCATTAAGTTGGGCAGGAACAGGGGTGTTACCTCAGAATTAATTCTTCTTTGCTTATTTGCTAAAAGAATTATTCTGAACAAACCACTCAATGAAAAGAGCTAAATTTTGATCCAGAGAGTTGTCTTGTGACAAGGGACTCACACAAAAATTCTTAGCTCCATTGGAGCTCTGGATCACCCCTGCTCTGTTTAACCACTTGAGGGGTTATTATAGAAGAAGGGGATAACCACTTAGCACTTAAATCATGTGCTTAGATCCAAGCACAAACCACTAACCCCCAGTTCCATTTTAAATTCTTAAACAGAGTTCCAGTTGTTAGAAACTGGTTATTAGAACTAATAGGAGAAACATTACCATAAACTCTTGTGCATATTCATTAACATGTAGTATTTTATTAACGTGTAGTTGCTGAAGGCGAGGAGGCTCCGGAAGTACTTGACTTCCTCCTTCCGGAAGAAGAATTAACCCCTGACCAGCAGCAACAAGGCAAGCCCCGGTTTGCATTAATCCTTTTATAAAGTTTTATTTGGTCTACATACGTAGTATGAAGTGTATATGTGCATTAGGTGTAGGATGGATGAAAACCCCACTTGCATGACC
Organism: Neostapfia colusana; assembly: GCA_030760725.1. Classification (NCBI taxonomy): domain Eukaryota; kingdom Viridiplantae; phylum Streptophyta; class Magnoliopsida; order Poales; family Poaceae; genus Neostapfia; species Neostapfia colusana. The sequence continues at coordinate 5,457,673 of JASWHV010000012.1, read as the reverse complement.
AGAAATTTTCCATAAGAGTGAGGGTAGTGTCTAAGACCTCGAGTAGACAGGCTATGCTTAATGTTTCATAGAACTTTGGTACAAGTCGAGTAGTTGGAATCTACTCGCGAGATAGGCTTGGGACACACGGGTTCGGTTGAGTGACGTGAGATCACTTTAGTAATGAAAATGAGACTAGGCAGGGGCTAGGGCGCAACAAGAGGAAGTCTTGTGTGCGCGACCCTGTCCGTGTCGATTGAGGACCGATCCTTGTGCAGCCCACGCTGATCAAGTTTGAACGTACCGAAGGCATATTGGATATATGGGCCCCGATAAACCAATGTAGCCTAAACCTCCGGGCGTCGAGGCATAGCACACCGATTTATAGGTGTAGGTTGAGGGCAGCAAGGTGGAAATCTGCCAACGGGCATAGAGAGATGCTCCATGTGGGGAACCTCCTGCTCGTTTCGGTGCGACCGGTTCGACGTTTGGGCTGTTGGGTGAAAGGTTGTCCCGTACGACATCGAGTGAGCGTGCTGAGCAGCTCCACGGGTGGGCGTACGTGACGTGCTCTTTGGGTTTCCCTGAAGGTGTATATCGAGTCGATTCACCGTCCCTCGCGGTGAAGAGTACCACTTGGTCACTGAGTCGTAGACCGACCCCTACCCGGTTGCACTAGTTCAATGGCTAGGAGGGTTGCAGCTACACGATCTGGAGACTAAGGCGCACCTTTTTCGTGTAGAAGTCAGGCGGTGAAACTGGCCGTGGCGTGCTGTCCACGGGGCCGTCCTCGGTTTCCTGCCGGGGTGCTCTGTTCCTCGGCGCCAGTTGCCGAAATGCACGTGCCACACGCTAGGAGCTTTGGGGTTGTGGGGCTGACGTGGTAGAGCATGCACGGGCGCTGCTTTTCGGTGCTGCTGGCACGAGCAACCGAGGCTCGGTTGGTGCCGGCGATCGGGAAAAGGGAGCGCGGCGGTGAGCTCCGGTTCTGTGCGGGTGTGAGGGAAACAGCGAGCGCACGATCAATGAGGAAGGCGACGTGCTGCTGTTTGCTCCCGGGGTAAAGATCGGGCCGAGGCAGCGGAGCCGGCAAGCTAGTCGCCAGCGCGCGAGGAGGGGGCGAGGTGGCTGCTCGGTTGGCTCGGTGTCGAGCGCTGCCGAGGCCCGGTAAACCGAGTTCGCCCGGTGTTGACTTAGGCCCGAAGTCTAGCTGACTGGTGGGCCCTCTTCTCCCGCCTAATCTTCTCTATTGTGCAAATATCCCACCTACTCAGACTTGAAAAGGGAACTTAGCCACCAATTCAGAGGAAGAATTTGAATTCATCAACTTCAAACTGGTTTGGCCACATTCCCTTCATATTTGAATTTGAAAAATCAAACTCAGTTTGAATTGTTACAAATTCGGCTCCCGACAAGATGAAGTCCAATGGGACTGAAAATTGGTGGGGTTACTCAGGAAAATATTCTGAGTTTGAATATGAAGCTAACTTTTGAATTTGAGGGACGAAAGTTGCTGCAATTTGAATTTACATTCAAATTGGCCTCTTTTCCCAATACCTCCAAAAGTGCCTCAAAAATGTTGGATTTGCATGAAATTTGTCCTGAACCTTCCCAATACTTTTTAAGTTCTAGGGGTGAGCTCAACCTCTCATGTTCATGTGTACAAATCCCACTTTGTGAAAATGACAGCTTTCCCCTCTAATCACTCTTTTGATGGAGGTTACTTGCTCTTCACAATATTTCCTAAGATATCCACAATAAAAACTGTGGTGTTGTGAGGTGAAGAAAAGTTTTTGCAAGTCCCTTTTCTTGGGCTTTTACACTCACGGTTGCTTCTTAAGTGTTTTTCTGGTGAGGAGCCACCCACGGACTCGGAGTATGAGTCCACCGGCGAGGGTTACCCTCCGTCGGAGACCACGGCTGAGTGGGAGCCGTACACGCCGCGCTGAGCTGAAGAGTGCAGCTAGTGTGGGTTGCCCTAGGGCTGGGCAGCCAACTTTTGATAGATAGGCGGGCGTGAGTTGTATAAAATAAACTTCCGCTATGTAATAAAGACAATAGTTTGTAACTGAAGGTTGTACCTGTTTGTACAGTTTCAGTTTGTTTTCCCATGTAATATATGGTGTCCTTATGACGTGTGCTGTCGGGTGTCACATCGCGCGGCACCACCCTCTGCGATCCTGGATGAGCGGATCCCGGTCCGCCACACTTGCGCCCAGAAACATTGGAACTCCACAATCAAACAAGAAATGCTTCATTCCAATGTTACTTGTCTCAAGGTGTAAATTAACTTTAATTTGCTCTATCTCTACTTCAAACAAGGTTTTCATGCAATTCCAATAATCATAGCAGCAATTAAAACTTGCAAACTGTTCTCAGACAACTTGATTACTACGTCACAACACAGTGAGCAAGCGATACTCATAACCGCGAGGGACGGTGATTCGAATTAAACACTGCCCGGATAACTCGTCACATATGCTCGTCTCTGAAGACCCAAATCTGGTGTCCTTCGTTGCGTCGTATGTGTCAACCTTTCGTAGGACACCTGACTGTAGAGTCGATCGCGCCGTCTCGGGCTCATAGGTCTAACGAGACGATGTGGTATGCCTGTACAATCCAGTTAACCTGGTACATCGGTTTCCTGGGTCCCGTATAGCAGTAAGCATCCGGTACACAACTCAATACTTGCTCAGCAGTGCCGCACACGGCTCGGTCCTTAACCGACACAGGCAGAGCTACTCGACCAAGACCTCGTCTTGTCGCTGCCTACCCCTCCTGCCCGGTCTTATCTTTGGAGACATAAACGTTAGTTTGCCTGTTTAAACCAAACATGTGTGATCCCGAACTATAGCTCGCGAGTAGATTCCAACTACTCGACTTCTACCGGATGTCATAGCCTATTTAGCATGTCATTATTCTACAGCGATGACACTTTTCTACCCTTGACTCAAGGGTTCATTTGGCCATGCATTTGGAGTATAAAGCCTACTTGACCTAATGCACATACAAATTCTAACCATAGTAGTGAACAAAGTAAACACTTTATAAACTACTTAAATGCAAACCGGGGCTTGCCTTGCTTTTGCAGGTGACCAAGTATCTAATCAGTTAATGAAGACCACTTGAGGCTTGATCACTCGATCACCGCGTCTTTGAAATCCCACTCCACTTCCTTCACAAGTCTTCACGTAAATGCTACACGTTATGAATATGCATATGTGTTTAATTGTAAAGCTTTTGCTATTAAGTTCTAATGACAAGTTTAAAACCGGAACTCTGTTTAAGAATTTAAAATGACACTGGTGCCAGTGGTTTGGGTTTGGGTTAAGCAACATGATCAAGTGATAAGTGCATTTCGTCACTTGTGTGTTACTTATATAAAGAGGTTGAACAGAACAGTGGTGATATAGAGCTCCAATGGAGCTGAAAATTTTCTTGTGAGTTCCTTGTCACAAGAAAGTAATCTGGACAAAAATTTAGAATTTTTTAATGAGTAGATCACTCAGAACAATTCCCTAAGCATCTAGGCAAAAAGGAATTAATTCTGAATAAATTTGAAATTTCATGCCAAGTCATGTGAAACACAATTTCAAATATAGCTCAGGGAGCATGCATGAATTTTCCTAAGATTTTTGGAGCTAAGAATTTCCTAGAATTGAATTTCCAAGTTTTGGAAGTTCTCTGAAATTGTTTCTGTATCCATTTGAACACAGCCACTTAGAATCTGAATTATCCTAACTAAATAAACTCCAAATGAGCTGAAAGTTTGACAGGAGTTCTATAACATCCTGTAGAATATTCTGGAAAAATTTGAGGATTTTTGGATGAACCAAACTCCCTCTAAATTTCTTTTTCCGAAAAGCTTTAAAGAATTTTCTAGAATTTAATAACGCTTTTCATACAAATTGGGTTGCATATTTGGATTGAGTTTTTCAATCTGAATCCAACCCAATTTGAATAACTAAATTTGGAATTCCCTAGCAAAAGTTATGAGGTATCACTAGTTCAATTGTAGGAAGTTTGAATCCAACCCAATTTGAATCACTAGTTCAATTGTAGGAAGTTTGAATAAATTTGAATAATTGGACCAGTTTCATCCAAATTCAAATGTGTATTTGAATTCATTGCAATTTAGAGTCCTTTTGGAAAAATGAGTAGCAAAACATTTCAAAAATTCATGAAACTTTGCATACCCACTTACTTGGACCTAAGGAATTCAAATATGGAATCTGATTTTAAATTTGGCTGCCCCAATTGAGCTTTTGAACACAACAGTTTGAAATTTCTATTGTAGTTCCCTCATTTGAACTTCGAGTTGAACATTTAGTTCACAATCTGATTTTTAAACTTTCCATTGCACATGAGACTTCAAATATGTGGTTTTAATCCACCTAGGGTCCAAGCCTATAAGGGCCCATAAGCTAGTTTAAGAAGAGCTCTCATGCGTATTATCATATGTGGAAAAGTTTAAATAAGTCCCATTTCTTGAATCTGAACTCAACTTTATTCACAGCTCAAGTTTTTCATTTACAAGTTTTGGGACTTTTACATTCCTCCCCCCTTAAAAAGAATCTCATCCGGAGATTCCCAATTAAGAACAATGTGGGGATGACAACTATCAAACATTAGCCTCTAATAACTCCGGATGATTCACTTTTCCATGTAGCTTCGTCGGACGTGTGATTTTTCCCATAGCACCTTGAAAAATCGCAGCGTCCGGTTTCTGGTCTCGCGAGTCTTTTCATCAATTATCTGAGTTGGATGCTCAACATAAGTGAGGTCCGGCTTCAAATCTGCTATGCCTCCCGTGAGAATCTCCGTTGGAACTTTCAAACACTTCCGCAACTGAGATATGTGGAAGACATTATGCACTCCGGCTAAGGCTGCCGGCAACTCCAAACGGTGTGCCACGGGTCCACATCTTTTGATGATGGCAAAGGGACCGATAAAACGCGGAGCTAACGTACCTTTCACACCGAATTGGTGAATTCCCTTCATAGGAGATACGCGGAGATATACATGGTCTCCAACTTGAAAGTTCAGAAGACGACGTCTCTTATCTGCATAGCTCTTTTTTCTGGACTGAGCGGCTTTAAGAGTCGCTTGAATAAGCCTTACCCGCTCTTCTGCTTCATTTACGAGATCAACCCCATAAATAACTCTCTCGCCAGATTTACACCAGTTCAAGGGTGTGCGGCACTTCCGGCCGTAGAGAGCTTCATAAGGTGCCATTTTTATGCTCGTTTGATAACCGTTGTTGTACGAGAACTCTGCCAACAGTAAGTGATCATCCCAGATCTTACCGTGGTGGATGGCACACGCCCTTAGAACATCTTCAAGTATTTGATTCACCTCTCAGTTTGCCCGTCGGTTTGAGGGTTATACGCGGAGCTTCGAATCAATTTGGTTCCTATGGATGCGTGCAGCTGCTCCCAGAAACACGCTACAAACTGCGATCCTCTGTCGGAGACAATGGTACGGGTAACTCCATGCAAGCACGAGATTCGTGCTATGTACAACTCCCCATACTGCTTGGCGTTGTAGTTGGTACGCACAGGGATGAAACGTGCTGATTTGGTTAATCGGTCAATGATTACCCAAATCGAATCATGGTGGTGGGAGGTCATTGGCAACCCGACGATGAAATCCGTACTCAATTCTTCCCACTTCCATGCCGGTATTTGCAGTGGTTGCAGCAGGCCCGACTTCTTCACATGGTCGGCCTTAACTCTGCGCACGTATCACATTCTAAAACGTACTTTGCAACTTCAAGTTTCATACGCGTCCACCAAAACTTTTTCCGGAGGTCTTGGTACATTTTATTGCTGCCCGGATGAATGGAAAATTTGGACAAATGAGCTTCATCCAAAATTTTCTTCCGCAGCTTCATATCATGCGGTACGACTATCCGGTCCTTGAACCATAAGGTATCTTCATCATCTAACCGGAAACATTTGATTTCCCCGTTCTTCAACCTCCTTTTAATATGAGACATGCCCTTGTCTCGCTTTTGAGCTTTCATAACCTCCTCTTCTAATGTGGGTATGAGAGCTAGATTATATAGAGCTCCATATGGAACCAAGTAGAGACTCGGTTCTTCCTCTTCTCTCGGCGTAATGGTCAGATTATGAATTTGAGATTTCTGGCTGAGTGCATCGACAACCACATTTGCCTTGCCCAGATGATAATGAATTTCAATCTTATAGTCCTTGATCAGCTCCAACCATCGCCGTTGTCGCATATTCAACTCCTTTTGAGTGAATATGTACTTCAAGCTTTTGTGGTCGGTGTAGAGATGAACTAGATTTCCCAATAGGTAATGTCTCCGCATCTTCAAAGCTAGCACCACGGCAGCAAGCTCGAGATTATGAGTTGGGTAATGTTGTTCATGATTCTGTAATTGCCATGATCCATATGCGACCACGCGTCCTCCTTGCATGAGTACACAACCAAGTCCGACACCGGACGCATCACAATAAACATCAAAAGGCTTGGTTGTATCCGGTTGAGCTAAAACGGTAGCTGTTGTGACGTGTTTCACCAATGCTTGAAAAGCTTCCTCACATGGCTTTCTCCAATCATATTTGCTGCCCTTTTTCAGTAGATCCGTCATAGGTTTTGAGATTTTTGAGAAGCCCGGGATGAACCTCCAATAATATCCTGCCAAACCCAAGAAGCTATGAACTTCATGGACTGATGTTGGAGACTTCCATTTCAGCACTTGTTTAATCTTGCTTGGATCAACAACGATGCCTTCCGCTGAAATGATATGTCTAAGAAATGGCACTTGGTTGATCAAGAATTCACATTTACTAAACTTTGCATAGAGCTTGTGATCTCTCAGTCGTTGAAGCAAAATATGCAAATGTTTAGCGTGTTCCTCCTCTTATTTGGAATAGACCAAGATATCATCGATGAACACAACGACAAACTGATCCAACTCCGGCATGAACACCGAGTTCATAAGATACATAAGTGAGCCAGAGCATTGGTCAACCCAAATGACTTGACAAGATACTCATAGAGTCCATATCTTGTCGAGAATGCTGTTTCGGGATATCTTCCGCTCGAATCTTGATTTGATGATATCCCGACCTTAAGTCCATCTTGGAGAAGACTTTAGCACCCACTAGCTGATCGAAGAGAATATCAATTCTTGGTAGTGGATACTTGTTCTTTATCGTCACAGCATTTAACGGACGATAATCGACGAATAGCCTCAGCGTCTCATCCTTCTTCTTCACAAATAAAGCCGAGCAACCCCATGGTGATCAACTGGGACGAATAAATCCCTTGTCCATCAGATCTTTGAGTTGCTCCTTCAGTTCAGCTAATTCATTCGGAGCCATTTTGTATGGTCTCCGAGAGATCGGCGTGGTTCCCAGTATCAACTCTATTTTGAATTCCACCTCGCACTGAAGTGGTAAGCCTAGAAGATCTTCAGGAAACACGTCCGGATATTCACAGACTACCGGAATGTCTTCTAGCTTGCAGTTTTCGGCATTACATACTTCTAGGACTTTGGAAATAGCCTCGCTGAGATACAACATATGACGCCCGTGAAGTGGAGAGTCCAAATGAGCACTCCGGTTCTCAATGTACAGAACAGCCCTATGGAAAGTTAGCTATGATATTCCTAATATGGCATCGATTCCTTGATCTTCGAGAATAATGAGGATGGTAGGTGTCGGTACCCTCGATATGGGGTACCCCCGCGCACAGGGGAAAATGCCTAAGGATCTCGCCCTTCTCCGCAGGGAGAGCTACGAAGGCGTCACGTGTCCAGCGGGGCCGGACCTCTCTCTCCTCAGAGGAGAGCTCCGGACCCACCATGTGGCCAGCAGCAGCCGGACCTCCCCCCTCCGCGGGGAGAGCTCCGAAGGCACCACGTGCCCCGCGGGGCCGGATCACCCTCTCCTCAGAGGAGAGCTCCGGGCCCGCCACGTGGCCGGCCGAAGCCGGACCCCCCCTCCGCGAGGAGAGCTCCGAAGGCTCCACGTGTCCCGCGGGGCCGGACCTCCCTCTCCTCAGAGGAGAGCTCCGGGCCCGCCACGTGGCCAGCAGGACAACGCTGCCTGCCCCCGCGCGGTAGGCGGCGGGCGTAAAGACGCGCCATACCTTGCCCGTACATGGTATTCAAGGCCCGCGCCTTCCCAAGACGCGGAGACGCGGAGCACGCCTCTGTCAGGTGCCGTTGCGCCTAGTCACATCGCAGACTAGCGCGCCGTGTCAGAGCCTGCCCGCCAATAAACACAGCGACAAGACATCCCTTGCCGCCCCTGCCGTCATCAACCACTACGACTAGCTTGCGGCATGGGCAGGGCGGCAGAACGAAGACTCGGAAGCCTTCGCCAAAGACAACTACCGACATAACTGCAGATACGATAGTCGGCAGGCAATCTTCCCGGGACCACCTGTCGGGTCCCGAGCCCCCCTTGTAAGCCACACGAGCCTTGGACTATAAAAGGCTCGGGTAGGCAACGTTAGCAAGGGTTTGAACTCTGTGAACTCGCACCCTAGACATCACTCACCCTCAAGCTCAGGACTCCGGTTCTGAGCAACAAGCAATACAGCGAGCACCTCTGCTCACCGTGGACATAGGGTTTTACGCTCCGGCGGCCCGAACCACGTAAAACTCGCCATGTCAAGCTTCTCCCTCACTCGTCCCTAACGCTAAAGCTCTCCGCAAGTGTCTAGCCCCTCCGAAGAAGAACCTCCGCGGGCTGCCCAGAGCAGGTCCAGGGGAAGTGTTGACCACACACTTCGACATTTGGTGCGCCAGGAAAGGGGCTTTTTCCTTGCGCGACGAGTTTATGCCGACGAAGATGACGAAGCTTCCTTCAGCGGCAAGCTCTCCTCCCCCGTGTTCATGACGGACCGTGACAAGCGGGGACTACGTCTCGACGCACTCTGGACGGAGTGTGTCGGCACAAGCTGGAAGCCAGCAGCCGACTCCGGCAGCGCTGACTCCGGCAACGCAGGCTCTAGCTAGCGTGAGATCTTCTGCAGCGCTGAGCGTCCCCCACGGGGGCGCGCGAGCTGCAGCAAGAGCGCTACTGCGCAATCCACCTGCTGGGGACGCGCCTCACTCAGCGACCCAGCAGTGGATTCGCGAGGTAGACCATCTCATCATCGCCGCCGCAAACCCTCGACTTCGGCGGGGACTATGCTCCGGCCAACCGGCTGTGTCGCTGACGCGCACGCCAACGGTTGACGGGCAGACGGCGGATTCCAGCTCCACCAGGATCCCATCGACGGACCTGAGGACAGAGCTGGAACGATGCCACTTGGGCCAAGATGCCCGAGTGTTCCTCGAGCGACGACGAGAAAGGCGTCGCAGCCAAGAGGCCGGCGACAGCATGACGTCTGCCTCGACCCTGCCTGAGGCGCAGACTTTCGCCACGAGATCTCTGCCCCAGGCATACGCCACGCAGCATATGCCACAGCCATATGCCCTGCAAACGGCGCCCCCGGTCTATGGCGCAGCCTTGCCCATACTGGGGTACACTGTGCCAGCAGCAAACCAAGCGTTCGCGGCACCAACGCCTGGGGCAACCGGAGCAGGATGTGCGGCCCTGGCGCCCCACCTTCGCTTTGTGAGGTGGCCATGCAAGTTTCGGCCGCACCTGCCCGAGAAGTACGACAGCAGCGTCAACCCGGCGGAGTTCCTCCAGATCTACTCCACCGCCGTCCTTGCTGCAGGAGGGGACGAGGCCGTCATGGCAAACTACTTCCCCGTCGCTTTGACCGGCCCAGCCCGGTCTTGTCTCATGAACCTCCCCCAGGGTTCCATAACCTCCTGGGGAGAGCTCTGCTGGCAGTTCACCGCCAACTTTGGCAGCTCCTACACCTGGCCTGGCACGGAGCTCGACCTCCACGCCGTCCAGCAACAACCTGGAGAATCGCTGCGCTCCTTCATCCAGCGATTCTCCCAGGTACGCAACACCATCCCGCACATTCAAAGTGCTTCGGTGGTGGTGGCGTTCCGGCAGGGTGTCCGGGACGAGAAGATGCTTGAGAAGCTCACGACCAGAGAGGTTTGCGACATCTCAGAGCTCTTCAGCCTGGCGGACAAATGCGCCAGGGCAGCAGAAGGGCAGATCTGGCACTCTCTGCCAGCCTCCGAGTCAGGAGGACAGCCCAGATCTGGCGCTGCTTCCTATGGAAGCAGCAAGAATATCAAGAACCGGGGCGGTGGCAAGATGAAGCCACCGGCCGCAGCTCCCGTTGCCGCAGCAGCGGCACCCAGTGGAGCTCGGGGGCCGCGCCCCGACAAAAGGCAGCGACAGTCACCAGCTCCAGATGGTGACCAAGGCGAGCTATGCCCCGTGCACGGCAGCAGTCGCCACACTGCTGCCGAGTGCCGGGAGATTCAGAAGCTCGCGGAGCGCTTCCACAAAGGAAAGCAGCTGCGAACTGATGCCCCACCCTTCCGTCAAAGGGAGGGCAAGCAGAAGGCCGACGCCCCAGACAACGTCGACCACCAAGTGGAGTTCCAGGAGCCTCAGCGCGCCGTGAAGGCGGTGTGCAACCATGAGGACTCCAGCTCCAGCGATGACGAGCGTCGAAAGAGGCTCTACGTCATCTATGGCGGGTCCGCTGACCCCTCGTCCTGAAGTGCGGTTAAGACTCTGCGCCAAGCGGTAGCGTCGGTGGCTCCAATCCCAGGTGCCACGCCGCACCTCAAGTGGATGGGAACCCCCATCAGCTTCGATGCCACCGACTGCCCCAGGAACATGGCTGGGGCCGGCCAACTACCGCTCTTGGTAGTGCCCACCATCGCCAACGTGAGGATGTACCATGTTTTGGTAGATGGCGGAGCTGGGCTGAACCTCATCAGCCGCGCAGCTTTCTAGAAGCTGCAGATCCCGATGGCCAAGCTCGCCCCGTCGAGCCCGTTCTCAGGGGTAGGGCCGGGACAAGTCGTCCCCTACGGCAACATCAGCCTTCCGGTGACCTTTGGGGCACCGGACAGCTATCGGACAGAGTACATTCCGTTCGACGTAGTGGAGATCGACCTCCCCTTCAACGCCATAATCGGCAGGCCAGCCCTGTACCGGTTCATGGCAGCAGCCCACTACGGCTACCTCGTCTTGAAGATGCCTACACCAACAGGCATCCTCAGGATTCGTGGAGACCGCGCTGCTGCAGTGTCGGCCTTGGAAAAGCTCCAGGCACTTGCGACAGCTCGAGCACCAGCCCCTGGCAGTGCGGAACCAGACCGGCTCCACCCGAGTGCACGCTACCGTGCCTCTGCTGCTGCACCCCGTGTGCAACCCCTCGACGAGGGCGACGTCCCCGTGAAGGTCGTCCAAGTCGGTGCCGACGCTGCCCAGACCACCCGGGTAGCCGGGGACCTGGATAGCAAATAGGAAGGCACGCTCATCACCTTCCTCCGGCACAATGTCGACGTGTTTGCATGGCAGCCGTCGCAGATGCCGGGGATCCCTAGGGAGGTGATTGAGCACCACTTGAAGATCTTCCCCGACGCCCGGCCAGTCCAACAGAAGCCTCGCAAGCAGTCCATCGAGCGGCAGAACTTCATCCGAGAAGAGATCAAGAAGCTGCTGGATGCTGGCTTCATATGGGAAGTCCACCACCCCCGGTGTTTGGCGAACCCCGTCGTTGTCCCGAAGGCCGGTGGGAAGCTCCGGATGTGCATCGACTGCACCAGTCTCAATAAGGCATGTCCCAAAGATCCATTCCCTCTCCCTAGAATAGATCAAATAGTAGACTCGACATCAGGCTGCGATATGCTGTGCTTCCTAGACGCCTACTCGGGTTTCCATCAGATCCCTATGTCTAGAGAAGATGAAGAGCACACCTCCTTCATCACAGTCGACGGCCTGTATTGTTATGTCTCTATGCCTTATGGCCTAAAGAATGCTCTCCCCACCTTTGTACGTGCAATGCACAAAACCTTTGGAGAGTTAATAAGAGACTTAGTTGAGGTGTATGTCGATGACATCGTTGTCAAGGTCAGGCAGAGTTCATCCTTGTTAGATAACCTAGCCTTAGTCTTTGACAAATTGCGCTCCACGCGCACCAAGCTGAACCCCGACAAATGTGTGTTCGGCGTATCCTCTTGAAAACTCTTAGGATTCCTGGTCTCACACTGAGGAATTGAGGCCAACCCAGAGAAGATCAAGGCCATTGACTTGATGCGGCCTCCCGCCCGCATCAAAGAAGTCCAGAAACTCACGGGATGCCTAGCCGAGCTGAGTCGGTTTATACCGAGGCTAGCAGAGCGAGCGCTCCCCTTCTTTAAGCTCCTGCGCAAATCCGGTCCATTTGCGTGGACTGACGAAGCAGAAGAAGCTTTCCAGGAGTTGAAGCAACTCCTGACGACCCTACCTATCATGGTAGCCCCCGAGCCCGAAGAGCATTTGTTGCTCTACATCGCGGCGACAACTAAAGTGGTGAGTATGGTCCTCGTCGCAGAGCGGCCGGACATCTCGTCATCACAGCCAGCTCCGATAGCAGGAGACAGACACCAGGAAACCCCAGAGGTCCAAGACGACCTCCCGGACCTCCAAGACAACCTTTCGGAGGTCCAGGGCGGACCCCGGACTTCCAAGACAACCTCCCGGGGGCCCAACGGGACCTCCCGGAGATCCAGCGGGACCTCCTAGAGCTCCCGGAAAACCAGCGGGACCTCCCGGAAGGCCAAGGCGGCTTAGGAGCCTTCGAGTCCCAACTCCCAGAAGCCCCCCTGGACCCACCCACCTCTGGCAGGCCTGAGCCAATGGATGAAGACCTCTATGACCTGAGAGAGAGGGTCCGGACCATCCAGAGGCCTGTCTACTACATCAGCGAAGTCCTCCATGACGCCAAGACAAGGTACCTGGAGGTCCACAAGCTGCTTTATGCAGTGCTCGTGGTGTCCAGGAAGCTCCGCCACTACTTTCAGGCCCACCGGGTCTCGGTGGTCACCTCCTATCAGCTGAAGGCGATCTTTCACAGCCCCCACGCGACTGGCAATGTCGCTAAATGGGCAGCGGAGCTGGCGGATTTTGAGCTAGACTTCCTTCCTCGCCATGCAGTCAAGAGCCAAGCGCTAGCTTCGTGGCTGAGTGGACGCCAACGAAGGCTGACCCAGGGGGCCGCGAAGACGGTGAACCAAAGCACCGAGCTCCGGTCTTCACCGGGCCTCACTGGACGCTCTTCTTCGACGGCTCCTCGCGAAAGCAGGGGGCCGGTGCCGGCGTACTACTTCTCATGCCATCGGGGGAGCAGTTTGGGTACATGGTGCGTCTCAATTTCAAGGCAACCAACAACATGGCAGAGTATGAAGCACTCATCTTTGGCCTACAGACAGCCCTGTCTCTGGGCGCTCGCCAGTTGTTGGCACAGGGCGACTCCCAGATGGTTATCAAGCAAGTTAAGGGTGAATGCTCCTGCAATGACCCACAGCTAGCTGCTTATCTGCTCCACGTTCAGATGTTGGAGAAAGACTTCCTCGCCTTGGACCTGCGCCATATACCGCGCGCTGGCAATGCCGCAGCTGACGACCTCTCAACGAAGGCCTCCACCGGAGCCCATGTGCCCGAAGGAGTCTTCGAGAGGACGTTGCTGCGGTCCACAGCCTGGCCCGCCGAGCCGGGCGAAGGGGGCTGGACCAGCACCTCGAAGCTGGTGGTCCCGCCGGCCCTGCAGCCATGGACGCCGCCGAGGATCGTAAGCATCACTGGGGACTCCGTGCAACCCAGCGCTCGAGATCCAGGAGCTCAAGTCAGACCCGATGCATGGATCATGGAGATCCAGGACTACCTGAAAGATAACATGGCTAAGAGATACGCGCTGGTAGAAGGGGATCTCTACCGGCGTGGCGCCAACCACGTCCTATTGCGGTGCAAAACCCAGGGGGAAGGCTGCGACTTGCTCGCTGAGATCCATGGAGGCGAATGTGGGAGTCACTCTTCCTCACGCACGCTTGTCGGTAAAGCCTTCCTGCATGGCTTCTACTGGCCGACAGCACTCTAGGATGCCGTCAAGCTGGTCGAGAGCTGCAAGGCGTGCCAGTTCCACGCCAAGCAGATCCATACACCGGCTCAGGCGGTACAGATGATCCCGCCCTCATGGCCGTTCGCCGTATGGGGGTTGGACATCCTGGGACCATTCCCTAGAGCCGTCGGGGATTCTGGTACCTCTACGTAGCCGTCGACAAGTTCACCAAGTGGCCGGAAGCCACACCTGTCGTCACCATCAACAGGCAGTCTGCAGTAAAATTCATCAAGTCAATCGTCTGCCGGTTTGGGGTCCCGAACAGAATCATCACCGACAACGGGACCCAGTTCACCAGCGCAGCGTTCCAAGAATACTGCGAAGACCTCGGTATCCAGGTGTGCTATGCCTCCGTTGCTCACCCAAAGAGCAACGGACAGGATTAGAGGGCCAACGCCGAGATTGTTCGGGGCCTCAAGACCCGCACCTATGATGGTTTGAAGAAACATGGCGCCAAGTGAGTGGACGAGCTTCCGAGCATACTATGGACTAACCGGACATCCCAGAGCCGGGCCACCGGAGAGACACCCATCTTCATGGTGTACGGAGCCGAGGCTGTGCTTCCCCCAGAGATCACCATGAAGTCTCACCGTGTCTGAGCTTACAACGAAACCGTGCAGGACAACCTCCGGCGTGAAGACCTCGACCTCGTCGACGAGGTTCGATTACATGCAGCACTCCGCAACGCACGATACAGATAAGCGCTCCGGTGCTACCACCAAAGGTCTGTGCATGTCCGGGAGCTGCAGGAAGGCGACATGGTGTTGCGGCGCATACTTTCTCGCGAAGGGACCCACAAACTCTCCCCCAGCTGGGAAGGCCCCTTCTGAGTCACGAAAGTGTGCCGCCCCCGGTGCGTACGCCTTTCCACCGAGGATGGCAATCCGCTCCCGAACCCCTGGAACATCAAACATCTCCGTAAGTTCTACCCTTAGAGCAATAGTAGGACAATCCCTTCTTTTCAATAGATCCCATAGAGTCCAGGAACAGCACTTGGAGCAGCTAAGTCTCATGGGACGGTCCAGGACTACGTTCAGCTTGGCCTGGTTCCGACCCTAAGCGTGTAGAGTCTTGCTTCCCTTTTTAATGGGGCGGGTCGCTGCCTCCATGTTTAGCCTGCCTTCCTCCTATGGAAATTTATAGGGAAAGAACCTATCCTACTTTGCTCTTCCCTTGTGCTCATTCAAATTACGTATTAATTTTTATGACCGCACTTCCTGGGTATGTTCACCATACACTCAGTCCCCTTTTCCCATTCTCACCTCTAGTCAGCATTTGCTATCCTGCCTGAGACGGTCGCGTTTGAGGTACCTACCGATGGCCAGGGGCCTCGAGCCCCCGGCACGTCACGCACTAAAGTTCCCAAGCACCGTGCACCGGATCAGGATCGTAAGCCAAATAAGACTATGAGATCGGGAAGGAGGTGCCCCAAGGAGAATTACGTTTCCCTTATTTGTGTGCAGGACCCTTCGGCCTTGGCTCCCTGCAGGAGTATGGTAGGAGTACCCTAGCAATTGGCCACACCTACCAGGGGGCCGCTACGGGACCGCACAAGACCGAGAGATCCGGACCCCGCCCCCTCCGCAGGGGCGGGCTCCGGAGGCCCCACGTATCTTGCAGGGTCGGAGCCCCCCCTACTCAGCGGGTAGCTCCGGACCCGCCACGTGGCCGGCAGAGCTGGATTTCACCCCCTCCCCAGGGGTGAGCTCCGGAGGCTCCACATGTCCCACGGGGCCAGGCCTCCCTCCCCTCAGAGGGCAGCTCCGGGCCCGCCACGTGGCCGGCAGATCCGGACCTCCCCATCCTCATGGGGCGAGCTCCGGAGACCTCCGGGGTCCTTAATACAATAAGGACCCGGGGAAGGTGTCTGTGCAGAGCTTCGAGATTGGTGAAGGCCTCTGAGTACCTTGCGGAGCTAAGGGCTCGGCCAGGCGAAACCAAGAAGAAGACAAGCATAACAGGCACAAAAGGTCACAAGAGTCTATTTATTCATGGCTCCATGAGCTGGACTACAGAGATACAAGTCCTAGGGTTCCCTGGCACATCCGGAACCTAGAAGCTACAAGAGCGGCCACGTCCCCGACTTCAGCCCTGGCGGCGTCCTCCCGCTCTGCGACTCGAGCACGGGGATCACCTTGGCCACCACCAGCGCAAGCACCGCTGTCATCAAGGGCCGCTAGAGCCCGCCGTCGCCGCCGACGGCTGCCCCGCAGTCGCTCGAACTGACAGAGAAGGAGACTCCATCGCCTGAAGCCCTCCTCGACACGTCAGCAGTTTCCTTGGAGACTCCACAGCTTGAAGCCTTCCTCGACGCATCAACAGTTTCCTCGGAGACTCCACCGCCTGAGGAGGGAGGACGCAACGCCTAGGAACCTTCAGCCTGTCGTCGCTCAAGAAGAGTCCCGTCGGGATGATGAACCCGAGACCTCTTGGGGTCACCACCGGATGGGGCGCCATCTCCAGAAGTAGGGCGCACAGGCTCCCTGGATCCCTGACTCGGCGCAGACACCACCGCCGGAGGAGATCGTGCGCGCTCCTCCTCCGAAGGCGGGTTGGAAGCCATGGCAGAAGACAAGGCCGCAGGGACACAAGGAAGGTGCAAGCGCTGGGAAGTCTTATAAGGGGAGCCTACCCGCGTTGCTGCTTCCCTTCGCACTTCCTAGGTGTGATTCAAAGCGATTCGAAACTCTTCGGATACGCCGCATAGGCAACCGCTTCGGCTCCAAGACTAAGCGGGGATGACAAGTGGACCCAATCTGTCCAGCTGAAGCGGTGGGCCAAGAAGTCAGTCTCCCAAGGCGACGAGGCAGCAAGACGCTTCGGCGGTTCCCGAAAAAAGCGCCGCAACGTGCAGAAGTGGCAGCCTTGGGAACCGCCGCAGTAAAAGCAACCATGAAGTGGGCGCACGCTCCCACGATCCCGTGACTGTTCATTCTTCGGCAACGGTCAACTCGGGACTTAGTGAAAGTGCGCGGAACAGAAGAGACGGAGGCCCCACCTCGGGCTCGCTATCTCCCCCGAGATGGGCCCGGGGGCCGCTGTCGGTACCCTCGATATGGGGTATCGCCGCGCACAGGGGAAAATGCCTAAGGATCTCGCCCTTCTCCGCAAGGAGAGCTCCGAAGGCGCCACGTGTCCAGCGGGGCCGGACCTCCCTCTCCTCAAAGGAGAGCTCCGGACCCACCACGTGGCCAGCAGCAGCCGGACCTCCCCCCTCTGCGGGGAGAGCTCGAAGGCACCACGTGTCCCGCGGGGCCGGACCACCCTCTCCTTAGAGGAGAGCTCCGGGCCCGCCACGTGGCCGGCCGAAACCGGACCTTCCCCCCTCCATGGGGAGAGCTCCGAAGGCTCCACGTGTCCCGCGGGGCTGGACCTCCCTCTCCTCAGAGGAGAGCTCCGGGCCCGCCACGTGGCCAGCAGGACAACGCTGCCTGCCCCCGCGCGGTAGGCGGCGGGCGTAAAGACGCGCCATATCTTGCCCGTACATGGTATTCAAGGCCCGCGCCTTCCCAAGACACGGAGACGCGGAGCACGCCTCTGTCAGGTGCCATTGCGCCCAGTCACATCACAGACTGGCGCGCCGTGTCAGAGCTTGCCCGCCAATAAACACAGCGACAAGACATCCCCTGCCGCCCCTGCCATCATCAACCACTACGACTAGCTTGCGGCATGGGCAGGGCGGCAGAACGAAGACTCGGAAGCCTTCGCCAGAGACAACTAACGACATAACTGCAGATATGATAGTCGGCAGGCAATCTCCCCAGGACCACCTGTCGGGTCCCGGGCCCCCCTTGTAAGCCACACGAGCCTTGGACTATAAAAGGCTCGGGTAGGCAACGTTAGCAAGGGTTCAAACTCTGTGAACTCGCACCCTAGACATCACTCACCCTCAAGCTCAGGACTCCGGTTCTGAGCAACAAGCAATACAGCAAGCACCTCTGCTCACCGTGGACGTAGGGTTTTATGCTCCGGCGGCCCGAACCACGTAAAACTTGCCGTGTCAAGCTTCTCCCTCACTCGTCCCTAACGCTAAAGCTCTCCGCAAGTGTCTAGCCCCTCCAAAAAAGAACCTCCGCGGGCTGCCCAGAGCAGGTCCGGGGGAAGTGTCGACCACACACTTCGACAGTAGGATAAAAATTTTCACCCAGACAAAGTTGTGCTTTAGGAATGACTTCATTAGTCGATATATCTCCACCTGGCGAATGAATAAGGTAAGATCCTTTTGTGACAATTGTGGAGATCTGATCCCGGATCACCGTTGCCTTACTAATGAAGTTATGTGTTACACCAGAGTCGAATAGAATGACAACCAGTTTGTCATTTAAGGTGAACCTGCCCGCGAGAACAGGTCCTCCATTGGGCAGATCATCGACTGACACATAATTAACAATTCCCACTTTGGACATGGCTTTTCTTTGCTGTCCAAGATCATTATTTAGAACTGGTTCGCCAGACTTGCTTCTCGCTGCGCTCGATCAAAGAAAGAGAAATCGAACAAGAGCTGCGCTCGACCAAGAAGTCACTGGTCCAACCACAACAATAGGGATTGGAATGAAAAGTGTTTGTGCCCACCTCACCAACCATCTTGTCCCGATACATACCTTCCCCTAGCAAGAGATCATGGTCAGTTCTTTGTACAGCCCATCATGGTATGATATTTGTCGAGAAGAAAAGAATGGCAGCCGTGTTATCACAGTAGATCACGGTTGTCTTATATGCATGCTTAGTCACATCAAGACGCCCACCCCACCCAAGAGCGCTTATGTCATATGGGAACTCTTGGCTGGAAACAATCCTTATGGTTTTGATATCCGGTTAGAATAATAAGAAAGAATCAAAGTCCAGGTTGGTTGGTGAGCCTAGTGATAGGAGACTATCTAGCTTGGTTCGGTTCAAATGGAATTTAACCAGCGTCATGGCGCTGAAAACAAGCCATTTCTATACGGTTCTGTATCGCTAGTTTGACTAGTGCCTTTTATGTTTCTATCTACAGCTCGCAAAGGCCTAGTTTCCTTAAGGGAAATGGAGCTAGAACAACAGTAGGTTTAAATCAGTAACCTTGTCTTGCCGGAATCATGCAAGGCTGCAGCGCTGCAGGCTGCGCGTCTGGCTGCTGCAGAGACCAGAAGAGGGCAGTTGCTCCGTTCAGAAGGCCAAAAACTTTCACGCAAATGGAACCGGCAGAAAAAAAACACAAAAGTGCAGACATTTTGTTGCTGCTCGGTTCAGTTGCTTCATTGATGTTGTGTTCATTGTCAATTTGAAGTGGGATACCACTCGGTTCAGCTGAGAAATCATCTTGATCATCTTCCATATCTTGAGGAGGATAATATTCTGGTGCACACTGTTGGTACTGAGGTTCACCAGAAATAAGTTGTTGCTGCAGTGGAGGTAAATAAAACCTCTGTGGAGTATAAGAGTCGTCATACTCCAAGAATGAATGCTCCTTTTGAGGAACCTCTCGACCGGAAGGTGAACGGATTACCAACCGATACTTCTGAGGCAGATGGTTGCATTCATCCTGTGAGGAGTTCCTCTCCCTCTTTCTTTAAGGTAGAGATTGGAATAATATTCCTGAGTGATAGCACAGCTAACAAACTTATCAAAATTCTTTTGGCTAACTTGAGCCAACTCGCATCGCAGCCTAGCAGTCAGCCCTCGGTAAAAATGATAACCCTTCATGGCTGGTGATTTCACATAATCAGGGACATATTGAGCTAAGCGATTAAACTCCTTCGCATACTCAATAACACTCATTTCCTATTTTCTGAGATCCCAGAATTCATCAATACTTGTTTGCATGATGCCCGCAGGAACGAAACGAGCACAAAATGCATCCTGGAACTCCGTCCATGTGACACGATGCCCTTCTGGTTGGATAGCAAGGTATTCTGCCCACCATGCTCCCGCAAAGCCGTGAAGCTGCTGAGCGGCAAATAGAGTCTTCGAGGAGCCATGACATTGAATCAACCCAAACTTGGACTCAATGACACGTAACCAGTGATTTGCTTCACAATTGTCAGCCGCTTCGGAGAATACCGGCAGTTGTGTCGCCAAGAAATCCAGATAAGTGCTCGGGGTTGGCATGTGATATTGAGCTTCTCTATTTATTCCTTGCTGACCTAGAGTTTGGAGAGTTTCATTCATCTTCACCATAATTTCCGCCAATCCGGTTGGCGATGGCTCTTGTGATGAAGTCGAGTCATTCCCACCTCGACTCGAACCTCCAAGCTCCATTTGAGAATGTGCACGTACCATACTGCACGAAACAAATTTTGAGTCAATCAAAATTCTATCCCAGCAGTAAGTAAAGATAATCAAAACATGAACATGTCATGAACTTTATGAAAGCATAACCACATTCATGTTTAGACAAATCTTAAGTACGATAAACTAATCAGCTTGACCACCCTGACCAGTTCACACAAACTCCAAAATTTACTCAAGTTAACTACAGATTCTTGACTTGAGTTAAAAACCAAAGTTTTAGTAAACTTCAGTATCCTTCCAATGCTTATTCATATGCTTCTATATCATTTCTGGATAAAAAGTTATGATTGCTCAAAGTTGACAGAATTCCTGGATAAAATTTGCCAGCATTTCATTTGTATGTGGCTATCTTTATCACAGTTGTATATGCAAATACAATAAGAATCTGACCAAGCTTTGAACTACAACAATGTTGAAAGTTTCATAACCTTTCAAAAGGTATATCATAGGCTCCTTAGGGATTTTTCTACTGACAGTTATGCCTTAAAAACAGAAAGGTCCAGAGAGGTTTTGCTGCTGTCCTAGTTCTGAACAGTTTGCCTTCAACTGGACTTCTCGCCAACTTAACGTGTGATTTTGCTCTGGAGGTCTACAAAGAAGTTGTAGACCACTTGAAAATATTTCCAGAACTGTATCATACACCTTAATTGGGTAAGTCTACTCAGAGTTATGCTCTGTTAAATCCAGAAAGAATTCCTGCCAGAAACAGAGCACTCTGTTTTTGAAACCTTTGAAGCCTAGTCTTTCTCTCATTTGAACCTTAGCTCAAAATAAGAGTTCAGTAACTAATATTTGTTTCAAACTTCCATTTTTAGTTGAAAGTTGGTTATTGAATCGTTTCTTCATAGTGAAAAGATTATTAAGTGTAGTATGGTGTCGATGCACCGTAAGAATCATGTTGGTACTACGTAGCCTCACCAAAAGAAAATCCTAACAGGATTATACCGGCATATACGTCTCAATTGTGGCACTAACCGGACTCTCACACACATATACTACACGGGATACATACGTGGTTAGTACCTGCAGAAGAACACTCAATAGTTATGCACTCAAAGGTTGTTGTCATTTCAGGCAGATCCATATTTGAAAGTAAATACATACGCCCGTATCATTGCCATACGGCCATCCTTGAGTTAAGCCACGTCTCAAGGTACGTGATCATGTTTTCACACCACACGACTGGGGACCTGAGTAGAACGTGAACGGGTCATCACGGTTGGGAATTTTATCAACCCAACAGATACCACCTACTGCCCTGCAGGGCACACCGATGGCAAGCGCTGCGTATGTCCTTCTAGGCTATTTCCAGAAGAACACACTATCGTGTTACCGACCACACGATGGGGTTTCCACTTTCTTGCCTAATGCACGCCAGGGACCAGCGTTTCATATGAACTCGAACATGAAGAGTCCAAGAGTTTCATATTGACGTCTCACACCAAGCTGTGAGACCTATCCCTGAACCACATTCCTCGTCAGGGGAGCTAACCGAAATTGAACCGCTTTCGGTGGCGTTCCTTACCATTTTTACCTGAGCGTAGGTGCGTCATTACATAATCAAAATTCAGAATTATAACCAATATGTTAGTCATGTCACTTTAAGTAACTGTACTACTATAGTCCTTATGTGGGCCTAATACCGTTTCCTCACCGTATCCTATGTTTTTGTCGTAATACGATCCTTATTCCGTGCGCTATTACCAATGCGGCTCTCATACCATGCTGAGGGGGACACCAGCCCGTGTCACGGGGCCGTGCCTCTCGCCCGGGAATCGCATTGGGTGGTGTCGTGTTATGCGGCACCCAACAGCACACATATAAGGAAAACTGTATTACATCACTCAAAAGCAGAAGCTTACAAATGTTCTTTGTAAATAATTTACATAAAATAGCTACAGCGGAAGTCTATAAATAGCTCACGGCGAATAACTAATGAGCACTCAAGAAGAGGTCCAGCCCGCGGACTCCTCTCGCTAGCAACACGAATACATTGCAGCGGTTGAGTTCTCCATGTGTTACCTGACTCGGAAGTCTCCGAGCCTCACCGGACAACCTTATTTATAAGTGTCGATGTTAACCTGCAAAACCACTCATATAGCAAGAGTGAGCACAAAGGCTCAGCAAGACTTAGCCGTCTCTCCTAAAGCATGCAACTCTACATGAAAGTAACTTAAGACTGTGAGACCTATGTGTGCTGAATACATTGGCTTTGATGATAAAAGTTTTGAATACTACCAGAACACCTTTTTAACAAGGTCAGACTCTAGGTCCGAGCTCCTGCAAGGTCCGACGATAGGTCCGACTTGTTTTGGGTAGCTCCGGCAAGGTCCGACGTAAAGTCCGACTTGCTTTGTCTAGGTCTGACTTATTTTGGCTAGGTCCGACTTGTTTTTGCTAGCTCCAGTGCTAGGTCTGACTAACTTTGGTAAGTTCCGTGCTAGGTCCGACTAAGCTTTAGTAAGCTCCGGCGCTGGGTCCAACTAGCTTTGGTAAGCTCCGATTCAAGGTCCGGTTAGCTTTGGTAAGGTTCAGAGCTTGATTGCAATGGTTCTGCTTTTAACTTGCAATGTTTCGAACTTGCTTTACTCTTATGGAAAGTTTGCTTAGTATTATTTTACTAAGTTTTTTGTGTGTTTTGGTGGTTATGGCTGATATCATTTTGCTATGGTTTACAGCATGCTTATGTGAGGTGCTCACGTAAGATGTTGTAGTTTCGGAACTAACGAGAGTCAAGTCGAGGACTTGTGCTTGGAAGTATTGGTTGTTTATTCATGTGCAGGTGTTGCTTGAGTTCAAGACATGGCTGGTGACGGGATCCATTGAACTAGTCTTAGGGAGAAGATGAGGTTCAGCAACCAAGTTCGGGAGGAATTGTGGTTGAGTTGATCGGGAGGTCGCGCAGCATGTTTAGATCAAGAACAATGCATATGAAGGTATCGTGGACGTTGTTGGAAGGTGTTTGCACGTGTGCAAGGAGTGCATGGACGTGGAAACATGGTTCCAAGGCGCGGTGAAGAGATATGGAAGTGGAGATATGGTTAAAAAGGTTCAACCGGCTGGATTTTGCGCTCAGGCTGCGGCTGGGGCGGTTATTGTTTGTTTATGGAAAGTTTCAAGTTGGTTATAACAGGATTTCGTGTTAGGCATGAAGTAGAGTTATTTTAAGAATGTTTGGGACGTTCTTAAGGTGTTTGGAAGTCTTAAGATTGCTTCTATCTGCGTATAGAAGAGTCTTGAGCAGTATTAGAAAGTTACAGTTTGAATCCAAGTAGGAGTAGGAGTCCTAGTTTGAATTGGATTGGCCATAGAGCTGGTTATATAAGAAAGGGAGGCCAAGGCTCATGGAGAGCACGACTGTGGGTTTGTTCTTCTTGTGTTTTGATAAATAAAATTTATATTCTAAAGGAACTTTTGTGGCCTTGTTCGTCCGACTTGTTTCAGACAAGTTTCTGTTCAGCACTACCTTGCTTCGGGGGTTTTATCATAACTCGAGTTTTACAGATCCAATTGATGTGATTCTTTTTGGGTTGTCTTCAAAACTTGATTATCTATCATCTATAAAAATTTCACGGTCATTTAATTTGTAGTTTCTTATCTACACGAGTTTCTTTGCAGTATTCCAGAACTCTTTTTCTCGCGTAGGACAGATTGACCTTTGTTCGATCTTTCGATCGAAACTTGAGTTTCTCTCAACATATTTTTATGATTCTTGTTGTGACGTCTTCGTGAATTGATTCTCTACAATCTATCTAGTTTTGTCACAGTTTAACACGTTTAGATTAGTTGCACACACGGTTTCTTTAACAGATCAATTTTCTGCTGAGGGTTGTTTTGTTGCTTCCGCTAAAAAGTTTTTATCTACCATTCACCCCCCCTCTGGTAGCTTTACACGTGTACTTTGATCCTACAATTGGTATCAGAGCCAGGTTGCTCTAATCTTTGCGATTTGCACGTGTTTTGACTAATCATCATGGAGAAATACTCCGCCAAACCTTGTGTGTTTAGTGGTATTGATTTTCAGGTTTGGAAGGCATGCATGGAAGCTTTCATCCAGGCGCAAGGCTTTGCAATATGGGAAAAGGTGTACAAGCCTTACGATGTGCCTTCAAACGATCAAGTCACGGCTGCAAACATGAGAGATGTCGACAACAACAACAAGGCTCGGAACTTGATCATACAAGGACTAACTCAGAGCGACTTCGACCGTGTTGCACACCTCCAATCGGCGTACGATGTGTGGAGAGCACTTTCTGACTACCACGAAGGATCCAACACGATCAAGGAGGTAAGACAGGATATGTTCAAGAAAGAATACATGCGCTTTGAGATGCAACCCAGTGAGTCCATTGATGACCTCTTTGCTCGCTTTAATAAAATTCTCAGCAACTTGCGTAGCGTCAATGTTAATTTTTCAGATGCTGAAAATGCTAGGCAATTACTAAGTGCATTAGACATGTCAATTTGGGAGATGAAAGTAACATCCAGACGTGAATCCACTGTCATGAGTACTCTTACATTAGACGTGCTTTATTCTAATCTAAAAACTCATGAAATTGACATTATATCACGTAAGAACCCAAATAAGACTATTGCATTTGTCTCACAACGTGATATGCCTAGCTCTGGCCAATCATCTAGCAATACACTTGCTTTGCTATCTTCACTACCCCTGGAACAGATTGAGGAGTTTCCAGAGGAGGAGCTAGTACTTCTTTCTACTAGGTTCTCAAAGCATTGTAAAATGTGAGAACTAGAAGGAGAGGAAGCTCCGGACCTCAACGATGCTTTGAATGTGGTAAGATAGGACACTTTCGTACAGATTGCCCTAACCTTTCAGGTCCTTCTAACCGTGATGAAATGCGGAATAAAGTCAAGTCCTCTTTTGGCAACACCAACAAGAAAAAGAAGGGTTTTATAGGACGCAAACTGATAAACAGTTTCATCACCGCACTTCAAGAACTTGGCTCGAGTGATGTAGACATTGAAAGTGATGAAGATGAAGATGATATGGCAAACTTGTGCTTCATGGCGGGCAAATCAAAATCAAGTATGGAGGATGCAGAACACAACAGTGACAATGAAGAGGTATGTCCTACTTGCGAAGAAATGTGTGATGTTATTTCTCGTGCCACTATTATTGTTAAGAAAAAGGACAAAAAGCTTAGGGACAATGCTGTTAAAATTGAGTCACTAGAACCTGAAATTAATCGTTTAAAATCCTTGATTCCTAGTGATGATTCTTATTCCTCATGTGATTTAATATATGAATAATTGTCCTCTCTAAGAAGTGCACACACCTCCACACTTGATAAACTTGAACTTGAAATTGAAAAGAATAAAAAGCTTGCTGCACTTAATGATAAAAACTTGAAAGATGCTTGTTGTTATACAATTGATTTGCATTGTTCTACTTGCGATGATCTTGATAAGAAACTACAAGATGCTATGAAAGAAATTTCTATATTGAACAATGCTTTACGTTCTCATGAAGTTAAATATTGTTCCAATTGCAAATTAAAAGGAAAAACTTCATGTGAAAATTGTCTTGATCTATAAAATAAACTTGATAACATGAATAGGACATTAGATCGGTTTTGTAATGGGAATAAGAACCTAAACTTGCTGCTGAATTCTTCCAAGTCTTGCAATGATAATACTGGTTTAGGTTTTGATTCACATGCTCATGCTAAGGAACATCCACCTAAAATTGTAAAATCATTAGGAAGTGGTTTGATTCAAACAGTTCCTAAACAAAAAGAAGTGATTTTTAAATCTGCAGGAGTGTTGTCACATTCGGGTTCAAATAAGCATACTGCATGCTCATCTAGACATGAACACAAAGTTAAATTTCATTGTACCTATTGTGGTAGAGAATGTCATATATTTTTGTTATAGACTAGCTAAACAACATAAAAAGGAAAGAATGCAAGCTAGATCTTATAACTCTCATGCAAAATTTGCTGCACATACTAAACCGAATGTCAGGAACATGCAACCTGCTGTTATGAGTCAGAAATATTCAAAGTTTACCTCTGGAGCTTCAGTTTTTGCCTCTGGAGCTTCAGTTTTTGCCTCCGGACCTTCTGTTTTTGCCTCCGGAGCTACTGATTTTCGTCCTACACAAGTAACACCTCATAGGTCAGTAGTTAAGAACAAAAAATCTCAAACTTTGACTCATAAACCTGCTGTTTTATCTCAGCTTTCGCATGTTATTTCTGCTGGACGTCGTGTGACTCAGTACTGGATTCCTAAATGACTTTTAACTAACCCCAGTATTGAGTCATCGACGGATTGTGCTTCTATGTACGTTACACGCTTGAGGAAGGAGAACATTTGGATTGTGGATTCAGGTTGCTCACACCACATGACTGGTAACAAAGAATGGTTCTCCTCTCTCTCTTTTGTGTCACGTGTAGAGAATGTTACTTTTACCGATAATTCTTCAACTCCTATAATTGCTAAGGGTTAGGTTAGAGTAAATGATCACTACACTTTGAAGGATGTGGCACTTGTCAAAAATTTGAAATACAATTTGCTTATTATTTCACAATTGGTAGATGAAAATCTAGAAATTATTTTCAATAAAAACTGCTGCAAAGTTGTAGGTTCAAATAGTCAGCTTATTTTTTACATGTCTCGGTTTGGAAGAGTTTTTAAAGCTGATTTTGACATTTCTTCCTCTAAGCATAGATGTCTAGTTGCAAATGATTCCAAAGATTTATATTTTTGGCATCGTAGACTTGGTCACGTAGGCTTTGATCATCTCACGCGTGTTAGTGCTCTTGATCGACATACGTGGGCTGCCTAAGCTTAAAGGGGACAAAGAAAATGTGTGCTCCTCTTGTAGACATGCTAAGATGGTTGCAGGTTCACATGCTCCTCTCACAATGACCATGACAACTGAACCGGGTCAACTTTTACACCTTGACACCATAGGACCTTCACGTGTTTAATCCTTCGGAGGTAAATGGTATGTTCTTGTGATTGTTGATGACTATTCTAGATACTCTTGGGTTTACTTTATGGCATCTAAGAATGAAGCTTTTAGTCACTTTAGAACTTTATTTCTTAGATTATCAATTGATCACCCAGGATCTTTAAGAGCAGTTAGACGTGATAATGGAACCAAATTTAAAAATCAATCGTTTGATCACTTTTGTGCTGAAAATGCAATAGATCATCAATTTTTTTCACCATATGTACCTCAACAAAACGGTGTTATAGAGAGAAAGAACAGAACCTTAGTTGAGATGGCTAGGACTATGCTTGATGAATATCAAACTCCTAGGAAATTTTGGGCTGATGCAACTGCAACCACTTGTTATGTCTCAAATCGTGTTTTCTCGCGTGCTAAGCTAGGTAAAACACCATATGAGCTCAGGTTTGGACATAGGCCTAGTGTCACACACTTTAGTGTCTTTGGATGCAAATGCTTTGTTAAGAAACATGGTAATCTTGATAAATTTGAAGCTAGATCTGTTGATGGCATGTTTCTTGGTTTATCCATCTCATACTAGAGGCTACCGTGTGCTTTTACTTGATACTAACAAAATTGTGGAGACTTGTGAGGTTTCTTTTGATGAAGCTAGCCCAGGTACTAGTTCAAATATTGCAGGTCCGGATCCATATCCGCAGGGGGAGAGTATTTTTGTTGAAGAAGAGGAAGAAGTGGTGTTGCTGCCCGAAAATTCAGCAGCTAATGACATTGTTCCAGCTCCTGATCTTGATTCACAGCGAGCACCAACGACCACCATTGCTGGTCCAGATCCTCCTCACGTCACAAGCTCATCTATTTGTGATGAACAAGAAGAAGAAGAAGCTTGTGAAGTGTCCACTCCCCTCCGGATTCTCAAAAGTCATCCTCCACAACAAATTATTGGAAGCTTGCATGAACGAGTTACAATATCCAGGTTTTTCGACCTCGATTCTCATGCTCATTCTTCTTTTGTTGCTTCTTTTGAACCCAAAGATATATCACACGCACTCACTAATGAATCTTGGATTATTGCCATGCAAGAAGAGTTAGAAAATTTTGAAAGAAATAATGTTTGGAAACTTGTACCTCCACCTCAAGGTCACACTTTAATTGGAACTAAATGGGTGTATAAAAATAAACAAAGTGAGGATGGGGTTGCTGTTAGGAATAAGGCTAGGTTGGTTGCTCAAGGTTTCACACAAGTTGAAGGTCTAGGATGAAACTTTTGCTCCTGTTGCTAGATTAGAAGCCATAAGAATTTTGTTAGCTTTTGCTGCATCTAAAGGTTTTAAGCTATATAAAATAGATGTTAAAAGTGCTTTTCTTAATGGCTACATAGATGAGGAGGTTTATGTCAAACAACCACCTGGTTTTGAAAATCAAAATTATCCTAATCATATTTACAAACTGTCCAAAGCCTTGTACGGTCTCAAACAAGCCCTTAGAGCATGGTATGATAGGTTAAAAACATTCTTACCTGAAAAGAGGTTTACCATGGGCAAGGTTGATAAAACTCTTTTTGTGCTTAAGCATGGCAATGATTCATTATTCGTTCAAGTGTATGTGGATGATATTATCTTTGGTTGTGCTTCTCATGGTCTTGTGTCCAAGTTTTCAGCTATGATGAGTTCAGAATTTGAGATGAGTATGATGGGAGAACTCACATACTTTTTGGGGCTGCAAATCAAGCAAACCAAGGAGGGTACCTTTGTGCATCAAACAAAGTATACAAAAGATCTCCTAAGGCGCTTCAACATGGACAAAAGAAAGCCTCTTCGGACACCAATGGGAACAGCAACAACACTTGAACTTGATGAAGATTGTGATCCTGTTGATGAAAAAGAATATAGAAGCATGATTGGGTCACTTTTGTATCTCACGGCATCAAGACCGGACATACACTTCAGCGTATGTCTTTGTGCACGGTTTCAAGCCTCCCCACATGCTTCACATCGTCAAGCCGTCAAAAGGATTCTCAGGTACTTACATGGAACTCAAGAATTTGGCATTTTTCTTCCTTCTTTCTCAACCGTTACTTTGAAAACTTTTTCCGATGCTGATTTTCGGGGTTGTAGGATTGATAGGAAAAGTACTTCTGGTGCTTGTCATTTTCTTGGTTATTCACTTGTTGCCTGGTCCTCTAGAAAACAAAGTTCAGTTGCACAATCCACAGCCGAGTTTGAATATGTAGCTGCTGCTAGTGCTTGCTCACAAATTCTTTGGATTGTTCAAACACTTAAGTACTATGGGGTTGATCTAGATAGTGTTCCACTGTTTTGTGATAACACTAGTGCCATTTGCATTGCTAAAAACCCCGTGCAACATTCAGGAACTAAGCACATTGACATTAGGTATCACTTTCTCCGTGATAATGTCGAAAAAGGGAACATTGTGCTTCACCATGCAGATACCGAACAACAATTGGCTGACATTTTTACAAAGCCATTGGATTTCACTCGTTTTTGTTACATTCGTAGTGAATTAGGGGTTATGCATCCTCATGGCTTAAATTGAGGGAGAATTTTGAAACTTGGGAAGTCTATGTGTGAATCTGAAATTAAAATAATATGAGCATAGTATTTCATGCATATATGACTTTGTGATCCCTTTTTCATGCTGAAAGTTCTTACTACAGTACTCGTGTTATACATTTTGTAGTTTTTACCATGTCTAATAATTGGAATAATTACTTACACTAAATCTGGTCATGGTCGAACTTTCTTGCTGTTTTGAACTTCTTGCATGCTCACAAGTGCTTTTAATCATAAAGAATTAATCAAGTAATCAACTCACATGTTGAGTTTTTATGTTCAAATAAAAAAATGTGGCGGACCGGAATCCGCTCATCCAGGATCGCAGAGGGTGGTGCCGCGCGATGCGACACCCGACAGCACACATCATAAGGACACAATATATTACATGGGAAAAACATCTGAACTGTACAAACAGGTACAAACTTCAGTTACAAACAACAGTATTGAATCATAACATTCCATAAATTATCTACGTTACGACGCAGTGAACAAGCGGTACTCGTCACCGCGAGGGATGGCGAATCGACTCGATATACACCTGCAGGGAAACCCAAAGAGCATGTCACATACGCCCACCCGTGGAGCTGCACAGCACGCTCACTCGATGTCGTACGGGACAACCTTTCACCCAACAGCCCAAACGTCGAACCAGTCGCACCGAAACGAGGAGGAGGTTCCCCACACGGAGCATCTCTCTATGCCCGTTGGCAGATTTCCACCTTGCTGCCCTCAACCTACACCTATAAATCGGTGAGCTATGCCTCGACGTCCGGAGGTTTAGGTTACATCGGTTTATCGGGTCTCATATATCCGATATGCCTTCGGTACGTTCAATACTTGTTCAGCAGGGCCGCATACGGATCGGTCCTCAATTGACACGGGCAGGGCTGCGCACACAAGACTTCCTCTTGCTGCGCCCTAGCCCCTGCCTAGTCTCATTTTCATTACTAAAGTGATCTCACATCACTCAACCGAACCCATGTGTCCCAAGCCTAACTCGTGAGTAGATTCCACCTACTCGACTTGTACCGAAGTCCTATGAATCCTTAAGCATAGCCTGTCTACTCGAGGTCTTAGACACTACCCTCACTCTTATAGAAAAATTCTGGTTATGCAAGTGGGGTTCCATTCATCCTACACCTAATGCACATCCATACTTCATAATAAGTGTTTATAAAGCAAAACTTGAAAAATAGTTTAATGCAAACCGGGGATTGCCTTGTTGCTGCTGGTCAGTAGTTAGTTCTTCTTCCGGAAGGAGGAAGTCCAGCACTTCCGGAATCTCCTCGCCTTCAGCGACTACACGTTAATGAAATACTACATGTCAATTCAAATGCAATGTGTAAACTTGAATACATAATTACTAATAACTCTAGCTAGCCCTCCCCTTTGGTTCTGAAATTTTTATGGTGGCTTGGTAGCGTCCTAACCAGAATCTTGACAAAGTTTCATTTGAAACAAAGTTCATTTGAGCTTTATACAAATAAAAGCCTAATTGGTCAATAATTCAGCCTCTAAGTAATTCCAGGGGTTTTCATGGCTCCAACCATTACTTTCTGGAAACTAGAATTTAAGATGGTTCTAATGGAATTGGTTTCATGTCATTTGAAGAATTCTACTGAAAGTTATGCCCTAATTAAGATTTGAGAAAATCTGAAAAATGTTTCTGTACATTTTTCTCTTTTCTCAGGGCAGTGCACTTAATCATCCCATTAGGGGGACTAAATTAACTCGGATGAGTCTGAAAATTTTACTGTGACTCAAGGATTTTCCAATGACCCTCTCAGACAATTTTCAGCATTTTTCATAAAGTAATTCTCTAGATAAAATTCCCAACAGTTTAAAATTTAGGGAATTAATTCTGGAAAACTATTAGGTTTCATGAGCTGAAATTGATATTTATGGAAAGTACTCAGAATTATGAGTTCAGCAAAATTTGGTTCATTGAATTTGGAGTTTCCTAGCAAAAGTTCTATTCATTTGAAGTTTGAACTAAAACTGGAAATTCCCAAAATGTTTAAATTCTGCGGGTGGGGCCCATTCCTCAAGCCGGCCCACTCAGAATGCGGCCACACCGCATCCCACGGGGTTTTACCCACGCTGCCGCACGGAATCCCGGCCGCAAACAGATCCCCGCGCAGAGACCAGAGGCTGACCAGTGGACCCGGCCCCCTCTTCGTCTACCTCGCGCTATCCCGCAGCTCCCGCGGCGGCACTTCGCCGGAGCGCTCGCCGCCGGACGTTTCACCGCCCGACCTTCGACGAAACTTTCCGCCTGTGCCTATCTCGACTCAGAAAACACGCTGGTGCCCTCACCGGAGCTCGACAATGGCCGGAACTATGCCCGTGGCGGTGACAGAGCTTCTCTCTACTCCGGCGATGTCGCCCGGGCTACTCAGGGCCTATTTCTTCAAACGGTTTGCTCCTACAGCTCCGCTGTGGCATGCTGAGCATGAATATGAGCTTGGTTGGCCATGGAAATGGCCGGAACTCGGACCCCACCGTCGACCTAGGCCCGATATCGGCTGTTGCTCGAAAAACTCGGATATCAGCGCAAAGACTCGACGGTTTTCGATGGTCTTGGACCCTAGATGGCCGTGGGGACGTGTAGAACATGTGCTTGGCTGGGTTTACGCAGTGAAGGACCGATCGCCGTGAATTTCAGATTCTCTGCTCACTCGTTTTTGTTGAACACCGAGGACTAGACGGGGAAATACTCTCCCTACAGAGCATGAAAAAGGGTAGGGTCTTCACCGTGAGTTCGAGCAGTCCCCGGCGCGTATCTTTGCTGTTGAGCTCCGGTCGCGAGGTCGCCTGGATCAACGGCGCGACGAGGAGCCGAGGGGAGCGGCTGGTGCCGTTTTTTTGTTTCGGGTGAGAGCGGGCAGAGCGGAGGAGATGAGGCCGGCTCACGTGGGCTGGGGTTTTTAACCGCGTCATGCACGCGTGCGCTCGGTCGCCGAGCAGGAGGTGGCAGGGTGAGGCGGTCGGACGCCGGTGCTGGCCGCAGCTGGCATGCGGTCTCGGCCGAGAGAGGGAAAGATCAGTGGGGAGACTTCTCTGTTAAGACTGCTGACAGGTGGGACCTCCCCTCTAATTCTTTTTTTCCATTTCTCTCAATTCTGTTGTGCCAAATATCCTCAGCTACTCACAATTGAATGTGGGACTTAGTCACCAAGTCTTAGTTTGAATTTGAGTTCTCAAATTTGAACTGTGTTTGGCTCAATTTGCTTCATGTTTAAACTGAAATTCAAATTCAGTTTTGAATTCTTGCAAATTTAGCTCTTGACCAAATGAACTCCAATGATGATGAAAATTTGTGGGCTCACTCAGAAAAATGTGCTGAGTTTGAATATGAAGCTAACTTTTGAATTTGAGGGATGAAAGTTGCTGCGATTTGAATTTACATTCAAATTGGCCTCTTTTTCAAATACCTCCAAAAGTGCCTCAAAAAGTGTTGGATTTACATGAAATTTGGCCTGAACCTTCCCAAGACTTTTTAAGTTCTAGGGGTGAGCTCAACCTCTCATGTTCATGTGTAGAAATCCTACTTTGTGAAAGTGAAGGCTTTCCCCTCTAATCACTCTTTTGATGGAGGTTACTTGCTCTTCACAATTTTTCCTAAGATATCCACAATAAAAACTGTGGTGTTGTGAGGTGATGAAAAGTTTTTGCAAGTCCCTTTTCTTGGGCTTTTACATCCCTCCTCCCTTAAAAGGAATCTCATCCCGAGATTATAAAAGAAGAGATAGTGATGTAATAGTGCTTACCCGTGCTGCGATACCATGAACTCCGGGTAATTTGAGCGAAGAAATTCCTTGCTCTCCCACGTCGCTTCTTCGGCGGTGTGATTGCTCCAGAGTATTTTGTAGAACCACAACATTCTGCTACACGTGGTTCGGGCTTTCTCATCAAGAATTGTCACCGGATACTCATCATATGTCAAATCCGGTTTCAGCTCGCCGATGTCTTTGGTAGGAACAGTAGCTGTATGCTTTAAACATTTTCGCAGTTGCGAAACATGGAAAACGTCATGGACACCCGCAAGGGATGCCGGTAGCTCCAGTCTATATGCCGCTGGTCCACACTTCTCGGTGATAGCATAGGATCCAATGAAACGGGGAGCGAGCTTCCCCTTCACACCGAACCGGTGCACGCCTTTCATTGGAGACACGCGGAGGTACACGTGTTCACCAACGTCAAAGTGCAACGGTCTACGCCTCTTATCAGCGTAGCTCTTTTGCCGGGATTGAGCATCCTTCAAGTTGTCTTGAATCATCCGAACACGCTCTTCGGCGTCGTTCACCACATCAACCCCGAATGGACCCTTTCACCGGACTTCACCAGTTTAATGGGGTGCGGCATTTGCGACCGTAGAGAGCTTCGTAGGGTGCCATCTTGATACTCGCCTGATAGCCATTGTTGTACGAGAATTCTGCCAACGGCAGGTGATTATCCCAGTTCCTGCCGTGGTGGACGGCATTGTAACGTGTATTCACCGGGATGAAATGAGCCGTCTTGGTTAACCGATCAACGATTACCCAAATGGAATCATGTTTGTTGGCAGTTAGGGACAATCCCACAATGAAATCCATGCTCACATCTTCCCATTTCCATGCCGGGATCTTCAGGGGTTGCAACAGCCCTGATTTCTTCATGTGATCAGCTTTCACTCGTCGGCACGTATCGCACTTGGATACGTACTTCGCTACCTCCCGCTTCATCCGTGTCCACCAAAATTTCTTTTTCAAATCCTGGTACATTTTGTTGCTGCCCGGATGAATGGAGTACTTAGACAAGTGAGCTTCATCGAGGATCTTTCTCCTCAGTTCCATATCCCGGGGTACGACTATGCGGTCATTGAACCATAGCGTCCTCTCATCATCCTTCCGGAAACATTTGATCTCCCCGTTGTCTATCCGTCTCCGGAGATGTGCCATGCCTTTATTAGTCTTCTGAGCTGCAATGATGTGCTCCCTAATAGTAGGGATGAGGGCAAGGTTGTACAGTGATCCATAAGGAACCAAGTATAAACTCGGCTCTTCCTCCTCCACCGGTGTAATGGTGAGGTGATGGACATGTGATTTCCAACTCAGCGCGTCGGCAACCACATTTGCCTTGCCGGGGTGGTAATGAATCTCAATTTCATAATCTCTGATCAATTCTAACCACCTCCTTTGCCTCATGTTCAACTCCTTCTGGGTGAAAATGTATTTCAAGCTCTTGTGGTCGGTGTAGAGGTGCACCAAATTCCCCAGGAGATAGTGCCTCCACATTTTTAGCGCCAACACCACGGCAGCAAGCTCAAGATCATGAGTCGGATAATGCTGCTCATGGTTCCGAAGTTGGCGTGAGCCATATGCGACCACACATCCTTCCTGCATCAACACGCAGCCAAGTCCAATACCAGACGCGTCACAATACACGTCGAAGGGCTTTGTTGCATCCGGCTGAGCTAAGATCGGGTCTGTGGTGAGATGCTTCACCAATGTTTGGAACGCTCCTTCACACGCCGTGTTCCAAACATATTTCGTCCCTTTCTTCAGCAATTCTGTCATCGGCTTAGCGAGCATGGAGAAGCTTGGAATGAATCTCCAATAGTATCCCACTAAACCGAGGAAGCTTCTGACTTCATGAACTGAAGTGGGAGCTTTCCATTTCAGCACTTGCTCTATTTTGCTTGGGTCAACCGCAATGCTTTCTGCTGAGATGATATGTCCTAAGAATGGCACTTGGCTGATCCAAAACTCTCATTTGCTGAACTTGGCGTAGAGCTTGTGGTCTCGCAATCGTTGAAGAACGATCCTCAAGTGTTCGGCATGTTCGGCTTCTGTCTTGGAGTAAACCAAGATATCATCGATGAACACTACCACGAACTTGTCCAGCTCCGGCATGAACACCGAGTTCATGAGATACATGAAATGGGCTGGAGCGTTTGTGAGACCAAAGGACATGACAAGATATTCATATAATCCATATCTCGTCGAGAAAGCCGTCTTCGGGATATCCTCCGCCCGGATCTTTATCTGGTGATATCCAGAGCGAAGGTCCATCTTTGAGAACACACTTGCACCCACAAGTTGATCAAATAATATGTCGATGCGGGGCAGTGGGTACTTATTCTTGATGGTGACGGCGTTGAGCAGCCGGTAGTCCACACACAGCCTCAAGGTCTCATCCTTCTTCTTCACAAATAGCGTCGAGCATCCCCAAGGCGAGGAACTCGGCCTAATGAAACATTTGCTCAACAGATCATTGAGCTGTTCTTTTAATTCAGCCAGCTCGTTCGGAGCCATCTTGTATGGTCTCCGTCATATGGGTGTAGTCCCGGGTGCAGGTTCAATCTTGAACTCGACATCCCGCTCAGGTGGCATGCCCGGAAGATCATCCGGGAACACATCGGGGTACTCCCGGACTACGGGAATGTCCTCCAACTTGAGAGCTTCAGTATTATTAATTGCTGAAATTTCCCGGACTGGTCTGTCTAACACCATGGAATGTGGACGGTGAAATGGAGAGTTTAAATGAACCGTCCGTGTCCGAGTCTCCAGGACAGCGCCATGGTATTGTAGCCATGACATCCCTAAGATTGCATCAATCTTTTGCCCCATAAGGATTATCAAGGTGGTGGGATATAATTTCCCACCTAAGCACAGCGGTGCCTTTGGGATCATCATATTTTCTGAGATCTTCCCTCCCGGTGAGCAGATCATATAAGTGCAGTCGGTTGGGAAGACTTGCATTTGATGCTTAGCCACATAGGATGCACTTATAAAGCCGTGGGTTGCACCAGAATCAAACAGTATGATGATTGCTCGATTGTTGAGAGTAAACGTACCCGCCAGCACGTTGTCTCCCTCTGGGGCGTCCTCATTGTCGAGGTGGCGAACGCCCCCAGTCCGCTGACCCACCTTCTTGAACAGAGGTCGGCCTCGAGCACCGCCCTGGAACTGGGCTTGCCCGCTGCTTTGCTGCCCCTGGGGACAGTCCTTCGCGAAGTGGCCCGCCTGGCCACACGTGAAGCAAGCGAAACGGGGCGGTCCCCCGCTGATCGGTGGACGGAAACCCGGGGCGCGTTGTGGCGGTGGAAACACCCGGGGTGCCGTCTTCTGCTGCTGCTGTCTCGGTGGTGGCATCGGCGGTCGGAACGGAGGTGACTGAAAGGATCATTCCCCGAACCGTTGAGGTCGCGCCGTTGGGTGCCACTGCTGCCCGGAGTGTGTCCGATACACCATGCGGTACTTCTGGGGAGCGCCACTCCCACCGCTGGGTGGAGCGCTGCACTTCCGCTGCTCAGCTGCCAACTCCCGCTGAGCATCCTCTTGCATAATCGCGGGATTGACGAGGTCGTTGAAGGTGCCGCGATTCCATTGCACGAGATGCGTCTTCATTTCGGGGTGTAACCCCCGATAGAAGTGCTCTCGCTTTTTCTCCTCGGTTGAGATGTAGTCTGACGCATATTGCGCCAGATGGTTGAAGGCACGAGAGTAGTCATGGGCACTCCTCCCGCCCTGCTTCAGCTCCAAGAACACTTGGAACTTCCTCTTCATTATTCCGGGAGGGATATGATAGGCGTGGAACGCCTCCCGGAACTCTTCCCACTCCACGGCATGGCTTGCCGGACGTGAGGCGACATAATTCGCCCACCACGCACCAGCGGCACCGTGAAGCTGCTGCGCTGCGAACAAAGTCTTTTGCCGCTCTGTGCATTGGAGCAGCCCTAACTTGGACTCGATTGTCCGCAGCCAGTTGTCGGCCTCCAGTGGTTCTTCAGCTTCTGTGAACACTGGAGGGTGCGTACTCATGAAGTCCGAGTACGACACCTCACGGGGCTCACGGGGCCCCCTCTCTTGACGTCCCCCCGCCTGGGACGTATTCTGCACGATCGTGCGGAGCAGGTCGGTCTGCTCCTCACGACCTCCCACCAGTGCCGCTATCACATCCGCTAGAGTAAGCGGAGGCGGTGGTGGTGGCTGCTGCTGCGGGGTGCTGTCGTAGGCCGCTGGCTGGGAGTCATCGCCCCCCTGCTGGCTAGAGCCACCAACCTCGTGGGTGTTCCTAGTGTGAACCATCTGCAACCATACGACAATTAACATCAGTCCCGCAACATATTGCATGCAGTCCAATAAAATAGGCGTAAAAACATAATGACAATAAAACATGCGGTACATGTCGTATGTAGATAATATAATAACTTTGCACAAGCTACACCATTACCAGACCAGATACAAGCTAGATTAATCCAGCTTGATGAACCTCCTCTTTGGAAGCTCACCACAACTAGGTTTGGTCACTAAGAGACGTTACTATCGCGTTGTCATCACGTAAACCACCCTTTTACGACACAAACATGGTCTCTAGTAAAAGAAACTTGAGTGAGAACTATACTCAAATCTTTCACTAGTTTAAGATAACCTCTCATGAGTATGTTCTACCCCGTTGGAAGTATTCAAACCCCCTCTAGGGTACAACAATCTCTCAAATGAGTTCAACTGTCATTCCGCTGTCCGAATGACCAGTTTCTACATATCCAAGATTTTGATCTGGTTCTGGGCCTTTTCATGACTCAAGCTGAATACCAAAGTTAAAGTTAACTTCAGTATCTTTCCAACGAGTATTTAATTGCCCTCAGATCAGCTCTGGTTAAAAAGTTAGGGTGATTCAAAGTCAACCGGATTTCTGGAAGAATTTTAACAGCACCTCCCTTGGGAAGTTGCTGTTTTCAACTCTGGTTTCCATTGAAATCTGTGCTGAAATTTCAGGAACTTTGAATTGAAAAGATGTAACACATCTTCTACCCTTTCTAAAGATGTATCATATGACAATTTTGGATTTTTCTACTGGACGTTATGGTTGAAAAACAGAACAGTCCAGAGAGTGTTTAACCCTGTCCTGGTTCTGGACAGTTCACATTCCTCTGGGATTTAAGCCATCTTAAAGTGAGTTTCAGCTCTGGAAGTCTACAGCAAAATTGTAGATTACTTGAATACCTTTTCAGAACTATATACCACCCCTCCCTGGGCTAAAATACCTGTGAGTTGTGCTCTGTTGAAGTTCAGCAAACTTGCTGCCCAAAACAGAGCACTCTGTTCTTCAATCTTTTGGAACTACACTCATCACTATCCAATTTTTTTACCCAACCAGGGTCCTAGATGTTGAACCTAGTGATTTTAATTCCTTGTTATCATTATTTTTTCATGCATATTCCTATGATATCTCGGTACTACGTTCCTCACAAAAGAAAATCCTAACCGGATTATACCGGCATATACGTCTCAAGTGTGGCACTCAACGGTCTCTCGCACACGTTTCCTACACGGATACATACGTGGTTAATACCTGCAGAAAACCACTCAATATTGATGCACTCAATGGTTGTTCATTTAAGGCAGGACCATATTGGAAATTAAATACAAACGCCCGTATCATTGCCATACGGCCGTCCTTGAGTTAGGTCACGTCTCAAGATACGTGATCGTGTTTCAACACCACACGACGGGGAACCCGAGTATGTCATGAACGGGTCGTCACGGTTGGGAATGTTATCAACCCAACAGATACCACCTACTGCCCTGCAGGGAACGCCGATGGCAAGCGCTGCGTATGTCCCCCTGGGCTACTTCCAGACGAACACACTCTCGCGTTACTGACCACGCGATGGGGTCTCCACTTACTTGCCTAATGCACGCTAGGGATCAGCGTTTCATATGAACTCAGTAACATGAAGAGTCCAAGAGTTTCATATTGACGTTTCACACCAAGCTGTGAGACAAATCCCTGAACCACATTCCTCGTCAGGGGAGCTAACCGAAATTGAACCGCTTTCGGTGGCGTTCCTTACCATTCTTACCAGAGTGTCAGTGCGTCGTTACATAACTAAAATTCAGAATTATAACACATAGGTTAGTCTTTGCTACTTTAAGTAACTATGCTAATATATTCCTTACTTGGGCAACTACCGGATCCTCACCGTAATTCTTAGTTTTCCCATAATACAGTCCTTAAGTACTGTGATATCCCCAATGCAGCTCTAATACCAGGCTGTGGCGGACCGGGATCCGCTCATCCAGGATCGCAGAAGGTGGTGCCGCGCGATGCGACACCCGACAGCACACATCATAAGGACACAATATATTACATGGGAAAAACAACTGAACTGTACAAACAGGTACAAACTTCAGTTACAAACTATTGTTTCTATTACACAGCGGAAGTCAACACTATACAACTCACGCCCGCCTATCTAGCAAAAGTTGGCTGCCCAGCCCTAAGGCAGCCAACACTGGATGCACTCCTCAGCTCAGCGCGGCGTGTACGGCTCCCACTCAGCCGTGGTCCCCGACGGAGGGTAACCCTCGCCGGTGGACTCGTACTCCGAGTCCGTGGGTGGCTCCTCACCTGAAAAACACTTAAGCAGCAACCGTGAGCACGATGGCTCAACAAGACTTAACCGACTCACCTAAGCATGAAACTCTACATGAGGTGTACAATGAACATAGGATAGTCACAATGCATCAAATGGACACGCCTACAAGTTCATCCTTAGTTGCACTTTTAGCCACAGGTTAACAGTTCGGAAATCTGAAACTTAGTAAGCAATAGTTGGTGGCACACATGTAGCAATACAATTATATCATAACAGCAGTATTGAATCATAACATTCCATAAATTATCTACGTTACGATTCAGTGAACAAGCGGTACTCGTCACCGCGAGGGACGGCGAATCGACTCGATATACACCCGCAGGGAAACCCAAAGAGCACGTCACGTACGCCCACCCGTGGAGCTGCACAGCATGCTCACTCGATGTCGTACGGGACAACCTTTCACCCAACAGCCCAAACGTCG
Organism: Neostapfia colusana; assembly: GCA_030760725.1. Taxonomy (NCBI): domain Eukaryota; kingdom Viridiplantae; phylum Streptophyta; class Magnoliopsida; order Poales; family Poaceae; genus Neostapfia; species Neostapfia colusana. The sequence goes on along the minus strand of JASWHV010000012.1, from coordinate 5,417,054 downwards.
AACCGGTCGCACCGAAATGAGCAGGAGGTTCCCCACACGGAGCATCTCTCTATGCCCGTTGGCATATTTCCACCTTCCTGCCCTCAAACTACACCTATAATTCGGTGTGTTATGCCTCGACGTCCGGAGGTTTAGGTTACATCGGTTTATCGGGGCCCATATATCCGATATGCCTTCGGTACGTTCAATACTTGTTCAGCAGGACCGCACATGGATCGGTCCTCAATCGACACGGGCAGGAATGGGCACACAAGACTTCCTCTTGCTGCGCCCTAGCCCCCGCGTAGTCTCATTTTCATTACTAAAGTGATCTCACATCACTCAACCGAACCCGTGTGTCCCATGCCTAACTCGCGAGTAGATTCCAACTACTCGACTTGTACAGAAGTCCTATGAATCCTTAAGCATATCCTGTCTACTCGAGGTCTTAGACACTACCCTCACTCTTATACAAAAATTATGGTTATGCAAGTGGGGTTCCATTCATCCTACACCTAATGCACATCCATACTTCATACTAAGTGTTTATAAAGCAAAACTTGAAAATAGTTTAATTCAAACCAGGGCTTGCCTTGTTGCTCCTGGTCAGTAGTTAGTTCTTCTTCCGGAAGGAGGAAGTCCAGCACTTCCGGAATCTCCTCGCCTTCAGTGACTACACGTTAATGAAATACTACATGTCAATTCAAATGCAATGTGTAAACTTGAATACATAATTACTAATAACTCTAGCTAGCCCTCCCCTTTAGTTCTGAAATTTTTATGGTGGCTTGGTAGGGTCCTAACCAGAGTCTTGACCAAGTTTCATTTGAAACAAAGTTCATTTGAGCTTTGTACAAATAAAAGCCTAATTGGTCAATAATTGAGCCTACAAGTAATTCCAGGGGTTTTCATGGCTCCAACCATTACTTTATGGAAACTAGAATTTAAGATGGTTCTAATTAAATTGGTTTCATGTCATTTGAAGAATTCTACTGAAAGTTATTCCCTAATTAAGATTTGAGAAAATCTGGAAAATGTTTCTGTACATTTTTCTCTTTTCTCAGGGCAGTCCACTTAATCACCCCATTAGGGGGGCTAAATGAACTCGGATGAGTCTGAAAATTTTACTGTGACTCAAGGATTTTCCAATGACCCTCTAAGCCAAATTTCAGTATTTTTCATAAAGTAATTCTCCAGATAAAATTCCCAATAGTTTAAAATTTAGGGAATTAATTCTGGAAAACTATTAGGTTTCATGAGCTGAAATTGATACTGCTGTAAGGTACTCAGAATTCGGAGTTCAGCAAAATTTTGTTCATTGAATTTGGAGTTTCCTAGCAAAAGTTCTATTCATTTGAAGTTTGAACTAAAACTGGAAATTCCCAAAATGTTTAAATTCTGCGGGTGGGGTCCATTCCTCAAGCCGGCCCACTCAGAATGCGGCCACACCGCAGCCCACGGGGTTTTACCCGCGCTGCCGCACCAAATCCCGGCCGCAAACAGATCCCCGCGCAGAGGCCAGAGGCTGACCGGTGGACCCGGCCCCCTCTTTCGTCTACCTCGCGCTATCCCGCAGCTCCTGCGGCGGCACTTCGCCGGAGCGCTCGCTGCCGACTCGACTCGGAGAACACGCTGGTGCCCTCACCGGAGCTCGACAATGGCCGGAACTATGCCCGCGGCGGTGACAGAGCTTCTCTCTACTCCGGCGATGTCGCCCGGGCTACTCAGGGCCTTATTCTTCAAACAGTTTGCTCCTACAGCTCCGCTGTGGCATGCTGAGCACGAATATGAGCTTGGTTGGCCATGGAAATGGACGGAACTCGGACCTCACCGTCGACCTAGGTCTGATATCGGTTGTTGCTTGAAAAACTCGGATATCAGCGCAAAGACTCGACGGTTTTCGATGGTCTTGGACCCTAGATGGCCATGGGGACGTGTAGAACATGTGCTTGGCTGGGTTTACACAGTGAAGGACCAATCGCCGCGAATTTCAGATTCTCTGCTCACTCGTTTTTGTTGAACACCGAGGACTAGACGGGGAAATACTCTCCCTACAGAGCATGAAAAAGGGTAGGGTCTTCACCGTGAGTTCGAGCAGTCCCCGGCGCGTATATTTGCTGTTCAGCTCTGGTCACGAGGTCGCCTGGATCAACGGCGCGACGAGGAGCCAAGGGGAGCGGCTGGTGCCATTTTTTTGTTTCGGGTGAGAGCGGGCAGAGCGGAGGAGATGAGGCCGGCTCACGTGGGCTGGGGTTTTTAACCGCGTCGTGCACGCGTGCGCTCGGTCGCCGAGCAGGAGGTGGCAGGGTGAGGCGGTCGGACGCCGGTGCTGGCCGCAGCTGGCGTGCGGTCTCGGCCAAGAGAGGGAAAGATCAGTGGGGAGACTTCTCTGTTAAGACTGTTGACAGGTGGGACCTCCCCTCTAATTCTTTTTTCCATTTCTCTCAATTCTGTTGTGCCAAATATCCTCAGCTACTCACAATTGAATGTGAGACTTAGTCACCAAGTCTTAGTTTGAATTTGAGTTCTCAGATTTGAACTGTGTTTCGCTCAGTTTGCTTCATGTTTAAACTGAAATTCAAATTCAGTTTTGAATTCTTGCAAATTTAGCTCTTGACCAAATGAACTCCAATGATGATGAAAATTTGTGGGCTAACTCAGAAAAATGTGCTGAGTTTGAATATGAAGCTAACTTTTGAATTTGAGGGATGAAAGTTGCTGCAATTTGAATTTACATTCAAATTGGCCTCTTTTTCAAATACCTCCAAAAGTGCCTCAAAAAGTGTTGGATTTACATGAAATTTGGCCTGAACCTTCCCAAGACTTTTTAAGTTCTAGGGGTAAGCTCAACCTCTCATGTTCATGTGTGGAAATCCTACTTTGTGAAAGTGAAGGCTTTCCCCTCTAATCACTCTTTTGATGGAGGTTACTTGCTCTTCACAATTTTTCCTAAGATATCCACAATAAAAACTGTGGTGTTGTGAGGTGATGAAAAGTTTTTGCAAGTCCCTTTTCTTGGTGATTTTACAAAAAAATGAGAAAAGATCAAGAGAATATGCATGCATCACACTTCTTCTTTTGAGATGGCTTATCATTGCACTTAGATATGAACTTGAAAGGAGTTGTGTATGACTAAAACCATGTCCTTAAGCTTCTGACTGTCAAATCACATAGGCTTGGCTTGGTTGGTTAGAATAAGGCTGATGCTGCATATAATCTCATGCAAATGTCATAAGATCAAAATTTGTGCTTTAAATGATAAATAAAATGCAGCAACAAGTGTCATGCTTTCAAGTCTTGAAATAGTTATGTTTGTGAGATCATGACTTGTTTAAATTGAAAATTACACTTGATCTCTTGCATGGATTACACTACTTTATGTATCTCATTGATATGATAGTGTAAGTTACTTGATAGTATGATTTGGATGAGCTTTGTTTTATGTGTATATGTTATAATGTGCTCATAACAAATTAAAATTTCTCTTTTGTACCTTGCTGAATACATTGTCAAAGGGGGAGAAATTGATCACACATTGCACACATTCACAAGTGTTTTGACATGATTCTTCTCAGAGGGAGAATTTTTGGTATTTTTGTTTTTATTCTCATTTTATTTCTGATTTACAAAGGGGGAGAAATTGTTTTCAAAACTTTTCATGTGAATAAGCAAATGTTCGGATTTTAAGTGGTGTTGCCAATGCATTCATCAAGGGGGAGATTGTGAGACCTATGTGTGCTGAATACATTGGCTTTGACGATAAAAGTTTTGAATACTACCGAAACACTTTTTAACAAGGTCCGACTCTAGGTCCGAGCTCCTGCAAGGTCCGACGATAGGTCCGACTTGTTTTGGGTAGCTCCGGCATGGTCCGACGTAAGGTCCGACTTGCTTTGTCTAGGTCTGACTTATTTTGGCTAGGTCCGACTTGTTTTTGCTAGCTCTGGTGCTAGGTCTGACTAGCTTCGGTAAGTTCCGTGCTAGGTCCGACTAAGCTTTAGTAAGCTCCGGCGCTGGGCCCGACTAGCTTTCGTAAGCTCCGGTTCAAGGTCCGGTTAGCTTTTAAGATTCGGAGCTTGATTGCAATGGTTCTTCTTTTAACTTGCAATGTTTTGAACTTGCTTTACTCTTTTGGAAAGTTTACTTAGTATTATTTTACTAAGTTTTTAGTGTGTTTTGGTGGTTATGGCTGATATCATTTTGCTATGGTTTACAACATGCTTATGTGAGATGCTCACGTAAGATGTTGTAGTTTCGGAACTAACGAAAGTCAAGTCGAGGACTTGTGCTCGGAAGTATTGGTTGTTTATTCATGTGCAGGTGTTGCTTGAGTTCAAGACATGGCTGGTGACGGGATCCATTGAACTAGTCTTAGGGAGAAGATGAGGTTCAACAACCAAGTTCGGGAGGAATTGTGGTTGAGTTGATCGGGAGGTCGCGCAGCATGTTTGGATCAAGACCAACGCATATGAAGGTATCGTGGACGTTGTTGAAAGGTGTTTGCACGTGTGCAAGGAGTGCATGGATGTGGAAACATGGTTCCAAGGCGTGGTGAAGAGATATGGAAGTGGAGATATGGTTGAAAAGGTTCAACCGGCTGGATTTTGCGCTCAGGTTGCGGCTGAGGCGGTTATGGTTTGTTTATGGAAAGTTTCGAGTTGGTTATAACAGGATTTCGTGTTAGACATGAAGTAGAGTTGTTTTAGGATGTTTGGGACGTTCCTAAGGTGTTTGGAAGTCTTAAGATTGCTTCTATCTGCGTATAGAAGAGTCTTGAGCAGTATTGGAAAGTTACAGTTTGAATCCAAGTAGGAGTAGGAGTCCTAGTTTGAATTGGATTGGCCATAGAGCTGGTTATATAAGCAAGGGAGGCCAAGGATCATGGAGAGCACGACTTTGGGGCTGTTCATCTTGTGTTTTGATAAATAAAATTCGTATTCTAAAGGAATTTTTGTGCCTTGTTTGTCCGACTTGTTCCAGACAAGTTTTTCTCGTCGAGTTTCTGTTCAGCACTACCTTGCTTCGGTGGTTTTATCATAACCCGAGTTTTACTGATCCAATTGATGTTATTCTTTTTGGGTTGTCTTCACAACTTGATTATCTATCATCTATGAAAATTTCACGGTCATTGAATTTTTGTGGTTTCTGATCTACACGAGTTTCTTTGGAGTATTCCAGAACTGTTTTTGTCGCGTAGGACAGATTGACCTTTGTTCGATCTTTTGATCGTAACTTGAGTTTCTCTCAACGGATTTCCATGATTCTTGTTGTGACGTCTTCGTGACTTAATTATCTACAATCTATACTAGTTTTGTCACAGTTGAACACGTTTAGATTAGTCGCACACACGGTTTCTTTAACAGATCGGTTTTCTGCTGAGGGGTGTTTTGTTGCTTCTGCTGAAAAGTTTTTATCTACCATTCACCCCCCTCTGGTAGCTTTACACGTGTACTTCGATCCTACAAAAACCTAAACATGTAATTTGCAAAAATACTCGCCTAGAAGTTCATCCTTAACATTCAGATTTTAGCCATCGTAGTAGAGACCTTGCGTCCAGCAACATTGGAACTCCACAATCAAACAAGAAACGCTTCATTCCAATGTTACTTGTCTCAAGGTGAAAATTAACTTTAATTTGCTCTATCTCTACTTCAAACAAGGTTTTCATGCAATTCCAATAATCATAGCAGCAATTAAAACTTGCAAACTGTTCTCACGCAAATTGATTACTACGTCACAATACAGTGAGCAAGCGGTACTCATAACCGCGAGGGACGGTGATTCGAATCAAACACTGCCCGGATAACTCGTCACATATGTCCGCCTCTGAAGACCAAAATCTGCCGTCCTTCATTACGTCGTATATGGTAACCTTTCGCAGGACACCCGACTGTAGAACCGATCGCGCCGTCTCGGGCTCATAGATCTAACGAGACGATGTGGTATGCCTCTACAGTCCAGTTAACCTGATACATCGGTTTCCTAGGTCCCATATAGCAGTAAGCATCTGGTACACAACTCAATATTTGCTCAGCAGGGCCGCACACGGCTCGATCCTTAACCGACACAGGCAGAGCTACTCAACCAAGACCTCGTCTTGTCGCTGCCTACCCCTCCTGCCCGTTCTTATCTTTGGAAACATAAACTTTAGTTTGCCTCTTTAAACCAAACCTGTGTGATCCCGAACTATAACTTGTGAGTAGATTCCAACTACTCGACTTCTACCGGATGTCATAGCCTATTTAGCATGGCATTATTCTACAGCGGTGACACTTTTCTACCCTTGACTCCAGGGTTCATTTGGCCATGCATTTGGAGTATAAAGCCTACTTGACCTAATGCACATACAAACTCTAACCATAGTAGTGAACAAAGTAAACACTTTATAAACAACTTAAATGCAAACCGGGGCTTGCCTTGGTTTTGCAGGTGACTAAGTATCTATTCAGTTAGTGAAGACCACTTGAGTCTTGATCACTTGATCACCGCGTCTTTGAAATCCCACTCCACTTCCTTCACAAGTCTTCACGTATATGCTACACGTTATGAATATGCATATGTGTTTAATTGTAAAGCTTTTGCTATCAAGTTCTAATGACAAGTTTAAAACTGGAACTCAGTTTAAGAATTTTAAATGACACTGGTGCTAGTGGTTTGGGTTTAGGTTAAGCAACATGATCAAGTGATAAGTGCATTTCATCACTTTTGTGTTACTCATCTAAAGAGGTTGAACAGAACAGTGGTGATCTAGAGCTCCAATGGAGCTGAAACTTTTCTTGTAAGTTCCTTGTGACAAGAAAGTAATCTGGACCAAAATTTAGAATTTTCAATGAGTAGATCACTCAGAATAATTCCCTAAGCATTTAGGCAAAAAGGAATTACTTATAAATAAATTTGCACTTACATGCCAATTCATGTGAACCACAATTTCAAACATAGCTCGGGGAGCATGCATGAATTTTCCTAAGATTTTTGGAGCTAAGAATTTCCCAGAATTGAATTTCCAAGTTTTTGAAATTCTCTGAAATTGTTTCTGTATCCATTTGAACACAGCCACTTAGAATCTGAATTATCCTAAATAAATCAACTCCAAATGAGCTGAAATGTTTACAGGAGTTCACTAACATCTTATAGAAAATTCTGGCAAAATTTGAGTATCTTTGGATGGACCAAACGCCCTCTAAATTTTTTTTGCTGAAACGCTTTAAAGAATTTTCCAGAATTTAATAATGCTTTTCACACAAATTGGGTTGCATATTTGGATTGAGTTTTTAAATCTGAATCCAACCCAATTTGAATCACTAAATTTGGAATTCCCTAGCAAAAGTTATGAGGTTCTAAAGTTTGAACAACTTTATGTTTGAATTCTACATAGAACGATTCAAAAATGGGGCCCGCAGGTCAGGTGTTTCTTCAACCTCTCGCCAGAGACCGCGGGTGCACGCCGGACAGAAGGGTTGTGCGCCCCGTTCTCCCTCATTTCGCCACTGTTTTTGCTCCTGGTTTTCCCTAGACGCTCCTCACACCGTGGCCTAGCAGCCGGGCAAGTTTTCCCCGCATGAAAACGGGCGTAGGGGGGTCGGCATCGGTGGGGCGGCTCGGGAGCTCGGCATCGACGTGTTTCGGCATGTCCGAAGCTTCTCCCGGCGAACTACGATGCCCTAAAGCATCCCTAGTGGTCGGAGAACGTGGAACGGAGATCAACTCTCACAGAAAATGGCGGTAAACTAGTTGTCACCGTGGACCACGGCGGTTTTATCCGCCAGCGGTGATTTCTTGTCGCCCGGGCTGGAGGAGGGGTGGTTTGCTTCGTGCTTTGGCATGGGAGGGTGCTAGGAACCCTAGTAGCTGTGGTTTAAATTGTAGAACGGATGATCAAGCGATTTGAGCTAATTTCAGAAACTTGCTAGTGTCGGTTCTTCACGTGCGCCGGCGTCAAAAACCAAATTCCTGCAAGCCGGCGTCGGGGAAGATCAATGGGGGTCCTAGATGATGATCTAGACACCATGGCGCACTTTTGAGTCGTTTTGGTCGTGCCAGAGAGGCGCTGGATCGGCCGGGCGTCGAGTTGCCGTGACGTGCAGCGTAGCTCTGTTTTTTCAGAGGGAAAATGGCTCGTCTGCGTCGTAGGGAAGCCGGGGATGAGCTGGGGACACGTCGAGAACATAGAGGAGACTCCGGCGCAGATGTTTGTTGGCTCCACCGGGCGCCACAGTGGCCGGAAGCAGCACGGCGATGAGGGCAGAGAAGGCAGGAGCCGAGGGTGCTGTTCTCGGGTGATGTTCGTGAGGAGGAAGCAACGAACGACTGGCTCGGATGTGGAGAGGAGGATCACAAAGAGGGAAAGCCCACCCACTGCTGCCAACGTGTTGTGAAGAGCAGGAGGTGAAGGCAACGGCAGCTCGGTGTCACACGGTTGCAGCTCGGGCTGTTTGAGTGGAAAACAGAGCAAGGACATATGGGTCCCACAAGCCAGTCCCTCTTGTCTTCTAAAAAGATCTCAATTCTTGGTAAATGACTAGTTCAATTGTAGGAAGTTTGAATTCAGACTGAATTTGAATAATTGGACCAGTTTCACCCAGATTCAAATGTGTATTTGAATTCATTGCAATTTAGAGTCCTTTTGGAAAATGATAGCAAAACATTTCAAAAATTCATGAAACTTTGCATACCCACTTATTTGGACCTAAGGAATTCAAATATGGAATCTGATTTTCAATTTGGCTACTGAAAATGAGCTTTTGAACACAACAGTTTGAAATTTCTATTGTAGTTCCCTCATTTGAACTTCGAGTTGAACATTTAGTTCACAATCTGATTTTTAAACTTTGCATTGCACATGAGACTTCAAATATGTGGTTTTAAGCCACCTAGGGTCCAAGACTATAAGTGCCCATAAACTTGTTTAAGAAGAGCTCTCATGTGTATTATCATATATGGAAAAGTTTAAACAAGTCCTATTTCTTGAATTTGAACTCAACTTTATTCACAGCTCAAGTTTTCCATTTACAAGTTTTGGGACTTTTACAGCTTCAAATACTTGACAACCAACATTAACTTAAACTGCTGGAGTTAAGATTCGTGATCCATACCTCGTCGGCAGGATCATATTCCGGATCGAGATCCTCTTCAGTCTTTTTAATTTTTATATTTGAAAAAGGATCCAATGGACTATGATACGAGCCTAAATTGTTGGAGTCACTAAACTCAACATCATCAGCTTCATTGTTACTACCAACACCAGTCTTCTTAGGGCTTTTCATGTTAGAACTTAAAAACCAACAGAAGGTGTTTCTTGTTATAGTACCCAGTGATTACAAAGACATCCTAATATGTAAAATCACATCCTAATATATAAAATAGAGTAAACATGGTGGATTTATAAAGACAACATGTATCTCTGTTATAGTACTCAGTGATTACAAAGACAACATGGACTACTTGTTAGCACAACAAGACTATCTCCTTTAACACAACTATTCTAAATAACTAATTGATGCAGTATGAACACACACAGAAAATATAGAAGAAACAATTGAGCTAAAATTTCTTTGCTTTCTCATGTAAACAATTAATTTGCTCTCTAAACAATTTGCTCTCTGGTCTACCTTCAGACAAAATCTAAACAATTAATCTAAGCAATTGTCAAGGTCTCTAAACAAGTAATCTAAACAATCTAAAAGGGGGGGCTCGGCGTAGTGGGAGAGCGTCGGCAGTGGGGGACGGTGGGGAGGGGGCAGCGCACGGTGGGGGTAGATGCCTGGAAGGAGGGGGCGGCGCAGGGAGAATTAAGGCACGGGGGTGCGGTGGCGATGGTGCCGGAGGGGGATAGAAAAGGGGGAGAGAGGCGGCGGCGAGGGCGAGGACGATACTCGACCGGCGGCAAGGGCGAGGAGGGAGGCGGCATAGGGAGTGGGAGGGAAGGAGGCGGCGCGAGGGACAGAGAAGGGAGGAAAAGGCGGACGTACATAGACGGCGACGAAGCTCGGCGGCGAGGACGAAGGTGGGTAGCGAGGACGAAGCTCAGTGACGAGGACGGCGAGGATATAGCTCGGTGGCGAGGGTTTTGGCGGCAAAGGAAAATTTTGGCAGCCTGATAGCGTCTAAGTGAAATCTCCAGGGTTGAGCTTTTTTAGGAGACCGAGCGGCCTTATATAGGCGCAGATTTTCATAGGCGGCTCTTCGTTAAACACTGTCTGTGAAGATGTATTAGTGCAGGCAGTTTGTAAATTATAATTTAGAACCTCCTGAGCGGCCTAATATAGGCGTGATTTCACAGGCGGCTCTTAGTTAAATATCGCCTGTGAAAAATATTTAAATTATGTTATTTCTATGTGGCCTTATATAGGCGCATATTTCACATGCAGGTCTTAGTTAAACATCGCTTGTGAAAAATGTTTAAATTATATCCTTTCTAGTATATTTGTCCGTTGCCACTTCGCACGCAGAGATAATAAATGTGCATCATTGCCACAATGAACATATAGAACCGCAATCACATAGCAATTTACAGATAAACATTAATATTTCATAGTTTATACATATTGGGTGTCGTCTAAACTATACATTTCAGACTTGTATTCCTATGAAGCTCCAATCTATCGATCTAAACTGTACCGTCGAGCTTGCTCCCAAACACGTCTCTTATATTCCTCTGGATCTTGAAAATAACATTGGCATTCTTTAAAATTGACAAATATCAAATGAGGAATGATATATAACGTAGGTTGCCCACTAACTCAAAGTTACTAACCTTGGTAAGTAGATTATAGCAATCATTTTCAACATTGGGCTCATTTGGTTGATGAAACAAACGCTAAACTTCAAGTAATAAAATTCTGACATTAATACTAGGACAGCACCCCTACGAAATATCAATTTAAGCAACATAAGAAACCACTTCAAATAAGTTCAGCAAATTAATGCTATATTTACCATTTTTAGGAGATATGACAATCTGAATAATATGTGCATATAAATTAATGCTATATTTACTAAAACATAACAATTTTACCTGTATAAGTTTTAAACTTTTTGTTCTATCTTGTATATATTAATTTTTAAAAAATATAAAATAAGAATCATCGATTTTCTGACTTAATTTGCAGAATCTACACATGTTCGAGTATTTACATTGGAATCCAAATAAAAAATGAAGCAAAGGAAGAAGAAACAGAAGAGCAGACCTATGGAGAGGCAATTATCACAAGCGGTTTTTAATATAGAACCGCCTGTTAAACAAGTTTACTAAATGAGAATTAATTAATATCCTTGATCAAAATAAGGGGGCTTGTAAAAGCTCAAATTCCAATTTCTTGTAATATGTACATGTGTCCATTAAATTTCACATGGAAAAACTTCTGAAATCGGTCAGAACATGGAAAACAAATAAATAGGACATTTGTCATTTTTGTATCTTGCATAATACATTAATTTTATGAGTGCATTTTCTACGGTACTTTTTAGTCATCATACCAACCTCTATGATTTTTTTTCAGATTTTTACAAAATTGTTTGAATCAATGTGTGTTCAAAATTTGAACAATGCCTCATATGTATATGAGCATTTCATTTGAATGGGGGATAAATTTTGCCATGTTGGTTGCTTTACAAAAATAACAAAATTCATACATGTATAAATAAGACAATATATTCATAAAAATTGACTTTCAGTGGAAGATCCATTTTTTAGGAGATATGACAATCTTAATAATATGTGCATAATTAATGCTATATTTACCAAAACCTAACAATGTTACCTATATAAGTTTCAAACTTTTTGTTCCATCTGATATATATTAATTTTTGAAGAATATAGATAAAAGAATCATCGAGTTTGGACTTAATTTATAGAATCTATACATGTTTGAGCATTTACATTGGAATCTAAATACAAAATGAAGCAAAGGAAGAAGAAACTGAAGAGCAGACCTATGAAGAGGCAATTATCGCAGGCAGTTTTTAATATAGAACCTCCTTAATACCCGACTGTGATAATGGATGACTATATAAAGCACCGCCCGGGCACCGCAAAAACATAACTCGATAGATTTCACATCGACGCCATCAGGCTGCCAAGAAATACATTTTCCCCTCGCCACCGCTGCCATCCTGGCAGTCGCCGCCGCCGCCGTCCTCTCCCTCGCTGCCGAGCCCACGTCGCCGTCCTCGCCCTCTCCTCCAAGCACGCGCACATCGTCGTCCTTGCCTTCAAGTTCCATCACTATACGCTAGCTTTATGAAACTTGTGTTGAACTTTTAGCCTTCACTTGCATTCAAGAAATGGTTACTATCATATTTTTATTTTTACAGTTTGACATAGAAGATAGACCGCTAAGCGTGGATGTACAACATGCCAAGACCTGATCCTATGTACATTCAAAATGTTGTAAACTTTATTGAAGCGTCCAAGAATATGCCAAGATGCAAAAGATAGATGACATATTATGTCCATGTATCGACTGTGAAAATAAGATTGCTTGGATAGATACTATAGTGATCCAATCTCATTGGTAAAAAGGGATTTCAAAAAAGACTACACAATATGGACAGAGCATGGTGAGTTAGATACGAACGAGGTGGATAAAAATGATGAGAGAGGTTCTGATGACGATAATGCTCATATCAATTATGGTAGTGACAATCGGGATGATGATGAGTTTGATTGTGAGGAGATGTTGCGTCATATCGAACCACATCTATTAATTTCTATGGGAGCAAATAAAGGTTTAAGTAAAATAGAGGCATTGCAGAATGCGGTGATGGAGCTCTTATATGATGAATCAAAGGGTTGTGATAAAGAGTTTACTACATTGCGTGCAGTCCTAGAACTACTAAAGTTGAAAGACACACACGGATGGTCCGATTGTAGTTTCTCTGATCTTTTGAATCTTTTGGCAGAAATTCTTTCAAATCCCAATAAACTGCCCAGAAGCACTTATAAAGCAAAGAAACTTCTTTGATCGATGTCACTAGGTGTGAAAAAAATACACGCTTGTGTGAACCATTGTATTCTGTACCGCAAAGAGCATGAGCTCGCAACTAGATGCCCCATCTGCGTCGTCAGTAGATACAAGAAGGACTACAATCAGCAGTATGTTACCAACATGAATAAGACCCTGAAGAATAAGAAAAATATTATTGGCCCTAAAGGTGACGATGATGATACTTCTGACGATGCAGGCGGGAAGAATAAGAGAAAAAAATCCTGCCTTAGTGATGTGGTACCTCCAGTAATTGATCGCTTGAAGCGTTTGTTCTCAAACCCTAGGGAGGCTGAACTTATGCGTTGGCATTCTGAGCAGCGCAGGAAGAATGAAAAACATATTCGACACCCTGGTGATGCAACCCAGTGGAAAAATTTTGATATTCAGTATCCAGAGTTTGAAAAGGAAATCAGAAATGTAAGGTTTGCCTTAGGTACAGATGGAATGAATCCATTTGGTGAAAGAAGGAGCATACACAACACATGGCCCGTGGTATTAACGATGTACAACCTACCAACATGGTTGTGTCACAAAAGGAAATATATTTTGTTATATATTCTTATACAAGGTCCGAAACAACCCACATCAAAATTGATGTGTGCTTGGAACCTCTAATAGAAGATATGGCGAAACTGTGGAATGAAGGGGTACGTACATAGGATGAGTACAAAAGGGAGTATTTCACGCTAAGAGCAATGATATTCGTTACTGTGCATGATTATCCCGGACTGTTTACATTATCGGAACAAATGAAAAGGAAGAAAGGTTGTGTAAGGTGCGTGGATAGAACTGGATTTTTGTACCTCACTTCATCTAGAAAGACGGTGTACATGAGACACCGCCAGTTATTGATAGATACACACAAGTACAAGAAGATGAAACAACAATTTGATAACACAATAAAAAAGATACTGCACCAAAACTTCACAGTGGAAAACTCATCTTCGAAATGGCCAAGAATATTCAGGTTGTTTTCAGTAAGGGCCAAAAATTGTAAAGGAACAAAGAGAAAGAAAACTACATCTTCAAGTGATACAACTGACACGGATTTCAAGAAATAATCAATTTTTTCAAGTATCTTCCATACTGGAAGAACCTGGAAATTTACCATAGTATTGAATTGATGCACGTTACAAAGAATGTATTTGACAGCATCATTGGAACCTTGCTGGACATGCCAAGAAAAACAAAGTACGAATTAAAATCACGTATGGATCTAGTAAATCTTGATATGAGACAAAGCTTCACCCAGTAGAAAAGGCCAACATGTAGCATTACCTTCCCCCAGCCAGCTACAACTTGACACTACAAGAGAAAAAGGCAATTGGTGAATGCTTGCGTGGGATCAGAGTGCTCACGAGTTTCTCATCCAATATCCGCAAACTAGTCTCGACGACAGACTTGTCTTTATTCAGCTATAATTCTCATGACTATCACATGATGATGACAGTGTTCCTTGTCATTGCAATAAGGGTCATCAAAACTGAGCATGTAAAAGTTGTCATCACACGTTTGTGTTACTTCTTCAATGCAGTATCGCAAAAGGTGATAGCTTGGGAAGACTTAGACTATTTCAAAACGTACATCGTTGAGACTATGTGCAAGCTTTAGATGTGTTTCCCACCATCCTTTTTTGATATGCATGTACACCTAATCATACATCTTGTTGTTCAGATAAAAGCATTGGGGCCACTATATTTACATCATATAATTCCATTGGAGAGATATTTAGGAGTATTAAAGGGTCATGTGCGGAACCAAACTCACCTAGAGGGTTCAATTATGGAAGGATACACTACTAAAGAAGTGATTGAGGGTTGCGCTGATTATATCAAAGATGGAAAGTTGATAGGTGTGCCTATACATGTACATTAGGGTAGACTATGTGGGAGAGGCAAAGTGGGTAAGAAAACTTTTATCGTTTAGGATTACAAATTAGTACACTATGCATATTTTGGTGTACTACAACAACTCACAATAGCTGAGTTGTACATTTTGGAACACGAAATTGAGCTTCGTAGAAAAAACCAAGGCCGCACAGAGGATTGGATGATGAAAGAGCATAGAAGACGTTTCACTGAATGGTTAATGGATAAAAATATACCATGCAAAGACTCTGATGAAGAGGCAACAATGAAGAAGTTAGCTTCTGGCCCATCTGCTTTGGTGACATCATGGCAAACATATGACATCAATGGTTACACATTTTACACTAAGAAAAAAGACGGTAAGAATGTTGCATAAAATAGTGATGTTCGTATAGAGGCTTATGATCCACAAGGGCAGAAGACCACATACTTTGGGTTCATAGAGAAAATATGGGAACTTAATTATGACGAAATAATGCAAATGCCCGTGTTTAAGTGCCAATGGGTCAAACATCCTGATGGTGTGAAAGTGGACAAGTACGGGCTGACACTGATAGACTTGAACAAAGTGGGTTATAAAGATGACCCGTGGATTCTCACCGATCGTGTTGCACAAGTGTTTTATGTATAGGATCCAGAAACTGAGAAGATGCACGTAGTTGTTTCTAGAAAGCAAAATATTGTTGGGGTCGAGAATGTGGGAGATAATGAAGAGGAATATAATCAATATGAAGATATGTACCTTTTCACCGATCCAGACAACATCAAGCGTGTAGAAAGAAGCATTGAAAAGGATTTGAAACTCTATATGCGAGAAGATGTCAATGCTGTAAAAATGTATGATATATATTTTATATATTTGTAATATTGTAATGAATCTTTAATATTTAAATTTTGACATGTTGGAATGCTTTAAAAAAATTAACAAAATTCATACAGTGAAATATTGGCTTTGAGTTGGCCTAGACTTCAACAGTGAAATACACTGCGCTTGAAGCCATGGCCGACTGAGTGCCGCTTCATCTCTATGTGTACGTGTGAGCTCTAATTTTCGTCTGTTCGTGTGCGTATATAATTTTCTCTGTGTTTTCATTCAAGTAAAGACCACCTGTGAAAACATTTTGAACAACGTGCACAAGGGGCAGCCCCTGGCCGACATGACAATCCCTAGCACGAGATCATCACTTCTGAGACCTGCCATCACCGAGCTGCCATCTTGAGGGGATCCAGAGGCTCAAGCAGGGTGTGTCACTTCCTCCATCAAGCTTCACGTACATCAACCAGCCAGAAACAGATGCTGGTGGGAGCAGTGGCTCGGAGCTGATCCATGAAACCGATTGAAGGATACTAGAGCTTTTGGAAATAAGGCAAGTTGTGCAGGAGATGCTGCATTTGCGCAACTTGACATTTTGGGGCCCTGTAATGCATGCTACCATGTGAGACATATTTTGTTGCTAGAACTTTTGTGGACTGATGCATGCTACAAATTTTGCAGGAGGTTCTATACCTACGACTATTCGCCTATGAAGAATCTTTATCACATGCGGTTTGTAATGTCAAGAGTATCCACCTTTGAAGAATCTTTATCGCAGGCGGTTCTTTATCTACGGTTATGCGCCTGTGAAGAATGTTTATCATGGGTGGTTTGTAACGTAAGATTATCCGCCCATGTAACTCTAAGGACGCATGTACTGCGCGCGTGGCGCGTTCCCCTCGCGCTCGCACCGTAACCAAAAAGGTAAGGCGTGCACGCCCGGTCGCTTCAGCCGCCTGTATTAATAGCCAATATTGCAAGCGACTCCTACTCCACGGTCCGCCTGTATCGTGCGGTCGTTGACATATCCGCGCAGAATTCAAAGTGATACGACCTCTCCTTCTCCGCACCATTATAGCTTGCACCTTCCCCTTCTTTGCAGTCTGCACCACCATCACAGTCTTCCTCTTCCCTCTAGTCTTCGTCTTCCTCGCTGCACCGTAGCCCTAGTCTCAATGGCACCACCGACGAAGCGCTCCTAACCATGCTCTCCACTCGCCGCGCCTACGTCCCTGGCTCCAACCACACCTCCATCCCTGGCTCCAACTGCGCCTCCATCCCCAGCTCCAGCCGCGCCTCCGCGCTCGCTCCAACCACACCTCTGCCGCCTTCCTGGGCAGAAGAGAGTTTCCTAGAGCAGAGTTTGGTTGCCCTCAGGGCACAGGCGGACGACGACCTATCACCGTTGCGCCGGCAGATGGCAAAGGATGTATTTAATAGTACATCTGATGCCATGGTTCTTCTGGGTCTTGGTCGCCTTCCATAATGTATTGGAATGGACACCATAGCCCACTACCTCTTCAGGTTAAGTGCAGTGGCCGGTCGTCTTGACGCGATGTGGGAGACGGTAGGTGAGGTGCTTGGGCTGGAAGGCAGCAGAAAGTTGGTGGAGGCAATCGCCGACAAGTGTGAGATTTCTCCACCACCAGAGGACTAGGCGATCGTCTGTTGTTTTCTTTTGTTGTTTGTAAAAAATTAATTTTTAATGAATGTGTGTTTGATGATGAATGTTTGTTATCAATTATCGAATTGTTTGTTGTCTTTTTGTTTGATGCTAAATGTGGTTTATGTATACCGGGCCGTGACGTTTGGTGGCTTAATATTGGTGTCAAAGGCGCGTTCCGACCCCCTCGGTATTAGTGGCCAATATTGTAGGCGGCTCCCTACACCCGAACGCTTCAGCCGCCTTTATTGATGGCCCGTATTGCGCGTGGCTCCTACTCCACGGTCCGCCTGTGAAAATTGATATGCTTACATAGGCGGTTTGCCGTTGTGAGCCGTCTGTTATGTTTATTCATCACAGACGGCTATTAAATCATTCGACATCACAGACGCATTTCTTTACGGACTGTCTGGGTCTGAAAAACAAGGCACCTGTGATAATGGTTTTTGTAGTAGTGACACACACAGCTCGGTGGAATGCCTCGGTGGTGCATGCACTCTCGGTGTCACTCCTCCACTGAAGGGAAAATCCAGTAGCTGGCTTTGTTCCAATGACAGGTGGGCCCCCTCCAAACAATAGTGGCTCCAAAATTCAAATGAGTGTTTGAACTCAAATCTGCGGCTAATTCGAACCGTGGAATTCATATAGTTGGATTCTTATGAATTGTTGCAATCTACTGTACCGTCCGAATTTGAATTTGTTTTCTCCAAAATTTTCTACTCCCAAAGCACAGTAGCTTCCTAATTCAAGTTCAAATTTTTACAGCAAATTTTGAATGATGAATTTGAATATATTGGGCTAATCCTCTCTCGTGCCCCTAATTCAAATCCTATGTTCCACCTTCTTTGTGCTACATTTTCTTTACAATTGTCTAGCCTTTATTTCATGTGGCAAAATTTCGAATTTGAAAATAAATTTAGGAGGAGCATACACTGCTGATTTGAATTCCACAAAACACCAGCAAGGCTCAACTTGGGGATTTTACAATGGAGGCGAACAGTGTCAGTGAGGACGCCAAGCACTAGTTGGAACAATGGGGTGTTTATGATACATTCACTGTCAATATTTGACGGCCATCTCCTAACCTTTCCCTCTCTTTCTCTATTTACTTCCTCTCTCTCTCTCTCTCTCTCTCATTGGAACACATGAAAACCGTCCTAAATAAGCTTTTTTACTACGATATCGAATGTAACCTATATGTCACCCATTTTGAACCGGCACGTGTCAGTTGCGCTACGCATGTGACACGTGTAGGTTCAGAATTGTCACTTTTTTGGAGTCCCGGAGTGTCTGAGAGAGCTTGTTTATGGCGAGACGTAAGAGGTACGGATCTGATTGATATTTCGTTGTATAACCCTGATGTTCTCTGCTGCACCATTTTGGGCATGCAGTTGTAGAACTGCGGGGTTATGCTACTGAAATTTTATTAGGATCCGGACCTCACATCTCGTTGTAAGCAAGCTCTCTTGGTCACTCCTTGGTGGGTTTAGGACACATCCTTCCTAATAGAGATGTAGACGCATGATAGCCGATTTTAATTTGTCTGCATTTGATTTGTAGGCTTAAATATGGGTGAAACCGTGGTTGGATGTATCCTGGTTGGAATAAGAATAGAATCACTCAGATGAGTGGGTGACCAAGACTACGGCTTTTGTGGACCGTTCTTTTTCATTAGCCAAGATAAATAAGGTGCAGTGTACATGTAGCAGATGTCGGAATATGAGGTGTTTGGACAACAAAACGCTTTCAATATACTTGTGCTGATACGGTTTCTTGCCACAATATGAGGTGTGGTTCTTTCACGGTGAATCAACACCTAAATCCATAGAAGAATAGCAAGAAGATGTTTATAGCATGGGGGGTTGATAGGATGGACGAGATGCGTGTATCTATGCAACCAGACTTTAACGAAAATTCTCCTATAACAGACGTTAAAGCATTCATCAAGCTTTTCAGAGCCTCAGACGAGCCACTACTTGAGCACACAAATGTGACCCTCCTTTCTTTCATGACACGAGCTATGGCAATTAAGTCAAAATCCTTTTTCTCGAATAACTGCTAAAACGATCTTGTCGAACTGATCAGCAATATTCTTCTAAATCCTCATAAAGTACCTAAAGACATGTACCAGTCAAAGAAAATGCTTTCTGGTCTCCGTATGAAATATGAGAAGATTGATATGTTCCTAGACAACTACATGTTTTCTAGAAGGAGCATGGCAAAGAGAACAATTGCTTAAAGTGTGGTAAATCAAGGTTTGTCAAAGTTGTTAACGACGACGGTGACAAGGTGATGACAGAAGTCACACATAAGCAACTACGTTACTTGCCCTTCACACCTCGGTTGAAGCAATTGTCCCTCTAAAAGAATTACCAGGCACATGAGGTGGCACAAAGAAGATTTGAATGAAAACGAGTCATGGTGCACCAGTTCGATGGTGAGGCATGCATGGCGCTGGAGGTAAACTAGTAGTCTTTTAGATATGACTCTTATTTTACAATGTCATCTTTATTTCAATCAATTACTAAATGCATGCAGGTGGGGATTTCTTGGTTAGAGGACCGTCCGGATGCTTACTAGGCCCTCTGTCGGCAGTGGTCCAGCGTAGACTTCGTCGCCAAGTCCAAAAGGGCCCGATAGTGCAGAGAGTCTACTGGAGGCCAAAGGTATGGTCTTGATGGATATCTACGTCTGGCTAGACAAAAGGTAAGGAAAATGCCTACAAAAGTATATTTATAGTATATTTGTGCTACTGACTCATACTTACAGAAAAATGAGCTTGGTGAACGATCGAGCGATGTTCAGGTGTGGAAAAGAGGTCACAGGGCAAGTGACCCTTCACAACCCAACCAGTTGTGCACTCCGGTGGCGACGGCTCGACTAGTGAGTCCTCTAGTTGCTTTATGTTATTTATAACTAACATTGCTATTGACATGTTTTCATGTATGCTTGTATTTGTAGGAGAAGTATGGGGAGGAGGCGGTGAAGATTCACGGCGAAGACTACGATAGGCAGAACGCACCAATCAACGTCAACACCGTGTATGCGAGCGGTGGCGGAAAATCCCATGGACGGTGCGATGCTAGCTGTTTTTATTTCTATCAATTCAAGCAACATTATCTTACTCTTAATCTTTTTTGTAGTTTTACCATTTTCGATGGAGTGGTTGACTCGAGGGAGGCAAGGCATTCAAGGGTCTTCTCCTCGCAGTCTTCGTCTGCTAGACCCATCCGGCGGATGTGACAGAGGGATCTGGAGTTTTAATGTGTCCAGGGGGGAGCTACGCTTGACACAGGAGAAGCTCGAGGAGCAAGCAACCCTATTGAAGGCCACACAGGAGTATCAAGCCAGCTACAATGCACAGATACAAGCGACGATACAGGTAATAACTTAAAATACAAAACAATCATATGATTTCATTACTATTCATGTGCTAATGCTTTGCTATCACATACCTTAGCCCAGCAGAACTGGCAGCGGGTTGCCATCCCCTCTTGGCAGCCGCCAATGCAGCCACAGGTGCCGGCGCAGCCACAGGTGCCTTCTTCAGCGGCACATGTAAGCAACATTTCTTCATATCAACATAAATTAGATTACTATAGCACACTGAGCCAAAATTAGACAAACATAGCCAAACTTAGCATAATTGCTCAAACATACCCAAACTTAGTCATAATTGTTCAAACATATAGCCATAATTGCTCTAACTACACTTTTACGTCACAGGGATCAGCGGCGGAGGCTAAGACTCCATCGCCATAGCTACCGGGACCTGGAGCACGATGCGAGGACGACATTCCAGGCTCCGAAGGTAGCGGACGTGGGAGTGTGTAGTGTCGTGTCTTTTATATTTGAAAATATTGTATTGTGAACTGTCTGATGTAATATATCTGTTTTTGTATCTGCCTGTGAGCTGTCCATCGTGCCAGGTTAGTATTTTTCTATTTAAAAAAAATGAAATCACTTATTTAAAACAGACTGGAGGTGGTCGTCATAAATATGCCTAAGTAATTTACGACGGCCTATTACTGGCCGTCGTAAATAAGCTTCCAGAGGGTGCTAGCGGGCACGTCTCCATAAGTTACGACGGCTGGTCTAGGCCGTCGTAAATAACATTATTTACGACTACAAACTTGTGATAACCGGCTGCCGTTGTAAATAAGCCATAACCGTTGTAAATAAGTTTTTGTTGAAGGCTTTTGCTTTATTAACGACAGTTCTGGCAGTAAAAAATGGTCGTGTTTCTTGTAGTGAACAGAGTGAAACACATTGATATGATATTCCATTATATTTCTCAATGTGTGGATGAAAGGGAGAGTGAAACTCAATTATGTGTGGAATGATGGACAAGTGGCTAATATCCTAACAAAAAGTTCTTGAAAGGATAAAGTTCGTGAAGAGCGGACAGGAGATAGAATGTCGTTCAAGAGGGTGAAATGTCGAATATAATTTAGTTGCGTTTTCCAGTTTAGCTGTTAGTTTGAGTCAAGAGTCAGTTTGGAATGAGCTGAGAAGGATGGAGTTATACTCATTCAGCTCAAGCTCCTGGTGACTCAGATCACACGATGGAACAACCTTGCGAATGTTGCCGAAATGGTTGGGCACATCGCGCGGGTATAGCTAGTAGATCGGGTCACTAAGTTGTTTCTATTGTGTGCGTCATCTATTTTGTACCACATGTAAATTGATTGATTAACGAGCAAGGAGTTTAAGACTTGTGTGCATGAGATCACATCCATTGACTTTGTTTCCATTTCCTATGCTTTGCGAGTGATAACGAGAGTATAACCCTTCACATCAAGAACACAGTGATCCATGTACCGGAGTTCAAAAGGAATCACTTCCAAAGGGGAATAATTACACGTGCTTCTTATATTATGCTTATGCATAAATTTATTGTCATCACTTTCTTCTTCTTCATCTGTTGAGCCTCTTGCGTCAGAAGTGGTTCTTTATATCTGTATGTGAATGTAGTTTGTCTCCTCAACAATGGCTTCCTTAACCTTGCTATTAGTTATCCGTGTGCATCAATGTTTAATTTCAAGGCCTACAGAAGTGGCTTGCGCGGAATATTAAAGATGGTCTTATCCCATTGTCGCTGATATAACTTTATGGATGTTTTTAGACGAAGGAAACGAGTTCGAACAATTAACCTTTAAATGAGATCAAATCTATTTAGATTTTCAAATACGATCTCAGATATGTTTCGCAACCAATTACAAAAGAATGTGTCAACTTTGATTTTACAACTGACTGCTGTGACTTCTAGCTTAAGGTCTGGTACTGATTGGATGCTACCCATATAATCAAAGACAAACACTCCATGCATGTATGATTCGTAGTAACATCGGCATACAGCATCCAGGGTTTGACTTGACCACATCTGATATAAATGCAAGGGCCACGCAATATCTTTCACGACTCATCAGCATGCAGCATCCAAGGGCCGACTCGACCATATCTGATATAAATGCAAGGACCACGATATATCTATTCCTTTGTGACATGTATACCAGAGACTATTACTGCTCCGTTGTTATTTTTCCTTGCCCAAAGCATTCATGCAGGGATTAGGTTCTCAATATCCACATTACAGCAATGCAACATGGAGAGATTCAGAACATGTCTGCTGCTGTGCTTTCTACTTCAACTCACATAGGGAGAAAACCCTGTTTACATCCAAGCGCGGTGACCTTTAAGACTGCGTCTGCACTATGCTATTTACCACCCGCTTAGCAGATGTAATATCAGATCATGCAAAACTTAATTTGTACTCAACAAAATCTGTCTCATAAAAAGAGTCGCAACTATTAACGAGGAGCATATGAATTAAAATCGACCTTCTTGAAGGCAACTATGCAATTACAAGTTGGAATGCACAAAGAACTATCAGCAAGCCTTTGGTCCACTATTATAATAACTGTAGCACTGTTGTGGGTAGGAGCGCTCCCTTTTTCATCAACCCTTGTAAATTTTTCCATAATTCATAGCTTTATTTATTGTGATCATAAAAGTTATTTTAATTTGAGTGTTAATTACTATAAGAAATTTCAGAAGTACAACAATATCCATTGAAAACCAATGTCGACTCAGAGCCCATGAAAGTTATAAAACTAATTCAAGCAAAAGCAATGCAGGGGAACTCAATGCAGAAATTCTTTTTTTTTGTTACTGAAGTTTTAACTGTGCAGTTGATTTCCCATATAGATATTTAGTATCTAGTATATATGTATAATGGAATAAGGACAGAAGTACATGTCCTGTATTTAAACATTTTGAGGTGCCATCCATGATCCCAAACTCACTAAGTAGTTTAGTTGTTGTTTGAATCTTCCTTATTTTACATTAATCCACCCACTTCAAGTTTCCGTTGAAGCCATGCATATCACCCAAATACACCAAGTCGCCAACTCATCGTATATTTGTATTACTGTCAGGCCCACATCAAAACAAAATATTCCCATTTGGTTAGCATGAGAAGTCTGATCTTTCTATATGTTTTGAGATGGACCTGATAGCCAAACACATCAGTGTTGAGGAACATATGCTACGGTTCATGTCAAAATTGTTTAGATCATGAGTTTACAAAAATATGACACATGATGATATGGTAAAAATTAGGTGACATGGATACAATTGAGACGCCAATAGTGATTAAGACCGTGACAATACATTAATAATTAAGGGACCTATATGACATCATGAACAAGTTTAAATAATGGCATGCACCTTCCTCTATTTGTTATGTGAGGGATATGTTCATTGTTTCTAGTTAGACTACCTGGTTCTGTAATTAATAAATGCATAGAAATATCTTTTCACCTGAACCAATCCCTTAAATCTGATGTTATTGAATCCAAATATACCTTATAGAGGTTACTAAATACGTCACCTTGAAATCATGCATCATACATTGGGTAGTCTATAAAACAGCACCATTGTACTTGCCCTAGGATGACAGGGTCGCCGCACCATGGACATCGCAACAAAAAATTTTAAAGGTGTTAAAAAACCTTCAATCTAGCTGTAACTATTAATTTGATAATCACTGTACCCGCCATGTTGCAACTAGTTAGACTAGACAGTAGACTTAAAACTTATTATATCGGTAACGATACTTCCATTACGTACCAACTATTTTGCCCCCCTAGGGTAGTGCTAATTGTATTGATAACACCGAATATTAAATTACAGACTAACTCTTTTTGCTCATTAGGTTCTATTTGCTATATCGTTAACGTCAATTCTGTTATAGAATAACTCTTTTGTCCCTACAGTTCCCATTCGGTACCCAGTTGAGGGGCTGTAATATAGTCAAATTGAGAAAAAATTGTAACTACCATATATCCATGTCTAAATGAATGAATCTATCCAGAAGCAGAGCTGCAAAACCCTTTTTCCACATGATTCTTACACTTCGGTCAAATATTTTCATTCTATCCTTTCTTCTCTATGAATCTCTCGCATTAAAGAGTCCCTCTCTATGCTTGAACGTAGTTCGTTCCCCCAACAGTGGCTTCTTAACTAGCTACCGGAAGAATCTTCCCTTTTCTCAACTTTGCTGGCAGTTGGTTTCCATATGCATGAATGTTTATTTCAAGACTTATGGGGTAGTTTGCGCATATCTTGTGTGCATTTCAATTAGAAACTGTACACCTATACAAGTAAAGGTATTTATCTCTATATGGCACTTGACTTGTTTTGCTGTAGCATTTGTGAAGGTTTTGTATAGCGAAGTATTGGAGATCTCATTTCAAATCTGAAGCAGATTTATTTTCCTAACTTTGACAGATATTATATATATATATAATTTAGCAGCCACACTATTTCACATGTTATGTCATTCTATCTCAGCCACCTACTTTTTCGAAAAAAATCTCCACCACCTACTACCAGTAGCCATTTATAACAGCTGTCCATATATCCCTACTTTTAAATACAGCCAAAAAGCAGTACATTGTATGCAAGGGAGTAACGACACTGTGCTGCTGCTACTGGCCATTCCATAGTAATCTCATGATCACAGGAATTTTGACTCTGAAGATGCTTGGCTGCGGGAGAGAATTGCTATGAGTGAGTCTACTGTGCTATATAAAGTCAAGACACAGGTCAGTCGACGCTGTATCAAGCAAACTGCTAGGCACCGCCATCAACTAGATAGAAATCCACCTGGTGGTCACCATATGGCCCGTACAAGGGTGGTTTCACCTCCGTGGTCTCACATCCATGGACCCCTCCACATGCACCTGACAGATGCCGCAGCAGTGCTCGACATCTCCACCACTCACCTGAAGTTCATCTGCCGGAGGAATGGTCTCCCCCGTTGGCCTGGAAAGACGGTACGAAAGTATCAATGGTCAATCCGTTTAGTACTGAAAATTCATTTGAATGCCATGATGTGTCTTATGTGGATGGAGTTTCCTTTGCTTGTCGATTCGAGGCTGCGCAGATTAGGTCGCGCGCTAAATGCTAAACTGAACAAGTTAGCAATGGAGGCAGCAAGGCAGGCCCGGTGGCCGGTGCTAGGGTTAGCAAATCGTCCCTGTCATCGTCCTCTGAGCAAGATCATGCAGGAGTTCAATGTGGTGACTTGAGAAGTTGGCTCGCGTCGATGCACAAATCCCGAATCCGGCTTCAGAACTTCCGAAAACTGGAGCAAATGTCACTGTGGACCTGGTAGACGATGTTGGAGTGTATCGCAGAAGTGGCACAAATAACTAGATTCCCGTCATTCATCGGCCATGCAATGTGCTATGTTAAATATGTAGAAATCCAGTGGGATGAACAGATCTTGATGGAATTGGTTGTGAATTTTGTTGTCACAACAATCTGTAACTTTAATTCCGATCTGTATTCTAGAGCATGAACTCCAGATCTTTCCTTGGTTAATAAAATATCAGGATTTACTATGACATTCAAGATAAAATCAATATAGTGATGATTCTGTTATACATGTATACCAGAGAAATGTTATCGCACCATTCCATTTCCTGTACCTTGAGCGTCACTCCAGACTGCAGAAACAAAACAAAGCACACTACATCTCCCAAAAGGATCAGACAACTTTGGGTATTAGTTTTTCAACATCCGTCTTATGTCTGAACGTACGGAGACAAAAATCTATGCAACTTCCTCAGTCTATGCATCTAGTAATAAATAGATTTCCAGGAACCCTCGTTTTTTAATAATTTGGAAACTAGGCCATAAAATGTTTATTTTCAAGACACTATGGAGTGGTCTACAGACAAAATGATGTGTGGTAGACAATGAGTTTTGGACCCAAGTCCTATATAAGGACGAATTCCCATATTTACTATCAGATGCAAGAAATTCCTCTGTATAAATAGTTTCTTTTTCTTGAGGACAATTATGAAAACAGTTGTTTGAATTTGCAGAGTTGGCACAATGTGTACTTAAATGTCTAATGGGTACTATATATGAGGTATTTTGAGGGTGTTTTACAACTTGGGAAAAATTTAAATGTTAGTTTAGTGCGGATAGTAACACTATCTTTTAATTTAACTCTTAGTTCTTTTTTAAAGTTGAAACCATGTTTTCACTGTTATTACTGAACTGGAATTTATAAAAGTGTATATGGAAACATAAGAACAAAGAAACATGAATAAGAACTTTTTGTTAAAGAAAAAATTGTGGCCTTTGGTTCCCAAACCGGAGTCTTTGTATTCTCGTTGTTCCTTTTTATTTGACACTGGTTCGTTTGAAAATGAACTAACCAGCGTCAAAAAGAAAAGGAATGAAGGGAGTATCATGTAGTTTATTCTCTATCATAGTTGATACCTTGTGAATAAACATATATAAGTAGTTCTTCCAGGTTCAAGTAAATATAATACAAGTACTTTTTGTCAATAAGACAACTTCTAACACAGTTAAAATGTTACCCTTTTCATTTATCTTGGTATAACATGTTATATTTTTTATTTACCTTGCAGGAAATAAATCGAATATAATTATCTAGCTGTTTGTGTTAGCTTCAAGCAAAGTATATTCACTAATCATTTTATTACGGTGGGAAAAACATTGATTAATTTAGCAGTTATGGTGTTACAATGTACTCTGAATAAACTATGCACTCGCATGATTAGGCTTAATGCAGCACTTTGTTTACTATACTTCCTTTGAATTAATATATCAGCTGCCATGCCATTCCCCCCTTTGAATGAATATATCAGAATCAGCTTGAGGAACAGCCCATTCTGATGATCTTCAATCTGATCCGGGAGATGCAGCATTGTTTCTCAGCGTATGGGAAGTGGAATTGTGTGGTAATTTTTTTTGAAACTGAAATAACGTTTTTCTGTACTATGTAACAGTGAAACAGAGGCATCGATCACTATATTGATTTTATTTTGTGACATCCGTAGTAAATCCCAGTACTTTATTCAGTGCAAGTTTTGGAGCTGACATCCTAGAACATTGATTATATTTACGACAGATGGAGGTCTACTGTGGCGGACCGGAATCCGCACTTCCAGATCTCAGAGGATGGTGTTGCACGATGCGACACCCGACAGCACACGTCATAAAGAACACATTGTATTACATAGAAAAACAACTGAATATGTACCACATAGTACAGGACTTCAGTTACAAGCTAAGTATTGCGATTACAACAGCGGAAGCTAAGTTTATACAACTCACGCCCATCTATCTCGCAAAAGTCGGTTGCCCAGCCCTATGGACAAC
Source organism: Neostapfia colusana (assembly GCA_030760725.1). NCBI lineage: Eukaryota > Viridiplantae > Streptophyta > Magnoliopsida > Poales > Poaceae > Neostapfia > Neostapfia colusana. The sequence goes on along the minus strand of JASWHV010000012.1, from coordinate 5,389,040 downwards.
CCACACTAGCTGCACTCCTCGGCTCAGTGCGGCGTGTACGGCTCCCACTCAGCCGTGGTCCCCGACGGAGGGTAGCCCTCGCCGGTGGACTCGTAACCCGAGTCCGTGGGATAGTCATCACCTGAAAAATACTTATAGGAGCAACCGTGAGCACGATGACTCAACAAGACTTAACCGACTCCCTATGCATGAAACTCTACATGCAGTTCACGACGAACATGGGATGGTAAATTAAAGCAAATGGACACGCCTACAAGTTCATCCTTAATTCATCTTTTATCCACAAGTTACCAGTTCATGAATCTGAAATTTAGTAAGCGATATTTAGTGGCACACATGTCGCAATACAATTTATACATATCAGCAGAATTGAATCACAACATTCCATAATTTATCTACGTCACGATGCAGTGAACAAGCGGTACTCATCACCGTGAGGGACGGTGAATCGACTCGATATACACCTGCAGGGATACCCGAATAGCACGTCATGTACGCCCACCCGCGGAGCTGCACACAGCACGCTCGCCCTGTGTCGTACGGGACAACCTATCACCCAACAGCCCAAACATCGAACCGGTCGCACCGAAATGAGCAGGAGGTTCCCTACACGGAGCATCTCTCTATGCCCGTTAGCAGATTTCCACCTTGCTGCCCTTAACCTACACCAATAAATCGGTGTGCTATGCCTCGACGCCCAGAGGTTTAGGTTACATCGGTTTATCGGGGCCCATATATCCGGTATGCCTTCGGTACGTTCAATACTTGTTCAGCGGGGCCGCACACGGATCGGTCCTCAATCGACACGGACAGGGATGCACCCACAAGACTTCCTCTTGCTGCGCCCTAGCCCCTGCCTAGTCTCATTTTTTTACTAAAATGATCTCACATCACTCGAACCTATCCCGTGTGTCCCGACACCCATACTCGCGAGTAGATTCTAACTACTCGACTTGTACCGAAGTTCTATAAAAATTAAGCATAGCCTGACTACTCGAGGACTTTTATACTACCCTCACTCTTGTAGGAAAAATCTGGTTATGCACTTGCGGTTTCATCCATCATACACCTAATGCACAAATATACTTTAAGCTATGTGTATATAAAGCAAAACAATGTAAAACATGTTAATGCAAACCGGGGATTGCCTTGTTGCTTCTGGTCAGTGGTTAGTGCTTCGTACAGAAGGAGAAAGTCCAGCACTTCCGCGGTTTCCTCGCCTTCAGCGACTACACTTAAGCAATATGCTATATGTCGATTTAAATGCAATGTGTTAAAGTGAATATGTAAAGACCATAACTCCAGCTAGCCCTCCCCTTTGGCTCTAAAATTTTTATGGTGGCTTGGTAGGGTCCTAAAAAGCCTGTAAGGATTCACAGTTCATTTGAAACACAGTTCATTTGAGCTCTGTACAAATAAAAGCCTATTTGGTCATTAGTAGAGCCTCTAAGGATTCACAGGGATTTTCATGGCTCAAATCATTACTTTATGGAAACTACAATTTGATATGGTTCTAATGGAATTCGTTTCATGTCATTTGAAGAATCCTAGATGAAGTTATGACCTAAACAAGATTTGAGAAAATCTGAAAAATGTTTCTGTACATTTTTCTATTTTCTCAGGGAAGTTCACTTAATTACATCATTAGGGGGACTAAATAAACTTGGATGGATCTGAAATTTTTCCTGTGACTCAAGTATTTTCAAATGAACATCCTAGTCAAATTTCAGAATTTTCCATAAAGGAATTCTCCAGATAAAATTCCCAACAGATTAAAATTGAGGGAATTAATTCTGGAAAAAGAATAGGTTTCATAGGCTGAAACTTATTTTTCTGGATAGTACTTGAAGAGATGAATCCAACAAAATTTTGTTCACTGAATTTGGGGCTTCCTAGAAAAAGTTATAGGCATTTGAAGTTTGAACCAAATCTGAAAATCATAGAAATGTTTAAACTCGGCTTGTGGAACCCACTCTTCAAGCCGGCCCACTGAGATCGCGGCCACACCGCAGCCCATGGGGATTTACCCGCGCTGCCACACCGGATCCCAGCCGAAAAATGGGTCCCCGCTGGAAAACAGAGACTGACCGGTGGACCCCCCCTTCGTCTTCCTCACGACAACCCGTGATCCCCGCGGCGGCGCTTCACCGGAGAGCTCGTCTCCGGCCATTTTACCCCACGACCTTCGACGGATTTCACAGCTTGTGCCTAACTTTGCTCGGTGAACATGTTGGTGCATCCCCAAAGCTCGGTGATGGCCGGAACCACGCTCGTGACGGTGACAGCGGCGACCCCCACTCCGGCGATGTCGCCCGAGCTACCCAGGGCCCTATTTTTGGAACGGTTTGCTCCTACAGCTCCACGGTGGCATGCTGAGCATGAAAATGAACTCGGTTTGCCATGGAAATGGCTGGAGCTAGGACCTCACCGTCGACCTAGGGCTAAAACGGCGGATACTCAAAAAACTCGAATAGCAGCACCAAGACTCGACGGTTTCTGATGGTCTTTGATCCTAGTGGCCGTGGGAAGATTTAGAACACCTGTATAGCTTGGCATACGCTGTGGTGAGCTAATCCCCGTGAATTTTGTATTTTGGAGCGGCTCGATTCTATGAACACCGAAACTTCACCAGGGAAATTCTCCCACGACAACGCATGAAACAACGAGCGGTTTAGACTAGCATGACAAGCACCTTAGGGCGGTGGTTTCTTGTGTTGATCATCGGGCACGACGAGCCTTGTGTCGCCCGGACTTCGGTGAGCCGGGAGAGTCGAGTTCGGAGCAAGTTTGCTTCGGTTGTGTGGGGAGAAGATGAGCCGCGTGAGGGAAGAAACGGGGCACGGCAGTGCTACACGTCTTATCCCTTCGGTCACCGATTCCCCCCCCCCCCCGAGCAGGAGGTGGCCTGGTGCTGAGGCGGTTGGGCGCCGGCGTCGGGAGCTGGCGCGCTGTTGCCCGAGCGCAGCCGATTAGACTTCAGTTGAAAGTCTACTGATCAGTGGGTCCCCCTCCCCTCTAATCCTCTCCTCTTTTCTTCAATTTTTTTTCACTGAAAAGATCTCAGCTACTCACAATTGAATTAGAGACATAGCCTCAAAGTCATGGTTTGAATTTGATTTCCTCACTTTGAAATTGGTTTGGTTAAATTTGCTGCACATTTGAAATTGAAATTCAAATTCAGTTTGAATTAATGCAAATTTAGCTCCCGACAAGATGAACCCAATGGGGATGGAAATTGGGGGGGGGGGGTAACTCATAAAATTATGCTGAGTTTGAATATGGACTCAATTTTTGAATCCAAGTGCTGAAAACTAGATGAAATTTGAATTTAGATTCAAATAGTCCTTTTTACAAATGTCTCCAAAAATGCCTCAAAAAGGCTTGGATTTGCATGAAACTTGGCCTGAGCCTTCCCAAGAATATTTAAGGTCTAGGGGTGAGCTCAACCTCTCATGTTTATGTGTATGACTCCTACTTTTTGAAGTTATGGCTTTTCCTCTAATCACCCTCTTGATTGTGTTTACTTGCTCTTCACAAATGTTCATGAGCTAACCCCTAACTTAGCTGTGGTGTGGTGAGGATGATGAACCTTTTAGCAAGCGACTTCTTAGGCTTTTACATCTACGAGGTGCGATAGCAAAAACATTGGGAAGGAAGGGGTATCAGAATCGGTTCGATATACAGGCCAATTCCAAGACCCATCAGAATTGTACCTTAGATCCAGACCAGATTGAAAATCATCAAAATGGGCTGTTCTTTAATTTGATTCTGATATATTAATTCAAGGGGGAGAATGGCATGAAAGCTGAAAGTGCAATGAGTGAACTATACGTTTGACAAAGATCAAAACAAACCAACTTTAATTTTTTTAAAAAAATGAGTTCTCATAAATTGCTGGCTCAGCACTCATGGAAAACTCTGAAACAGTGAGCACTATATATAAGATATAGCAGCTGCTCATTCTTGGTTGCTTAACAGATGTGAGGTAAACCGTTCCAAACTCTTTTCTTTTTGGGTAATTTGTCTAGGGAACGGCACTGGGTTCAATAATAATATGTAAGATACTAGCGAGTGCTGTACTGACAAAATAACGTGTTGTACGCAATGAGTTTTTTTAAGTGTCCTATAGACATATTCCAATATATGTTGTCAGAAGGATGAAATAAAGATGAGGACAAATTAATGGTAATTGCTTTTCCATGAGGGATATTATAAAAAAGTTTGCAATTGCATAGAATTTGTACTGCAAAATCTCTAAAATGTATATATGGTGTTGTGGGACGCTTTAACTTGAACTCAGTGTGAATAGTAACACTCTTCTAATTTGCCCCTCAATTCTTTTTAAAAAAATTGCAATATTGTTTTCACTCTTATTACTCTGATCACAAACATGATCTATATTTTGAAATTTTCTAAAACAGTGTAAAATAGAAGAGAGGCAAAAAAGGACATTTTGTTAAAACAAATACCATGTCCTTGGTGCCCAAACCAAAGTGACTGCACCATGTAGTTTAACTTCTGTAAATAAACATATATATGTACTTCTCTTCCCATTTAAAGCTATGATAATCTAAGTAATTTTGGTTAATACGACGACTGCTAGTGCAGTTAAAATGTCACTCTTATATCTGAATATATTATTTTTTCTTTACCATTGCAAGAAACCACATACATCTACAGCTAGTGGTGTATGTTCGTTTGTCTCTATCTATATTCATCTTTAATTTGCGCTATTATATTCATTCTTATTTCTTATTTCATTATGTCTCTACGAACAATTCTCAGACCAACTTCCTTGTTTCATGTTTCATTATATATCTAAGCACAGTCATAATCTTATTTCTTAATATCCTTCATTAATATCTATGTATATTCATTATTCATTTTTATACTGTAACAAAATTTTCATCAAAAGTAGGCTGTGGAGATGTTAGAAGCAACTTAATATGAAGAGAACATACAATAACAAGTTTGTGCTAAATGCAGCACTTTGTTTAATATTTTCTGGTTCACTGTTTAACTGATCTGTTTCATGCTAAGTATGAATGATGTAGCTGAATGAGCCTTAAGAAACAGCTGATTCTGAGGATCTATCTGAAGTTTGCTCTAAGATATCACATAGGTTGCTGGAATCGGTTCATTATATTAAACCGGTTCTCATATCAAGACCCTCCAAACTAAAGGTTTCTTGACGCCTCACTCCTCTTTGTGAGACATAGCTATGATATATACATTGAGGAGAATTCTAAATGACCTTGAAGATCAATTTAATTCACTGACTTTTTGTGGCAAATACATATTATAATATCGTACACAGCTACAATGAAGCTACTTAAGTGGTAGGCTATAAGTGTCTGGAGTGGTGGACATCATGATGTCATCTAAGCTTTTGCCACTACAAATTGGCCCAGGTCAGTTGCAGGCATGGTGCCTATCATAGGCCCGCTACTAACATCAGCGCTGACAACTGGAGATACTCCCAGCAGTGGTGGGCCTATGAGATCAGTGTGCTCAGCACTGGAGATGGGCTCAGTAGTGAAGGGCTATCATATCAGCGTACCCATTAGTGTTGGTCTTTTTCAGTGGTGGTCTAATGACGCCATCTGTCTGTCACTATTGTACTTGTCTTTTCTAGTGGATGTTAACGTCAGTTACCTGTCACTGGAGTTCATTTTGCACAGTGATGTTTTGGTGCAAAATTCAGTTCTCACTGCAAAATTTAAATCACATAGAGTTCAAATATTTTTCATCGACATGTTCCATTCAGCAAAGAGATAGCAATATTGACATATAGCAAAGAGGTGACAACATTCACATCCAAACATCCACATCCACACAAATACATGTTTATATATCCACCTAGCTACTCGCTAAGTCATCCACACTAGTCCACTCTATTATATCATCTTTGTTTTGCTCATTTGCAATGTTTTACTGAATTACACGCTTTATACCATGTCCTTGTCTGGTCCAACCACAACGATTTAGATGTTGTGCCACCCGGCTGAGTGGATAATAAAAGCATCCTCGTGGATGAATAAGTGCCACACCCGGTTTTAACAAAGACAAACCGAATGAATAAACACATGTATGCCAGGATCTGTCCTCTAGTGGTCTTGCGAGCGGTGCGGATCATGCAAACCATATAAAACATAAAACATTTAAAAATCAAGTGAGATAATAAGAAAATAAATACTCTATTTTGAACAATAGTTAAGATGAGATGAATAAATAAGAGAACAATCTTAAATAACACTTTTACCTCACACACAATTGTAAAATAGATTTTTAAGAACATAATATCCTTAAATACGTCCGTTTCTACCTAGGTTCACGTTCCTATGGGCAACCTGGCTCTGATACCACTTCTGTCACATCCGGTTTTTCTGAAGACAAACTGAATGAATGAACACATGTATGCCAGGATCTGTTTGCTCATACATGTGATAACAGTAGTGAAACATCATTTAATACAAGCCAGGTGTTCGAATACATAAAAGTCTTACATAACTTGTCTCAAAAGACTATTAAAAATTCTGATACATAATGAACAACGCAGCGGAAATTAAGTCTTGTGGGCTCCATCACAGGCGTTGCCCGGGGGACTCCGTAAACCTAGAATCCATCTTTAGGACCAAATTTTTCATGAATGTACTCCACATCTTCACCATGGCCTAAGCAGAAAATAAATCCAACAACGAGCAAGCTTGAGTACCAATAGTACTCAGCAAGTGTGGGAAAGTAATGTTATGCAGGCTAGAACAAGGAAAGGCTTAATTCATGTGTTTATTGCACTACGCATTAATTCCTATCACCTTAGCTTATTAAGCACCTATATTACTACATAAGTGAAGTAGTCCCAATCCCATAACATCATTGCCATTGTTAATCTCCCCGCTTAACATCCTCAACCTCTCACTTCATCATCCTCTAATCGTGAAGAAGTCCAAGCCGCTCTTGACCGTGAGCACGGTTATCATGACAATTTCCAACTCTGCAGAATGTGTACCTATTTACCCACAAGTAGGGATTTCAATCCCCATTGCCTTGTCGACTAAAGAACCTCTATTTTGCCTATGGCCGCGAATCATGTTCACACTTCCCAGGTGTGTAGCTAGGAGATCACTACGAGGCCTTTACAAAGGGATTCCCGACGAGTATGAGCCCACTGAGATTTCACCCCTAACAGCATCCGGGAGGCACCAACCTCCGCTGCAGTGGCCCTCTCTTGAGCCTTGCGGTTCCTATGGTACTCCAGCTGACACATATTCCCCGCACCTTCCAAACACCCACACTACGTCGGAAATACACCTAATTAATTGGTACGGTAAAGCCAGGTTAAATGCTCCATGAACTGGTCCTTAGAATCCAGGCAAGCACTAAACACGAACCCGAGTCTCGTGCACACAGCACCAACCAAAACATCCAACTTTCCTAGATTCCTATATCTATCATGATTCATAATATTCCATTCAAAGTAAATAATCAATGTTGTGCTCTCATATCCCACGTATCCCACTCTAAGCATGGCTAAGCATGAATAATATAATAAATAGCATAATGAGAAATTCCCAATCCCAGGCTACAAGAAGTATGACATGAAAAACTAGGGAGACAATCCTAATATTGGTTTCATATTTCATAACTCAATGCAAATTAATTCTAGCTACACATCCTAGCTTAGGTGCAAAGTGGTCAAGGACACTTGCCTTCTTCCTGTTGCTCGGGAAACGGAAAGTCTTACTCCTGGAATTTGAGAACCGGCTCTGGGGCTGGTTCTACTCGTGCAAACATACAAATAGCAAAACAAACAATACTCCATAAGAAATCATCCACATATACACTTATGCAAGTCAAACATGCATAAAGCATAACTTCACTTTATTCTTTTAGCCTAAAATCACTAAAGTCCACACACACACACACACACACACACACACACACACACACACACACATATATATATATATATATATATATATATATATATATATATATATATATATATATGTTTATCTTGGGTCTCCCATAATAAAATTCTCATTTTTAACTTCATGTGATGTTCATACCAAATTTTGGTGTGTATATGTGTATATATATTACATTTAAACTTTACTTTTAACCACATTTTGTACTATATGAGTTGCCTTCGTGCATTCCTACCCCTTCTACATACATACATAGTCCCTAAGTTAAAGTTAGGATCGCAAATTTAAGCGCAAATTGAATTCTAAATTTTAAATCAATTTCCACTTTTCATACTACCATTTTTAGCTCTAAGAAATGCCTAAAATAAAGTATTTCCAATCTAAACATAATTTTATTAGCTTATTCCTAAACTTTCAAACCCAAATTTCATACGCAGAACCTTCTATGAATTTTTCCTAATGTGTTTGTTATTTTTACATATATTTCAGATTTATTTATATTCCTAAAAATAATTTTTTAGCAATAAAAAAAAACTAAATTTCATTTTCAGAATCTATTTACAACTTAAGACCAGATTTCATATTACTCTAAATGTTGTCCAAGTGCTAGCGCAAATTAAAATGAATTTACACAATTATTAGAAATTCTAATGAGTTCAAATCATACTGCAATGTCTACATCCTCAAATTAAATATCCTACAGGGCTTAATTTACAATTATTCACTGCTGCAGAGTCCAAAATTCTATTTTCCATAAATTTTAGGGGTCTAACTATCAAATACAGAAAGATTTTCCTAATTTCTATTATGTCCAGGCGCTAAAACTAGTATTTACACGTGTTTGCATAATTTCCATAGGGTCCAGGGGGTAGAACCGAAGAATTCCGGGCCAACTTCTCTTTTCCCGAAACCCCAGGGGATATCGTGCTAAATTTTCGGTGGGGAACGACGCTTTAAACGTGGGCCGTTAGATTTTAAATGGGCGATCCCAATGAGATCATCGAAGTGGTACGCAACCTTCTGTTTCTGGATGTGGGATTTAAAACAGACGACAATCCAGAGGCCACGTCGTCCCGGCTGGAGACGGACGGCGCGCGAGGTGGCGCTCGGCGGTTCTCACTGGTGACTTTGTCGGGTTTTTGCAAAAACGCGTCCAACATCCCTAGAACTCGGGTTTCTTCACGTGGATCGACGGAAGGGGGAGTAGGGGGTCTCACCAGTGGGGTTTTCTTGAACTCGAAAGGCCTGGAGAAGGGTCGGCAATGGCGTTCGGTGGCGATCATCGCTGAGCGTTGTCGGGAGGGTGTTCAGGTCCGAGGTCCTTCAAATTTTCGGTTCGTAGAGCTTCCCTGTGATTGGTGGATGGTGTACCGAGGGTCAAAACGGATCCAAACAGGGAAATTTGGTGCTCTCACAGGTGGATGGCGGCGTCAGTTTTCTCATCGAGGACTCGCCCCAAAGTGAAGGCCTACTGGTTACCCAAGTCACTGCGATGAAGGGAGACACGTTAGGCAGAAGAAATCCACACGGAACGAAGAGAATTTTGGAGATTGGCGGCGGAACTCACCGAGGAGGTTCGGTTGCGAGCGGGGAGAATCGGAGGGTCTCCCAGGGTTTATAAACTCGGAGGAGTCGGAGTTGGGGAGGTTGGAGATGTGCGAAATGAGAGTGGGGACTCCTGGATCGTGGGCGTACGTGGAAAATTCAGAATGGGGCGGCGTGGCGATCGGTTGGGGGAGAAACACCTCACAAGCGGGCCTGGGCTGGCAGCGAATGGAGAGAGAGGAGAGGGCGCTGGTCCGGCTGCGGTTCGGTTGCGCTGGCTGCGCAGAGAAATCGGCCCACGTGCCATTTTTCTTTTTCCTTTTCCTTTTCTTTTCTGTTTAATCTTCCAATTTTGAATTGCAGTTCAAATTTTCAAATTTTGGCCCATGCACTACATCCATTTGTTTAAGAATTTGATTTGCAAATTTTTGGGTGTACAACTCTACCCCCCTTAAAAGAAATCTCGTCTTCGAGATTTGGTAACTCCTAGGGGAACAGATCCGGAAACTGCACCTTGAATTCGTCTTCTCTTTCCCACGTGACTTCTTCTTTCGAGTGATGTTTCCACTGCACTTTGCACATGCGAACTCTTTTGTTCCTTTTGATGCGCTCTGTTGTCTAAAGAATCTTAACCGGGTACTCGGTATATGAAAGGTATTCTTGAACGTCTAACTCATTCATTGGTAACTTCTCTTCGGGTGTTCTCAAACACTTATTGAGTTGTGACACATGGAACACATCTTGCACATCGGATAGGCGAGACGGTAACTCCAACCGATATGCAACTTCTCCTTTTCTCTCTAGAATCTTGAAAGGTCTGATATAGCGCGGCGATAGTTTTTCTTTCACTTTGAATCGACGAAGTCCTCTGATGGGAGACACCTTGAGATACCCAAAATCTCATACTTCAAATGTGAGTTCTCTTCGTCTAGTATCCGCATACTCTTTTTTCAAGTCTGGGCTATCCTCAAGTTGTTGCGGATTTCATTCACTTTTTCCTCGGCATCTTGTAGCAATTCTGGCCCAGATACTTTACTTCCTCCTGTTTGGTTCCAAATCAAAGGAGTTCTGCATTTCCTTCTATACAATGCCTCAAACAGGGACATCTTCATGCTGACCTGGTAACTGTTATTATAGGAGAACTCAGCATATGGTAAGTTCTTATCCCAACTCCTGCTGTTCTTGAGTGCACAAGCTCTCAACATTTCCTCAAGGATTTGATTGGTTCTTTCTGTCTGCCCATCGGTCTGCGGGTGATACGCAGAACTGAAATTCAGATGAGTCCCCATGGTGTCATAAACCTTCTGCCAGAACCTTGAGGTAAATTGTGTTCTCGATCTGACACTATCTTCTTTGGCACTCCATGAAGACACAAGATTCTAGACATATACAATCCAGCCAGCTTGGAACCGTTGTAGTGTTCTTTCATAGGAATAAAGTGAGCTACCTTGGTTAGTCGATCAACTATTACCCATATCGAATCATATCCTGATCAGGTTCTAGGCAGTCCCACTATGAAGTCCATGCTTATCTCTTTCCATTCCCATTCTGGTACTTTAAGTGGTTGCAATATTCTCGTAGGTATTTGATGTTCTGCTTTCACCAACTGACACGTGTCACACAAGACAACGTGTTCTGCGACATCTCATTTCACAGCGAGAGACGCCGGTAGCTCTAGTCAAATACGCCACTGATCCACACTTCTCGGTGATAGCATAGGGTCCAATAAATCGGGGAGCGAGCTTCCCCTTCACGCCGAATCGGTGCACGCCCTTCATCGGAGATACATGGAGGTACACTTGCTCCCTGACGTCGAAGTGTAGCGACCTACTGTAACACTCACCCCTCCCCGCCTAAAGAAGCCCGGAGGCAGTTGCTTCCTTCTCCAAAACCGCCGCAAACCCCTCTCTCTCTACTCCCGAATTCTTATTATCACATGTGAGAAAAGCAATCGGCCCTGTGCCAATTCGCGGCGTCCCTTCAGCAACCGACGCCTCCCCAACCGCCGCCCCTCCGTCCTCTATAAAATCAACCCATAGCCGGCCATTTTCACCCACGAAAACCGCACACTATCCCCTCCCGAAGAGAAAACCACCAATTCTCAATTCCCCGAGAAACACACGTTAATCCTTGGACCTAACACCCTCTGAGCACTCCCTCGGCCATCAGAAGGAAATCCCGACCAAATTCCTCGAAGAAACACGCCTGGAGACTGATCCCGACGAAGATCGCCGGAATCTACCCACTGCCGTCGTCGATCACGCGTCTCCGGCCAAATCCGGTCTCCAAAACCCTCCTAGGTGAGTTCCCCACCCTCTCCTCTCTCTCCTGGTACAAATAGATCAAGAATTGGTGGAGAAATCGGGAAAACCGAATGTTTCCGGCCACCGCCGCCGCTCGCCGGCGATCGCGCGGCCGCCGGACTCGGGGGAGAAGGGGTTAGGGCGACGTGGCGCAATCGGGAGCGTCCATCTCGCGTGAACGGTTAAGATTAGAAGGAGCGTACCGGTTCGGTTATTTTAAATCTGGGCCGTTGATCTCAGATCCGACGGCCCACATTCAATTTAGTTATAACCGTTGGAAATTTAACAGAGGGACCCCTGGGGATTCAAACAAATAAGAAATAGCCCCTGATTCTTGCAGAATTAACCCTAGGCTTATTAGAAATTTGTAAATTCAATTTAAAATAACCAAATAGCCCCTGTACATTATAGAAATTGATAAAACAGTGCTGAAAATTCAAATTGAACCCTAGAAAGTTTGAATTTATTACAAAATAGCCCAAATCAAATTAAAAGTCTGTTTTTAATTCTGAAAATAATAAAAATGGGCTAAATGAATTCTGGAAAATGTTAGAAATTTATTTTTAGCACCGTTAAAACATTCTGAACAGAATAAAAATTCTGAAATTAAAAATAACAGTTTACAAATGCTGAAATTATTTATATAGTGACAATTAATTCTGAAAATCAAAGTAAAAATCACATATATTCCAGAAAATTGTAGAAGTTTATTTAAAAGGTATAAAATTATTCTGTTATCATATTTTTGTACATGTATAATTTCTGTAATTCAGAATAATTATTTAAATGATTGAAAATGTATTTTTAAGTATTAAATAAATACTGAAAAATAGATAAAAACAGTATATATTAAAGAAAAATTTTGGAAACTATTCTAAATGCTTATATAGGTTCTGAATTTCAGAAAAATAGAAATATGAGTTCTGAAAATTATTATAGTAATAATTTAAATGATTTCTAGGATTTAATTAATTAGAAGAATTCACATATATATTTATAAAATTCTAAAATTTATTCAAATCATCTCAAAAACTGAAAATGAGTGTTTGGATGTGGCAATAGTAAAATCAAAGGATATAGGTAGCCAATTGAAACATATTTTCCTTCTAACTCACATAAAATGACAAGTAATCAATAGTTGCATGTGTGTAACCAAACCTATGTGATTGAAATGCTTTGATATGATTCTTATGGTATGTTTGTCACTGTTTTGTGGGTGCAAATGCATGGATAGAACCAATCCAAGAACTAATTCCCAATCTTCAAGATCAAGAGTTTGAAGTAAATCCCTCTTCATTCAAAGGCAAGTGTTCCTTGACCACTTTGCTCCTATTCTAGGATGAATAGTTAGATTATTTGCATGATGTCATTAATATGAAACCCAGTGTAGGATGTTTTCATAGTTACATTGTTTTATCTTTCCTTGCAAAACCATGGAGGGACTAGATAGGACTTAATGGTTATTATTGTATGTGCTTAGCCATGCTTAGAATTCTAGAAATGAATGAAACGTAGTTGATACTAGTCTTGTGGATTATATGAAAGACACAAGTGTGTGTGTCATGTGGTTATGAATCTAGACAGGCTGGTTGTTTGGTTGGTGCTTCGTGCACGAGACTCGGGAATGAGTTAGTGCCTGTCTTAGATTCTAAGGACCGGTTCATGGAACAGTTAACCCGGCTTTACAGTGCCACCACAAGACTGAGATGGGGCAGCTTGGCCAATTAATTAGGAGTTTGCCGGTATAGTATGAGTGTTTGGATGGTGCGGGGAATGGGAGTCCATTTTTGACTGCCCTGGGAACTGCAAGGCTCAAGAGGGGGCTTCTGTAGGGGAGGGTTACTCCCAGTAACTACAACGGTGAAACCTCAGTGGGCTTGTACTTACCGGTAGACCCTTTGTAAAGGCCATGTAGTGATCTCCTGATCGCACACCAAAGGAAGTGTGTAATGTGGCTTGCAACCACTGATATCAGGGAGGTTTCTTAGTCCACCTGGCAACAGGGGATGAAATCACTACTTGTGGGTAAAGTGGTACAATCTCTGCAGAGAACCAAACTGTCATGACAGCCGTGCTCACGGTCAAGAGCGGCTTGGACTTGTCCATGATTAGAGAAACATGGATGTGGGTCAAAAGAGGTTGTCGGGTGGTGTAACCTAACATTAACGACTTAATTATGATGATGGTGGGATTAACACTTAGTAAGATAGGTTGCTAATCAAAGCTAAGGCTTAGGATTAATGCATAGTGCTTAACCATGTTAGCCTTCCCTTGCTATTGGCCTTCATAACATTCTTTCCTACACTTGTTGAGTACCTTCGGTACTCAAACTTGCTTTTGTTGGATATTATATGTTGGCTCAGGTGCAAATGAAGACGTAGACTTTGACGAGGAATACTTCGATCCCGAGGAGTTATTCTAGGTTGGCGAAACCCCCGGGCAACGCCTGTGGAGATGGAGCATCCATGATGTAGTCTTCCGCTGTTGTGTTTAATGTATTGGTACTAATAGTTGATATTTTATGAACAATTAAGTAATATTATGATGTACGTTAAACTTGGCTTGTAATATAATGATATTACACTCTTGTCGGCACATGTATGAATCAACTGATCCTGGCATACATGTGAGAATACGCTCGGTGTTCCTTATGGAATATCGGGTGTGACAAAGTGTTTAAATTGAATTTACAAATTTCTAATAAGCCTAGGGTTAATTCTGCAAGAATCAGGGGCTATTTCCTATTTGTTTGAATCCCCAGGGGTCCCTCTGTTAAATTTCCAACGGTTATAACTAAATTGAATGTGGGTCATCGGATCTGAGATCAACGGCCCAGATTTAAAATAACCGAACCGGTACGCTCCTTCTAATCTTAACCGTTCACGCGAGATGGATGCTCCCGATTGCGCCACGTCGCCCTAACCCCTTCTCCCCCGAGTCCGGCGGCCGCACGATCGCCGGCGAGCGGCGGCGGTGGCCGGAAACATTCGGTTTTCCCGATTTCTCCACCAATTCTTGATCTATTTGTACCAGAAGAGAGAGGAGAGGGTGGGGAACTCACCTAGGAGGGTTTTGGAGACCGGATTTGGCCGGAGACGCGTGATCGACGACGGCAGTGGGTAGATTCCGGCGATCTTCGTCGGGATCAGTCTCCAGGCGTGTTTCTTCGAGGAATTTGGTCGGGATTTCCTTCTGATGGCCGAGGGAGTGCTCAGAGGGTGTTAGGTCCAAGGATTAACGTGTGTTTCTCGGGGAATTGAGAATTGGTGGTTTTCTCTTCGGGAGGGGATAGTGTGCGGTTTTCGTGGGTGAAAATGGCCGGCTATGGGTTGATTTTATAGAGGACGGAGGGGCGGCGGTTGGGGAGGCGCCGGTTGCTGAAGGGATGCCGCGAATTGGCACATGGCCGATTGCTTTTCTCACATGTGATAATAAGAATTCGGGAGTAGAGAGAGAGAGAGGGATTTGCGGCGGTTTTGGAGAAGGAAGCAACTGCCTCTGGGCTTCTTTAGGCGGGGAGGGGTGAGCGTTACAATTTTACTTTAAATTGAATTTACAAATTTCTAATAAGCCTAGGGTTAATTCTGCAAGAATCAGGGGCTATTTCCTATTTGTTTGAATCCCCAGGGGTCCCTCTGTTAAATTTCCAACGGTTATAACTAAATTGAATGTGGGTCGTCGGATCTGAGATCAACGGCCCAGATTTGAAACAACCGAACCGGTACGCTCCTTCTAATCTTAACCGTTCACGCGAGATGGACGCTCCCGATTGCGCCACGTCTCCCTAACCCCTTCTCCCCTGAGTCCGGCGGCCGCGCGATCGCCGGCGAGCGGCGGCGGTGGCCAGAAACATTCGGTTTTCCCGATTTCTCCACCAATTCTTGATCTATTTGTACCAGGAGAGAGAGGAGAGGGTGGGGAACTCACCTAGGAGGGTTTTGGAGACCGGATTTGGCCGGAGACGCGTGATCGACGACGGCAGTGGGTAGATTCCGGTGATCTTCGTCGGGATCAGTCTCCAGGCGTGTTTCTTCGAGGAATTTGGTCGGGATTTCCTTCTGATGGCCGAGGGAGTGCTCAGAGGGTGTTAGGTCCAAGGATTAACGTGTGTTTCTCGGGGAACTGAGAATTGGTGGTTTTCTCTTCGGGAGGGGATAGTGTGCGGTTTTCGTGGGTGAAAATGGCCGGCTATGGGTTGATTTTATAGAGGACGGAGGGGCGGCGGTTGGGGAGGCGCCGGTTGCTGAAGGGACGCCGCGAATTGGCACATGGCCGATTGCTTTTCTCACATGTGATAATAAGAATTCGGGAGTAGAGAGAGAGAGGGGTTTGCGGCGGTTTTGGAGAAGGAAGCAACTGCCTCCGGGCTTCTTTAGGCGGGGAGGGGTGAGTGTTACAATTCTACCCCCTTAAGAGAAATCTCGTCCTCGAGATTGGGGTTTTCAAGGGAATAGATTAGGAAATTGTGACTTTAACTCATCTTCCCTTTCCCATGTAGCTTCTGCCTCGGAATGATATTTCCATTGAACCTTATGCATGCGAATTAATTTGTTTCTTGTAACCTTTTCCATTGTGTCAAGAATTTTGACGGGACACTCGGTATATGAAAGATCTTCCTGTATATCTAACTCATCCATTGGCAGATGTTCTTCCGGTGTTCTCAAACACTTCTTGAGTTGCGATACGTGGAATACATCATGTACATCCGACAATCGAGAGGGTAACTCCAACTGATATGCCACCTCTCCTTTGCGTTCCAGTATCTTGAATGGTCCGATATACCGAGGTGCTAGCTTCCCTCTCACTTTAAATCTTTTTAGTCCATGCATGGGTGACACTTTGAGATACACATAGTCTCCCACTTCGAAGACTAATTCTCTTCGCCTTGTGTCTGCATAGCTATTTTGTCTTGTTTGAGCTATCTTTAGATTATTGTGAATTTCTCTTACTTTCTTTTCTGCATCTTTTAGCACTTCAGGTCCAAACACTTTATTCTCTCCTATTTGATCCCAAAATAGTGGAGTTCTACATCTCCTTCCATATAAAGCCTCAAAGGGGGACATCTTCATACTTGCTTGATAGCTATTATTGTAGGAAAATTCTGCATACGGCAAATTCTTATACCAACTCCTATTATTCTTGAGTGCACAAGCTTGGAGCATATCTTCAAGAATCTGGTTGGTTCTTTCTGTTTGCCCATCAGTCTGTGGGTGATATGCAGAACTGAAGTTTAATCGAGTTCCCATAGACTCATGTAGTTTCTGCCAAAACCTTGAAGTGAACTGTGTACCTCTGTCTGATACTATCTTTTTGGGTACACCGTGTAGGCAGACTATTCTTGACATATACAGTTCTGCTAGTTTGGAACCATTATATTTTTCTTTCACTGGAATAAAGTGAGCAACTTTTGTCAATCTATCCACTATCACCCATATCGAGTCATACCCTGTTTGTGTCCTGGGCAAACCCACTATGAAGTCCATCCCAATTTCTTCCCACTTCCATTCAGGTATCTTTAGTGGTTGTAATAGCCCTGCATGCCTTTGGTGTTCTGCTTTGACTAGTTGACATGTGTCGCACAATGCCACATGCTCTGCAACATCTCTTTTCATTCCATACCACCAATACCTTGTTTTAAGATCATGATACATCTTTGTACTTCCAGGATGGATAGAATAATCAGAATCATGAGCTTCTTTTAATATTAATTATTTTAAATTGAATTTACAAATTTCTAATAAGCCTAGGGTTAATTCTGCAAGAATCAGGGGCTATTTCCTATTTGTTTGAATCCCCAGGGGTCCCTCTGTTAAATTTCCAACGGTTATAACTAAATTGAATGTGGGCCGTCGGATCTGAGATCAACGGCCTAGATTTAAAATAACCGAACCGGTACACTCCTTCTAATCTTAACCGTTCACGCGAGATGGACGCTCCTGATTGCGCCACGTCGCCCTAACCCCTTCTCCCTCGAGTCCGGCGGCCGTGCGATCGCCGGCGAGCGGCGGCGGTGGCCGGAAACATTCGGTTTTCCCGATTTCTCCACCAATTCTTGATCTATTTGTACCAGGAGAGAGAGGAGAGGGTGGGGAACTCACCTAGGAGGGTTTTGGAGACCGGATTTGGCTGGAGACGCGTGATCGACGACGGCAGTGGGTAGATTCCGGCGATCTACGTCGGGATCAGTCTCCAGGCGTGTTTCTTCGAGGAATTTGGTCGGGATTTCCTTCTGATGGCCGAGGGAGTGCTCAGAGGGTGTTAGGTCCAAGGATTAACGTGTGTTTCTCGGGGAATTGAGAATTGGTGGTTTTCTCTTCGGGAGGGGATAGTGTGCGGTTTTCGTGGGTGAAAATGGCCGGCTATGGGTTGATTTTATAGAGGACGGAGGGGCGGCGGTTGGGGAGGCACCGGTTGCTGAAGGGACGCCGCGAATTGGCACATGGCCGATTGCTTTTCTCACATGTGATAATAAGAATTCGGGAGTAGAGAGAGAGAGGGGTTTGCGGCGGTTTTGGAGAAGGAAGCAACTGCCTCCGGGCTTCTTTAGGCGGGGAGGGGTGAGTGTTACACCTACGCCTCTGATCAGCGTAACTTTTCTGTCGGGAGTGGGCGGTATTCAAGTTGGCTTGAATAATTCGAACGCGCTCTTTGGCGTCGTTCACCGCATCAACTCCGAATGTGATCCTTTCACCGGACTCGCACCAATTAATTGGGGTGCGGTATTTGCGACCGTAGAGAGCCTCATATGGTTCCATCTTGATACTCGCTTGATAGCCATTGTTGTACGAGATTTCTGCCAACGGTATATGATCATCCCAGTTTCTACCATGGTGGATGGTACACGCTCTCAACATGTCTTCTAACACTTGATTTACCCTCTCAGTTTGCCCATATGTCTGAGGGTGATAGTCGGAGCTTCAAATCAGTTTGGTACCCAAAGCAGTGTGCAACTGCTCCCAGAAACGAGATACAAACAGTGCCCCTTGATCTGAGATTATGGTCCTGGGTACCCCATGCAAGCATAGGATTCTTGTAATGTACAACTCCGTATATTTGCTGGCATGGCAATGTGTATGCACGGGAATAAAGTGAGCCGACTTGGTTAACCGGTCAACGATTACCCAAATGGAATCATGCTTGTTGGGAGTCAGGGGTAATCCCACAATGAAATCCATGCTCACATCTTCCTACTTCCATGCCGGGATTTTCAGGGGTTGCAACAGCCCTTATTTTCTCATGTGATCCGCTTTCACTCGTCTACACGTATCGCACTCGGATACATATTTAGCCACTTCCCGCTTCATCCGTGTCCACCAAAATTTCCTTTTAAAATCTTGGTACATTTTGTTGCTGTCCGGATGAATGGAGAATGTAGACAAGTGAGCATCATTAAGGATCTTCTTCCTCAGCTCCATATTCCGGGGTACGACTATGCAGTCATTGAACCACAGCGTCCCCTCATCATCCTTCCGGAAACATTTGATGTCCCCGCTGTCTATCCGTCTCCGGAGATGTGCCATGCCCTTGTCAACTTTCTGAGCTGCAATGACGTCCTCCCTAATGGTAGGGATGAGGGCAAGGTTGTAGAGTGATCCATAAGGAACCAAGTATAAACTCGGCTCTTCCTATTCCACTGGTGTAATGGTGAGGTTATGGACATGTGACTTCCGACTCAACGCGTCGGCAACCACATTTGCCTTGCCGGGGTGGTAATGAATCTCAATCTCATAATCTTTGATTAGTTCTAACCACCTTCTTTGCCTCATATTCAGCTACTTCTGGGTGAAGATATATTTTAAGCTCTTGTGGTCGGTGTAGAGATGCACCAAATTCCCCAGGAGATAGTGCCTCCATATTTTCAAAGCCAAAACCACAGCAGCGAGCTCAAGATCATAAGTCGGATAATGCTGCTCATGGTTTCGAAGTTGGTGTGAGCCATACGCGACCACACGTCCTTCTTGCATCAACACACAGCCGAGCCCGATACTGGACGCATCACAATACATGTCGAAGGGCTTGGTCGTATCCGGTTGAGCTAAGACCGGGGCTGTTGTGAGATGCTTCACCAATGCTTCGAACGCTCCTTCACATGCTGCATTCCAAACATATTTTGTTCCCTTTTTCAATAATTCTGTCATCGGCTTAGCAAACTTGGAGAAGCTTGGGATGTATCTCCGGTAATATCCCGCTAAGCCGAGGAAGCTTTTAACTTCATGGACAGAAGTGGGATCTTTCCATTTTAGCACTTGTTCAATTTTACTTGGGTCAACCGCAATGCCTTTCGCTGAGATGATATGTCCCAAAAATGGCATTTGGCTGATCCAAAATTTACATTTGCTGAACTTGGCATAGAGCTTATGGTCCCGTAGTCGTTGAAGAACGATTCTCAAGTGTTCGGCGTGTTCTGCTTCTGACTTGGAGTAAACCAAGATATCATCAATGAACACCACAACAAACTTGTCCAGCTCCGGCATGAACACCGAGTTCATGAGGTACATAAATGTGTCGGAGCGTTAGTGAGACCAAAAGACATGACGAGATATTCATATAAGCCATATCTCATCGAGAAGGCCGTCTTCGGGATATCCTCCGCCCGGATTCTTATTTGATGGTACCCGGAGCGAAGGTCCATCTTGGAGAACACACTTGCACCCACAAGCTGATCAAACAGTATGTCAATGCGGGGCAGTGGGTATTTGTTCTTGATGGTGACGGCGTTGAGCGGCCGGTAATCCACACATAACCTCAAGGTTTCATCTTCCTTCTTGACGAACAGCGTCGAGCATCCCCAAGGTGAGGAACTCGGTCTAATGAAACCCTTGCTCAACAAATCATTGGGCTGTTCTTTCAACTCAGCCAGCTCGTCCGGAGCCATTTTGTACGGTCTCCGTGATATGGGAGTAGTCCCGGATGCAAGTTCTATCTTGAACTCCACATCCCGTTAAGGTGGCATGCCCGGAAGATCATCCGGGAACATGTCGGGATACTCCCTGACTACGGGGATGTCCTCTAACTAGAGAGCTTCAGTGTTATAAGTTGCTGAAACTTCCGGGACAGGGTTGTCTAATACCATTGAATGCGGACGGTGGAATGGAGAATTCAAATGAATCGTCGGTGATACAGTTTCCAGGACAGCGCCATGGTAGCGTAACCGTGACATCCCTATGATTGCACCAATCTTCTGTACCGTAAGGATTATCAAGGTGGTAAGATATGTCCTCTAACTTGAGAGCTTCAGTGTTATAAGGTGCTGAAATCTTCCCTCCCGGTGAGCAGATCATATATGAGCAATCGGTTGGGAAGATTTGCAGTTGATGCTTAGCCACATAGGATGCATTTATGAAACTGTGGGTTGCACCTGAATCAAATAATATGATGATTGCTTGATCATTGAGAGTGAATGTACCTGCCAGCACGTTTTCTCCTTCCGGGGCATCCTCATTGTTGAGGTTGCGAACGCCCCCAGTTCGCTGACCTCTCTTTCTGACCGGAGGTCGGCCTCGAGCACCGCCCTGATATTGGGCTTGCCCGCTGCTCTGCTGCCCCTGAGGACAGTCCTTCGAGAAGTGGCCCGCCTGGCCACACCTGTAGCATGTGTAGCGAGGCGGTCCTCCGCTGATCAGCGGACGGAAACCCGGGGCGCGTTGTAGCGGTAGAAACGCCCGGGGTACCATCTGCTGCTGCTGTTGTGGTCGCGGTGGTGGCATCGGCGGTCGGAACGGGGGTGGCTGAAATGAACGACCCCCAAACTGCTGAAGTCGCGCCGGTGGATGCCACTGCTGACCGGTTGGTGTCCGATACATCATGCGGTATTTTTGAGGAGCTCCACCCCCGCTGCTTGGTGGAGCACTTCGCTTTCGCTGCTCAGCCGCCAGTTCTCGCTGAGCATCCTCTTGCATGATCGTGGCGTTGACGAGATCGTTGAAAGTGCCGTAATTGCATTGTACGAGATGCGTCTTCATCTCGGGGTTTAACCCCCGATAGAACTGCTCCCGCTTCTTCTCCTCGTTAGTGACATAATCCAACGCATGCTGCGCCAGATGGTTGAAGGCACGGGAGTAGTCGTGGGCACTCCTTCCGCCCTGCTTCAGCTTCAAGAATTCTTGGAACTTCCTCTTCATGATCCCGGGAGGGATATGGTAGGCGCGGAACGCCTTCCGAAATTCCTCCCACTCCACGGCGTGGCCAGCCAGCAGTGAGGCGACATAGTTCACCCACCACGCACCAGCGGCACCGTGCAGCTGCTGCGCTGCGAAGAGAGTCTTCTGCCGCTCCGTGCATTGGAGCAGCCCGAACTTGGACTCAATCTTCCGCAGGCAGTTGTCGGCCTCTAGGGGTTCTGCCGCTTCGGTGAACACCGGAGGATGCGTATTCATGAAATCTGAGTACGTCGTAGTGTGGGGCTCACGAGGCCCCCTCTCTTGATGCCCCCCGCCTGGGACGTATTCTGCACGATCGTGCGGAGCAGATCAGTCTGCTCCTCACGATTACCCACCAGTGCCGCGATCACATCCGCTAGTGTAAGCGGAGGCGGCGGTGGTGGTTGTTGCTGCGGGGTGCTGTCATAGGAAGGTGGCTGGGAGTCATCACCACCTTGCTGACTAGAGCCACCGACCTCATGCATGGACCGAGTACGAACCATCTGCAACCATACCACAATAAAATCAGTCCCACAGCATTCTTCATGCAGTCAAATAAAATAGGCGTAAAAATATAATGACAGTAAACATACAATACATCTCGTAAATAGATAATGTAATAACTTTGCACAAGCTACCCCATTACCAGATAAAATACAAACTAGTTAAATCCAACTTGATGGACTTCCACTTTGGAAGTTCACCTCAACTAGATTTGGTCACTACGAGACGTTAATATCGCTTCGTCATCACGTCTACTACCCTTGATCTTCAATACGACACAAATATGGTCTCTAGCAAAAGAAACTTGAGTAGGAAATATACTCAAACCTTTCACTAGTTGAAGATAAGAACTCATGAGTATGTTCTACCCCCTTGGAAGTAATCAAACCCTCCCCCTAGAGTACACAATCTCTCAAACGAGTTCAACTGTCCATCCTCTGCCAGAATGACCAGTTTCAACATATTCCAGATTTCGACCTGGTACATGGCATTTTCATAACTCAAGTTGAATACCAAAGTTAAAGTTAACTTCAGTAGCTTTCCAACGAGTATTTATTTGCCCTTAGATCATCTCTGGTTAAAAATGTATTATAATTCAAAGTCAACAGAATTTCTGGAAGAATTTCAACAGCACCTCCTTTGGAAGTTGCTGTTTCCAACTCTAAATTCCACTGAATTCCGTGCTGCAATTGCAGAAACTATGAATTACAAAGATGTAACATATCTCCTAACCTTTCAAAAATGTGTCATATGATAATTTTAGATTTTTCTACTGGAAGTTATGCTTGAAAAACAGAACAGTCCAGAGAGTTTTTGAACCTGTCCTGGTTCTGGACAGTTGACAATCATCTGGAATTTCAACCAGTTTAAGGTGTGATTCTGCTCTGGAAATCTACAACAAAGTTGTAGAGCACTTAAACCTCTTTCTAGAACTGTATCCCACAGCTCCATTGGCTAAATAATCTGTGATTTATGCTCTGTTAAACTTCAGCAAACTTGCTGCCAAAGCAGAGCACTCTGTTTTTCAATCCCTTTTGAACTAAACTAATCAACTATTGAATTTTTCTACCCAACCAGGGTCCTAAATATTGAAACTTGGTTATTTTAGTTCCTTGTTACCATTATCTTTAATGCAAATGCCTATTACATGTCGGTACTACGTTCCTCACAAAAAGGAAAATCCTAACCGGATTACACCGGCATATACGTCTCAATTGTGGCACTAAACGGTCTCTCGCACACATATATTACACGGTTTACATATGTGGTTAGTACCTGTAGAAGAACACCAAATAGTGATGCACTCAAAGGTTGTTGTAATTTCAGGCAGGTCCATATTTGAAAATAAATACATACGCCCGTATCATTGCATACGGCCGTCCTTGAGTTAAGCCACGTCTCAAGGTACGTGATCGTGTTTTTACACCACACGACGGGGAACCCGAGTAGAGCGTGAACGGGTTGTCACGGTTGGGAATTTTATCACCCCAACATATACCACCTACTGCCCTGCAGGGCACGCCAATGGCAAGCGCTGCATATGTCTTTCTAGGCTATTTCCAGAAGAACACACTATCGCGTTACTGACCAAAAGATGGGGTCTCCACTTGCTTGCCTAATGCACGCTAGGGACCAACGTTTCATATGAACTCAGTAACATGAAGAGTCCAATAGTTTCATATTGGCATCTCACACCAAGCTGTGAGACCTATCCCTGAACCACATTTCTTGTCAGGGGAGCTAACCGAAATTGAACAGCTTTGGCGTTCCTTACCATGCTTACCTGAGCGTAGGTGCGTCATTACATAATCAAAATTCAGAATTATAACAAATATGTTAGTCATTCCACTTTAAGTAACTATACTAACATTGTCCTTATTTGGGCATACTAGCGAATCCTCACCGTAATCCTGAGTTTTCCCGTAATACAGTCCTTAATTATTGTGCTATCCCCTAAGCAGCTCTGATACCAGCCTGTGATGGACCGGAATCCGTACGCCCAGGATCTCAGAGGGTGGTGCTGCTCGATGCGACATCCGACAGCACACATCATAAGCCAAACATTGTATTACATAGAGAAACACTGAATATGTACAAAGTAGTACAAACCTTCAGTTTACAACTAAGTACAGTGTTTAATAACAGCGGAAGCTAAATTTATACAACTCAAGCCCACCTAACTAGCAAAAGTCGGTTGTCCAGCCCTAGGACAACCCACACTAGCTTCACTTCTCAGCTCAGCGCAGCGTGTACGGCTCCCACTCAGCCGTGGTCCCCGATGGAGGGTAGCCATCGCCGGTGGACTTGTACCCCGAGTCCGTGGGGTAATCCTCACCTGAAAAACACTCATAGCAGCAACCGTGAGCACGATGGCTCAGCAAGGCTTAACCGACTCACCTAGACATGAAACTCTACATGCAGGTTATACAACATAGGATGGCACATTGCAGCAAACGGACATGCCTATAAGTTCATCCTTAGTTCATCTTTTAGCCATAAGTTAACAGTTCATGAGATCTGAAATTTAGTGAGCAATATTTGGTGGCACACATGTAGCAATACTGAGACCTATGTGTGCTGAATACATTGGCAATTAGGATAAAAGTTAGCATTAACATTCAAAGTTTTGAATATTGCCAAAACATTCTTCTGTGGTAAGGTCCAACAAGTTCTTTGTTAGGTCCGCCAAGTGTTGGCAAGGTCCGACGCAAGGTCCGGAGAGCTCCTGCAAGGTCTGGAGAGCTTCTGTGAGGTCCGGAGCTTGTTTTTATGGAGCTCCCGTGAAGTTCAACTCGTAGAACTGCATCGTCTTGTTTTTGCTTTTAACTCGCAATGTTTCAAACTTGCTTTATGGGAAGGTTTGCTTAGTATTAATTTGCTAAGTTTTTGGTGTGTTTTGATGGTTATGGCTGTTATCATTTGATATGGTTTGCAACATGCTTATGTGACGTGCTCATGTAAGGTGTTGTGGTTTTTGAACTAACGTGAGTCAAGTCGAGGACTTGTGCTCGGAAGAATTGGTTGTTTATTCATGTGCAGGTGTTGCTTGAGTTCAAGACATGGCTGGTGACGGGATCCTTGGACTAGTCTCAGGGAGGAGATGAGGTTCCAACAACCAAGTTCGGGAGGAGCTGTGGTTGAGTTGATCGGGAGGTTGCGCAGCATGTTTGGATCAAGGGCAGTGCATATGAAGGTTGCGTGTACGTCGTTGGAAGGTGTTTGCATGTGTGCAAGGAGTGCATGGACGTGGCAACATTGTTCCAAGGCGTGATGAAGAGAAGTGGACGTAAAGAATTGGTCGGAAAGGTCCAACCGGCTGGATTGCGTACTCAGGCTGAGTCGGATATGGCTCAAATATGGAAGATTTGAGTTGGTTATGATAGGATTTCATGCTAGGCACGAAGTTGAGTTGTTTTAGGAATGTTTAGGACGTTCCTAAGGTGTTTGGAAGTCTCACGATTGCTTCTATCTGCGAATAGGAGAGTCCTGAGCAGTTATGGTAAGTTAGGATACGAGTCCAATTAGGAGTAGGAGTCCTAGATTGGATTGTTTAGCCTGAGGGCTGGCTATAAAATCAAGTGAGGCCAGAGCTCTCGTGGGTAAAGAACTTTGGGCTGTTCCTCTTGTGTTTCTATTGAATAAAGTTCATAGTTTCGAGGAGCTTTTGTGCCTTGTTCGTCCGACTTGTTTTTCGTCAAGTCTTTCTCGCCAAGTTTCTGGACAGACCGACGTTGCTTCGGTGTTTCGTTCATAACTCGAGTTTTACAGATCCGATTGACGTGATTCTTTTTGGGTTGTCTTCACAACTCAATTATCCATCATCTGTGAAACTTTCACGAGCTTCGGGTCTGTAGGTTTTGAGATACACGAGTTTCTTTGCAGCGTTGCAGATCTGTTTTTTATCGGGTAGAACAGATTGATCTTCGTTTAATGTTTTGATCATATCTCAAGTTTTACTTCGTGTTTTCAAGTGATTCTTGTTG
Source organism: Neostapfia colusana (assembly GCA_030760725.1). NCBI lineage: Eukaryota > Viridiplantae > Streptophyta > Magnoliopsida > Poales > Poaceae > Neostapfia > Neostapfia colusana. Next base: position 5,362,638 of record JASWHV010000012.1, on the reverse strand, counting down.
CATTAGATCCGTGACTTGATTCTCTACCTCTCTACTTGATGTTTCACGGTTGAACACGTTTGAAAACACTTGCACACACGGTTTCTTTAACCGATTGATTTTTTGCTGAGGGGTTTTTTTGTTTCCGCTGCGAAAAGTTTTAATCTACCATTCACCCCCCTCTGGTAGCTTTTCACGTGCTCTTCGATCCTACAATTGATATCAGAGCCAAGATGCTCTAATCTTTGTGATTTGCACGTGTTTTGACTAACCATCATGGAGAAGTACTCCGCAAAACCTTGTGTGTTCAATGGCATCGATTTTCAGGTTTGGAAGGCACGGATGGAGGCCTACATACAGGCGCAAGGCTTCGCCATATGGGAAAAGGTCTACCGGAACTCCAATGTACCACCCAACGATCAGGTTACGGCTGCGAACATGAGAGATGTTGAAAACAATAACAAGGCTCGCAACTTGATCATCCAAGGATTGACTCAAAGCGACTTCGACCGTGTTGACACCTCCGATCTGCATATGATGTTTGGAAAGCTCTTTGTGACTACCATGAAGGATCCAATACGATCAAGGAGGTAAGGCAAGATATGTTCAAGAAAGAATACATGCGTTTTGAGATGCAACCCGGTGAGTCAGTTGACGACCTTTTTGCTTGCTTTAATAAAATTCTCAGCAACTTGCGTAGTGTCAATGTTAACTTTTCAGATGCTGAAAATGCTAGACAATTGTTAGGAGCATTAGATATGTCAATTTGGGAGATGAAAGTTACATCTATTCGTGAATCTACTGTCATGAGTTCTCTTACTTTAGACGTGCTTTATTCTAAATTGAAAACTCATGAAATTGACATCATCTCACGTAAAAACCCCAACAAGTCTATTGCATTTGTTTCGCAACGTGACATGTCTAGTTCTAGTCAATCATCATCTAGTGGTGCACTCTCTTCGCTGTCCTCTCTAACCCTTGAACAGATTGAAGAGTTTCCAGAGGAGGAGCTGCACTCATCTCTACTCGGTTCTCAAAAGCATTGCAAAATGTGAGAACTAGAAGGAGAGGAAGCTCCGGACCTCAACGATGTTTTGAATGTGGTAAGACAGGACATATTCGTACGGAGTTCCCTAACCTTTCAGGTCCGACTTCACGTGAAGAAAAGCAAACAAGGCCGAAGAAATCGTTTGCAAAGAATAAGAAGAAGAAAGATTTATCAATGCACTACATAGTGCATAGTATGATCTCTGCACTTCAAGATTTCGGCTCAAGTGATGTGGACACCGGTAGTGATGAAGATGAAGAAGCTATGGCAAATATGTGCTGCATGGCGAGCAAGTCAAGTTCAAGCTCCGAGGAGGCAGAACACAACAGCGACGATGAAGAGGTATGTCCCACTTGCGAAGAAATGTGTGATGCTATTTCTCGTGCCACTGTTATATTAAAGAAAAAGGATAAAAAACTTAGGAACAATGCTGTTAAAATTGAATCACTAGAATCTGAAATTAATCGTTTAAAAACTTTGATTCCTAGTGATGATTCTTGTTCCTCATGTGATTTGATTTATGAACAATTATCCTCTTTAAGAAGTGCACACACATCTACACTTGATAAACTTGAACTTAAAATTGAAAAGAACAAAGAGCTTGCTGCACTTAATGATAAAAATTTGAAAGATGCTTGTTGTTCTACAATTGATTTGCATTGTTCTTTATGTGATGATCTGAATAAGAAACTAAATGATGCTATAAATGAGATTTCTATTTTGAACAATGCTTTACGTGTGCATGAAGTTAAATATTGTTCAAATTGCAAACTAAAAGGAAAAACTTCATGTGAAAACTGCTTTGATCTGTCCAATAAACTTGATGACATGCATAGGACACTAGATCGGTTTTCTAATGCAAATAAGAACCTAAACTTGCTGCTGAATTCTTCTAAGTCTTGTAATGATAAAACTGGTTTAGGTTTTAATTCTCATGCTCATGCTAAGGCACACCCACCTAAAGTTGTAAAGTCATTAGGAAGCGGTTTGATTCAAACAGCTCCTAGATAAAAGAGGTGATTTTTAAATCTGCAGGAGTACTGTCCCATTGGGGTTCTGATAAACGTGTTGCTTGCTCATCTAGACATGCTAATAAGGTTATTTTTCATTGTACCTACTGTGGTAGAGATGGTCATGTCATGGATTTTTGTTATAGACTAGCTAAACACGATAAGAAACAAAGAATAATTGCTAGATCACATAACAACCAAGCAAAATCTGCTAGACATAATGTTCGGAGCTTGCAACCTGCTGTAATGAGTCAAAAACTTGCTCCCGGACCTACTGTTTTTTGTGCTACATATAACACATCTTCTAAGTCAGTAGTTGGGAACAAAAATTTTCGATGTTTGGCTCATAAACCTGCTGTACCTTCTCAGCTTTCCCGTGTTATTCCTGTTGGACGTCGTGTGACTCAGTACTGGATTCCTAAAAGTCTTTTAACTGACCCAAGTATTGAGTCATCGACGTATTGTGCTGCTGTGTAGGTTTCACGTTTGAGGAAAGAGAACATTTGGATTGTGGATTCAGGTTGCTCACGCCACATGACCCGTAACAAAGAATGGTTCTCCTCTCTCTCTTTTGTGTCACGTGTAGAAAATGTTACTTTCGCCGATAACTCTTCTACTCCCATAATTGCTAAAGGTTCAGTTAGAGTAAACAATCTCTACACTTTGAAAGATGTTGCACTTATTAAAAATTTGAAATACAACTTGCTTTCGATTTCACAATTGCTAGATGAAAATCTAGAGGTTAGCTTTGCTAAAAATTGCTGCAAGGTTGTAGATTCAAAAGGTGAGCTTTTGTTTAACATGTCTAGGTTTGGAAGAGTTTTTAAAGCTGATTTTGATTTGTCAACTTCTAAGCATCGGTGTCTAGTTGCTAATGATACAAATGATCTATATTTTTGGCATCGTAGACTTGGTCACATAGGCTTTGATCATCTCACTCGTGTTAGTGCTCTCGATCGCATACGTGGGCTGCCGAAGCTTAAAAAGGACAATGATATTGTGTGCTCTTCTTGTAGACATGCTAAGTTTGTTGCAGGTTCACATGCTCCTCTCACAATGACCATGACAGCTGAACCGGGACAACTTTTACATCTTGACATAGTAGGTCCGGCACGTGTTCAATCCTTCGGAGGTAAATGGTATGTGCTTGTGATTGTTGATGATTATTCCAGATATTCTTGGGTTTATTTTATGGCATCTAAGAATGAAGCTTTTAGTCATTTTAGAACTTTATTTCTTAGATTATCTATTGATCACCCAGGATCATTAAAAGCAATTAGAAGTGATAACGGAACTGAATTTAAAAACCAATCCTTTGATCACTTTGTGCTGAAAATGGAATAGATCATCAATACTCTTCACCCTATGTACCACAACAAAATGGTGTCGTAGAAAGAAAGAACAAGACCTTGGTTGAGATGGCTAGGACTATGCTTGTTGAATATCAAACTCCTAGAAAATTTTGGGCTGATGCAATTGCAACCGCTTGTTATGTCTCAAATCGTGTTTTCTTGCGTGCTAAGTTTGGAAAAACCCCATATGAGCTCCGGTTTGGACATAGGCCTAGTGTTACACACTTTAGGGTTTTTGGTTGCAAATGCTTTGTTAAGAAACATGGTAATCTTGATAAATTTGAAGCTAGATCTGTTGATGGCATGTTTCTTGGTTATCCATCTCATACTAGAGGCTACCGTGTGCTTTTACTTGACACTAACAAAATTGTGGAGACTTGCGAGGTTGCTTTTGATGAAGCTAGCCCAAGTACTAGCTCCGATATTGCAGGTCCGGATCCATATCCGCAGGGGGAGAGTATTTTTATTGAAGAAGATGAAGAAGTGGTGCTGCTGCCCGTAAACTCGGAAGTAAATAACGATCAAGCTGCTGATTTTGCACCACAATCAGCACCAACAGTCACTACTGCTGGTTCGGACCTTCCTCAATCAACAAGCTCTCCTAATCAAAGGTCCGAACATGAAGAAGAAGGTGCTTGTGAAGTGTCTACTCCCCTCCGAGTACTCAAAAGTCATCCTCCACAACAAATCATTGGATGCTTGCATGAACGAGTCACTCGGTCCAGGTTTTGCGATCCAAACTCTCATGCTCATTCTGCTTGTGTTGCTTCTTTTGAACCCAAGGATATATCACACGCACTCACTAATGAATCTTGGATTAAATGCCATGCAAGAAGAGTTAGAAAATTTTGAAAGAAATAATGTTTGGAAACTTGTACCTCCACCTCAAGGTCACACATTAATTGGAACTAAATGGGTATTTAAAAATAAGCAAAGTGAGGATGGGGTTGTGGTTAGGAATAAAGCTAGGTTGGTTGCTCAAGGTTTCACTCAAATTGAAGGTCTAGATTTTGATGAAACATTTGCTCCTGTTGCTAGATTAGAAGCTATAAGAATTTTATTAGCATTTGCTACATCTAAAGGTTTCAAGTTATATCAAATGGATGTTAAAAGTGCTTTTCTTAATGGCTACATAGAGGAGGAGGTTTATGTTAAGCAGCCACCGGGTTTTGAAAATCCAAATTTTCCTAATCATGTTTACAAACTGTCCAAAGCCTTGTACGGTCTAAAACAAGCCCCTAGAGCATGGTATGATAGGTTAAAAACATTCTTACTTAAAAAGGGGTTTACCATGGGCAAGGTTGATAAAACTCTTTTTGTACTTAAGCATGGCAATGACTCATTATTCGTTCAAGTGTATGTGGATGATATTATCTTTGGTTGTGCTTCTCATGATCTCGTGTCCAAGTTTTCAGCTATGATGAGTTCAGAATTTGAGATGAGTATGATGGGAGAACTCACATACTTTTTGGGGCTGCAAATGAAGCAAACAAAAGAAGGAACTTTTGTGCATCAAACTAAGTATACAAAGGACCTTCTTAAGCGCTTCAACATGGACAAATGCAAGCCTCTTCGGACACCAATGGGAACAGCAACAACACTTGAACTTGACGAAGATGGTGACCCGGTCGATAAAAAGAATACAGAAGTATGATTGGATCACTTTTGTATCTCACAACGTCAAGACCGGACATACAATTCAGCGTATGTCTTTGTGCACGTTTTCAAGCTTCTCCACGTGCTTCACATCGCCAAGCCATCAAAAGGATTCTCAGGTACCTACATGGAACTCAAGAATTTGGCATTTTTCTTCCTTCTTCCTCAACCGTTTCTTTAAAAGCTTTTTCGGATGCTGATTTTGGGGGTTGTAGGATTGATAGGAAAAGTACTTCGGGTGCTTATCATTTTCTTGGTAATTCACTTGTTGCTTGGTCCTCTAGAAAACAAAGTTCAGTTGCACAATCCACTGCCGAATCTGAATATGTAGCTGCAGCTAGCGCTTGCTCACAAATTCTTTGGATTGTTCAAACACTTAAGGACTATGGGGTTGATTTAGATAGTGTTCCACTGTTTTGTGATAACACTAGTGCAATTTGTATTGCTAAAAACCCCGTGAAACACTCTAGAACTAAGCACATTGACATTAGGTATCACTTTCTTCGTGATAATGTTAAAAAAGGAAACATTGTGCTTAACCATGTCGATACCGAACAACAATTGGCTGATATTTTTACAAAACCTTTGGATTTCACTCGTTTTTGTTTCATTCAAAGTGAAATAGGGGTTATGCATTCTCATGGCTTAAATTGAGGGGGAGTTTTTGAAACTTTGAAAGTCTATGTGTGAATCTGAAACTAAAATAATATGAGCATAGTATTTCATACATATATGACTTTGTGATTCCTTTTACAGGCTGAAAGTTCTTACTACATTACTCATGTTATACATTTTGTAGTTTTTGCCATGACTAGTAATTGGAATAATTACTTACACTAAATCTGGTCATGATCGAACTTTCTTGCTGTTTTGAACTTGTTGCGTGCTCACAAGTGCTTTTAATCATAAAAAATTTAATCAAGTGATCAGCTCACGTGTTGAGTTTTCAAATAAAAAATTGAGAAAAGATCAAGAGAATATGCATGCATCGCACTTCTTCTTTTGAGATTGCTTATCATTGCACTAAGATATGAACTTGGAAGGAATTGTGTATGACTAAAACCATGTCCTTAAGCTTCTGATTGTCAAATGACATAGGCTTGGCTTGGTTGGTTAGAATAAGGCTGATGCGGCATATAATCTCTTGCAAATATCATATGATCAACTTTGTGCCTTAAATGATTATGAATAATAAAAATGCAGCAACAAGTGTCATGTTTTCAGGTTTTGAAATAGTTGAGTAAGGGAGATCATGACTTGCTTAAACTTTAAAACACATTTGATCTCTAGCATGGCTTACACTACTTTATGTATCTCATTGATGTGATAGTGTAAGTAACCTGATAGTATGACTTGGATGAGCTTTGTTTTGTATGTATATGTTATAATATGCTCATAACATTTAAAAATTTCTCTTTTGAACCTTGCTGAATACATTGTCAAAGGGGGAGAAATATGTATAAGGAGAGATTTTTTTTACACTTTGCATATGTTATACACTTTCTTCCTTCTCTGATTTTAAAAAATGGGGAGAAATTAATAAAGGGGGGGAAATGAGTTTTCAAAGCTTTTCAAAACTTTTCATAAGCCAATGTTCGGATTTTAATTGGTGTTGCCAATGCATTCATCAAGGGGGAGATTTTGAGACCTATGTGTGCTGAATACATTGGCAATTAGGATAAAAGTTAGCATTAACATTCAAAGTTTTGAATATTGCCAAAACATTCTTCTATGGCAAGGTCCGACATGTTCTTTGTTAGGTCCGCCAAGTGTTGGCAAGGTCCGACGCAAGGTCCGGAGAGCTCCTGCAAGGTCCGGAGAGCTTCTTTGAGGTCCGGAGCTTGTTTTTAGGGAGCTCCCGTGAAGTTCAACTCGTAGAACTGCAGCGTCTTGTTTTTGCTTTTAACTCGCAATGTTTCAAACTTGCTTTATGGGAAGGTTTGCTTAGTATTAATTTGCTAAGTTTTTGGTGTGTTTTGGTGGTTATGGCTGTTATCATTTGATATGGTTTGCAACATGCTTATGTGACGTGCTCATGTAAGGTGTTGTGGTTTTCGAACTAACGTGAGTCAAGTCGAGGACTTGTGCTCGGAAGAATTGGTTGTTTATTCATGTGCAGGTGTTGCTTGAGTTCAAGACATGGCTGGTGTCGGGATCCTTGGACTAGTCTCAGGGAGGAGATGAGGTTCCAACAACCAAGTTCGGGAGGAGCTATGGTTGAGTTGATCGGGAGGTCGCGCAGCATGTTTGGATCAAGGGCAGTGCATATGAAGGTTGCGTGTACGTCGTTGGAAGGTGTTTGCACGTGTGCAAGGAGTGCATGGACGTGGCAACATTGTTCCAAGGCGTGATGAAGAGAAGTGGACGTAAAGAATTGGTCGGAAACGTCCAACCGGCTGGATTGCGTACTCAGGCTGAGTCGGATATGGCTCAAATATGGAAGATTTGAGTTGGTTATGATAGGATTTCGTGCTAGGCACGAAATTGAGTTGTTTTAGGAATGTTTAGGACGTTCCTAAGGTGTTTGGAAGTCTCACAATTGCTTCTATCTGTGAATAGGAGAGTCCTGAGCAGTTATGGTAAGTTAGGATACGAGTCCAATTAGGAGTAGGAGTTCTAGATTGGATTGTTTAGTCTGAGGGCTGGCTATAAAATCAAGTGAGGCCAGAGCTCTCGTGGGTAGAGAACTTTGGGCTGTTCCTCTTGTGTTTCTATTGAATAAAGTTCTAGTTTCGAGGAGCTTTTATGCCTTGTTCATCTGACTTGTTTTTCGTCAAGTCTTTCTCGCCGAGTTTCTGGACAGACCGACGTTGTTTCGGTGTTTCGTTCATAACTCGAGTTTTACAGATCCGATTGACGTGATTCTTTTTAGGTTGTCTTTGCAACTCAATTATCTATCATCTGTGAAATTTTCACGAGCTTCGGATCAGTAGTTTTTGAGATACACGAGTTTCTTTGCAGCGTTGTAGATCTGTTTTATATCGGGTAGAACAGATTGATCTTCGTTTAATGTTTTGATCGTATCTCAAGTTTTACTTCGTGTTTTCAAGTGATTGTTGTTGCATTAGATCCGTGACTTGATTCTCTACCTCTCTACTTGATTTGTCACGGTTGAACATGTTTGAAAACACTTGCACACACGGTTTCTTTAACCGATTGATTTTTTGCTGAGGGGTTTTTGTTGTTTCCGCTGCGAAAAGTTTTAATCTACCATTCGCCCCCCCTCTGGTAGCTTTTCACGTGCTCTTCGATCCTACAAATACAAGTTAAGCATAACAGCAATATTGAATCATATCATTTCATGTATTAACCTACGTCACGACTCAGTGAACAAGCGGTACTCATAACCGCGAGGGATGGCGAATCGACTCGATATACACCTGTAGGGATACCCGAATAGCACGTCACGTACGCCCACACATGGAGCCGCAGACAACACACTCACCCCGTGTCGTACGGGACAACCTTTCACCCAACAGCCCAAACGTCGAACCGTTCGCACCGAAACGAGCAGGTGGTTCCCTACACGGAGCATCTCTCTATGCCTGTTAGCAGATTTCCACCTTGCTGCCCTCAACCTACACTTATAAATCGGTGTGCTATGCCTCGACGCCCGGAGGTTTAGGCTACATCGGTTTATCGGCATATATCCGACATGCCTTCGGTACGTTCAAAACTTGTTCAGCGGGGCCGCACAAGGATCGGTCCTCAATCGACACAGACAGGGATGCGCCACAAGACTTCCTCTTGCTGCGCCCTATCCCCTGCGTAGTCTCATTTTTTTACTAAAGTGATATCACATCACTCGAACCAATCCCGTGTGTCCCGAGGCCTATACTCGCGAGTAGATTCCAACTACTCGACTTGTACCGAAGTTCTATGAACATTAAGCACAGCCTGACTACTCGAGGACTTAGACACTACCCTCACTCTTGTAGGATTAATCTGGTTATGCACTTGGGGTTTCATCCATCCTACACCTAATGCACAAACATACCTCAAGCTATGTGTATATAAAGCAAAACTTTGTAAACATGTTAAATGCAAACCGGGGCTTGCCTTGTTGCTGTTGGTCAGTGGTTAGGGTCTCGTCTGGAAGTAGAAAGTCCAGCACTTCCGGGGTTTCCTCACCTTCAGCGACTACACATAAACAATGTACTATATGTCAATTTAAATGCAATGTGTTAACTTTAGTATGTAAAGACCATAACTCTAGATATCCCTCCTATTTGGATCTGAAATTTTTATGGCGGCTTGGTAGGGTCCTAACCAGAGACTTGACCAAGTTTCATTTGAAACAAAATTCATTTGGGCTCTGTACAAATAAAAGTTTATTTGGTCACTACTAGAGCCTCGAAGGATTTCCAGTGATTTTCATGGCTCAAACCATTACTTTCTGTAAACTAAAGTTTTATATGGTTCTAATGGAATTGGTTTCATGTCATTTGAAGAATCCTAGAGGAAGTTATGGCCTAAACAAGATTTGAGAAAATCTGAAAAATGTTTCTGTACATTTTTCCATTTTCTCAGGGCAGTTCACTTAATCACACCATTAGGGTGACTAAATGAACTTGGATGGATCTGAACTTTTTACTGTGACTCAAGGATTTGCATATGAAGAACCCAGCCAAATTTCAGAATTTCCCACCAAGAAATTCACCAGATAAAATTCCAAACAGTTTAAAATTTAGGGAATTAATTCTGGAAAAATATTAAGTTTCATGAGCTGAAACTTGTTTTTCTGGAAAGTATTTGAAAATATGAATACAAAAAAATTTGGTTCACTTAATTTGGAGCTCCCTAGCAAAAGTTATGGCTGGTTGAAGTTTCAACCACAATCTGAAATTCAAAGAAATGTTTAAACCCTGCACGTGAGCCCCACCGTGCCTTTCTTCTTCCCCGCGCGCGCCTGAGCTCAGCGGCGGTGATCTCCGTCGAGGTCGGCCAGAAGGGCTTTCCCCTCCTCCTCTAGGGCCACAGCTCGCCGCCTCTACCTTTTTGGACACGAGGAACTCATCCCCGGGGTCAGCCGAAGCTCTAGGTGGCCGGAAACCCGTCGGTGACGAGCCGCCGCTACGGATTAACTCCAGCGACGTCGTCTGGCCCCTACAGAGGCTCATCTGAGCAACTCTTGGCCCTACAGCTTCGTGGTGAACTGCTAAGCACGGACATGGCGCTAGTTCACCGTGAAAACGGCCGGAAATAGGAGTTCACCGTTGACCTAGGTCACATATCGGCGGCGGCTTGAAAAACTCGACAACCAGAGCCTATACTCGATGGTTTTTGGTACTTTTTGGTCCTATATGGCCGTGGGAAGGTCTAGAACACGTATATAGCTCGGCATATGCTGCGGTGAGCTAATCCCCATGAATTTTGGAGTTTGGAGCAGCTCGGTTCTATGAACACCGAAACTTAACCGCTGAAATTCTCCCACGACACCACATGAAACGATGAGCGGTTTGGACTAGCATGACAAGCACCTTAGGGCGGTGGTTTCTTGTGTTGATCGTTGGGCACGACGAGCCTTGTGTCGCCCGGACGCCGTGAGCAGAGAGAGTCGGCCGGCGGCTGCGTTTGTGTCAGCTGTGAGCGAGAGGACGGTGGAGAGTCGAAGAAATGATTCTCGTGAGCGGTAGAACGGCTGAGCATGACTTCCACTCGGTCTTTAGCACAAGGTGGCGCCTCCACCGCTGCTCAGTAGCCACGGGAGCTCGTGCTGGCTCGGTTCGGCAGCAACCCGAAGAACAGAGGCGGTTCCCTCTCTGGATCAGGCTGACTGGTGGGCACTCTCTCCCCCTTCTCTCAATTTCATTTGTTGCTGCAAATATCCCATCTACTCACACTTAAATGGAAACCTTAGCCACCAAGTCAGTGAGTAAATTTGAATTCACCCAAAATGAAATTGGTTTGGCTACATTTGGTTCACATTTGAATTTGAAAATTCAAATTCAGTTTGAATTGATCCAAATATAGCTCCTGACAAGATGAACTCCGATGAGGATGAAGATTAGTAGACTAACTCAGAAAAATGTGCTGAGTTTGAATATGAAGTCATCTTTTGAATTCAAGTGATGAAAACTAGCTGAAATTTGAATTTGCATTCAAATAACCCATTTTTCAAATGTCTCCAAAAGTGCTTCAAAAAGTCTTGGATTTGCATGAAACTTGGCCTGATCCTTCCCAAGAATATTTAAGATCTATAGGTGAGCTCAGCCTCTCATGTATTATGTGTATGAACTCCTACTTTTTGGAGTTATGGGTTTCCCTTCTAATCACCCTCTTGATTGTGTTTACTTGCTCTTCTGAAACGTTCATGAGCTATCCACCAAATGAGCTGTGGTGTGGTGAGGTGATGAACATTTTAGCAAGTCAACTCTTGGGCTTTTACATCCCTCCCCCCTTAAAAGAATCTCATCCCGAGACTATAAGGGAAGAGACGACGATGTAATAGGAACTTACCCGTGATGAAATGCCATGAAGTACGGGTAGTTTGAGCGAAGGAACTCCTCGCTCTCCCACGTCACTTCTTCAGCGGTGTGGTTGCTCCACAGTATCTTGTAGAACCACAGCATTTGGTTACGTGTGGTTCGAGCCTTCTCATCAATAATTGCCACCGGATATTCAGCATACGTCAAATCCGGTTGCAGCTCGCCAATGTCTTCGGTGGAAACAGCAGCCGTATACTTCAGACATTTCTGTAGTTTTGAAACATGGAAAACATCATGAGCACCAGCGAGAGACGCCGGTAGATCCAGTCTATACGCCACTGATCCACACTTCTCGGTGATAGCATAGGGTCCAATAAATCGGGGAGCGAGCTTCCCCTTCACGCCGAATTGGTGCACGCCCTTCATCGGAGATACACGGAGGTACACGTGCTCCCCGACGTCGAAGTGTAGCGGCCTACGCCTCTGATCAGCATAACTTTTCTGTCGGGAGTGTGCGGTCTTCAAGTTGGCTTGAATAATTTGAACACGCTCTTCGGCGTCGTTCACCACATCAACTCCGAATGTGACCCTTTCACCGGACTCGCACCAATTCAATGGGGTGCGGCATTTGCGACCGTAGAGATCTTCATATGGTGCCATCTTGATACTCGCTTGATAGCCATTGTTGTACGAGAATTCCGCCAACTGTAGATGATCTTCCCAGTTTCTACCGTGGTGGATGGCACACGCTCTCTACATGTCTTCTAACACTTGATTCACCCTCTCAGTTTCTCATCTGTATAAGGGTGATAGGCGGAGCTTCGAACCAGTTTGGTACCCAAAGCAGCGTGCAACTGCTCCCAGAAACGAGATACAAACAGTGCCCCTCGATCTGAGATTATAATCGCACTCTGTTCGCAACCCAGCCAACTCACTCTGTCTCACACTCAAGCTATACAACAAGCTCCCGTGGACGTAGGGTATTACGCTGCAGCGGCCCAAACCACATAAATCATCGTGTCCCTCTTGCTGTTGTGCTCCGACCTTCGAGATTCACTAGCCCCTCCAAAAAAAGAACCTCCACGGGCTGCTTCTGAGCAGACCGGAGGAAGTGTCACTGCAAAACACTTCGACATTTGGCGCGCCAGGTAGGGTGCTTTTGGTTCTTGAAGCTATTCGTGAAGCCCACGATGGTAAACATCCAATCTGTCGGAGGTTCTTCCAGCCCCTCACGCTGCCAGCGGCAGAGCGAGCAGGAAGAATCATCTGGTCCCAAAGTGGGACCGCCTGCGCCAGCGCTAGTCCCTACGGCGACGGTGCCCGTTGCCTCCTGGCAACCTTCGGTTGCGACGGCGTCGCAAGCACCGACCGAAGCCAGCCCGGAGAGTGTGCTGCTAGCGGCTCACGTGCTCCTTCACAACCCCCCGAGCGCGGGAGCTTCTCCGTCTGCTACTAAGCAGTGGCACAATGACGTCGACCATCTGGTCGTTGCCGCGCTCAACTCGCCGTGCCACCAGAGACAACGGCCAGAAACGGTGCAGCTGCCGCCCCGTGCCCAAACAAGGGATTACAGGACGGCGACAAACCACTCAACGGCAACGTCCATGCTCCCCACCACAGACCTCAGAGCCGAGCTGGACCACCGCCGCCGTCAGAAAGAAGATGGCCGCATCACCATCGAGCGACAATGCGAGTAGCATCACAGCCTCGAGGAGGAGTATGGTACCCCAGGTACCATGCGCCCCATATGCGCGAGCCAGAACCCCGTGTCCCCAGGCTCAGTGGGAGGCTGCATAGCTCTGGCTCCACATCTTTGTATGGCGGTGTGGCGGCGTAAGTGCCGATGGCACTTGCCGGAGAAGTTTGATGGGACAGTCAACCCCGTCGAATTCCTGCAGATCTACTCCACCGCCATCCTAGCTGCAGGAGGGGATGAGGCCATCATGGCCAACTACTTCCCCGTGGCCTTGACCGGGTCAGCCCGGTCATGGCTCATGAACTTGCCCCAGGAGTCTATAACCTCTTGGGAAGAGATGTGCTGTCATTTCACAGCTAACTTTGGGAGTTCTTACACCTGACCGGGCTCGGAGGCTGACCTCCATGCCCTGCAACAGAACCCGGGAGAGTCGCTGCGCTCCTTCATCTAGCGTTTCTCCCAGGTTAGGAACACCATCCCCCGCATCTCCAACGCCTCCGTTGTCGTCGCCTTCCGACAGGGCGTCCGCGACAAGAAGATGCTCGAGAAGTTGGCCGTGCAGGACGTCTCCAAGCTCTTCAGCTTGGCGGACAAGTGTGCCAGGGCCGCGAAGGGTCGCAACTGAAACACACCGCACAGCAAGGGGGGTGAGTCCGCCAGGGAGAGCTCTGGCGGCAAGAAGAAGACCGGCAGCAAGGACAAGCCGCTGTCTGGGGCCCACAGTGCAGCAGCGGTAGGAGCTGCAAGGGGCCGGGGGCCACGAACCGACAAGCACCCGCGACAGCCGTCCGACAGCGACGATAGTGCCTAGAGGTGCCTGGTCCATGATACCAACCGGCACAGCGCCAGCGAGTGCCACGAGATCCAGAGGCTGGCGGAGCGCTTCCGAGAGCTTCGGCAGCAGCGTAAGAATGGTGCACCCTTCTGCCAGCGGGAGGGTAAGCAAAAGGCTGACCCAGAGGTCAGCACCGACCAGGAGATGGAGTTCCAAGACGCCAAGTGAGCGTTGAAGGTCATCTATGACCAAGGAGAGAGCTCCGACTCTGACCACAGCAAGTGACGCAAGACACTCCACGCCTAACCAGGCGTTTCCCACTTCGTCGTGCGACAAGGGCTCACCCGACGCCTGGACATACGGCGAAGAGTAGGCAGCTCAAGGCAAGGCTACCTGGTGCCCCGGCCAATACTCTCGCGAGGAAGGGTGACAAGCCTCCCCCAGCTGGGAGGGTCCCTCCCGACCAGTACAAGCATGGCGCCGCTGGTATGCCACCTGGCTGCAGGGGATGGGTATCTCTACCCAGACCACAGGACATAGGACACCTCTGTATGTTCCACCCTTAGTGCAATGTAGGACATTTTTTTCTTTTTCTCTTTCTTGTAAGGGTGTCATAGAGACTAGGAACATGTAAGGGCCCAAGTTTTCCAATTGCTAAAAAGTGCTGATCACACCACACTCACCTCATTTGAGAAGATAATATGAACACATTTGAAGAGCAAGTAAACACCATCAAGAAAGTCATTAGAAGATAAACTCACAAAATGCAAAAGTGGTATTTCTCACATGCATCATATAAGGGCTGAGCATATGAAAAACTCCTAAACCTTGTTAGGAACGCTCATGCCAAATTTCACCCAAATCCAAAACCTTTTGAGGTATTTTTGGGTATAATTAGAAAAAGGCTAGTTTGAACTTAAATTCAAATTCAAACTCCTTTCATCACATGAATTCAAAAGTGGGATTCATATTCACACTCAGCACATTTTTGTGAGCTCACACACCAATTTTCACTCCATTTGGGGTTGATCTTGACATGAGCTATTTTGGCTAAATTGAAATCAGATTTGAATTTCAGTTCACATTTTCTATAAATTCATTCAAACAAAATCTACAATTTGATGTTTTCACAAACCAAATCCCAAACTTGTGATTGATCAAATTTTAGAGGGCAGGATGGTCTCACAAATTTGCAACAGTGTAGAAATTGAGTTTGTGAGGACAAATTCAAACAGTGGGACCCATTGTCAGCCTAACACTTGAGCAAACCGACTGAGGACTCGGTTCCTCGGTTTCTCGGACAGGCGCTGTGATCACCACCGAGACAAACGCCGCTGCCATCTCCTGCTCGGCGTGCACTCACTCTCAGACGACGCCCAGCCTTCTTATCCTCGAAATCGAGCCGGCCAAAGACAGTTTCGCTCGTTGCTCCTCGCTATCACGCAAACACAGAGCCGAGAACACTGCCGCCGTCGCAACTCGACCGAGAACCGCGCCACCGTGTGTGCAAGGGTTCCTGAGCTGCAAAATGGTACCCTAGCTCGTTCTTCTACCTCCCTGTCACAAGAACCAGCCGAGTTCGGCTTTCCCCAACCGATACCGCAAGCTTTCGCGGCGACCCAAAGTTCTTCCACACCTCAGGCTCTCATGGACAGCCCTAACGGGAACGTGTCACGCCCAAGCAAGGCATCCCGAGACGCATTAGGAATTCGTGTTGCTCACCTCCAAACCGTAGCCCGAGTGGTTGATCACCGGCGACGAATTTTGGATTTTCCTTCCACTCGGTGTAAACCGACCTTCGGGTACGGATGTTCCAAATTATCGCCCCATAATAGTTTAGAGATCCTCAAACTGCACACAGACAAACTAGACTCCGTAGTGAACAAATTTCCTTCGCAACCCTAGCATGAAAACCCCTGTAGACAGCCTATTTTGAGTTTTGTTACCGGCACCAATGGCGGGAGCCATCGGGCGCACAGTGCGAGCTCACTTAGAGCCTCTCTCGAGCTAGCCTGAGCTTATGTCGAGCATATATACGTAACACCGGTTCTGTAGAGCTCGAAAAATTAGTGGGTGACGGGTTAGAGGTGGCGGACGACGCTGCCAGAGTGAAGCCGAGCCGTTGCACCGTCGCGGAATAGGATGGAGACCTTGCCGGCTAGGGGAAACTTCACCAGAGAAATCAGCGTGTCGGGTTAGGCCCTAGCTGCCAGGCGGAGCTCGGGAGATAGCCATAATGTTGGGTTTCGGTGAGCTCCGGCGAGCTCAGGCGCGGGCGCGCGCGGGAGGGTGGAAGGTTGAAGACGACTCCCCGGCCCCACGCGTTAGTGAGTACGGGTTTAAATCAGGGATCGGTTGCGGCTCTGGATCGTCTGTGGCTGTGCGCGTAGGACTCAGTGGCCCCGTGTGGCAGCCGCTAAGGAGCCGACACGTAGCCCCGGACCCACGGGCAGGGATTTAAACTTTTCCCGAATTTCAGTTTCTAGTTCAAACTTGAAACCCACAAAACTTTGGCTAGGAAACTCCAAATCGAGTGAACCAAATTTTGTTGGATTCAGCGCTCTGAGTACTTTCCAACAAATCAAGTTTCACCTCATGAACCTTTAATACTCTAGAATTACTTCTCCAAAATTTAAAGTTTTTAGAATTTTAACTGGAGAACCCTTTAGTGGAAAATTCTGAAATTTGGCCAAGATGTTCCTTAAAAATATCCCTGAGCTACCATAAAAATTTCAGATTCATTTGATCTCATTTGATCCACCTAATGGTGTGATTAATAAAACAGTTTCAGAGAAAATGAAAAATGTCCAGAAACATTTTTCAGATTTTCTCTGAACTTGTTTAGCTCATATCTTTTGCTAGGAATCTTCAAATTAGGTGAAACCAATTCCATTAGAACCCTCTGAAAATATAGTTTCCTGAAAGGCATGGCTTGCTCCATCAAAATCCTTAGAACACACTAAGAGCTCCAATTAAGTCCAAATACACATTTATTTGTGGAGGGCTAAAAATGAGCTTTGCTTCAGATGAAATTTGGCCAAGTCTCTGTTTAGATTGTATCCAAACCGCAGGAAAAAATTCAGAGTCATTGGGCCAGTCTAGATATACTCAGAGTCTTAACAATACCAACTTCAAACTTGTTTGCATTTAAATTGACATATATATATATATATATTGTGATGGCTCTCTAGGATCATAGACTGGCCCCACATACCACCACTCGTCTTTTCTGTGCACTTTGTCCTCACTCGTGCGCACCCGGGAAAACTTCCCGGTCGGTCACCCATCCCCAAATTCCTCGGGCCAAGCACGCTTAACCCCGGAGTCCTTTGCAGGTGGGCTTCCGGAAAAGAAGGTATACCATGGTGGTATGAGTACTCTATCAATCCTATTAAGCCGGGAGTCAGGATATCACACAATCCACCCCCCTTAGAAGACCGACGTCCTCGTCGGTCAACGCCAAGATAGGAACGTCCCCTCTTAGCCACGTCCGTACGTTCAGTGCTGGCATACGCATACAGTATGTCCGGTTAGCAGCATACGTACCATACCGTGTCCCACACAGAGGACCCATGCGTCATGCATACGTACCCACGTCCCCGACCCGTACGCTACCGTATCCTTCTCACTAACCCGTACGCACCCGTGAAACTGCGAGGGTCGACTCTGATACCATTTTTGATGGCTCTCTAGGATCATAGACTGGCCCCACATACCACCACTCGTCTTTTCTGCGCACTTTGTCCTCACTCGTGCGCACCCGGGAAAACTTCCCGGTCGGTCACCCATCCCCAAATTCCTCCGGGCCAAGCACGCTTAACCCCGGAGTCCTTTGCAGGTGGGCTTCCGGAAAAGAAGGTATACCATAAAACAAGCGGAAGCTTACAAAGTGTTGATTTTACAAATACTTCTCAAAAATAAACTACAGCGGAAGACTATTACAACTCACGTCTTATACCTATGCTAAGCAACAGAGAAGGTGTCCAGCCCGCGGACCCTTCTCGCTAGCAACACTGTCATAATAGCAGCGGCAGGGGTTACCATGAGTTCACCACTCAGGGAGTTCCGAGTCTCATCGGGCACCCGTACATCTCAGCGTACAGTTATTACCTGCAAAACAACTTGAGCAGTATCTGTGAGCACGAAGCTCAGCAAGACTGACCCGTCACCCTAGCCATGAAACTCTAAATGATAGAAATAGAGGGCTGATTACAGAGGTTTGCACAAACGATGAGTTTGAGCTAAAGGAGAGTCCTTACTTCAAGTTTTAAGCAACTTTTATAACCCTCACGCAACTTACATCAAGACTCCACAACCAAACAAGAAACGCTTCATCTCGATGTCACTTGCCCGAGGTGAAAGTAAATTTAGTGAGCTACCCTAGACTCATACTGACCTTGCGCCATCAACGTCGAGACTCCACAATCAAACAAGAAACGCTTTGCCTCGACGCTATTAGCCCAAGGTGGAAAATAAATTTAGTGATGTGTTGATCATTTCCTCATCTCCAATATGAGGATTACTCACGAAGCATTATTAACTTTTCCCAGTTTATTACTACGTCACGACGCAGAGAACAAGTATGCTCACTACCGCGAGCCACGGTGATTGCAATCAAAAACACCCGGCTGACACGACACATACGCCTGTACTCGACGTTGCACACAGCAACCGTCACTGACGTCGTACGTGGCAACCTTTCACACAACACCCAAATGTTGAACCGGTCCTACCGACTGGGATTAAGTCTCTTTACGGCAAACCCTCGTAGAGCAGACTTCTCTATCCTTTCAGCATCGGCATCAGACGGTGAGGTATGCCTCGACACCCAGGTTAACATGTTACATCGGTTTCCTGGGTCCCATATAGCCAGTATGCATCCGGTACACAACTCAAACTTGCCCAACGGGCCGCACACGAGAACGGGCCTTAATCGACTCAGACATAGACTAGGCACACAGGACCACGTCCTTGACCTTCCATCCACTGCCCGGTCTCCATTCCCATCTATGAGGATCAATTCCCAACTCTTCCGAGTGATCCCCCTAAATCCCTGTTCACGAGTAGGAATCTGCCCACTCGAGTTTTGCTTCTTTTAATCCACTTTCGTTGAGATCAGCAGTTATAATTAATTGATAACATATCCTACATTCAACTCCAGGGTTTTCTGGGTCATGCATTTGGAGTTTCATACCATCTAGACGTAATGCAATAAATAAAATGCTAGACGTATGAAGTGAATACAAATACAAACTTGTAAATTTGATGCAAACCGGGGCTTGTCTTAGTTTTGCGGGTGACTTATAAATATATATATA
The DNA here is from genome assembly GCA_030760725.1 of Neostapfia colusana. Taxonomy (NCBI): domain Eukaryota; kingdom Viridiplantae; phylum Streptophyta; class Magnoliopsida; order Poales; family Poaceae; genus Neostapfia; species Neostapfia colusana. The sequence goes on along the minus strand of JASWHV010000012.1, from coordinate 5,343,376 downwards.
TATATATATATATATGCAGTTAGTGGAGACCACTTGATTTGATCTCTTGCCTCCCTCCTTTGATCTCCACTCCAATGACTTGAAGTTCTTCACGTAGATGCTACACGTAATGCATATGCACAATTGATTAATTGTAAAGACTTTGCTACAAGATCTAATAACAAGTTTTCAAAAAACTGGAACTCTGTTTAAGAATTTAAAATGACACTGGTGCTAGTTGTATGGGTTTGGATAAACACATGATTAAGTGCTAAGTGGTTTTCCCCCTCTTCTATATTGATCACCTAAAGAAGTTAAACAGAACAGGGTGATCTAGAGCTCCAATGGAGCTGAGAATTTTCATGTGAGTTCCTTGTCCCAAGAAAATCCTCTGGACCAATATTTGGGATTATCTAATGAGTGGATTACCCAGAATAATTCCCTAAGCCTTTAGGCAAAAAGGAATTAATTCTGAATAAACTTGCATGTTCATGCCAAACTTAGTGAACTACAATTTTAATTATAGTTCATAGGACTTGCATGAATTTTCCAAACATTTTTGGAGCTAAGAATCTCCCAGTAATGAATTTCTAAGTTCTGGAAATTCCCTGAAATGTTTCTGTATTTAATTTGGATACAGCACTTTAAATTCTGAATTGCCCTGATCAAATCAACTCCAATTGAGCTTAAACTTTTACAGGTGTTCACTAATACCCTAAAGATTATTCTGGCAAAATTTGAGGATTTTTGGATTAACCAAACTCTCTCTAAAATTCTTTTGCTAAAAAGTTTAAAGAATTTTACAGAATTAAATAAAGGGTTTCATACAAATTAGGTTTCATATTTGGATAGTACTCTATCAGAGGAATCCAACAAAATTTGTTTCACAATTTTTGGATTCTCCTACCCAAAGTTGTGGCTGTTTAAACTTTAATTCCCTAAAATGTTCAAATGCTGTCAGTGGGTCCAGGGGACAGGTGTCACTCACCGGGGCAAGCCACACGGGGCTACTGGGTATTTCCCGTGCGGCCACACCAGATCCCAGCACCGCAGCCGATCAGAAATTCATTTCCCGGTCGCTGACACGTGGGACCCGCCGGGTCGTCTTCCACCTTCGGCCGGACAGAGGCCGCGGCGGCGCCCTCCGGCGAGCGTCGCCGGAACGACCTTAACGGCCACCTCCCGGTCCCCTGCTCGCCGCCCCTCCATATTCTGACCCACTGAACCCGTTGAGAGGCTCGCCGGCGGCCATAGATCGCCGGAAAACCTTGTGCACCGGGGTCAGCAACCATTAGGGTTCCGGTGAACTCGGAAGTCGCCTACACGGCATCAAAAGGGTCGGGAATGGCTCGGAGAGTGCCGTGGGAGCTTGAGGGTGTTGGAAATGGGCGCCAAACCTCGTGAAAAGGCCGGCAGCATAGAGCTCCACGGCGACCCGAGACGATTTCTTCATGGCGGCAAGAAAAACAGCTATAACTCGGTCGAGTCTAGGTGTTTTCGTTCGGTCCTTCTTCGAGGAGGACCGCTACGAGGTATAGAAGCTGTGTGCAAGCTCGCCCGATCTTGGGTGGACTGTGCCGCTAGAATTTCAGGTTAGACCGACCCCTAACCCCATGCACCATGGTTCGGGAACTTTGGAAATTCTCTCAGCTCGGTCGATCAAACACTACACGGTTTGCAGCTACACCAACTAGGGATCATGGCGCACCTTTTTCGTTTTGAGGAGAGATTGTGAGGAGAGCCATAGCTCGCTGCCCACGGGGACCCGAGTTGGCTTCCGCCGGGGAGCTCTGTTTCTTGCCGCCGTTTGCTGAATTGTGCGCGCCACAGGCTAGGGGCTTCGGTGTTGCGGGGCTGGTGTGGTAGAGCACGTATGGATGTTGGTTTTCTGTGTTGCCGGCGCGAGCAACCGGGGCTTGGTTGGGGGCCGGCGATCGGGGAAAAGAGAAGGCGGCGGTGGGCGCCTGTTTCTGTTCGCGCGTGAGAAGCACCGCGAGCGTGCGACTGAAATGAGGCAGGCAACGTGCTGAAGTTGGCCCCGAGGTAAAGATCAGGCCGGCGCGAATGGGAGCAGGAGGTGGAGCCTGGGGCGGTGACACAGCCGCTCGGTGTCGCCCGCGGGCGAAACTTCGGTGGAGTGAGGAATAGAGAAAAAGACTTAAGGGTTAAGTCTATTCATCCCTATGACATGTGGGCCCCACTAGTCAGTACCCCTTCTCCTCAAAAGATCTTCAAAGTTTGACAATTATCCAACCCAATTGTTTGGAAGTTGGAAACTGAGCTGCATTTGCATAGTTGGATAAATTCCATCCAAATTCAAATGTTTATTTGAATTCTTTGCACATTTGACTCCATTTGGGAAAAAATGGGTAGCAAACCTTTTCAAAAATTAATGAAACTTTGCCTCCCCACTAATTTAGACCTAAGGAATCCAAATATGCAACTTGATTCTTGTGTTAGCTGCTGCAAACAAGAGTTTGAACACAACAGTTTTGAATTCCCATTGTGTCCTTCCCTCATTTGAAGTTTGAGTTTAACATTTAGTTCAAACTCTTATCTTTAACCCTCCCATTGCACTTGAGTTCTTCATTTCTGTGGTTTTAATCCACATGAGGTCCATCCATGCAGTAACCACAAATTTGTTTAGAAGAATCTCACCTATGTTATCATATGTGGAAAAAGTTTCAACTAAGCCCCTTTTTCATACACATGACCCCAACATTTGTGCAACTCATGTTTCTTTGTATTCACATTTTTGGGACCTTTACAATCCTCCCCCCTTAAAAGAATCTCGTCCCGAGATTACAAAAGAAAGATGAGGCGGAAGGTAATTACAATAATTACGACAAAAGTTCCGGATAGTTCTTGTGGATGTAATCTTCACTCTCCCAAGTCGCTTCTTCTGGTGTGTGATTACTCCACAGGACTTTGTAAAATTTCAAAGTCCGATTTCGAGTGATCCGGCTCTTCTCGTCGATAATCTTGATGGGCTTCTCGGCGTAGGTGAGATCCGGTTGCAATATCTCCATGTCTTCCGAAAGGATGTCCGTCGGCTTCTTCAAACACTTTCTTAAATGGGAGACATGGAAGATGTCGTGGATGCCCGATAAGGATGGCGGCAGCTCCAAACGGTAGGCTACCGGCCCACACCGTTCTGTAATAACGAACGGACCCACAAAGCGAGGCGCTAGCTTTCCCCTGACCCCGAATCGATGAATTCCCTTCATCGGGGATACTCGGAGATAGACGTGATCTCCAACTTTAAAACACAAGGGTCGGCGTCGCTGGTCCGCATAGCTCTTCTGGCGAGATTGAGCGGCCCTGAGGTTTTCTTGAATTAGCTGGACTCGCTCTTCGGCATCTTTTACAAGATCAATGCCGAAAATCACCCTCTCGCCTGATTCACACCAATTGAGTGGTGTGCGGCACTTCCTGCCATAAAGTGCTTCGTATGGTGCCATTTTAATACTGGATTGGTAACCATTGTTGTAAGAGAACTCTGCTAGTGGCAAATGGTTATCCCAGTTCTTTCCATGATCTATGGCACATGCCCTCAGCATATCTTCCAAAATCTGGTTCACCCTCTCCGTTTGACCGTCCGTCTGGGGATGGTATGCTGAGCTTCTGATTAATTTTGTTCCCAGAGATTCATGTAGTTGCTCCCAGAAACGAGCAACAAATATCGAACCTCGATCAGATATGATGGTTTTGGGGACTCCGTTTAAGCACACAATCCTTGAAAAATATAACTCTGCATATTGCTTAGTTGAAAATCTTGTACTCACTGGGATGAAGTGGGTTGATTTTGTTAAGCGATCAACAATCACCCAAATGGAGTCATGCCTTCTGGATGTGAGAGGTAATCCAACAATAAAGTCCATGCTGATGTCCTCCCACTTCCATGCCGGAATACTTAATGGTTGTAGCATCCCTGCTTTCTTTATATGGTCAGCTTTGACTCGCCGACATGTATCACACTCGGATACATATTTGGCAATTTCTCGCTTCATCCGAGTCCACCAAAATTTTGTTTTCAGGTCTTGATACATCTTATTGCTCCCTGGATGTATCGAGTACTTGGACATATGAGCTTCATCGAGGATTTTCTTCCTCAGCTTCAGGTTTCGGGGCACCACGATACGGTTGTTAAACCATAACACACCTTGTTCATCTTCCCGGAAGCATTTCATCTTATCCTCATTGATTCTTGCCCGGATTTTCCACATTCCTTTATCTTTCTTCTGGGCTTGTACAATCTCTTCTCTAATGGTGGGCACAAGAGCAAGATTATACAACGCCCCATACGGAATCACCCGCAAGCTTGGTTCTTCATCCTCATCCGGAACAACTGACAAGTTATTCATGTGGGATTTACAACTGAGTGCATCAGCCACCACGTTAGCTTTGCCCGGATGGTAATGGATCTCGAGCTCATAATATTTGATTACTTCCAACCATCTCCGCTGCCTCATATTGATATCCTTCTGAGTGAATATGTATTTGAGGCTCTTATGGTCGGTGTAGAGGTGCACTAAATTCCCGAGTAAGTAGTGTCTCCACATCTTCAACGCAAGCACCACCGCAGCGAGCTCTAGGTCATGAGTGGGGTAGTGCTGCTCGTGGTTGTGGAGTTGACGAGACCCATACGCGATCACGGGTCTATCTTGCATTAAGACGCGGCCAAGTCCAATGCCTAAGGCATCACAATAAACATCGAATGGCTTTGTTGTATCCGGTTGGGCTAACACCGGTGCCGTTGTGAGATGTTTCTTCAAAGTTTGAAATGCCTCTTCACAGGCCTCTGTCCACACATACTTGCTGCTCTTCTTCAGCAACTCTGTCATTGGTTTAGCCACCTTTGAGAAGCTGGGAATAAATCTCCGATAGTAACCCGCTAGCCCCAGAAAACTGCGGATTTGATGAACAGATGTTGGAGACTCCCACTTCAAGACTTGCTCAATTTTAGTTGGATCTACGGCCACACCCTCCGCTGGAATAATGTGGCCTAAAAATGGTACCTTGCTGATCCAAAATTCACACTTGCTGAATTTGGCATACAGCTTATGTTCCCGTAACCGTTGGAGTACAATATGAAGATGTTTGGTGTGCTCCTCCTCCGATGTGGAGTATACGAGAATGTCGTCGATGAAAACCACGACGAACTGATCCAACTCAGGCATGAATACAGAATTCATGAGATACATGAAGTGTGCGGGTGCATTTGTTAGGCCGAAAGACATGACTAGATACTCGTAGAACCCGTATCTAGTCGAGAAAGCCGTCTTCGGTACATCCTCCACTCTGATCTTTATCTGATGATAACCAGACCGTAAGTCCATCTTGGAGAATACCTTGGCACCCACTAACTGATCAAATAATATATCGATCTGCGGCAACGGATATTTATTTTTGATCGTCACTGCATTCAGCGACCGATAATCCACACATAACCGAAGTGACTCATCTTTTTTCTTCACAAAGAGGGCTGAACAGCCCCATGGTGATGAGCTTGGTCGGATGAACCCTTTGTCCATTAAGTCCTTTAGCTGTTCTTTCAGTTCAGCTAATTCCTTCGGAGACATTTTGTACGGCCTCCGAGATATTGGTGTGGTTCCCGGTGCTAACTCGATCTTGAATACCACATCCCTCTCAGGCGGCATCCCTGGAAGATCGTCGGGAAACACATCTGGGTACTCACGGACCACTGGAATATCCTCCAGTTTCGTGGTCACACTGTGGTACACCACTGGATTTTTAGAATCCACGGCTTCAAGTATTAGCGTTTGGAGACCGTAGATCAGAGAGTCCAAACTAAGAATCCGTGGACCGATGTCGAGAACAGCCCCGTGGTAGTTCATCCACGCCATTCCTAGAAGCACGTCAATCTTCTGCTCCTCTAATACAATGAGGTTTGTGGGGTATAAGTTTCCACCTAAGCACAAGGGTGCTTTGATCACTACTTCATTAGCAGCTATATTTCCACCCGGTGAGTGGATAAGGTAGTGATCCTTCGGTGTAGAGGTGGAGAGCTCAGCTTTGCACACAAACAACCTGCTGATGAAATTGTGTGTAGCTCCAGAGTCAAACAGAATTAATACGGGCAGTCCATTGAGGGTGAACATTCCCGCTAGCACAGGTGCCCCATCTGGCACATCCTCTAGAGCTGTATGATAAATGCACCCGGATTTTGGTGCAGTTCCTTGAAGCTGAGCACGGGGTTGATTCATACCCCGCCCCGGTGTAGTTTCTCTATGGTGTATCCTTTCTGGACACTTCCTGCTGATGTGACCCAAGTACCCGCACGTGAAGCACGGTTTCTCAGCCGGTCCCTGTTTGCTCTGTGCATGGACATTAGTGGTATTCTGCTGCGGCAAGAACACTTGAGGAGCAGAATAACATGGCTGCATATACCGTTGTTGCAGCTGTCTGAAATCAGAGTATTGGGACGATCGACTGGAATATTGCCGGAGTCGTCGAGCCGGCTGCATCAGCTGACAGTTCAAGGTACTGTCTACCATCCCCTGTATTTCTGCGGAGCACTACTGCTACCCTCTGGTGGTATATGGTTCTTTCTGTTCTCAGCCTGAACTTCCCGCTGAGCATCTTCAACCATGATGGCAGCACTCATCAATTCGTTGAAGTTCTTTCCATCAGCTAACACGAGTCTCTCCTTTAGCTTGGGATTGAGGCTGCGGAAAAACCATTCACACTTTTGTGCTTCGGTGTTCACGTGTTGAGGAGCATACTGTGCCAGCTCGTTGAACACTCGCGAATGCTCGTAAGCACCCCTCCCTCCTTGTTTTAAGGCCAGAAACTCCTCGAGTTTCCGCTGAATTATTCTGGAAGGAACATGATACGCGAGAAACGCCTTCCGGAATTCTGCCCATGTAAAGTCATGTCCAACTGGTAAGGAGGCGAGTTGATTTGCCCACCATGCACTGGCGGACCCATGAAGTTGTTGCGCTGCGTATAAAACCTTCTGATGTTCGGTGCATTGAAGCAACCCGAACTTAGATTCAATGGTACGGATCCAGCTATCCGCCACCAGAGGATCTTCAGATTCAATGAAAACCGGTGGTTGAGTTGCCAAGAACTCAACATAGGAATTCAGTTGCGGTTGGCGCAAGTCTTCGTCTTGACATCCTCCTTGACGGGATGTATTCATCACCAGGGTGCGGAGCAAGTCGGTTCGCTCATCGCTTGCACCCGTCATGGAAGCCAGAATGTCCGCCATTGTGATCGTGGGTGAAGGTCCTGGTGGCGGCTGCGGTTGCGGAGCTCGCTGCTCCCGCTGTGGAGAGTTATCACCACCACCACCACTGGAACCACCCACCTCACTCATGGAACGAGTTCGCACCATTCTGCAATTGCACAAGTTCATTATCAGTTCGACACTATCACTTGATTTATTCCATAAACAAAGTAGTGCAACACTGATAATGAAATCTTAACATGTAAGCAAAATGATTTAAACGCAAACTGATGTATCTAACAGCAAGGATTTTAAAGCAGATTGACCGGTCCTTTACACACCAGATTTTGATCCAGTTAGAAGCATTTTCATAACTCATGTTGAATACCAAAGTTAAAGTTAACTTTAATATCTTTCCAACGAGTATCCAAATGCCTCAATATCACTTCTGGATCAAAAGTTATGATTTCGCAAAGTTGACAGACTTTCTGGATAAAATTTGCCAGCATCTCCTTTGTATGTGGATGATTTTATCACAGTTGTATATGAAAATACAACAAGAGTCTGAACAACCTTTGAACTACAACAATGTTGCATATCTCATAACCTTTCCTACGGTGTATCACAGGCTCCGTAGGGATTTTTCTACAGTAAAGTTATGGCTTAAAAACAGAAAGGTCCAGAGAGGTTTTGCTACTGTCCTGGTTCTGAACAGTTTGCCTTCAACTGGACTTTTCACCAACTTAACTTATGATTTTGCTCTGGAGGTCTACAAGAGAGTTGTAGAGCACTTGATAAGCCTTCCATAACTGTATCATACAACTCAATTGGTTAAAGCTACTCAGAGTTATGATCTGTTAAAGTCCAGCAAAAATTTCTGCCAGAAACAGAGCACTCTGTTTTTGAAATCTTTAAAACCTAGACATTCTCTCATTTGAGTCTTAGCTCAAAATAAGAGTTCAGTAACTAATATTTGTTTCAAACTTCCATTTTTAGTTGAAAGTTAGTTCATGAAACATTTCATCTTAGGGAAAAGGATTATATGTTTAGTATGGTGTCGACGCACCGTAAGAAGCATGTCGGTACTACGTTACCTCACCAAAGGAAATCCTAAACCGGATTATACTGGCATATCCATTTTATCGGTGGCACTAAACGGTCTCTCGCACACGTGTACTAAACACGATATGTACGTGGTTAGTACCTGCAGAAGAACACTCAATAGTGGTGCACTCAAAGGTTGTTTTCATCTCAGGCAGTTCCATATTTGAAAATAAATACAAATGCCCGTATCATTGCCATATGGCCGTCCTTGAGTTAAGTCACGTCTCAAGGTACGTGATCGTGTTTCAACACCACACGACGGGGAACCCGAGTATATCATGAACGGCTCGTCACGATTGGGAATGTTATCAACCCAACGGATACCACCTACTGCCCTGCAGGGCACGCCGATGGCAAGCACTGCGTATGTCCTCCTGGGCTGTTTCCAGACGAACACACTCTCGCGTTACTGACCACGCGATGGGTCTCCACTTACTTGCCTAATGCACGCTAGGGAATCAGCGTTTCATATGAACTCAGAAACATGAAGAGTCCAAGAGTCCATATTAACATCTCACACCAAGCTGTGAGACCTATCCCTGAACCACTTTCCTCATCAGGGGAGCTAACCACAATTGAACCGCTTTCGGTGGCATTCCTTGCCATGCTTACCAGAATGTAGGTGTGTCGTTACATAATAAAAATTTCAGAATTATAACAATTATGTTAGTGCTGCCACTTTAAGTAACTATACTACTATAGTCCTTATGTGGGCCTAATACCGTTTCCTCACCGTATCCTAAGTTTTTGTCGTAATACAATCCTTATTCCGTGTGCTATTACCAATGCGGCTCTGATACCAAGCTGTGAGGACCCCGCCGTCCCGATCACTCACGGGGACGGGACACCTCATCCGGGAATCGCATTAGGTGGTGCCGTGCGATGCGGCACCCAACAGCACACATAATAAAGCATCATATTACATAAAACAAGCGGAAGCTTACAAAGTGTTGATTTTACAAATACTTCTCAAAATAAACTACAGTGGAAGACTATTACAACTCACGTCTTATACTTATGCTAAGCAACAGAGAAGGTGTCCAGCCCGCGGACCCTTCTCGCTAGCAACACTGTCATAATAGCAGCGGCAGGGGTTACCATGAGTTCACCACTCGGGGAGTTCCGAGTCTCATCGGGCACCCATACATCTCAGCGTACAGTTATTACCTGCAAAACAACTTGAGCAGTATCTGTGAGCATGAAGCTCAGCAAGACTGACCCGTCACCCTAGCCATGAAACTCTACATGATAGAAATAGAGGGCTGATTACAGAGGTTTGCACAAACGATGAGTTTGAGCTAAAGGAGAGTCCTTACTTCAAGTTTTAAGCAACTTTTATAACCCTCGCGCAACTTACATCGAGACTCCACAATGAAACAAGAAACGCTTCATCTCTATGTCACTTGCCCGAGGTGAAAGTAAATTTAGTGAGCTACCCTAGACTCATACTGACCTTGCGCCATCAACGTCGAGACTCCATAGTCAAACAAGAAACGCTTTGCCTCGACGCTATTAGCCCAAGGTGGAAAATAAATTTAGTGATGTGTTGATCATTTCCTCATCCCCAATATGAGGATTACTCACGAAGCATTATTAACTTTTCCCAGTTTATTACTACTTCACGACGCAGAGAACAAGTATGCTCACTACCGCGAGCGACGGTGATTGCAATCAAAAACACCCGGCTGACACGACACGTACGCCCGTACTCGATGTTACAGCAACCATCACTGACGTCGTACGTGGCAACCTTTCACACAACACCCAAATGTCGAACTGGTCCCATCGACTGGGATTAAGTCTCTCTACGGCAAACCCTCGTAGAGCAGACTTCTCTATCCTTTCAGCATCGGCATCAGACGGTGAGGTATGCCTCGACACCCAGGTTAACATGTTACATCGGTTTCCAGGGTCCCATATAGCCAGTATGCATCCGGTACACAACTCAAACTTGCCCAACGGGCCGCACACGAGAACGGGCCTTAATCGACTCAGACATAGACTAGGCTCACAGGACCACGTCCTTGACCTTCCATCCACTGCCCGGTCTCCATTCCCATCTATGAGGATCAATTCCCAACTCTTTCGAGTGATCCCCCTAAATCCCTGTTCACGAGTAGGAATCTGCCCACTCGAGTTTTGCTTCATTTAATCCACTTTCGTTGAGATCAGCAGTTATAATTAATTGATAACATATCCTACATTCAACTCCAGGGTTTTCTGGGTCATGCATTTGGAGTTTCATACCATCTAGACGTAATGCAATAAATAAAATTCTAGACGTATGAAGTGAATACAAATACAAACTTGTAAATTTGATGCAAACCGGGGCTTGCCTTAGTTTTGCGGGTGACTTATATATATATATATATATATATATATATATATATATATATATATATATATATATATATATATATATATATGCAGTTAGTGGAGACCACTTGACTTGATCTCTTGCCTCCCTCCTTTGATCTCCACTCCAATGACTTGAAGTTCTTCACGTAGATGCTACACGTAATGCATATGCACAATTGATTAATTGTAAAGACTTTGCTACAAGTTCTAATAACAAGTTTTAAAAAAACTGGAACTCTGTTTAAGAATTTAAAATGACACTGGTGCTAGTTGTATGGGTTTGGATAAACACATGATTAAGTGCTAAGTGGTTTTCCCCCTCTTCTATATTGATCACCTAAAGAAGTTAAACAGAACAGGGTGATCTAGAGCTCCAATGGAGCTGAGAATTTTCATGTGAGTTCCTAGTCCCAAGAAAATCCTCTGGACCAATATTTGGGATTATCTAATGAGTGGATTACCCAGAATAATTCCCTAAGCCTTTAGGCAAAAAGGAATTAATTCTGAATAAACTTGCATGTTCATGCCAAACTTAGTGAACTACAATTTTAATTATAGTTCATAGGACTTGAATGAATTTTCCAAACATTTTTGGAGCTAAGAATCTCCCAGTAATGAATTTCTAAGTTCTGGAAATTCCCTGAAATGTTTCTGTATTTAATTTGGATACAGCACTTTAAATTCTGAATTGCCCTGATCAAATCAACTCCAATTGAGCTGAAACTTTTACAGGTGTTCACTAATACCCTAAAGATTATTCTGGCAAAATTTGAGGATTTTTGGATTAACCAAACTCTCTCTAAAATTCTTTTGCTAAAAAGTTTAAAGATTTTTACAGAATTAAATAAAGGGTTTCATACAAATTGGGTTTCATATTTGGATAGTACTCTATCAGAGGAATCCAACAAAATTTGTTTCACAATTTTTGGATTCTCCTACCCAAAGTTGTGGCTGTTTAAACTTTGAACTGAAGTCTGAAATTCCCTAAAATGTTCAAATGCTGTCAGTGGGTCCAGGGGACAGGTGTCATTCGCCTGGGCAAGCCACACGGGGCTACTGGGTATTTCCCGCGCGGCCACACCAGATCCCAGCACCGCAGCCGATCAGAAATTCAATTCCCGGTCGCTAACACGTGGGACCCGCCGGGTCGTCTTCCACCTTCGGCCGGACAGAGGCCGCGGCGGCGCCCTCCGGCGAGCGTCGCCGGAACGACCTTAATGGCCACCTCCCGGTCCCCTGCTCGCCGCCCCTCCATATTCTGACCTGCTCAACCCGTTGAGAGGCTCGCCGGCGGCCATAGATCGCCGGAAAACCTTGCGCACCGGGGTCAGCAACCATTAGGGTTCCGGTGAACTCGGAAGTCGCCTACACGGCATCAAAAGGGTCGGGAATGGCTCGGAGAGTGCCGTGGGAGCTTGAGGGTGTTGGAAATGGGCGCCAAACCTCGTGAAAAGGCCGGCAGCATAGAGCTCCACGGCGACCCGAGACGATTTCTTCATGGCGGCAAGAAAAACAGCTATAACTCGGTCGATTCTAGGTGTTTTCGTTCGGTTCTTCTTCGAGGAGGACCGCTACGAGGTATAGAAGCTGTGTGCAAGCTCGCCCGAGCTTGGGTGGACTGTGCCGCTAGAATTTTGGGTTAGACCGACCCCTAACCCCATGCACCATGGTTCGGGAACTTTGGAAATTCTCTCAGCTCGGTCGATCAAACGCTACACGGTTTGCAGCTACACCAACTAGGGATCATGGCACACCTTTTTCGTTTTGAGGAGAGATTGTGAGGAGAGCCGTAGCTCGCTGCCCACGGGGACCCGAGTTGGCTTCCGCCGGGGAGCTCTGTTTCTTGCCGCCGTTTGCTGAATTGTGCGCGCCACAGGCTAGGGGCTTCGGTGTTGCGGGGCTGGTGTGGTAGAGCACGTATGGATGTTGGTTTTCTGTGTTGCCGGCGCGAGCAACCGGGGCTCGGTTGGGGGCCAGCGATCGGGGAAAAGAGAAGGCGGCGGTGGGCGCCTGTTTCTGTTCGCGCGTGAGAAGCACCGCGAGCGTGCGATTGAAATGAGGCAGGCAACGTGCTGAAGTTGACCCCGAGGTAAAGATCAGGCCGGCGCGAATGGGAGCAGGAGGTGGAGCCTGGGGCAGTGACACAGCCGCTCGGTGTCGCCCACGGGTGAAACTTCGGTGGAGTGAGGAACAGAGAAAAAGACTTAAGGGTTAAGTCTATTCATCCCTATGACATGTGGGCCCCACTAGTCAGTACCCCTTCTCCTCAAAAGATCTTCAAAGTTTGACAATTATCCAACCCAATTGTTTGGAAGTTGGAAACTGAGCTGCATTTGCATAGTTGGATAAATTCCATCCAAATTCAAATGTTTATTTGAATTCTTTGCACATTTGACTCCAGTTTGGAAAAAATGGGTAGCAAACCTTTTCAAAAATTAATGAAACTTTGCCTCCCCACTAATTTAGACCTAAGGAATCCAAATATGCAACTTGATTCTTGTGTTAGCTGCTGCAAACAAGAGTTTGAACACAACAGTTTTGAATTCCCATTGTGTCCTTCCCTCATTTGAAGTTTGAGTTTAACATTTAGTTCAAACTCTTATCTTTAACCCTCCCATTGCACTTGAGTTCTTCATTTCTGTGGTTTTAATCCACATGAGATCCATCCATGCAGTAACCCCAAATTTGTTTAGAAGAATCTCACCTATGTTATCATATGTGGAAAAAGTTTCAACTAAGCCCCTTTTTCATACACATGACCCCAACATTTGTGCAACTCATGTTTCTTTGTATTCACATTTTTGGGACCTTTACATATATATATATATATATATATATCATGTAGTCCCTAAGGTTGAAGAGGAGCCAGAAGTTTTAGACTTCATAACTCCATAAGAACAGCTAGCTTACGACCAGCAGCAAGGCAAGCTCCGGTTTGCATTAGCCGTTTTATAAACTTCATTTTTTTGAGAACTTACATTGAGTATCCATTTTAATTGTGGATTAGAGTCTTGTTTGAAAACCCAATGGCATAGCCAAGAGAACCAGGGTTTTGGACTTAGGTTTTAAACCTCGAGTATCCTCTGCAATGCTAAGATAGTGCAGGATTCGGTACAAGTTGAGTAGTTGGAACTGCTCGCGAGAATAGGCTAGAGGTACACAACTCGGTTAGAGATAGCAAATGGAACACATGGTAACAAAAATGAGATCGAGCGGAGAGTAAGGGCAGCAGGACGTTGGGGCATGGGTGCCATAGCTCCGCTTGTGTTGATTGAGGACCGAGCCGTGTGCGGGCCTGTTGAACAAGCTAGAACAGTACCGAAGACCTACCGGATATATGGGAACCGGGAAATCGATGTAATTCGGGTAGCGATCTAATGAGGCATAGCTTAACGTCCAGAGAGTAGGTTGAGAGCATGAGGCGTAAATCGACTAGCGGCACTGCGGATGCGCACGCAGAGACCTCTTGCTTGGGACGATAGGACCGGTTCAACATTTGGCTTACGAATAAAAGGTGGTTGCGTACGACGTTCGTGGTGGTTGCTGTAGGCAACATCAAGTACGGGCGTACGTGACGGGTTATTCAGGTAACCCTGCAGGTGTAAAATGATTATAATCACCGTCCCTCACAGTCAGTGAGTACCACTTGTTCACTGTACCATGGCGTAGAAAGAACAGGCTAGTTCTATGTTAAAACATTGCTGATTGAAGGCTGTACTTTGATTGCTAATGATTTGTGGTAGTTTTAGAGCTAATTAAAGTTCTTTTCAACCTTGGGCAAAGCACATGAGAGAAGTGCATTTCTTGTTTGATTGCGGCTCTCTTATGTGTATCAGCACGAGGTTCTCCACCACTTGTGCTAAAAACTTGAAAGTAAGGTTCCACTATTTAGGCATGTCCTTTGCAACTTATATTCCCATTTACACTGCAAACCCAGCATGTAGAGTCTCATGTGTAGGTAAGACGGGTTAGTCTTGCTGAGCCATCATGCTCACTGCTTGTGTTTGAAGCCTTTGCAGGGTGCTATGTGGAGGAGGCTCCCGAGGAGGAGACGGACACCCAAGAGGGCAACACCGTCGAGTGGGAGCCGTGCACGCCACCATGTTAGTGTGCGTGTGTGCTAGTGGGAACAATTTCACGGGCTGAACGCGAACTCTTTTGCTTAGTCTACGCCCATGAGTGTAGACTTGACGTTTTTTGAATGTAATCATGCTTATAAATTCCTTTATGTAATAAAACTTTGCTTCCGCTTTGTAACTTTTACGTGTGTTATCCAGTGTTGTGCAACGCAGCACCCCTCAGTGTGATCCGGGCTAGTCGAGACCGTCGGATCCTTGCAGAACAGTGCTAGGAAAATCTAAAGTCCCGGAAGGCTCCAGCTACTCTTGTTATCCGGGGCGGGTCGCTGCCTTCCTACACGGTCTGTTGCCTCCTATCACCCGAAGGAAGCCAGAACTAAGAAAAAATGTATCCTGTCCTGCGCACTCTATTTATAGTTTATGCTAGCTCATGCATATCAACTATAAATGGCATGTCCGGAGCCCGCTCTACACACTTGTCCTAAACCCGTGCCGCTGGAAGGTTTCCCCGCCGAAAGGTCAACCCCAGCGGGAGTCCTAGTGTGTGTAGCCTGCTATGACTGGTACCGCACCCATAGCGTGCACATCCTGCCTCCTCAGCGCGACGACTGAGTACTCGGGAGCCAGAAACAGCACGTCTACGAACAAGAGGAGTAACCGGACCCCGGACATCGCCTCAATATCCTTCTTGTGTTTTCTCTCCATACCGCTCCGGGCGTTTGGCAGGTCACTTTTTCTTGCGTTCCACCGTAGTAGGAGTTGTGCTATCCTCCCGTAGGCGGGTCTGCTTGAGGTACCTGTGACGTACCAGGATCTGGTGGTGTTCTCATTGCTCGGGGGCTTTATGGCGCCGAATGGCCCTCCCCTGAAAGGCTTATGCCAGCGGGGGTCCAGGGTGTGTAGTCTGCTTAGCCTAGATCTATGCCCTAAGCGTGCACACTCTGGCTCCTCAGTGCTACGGCTCAGTACCGGGGATCCAGATGGCTCATACCCCTGCGCAAGGTTTCAACCATATCCTGGACGACCACATCGAATTACCCAAGCCCCGTAGTTTGGGTTAGGACTGTAAGACACAGTAATGCTACCAAACAAGGAAAAGTGACCAGAGAGCACGACTACCCCCTTTTTTCCCACCATACTTGCAGGTCCGAATAGGTAGGTGCGCCCCCACTAAGTGACCAAACCTACCAGGGGTCATCATGGTGAACCACGCGGGCAGGACATCGGACCACTTCAGCAACCAAGCAGAAGGCTCGGAGCGCCAGTTACGATAAGCTGAAGACAGGGGCCAAGCTCCGCTCGGGTCCTTGCGTCGCCAGGGACCAAGAAGGAGTGGTAGCCACACTGCCAGAGCGCCCTGGGTCCTTACTCTACTAAGGGTCTGGAGGAACAAGCTTCAGACATTGGCAAAATTCTACCCACGTCATCTAAGTCACTCTAGACCTTTGTGCCCTCTTGCCCTACCTTATGCACATCTACATTTTTACAGCTTTCCTTTTAAGCTTGCGTATACTTTTGCGCACCCCACGACGTGTACATAGTTGGGTTTCTCTGTCTCGCTCTTGGCCAAAGTTATGCTATCCAGCTACAAGGTGGAAATACCTGAGGCACATGTGTTGTCTTCGGACCCTCTGGTTACCTTCCTGCTTGGGTCCGGTGGTGCCAAAGAGATGCCTCCCCTCTTCGAAGTGTCTCGCCAGCGGGAGGTCCAGGGTGTGTAGCCTGCTTAGCTGGTCCTGCGCCCTAAGCGTGCGCATCCTGCCTCTTCCAGCGCAGCATCCGAGTGCGGGGGGGGGGGGGGGGGGGGGGCGGAAGGCACACCACCCCGAGAAGGACGGTAACCAGGATCCGGACACTACTACACTGAATTGCCTAGGTCCCGTAGCTTAGTAGAGGACCATAAGACATAATGGGGCCATTGAGAAGGGAAAATACAACTACTCGGCACGGTTACCCCTTTTCCTAGTGTCTGTGCAGGCCTTAGGGCTCCGATATGAAGGGTTGATCCTGGGGCACCAGCTTTCTCAGGGGGGCCACCCTCGGACCCCCAAAGCTGCCGTCTCCTGAAGGCTCTGGAGCTCGTGTCTTGCGCTGTCGCTCATCTGCCGGGGGGCCATCACGACTGGTCAAACCAAGCAAGTCGTCCGGACCTCGACAACACGCAAGAGGAAGCATGTACACATCTACAGCAAGCAACAAGGGAACAATAACCACTTTGGCAACTCAGAGAGCCTCCGGTCCTTGCGGCATCAAGGACCAGGGGGCCTCATGAAAGCTAAGAGTGGTCCTTCCAACCGGACCCTACGCCTAGTGGCTAATGGATGGAAGACAAACAGAAGGATTTTTTCATTCATCAAAACAAAAATACAAGACAAGACAATGAAAAACTTGAAACAGAGATACTTTCATTGATAACGGAGTTCTTGCTTACAAAAGGGGATACATGACAAATAACAAACTTAGTAGCTACAAGTCGAGTAGTCTTCTGCTCCGTGGCCTGCTTGGTTGTCCCCAGAGCCGATCTCTGCGCAATGAGATGGCCACCTGCTATTAGACCGAGGTCGGCAGCAATGCACGCTGGACCGAGGCAACGATGACACCCAGTGTCGCGTGGGCCAAATGCCATCAGCTCGGCAACAATGCATGCTGGACTGAGGCAACAGTGACATCTAGTGTCATGTGGGCAATATCGCCATCTATGGCAGATTTTGCTGTCTACGACAGTACCTGGAGGAACGATTGATCATTCTGGACCTAACCTTCCTCCGGTACCGGCAGGCAGCCCTTCTTGACACTGGCGTAGGGGTTCACAGCGAGTCGGGGACCCTGTCCCTGATGGCCTCCCCTATCACCGGCGCACCATCAGGATGGCTTATGCCTCTACCCAAGGCCATCAAGGAGAGGGATGCACCAGAGAACCTCACCGAAGGCCACACACATACGAACATCTCGCAGAAGTAGACAAAGACGGCTACTAGTAAGGAAGCATCTGGTGGGGTGAGAGTGCCTGGAAGCAGTGACTCCCAGCGCGCAGAAGGAGAACATAGGCCACATGGTGCGGATGAGTGCCATCCTAACTGCAAGGCCTCCTTTTATACCCAGCCATAGCCTCTGGCAGTGCAACAGGCGCGGCGATTGGGTTGCCACCACTACACGCCGCGGGCTATTCGCCTCCTCCAAACAAATGGCTGGATCTAGGTCCACCCGTCAGACACTGGAGGTCAGGAGAATAACCCCTCGGGAATGCCCGGCGGGTCCCGAGGAGGGCAGTGCGACCGACTCATCGGTTGCCCTAGTAAATAGCCCGAGGCAACCCCTCCAGCACGCTGCATTAGAGCTCGCCAATGACAGGTAGGGCCCAGGTCCACCAGTCATTCACTGGCGGGTTAGGCGAATAAAACTTGGGAAGGCCCGGCGGTTCCCGAGGAAAGCGGCGTAGTACTCCTACGGTTCATGGGCAGTCGCAGTAATTGCCCTGAGGGATGGCTGCCACGCCGTTACCGGTCAAATCAGAGTGGACACGACAATGCACTGTCGCTTTGACTGAGTGCGCCCAGTACACCGAGGACAAGAAACCTCTTCATCTCCCCGGTACGGCACTCACCCACTACGCGAAAATCTCGCCGCCACTTCGGTTCCTGAATCGCAGGTTCAAAACCACTATGCGGGATTTTTTACGGAGGCCCCATCTGCAAGAGCCTTCGTCTCTGTGCAGATGGGCCCGGGGGCCACTGTCGGTACCCTCAGGATCGGGTCCCCGCGTGTATGAGCAAAAGAAGACAGGGACCCAGCCTGCAGGATGGGCCCAACCGCCAGCTAGGGAGCACTCATGAGAAGGCGCTTGCAGGGATCGGTGACGGAGGCTCAAACTCCGTCGCCGTCTATACCTGCGCCTTGGCTGACGCGCAGCGAGGGCGTTGGCGGCTCTTGAGGTAGCGCTAGCGGATAGGCTCTATTCTTTTTTCTCTATTGTTGTGATGAGATGCGAGACACTTTTGTGTTGTGATGGATTGAAATTTTATATGTTGTCTTTTGTGTTGTCTCTGTCGTGTTTCTGGCCATCGAGCCGAGAAGAATGTTTTGTTTTTTAAAAAAATAAAAAACCTTAATTGCGACGGCTTTTTATACAGTACCGTCGCAAATAAGATTACAGCCGTCGCAAACTAGCCTATTATATTTGCGACGACCTGAATACGGCCGTCACAAATATGCTCTTATTTGCGACGGCCGCAGCCGACCGTCGCAAATTGTCTTGTCGGACACATTCGCTGGGCCCGGGACTTTATTTGCGATGGCATGCCGAAGCTATCACAAACAATGTTATTTGCGACAGTGGCCATCGCAAATAAACTTAATTGCGACAAAAAGCGAGCGACGGTCGGAAGCCGTCGCAAATAAGGGAAACCGTCGCAATTAGACTATTTGCGACAGTTTTTGACTTATTTGCGACGGCCTCGGCCTTTGCAAATGATCGGGTTTCCTGTAGTGGGCCTTAGGCCCGACCACCTGCTAAAGAGGGCTTCGAGCCTATCACGTGTCTTCAGGCCCTGGGCCTGACTACCGGCCGAGGGTGGCTCTGGAACCGCCACGTGTCCAGTGGTGCCAGGCCCGATCTTCAGCAAGGAAGGGCTCCGGCGCTGCCATGTGTCCGGAACCTCTGAGCCACACCCTCTGCCGGAGAGAGCTCTGGAGGTGCCACGTGTCCTATGGCTCCGGGCTTGACCTCCAGCATGGTAGGGCTCCGGTGCTGCCATGTGTCCAACGACTCCGGACCCTTTGCTACTCCGCAAGATAGCTACAATGGAGATGCGCGTCCCGGGGGCCATCGACCGGACGCCATGCCGACAAGCAATGGGCAGATGCCAAGGAGTAAAGACGAAGGTACGTTTTTTGACCGTGCATTCAAGGTTCGTGCCTTCCCCAGAAGCATGGCTCACGGCGCACGCCCTCGTCCAGCGCCTGCTCACCATTACGGTGATGAGATAGGACAGAGAGGCGAGACGGCGCAGCAGTGCCACCTAGAGGCACTAAGCCATCCAGCAGCGTGAGAAGACACGGCGACAAGATGAATACTTCATCATCACCTGCTACACGGTCAGAGGCGCCTGGCGGGACATGCGGCGCGCCTTAACTCCACCGACAGTGAAAATGCATATAGCTGTAAATTCTTAGCTCATGTATAAGGAACGGATAGGCCCGGGGCCACCTGTCGGGCCCCATGCCACCATGTAACTGCCCCGGCCTTGGACTATAAAAGGACCGGGGCAGCCTCCGGGCAAGGGGTTCGCACTCTGTTCGCAACCCAGCCAACTCACTCTCTCTCATACTCAAGCTATACAACAAGCACTCTCGTGGACGTAGGGTATTATGCTCTGGCGGCCCGAACCACGTAAATCTTCAAGTCCCTCTTGCCGTTTGTGCTCCGACCTTCGAGATCCACTAGCCCCTCCAAAAGAAGAACCTCCGCGGGCTGCTTCCGAGAAGACCGGAGGAAGTGTCGCAGGAAAACACTTCGACAAAAACATTCTCATGTAAAGCTTCAGCCACTGTTCTGCGTTGCCATATTGTGGCTGGCACGTGTCGGTACACAAGCGGTGACAACTCAGCTATAGTCGCTCCATGCAGCCAACGATCCGTCCAGAATAGAGTGTTTGTTCCATTTCCGACTTGAGTGGTCATGGCAACTGCAAGCAGCGCAAGTGTGTTTGGATGTGATGGGAGTTCAAGCTCAGTCCAAGGCCGATTGGCTCGGACTCTTTTGAACCAGTGCTATCACAATTGCAAAGCCCATGCCATGATTTCCAGATTAGGAACACCTAACCCCCAAGATCAATGGGTCTTGTTACCTTGGCCCACTGAACTAAACAGCAGCCACCATTGGCCTGTTCTTTTCCTTGCCACAAGAATCCTCTACGGAGTTTTTTGATCGCCTTGATAAACCATTTTAGAACTCGTAATGTGATCAGCAAGTGTATCGACATGGCCGAGATGACAAAGCGGACTGGAGTGGCTCAAGCAGCTCTATTCATTAAAGATGCCTTCCATCGTGGCAATTTGTCCGCCACCTTCTCAACCCATGGCTTCAAATCTCTCTTTCTCAGTTTCTTGTGTGAAAGCGGAAGACCCAGATAGTTGCACGGGAACTGAGATGCTACACAATGCAAAGCATCAGTTACTGTCGGTAGTAGTTCTTCACCACATCTTATTGGAATGATGCTACTTTTTTGCAAGTTGGTCTGCAGTCCAGAAACTTCTCCAAAGATATTGAGTAAATTTTTAGTAACCTGCAGCTCCCCTTGCTCTGGATGAATAAATAAAGCAACGTCATCAGCATAAATAGACATCCACTGTCCTACACGGCGTTCCAGGGGCTGCACCAGTCCCATATTAGCAGCTTTGTCAAATAGACTATTTAACACATCCATGACCATGATGAACAACATGGGGGATAGAGGATCCCCCTGGCACAGCCCTCATCTGTATTGAATAGTTTCCCCTGGTTCACCATTTACTAGGATACACGTAGTTGCTAAGGAAAGTAAATTGGAGATGATGTTGCGCCATGAAGTACCAAAGCCAAGGTGGGTAAGAACTTCCAGCAGGAAAGGCCATGAGACGGAATCAAATGCATTGGATATATCAAATTTTAGGAAGAGACTAGACACATTCCAACGGTGCAGCCGCTTGACCGCCTGTTGCACCAATATGAAGTTATCGTGAATACATCATCCACGGATAAAAGCACTTTGGTTTGCAGAAATCATCGAGTCGAGCCGGGGCGCCAATCGGTTTGCTAAAATTTCGGCAATCAGTTTTGCAAAACTTTGTATTAAGCTGATTGGGCAAAAATGTTTGGGTAGTATTGCTTCTGCCTTCTTTGGTACGAGAGTAAGATAGGCTGAATTCAAGAGCCCAAATTTCGTCGCATCTCCGTGCTGTAAGGAAACAATAGCAGCCATGTAATCTGATTTTATTATGGTCCAGCAAGCTTTATAAAAACAACCGGTGTAACCGTCTGGTCCTGGTGCCCTGTCTGCTGGCAGCCCCCTTATAGTTTGCCATACTTCTTCCTCGGTGATTGGAACATACAAATCAGCTAGGTCCAATCGCGCCCTATAGAAATATGCCAGATCAAAGGTTACCGGTCGTTGAGTTGCAGTGCCGGTGAGATTCTCATAAAATTGGAACATGATCTGTTGCTTCTCTTCCCGTGATGTAGCAATACGATCATCATCCATCAATTTTGGGATAAAGTTTTTTTCCTTTTGAGAAAACCAGCCTGCCTATGAAAGAAAGAGGTGTTTGCATTGCCTTCCTTTAGATAACGGATTCTGGACCTGAGTAGTGCCATTGTTCTCTCTAGGGAGGCAAGAACGAGAACATGTCGCTTAAGCATTCTGCTGAGCCAGTCTTCCATTGTGCTCAATGGCCGCTGGTCCTGCACCATCTCTAGACGGTGCAACACTTCACGTGCCACGATAAGTTGAGATTTCACGTGTCCTACTTGCTTAGCACTCCAAGATTGAAGCTCTCTTGTTAGTCTTTTCAACTTGATGGAAATGCGCTCCATAGGACAAGGACATGATATAGGCTTGTTCCACAAACTTGCTACTGTATCTTGGAAACCTGGAAGTCTAGTCCAAAAGCTTTCAAAATGGAAGCACTTTGTCCCACCGACTCCATATTTGAGTCCTAAGATCAGAGGACAATGGTCTGACATCTCTGAGGCATAGCTTTGTAGGATGCAGTTTGGATATAATCTCTCCCAGTCTGACGTACAGAGGACTCGATCAAGCTTAACAAGTGTAGGTTCTTATCTCTCGTTCAACCAGGTATACTTTCTGCCCAGAAGTGGAACCTCCTTCAGTTCAAGATCATTGATGAAGTGATGAAAACGTCCCATCAATGTTCATTAATATTATCATTGTTCAGCTATATATCATGTTAAAATCCCCTACCAACAACCACAGACCAGAACAGTAGCTTCTGACCTCTCTTAACTCAGCAAGAAAGGATGGCTTCTCAGCGTCTATGTGTGGACCATAGACACCCATAAACCACCAAGGTGGCTCACCTTCAATATGTAGATTAACCGAGATGGAGTGTCGATGCACACGATGAGAGAGAGCTGAAATCTTGTCCCAAAATAGAAAGAATGTCCCTTTCTGAAATGTGAGCTAGCTTGGTTTCTTGGATACAAACTACAGCAGGTTGACTAGCATCCACCATCTTACGAACCATTTCACGCCACGCTCTACTATTTAGACCACGCGCGTTCCAGATCAAGATTTTGTGCCTAGCCATTGGAAACCTCTGGCAGAACGACCAACAAACAGTCATTTTAAGTGACGGATACAATATCCATTGACCTGACCTCTTCGTCTGCAGGAAGCTCCCACCCAAAGAGAGCAGCAAGCGCCATAATATGTGCATGACAAAGTGGTTGATTAAACACCTGAGAATATTTTTCCATGGCAGAAGGCCTGTGACTGTCAACTTGCTCCTAGAAACCAAATTGACGATGGACTATGGTCGCAGCACTGGCGTCAATCTCAGGAGGTAACTTGGCCATTCGACGGCTCCATCGTAGCTTCAAGTCTGAAGATATCACCTTTTTCGCCTTTTCGGTATTGTGGGAGCCTGCAGAATTCCCTCGACTGGCTTGGATATCTTGGGAAGGAAGATTCTTGGGTGATGATGGTGTTTGAGTAGTCCTCGCCCTCCTAGTGTAAACCCTTGTGACTGAACCTGTCATTGATGACATTTCATCACCTCCTGCCTTTTCAGGGGTTATGGAAGGCTGGTTTAGGGCGTGGTGGTGCTGCACCACAGCCAGTAGAGTTAACTTGGACGGGGAAGGAAGATGCAGCCCCATCCCAGAATCAGCCGGATCACCATTGAAGATATCAGTAGGTCGTCAAAGCAAGGCTGTCGGGGACTCCATCAGCTTAGGAATGGGAGAATCCACCATAACATGTGGTACACTCCTCGATGGTGCAATATCATGCGACACTGCCGGCTGTGTCATCTTTGCTAGGGACGGAGGACTGTGATCGACCTCTGTGCCATTCTCTGCTGTTCGGGTGGTGCTCAGTTCCCGTAGCGAGACCATTAAGGATGTCATTCCTGCTGAAATGAGAGGTGCCAGGAAAGACCCTTCCATCCCCTGTAGCCTCGACTGCGGGTAATACGGTACAATTGCCAGACTATTGGGTGGTTTCAGGGCAGCATTGGCTAGATGTGACGGCGTTGGTGATACCTCTGCCACAGAAGCAGGAACTTGGGGAGAGCCGACAGGACTCCCTTGAGGGTTGACTGCCTGAAGTGACAGCAGCCCACAAGATGAAGGATTTTTTATCTGAGCAGCAGACATGTGTTGCCCGCCGGGAGTAGGATTTCCAAAGTGCTGATGTACTGGGGCTACTATGGATGAGTTGATCCTGACACCTTGCTGACCGTGCTGAACCATTCGCAGAGAGGTGGAAGAATCTTGACGATGTAATATCCCGAGCATTTGCGGACTTTTTGATCTGCTGCCGCGATGGATGATCGGAGACCATAGATGCGTAGAGGTTGTCGAAAAAATTTTGGTTCACTATTCATATGATTGATTCAGAGATAGGATGAGTTAGTATAAGTCGGATTAATTTGCACCATTGGATATGAGGGTTCGGATCACCTGGCAATATATATATCAAACCTGCTGTTCTCTCCCTTCCTCCCAACCAGAGCCGCCACCCCCTTCTTTCCCCAACCAGCGCAGCCATTCCTCAGGACTCTGATCCAGTGCCACCGCCTCCATATGATCAAGAGCCGCCGCCTCCAAGTTTTCCCTGATCAAGCTGCCTCTTCCCTGCTGCTCCTCGCCGTTGCTGCTGCCGGTTGTTAGAAGTTCCTCGATCTCCAGCTACTCTACGGTGGAAGAGAACAAGGTATAAACAAAGAGGGATGCGGCCTACCGGGGTTAGGGATTGATAAAATTCACTAAACTGCTACAAATTGGGGATTCAGATCTTTAGTTTAGAGCCCAGAAATTGTAGATCTTAACTGAGTTGATTAGGTTATGTTGGCTGAGTTGACGCAGTGTAGTCAGGATTTCCAGTCGAATTTCTTTAGTAGTAATATGAAGGGATGTTTGTTATCTTTCTATTTCTGATCAACGGTTAGAGAGGATCATCCAAACTGCAGTTATCCTAGTGTTCTTTAGTCTTTACCAAAAGTTGTTTAAGTAATCTGGATCAAGTTGGAGTATCAGTTCAGTTATGCGCTAGGAAGTTCTAAATATAGTTTATATTCCACAGGTTTTGAGGGTTCCAGTGCCGAGAGAAAATCTTCTAATTCTCGACGAGGTTAAGGCAAGTGCATGACGAGTTCCTTTCCTGACATGTGTGATGTGCTTGTGATTTCCTTTGTAGTATTATGGATTAATTATCTTAGTTTTCGAAATTCAGCTGTTCATGGTTCTGTTCCTTTGAAGTTTAAGATTCAATATGTTCATATAATTATCATTCAAGTACCGGTTTGGTCCGGAGTGCAGTTTGGTTCTTCTATTCAAGTTCCTGTGAGTAAGTGCTGGCCCCACTTGCTCGGCTTTACTGGTAAATGCTAAGGAATATTCAAGCGTTGTCTGTTTCAGATGGAAACTACTGTTCCATCGTTCTCAGTTCAAGTTCTACTCGTCGCTGGTTTCATTCAGGTTGAATTTACTGTTCTTCTAGCTCTAAGTGTACTTGCTGAGTGTTTTTACTCACTCTTGTGTTTATTTGGTTTTTTAGGTACCCGTTGATTGAAGCATGCCTGGGGAGAGGGTAGTACCTACACTTTGATCACACATATCAAAGATTAATCTTAGAATACGGACAGTTTAATTATTGCATAGGTTGTGTGTCAATAAAATCTCTCATGAGGATGAATGAGTTTTTATTTAATTTACTGCGGTTGTGAGGGTCGAATGATGTTATTTTTCTTTTCTATATTAATGCTTATATTTTTGTGACAATTTGACCGCAGCTGTTAAGAATTATAACGGAAACCATGTCAAAAGTATTCTAATAATTTTACACTTAGTAGGAAATCGTAGCTGATATAGTAGCGTCCCGAGTAGCGGTACCTAGGGTGTTACAGTTGGTACTCAGAGCCCAGGTCGTAGTGTAGGCCTACAATTAAAAATTGACACACTTGTGCACACTAGGATGAGCTTCATGGGCATACTCTGCATTCTTGTTTCAGTTTCCTATTTTCTTTGTGTTCATTGTGTCATGCTGATATGCTGTTAATCATACTTTTGTTATATTCCAATCTAATAGAGTGATGCCGCCAAAAAGTAGTGCACGTGTGGTCCCACGTGAGAGGGGTCGCAGTAGAGGTCGTGGTGGTGGCAGAGGTAGAGGTGACGTTAATCAGGATGTTGTTCACGAGCAAGTGAACCAAGTGAATGAAGAAGTTGAAGGGTGGGTGGATCACTCCGTTGCTGCAGGAGCCCCTGTCGCTGGAGGTGCGAATGCCATGGTCCCAACAATGATGTTTGCTAGGTGGATGTCTATGCGTTTGGACACCTTTGATGGATTGGGAACACCTACTGATGCTGCTAATTGGTTGCGCAAGATGGAGAAAGTCATGGTGGCTTGTCGGATGAAAGGAGAGGAGATGATCTTGTTTATTCCACACCAGTTGGTAGGTCAAGCGGATATATGGTGGGTAGGAGTGTGTGATGCCTGGACTCCTGCCCGTGGTGCCATCACTTGGGAGGTTTTCTTGACGCAAGTCGGGACCAAATACTATCCAGATTCATTTAGAGACAAGATGAATGATGCACTAAACCATATTCAGCAAGGGGACAAGACTGTTGATGAGTATGAGAGGGATTTCAGCAACATTGTTCGCTTTGTGCCTAGTGTTGCAAGTCATGAGCGTGAGAAATCTAGAAGGAGTAACACATTTATTTATCATAAGAGGGTACACCAGGAGGTAGGAGAGCCCTCACAGAAACCCCCTCCCAAGAAGTCTAAGGCAAACCAAACGTCTCAACAGTCTTTCAAGCAAAAGCAGCCCGGGGCGCAGTCGTATTCTACGGGGCAGCACACTGCAAGTTCCCCGTTTATGTCCAGTTCCAGGACAAGGTTTGATTTGTTTCAAGTGTGGGAAGCCCCATCGTGCCTCAGAGTGTGGTTTTTCTGGGACATGCCGCCTATGTGGAAGAGAGGGACATATGGTCCTGGTTTACAAGAAGAATCCTGATTCTATTTTGATGTGGCAAAGGACAAATTCTTCCTCATCAGGATCCACCTCTATGGCCAGTTCTAGGGGTTCAACTTCCACAGTTAATGCTTCTCGTGGCACGGTTCAGATGATGGCTGGTCCTCCAGCCCCGCATTACCAGTTTTCTCTGCAATACTTTCCCCCACAAGGTTACTACTGGCCCGTGCCTTGGCTTTCTGCCCCGCATGTTCCACGACAGCTACCTGCTCCTTCTGCTCCTCCAACTCAGTCTGCTCAACACCTTGTGGGAGGACCTACTTCTACAGCTGTTGGAGTCTACACCATGCCTGCACCTTCTCCTCTTAGTCGCCCTGATGTGGTTTCAGGTACTGTCGCTGTTGACTCACATGATGCTTATAATTTATTTCATTCGGGCGCCACGTTTTCATTCATTTCACTTGATTTTGCAAGAAGGGCAAATATTTCTGGTCAAGATACTCAGTGGGTTCGTGTTAGTTCTCATGGGGGCTTGATTTCTAGTTCTGTGGTGTGTCCGGGTTGCACTATTTCTATAGGTGGAGATGAATTCATAGCTAATCTAATGGTGATTCCCTTACTGGTTTTTGATGTTATTCTTGGTATGGATTGACTACACCGTTATCGAGCCGTTATATCTTGTTTTTGGAATACTGTTACACTAGAGGCACCAACTGGGTGGATCATCACTTTTCAAGCTAATGCACCTCCTCATTCTTTATCTATGATGGCAAGTCTCTTTCCTGGTTGTCGACATGTGAAGATAGGATCTCTATGGAGCCTTGTTGAGAAGGCAACAAAGTCATTGGTGGTTGCGGATATTCTGGTAGTGCAAGACTAGTCTGAAGTCTTCCCTGATGAGCTGCCAGGAATGCCACCAAAGCAAGAAGTGGAGTTCCACATTGATATTATACGTGGCACCCGTCCTGTATCCATTTCCCCATACTTGTTATCTCGTCCACTTCAAGAGGAGTTGAGGAAGCAATTGGATGATCTTTTGGCTAAGAAATTGATTCGCTATAGCGTTTCACCATGGCGATCTCCGATGTTGTTCACTAAGAACAAAGATGAAAGTTGGCGTATGTGTGTGGATTATCGTGGCTTAAACGCTGTGACCATCAAGAACAAGTATCAATTGCCTCGTATTGATGTGTTGTTCGATCGACTGATAGCAGCAACAGACTTTTCCAAGATTGATCTTCAATCTGGTTACAACCAAATTCCTATTCGAGGGGAGGATATAGAGAAAACAACTTTTTCTACCATGTAGGGCCATTGCGAGTTCGGAGTTATATCTTTTGGGCTCACTAATGCACCTGCATACTTTATGGACACGATGAATAATATGCTTCAAGGATTGGAAGATGTCACACACCCGGTTTTTCTAAAGAACAACCAAGTGATTCACACATGTATGTCAGGATCATTCTCTCATACATGTGATGACAAATAGTGAAACATCATAATATTACAAGCCAGGTGTTCGAATACAAATAAGTCTTACATAGTGTCTCAAAGGATGATAAAATGTTCATAACATGAAAATAAACAAAGCAGCGGAAATATGGTCTTGTGGGCTCCATCACAGGCGTTTCCCGGCGGATTCCGTGAACTTAGAACCCTTCTTCAGGACCAAAGTCTTCATTGTTGTACACCACTTCATTTCTTTGGCCTGAGCAATAAGTAAAACTAACGAAACGCAAGCTTGAGTACCATTGGTACTTAGCATGTGTGGGAAATTAATGTCATGCAGGCTAGAACAAGGAAAGGCTGAACTTATAGTTAAAGCACTACGCAATTAATACCTATCTCCTTAGCTTATTAAGCACCTACATTACTATATAAGTGAAGTGGTCCCAATCCCATAAACCCATTCCCATTGTTAAGCTCCCTGCTTAACATCCTCAACTTCTCCATTCATCATCATCTAATCATGAATAATTCCAAGCCGCTCTTGACCATGAGCACGGCTGTCATGACAGTTTTGACTCAGCAGAGTTTGCACCACTTTACCCATATGTAGTGATTTCATCCCACGTTGTCGGGTGGACTAAGAATCTCCATTATGCCTGTGGCCGCGAACCACGTTCACACTTCCTAGGTGTGTAGCCAGGAGATCACTACGAGGCCTTTACAAAGGGATTCCCGACGAGTATGAGCTCATTGAGGTTTCACCCCTAACAGCATCCAGGAGGCTCTAACCCCCGCTGCAGTGGCCCCCTCTTGAGCCTTGCGGTTCCTATGGTAGTCCAGCCGACACCTATTCCCCGCACCATCGAAAACACCCACACCACGTCGGAAATACACCTAATTAATTGGCCAGGCTGCCCCATCTCAGCATGTGGTTGGCACGGTAAAGCAAGGTTACATGCTCCATGAACCGGTCCTTAGAACCCAGGCAAGCACTAAACACGAACCCGAGTCTCGTGCACGCAGCACCAACCAAAACAACCAGCTTGCCTAGATTCCTATTTCTACCATGATTCATCACATATCATCAATAGTAAATAATTGAGGTTTCCAATTCATGTCCCGTCCCAATTTCTAAGCAGGGCTAAGTATAAATGAATATCCATAATAAACATACTAAGTAACTCCCAACCCAGGCTACAAGGAAATAAGATAATAAAAATCTAGGGAAACTTCCTAGCATGGTTTCATAGTTCATTTGACAATGCAAGTAACTCTAACTACACATCCTAGCTTAGGTGCAAAGTGGTCCAGGACACTTGCCTTTTTCTTATATCGTTGCTCAGTCCATGGTATGAACTCTTGATCTTCAAAGTCTTCACTTTGTTTCTTGATCATCACTTGTACACGTATACCCTAGAGGGTTTGTGCGGCTCGGGAAGGAGAGGAAAATGGCTCGCGGCATGGAGGAGTGGCGATGTTCTTGAGGCATCATTGGGGATCGTCGTTGGGGTGTCCTTCCTGCGTGTTCTTCGGGTCCAAGACGCATTCTAGAGCAAGACAAAGGTGTCGAGGTGGTTAGCGCAATGGAAAATCTGAACGAAATTGGTGGAATATCGTGAAGGGCAAAAAACCTTACCGGAGCTTGTCGGAGTTGGGGTTCCAACGCCGATTCACGCCGGGGAACTTCCGTAAGAGCTTTTCAACAACCCGAGAGGAAGGGTGGCGGGGACAGAAGCTTGCGGAGAAGCACCTCATCTTTTGATAATATCCTTGTCCTCATCAGATAGTGTAGGTAAGTCAATATGAATCTGGGAGCAGTGCAATGTGAACATTGAACCATCCGGAGTAGTTGTGTTCTTGATAACACAAACCACATCATATCCTTTGATTTCAGAAACCTCCAACCAAACTGAAGTAGTTTCGCTGCTAGTGAACAAGTATTGACCAACAAACATTGTGGCACCTGGTTTTACAGACTTGGCAAGGCCGGAGAAGTTGATGGGCAATAAGTTTTTGAGGCTTCTTGTCCTCGGCGGGGTGGGAGGACCAGCTTTCCATTCTCTTCAAGGGAGATCGAGGTTTCCCTAGCGTTCACCACCTGCAGCTCTGGACCAACCGTATCAAGCATGACAGCACCGAGCTTCTTGGTGGACTTGATGGCGAGCGTTGAGGCATCACGAGAGAAGGAGCAGCCGTTGAGCGGACGATCATCTCCAAGCTTCTCTTGAGCAAATAGATTGCCTTGTCAAATTTATTTACCATCTCATACAGCGAGGATACCTCTACATACGCCTCTGCCACCTTGTCGGATGCAGCCAATTCCTTCTTATCCAGTATGTTACAAGCAATCTCCAAGCATCTCTTTGTGTCCCCAACCTATCCTGGTTAGCGAGCGCCTTTGCCATGGTTATGAACACTAGGGCTCGCATCTCATTATCCTTCTCTACCTGCTTAGCGACATCCTTCAACACACTGACAGCCTCATCGAATTTCCCCAATGCAAATCTTGATGTTGGCCACATCGATCTCAGCATGCAGGAGGTCAGGACCTGCTGCACCCCAGCTCTTCATCACCTTCTGTGACATCTCATTTTGCTCCAGTGTGTGTTCATGCTGCTCCAAACCAGTGTAGATGACCCCAAGAAGGTGCCTGTCGTGCGCGACCTCCACGGAGTTGCAACCAAGCGTGGACTCGTGCAGCTGAAGCGCCTTCTGGCACAACGGCAGCACCTGCTTGAAGTTCAGCACAGCGGCGTGCGCCTCCACGACGTCCCTGTACGTGGTGCCCAGCTCCCGGCTGCCTGGCGGGAGGATGGACTCCTTGGGGTCGAGGCAGGCGCGCATGTCGGCGAGGTGGAGCGGCCGGACACGAGGATGCCGAGTCAGTGGAGGGTTCGGGATCGGCGAGAGTGGGGTGAGTGGGGTGGGGGCTAGGGGTGGGTTAGATTTTTTTTTTGCAAATCAGGATGTTACAGAAGAGTTTGTAGTAGTCTTTCTTGATGATATACTAGTCTTCTCCAAGACTGAATCCAAACATGAGGAGCATTTGAGAAGAGTTCTTGAGACTCTAAGAAGTCATAAGTTCTATGCTAAATTGAAGAAGTGTGAGTTTTGGCTCTCTAAAGTTAGCTTTCTAGGTTATGTAATCAACCAACATGGGATCTCTGTTGATCCGAGCAAGGTTTCTATAATAGTGGAATGGGAAAGGCCAACCAATGTCAAGGAAGTTAGGAGTTTCTTGGGTATGGCTGGCTATTACCGACGCTTTATAAAAAATCTCTCTAGCATTGCTAAGCATATGACACAACTTACAAAGAATAATGTCAAGTTCGTGTGGACTCAGGAGTGTGAGTGTTGATTCCAGTGGCTGGAAGAGAAGCTGGATAGTGCTCCAATTCTTGCTCTTCCCGAGCCGGGTAGGCGTTTCACTGTCTATTCTGATGCCTCTCGCATAGGAATTGGTTGTGTTCTTATGCAGGAAGGAAAAGTCATTGCCTATGCATCAAGGCAACCATGATCTAGAGATTGCTGCTTTGCAATGAAGATTTGTAGGCTTTATCTATATGGAGAGTCATGTGATATTTTTAGCGACCATAAGAGCTTGAAGTACATATTCACTCAGAAGGACCTAAACTTGAGGCAAAGGAGATAGTTGGAGCTGATCAAGGATTATGATTGAATATCCAATACACATCCGGTAAAGCAAATGTGGTGGCGGATGCCTTAAGCCGTAGAGCTTCCCCCCTGAACTTTGAATACTTTAATATCTGATTTTGAGCGGATGAATATTTCATATTGTTGTGCTGGAGTTGCAGAAGTAGAGACTCAATTAATCTTATAATCAGATATACCAAAACGCGTCTTGGAGGCCCAACAACAAGACCGCTTATTGCTAAACGTTAAGAAACGTATTCATGAAGGAAAGGTTGGGGATTTCACCTTAGATGATGCTGGAGCTGTTCGATTTCATGGTCGCCTATGTGTGCCGCACAAGTCTCCAATCAAGGAAGAGATTCTTAAAGAGGCGTATCATGCCCGTTAAACCGTGCACCCTGCAGAGAATAAGATGTACCAAGATCTGAAGAAAATCTATTGGTGGAAGAGGATGAAAGTGGATGTAGCGAGGTACGTGGCTTCATGTGGGGTTTATCAGCGAGTTAAGGCTGAGCATAAGAGCACTGCTGGGAAGCTACAGCCATTAGACGTTCCCGTGTGGCCCTTGGAAGATATCGCTATGGATTTTGTGGTTGGCCTACCACGTTCCCCAAGGGGACGAGACTCTATTTGAGTGGTAGTGGATCGTTTGAGTAAGGTGGCACATTTTATTCCTATTCGATCCACCTGTTCAGCGGGTGATTTGGCGCCCATCTACGTGCGGGAAGTAGTGCGGTTGCATGGTGTACCACACACCATTGTTTCAGATAGAGATGCTAAGTTTCTTTCTAAGTTGTGGGAGAGTTTGCAACTAGCATTTGGCACTACACTAAGGATGGACACTGCTTTTCACCCTCAGACGGATGGACAATCCGAACGCACAATTCAAACCTTATAAGATATGCTCAGATCATGTGTACTATCATGGAAAGGAAGTTGGGAAGATCATTTACCACTAGTGGAATTTTCTTATAATAATAGCTTATCACTATAGCATTCGTTGTGCACCCTATGAGGCTCTTTATGGAAAGAAGTGTAGATCACCTCTTTGTTGGGATGCAGTGGGTGAGAAATCTGTTTTGGGTCCGGATTGGTTCAACAATTGACTAAGCGGGTTGCTGAAATTTGAGAACACATGCTAGCATCACAGAGTAGACAGAAGAGCTATGCTGATGTTAGGAGGTGAGACTTGGAGTTTCAGGAAGGGGATGAGGTTCTTCTTAGGGTGTCGCCCACCAAGGGTGTTGTGAGGTTTGGTACTAAAGGGAAGCTTAGTCCAAGATATATTGGACCCTTTGTTTTTAAGGAGCGAGTGGGGAAATTGGCTTATCGATTAGAGTTGCCGGTCTCGATGAGAGGGGTTCACAATGTATTCCACGTCTCCATATTGACAAAGTACCTAAGAGATCCAGAGCACCACATAACAATGGAGCCATTGACAATTAAACAAGATTTGTCATTTGAGGCTCGTCCTGTGAGGATTTTGGGGACATCTGAGCGACTGCTCAGACACAAGTCATTCAAGTTTGTGAAGGTTTTCTGGACAAACCAAACCGAGTTTGAAGCAACCTGGAAGCTCGATACTGAGATGCGAGAGAAGTATCATGAATTATTCAAATCCGGTGAGCATTTGCGGAATTTTCTTTATCATATCTCTAGTCTTCTATTAGAACTATAATAAAGAATTCGAGGGCGAATTCTGTTGAAGGGGGGAGAATGTAGTATCCCGAGTATTTGTGGACTTTTTGATCTGCTGCCCTGATGAATGATCGGAGACCATAGATGCGTAGAGGTCGTCGAAACAATTTTTTCACTATTCATATGTTTGATTCGGAGATCGGATATATATATATATATATATATATATATATATATATATATATCAAACCTGCTGTTCTCTCCCTTCCTCCCCAACCAGAGCCGCCACCCCCTTCTTTCCCCAACCAGCGCAGCCACTCCTCAGGACTCTGATCTAGTGCCACCGCCTCCATCTGATCAAGAGCCGCCGCCTCCAAATTTTCCCTGATCAAGCTGCCTCTTCCCTGCTGCTCCTCGCCGTTGCTGCTGCCGGTTGTTAGAAGATCCTCGATCTCCATCTACTCTATGGTGGAAGAGAACAAGGTATAAACAAAGATGGATGCAGCCTACTGGGGTTAGGGGTTGAGAAAATTCACTAGACCGCTACAAATTGGGGATTCAGATCTTTAGTTTAGAGCCCAAAAAATGTAGATCTTAACTGATTTGATTAGGTTTTGTTGGCTGAGTTGACACAGTGTAGTCAGGATTTCCAATCGAATTTCTGTAGTAGTAATATGTAGGGATGTTTGTTATCTTTCAATTTCCGATCAATGGTTAGAGAGGATCATCTAAACTGCAGTTATCCTAGTGTTCTTTAGTCTTTACCGAAAGTTGTTTAAGTAATCTGGATCAAGTTGGAGTATCAGTTCAGTTATGCGCTAGGAAGTTCTAAATATAGTTTATATTCCACAGATTTTGAGGGTTCCGGTGTCGAGACAGAGTCTTCTAATTCTCGACGAGGTTAAGGCAAGTGCATGACGAGTTCCTTTCCTGACATGTGTGATGTGCTTGTGATTTCCTTTGCAGTATTGTGGATTCATTATCTTAGTTTTCAAAATTCAGCTGTTCATGGTTCTGTTCCTATGAAGTTTAAGATTCAAGATGTTCATATAATTATCATTCAAGTACCGGTTTGGTCCGGAGTGCAGTCTGGTTCTTCTATTCAAATTCCTGTGAGTAAGTGTTGGCCCCACTTGCTCGCCTTTACGGTAAATGCTAATGAGTATTCAAGTGTTGTCTGTTTCAGATGGAGACTACTATTTCATCGTTACAATAGTATCAAATATAACCCACGGCACTACACATTCCCACGTCCGCTACCTCGAAGCCTTGAATGTCGTCCTCTCCTTATGTGCCAGGTCCCGGTAGCACAGGCGATGGAGTCTGAGCCTCCGCTGATCCCTGTAAAATGTAAGAGCAATTATGGCTATGTTTGAGGAATTATGGCTAAATCTGACTAAGTTTGGCTATGTTTGAGCAATTATAGCTAAGTTTCGCTACGTTTGAGCAATTATGCCTAAATTTTGCTATGTTTGAGCTATTATGGCTATCTTTGGCTATGTTTCGGCAATACGACTAAGTTTTGCAATGTTTGACTAATTTTTTCCTAGTTTGCTATAGTAATCTAATGTACGATGTTATGAAGAAATGGTGCTTACCTGTACCGCAGAAGAAGGCACTATGCCGACCGCCATGTGGGAATGGTAATCTGGTGTCCGTGCTGCTGTGCTAAAGCAAGTGATAGAAAAGCATTAGAACATGAATAGTAATGAAATGACATAATTGCTTTGTATTTTAAGCTAGTAACTGTATCGCCGCTTGTATCTATGCGTTGTAGGTGACTTGAGAGTCTTGAGTGGCCTTCAATAAGGCTTCTTGCTCCTGGAGCTCCTTCTGGGCGTAGCTCCTCCTGGACACTTAGAATCTCCAGCTCCCTCGCTGACATCCGCCGGCTGGGTCTAGCGGACGAAGACTGCGAGAAGAAGCCCCTCGAAGGCCTTGCCTCCCTCAAGTCAACCACTCCATCGAAAATGGCAAAACTATGCAAAAAAAGATTAAGAGTAAGATAATGTAGCTCGAATTGACAGAAAGAAAAACAGCTAGCATCTCACCATCCATGTGCTTTACCGCCACCGCTCGCATACATGGTGTTGACGTCGATTGGTGTGTTCTGCCAATCGTAGTCTTCGTCGTGAATCTTTACTGCCTCCTCCCCATACTTCTCCTAAAACAAATACAAGCAATACATGAAATCGTGTCAATAGGAATCTTAGTTACAAATAATGTAAAGCAACTCAAGTACTCACTAGTCGAGCTGTCGCCACCGGAGTGCACTTGCCCTATGACCTCTTTTATACACCTGAACATTGCTCAGTCGTTCATCGAGCTCGTTTTCCTGTAAGTACGAGTTAGTAGCATAAACATACTATAAATATAGTTTTGTATGTATTTTTCTTACCATTCATCTAGCCAGACGTAGATGGTCATCCTGACCATACGTATGTCCTCCGGTAGCCTCTGCGCTGCCGGGCCCTCTTGCACTTGGCGATGAAGTTCTTGCTGTACCACAGGCGACAGAGGGCCCGGTAAGCCTCCGGACGGTCCCTCAACCAAGAAATCCCCACCTATATATGCATTTAGTAATTGATTGAAATAACATTGACATTACAAAATCAGACTCCTAATTAAAACACAACTAGTTTACCTCGGCGTACTGCTCCTCCGTCAAGTATGTGTCGTTGTCGTCTCTGAACGCTGCAAGCTCCTACCCTTGATGTATCTTCAAGTAATCGTTAGTTGCTTGAATACATGCATAGGAGATTGCATGCATAACAAGCTTCCTGGTGTTCTTGTTGAAGATGGCTCTCGCGAGGTCGGCATCCACTAGATCCGCCAAACAGTATCATCTCTACAAGAATACAAACATAAGTGTTAAACATTGTAGCTATTAAAGAACTAAACT
Source organism: Neostapfia colusana (assembly GCA_030760725.1). Classification (NCBI taxonomy): domain Eukaryota; kingdom Viridiplantae; phylum Streptophyta; class Magnoliopsida; order Poales; family Poaceae; genus Neostapfia; species Neostapfia colusana. The sequence continues at coordinate 5,306,823 of JASWHV010000012.1, read as the reverse complement.
TAAAATATGTATTAAACATACTTACCCAAAAGTCGGCCCACACTGCACCCTGAGCAGTCCCGTACGTCAGGTCAGTAGCACGAGCGTAATCATCCCATGACTTGGCAGGGATATGCTCGTCACCGCTGCTAGGGACCTCACCAGGGTAGTGCAAAAGCACGAGGTTCCCTAAGACAGCGTTGACCTATCTCTGACATCCTCTACCCTCGAAGGTAGTGTCCTCCCATCCGCTGCAAGAACAATTGTGCATCAAAGAGTTTTAGAAATACGTAATTTTCTAAATCTACAATGTAAGGGATTCTACTATCGCAAACAAGGTGAATAGCCGGCAACGTTGTTTCTTCTATAGGAACTAGAGCAGGAGCCTTCCTGGTCCGTCGCTTTCTCTACGCCTCCGTGTCCTCAGACGACCCGGAAGGGTGGTCCGCCGACTTGGAAGGGTGGTCAGCTAAGCTGGACGGGTGGTTAGCCGACTATGGTGCAGGAGGAGCCTCGACCTCGGCCTCTGACCCTGAATCTGAGTCATCCTGCAATATTATAATAGTTTTAAGAAATGTAAATATATTAATTAATAATATAATGGAATATGATTGTTAAGTCAAATTACCTCGGTCCGCAGAAAGGTAACAGGTCTAACTGAAAGCTCTGAGGGCACGTGTCTCAACAACTGAGACCGTCTGCTCTTTCTAGAGCTACTACCCTGAATAGGGGTGTCTGCCACGTCTCGTGTTTGAGCCATCATTCTCGAACTACTGAGAAACCTCCTCGCGGTCCTCTTTATCCCGTTACCCTTGTCCGACGACATCCTATTGCAACGATGTTTTGATAAGTATAGTTATTATCAAATATAAACATGAAACAATAAATGAAGAAAGCATTATTTGTATCATTTCTAAAAGTCGTCTGAATCTTGCTCATTTACTCTACTCCTTAAACCAGACCATCGAACTGTTTTAGTGACTGGTTTCCGTTTGCGCTTCTCGTGAGTCTGTACATCATTGGCGTCTCCAACTAAGTCATCGATCTCTTGACCAGGCTCAACCATAAATGAAGCTGGGAGATCTTCTTCTTGGTAAACATTATCGAACTCACCAACGGATGTCGGAGTATCATGGTACCCAACAATGCTTAGGGTATATAACCATTCACGAGGATTGACCTTGTGTACGACCCACCATGCACTCATCTTCTGGCATGGATAAGGTAGATAATACACTTGCTTAACTTGGTCTGCAAGGACAAAAGAGTCGTACCCTCGCAGCCTTTCATTGTGTTTCACTTCAACCATGCCAAATTGGTTTCCACGGGTTCTATTATGGTTATCAAACCATCCACCATCGAAGAAAACTACTTTAAGTTCCTTATTGCCGGCAAAGTTGAATTCGGTGATTTTGTTAATGATTCCATAGTAATTTGTTTCCCGTCCTTCAACATTGATTGCTCTCATCACAACTCCAGTATTAGTCGTTGCCGCAAGAGGACGAAGAGCTTCAAATTGAGTCGAAGGGAATTGGAACCCGTTGACGTCATACCGACCGTACATTCTAACTTTGAATATTCCATAAGATAATTGTCGCAAGTCTTGATGGACGTTGGCATCTTTTACACACTGTCCATAATATAAACTTATAAGAATATTTTTTACATAATACTATATAATTCAGGATAGAGAAGTAACAAAAAAATGTTACTTGATCTCAAAACCAAGATAGAAAATTAGTCCCTCCATTAATTCCATCTCGTCGCATCATTTCTACCTGCTTGCTTGTCAGTTGACGTCTAAGTGTCCAATTTTTCTTATGAAACGTGCTGTCCGAAAAACATGAATATTAGCATTAAAGTATAGTAAAGAATGCTACGTAGCATACAAGTAGAACAAATACTTATTCAAAATATTTGTCCATCCCATCTATATTAGCATACATGTACAGCAAAGCAGCCTTCCTTTCTTTCGCGGTACAATTGTAGCTCGTGCTACTACCGGCAGGGGTGCCCCTCGTCGCAAAAATGGATCAGTCACTACAAGGAGGATCTTCACCCGCATTGTACCACATCGTAGAAGCATTGACATTGTTTTCCTCTACAAAGTAAACACTTAAAAATATCCTACCTCCTTAAGAGTAAATGCTTCAAAGATGCACCCTTCAACTCTAGCCATATTGCCAACTATTGGTTTACGATATCTTAGAGCTCTTTTAATGTGATACATCCACCTATATTGCACAGGGCCACCCAATTTAGCTTCATACGGTAGATGAATAAGAAGATGCTGCATTGGATTAAAAAACCCAGGAGGAAATATTTTTTCCATCTTACATAAAAGAACTGGTATCTGGTATCTCCTTCTCTACCTTCTCCATCATCTGTATCGTGATTTCTTTAGCACATAGGTGCCTATAAAAATAGCTAAGCTCGACTAACACTTTCCAAACTGCATCATCAAAGTATCCCCGAAACATAATGGGCAAAAGTCTTTCCATGATTATGTGATAATCATGACTCTTTAACCTAGTTAGTTTTCTCACCCTGACATTAACGGCTCGTCTCAAGCTAGCAGCGTACCCATCGGGGAATTTTAACCCTTTCAAGAAATTCAAATCTTCTTTCTTCTGGTTAGCTTTAAGACAGAAAGAAGCACGTGGCTTACCATAACTTTCAGAGAGCTCAAGCGTTGGACGATTACAAAGCTCTGCCAAATCCTTTCGAGCCTTTATATTGTCTTTTGTTTTGCCAGGCATATCCATGCACGTGCTGATGATACATTTATCCATGTTATGCTCCTGGTGCATGACATCAATATTGTGCATTAAAATCACCGACTTGACGTACGGTAGATCCCATAGGCCACATCTATGAGTCTAATTGTGTATCTCTCCATAACCTATAAAAAATCACAGATGATCTTTATCTACCACAAGTCTCTGCAACATATTAGCATGTTGGAGAAACTTTACAAAGCTCTGCCAACTCCTTTCAAGCATTTATATTGTCTTTTGTTTTGCCAGGCATATGCATGCACGTGCTTATGATGCATTCACCCATGTTACGCTCCTGGTGCATGACATCAATATTGTGCATTAAAATCAATGACTTGACGTACGGTAGGTCCCATAGGCCGCATCTGTGAGTTCATTTGTGTACCTCTCCATAACCTATAAAAAATCTCAGACGATCTTTATCTACCATAAGTATCTCAACATATTAGCATGTTGGAGAAACTCTACAATGCTCTGCCAAATCCTTTCGAGCCTATATATTGTCTTTTGTTTTGCCAGGCATATCCATGCACATGTTTATGATGCATTCGCCCATGTCACGCTCCTGGTACATGACATCAATATGGTGCATTAAAATCAAGGCCTTGATGTACGGTAGGTCCCATTGGCCACATCTATGAGTCCAATTGTGTACCTCTCCATAACCTATAAAAAATCTCGTACGATCTTTATCTACCATAAGTTTCTCCAACATATTAGCAATTTCTGACCCACTTAAACGCTTCAGTGGTCTCTTCATCACAGTAGTGTTCTTTTTGAAAGCATTCTTTTGTTGCCTAAACACGTGATTCTAGGGCAACCAACTGCGACACCCGGTTCCGAAAATGAACCAAGTGAATGCATATGTGTGCCCAGGATGTTCATCACACATACACATGTATTCCATAAACTGAAATTCAGAATATAACCACGTATAAATAGTGTTTAAGTACTTTATTACAATGACTCAATGTATATCTCATGAATATCCAACTTATTTAGCAGCGGAAGACTCTAACGACAGCGGGAAATGACTAAAACATAGGCTCCAATCTTCAACTCTACAGGCATGTTGACGGTTAGCTGAATTGTTTGTGGGAATGCAAGGGTGAGTACATGTCGTACTCAGCAAGTGTAGGAAAATAATGACATGTAGCTTACAACAAGGTAGGCAATAAAAAGGCTAATTGCAGCAAGCAAATTTTGTTTCACAATCATGGTAAAACAGCAACTTTTTCTAGGTGAGTTTAATCCAATCAGAACCAAGTAATTAAGCAACATTCCTTCACCATAATTCACCATTTATCAAGTCTCAACCAGCCATTACTCATTCTCACCTCATACTCATGAATATTAGTAACCATCTCATTTTCATGTAACCGAAACCAAATTCATTGTCATGGCCTAAAACAGTCCCAAAACCAATCCCAATGACCATACCACAACCATCCCGAATAAACATCCCAAGTTTTGCCTCTAATCATGGAAGTTGGTCAGGTGCTTGTAACCGGAAGCACGGCTATCATGATAGTTTTACACTCTACACAGGTGGCACCACTTTACCCACAAGTTCGTGATTTCTTCACCCGTCCGCGACTGGAGAGAACCTCCATTATACCAGTATACAACCATCGGTGTATGGCCAATAGATCACAAAATAGCCTTTACAAAGGGGCTACTAGGATGTACGGACCCACTAAGGTTTCACCGGCAGTCTCGAATCTCCATTCTCCCACCCACGGGCCCCATCTTGTGCCATGCAGTTCCCAGGGCAGTCCTCCTCGACTCCCATTCCCCACACCATCCAACAGTCCATAACAAGCTAGCAACACATCTAATTAGTCAGCTAAGCCGCACCAATATTTGGCCTTGTGGTGGCACTGTTTTCCTGGCATGTGCTCGCATGAACCGGTCCTCAGATCTACGGCAAGCAAACCACCACCTCATTCAGCAACATCCACGAACCAAGCTCTCCAAGATCTCCCCGATTCCATGCTCATTGATATCATCAAGTTCTCATTATCTTTATTCTCATGAGTGCAGTAGCTAACGAGTTTAATTTCAGATTCCTGTATCCCGTAAATTAAGCGAAGCAAAAAGGAAAAAACGACCATACCTGACTCTTCAACTTTCCCGGTGACAAGGATGGTTAACAAAACTAGTAAACTCCTATGAAAGGGTGTCCCATAAAGTTGACACAAGCATACGACATTTTAAATGCAAAACAGTTTCAAAACATGGGATCAATATGGTCAAGGGGCACTTGCCTTGCTCCCGTGGTTCGTGTTGCTCAAGCGTCTCGAAGTCTTGGTGCTGTAGCTCCTCGTAGACGGCCTCTTGAGCTTGTCCTTCTACTCACGATCACGCACATACAAAATTTACAGAAATCAATTATCATGCACAAACTTTACTCAAGATGCAATGAGGTGAATGAATGCAATTCCTATGGTGCAGTTTTATAAAACCAGTTTGTACGTGTTCTTGCATGTTTTAGAACGCTTTCATGGGGTTTTATAATGATCAAGGTTGCTGGGATCAAGTGTGGACATGGTCATGATCTCGACATGATGTGTAGATCAATTCCACCGTCGAAAAATGACCAAAACATGGCCTGTCCACACGCAGAAATTACTGCTCGAAGGGAGCAAAGAAAACGGGTGCGTAGAAACAGCGGCGACGTTGTAAGAGGGGTAACGAAGACCTACCTCACTTCTTCCTTGCGGCAGGACCTCCCTCCTTGCAATGGCAGCAATGGAGGATTTTCCGTGGAGAATTATAAGGCTGTGGGTAGGGTAGAACGTCGGGGCTTCTTCTTCGGCGACGGCGAGGCGTGACGGAGCTCGACGGCGGCCAAATTCCGGCAGGGGGGTCGGCAACTTGGCAGCAAGGGGGGCACGACTTGGCAGCAGGGGGGCGGCTGCCAAAAAGGAGAGGGGGTGGGCGGCTAGGGGGGAGTTATATTTATAAGGGGAAAAGGGCTAGGGTGGCTAGGATTTTAGCAAATCTAATATCCAATGGATAGGATTTAATAAGAAAATAAAAGCCCAAAAGAGTCCCAAAGGGGGGGGGGGCTAGGGTTTCCCCCCTAATGGGCTGCGGCCAAGGGGGTGGGGCCCAATTAGGGTCCCCCTAATTTGGTGCGGCCACAATAGGGGGGAAATTCCCCCCCAAACGTGGGGAAAATTCCCCTAGGGGTATTTTGGGGAATTTGGGGAAAATCAGGAATTTGGGAAAAATTTGGAAAATTAGGGGAGAGGAGAATTTGGGGGAAAATTGGGGTGGGCCAATTTGGCTATTTTATTTATATTTTTCTTTTTCTTTTTATTTCTTTTCTTTTTCTATTTATTTTCTTTATTTTCCATTTCTATTTCCTTTTATTATTTATTTGCTTCTATATTCCTCTCTTCATTTCTTCTTCTTTTTAAATGCTTCTCAATATGAAAAATGTATGCAATGCATAGTAGTAATTTTGAGGGTGTTACAAACCTACCCCCCTTAAACTGAATCTCGCCCTCGAGAATCGATAGAGTGGTGAAAAGGTGAGTGAATTCTGCCTTGAGATCTTCCTCACGTTCCCATGTATTTTCTGCTTCCGTGTGATGGCTCCATTGTACCTTGCACCAATGGATCACTTTGTTTCTCGTGACCTTTTCCTTTACGTTCAAAATTTTGATGGGGTGTTCCGCGTAGGTCAGATCCTCTTGAAGCTCTAGCTCATCCATCGGTACTTGTTCTTTCGGTACTCTTAGGCACTTCTTGAGCTGGGATACGTGAAACACGTCGTGCACGTCGAAGAGGTGCGTTGGCAGCTCTAGTTGATAGGCTACCTCTCCTCGCTTGCCCAAAATCTTGAATGGCCCGATGTAGCGAGGTGCTAACTTGCTTTTGACGTTAAACTGTCGTTGGCCTCGGATCGGTAACACTTTAAGATACATGAAGTCTCCAACTTCGAAGGTCAATCTTCTTCGCGTATTGTCCGCATAACCCTTTTGTCGTGACTGAGCGGCCATCAAGTTTTCACGTATCGTTTGGACTTGCTTTTTGGCGTCTTGCAGCACTTCAGATCCGAATACTTGGCTTTCTCCGGTCTCATCCCAGAACAGCGGTGTTCTACACCGTCTACCATACAATGCTTCCAAAGGTCACATATTTAAGCTGGCTTGGTAACTGTTGTTGTATGAGAATTCAGCAGACGGCAAGCTCTTGTCCCAACTACGCCCATGTTTCAAGGCACAAGCTTTCAACATGTCTTCCAAGATCTAATTTGTCCTCTCAGTTTGCCCGTCGGTTTGCGGGTGATATGCGGAGCTGAAATTCAACCGTGTACCCATGGCTTCATGCAGCTTCTTCCAGAATCAAGAGGTAAATTGAGAACCTCGATCTGAAACTATCCTCTTCAGAACTCCATGACGACACACAATTTGTTCCATATACAGCTCGGCTAGTTGTGCCACGGTGTATTTGGTTCTAACAGGAATGAAGTGGGCTGTTTTCGTCAATTGGTCCACGATAACCCAAATGGAGTTGTAGCCCGACTGAGTATGTGGCAATCCGACTATGAAATCCATGCTGATGTCTTCCTACTTCCACTCGGGTATTTTAAATGATTGTAATAGTCCAGTGGGTCTTTGATGTTCGGCCTTCACTTGTTGGCATGTGTCGCATAAGGCGACATATTCAGCGATATCTCTTTTCATGCCATCTCACCAATAGCAAATTTTCAGGTCCTTGTACATCTTTGTACAGATGGGGTGTATTGAATAAGGTGAGTCGTGTGCCTTCTTTAGTATCGTGTCACGGATGTGCTTCACGTTAGGCACACAAATCCTTTTCCCTAACCAAAGTGTGTCATTCTCGTCTTCCTTGAAATCCTTTTCTATCTCTTGTCGGATTCTTTCCTTGATTTCTTTTATTTCCTCATTTGTTGCTTGGCCATCTCGTATCTGTTGTTCCAGCATAGAGTTCAGTTCTATCACCTCCATCTTGTTCAAGAACCCGAGATGTAGCCGTTCAAACTACTTACACAGCTCGGGTGGCATCTCCCGAACAGTGAGTTGGTGACATGCTCCTTTTCGGCTCAATGCATCAGCTACTACATTGGCCTTTACAGGATGATAGTTGATTCCAACATCATAATCCTTGATGAGTTCCAACTAGGACGTTGCCTCAAATTCAGATCCGTTTGCCTGAATATATACTTGAGTCTTTTGTGATCCGTGTATATCTCACAGCGGTGACCAAGGATATAATGCCTCCAAATCTTCAAGGCATGTACCACGGGTGCAAGTTCCAGGTCATGTGTGGGGTAATTCAGCTCATGTTTCTTTAATTGCCTCGATGCGTAGGTACCACTTGGCCTCCTTGCATAAGCACACATCCCAGCCCTTGTCTTGATGCGTCACAATATATATCGAAACTCTTGCTCACGTCCGGCAATACCAAAACCGGCGCTGTTGTCAACCTCTTCTTTAGCTCTTCAAAGCTGTCTTGACATGCTTGTGTCCACTGAAATGCTTTCCCTTTCATGAGCAATTCAGTCATAGGCTTCACTATTTGGAGAAATCCTTGATGAACCGGCAGTAGTATCCAACCATCCCAAAGAAACTCCGAATATCTCTCACATTCTGCGGTTGGTTCCACTTCAAAACATCCCTCACTTTTCCGGGATCAACCGATACTCCTCCTTCGGAGATGATGTGACCTAAGAACGATATCTCCTTTAGCCAAAAATTGACACTTGCTGAACTTAGCATACAATTGATGCTCTCGCAGTTTCTGCAATGTCAATCTCAAGTGTTCTTCATGTTCTTCCTTGCTCTTTGAATACACCATGATATCGTCGATGAAAACCACAATGAAATTGTCCAAGTACTCCATGAAGACCTTATTTATGAGGTACATAAAGTATGCGGGTGCATTCATTAACCCAAAAATATAACGGTATACTCATACAAATCATACCGTGTTTGAAATGCAGTCTTGGGTATGTCGGAGGGCTTAATCTTCAGCTGGAAGTATCCCGACCGAAGATCAATCTTGGAGAAAGTTCAAGCACCTTTAATTTGATCGAACGGGTTAGGATTGTTGTTGTTGTTGGACTCCAGCTGACCCAACGTTTGTATCATAGATTGTATGAGCTGGTTCTGCATAGCCATCAACCGTTCAAGGTTGTTTGCATCAGCCTCGGGGTTGGCATTTTCAGGAACTTCCACATTGCCATCCTCCTGTGGTTCGTTGTTACCACGAGCATTCCTTCGTTGGTGGTTGGAGCTTCCCCTCACCATCTATGAGAGAATAGAGTAGGAAATATAAATTTAGATTGATCCCCCAACTATATGCGTCAAGGTGTATGAACTAAGCAACTTCTTTTATTAATTTCAGCCTATATGAGGATGTGAACACGTGCTGAAGCATCTCACATCTCTCCACTATGTGTGGATGTGGACATTCGCCAATGCGTCCCACAACTCACACCAGCACACAAACAGAAGCAATCATCATAAAAATTTCTGCACACCACTCTTATTTGACTTACTACGATCTAAACGTTCCTATCACAGCTTATTCAATGGGAATCCTAAACTTAATCGTGAGAACCGGTGCTGTTCTCGCCGTGTGACGGGGGTGGTCCATACATGGGCGCACGCCATGGTGAGTCGGCAGTCCATGTAGGGATAGATGACGCTGGTGCTCCATTTGTTCCCGTGTTGGCACGAGTCTCCTCCTGTTTTCCAACAAGTACAGCTTCTTGCGGAGGTAACGGATCTCTTCTTGTGCGCTTTCATAGCGGTTTCCTAACTCCACGAGCAACCTCTGAGACTTATCATCAGCTTGTGGGTTGGAAAGAGCTCCTCCATGGGTTCCAATGATCTCCCTTGTACCACACTTTCGATATGGGTGCAGCCCAAAAGTAGTGTTCTCAAGCTGCTCACGGAAGGCGTAGCACAGTCCGGTGAGTGCATCCCATGCACCATCATCAATAGCTTCTGCCCTTGTAGCTCTCCACGTGGGTGTGAAGTGGCGAGTGACAACCCTACCGTTAGATAGGATGGTTACCTCAGCCTTCCACTCTTCATGTACGAAACGAGGGACTTTCTTGAGAAAGTATTCCAGGTATAAGCTGCAGCAATCCAGAAACTCTTTAAGCTCCTTGGATATGTGTCCTCCCTCCATCCTGTCGGACCGGAATTCTTGAAATGAACGGTTGGCCCGTTCATCACCTTCATTCTAGGCCTCATCAAGGGGTGTCTCCTCTTCGGATCCATGTCCTTCTAACATAGCTTCATGAGGCTCCACTGGGTATAAGCCCGCGTGAAATTCCTCCTAAGGCGCGTACCAATGCTGTTCTTGCGGATCATCTTCCCTGTCTTCTTTCATTGGTTCCACCTCTTCCGGATCCTCTTCCTCATGCATGGAGCTACTGACTTCATCTTCCTCATGGGGTTCCATCTTCACCTCCTCCCAATATGGTCCATCGGACACCTCAATAGGGTTAAGTGCACTCCCAAGTGGTGGTGTACGAGTCCTTATGCATGTTATGCTCCTAGTCACCGGCATCTATAAATAAGACATGAGAAACTTTAGAGAAGAATAAAATAACTCAAAAACTTCAGAAGCTATGAAGCAAGAAAACAAAAGTGTTACTGTCCAAAATACGAGAAAAAGAGGGGCTGAAAATAGGACTTTGCGGTGGCTGAGTTGACAAGTAAAGTGCAGCAGCAAGCAATTTTCGAAAATAATATTTTAGAGGGGTGTTCTGTAACAGCCCCAAAATATTGAAAATTTAAATCCCTATCAAATGAACGTAGTGCATGTTTAAGGAAAATCCAAATCCAAACTGGAATTCAGATTTGAATGCAAAACAGAAAAAGAATAAGGAAAATAAAAAGAAAGAGAGGCATTGGGTCGAAACCTACCCGAGACGGCCCAGCAGCCCACAGCCTTTTTCCCCTCTCTTCCTCTCAGTGTCACGCGGGGCCCGGCTGTCAGCTTTGTCCCCTTCAACCACCGCCCCCCTCTTCCCGCGCCGATCGCGCCCCCATTTCCGAAACCACCACAGGCACCCACGATCTCTGGCCCACTCGGTTCCAGCACGACGCCAACTGACCCCCGCCTCCTCCTCGCCCATTTAAACGCCAAAGAAACTCCCCATTCCTCCCCCGCCCGCTCAACTTTCTTCACCGGTGAGAACCGAAGTCCACACCGCCGTTTCTTCCGAATTCCTCCCGATTTCGCCGATCTAACGAGTGTGTCTTGTTCCACTGCCGTCGGGGAGGCTTGCAGGTGAAAGGAACGCCGCGTGTTGCGCTCTAACCGCTGCTGCGACGAGCACCGAGAGCCATTGCCGGACTTCGTCGCCGCCGACCGACTTCCAGGGCCTCCGAGCTCAAGAAAACCCTCGAGGTGAGGCCCCCTACCCCTCCTCTACCGAATTATGCAAAGAAATGCAAGGTTCCGCGTAGATAAGGGCAATTCAGAGGCTTCGCCGGCGAGATCTCGCCCTCCCGCCGCCGCGCGCCACCACGCGCGCGGGCTGGCTCCGGCCAGGGCGACGTGGCCCTCTGTGGCCCGTCCAATTTAAATCGGGCGGCCGCAATTAAACCTCTCGCGTACCCCTTCGCGATGTAATCTCAACCCTTCATTTAGAATCGGACGGCCCACATCAGCCCCACATTATAAATACCGGAACTCTTACGCGCTACCCCCTGGAGTTGCGGGAAAATTGAGTCTAGCCCCAGATTCTTCGGTTCTACCCTCCAGGCTTCTCAGAAATTGTGCAGTGGCGTGTAAACTTCTGTTTTAGGCCCTAGACCTTTCTGTATTTAGGAAATTTGAGTATATAAAATTGAAATAAACCCTGTATTCATTTTAGAGGGGGATTAGCTCCGTGATTAAGGGTTAGCCACTCATAATAGGGATTAGGAAAATAGTTTAGGGCCCTGTTTAATAACAAAAGGAATTGTAGACCTAAAACAAAATAAAAAGAATGGAATCTAGACTTAGAAATTTATATTAAAATTAGTTACAGCAGCCAAATTTGCACAAAAATGAATCACAAAATATGTGCTAACCTTTGGAAAATTTCTGAACACTCTGTTTTGGTGGTTGAGCAATATATAATAGGTAGAGGGGTTTATTTTGCTGTTTTAAATTCTGAAATTCATTTTTGGGAATAGAAATAATTCTGAAATATAGGTAAAGATATATCTAAATTAATCCCAAGAAATAGGAAGCCAATAGATATTAGGTTGGACATTTTAAGCAAAATATATTCTGTGTAGGTGATGTATTTTGATGCTTTAAAGCTGAAATTTACTTTTAGGCATAGGAAAATAAATCTGAAAATATAGGAAAATAGTTATACATAATTAGCAAATGGCATATGAGGCCCCCAAAATCAAAACTTCAGGTTTAATATAATGTAGAAGACTTGAAAACCATTTTTGAGTTGGAATATACATTTTTTGGAAGTTGGAAAGTAAGAAGGGTAATATTCAATGTAGGAAATAGTGCAAATTGAAAATCTAGATTGAGTGCACACTTGGAAATCTGAATATTAATGTTGGAAATAACCTACATATTTAAAAGTGCATGTATGCATAGAATCAACATGTCTAGGGTGAACACCATACTTAAATATGTGTATGACTTCCATGTGTATGTATGTGTGGACTATTGCTTATGGAATGTTGTTTTCTTTTGCTATGTGTGTGTTGGCATGAGTAGAACCAGCCCCAGAGCAGGTTCTCACCTTTCAAGATCAAGACTTTCCGTTCCCGGAGCAGCAGGAAGAAGGCAAGTGTCCTTGACCACTTTGATCCTATACTAGAATGTGTAGCTAGAATTCAATTGCATTGTCAAATTGGAATATGATACCCATGCAAGGAAGTTTCCCTAGATTTTCATTATCTTCCTTCCTTGTAGCCTGGGTTGGGAGTTATTTTATTATGTCAATCATTTACACTACTCATGATTAGCCATGCTTAGAATGGGATAAATGGGATATGAGATCATCACCATGATTACTTTTCCTTTGAATGAATTATTATGAATTATGTAGAGATAGGGATCTAGGCAAGTTGGATGCTTTGGTTGGTGTTGTGTGCACGAGACACGGGTTTGTGTTTAGTACTTGCCTGGATCCTAAGGACCGGTTCATGGAGCATGTAACCTAGCTTTACCGTGCCAACCACATGCTGAGATGGGGCAGCTTGGCCAATTAATTAGGTGTATCTCCGGCGTAATATGGGTGTTTGGATGGTGCGGGGAATAGGTGTCAGCTAGAAGGGGCCACTGCAGCGGGGGTTGGAGCCTCCTGGATGCTGTTAGGGGTGAAACCTCAGTTGGCCCACACTCGTCGAGAATCCCTTTGTAAAGGCCTCGTAGTGATCTCCTAGCTACACACCTCGGAAGTGTGAACGTGGTTCACGGCTACTGGCATAATGGAGTTTCTTCTAGTCCACTCGGCAACGGGGGATGAAATCACTACATGTGGGTACAGTGGTGCAAACTCTGCAGAGTCAAAACTGTCATAACAGCTGTGCTCACGGTCAAGAGCGGCTTGGACTTATTCATGATTAGAGGATGATGAATTGGGAAGTGGAGGACGTTAAGCGGGAAGCTTAACAATGGAAATGAAGTGATGGTGATTTGATATTGATGATGGGTTGGGGGATTGGGACCATTTCACTTATGTAGTAATGTAGGTACTTAATAAGCTAAGGTGATAGGTATTAATTGCATAGTGCTTTAACTATGAGTTCAACCTTTCCTTGTTCTAGCCTGCATGACATTCATTTCCCACACTTGCTGAGTACCAACGGTACTCAAGCTTCCTTTTCTATTGGTTTTGAATTGCTGCTCGAGCCAAGGGAATGACGTGGTGTACAATGACCAAGAATTCGGACCCAAAGAAGGATTTTAGGTTCACGGAGTCCCCCGGGCAATGCCTGTGATGGAGCCCAAAAGACTTATCTTCCGCTGTTTGTTTATTTACATTATTGTGAATATATTATCGTCCTTCGAGACACTATGTAAGACTTATTTATATTCGAACACTTGGCTTGTAATATAATGATACTTCACAATTTGTCATCACATGTATGAGAAAATGATCCTGGCATACATGTGGGAGTCACTCGGGTGTTCTGCGGAAAAACCGGGTGTGACAGAAGTGGTATCAGAGCCAAGGTTGCCCGTAGGAACGTGGATCTAGGTAGAAATGGATGTATTTAAGGACCCTATGTTCTTAAAAACTATTTTACTAAAGGTGTGGGGTAAAAGTGTTAATTAATGTTCTTTCTTTATTTTATTTGTTCATCTTGCCTCAACTTTTATTCAAAATATAGTATTTATTTGATTATTGTCTAACTTGATTTTAATTGTTTTATGTTTTAGATGGTTTGCATGGTCCGCATCGCTCGCAAGTCCACCGGAAGGAGAGTTCCTATAGCTGCACTTGCCTTGAGGGAGGAAAACCGCCCGGTGACGTACCACTCCTACGGGTTGGCAGTCGGAGGCTTGTTGCGCCGTCTTCGGCGTATGCTCTACACCGCCAGCAACGTTGGCAAGCTGATCATACACTACAGCTCCACCAAGACCATCCGTGAAAAGCGTGAAGAATGGAGCTCAGAGATGAGGATCATCCACGACAACAAACTGCTCAAGATTCACCGCTCTCCAGCTTGTCGGGCGACTTAGACCGATGCTGAGAAGGATGTCACCTGGGAGGCCATCACCTGCCAGAGTTACATCAACCGTGGCCACCTGGACAGGACTGAGTACATGTATGTCCTCCAGCGTGAGAGTGGCACCGCGGAGTACAAGTACCCGCCGGTGCAGCAAGGGACTTCCCATGATCACATGGACATGTGCTTGGAGGATGCAGCTATGCTCAGCACTCGACTACAGGAGTGCCAAAGGGAGCTTCAGGATGTCCGTGACACCCTGAAGGATACTGAGGCGTTGCTTCATGCCAGCTTGAGAGCGAGGGAGAGAGGAGATAGGAACGAACTGTGTGTCACGGAGAATGACACATGGACTCCTGACTCCCCAGACCGTCGGGCGAACAAGCGTCGCCGCACTTCTCCACCAGCAGCTTCCCCACCTAGAGCGGAGTCAGAGGGCAGCCGCAATGATGAGGAAGACCCCGACGAGCCAGCTCAGTGATACGAGTTGTTTAGAGTCATTTCCCCTTATTTCAGCATGTTATCGAGTAGGCGAGTCAAGAACCTATCTATTTGCTTGTTAATGTTTGGTGTGTGATGTGAGTTGTGGGAGCCATGGGCACTTGTCCACAACCACGTCTTTATGATTGCATTTTCTTTTGTGTGTGAAACCTTATGAATCAATAGTTGCATTTATTTTCGTATGAGACACGGTGCCTAAAAATCTATGCGAGATTTTCAGAAATTGTCTAAATTTTAATGTCTCAAAAGTTTAAGTTTATACAAGCAATGTGGGGAATTAATGCGTAATGATTAAGTTGAAACTTGGTTGATCATAATAGATGGCCGGACGAGGAAGAGGTTGTGGTGCCAACCCCAACAACAACAATGAGGCTGCCAATCCTCACCTTCCTGGATGGCAAGGCAGGGGCGGTCGCCGAGGAGGAGCTGATCCTATCTACCAAATGATCGACAATCAAAATCAGCTCATCCAGAATTTGACTCAAGTGGTGGCCAACTTACACCAAGCTCCACCCCCACAGGCTGCACCACGTCAACCAAGGTTGAGTGAGTTCCTAGGAACTCAACCCCCGAAGTTTACAAGTGCTGCTGAACCCCTAGAGGCAGATGATTGGCTTAAGAGCATTGAGAACAAGATGAGGATCATACAATGCCAAGGATATGAGAGGGTACTTTTTGCCTCTCATCAATTGAATGGACCCACTGCTGATTGGTGGACCGCTTACGTGGCAGCCCACCACAACCCCGAGAACATAACTTGGGAGGAATTCAAGCGCAGTTTCCGCAACCATTACATTCCAAGGGGAGAACTCAAGAACAAGAGGAAGGAGTTTCTTGAGCTGCAACAAGGCAACATGACAGTGAGGGAGTACCTCACCAAGTTCACCCAACTGTCCCACTATGCGCCACGGGACATTGAAACTAATGAGCAGAAACAGGACTGCTTTGTGGAAGGGCTCACCATGGAGATGCAATGCGCGATGTCCTCCAATTAGTATGAAAGCTTCCAAAAGATGGTAGACAGGGCGTTTATTGTGGAAAGGACGATGAAGGCCTTGGAGAATGAACATAAGAGGAAGGTGGGATGGTCACATCAAGCGTCAAGCAGCAACACAGACCCACGTATTATGCAGAAACTTGCAGGGCAGATGAGCCGTGCTGTGGTACCCTACTCAGCACCGAGAGGTTACAACCCGAACTTCAGGCCTCCATCAGCACCAGTACAGCCGCAGCGTCAGTTTATGCAGAAACCACGCCCCGCTTACCAACCTCGACAAGCAGGACAAGGGCCACAGAACCCACCGCAAGACAACAAAGGTCAGGCACCTAATGTTGGGGTGCAATGCTTCAACTGTGGTGAAGTGGGGCACTACGCTCATAAGTGGCCAAAGGAGAATCCTATGCAGCCACAGTAGCAGAATGTGATGCGAGGACGGGTGAACCACATGACCACGGAAGAAGCACAAGAGGCACCTGATGTGGTAATTGGTAAGTTCCTTGCAAATTTACACATTGCAACCATTTTGTTCGATTCTAGTGCTACCCATTCGTTCATTGCTCAAGGATTTGTTAAGAAGCATGATCTAGCAACAAGACAAATAATCATATATTAGTAGTGAACTCTCCAGGGGGAGAAATAAGAACAAGACAAGTGTGCCCCAAAGTGAATCTAGACATTAATGGGGTAGTATTTACTACAAACCTCATAGTGATAAACTCACAAGGGATAGATATTATTTTGGGTATGGATTGGTTGACCAAACATAAAGGCATCATCCATTGTTTGATTAGAACGGTGGAACTAACTCACACTAGTGGCACAAAAGTGAAGTTCATAGCTGTACCAGAACCTAAGAGGGACATTAAACTCAATCAAGTGGAAGTGGAAGTGGAAGAGATATGGGTTATCAAGAAATACCCGGACGTTTTCCCTGAGGAGTTGCCAAGTATGCCCCCGGATAGTGAAGTGGAGTTCGCGATTGAACTAATGCCTGGAACCGCCCCGATATACAAGAGGCCTTACCGGATGGATTCTAAACAACTAGAAGAGCTCAAAGAACATATCAGGGAATTGACGGAGAAAGGGTATATTCGTCCTAGTTCCTCGCCATGGGGAGCTCCAGTGGTATTTGTGCCCAAGAAGGATGGAACCCAAAGGCTATGCGTAGACTACTGTGTGAATGAGGTAACCATCAAGAACAAGTATCCATTACCTCGCATTGAAGACCTATTTGATCAGTTGAGAGGGGCTTGTGTATTCTCAAAAATCGATCTCAGGTCGGGATACCACAAACTGAAGATAAGGCCAACCGACATTCCCAAGACAGCTTTCGTATCTCGGTACAGGCTATATGAATACATCGTCATGCCGTTTGGGCTAACTAATGCCCCGGCGTACTTCATGTATCTCATGAACAAGGTATTCATGGAATGTTTGGACAAATTTGTGGTGGTTTTCATTAATGACATTCTCATCTTTTCCAAAGATGAAGAAGAACACGAGAAGCATCTAAGACTGGTGATGCAAAAGTTGAGAGAACACCAACTATATGCCAAGCTAAGCAAATGTGAGTTTTAGCTGAAGAGAGTTCCCTTCTTAGGACATATAATCTCGGAAGGAGGAATCTCCGTGGATCCCGCCAAGATCGCGGATGTGCAGAAGTGTAAGACCGCTGAAAATGTCGGGGAGATTTGAAGCTTCTTAGGATTGGCTGGGTACTATCGACGGTTCATTGAGGGCTTCTCCAAGATATCGAGACTCCTCACCAAATTGTTAGAGAAGGGAATTACATTCACGTGGACACCGGAGTGTGAGGCAAGTTTCCAAGAGCTGAAGAAAAGATTGATGACGGCCCCAGTGCTAGTTATGCCAGACATGCAGAAGAATTTTTCGGTGTATTGTGATGCTTCTGGACACGGGTTGGGATGTGTTCTCATGCAATAGGGGCATGTCGTTGCATATGCCTCCAGGCAGCTTCGAAAACATGAGAAGAACTATCCTACCCATGACCTAGAGCTAGCCGCAGTGGTCCACGCATTGAAGCTTTGGAGGCATTACTTGATGGGAAAGAGGACGGAGATATATACAGATCATAAAAGTCTAAAGTACATTTTCACATAGCCAGATCTCAACCTCAGACAAAGGAGATGGTTAGAGCTAATCAACGACTTTGATGTGGGTATCAACTATCATCCTGGGAAAGCGAACGCCGTGGAAGATGCTTTAAGCCGGAAGGTGCATGTCAACATGTTGAGCTTAAACGACACGCCTACGGAATTGAGGGAGGAATTTGCAAAACTCAATCTATGCCTGGTGAATAATGGTGAGTTCATCGCCATGGAAGTGGACTCCACATTGGAGCAAGACATACGCAACGGTCAGAAGAATGACGAGAAAATACAAGAAATTAGAGAACTCATCAAAGAAAACAAAGCTCTTGGGTTTAGAGAAGATGAACAAGGTACGGTGTGGCATGGGAAAAGAATCTATGTGCCTGAGGTAAAGGAGATCCATGAACTAATTCTGAGGGAGGCCCATGTTTCTGACTATTCCATCCATCCTGGGAGTACGAAGGTGTATCATGACCTCAAGGGCAGATATTGGTGGTATGGCATGAAGCGAGATGTCGCGGAACATGTTGCCCTATGTGACACATGTCAGTTGGTGAAAGCAGAACACCAACGACCCGCAGGACTGTTGTAGCCACTCAAAGTGCCCGAATGGAAATGGGAAGAAATAGGTATGGACATCATAAGGGGACTGCCTAGGACCCAATCGGGATATGATTCGATATGGGTCATCATCGACAGGCTGACTAAGGTAGCTCATTTCATCCCCGTGAAAGAAAGCTACAGCGGATCTAAATTGGCAGAGTTGTACATGTCAAGAATCGTGTGTTTCCATGGAGTACCGAAGAAGATAGAGTCAGATCGAGGAACACAATTCACCTCAAGATTCTGGCAGAAGTTACATGAGACCATGGGGACTCATTTGAATTTCAGTTCTGCATACCATCCACAGACCGACGGGCAGACCGAAAGAACCAATCAAATCCTTGAGGATATACTGAGAGCTTGTGCACTCAGGAACAATAGGAGTTGGGATAAGAACTTACCGTATGCGGAGTTCTCCTATAACAACAGCTATCAGGCTAGTATGAAGATGTCACCCTTTGAGGCGTTGTATGGGAGGAAGTGCAGAACTCCATTGTTTTGGAATCAAACTGGGGAGAGCAAGGTGTTTGGACCAGAGGTACTACAAGATGCCGAAGCGAAAGTGCGAGAAATCCGCAACAACTTGAGAATAGCCCAGACCCGACAAAAGAGTTATGCTGATATACGAAGAAGAGAGCTCACTTTTAATGTAGGGGACTACGTCTATCTCAAGGTGTCTCCTATCAGAGGACTTTGTCGGTTCAAAGTGAAAGGGAAGCTATCACCTCGGTATAATGGACCTTTCAAGATTCTAGAGAGGAAGGGTGAAGTGGCATATCAGCTAGAAATACTGGCTCGCCTATCAGATATGCATGATGTATTCCATGCGTCACAACTCAATAAATGCTTAAGAACACCCGAAGAGAGGTTACCCATGAATGAGGTGGACGTCCGAGAAGACCTTTCGTATGCCGAACAGCCGGTCAAGATCCTGGAGACGATGGAATGCATCACAAGGAACAAAACAATCCGAACGTGCAAAGTGCAGTGGAAACATCACTCGGAAGAAGAGGCCACATGGGAGAGGGAAGACGAGCTCAAGGCACAGTTTCCGGATTTGTTTCCCTAGAGTCACCAATCTCGAGGACGATATTTCTTTTAAGTGGGGTAGAGTTGTAACAGCCCCAAAATATTGAAAATTTAAATCACTATCAAATGAACGTGGTGCATGTTTAAGGAAAATCCAAATCCAAACTGGAATTCAGATTTGAATGCAAAACAGAAAAAGAAAAAGGAAAATAAAAAGAAAGAGAGGCATTGGGCCGAAACCTACCCAAGACGGCCCAGCAGCCCGCAGCCTTTTTCCCCTCTCTTCCTTTCACTGTCACGCGGGGCCCGGCTGTCAGCTTCGTCCCCTTCAACCGCCACCCCCCCCTCTTCCCGCGCCGATCACGCCCCCACTTCCGAAACCACCCCAGGCACCCACGATCTCTGGCCCACTCGGTTCCAGCACGACGCCAACTGACCCCCGCCTCCTCCTCGTCCATTTAAATGCCAAAGAAAATCCCCATTCCTCCCCCGCCCGTTCAACTTTGTTCTCCGGTGAGAACCGAAGTCCACACCGCCGTTTCTTCCGAATTCCTCCCGATTTTGCCGATCTAACGAGCGTATCTTGTTCCACCGCCATCGGGGAGGCTTGCAGGTGAAAGGAATGCCACGTGTTGCGCTCTAACTGCTGCTGCGACGAGCACCGAGAGCCATTGCCGGACTTCGTCGCTGCCGACCGACTTCCAGGGCCTCCGAGCTCAAGAAAACCCTTGAGGTGAGGCCCCCTACCCCTCCTCTACCGAATTATGCAAAGAAATGCAAGGTTCCGCGTAGATAAGGGCAATTCAGAGGCTTCGCCGGCGAGATCGCCCCCCCCCCCCGCCGCGCACCGCTGCGCGCGCGGGCTGGCTCCGGCCAGGGCGACGTGGCCCTCTGTGGCCCGTCCATTTTAAATCGGGCGGCCGCAATTAAACCTCCCGCGTACCCCTTCACGATGTAATCTCAACCCTTCATTTAGAATCGGACGGCCCACATCAGCCCCAAGTTATAAACGCCAGCACTCTTACGCACTACCCCCTGGAGTTGCGGGAAAATTGAGTCTAGCCCCGGATTCTTCGGTTCTACCCCCTAGGCTTCCTAGAAATTGTGCAGAGGCGTGTAAACTTCTGTTTTAGGCTCTAGAACTTTCTGTATTTAGGAAATTTGAGTATATAAAATTGAAATTAACCCTGTATTAATTTTAGAGGGGGATTAGCTCTGTGATTAAGGGTTAGTCACTCATAATAGGGATTAGGAAACTAGTTTAGGGCCCTGTTTAATAACAATGGGAATTGTAGACCTGAAACAAAATAAAAAGAATGGAATCCAGACTTAGAAATTTATATTAAAATTAGTTACAGCAGCCAAATTTGCACAAAAATGAATCACGAAATATTTGCCAACCTTAGGAAAATTTCTGAACACTCTGTTTTGGTGGTTGAGCAATATATAATAGGCAGAGGGGTTTATTTTGCTGTTTTAAATTCTGAAATTCATTTTTGGGAATAGAAATAATTCTGAAATATAGGTAAAGATATATCTAAATTAATCCCAACAAATAGGAAGCCAATAGATATTAGGTTGGACATTTTAAGCAAAATATATTCTGTGTAGGTGATGTATTTTGCTGCTTTAATGCTGAAATTTACTTTTAGGCATAGGAAAATAAATCTGAAAATATAGGAAAATAGTTATACATAATTAGCAAATGGCATATGAGGCCCCCAAAATGAAAACATCAGGTTTAATATAATGTCGAAGACTTGAAAACCATTTTTGAGTTGGAATATACATTTTGTGCAAGTTGGAAATTAAGAAGGTTAATATTCAATGTAGGAAATAGTGCAAATTGAAAATCTAGATTTAGTGCACACTTGGAAATCTGAATAATAAAGTTGGAAATAACCTACATATTTAAAAGTGCATGTATGCATAGAATCAACATGTCTAGGGTGCACACCAAACTTAAATATGTGTATGACTTCCATGTGTATGTATGTGTGGACTATTGCTTATGGAATGTTGTTTTCTTTTGCTATGTGTGTGTTGGCATGAGTAGAACCAGCCCTAGAGCAGGTTCTCACCTTTCAAGATCAAGACTTTCCATTCCCGGAGCAGCAGGAAGAAGGCAAGTGTCCTTGACCACTTTGATCCTATACTAGGATGTGTAGCTAGAATTTAATTGCATTGTCAAATTGGAATATGATACCCATGCTAGGAAGTTTCCCTAGATTTTCATTATCTTGCTTCCTTGTATCCTGGGTTGGGAGTTATTTTATTATGTCAATCTTTTACACTACTCATGCTAAGCCATGCTTAGAATGGGATAAATGGGATATGAGATCATCACCTTGATTACTTTACCTTTGAATGGATTATTATGAATTATGTAAAGATAGGGATCTAGGCAAGTTGGATGCTTTGGTTGGTGCTGTGTGCATGAGATACGGGTTTGTGTTTAGTACTTGCCTGGATCCTAAGGACCGGTTCATGGAGCATGTAACCTAGCTTTACCGTGCCAACCACATGCCGAGATGGGGCAGTGTAAAAGCCCAAGAAAAGGGACTTGCAAAAACTTTTCTTCACCTCACAACACCACAGTTTTTGTTGGGGATATCTTAGGAAATATTGTGAAGAGCAAGTAACCTCCATCAAAAGAGTGATTAGAGGGGAAAGCCTTCACTTTTACAAAGTAGAGTTTCTACACATGAACCTGAGAGGTTGAGCTCACCCCTAGAACTTAAAAAGTCTTGGGAAGGTTCAGTCCAAGTTTCATGTAAATCCAACACTTTTTGAGGCACTTTTGGAGGTATTTGAAAAAGAGGCCAATTTGAATGTAAATTCAAATTGCAGCAACTTTCATCACTTAAATTCAAAAGTTAGCTTCATATTCAAACTCAGCACATTTTTCTGAGTAAGCCCACCAATTTTCATCCTCATTGGAGGTCATCTTGTCAAGAGCTAAATTTGCAAGAATTCAAAACTGAATTTGAATTTCAGTTTAAACATGCAGCAAATTTAGCCAAACACAGTTCAAATTTGAGAAGTTCAAATTCAAACTAAGACTTGGTGACTAAGTCTCACATTAAATTGTTAGTAGCTGAGGATATTTTGGCACAACAGAATTGAGAAAATTTGAAAAAAAAAGAATAAGAGGGGAGGCCCACATGTCAGCAGACTTCAGACTGAAGTTTCCTCGGGTGCATTTTTTCCCTCGGCCGAAGCCTTGCGCGGGCGCCAGCACGATCACCCGGTGGCCGACCGCCTCAACCGGTGCCACCTCCTGCTCGGGGAAGAGGCAAAGGGCGCAGGGGAGACGCAGGGATCGAGTACACCGCGACCACGTGCAGTCCTCGCACTTCCCTTTTCTTCCTCGCACGATCGAAGCCTTCCGCCCAACCGACATCGGGTGATCACCGGCGCCCAGCCAGCACAGGCGTTCTCGTGCCCGACGAGCTACACAAGAAAGGTCCGCTCCGAGGTACTGATCACAACAGTACTGACCTCGCCCTCTCTCTCGCACGGTCAGCAAAGAATTTGGGGGATTAGCGCGTCGGAGTGTTTAGAACCGAACCATGCGAAATCTGGAAATTCGTAGCAAGTAAGCCACCACTCCTTAGGCCGAGCTAAAGACGTGATCTAGACTCGCCCACGCATCTCTGAGATCAGAAACCATCGAGTTTCATCGAGTATGGGCGAAGTTCTTCGAGCTTTTTGCATCGGCGCCGATTTCCGGTCTAGGTCACCGGTGAGGTCGTAGTTGCAGCCATTTTCATGGGGATCGGTGCCCATGTCCGTGATCAGCAGGCGTCAGCGGAGCTCCCCGAGCAAACCGTATCGAAAAAGGTGCAGGGGATGCCGAGTTCGACGTCGCCGGTGAGCTCCCGGCCGCTATTGCCGTCGGGAGCACTGTTCCGGCCGTTGTCAAGCTCTGGTAAGGGCACCACCATGTTCCCCAGGCCGAGATAGGCACAGGCGGCGAGTTTCGTCGGAGGTCGGGCAGCAGAACGCCCGGCGGCGAGTATTCCGGCGAGGTGGGCGGCGGGGAGCCGCGGGAGCGCGAGGTTGAAGAAGCCTTGCGGGCCCCGCGTGTCAGTCTCTGCTGAGAGCACTCGGGATTTGCTGCAGCACCGGGATCCCATGCGGCTGCGCGGGTGATTCTGCGGGCTCCGGTGTGGGTTAGCTGGGAGGCTGACACGTAGCCGGCGGACCCAGCCGCAGGATTTAAACATTTTTGGAATTTCCAGTTTTAGTTCAAACTTCAAATGCATAGAACTTTTGCTAGGAAACTCCAAATTCGATGAACCAAATTTTGCTGGACTCAGAATTCTGAGTACTTTCCAGAAATACCAATTTCAGCTCATGAAAGTGAATATTTCTCCAGAATTAAATCCCTAAATTTAAACTGTTGGGAATTTTATCTGGAGAATTACTTTATGAAAAATGCTGAAATTTGGCTGAGAGGTTCATTGGAAAATCCTTGAGTCACAGTAAAATTTTCAGACTCATCCAAGTTCATTTAGTCCCCCTAATTGAGTGATTAAGTGAACTGCCCTGAGAAAATAGAAAAATGTACAGAAACATTTTTCAGATTCTCTCAAATCTTAATTAGGGCATAACTTTCAGTAGAATTCTTCAAAGGACATGAAACCAATTCCATAAGAACCATCTTGACTTCTAGTTTCCAGAAAGTAATGGTTGGAGCCATGAAAACCCCTGGAATTACTTAGAGGCTCAAATATTGACCAAATGGGCTTTTATTTGTACAAGGTTCAAATGAACTTTGTTTCAAATGAAACTTGGTCAAGACTCTGGTTAGGACCCTACCAAGCCACCATAAAAGTTTCAGAACCAAAGGGGAGGGCTAGCTAGAGTTATTAGTAATTATGTATTCAAGTTTACACATTGTATATAAATTGACATGTAGTATTTCATTAAACATGTAGTCGCTGAAGAAGAGACTCCGGAAGTGCTGGGCTTCCTGCTTCCAGAAGAAGAACTAACCCCTGACCAGCAGCAACAAGGCAAGCCCCGGTTTGCATTATACTATTTTTCAAGTTTTGCTTTATGAACACTTAGTATGAAGTATGGATGTGCATTAGGTGTAGGATGAATGGAACCCCACTTGCATAACCAGAAGTTTTCCATAAGAGTGAGGGTAGTGTTTAAGACCTCGAATAGACAGGCTATGCTTAATGTTTCATAGAATTTCGGTACAAGTCGAGTAGTTGGAATCTACTCGCGAGATAGGCTTGGGACACACGGGATTGGTTCGAGTGATGCGAGATCATTTTAGTAATGAAAATGAGACTAGGCAGGGGCTAGGGCGCAGCAAGAGGGAGTCTTGTGTGCGCGGCCCTGTCCGTGTCGATTGAGGACCGATCCGTGTGCGGCCCACGTGGATCAAGTTTGAATGTACCGAAGGCATATCAGATATATGGGCCCCGATAAACCGATGTAGCCTAAACCTCCAGGCGTCGAGGCATAACGCACCGATTTATAGGTGTAGGCTGAGGGCAGAAAGGTGGAAATCTGCCAACGGGCATAGAGAGATGCTCCATGTGGGGAACCTCCTGCTCGTTTCGGTGCGACCGGTTCGACGTTGGGCTGTTGGGTGAAAGGTTGTCCCGTACGACATCGAGTGAGCATGCTGTGCAGCTCCACGGGTGAGCGTACGTAACGTGCTCTTTGGGTTTCCCTGCAGGTGTATATCGAGTCGATTCACCGTCCCTCGCGGTGAACAGTACCACTTGGTCACTGAGTCGTGACGTAGGCAAATGTATGAAATATGATGATTCAATATTGTTGATTGATATAATTGCATTGCTACATGTGTGCCCCAAATATTGTACATGTAGAGTTTCATGCTTAGGCGAGTCAATTAAGCCTTGTTGAGCCATCGTGCTCACGGTTGCTGCTTAAGTGTTTCTCAGGTGAGGAGCCACCCACGGACTCGGAGTACGAGTCCACCGGCGAGGGTTACCCTCCGTCGGGGACCACGGCTGAGTGGGAGCCGTACACGCCGCGCTGAGCTGAGAAGTGCAGCTAGTGTGGGTTGCCCTAGGGCTGGGCAACCAACTTTTGCTAGATAGGCGGGCGTGAGTTGTACAGAGTAGACTTCCGCTGTGTAAAATAAATACTAGTTTGTAACAGAAGTTTGTACCTGTTTGTACAGTTCAGTTTGTTTTTCCCATGTAATATATTGTGTCCTTATGACGTGTGCTGTCGGGTGTCGCATCGCGCGGCACCACCCTCTGCGATCCTGGATGAGCGGATCCCGGTCCGCCACAGGCAGCTTGGCCAATTAATTAGGTGTATCTCCGATGTAGTCTGGGTGTTTGGATGGTGCGGGGAATAGGTGTCAGATGGACTACCATATGAACCGCAAGGCTCAAGAGGGGGCCACTGCAGCGGGGTTGGAGCTTCCTGAATGCTATTAGGGGTGAAACCTCAGTGGGCCCACACTCGTCGGGAATCCTTTTGTAAAGGCCTCGTAGTGATCTCCTGGCTACACACCTCGGAAGTGTGAACGTGGTTCGCAGCCACTGGCATAATGGAGGTTCTTCTAGTCCACCCGGCAACGGGGGATGGAATCACTACATGTGGGTATAGTGGTGCAAACTCTGCAGAGTCAAAACTGTTATGAAAGCCGTGCTCACGGTCAAGAGCGGCTTGGACTTATTCATGATTAGAGGATGATGAATTGGGAAGTGGAGGATGTTAAGCGGGAAGCTTAACAATGGAAATGAAGTTATGGTGATTTGATATTGATGATGGGTTGGGGGATTGGGACCATTTCATTTATGTAGTAATGTAGGTGCTTAATAAGCTAAGGTGATAGGTATTAATTGCGTAGTGCTTTAACTATGAGTTCAACATTTCCTTGTTCTAGCCTGCATGACATTCATTTTCCACACTTGCTGAGTACCAACGGTACTCAAGCTTGCTTTTCTGTTGTTTTAAATTTCTGCTCAGGCGAAGGGAATGACGTGGTGTACAACGACCAAGGCTTCGGACCCGAAGAAGGATTTTAGGTTCACGGAGTCCCCCGGGCAATGCCTGTGATGGAGCCCAAAAGACTTATCTTCCGCTGTTTGTTTATTTACATTATTGTGAACATATTATCGTCCTTCGAGACGCTATATAAGACTTATGTGGGAGTCACTCGGGTGTTTGCGGAAAAACCAGGTGTGACTTGTTCCTATGTGTTTTAGAGTGTCCATTCTACCTAGGCTTGCGTCCTACGGTCAACATGGCTCTGATTCCAATTTGTGACACCCGGTTCCGAAAATGAACCAAGTGACTGCATATGTGTGCCCAGGATGTTCATCACATATACACATGAATTCCACAAACTGAAATTCAGAATATAACCACGTACAAATAGTGTTTAAGTACTTTATTACAATGACTCAATGTCTCACTCATGAATATCCAACTTATTTAGCAGCGGAAGACTCTAGCGATAGAGGAAAATGACTAAAACAGCAGGCTCCAATCTTCAACTCCACAGGCGTGTTGACGGTAGTGCGCACGCCTAGTACTCCACATGTTCCTCGAAGTACTCTTCTCCTGTAGCCGAATTGTTTGTGAGAATGCAAGGGTGAGTACATGTCGTACTCAGCAAGTGCGGAAAAAGTATGACATGTACCTTACAACAAGGTAGGCAATAAAAAGGCTCGTTGCAGCAAGCAAATTTTGTTTCACAACCATGGTAAGAACAGTAACTATTTCTAGGTGAGTTTAATCCCATTATAACCAAGTAATTCAGCAACATTCCTTCACCATAATTCACCATTTATCAAGTCTCAACCAGCCGTTACTCATTCTCACCTCATACTCCTAAATATTAGTAACCATCTCATTTTCATATAACCGAAACTAAATTCATTGTCATGACCCAAAACAGTCCCAAAACCAATCCCAATGACCATACCACAAACATCCTGAATAAACATCCTTAGTTTTGCCTCTAATCATGGAAGTTGGCCAGGTGCTTGTAACCGGAAGCACGGCTATCATGATAGTTTTACACTCTGCAGAGGTGGCACCACTTTACCCACAAGTTCGTGATTTTGTCACCCATCGGCGACTAGTGAGAACCTCCATTATACCAGTACACAATCGTCGGTGTATGGCCAAGAGATCACAAAATAGCCTTTACAAAGGGGCTACTAGGATGTACGGACCCACTGAGGTTTCACCGGCAGGCTCGAATCTCCATTCTCCCACCCACGGGCCCCCTCTTGTGCCATGCAGTTCCCAGGGCAGTCCTCCTCGACTCCCATTCCCCGCACCATCCAACGGTCCATAACAAGCTAGCAACACACCTAATTAGTCAGCTAAGCCGCACCCATATTTGGCTTTGTGGTGGCACTGTTTTCCTTGCATGTGCTCGCGTGAACCGGTCCATAGATCTACAGCAAGCCAACCACCATATCATTCAGCAACATCCACGAACCAAGCTCGCCAACATCTCCCCGATTTCATGCTCATTGACATCATCAAGTTCACATTATCTTTATTCTCATGAGTGCAGTAGCTAACGAGTTTAATTTCAGCTTCCCTTATCCTATAAATTAA
This sequence comes from Neostapfia colusana, assembly GCA_030760725.1. NCBI lineage: Eukaryota > Viridiplantae > Streptophyta > Magnoliopsida > Poales > Poaceae > Neostapfia > Neostapfia colusana. The sequence goes on along the minus strand of JASWHV010000012.1, from coordinate 5,278,556 downwards.
GCGAAGCAAAAAGGAAAAAAATGCCCATACCCGACTCTTCAACTTTCCTGGAGACAAGGATGGTTAACAAAACTCGTAAACTCCTATAAAAGGGTGTTCCATCAAGTTGACACAAGCATATAAGTTTTCGAAAGCAAAACAGTTTCAAAACAAGGGATCAATATGATCAAGGGGCACTTGCCTTGCTCTCGTGGTTCGTGTTGCTCAAGCGTCTCGAAGTCTTGGTGTTGTAGCTCCTCGTAGACGGCTTCTTGAGCTTGTCCTTCTACTCACGACCACACACATACAAAATTTACAGCAATCAATTATCATGCACAAACTTTACTCAAAATGCAATGAGGTGAATGAATGCAATTCCTATGGTGCAGTTTTATAAAACCAGTTTGTACGTTTTCTTGCATGTTTTAGTAGGCGTTCATGGGGTTTTATGATGATCAAGGTTGTTGGGATCAAGTGTGGACGTGTTCATGATCTTGACATGATGTGTAGATCGATTCCACCGTCGCAAATTGACCAAAACATGGCCTGTCCACACACAGAAATTTCTGCTCGAAGGGGGCGAAGAAAACGGGTGCGTAGAAACAGCGGCGACATTTTAAGAGGGGTAAAGAAGACCTACCTCACTTCTTCTTTGTGGCAGGACCTCCCTCCTTGCACTGGCAGCAGCGGAGGATTTTTCGTGGAGAATTATAAGGCTGCAGGTAGGGCAGAATGTCAGGGCTTCTTCTCCGGTGACGGCGAGGCGTGATGGAGCTCGACGGCGGCCAAATTCCAGCAGGGGGGGGGGGGTCGGCGACTTGGCAGCAAGGGAGGCGCGACTTGGCAGCAGGGGGGCGGCTGCCAAAAAGGAGAGGGGGTGGGCGGATAGGGGGGAGGTATATTTATAAGGGGGGAAAAGGGCTAGGGTGGCTAGGATTTTAGCAAATCTAATATCTAATGGATAGGATTTAATTAGAAAATAAAAGCCCAAAAGAGTCCAAAGGGGGGCGGCTAGGGTTCCTCCCCTAATGGGCTGCGGCCAAGGGGTCCCCCCCCTAATTTGGTTCGGCCGAAATAGGGGGAAATTCCCCCCAAATGTAGGGAAAATTCCCCGTATGGGGATTTTGGGGAATTTGCAGAAAATTAGGAAATTGCGAAGAAATCGGGAAAATTTTGGAAAATTAGGGGAGAGGAGAATTTGGCGGCAAAATGGGGAATTTGGAGAAAATTTGGGGTGGCCCAATTTGGCTATTTTATTTATTTTTTATTTTTTATTTTTATTTCTTTTCTTATTCTATTTATTTCATTATTTTCCATTTCTATTTCCTTTTATTATTTTATTTGCTTCTATATTTCTCTCTTCATTTTTTCTTCTTTTTAAATGCTTCTATAGATGAAAAATGTATGCAATGCATGGTAGTAATTTGAGGGTGTTACACCAACGTCTATGACAATCAAAGTAGAAGATCTTGCCACCATGAGTAAGACGAAAACAATCCGTGTCTGAAGCACATATCGGACATGTCAAACGTCCGTGGACACTACAGCCAGCAAATATGCCATATGCCGGGAAATCATGGACGGACCATAAGTACGCAACTCGAAGGTTGAATTTCTGATTTTTGTAACAATCGTACGCTCCAACTCCTGTTCACAACTGTTTCAACTCTTCGATTAGGGACTGCAACATCACGTTCAGGCGTGGACCAGGATGATCTGGTCCAGGTAGAATGAGACAAATGAACATGAACTCATATTTCATACAAAGAGCAGATGGTAGGTTGTACGGAATAGCAAAAACCGGCCAACATGAGTAAGGTGTGGCATTTTTACTGAAAGGTGAGAAGCCATCTGTCGCTAACCCGATGCGAACATTTCTCGCATCACTAGCGAAATCTGCATCGAAGCTGTCCAGCGCCTTCCACGCATCACCATCGGACGGGTGCACCATTACTCGGTCGTTGTCACACGCACCTTCTTTGTGCCACCTCATGTGTCTGGCAGTACTTTTAGAGAGGAACAATTGTTTCAACTAAGGTGTGATGGGAAAGTAACAAAGTTTCTTATGTGTGACTTCTGTCATCACCTTGTCACCATCGTCATTAACAACTTCGACAAACCTTGATTTACCATACTTTAGGCACTTGTTCTCTTTTCCATGCTCTTTCTATAAAAGTATGTAGTTGTCTGTGCACACATCAATCTTCTCATAATTCATACCCAGACAAGAAAGCATTTTCTTTGACTGGTCCATGTCTTTAGGAACTTTATGAGGCTTTTGTAAAAGTCCCAAAAATGTGTATGAATAAAACCAAGGTTTGAGTTCATATGTGTGGCAAAGACATGAAAAATGGGACTTGCTAAAATGGGACCCACATGGCAGTGGGCTATAGACCTAAACTTACCCATGAAGTAAATGGATTTTTGCTTCTGTTCTGCTCGGGTGCCACCGAAGGGATTCCACCTCGCTCCCGGGGAGCTGACCCCGCCACCTCCTGCTGCCCTCCCCCACGCGCGGGCACCTGAAGGCGGTTCCTTCGGCGCTATCGTTCCCTCAGCCCCGGGCGAAGACCCAATTGCCTTCTCCTCCTTACGAGCGCACGCACGACGGATTCATCTCCCCTCCGCGCTTTCGGTTGATCGGGAAACCGAAGAAATCATCGTGCCCTCTCCTCCCTGAGCTGCTAGGCAGCGTCCTGAGCTCGGACTCCACTTCCCTGACACCTAAACCCTCGAGCTACGGCCTCCCCCGCCTGAGATCAACCGCCACAGCGGCGACCTAACTCAAGAGCGTGATCGGGCGCTCGTGGACAGCCCTCCACAGGGGGTTTCACGGCCGAGCGATCACAGTCACGGAAGCGCGCAACGGTGGTGCTGCTCTCCTCCAATTCTTGGAGCAAACCGTGAAGCATCGACGAGGAATTCCAAGATTTTGGTCCGGCGAGTTCAACCCGAGCATCCGGTACGGATTCGGCAAATTCCCGCTCTCTGATCCTCCGTAGGTCCTTAAATCTTGCACGTAGCAACTAGACTAGTCGGCAGTCATTTTCCCTTCAGCAACCTTAGCACGAAAACACCTCAGAGCAATGAATTTCAAGCTCTACCGAGAGCGTTCTTCGCGGGACCAATCGGGCGCATGGTGCCGACCCCTTTTCCGCTGTTTCCAAGCAAATCCATGACCATGCCGAGCCTTGCGATCATCCACTGATGCTGTAGAGCTCATTGGTTGAGTGTTTGGCGGGCTAGAACCCACGGCCGACAGCGCCGAAGGGCAACCAAGGCCGCCACACGTCGCGAGCCATCCTCCGGTCGCCGGCAGCCCTAGAACGCCCCACCATCGTGATCCTTGACGTCAATAACCCCCTGGCGGCGAGTTTTGGCTCAGGCGGTGGCTGGAAACGGCAAGCCAGCGAGCTTCGACGTCGGGCCAGCGAGCTGGGCGGCGGGCGCGCGAAGAGGAGCCGGAGGAAGAAGACGAAGCGTGGGCCCCGGCTGTCAGCAGCTCAGAATTCAAATCTGGGATCGGGTGTGGCCGGGATCCCGTGTGCTGGCGCGAAAAACCCCGTGGCCCCGGTGTGGCCCAGTTCTGATTGGTTGGAATTTAAATAAGCGGGCCCAGTGGGATTTTCTGTAGGAAAACAATTCCAGTGAGGGCCCAAACTTTGGAAATTCATAGCTCCTGGTAGAAACCTCCAATTTGAGTGATTCCACTTGGGTTGGATTCATCTTTCCGAGCTCTATCCAAACATGAACTTAGATTTATATGAAAGTCAATAGTATATTCTGGAAAATTCTTTGAAGGTATTCTGAAAAAGAATTACTGAGGGAGTTTGGTTTATCCAAAAATCCCCAAATTTTGCCTGAATATTCTGTAGCATAGTGTTGACCTACTAGCAAATTTCCAGCTCATTTGAAGATCATTTGAGTAGGAATTTGCTAAATGCAAACTACTGTGTTCAAAAGAATCCAGAAACATTTTCAGAAAATGTTTCCCACTTCTAAAAATCTATTCTGAGCAATCCAGAGCTCCAAAAATCATAGAAAAATTTAGGCAAGCTCTCTGAGACATATTGGAATTGTAGTTCACTTAATTGGTCATGAAAATGCACATTACCTCAGAATTAATTCTTTTGAGTACAAATGCTTAAAGAATTGTTCTGGAAGAACTACTCCAGTAAAAGGGCTGAAATTTGGACCAAATTACTTTCATGTGGCCAGGAACTCACATGTAAATTATCAGCCCAAGATGAGTCCTTGAGCTCCCTGTTCTTATTCTCCATACTTATGTATAGGTGAAAATACATAAGAGATATTGTGAGAATTATGGAGGACACAATATGACTCCATATTAGCTGCAATTTGGCAAGCTAAATCCTTAGGTAGTATAGAAATCTGCTGTAAAAGTTTCGAGGCCATTGTAGTTCTTGTTCTTCAGTTGCACTCAAATCTTTTCAGCTCATATATTGTGTTCATTAGGGGAAAGTAGTTAGAAGATAGCTGAGACATTAGAGTCAAGTAGATCAATTCTGTTTCTATGCACAACAGAGGCACACCAAGCCATTCTTGGCTTTTCCACACAACCTCTGTTCCTAAGAAAGTAATTCTATAACTTCCTTCCATTACATTCTATAAAACATATGCATATGCATTTCAATAGGAACCACAACGAAGGGGATTCAATGGAGTGATTCATTGAAGTGGATCAAGCTCCGGAGAATCAAGGGAGGATCAACAAGGATACTAACTGCTTATATACGACTACCCTACAAAACAGGCAAACTCCGCTTTGCATTTAACAGCTATTAAGTTTTTATTTTGTATTCACCTTTGGTTAAGATTTGAACTGTGCATTAGGTCTAATTTTTTATACTCTTGCATAGCCAAATGACACATGGAGTATTGGGTAGATGTCTTTCACCGTGTAGAACTGCCATGCTTAAGTACGGTTCAGTAGAAGTCGAGTGGTGAGATGCTACTCGCATGTTCAGAAACAACAGGGGCATACGGGATTGGTTCATAAATGAATTAGCAAGTTAAAGTTGAGACCGGAAGGTTGTAGGAGCAGCAGGACATAGGGGCCTGGGTGCTATAGACCTATCCATGTCTGTCAAGGACCGATCCATATGCGGCCCTGTTGAACAAGTTTGAGTTGTGTACCGGACTCATGCTGGCTATATGGGACCTAGTAAACCGATGTACCTCGGGAAGCTGTCGTTGGGACTTTTCGGGTCGCCTCAGGCGGACGGCCGGTGTGCAGTATGTGGGGAACATTCTCATGACATCTCACGTCGGAAGGTGCACCATGAGAGTGGCTACTGTACGGGGCGACTCGATCGATTCAGCGGGGGTGAAACGGGGGAAAGGCTGCCACGTACGACGTCAGTGATGGTTGTTGTAGGCAACGTCGAGTACGGGCGTACGTGTCGTGTAGTCCGGGTGTTATTGATTCGAATCACCGTCGCTCGCGGAATGGACCGAGCATACTTGTTTTCACAGTCGTGACGTAGTAAGAACTTGCATGAGAAAGGAACTAATCATTTTGATGTGAAGTATTATCCTACCTTTGTATTGGATCTTGATGAATAGGCTAGTGCAAACTCGATTCTTGTATGCCATGAGCAATTTACATCGGGGGAAAGCGTTTCTTGTCTGATTGTGGACTCCCGATGTGGCGTGCCCAGGGTTACTTAAAAGGCCGCCAATTATACCTGAAAGTAAGGATTCACTTTTAGGCGAGCTTAATTATGCTTATGCCATCCCATTTTAGGTTCATAACCTCACATAGAGTTTCATGTTTAGGGTGACGGTTAAGTATTGCTGAGCGTTATGCTCACGGATGCTATCCGAGTTGTTTTGCAGGTATTTGACTCGATGCTTATGAGAAGGGATGCTGATGAGACTCGGAAACCTCCGAGTATTTACTCAAAGAGCATCCTCACCGCTGCAGATTGTTCTTCGTGTTGCTAGTTTAGAATGAGTCGTGAGAGTGATAGTCTTCCGCTGTAGCTTACTCTGATACAAGTATTTGTAAAACTTTCTTGTACGCTTCCGCAAAATATTTATGTAATATGATGTGTGTTCATCAACCCGTGTGCTGTTGGGTGCCGCATATCACGGCACCACCCTACGAGGTCATGTGGTCCCTCACAGCGTGGTATCAGAGCTACGTTGGGAACAGAGCACGGATTGAGCATCATATTATGTCAAAAACTTAGGATACGGTGAGTTAACGGTACTAGGCCCACATAAGGACTATTATTAGCATATGATGAAGGTGGCAACCTAACTTATTTGTTATGTCGGAAAATCGTGCATCTCGGGGCGGTCTATGTCTTGGGGGGTGCACGTATGCGCTGTCCACCAGTGCGCACAAGCTGAAGGGTGGAGCCTTAAGGGTGGCAGGTAACCCGACCCGCTTTAGTATCCTCTACGACTCTTCATGTCGTTTGGGGTATTCGAGCAACTTCTGTCCCTGGCGTGCGTGGTTCAATTTGGGAGACCCAGTCACGTGGTCAGTAACGTGAACACGTAGCTCAAGGCGTGTTTGGCTTGAGAACACCTGGGCGAGTGATGACGGCCGGGTGTGCAAACTGTATGGATACCGGGTTCGCTGTGCAGCCGGACCTGATGATTGAGTGTGTTTTATGTAGGTACTAACCACAAAAACCTTAGTACATGTAGAACACGTTTGCGAGTGACCGTTTTAGTGCCATCTAAGGATACGTATATGCCGGTGTAATCCGGTTAGGTGTTTCTTTGGTGAGGCAACGTAGTACCATCATATGTCTTACGGTGCATCGCCACCGTACTACACTGGATAGTATTCTTTCCTATGAATAAATCATTCATGACTAACTGACAAACTAACAAAATGGATATTGAAAAGCACATAGTAGTTACTGAGATCTTCATTTGAACTAAGCTTCAAGAAGAGACTTGTTAGGCTTCTTTTGATCTCAAAGACAGAGTGCTATGTTCAGACAGAAAATTTTCTGGGCTTTAACAGAACGTAACTCTGATTAGCTTGACCCAATGGAGGTGTTTGATACAGTTCTGGAAAGGTTATTAAGTGCTCTATAACTTTTCTGTAGAACTCCAGAGCCAAATCCGACTCCAACTTGGTTGAATGTCCAGATGAATGCAAACTGTTCAGAAAACAGAGCAGCTGCAAACTCCTCATAACCTTTCCAACGATTTTGAAGTTCATAGTTTGTTCAGAATTGTACTCTGTTTGTATGTAAAATTGTGATGAAAACAACCACATACAAAGGAGGTGCTGGCAAATTTTAGCCAGAAATTCTGTCAACTTTGAACAATCCTAACTTTTGGTCCAGAAATGATCTAGGGGCATATGAGTACTCGTTGAAAAGATACTAAAGTTAACTTTAACTTTGGTATTCAACTTGAGTTATGATAATGCTAGTAACTGGATCAAATTCTGGGTTAAGTACAGAAAGGTCTGCTCTGTATAGAATGAGGGACTGAATATGTTGGTTTTAGGAAGATGTGTAAATATGAAATTTTATTATGCTTTCATAAAGTTTTAGCATGTTCATGTTGTACATACTTTCACATACTGCTGAGATCAAGTTTTGACTCCCCTCAAAAAATTATCTTTTTGCAGTATGGTGCATACTCATTCTCCGAGTAGGGATGAAAGTTCTCGCCAAGACGGTGATGACTCGACTCCACCACGGGCACTGCCATCAACGGTATGGGCGGATGTCATGGCTCAGATGGTCGAGTCAAGTCAAGAGAACACAAGACTACTCCAAGCCTTGGTACAACAGGGCTTACTCCAGCGTGCACAACAGGACGTTCCACCTCGGAACGCCTACTTGGATTTCTTGGCGACACAACCACCAATCTTCACGGAAGCCAATGAACCAGTGGAAGCTGATCAGTGGCTTTGAGTTATGGAGTCCAAGTTTGGAGTGTTTGAGTGCGACGAATATCAAAAGACATTATTTGCAGCTCAACAGCTCCATGGAGCCGCCGGAAATTGGTGGTTTGCTTATCTCGCCACCGTTCCCGAAGGTCATCAAGTGGAATGGACGGAATTTCGTGAAGCATTCCGTGCTCGTCACATTCCTATGGGTTTTATCAAGGCCCAACAGCAAGAATTTAGGAATTTGAAGCAGGGGGACATGAGTGTCCTTGATTATGTCAAACGGTTCAATCTTTTGGCACAATATGCTCCTGCTTATGCGACGAGCAAAGCTGCGAGGTGTGATTACTTTTTCTATGGCTTGAGTGCCATACTAAAAGAGAAGTTAGCTTTGTTCAATCAAGGCAGTTACACCGAGATGATCAGTGCTGCTCTGCTGCAAGAACAAGCGACACTTAGTGTCAAGCGGAGAAGAGGGACCGGGATGATGTGCAAGAAGACACACCAGTTGTTCCTCGAAAATACCGTGTGGTGTATCACACACCATACGATGAGATATGGCAAGCACCAGGGAGATCAACTCCGTACAGATTTCCTGCTCAAGAATCATGTCTTGAAGCAACACCTTTGCCGCAGCAACGAATGACGCCTGTTACATCATTGCTTCAACCGAGTACATCAACTTCACAACCACAAGTCAACGAAGAACCGGGGAAACCTCCGTGTTCTTATTGCCACCGTTTAGGGCATTTTAGGCAGGAATGCCGGGAGAAGTTGTTGAACAATAGACAACCATCATCATCAGGTGGTATGCCGCCACCTGCGCAAGTCAACATAACTGCATTGCAATCCAGGAGTGTGCAACATCTTGCTATTGAGGATGTCCCGGAGGGAGCACCAGTGTTAGTGGGCATGTTTACTCTCAAAGAAGTTCCTGTGCTTGTACTTTTTGATTCCGGTGCAACCCACAATTTTATCAGCAAAACATGCGTGGATCAGCACCAATTATCCACCAATACTCCCACAACGAGTTTTCTTATACGTTCACCGGGAGGAAATATCTCTGCCAATCAGATTGTGTCCCGAGCAGCTTTGTGTTTGGGGGGAAAAATATACCCAACATCGCTGATTATGTTGGATAGGCAGAAGATAGACATTATATTGGGGATGTCTTGGTTAAATAGTCACGGTGCCGTTCTCAATATCGGTAACCGGACTGTCTAGATTGACTCGCCGATTCACGGACAGCACACGCTGTTTTTAGACAGCGAAGACCCAGAAATGGTAGAGGCCTACCACACGGAAGCGCTGAAGCTAGAAGATATTCCGGTGGTACGTGATTATCCCGACGTATTTCCTGATGACTTACCGGGCATGCCGCCCGAACGGGACGTCGAGTTTAAGATTGAACTGGCGCCGGGAACGACGCCTATCTCATGAAGGCCTTACAAGATGGCACCTAACGAGCTAGCGGAGTTGAAAGGGCAACTGAATGAACTCATGAGCAAGGGTTTCATACGACCAAGTTCTTCACCTTGGGGTTGCTCAGCGCTGTTCGTTAAGAAGAAGGACGAAACACTACGGCTATGTGTTGATTACCATCCTCTAAATGCTGTCACAATCAAGAACAAGTATCCTTTGCCCCGCATCAACATTCTGTTCGATCAACTTGTGGGTGCAAAGGTATTTTCGAAGATGGATCTTCGGTCGGGGTATCATCAAATCAAGATCCGACCGGAAGACGTACCGAAGACAGCTTTCTCGACGAGATACGGACTCTATGAGTACCTCGTCATGTCATTTGGGCTACCCAACGCTCCGGCACACTTTATGTACTTGATGAATTCTGTATTCATGCCGGAGTTAGACAAGTTCGTCGTGGTATTCATCGACGACATATTGGTTTACTCCAAATATGAAGAAGAGCATGCTGAACATCTGCGCATTGTGCTACAACGGTTGAGGGAGCACCAATTATATGCCAAGTTCAGAAAGTGCGAATTTTAGATTGATCAAGTGCCTTTCCTAGGCCATATTATTTCAGCAGAAGGAATTGTCATGGACCCCAGCAAGATTGAACAAGTGCTGAAGTGGGAATCTCCCAAATCAGTCCATGAGGTCTGAAGTTTCCTAGGTTTAGCGGGGAATTATCGGAGGTTTATTCCGAGCTTCTCAAAAATTGCTAAACCAATGACGGATCTGCTGAAGAAGGGCACTAAATACATGTGGAGTGCAACATGTGAAGCCGCATTCAAAACTTTGGTGAAACATCTCACAACAGCTCCAGTTCTTGCTCAGCCGGACACGACAAAGCCATTTGATGTATACTGTGATGCATCCGGCATCGGTCTCGGCTGCGTTCTGATGCAGGAAGGGCGTGTAGTCGCCTATGGGTCTCGTCAACTGCGAAACCACGAGCAGCATTATCCAACTCACGATCTTGAGCTTTCTGCAGTGGTGTTGGCATTAAAGATGTGGAGGCATTACCTACATGGTAATCTTGTTCACCTCTACACCGATCATAAAAGCCTGAAGTATATCTTCACGCAAAAGGAGCTGAATATGAGACAACAGAGATGGTTGGAGCTCATAAAATATTATGAAATTGAGATCCACTATCATCCAGGAAAAGCAAACGTGGTTGCCGACGCGCTTAATCGGAAAGCCCACGTTCCCAACTTGGCGGCTGCTGAGTTAGAAGACGAAGAACCAAGCCTCCGTGTCATTCCGTATGGCGCGCTTTATAATCTCATGCTCATTCCAACAATCCGTGAAGAGATTGTTGAGGCTCAAAGAAGAGACAGAGGTATGTCTCACATACGGAGAAGACTATACAACGGAGAGGTGAAATGTTTCCGGAAGGATGAGAACGGTACGATATGGTTTAATGACTGTATAGTGGTACCGCGCAATATGAAACTCCGGAAGAAGATCTTGGATGAAGCCCACCTGTCTAAGTTTTCCATTCATCCCGGAAGTAACAAGATTTACCAAGATTTGAAACAGAAATTTTGGTGGACGAGGATGAAAAGGGAGATTGCTAAATACGTATCCGAATGCGATACGTGTAGACGGGTCAAGGCTGATCATATGCGGAAAGCCGGACCGCTACAACCTTTGAAGATACCGGCATGGAAATGGGAGGATGTGAGTATGGACTTCATCATCGGATTACCGCTCACATCCAGGAAGCATGACTCGATATGGGTGATCGTTGACCGGTTGGCAAAATCAGCTCATTTCATATCGGTGAACACTCATTATCGAGCAAGGCAATATGTGGAGTTATTCATCTCCAGAATTATATGCTCACATGGTGTCCTGAAGACCATCATTTCAGATCGAGGTGCGCTGTTTGTTGCTCGTTTTTGGGAGCAGCTGCATGCCTCGTTGGGCACCAAGCTGATTAGAAGCTCCGCATATCACCCTCAAACCGATGGACAAACTGAGAGGGTGAATCAAGTGCTTGAGGATATGTTGAGAGCGTGTGCCATCCACCACGGTAGGAATTGGGATGATTACCTACCGCTGGCGGAGTTTTCATACAATAACGGTTATCAAGGGAGTATTAAAATGGCACCGTATGAAGCTCTCTATGGCCAGAAGTGTCGCACACCACTGAATTGGTGTGAGTCCGGCGAAAGAGTTCTGTTTGGGATTGATCTTGTGAACGAAGCCGAAGACCGAGTTCGGTTGATACAAGAAAACTTGAAGGCTGCACAATCCCGACAGAAGAGCTACGCTGATCAACGGCGTAGGCCTTTACATTTTGACGTCGGAGAGCACGTGTATCTTCATGTATCTCCGATGAAGGGAATTCACCGGTTCGGTGTAAAGGGGAAACTCGCTCCTCGCTTTATTGGTCCTTTTGCTATCACAGAGAAGTGCAGACCCGTAGCCTACCGGCTGGGATTACCGGCAAGTCTAGCGGGTGTTCATGATGTATTTCATGTATCACAGCTGCGGAAGTGTCTCAAATTCACCGCTGCTGTTCGCACCGAGGACATCGACGAATTGAAACCGGACCTGACCTACACCGAGCGACCGGTTCAGATTTTGGATGAGAAGACCCGGGTAACCCGGAACCGGATGATCAAATTTTACAAGGTGCTGTGGAGTAATCATACCGCGGAAGAGGCGACGTGGGAAAGTGAAGATTACCTCCGCACCAACTATCCGGAATTTTTAGCTTTGTACAGTTTGTAATTACCTCTCCCATCTCGTTCCTCTTTTGTAATCTCGGGACGAGATTCTTTTAAGGGGGGAGGAATGTAAAAGTCCCAAAAATGTGTATGAATAAAAACCAAGGTTTGAGTTCATATGTGTGGCAAAGACATGAAAAATGGGACTTGCTAAAACTTTTCTTCATGCAAAGTAATACATGGATGACCATCCAAAATGAGGCTCACCTTTTTATTTAAAAGTGTTGAGCCAATAAGGAGTTAAATACTCTTTGCATTTAAGTTTAAAAATCAGATTTGAGATTCAAAGTTCACACATGTGGTGACCAAAAACTTTGGATAAGCATGCAGCCATACAGTTAGGATTATAGGGAAAAGTTTTATCACAAACTTTGCATTTGTAGGGTGGGCTCAAAAAGGAGTTTAAGAGAAGCATTTGCAATTTCTAGCCAAATTCAAATTTGTCATACCAATTCAAACTGAATTTGGAGAATTCAAATTCTAGCCACCCTTTTAAACTCAGAATTTTGAGGAATTAAGAGGATCAGCATGAGAAGATATTTGGGAAAACAATGTGTGGTGGGACCCACATGGCAGTGAGCTAGAGACCTAAACTTACCCATGAAGTAAATGGATTTTTGCTTCTGTTCTGCTCGGGTGCCACCGAAGGGATTCCACCGCGCTCCCGGGGAGCTGACCCCGCCACCTCCTACTGCCCACCCCCACGCGCGGGCACCCGAAGGCGGTTCCTTCGGCGCTATCGTTCCCTCAGCCCCGGGCGAAGACCCAATTGCCTTCTCCTCCTCACGAGCGCACGCACGACGGCTTCATCTCCCCTCCGCGCTTTTGGTTGATCGGGAAACCGAAGAAATCATCGCGCCCTCTCCTCCCCGAGCTGCTAGGCAGCGTCCTGAGCTCGGACTCCACTTCCCCGACACCTAAACCCTCGACCTACGGCCTCCCCCGCCCGAGATCAACCGCCACAGCGGCAACCTAACTCAAGAGCATGATCGGGCGCTCGTGGACAGCCCTCCACAGGGGGTTTCACGGCCGAGCGATCACAGCCACAGAAGCGCGCAACGGTGGTGCTGCTCTCCTCCAATTCTTGGAGCAAACCGTGAAGCATCGACGAGGAATTCCGAGATTTTGCTCCGGCGAGTTCAACCCGAGCATCCGGTACGGATTCGGCAAATTCCCGCTCTCTGATCCTCCGTAGGTCCTTAAATCTTGCACGTAGCAACTAGACTAGTCGGCGGTCATTTTGCCTTCAGCAACCTTAGCACGAAAACACCTCAGAGCAATGAATTTCAAGCTCTACCGAGAGCGTTCTTCGCGGGACCAATCGGTCGCATGGTTCCGACCCCTTTTCCGCTGTTTCCAAGCAAATCCATGACCATGCCGAGCCTTGTGATCATCCACTGATGCTGTAGAGCTCATTGGTTGAGTGTTTGGCGGGCTAGAACCCACAGCCAACAGCGCCGAAGGGAAACCGAGGCCGCCACACGTCGCGAGCTATCCTCCGGTCGCCGGCAGCCCTAGAACGCCCCACCATCGTGTTCCTTGACGTCAATAACCCCCTGGCGGCGAGTTTTGGCTCAGGCGGTGGCCGGAAACGGCAAGCCGGCGAGCTCCGACGTCGGGCCGGCGAGCTGGGCGGCGGGCGCGCGAAGAGGAGCCGGAGGAAGAAGACGAAGCATGGACCCCGGCTGTCAGCAGCTCAGAATTCAAATCCGGGATCGGGTGTGGCCGGGATCCCGTGTGCTGGCGTGAAAAACACCGTGGCCCCGGTGTGTCCCAGTTCTGATTGGTTGGAATTTAAATAAGCGGGCCCAGTGGGATTTTCTGTAGGAAAACAATTCCAGTGAGGGCGCAAACTTTGGAAATTCATAGCTGCTGGTAGAAACCTCCAATTTGAGTGATTCCACTTGGGTTGGATTCATCTTTCCGAGCTATCCAAACATGAACTTAGATTTATATGAAAGTCAATAGTATATTCTGGAAAATTCTTTGATGGTATTCTGAAAAAGAATTATTGAGGGAGTTTGGTTTATCCAAAAATCACCAAATTTTGCCAGAATATTCTGTAGCATAGTGTTGACCTACTAGCAAATTTCCAGATCATTTTAAGATCATTTGAGTAGGGATTTGCTAAATGCAAACTACTGCGTTCAAAAGAATCCAGAAACATTTTCAGAAAATGTTTCCCACTTCTAAAAATCTATTCTGAGCAATCCAGAGCTCCAAAAATCATAGGAAAATTTAGGCAAGCTCTCTGAGACATACTTGGAATTGTAGTTCACTTAATTGGTCATGAAATGCACATTACCTCAGAATTAATTCTTTTGAGTACAAATGCTTAAAGAATTGTTCTGGAAGAACTACTCCAGTAAAAGGGCTGAAATTTGGACCAAATTACTTTCATGTGGCCAGGAACTCACATGTAAATTATCAGCCCAAGATGAGTCCTTGAGATCCCTGTTCTTATTCTCCATACTTATGTATAGGTGAAAATACATAAGAGATATTGTGAGAATTATGGAGGACACAATATGACTCCATATTAGCTGCAATTTGGCAAGCTAAATCCTTAGGTAGTATAGAAATCTGCTGTAAAAGTTTTGAGGCCATTGGAGTTCTTGTTCTTCAGTTGCACTCAAATCTTTTCAGCTCATATATTGTGTTCATTAGGGGAACATTCTCATGACATCTCACGTCGGAAGGTGCACCATGAGAGTGGCTACTGTACGGGGCGACTTGATCGATTCAGCGGGGGTGAAACAGGGGAAAGGCTGCCATGTACGACGTCAGTGATGGTTGTTATAGGCAACGTCGAGTACAGGCGTACGTGTCGTGTAGTCCGGGTGTTATTGATTCGAATCACCGTCGCTCGCGGAATGGACTGAGCATACTTGTTCTCACAGTCGTGAAGTAGTAAGAACTTGCATGAGAAAGGAACTAATCATTTTGATGTGAAGTATTATCCTACCTTTGTATTGGATCTTGATGAATAGGCTAGTGCAAACTTGATTCTTTTATGGCATGAGCAATTTACATCGGGGGAAAGCGTTTCTTGTCTGATTGTGGACTCCCGATGTGGCGTGCCAAGGGTTACTTAAAAGGCTGCCAATAATACCTGAAAGTAAGGATTCACTTTTAGGCGAGTTTAATTATGCTTATGCCATCCCATTTTAGGTTCATAACCTCACATAGAGTTTCATGTTTAGGGTGACGGTTAAGTCTTGCTGAGCGTTATGCTCACGGATGCTATCCGAGTTATTTTGCAGGTATTTAACTCGATGCTTATGAGAAGGGATGCCGATGAGACTCGGGAACCTCCGAGTGTTTACTCAAAGAGCATCCTCGCCGCTGCAGATTGTTCTTCGTGTTGCTAGTAAGAAACGTCCGCGGGCTGCACCGTTTCTTTGTTGCTAGTTTAGAATGAGTCGTGAGAGTGATAGTCTTCCGCTGTAGCTTACTCTGATACAAGTATTTGTAAAACTTTCTTGTACACTTCCGCAAACTATTTATGTAATATGATGTGTGTTCATCGACCCGTGTGCTGTTGGGTGCCGCATATCACGGCACCACCCGACGAGGTCCTGTGGTCCCTCACAGCTTTGGAAGAATATCGCTGATCAATTTGAGAAGATTGTTGTAGCAATTATTTGAGAAAAAAAATACTTAGAGTTAATTGCCATAAGTCGTGTTATGAAAAAAAAAGTGTCACTGTTGTGTGCTCATGTAGCGGTTCTTCTGAGCCTCAGAGAAGATTGAAGAACGCTTCAACCTCCGGTGTAGGAGAGTCTTCATTAAAGTCTGGTTGTAAAGATTCAAGCATTTCATCTATCCTATCAACCCCCATGCTATAAGCATCCTCTTCCTCTTCTTCTATGGGTTTAGGTGCTGATTTGCCGTGAAAGACACACACCTCATAATGTGGCACAAAACCGTATCGGCACAAGTCTAGTGAAAGTGTTCTCTTGTCCAAACACCTCATATTCTAGCATCTGCTACATGGACATCACACCTTATTTATCTTGGCCAACGAAAAAGAACGATCTACAAAAGCCGTAGTCTTGGTTACCCACTCATCTGAGTGACTTCCATTCTTTTCCAACCAGTATAAATCCAACTACGGTCTTCACCCATATTTGAGCATACAAACCAAATTCAGCAACGTCATATATCATGTGTCTACATCTCTATTAGGAAGGATGCGTCCTAAACCCACCCAAGAGTGACCGAGAGAGCTTGCTTACAACGAGACGCAGGGTCCGGATCATGATGAATTTTTGGCAGCATAACTCCGCAGTTCTCTAACTACAACAACAACAACCAAGCCTTTATCCCAAGCCTGTTGGGGTCGGCTAGACATGAAACCCAATATCAATGAAGTAAAACAGAGGAAGAGATATGAGAACAAGGGGGGAAAAAGGAAAAAAAAGAAAAAAAAGGAAAAAAGAAAAAGGAAAAAGAGAAAAGAGAAAAGAAATAAGAAAAAAGGAAAAGAAAAAGAGAAAAGAAAAAAAGAAAAAAAACAAGACTACGATTCTGGCACATGAATTGCTACTTTCCATGCGGTCCTATCATGAGCTAAGTCTCTGGATACATTCCAATCTCTCAAATCTCGTTTTACCGCCTCCTCCCAGGTCAACCTTGGTCGTCCTCTACCCCTCCTAATATTTTCTCTACCTCTTAAAATCCCACTGTTAACCGGTGCTTCTGGAGGTCTCCGTTGGATATGTCCAAACCACCTAAGCCGTTGTTGGACTAACTTCTCTTCAATCGGCGCCACCCCTACCTTATCACGAATCGCCTCATTCCTTATTCGGTCTCTTCTCGTGTGCCCACACATCCACCGTAGCATGCGCATCTCTGCGACACTCATTTGTTGGACATGTTGCCGTTTAGTTGGCCAACATTCCGCCCCATAGAGCATCGCGGGTCTGATCACCGTCCTATAGAACTTCCCTTTTAGCTTCTGTGGGACTTTCCTATCACATAGGATTCCAGAGGCTTGTCGCCATTTCATCCACCCTACCTTGATCCTGTGGCAAACATCCTCATCAATATCGCCATTGCTTTGTAAAATTGATCCTAAGTATCGGAAAGAGTCCCTTCTAGATACTATTTGTCCTTGTAGACTAACATTTCCCTCTTCACGACCAACACCACTAAAATCGCACCTCATATACTCGGTTTTGGTCCTACTAAGTCTAAACCCCTTGGACTCTAAGGTTTGTCTCCATAACTCTAATTTCTTATCAACACCATCTCTAGTTTCATCTACCAGCACTACATCATCAGCAAAGAGCATGCACCAAGGGATATCCCCTTGTATATCCTTCGACACCTCATCCATGACCAAGGAAAAGATGTATGGGCTCAAAGCTGATCATTGATGTAATCCTACCGTGATAGGAAATGCATCAGTCTCACTATCACTTACGCGCACACTTGTCCTAACATTATTGTACATATCCTTGATAAGGGTAATGTACTTTGTTGGCACTTTATGTTTCTCTAGTGCCCACCACATGACTGACCTTGGTATCTTGTCGTACGCCTTCTCCAAGTCGATGAACACCATATGCAAGTCCTTCTTCTGCTCCCTATATCTCTCCATAAGCTGATGAAGCAAGAAAATCGCCTCCATTGTAGACCTCCCAGGCATAAAACCAAACTGGTTTTTAGTGACATTGGTCACTTTCCTCAGGCGGTGTTCAATCACTCTCTCCCAAAGCTTCATAGTATGACTCATAAGCTTAATACCTCGATAATTAGTACAACTTTGAATATCTCCTTTATTTTTGAAGATAGGTACTAATATACTTTTCCTCCATTCTTCAGGCATCTTGTTTGACCGAAAAATGTGGTTGAATAGCTTTGTGAGCCATACTATTGCGACGTCCCCAAGACATCTCCACACCTCAATAGGGACATCGTCAGGGCCGAGGGCCTTTCCTCCTTTCATCCTTTTTAAGGCCTCCTTAACCTCAAACTCTTGTATCCTCCGCACGAACCGTCTGTTGGAGTCATCAAAGGAGTCATCCAACTCAACCATAGTGCTCTCATTCCCATCATTGAATAGCCCATTAAAGTAATCACGCCATCTATTCTTAATCTCTTCATCCTTTACTAGAATGCGGTCAGTCTCATCTTTGATGCATTTAACTTGATTGAGATCCCTCATCTTTCTCTCGCGGATTTTTGCTACCTTGTATATGTCTTTTTCACCTTCTTTTGTCCCTAGTCTCTCATATAACTTATCATAGGTTTGTCCTCTTGCCTTACTCACAACCCGCCTTGCATTCTTCTTAGCCTCTTTGTACTTAAGCATGTTGCTTGCGTTTCTATCATTATGCCAACTCTTGTAACACTCCTTCTTCTCCTTAATGGCCTTTTGTACATCCTCATTCCACCACCAAGTGTCTTTATCTATAAGTTTCTTTCCCTTTGTCACACCGAACACCTCACTAGCTACCTTCCTAATGCAAGTTGCCATATTCATCCACATACTATCTGCATCTCCATTTTCTGCCCAGGGTCCTTCTGTGATCACCCTATTTTTAAAGGATTCTTGTGATTCTCCCTTCAACTTCCACCACTTTGTTCTTGTGATTTTGACACCTTTGTCCCGCAAAGAACATGTATGGAAGCGAAAGTCAGCTACCACAAGCTTATGTTGTGTCACAACACACTCCCCCGGGATCACCTTACAATCTAGACACTCCCGTCTATCCTTTCTCTAACTGCACGCCCGAAATGGTGCAGTGGAGAACATCAGAGTTATACAACCAAAACATCATCAGGATGCAGACCTCTTGTATCTCTCCATAAGCAAGCTCTCTCAGTCACTACGAGGCTGTCCAAAAAATGGACAATTTAGAACCTACACATGTCACGTGTGTAGTGTAAGTGACACGTGACGGTTCGAAACGGGTGATGCATAGGTTACTTTACTCAGTTTTGATTCATTCAATACCGTCTTTAAAAAACATATTTACGACGGTTTTCATGTGTTCCAATGAGATAGAGAAAAGCAATAGAGAAAGAAAGGGAAAGGTTAGGAGATCTCCAGTCTATGCCTTGTGTACACCGCCATGTTCCAACGAGTGCTTCGCGTCCGCACCGGCACCATTTGCCTTGAAGTTCGGCTCAACAGATGTCCTAGTATTAATTATCCTACTACATGCTCTCATGACAGTGTATATAGCTAACCATTGTGAAGTGAATAATTAACAGTCAATTTTCACGCAAGTAATTAATAAACAAAACATAGTTATTAAAAAATTACTCAACGAGGGCGCGAAGTCCGGCGGCGCCGGGCGGGGTGGGCCGCCGGGGTCAGGGAGCACCAGGGCACTGGAGGGGGCGGCGTGCGGGGGCCGGGGGTGGGGTCCGGGGGCCGGAGCGGTGGCTCCGGGCCGGGCAGGGGCGCGGCAGCGGCGCGGACGGGGGCAGCGATGGCGAGAGCTGGGCGCGGGGAGGGCCGGGGGCGGCGGCTCACGGGGCAGTGGGGGCCGGGGGCGGCGGCTCACGAGACAGTGGGGGCCGGCAGCGGCGGCTCACGGGGCAGTGGGGGCCGGCAGCGGCGGGGGTCGGCAGCAGCGTGGCGCTCGGGGTCGACGCGGGTGACAATAATACTAACTAATAACTAAAAAAACTAACAATAATACTAACTATTAACTAAACTAACTCTAATTATCACCAAAATTAAAGAAAGTAAGAAACTTAAATTCTAAATTAGTAAGTAAACTAGCTAAACTAAACTATTTGACAATTTTCAACTAAATTTCTACCTACAAACTACTAATCAACAATTTTCTATCTACAATTTTCATATCATTTCAAAAACAAAAACCTTACTTTCTTGACGGGTGCGACGAGGCTCGATGCCGTGGGAGCTCGGGGCTGGGGGTGGGGCAGCGGGACGCCGGGGTTGGGGGAGGGCATTGGGGACTACCGGGGTCGGGGGTGGGCGCTAGGATCGCTGCGGTCGTGGGACATGCTGCCTGAGGGGCGCGCGTCCGGGGCGGCGGCGGCCGGGGGCCGGGCACCGGGGATCGGGGCGGTGGCGGCTGGGGGCGGGGAAGGCACCGAGGAACGGGCGCTGGGGGCGGGGACGGTGCGGCTGGGTGTGGGGGCGGCGGCGGGGGCCGGGGCGGCAGCTCGCGGGCTCGGGGTCGACGCGACACACGGGCTCGGGGTCGACGCGGGTGACAATAATAGTAACTAATAACTAAACAAAAAATTAACAATAATACTAACTGGGTGTCGAGGCATACCTCACCGTATGATGCAGATGCTGAAAGGAAAGAGAAGTCGGCTCTACGAGGGTTTGCCGTAGTGAGACTTAACCCAGTCGGTGGGACTGCTTCGATATTTGGGTGTCGTGTGAAAGGTTGCCACGTACGACGTCAGTGATGGTTACTGTGTGCAACGTCGAGTACGGGCGTACGTGTCGTGTCAGCCGGGTGTTTTTGATTGCAATCACCGTCGCTCGCAGAATTGGCCGAGCATACTTGTTCTCTGCATCGTGACGTAGTAATAAACTGGGAAAACCTTAATATGCTTTGTGAGTAATCCTCATAATGGAGATGACGAGATCAACACTTTCACTAAATTTATTTTTCACCTTGGGCTAGTAGCGTCGAGGCAAAGTTTTTCTTGTTTGATTGTGGAGTCTCGACATCGATGGCGCAAGGTCTGTATGGGTCTAGGCTAGCTCACTAAAGTTACTTTCACCTCGGGCAAGTGACATCGAGATGAAGCGTTTCTTGTTTGATTGTGGATTCTCGATGTAAATTGAGCAAGGGCTATAAAAGTTGCTTAAAACTGAAAGTAAGGACTCTCCTTTAGCTCAAGTTCATACTTTGTGCAAACTTCTATTTTCAGCCCTATATTTTCAGCATGTAGAGTTTCATGACTAGGGTGACGGTTAAGTCTTGCTGAGATTCGTGCTCACGGATACTGCATAGTTGTTTTGCAGGCAATAACTGTACGCTGATATTTACGGGTGTCCGATGAGACTCGGAGCTCTCCGAGTGGTGAACTCATGGCCACCCCTGCCGCTGCTATTGTGATAGTGTTGCTAGCGAGAAGGGTCCGCGGGCTGGACACCTTCTCTGTTGCTTAGCATAGGTGTGAGACGTGAGTTGTAATAGTCTTCCGCTGTACATTATTTTGAGAAATTTTTGTAAAATTTACACTTTGTAAGCTTTCGTGGTCAATCGCTGTCAAGACAAAGGAAGAACAACAGATGGGAATAAGATAGAATTCACGGTAGAAAGAGATAAAAGCTAAAAACTAAATATAAATTGATTTGATCGGTCGGAGATGACACCGTGAATTGCTTGTGGCCCTTTATATTTATAGGACAAGAGGTTTTGTCCCGTTAAGAATCAAAAATATTATAAATATGTAATGCAATCTAATAACTTGGTCTGGACTGATAAAACCAGTTTGACCTATTTTAAAAACCATACCGATTTCCGTATCGCTAGAAACTTTCAAATGTCATAACTTTCACATCCAGAGTCTAAATTGAATGTTCCACATATCAATTTTGATGGTCTCGACAAGAACTAGACATTGGTGATGTTGGATCTGACTTTTGATCACATCATCAAAACTGTCTGGTCGGTTTCTCCAAATTGTCAGATTTAGCAATCTTAATCGTCAATCTTGTTCGGTTTGAAATAGATTGTGCCATCTGTTTTTGTTAATTTCAGGTAAGTGTTAATATATGTTACAAATGGATGTGATGAGCGATTATATAAGTGACAACAGATACACCATGACTACAGATCAACATAAACAAAGGATTTTCATCTCAATGCCTTCAACAAGCAGGCAGCAGCTGATGAAGGACACAGTTGGTTCATATATTTGCTGTGTCAACGCACACTTTGAGAGTTGAGAGGTGATTTCATGAACCGAAGTCAGAGGGCAGTTCTTGACTAAATCGGTTTTGGTACCTTTCTCAGCAGCCTCCCTGAACTAGCAGTCGATAATCATTTCATGTTGGCCCGGCCACTAAATCACTTGCGCAAGGAAAGCTCAAATTAAAGGCATACATGAGGATTTTTTTCGGAACTGCACACCAGCACCCTCCTTTTGCCTTGAATCCACTTGGCACAGACTAAACATGCAGATTTTGGCCTTGACCATCACGTCCCACATCTCTACTACCTGTATGCGTAACACTACTAACAGACTCCTGAATGCGGAGAATTAGCAAATAGGAAAACAATGCTAATCCTAGACGGCCGTGTCCTGGCCTGAACTCTAAATGAATCCCGCAAATTTATGACGACCGTTGTCGTTAACACCGATAGAAGAGGAAGAACCGAGTCTCTACTTGGTTCTATATGGAGCTCTACATAATCTAGCTCTCATACCCACATTAAAAGAGGAGGTTATGGAAGCTCAAAAGCGGGACAAGGGCATGGCTCATATCAAAAGGAGGTTGAAGAACGGGGAGATGAAATGTTTCCGGTTAGATGATGAAGATACCTTATGGGTTAAGGATTGGATAGTCGTACCCCGTGATATGAGGCTGCGGAAGAAAATTTTGGAAGAGGCTCACTTATCTAAATTTTCTATTCATCCGGGCAGCAATAAAATGTACCAAGACCTCTGGAAGAAGTTTTGGTGGACACGTATGAAACATGAAGTTGCAAAATACGTTTCAGAATGTGATACGTGTCGAAGAGTTAAGGCCGACCATGTGAAGAAGTCGGGCCTGTTGCAACCGCTACAAATACCGGCATGGAAGTGGGAAGACTTGAGTATGGATTTCATCATCGGGTTGCCGATGACCTCCCACCACCATGATTCGATTTGGGTAATCGTTGACGGATTAACCAAATCAGCACGTTTCATTCCGGTGCATACCAAATACAGCGCCAAGCAGTATGCGGAGTTATACATAGCACGAATCTTATGCTTACACAGAGTTCCCCGTACCATTGTGTCCAACCAAAGACCGTTGTTTGTAGCCCGTTTCTGGGAGCAGCTACACACATCCTTGGGAACTAAATTGATTCGAAGCTCCGCATATCACCCTCAAACCGATGGGCAAACTGGGAGGGTGAATCAAATCCTTGAAGATATGCTAAGAGTGTGTGCCATCCACCACGGTAAGAGCTGGGATGATCACTTACCGTTAGCGGAGTTCTCGTATAACAACGGTTATCAAACGAGCATAAAAATGGCACCTTATGAAGCTCTCTACGGCCGGAAGTGCCGCACACCCTTGAACTGGTGTGAATCTGGCGAGAGAGTTTTTACGAGGTTGATCTCATAAATGAAGCAGAAGAGCGGGTAAGGCTTATTCAAGCAAATCTTAAAGCCGCTCAGTCCAGACAAAAGAGCTATGCGGATAAGAAACGTCGTCCTCTGAACTTTCAAGTTGGAGACCACGTATATCTCCGCGTATCTCCTATGAAGGGAATTCACCGATTCAGAGTGAAAGGAAAATTAGCTCCGCGTTTTATCGGTCCCTTCGCCATCATCGAAATATGCTCGTAGCATACCGTTTGGAGTTACCGGCAGCCTTAGCCGGAGTTCATAACTTCTTCCATATATCTCAGTTGCGGAAGTGTTTGAAAGTTCCAATGGAGATTCTCACGGAAGGCATAGCAGATTTGAAGCCGGACCTCACATATGTTGAGAATCCAACCCGGATAATTGATGAAAAGACTCGCGAGACCAGAAACCGGACGCTGCAATTTTTCAAGGTGCTATGGGAAAATCACACGTCTGACGAAGCTACATGGGAAAGCGAGTAGTATTTACAACGCAATCATCCGGAGTTATTAGAGGCTTATGTTCGGTAGTCATCCTCCCCGCATTGTTCTTAATCATGAATCTCGGGACGAGATTCTTTTAAGGGGGGAGGAATGTAAAAGTCCCAAAACTTGTAAATGGAAAACTTTGGTGATGAATAAAGTTGAGTTTAAATCCAAGAAATGGGACTTGCAAAAACTTTTCTAAAACATGGAACATGGTCATGAGCAAGCACATGCATTCAAGTTCCCTTTTAATTCAAATGATCATGTAAATGCAAAGGTGGTCATTTTTAATGAAGAATGCAAACTGTGGTTGTAAACCTCCCCTTTGCAGCCACCAAATTAAAATTTTGAATCCATTTTTGAATTCTTCAGGTCCAAATTATGAGGAAGGCAAATTTTAAGAAAATTTGGAGGTGCTTTGATATGTATATCAAAGAGACTTATGTATTTCATTGAAATTTGAATTTCAAATTTGAAGCTGAGGTAAAACTTGTCAATTTGCCAAATGGGTTTCAAATTTGAGCTCCACATGAGTGAAGTTTGCACTGTGCCAAAATTTGGGAGATCTTTTGGGAGGAACAGGGGTGGACCCCACATGTCATAGTGCCATCTAAACTTACACTCGAAGCAAATTATCTGTTCCTCACCCGAGCTGCCGAGCGTGCTCCGAGCGCCACCGAGGGTGAGATTGCCGCCAGCTCCCAGCTGTTTGAGCAGCGCTGGAGAGCAACTCGTGGGCCTTCTGAACCCCCAGCGTGATCCTCTCGCACCGGCAGAAGCAGCAGACTTTGCCTCCTCCGCGTGCGCACACGCCGAACACCGAACGGCGCCGCTGCCTCGGTCTTGATCGGGAGCCGAGGAAACTCAAGCGGGCAGGGGACGGCTAAGCTTAAAAACAGCACTGTGAACTCCTCCTCCACCTCCTAAGCACAAAATACAGTGAGTTGCCGCCTTCCCAACCCGAGATTAGCTCGTTGCCGCGGCGACCTAACTTCACAGCGACTTGGGGTGCTCGTGGACAGCCCACACCGGGTACTTTCACGCCCGAGCAAGGACACCCCCGACGCGCTGTTGAACCGTGCTGCTCACCCCCAAACCACAAGCAAAGCCGTGGGCTACGGAGTGAGAATTTGGGAAAACTTTGCCGGCTGCCACAAAGCGACATTCCAGTATGGAATCTCAAAATTACCATTCAATTCTAGTCTTTAGTTCACTAAACTGTGCATAGATGATCTAGGCTCACTGGTGATCCGATCCCCTTCACAATCCTAGCTTGAAACCCTGTGTTAGCGGCCCATTTCAAGCTTTCCGAGCGGCGGTCATGGCGGGAACGATCGGTCGCCCGGTGGAACCATAGTAACTGCCGTTTCTGAGCCATGTTGAGGCCATGCCGACCTAGCCCATCCTCCACTGGTGCTTTTGAGTGGTTCGGTCGAGCTTTTGGCAGGCCATAAGGGCCGGGCGACGGCGCCGAGCTTCACCGAATGCCGCCGCACGTCGCCGGCCTACTTCCGATCAGCGGCAGCCCAAGAGCACCGCACCAATGGCTTTCTCGTAGCTGGAAACCCCCAGGCAGCGAGTACCGAGCCGAGAGGCAGCCGGGAAGCCGACTCCGGCGAGCTCCGGTGGGAATCCGGCGAGGGGGCAGCGCGGGAGAGGAAACAGCCCGAGGAGAAAGGTCGGGCGGGTCCCGCGTGTCATGACGAAAGTTTAAAATTGCTGATCTGCTGCGGCTCCGGGATCCCTTGTGGCTGTGCGGGAAGGGTTCTGTGGCCCCGTATGGCTTGGTTTCACCGGTTGACACGTGTACCCGGGACCCACGGTCAGAGTTTGAACATTTTCCGGTTTATTTGAATTCCCAAATTCGGTTCAAACTTTAGAACCTCATAACTTGTGCCAGGAAGCTCCAAAATTAGTGATTCAAATTCGGTTGGGTTCAGGATGAAAAACTATATCCAAATACGCAACCCAATTTGTATGAAAATAAATAGAAAATTCTGAAAAATTCTTTAAAACTTTTAAGCAAAAGAATTTTATAGGGAGTTTGGTTCATCCAAAAATCCTAAAATTTTGCCATAATATTTCTTAGGATGTTAGGACACTCCTCTAAAAGTTTCAGCTCATTTGGAGTTGATTTAGTTAGGATAATTCTGATTTCAAGTTTCTGTGTTCAAATGAATACAGAAACAATTTCAGAGAATTTCCAAAATTTGGAAATTCAGTTCTGGGCAGTTCTTAGCTCTAAAAATCCTAGGAAAATACATAAATACTCCTTGAGCTATGTTTAAAACTTTGGTTCACTTGAATTTGCATGAAAGTGGAAATTTGTTTCAGAATTAATTCCTTTTTGTGTAAATGCTTAGGGAATTGTTCTGAGTGATCTATTCATTGAAAAATTCCAAATTTTGGTCCATATGACTTTCTTGTGACAAGGAACTCACAAGAAAATTTTCAGCTCCATTGGAGTAACGTATCAGTACTGTTCTATTCAACCTTATTAGGTGATCAACATCCAAGTGATGAAAAACACTTATCACTTGATCATAGTGCTTAAAAACAAACCCAAACCACTAGCACCAGTGTCATTTTAAATTCTTAAACAGAGTTCCAGTTTTAAACTTGTCTTTAGCACTTGTTAGCAAAAATTTTACAATTAAACATATATGCATATTCATAACTTGTAGTGATTAAACGTGTAAGAGTGGAGAAAAAGTGAAGCTTGGATCAAGGGGCAAGAAGGCAGTGATTAAGCTTCAAGTCATCAGCAACTAACTTCACAATTATCTGACTTTAGTTCCCTGCAAAACCAAGGAAAGCTCCGGTTTGCATTTAAGTTATTTATAAAGTTTTTACTTTGTTCACAATTATGGTTTAGAGTTTGTATGTGCATTAGGTCAAGGATGCTTTATTGACAGCGAGCTTTCCCTAACAAGATCCATCCCTATTGTTAGTAAGAAAGGACAGGTGGGACCATGCCCAAATGCCACACGTGAGACAAAGAGAAGTGAATAAAACTGTTGAAGATTATAGAAAGCTAAAAAGGCTAGACAAGAAGAAAAAAGAGGTTAGAGGTACTTCTATGATTGATGTTTCATTGTACAAAGAAGATGACACGAGGCTTGATGAGATGGGAAGCTCTAAACCATAAGTAGTGGATCCAATGAACAAGTTCACCTTGCCTCTTGACTCTAGTCCTTTGGGTTCATCTAAGAAGTTGTAGCAGCCAAAAATCAGTGAGCATATAATGAAAGAAAGATTGCACAAGCTGGAGAGATATACTGCAAGGTGGTTGTATATACTAGGTAAATGAACAAATATTTGTTACATACTCTTACAGTCTTATATATTGCTTGTTATTATGTATTACTTCAGTATATTCTGGTTTCTAACATTGATCTGCTTAAATTTCAAGGACACCTTTCAGTGTCATCAATTGTGAACAGTTTGACCAAGTGCTAGAAGTTGCTGACCATTTTGAGCCAGGTGTGAAGAAGTCCTATCAACATGAGTTGCAAAACTATTGCATGAGGAAGTGGAAGATACAAAGAAGATATTGAAGGTTCAGGGAACAATGATAGGAAAAAACTGGATGCTCTATTATGGCTGATGCGTTGAAAAATCAAAATAAGACAAGCATAATGAGTTTATATATCAATTATAGCTTTGGAACAACTTTTATTGAGTCAAAGGAGGCCTCAACTGAGTCACACACTAGAGAATTAATCTTTTAATATGTGAATAGATGTAAGAAAGTAGAGACTGATAAGGTTATTCAAGTGGTCACGAATAATGCTTCAAATAAAATGGAAACAAAGGACATGTTGTATATCAAGAGGCCCAACATATTTGGAGTTCATATGCAACCCTCACCTTAGTTTGATGGTTAAAAGAATTGGGAAGATAAAGTGGTTAAAGAACATACTTGACCACACAAGGGCACTAACCATATTTATTTATGCACACCATAGTACATTGAATTTGATGAGAAAATTCACCAAGAAAAGGGACATTATTAGGCTAGATGTGACAAGATATGCCTATGCTTTTCTAACTTTGTAAAACTTTTATGAGAAGAAGGATCAACCAAGAATGATGTCTCAAAGTGAGGAATGAGAAAAATAGCCATGTCAAGAAGAGTTTAAAACATGTACAAGCCACAACCACATCGGTGAAACCTTCTTTTTGGAATTGTGTTAGCGTTTTCATGAGGGTATTTGGGCTGTTGGTAAAAGTACTTCGTATGGTTGATGAGGTTACTAAACTAACAAAAATAATTGCTCTTTATGGTGATATTTTGAAGGTGTAATGCGCCAAGTACCACTAGTTTGGACGCTACAACATCTACAATTTCCTACTAAGTGTAAAAATTATTAGAAAATTTTGATAGAGTTCCCATTGTAATTCTTAACAGCAGCGGACAAACAGTCACAAAAAATGTGCATTAATATAGAAAAGCATAATAGAAACATTCGACCATCACAACTAAAATAAACTGAGTCAAAACTCAACCGTCCTCATGATTAGTTCTTATAGACACATAACCTATGCAAATAATTAAGATGTTCCTTATTCAAAGATTAATATTTGATATGTGGCTCAAAGTGTAGATGCTACCCTCTTCCCAAGCATGCTTTGATCAACGAGTACCTACAAATTAAATAAACACAAGAGTGAGTAAAAACACTCAGCATGTACCCCTAGAGCTAGAAGAATGGTAAAATCAACCCGAATGAAACAAGCGACGAGTAGAACTTGGACTGAGAATGATGAAATAGTAGTTTTCATCTGAAACGGACAACACTTGAATACTCCCTAGCATTTACCGGTAAAGCCGAGCAAGTGGGGCCAACACTTACTCACAGGAACTTGAATACAAGAACCAAACTGCACTCCGGACCAAACCGGTACTTGAATAATAATTAAATGAACAATCTGAATCTTAAACTTCAAAGGAACAGAACAATGAACAGTTGAATCTCAAAAACTAAGATAATGAATCCACAATACTACAAAGGAAATCACAAGCACATCACACATGTCAGAAAAGGAACTCATCATGCACTGGCTGGCGGCTCTGTTGGGGAAAAAACAGCAGGTTTGATATATATTGCTAGGTGATCTAAACCCTCATATCCAATGGTGCAAATTAATTTGACTTATACTAACTCATCCGATCTCTGAATCAAACATATGAATAGCGAAACTGTTTCGACGACCTCTACGCATCTATGGTCTCCGATCATCCATCGGGGCAGCAGATCAAAAAGTCCGCAAATGCTTGAGATATTACAGAAAGCCAAGGAAGACATTAGGATGGTTGTCGGGAATGTGAACAAGACTGCGGCTTTATACAATAATATCATAGAAATCATGGAGGTAAAGATGAAGAATTGGTTGGACTATCACATTCACTTGGCTGCATACTTCTTGGACCCATATTATAGCTACAATGATTCCTCCATTTTGGATGTGTTCATTAGTGCTGTTGAAACTTTCTACCATGGGAGATCACGGCAAGCAGAATTAAGTGCTCAACGATGACCTACACAAGTTAAAAGATCAGGTAGGTCACTTTGCAGGATTATGATTCCATTCCAGGTATACAAATTTAATTAAAAATATTATTTATAGTATATTTCAGATATGTAATGTTGTATTCTTGACAACTTTCATACTTGTTCAGCAAAATGGTGGGAAATTACGACACAAGTTCTAAAATTGCAAAAGATGGCTATTAGCTAGGATTCCCTCTTTGACGTCAAGTGCTTCAGGCTTTGAAAGAAATTAGAGCTGCTTTGAAGGGGTAAGTCTCCAAAATTTGATTGGTAACTATATGCACACCATTCTAATAAATTTGAGTTACTACTAAATAATGCATTAAATATGAGTTTTGTTGATCCATACAAAGAAAAGAATAGGCTCACTTGTCAGAGAGTTGAACAACTTGACCCTATTCGATTCAATAACATTCATGAAAGAGGAAAAGTAAAGCTATGAAGAACAAAGTGGCCCCTCTAGTAGTAATGTAAGCAACTTTTGCTCAAGGATGGATGGTTGAAGGTGCAGATGAGGAAGGCTCTGATGTTGAGCCTGCCATGGGCCTCACATGAAAACTAATTGCTGAGGCATATGGCGCTGAAGAGGTCACAAAACTCATAGGAATGCGAGATTGACACAGACAAGAGAGCTAAGAAGATACCTACTCCAAAAGTGAGGGTGAAAAGATAAATGATGAAGATATTAAGTTTGAGTCCGACCAAGATGAAGAGGGAGAGGAGGACATTGACGGCTGAGCAAAGGGCTTTAGCCCACATCATCCTATTATATCAGTTCATCCATTATCTATTTGTAGAACTCCGCTGTCATATTTTTAGTTTGTGTTGTTTTGTTTATGCGCCTATATAACTATGCAGTATGACGTATGAACTATGTATTTAATTTTATTCTATGCCATTTTTATTACTGAAGTGAGCCTAATTGACTTCTGTTTATCACTTTTTAGGCTGTTTGATCACAGACTCTGCTGTAGTGCACTTGTGTTGTGATATTTGGATTGTTTTGGGCTTTTAGCATTATGTTAACATGTTAAGTACTAACATTTATCATTACTTTGCAGGTATAGAGTTCAAAATGTGAGGACTGACTGAGGAAATCAGGTGATTCAAAATTACTTCATAAAAAGTTAGTAAAACTGTTTTTTTATGCAACAGTATAGCTACAATACTTATAAATTAATCTGTTTAGACATTGTTTACACATCATCTAAATTGTAAACAGCTCTCTGCCAACTGTTTACCGTTTAGGATAACACTAGTCATAGTAAACTAACTTTACACATTCAGATTGAGGAACAGGATGAGCTATCACATACTGACGTCTCAAAAGAGATGCAAGCGTCAGGTACATTATTGGTGCTTCTATCAAATTTTGTTACTCATATACTTCATTCCAAAAAGTCCTTTGATAGAGGATAATTTAGATCTTGAGTTGGCTATTGAAAAGCTGACCAACATGAATACTGATGTAAAATTAGTTTTTAATCCATGGCCTAATACTGATGTTGTTGGCCGAGGATAAAAACACCAAGTTCGACTAACTCAATCTGAATCCGAGGGAAGCAAAGAAGCCATATCCACTACTTCTACACTCAGGAAGCAACACAATATTACATAAATCCGTTTTGCTCAAAACGGTCAGGTTGGTTCCAAAGTCAGCAAGACTGGTTTTAAAACTGATCAGACCCGTTTTTCCCATGTATTTGAAAATAAAGCTGAATCGAAGATGTTGAAGCCCAAAACCTTGAGTTTGGTGTATGGAAGACCAATAAAGTCAAAGGTCGTCACAAGCATCAAAATAAAAATCCGAAACCCCCAAAAGTTTCAGGTTAAGATCCATAAACCAAAAAGAAATTATGCTAGTCAGCCAAGAAGTTATGAACAAACGAAGTCGCCTCATGATCTGAATTGAAAGTATAACAATACTCATACATCAATGGTGTTTTGATCATATGAGTCATCAATACATAGACTATGGGTATATTATCATGACACATCCCTTATTTGTATTCATCATGGTCTTCATGGATGCTGTCTCCAATTTATTTTTATCCATATTCAATCCCATATGTGTAGGAACATAAATTAGTAGGTCATCACTTATACATAATGACCATTTCTATCAAAGAATCAGTTAATGGATAAAACTAGACAACAGGTGATTAAACAAGTATACCATGTCAAGAAAGATTCAAATTTAGAGAAAATTCAGACTTCACACTGGATGAACCCAAGAAAGATCTAGAGGTTGAAGAACACAGGGATTGGCGATTTTGACAGTCAAATCTCTAGTTAATCTGAGATGGATCCCTGTTAATTTTCCATTGTCTGTCACCAATTATTGTTAGTTTGCTTGAAAACTAGTCAGTGTATTTTGATGGAACTGAAGCAATCTTGTTCAATTGTGACCTTTTGTGTTGTGTACCAGTCAACAGCAACGGATATGGAAAGAGAGTCTTTAGGGTTTTAACATTTCACTTGGTTAAATCCATGCATCACTTCTTAGAACCGGAGAAGGTTGCTCCGTGCAGCTTGGCCAATATGGTTTCATTCGAGTTACATGGTGCTTCCATTGCGCGTAGGTGTCTTCTGGACTAGTATAGCATTAGGACAAGTCCTGCACCCCTAGAGCATTTAAGACAGATTGGGCATCCTAGATGGTGATGTGAAACTTTGTATTTTGTTTTTTTCTCCTATCTTATAACAATCTATGTGATCCGGTTTCTCGTATAAATCAAAAAGAGATCTATAGGTCGTCGAAGAACACTACAAGGCGTTGTGGATGAACATGAAAAGAGGCCGGGTCATTAGCGTTTGAGCATTTCAGTTCACTACGAGTATCTGGGAAACTCCCTAGTGCCAAAACACACTAAATTTCTCCGTGTGTTAAATGCACATGAGAATGTTTTTTTCGGTGTTCAACACACTAAATTTCTAGGTGGTTTTTATGAGCTATTTTGCAGGTGATTTTCCTCGTTTTCAGAAGATTTTTGTCTCGTTCATATGTGTTTGAGGCATTATTTGTGAAGAAAAACTGGATTTCAGGAACCTAGATGATTGAACTCTGTTAGGGAGCTTTCTTCATTGGACAACCTTCCATGTTGTTTGCACCTGACTCATGTGACACAAGTTAATATAGAGCAACCTTAGTTTTGTCATTCTCTAGTCGATGGAAGTTGGATCATCCTGAGTATCTAATATTAGTCCCGTGTGTATTTCACAACACACGGAAAAATTCCCCAGTGTGTTTTGGGTAATGAATAATTTTCTTGTGTTTGTGATAATTATAACTATATACACACTAATTGACTGGGATCTTCCAGTGACTCATGACCCATCCCGTGTATTATAGTCAAAATGCTAGGGAATTGAACATTTTCCCATGTGCTACTACAGTTTCCTATATGTTCATTGCCAACACTCAGTAATTACTATAAATGAAACCTTTAGCGGACCTATTCACAACACATTGGACCTTCAATTTTTGTGTGTATTGGGATCAAACTTTAATCCACGCATCAACCAATTGTATACAGATTGAAAACTTCTACCACGAATCCTGTCTATGCGTCTGACCACATATTTGAAATTCGATAAATCTACCTTGACCCATGAATAACATTTCCTTCTCGGAAATAAACATAAGTCTTAGTCTTCTCGGACATGTCTGTCGTCCACTGATGATCAGAGTTAATATAAACTTAAGTACTTATATAACCCTTAAAATTCCAATCTGTAACATAAATACTTGGTTACCTGCGACTAGATCTTCAAACCGCTGGAGCTTCTCTAGTTTCTTCCTTCTACGTGCTCTCCTCCTCTCTTTTATTTTTCCTATTTTTAGTTGATTTTTATGCGCTATTTTCAGGTTATTTTCCTGATTTTCAGAAAATTTTCGTCTGTCCATATGTCTTTGAGGCATTCTTTGTAAAATAAAATTTGGATTTTGGGAAGATAGATGATTGGACTCTTCTAGGGAGCTTTCTTGCTCGACAACCTTCCATGTTGTTTGCACCTGACTCATGTGACACACGTTAATATAAAGCAACCTTAGTTTTATTATTCCCTAGTTGATGGAAGTTGGATCTTCCCGAGTATCGAATTCTAGCTTAGTCCCGTGTGTATTTCACAAGACACGGAAAATTCCCCAGTGTGTTGTGGGTAATGAATAATTTCCTTGTGTGTTTGTGATAGTTCTAACTATATATACACACTAATTGACTGGAATCATCATGTGAGTCATGACCCATCCCGTGTATTATAGTCAGAATGCTATGGAATTGAAAATTTTCCCACGTGCTACTATAGTTTCACATGTGTTCATTGCCAACACTCGGTAACAACTCTTAATAAAACCTTTAGTGGACTGATTCACAACAAACTGGACATTCATTGTGTGTGTGTGTGTGTCTCAGGATCCAGCTTTAATTCACACATCAACCAATTGTATACAGATTGAAAACTTTTAGCACCAATCTTGTCTATGCGTCTGACCACATACTTGAAATTTGGTAAACCTACCTTGACCCATGACTGATATTTCTTTCTCGGAAATAAGCATAAATCCGAGTCTTCTGGGACATGTCTGTCACACTGATAATAAAGTTAATATAAACTTAAGTACTTATATAACCCTAAAATCCTAATCTGTAATGTAGATACTTAGTTACCTGCAACCAGATCTTCAAACCACCAGAGCTTTGCTACTTTCCTTCCTTCCACCTCCTCTCCTCCTCTCTTTTATTTTTCCTATTTTGAGGTTATTTTTATAGGCTATTTTAAGTTATTTTTCCGAAGATTTTCATATCGTCAATATGTAATTCAGGTATTATTTGTGAAGAATAACTTGATTCTAGGAACCTAGATGATCGGTCTTTTAGGGAGCTTTCTTCGCTCGACAACCTTCCATGTTCTTTGCACCCGACTCATGTGACACACGTTAATATAAAGCAACATTAGTTTCATTCTTGTCTAGTTGATGGAAGTTGGATCTTCCTGAGTGTCAAATTTTAGTCCTGTGTGTATTTCACAACACACAGATAATTCCTCAGTGTGTTTTGGGTAATGGATGATTTCCTTGTATGTTTGGATAATTCTAACTATATACACACTAATTGACTGCAATCGACTTGTGAGTCATGACCAATCCCATGTGTTACAGTCGAAACTAGGGAATTAGAAATTTTCCCATGTGCTACTACAGTTTCCCATGTGTTAATTGCCAACACTTGTAGTTACTCCAACGTTCCTGTGTGTCTTTAAGCTTTTGACGCTAGGAGAGTTACCGCTTCTATTTGTTTACCATGGGGCGTTAATGAACGGTGTGGTTTGTATCTCCCGTGTGTTCCGCATCGGGGAGATGGAGCTGACACTCGAGTTCGCACATAGTCACGCTCCTAAGTATAAGAAGGTGCTCTGAGTGCATGGCGAGCCACATTACCTCTGCCAGACCTACCTCAAGCTCGCCGACAACCTCAGCATGGTCGTCCATCTAGCCGGTAGTAGGAGCCTTCACGACATCGAGGGTGACGCCATCGCAAATATCTGGAAGGAGCTCATCGTTGAGGCCCCCTACCTATCGGTCATCGACAATCTTGAGAGCGAGAAGGACCGGTGGGATGGCTGGGTTCTGCAGGAGCTCCTGCCCCATGCCGGCAAGCGCACCCACTTCATCATCACAATGTGGCTAGCAAGCAAAGAACAGGTGAGATGAGGCCTGAGAACTCGAGGAGTGGTCATGCCTGAATCTGGCGAACAGGAGGCCCTGCCCCTCCTTGCTCCCTTTCTGCATGCAAGAAACTGATAGACGGGGACAACACCGCGCCAAGCAAAAAGGGAGGGGGCCATTGTTGGAATTTGGCCTACATGAGCAGCACCCCAGTTCCTGGGCTGAATTATTTGGGCCAAATCCATTGGTATAAAGCCAAGGTGTGGTGTGGAGAGGTGGGTGGGATGTTTAGTCCCACCTTGCCCACCTAGATGGATGTTTCCCAATATCTATAGTGTGTTGCTATGGACACAAACACACACGCACGCGCGCGCGCGTTTCGCGATTTTACGCGTATTTATCGCATGACTTGTGACTTGCGACGTTGCGCGTTCGCGTCGTGACGAGTTGTGTTCAACTGAGCCTTTATTTTCTGCCACTTGTATAATTTGAAATATCTCATCAACACCTAGACTGCCAGGTCAACTTGAGGAGTAATTGTGGCATAACTGTGGACACACATTTAATGTGTGTAATGACGCGTAAATGCAGACACACGTTTAATGTGTGTAATATCGCGTAAATGCAGACACATGTTTAATGTGTGTAATGATGCATAAATGCAGTCACACGTTTAATGTGCGTAATGATGTATAAATGCATACACACGTTTAATGTGCATAATGGTCATAATTGCTCCATTAGTTGCACGTTAAAGGATTTCAGGGGACGGTTTACTGAAATTATGGCAGATCGAATTTGAGAGCGTTGTCAGGCTCGAGTATAAAGGAGACGTCCCAGGTACTGGAGAAGACACACAAACTCACCCCTCCCAGAAACTGCTCTGCGCCGCCGGTTTTTGCCTACCGTCCCTCCATCCGTCGTGCAACGGATTGAGGGAGAACGGTGTCTCCGAACCGACGACCGGTGATCTGAAGACCTGCACGGGTGCCGGCGATCAGGTTTCTGGGAAGTGCGCTCGCACGGCCGCTCGCAGCTCTTCCATCGTCCTCAACATCTTCGTCATCTAATCCTCTACTTCCTTAGCGGGATTCTTTGTAAGTAATTACTCAATCCATGACTGATTCGGTATTTTTGATGAGCGGTCTATTCGGATATGTTTTAATTCATTTTCGTCTAATACTAGCACTGTTCATGTTGACTGCTAGTATATTTGTTTTTTCTATTTCTCTGTTCTGGTTTGTCAAATTAATTGCATGCCATGTGAATTTTCCAACAATCCAGAAACCTGATAGAATTAACATGGCGGGACTTACTGATGCGCTAAAACCTGAACGATTTGCCCGGGGTGACAATTTTAAGAGATGGCAGACACGGGTCAAGTTCTGGCTCATGTCGATGAAGATCTGGTGGGTGATTTCCCCAGTTCTTCCTCTCACTGAGGAGCAGAACCGTGACTATGAACTGGACAATTCAACTTGTCTTGGTTGCTTGTTGTCACTTGTTTCTGATCAACTTTGTGATATTTACATGAACCATACATCGTCTAAAGAATTATGGGAGGCCCTAGACCGCGAATATGTGGAATCAGATGTTGGACGTGAACTATATGTTAATGACCAGTACCACGAATATAAGATGGTCGATGATCGATCTATCGTGGAACAGACTCATGAGATCCAGCTTTTCGTGGGGGAACTTGCACATTTTGATATTGTCTTGCCTGACAAATTCGTGGTTGGTGGAATTATTTCCAAACTGCCTCCATCTTGGAGAAGTTTTTCCACGAGTCTTAAACACAAGAAAGAGGTTATGACTGTTGAAAGTCTGATCTCAACTCTTGATGTTGAGGAAAAGGCAAGATCCAAGAATGTGCCTCGTTCTGTTCCGCGAGAAGGAACTCCTTCTAATGCCAATGTGGTTGAAGGTAAATCGGGTGGTGGCAATAAGAATAACAAAAACTGGAAAGGAAAGGCCAAACAAAACACTAGCTTTAAGAAGAAGAAGAAAGAAGACCTCACTTGCTTTGTGTGCGGCGAGCTTGGCCACATAGCCAGGAAATGCCGCAATAGAAAAGGCAAGAAAGGTGGTGGTTAGAAATCTGTGAATGTCACTATTAGCGAGGCTGGAGGAACGTCTAGAGCAGGGTATGTTCCAGAAGTTTTTCTAGCATGTCATTCTACCGATTGGTGGTTAGACACAGGAGCTAATGTGCATGTGTGTTCTGACTATAATTTGTTTTCTTCTTATCAGGCTACCGACAATTGCTCCGTGTTGATGGGCAACGGGTCTAGGACTGCTGTACATGGAATTGGAAGAGTCGATCTGAAGTTGACCTCCGGAAAGACTCTTTCTTTGAAGAATGTGCAGCATGTCCCTGGAATAAATAGGAACCTGATTAGTGGTTCTCTTTTATGTCGTGATGGCTATAAGTTAGTGTTTGAGTCGAACAAATTTATTGTTTCGAAGTTTGGTTTATTTATCAGAAAAGGCTATGATAGCGGAGGTCTGTTCCGCCTTTCAGTTGTTGAAGATTGTAATAATCTTGTGAACACAGTTGCTTGTTCTAAGTCTGAATGCAATGGAGGAGAGACTACTATTTGGCACTCTCGACTTTGTCACATTAATTACGATCGCATCATTAAAATGTCCAAACTTAATTTG
The DNA here is from genome assembly GCA_030760725.1 of Neostapfia colusana. Taxonomy (NCBI): domain Eukaryota; kingdom Viridiplantae; phylum Streptophyta; class Magnoliopsida; order Poales; family Poaceae; genus Neostapfia; species Neostapfia colusana. The sequence goes on along the minus strand of JASWHV010000012.1, from coordinate 5,240,823 downwards.
ATTTCAAAAATTCCTGTTGAAAGAAGATCTAAGTGTCATGCGTGTGTGGAAGAGAAGAGCTTATCACCACTAGATCTTATTCACTCAGATTTATGTGAAATGAATGGAATTTTGACTAGAGCAGGGAAGAAATATTTTATATCTTTTATTGATGATGCTACAAGATATTGTCAACTCTATCTTATTAAAACGAAAGATGAGGCACTAGATTGTTTTAAAATCTATAAGGCTGAGGTAGAAAACCAACTAGAAAGGAAAATCAAACGAGTTAGGTCCGATAGAGGAGGGGAGTATCTTTCTAATGATTTCGGCGAATATTGTGTGGAACATAGAATTATCCATGAGACAACGGCTCCCTACTCACCCTAATCTAATGGGGTGGCTGAGCGGAAAAACCGAACACTTACGGACTTAGTTAATGCCATGCTGGACAGTTCGGGTTTATCCAACTCATGGTGGGGGAAGCCATTTTGACCGCATGTTTTGTGCTGAATCGAGTTCCATCATCTAAGGGTGAAATAACCCCATATGAAGGATGGAAAGGAAGAAAGCCTGCTCTCGGTTTCTTACGTGCATGGGGTTGTTTGGCCAAAGTTAATGTGCCTGCGTGTAAGAAACGAAAATTTGGACCAAAAACCGTGGACGGTGTATTTATAGGATACGCACAACAAAGTGCAGCTTATAGATTTTTAGTGATTAAATCCGAGATTCCTGATGTGCATGTTAACACCGTGACTGAATCTCGTGATGCAACATTTTTCGAGAATATTTTCCCAATGAAGGATAGAGTTGCAGGTCGTAGCGAGACATCTACTAGTTTTACTCCTGATCCTTCTCCATTATTCGTACCTTGTTCTTACACTGAAAAACCCATTGAGGATGACAGTACAAATATTGCTACTCGAAGGAGCAAGAGACAAAGGATTGAAAAATCCTTTGGTGATGATTTTACTGTCTACCTTATTGATGACACACCCAAAACACTTTCAGAAGCATATGCATCGCCAGATGCAGAGAGCTGGAAGGAGGCAGTACATATTGAAATGGAGTCCATTTTAACAAATGGAACTTGGGAAATATGTGACTGTCCAGTTGGGTGTAAACCTGTTGGGTGTAAGTGGATATTTAAAAAGAAACTCAAACCAGATGGTACAGTCGATAAATATAAGGCTAGACTTGTAGCCAAGGGATTTACCCAAAAGGAAGGCGAGATTTTTTTCGATACTTATTCACCTGTTGCTAGGTTAACCATAATTCGTGTGCTTATTGCACTTGCTTCGTGTAATGATCTCCTCATTCATCAAATGGATGTGAAGACGGCTTTCCTAAATGGTGAGCTCGATGAGGAGATATATATGAAGCAGCCTGATGGTTTTGTGGTGCCTGGGCAAGAGAACAAAGTGTGTAAGTTATGAAAATCCTTGTATGGCCTCAAGCAGGCACCAAAGCAGTGGCATGAGAAGTTCGATAGAACTATGACCTCAGCAGGTTTTATGGTAAATGAAGCCGACACATGTGTGTACTATCGGTTTGGTGAGGGTAAAGGAGTAATACTATGCTTGTATGTAGATGATATATTAATTTTTGGGACTAGTATCGATGTGATAAATGATGTGAAATCATTCTTGTCCCAAAATTGACATGAAAGATTTGGGAGAGGTCGATGTTATTTTAAACATCAAACCGATTAATGGTGAGAATGAGATTATTTTAAAACAATCTCATTATGTGGAGAACATTCTGAGTCGATTTGGATACTCAGACTCTAAAGCTTCGTCAACACCATATGATCCTAGTCTAAAGCTTCATGAGAACAGAGGACAAGGAATTAATCAGTTAAGATACTCCCAAATTATTGGTTCTCTCATGTATCTTGCTGGTGCAACTAGACCTGACATCTCATTTGCTGTAAGCAAATTGAGTCGATTTACTTCCAACCCTGGAAGAGATCACTGGTGTGCACTAGAACGTGTAGTGAGATAATTGAGAGGTACATCATCTTATGGGCTTCACTATACTGGGTACCCTGTTGTACTGGAAGGGTATAGTGACTCAAACTGGATCTCAAATGCAGATGAGATCAAAGCCACTAGTGGATATATATTCACTATTGGTGGTGCTACAGTTTCATGGAGGTCTCGCAAACAGACTATATTGACAAAGTCTACTATGGAGGCAGAACTTGTAACACTTGAGACGGCCACAACTGAGTCTGAGTGGCTGAAACAGCTCTTGATGTACTTGCCATTAGTCGATAAACCTGTACCGGCTATTCTTTTGCATTGTGATAATCAAAGTGTGATCACAACTGTAGGCAATGCAAAAGAAAATTTGAAGTCCTCAAGACATGTGAAACGGCGAATCAAATCCGTGAGATATTTGAAAAATATAGGAGAGATTGTCGTTGAGTATATCAATACTAAAAGAAATCTTGCAGATCCTTTTACAAAATGATTAGCACGTTATGTAATTGATGAAGCATCAAGGGAAATGGGTTTGAAACCCATGTGATGTTATCATACAATAGTAACCCAAACTATTTGATCGGAGATCCCGTGAAGTAGATCTTGGGAAAAACAAGTTGTACAGATAACTAGAGAGTACTATTCATTATTCATTTCCGTTAGAAGATGCGTACTCTCAGTACTGCATGGAAGGTTGACTTTAATGTCTTAATGTGTTCTGAGACCTATTTTGGCAAGATACGATCCTGCAGGGTATACTTGTAATAATACACCTATATGAGTTTGACTGTGAGGTCGCAGTCTATGAGATATGGGTAATCTCAAATAAACTCATGAACAAACACGGGAGCAAGACCGTAATGCTCCAACCACAGGCATGGCTTTAGTCGGCCTAGTATCAGCGATGCTTTCATTTAAAACTTACTTATGCAAAACTAGCAATTCAAGGTTGTGTCCATTGCAAAGTTGTAAGTATGTGAATCATGGAATGCTAGGTGCAGCTCAACCCATTATGGGTCTGCACCGGAAAGCTGATATATGAAAGCGCAGAAATGTTACTTGTATACCTTGACTTTTGGTGGGGAATGTTGGAATTTGGCCTACATGAGCAGCACCCCAGTTCCTGGGCTGAATTATTTGGGCCAAATCCATTGGTATAAAGCCAAGGTGTGGTGTGGAGAGGTGGTTGGGATGTTTAGCCCCACCTTGCTCACCTAGATGGATGTTTCCCAATATATATAGTGTGCTGCTATGGACACAAACACACACGCACGCGCGTGCGCGTTTCGCGATTTTACGCATATTTATCGCGTGACTTGTGACTTGCGACGTTGCGCGTTCGCGTCGTGACGAGTTGTGTTCAACTGAGCCTTTATTTTCTGCCACTTGTATAATTTGAAATATCTCATCAGCACCTAGACTGTCAGGTCAACTTGAGGAGTAATTGTGGCATAACTGTAGACACACGTTTAATGTGTGTAATGACGCGTAAATGCTGACACACGTTTAATGTGTGTAATATCGCGTAAATGCAGACACATGTTTAATGTGCGTAATGATGTATAAATGCAGGCACACGTTTAATGTGCGTAATGATGCATAAATGCAGACACACGTTTAATGTGCGTAATGGCTATAATTGCTCCATTAGTTGCACGTTGAAGGATTTCAGGGGGTGGTTTACTGAAATTATGGCAGATCGAATTTGAGAGGGTTGTCAGGCTCGAGTATAAAGGAGACGTCCTAGGTACTGGAGAAGACACACAAACTCACCCCTCCCAGAAACTGCTCTGCTCCGCTGGTTTTTACCTGTCGTCCCTCCATCCGTCGTGCAACGGATTGAGGGAGAACGGTTTCTCCGAACCGACGACCGGTGATCTGAAGACCTGCACGGGTGCCGGCAATCAGGTTTCTGGGAAGTGGCTCGCACGACCGCTCGCAGCTCTTCCATCGTCCTCAACATCTTCGTCATCTAGTCCACTACTTCCTTAGCGGGATTCTTTGTAAGTAATTACTCGATCCATGACTGATTCGATATTTTTGATGAGCGGTCTATTCGTATATGTTTTAATTTATTTTCGTCTAATACTAGCACTGTTCATGTTGACTGCTAGTATATTTGTTTTTCCTATTTCTCTGTTCTGATTTGTCAAATTAATTGCATGCCATGTGAATTTTCCAACAGCCATGATGGCGCTAAGAGGGAGAGGTCGGCAGCGGCAAAGCACTCATGGAATAGGTCAGCCGCAGAGACTAGATTATGGAACCAGGAGAGTCGAATGGAAGAAGAGGCTCGCTTATCAAAAATGTGAGTTAGAGGCCGCTTATCAGAGAATCGACTTTCCTATTGTTTTTGTACTTTTCTAAAGATTAGCCTAGGAGATAAGCTTAAATTTAAGCATCACATTTGGGTGGGATTTTCACTTAATTTTACTGATATGATGATTATAAGAGAAACCAAACAGAGCCCTAATAAAACTGTGATCATCTACCTAGAGCATGGGAACAATACCATGTCGTTTTATTGGCAAGCATCTTGAGCTGGATTTCACTTTGGCATGGTTCCCAAGTGGAACAAACATGTTCAAGTCCATTGATCTCACAAGTGACCACTTTTTCTCTTGACACAAGTGATTCATGCTTAGTAGAACACTTGAACTCTTCTATCTCCAAGATGATGACAACCTAAGAATCTAGTCTGACCTAACTATCATTACACTGTCGAGGTCACATGAGATTAGGGTGGAGCCAACCGAGATTGGTGTGACTTCTTTTGCCATCGATCTGCATTTTGGAAAATCTTTTGGAGGACAAGGCTAGACAAAATGCACATTTTTTGTTGGACAGGGTACCCTCACTTCTCAAATTGTTTTTCTTGTGGCACAGTCGCTTGTCTTCATGGTAGAGCTCTATGGACCGACAAAAAAGACAGGGCCCGAGGGCATAACTTTGGAAAAGACAAACCCTTCAGTGTTTAGGGTCATATTGGATTTGTTCTATCATGACGGATGCTACCATATTTGATCCGACGGTCTAAGATCAGATTGAAATGACGCAACGGTTGCTTGTGGCAGCAGATCAATATGGCATGGACACACTGAAGTTGGTGTATCAGGGCATCCTAGCCAAACACCTTAATGTGGAGACACAGCGGTGGATACACTAGATTTTCTTAGCCAACATCATAGCTTACAGAGACTTAACGATGCGTTCATTGAATTCATAGCATGTTTACATGAGAGGTATGCTAATGTGGCAACCCAGCTGGTATATGCAAGGCTCAAGCGATCTTACCCATATGTCTTCGAGGCCTTTTTTGTGACAAAAAAACTGCATTTTGAGAACCTAAATGATCTGCTTATTTTAAGGTACCTTTCTTTGCTCAACAACCTTCCACGTCGTTTGCGCTTGACACATCTGACATGTTAATATAAAGCAATCTTAGTTTCATTACTCTCTAGACGTTGGAAGTTGGATCTTCCCGAGTATCCAACTAATACCCCGTGTGTAGTTTACAACACACAGAAAAAGTCCCTGTGTGTTTTAGGTAATACTAACTACATATACACTAATTAACTATAACGTCCTTCCTGTGCATAATGATTCATCCCATGTTTTATGATTGAAATGCTAGGGAATTGAAAAAATCTCTTGTTCTATTGTAGTTACTCGTGTGATCATTGCCACAGACCTTGCAGTTTCTAGGATCCTATTTGATTTGTTCTATCGTGACAGATTGCCTACTACATTTGGCCCGAAGGGACATAATTAGATTGAAATTATGAAATAGTTACTTTCGGCAGCAGAGCGATATGGCATGGACATATTGAAGTTGGTATATCAGAGCATCCTTGCCAAACACCTTTATTTTAGACATAGTGGTGGCTGCACTAGATTTCCTTCATCAACATCATAGTTTCCAAACACTTAAGATGCGTTCATTGAATTCATAGGATGATTAGATGAGAAGGATGCTAATGTCGAAACCCAGAAATATGCAAAGCTCAAGCAATCTCGTCCATCTGTCTTCAAGGCTTTTTTTGCGAGGAGAAACTGGATTCCGATATCCTAGAGGATCTGCTTCTTTTAGGGAGATGTCTTCGCTCGGCAACCTTCCACATTGGCGGCTGCACCTGATCCATGTGACACACATTAATATAAAGCATCCTTAGTTCCATTACTCTCTAGATGACCGAAGTTAAGTTTTCCCAAATATCGAACTAATGTCCCATGTGTATTTCAAGACACTAGGTAAATTTTCCTGTGTGTTTTGGATAATACTAACTATATACACACTAATTCACTGGAATCCTTCCTGCGTGTCATGATCCATCCTGTTTGTTATAATCAAAATGCTAGAGAATTGAACATTTTCCTATGTGCTACTAAAGTTTCCCGTGTGTTCATTGCCAACTGTCGGTAATCACTATAATGTTCTCGTGTGTCTTTAAGCTTTTGGTGCTAGGGAGAGTTCACGCTTCTAGTAGTAGTTCCTGTCCTCCTCATCAGCTTAGTCTTGTTGTGTGTCTTCCTGCTTTTGCCAAGGAAGTCTACGATGCCTTGGCTCATGACCCAAATGGCAGATAGCCCATAATGGTGCCTAGTTGTCACAGCCCGAATTTTAAAACCAAACAAAAATCAGTCCAGACAAAAAAATCTAGATAATCTTGGATATATATATATATATATTAACTTTAAATTAAAGTTGAGGCATATATACGTAGGTATATGCGTGTGTCAGCTATAGAGATTCTCCATGAAACAATGAACAGAAGTATGGAACCAAATTTTGAGCCAAAACTAATTTAGAAATAGCATATACATGAACAATTCAAACCACTTGGTATAATTTAATTACCAAACTCAAAATAGAATTAATGGTGACATATACATGAATATATATGTATATGTGTTGGCCAATACAAACTAAATTCAACTAGAAATCGAGTGCAAGTCGTCTCAAATAAAATTCCCAAGAACATCAACACATACATGCAGCACAAGAATCTAATAGCAACACAAGAAATAAAATAAAGGTGAAACGACATGTGTGTGTATATATATAGGTATGTATGTAAACAAGTATATATACATATACTACAGGAAACACAACAACATACAACGGCCAACTTAATTTACGGCGGCTCTAGGATTGGCCGTCGTAAGTTAAATTAATTACGACGGCCAACTCTGGCCGTCGTAAATAAAGAGTTGATTACGACGGCTTGACCTCAGCCATCGTAAATAACAAGTTATTTACGACGGCTAGGGCTTGGCCGTCGTAAATAAGCTTATTTATGACGGCCAGACTACGGCCCGTCGTAAATAAGTCTTATTAAACCCGCGGGCCTGGGTCGGCGCGGGCATTCACGCTCGCGCCGACCCGAGCCCCCGCCACCGCGCGCCAGCCGCCGCCGGCCTCCGCCGCCCCAGGCCTCCCTCGCCGGCGCCGCCCCGAAGCTCCGCCGCCGCCGGCCTCCGCCGCCCCCAGCTGCTGCCGCATCGCGCCCGCCACCCCCACCCACCGCCGTGCCGGCTCCCGCCGCCGCAACCGCCACCGCCTCCACGGCCACGTCGGCCCCGCCTCCCCCGTCGCCGCCTCCACTCCTGAACGCCGGAGCTCGGCTAGCCCCGCCTCCCCAGCCCCCGCCCCCGCTCCAGCCCGCCGCTCGGCACCGCCACTCCCTCGGCCGCTGCTGCCTCCGACCCCGGCAGTGGTTCCGGTGCCCTCCCCGACACCGGCAGCCCGCGGCGATCCTCCCCGACCCGGCGTCCCGCTGCCCCGCCTCTGGCCCCGAGCTCACATGCCATCGAGCACGTCGCAACCATCGACAAGTTAGTTTTTTTAATTTAGTTGATAATTGGATTTAGTTTAGATAATTTAGTTATTAATTATTATTGTTTACTTTATGCAAATTGTTTTATTAGTTTTAGATTGAGTTTAGTTTAGTTGTTAATTGTTTAGTTTATGAATTTTCTTAAATATAGTTGATGATTCTTTGTATTAGTTTTAGATTTAATTTTGTTTAGTGGTAAATTGTTTAGTTTATGAATTTTGTTTAATTGAGCTGTAATTTGTTTGTATTAGTTATGGTTTAATTTTGTTTAGTTGTAAATATGTGCATGTCAGTATTTTCTGGCTAGAGGGTCGGCCAGAAGCGTACCGAGCTCTCTGCCAGATGTGCGCTAGCGATGCTTTCATTGCTAAGTCTAGGAGGGCTCGTAGATGCAGAGGTTCAGACTCAAAGCACTCCTATGGCCCTGATGGCCATGTGCGTTTAGCGAAACATATGGTAAGAATAATAACCCTCCTTTGTATGTCTTTATAATATTATTAGCATACTAACACATATCTACAGGAGCGCGAGACCAGTCAGGTACCGACCAATATTTCTCTCTGGAAGCGGGGTCATAAGGACCCATCCCAACCTGTGGAGTGCAGTCAGGTCGCGGCCGATCGACTGGTAAGTTATCAAAACTTATCAATTCAGTTGTTACTAATTTGTTGTTACTAATACGTAATTTTACTCCATTTAGGAAAAGTATGGGCGAGAGGCCGTGAGGATACACGGCGAGGGGTATGATTGGGAAAACGCGCCAATCGACCTTCAAGCTGTTTACGCTAGCGGAGGCGGGAAGGCACGTGGACGGTAAGTTATTTATTTTCTTTATTTCTGTAAAAACTTGCTTCTTCTAATTATTATACTTTTATTTCTTTGTAGGTTTGCTATTTTTGATGGAGTTGTCGACTCCAGGGTAGCGCGACCTTCGATCGTCACTCCATCGACCGAGGGCTCCTCCATCGGGCATACAAGTCGTCGTCCCTCACAGAGCCAGATAGATGAGCTACTTAGGAAGAGGGAAGAGATCCGGAGAGAGAGGGAGGAGCTCCGGAGGGAGAGGAAGCAGCAGGCCGCCTACATGGCAAACTACATGGCTCAGATGCAGGCGGCGATGGAGGTAAGTATTTGAATACAAATTAATTTAAGTTCTTAACATTGCATTAGTTTATTTTTTTCATATTTTGCAATTATAGGCCTTAGCTCAACAGAGTAGGCAGTAGATCACGATCACATGTAGCAGCCGTCAGATTTTGCCCCGCCACAAGTGCCCCCACCACATGCACATTCAAATGTCCAGGTAATATGTTTTATTTGCCATTTTCTAATTTAAGAGGGATTAAGAGATAGTGGTAGAGAGGGGGATGGAGAGATAGTGAGAGTGAAAAGGGAAAGAGGGAGGGAGAGATACAGAGTGGTAGAGATAGGGGGAGGTAGTCATAGATAGAGGGAAAGGGAGAGGGCGAGGTAGAAAGTGAGAGTGAGAGGGGGGAGAGGGAGGGAGTGAGAGTAAGAGATCGTGGTAGAGAGGAGGAGGTAGATGGAGAGAGAGTGAGAGTGAAAAGGGAAAGAGGAAGGGAGAGAGATACGGAATGGTAGAAATAGGGGGTGACAGAGAGAGGGAGTCGTAGAGAGAGGGGGAGGGAGAGGGCGAGGAAGAAAGTGAGAGTGCGGGGGAGGGAGAGAGAGGGAGTGAGAGTAGTGGGGAGAGAGTCGTACAAGCTCAAACTCACTTTATCTATTTATTTAAATTGCAGAGATTGGTAACGGAGGCTTAAAACTCCACCGCCATAGCTACCGGCACCGGGAGAAGGTCACGGAGATGGATTCTTCGGCTCCGGGCCGAGTGGAAGAGCGACTGGATCCGCGAGTGGAAGGGGTAGCGTTTATGGAGCGGATCTCTTTTTTTGTTTATTGTTTTGGATGTTTTATGTTCTGTATGTTTATATAAATTGTTCTTTGAGTTGACCGTCGTGTAAGGTTATCCTTATTCTGTTTTTTAATGAAAAACTTATTTAGTCGTAAGTTAATCTAAATAACTTACGACGGCCAGGCAAGGCCGTCATAAGTTAGACACCCAGTCTGCCACGTGGCGCGGTGATGGGCGACGGCCGTTTACTTACGACGGGCGCTTCCAGCTGTCGTAAGTTAGTTATTTACAACCTTAACCGTCGTAATTAACTTTATTTACGACCAGAAACTTGAAACAGCTAGAAATCTTCATAAATAACAGAAAACCGTCGTAAATAACTAACTTACGACAGTTTTTTGTTTATTTACGACGGCTTCTGGCCGTCGTAATTGTCCTGCATTCCTGTAGTGATACGAGTGTGTATATATAACCAACTAATAAATCAATTAAAATAAATGAGTTTAAACTAGACCAAGTGGCATTTGTGTACATATACGCGCATAGATGTGACAACCTTTAATTTAAATCCATATAGAAATAGTGTATGAGAAATGTTAACTCAAATTACTCACAAATTACCTAGTGCAAGCCGAATCAAAATTCAAAGCGAAAAATCAGTTTCAAATACAGATTCAAAAACAAAAAATATAGAAAATGATGAGAACCCTCCTCTTTCTGAGCCGAGCCTATCTCCCTTTCTCCCTTAATTTTCTGGCGCGTCCCAGCTCCTCCCCAGCCGGCCCAGCCCTCCTTTTCCCCTCTCATCCTTCTCTTGCACGTGGCCCAGCCCGGTCCGGCCCAAGGCGAACTGCCTTCTTCCTCCTCTCGCTGTCTGCGCTCGAGCCGCGTGATCCCGAGGATGCCAGGCGACGTGACGCCCCTGCCACGTCCCCCTGCCACTCCCTGCGTCCTGTACGTTGCCATTACACTGACCTGTCCTGGTTTTCCGGCCGCCCCTATTAAATCGTCGAACGCTAGACCTCGGCTGCAACCCCCTCCCCGAGCCATCTCACCACCGCCTCGACGGGGAACCGCCATAACCGAGCAATTTAAGGACGCCTTTCCCCAACACATCCATCACCCCAGCGCTGCCAAACGCATACACACTTGTTCATGTGAAGAACCGGCCCTCCTGCCTTTGGATTTCTCCAAAAACCCGAGCTTCTTCTCCTTCTCTGGCGAGCTCGAAATCAACTCCGGTAAGCCTCCTTACCTCCTTCTTCCTCTTCCTTCAGCGTCCCCAGACGTTAACAGAGCCGTGCAACCCCCTAGCACTCGCGCCGAAGCCCCATAGGAGGCTGGCACCGCGCGCCACCGCCCACAGCCGCCGTGCACCATCGCCGGCTGGCCACAAAGCGCCACGGGCCGTGCCAGTTGCCCTACACCCACCCACGCACACCCGCACACACGCTGGACATAAACCGAAGGAAAACACGCACAACGGCAAGTTTAAAAAGCACCACCACAGTGACAAACTCCGACGAGCCGTCGGCTCCTCTCCGCTGAGTTGCACCTTCCCTACTCACCCCAAACGAGCTCCCCATCTTGCATAGAGCACTGGAAGCCACCTCACACCATTTGTCCAACATGGCGTCCAAGTGGCCACGCATGGCATGAAACGTCATCGAAACCGCGCATGTAACAACCCAGTCAGCAACACCTCACCCCAGTACAAACACTATCATGTGTGGCATTTGATGTGGCAGCCACCTCAGCAAATTTACATACGTGGCAGCCCAATCACCTTCCACCTAGGCGCCACCTCAGAACAGTCCACATATATGACTCTAGAACACATCTGTAGACTCGGCTCACATGCACCAGAGGCACATGCTGGGCCCACTAGCCCACTTGTGTGCACACAAGTAAATTGCTAGAGATACCCACCAGTGTACACAAACTTGTAAAGGGCATTTCTGAGTACAGAAAAATTCCTAGAAATAGGAATGGACAATTAGAGAGTAGTAGCATGCAAAAAATGACCAAAATAAACTCTGGACAAATTGCTAGTTGCCGGTAACTGCACTAACTCATTTAGTTAACTAACGAAGACTAGAAGAAGTTCGTGCTAGCCTTCCAACTAATGACATCACCCCATCCAAGCTCCAAATAAAACATACTTGTTATTAGAAATCCTCTAAGAACCCCTGCAGCCACCTTACTGGGACTTTGCTTGGATTTCTTGGAGTTGTTTAAGAATTGGCGCTTATTCGTGCAAATTACGTACTATAGCAAACGAGGAATTCGACGAGGAACCCGAAGACCCAGACTATGAAGAATTTCTAGAAGCTTGTGGAGGCAAGATCTAACTCCTTGATTATGATTATTCCTATGATTCTGAAAATAATCCTAATAGCCTATTTTTACCATGCATGTTTTTCGTGTCTATTTTAAATATTGTTGTAGCTAAGGCCCACTTGATTAGTGGTAGTGTCGCTATGTAAGTAGTCTGACCGACGTGATAGTTTTATAACTTCGTGATGATGATGTGATATTGATGGTGGTTACTTGCTCTTTAATAATGTATCTCGATGTCATCAGCTAGCCGTTATACACGTAAGTAGCATGCTATCTCTAGTCATCCAAGGCCAGAAGATTTGCATGGTGACAATCAAATGAATGATATGTGAAGTACCACAGATCCCCCCTTGACCTTGATGACTTTACCTCCTTGATACCTTAAGGTCCCATCATCACACTATAATGTGATGATGTGTGTGCTCCCTTGGAAGTAGAATGCTTAGGGACCCCTGCGATGTTCGCATCGCAACTTACTGCAACTATTCATCAGATTTGTGAAAAGTGTTAAAAGATGTCTTGGTGGTGTGAGTTAGGAAGTGGGTTGAGGCAATTATGTCAAACAATGGGTGTTAGGTGAAGTGGGGAAAGGGATGGTTGAGGCGGCATATGGTGATTGAGTAGTCGTGTGCTTCGGTGTAGTCAACCTGTAGTGGACTTGATAAAGCCGCCTCACCAACAAAAGGATGGGTTCATATGACCTCATCAGAGTGATTGCGTACAACCACAGAACCGGTATGGGCAGAACTCCCTCTACCTTCTTGGTGACTTCCACATGAGCCACTTGGCGGCTAGTAGGCCACGGGAGACCTGGAAAAGACACGAGGGAGTCATTACCCATGATTCGCTTGGAGAGTAATTTCCCAAATAGCCCCTAGGGGCGTTCCAAGGTGTGATTGTGGGGTTACTCGGGGAAGATGAGGTGAACTTTACGTTACTCCCTTGCGAGAAGTACATGACCTATGGGTAAAGTGTATAAGCTCTGCAGAGTGTTAACATCCGGATAACCGTTGTCACGATCTTGACACACTATGTTCGGATCTCTGTTGATTAGTCTTAGTATGTTTCCTTGATGTAGATTGGGTGGTAGTACTTGTCGTGTTTGGATACTATAGCAGTGTGCCAGAGCTAGTAGGGCCATGGGGCTCGAACACTCGAATAAAACTTAGGGAACTAGTGGGATGGAGTTCAACTCCCCTAGGTCCAACCAACTAAAATCATGACTCAGTTACCCCCTTTGCTTTGCAAACCTCTTTCAAAAGAGACCCTGCACAAATGCTTTTTGGCAACTCTAAGCCCGGATTTCCAGTCAAACAAGATTTCTATATCCACCAGGAATACTCAAGCAAAATGGCTCGTTGATCCAAATGAATCATTCTTCTGGTCTCTCTCTGCCCCCCCCACCCCACCCCAAAACTGACCCACGACACAGTGCCCATTCGTTTCGCGCGCAGGAAGGCAACGAAGTTCAGTTCAAAAGACCACGGCGGAGTGGAGCAGCCGCGACACGAAGTTCCTTACCTTAGCTAGATCTCACTGGTGCCACCTAAACAGTAGGTATAGGCGACGGATGTCTGATGTTTGGAGTTGTTGTTCATGCACCTGTCCCCCGTATGGCCACGCCTTGCTACAAACCCTTGCATGAAACACTTCCCTTGAGTAGTGTTAGGGCTTGCTGAGTATCCTCAGTACTCACTCTTGCTTACTTCACAACCCTCAGAGGCTGAAGAAGAAAGGGACGAAGAAGGCGAAGCGCATAACAATGACGAGTAGGTATAGTCCTATACCCAAGGCTTCCTGAGGGGCTGGGTGTCACTCATTCCGCTGTTGTTCAACTTTATCTTTCTATTTTCAGTGGCCCTATGAGGACCAGGGATTGTAATCTAAGACATGCTTGTAAGACCGTAATGGTCCTGTTGAGAATAATTTAATATATGGAACTCGATATATTCTGTTGTGCGTACCAACTACTGATCCAGGGATTGGTACGGGAAGCATAAGTGGGCCCGAGGAAAGGTGGGTCCTCACACTAGCACATTCCCGGCTCAATACTTCTGTTATTTCAGTAGTCGTGTACCTCCTCATCACCTTCGTCATGATGATCTACTAGATTGGAAGATACCTTTCTTTTGGAATAGAATAATCCTTCAGTTTTATAGCCTGCTTTTAATGTTGTTCACCATTATGTGAATCCTCCCTCAATCGTTCTTCGTTCATTTTATTTTTATGTGATGTTAACAATGTTCATGTGGCTTATTATATGACTGCAGTAACTTACCTAACCAAATTATGATATCGCAATATTGCCTGCAGGAAAGAAAGGAATGGGCATGGCAATCTAAGAACAAGAGGTCATCATCGACGTGTGCCATAACAGAGGAAACGGGAAGCCAGGTGTTGGTTGATGACTACAGCCAGAAGAAGGGCATTGGTATCAGATGGTTCTTCAGGTTGACAAATCTTCAGTTTCGGAGGCTTGGACGGGGCGATCAATTTATTTCTTGGTGGGACATCTAAGACCTAAAAAGACTTTGTGATCATCTGCCCTGAGCTCATGAGCAGAAATACTGAGGCACGGACACACTACCATATCTGTTTTCTAGGCCATCTCATTGAGATGGGTTGCATCTTGTCGTGTTTCCCAAGCGGGATAAACATATTCAAGTCGAGTAATCTTACAAATGACCACTTTCGCTCACGACACAAGGTATTCATGGTTAGTAGAACTCTTGAACTTTTCTATCTCCAAGATGGTGAGAGCCTAACAATCTAGTGTGTGATCTCACCGTTATTACACTGTCGAGGTCATCCGAGATTTGGATCGAGCCGAACAAGATCAGAGTGCCTCCATCTGACATCGATTTGCATTTTGGAAAACTTTTGGACGACAAGGTTGGACCAGATGTCACATTTTCTTTTGGACGGGAGACCTTCACTGCTCAAAAGGTTGTGCTTGTGGCACCATCACCTGTCTTCATGGTGGAGCTCTATGGACCGACAAGGATACATGGCCCGAGGGCATAACTATTCAAAATATGAACCATATAGTTTTTAGGGTCCTATTGGATTTCTCTTATCGTGATGGATCCTCTAACATATTTGATCCAAAGGGACATGATTAGATTGAATTGATGGAACAATTGCTTGTGGCAGCAGATCAATATGGCATGGACACTGAAGTTTGTGTATTAAAGCATCTTACACTACAAGAAACAGTACAATTTTCGTGTGCCATATGTATTTTCGTGAGCCCTCACAAAAATAGATATAATTTCGTGAGCCTTTGAGGGGCGCACGAAAATAAAACATATTTTCGTGGGCCAGAAACAGGGCTCACGAAAATAAGAGCTATTTTCATGGGCTAGAAACATGGCTCACGAAAATAAAAAAATATTTCCGTCGGTTTCAGTCCCAGCCCACGAAACTAAACGTATTTTCGTAGGTATGCTTATCAGCTCATGAAAATATGTCTCTTATACTCCCCACCCGAGTTAGGTTTTCTTTTTTTCTCGCCCCCTACGCCTCCCGGACCAGAGCGTCTCCACAATCCCGAACCCGCCGCGTCGCCTCGTCCCAGATCGAGCATCGCCGCCGCCTGCCTCGGGCCCGCGCCACCCGCACCCGCGAGGAGGGGGCGGTTCCGGGCGCCCCGCGAGGGGATGGACATGGACCTCGCGAGCGAGGAGGGGGCGCTTCCGGGCGCCTCGCTAGGGATGCGGTGATCCGAGTTCCCCGCGCGGGACCTCTGCCTGCTCGACCGACTCTTCGTCTACCCCTCCACCATCCTGGGCCACGAGCGCGCCATCATCATCATCAACCTCGAGCAGATCCGGTGCGTGATCACCATCGACGAGGTGCTCCTCCTCAACTCCCTCGACAGCTACGTCATCCAGTACGCCGCCGAGCTGCAGCGCCGCCTGCTGCAGCACGCCGAGGGCGACGAGCTCCCCTTCGAGTTCCGCGCGCTCGAGGCAGCATGCTCCTTCCTCGACGGCCAGGTCACCATCCGAACTCGTGACTTTTGTTTACACTGGTTATTGATTGAAAATAGTTCTAGTCTGCTGGGAACAACAGAGCTTTACTTGGGCTTTAAGGGCACCGTTTAGCTATGTTTGGATTGATTTCTGGTACCACTGCTAGTCCCCAATTTTTTGTAGGATGAGTAGACTGATTGAATTATCATGCAAGATTTCTGAGCATCAAGTATAACTTTTACATTTTGAACTTGAAATCTTGAATTAAAATGATCAAAATGAAATCCTATAAAATGTACAGAATATCTATATAACGAACTGGATATGATTTATTTCAATGCCTCATTACATGATAATCTATTTTGTTGGATTGTGGTATTCTGTGATCACAGATGTATTTGTTTTGACTGTTTAAAAGATAGATGTTGCTTCAAGATGAACTGCAGCTAAATTTATGGCTTTTCTTAAAAATACATACACTGTATTGAAAAGATGATACCTGTGCTGGGCTTCGACACACTTACCTTCCTCAGCGTCACCGTCCTCGTCATCCCCGCCTTCTGCATCATCAAGGCCAGCCCAGTGAAGTACCGCCTCCACAAAAATTTTGCAGTTCCTCTTTAATTCAAGACCTGATCTGGTAAGATATATATCTTTTCTAAAATGAAAATTATTACAGTGTTCCGTACATGTGTTCCATTCTTAGTGTCAACTTGAGTTCTCTCTCTATATATATGGTGTATGATCTGATTTTCATGTGCAGGTGAACATAAAGAGTGGTGATGAAGCAATAGTGATTGGAGCTGCCCTTTCACTATCTTCATCTGCTTTTGTTCTTCAGGTGTGCTTTCTGTTCATAAATTACTCAAAAGTTTCAGAACGATCAATAATGTAACAATGCTACATTGCAACCACTCACGACATGCTCTCACACCAACAATAACTGCACAAATAGCACCGTTTAGTTATCGATTGACCTATGATGCTCCTACAATCTTACTTGCACAATTACACTGACAGAAATTTAAGTATTCATAAAACCATCAAAAGTAAGGATAATTTACAGTATATTCTATCTTGTATTTAGGAAGGTTCCTACTTCATGCCTTCCTCACGAGAGGGGAGGGGCATATGTTTTTAGTACTTGGAGTTTGTTTTTTTCAAAAGGCATGAGTATTTTCGTGGGCCAAATTCTGGCCCATGAAAATAATACTAAGTATTTTTGTGGGCCAGAATTTGGCCCACGAAAATACTTATTTTCGTGAGCCAGAACGGGCCGACGAAAATAACTTTATTTTCGTGGGTCACCCACGAAAATAATTTTATTTTTGACGGTTTATTTTCGTGGGCTTTTGGCCCACGAAAATAATTATTTTCGTGGGTTTTTTTATATATTTTCGTGGGTTTTTGGCCGACGAAAATAAATCGTATTCTTGTAGTGTTAGCCGTACAACTGGATGTGAACACACAATGGCGACGACTACCTAGATTTTCTTTGTCAACGTTATAGCTTCCAAAGACATAAAGATGGGTTCTTGAATTCATATGCAAGGCTCATGCGATCTTGTCTATCTTCTGAGGCATTATCGGCGAGGAAAAACTGAACTCTGAGAACCGAGATGATCCGCTTCTTTTTAGGTGAGCCTCTAAGCAAGTAGCATATAAAATATGACATGACGTGAAAATATGTTGTGTTTTATAAGTTCAGCTCATCCTAATTTAGAACTTTTTATTTCATTATTTTATAGGAGGGACTGGCGATTCACCTTCAAAAAAATAAAAAGGCCTCAAGTACTGATTGATGTTCAGTTGATGTAGCATGCAGTGTTCTCACCATTCGTGTAGTGCGTGCGCGTGTGTGCGAGTCTTTGTGTGATTTTTGGTAAGGTCAGTCTTTCTGGAACTGCCCAGGGTCAATCGATCACACACACACAAGAAGAAGGGAGGAGGAGAGCTGAAGAACGCATCAATGGCGATGAACGCCGGCGACCAACACGCAGCTGTGTATTTCAATGTGGTAACGGACAAACAAGGAGTACAATTGCTCTTATAGGCCCGGGGTCACACATACTCGAGTATGAAGTTCACTATCGGCCTTCATGCTGCGATCACAACTACTATAGAAAATATTTTCACATGTGACTATAAACATATTATCACAGTCGATTTTGAAAACCGCCTGTGACAAAGCGTCTGTGAAAATGGCTCATTTTCACAGGCAGCATCAGGAACCTCATGTTAAAACATATTATCACAGGCGGTTCATTAAAACAGACCGCATGTGACAAAGAATTATCACAGGTGGCTCTTTAGGAAGGATTGCTTGTAAAAATACACAACCATAGGCGGCTCTTTATGAACGAATGCTTATGAAAATGGACTACTATAGGGGCTCTAAATGAAAGACCGCTTGTGAAAATGGATATTGCAGGCACTATTCGTCACAGACCGCTTATGAAATTAAATATCACAGGCGACTCTAAATGAAGGACCGCATGTAAAAAAGCATATCGCACGCGGTTCTTCGTGGCAGACCGCTTGTGAAAATTTGTTTTCACAGGCGGCTCTCTATATGCGGCCGCCTGTTAAAATCTATTATCATCGACAGTTCAAGTAAAGCAACCGTCTCTGAAAACCTACTACCACAGGAGGTTCTTGGCCAACCGCCACCTGTGATAATCTATTATCACATGCCGTTTTTAACCCCGGCCGCCTGTGATAATTTCTTGGCACAGGCAGTTCATATTTTAGAACCGCCTATGAATATATATACCCTATACAGAACTACTTGTTGTTATTTCTAATTTTCACAAACAGCACAAACACAATTGCACCCGCTCAGTCAAATAAACATTCACACAACAATCATAAAATATAAGCATCATATACATACAATGCAAGTTTACATGTATATCTCAATCGTAGTTCACAAGTACACGTATTTTACAAGTTTCTTTAAAAACTAGTTGATTCATAATTGCAGAGTTCTGGCATATCGGCATGTGGGTCTGTGTTGTTGAAGAACAGCCCTCTTCGGTGAATAACTTCACGACGCATGAACAGACGCAGTTCACGCACAATCCTATCGACTCATTTGACCATATCCCTAGCAATCGGTGAATCTTTGTTCACATCCGTATACTGCAATGAAAATATAATAAAAGTATTAGAATAGATAGTGATAATGAAAATGTTACTCAAAATTAAGAAAATACAATATCGATAATAAGGATAACTTACATCCTCACGACTCACTCTATATTGACCGGCGACATGAAGATTCTCGCAGAAATAATATCCGTAATGGACACTACGAGGAGGCTGCTTGGCACAAAGAAAATTTACCCGTACATGCAACACGGTTCTATCCTTAGGTCGCGCACCGCCAAGTTTTTTTCTAGTAGAATGCACAAGCGCTGTCGTATAAGGAATATCATATAAGAATTGTCAACCTATATACGTGTGTATATAACAGTATAAAAAAGCAGTGCCTTTTTAAAATGGTAATAAAATCTTTGTAACTTCTTGGGTCGAAATGGACCGAGTCCATGACCGACATTGAACCATGCTTTGGGTTGATGAAGATACAAATAGTGTTTACTACACACGTACGAACACACGTGTTAAGTTAACGATTAATAATAATTGTAGTTTTAACGTCATGTATCGAACTTACTCGAAGTGGTATGGATCTTTTATGAGGTCCTTGCTATCTTTGACAAAGTTATACATGGCTCGTCCTATGTAGGTTGCCACTTCCATATTTTCTTCTTTATCATATCATTGATTATCTTTGTAAATTCTTTGTGTCATGTGCCGATATTGGGCTGACTTGGCAATCTTTGTCGGGCTAAGGATACCCATCTTGCCCTTCACTTTTTCATTATCCATGTATTGCATCCTAAAGAATAAGTCCAGAATCGTTATAAAATCATGCAATATATGCGTGTAGTAAGAAAAGCAAGCATGAAATATTAGATACACTTACAAGCACCAGATGAGTAAAAAGTTGATTTTGAGCATTGCTCGATAGAACGAACCCCATAGATCTTCAGAAGAAAATTGGTCGTTTATTGTTTTCTCCTCCGCCCCAAAATGCATCTTCCGGCACAGAAATGTGATATTAGCAATATTATATTTTTTGCTACACATCATGTACCACTTGTGCATTCTACTGACCGGATAAAGTTGTTTGCTAAGTTGTACCGTTGTCATGATCGGCTTCCCATTCTCAAATTTAAGAGGGATGTCCTCCTTCTTTTATATCGGGATCCCATTTTTAACACAACAAGATTCCCAACTATGAACTTGTCCAATCTTCTTCCCACGTCTCATTATTTTATATTGTCACGTATGAAGCATGGGATGTTGTTGAATTTGTTTTATTCATCTTTTATAGATATTTTTTTCACTGACTCTGAAGGTTCCCTATTTTGATATGTGCAAACTTGCATATGAATTGTGGGAGGAGCAGTTGTTGGAAGTTGGACGGTTTCTGCATGCTCTAAAACTGTTCTAAAACTTCTTCGCTTTATAAGTGCTTCTAGGCAGTTTATTATTGGGATTTAGAAAAATTTCTGCCAGAAGATTTAAAAGATCAGTGAAACTACATTCGGACTATCCGTGGGTGGCCTTCAACTTTAGTAGTCCTAGGACTGCACGTAACGTAGTAAACTATTTATCATAACCCTTTGATTCATCCTATAAGAGCTCCTTTAACGCACTCTGTAATGTCTTAATTTTACTTAAACCTTTACTTTTTCCCATAGAAATCAACACATGTGGTTTCATGTGACGCAACATCTCCTCAATCAAACTCATCATCGTCGTCATCATCATGATTGTGACGACCATAATCGATACGAGCATTATCCCCGTTCGAATATCTGACACTTTTCTCGTCATCATATCCACTTCACGTGTATCTAACTCACCATACTCTATCCATATTGTGTAATTTTTTTAAAACCTCTTTTCACCAAGTGTGATTGGATTACTATAGTATCTATCCAAGTAATCTTGTTTTCGCAGTCGATACAAGGACATAATATATGATCTATCTTTTGCATCTTTCCATGTCTCAGACGCTTCAATAAAGCTTACAACATTTTGAATGTACGTAGGATCAGGTCTTAGCATATTGTACATCCACGCTCGATCCATCTTCTACGCTAGAGTGTACAATGTATAATATATACAATGTAGCATAAATAAAAATTTTGAAAATGTAGGATATATACAATGTAGCAAGACATACCTTTTAGACATAGAAATCTTCGAAAATATTCTAAATTTAGCTTAATTCTAATTCTGAATCGTCTAAATCCTTAAAAATTCGTTCAGAACCTAAATTCAAAAATTAATACCTCAAATTGCACCCAAAGGAGAAAAAACAAAGCAAGACCTATAACACCGACATTTTCAATTTGAGCAAATAAGAAATTCAAAAATAAATTTACAATACATGTGTTAGATAGGGAATTAATTCTATAAAAAGATAAAACCCTCAAATTCATGCATCCTCATGCATTTGCATTTATGTACATGTCTATAAGTACACAACCATATGCACATACACCCATATAGTACAAAGGGTGAACCATATTATCCAAGTTTGAATTTAAAATACAATAGAAATAGGAAAGAAAAAGGAAAACATAAAAGAAAAGACACACATAAAAGAAAAAGAAGAAAAAAAAGTGGCTGCATGGGCCTTTTCTCCCTTCTTTTCTCCCTCGGCCCAGCCATCATCTCCTCCCGCTTTTGTTTCCAGGGCCGGCCTTCCCCTTCCCCTTCCCGCACCGGCCCACCTGCTCCCACCTCCGGCCCACACCTGACGTGACCCGCCTCGCCCGCCCTAACCCTAACCGGGCACCGACATCGCCGCGCCCGCTCGCTGCTGCATCCTAACCACCTAGGTGTGTGCACCACGGGCTCTTGCAGGTCATGCTGCTATAAAGGGTGTCGCCCTCTTCCTTTTCCCCACGGAACCGAGCCGAGCCGTCAACTTCCGCGCGCTAGCGACGACGCCGAAGACCGACGCTTCTTCCTCGCCGTCGCCCGCCGCCGTCGAGCCCCCACGCCGCCGGCCGACCCCTCGTTGAGGTTCCCCTCGCTCCCCTCTTTTTTTTTGCACCGATTCCCGTTAAGTTTAGTGGCTGGGTTTAGAAACCCGCGCGATTTCGGCGAGCCCCGGCCATGGCGCCACCGCGCGCAGCCGCCAGCGTCGCCTCTCCCCGGCCAAATCCGATCTCGACCGTAGGATCTTAAACCGACGGTCTAGATTAGAAAGCCGAAGGGGTACGCCCACTCAGTCCACCGTGGACCGTAGACCCCCGCCGCACCCCTCGGTCCATCGGTCCATGGACCTATTCCATGAGATTTTCAGTAGAAAAATAAATTAAAAAACAATAGGAAAAGCTAAACTTGCACAATAGCCCCTGTACTTGCTGTAATTAGTGAATTTGACAGAAAATTTGGCAGAATAGACCCTAGAGTTTAGCCAAATCCGTAATTACCCTTATTTTTTACGCCAGAGCCCGTGATTAATCTAAAAATTTAGATTTACCACTAAAATTTACACTAGAGCCCTAGAATTTTAAATAATTGTTATTTAGCCTTGTATTTTTACACATAAGCCCAAAAGCTTTAAGGAAATTATGAAACTAACCTCAGGACAATTAGAAAAACATTTTCTTTAACCTGATAAATACAATTATAACCTGTTTAATGTTATTTTAGTTTGTAAAATTGTAATTTAATCCCAAAAAATAAAAATAAGGCCCTGAACACTTAATTAAATTATTTTTTAGTCTGTATTAATCTATAATAAATATTTTCAGCCTAGAATAATTAGGAAAAATTCCCAAAAAGCATAATAAATAGTAAATTAAATCTAGAAAATCATAATAAATAAAAATAAATTCTGGAAAATTATTATTCATTGTTTTAGCACTGATTTTAACCTGGATACATTATTTTAAGCCCAAATTAATTACAATAAAGCCAAAACCCAGTTAATTAATTATGAAACTTGATAAATTAGTTACTAAACTCCTAAAAAATCGTTATAAGCCCTACTAATAACAAACATTATGATTTGAAATCATAATTTAGTGAGAATTTGCATTCATGCATGTCATAGCATATTGAATTGCATTATTTCAATTTATTTACTGTGCACATTGCTTGTGTATAATGTGTGAATACGAGTAGACGAATACGCTCAAGAGGCATCGTACGAGGATTTGCAACAGCGAGACTTTGAGGCTCTTGAATAGAACACCCTACAACAAAAGGCAAGTGCCCTTGACCATTCTGATCCTGTTTGCGGGGAAATTGTTTTTGTTTGCGAACTATGCATACTAGAGTCAATTTTGCTATGAAAACCTAAAGCCTAATGTTAGGGTTTAATAGTATTGAATTCACATTCCTTGTTGCCTAGAATTGAATAAAGAGTCGGTTTGGTAATTTTATTTTCGCTTAGCATGCTTAGTTGGGTTTAATAGGAAATTAATTAACTTGACTAATGAACTTAACCACATGAATAATGATGCCGTCTTTTTAGCAACATGGAACTTAGAGATCTAAGCAAGCAGGTTTTGTCGGATGTGGTTGGATGGTTTAGAGGTAAGCTTGTTTAGATCTAAGGACTGGTTCATAGAGCGATCAACCATGAGCTACAGTGCCACCACAAGGCTAATATAGGTAAGGCTGAGCTGAGTAATTAGGAGTGCTGTCGGAATGCTATGGACTAGATGGGGGAACAGGGAATGGGAGTCAGGAAGGCTGCCATGGGATCTGAACGGCACAAGAGGGGGCCCTTGGGTTGGATGGTACTCAGGATGGAGTCGTCCCACTCCAGTGAAACCTTAGTGGGTCCATACATGTCAACAGTCCCTTTGTAAAGACTTTTTCATGATCTCTTGGCCACACACCTAAGGAAGTGTGTCTTGGCAAAATAGAGGTTTCCTAGTCAGCAAAGGGTGACGAAATCACGAACTTGTGGGTAAAATTGTACAACCTCTGTAGAGTGTTAAAACCGTCTTGACAGCCGTGCTCACGAACATGAGCAACTTGGACCCTCATATGATTAGTCTTAACTTGGACATGGTGGAATTGTGTCATTTAATTGCTCAAATTGGAATATGATAATTGATGGTCATTGAATATGAGTAACCTTGGATGGATATTACTAGTAGAAAATGAATGATTGAATTATGCAATGGATTTTGGAAAGTTCTTCATTAATGATGATAGTTTGGGATGGGTATGACCTCACTTAGTAACATTGGTTCGCTTTTATAACTTTGTGAACTAAATGTGCTTTCGTGCAATGAACCTTTATTGCCATATTTGTTTTGGCCACATGCCACTCTTTTCCACACTTGCTGTGTATGACATGTACTCACACTTGCTACCTCACTCGCCACTCAGCTCCAAAAAAAAACATTGGGAGGGCCATGGAGAAGGCTACATGGAGTACTAGGCGCCCATTCCTCACCATCGATTGCCTGTGGACTTGGAGGTGTCGACGCTAGTTTATTTTCCATTGTCATTGTAATAAAGACTCGTTATGAGCTATTGTCATAAAGGTACTCTTATGATATGGTTGTAATCTATTTTATGACATGGCTCTAATACCACCTCTATCACACATACTTCTTTCCTAGTTTGATTCAAAAACCAGGTGTGACAGAGTTGGTATTAGAGCCATGTCGACCGTAGGATCCGAGTCTAGATAGCACGGGAGTCGTTAGATAAGGAATATAGAACATGTATCCATAAAAATCTCTATTTTCAAAAATTTTCTGCCTTTATCTGTCCTCCTTACTTATTTTGTTCATTTTTATTTTATCTTATTTAACTCGTACCTTTTTCCTCCTAAAACTTTCAGATAGCACGCTGCAAGGTCAACGCGCATAAGAGTACGGGGAGGTACCCTCACGAACCACTCGGTTGTGCCGTGGTTGAGGGTAGCTCTTCAGAGGAGGACCCAGTGACGTTTGAGCCCGTGGAGGATGAGCTAGGGATTCCTCTAAGGAGGAGGAGCTACACGAGGACGCACCACCTGAGGAGGAGTCACACGACTACGCGCCTCAGGAGGAGTACCACGCAGGCTTGCACCAGGAGGAGGACTTTTATGGAGCAGTTCCACCACCACCTGCTCCAGCTGGAGATGGCAGAGGCCCTGCTCATGTGGCGAAGGAGTTCTGCTCTTTAGGGACAAGGGAGGACACGTTGTGGATGAGCTTCGAGCCCTTCTCTACACACTTAGCCTCTACCTAGGCGTGGAGTACTACGTCAAGAGGGTGCCACGACCTGGGCATGACGAGTGGAGAGCTATTGTTGCCATTCTTTCAGGAGATTGTATTCTTTTGAGGTTTACGACATCAACTTAGAGGGCCACTCGTCGCGAGGATATCAACGACGTGGTATGGGAGGCAGCGACAGGACTCAGCAACCGCTACCGCACTATGCTCTCATTTGGCAGTTTTGCTCTTCACCCTCGCCGAGGGTCGTACCGGGAGGATAGCTGGACCAATTGGATAGAATGACGCCCCCTCTGTTGCGTTTGACAGGTCTCAGAGGACTCTGATAGAAGTGAGTAACTGTCTAGCACTTGCTTTGGAGGAGAACAAGATTCTTCGTTTGACACTTCTGGAGACGGAGGAGGAACTTCACTAAAACTTGAGGCATGAGGATGGAGTACACGAGGACCCAGAGTTGAGCCCTACTCCCACCTGGACTGCTTTCACCAGTTTATTACCCTATCTGCAGCCCTTCTGTGCACGGCAGGACTCCTTCACCAACCGACAGCAGTAACTAGGAGATAGGACTAGCGTCAACAAATAATGAGGATAGTCTACTCCATTAGTGTGCTTGCTTAGTATGGTGTGATGGTCTAGGTCTACTTGAGTTAGTGTGATGGTCTATGTGTACTTGAGTCAGTGTGTGGTCGGATGTGAGTTGTGGAACGCTTCAGCACTTGTCCACATCCTCATCCTTAGTTGATTAATAATAAAGGAAAAAAGTATTTTTTATCATGTTCATTGATGCATATAGATTGGTATTTTCTCTATTTAGTACATTTTGATTATGTCTTACCTTACACTATACACTATATACGATAGATGTCTAGGCCTAGGAGAATCACTCACCACACTCGAGGTGGTGCCGAGAGTAGCAACGTGGAAGTGCCCATTGAAGAAGAAGTTGAGGTTCCAGTTCAACCCCCTACTCTGGAACACCTACTAGGTATGCATAATCAACTGATGCAGAAAATCATTCAGACAATGGGGCAGATGCAGCCAAACCACAAGGACCAGAATGCTCCTGCGCCCCCGCCACCACCCTAGAGTTGACTAGGAGAGTTATTGAGGACTAGATCACCTACCTTCTCTCAAGCCATGGACCCTATAGAGGATGACGATTGGCTGAAAGCAACTAACAAGAAGCTTGCCATAGCGCAATGCACTGATAGGGAGAAGGTTTTCTTTGCTACTCACCAGCTATTTGGAGCAGCTGCTAACTGGTGGGAATCTTACTGTAACTCCTACACTAATCAGAAATCCATCACCTAGGAAGAGTTCAAGGCTAGTTTTTGCTCACACTACGTCCCTGCTAGTGTTATGATGCTGAAATGCCAGTAATTCAAGGGATTGAATTAGGGCAATATGAGTGTGAGTGAGTACTTGAAAAAGTTCACGTAGCTGTCAAGGTACGCTGCAGATGATATCAACACGGATAGCAAGAAGCAAGATTTATTCATGAGAGGCCTGGACAATAATATCCAGTACCAGCTGCTCAACAACGATTACATTAGTTTCCAGAAGCTAGTAGACAAGTCTTTGGTGGTAGGGAGCAAGAAGCTAGAGATAGAGAGAGAAAGCAAGAGGACGATGCCCTTCCCGGGACAATCACAGGGAAGCAACGCCCATCCTCGTTTTGCGCCGCACCTGCACCATATTGCCGCTCACCTAGTACCGCATTCCATCCGCCATGCCCCACCATTCCAGCACCCCGCTTCCCATCTCAAACCGCTCCATGCCCCATTTTTCCCACCAACCCGCAAAACCAAACTCGCTTTAACCCTGCTGGCGCCACCACTAATAGGACATGCTACACCTGTGGTGAGACAGGACACTTCATGGCTCAGGGTCCTAAACGGAACTCGAATAGATGAACAATGCTCCCAGGCAGAACCAAAACCCTCTTCCCAATGGAGGGTCAGGTCAAGGACAAGGCAACGTACATAGCAGAACTTCGTTCGTGGCAAGGTGAACCACGTCTCCACTAAAGATGCTCAGCAAGCGGATGACGTCGTGATCAGTATGTTTCTAGACAACTCGAATCCGGCAACAATACTATTTGATTCTAGAGCATCACATTCATTCATATCATCAAGATACGTTGCAAAGTACAATCTGCCTATATCAGCTATGAGACAAACTATGTTAGTTAGTTCTCCTAGAGGAGAGATGAGGACCAATATGGTGTGTCCAAAGGTTAACCTTAAAATAACGAGGGGTAGACTTTCCTTCCAACCTCATTGTTATAGACTCTCAGGGGATAGATATAATACTTGGAACGGATTGGCTACGCAAGTACGATGGAGTAATCTGGTGTGCCAAAGGGCCGTACAGCTGACCAATGGGGATGGTGTCAAATAGAGTTTGAGGCAACCGAAGCAGGACAGAAGAAAGCAATGCTCAACCAAATGGAAGACACGACGCTAGAGGAGATACTTGTGGTGCACGAGTATCCAGGCGTGTTTCCAGAAGACTTGCCAGGTATGGCACCCGATCGAGACATCAAGTTCGTTATTGATTTAGTACCTGGGACGACACCTATAGCTAAAAGGTCATATAGGATGTCAGCCAATGAGCTAGCAGAGCTCAAGAAGCAGCTACAAGAGCAACTTGACAAGTGATTTATCCGTCCAAGATCATCGCCATGGGGAGCCCCAATGCTCTTTGTGGAAAAGAAGGATGGGTCCTAGAGGTTATGTGTAGACTATAGAGCTCTTAATGAGGTGACTATTAAAAACAAGTACCCGTTACCTCGCATAGAAGATCTTTTTTACTAGATGAAGGGAGCCAAAGTGTTCTCTAAGATTGACCTTTGATCAGGGTACATTCAAATGAAGATCAGACCGTCGGACATACCTAAGACGGCGTTTCAAACCAGATGTGGGTCATACGAGTATACTGGATTGACGAATGCACCCGCATACTTTATGTAACTCATGAACAAGATCTTCATGAAGTATGTGGACAAGTTTGTGATGGTATTCATTGATGACATAATGATATACTCTAAACGTGAAGAGGAACATGAAGAGATATGAGGCTAACATTAACAAAGCTTTGAGAACATCAGCTATATGCCAAATTCTGCAAGTGTCAGTTTTGGCTTAGACAAATATCGTTTCTTGGACATATTATCTCAGTCGGAGGAGTGTCGGTCGACCCTGACAAGGTGAAGGATATGCTGAACTGGAAGCCACCACAGAGTGTGAGGGATATCAGAAGTTTTCTAGGATTGGCTGGATACTACCGTCACTTTATAAAAGACTTCTCCAAGATAGTGAAACCCATGACAACACATTTGGGTAAAAGAAAGGAGTTCGTATGGACTCAAGCATGTTAGGATGGGTTTAAGGAATTAAAGAAGAGGTTGACGACAGCTCTGGTATTAATCCTGTCAGACGTGAGCAAGAGCTTCGACATCTACTGTGATGCATCGAGGCAATGACTTGGATGTGTACTCATACAGGAAGGACAAGTAGTGGCCTATGCTTTGAGACAGTTATGAAAGCAGGAGATGAACTACCCGACTAATGACCTCGAGTTGGCAGCCGTGGTCCATGCCTAAAAGATTTGGAGATACTACATCCTTGGGCATAGATGTAAAATCTACACGGACCACAAGAGTCTCAACTACATATTTACGCAGACCGACCTGAATTTGAGACAATGTCATTGGTTGGAATTAATTAAAGACCATGATGTGGGAATTAACTACCATCCTGGAAAGGCGAATGTAGTGGCAGACGCATTAAGTCAAAAAGCACAATGCCACCGATTAACGGCCAAAGACTAATATGGGTAAGGCTGCGCTGAGTAATTAGGAGCGTTGTCGAAATGCTATGGACTTGATGGAGGAATAGGGAATGGGAGTCAGGAAGGCTGCCCTGCAATCTGAACGGCACAAGAGGGGGGGCCCTTCGGTTGAAAGGTACTCAGGATGGAGTCGTCCCCCTCCGGTGAAACCTTAGTGGGTCCATACATGTCCACAGTCCCTTTGTAAAGGCTTTTTCGTGATCTCTTGGCCACACACCCAAGAAATGTGTCTTAGTGAAATAGAGGTTTCCTAGTTACCGACGAGTGATGAAATCACAAATTTTTGGGTAAAGTGGTACAACCTCTTCATAGTGTTAAAACCGTCTTAACAGTCGTGCTCACGGTCATGAGCAACCTGGACCCTTACATGATTAGTATTAACTTGGACATGATGGAATTGTGTAATTTAATTTCTCAAGTTGGAATATGATAATTTATTGTCATTGAATATGAGTAACCTTGGATGGATATTAGTAGTGGAAAATGAATGGTTGAATTATGAAATGAATTTTGGAAAGTTCTTCATTAATGATGATAGTTTGGGATGGGTATGACCTCACTTAGTAACATTGGTTCGCTTTTATAACTTTGTGAACCAAATGTGCTTTTATGCAATGAACCTTTATTCCCATCCTTGTTTTGGCCATATGTCACTCTTTTTCCACACTTGCTGAGTACGACATGTACTCACACTTACTACCTCACTCACCACTCAGCTACAGAAGAACATTGATAGGACCATGGAGAAGGCTACATGGAGTACTAGGCGTGCATTTCTTACCATCGATTGCCTGTGGACTTGGAGCTGCCGACGCTAGTTTATTTTCTGCTGCCATTGTAATAAAGACTCGTTATGAGCTATTCTAATAAAGGTACTCTTATGATATGGTTATAATCTGTTTTATCATCAATAATGTCACGAAGTATGTGTGGAACGAAATCCTGGGCACAGATACATTGTTCCTAGTTTGATTCGAAAATCGAGTGTGACAAGATCATAGACTTACCTTATGGAGAGACAAATTTTTAATATAATCTCTAATTTAGCTCGTATCTTTGTCTAGATCTACATAATACAAAAAATTTGGTGCAGAGTGTAAATTACAAATTTGAGGCCTTAAATCACATCAAATAGAAGGGGAAAACGAAGCAAAAGCATAGAATAACAATAAGGAGACATACCTCTAAAAAGATCTCGATACAAAACAGCCCTCCCCCCAAATTTGGAAAAATATCGTCTACTGCAACTGTAGCTAGCTCACCCACGCTCGGACAGAACTCGTGAAGGCTATATATACACTTTTTTCACAGTCCTGGGTATATGGAACCGCATGTGATAACTACAATATCGTGGGCATTTCCAAATACTGAACCCTTGTGAAAACAAGTGTATTTCCGCAGGTGGTCCGCAAAATAAAACGGCCTCAGATATTGTCCATAATCACAGGCGGTTTTATATATAACAATCGCCTGTGTTAACAAGTTTATTTTCACAGGCGATTTTTAATATAAAACCGCCTGAGATATTGTCCATTTTCACATGCAGTTTATGAAAAAAAGACCGCTGTGAAAATCTAGATGTTTTCACACACGGTTCTTCTTTGAAGACCGTCTGTGATACTAAATTATCACAGATGATTTTTTATTTATTGGACATCACATACGTTTTTTTAACGGACCGTCTATACAAGAAATGGGATATGCCAGTGAAAATGACTTTTGTAGTAGTGCCACGTGACCCGGCACTCGCCATGCACACGCTCCTACTCCTGTGCACTGCTCGACTGATCTTTGCGCAATGCTCACCACGACGCCAACAAACCTGCGTAACATACTCGAACAAACCGACTCACAAGACTCAGATGACGCATATTGACATATGCAACAACCCAGAACGCACCAGACAGGATTTATCTTTAACAATTGTCAGAACTCAACCAGGAACACACACACGAGCGAGCACAAGAGCTCGAAGATCACAACAATGGCGACGAACGCCGGCGAGACACCCTTCTCTGTATTTCAATGCTATAGCTTCAGCAGAGGAGTACATTGGCCTTTATAAGGCCAGGAACACACACCGCGGAGAATGAACTCCTCGTCCGGACACATGTGATCTGCACGACCCGGCGCTCGCCATGCACCAGCTCTCTCATGTGCACGGCACTGCCAAAGCTCACGCAGAACTCGCCACGCATGCCAACCAACTCCGACTGAGCACCTAGCAGTTATACTGCACACAGACTTGATCCAATGGACTCTGCAACATATGCGACACACACACACACTTATCGAAACACACCTAATCAGGTTTCTTTGCTAACATACTTAGTGGAGCTTCGTGTATCTGGACCGTTTTCTCTCTAATACAAAGATACAGATGTTTCCTGCATGTTCAAGAAAAAATTCGCATGGCTACCCACGGCTTTAAAGTAATTGTAATGTGTGTGTGTGTGTGTGTTCCCATGATTTTATCCTATTGCAAAGATTTCTTCCATGGCGCCTTATAGTGGCTGTGCTTGCGGCACGTACAATGGTTTTCGTACCAGGGCTCATTTGACCGGCAGGGAAGACAGAGTCCGAGCGAGCGCATAACATTGGAAAACATGAACTGTGTAGTTTTCAGTGTTTTGTTCCATTTCATCTATGCTGAATAACTGTCTACCACATTTGATCCAAGGGACATGATTACAGTGTAACGATGCGACAATTACTTGTGGCGGCATATATATTGATATGTCATGGACAGATTGAAGCTTCTGATATGTATGTCAGAATGCGCTAGCCAAATACTCCCTCTGTTTAATAATATTTGAACTAACCAACGTCAAATATTACAAAACGGAAGGAATACCTTGATATGGAGAATACGGCGGATACATAAGACTACATTTAGCTAAACAGGATAGTTTCTATCCTAGACTTAAAGATGTGTGCATTGAATTTATGACATGTTTAAGTAAGAGGGATGCTATGGTGGCAATCGAAGCACATGCAGCGCTCAAGAGATCTATGTCCAGATGTCTGGGTGGCTGTATAGCTGGCCAAGTGGGCCGGACTAAATGGGCCAGCCTGAGGCCCGGTAAAATTGGCCTGGCACGGAGGGGAGCAGGCCCGGACTGGCCCGAAGCCTGTCACAGGCCGTGCTTGGGCCAAGGCGCAGGCCCGTCATGTTGGACCAGCCCGTGTAAGGGTCGACCCGACATGTGTCCCTCGTAGCCGTGGTGGCTGGCTCGGCCCGGCCTGGCCTGGCCTGACCGACCTTTATAGGTTTTACCTAAAGGTTTTTAATGAGATAGGCATTTTGTAATTAGTAACACTATTTAGCACCCTTTTAAAAATTGATGGTATACTAATTTCTGATGTGAAATATGTTGTTTGAATATTGAAATTGTTGTATTTGTTGTTTGCATATTTGAATTAGGTATTAATATGGTGACGGGCTCGGTCTGGCCCAGCACGATATTGAATAGCAATGGTGATAATGGATCCCTCGATCTTAGGCCTTTTCTTGTTTGGAAGTAATGACTGATGTCATTATTGATTTTAATAGCTACACTACCTCCAGTGACAAAAGTATGGACCCAATATCGCCATATTTCATCAAAACCTTTCATTCTTAGTGCTTGTTGAAGAAAAGATTATTTCACTTTGTCATATGCCTTTTCAAAATCTATATTTAATATCACACCATTCGACTTCTTTTTATACATTTCTTGGACCGTCTCATGAAGAATTACCACCCCATCAAGGATGTTTCTTGCTTTCATGAAGGTCGTCTGAGTCGGTCGAACCACGTGGCCTGCCACCGAATTGAGTCTATTTGTAATTGTCTTTGTAAATATTTTGAACTAACGTTTAGCAGATTCTATATTGTTTATCCAATTCGCTTCATTAATCTTAGATAATAATGTAGTTTCTCTAAAATTAACACGAAAGACTTCTAATTGTCCCGCTTCTAAAGAAGCAAACAACTCCATTAGGTCTGCTTCAATGACCTCTCAAAAGTGTTTATAAAATTGAGCAGAGAAACCGTCTGGGCCAGGGCCTTGTTATGATTCATTTGAAATACTGCTTTTCTAACCTCTTCAATCATGAAAGGGGCAGTAAGATAGGAATTTTCCTCACTACTAACATGTTGTATGACATGTGCACTACACATTTATAGTGCCGATTATGTAGAAATGGCTTTTGGTGATCGACAAAGCGAAACAAGAGGTTGGTGCATAGCTCGCAGCGCTCCTCAGCGTGGAGGCATCCCATGGCGCACACGTTTTTGAGGTTGCCAACTTCTGCACCGTGACCTCTGTAGGTAATGGCGGTATGCTACTCTAGCAATTCTACCGCATCACCCAGGAAACATACGAGTACAAAGATCATAGATCGTTACCACTAGACGTGCAACGCAGCGGAACGTAGACGCGCGTCGGTGTAAGGGAAGTAGACAGCCACGTTCGCCTCTTTCTCGTCCTCGTCATGGCAGCAGGTAGACGATCACATTCGTCGTAGCCGATCAGCGCAGCAGTAGCAGCAGCGCCTCCACGGAGTCCACACATACGGGGAGGAACGGCGTGCGCCGGTGTGCTAGCACCACGCGCGTGGCAAGGGTCTTAGTGTGAGGCCTACGACGGGTGGCGGCTAAGGCTGTCACGTGGTTGAGAGCTCAACCTCTAACCCTACCCCTCTTATTTATAGGCATACTAATGGGATTTTAGGTCACAGGCCCATTAGTACCCTAATTACTTATGGATCAAATATCCAACGGGCTTTAACCTAAATTGTTATGATTGCCTCTTGGGCATATCACCAACAATCTCCCACTTGCACTAGAGACAATCAGCTAGCCCACCTTTTCGATATTCCAACCCCTTAACTGTGAGACCAGTTAGGTTCATGTGCAGTCGGTTGTGAATGAAAACCGTTTCCAACCACAAGTCAGTAGAGGTACCTAACAGGACATACTGACTCCCGAATGTACATAAAGATCATATCGGCTGAACCTAGATACATTCACATACTAATCCTTTTGCCTCATGATGCGAGTCAAGCTCAAGGCGAGATGTGTGCCATCCTTGTGATAGATCGACCATTCACTCGATCAAATAGTGGATTCATTCTATGACTCACTTTTAGTCATTGTGATTAACCTTTAATCACCTTGGCACGGCCATGCACTTTCCAATCCTACTATCTCGAGGGGCCCATAGATATCTCTCCTCTTATTAAGAAGGGGCAAATCCCATCTTGATCCGCGCACATCCTATTTTATGTTTCATTATGTACCCAAAGACTATTTTTCTGACTACCCAGTTACGGAGTAGCGTTTGGTAGTCTCAAAGTACACAACTACACATAGTGAGAAACAATGGCGATCTCGGGTCTAAGGATGTAGCAAGTGTATCACTCAAGACCAACTGATGGCACATATGAAAATAACAATCCCAGCAGTGTCTCAGAGTGGGTCAATCCAACATCATATTCACTAACATGTGTTCATATTATTAATTTGATATCTCCATATTGATGACCCGTGAAACATGCTCAGCAATTAATACATGTGCTAGTTTGTATGACATCATTATCTCAAAAAATGATATAAACTAGGGACAATTTAGAGTAACATTATTATTAACAAAGAGTTTCACGAACAAGTCATATACTTGATGATCAAAGTAAATAATGATTACTCATATAACAATTTATTTAATAGTACATAAACATAATTATGATACAAGTCTCCCACTACACAGTATGATCACTGAGGTAAGTATCTAATACCCATAGATCTCGTGTGCGTCTCATGCTTTGATTGTGAAAGAGGCTTTGTCAACAGATCTGCAACATTCAAATTTGTGTGCACCTTGCATATCTTTACATCACCTCGGTCGATGATCTCTCGAAAGAGGTGATAGCGCCGTAGTATGTGTTTAGATCTTTTGTGTGATCTAGGCTACTTTGCCTGTGCGATGGCTCCACTATTGTCACAATAGAGATCCACAGGACCGGACGCACTAGGAATAACACCCAACTCAGAAACCAATTTTCTGATCCAAACAGCTTCCTTTACAGCTTCAGAAGCTGCAATATACTCCGCCTCCGTCGTTGAATCTGCTATTGTATCTTGCTTGGAACTTTTCCAGCTCACTGCCCCTCCATTGAGGCAGGATACAAAACCGGATTGTGATCTAGAATCATCCTTATCAGTCTAGAACCTAGCATCAATGTAACCTTTTACAATGAGCTCTTCTTCACCTCCAACACTAAGAACTCATCCTTAATTCTTCTCAAATACTTAAGGTTGTTTTTGACAACGGTCCAATGAGTATCACCATAATCTGATTGATATCTGCTCGTGATGCTTAGAGCATATGATACATCTAGGCGTGTACATAGCATGGCATACATGATGGATCCAATAGCCGAAACATAAGTAATCGCTCTCATCCTTTTTTGCTCATCATGTGTCGAAGTACATTAACTCTTGCTTAGAGTAATTCCATGTGACATTGGCAAGAAACCTTACTTAGAATCTTCCATATTGTACCGATTCAATATCTTGTCAATATTTGTATCTTGGCATAGTCCAATTAGCCTTTTAGATCTATATCTATATATCTTTATGCCCAAAATGTACGTTGTCTCTCCTATCCTTCATTGAGAAACTTTTTCTTAATGAGGATTTAACATCATCAAGCATTGGAATGTCGTTTCTGATCAATAATATGTCATCTACATATAGGACCAGAAATACAAGTGTGCTCCCACTAAACTTCTTGTAAATACAAGATTCTTCTATGTTGTTGATGAAACCAAATCCTTTGACAACTTCATCAAAACATAGATTCTAACTCCGAGATGCTTGCTTCGATTACTAGCATTGTTTTAAATGATCATAAAATTCATGGCTAAAATATCCAGCCCACGATCAGATCGTAGAAGTTTAATTGTCTTGCCCAATTGATTCTGTACTTCATTCTAAAATTCTTTGAACTTTTCAAAGGATTCAGACTTGTGCCTCATTAGATAGACATATCCATATCTACCAAAGTCATTGGTAAACATGATGAAGTACTAAAAACAACTCTGCCTATTAAACTCATTGGTTTACATACATCGATATGTATAAGTCCCAACAAGTCACTCGTCCTCTCACTCTAACCACTGAAGGGTGCTTTGGTCATCTTTCCAAGCAAGCAAGACTCGCATGTGTCAAGTGATTCAAAATCAAATGAGTTTAGTAAATCATCTTTATGGAGTTTTCTAATGTGTTTCTCATTTATATGACCTAAGCCACAATGTCAAATAAAAGTAGAATTTAGATCATTTCGTCGAGCCCTTTTTGGTATTAATATTACAACTAGTTTTATCCTCAAGATCAAGAACATATAATCCATTCACAATGGATATTAGGCATAGAAAATATTATATAAATAAATAGAACAACATTTCTTATTACAATCTCATAACCATCAACTTCTCCTAAATATGAAGAAGAGATAATGTTCTTGCTTAAAGTAAGAATGCAATAACAATTATTCAATTCCAAAACTAATCCTGAGGATAATGACAAGTGGTAGGTCCTGACAGCTATGATAACAACCTTTGCTCCATTGCCGACACGAACATCCAACTCACCTTTTGCAAATCTTCTAGTCTCACCTAGACCCTGCAATAATTTGCAAGTGTGAATCATTGATCCAGTATTAAATACCCATGATTCACTAGAAGATAATGCAATATTAATTTCTATAACATTTATAACTGAAGCGGAAGTCTCACTTCCCTTCTTATTCTTCAGATCCTCCAAGTACTTCTTGCAGTTCCTAAACCAATGCCCCTTAGTATGACAGTGAAAGCATTCATCATCAGGAGAAGGCCCAGATTTGCCCTTTGGCTTAGACTTTGAGCTTGAGG
Source organism: Neostapfia colusana (assembly GCA_030760725.1). Lineage (NCBI taxonomy): Eukaryota > Viridiplantae > Streptophyta > Magnoliopsida > Poales > Poaceae > Neostapfia > Neostapfia colusana. The sequence goes on along the minus strand of JASWHV010000012.1, from coordinate 5,203,797 downwards.
GCTCATCGGGAACCTTTCCCTTGCCTTTGCCTTTGATGCGTCACACGCTTTATCTTTTTATTCTCATTTTAAACCATCATCACATGAGTGACATTTTTCTTAATGCTTTCTTGTGCTGTTTTAAGCATCCCATGCAATTCAGCCAACGTTTTCTCCAGGCCATTCATTTGAAAATTCAATTCAAACGGCTCGTAGTTCGGTGGGAGCGACTGGAGAAAAATGTCAATAGCCAGATCATCCTTGAGTTTAGAACCAAGTTTGCCTGAAGTCTTAATGTCACCAATCATTTTGATTACATGAGGACTGACCAGGCTACCCTCCACCAGCTTGCATGAGAACAAGGACTTTGAGATGTTGTATCTCTCAGCTCTAGCTTGGTTCTCAAACATTCCATGCAGTCTCTCAATCATAGAATAAGCATCAGTATGCTCATACTGTTTCTGTAGATCAGAGGACATAGTGGTGAGCATGAGGTAGCTTACGTTAAGCGCATCATCGAAGTGCTTGTGATAAGCTCTATGTACTGCAGCAGTTGCATCACCTGGGAGGTCATCGGGGTATGGTTGCAGAAGAACGTACTTGGTTTTCTCTTGCCTAAGAATGATTCTCAGGTTTCGGTACCAATCGATAAAGTTAGCTTCATTGAGCTTTCCCTTTTCAGGCACAGATCGCAAATTGAAACCGAAATTGTTACTAGCAGACATGATATACAATAGAAAATAAATACGCAAGGTTTTAGCACTATATTATGTAACAATCTTCTATTAACAATTTAATAGAAGACACCACCACTATATGAGTATCGTCCTCCCTCTAACGATATATAATGGTCCAAGATCCATATTCACTAATTCCAAGTGAGTTTTGGCTTTACTGCTAGAAAATTAGTGACATAGATAAACAACAATTGTTAATTATATCTCTATATGACTCTTGTTTGTTGGGTGACATTCAATGCCCCGGCTCCCAACTCTATGTCATAAAGCTTAAAACCGTTTTGATAGCTTTGTTGAGTAAACCAACACTATGCATGTGAATGTCCAACATTCACCTTATGCATTATGATAGATGATGGTATTTCGCTTTGGCAAACCTATCACACAACGATCAAAATAACATAGGTGCAGCTATTGGTAAATGGCATCAAATACTCAACTTTTGTAAGGGAAGCTATTCTATAATGATAAAACATCTACCATATGAAAAGCGTGAAAAGAATAGTAATAAATAAATATCACAGGCATATGATCATGTCATATTGTGAATAGTATGACCTTTAGAATCATAGTGGTCTCCATCGCCATGGTACCATCATGATCTAAGCTGTCGTGCCTCCCTTCTTGTGGTGATCACCATCTTCACCATGCTTCAAGACATCTCTATGAATATAAACGAAGCTAATACAACTAATAGCTATCAAATAAATTACATGAGAGATCAAGTATCATAGGTCGACACGTAATTCGTTATACAATTATATGACAACCTCAACCCGGTTGTGTTAAATTTGCAACGCGCAGGCTGCATGAATATTACACACAGATCATTACATCACAATAAGGACATACCATTCACATCATTCCCTGCAAAAACGAGTTAAGCGTAGAACGGTTTCTAGCGCGAAACGATATTATGTAATCGCTATAGTAGACAGCAACGGCGGTCCCTCCGGGGGGTCGAGGGGGGAGCCGTCCCACGCGGGTTTCAGGACAGCGCCTTGAACACCAAACGGAATTACATAGATCGCATCTATGAAATCATTATGAAAATCTCATCGGATTGATCAAATCAACCCGAATCTGAGCCATTCAAAATGTCTCAATTTTCAATGTGACTGGTTATTGATGAGAAGATCGCGACTCATGATCGTGGTCTGTTAGCTTAATATGTTAGCTATGTACGGGATTAGTCCCGATGGTGATTCCATCCGGTAGGGACAGGTTGCGCACACAATATAAAAAGAGCACAAACTGACCCTTTAGTCATATACGATCGCAATCTACTTTAACTAATTCCGAACCTTAAAAACCGTGCAATAAAAATTTATCCTATGAACATGTCTGCAGTAGATCACATCTACTAACATGATCCATACTAAAAACTACGCAACTTGGCTCTGATACCGCTGTTGGGAAATTGGCGGTACGCTACTCTAGCAACTCTACCGCGTCACCCAGGAAACATGCGAGTACAGAGGTCATAGATCGTTACCACTAGACGTTCAGTGCAGCAGAACATAGACTCACGTTGGTGTAGGGGAAGTAGACGGCCACATTCGTCTCTTCCTCGTCCTCGTCACAGCAGCAGGTAGATGATCACGTTCGTAGTAGCCGATCAGCGCAACAGTAGCAGCAGCACCTCCAAAGAGTCCACACGTACAGGGGGACGCCGTGCGTCGGTGTGCTAGCACCGCGCGCGCGGCAAGGATCTCTCGGCATGAGGCCTGCGAGGGGTGGCGGCTAGGGCTGTCACGTGGTTGAGAGTTCAGCCCCTAACCCCACCCCTCGTATTTATAGACATACTAATAGGCTTTTAGGTCGCAGACTCATTAATACACTAATTGCTTATTAATCAGATATCCAACAGAGGTTAACCTGAATTGTTATGATTGACTATTGAGCATATCACTGTCAACCTTGGCGCCGATCGGCAACTTTCTCCGCTCGGCAACCTTCCATGTCGGCGGTATTCTACGTTGGAATCTGGCAAAGTGGAGTTCGACACATGGTGTGTCGGGGCTTGTTTGATACAACTAATACTCTCCATTTGAAGTAGATTAAGATAAATTAGAGTAAAAATTAGTTCATTTTTCACTCCATTTCTTATTATCTAAACAAACCCTCGAGAGGTTCGTGCAGATCTGGTGCGTGCACCTACGAGTTCTCATAAGAAAAACGGAGCTCGAGGCGTCTCCGATCTCCGTGAGGACCGTCCGTCTCCTGACTGAGCGCGCGGTGCGCGTGATCTTCAAAGGGACCCGGGTGCCCGAGCTCCGGGTGGAGCCTAAGATCAACGTGCTGGCCTCGGAGCTGCCGGACCACTAGGCTGCTGAAGGAAGGTGAAGGGGCCGACCTGACCATCGAAGTCCAGGGGAAGAGCTTCCCTGCGCACAGGATGCTCCTTGCTGCGAGATCACCTGTCTTCAGGGCAGAGCTCCTAGAGCCGATGAAGGAAGGGAGCCTAGACCGCATTGCTGTCCATGAAATTCAGCCGGAACTATTCGAGATCCTTCTCTACTTCATCTACCGATGAAGAACATTTTTTAGATGTAGAGGACGAATAGGGGCATGAATAGTAGCCAACATGAACAATGTTCATACCTGTACCCTGTTATGAGTAAATTGTGTATAATATCTTGTGTTGGGATAGAGTTTTGTTTGTCTCGTTATCTTGGACATAACGGTGAAAACGAAATCGAAAACGGGCACCGTACGTAAGAGGAGCAGCCCGTGGGCCTCTCAGGTCGAACGGCGTGACGGTTGGTCCACTATACTTTTCCTTTACAGAGGCCCTGCTCCTTCATCTGGAAAACAAAACAAGGCAAATTCTCCGGTGTGGAGTTCTATCAGCAGATTCCGTCGATATAATAGCTCTGCTCGGGTACGAGATCGAGTGGGGATTGAAAAAGACGGAGTTCACATATTTATATTTACATGAGATATCAAGGCAACCGTAAGCTGTGATGCAATGGAGCACCACCTACGGCGTCAAGAGACACAAAAATAAGCAATTGATATAGCCAACTGAAGACAACAAGATAATTTCGAATGAACTTAATCAAAATAAGGATAGAATCTCGATTATCTTGTGACATACATAAGAACTGCCAAAACAGGCACTGTTCTCAATTTAATGAGGTGTCATTGCCGGACCGGGCTGGAAGTCTCATACCGTTCCGAAAGCTGCATTTCAATTGGTACCTGTCACTACAAAGCAAACTGAGCTTTGAATTCATCAGAATTCCCCTTAGGATGTTTCTGCCAACTTGATGACTACGGAAGGATAGCCAAATATCTCTATTCAGCAGCACTGCTAATGTTTGCAATATACAGAAAAGATATATTAAAAAAATTAGCCCGTCACCAATGCAGCAAAGAGCACTAAAACCTGCAGTCCAAAAGCATCCTAAGAACTAAAATTGTACTTGTGCCAGATACAGACAATTGCTCAGTAAAAAAAATCATATCATCTTTCGTCTCCAACAACGCTAGTAATATGGATTACTCACAGGTGGATCACACTGGGAGAAACTCTTTCGCACAAAAAAAGGGAAAAACTGCTCCATTCACCCCAATTCTGATGTCTACACCTGCAATCTTGAAAAATCATCCTCATATAAGAATATTAATGTGTAAATTATTTTTGTACCTTTAGAAGGTCGAAATCAGTAATCTTTCTTAACTAAATGATCGAAAGGTGCACGACACAAGCACAAGTGCAGAAAACACTGCTTAACGTCACTGACAGACTGGGACAGTATTCAGTACTCTAGGACCATAACGCATACTACAAAGTTGCCTGCAACCACAGTACTACATGCCAGAACCTTCTATGGTACCGAGCAAGTGTCGTTCATTTTATCATCCTCCTCTTCCACTACAGATTGCAGTGGAGGGCCAAACAGCCTGCTAACCAGCTCTTGGTTCAATCCAACTCTTTGACCAGTAACTTGCTGCCAGAATCTTGCTTCAATGTCGCGCCATTTGGATAGGCTGCCTGACGATTCAGAGAAGCTGATTTGGCCAGGATCCAGATAGTACTCGAGGACTAGATCATTCTCACAAACAGCAACCCCAAACTCTGATGACAGTGGATTACCCAATATTTGGGCATGAGACACACTGCACATAAAAACGATATCATCCATCAGTGCAAATGGAAGAAACATGTAGTCATAAATAAGGTCAGCAGCGCCTTGACCCATAGAGAGGCGGTCAGCATTATATCACAAAAGTGAAAGACCATGACTCACCATATGTAGTATAAATTATCGGCTGCCTGTTTCTGAGTCCTACCAAGAAGCTCAACCTTCACAACTCCACCAATGCACAGAACTGGGCGTGGTAGCTTAAAAGATTGCAAAACATACCTCTGGGACAGCACAAATAAATTTACTTTAGGCAGTTTAAAGAGCATGGCAGCAAATTTTGACCAAAAAGTATGAGATAAGCACTTGAAAAAAAAAACTGCAAATGAAAAAATATTTTTTTAGACAAAAACATAGAATGATACTCTAGCACTAGATAAAACCATACAGTCTACTTCCAGAGCTACTGTATGAATGAATTAAGGCTTGTGAGGGAGAAAATGCATAAACAATGAAGATTTATTATGATAGACCTGCAACATTGGGAATTCTGGAGATGTATATGTCCAGATATAGTTGTTGTCAGCGGTTAACCTCCCTTCATTTATATCGGATACAAGATCTACAGATCCTAGGGGCGACTTTGGACGGCCAAATCTGAAACGAACATGCCGTGCTGAATATATCGGGCTGTCATCCTGGAAATACGCTGCATATAGCAGGAAAATATAAGTGGCAGGTACAAAAGAATTTATCACACGGAAAAGAAATTATAATTACAATCACACACCTCTGAATGGCCGTATCTTGATTTCATCGATGAGGCACAGGTCTGAGCAAAGCTTGTATAAGAGACATTCCGGAATGCTGGGATCGTGCTGACCCCTGCTCGACCAATAGCATGGAATGTAGTGCACCACATCCCTCAGCTCAAGGGTGTTCTCTATGCTCTCCTCCGGGAAATTGTCGGTGCTGGATGCACCTACGCACCCGGCAATGCAGTTCTTGCTCGTGTAACGGTTGAGAAGAGTGTGAGCAAGGTGCGTATAGATCCTCTGCTCCCTCTTGTGGTTCTCCCACGCAGCAGCACTTGAACCGGCAACTTCTTCGCTTATGCTGCTGTTACTGCTCGAATTCGGAGTTGCGGACGCTTGCTCCATGCTGGCAAAGTTGGCGACCTCGGGACAGATCTTCAGGCATCGTATCTTGCTGAAGTGAGTCGCCAAGACTGGGTGGATGACAGATTGTTTGAAAATCGAATTAGCATTTTAATCGGCGTGGCGTGGACGATGGTACAGCAAAATAGATGAGATTACAAAGACGAAAGTCAGGGTAAGAATTTAAAAATTACACATGAGGTTGCGATATAAGAATTGGACGGAACGAATGCATCGAGATCCAGGCACCTCCAGGAGAGAGGAGGGGAACTTTTAACGAACAAATAAACTGAATACTAGGGAAGAGAAGAAGGCAGACCGATAGTGCGCCATGACCGGGAGACGGCGGAGGCGCGGGCGATGTCGACGGGGTCGCGGAGCAGCGCGAAGACGACGGCGGAGGTGTCGGGCCCCAGCCACTGTAAGAAATCTACGCCCGTGGGAGCGGCCTCTGCGTTCCCCACCACCGCCATAAGCCAAATCGATTTGCCGGGGCGGAAAGGGAGCGACTTGGCAGGCACGGATCTCCGATCTCGCTCGCTCGCTCTCCAGTCTTGGGAAGGAGGAAGAAGAACAGAGGATCTGACTCTCGCTTCTTGAGAAAAGGTAACGGAGGAAAAGTGTGGTTTCGGAAATGCGCTCGAAGCACCTAAGACGAGTAGCGGTGGGAGTTCTAAATTAACAGAAATTTTGAGTCTGGAAATTCAGATTTAAAAAAATCCGAGTTTTTAAAATCATTACTTAAAATTGTATCTAAATTTTCAGTTACCTGTAACTTTGGGTTCGGATTACTCGTATTATTAGAATTGTGATAGAACAACCAAGATAGCTAAAAATTACAGCAGCTAACAGAAATAAAATTGATATTCTAGCAATAAAATAAGTGGAAGTTTATAAGAATAATTAAATTATATTAGTGTGACCCTGTAACATTACAATTATATGCAAGCCATGTCTAAACCATGAGCGCGTTGGGGCAAATGCGGAAAACTCATCAGCTAACCTAGAGATCGGGTATTTCAGTTACCGGACATCACTGAAATATTATCGAGTTTTGCAAACCTCTACCTAAAAAATAATTTTGAGTTTCGATTTTCAGAATTTTCAGGTTCGGGTTGTATGCCCACCTCTAAAGACCGAGTTTATTAAGCTCAAGGGTAGTTGGCAGTTTTAAAAAGAAATGAACACGGTGAGCATTCGGTTAACACTTTCAATTCGGTTCGATTAATTTGATTAATGAAAATTAAGAATTGACGACCACACATGATCTAAAAAAGTCATAATCGCACAAATCAGTTGCTGTTATTTCGGTTCGGTTTTGTTATGGTTAACTATATTTTAATATACAATATAATTGATTGTATAGAAATGATAATAAATACATAAAAATAAGATGAAACATATATAAATTATACGTAATGACCAGTGGTGGGTGGAGATTATGAAGATTAGACCGGAGTACGAGAAACATTTCAGTGAGGGTGAAGATATTAGTAATATTGATCTGTTTTGAAATAATATGGTTTCAAATTTCGGTTAATACGACGTGATAACCGAATAAAATTCAGTTAACTGAAATACATAAAAATGATAACCGTGTTTAATAAAAAATTCGGTTAATCGAATATTTCGGCTTCGGCTCGATTTTGTAGTTAACGGTAAAACGTGCCCACCCCAATGAAAATAGATTAAAATAATGTATTTTTAACCAGGCTTATACTACAAGTTATATTTCGATGAAGTCACGTATTAAGAGTGCTATAATAGCAAAAAAAACTCCTAAAAACTCATGTTTGATTAATAACACAATATTAATATACAAGGAATCGATGGACCAAATTAATGAATTTGTCATTTTTTACATTTTATATATCTAGATTGGGTCCAAACTTATTTTCAACAAATAAATATACAATGGGATTGGTGGCAACGGATAGACATTTTGTGCTCCCGCGCCTCCTCCAAAGTATGTTGCCAAGTATCATCTGCCCATACCACACATGAAACACACTATGTTGGTTAATTCTCCTGGTGGAGAGATGAGGACTAATATAGTATGTCCGAAAGTAAACCTTAAAATAAGGGGGTAGACTTTCTTGCCAACCTTATTGTCTTAGATTCCCAAGGGATTGATATAATACTTAGAATGGATTGGTTAAGCAAGCACAACGGAGTAATTCAATATGCTGAGAGGAGCGTGCAGTTGACAAATGAGCACGGTACTCGTATTGAGTTCGAGTCAGCCCAACCGGCAACCGAGAAGGCAGCATTGAACCACGTCGAAGAAGCAACATTGGAAAGCATTCCGGTGCTTCAAGAATTTTCAGATGTGTTCCCGGAAGAACTTCCGGGTATGCCATGTGACCGGGACATTGAATTTGCCATTGATTTAGTACCTGGAACTGCACCTATAGCGAAGAGGTCATATAGGATGCCCGTTAATGAACTAGTGGAACTTAAGAAGCAAATTCAAGAGCAGCTAGGAAAGGGTTTTATACGCCCAAGCTTGTCACCGTGGGGAGCCCCCGTGCTCTTCGTAGAAAAGAAGGATGGGACCCAAAGGATGTGTGTGGATTATAGGTCACTCAATGAGGTGACGATCAAGAACAAATACCCGCTGCCCCGTATAGAGGACCTATTCGACAAAGGTGCCTGAATTTTCTCCAAGATTGATCTTCGGTCGGGATACTTCCAGCTGAAGATTAAGCCCTCCAACATACCCAAGACTGCATTTCGAACATGGTATGGTTCGTATGAATATACCGTTATGTCTTTTGGGTTAACGAATGCACCCGCATACTTTATGTACCTCATGAATAAGGTCTTCATGGAGTACTTGGATAAGTTCGTCGTAGTTTTCATCGACAATATCATGGTGTATTCAAAAAGCGAGGAAGAACATGAAGAACGTTTGAGATTGACATTGCAGAAACTACGAGAGCATCAATTGTATGCCAAGTTCAGCAAGTGTCAATTTTGGCTAAAGGAGATATCGTTCCTAGGCCATATACTCTCCGAGAGAGGAGTATCGGTTGATCCCGGAAAAGTGGGAGATGTTCTGAAGTGGAACCAACCATAGAATGTGAGAGATATTCAGAGTTTCCTTGGGATGGCTGGATACTACCGACGGTTCATCAAGGATTTCTCCAAAATAGCGAAGCCTATGACTGAATTGCTAATGAAGGGAAAAGCATTTCAGTGGACACCAGTGTGCCAAGAAAGCTTTGAGGAGCTCAAGAAAAGGCTAACCACAGCGCCGGTTTTGGTATTGCCGGACGTGAGCAAGAGTTTCGATATATATTGTGACGCATCAAGACAAGGGCTCGGATGTGTGCTCATGCAAGAAGGACAAGTGGTAGCCTATGCGTCAGGACAACGAAAGAAACACGAGCTGAATTACCCCACACATGACTTGGAACTTGCAGCCGTGGTACATGCCTTGAAGATTTGGAGGCATTATATCCTTGGCCCCCGATGTGAGATCTATACGGATCACAAAAGCCTCAAGTATATATTCATGCAAACGGATCTGAATTTGAGGCAACGTCGACGGTTGGAACTCATCAAGGATTATGATGTTGGAATCAATTATCACCCCGGAAAGGCCAATGTAGTATCTGATGCGTTGAGCCGAAAGGGAGCATGTCACCAACTCACGGTTCGGGAGCTACCGCCCGAGCTGCACAAGGAGTTCGAACGGTTACATCTCGGGTTCTTGAACGAGATGGAAGTGATAGAACTCAATGCTTCGCTGGAACAATAGATACGAGATGGCCAAGCAACGAATGAGGAAATCAAGGAAAAAATCCGACAAGGCATATAAAAGGATTTCAAGGAAGACGAGAAGGGCACGCTTTGGTTAGGGAAAAGGATTTGTGTGCCTAACGTGAAGCACATCCGCGACACAATATTAAAGGAGGCACATGACTCACCTTATTCCATACATCCCCGGCAGTACAAAGATGTACAAGGACCTGAAAACTTGCTATTGGTGGGATGGTTTGAAAAGGGACATAGCTGAATATGTTGCCTTATGCGACACATGCCAACGGGTGAAGGCCGAACATCAAAGACCCGCTGGACTGTTGCAGCCATTGAAAGTACCCGAGTGGAAGTGGGAAGACATCAGCATGGATTTCATTGTCGGATTGCCACGTACTCGGTCGGGTTATGACTCCATTTGTGTTATTGTGGACCGATTGACGAAGACAACCCATTTCCTTCCTGTTAGAACCACATACCGCGTCGCAGAACTAGCCGAGCTATATATGGAGCAAATTGTGTGTCACCATGGAGTTCCGAAGAGGATAGTTTCAGATTGGGGTTCTCAATTTACCTCTAGGTTCTGGAAGAAGCTGCATGAAGCCATGGGCACACGGCTGAATTTCAGCTCCGCTTATCACCTGCAAACTGACAGGCAAACCGAGAGGACCAATCAAATTTTGGAAGACATGTTGAGAGCTTGCGCCTTGAAACATGGGCGTAGTTGGGATAGGAGCTTGCCGTATGCTGAATTCACATACAACAACAGCTATCAAGCCAGCTTGAAGATGTCACCTTTTGAAGCATTGTATGGTAGACGGTGTAGAATGCCGCTGTTCTGGAATGAGACCGGAGAGAGCCAAGTGTTTGGACCCGAAGTGCTGCAAGAAGCCGAAAAGCAAGTCCAAACGATACGAAAAAATTTGAAGGCTGCTCAGTCACGACAAAAAGGTTATGTGGACAATAGGCAAAGAAGATTGACCTTCGAAGTAGGAGACTTTGTGTACCTTAAGGTATCGCCTATCCGAGGCCAACGATGGTTCAACGTCAAGGGCAAATTAGCACCTCGCTACATCGGGCCATTTAAGATTTTGGGAAAGAGAGGAGAAGTAGCCTATCAACTAGAGCTGCCAACGCACCTCTCCGACGTACACGACATTTTTCATGTATCCCAACTCAAGAAGTGCTTAAGTGTACTGGAAGAACAAGTACCGATGGATGAGCTCGAGCTTCAAGAGGATCTGACCTATGTGGAGCACCCCGTCAAAATTTTCGACGTGAAGGAAAGGGTCACAAGGAACAAAGTGATCCGTCGGTGCAAGGTACAGTGGAGCCATCACACGGAAACCGAAACTACATGAGAGCGTGAGGAAGACCTCAAGGCAGAATTCCCTCATCTATTCTCCACTCTATCGAATCTCGAGGGCGAGATTCAGTTTAAGGGGGTAGGTTTGTAACACCCTGAAATCATTTCCGTGCATTGCATACGTTTTTCATATAGAGAAACATTAAAAAAGAAGTAGAAATGGAGAAAGAATCATAAAAATGATGGGGAATGGGAAAAAGCTAGCTGAAATGATCCAATTCCAATTTGTCTAAGTGCGCTGTCGACACATCCCCGGGCCGTGGGACATGTGGCGCCCACCGAGCTCACCCCTGCGGAGGGGGTGAGGTCCGGCACCGCGGGACACGTGGCGCCCGTGGAGTTCACCCCCGCGGAGGGGGGTGAGGTCTGGCACCGAGGGACACGTGGCGCCCGCGGAGCTCACCTCTGAGGAGAAGGTAGGTCCGACACCGCGGGACATGTGGCGCCTTTAGAGCTCACCTCCGCGGAGGAGGGGAGGTCCGGCACTGCAGGACACGTGGCGCCTTCGGAGCTCACCTCCGCGGAGAGGGGAGGTCCGGCCCCGCTGAACACGTGGCGCCCTCAGAGCTCGCCTCTGAGGAGAAGGGAGGTCCGGCACCGCTGGACACGTGGCACCCTCGCAGCTCGCCTGTGGGGAGAAGGGAGGTCCGGCCCCGCTGGACACGTGGCGCCCTCAGAGCTCACCTCTGAGGAGAGGTGAGGTCTGGCCTCGCTGGACACGTGGCGCCCTTGGAGCTCACCTCTGAGGAGAGGGGAGGCAAGGCCCCGCTGGACACGTGGCACTCTCGGAGCTTGCCCCTGCGGAGGAGGCGAGGCCCGGCTCCACTGGCTGCGTGGCAGGCCCGGAGCTCGCCTCTGAGGAGGAGGGTGGCCCAGCCCCGCTGGGCACGTGGCGCTTTCGGAGCTCACCCCTGCGGAGGGGGCGAGGTCCTTAGGCGGGTTTTTCCTCCTGTGCGCAAGGGTACCCGGTACTGAGGGTACCGACACAAATTCCCCAAATTTTCCCCACATTGCTACCGCACATAACTGAAAAGATAAGTTTGTTAAGATCCAAAATTGAGTAGGACTTATTTGAGCTCCAATTGGAGTAGGATTCCTCTTTTTCCCCTTATAAATAGAACCCAAAATCCCTTTTGGCCGTAAACCCTTTTCTTTTTTCCCCCCTCCCAAGTCGACGACTTGGAGGCCCTAGCCCCCAACTCGCCGAGTTGGACACACACACACCCCCTCGCCAGAGTTCAGTCGCCGGTAAGCCCGCCGACGAGCCCCGTCATGCCTCGCCGTTGCCAGAAATGAGCCGACGATCATAAGGGAAGTAAGGTAGTTCTTCATTACCCATCTTACGACGTCTTCGCTGTTTCTACGCATCCGTTTTCTTCGCCCTTTCGAGCAGAAACTTTTACGTGTGGACATATCACGTTTTTATTGGTTTTTGACGGTGGAATTGATCTAGATCTTGAGTCAAGATCATAACCACATCCACACTTGATCCTTACACCCTTGTTCATCATAAAACCCCATGAAAGCCCATTAAAACATGCAAGAATACGTACAAACTAGTTTAATAAAATAGCACCATAGGATTTGCATTCACCTACACCATTGCATCTTGAGTAGAGTTGTGCGTGATGTTTGATTGCTGTAAATTTTGTATGTGTGTGGTCGTGAGTAGAAGTACAAGCTCAGGAAGCCCTCTATGAAGAACTACAGCGCCAAGACTTCGATACGCTTGAGCAACAAGAGCCACGGGAGCAAGGCAAGTGCCCCTTGACCATATTGATCCCATGTTTTGAAACTGTTTTATTTGCGAAAACTCGTATGCTTGAGTCAACTTGAAGGGACGCCATTTTATAGGAGTTTACTAGTTTTGTTAACCATCCTTGTCACCCGGAAAGTTGATGAGTCGGATATGGTCATTTTTTCCTTTTTGCTTCGCTTAATCCACGGGATACGGGAAGCTGAATTAAAACATGGTTAGCTACTGCACTCATATGAATAATGATGATGAGAAATTGATGATGTTAATGAGCATGGAATCAGGGGAAGATCTAGGCAAGCTTGGTTCGTGGATGTTGCTGAATGAGATGGTGGTTTACTTGCCGTAGATCTAAGAACCGGTTCATGCCAGCACATGCCAGGAAAACAGTGCCACCACAAGGCCAAATATGGGTGCGGCTTAGCTGACTAATTAGGTGTGTTGCTAGCTTGTTATGGACCATGGATGGCGCGGGGAATGGGAGTCGAAAGGGACTGCCCTGGGAACTGCATGGCACAAGAGGGGGCCCGTGCATGGGAGAATGGTGATTCGAGCCTGCCGGTGAAACCTCAGTGAATCCATACATCTAATAGCCCCTTTGTAAAGGCTATTTTGTGATCTCTTGGCCATACACCGACGGTTGTGTACTGGTATAATGGAGATTTTGCAGTCGCCGACGGGTGACGAAATCACAAACTTGTGGGTAAAGTGGTGCCACCTCTGCAGAATGTAAAACTATCATGATAGCCGTGCTTCCGGTCACAAGCACCTGGCCAACTCACATGATTAGAAGGGAAAACTTGGGATGGATATTCGGTATGGTTATGGTATGGTCATTGGGATTGGTTTTGGGACTGTTTTGAGTCATGAAAATAAGTTTGGCTTCGGTTATATGAATATGAGATGGTTATGAATGTTCATGAGTATGAGATGAACTTGAGAAAGGTTAATGGCTGGTTGAGACTTGATAAACGATGAATTATGATGGAGAAAATGATGCTGTTTTACTTGATTATATTGGGATAAATATCACTTAGAAATAATTGCTGTTTTTATCATGTTTGTGAAATAAAATTTTCTTGCTGCAATGAGCCTTTTTATTCCTACCTTGTTGTAAGCTACATGTCATACTTTTCCCGCACTTGCTGAGTACGACATGTACTCACCCTTGCATTATTACATAAACATCAGCAACAGGAGAAGAGTACTTCGAGTACCATGTGGAGTACTAGGTGTGCGAACTACCGTCAACATGCCTGTGGAGTTGAAGATGGAGCCACTGCTATTTAGATATTTCCGCTGTCGTTTAGAGACTTCCGCTGCAAGAATAAGATAGGCAATCATGAGTGAGACAATTAGTCGATGTAATAAAGTACTTAAACACTATTTATTTGTGGTTATATTCTGAATTCAGTTTGTGGATTACATGTGTATGTGTGATGAACATCCTAGGCACACATATGCATTAACTTGGTTCTGGTTTCCGGAACCGGGTGTCACACTTACAACAAGGTAGGGAATAAAAAGGTTCATTGCAGCAAGCAAAGTTTATTTCACAAAACGTGGTAAAAACAGCAACTATTTCTAGGTGATTTTAGATCCCAATATAACCATGTAAATCAGCAACATTCTTTCATCATAATTCACCATATATCAAGTCTCAACCAGCCAATAATCTTTCTCAAATTCATCTCATACTCATAATTATTCATAACCGTCTCATTTTCATATAACCGAAGTCAAATTCATTGTCATGACTCAAAACAGTCCCAAAACCAATCCCAATGACCATACCATAACCATACTCGAATAAACATCCTATGTTTTGCCTCTAATCATGGAAGTTGGCCAGGTGCTTGCAACCGGAAGCACGGCTATCATGATAGTTCTATACTCTACAGAGGTGGCACCACTTTACCCACAAGTTCGTGATTTTGTCACTCGTCAGCGACTAGAGAGAACCTCCATTATACCAGTACACAACCATTGGTGTATGGCCAAGAGATCATAAAATAGCCTTTACAAAGGGGCTACTAGGATGTACAGACCTACTGAGGTTTCACCGGCAGGCTCGAATCTCCATTCTCCAACCCACGGGCCCCCTCTTGTGCTATGCAGTTCCCAGGGCAGTCCTCATCGACTCCCATTCCCCGCGCCATCCAATGGTCCATAACAAGCTAGCAACACACCTAATTAGTCAGCTAAGCCGTACCCATATTTGGCCTTACGATGGCACTGTTTTCCAGGCATGTTGATGAGGACATCACAACAGTGGATACTCACATTGATATACAAGGACCAATCACAAGAGCACGAGCACGGTTACTAAATCAGCAGGTGAACTCGTTCCTAACTTCCTACCATGTGACTTTGAGAATGGATTGCTATTTAATGATTTAATTATTATTAGGAACCATAGACATGATCAACAAGTAAAGGGAGGAGGATTTGGGGATATGGAGAACCAGATGAGACGTCCACAAGTTGATGGAAACAGTCGCCAACTCGGACTCGAGTTCAACTTGGAGTCCAGGAGCAGTCCATCTTAAAACGGAGGCCCAGAATGCATACGGATTCCGTTTTCGACGTTCTACATATGCATGGAAATATGAGAAGATAAACTTTCCAATGATTCTGGTCCCACATTAAAATTCGCCAGGAGTCATTAGGAGTTGTCGGAACAAGTCGAATTAAGAGTTCTGTCCGGTGCTGCACCGCCGTATTGGGCTTTTGGGCCTTGTATCCCGTATGAGTCCATTAGGGACGCGTCTAAGGGTCTTATGGCCGAACCCTAGCCTTTAATTACTGTAGCCTCTGGCCAAATTCATGGGTTTTTCTTAGATTAAACAATATTGCCGTTCTACGGTTTTGTGAGACCCCAATTTCGCAACTTCAGATTGCATCTTCATCATTCTTTCTTGTGTTCTCGGTTGCACCTGCAGGGATAGCCATCTTAGCGAGGTCAAGCGTGTGAAGCACGGTTGATAACTAACGGAACAGAGGTGTAGTGATTGCAGGGGTAATTCGGGTCTGCTCGAGTGCCACAGATCATCAACGTCGAGATCTCCACTTCAATCGACCTACCTTTCGGAAGATCGGGCCTAAACCGCTCATCAATTGGTATCAGATTTCATGTTGCCCGTGAGGTACTTTGATTTCCCATTAGATTAGTTTTTGTTTTTCATACCTAGAGTCCACAGAAAAAGCCACAAAAAACATATCGTGTTTACCGATTCCTAGATCATAGTGCCTGCAAGTTTTGTTTTTCAGTTTGCATTGTTGAGTTTGCATTCGTGTGATCGAGTCTTGTTGCTGGTTTAGCTTTTTGTTTATTGGGTCGTAGTTATCATTTTTCTTCCTTGTTTTTCTTGCTGCTCACCTATTCCACAACCCCTAGACATCAAACCGATCTACCAAGATCATCGGTTTGCCCTAGCTAGCCGCCTTGCATTAACTCCCGCATCGCCAACCCTATAACAGGTGACAAACCATTGTGCCAGTCCTCCTTGATTCATCACACAACATCCAATCAGTCATCGTTGCTAAATTCCTATTGTTTTTCACATCCTATTGCGAGATCTGTTTCAAAACCGAGTTCGAATCAACATCAAAAACAGTAACTCGGATAGCCTACCTTAAAACGGCCATAACTTTTGCATACGAACTCGAAATCGGGCGTTTTTTTTTCAAATTGATCTACTCGAAATTTCGCAACCGATTTTCCACTGCTATGCTGTGTTCGGCGAAATTTGTTTGGCCAAATTCCCCTCGGAAGATAGACTATCCCGCCTCCAAAGTTTCAGCCCTAATTTTAAAGAATCTTTCTGATTTTCTATAGGCCACATCTTACATCCAATTGAGCTGCAAAGTTGTGTGCTTCCTATTTTCGTGCTCTCGAGTAAACAAAAAATATCAGAAAAATATTAAAAAAAGAAAAAAAGTAGTGAAGAGAGCACAGATATTAAAGCATTGACAGCACATACTTGAAAACAGTTGGCCTATACACTTGTGTTGTACTTATTGGTTATATCTTCCTGATTTTCTATTTGCCTTTCTACTGCCTTGTGTTGTGCTAGGCCTAGAACACTTGTTAACCAGCAACAGTTCCAACATTGAATACTTATTCAACTTTGTTTTGCTGTTAAAGATTTTTGCTTATTAGCCACCATATTGTGCCATCCAAGCTCCACTTTTCCTCTTGAGCAGAACAGGTACCTTTGCAATCACTCCACGCTTTATTGGTTCTCAACGTCCACCGTTTACCACCTGCTGTGTCGGTAAGAACACTTGTAAGAACGTGGTAAGACGCTTGAGAGAGAGAGACTGTTTCCTTCCTTCCACTTTTCACATTGCCACTATCCTTTGTAGTTGATAGGGATAACATCTTTTTGTTGTCTTTTATTTACTACTAACAATGGCAGAAGATAAAAGGGATGATGAATGTGTTCAACATGCTGAGTTGCGTGACATGATGAGGGAAATGACAAATATGTTCACCAAAACCCACGCATCAACAGAGGCAACCTTGAATCGCCAACTTGCTGATCTTGTTGTTCGGATGGATACTCTTGAGGCGCGGCTGCCTCTCGCTGAAGAACATGAAGACGGTGCTTATAATATGGAAGATCATAACAATCAACCACGACTTCCACTTTATCTACGAGGTATGGGAGGTAATAATCGTTATAATTATAATGATCGGCATAACAATTTTAATCGCCCCCTTGATGATCCTTTTGCTAAAGTCAAATTTACTATACCCTCTTTTTCTGGTGCTTATGATGCTGAGGCATATCTTGATTGGGAGATGATAGTAGAGCAGAAATTTAATGCCCACCTTGTTCTCGAACAACATAGAGTACGTCAAGCCACTAGTGAGTTTAAGAATTTTGCTATCATATGGTGGAATGAACTTGTTAAAACTAGAACTGATCCTCCAACATGGGATAGACTAAAGGAAGCTATGTGTGTTCGTTTTGTTCCTCCTTCTTTTTAGCGGGACCTTCGCAAAAAATTGCAGCGCTTAGACCAAGGTAACATGTCCGTAGAGGAGTATTATCAAGAGTTACAAAAGGGTATGTTGCGCTGTGGGGTAGTAGAGGACATGGATGATAAAATAGCTCATTTTTATGGGGAGTTGAGGCGTGAAATTCAGGACATTGTTGATTATAAGGAATATGATACTGTTAACAGATTATTTTAGCTGGCTATGTTGGCAGAAAAAGAATTGCAGGGCCACGAACAGCAGCAGCAACAACGCACGAGGAGCACCTTCACACCGCGTTCGACATTTACACCATCCAAAACAGCACCATCTTCGAGTTTTCATACAGCCACTACACCATTCAATGGTGGCCAACGAACTTCACCTACTTCTCCATTTCCTCGCGCGTCGGAGGGCAGCAAGATGACACCATTCAAGCCTACGTCTTTCACTCCTTCCACGAGTCGAACTTCCGACATTAAGTGTCACCGCTGCTAGGGAGTTGGTCATGTGATGAAAGATTGCCCTAGCAAACGAGCATACATAGCACGAGATGATGGCGGGTATGATAGTACTTCGGATGTTAAAGATGAATATTCTCTTTCTACTAACGTTGCAGGACCAAAAGATGACCACTATAGCACAGATGAAGAGGTACTTGGTACTGCAGCAACGGAAAATTATAGAAGCATAATTGTACAGCGTGCTTTGAGCTCCAAAGTTGAGGCAGATGACAAGCTACAACGACACAATCTTTTTCACATGTTTCTCATCATCAAGGACTGCCGTGTGCACACTATAATTGATGGAGGCAGCTGCAATAACTTGGTGAACACGGATGTGGTCAAGAAACTTGGGTTGACAACAAGAGCACACCCTCATCCATACCACATCCAGTGGTTCAACAACAGAGGTAAGGTTAGGGTAACACAAACAGCGAGAGTACATTTTTCGATTGGTTCTTACCATGATTTTGCCGATTTTGATGTTGTACCTATGGATGCTTGTTCTCTTTTGTTGGGACGTTCTTGGGAATTTGATACGGATGCTATTCATCATGGTAGAATTAATAAATATACTCTGATGCATAAAGGAAAGAAAATCACTTTGCTTCCTATGACTCCTGCTGAAATTGTGCATTTGGAGAAAAGTAAAACACGTGATGATAAGGCAACAAAATCACTAGACTCTGAAAAACAGCAAGTAATTAAGTCAAAATCACCTTCATTTCTCACAACTAAATTTGACCTTGCTAATTTATTTAATACCAAGGGGATGTACTATGCTTTAGTGTTGCTAACCTTTTGCAAGATTTTGCGGATGTGTTTCCCCCCGAGATACCCCCTGGATTACCACCTATGAGGGGCATTGAACATAACATCGACTTGATTCCAGGGGCAAGTTTGCCAAATCGTGCGGCGTACAGGGCAAACCTGGAAGAGACAAGGGAAATTCAGCGACAAGTTCAAGATCCTTTGAACCGCGGGTATATTCGTGAAAGCCTTAGTCCTTGTTCTGTTCCTGTTCTTTTGGTTCCTAAGAAAGATGGTAGCTGGCACATGTGTGTTGATTGTAGAGCAATTAATAACATCACCATTCGATATCGTTATCTTATTCCTCGCTTAGATGACATGCTTGATGAATTGAGTGGTGCTATTATTTTCACAAAAATTGACTTACGTAGTGGTTACCACCAAATTAGAATGGCACTAGGAGATGAATGGAAAACTGCATTTAAAACAAAGTTTGGACTTTATGAGTGGTTAGTCATGCCTTTTGGTTTAACTAATGCACCTAGCACTTTTATGCGATTAATGAACAAGGTTTTACGTGCTTTTATTGGAAAATTTGTTGTGGTTTATTTCGATGATATCCTCATCTACAGAAAGTCATATGACGAACATCTTGATCATTTACGTGCTGTTTTTAGTGTCTTGAGAGATGCACGTTTGTTTGGTAACCTCAAAAGTGCGCCTTTTGCACCAATCGAGTTTCGTTTCTTGGATATGTCGTTTCATCGCAGGGAATTGAGATGGATGCGGCAAAAATTGTGGCGATCACTAGCTGGCCAACTCCATCGACCGTCACGCAGGTGCGTAGTTTTCTTGGTCTTGCAGGTTTTTATCGACGCTTTGTGCGGGATTTCAGCACCATTGCAGCACCTCTCCATGAACTGACGAAGAAGGGAGTGCAGTTTCGATGGGGGTGAACAGCAGCAACAAGCTTTTGATGTTCTCAAATCAAAGCTTACACAAGCACCATTGCTACAACTTCCTGATTTTGACAAGACAATTGAACTAGAATGTGATGCAAGCGGCATTGGTATTGGAGGTGTTCTCATACAAGGAGGTAAACCCGCTGCATTCTTTAGTAAAAAATTGCATGGTCCTTCTCTGAATTATTCCACTTATGATAAGGAATTGTATGCCTTAGTGCGAGTTCTACAAACTTGGCAACATTACCTGTGATCTAAGGAGTTCGTCATACATTCCGATCATGAATCTTTGAAGTATCTTAACTGTCAAACTAATTTGAATAGACGACATGCTAAATGGATTGAGTTCATAGAATCATTTCCATACATCATTAAGCATAAGAAAGGGAAGGAGAATGTTATTGCCGATGTATTATCTAGACGTTACACCATGCTGTCCCAACTTGATCATAAAATATTTGGTTTGGAAACAATAAAAGGAATATATCCTACTGATTTGGACTTATGTCTTTGAAAATTGTAGAGAAGGAAGAACTTGGAATAAATATGTACTACAGGAGGGCCTCCTCTATCGTGCTAACAAGCTATGTGTACCTGCTAGTTCCGTTCGCCTATTACTTTTGCAGAAAGCACATGGAGGAGGTTTGATGGGACATTTTGGTGTGAATAAAATGAGGACGTGCTGGCCATACACTTATTTTGGCCAAAGATGAGACGTGATGTCAAGCGCTACGTGTCACGATGCACTACTTGCAATAAATCTAAGTCTTGACTTAACCCACATGGTCTTTATATGCCTCTTCCTGTTCCTAGTGTACCTTGGCAGGATATTTCTATGGATTTTGTTTTGGGATTGCCTAGGACTAAGAGGGGGAGGGATAATATTTTTGTGGTTATTGATTGTTTCTCCAAAATGGCACATTTTATACCTTGTCATAAGAAAGATTATGCCTCACACATTGCTGATTTGTTTATGACGGAAATTATTCGTTTACATGGTGTGCCAAATACCATTGTTTCTGATCGTGATGCAAAATTTTTAAGTCATTTTTGGAGAACTTTGTGGTATAAATTGGGAATCAAGCTGCTGTTTTTAACCACATGTCACCCACAAACCGATGGACAAACTGAGGTAGTAAATCGTACTCTATCCACTATGTTGCGGGCTGTTTTAAAAACAACTTTAAAGGGTTAAGAGGATTGTTTACCACATATAGAATTTGCTTACAACAGGTCAGTTCATTCTACTGCAAAGGTAAGCCCATTCCAGGTAGTGTATGGCTTCAATCCCCGTGCTCCTATTGATTTATTACCTTTGTCTCCTTCTGAAACTATAAATTTGGATGCTACACAACGATATGAATTCATTCTTAAGATGCATGAAACTACAAAGAAAAATATTGAAAGGATGAATGAGAAGTATAGAATTTCTAGTAGAAAGAAGTACTAGCTCCTTCTAGTTCTCACATTTTACAATGCTTTTGAGAACCTAGTAGAAAGAAGTACTAGCTCCTCCTCTGGAAACTCCTCAATCTGTTCCAGGGTTAGTAAAGATAGCAAAGTGTATTGCTAGATGATTGGCCGGAGCTAGGCATATCACGTTGTGATACAAATACAATAGTCTTATTTGGGTTCTTACGTGATATAATGCCAATTTCATGGGTTTTTAGCTTAGAATAAAGCACATCTAATGTAAGAGTACTCATGATAGTGGATTCACGTATGGATGTTACTTTCATATCCCAAATTGACATGTCTAATACACTTAGTAATTGCCTAGCATTTTCAGCATCTGAAAAATTAACATTGACGCTACGCAAGTTGCTGAGAATTTTATTAAAGCGAGCAAAGAGGTCATCAATGAACTCACCGGGTTGCATCTCAAAGCGCATGTATTCTTTCTTGAACATATCCTGTCTTACCTCCTTGATCATGTTGGATCCTTCGTGGTAGTCACAAAGTGCTCTCCACACATCGTACGCCGATAAAAGGTATGCAACACGGTCGAAGTTGCTCTGAGTTAGTCCTTGTATGATCAAGTTCCGAGCCTTGTTGTTGTTGTCGACATCTCTCATGTTTGTAGCCATGAATTGATCGTTTGAAGGCACATTGTAAGGCTTGTACACCTTTTCCGATATTGCAAAGTCTTGTGCCTGGATGAAAGCTTCCATGCGTGCCTTCCAAACCTTAAAATCAATACCACTAAACACACAAGGTTTGGCGGAGTATTTCTCCATGATGATTAGACAAAACACGTGCAAATCACAAAGATTAGAGCAACCTGGCTCTGATACCAATTGTAGGATCGAAGTACACGTGTAAAGCTACCAGAGGGGGGTGAATGGTAGATAAAAACTTTTCAGCGGAAGCAACAAAACAGCCCTCAGCAGAAAACCGATCTGTTAAAGAAACCATGTGTGCGGCTAATCTAAACGTGTTCAACTGTGACAAAACTAGTATAGATTGTAGAGAATCAAGTCAAAAATACGTCACAACAAGAATCATGAAAATCCGTTGAGAGAAACTCAAGTTACGATCGAAAGATTGAACAAAGGTCAATCTGTCCTACGCGAGAAAAACAGTTCTGTAATACTGCAAATAAACTCATGTAGATCATAAACCACAAATTCAATGACCGTGAAATTTTCACAGATGATAGATAATCAAGTTGTGAAGACAACCCAAAAATATTCACATCAATTGGATCTGTAAAACTCGAGTTATGATAAAACCACCGAAGCAAGGTAGTGCTGAACAGAAACTCGACGAGAAAAACTTGTCTGAAACAAGTCGGACGAACAAGGCACAAAAGTTCCTTTAGAATATGAATTTTATTTATCAAAACACAAGAGGAACAGCCCCAAAGTCATGCACCACGAGCTCTGGCCTCCCTTGCTTATATAACCAGCCCGAAGGCCAACTCAACTCAAACTAGGACTCCTACTCCTACTTGGATTCAAACTGTAACTTTCCAATACTGCTTAGGAATGTATCCCACATTCCTAAAATAACTCAAATTCGTGACCCACACGAAATTCTATCATAACCAACTCAAAACTTTCCATATTTGAGTTAAACACGACTCAGCCGCAGCCTGAGTCCATAACCTAGTCGGTTGGACCTTTCCGACCAATTCTTTACGTCCACATCTCTTCATCACGTCTTGGAACCATGCAGCCACGTCCATGCACTCCTTGCACACATGCAAACATCTTCCAACGACGTCCAAGATACTTTCATATGCATTATTCTTGACTCAAACATACCGCGCAACCTCCCGATCAACTCAACCACAATTTCTCCCGAACTTGGTTATTGAACCTCATCTTCTCCCTAAGACTAGTTCAATGGATCCCGTCACCAGACTTGAACTCAAGCAACACCTGCACATGAATAAACAACCAATACTTCCGAGCACAAGTCCTCGACTTGACTCTCGTTAGTTCCGAAACTACAACATCTTAGGTGAGCACCTCACATAAGCATGTTGTAAACCATAGCAAAATGGTATCATCCATAACCACCAAAATACACCAAAAACTTAGTAAAATAATACTAAGAAAACTTTCTATAAGAGTAAAGCAAGTTCGAAATATTGCAAGCTAAAAGCAGAACCATTGCAATCAAGCTCCGAACCTTACCAAAGCTAACCGGACCTTGAACCGGAACTTACCAAAGCTAGTCAGACCCAGCGCCGGAGCTTACTAAAGCTTAGTCGGACCTAGCACGGAACTTACCAAAGCTAGTCGGTCCTAGCACCGGAGCTAGCAAAAACAAGTCGGACCTAGCCAAAATAAATCAGACCTAGACAAACCAAGTCGGACCTTACGTCGGACCTTGTCGGAGCTACCCAAAACAAGTCGGACCTATCGTCGGACCTTGCAGGAGCTCGGACCTAGAGTCGGACGTTGTTAAAAAGGTATTTTGGTAGTATTCAAAACTTTTATCGTTAAAGTCAATGTATTCTGCACACATAGGTCTCACAATCTCCCCCTTGATGAATGCATTGGCACCACCACTTAAAATACAAACATTAGCTTATTCACATGAAAAGTTTTGAAAACAATTTCTCCCCCTTTGTAAATCAGAAATAAAATGAGAAGAAAAACAAAAATACCAAAAATCCCCCCCCCCCCCCCGAGAAGAATCGTGCCAAAACACTTGTGAATGTGTGATCAATTTCTCCCCCTTTGCAATGTATTCAGCAAGGTACAAAAGAGAAATTTTAATTTGTTATGAGCACATTATAACATATACATATAAAACAAAGCTCATCCAAATCATTCTATCAAGTAACTTACACTAACACATCAATGAGATACATAAAGTAGTGTAAGCCATGCTAGAGACCAAGTATAATTTTCAATTTAAGCAAGTCATGATCTCATAAACTTAACTATTTAAGAGCTGAAAGCATGACACTTGTTGCTGCATTTTATTTAACATTTAAAGCACAAATTTTGATCTTATGACATTTGCAAGAGATTATATGCAGCATCAGCCTTATTCTAACCAACCAAGCCAAGCCTATGTCATTTGACAGTCAGAAGCTTAAAGACATGGTTTTAGTCATACACAACTCCTTTCAAGTTCATATCTAAGTGCAATGATAAGCCATCTCAATAGAAGAAGTGTGATGCATTTATATTCTCTTGATCTTTTCTTATTTTTTTATTTGAACATAAAAACTCAACATGTGAGTTGATTACTTGATTAATTCTTTATGATCAAAAGCACTTGTGAGCATGCAACAAGTTCAAAACAGCAAGAAAGTTCGACCATGACCAGATTTAGTGTAAGTAATTATTCCAATTACTAGACATGGTAAAAACTACAAAATGTATAACACGAGTAATGTAGTAAGAACTTTCAGCATGAAAAAGGAATCACAAAGTCATATATGCATGAAATACTATGCTCATATTATTTTAATTTCAGATTCACACATAGACTTCCCAAGTTTCAAAAGTCTCCCTAAATTTAAGCCATGAGGATGCATAACACGAGTAATGTAGTAAGAACTTTCAGCATGAAAAAGGAATCACAAAGTCATATATGCATGAAATACTATGCTCATATTATTTTAATTTCAGATTCACACATAGACTTCCCAAGTTTCAAAAGTCTCCCTAAATTTAAGCCATGAGGATGCATAACCCCTATTTCACTACGAATGTAACAAAAACGAGTGAAATCCAAAGGTTTTGTAAATATGTCAGCTAATTGTTGTTCGGTATCTACATGGTGAAGCACAATGTTCCCTTTTTCCACATTATCACGGAGAAAGTGATACCTAATGTCAATGTGCTTAGTTCTCGACTGTTGCACGGGGTTTTTAGCAATGCAAATGGCACTAGTGTTATCACAAAACAGTGGAACACTATCTAGATCAACCCCATAGTCCTTAAGTGTTTGAACAACCCAAAGAATTTATGAGCAAGCACTAGCAGCAGCTACATATTCAGATTCGGCTGTGGATTGTGCAACTGAACTTTGTTTTCTAGAGGACCAGGCAACAAGTGAATTACCCAGAAAATGACAAGCACCAGAAGTACTTTTCCTATCAATCCTACAACCCCCAAAATCAGCATTGGAAAAAGCTTTCAAAGTAACGGTTGAGGAAGAAGGAAGGAAAATGCCAAATTCTTGAGTTCCATGTAAGTACCTGAGAATCCTTTTGACGGCTTGACGATGTGAAGCACGTGGGGAGGCTTGAAACCGTGCACAAAGACATACGCTGAATTGTATGTCCGGTCTTGATGCCGTGAGATACAAAAGTGATCTGATCATGCTTCTATATTTTTTTGATCAACGGGATCACAATCTTCATCAAGTTCAAGTGTTGTTGCTGTTCCCGTTGGTGTCCGAAGAGGCTTGCTTTTGTCCATGTTGAAGCGCCTTAGGAGATCTTTGTTTACTTTGTTTGATGCACAAAGGTACCCTCCTTGGTTTGCTTGATTTGCA
Organism: Neostapfia colusana; assembly: GCA_030760725.1. Classification (NCBI taxonomy): domain Eukaryota; kingdom Viridiplantae; phylum Streptophyta; class Magnoliopsida; order Poales; family Poaceae; genus Neostapfia; species Neostapfia colusana. The sequence continues at coordinate 5,177,786 of JASWHV010000012.1, read as the reverse complement.
GCCTCAAAAAGTACGTGAGTTCTCCCATCATACTCATCTCAAATTCTGAACTCATCATAGCTGAAAACTTGGACACAAGATCATGAGAAGCATAACCAAAGATAATATCATCCACATACACTTGAACGAATAATGAGTCATGTCCATGCTTAAGCACAAAAAGAGTTTTATCAACCTTGCCCATGGTAAACCCCTTTTCAAGTAAGAATGTTTTCAACCTATCATACCATGCTCTAGGGGCTTGTTTGAGACCGTACAAGGCTTTGGACAGTTTGTAAACATGATTAGGAAAATTTGGATTTTCAAAACCACGTGGTTGTTTGACATAAACCTCCTCATCTATGTAGCCATTAAGAAAAGCACTTTTAACATCCATTTGATATAGCTTAAAACCTTTAGATGCAGCAAAAGCTAACAAAATTCTTATGGCTTCTAATCTAGCAACAGGAGCAAAAGTTTCATCAAAATCTAGACCTTCAACTTGTGTGGAACCTTGAGCAACCAACCTAGCCTTATTCCTAACCACAACCCCATCCTCACTTTGTTTATTTTTAAACACCTATTTAGTTCCAATTAAAGTGTGACCTTGAGGTGGAGGTACAAGTTTCCAAACATTATTTCTTTCAAAATTTTCTAACTCTTCATGCATGGCAATAATCCAAGATTCATTAGTGAGTGCGTGTGATATATCTTTGGGTTCAAAAGAAGCAACAAAAGCAGAATGAGCATGAGAATTGGGGTCGAAAAACCTGGATCTTGTAACTCATTCATGCAATCTTCCAATAATTTGTTGTGGAGGATGACTTTTGAGAATCCGGAGGGGAGTGGACACTTCACAAGCTTCTTCTTCTTCATGTTCATCACAAATAGATGAGCTTGTGACGTGAGGAGGATCTGGACCAGCAATGGTGGTCGTCGGTGCTGGCTGTGAATCAAGATCAGGAGCTGGAACAATGTCATTAGCTGCTGAATTTTCGGGCAGCAGCACCACTTCTTCCTCTTCTTTAACGAAAATACTCTCCCCCTGTGGATATGGATCCGGACCTGCAATATTTGAACTAGTACATAGGCTAGCTTCATCAAAAGAAACCTCATAAGTCTCCACAATTTTGTTAGTATCAAGTAAAAGCACACGGTAGCCTCTAGTATGAGATGGATAACCAAGAAACATGCCATCAACAGATCTAGCTTCAAATTTATCAAGATTACCATGTTTCTTAACAAAGCATTTGCAACCAAAGACCCTAAAGTGTGTGACACTAGGCCTATGCCCAAACCTGAGTTCATATGGTGTTTTACCTAGCTTAGCACGCAAGACAACACGATTTGAGACATAACAAGCGGTTTCAATTACATCAGCCCAAAATTTCCTAGGAGTTTGATATTCATCAAGCATAGTCCTAGCCATCTCAACTAAGGTTCTGTTCTTTCTCTCTACAACACCATTTTGTTGAGGTACATATGGTGAAGAAAATTGATGATCTATTGCATTTTCAGCACAAAAGTGATCAAACGATTGATTTTTAAATTTTGTTCCATTATCACTTCTAATTGCTCTTAAAGATCCTGGGTGATCAATCGATAATCTAAGAAATAAAGTTCTAAAGTGACTAAAAGCTTCATTCTTAGATGCCATAAAGTAAACCCAAGAGTATCTAGGATAGTCATCAACAATCACAAGAACATACCATTTACATCCGAAGGATTGAACACGTGAAGGTCCTACGGTGTCAAGGTGTAAAAGTTGACCCGGTTCAGTTGTCATGGTCATTGTGAGAGGAGCATGTGAACCTGCAACCATCTTAGCATGTCTACAAGAAGAGCACACAATATCTTTGTCCCCTTTAAGCTTAGGCAGCCCACGTATGCGATCAAGAGCACTAACACGCGTGAGATGATCAAAGCCTACGTGACCAAGTCTACGATGCCAAAAATATAAATCTTTGGAATCATTTGCAACTAGACATCTATTCTTAGAGGAAGACATATCAAAATAAGCTTTAAAAACTCTTCCAAACCGAGACATGTTAAAAATAAGCTCACTATTTGAACATACAACTTTGCAGCAGTTTTTATTGAAAATAATTTCTAGATTTTCATCTAGCAATTGTGAAACAGAAAGCAAGTTGTATTTCAAATTTTTGACAAGTGCCACATCCTTCAGAGTGTAGTGATCATTTACTCTAACCGAACCCTTAGCAATTGTAGGAGTTGAAGATTTATCGGCAAAAGTAACATTCTCTACACGTGACACAAAAGAGAGAGAGGAGAACCATTCTTTGTTACCGGTCATGTGGCGTGAGCAACCTGAATCCACAATCCAAATGTTCTTCTTCCTCAAGCGTGTAACCTACATAGAAGCACAATACGTCGATGACTCAATATTGGGGTTAGTTAAAAGGCATTTAGGAATCCAGTACTGAGTCACACAATGTCCAGTAGGAATAACATGCGAAAGCTGAGATAAAACAACAGGTTTATGAGTCAAAGTTTGAGATTTTTTGTTCTTAACTACTGACCTATGAGGTGTTACTTGTGTAGCACGAAAATCAGTAGCTCCGGAGGCAAAAACAAAAGGTCTGGAGACAAAAACTGAAGCTCTGAAGGCAAAAACTGAAGCTCCGGAGGTAAACTTTGAATATTTCTGACTCATAACAGCAGGTTGCATGTTCCTGACATTCGGTTTAGTATGTGCAGCAAATTTTGCATGAGAGTTATAAGATTTAGCTTGCATACGTTCCTTTTTATGTTGTTTAGCTAGTCTATAACAAAAATCTATGACATGACCATCTCTACCACAATAGGTACAATGAAATTTAACTTTGTGTTCATGTCTAGATGAGCATGCAGTAGACTTATTTGAACCCAAATGTGACAACACTCCTGCAGATTTAAAAACCACTTCTTTTGTTTAGGAACTGTTTGAATCAAACCACTTCCTAATGATTTTACAATTTTAGGTGGATGTTACTTAGCATGAGCATGTGAATCAAAACCTAACCAGTTTTATCATTGCAAGACTTGGAAGAATTCAGCAGCAAGTTTAGGTTCTTATTCCCATTACAAAACCGATCTAATGTCTTATGCATGTTATCAAGTTTATTTGATAGATCAAGGCAATTTTCACATGAAGTTTTTCCTTTTAATTTGCAATTGGAACAATATTTAACTTCATGAGAACCTAAAGCATTATTCAATATAGAAATTTCTTTCATAGCATCTTGTAGTCTCTTATCATGATCATCGCAAGTAGAACAATGCAAATCAATTGTAAAACAACAAGCATCTTTCAAGTTTTTATCATTAAGTGCAGCAAGCTTTTTGTTCTTTTCGATTTCGTTTGAATTTATCAAGTGTGGAGGTGTGTGCACTTCTTAGAGAGGACAATTGATCATATATTAAATCACATGAGGAACAAGAATCATCACTAGGAATCAAGGATTTTAAACGATTAATTTCAGATTCTAGTGACTCAATTTTAACAGCATTGTCCCTAAGCTTTTTGTCCTTTTTCTTAACAATAATAGTGGCACGAGAAATAGCATCACACATTTCTTCGCAAGTAGGACATACCTCTTCATTGTCACTGTTGTGTTCTGCATCCTCCATACTTGATTTTGATTTGCCCGCCATGAAGCACAAGTTTGCCAGATCATCTTCATCTTCATCACTTCTAATGTCAACATCACTCGAGCCAAGTTCTTGAAGTGCGGTGATGAAACTGTTTATCAGTTTGCGTCCTGTAAAACCCTTCTTTTTCTTGTTGGTGTTGCCAAAAGAGGACTTGACTTTGTTCTGCTTTTTATCACGGTTAGAAGGACCTAAAAGGTTAGGGCAATCTGTACGAAAGTGTCCTGTCTTACCACATTCAAAGCATCGTTGAGGTCCGGAGCTTCCTCTCCTTCTAGTTCTCACATTTTGCAATGCTTTTGAGAACCTAGTAGAAAGAAGTACTAGCTCCTCCTCTGGAAACTCCTCAATCTGTTCCAGGGTTAGTGAAGACAGCAAAGCAAGTGTATTGCTAGATGATTGGCCGGAGCTAGGCATATCACGTTGTGAGACAAATGCAATAGTCTTATTTGGGTTCTTACGTGATATAATGTCAATTTCATGGGTTTTTAGCTTAGAATAAAGCACATCTAATGTAAGAGTACTCATGACAGTGGATTCACGTATGCATGTTACTTTCATCTCTCAAATTGACATGTCTAATACACTTAGTAATTGCCTAGCATTTTCAGCATCTGAAAAATTAACATTGACGCTACGCAAGTTGCTGAGAATTTTATTAAAGCGAGCAAAGAGGTCATCAATGGACTCACCGGGTTGCATCTCAAAGCGCATGTATTCTTTCTTGAACATATCCTGTCTTACCTCCTTGATCATGTTGGATCCTTCGTGGTAGTCACAAAGTGCTCTCCACACATCGTACGCCGATCGAAGGTGTGCAACACGGTCGAAGTCACTCTAAGTTAGTCCTTGTATGATCAAGTTCCGAGCCTTGTTGTTGTTGTCGACATCTCTCATGTTTGTAGCCATGACTTGATCGTTTGAAGGCACAATGTAAGGCTTGTACACCTTTTCCCACATTGCAAAGCCTTGCGTCTGGATGAAAGCTTCCATGCGTGCCTTCCAAACCTGAAAATCAATACCACAAAACACACAAGGTTTGGCGGAGTATTTCTCCATGATGATTAGTCAAAACACGTGCAAATCACAAAGATTAGAGCAACCTGGCTGTGATACCAATTGTAGGATCGAAGTACACGTGTAAAGCTACCAGAGGGGGGTGAATGGTAGATAAAAACTTTTCAGCAGAAGCAACAAATCATCCCTCAGCAGAAAACCGATCTGGTAAAGAAACCATGTGTGCGACTAATCTAAATGTGTTGAACTGTGATAAAACTCGTATATATTGTAGAGAATCAAGTCACGAAGACGTCACAACAAGAATCATGAAAATCTGTTGAGAGAAACTCAAGTTACGATCGAACGATCGAACAAAGGTCAATCTGTCCTACGCGAGAAAAACAGTTCTGGAATACTGCAAAGAAACTCGTGTAGATCATAAACTACAAATTCAATGACAGTGAAATTTTCACAGATGATAGATAATCAAGTTGTGAAGACAACCCAAAAATAATCACATCAATTGGATCTGTAAAACTCGAGTTATGATAAAACCACCGAAGCAAGGTAGTGCTGAACAGAAACTCGACGAGAAAAACTTGTCTGAAACAAGTCGGACGAACAAGGCACAAAAATTCCTTTATAATACGAATTTTATTTATCAAAACACAAGAGGAACAGCCCCAAAGTTGTGAACCACGAGCTCTGGCCCCCCTTGCTTATATATCCAGCCCGAAGGCCAACTCAACTCAAACTAGGACTCCTACTCCTACTTGGATTCAAACTGTAACTTTCCAATACTGCTTAGGACTCTTCTATACGCAGATAAAAGCAATCTTAAGACTTCCAAACACCTTAGGAACGTATCCCACATTCCTAGAATAACTCAAATTCGTGACCCACACGAAATTCTATCATAACCAACTCAAAACTTTCCATATTTGAGTCAAACATGTTTCAGCCGCAGCCTGAGTCCATAACCTAGTCGGTTGGACCTTTCCGACCAATTCTTTACGTCCACATCTCTTCATCATGCCTTGGAACCATGCAGCCACGTCCATGCACTCCTTGCACACATGCAAACATCTTCCAACGACGTCCAAGATACCTTCATATGCATTGTTCTTGATTCAAACATACTGCGCAACCTCCTGATCAACTCAACCACAATTCCTCCCGAACTTGGTTGTTGAACCTCATCTTCTCCCTAAGACTAGTTCAATGGATCCCGTCACCAGCCATGTCTGGAACTCAAGCAACACCTTCACATGAATAAACAACCAATACTTCCGAGCACAAGTCCTTGACTTGACTCTCGTTAGTTCCGAAACTACAACATCTTACGTGAGCACCTCACATAAGCATGTTGTAAACCATAGCAAAATGATATCATCCATAACCACCAAAACACACCAAAAACTTAGTAAAATAATACTAAGCAAACTTTCCACAATAATAAAGCAAGGTCGAAACATTGCAAGTTAAAAGCAGAATCATTGCAATCAAGCTCCGAACCTTACCAAAGCTAACCGAACCTTGAACCAGAACTTACCAAAGCTAGTCGGACCCAGCGCCGGAATTACTAAAGCTTAGTCATGCCTAGCACGGAACTTACCAAAGCTAGTCGGTCCTAGCACCGGAGCTAGCAAAAACAAGTCGGACCTAGCCAAAATAAGTCAGACCTAGACAAAGCAAGTCGGACCTTACGTCGGACCTTGCCGGAGCTACCCAGAACAAGTCGGACCTATCGTCGGACCTTGCAAGAGCTCGGACCTAGAGTTGGACCTTGTTAAAAAGGTGTTTTGGTAGTATTCAAAACTTTTATCGTCAAAGCCAATGTATTTAGCACACATAGGTCTCACAGGCACGGCTCGTTCTCCCTCATTTCTCCACCAAATTAGCTCCGGTTTCGCCTTACACGATCCTTGGAACGTGGCGCAGCTGCCGGGCATGGTTTCCCCGCATGAAAATGGCCGAAAACAGGTCGGCACCGGTGGGGCGGCTCAGGAGCTCGGCATCGACGCGTTCTGGCGTGTCCGAAGCTTCTCCCGGCGAGCTACGTTGCCCTAAAGCATCCCCAGAGCTCGTGGAGCATGGGACACACCTCAATTAGTGCAGAAATTGGCGGGAATAGGGCGGTCACCGGAGGCCCGACCCGTTTTTGCCGCCGCCGGCAAATTCTCATCGCCCGGGGTGTGGGATGGCTGGTTTAATCCATTCTTTGGCGTGAGAGGGCGCTAGGGTCACTAGTTTCTGTGGCTTGAATTGTAGAACCGATGATCAACCACGCTGGATGAATTTACAGATTCGGCTCGCGTCGGTTCAACACGTTTGCCGGTGCAAAAACCCAAATTACTGCTAGCCGGCGATGGGGAAAAGCCAGGGGAGATCGGGAGCATGACCTAGACAGTCGTGCTAACCTTCGTGGGCGTTTTGTCGGGCCGGAGCAGCGCGGAGGAGACCGGCCGACGACGATCCGTGTGGGCGCTTCGCTTTTCTGTTTTGAGGATGAAGCACGGATCGACACCGGCTGTAGAAGGACGCCCACGGGCTGAGGGACGGTGGAAAATGTCGAGGAGGATCCAGCGCATCTCCTGGGTGGTTCAGCTGGTTGCCACCGTGGCTCGAGACCGATCGGGTGAGAGCCGAGAGCGGCAGCGCAGCACATGGCTCTGTTTTTGCTTGAGAGAGAAGCAACACGTGCGTTGGTTGTGCGAGCAACAGACCAAGCTGGCAGCTAAGGACACCCAGGATATTTATCGAGCAGCCGGGAAGATAGGGTGGAATCGCCTTCGGCGAGCAGAAAAACAAGCAGCTCGGTGGAGCTGCATGCCTCTCGGTGTCAAGCGCGCACGTAGGAAAATTCCAGTGTTGCCTCTGTTCCACTGACCTGCGGGTCCCGCCGAAGTTCCCCCCTACGAACAACAGTGGATCCACCATTTGAATTCAGAATTCCCAGCCATTCCCACAAACTGAATGTGATTTCGGGGAGTTAACCTCCGGTCATGTTCAGTTCACATTTTTAAATTCCGTGGTGTCGGTTCAGTTCCGGTGCGAGGGAAAAATAACGGCCGGGATTCCTGTTTTTAGGTGAGCAAAAGATCACGTCGGGAGGTGCTCAATCCCACGAGCTGGTCTCCAGCATGACAGAAACAGAGAGGAGGTGGCCCCCGCTTGCAGCTCGGTTGGTGAGTGGGAGGATCACGCCGTGAGGTGTTGAAGCCACGAGAAGGTCGCCAGCTCGATGCAAGAAGCTGGAGGTGGCTGCCCTCGGTGGCGCTCTGAGGAGGCTCGGTTGGTGTTCGACACCAAACAGAGAAAGACTTCGGGAGCAAGTTAAAGCGGCCCAATGACATGTGGGGTCCACCCCCTTACTCCTCTTCTTATCCTCCAAATGTCTCCAAAAGATCTTCATTTGAACGAATCCCCCCCCTAATATTTTGGGAGTTTAAACGTGGGCGGAAATTTGAATAAACCAAATCCAGTGTGAAGTTCACTTTTGTAAAGGTCCCAAAAATATGAATACAAAGAAACACTTGTTTGCAAAAGTTTGTTTCATATGTATGAAATTTGGGACATGTTAAAACTTTTCCCCACATGTGATAACACACATGAGGGTTTTCTTCACACAAGTTCAAATGTTTATTTGAAAACTTGGAACCCAAGAGGGGTCTGAAACAAAGATGGGAAGTTCCCATAGGTGTGAGAAAACAAAACTCAGATTTGGAACAATTGTTCAAACTCAAAATTCAAATGAGAGCAACAATGGAATTTCAAAACTGTTGTGCTACAAATCTCATTTACAGCAGCCAAATTAAAAATCAGATTTCATATTTGAATTCCTTGGGTCCAAATTAGGGGGTGTGCAAAGTTTCATGGTTTATGGAAATGATTTGCAACCCATTTTCCAAAATGGACTTTAAATGACAAAGAATTCAAATGCATATTTGAATTTGGATGAAACTTGCCCAATTATCCAAATGCATATCAGAGTTGAATTCCCAAAAAATTGAATTCCATCAATATTCAAACTTGGGAGATATTTAACAGGGGATAAGGAGGGACTGAACAATGGGTCCCACATGTCATTGGGAGGACTGAAAATTTGCAAAAAGATCTTCAGTGAAGCACCCAGTCTCTGTTTGCTTACCTTCCACGAGAAGCAATCGGCAGAGCCGACTCTCTACGGGCGACACCACACCGAGCCAATGCCTCCACCTCCTGCTAAATTCCGGTCGCGTTGGAGGGCTGCTGGGCGTCTTATACCCTCTGCCGTGCTCCTCTTCGCTCATCCCCGAAGAACGGCGCAGCTCTGTTTTTCCCTCGCGCGAGAAACAGCCGAAGCTGCCGACGCCGTCCGCTCGATCAGCCACCACCATAACTTGCGTGTGAAGCCTTGGTTGAGAAGCCAAGCAACACCACAATCCTCCCCACGACCTCCTCGAGCCATCTCCGAAGGACTTCGTGCCTTCTACACCGAGAGAACCGAGTTCCCGCGGCGACCGAACCCATCGGCGTCGAGGTGCGCCCGCGGACAGCTCCACAGAGCGGCTTTCACGACCAAGCAGGAGGGCCCTGGGACGCGCAGGAGCTCCCTGCAGCTTCCACCTGAAGCACAGAGCTTGTCTCTGCCTCTCGACGACGAATTTCAGAAATCTTCTCCGGCCGGTGAAAACTGACCCGCGGCTATGAATCCGTGAAATTCTCGAGTTATATTCGTTTTGAGCGTTGCAAATTGCAAACACGGGACGTAGACTCGCTTAGCAACTATTTTCCTGTTCAAACCTAGCTAGAAACACGTTCTGCATGACGTATGCTCGATCTTTCCAACGGCGGCTTTGGTAGAACACGTCGGGCATCCGATGAACCCTAGGTTGGAGCCACTCCCGAGCCCATGTGCGGCCATACCAAGCTTTGCCAACCTCCACTGGTGCTGTAGAACCTTTCCAGGGAGATTTTGGCGGGCTAAAGCGTCGGGACGACGTCGCCGGACTTCCTCAGGGCCGCTGCACCGGTGCGGGGTGGTTTAGGAACTTCGCCGGTCTGTGGAAGCAACACCATCGTGTTCCTCGGGTTAAAGTAGGGCCTGGCGGCGAGTAACAGCTCAGGAGTTGGTCGGAGTGACGAAAACCGGTGAACTCCGGCGAGCCCGGCGGCGCAGAAGCGCGGGGACGGGAGGTAGACGAAAGTGCTACCGGCCCCACGCGTCAGTCGCACGGCAACAGTGGGCCGGATACTCTGTGGCGCGGGACCGGCTGTGACAGCTCGGGAAACAATTCTGTAGCCCGTGTGGCGCGCTCCCGGCAGCAGACACGTGTCCCCTGGTCCCACCGTCAGTTTAAACTTTTTCCCGGATTTATTCAAATTCCAGAATTTTCCCCAAAATTTAGAAGAGCATAACTTTTGCTAGGAACCTCCAAAATTAGTGATTCAAATTGGGTTAGATTCAGATTGACAAACTCTATCCAAATATGCAACCCGATTTGTATGAAAGTCTATATTTAATTCTAGAAAATTCTTTAAAGCTTTTAAGGAAAAGAATTTTAGAGGGAGTTTGGTTTATCCAAAAATCCCCAAATTGTTCCAGAACATTCTTTAGGGTGTTCTTAGACTCCTGTAAAAGTTTCAGCTCATTTGGAGTTGATTTGATCAGGAGAGTTCAGATTGTAAGTTACTGTGTTCAAATGAATACCGAAACATTTTAAGAGAATTTCCAAAACTTGTAAATTCAGTTTTGGGAAATTCTTAGCTCAAAAAATCCTAGGAAAAGTCAGACAAGCGCTATGTACTATAATTGAAATTGTGGTTCACTGAGTTTGACATGAACATGGGTATTACCTCAGAATTAATTCTTCTTTGCTTAATTGCTTAGAGAATTGTTCTGAATAAACCACTCCATGAGAAGTGCTAAATTTTGGTCCAGAGGACTTTCTTGTGACAAGGAAGTCACATGAAAATTCCCAGCTCCATTGGAGCTCTGGATCACCACTGTCATGTGTAATCTCTTAAGGTGATCAACACTTAAGTGGGAAAAGCACTCAACATTGGATCATAGTGTTTAAACCCAACCCAAACCACTAGCACCAGTGTCCTTTTAAATTCTTGAACAGAGTTCCAGTTTTAGAACTGTCATTAGATCTGATTAGCAAAAGCTTTTCAATTAAATACATATGCATGATCATAACGTGTAGCATATACGTGAAGGAGGGAGAAGGACTTAAAGTGAAGATCAAGAAGGAAGGGAAGGCAAGTGATCAAGCTACAAGTGATCGTCACTAACTGATTGTAACCTTAGTCACCTGCAAAACAGGCAAGCCCTTGCATTTGAACAGTTTTACAAGCATTTTCATTTGTAGGGATCATAGCTGTGCATCATTGATTGCAGTAAGTCTAGATGATATTGAAAGCCCCACTTGCATGACCAGAAATACCTAAGAGAGAAAGGGTAGAATAGCACCTCCTCGAGTGGATTTGGATACGCTAATGTTAGCAGGAAAGGTTCGGTAGAGGTCGAGTAGTTGGAATCTACTCGCGAGTTTAGGGCTGGTTTACTCGGAACGGGTCCGAATTAGAAAAGATGAGGAAAGTTCACACATAAGAAATGGAGACCGGACAGGGAGGTTTAGATGCAGCAGGTTGCAGGCCGTGCGTGCATAGTCCTGCCTGTGTCGGTTAAGGCCCGTCTGTGCTTGGCCCTGTTGGACAAGTTTGAGTTGTGTACCGGGCGCATACTGGCTATATGGGACCCAGGAAACCGATGTACCTTGGGAGATCCGTAGTGGAACTTTTCTAACTGCCTTAGGCTTTCGGCGTCAGGGTAGCAGGAGGTAACTCGCTTAAGAACATACCACTGCGGGTATGTACCTTGAGGGAGCTTGCGTACTCAGGGCAGTTGGACTGCGTCCAATGTGGAAGATCTTGGGAAAGGTGGCCGCGTACAACGTCAGTCGAGGTTGCTGCCGGCAACTCGGAGTACGGGTGTACGTGTTGTGTAGTCCGGGCGTGTACTGATTCGAATCACCGTCGCTCACGGTCATATGAGCATACTTGCCCACTGCGTCTTGACGTAGTAACAACTGGAACTGGTTATTTTTTGAACTTGATAAGGCTGTGCTGTAATTGTATTGCAACCATGATTGAATTAGAGATAGGCGCATTAAACTTTACTTTCACTTTGTGCAAGGAGCATCGCAACAAAGCGTTTCTTGTTTGATTGTGGAGTTGCGATGCTTTTCGGCTCAAGGTCTGCACAATGAGGCTTAAAATCTGAAAGTTAAGGATCAACTGTAGGCGAGTCCTTTATGCAAGTCTAGCTAACCCAATTGCAACCGTCGTGCATGTAGAGTTTCTTTTTTAGGGGAGATGGATTAGTCTTGCTGAGCCTATGTGCTCACGCTTGCTATATAAGTGGTTTTGCAGGTTAACATCGATGCTAAGATGGAGGTTGTCCGGTGAGACTCGGAGACTTCCGAGTCAGGTAACACATGGAGAACCCAGCCGCTGCTGCTTGTCTTTGTGTTGCTAGCGAGAGGAGTCCACGGGCTGGACTTCATCTCGAGTGCTCTTAGTTATTCGACTTGAGTTGTTATAGACTTCCGCTGTAGCTATTTGATGTAAATTATTTACAAAGAAAAATTTGTAAGCTTCCGCTATTGTTTTATGTAATACATTGTTCCTTGTATGTGTGCTGTTGGGTGCCGCACAACACGGCAGCACCCAATGCGATTCCCGGGCAAGTGCCCCGTCCCCGTGACTAAACGGGCGGCGTTGGGCCGCGTCAACTTTCAAATTTGAATTCAGCTCACATTTGGAAATGATCATGTTTAACTCCTTTTTAGCCCACTCTGAAATTAGGATGTGGCCACCATGAATTCCCCAAATTTAATGTTATGAGTTCAAATCTGAATTTTAGACTCCCTCTTACACATGAGAACTTTACACAGGGTGTTAATCCAACATTGGTTTAACACATTTCAAATGAACGTGAGAGCTCGTTTGGTTGGACACCCATGTGCATCATCACGTATACAAAATTTTTTGTAAGTCCCATTTTCATGCATTCCAACATGAATGGAAATCAACATTCACTTTATTGACTTTGCATTTTTGGGACTTTTACATTCCTCTCCCCTTAAAAGAATCTCGTCCCAAGATTCCAACAAGAAGAGGAAAGTAGGGAATGTTATCGGTAATATGACGATCACTCACTGAACGGATATATCGATCTTTTGCTTTTCCATAGTGCTTCCCTTGACGGTAGGGCGAGTCCATAAAATTCTGTAGACCCATATCGACCGGGTCGATTGGCTGGAACCTTTACTGTCCTAATCTTGACATGGATAATAAATACTTTTCTAGACTAACTGAGTCCTTAGAAGCTTTGGGTAGTACTTCCCAAACATGAATTGGGATGTTTGGTGAGATTATCAATGAATTGGTACTCTCGCCTCAAGTCGGCATCTCAACCCTTTAGTCAAAATCGAATGCTTTGCTTGCACATAAGAGTAACCACAAGTCAATTTCACTTATGTTACAAACATAGCAAAGGCCAACTACCTATGGTGACCATAAGGTTGTCAAAGTCACCATATGATCTCTCAAGAATTTAGATTGTGTTCAAGAATTGTCACGAGGTTGAGCAATCGATCGGTAAGCCCCGCGATGAGAAATTAGTTTAGTTCCAACAATTATTGTGCTCGGAGCTAAACAAGTCATAGATGAAAGCTCAAAACTTTCTTAGGTACAAGGGATGTTGAGTAACTGGTTTCCCTTGTATTGTCCAATGAGGTGGAATCAACAGCTTTATCAATAATATAAGGTCATTAGACACCGCTTAATGGTTTGAAGAGAGGTACACAATCTTGCTCAGTACTTTGGTATTTCACATGTTATATGGTGCAATGCATATGCATATGGTATGGTGCAAATGGTGCATATGTATGATGCAAAATGGTGCATATGTATGGTGCATACAAGGCGTTGCGCACAATAGGTTGCACATCTCTCAATGCTTTTCAATATGTATGGTGCATCATCTTTTTATAGTCCGAGCAAGAATTGGTACGATAATTCAAACATGGTTAAGAATCATCTCAAACTTTGCCAAGTACAGATAACTTGGTCAAGAATGGTGCTAAACAAGGATTGCCACTTTCATGTGGTGACCAAGTTTAAGGAAAATATGTCAACTGTTTGACACGATCGTTGGGAAATAATCCATAATAACTTAACCTGGGAAATCTCTATTCTTATGTTGACTTCACTTTCCCTTTTCTCCTAAGGCTTCACAATACCCGTTTAGCGTGAAACACCAGCTACTAGTTCTAGATCCGAGTCTTGTTCTCTCAAATCTTGTGATTCTAACGAGCATTTGTGTGTATGTGGTGACGACGCTAAAACTACACCTTCCTCGATGATGACGGATCTTGTACTTGAACTTTGATCACATAAAAATGTAATTTCCTCTTGTCTCTTGGTAATGTCATACTTCGGTGTATAGCCCCTTGGTTATCAATGCTATGGTTTACATGGATGCACTCCTCCCCCCTTAAGTTCGAATGTAGGAAATTGAAAACTTAATCCATAATCTTCTTATGGGAAGGTAATGCATAACCATAGCCTTCCAGAGCTATATCACACAGCCTTTGGTAACAAGGTATACCTGAAGTTATGGTCCAACAACAGCAAGGTACAGGAACTGAACCATCTTCTGTTCGATGGTTTAAATCCTAATTCAACGTTTGAACTGTTGTGGGAGTGAACAAAAAAATTGGATAATACTTCCATATCTTTCCAACGAGTGTTTATTTGCATTCAACCAAGTTCTAGATCGAATGCTATGAGCTTCTAAAGTTGACAGAAATTCGCGAGGAATTTCAGCAGCACCTCCCCTGTAAGTGCTCACTTTGGGTCAATTTTTCCATACAGTTAGAAACATGTATGGACCGAACTCATACTTACAAAGTTGAAACATGATTCATAAGATTTCTAGAATTGTAAAATTTCACATTTTACAATTCTTATACAGGAAGTCATAAGCAAAATCCAATTCAGTATAGAAACTATGCACAGACTTTGATACTCTGGACAGTTTCACTTGTACTGCGAATTTCACCTCTTTACAAAAGGATTCTGTCCTGGGGTTGAACAGAAAAATTGTAAATGACTTCCCAAGTTCTCCAAAAATGTATTTATATGATCTATTTGCATTCCTAGATCAAAAGACATGATGGTTCAAAGTTAACAGAAATTCTGGCAGGATTTTGACAGCACCTGCCCAGAGGTACCTAGTTTCAATCCACAATTCCAATTAATTCTGCTCCAGTTTTGGCAAAACAAAATTACAAAGTTGTAGCATATCTCATTCCCTTTCTAAAGGTGTCTTACCTTACCCTTAGGAATGTTTCTACAGAAAGTTGTGGTCGAAATACAGAAAATTTCAGAGAGAATTTTTGGTCTGACCTATTTCTGGACAGTGCCTATTCCTCTGAGATTTTCATCCATTTGGAGGGAGATTAGGTCCTGGAGCTCTACAGAAAAGTTGTAGAGGACTTCAAAAACTTTCCATAATGGTATCCCACACCTCCATTGGTTCAACCAATCCTAAGTTATACCCTGTTTTAATTCAGAAAAATTTCTGCCAAAACAGGGGAGGTTGTTCCTGAGTTTTTGAGATTGAATCTATACTCCCAATAGACTCTTAGTTCAATATGGAAGTTCAATAACCCCTAAATGGAATCCTAAACTTCATTTTTAACTCTTTTCTTTTAAAAATATCCTTTTATGCAGTCTCGGTACTACATTTCCTCACAAAAGAAAAATCCTAAGCCGGTATTCCGGTATATACGTGTCAAATGGTGGAACTAAGAACGTCACTCACAAACGGTTGCTAAACGTCATGCACTAACGTGGTTAATGTACCTGCATAAGAACACACAATAACGGTGCACACAAAGTTTTTTGACATTCCCGGCAGTTCCATATCATAATAAAAACATACGGTCCGTATCATTGCCACACGGATCGTCCTTGAGTCAAGCCACGTCTCAAGGTACATGGTCGTGTTTTCACACCACACGATGGGGAACCCGAGTAGAGCGTGAACGGATCGTCATGGTTGGGAATTTTATCAACCCAACAGATACCACCTACTGCCTCACAACCGTTGAGGCACGCCGATACCGAGCACTGCGTATGGCCCTTTGAACATTGAACGTTCAAGAGTTGCATACTATCGTGTTGCTTACCACACGATGGGGTATTCTCACTTTTTCCTAAAGCACGCTGGAGATCAGCGTTTTCATATGCTCTCAGAACCATGAAGAGGTTCAGAGACTCATATTAACTACCGGGCCAAGCCAAGGTATATCCTTCCATACTATTACTCGTATGGTGAGTTACCGCAATTGATCCGCCTGCGGTGGCGTACCTTACCTCTTACCTGACGTCGGAGCATCGTTACAGAATGAATAACAAGTATGTTAGCTTTTCCACCTTAATATCTGCTACTATAATAGACCTTATGTGGGCTTAATGACTAATCCTCACTCGGCTATTTCTAAGTTTTCAAAATAGGCATTTTTCGAGCGTGCTATTCCCAATGCGGCTCTGATACCACGTCTATGGCAGACTGGAATCCGCTCATCCAGGATCGCAGAGGGTGGTGCCGCACGATGCTACACCCGACAGCACACATCATAGGGATACATTGTATTACATTGAAAACCAACTGAAATGTACAAAGTAGTACACTACTAAGTTACAAACTAGTGTTATATTACACAGCGGAAGTTAAATTTGTACAACTCACCCCCGTCTATCTAGCAAAAGTCGGTTGCCCCGCCCTAGGGCAACCCACACTAGCTGCACTCCTCAGATTAGCACGGGCGTGTATGGCTCCCACTCAGCCGTGGTCCCCAACGGAGGGTAACCCTCGCCGGTGGACTCGTAACCCGAGTCCGTGGGTGGCTCCTCACCTGAAAAACACTTAAGCAGCAACCATGAGCATGATGGCTCAACAAGACTTAACCGACTCACCTAGGCATGAAACTCTACATGCAGTTTACACGAACATGGGATAGTAATTTCAGCAAATGGACACGCCTACAACTTCATCCTTAGTTCATCTTTTAGCCACAAGTTAACAGTTCATGAATAAGATTTAGTAAGCAATATTTGGTGGCACACAGGTAGCAATACAATTATACATATCAACAGAATTGAATCATAACATTCCATGATTTATCTACGTTATGACACAGTGAACAAGCGGTACTCGTCACCGCGAGGGACGGCAAATCAACTCGATATACACCTGCAGGGACACCTGAATAGCACGTCACGTAAGCCCACCCGTGGAGCTGCACAGCACGCTCACTCGATGTCGTACGGGACAACCTTTCACCCAACAGCCCAAACGTCAAACCGGTCGCACCGAAACGAGCAGGAGGTTCCCTACACGGAGCATCTCTCTATGCCCATTAGCAGATTTCCACCTTTCTGCCCTCAACCTACACCTATAAATCGGTGTGCTATGCCTCGACGCCCGGAGGTTTAGGTTACATCGGTTTACCGGGGCCCATATATCCGATATGCCTTTGGTACGTTCAATACTTGCTCAGCAGGGCCGCACACGGATCGGTCCTCAATCGACACGGACAGGGCTGCACACACAAGACTTCCTCTTGCTGCGCCCTAGCCCCTGCCTAGTCTCATTTTCATTACTAAAGTGATCTCACATCACTCGAACCAATCCCGTGTGTCCCAAGCCTAACTCGCGAGTAGATTCGAACTACTCGACTTGTACCGAAGTCCTAAGAATTGTTAAGCCTAGCCTGTCTATTCGAGGACTTAGACACTACCCTCACTCTTATGGGAAACATCTGGTTGTGCATTTGGGGTTTCATCCATCCTACACCTAATGCACATATACATACCTCATACTAAGTATGTAAAACGAAGCAAAACTTTGTAAAACGGTTTAATGCAAACCGGGGCTTGCTTGGTTGCGAGTTAAATGGGAAGTCAGCTTCTGGTGGGAGGACGTCCAAGGGCTCCGGTGCGTCCTCAACTTCGGTCACTATTATGAAATGTAACAAAATATATGTATAAGTATTAGGGATTATAAGAAGTAAACTTCTATTCATAGCTACTGCTATTTATGTTCTTTAATTGGCTTTGGAATTTTTATAGTGGATACTAGACTCTCTAAGGATGATCTAAGCAAAATTTGGAGAAATGTCATTGCACAATGTAGTCTCCAAAATTTCTACAAGTACAAGGCTTCTCTGAATTTTGAGCCCAAATCAGGAGTTTTGACATAGCTAAAAGTGGAAGATCTGATTAGGGTAAGTCTCCAAGGTTCTAACAAAATTTGTTTCACCATTTTTGGAGCTACCAACAGAGAGATATGAATTTTTGAAGTTGGGTAGGAGTTGTGAAAAGTTTCTGTTTAAATTTGAATTTCCAAATAAAGGCTGAACTTTGGAAGGCAATTTAGCCTAGCAAATGAACTCCAATGAATCCCAAATTTTTACTGGAGATCAGTTACTATGAAAAGGATTTGCTGTCCAAATTTGGGAATGTTTCATAAAGAATTGCTCCTGTAATAAATCTCTAAAGGATTTACTGAAAACAATTCAACAGAAATTCATGCGTTTCATAGCAAGCAATTTGTTCCTCTGTGAAGTACTCCTCATGAGGATTCCAAAAAAAATTTGTCTCACTAATTTTGGAGCTTCCTACCCAAAGTTATGGATTTTTCAAGTTTCACTAACTTTCTGTTTGAATTTTTACAGAGCACTCAACATGGGGCCCACTCGTCAGGTATTTCTTCAACCTCCCGCCAGAGAACGTGCGTGCACACCAGAACAGATCGTGGTGCGGCTCGTTCTCCCTCATTTCTCCACTAAATTAGCTCTGGTTTCGCCCTACACGATCCTTGGAACGTGGTGCAGCTGCCGGGCAAGGTTTTCCCGCATGAAAACGGCTGAAAACAGGTCGGCACCGGTGGGGCGGCTCGGGAGCTCGGCATCGACGCGTTCTGGCGTGTCTGAAGCTTCTCCCGGCAAGCTACGTTGCCCTAAAGCATCCCCAGAGCTCGTGTAGCATGGAACGCACCTCAATTAGTGCAGAAATTGGCGGGAACAGGGCGGTCACCGGAGGCCCAACCCGTTTTTGCCGCCGGCGGCGAATTCTCGTCGCCCGGGGCGTGTGATGGCTGGTTTAATCCGTTCTTTGGCGTGGGAGGGCGCTAGGGTCACTAGTTTCTGTGGCTTGAATTGTAGAACCGATGATCAACCACGTTGGACGAATTTACAGATTCAGCTCGCATCGGTTCAACATGTTTGCCAGTGCAAAAACCCAAATTACTGCTAGCCGGCGACGGGGAAGAGATAGGGGAGGTCGGGAGCATGACCTAGATGGTCGTGCTAACCTTCATGGGCGTTTTGTCGGGCCGGAGCAGCACGGAGGAGACCGGCCGACGATGATCCGTGTGGGCGCTTCGCTTTTCTGTTTTGAGGGTGAAGCACGGCTCGGCACCGGCTGTAGAAGGCCGCCCACGGGCTGAGGGACGGTGGAAAACGTCAAGGAGGATCCAGCGCATCTCCTGGGCGGTTCAGCTGGTTGCCACCGTGGCTGGAGACCGATCGGGTGAGAGCCGAGAGCGGCAGTGCAGCGCATGGCTCTGTTTTTGCTTGAGAGAGAAGCAACACGTGCGTTGGTTGTGCGAGCAACAGACCGAGCTGGCAGCTAAGGACGCCCAGGATATTTATCGAGCAGCCGGGAAGATAGGGTGGAACCGCCTTCGGCGAGTAGAAACACAAGCAGCTCGGTGGAGCTGCATGCCTCTCGGTGTCAAGCGGGCACGGGGAAAATTCCAGTGTTGCCTCTGACCCACTGACCTGCGGGTCCCACTGAAGTTCCCCCCTCCGAACAACAGTGGATCCACCATTTGAATTCGGAATTCCCAGCCATTCCCACAAACTGAATGTGATTTCAGGGAGTTAACCCCCGGTCGTGTTCAGTTCACATTTTTAAATTCCGTGGTGTCGGTTCAGTTCCGGTGCGAGGGGAAAATAACGCCTGGGATTCCTGTTTTTAGGTGAGCAAAAGATCACGTCGGGAGGTGCTCAATCCCACGAGCTGGTCGCCAGCGCGACAGAAATAGCGAGGAGGTGGCCCCCGCTTGCAGCTCGGTTGGTGAGTGGGAGGATCACGCCGTGAGGTGTTGAAGCCACGAGCAGGTCGCCAGCTCGATGCAAGAAGCTGGAGGTGGTTGCCCTCGGTGGCGCTCTGAGGAGGCTTGGTTGGTGTTCGACACCGAACAGAGAGAGACATCGGGAGCAAGTTAAAGCGGCCCAATGACATGTGGGGTCCACCCCTTACTCCTCTTCTTATCCTCCAAATGTCTCCAAAAGATCTTCATTCGAACGA
This sequence comes from Neostapfia colusana, assembly GCA_030760725.1. Lineage (NCBI taxonomy): Eukaryota > Viridiplantae > Streptophyta > Magnoliopsida > Poales > Poaceae > Neostapfia > Neostapfia colusana. The sequence goes on along the minus strand of JASWHV010000012.1, from coordinate 5,157,722 downwards.
ATCCCCCTCAATCTAATATTTTGGGAGTTTAAACGTGGGCGGAAATTTGAATAAACCAAATCCAGTGTGAAGTTAATTTTTTCAAATTTGAATTCAGCTCACATTTGGAAATGATCATGTTTAACTCCTTTTTAGCCAACTTTGAAATTAGGATGTGGCCACCATGAATTTCCTCGAATTTAATGTTATGAGTTCAAATCTGAATTTTAGACTCCCTCTTACACATGAGAACTTTACACAGGGTGTTAATCCAACCTTGGCTTAACACATTTCAAATGAACGTGAGAGCTTGTTTGGTTGGACACCCATGTGCATCATCACGTATACAAAATTTTTTGTAAGTCCCATTGTCATGCATTCCAACATGAATGGAAATCAACATTCATTTTATTGACTTTGCATTTTTGGGACTTTTACATTCCTCCCCCCTTAAAAGAATCTCGTCCCAAGATTCCAACGAGAAGAGGAAAGTAGGGAATGTTATCGGTAATATGACGATCACTCACTGAACGGATATAACGATCTTTTAGCTTTTCCATAGTGCTTCCCTTGACGGTAGGGCGAGTCCATAAAACTCTGTAGACCCATATCGACCGGGTCGATTGGCTGGAACCTTTACTGTCCTAATCATGACCCGGATAATAAATACTTGTCTAGATTAACTGAGTCCTTAGAAGCTTTGGGTAGTACTTGCCAAACATGAATTGGGATGTTTGGTGAGATTATCAATGAATTGGTACTCTCGCCTCAAGTCGGCATCTCAACCCTTTAGTCAAAATCGAATGCTTTGCTTGCACATAAGAGTAACCACAAGTCAATTTCACTTATGTTACCAACATAGTAAAGGCCAACTACCTATGGTGACCACAAGGTTGTCAAAGTCACCATGTGATCTCTCAAGAATTTAGATTGTGTTCAAGAATTGTCACGAGGTTGAGCAATCGATCTGTAAACCCCACGATGAGAAATTAGTTTAGTTCCAACAATTATTGCGCTCGGAGCTAAACAAGTCATAGATGAAAGCTCAAAACTTTCTTAGGTACAAGGGATGTTGAGTAACTGGTTTCCCTTGTATTGTCCAATGAGGTAGAATCAACAGCTTTATCAATAATATAAGGTCATTAGACACCGCTTAATGGTTTGAAGAGAGGTACACAATCTTGCTCAGTACTTTGGTATTTCACATGTTATATGGCGCAATGCATATGCATATGGTATGGTGCAAATGGTGCATATGTATGATGCAAAATGGTGCATATGTATGGTGCATACAAGGCGTTGCGCACAATAGGTTGCAAATCTCTCAATGCTTTTCAATATGTATGGTGCATCATCTTTTTATAGTCTGAGCAAGAATTAGTACGATAATTCAAACATGGTTAAGAAGCATCTCAAACTTTGCCAAGTACAGAAACTTGGTCAAGAAAGGTGCTAAACAAGGCATACCACTTTCATGTGGTGACCAAGTTTAAGGAAAATATGTCAAATGTTTGACACGATCGTTTGGAAATACTCCATAATAACTTAACCTGGGAAATCTCTATTCTTACGTTGACTTCACTTTCCCTTTTCTCCTAAGGCTTCACAATACCCGTTTAGCGTGAAACACCAGCTACTAGTTCTAGCTCCTAGTCTTGTTCTCTCAAATCTTGTGATTCTAACGAGCATTTGTGTGTACATGGTGACGACGCTAAAACTACACCTTCCTCGATGATGACGGATCTGGTACTTCAACTTTGATCACATAAAAATGTAATTTCCTCTTGTCTCTTGGTAATGTCATACTTCGGTGTATAGCCCCTTGGTTGTCAATGCTATGGTTTACATGGATGCACTCCTCCCCCCTTAAGTTCGAATGTAGGAAATTGAAAACTTAATCCATAATCTTCTTATGGGAAGGTAATGCATAACCATAGCCTTCCAGAGCTATATCACACAGCCTTTGGTAACAAGGTATACCTGAAGTTATGGTCCAACAACAGCAAGGTACAGGAACTGAACCATCTTCTGTTCGATGGTTTAAATCCTAATTCAACGTTTGAACTGTTGTGGCAGTGAACAAAAAAATTGGATAATACTTCCATATCTTTCCAACAATTGTTTATTTGCATTCAACCAAGTTCTAGATCGAAAGCTATGAGCTTCTAAAGTTGACAGAAATTCGCGAGGAATTTCAGCAGCACCTCCCCTGTAAGTGCTCACTTTGGGTCAATTTTTCCATACAGTTAGAAACATGTATGGACCGAAATCATACTTACAAATTTGAAGCATGATTCATAAGCTTTCTAGAATTGTAAAATTTCACCTTTTACAATTCTTATACAGGAAGTCATAAGCAAAATCCAATTCAGTATAGAAACTATGCACAGACTTTGATACTCTGGACAGTTTCACTTGTACTGCGAATTTCACCTCTTTACAGGAGGATTCTGTCCTGGGGTTGAACAGAAAAATTGTAAATAACTTACCAATTTCTCCAAAAATGTATTTATATGATCTATTTGCATTCCTGGATCAAAAGATATGATGGTTCAAAGTTAACAGAAATTCTGGCAGGATTTTGACAGCACCTGCCCAGAGGTACCTAGTTTCAATCCACAATTCCAATTAATTCTGCTCCAGTTTTGGCAAAATTTTGAATTACAAAGTTGTAGCATATATCATTACCTTTCTAAAGGTGTCTTACCTGACCCTTAGGAATTTTTCTACAGAAAGTTGTGATCGAAATACAGAAAATTCCAGAGAGCATTTTTGGTCTGCCCTATTTCTGGACAGTGCCTATTTCTCTGAGATTTTCATCCATTTGGAGGGAGATTAGGTCCTGGAGCTCTACATAAAAGTTGTATGGGACTTCAAAACCTTTCCAGAATGGTATCCCACACCTCCATTGGTTCAACCAATCCTATGTTATACCCTGTTTAAGTTCAGCAAAATTTCTGCCGAAACAGGGGAGGTTGTTCCTGAGTTTTTGAGATTGAATCTATACTCCCAATTGACTCTTAGTTCAATATGGAAGTTCAATAACCCCTAATTGGAATCCTAAACTTCATTTTTAACTCTTTTCTTTTAAAAATATCCTTTTATGCAGTCTCGGTACTACATTTCCTCACCAAAGAAAAATCCTAAGCCGGTATTCCGGCATATACGTGTCAAACGGTGGAACTAAGAACGTCACTCACAAACGGTTGCTAAACGTCATGCACTAACGTGGTTAATGTACCTGCAGAAGAACACAAAATAATAGTGCACACAAAGGTTTTTGACATTCCCGGCAGTTCCATATCATAATAAAAACATACGGTCCGTATCATTGCCATACGGATCGTCCTTGAGTCAAGCCACGTCTCAAGGTACATGGTCATGTTTTCACACCACATGACGGGGAAACTGAGTAGAGCGCGAACGGGTCGTCACGGTTGGGAATTTTATCAACCCAACGGATACCACCTACCGCCTCATGACCGTTGAGGCACGCTGATAGCGAGCACTGCGTATGGCCCTTTGAACATTGAACGTTCAAGAGTTGCATACTATCGTGTTGCTTACCACACGATGGGGTATTCTCACTTTTGCTTAAAGCACGCTGGAGATCAGCGTTTTCATATGCTCTCAGAACCATGAAGAGGTTCAGAGACTCATATTAACTACCGGGCAAAGCCACGGTATATCCTTCCATACTATTACTCGTATGGTGAGTTACCGCAATTGATCCGCCTGCGGTGGCGTACCTTACCTCTTACCTGACGTCGGAGCGTCATTACAGAATGTATAACAAGTATGTTAGCTTTTCCACCTTAATATCTGCTACTATCATAGACCTTATGTGGGCTTAATGACTAATCCTCACTCGACTACTTCTAAGTTTTCAAAATAGGCTCTTTTCAAGCGTGCTATTCCTAATGCGGCTCTGATACCACGTCTGTGGCGGACCGGAATCTGCTCATCCAGGATCGCAGAGGGTGGTGCCGCACGATGCGACATCCGACAGCACACATCATAAGGATACATTATATTACATTGAAAACCAACTGAAATGTACAAAGTAGTACCATACTCAGTTACAAACTAGTGTTATATTACACAGCGGAAGTTAAATTTGTACAACTCACGCCCGTCTATCTAGCAAAAGTCGGTTGCACCGCACTAGGGCAACCCGCACTAGCTGCACTCCTCAGCTTAGCGCAGCGTGTACGGCTCCCACTAAGCCGTGGTCCCCAACGGAGGGTAACCCTCGCCGGTGGACTCGTAACCCGAGTCCGTGGGTGGCTCCTCACCTGAAAAACACTTAAGCAGAAACCATGAGCACGATGGCTCAACAAGACTTAACCGACTCACCTAGGTATGAAACTCTACATGCAGTTTACACGAACATGGGATAGTAATTTTAGCAAATGGACACGCCTACAAGTTCATCCTTAGTTCATCTTTTAGCCACAAGTTAACAGTTCATGAATAAGAAATTTAGTAAGCAATATTTGGTGGCACACAGGTAGCAATACAATTATACATATCAGCAGAATTGAATCATAACATTCCATGATTTATCTACGTTACGACACAGTGAACAAGCGGTACTCGTCACCGCGAGGGACGGTGAATCGACTCGATATACACCTGCAGGGATACCCGAATAGCACGTCACGTACGCCCACCCGTGGAGCTGCACAGCACGCTCACTCGATGTCATACGGGACAACCTTTCACCAAACAGCCCAAACGTCGAACCGGTCACACCGAAACGAGCAGGAGGTTCCCTACACGGAGCATCTCTCTATGCCCGTTAGCAGATTTCCACCTTTCTGCCCTCAACCTACACCTATAAATTGGTGTGCTATGCCTTGACGCCTGGAGGTTTAGGTTACATCGGTTTACCGGGGCCCATATATCCGATATGCCTTCGGTACGTTCAATACTTGCTCAGCAGGGCCGCACACGGATCGGTCCTCAATTGACACGGACAGGGCTGCACACACAAGACTTCCTCTTGCTGCGCCCTAGCCCCTGCCTAGTCTCATTTTCATTACTAAAGTGATCTCACATCACGCGAACCAATCCCATGTGTCCCAAGCCTAACTCATGAGTAGATTCCAACTACTCGACTTGTACCGAAGTCCTAAGAATTGTTAAGCCTAGCCTGTCTATTCGAGGACTTAGACACTACCCTCACTCTTATGGGAAACATCTGGTTGTGCATTTGGGGTTTCATCCATCCTACACCTAATGCACATATACATACCTCATACTAAGTATGTAAACGAAGCAAAACTTTGTAAAACGGTTTAATGCAAAAACTGGGGCTTGCTTGGTTGCGAGTTAAATGGGAAGTCAGCTTCTGGTGGGAGGACGTCCAAGGGCTCCGGTGCGTCCTCAACTTCGGTCACTATTATGAAATGTAACAAAATATATGTATAAGTATTAGAGATTTATAAGAAGTAAACTTCTATTCATAGCTACTGCTATTTATGTTTTTTAATTGGCTTTGGAATTTTTACAGTGGATACTAGACTCTCTAAGGATGATCTAAGCAAAATTTGGAGAAATGTCATTGCACAATGTAGTCTCCAAAATTCCTACAAGTACAAGGCTTCTCTGAATTTTGAGCGAAATCAGGAGCTTTGACATAGCTAAAAGTGGAAGATATGATTAGGGTAAATCTCCATGGTTCTAACAAAATTTGTTTCACTATTTGTGGAGCTACCAACAGAGAGATATGAATTTTTGAAGTTGGATAGGAGTTCTGAAAAGTTTCTGTTTAAATTTGAATTTCCAAATAAAGGCTGAACTTTGGAAGGCAATTTAGCCTAGCAAATGAACTCCAATGAATCCCAAATTTTTACTGGAGATCAGTTACTATGAAAAGGATTTGCTGTCCAAATTTGGGATTTTTTCATAAATAATTGCTCCTGTAATAAATCTCTAAATATTTACTAAAAACAATTCAACAGAAATTCCTGGGCATTTTCATAGCAAGCAATTTGTTCCTCTGTGAAGTACTCCTCATGAGGATTCCAAAAAAATTTGTCTCACTAATTTTGGAGCTTTCTACCCAAAGTTATGGATTTTTCAAGTTTCACTAACTTTCTGTTTGAATTTTTACAGAGCACTCAACATGGGGCCCACTCGTCAGGTCTTTCTTCAACCTCCCGCCAGAGAACGCGCGTGCACACCAGAACAGATCGTGGCACGGCTCGTTCTCCCTCATTTCTCCACCAAATTAGCTCCGGTTTCGCCCTACACGATCCTTGGAACGTGGCGCAGCTGCCGGGCAAGGTTTCCCCGCATGAAAACGGCCGAAAACAGGTCGGCACTGGTGGGTCGGCTCGGGAGCTCGGCATCGACACGTTCTGGCGTGTCCGAAGCTTCTCCCAGCGAGCTATGTTGCCCTAAAGCATCCCCAGAGCTCGTGGAGCATGGAACACACCTCAATTAGTGCAGAAATTGGCGGGAATAGGGCGGTCACCGGACGCCCGACCCGTTCTTTGGCGCGAGAGGGCGCTGGGGTCACTAGTTTCTGTGGCTTGAATTGCAGAACCGATGATCAACTACGTTGGACGAATTTACAGATTCGGCTCGCGTCGGTTCAACATGTTTGCCGGTGCAAAAACCAAAATTACTGCTAGCCGGCGACGGGGAAGAGCCAGGGGAGGTCGGGAGCATGACCTAGACGGTCGTGCTAACCTTCATGGGCGTTTTGTCGGGCCGGAGTAGCGCGGAGGAGACCGGCCGACGACGATCCGTATGGGCGCTTTGCTTTTCTGTTTTGAGGGTGAAGCACGGCTCGACACCGGCTGTAGAAGGCCGCCCACGGGCTGAGGGACGGTGGAAAACGTCGAGGAGGATCCAGCGCATCTCCTGGGCGGTTCAGCTGGTTGCCACCGTGGCTGGAGACCGATCGGGTGAGAGCCGAGAGCGGCAGCGCAGCGCATGGCTCTGTTTTTGCTTGAGAGAGAAGCAATGCGTGCGTTGGTTGTGCGAGCAACAGACCGAGCTGGCAGCTAAGGACGCCCAGGATATTTATCGAGCAGCCGGGAAGATAGGGTGGAACCGCCTTCGGCGAGCAGAAACTTAAGCATCTCGGTGGAGCTGCATGCTTCTCGGTGTCAAGCGCGCACGGAGGAAAATTCCAGTGTTGCCTCTGTTCCACTGACCTGCGGGTCCCGCCGAAGTTCCCCCCTCCAAAGAACAGTGGATCCACCATTTGAATTCAGAATTCCCAGCCATTCCCACAAACTGAATATGATTTCGGGGAGTTAACCTCCGGTCGTGTTCAGTTCACATTTTTAAATTCCGTGGTGTCGGTTCAGTTCCGGTGTGAGGGGAAAATAACGCCCGGGATTCCTGTTTTTAGGTGAGCAAAAGATCACGTCGGGAGGTGCTCAATCCCACGAGCTGGTCGCCAGCGCGACAGAAACAGCGAGGAGGTGGCCCCCGCTTGCAGCTCGGTTGGTGAGTGGGAGGATCACGCCGTGAGGTGTTGAAGCCACGAGCAGGTCGCCAGCTCGATGCAAGAAGCTGGAGGTGGCTGCCCTCGGTGGAGATCTGAGGAGGCTCGGTTGGTGTTCGACACTGAACAGAGAAAGTCTTCGGGAGCAAGTTAAAGCGGCCCAATGACATGTGAGGTCCACCCCCTTACTCCTCTTCTTATCCTCCAAATGTCTCCAAAAGATATTCATTCGAACGAATCCCCCTCAATCTAATATTTTGGGAGTTTAAACGTGGGCGGAAATTTGAATAAACCAAATCCAGTGTGAAATTTAATTTCAAATTTGAATTCAGCTCACATTTGGAAATGATCATGTTTAACTTCTTTTTAGCCCACTCTGAAATTAGGATGTGGCCACCATGAATTTCCCCGAATTTAATGTTATGAGTTCAAATCTGAATTTTAGACTCCCTCTTACACATGAGAACTTTACACAGGGTGTTAATCCAACCTTGGCTTAACACATTTCAAATGAACGTGAGAGCTCGTTTGGTTGGACACCCATGTGCATCATAACTGTCACACCCGGTTTCTCCAAAGAGCAACCGAGTGAATATCACATGTATGGTAGGATCATTTTCTCATACATGTGACGAAAAATAGTGAAGCATCTTTATATTACAAGCCAAGTGTTCGAATATAAATAAGTCTTACATAGCATAACGTCTGGATGGACGATAATATGTTCATAACATGTAAATAAAACAGCAGCGGAAGATAAGTCTTTGTGAGCTCCGTCACAGGTGTTGCCCGGGGGACTCCGTGAACCTAGAATCCTTCTTCGGGTCCGAAGTCTTGGTCATTGAACACCACGTCATCCCCTTGACCTGAGCAGCAATTTAAACCAACAGAAAAGCAAGCTTGAGTACTGTTGGTACTCAGCAAGTGTGGGAAAATTATGTCATGCATGGCTAGAGCAAGGAGAGGTTGAACTCATGGTTAAAGCACTACGCAATTAATACCTATAACCTTAGCTTATTAAGCACCTACATTACTACACAGGTGAAATGGTCCCAATCCATCAACCCACCATCAATATCAAGTAACCATAATCTCATCTCCAATATTAAGCTTCCCGCTTAACATCCTCAACTTCCCAATTCATCATCCTCTAATAATGAATAAGTCCAAGCCGCTCTTGACCGTGAGCACGGCTGTCATGACAGTTTTGACTCTGCAGAGTTTGCACCACTGTACCCACATGTAGTGATTTCATCCCCCGTTGCCGGGTGGACTAAAAGAACCTCCATTATGCCAGTGGCCGCGAATCACGTTCACACTTCCGAGGTGTGTAGCCAGGAGATCACTACGAGGCCTTTACAAAGGGATTCCCGACGAGCGTGGGCCCACTGAGGTTTCACCCCTAACAGCATACAAGAGGCTCCAACCCCGCTGCAGTGGCCCCCTCTTGAGCCTTGCGGTTCATATGGTAGTCCAGCTGACACCTATTCCCCGCACCATCCAAACACCCATGCTACGCCGGAGATACACCTAATTAATTGGCCAAGCCGCCCCATCTCAGCATGTGGTTGGCACGGTAAAGCCAGGTTACATGCTCCATGAACCGGTCCTTAGGATCCAGGCAAGCACTAAACACAAACCCGAGTCTCGTGCACACATCACCAACTAAATCATCCAACTTGCCTCGATCTCTACCTCTACATAACTCATAATATCTCATTCAAGAGTAAGGAAAACAAGTTGATGATCTCATATCCCACTTATCCCGTTCTAAGCATGGATAAGCATAAGTAATATGAATGAATGACATAATAAAATAAATCCCAACCCAGGCTACAAGGGAGTAAGATAATGAAAATCTAGGGAAACTTCCTAGCTTGGGTACCATATTCCAAATTAACAATGCAATTAATTAAATTCTAACTACACATCCTAGTATAGGATCAAAGTGGTCAAGGACACTTGCCTTCTTACTGCTGCTCTGGGAATGGAAAGTCTTGATCTTGAAAGGTGAGAACCTGCTCTGGGGCTGGTTCTACTCATGCCAATACACATAGCAAAAGAAAACAACATTCCATAAGCCATAGTCCACATTTCCACTCATACAAACCACACATGCATACACATGAAAGTCATACACCTATTTAAGTTTGTGTTTACCCTAGATATGTTGATTCTAAGAATACATGCACTTTTAAACATATATATTATTTCTAGCTTTAATATTCAGATTTCTAAGTGCACACTATATATGAATTTCCAATTTGAACAAATTTTCTATATGGGATAATACACTTCTTAGACATAAAATTTGTATAAGAGATAACTTCCTACTCTAAATAGGTTTTCAGATCTTCTACAAAACCTTAATTTGAAGTTTTGGATTTGGGAACCTCACTTGACATTTTCTAACTAGGTATACCTATTTTCTTATATTTTCATATTTATTTTTCATACCTAAAAGTGAACTTTAATACTAAGATAGCACAAGATATCTCCTAAACAGAATGTGTTCTGATCTAAAATGTCCAATACAATATCTTTTGACTTCCTCTCTGATGAGGATCAATTTAAATTCATTTTTACCCATTTTCAGAATTATTTTCTAGTCTAAAAATGAATTTCTTCCAATAAAACAGCAACCTAAATTCATACAAAAATTTCTTCTGTTCCGCTTACCCAAACAGAACCTTCATAAATTTTTCCTACCCCTTTTTGGTTACTTAGATTCATTTTCCCACATTTTAAACTTGTTTTATGCCTAAAGGGTATATTTCAGAGATAAATTACAAAACAGCAAATCTCATTTAGTTTAAAAGTTTATTTCCCCTCTGAACTCAGACATCAAATTGTTCAACCAATTTTCACAGTGTTAGAATAATTCAACTGAATTTACACCTATGTTTAAATTTAAATCCTATTCACATATTCAATTTCCTGAAATTGATACTTCCTAGGGACTGGTGTGCAATTTCACACTGCAGTGGGGCCCTATATCTCATTTTCTAAATTTTCAGGGGTCTAAGTGTGCAAAACAGGGAGGCCTTCCTAATTCTTATTAAGTCCAGGGGCTAAAACTGATTTTTAAATGAATTTACATGAATTTCTGAGGGTCCAGGGCCTAGATCAGAAGTTTTCAGGGCTAGCTCGTGTTTTCCGAGATCCCCAGGGGGTAGCGCGTAAGATTCCCGGCCTTTATAACGCGGGGCTGACGTGGGCCGTTGGATTTAAAACGGAGGGCTGAGATTAGATTGCGAAGCGGTATGGGTTAGATCTATTCGGGACCGCACGATTTAAAATGGACGGGCCTCAGGGGGCCACGTAGCCCTGGCCGAAGCCAGACCGCGCGCGCGGCGGCGGGGGCCGCGATCTCGCCGGCGCAGCTTCGGTTCCTTGCCGCTACACGCTAAAACTTGCAGCTTTTCACACGGATCGACTGCGGAGGGGTAGGGGAAGCTCACCTAGGTGTTTCTCGGGCTTGGAGAGGTCGGAATTCGGCTCTGCGACGACGGTGGATGGAGCTGCTCCTCGGTGCTCGTTGAAGCCGATGCTAGGGCGCAAGACTCGTCGCTTCCTTCACCTGCAGGGATTCTCGGCGGCGGTGGAACACGACAAGTCTGTTAGATCATAGAAACCGGACGAGGATCGAAAGAAAACGGCCGAGGATCCCTCGGTTCTCACCGGAGAGAAAGATGGAGCGGGTAATGGGAAACCTGCGAGTTTTCTTGCATTTAAATGCACGAGGAGGGGCGGCGGGGGTCGGTTTAGATGTGCAGCAGCGCTTTGCCGAAGATCGGGCGTGGAAATCGGGTGAAGCAGCAGCGATCGGCGCGGGAAGATCGGGGCAGTTGGGGGCGCGCGCGGGGGGGGGGGGGGGGTGGAGAGAAGAAGATGACATGCGGGCCCCGTACGTCAGAGAGAGAGGGAGGGGGAACAGCCGCGGGCTGCTGGGCCGGCTGAGGCAGGTTTCGGCCCACTGGCCGTTTTTCTTTTTCCTTTTTATTTTCTGTTTTGATTAAAATTTGAATTCCAGTTTGAGTTTGAATTGTTTCACCATATGCATTACGTCCAAAAATTTTAAATTCTCCTCTTTAACAGGTTTTGGGATGTTACAACTCTACCCCCCTTAAAAGAAATCTCGTCCTCGATATTGATGACCTTAGGAAAATAAATCCGGAAACTGTGCCTTGAGCTCGTCTTCTCGCTCCCATGTGGCTTCTGCTTCCGAGTGATGCTTCCATTGTACTTTGCACATTCGGATCCTTTTATTTCTTGTGAGGCGTTCCATTGTCTCCAGAATCTTGACCGGTTGCTCGGCATAAGAAAGATCCTCTCGTACGTCCACCTCATTCATGGATAAAATCTCTTCGGGTGTTCTTAAACATTTCTTGAGTTGTGACACATGGAATACATCATGCATATCTGATAGGCGAGCCTGTAGTTCTAGCTGATATGCCACTTCGCCTTTCCTCTCCAGAATCCGGAAAGGTCCGATGTATCGAGGTGATAATTTCCCTTTCACCTTGGACCGACAAAGCCCTCGGATAGGGGACACCTTGAGACAAACATAGTCCCCTACATTGAAAATGAGCTCTCTTCTCCGTACATCGGCATAGATCTTTTGTCGGGTCTGGGCTATCCTCAAATTGTTACGGATTTCCCTCACTTTCGTCTCGGCTTTTTGCAGTACCTCGGGCCCAAACACTTTACTCTCCCCAAGTGGTTCCAAAATAGTGGAGTTCGGCACTTCCTCCCATACAACGCCTGAAAGGGTGACATCTTCATACTAGCCTCATAACTGTTGTTGTAGGAGAACTCCGCATATGGTAAGTTCTTATCCAAACTCCTATTGTTCTTGAGTGCACAAGCTCTCAGCACATCCTCAAGGATCTGATTGGTTCTTTCAGTCTGCCCGTCGGTCTGTGGATGGTACGCAGAACTGAAATTCAAATGAGTCCCCATGGTTTCATGTAACTTCTGCCAGAACCTTGAGGTGAACTGTGTCCCTCGATCTGACACTATCTTTTTTGGCACTCCATGAAAGCACACGATTCTTGACATGTACAATTCTGCCAATTTGGATCCGCTGTAGCTTTCTTTCACGGGGATGAAATGAGCTACCTTAGTCAGCCTGTCGATGATGACCCATATCGAATCATATCACGATTGGGTCCTAGGCAGTCCCACTATGAAGTCCATACCTATTTCTTCCCATTTCCATTCGGGCACTTTGAGTGGTTGCAACAGTCCCGCGGGTCGTTGATGTTCTGCTTTCACCAACTGACAATGTGTCACATAGGGCAACATGTTCCGCGACATCTCGCTTCATGCCATACCACCAATATCTGCTCTTGAGGTCATGATACATCTTCGTACTCCCAGGGTGAATGGAGTAGTCGAAATAATGAGCCTCCCTCAAAATCGGTTCACGGATATCCTTTACCTCGGGCACACAGATTCTTTTCCCATACCACACCGTACCTTGTTCATCCTCTCTAAACCCAGGAGCTTTATTCTCTTTGATGAGTTCTCTGATTTCTTGTATCTTCTCATCATTCTTCTGACCATTGCGTATGTCTTGCTCCAATGTGGGGTCCACCTCCATGGCGATGGCCTCACCACTATTCACGAGGCATAGATTGAGTTTTGCAATCTCTTCCTTCAACTCCGTAGGCGTGTCATTTAAGCTCAACATGTTGACGTGCACCTTCCGGCTTAAAGCATCTGCCACGACGTTCGCTTTCCTAGGATGATAGTTGATGCCCACATCAAGTCGTTGATTAGCTCTAACCATCTCCTTTGTCTGAGGTTGAGATCTAGCTATGTGAAAATGTACTTTAAGCTCTTATGATCTGTATATATCTCTGTCCGCTTTCCCATCAAGTAATGCCGCCAAATCTTCAATGCGTGGACCACTGCGGCTAGTTCTAGGTCATGCGTAGGATAGTTCTTCTCGTGTTTTCGGAGCTGCCGGGACGCATAGGCAACGACATGCCCCTCTTGCATGAGAACACATCCCAACCCGTGTCCAGATGCATCGCAATACACCGAAAAATTCTTCTGCATATCTGGCATAACTAGCACTGGGGCTGTTGTCAATCTTTTCTTCAACTCTTGGAAACTCGTCTCACACTCCGGTGTCCATGTGAATGTGATTCCCTTCTCTAACAATTTGGTGAGGGGTCTCGAGATCTTGGAGAAACCCTCAATGAACCGTCGATAATACCCAGCCAATCCTAAGAAGCTTTGAATTTCCCCGACATTTTTAGGGGTCTTCCACTTCTGCACATCCTCGATCTTGGCAGGATCAACGGAGAATCCTCCCTCCGAGATTATGTGTCCTAAGAAAGGAACTCTCTTCAGCCAAAACTCACACTTGCTCAACTTGGCATATAGTTGGTGTTCTCTCAACTTTTGCAACACCAGTCTTAAATATCCCTCATGTTCTTCTTCATCTTTGGAGAAGACGAGAATTTCATTAATGAAAACCACTACAAATTTGTCCAGATATTCCATGAACACCTTGTTCATGAGATACATGAAATATGCCGGGGCATTAGTTAGCCCGAGCGGCATGACGGTGTGTTCATACAGCCCGTACTGAGATACGAAAGCTGTCTTTGGAATGTCAGTTTGCCTTATCTTCAGTTGGTGATATCCTGACCTGAGATCAATTTTTTAGAATACACAAGCTCCCCTCAACTGATCAAATAAGTCTTCAATGCGGGGTAATTGTAACAGCTCTGATACCACGCTGTGGGGGACCACAGGACCTCGTTGGGTGGTGCCGTGTTATGCGGCACCCAACAGCACACGGGTCGATGAACACACATCATATTACATAAATAATTTAGCGGAAGCATACCAAAATGTTTTACAATTAGTTATATCAGAGTAAACTACAGCGGAAGACTACCTCTCTCACGAATCATCTCTAAACTAGCAACAAAGAAACGGTCCAGCCCGCGGACGTTTCTTACTAGCAACACGAAGACAATCTGCAGCGGCGAGGATGCTCTTTGAGTAAGCACTCGGAGGTTCCCGAGTCTCATCGGCACCCCTTCTCATAAGCATCAAGTCAATTACCTGCAAAACAACTCGGATAGCATCCGTGAGCATAACGCTCAGCAAGACTTAACCGTCACCCTAAACATGAAACTCTATGTGAGGTTATGAACCTAAAGTAGGATGGCATAAGCATAATTAAACTCGCCTAAAAGTGAATCCTTACTTTCAGGTATTAATTGCAGCATTTTAAGTAACCTTGGGCATGCCACATCGGGAGTCCACAATCAAACAAGAAACGCTTTCCCCCGATGTAAATTGCTCATGGCATAAAAGAATCGAGTTTGCACTAGCCTATTCATCAAGCTCCAATACAAAGGTAGGATAATATTTCACATCAAAATGATTAGTTCCTTTCTCATGCAAGTTCTTACTACGTCACGACTGTGAGAACAAGTATGCTCGGTCCATTCCGCGAGCGACGGTGATTCGAATCAATAACACCCGGACTACATGACACGTACGCCCGTACTCGATGTTGCCTACAACAACCATCACTGACATCGTACGTGGCAGCCTTTCCCCCGTTTCACCCCCGCTGAATCGATCAAGTCGCCCCGTACAATAGCTACTCTCATGGTGCACCTACCGACATGAGATATCATGAGAATATTCCCCACATACTGCACACCGGCCGTCCGCCTGAGGCGACCCGAAAAGTCCCAACGACAGCTTCCCGAGGTACATCGGTTTACTGGGTCCCATATAGCCAGCATGAGTCCGGTACACAACTCAAACTTGTTCAACAGGGCCGCATACGGATCAGTCCTTGACCGACACGGACAGGTCCATAGCACCCAGGCCCCTATGTCCTGCTGCCCCTACAACCTTCCGGTCTCAACTTTAACTTGCTACTTCATTTATGAACCAATCCCGTATGCCCCTGTTGTTCCTGAAACTGCGAGTAGCATCTCACCACTCGACTTCTACCGAACCGTACTTAAGCATGGCAGTTCTACACGGTGAAAGACACCTACCCAATACTCCATGGGTCATTTGGTTATGCAGGAGGGGTATCAAACACTAGACCTAATGCACAATTCAATTCTTAACCGAAAGTGAATACAAAATAAAAACTTAACAGCTGTTAAATGCAAACCGGAGCTTGCCTGTTTTGCAGGGTAGTCGTATATAAACAGTTAGTGTCCTTGCAGATCCACCCTTAACTCTCCGGAGCTTGATCCACTTCGATAATCACTCCTTTGAGTCCCCTTCGTTGTGGTTCCTATTGAAATGCATATGCACATGTTTTATAGAATGTAATGGAAAGAAGTTATAGAATTAATCTCTTAGGAACAGAGGTTGTGTGGAAAAGCCAAGCATGGCTTGGTTTGCCTCTGTTGTGCAAAGAACAGAAATAAACTAATTTGTCCTAAAGGCCTTAGCTATACACTAATCATGTTCCCTAATGAACATAATAGAGAAACTGAAAAGATTTGAGTGCAACTGAAGAACAAGAACTCCAATGGCCTCAAAACTTTTACAGCAGGGTCTATACTACCTAAGGATTTAGCTTGCCAAATTGCAGCTAGTGTGGAGTCATATTGTGTCCTCCCTAATTCTCACAATATCTCTTATGTATTCCCACATATACACAAGTAGGGAGAATAAGAACAGGGAGTTCAAGGACTCATCTTGGGCTGAAATTTACATATGAGTTCTTGATCACATGAGAGTAACCTGGTCCAAAATTCAGCCCTTTTACTTGAGTAGTTCTCCCAGAACAATTCTTTAAGCATTTGTACTCAAAAGAATTAATTCTGAGGTAATGTGCATTTTCATGCTCAATTAAGTGAACTATAATTTCAAGTATGTCCCAGAGCGCTTGCCTAAATTTTCCTATGATTTTTGGAGCTATGGATTGCCCAGAATAGATTTTTGAAGTGGGAAACATTTTTCTGAAAATGTTTCTGGACTCTTTGGAACACAGTAGTTTGCATTTAGCAAATTCCTACTCAAATGATCTTCAAATGAGCTGAAAATTTGCTAGTAGGTCAATACTATGCTAAAGAATATTCTGGCAAAATTTGGGGATTTTTGGATAACCCAAACTCCCTCAATAATTCTTTTTCAGAAAACCTTCCAAGAATTTTCCAGAATATAATATTAACTTTCATACAAATCTGAGTTCATGTTTGGATAGAACTCAGAGAGATGAATCCAACCCAAGTGGAATCACTCAAATTGGAGGTTTCTACCAGGAACTATGAATTTCTAAAGATTGAGCCAACTCTGGAATTTTTTTCCTATTGAAAATTCGGCTGGACCCACTGTTTTGAATCCCAGCCAATAGAAACGAAACCACACCGGGCTACAGCGTCTCAGCGCGCCAACACACAGGATCCCGGCGACACCCGATCCCGGGTTTAAATTTTCTGCTGCTGACAGACGGGGCCCACGCCTCGTCTTCTTCCTCCGGCTCCTCGCTCGCGCCCGCGCGCTCCCCCTCGCCAGAGTAACCGGAAGCTCGCCGGACCGGCCTTCCCGGCCACCGCCTGAGCTACAACTCGCCGCCAGGGTGTTTTGGGTATCGAGGAACACGGCTGAGGGGTTTGCTTGGGCTGTCGACGACCGGAAAATGGCTGGCGACGTGTGCCTGCCTCTATGGTAGTTCAGCAGCGTTGCCCGAGGTCTCTAGCCCTCAAAAACTTGTGCCGACGAGCCCTACAGCACCAGCGTACCTCTAGGAAGATCGACACGACCTAAAACTAGCTCGGAAATGGCTGGAACTAGGTTGTCATCGTGCGACCGAACGGGTCCACCGTGAACAACCCAAGAAAAGCTCGAAATTCGTCGGTCTGAGGCGTTTTCATGCGCTGGATGCAAAAGGGAAAACGATCGCCGGCTAGTCAAGCTTCTCTGTGCCAAATTTGATGACTTAAGGAGAATCAGAGGGCAAGAATTCGAAGGAATCATACCGGAAGCTCGGAATGAGGTCGCCGGAGCAAAACCTCGAAATTCGCCATCGATAGCTCGCGGCACGGCCTGAGCTTGGGCTGAGAGCAGCACCGCACCCGTGCGCGTCCGTAGCTGTGATCGCTCGGCCGTGAAACCCCCTGAGGAGGGCTGTCCACGAGCGCCCGATCACCTTCTTGAACTCGGTCGCCGCGGCGGCGGTTGTTCTCGGCCACTGAGGGCCGCAGCTCGCTTGCTTGCGGGTCAGGGGGGTGGAGGCTGATCTCAGGGAAAGGTTTAGCAGCTCGGGGGAGGGAAGAGCGCGGTGGTTTTGCCGTTCTTCCGATCGGACCGAGAGCAGAGGTGAGGAGCTCGGTTCAGTGTGTGCGCTCGCAAGGAGAGGAAGCAAATGCTGTCGGTTTGGTCCGAGGAGGGAGAGATCACGTTGCTGAAGCGGTGAGAACCGACCCTGGGGCGCCAGCGCATGGAGACCGGCAGCAGGAGCTGGCGCCGGCAAGCTGCTCGGTGGCGCTCGTGACCTGTTCGGGAAATTTTCCCACCGAGGGTGTGACTTAGGGTGTAAGGCAACCCTCTTAGCTCTATGACATGTGGGTCCCACTCCATATTTCCTCCCAAATATCTTTCCAAGCTGATCCTCTCAATCCCCCTAATGCTGAGTTTAAAAAGGGTGGCTAGAATTTGAGCTCTTCCAATTAAGTTTGAATTTGCTTGCCAAATTTGAATTTGGTTGAAGTTTGCAAATTCTTCTCTTTAACTCTCTTTTGAGCCCACCCTACAAATAGAAAGTTGGTGATCAAACTCCTCCCTATAATTCCAATTATATGGCTGCATTTTTAATCAAAGTCCTTGGCCACCCCATGTGTGAACTTTGAATTTCGAATCTGAATTTTTAAACTTATATGCAAAGAGGTATTTAACTCCTTATTGGCTCAACACTTTTAAATAAAAATGTGAGCCTCATTTTGGATGGTCATCCATGTATTACTTTGCATGAAGAAAAGTTTTAGTAAGTCCCATTTTTCATGTCTTTGCCACACATATGAACTCAAACCTTGGTTTTTATTCATACACATTTTTGGGACTTTTACAGTAATGGGTACTTGTTCTTGATGGTTACTTCATTCAACGCACGGTAGTCTACGCATAACCTTTGGGTTCCGTCCTTCTTGGGCACAAATATCACTGGAGCTCCCCATGGTGAGGAACTAGGACGAATATACCCCTTCTCTGTCAATTCTCTTATATGTTCTTTGAGCTCTTCCAGCTGTTTGGAGTCTATCCGATAAGGCCTCTTGTATATTGGGGCTGTTCCAGGTACTAGTTCAATCACGAATTCCACTTCACGATCTGGAGGCATACCTGGCAACTCCTCCGGAAAAACGTCTGGATATTCCCTGATAATCCTTATCTCTTCCACTTCCACCTCAACTTGATTGAGTTTAATGTCCCTCCTAGGTTCTTGCACAGCTATGAACTTCACTTTTGTGCCACTAGTGTGAGTTAGTTCCACCGTTCTTGTCAAACAATGGATGATACCTTTATGTTTGGTCAACCAATCCATACCCAAAATAATATCTATCTCTTGTGAGTCTATCACTATGAGGTTTGCAGTAAATACTACCCCATTAATGTCTAGACTCACCTTGGGACACACTTGTCTTGTTCTTATTTCTCCCCCAGGAGAGTTCACTGCTAACATATGTTTCATTTTTGTTGTTGCTAGATCATGCTTCTTAACAATCCCTTGAGCAATGAATGAGTGGGTAGCACCAGAATCGAACAATAGGGTTGCGATGTGTAAATTTGCAGGAAACTTACCAATTAACACGTCAGGTGCCTCTTGCGCTTCCTCCATGGTCACGTGGTTCACCCGTCCTCGCATCACATTCTGCTGCTGTGGCTGCATAGGCTTCTTCTTTGGGCACTTATGAGCGTAGTGCCCCACTTCACCACAGTTGAAGCATTGCACCCCAACTTTAGGTGCCTGGCCTTTGTTATCTTGGGGTTGGTTCTGTGGCCCTTGTCCTCCTGGTCGAGGTTGATAGGTGGGGCGTGGCTGCTGCACAAACTGACGCTGCGGCTGTACTGGTGCTGATGGAGGGCTGAAGTTCGGGTTGTATTCTCTTGGTGCTGAGTAGGGTACCATAGCACGGCTCGTCTGCCCTGCAGGTTGCTGCACCAGACGTGGACGTGTGTTGCTGCTTGATGCTTGGTGTGACCATCCCATCTTCCTCTTGTTTTTATTCTCCAAGGCCTTCAGCTTCCTCTCCACAACAAACGCTCTGTCTACCATCTTTTGGAAACTTTCATATTCGTTGGAGGACATTGCACATTGCATCTCCATTGTAAGTCCTTCCACAAAACAGTCCTGTTTCTGCTCATCAGTTTCGATGTCCTGTGGTGCATAACGGGATAGTTGGGTGAACTTGGTGAGGTATTCCCTCACAGTCATGTTGCCTTGCTGCAGTCCCAAGAACTCCTTTCTCTTGTTCTTGAGTTCTACCCTTGGTATGTAGTGGTTGCAGAAACTGCGCTTGAACTCTTCCCAAGTGATGTTCTCGGGGTTGTGATGGGCTGCCACGTAAGCGGTCCACCAATCAGCAGCGGGTCCATGCAATTGGTGAGAGGCAAACAGCACCCTCTCATACCCTTGGCATTGTATGATCCTCATCTTGCTCTCAATGGTCTTTAGCCAATCATCTGCCTCCAGAGGTTCAGCAGCACTTGCAAACTTTGGGGGTTGAGTTCCCAGAAACTCACTCAACCTTGGTTGACGTGGTGCAGCTTGTGGGGGTGGAGCTTGGTGTAAGTTGGCCACCACTTGAGTTAGACTCTGGATGAGCTGATTCTGATTTTCGATCATTTGGTAGACAGAATCAGCTCCTTCACGGCGACCACCCCTGTCTTGCCCTTCAGAAAGGTGAGGATTGGCGGCCTCATCGTTGTTGTTGTTGGGGTTGGCACCACGACCTCTTCCTCTTCCAGCCATCTATCATGATCAACCAAATGTTAACTTTAATCATTACGCATTAACTTCCCAAATCGCTTGTTTGAAATTAAACTTTTGAGGCCGTAATGTTTAGACAATTTCTTGAAGATTTCACATAGATTTTTGGGCGTCATGTCTCACGCAAAAATAAATGCACTATTGATTCATAAGGGTTCACACACCAAAGCAAAGCAAACTTAAAGACGAGGTTGTGGACAAGTGCCTATGGCTTCCACAACTCACGTCACACACCAACACTAACAAGCAAATAGATGGGTTATTGACTCGACTACTCGATAATCATGCGGAAATAAGGGAAATAATTCTAACAACTCGTATCACTGAGCTGGCTCATCGGGGTCTTCCTCATCATTGCGGCTGCTCTCTGATTCCGCTTTAGGTGGGGAAACTGCTGGTGTAGAAGGGCGGCGATGCTTGCTCGCCCGGCGGTCTGGGGAGTCAGGAGTCCATGTGTCATTCACGGTGACACACAGTTCATTCCCATCTCCTCTTTCTCTCGCCCTCAAGCTGGCGCGAACCAACGCTTCAGTCTCCTTCAGGGTGTCGCGAACATCCTAAAGCTCCTGCTGGCACTCCTGCAGTCGAGTGCTAAGCATAGCTGCATCCTCCAGGCACAGGTCCATGTGCTCATGGGAAGTCCCCTGCTGGACTGGAGGGTACTTGTACTCCGCGGTGCCACTCTCACGCTGGAGGACATACATGTACTCAGTCCTGTCCAGGTGGCGACGGTTGATGTAACTCTGGCAGGTTATGGCCTCCCAGGTGACATCCTTCTCAGCATTGGCCTGAGTCGCCCGACAAGCTAGAGAGCGGTGGATCTTGAGCAGCTGGTTTTCATGGATAATCCTCATCTTTGAGCTCCATTCTTCACGCTTCTCACGGATGGTCCTGGTGGAGCTGTAGTGTATGATCAGCTTGCCAACATTGCAAGCGGCGTGGAGCATATGCCGAAGACGGCGCAACAAGCCTCCTACTGCCAACCCGTAGGAGTGGTACGTCACCGGGCGGTTCTCCTCTCTCAAGGCAAGGGAAGCTACAGGAACTCTCCCTCCGGTGGACTTGCGGGCGGTGCGGACCATGCCAACCATCTAAAACATCAAGCATTTAAAATCAAGTTAGATAAGAATTAAATAAAGATTGTATTTTGAATAAGAGTTGGGGCAAGATGAACAAATAAAGTGACCCCATTAAATAACACTTTCACCCCACACCTTTTGTAAAATAGTTTTTAAGAAAAATAGGATCCTTAAATACATCCATTTCTACCTAGGTCCACGTTCCTACGGGCAACCTTGGCTCTGATACCACTTCTGTCACACCCGGTTTTTCCGCAGAACACCCGAGTGAATATCACATGTATGCCAGGATCATTTTATCATACATGTGACAACAAATAGTGAAGCATCTTTATATTACAAGCCAAGTGTTCGAATATAAATAAGTCTTACATAGCATAACGTCTCGATGGACGATAATATGTTCATAACATGTAAATAAAACAGCAGCGGAAGATAAGTCTTTGTGAGCTCTGTCACAGGTGTTGCCCGGGGGACTCCGTGAACCTAGAATCCTTCTTCGGGTCCGAAGTCTTAGTCATTGAACACCACGTCATCCCCTTGACCTGAGCAGCAATTTAAACCAACAGAAAAGCAAGCTTGAGTACCGTTGGTACTCAACAAGTGTGGGAAAATTATGTCATGCATGGCTAGAGCAAGGAGAGGTTGAACTCATGGTTAAAACACTACGCAATTAATACCTATCACCTTAGCTTATTAAGCACCTACAATACTACACAGGTGAAATGGTCCCAATCCCTCAACCCACCATCAATATCAAGTAACCATAATCTCATCTCCAATGTTAAGCTTCCCGCTTAACATCCTCAACTTTCCAATTCATCATCCTCTAATCATGAATAAGTCCAAGCCGCTCTTGACCGTGAGCACGGCTGTCATGACAGTTTTGACTCTGCAGAGTTTGCACCACTGTACCCACATGTAGTGATTTCATCCCCTGTTGCCGGGTGGACTAAAAGAACCTCCATTATGCCAGTGGCCGCGAACCAC
Source organism: Neostapfia colusana (assembly GCA_030760725.1). Classification (NCBI taxonomy): domain Eukaryota; kingdom Viridiplantae; phylum Streptophyta; class Magnoliopsida; order Poales; family Poaceae; genus Neostapfia; species Neostapfia colusana. Next base: position 5,135,221 of record JASWHV010000012.1, on the reverse strand, counting down.
GTTCACACTTCCGAGGTGTGTAGCCAGGAGATCACTACGAGGCCTTTACAAAGGGATTCCCGACGAGCGTGGGCCCACTGAGGTTTCACCCCTAACAGCATACAAGAGGCTCCAACCCCGCTGCAGTGGCCCCCTCTTGAGCCTTGCGGTTCATATGGTAGTCCAGCTGACACCTATTCCCCGCACCATCCAAACACCCATGCTACGCCGGAGATACACCTAATTAATTGGCCAAGCTGCCCCATCTCAGCATGTGGTTGGCACGGTAAAGCCAGGTTACATGCTCCATGAACCGGTCCTTAGGATCCAGGCAAGCACTAAACATAAACCCGAGTCTCGTGCACACAGCACCAACCAAATCATCCAACTTGCCTCGATCTCTACCTCTACATAACTCATAATATCTCATTCAAGAGTAAGGAAAACAAGTTGATGATCTCATATCCCACTTATCCCGTTCTAAGCATGGCTAAGCATAAGTAATATGAATGAATGACATAATAAAATAAATCCAAACCCAGGCTACAAGGGAGTAAGATAATGAAAATCTGGGGAAACTTCCTAGCTTGGGTACCATATTCCAAATTAACAATGCAATTAATTAAATTCTAACTACACATCCTAGTATAGGATCAAAGTGGTCAAGGACACTTGCCTTCTTACTGCTGCTCTGGGAATGGAAAGTCTTGATCTTGAAAGGTGAGAACCTGCTCTGGGGCTGGTTCTACTCATGCCAATACACATAGCAAAAGAAAACAACATTCCATAAGCCATAGTCCACATTTCCACTCATACAAACCACACATGCATACACATGAAAGTCATACACCTATTTAAGTTTTGTGTTTACCCTAGATATGTTGATTCTAAGAATACATGCACTTTTAAACATATATATTATTTCTAGCTTTAATATTCAGATTTCTAAGTGCACACTATATATGAATTTCTAATTTGAACAAATTTTCTATATGGGATAATACACTTCTTAGACACAAAATTTGTATAAGAGATAACTTCCTACTCCAAATAGGTTTTCAGATCTTCTACAAAACCTTAATTTGAAGTTTTGGATTTGGGGACCTCACTTGACATTTTCTAACTAGGTATACCTATTTTCTTATATTTTCATATTTATTTTCCATACCTAAAAGTGAACTTTAATACTAAGATTGCACAAGATATCTCCTAAACAGAATGTGTTCTGATCTAAAATGTCCAATACAATATCTTTTGACTTCCTCTCTGATGAGGATCAATTTAAATTTATTTTTACCCATTTTCAGAATTATTTTCTAGTCTAAAAATGAATTTCTACCAACAAAACAGCAACCTAAATTCATACAAAAATTTCTACTGTTCCACTTACCCAAACAGAACCTTCATTCCTACCCCTTTTTGGTTACTTAGATTCATTTTCCCACATTTTAAACTTGTTTTATGCCTAAAGGGTATATTTCAGAGACAAATTACAAAACAGAAAATCTCATTTAGTTTAAAAGTTTATTTCCCCTCTGAACTCAGACCTCAAATTGTTCTACCAATTTTCACAGGGTTAGAATAATTCAACTGAATTTACAGCTATGTTTAAATTTAAATCCTATTCACATATTCAATTTTCTGAAATTAATACTTCCCAGGGACTGATGTGCAATTTCACACTGCAGTGGGGCCCCATATCTCATTTTCTAAATTTTCAGGGGTCTAAGTGTGCAAAACAGGGAGGTCTTCCTAATTCTTATTAAGTCCAGGGGCTAAAACTGATTTTTAAATGAATTTACATGAATTTCTGAGGGTCCAGGGGCCAGATCAGAAGTTTCCGGGGCTAGCTCGTGTTTTCCGAGATCCCCAGGGGGTAGCGCGTAAGATTCCTGGCCTTTATAACGCGGGGCTGACGTGGGCCGTTGGATTTAAAACGGAGGGCTGAGATTAGATTGCGAAGCGGTACGGGTTAGATCTATTCGGGACCGCATGATTTAAAATGGACGGGCCTCAGGGGGCCACGTCGCCCTGGCCGGAGCCAGCCCGCACGCGCGGCGGCGTGCGGTGGCGGGGGCGGCGATCTCGCCGGCGCAGCTTCGGTTCCTTGCTGCTACACGCTAAAACTTGCAGCTTTTCACACGGATCGACTGCGGAGGGGTAGGGGAAGCTCACCTAGGGGTTTCTCGGGCTTGGAGAGGTTAGAATTCGGCTCTGCGACGACGGTGGTTGGAGCTGCTCCTCGGTGCTTGTTGAAGCCGATGCTAGGGCGCAAGACTCGTCGCTTCCTTCACCTGCAGGGCTTCCCGGCGGCGGTGGAACACGACAAGCCCATTAGATCAGAGAAACCGGACGAGGATCGAAAGAAAACGGCCGAGGATGCCTCGGTTCTCACCGGAGAGAAAGATGGAGCGGGTAAGGGGAAACCTGCGAGTTTTCTTGCGTTTAAATGCACGAGGAGGGGCGGCGGGGGTCGGTTTAGATGTGCAGCAGCGCTTTGCCGAATATCGGGCGTGGAAATCGGGTGAAGCAGCAGCGATCGGCGCGGGAAGATCGGGGCAGTTGGGGGCGCGCGGGGGGAAGAAGATGACATGCGGGCCCCACGCGTCAGAGAGAGAGGGAGGGGGAAACAGCCACGGGCTGTTGGGCCGGCTGAGGCAGGTTTCGGCCCACTGGCCATTTTTCTTTTTCTTTTTCCTTTTTCTTTTCTGTTTTGATTCAAATTTGAATTCCAGTTTGAGTTTGAATTGTTTCACCACATGCATTACGTCCAAAAATTTTAAATTCCCCTCTTTAACAGGTTTTGGGGTGTTACAATAACGTATACAAAATTTTTTGTAAGTCCCATTTTCATGCATTCCAACATGAATGGAAATCAACATTCACTTTATTGACTTTCATTTTTGGGACTTTTACAGCCGCCGGCCAAATTCGTGGGTTTTGCTTAGATTAAACAATCTCGCCGTTCTACGGTTTTGTGAGACCCCAATTTTACAACTTCAGATTGCATCTTCATCGTTCTTGCTTGTGTTCTCGGTTGCACCTGCAGGGATAGCCTTCTTGGTGAGGTCAAGCGTGTGAAGCACGGTTGATAACCAACAGAGCAGAGGTGTAATGATTGCAGGGGTAATTCAGGTCTGCTCGAGTGCCTCGGATCATCAACGTTGAGATCTCCACTTCAATCGACCTACCTTTCGGAAGATCGGGCCTAAACCGCTCATCACACGTGCTTGCATGAACCGGTCCTTAGATCTACGGCAAGCAAACCACCATCTTATTCAGCAATAGCCACGAACCAAGCTCGCCTAGATCTCCCTGATTCCATGCTCATAACATCATCAAGTTCTCATTATCTTTATACTCATGAGTGCAGTAGCTTACCAGGTTTTATTCCAGCTTCCCGTATCCTGTAATTAAGCGAAGCAGAAGGAAAAACGACCATACCCGACTCATCAATTTTCCCGGCGACAAGGATGGCTAACAAAACTAGTAGACTCCTATAAAAGGGTGTCCCATCAAGTTAAGACAAGCATACGAGTTTTCGCAAGCAAAACAGTTTCAAAAACATCAAGGGGCACTTGCCTTGCTCCCGCAGTTCGTGTTGCTCAAGCATCTCGAAGTCTTGGTGCTGAAGCTCCTCGTAGACGGCCTCTTGAACGTGTCCTTCTACTCACGACCACGCACATATAAAATTTACAGCAATCAATTATCATGCACAAACTTTACTCAAGATGCAATGAGGTGGAGGAATGCAATTCCTATGGTGCAGTTTATAAAAATCAGTTTGTACGTGTTCTTGCATGTTTTAGTAGGCTTCCATGGGGTTTTATGATGAACAAGACTACTGGGATCAAGTGTGGACATGGTTATGATCTTGACACTTTGTAGATCAATTCCACCATCAAAAATCCACCAAAACATGGTATGTCCACATGCAGAATTTTCTGCTCGCAGGGGGTGAAGAAAAGGGGTGCGTAGAAATAGCGGCGATGTTGTAAGAGGGGTAACAAAGACCTACCTCACTTCTTCCTCCTCTCTTCCTGGCGGCAGAACCTCCTTCCTTGCAATTGCAGCAGCGGAAGATTTTCTATGGAGAATTATGAAGCTGTGGCTAGGGCAGAACGTCGGGGGCTTCTTCTCCGGCGACGGCGAGGCGTGATGGAGCTCGATGGCGGCCAAACTGGCTTGGATGGAAGCAAGGGAGGGCGGCGGCCAAAATAGAGGGGTGAGGGTGGTGGCTAGGGGGGTTTATTTATAAGGGAGAAAAGAGCTAGGGTGGCTAGGATTTTAGCAACTCAATTATCCAATGGCTGAGATTTAATTTTAAAAGAGGTGGGAGCTAGGGGATGGGATTTTATTATTTATTTTCCACCAATGGCTGAGATTAATTGAGAAATAAAAGCCCACAAAAATCCACAAAGGGGGGCGGCTAGGGTTTCCCCCTTAATGGGCCGCGGCCAAGGGGTGGGACCCATTAGGGTCCCCCCCCAATTGGTGCGGTCAAAATTGGGGTAAATCCCCCCCCCCCCCACCCAAATGTGGGGCAAATTCCAAAGGGGAATTTTGGGGAATTTTGAAAAAATTGGGAAAATTAGGGGAGAGGGGAATTTGGGGGAAAATTGGGGAATTTTGGGGAAAAATTAGGGTGGCCCAATTTGGCTATTTATTTATTTTTTCTTTTCTATTTATTTCCATTATTTTCTATATTTATCCCCTTTTACTATTTTATTTGCTTCTATATTCCTCTCTTTATTTCTTCTTATTAAATGCTTCTCTATACTAAAAATGTATGCAATTCATGGTAGTGAAATTGAGGGTGTTACACGGTCTCTGGTGAGGGTCGCCGGAACCGGCTTTCCGGCCACCTCCTGGCCCCATACTTGCCGCCCCCTCCCTTAATCCAACCCGCTGAACCCATTTAGAGGGTCGCCTATGGCCGGCAATCAACGGAAACCTGCGCGCACCGGCCACAACACCCGCTAGGGTTCCGGCGAGGTCGGTTAGGCTCATTCCTACCTCAAATGATCGGTTCTCGGGCTTTACAGCACCAGGGAGTTGTGAGGAAGATGGAAATGGCAACCAAACGGGATGGGGAGCTCTCCAATCATGTCGGCACCGTGCAGCCAACGGGGTCCGACGGTTTTCCCTCGGCAAGAACTCGAAATTCTCGCTCTACACCTACTTTCTCGGCCTAGAATCGATGGAGGAGGTGCGCTAGCTAGGGAAGAACCTTTGTGCGATGTTTGAATGCCTAAAAACGAGAATTGATTGTGAATTTTACACTTTCCTACCTCGGGGTCGAGTTGCGCCGCCCGGGAGAAAAATCCCGAACTTCTGTGCTGTGATTCACCGTTAGGGATGAGCTTCGGGGATGAGTAGCTCAGGTCATCGGTGCACCGAGGGGTTGGCTTTATTGGGCGTGATATTGCGTGGTGTGGGATGTGCACGGAGAGCCGAAGCTTGTTTCTTTGGTTCTCACTCGGGCGCCGCTGAAACTTTGACTCCCGCACGCAAATGAACAGGGAGAACCGGGAGTTGGAACTAGTAGACGCTAGAGCACACGAGTGTGTTGCTTTGTTCTGAGGGAAGCTCGATCATCCGAGCTAGGGTGGCTGTGGTGATCGGGAGAAAACAGAGAGCAGGCGGGCGGTGTTCTCCGCGGGAGCAAACCGAGCAAACGCGAGAGCAAGGGAGGAAGAGAACTTCGTTTCCGTTGCTGTGGCACGATAAGGGCGAGCACTCGGTCGAGAAGCAGGAGCTGGCGCCGGGCACACGTCGGGAGCGGGTTCGGCCAGCCGCTGTCGAGTTCTCGTGTGAAGTGAGAAAGGAACAGAGTCGGTTCTCTGTGTGTGCAGCTGACAGATGGGGTCCACCCCCTCAATTCCTTTTCTCTCTTTGCTTTGAGATTCCCACATAGATGTTGTCCAAATTTTACCAAATTTGGAGGGTAGGACAAACAAAATATGAAAAACTCAAATCTAAGCTCAGATTTTTAAATTGAGCAAGTTTGGTTCAGTTTCCAAATTCAAATTTGAATTTGAACTCTATATCGATTATTCCTCGGAATAAATAGTATATGAGCCCCAAAATTCTCCAAATTTGGAACTTAAGCTCTTTAATACCTGAGGAATGAATTGATGATCTCACATGTAGGCCTTTGGACAATCTGAACATGAATCCTTTTAAAAGATTCAAAATTGTGTTTAAATTTCCCTCCACTCTACACATAAAGGGTATGCACATGTGTGTAATTTAGGGGGTGAAGTGCTTTCCCTATGTTAACATGTGTTGGGCATGAGCTAAAGAAAATTTTGAAATCCCTCACATGTCCATTTTTGTGTTCATCATTTCATGTGACACAAACTCAAGCTATTCCTTTGCCTTAACTTTGTTTCATAAGTTGAAATCAAACTTTACAAAAGTCAGGGCTGTTACATTCCCCCCCTTAAAAGAATCTCGTCCCGAGATTACAAAAAGAAAGAGGAAGGGAGAAAGATTACTGGACATATGGTACAAACAAGTCGGGAAAACTTAAACGGAGAAAATCCTCGCTTTCTCACGTGGCTTCGTCAGCGTTGTGGTTACTCCACAAGACTTCGTAAAATCGCAATGCCCGATTTCTTGTGGCGCGAGTCTTCTATTCGATAATCTGGATCGGATACTCAGAATAAGTGAGATCTAGTTGAAGATCCTTGATGTTCTCCATACGAACTGCAGCTGGATACTTAAGACATTTCCGCAGCTTAGAGACGTGGAAAACATTATGAACCCCTGAAAGTGACGTCGGTAACTCCAGACGATAGGCCACGGGTCCGCATCATTCAACAACAGAAAACGGTCCAATGAATCTCAGAGAGAGTTTTCCCTTCACTCCAAAACGATGAATCCATTTCATCAGAGAGACACGAAGATACATGTGGTCCCCGTTGTCGAAGTGGAGAGGTCGACGTCGTTTGTCTGCATAGCTTTTCAGTCAAGATTGAGCAGCCTTTAAGTTGGCTTGAATAACTCGCACTCGTTCCTCGGCTTCATTCACAGGATCAGTCCCGTAGACCACTCTCTCGCTGGACTCACACCAATTCAGTAGTGTGCGGCACTTCCAGCCATAAAGAGCTTCATACGGGGCCGTTCTAATGCTGGGTTAATAACAGTTATTATATGAGAATTCTGCTAACGGTAGATGGTCATCCCAATTCTTCCCATGATTGATGACACATGCCCGTAGCATATCCTCCAGAATCTGATTTACTCTTTAAGTTTGACCATCAGTTTGCGGATGATACACTGAACTCCGAATTAACTTGGTTCCCAATGAAGCATGCAGTTGCTCTCAAAATCTGGATACGAATAACACACCTCGATCAGAGACGATGGTGCGGGGAACCCCGTGTAAACACACGATTCTTGAGTTGAACAGCCTTGCATACTTCTTTGCCACATATTTAGTATGGACTGGAATAAAATGAGCTGTGCTGGTCAAACGATCGATGATTACCCAAATAGAATCATGCTTGTTGCTGGTCATGGGTAATCCAACGATGAAGTCCATACTTATGTCTTCCCACTTCCATGCTGGAACCTTCAGCGGTTAAAGTGGTCCAGCTTTCCTCATATGGTCGGTTTTAACCCGCCGACATGTATCACACTCGGATACGCATTTCACAATCTCTCTTTTCATCCGTGTCCACCAGAATCTAAATTTCAAATCATGGTACATCTTGTTGCTTCCTGGATGAATGGAGTACTTGGATAAATGCGCTTCATCCAATATTTTCCTTCGCAATTTCATATTACAGGGTACAACTATCCGGTTGTTGAACCAGAGCGTACCCTCTTCATCCTTGCGGAACATCTTCAACTCACCGCTGTCCACTCTTCTCCAGATGTGAGACATACCCCTGTCCCTCTTCTGAGCCTCTACAATCTCATCTCGGATTGTAGGAATAAGAGCGAGGTTGAACAGCGATCCATAGGGAACTAAGCGCAGGCTTGGTTCTCCTTCTTCATCTACAGCCATGGCTAAATGGTGAACATGAGCTTTCTGACTAAGTGCGTCGGCAACCACATTTGCTTTGCCTGGATGGTAATGAATCTCAAGTTCATAATCCTTGATTAATTCAAGCCATCTTCGCTGCCTCATGTTGAGTTCTTTCTGTGTGAAGATGTACATTAAGCTTTTGTGGTAAGTATAGAGATGTACTAGATTGCCTAGTAAATAATATCTCTATATTTTCAATGCAAGGATCACTGCAGCTAGTTCAAGGTCGTGCGTTGGGTAATTCTTCTCATGACCCCTTAATTGTCGGGATCCATAGCATCAGCACATAACCCAAACCAATGCAGGATGCATCACAATGAACATCAAAAGGCTTCCTTGTGTCCGGCTGGGCCAAAACTGGAGCTGTGGTGAGATACTTCACTAATGCTTGAAAAGCTTGTTCATATGAATTGCTCCAAACATATTTGGTGCCTTTCTTCGACAGCTCCATCATAGGTTTAGCGACTTTGGAGAAGTTTGGAATGAATCTCTGGTAATAACCCGCTAAACCTAGAAAACTCCTCACTTCATGAACAGATGTTGGAGATTTCCAATTCAGCACTTGCTCGATTTTACTTGGGTCCACAGCGATGCCTTCCGCTGAAATAATATGCCCAAGAAACGGCACTTTGCTGATACAAAACTCACATTTACTGAAATTTGCATATAGCTTGTGATCCCTCAAGCGTTGGAGTACAATACGTAAATGTTCAGCGTGTTCTTCTTCTGACTTTCAATAGACCAAGCTGTCATCGATGAAAACCACGATGAATTTGTCTAACTCCGGTATGAACACAGAGTTCATGAGATACATAAAATGAGCCGGAGCATTGGTCAACCCAAAGGACATGACAAGATATTCATAAAGTCCAGAACATCGTCTTTGGTATATCTTCTGCCCGGATTTTTATCTGGTGATACCGAACCGAAGATCCATCTTGGAGAATACCTTAGCACCCACTAGTTGATCGAACAAATATCGATGCTCGGTAGTGGATACTTATTCTTGATAGTGACTTCATTCAATGGACGATAATCTACGCATAGTCTCAATGTTTCGTCCTTCTTCTTCACGAAGAGTGCGGAACAGCCCCAAGGTAATGAACTTGGGCGTATAAAACCTTTGTCCATAAGGTCATTCAGCTGTTCCTTTAATTCTGCTAGCTCTTTTGGTGCCATTTTATATGGTCGCCGAGAAATAGGTGTAGTTCCCGGTGCTAGTTCTATCTTGAACTCTACATCAATTTCAGGCGGCATGCCCGCTAAGTCGTCTGAAAACACATCTGGATATTCACATACCATTGGAATATCCTCAAGCTTAGGAACTTCACTCTGATGCACTGCTGCAACTCGTTGTGATGGATCCACAAGATTCAATGTGTTGCAACCGAGTATTGGGGAATTCAGTTGAACAGTCTGAGAGCTTATGTCAAAGATAGCTCCATAATGTGTCAACCATGCATTCCCAAGATAATATCAATCCTTTGGTCTTTGAGTATGATAAGACTTGCAGGATAGATGTTTCCACCCAAACACAAAGGTGCCCGAGAGACCATTTCATCTGTGGATATCTTGCCTCTGGGTGAGCTGATATGAAACATATGCTTGACTGTGCTAAATGGAAGACGATTCTTCAGCACAAAGTCTCTGCTAATGAAATTGTGGGTGGCTCCGAAATAAAAAATGAAAGTGGGTTGTTCATGCAAAGTGAACATGCCCGCCAAAACTGGTTCGCCTTCTGCAATATCCTCAATAGAAGTGTAGTTAACCCTGCCAGCTTTTGAAAGAACCTTGTTTGAATGGTTGTGGTGTTGATCTGAGCATTTGTGAGACGGCACACGAGTGTGGATCTGCTCACCTCCACGACGATCTCATGCTACAGAAATCCTCAGCTCTCTACTAACATGAGGTGGAGATGATACGTGCATAGCTGGTTGCGGTAGGATTGCACGAATAATTTCTGATCACTGCTGTTGAGGTGGAGGCTCATAAGTAATTAACTCTAGCTGTGGTTGTGAGAGTTGCACCACAGGCTGAATTTCTTGCCTGACTGACGAGTAATACCGCACTCGATAGTTCGGACGAACCTCGCTATCACTGTCCAGCGGCATACTTCTTTTCAGCTCCGCCTTGCAATGGAGATGCATGTCTTCTTTAATAATAGTGGCATTTACCAACTCATTGTAAATACTGTTATTGAACAAGGCCACTTGTTCCTTAAGTTCGACATTCAAACCTCGGAAGAAATACTCACACTTCAACGCTTCCGAGTCTACCATATGAGTGGCGTATTGCATCAAGTCTTCAAACTCTTTGAAGTACTCGTACTCACTCCTTTTTCCTTGCTTTAACTCCAGAAAGTCTTGATACTTTGTTCGAAGAATTCCTGAACAAATGTGACGTGCCCGGAAAACATTCCGGAATTCTCTCCACATCACCCGATGACCTTCAGGATGTGTAGCGATATACTCCACCCACCAAGCTCCAGCAGTTCCGTGGAGTTGTTGAGCGGCAAATAGAGGCTTCTAGTATTCATCGCACTCGAGCATATCGAACTTGGCTTCAATACGGAGCCAATGAGCCGACTCCAACAGTTCTTTCGCTTCCAAGAAAACCGGTGGCTGTCTTGCAAGAAAATCCAAATAAGTACTTGGCGGGGGATTACACTGTAGTGTCTCCTGTCGTCTGCTTTGTTGCACCAACAGACCGAGAGACTCGGCCATCTTTCCCAAGATTTATGCCAATCCGGTTGATGATGTCAGCACTTGGTGTTGTGGCGAATATTCCTGCCATGACTCGACTCACCAACCTCACCCCTTAAATGAGTGCGATCCATACTGCAAGAGTGAGCAATTTATAGTTAAAATTCAAAGTTTAAACTCAACTTGAATTCAAAAACATTAACCGTAAAAGCATCACATAGATATTGCAGCACTACACAAGCTAACCAGGGTTTCAGCAATTCTGAAATCTATCAAACGTGAGCAAGTTTGTCCAAACCCTTAATTCCAACAGTAGTAAAAACTGAAAAATAACTCAAGAACATGTTATGGAACTTAGAGAAGTCTAAAACATCCCTGTCCACAACAAGTCCCAAGCTAAATGGCAATAAGCAATACTCTGTTCAGAATGACCAATTGGTCTTAATCCCAGAATTTAAATATGAGAATGGCAATTTAATGTCTCAAGTTGAATATCGAAGTTATAGTTAACTTCAACATATTTCTAACGAGTATTTATGTTCCTTCATATCAGTTCTGGATCAAAAGCTATGATATTTCAAAGTTGACAGAAATCTGGAACAATTTTGACAGCACCTGCTTTGAGAGTGGCTGTTTTGTCCGCAAGATTTCATACAATACGACTCCAAATCTGGAGAAACATTGAACTACAAACCTTAGAAATTTATCTACAAGAAGTTATGGTTGATATACAAAAATTTCCAGAGAGCATTTTGTGTCTGCCCTGTTTTTGGACGGTTCACACTCATCTGAGATTTTCATCCATTTGGAAGGTGATTCTGGTCTGGGCTTCTACAGAAAACTTGTAGAAGACTTCAAAACCTTTCTAGAAATGTATCACACACATCCATTGGTTCAACCAAACAAAAGTAATGTCCTGTTCAATTTTAGCAAAAATTCTGCCAAAAACAGAGGAGGTTATTCCTAAATCTTTGTGAATGAATCTATACTCCCGATTGACTCTTAGTTCAATATAGGAGTTCATTAACCCCTAATGGAATCCTAGACTCCAAATTTACTTTTTTCTTTGAAAACTTCCTTTTTATGCAGTTAAGAACATATCGCAGTACTACGTTTCTTCACCAAATCAAAATTCCTAACCGGCTTTATACCGGCATATACGTCTCAAGTGGTGGCACTAAAACGATCACTCAGACACGTTTTCTAAACGCCATGTTCTACTTGTGGTTAAGGTACCTGCATAAAACCACTCAATAGTGAAGCACACAAGGGGTTTGTCATTTCAAGCAGGTCCATATCATAGTAAAAACATACGCCCCGTATCATTGCCATACGAGTCGTCCCTGAGTCAAACCACGTCTCAAGATACATGATCGGGTTATTCACCACCCGACGGAGGGCTCCACACCTTTTCAATTAAGCACACCGGTGGAACAGCGCTTTCATATGCCTCATAGAACATGAAGAGTCCTAGAGGACATACTTCATGTTACAAACCACACGATGGGGTCTCCTCGTCTTACCCCTGGGTTTGCGCACTGGAGGCTAGTGCATTTCATATGTCTCTAATACATGAAAAGTCTTAAAAAACATATTCACTTCCCGTCCATTGCTGAACGAGACATCCCACACTACTTTCCTCGTATAGGGGAGCTAACCAAAATTGATCTGCTTTCGGTGGCGTTCCATACCATTCTTACCTCCATTTAGGTGCGTCGTTATAGAATTGAAATACTGAATATTAATACACTGTCAGCTTGCCACCTTAAGTAACTATGCAAATATAGTCCTTGTATGGGCATACTATACGTTCCTCACTCGTACACTTCTAAGTTTTCGAAAATATGCTCTTTTCATGCGTGCTATTCCCAATGCGGCTTTGATACCACGCTGCCAGGGCCCCCATCCGGGGTCCGCGCTCCAGGAATCGCAATGGGTGGTGCCGTGCGATGCGGCACCCAAAAGCATGCACAAAAAGACGGTAAAACATAGGAACTGCTTTATTTACTCAAGATAAGATATTTTACAACATAATACACACACGCAGCGGAATATAAAAGCTGGACATCTACTCACTCTCGACCCTAACTACGCCGAAGAGAAGTCGTTCAACACGTGAACGCTTCCTACTAGCTTCACCAAAGTAAGGCAGCGGCTAGGTTTCCGGTCAGTTAAACGAACCGTGAGGTTCGACGTCTCACCGAACAACCATCTTCATAGCAGGAATCCTGCTACCTGCAAAAACAACTACGAAGCAACCGTGAGCACTAAGGCTCAGCAAGTCTTAACCATCAATCCTAAAGATGTAATTCTACATGCAGGAGTAGTAAGAAGATAGGAATATGAACTTTGCAAAATAAAGCTTGTCTAAACCTTGATCCTTATATTCAGATTCTTATAGCAGCAAGTTTTTAATGGTCCTCACACCTCACAACATCGGAAGTCCACAATCAAACAAGAAACGCTTCTTCCGATGTTGCTAGCCTAAGGTGGAATAAAAATTTAGTTGACACTATCTCTACTTCAGTCAAGGTTTCAATACAATGATTAAGACATCAATAACATGTTAAGAGACTTAGTTCCTCTTCTTACCATGTCACGGCGCACTGGGCAAGTATGCTCAATCCTCTTCCGCGAGCGACGGTGATTCGAATCAATAACAACCTGGAATACTCGACACATACACCCACCTCGAAAAAATCACTCTTTCTTACGTTGTATGAAGAAACCTTTCACATGACACCCCGATATAGAAAAACATTTCACGCCGAGCAGGATGGTCCTCTATGCGGACACGTCGAAGTTGTCCGCTAAAGGATTTACACCTCCAGCCTTCTCAACGCCATTCCCATGCGAAGGATGAGTTTCTATATCATGGTTCATCGAGTTACATCGGTTTCATGGATCCCATACCCCACTATATATCCGGTACAACTCAATTTTGTCCAGCAGGACCGCATACGCACGGTCCTTAACTGACATGGACGGGGCTAATAACCAACTTCCACATTTGCCTTACCCTTCTAGCCCAGGCCCAATATGGTCTCAAGCATTGTCACACCCATCGCAGGTTGAGACAACCTTGAGCGCTCCATCCTACAGGAACTCCCCCGTCCCCATCTCATTTTTCATGAGGGTTCTCTTACTATCAACTTCTCACGAGCAGGCTCCACTACTCGACCTTTCTCGCGAGTAGATTTTTACTAGTCGACTTCTACCGGCTATCTGCAACATTGACCTAGCCATCTGCGATGAGGCAAATCCTACACTAATCCTTCTACTCAAGGATTTAATAGCCATGCAAGTAGGTTTCAAGCATCCTAGACTTAATGCACAATATCAAGTCTAATAAACATGAGGTGAAAGTAAAGCAAAATTTAAAACGGTAATTATATGCAAACCGGGGCTTGCCTTGCTCAACGGTTTTGTTTGAGGCTAGGAGTTAGTCTTCCTCCGATCTGCCAAACTCATCACGAGATGGAGATCCTCGCTGCTGAGTTAAATCCTCGTCGAACGTCAACGTCACATGCTATTAAGATGCAATGCACATATTTTCAAAAGCAACTTAGAAAATGCTTTAAAGTGGTAGTACAAGTTACTTATAACTAAGAGGGGAACACAACAACAAGGTTTCTGTTGTTGGATCTACAACCTTAGAGAAAAAGATGCTAAGTGAAATAGAGGTACTATTAATCACCATGTGATTAAGTCCATTATATGAACACTTAGACCTACATAATGGTAGCTCAATGTCCAGGGGTCCAATGAATCTAAAAATTTAACCACAGCTTCCAGGGAAAGTATTTAGGCAGTGTGCAAAAATTGAGCTTATGAAATAGCTCAATGTGATCACAACAAATCCTTATGTGGTTTTAACTAATCTGCCTTTACCCCCTATGTATTAAGCTTTCCTATGCTGAAAAGTGAATTTTTTGTGAAGTAAAAAATGTCCTGAGTCCATAGAAATTGATTTACCATTTTTGGGAGTTTCCTACATGGAGATATGGATTTTACAAGGATTGGGGAAAAGCTGAAAATGGGCTCTGTTCATTTTTCCTATTTTTCAGAGACATAGAGAATTAACACATCTTTTGACCAAGCAAATGAGGTCCAATGCCTCTGAAATTTTTACTGGATTTTAAGTATATTTGGAAGGATGCGATGCCCAAAATTGGGAATTTTCCAAATAACAGAACTCCTGGAATAAATCCTACAAAATTTCAATTAAATAAATTAATGAGCAAAATACAGTGATTTTCATAAATATTAGGATGCACCCCTGGATAGTAATCACTGAGAGGAATCCAACGAAATTTATTTGGGAATTTTTGGACACCCCTACACAAAGTTATGGCCCTGCAAAGTTTAAATCGAAACTGCAAAATCCGAAAAATGTTTAAACACTGCCGGAGGGCCCCACATGTCAGCGCTTCTTCTTCCTCGCGCCAAACAGAACAGAGCGGCGGCGGTCTCCGGCGAGGGACGCCGGAACTGTCTTTACGGCCACCTCCCAGCCCCATACTCGCTGCCCCCCCTAATCAAGCCTGCTGTACCCATTTAGAGGGTCGCCGGCGGCCGGCGATCAACGGAAACCTGCGCGCACTGGCCACAGCGCCCGCTAGGGTTTCAGTGAGGTCGGTTAGGCTCATTCCTACCTCAAATGATCGGTTCTCAGGATCTACAGCACCAGGGAGTTTTGAGGAAGGTGGAAATGGCAACCAAACGGGCCGGGGAGCTCTCCAACCATGTCGGCACTGTGTGGCCGACGGGGTCCGACAATTTTTCCTCGGCAAGAACTCGGAGTTCTCCCTCTACACCTACTTTCTCGGCCTAAAATCGATAGAGGAGGTGCGCTAGCTAGGGAGGAACCTTTGAGTGAAATTTGAATGGCTAAAAACGAGAATTGATCGTGAATTTTACACTTTCCTACCTTGGGGTCGAGTTGCGCCGCCCGGGAGAAAAATCTTGAATTTCCGTGTTGTGATCCACCGTTAGGGATGAGCTTCGGGGATGAGCAGCTCAGTTCGTCGGTGCACCGAGGGGTTGGCTTACTTGGGCGTGATCTTGCGCAGTATGAGCTGTCCACGGAGAACCGAAGCTTGTTTCTTCGGTTCTCAGTCGGGCGCCGCTGAAACTTCGACTCCTGCGCGCAAATGAGCAGGGAGAACCGGGAGTTGGAACTGGTAGATGCTTGAGCACACAAGTGTGTTGCTTTGTTCTGAGGGAAGCTCGATCATCCGAGCTAGGTTAGCTGTGGTGATTGGGAGAAAACAGAGAGTGGGCAGGTGGTGTTCTTCACAGGAGCAAAACCGAGCAAACACGAGAGCGAGGGAGAAAGAGAACTTCGTTTCCGTTGCTGTGGCACGATAAGGGCAAGCACTCGGTCGAGAAGAAGGAGCTGGCACCGGGCACACGTCGGGAGCGGGTTCGGTCGGCCGCTGTCGAGCTCTCGTGCGAAGTGAGAAAGGAACAGAGTCGGTTCTCTGAGTGTTTAGCTGACAGATGGGGTCCACCCCCCTCAATTCCTTTTCTCTCTATGCTTTGAGATTCCCATATAGATGTTGTCCAACCTTTGCCAAATTTGGAGGGTATTTCAAACAAAATATGAAGAACTCAAATCTGAGCTCAGATTTTTAAATTGAGCAAGTTTGGTTCAGTTTCCAAATTCAAATTTGAATTTGAACTCTCCCTCGATTATTCCTTGGAATAAATAGTATTGAGCCCCAAAATTCTCCAAATTTGGAACTTAAGATCTTTAATACCTGAGGAATGCATTGATGATCTCACATGTAGTCCTTTGGACAATCTGAACACAAATACTTTTAAAAGATTCAAAATTATGTTTAAATTTCCCTCCACTCTACACATAAAGGGTATGCACATGTGTATAATTTAGGGGGTGAAGTGCTTTCCCTATGTTAACATGTGTTGGGCATGAGCTAAAGAAAATTTTTAACTCTCTCTCATGTCCATTTTTATGTTCACCATTTCATGTGACACAAACTCAAGCTATTACTTTGCCTTAACTTTGTTTCATAAGTTAAAATCAAACTTTACAAAAGTCAGGGCTGTTACAGTAATGCTTCCCGTTGGCCTTTTCTACCGGGTGAAGCTCTGATCTCATATAAGGATTTACTAGGTCCATACGTGATTTTAATCTGTCCTTTTTTTCCTTGGCATATCCAGCAAGGTTCCAATGATGTTGTCAAATACATTCTTTGTAACGTGCATCAAATCAATACTATGACAAATTTCCAGGTTCTTCCAGTACGGAAGATACTTGAAAAAAATTGATTGTTTCTTGAAGTCGTGTCAATTGTATCACCCGAAGATGTAGTTTTCTTTCTCTTTGTTCCTTTACATTTTTTGCCCTTACCGAAAGCAACCTGAATGTTCTTGACCGTTTCGAACACGAGTTTTCCACTGTAAGGTTTTGGTGCAGTATCTTTTTCGATTGTGTTATCAAATTGTAATTTCATCTTCCTGTACTTGTGTGTATCTGTCAAGAACCGCCGGTGTCTCATATACACCGTCTTTCTGGATGAAGGGAGGTACAAAAATCTAGTTCCATCCACGCACCTTACACAATCTTTCTTCCTTTTCATTTATCCCGATAATGTAAACAGTCCGGGATAATCATGCACGGTAATGAATATCATTGCTCTTAGCGTGAAATACTCCCGCTTGTACTCATCCCATGTACGTACCCCTTCATTCCACAGTTTTGCCATATCTTCTATTAGAGGTTCCAAGAACACATCAATTTCAATGCCAGGTTGTTTCGGACCTTGTATAAGAATAGATAGCAAAATATATTTTCTTTTGTGACACAACCACGTCGGTAGGTTGTACATCGTTAATACCACGGGCCATGTGCCGTGTATGCTCCTTTTTTCACCAAATGGATTCATTCTGTCTGTACCCAAGGCAAACCTTACATTTCTGATTTCCTTTGCAAACTCTGGATACTGAATATCAAAATTTTTCCACTGGGTTGCATCACCAGGGTGTCGAATATGTTTTTCATTCTTCCTGCGCTGCTTGGAATGTCAACGCATAAGTTCAGCCTCCCTAGGCTTTGAGAACAAATGCTTCAAGCGATCAATTATTGGAAGGTACCACATCACCAAGGCAGGAATTTTTCTCTTATTCTTCCTGTCTGCATCGTCAGAAGTATCTTCATCGTCACCTTCAGGGCCAATAATATTCTTCTTATTCTATAGTGTCTTTTTCATGTTGCTAACATACTGGTGATTGTAGTCCTTCTTGTATCTACTGACACCACAGATGGGACATCTAGTTGCGAGCTTATGCTCTTTGCGATACAAAATACAATGATTCACACAAGCGTGTATTTTTGTCACGCCTAGTGACATTGAGCAAAGAAGTTTCTTCGCTTTATAAGTGCTTATGGGCAGTCTATTGGGATTTGGAAGAATTTCTGCCAAAAGATTCAAAAGATCAGAGAAACTACAATCTGACCATCCGTGTGTGCCTTTCAAATTTAGTAGTTCTAGGACTGCACGCGATGCAGTAAACTCTTTATCACAACCCTTTGATTCATCATATAAGAGCTCCGTCGCTGCATTCTGCAATGTCTCTATTTTACTTAAACCTTTACTTGCTCCCATATAAATCAATAGATGTGGTTCGATGTGACGTAACATCTCCTCACAATCAAACTCATCATCATCAATATCTTGATTGTCACTACCATAATCTATATGAGCGTTATCGTCATCAGAACCTCTATCATCATTTTTATCCACCTCATTCGTATCTAACTCACCTTGCTCTGTCCATATTGTGTAGTCTTTTTTAAAACCTCTTTTCACCAAATGAGATTGGATTACTATAGTATCTAGACAAGCAATCTTATTTTCACATTCGATACATGGACATAATATGTCATCTATATTTTGCATCTTCGCATGTCTCTTGGACGCTTCAATAAAGTTTGCAACATTTTGAATGTACATCGGATCAGGTCTCGGCATGCTGTACATCCAAGCTCGGCAGTCCTTCTTTTATGTTAAACTGTAAAAGTAAAAATATGATATTAATCATTTCTCGAATGCAAGTGAAGGCTGAAAGTTAAACACAAGGTTCATAAAGCTAGCATACAGTGATGACACTTGGAGGCGAGGACGACGACGTGCGCGCGCTTGGAGGCGAGGGCGAGGACGCCGACACGGGCTCGGCAGCGAGGGAGAGGATGGCGGCAGTGGCGACGGCCAAGATGGCGGCGGCGGCGAGGGGCAAATGCATTTTTGGGCAGCCTGACGGCGTCGATGTGAAATCTCCCGAGTAAGGTTTTCGCGGTGCCCGAGCGGTGCTTTATATAGTCGTCTATTATCACAGTTGGGTATTAAGGAGGTTCTATATCAAAAACTGTCTGCGATAATTGCCTCTTCATAGGTCTGCTCTTCAGTTTCTTCTTCCTTTGCTTCATTTTTAATTTAGCTTCCAATGTAAATACTCAAACATGTATAGATTCTGCAAATTAAGTCCAAACTCGATGATTTTTTCTATATTCTTCAAAAATTAATATATACCAGATGGATCAAAAAGTTTAAAACTTATATAGGTAACATTGTTATATTTTGGTAAATATAGCATTAATTTATATGCACATATTATTCAGATTGTCATATCTCCTAAAAAATGGATCTTCCACTGAAAGTCAGATTTTATGAACATATTATCTCATTTATACATGTATGAATTTTATTATTTTTTAAAGCAATCCAACATGGCAAAATTCAAATTATCCCTCATTCTAATGAAATGCTCATATACATACGAGGCATTCTTCAAATTTTAAACACACATTGATTCAAATAATTTAGTAAAAATCTGAAAAAAATCATAGAGGTTGGTAGGATGACTAAAAAGTCCCATAGAAAAATGCACTCACAAAATCAATGTATTATGCAAGATACAAAAATGAAAAATATCTTATTTATTTCTTTTTCATGTTCTCACCAATTTCAGAGGTTTTTCCAAGTGAAATTTAATGGACACATGTAATACTAAATCATATTACAAGAACTTGGAATTTGGGCTTTTACAATCCCTCTTATTTTGATCAAGAATATTATTAATCCTAAAATTGGTAAACTTTTCTCACAGGCAATTCTATATTAAAAACTACCTGTGTTAATTGCCTCTCCATAGGTCTCTCTTCAGTTTCTTCTTCCCCTAATTCATTTTTTATCCAGATTCCAGTGTAAATACTCAAACATGTATAGATTCTGCAAATTAAGTCCAAACTCGATGATTCTTTTTTCTATATTCTTCAAAAATTAATACATACCAGATGGAACAAAAAGTGTAAAACTTATATAGGTAACATTGTAATATTTTGATAAATATAGTATTAATTTATATGTAAATATAATTCAGATTGTCATATCTCCTAAAAAATAGATCTTTCGTTGAAAGTTGGTTTGTATGAACATATTGTCTTATTTATACATGTATGAATTTTGTTAATTTTTTAAAGCAATCCAACATGGCAAAATTCAAACTTCTTCGCCTATCCGCACAACAGATTTTCCGGCGTCAGTATCAGTAGCGACGTAAAGCGACTGCATGAGAACTACGGCTTCGAGGTAGCAAATGTGGTTGAGCTCCGGGACCTCGCCGTGAAGGTGCTGCACCGGTCGGAACTCATGTCGGGGTCGCTCAAGACCCTGACGCTCGTGGTGATGAATGCGCACATCGACAAGGCGAAGGACATGAAGTGTGATAAGTGGGATAAGGTGATCCTATTGCCACAGCAGGTGAAGTATGCCTGAATCGATGCGTTTACCTCTTACGAGATTTGTGTGCTGCTGCTCTCCCGTCAGGCTTCCTCGCCATCTCCGGTCAGGGAGCAATGCCCCTCGCCAGGGTACGTCAGCATAGACCGATGACGTGGCTACAAATTGCCAGTCCCACGCGGTGACGATCTGCACGTCATCGAGCACCCCAGCGGCTACCTGATATGCCCAGTCCTTCCCAACTTGAAGCGCAAATGGAAATGGGAAGACATCAAATCCATCCAACGTCATGTTGTGGAAGTTGGGCTCTCCAATTCCGAAAGACATTGTGATAAGAAGAAGAGCCAGCACCGTCGAATGGTGAGGAACCATGGCTGGATGTGATAACTCCTCGACGAGCTTTCATATTAGTTATTCTGTTCTGAACAATGTATGTGGACAATGTATGTGGACTAGATGTTTGTGCAGTACCCTTAATAGCCTCTTCTAAAACATTTTCTCGGATGGATGTGCCCATGGTAATCCTACTTTGTTTTCCTCTTAGTTAACTATGATCTTGATGCAACTTTTCCCTGTTTTTTTCGCTGGTATAATTATTGGTAA
Organism: Neostapfia colusana; assembly: GCA_030760725.1. Classification (NCBI taxonomy): domain Eukaryota; kingdom Viridiplantae; phylum Streptophyta; class Magnoliopsida; order Poales; family Poaceae; genus Neostapfia; species Neostapfia colusana. Next base: position 5,114,135 of record JASWHV010000012.1, on the reverse strand, counting down.
TCTCTATCCAAGATTAAAGAAAAAGTAAAAACACTTGTACGTATGTTATCCTTGATGTGTCCCGTGTTACTCCGGTCACATGTTACCGTATGTTTGTTCCCTGTTACTCTTCTAGCCAGATGCTACTGTTCTTATTAATCCAAAACTTAGTATACTTAGTAAACTTTTTCACAGGTGGTTCTATATTAAAAACCACCTGCGATAATACATCTTTGCTAAATTCACCTTCGAGGCAGGAGGAAATTAAGTTCTCTGCAGCTCTTCCTCCTCGGGCCGCTCATCTCCCTGTGTCAACAATGGAAAGACGTGCTTTTATCCTGCCCGTCTCTTCACCACCGGCCGCAATTAAGTTCCCCCCACCTACTCCTCCTCGGGCCACACGTTTCCCTTCCGTCTAACTCCAGCCGCTCTCTCTTTTTTCACAGGCGGTTCTATATTAAAAACCGCCTGTGATAATACATCTTCCCAGGCAGTGTTTAATTCATCTTTGAGGAGAGAGGAGGGTCTTGCACGCCGGTCGCACTTCTCTGCACCACCGTATCGGCCAAAATTAAGTTCTCTGCAGCTCTTCCTCCTCGGGCCGCTCGTCTCCCTTTGTCAATAATGGAAGATGCGCTTTTATCTCGCCCGTCTCTTCACCACTGGCCGTAACTAAGTTCTCCACACCTCCTCCTCCTCGGGCCGTGCGTTTCCCTTCCGTCCAACTCCAGCCGCTCTCTCTTTGAACCCTTTAGCGATCGACCAACTCCAGTGCAATCGCCACCTGCCGTCCACTGTTCGCCATTGTCGTCGTCGTCGTCGCCCTCACTGTGTAGTGTTTCTCTGTGAAGCCTGAGTTGGGAGACTTAATAAAGTGGCAGTGCATCGTCCCCGGTAAAGAAGGGGTAAGTCATGAAGAATAAGCACAATCCAGTATATCCATCATCCCCTTATTAATGAATTTCCTTTGTAGACTGACTGGGAAGGTGGTTACTACCCACTGACAATCTCCTTCTCAGATTACTATCCCTTGGTACCTCCGAGATGCGCCTTTCCATCTGGTTTCTTCCACCCGAATATCCATCGCTCAGGATTTCTGTGCCTTGGGGTTCTTGATCAAGAGATTGTAAGATAGACTTATTTTGCTCAAGTATTTAGTAATTGTTGCCAAACTTATTTGAAGTGGTTTTTCTTATGTTGCTTAAATTAATATTTCAGGTGGTGCCCTAATATTAATTTCAGAATTTTACTACATGAAGTTCAACGTTTGCTTCATCAGCCAAATGTGCCCGATGTTGAAAATGATTGCTCTAATCTACTTATCAAGGTTAGTAACTTTGTGTTAGTGAGAAACCTAGGTTATATATCATTCCTCATTTGACATTTGTCAATTTTAAAGAATGTCAATGTTATTTTCAGGATCTAGAGGAATATAAGAGACGTGTTTGGGAGCAAGCTCGACGGTACAGTTTAGATCGATCGATGGGAGCTTCATAGGAATACAAGTCTGAAATGTATAGTTTAGACGGCACGCAATGTGTATAAACTATGAACTGTTAATGTTTATCTCTAAATTGCAATGTGATTGCTGTTCTATATGTTCATTGTGGCAATGATGCACATTTATTATCTCTGCGCGCGAAGTGGCAACAAACAAATATAATTCAAACATTTTTCACAGGCAGTGTTTAACTAAGAGCCACCTGTGAAATATGCGCCTATATAAGACCGTATAGAAATAACATAATTTAAAAAAATATCACAGGCGGTGTTTAACTAAGAGCCGCCTGTGAAATCGCGCCTATATTAGGCTGCTCAGGCGGTTCTAAATTACAATTTACAAACCGCCTGCACTAATACATCTTCACAGGCGGTGTTTAACTAAGAGCTGCCTGTGAAAATCTGCGCCTATTTAAGGCCGCTCGTTCTCCTCGAAAAAACTCAACCCTGGAGATTTCACTTAGACGCCGTCAGGATGACAAAATTTTCCTTTGCCACCAAAACCCTCGCTGCCAAAACCCTCGCCGCCGAGCTTCGTCCTCGCCGCCGAGCTTTTTCCTCACCGTCCTTGCCGCTGAGTGTCATCGTCGTCGCCATCACCGTTGCCATTTATGTACGTCTGCCTCTTTCCTCCCTTCTCTCCCTCCTCCCTTCTCTATACCCCGTGTCGCCTCCTTCCCTCCCACCTCCCCGTGCCACCTCCCTCCTCGCCCTCGCCGCCGGCCGAGTGTCGTCCTCGCCCTCGCTGCCGCCTCCCTCCCCCCTTTTCTGTCCCCCTCCGGCACCATCACCGCCGCTCCCCCGCGCCTTAATCCTCCCTGCACCGTCTCCTCCTTCCCGGCATCTACCCCCACCGTGCGTTGCCCCCTCCCCATCGTCCCCCACCACCGGCTCTCTCCCACTGCCCCAAACCCCCTTTTAGATTGTTTAGATTGTTCAAATTACTTGTTTAGAGACCTTGACAATTGCTTAGATTAATTGTTTAGATTTTGTTTGAAGGTGAACCGGAGAGCAAATTAATTGTTTACATAAGAAAGCAAAGCAAATTTAGCTCAATTGTTTCTTCTACATTTTCTATGTGTGTTCATACCTGCACCAATTAGTTGTTTAGAATAGTTGTTTTAAAAGTGATAGTCTTGTTGTGCTAACAGGTAGTCCATGTTGTCTTTGTAATCATCGAGTACTATAACAGGGATACATGTTGTCTTCTTAAATCCACCATATTCACTCTATTTTATATATTAGGATGTGATTTTACATATTAGGATATCTTTGTAATCACTGAGTACTATAACAAGAAACCCCTTCTATTGGTTTTCAAGATATAACATGGAAAGCCCTAAGAAGACTGGTGTTGATAGTAACAATGAAGCCGACGATGTTGAGTTTAGTGATTCGAGCAGTTCAAGCTCGTATCACAGTCCACCGGATCCTTTTCCAAATATAAAAATTAAAAAAACTTCAGAGGATCTCGACCCGGAATATGATCCTGCCGACGAGGTATGGATCATGAATCTTAACTCCAACAGTTCATGTTAATGTTGGTTGTCAAGTATATGAAACCTTATAATTCTTTTCTACCTAGCTTAATTGCCAAGACAATGACGAGGTGACTTCGGCTCCTAAAACCGCAGAAGGATCTCCAATGGTTGAATCCTCAAATTCAGTCAAGTGAAAACGAGGGCAACGAGGTCCCAATAAGGGTCCATTGAACCACATCATATACATTACAAGTGTTGGTCCAGGTGGGCTTCCCCAAGAACCACTAGATTCAGTTACAAACTACCGAAATGCATACGGTTGTCTTGTTGGAGAGCTCGTGCCGATCACAACCGAGAATTTGAGAAAATTCTCTAAGGCGGACAAGAATGAGTTGTGGGAGAAGTTAAAGAAACAATTCAAGTTCCCAAATAGCATGGAAGAAGCTATAAAGAAAGCAACATTGGTCTCTTACAGTAAGAAGTTTCGTGGTTGGAAGAGTGAAATGAATGCTTATGTTAAGACAATAAGGTCCCTTGCCCGAACAAGATGGGAAAAATCACATAAGCTCAGTGGCAAGAATTTGTTCGTCAAAAGACCACACCTAAGGCTAAAGCCCTAAGTGAATCTAGGTCAGAGCTTGCGAAAAAGAACAAATACCATCATCGCTTGGGGTCTGCCAGATATGCCCCCAAAGTTGAGAAATGAAATAAGATATTAGAGGAAACTGTCAGAAAGGGCAATCCTGACCTGGTACAAGGATGCGATGAGAGAACTAAGTGGTGGGTCTTAGCTTGGTCAGGTTTGACCACCGAGGGCAAACTTGAAAAGCCCGACTCTGTGAACCAAGTAGAGCAAAAAATGAAAGAAGTAATTGAAAAGCAACAGAAGGGCCTCTTAAAGCCGAAGAGGGAGAATGACCAACTTACCACTATCCTAGGCAACCCTGAACACAGTGGACGGGTTCGAGCAATCTCTTCTCAGATGTACTGGAGAGATGGTTTCCCGAACGATAAAGAGTTATATAGAAGACGTGACAAGTTCAAGAAGACAATTGAAGATACGATTGATCAAAAGGTCAAGGCATCCGTGAAAGAAAGAATAGATGAACTAATAAAATTGGGACAATTAACGCCACAGAATAGAGCGATGGTTACCGTGGCAATGGAGCATTTGATATCTCCAACTTCCTACCCTAGCAGCGTAGGTTCTCTGCCAGGCTCAGGGTTATAAAATCCCCAAAAAGTGGTAGCAAGAATTTTCAGCTCATGTACACTTAGGAAAAATGAGGGGAATTAAAACTTTGAATTATAACGGTGAAGGTTCAAAGTGAGGTTTCAAACCTCCCAAAACTCCCAAACATGGAGATCTAAATTCATAACATGGATCTTCATAGTCCAAATATTCACCCTTCCAAATTTCAGCTCATTTGGAGGAGTTTCAATATTTGTTTGGGATTAAAAGGAGAAACCCTCTAATCTGAATTTCAAATTCAGTTTCAAATTCCAATTGCCGCCATTTGCAAATTTGGTTCCACAAATGTGTTCTCCACATTTGAATTAACAGCCATGCCAAAAATCAGAAATTTTGGGCCTGGTTTGCTATGTTTTTGGGACAATACAAAATGGAGAATTCAAATGCATCTCAAATTCAAATGATCAAATACCATTCAAACTTTCACACCAGAATTCAAATAATTTGAATTCGGAAAGTTTAAACCATGACTTGGTGTGAAAGTTTAGCCTTAAATGTTGAGTTGCTGGCGAGGAAATATCAGTGGAAAATTGGATAAGAATTAGAAATGTTGGGACCCATTGGTCAGCCACACACAAGTGTTGCCGCCTCAGCCGACTGCGGTCGAACAGCGGGAGCGCGACAGCTCCAGGTTACGACCTGCGCCCGAGGTGCACCGCGCCACCTCCTGATTCTTCCGCCTACTTGATCATTCGTTCGTGCCACAGCTGCAGCACAACTTTCCTTGCTCTCTCGGCCTTCCACCGACGTGCTTCCCCCTTCTCTGCTCGAGCGCGCGAGCAAAAACCGCCGCGCTAGGCTAGTCCGCTCGGGTTCCCGGTGTTGATCGTCTTCCGACGACACCAACGCGTAGCTGAGCTAACCACCAGCTCCGCCGGAGCCTCCTCGACGTTTTCCAACCGTCCTCAGCTCGTGACTGACCCTCTGTACCGGCGCCGAACCATTCTGCTCCGAAGAAAACAGAGCTCTACGTCGCCGCCGCGGTTCCCCGTGTACCAGCCGACTCCGACCTCCTCAGTGCAGGAAAACCAACCAGAGGTGCGTCACAAAGTCTAGTTTCTCATTCCGATGTCCTTTGGTACTTTATCACCGCTGGCTAGCTGGAATTTGGAGATTTCCGACGATGCACGTGGAAGACCGACCGAGACAACTTCGGGAAATTCTTCACACACGTTGGATCATCGGGTATCCGGTCTTAGACACGGCTACTAGAGCCCCTAGCGCCCTCCCACTCTAAAAGCACAACGCATACCATCGTTTCTGCAACCCTAGCGACGAGAATCTGTCGCCGCCGGCTGAAACGGCTCGGTTCACCGTGGAGCTCCTATTTGCGGGCGTTTTCAGCTCCGGCTAGAGGTAGCATCATGTTCTACGTGCTCCAGGGATGGTGTACAACCCCTTAGATCACCGGTTGAGGCTTGGTACATGCAGGTCATCGCCGGCGCCGCGCCACCGAGCCGCCTCACCGTCGCCGATGAGTTTCCCGGCGTTTTCATGCGTCCAGACCGTGCCCAGCTGCTTGGCTGTGATCCGAGGGTGGTGTAGCACGAAACCTGGGGAGAATGGTGGAGAAAAGAGCGAGAACATGGTGTTACGGTCGGGTCCGGCGTGCGCGCGCGGAGGACTGTCGGGAGGTTGAAGAAGCATCTGACAGTGGGCCCCCTCCGAGTCTCTGTGCAGGTTTTAAACAGAGAGCTATTCAAGTTTGAAAAATCCATAACTTTGTGTAGACAGCTCCAAAAGGGTGAGACCAATTTTGTTTGAATCCTTAGGAGGATTACTTCACAGAGGAACAAATTGCTGGCTATGAAAATATCTAGAAATTTCTGTAGAATTGTTTTTATTAAATAATTTAGGGATTTATTACAGGAGCAATTCTTTATGAAATATTCCCACATTTGGGCATCTATTCCTTTTCATAGTAACTTATCTCCAGTAAACATTTGAGCTTCATTGGAGTTTATTTGCTAGGTCAAATTGCCTTCCCAAGTTCAGCCTTTATTTGAAAATTCAAATTAAACAGAAACTTTTCAGAACTCCTGTCCAAATTCAAAAATTCATATCTCTCTGTTGGTAGCTAAAAAAATGGTGAAACAAATTTTGTTAGAACCATGGAGACTTACCCTAATCAGATCTTCCACTATTAGCTATGTCAAAGCTCCTGATCTAGGGTCAAAAATTCAGAGAAGCCTTGTGCTTGTGGGAATTTTGGAGACCACAATGTGCAATGACATTCCTCCAAATTTTGTTCAGATCGTCCTTAGAGAGTCTAGTATCCACTGTAAAAATTCCAAAGCCAATTAAGGAACATAAATAGCAGTAGCTATGAATAGAAGTTCAATTCTTATAAACCCTTAATACTTATACACATATTTTGCTACATCTCATATAGTGACCAAAGTTGAGGACGCACCGGAGCACTTGGACGTCCTCTCATCTGAAGCTAACTTCCCGTTTGACTCGCAACCAGGCAAGCCCCGGTTTGCACTTAAGTACCTTTTATAAAATTCTTTATTTGTATCACTTATGTCTAGGGTGAATATTTGCATTAGAGTTAAGGTGATTGAAACCCCACTTGCATAACATTCTAAATCCTATGAAGGGTTGGGTAGCTTACAGAGCCGACGAGTAGACAAGGCCCTGCTAATATGCTTAGGACCTCGGTAGAAGTCCAGTAGTTGGAATCTACTCGTGAGGTAAGGTTTATCACACGGTTTGGTCAGAATAGAAAACAACGTAAGAATGGTGAAAATGAGACCCAGCAGGGGGGATAGGAAGCAGTGAGGGGAGGTCTCACGTGCGTAGCCCTGTTGGTGTCGATTGAGGACCGAGTCGTGTGCGGGCCTGCTGGACAAGTATCGAATAGTACCGGATGACATACTGACATAAGCAGGAAACCGATGTAAATGGTTAACCTGGGTGCCGAGGCTTACCCAACCGTAAATAGGAGTGGGTTGAGGGTAGCAAGGTGTAAATCTGACGGTGGGCACAGTCACGCTCCACGCGGGGACCTCCTTCCCGTTACGGATGGACCGGTTCGACATTTGGATTGCCTTTGAAAGGTTGTTGCATACAACAGAGTAGGAAGGGGTGTGGAATCACGCTTCTGAAAGTGGGTGTATGCAACGTGTTGTCCGGGTGTCTCCTGATTGCAATCACCGTCCCTCGCGGTTATTTGAGTACCGCTTGTTCACTGTTCCGTGACGTAGTAAAAAGTGAAGTAAGCCAGTTGAATGATAATATGCTGTGATGATAGAATAATGTTTTGGAAACCATGTCTGCTGTAGATGTAGAGCTAATTAAGTTTACTTTCCGCTTTGGGCATCACCACATCGGAGGAAAGCGTTTCTTGTTTGATTGTGGACTTTCGATGTGAGGGCTGCCTAAGGCACATGAATCTGCTGCTATAGAACTGAAAGTAAGGATCAACTTATAGGCGTGTCTTTGATGCAAAGTCCTTTTTTCTATCTTACATATCCCTGCATGTAGAGTTCCATGCCTAGACTAGACGGTTAAGCCTTGCTGAGCCATCGTGCTCACGGTTGCAATATTTGAGCTGTGTGCAGGTGAGAGTTATGAGGAGGGATCCGAGGACGAGGCGATGCCCCCGTCGGGGTACAAGGCCGAGCTGGAGCCCTGCACGCCGCCGTGAATCTCCGGTTCCATGCTGCTAGTGTGTAGCGTCCCCGGGCTGGACGGCTGCACTTTTGCATAGTTAGGATGAGAGGCTACTTATGTAAATTACTTCCGCTGTTAATTAAGTTTTGCAAAAGACTTCTGCTGTTTTATATCAAATAAAAAGTTGTATGTTGTTCTTTATTCTTTTCGTTTGTGCTGTTGGCTGCCGCATCGCACGGCACTACCCTATGCGATCCCGGAGTGGGTAAAACACGGGGTGGTCCCCACAGACATGGTATCAGAGCCGCATTGGGAATAGCACGCTCGAAAAGAGCTTATTTTGAAAACTTAGAAGTACTCGAGTGAGGATTAGTCATTAAGCCCACATAAGGTCTAAAATAGTGGTAGATATTAAGGTGGAAAAGCTAACTTATGTGTTATACATTCTGTAACGACGCTCCGATGTCAGGTAAGAGGTAAGGTACGCCACCGCAAGCGGATCAATTGCGGTAACTCACCATACGAGTAATAGTACGAAATGGTATACCGTGGCTTGGCATGGTAGTTAATATGAGTCTCTGAACCTCTTCATGGTTCTGAGAGCATATGAAAACTCTGTTCTCCAGCGTGTTTCAGGCAAAAGTGAGAATACCCCATCGTGTGGTAAGAAACATGATACTATGCAACTCTTGAACGTTCAATGTTCAAAGGGCCATACGCAGCGCTCGCCATCGGCGTGCCTCAACAGTCATGAGGCAGTAGGTGGTATCCGTTGGGTTGATAAAATTCCCAACTGTGACAACCCGTTCGCGCTCTACTCGGGTTCCCCGTTGTGTGGTGTGAAAACACGACCATGTACCTTGAGACGTGGCTTGACTCAAGGACGATCTGTATGGCAATGATACGGACCGTATGTTTTTATTATGATATGGAACTGCCTGGAATGTTAAAACCTTTGGGTGCACCATTATTGTGTGTTCTTCTGCAGGTACATTAACCACATTAGTGCATGACGTTTAGAAACCGTTTGTGAGTGATGTTCTTAGTTCCACCATTTGACACGTATATGCCGGAATACTGGTTTAGAATTTTTCTTTGGTGAGAAAACGTAGTACCGAGACTGCATAAAAGAATATTTTTCAAACAAAAGAGTTAAAAATGAAGTTTAGTATTCCATTTAGGGGTTATTGAACTTCTATATTGAACTAAGAGTCAATTGGGAGTATAGATTCAATTTCAAAAACTTAGAAACAACCTCCCTGTTTTGGGCAGAAACTTTGCTGAATTTAAACAGGGCATAACATAGGAATGTTTGAACCAATGGAAGTGGGGGACATCATTCTGGAAAGGTTTTGAAGTCCTCTACAACTTTCCTGTAGAGCTCCAGAACAGAATCTCCCTCCAAAGGGATGAAAATCTCAGAAGAGTAGGTACTGTCCAGAAACACGGCAGACCAAAATGCTCTCTGGAGTTTTTTGTATTTCAACCACGACTTCCTGTAGAAAAATTTCCAAGGGTCAAGCAAGACACCGTTGGAAAGTACAGGAAATGTGCTACAACTTTGTTGTTGAACGCTAGTCCAGATTTTGCCTCTATAGTGGTCGAAACGGTTGAATTATCCACACTGGTCAGCTGGACCAGAAGCTGGACAGTGAGCACCATGTTGAAGTGTTTCAACCAAAACATTTAGTGTCACAATTCGATGTTCAGTGGCTGTTGTAAAACAGTGAGTTGGAGTTGAAAAGTTTATGCATTCAACATATTATTGCGAGCGCGGTTCTGATAAGAGGAAACGCAGCGCGTTGGCGAGCAGCAGTGGTGGAACACCACAGAAATACCGCGTGGTGTATTGCTCACCATCGGGTCAGAGATGGCAGCCACCGGCGCGACCACCTCAGTTCCGCGGTCAACAATATAATGCGCCGGGCTTCCGACCAATGTATCCACCGCAGCAACAGCAGCAGCAAAGGATGGTCCCACGTGCGCCGCAGTTTCAGCAGCGTGCACCGGGATTCCGTCCTCAAGTCGGCGGGACCCCGACACCTTACATGTGCTTCACGTGTGGCCGTGTACGGCACATTTCAAGGGACTGCCCCGAGCCGCGACAGGGCAGGGGTGCAGCACCGTATTAGGGTGCTAATCAGCCCCGCAACCAGCCCAAGAAACCAGCACCAAAACCCGGCAACGTCCACCACTTAGCCATCGAAGACGTGCCGGAAGGCGAACCCGTCCTTGCGGGTACGTTTTCTTACTTAGATCATCCCGTAGTCATACTTTTTGACTCCGGTGCCACCCATAATTTCATAAGTCAGTCTTATGTTATTAAATATCAATTGCCTATCATTCTCACAAATAATTCATACTTGATATGTTCTCCGGGTGGGAAAATAACAGCTGACAGAATGGTCTATAGAGCACCATTACAGTTGGGTGGGAATCTATATCCGACTTCTCTAATCATGTTAGAGAGTAAAAAACTTGATGTCATTTTAGGAATGTCATGGCTACATCGCCATGGTGCTGTTCTTGACATCATTCCACGTGTGGTTCATCTAAACTCTCCACTTCATGAACCACATGTCCTTATTCTTGACCATTCGGTTCAAGAAGCTCCAGCCACATATAACATGGAAGCCACAAAACTTGAGGATATTCGTGTGGTCCATGAATACCCGGATGTCTTTCCGGATGATCTTCCGGGCATGCCACCCGAAAGAGATGTCGAGGTCAAGATTGAACTTATACCTGGGACGACACCAATCTCACGGAGACCATACAAGATGGCTCCGAATGAGCTAGCTTAATTAAAGGAGCAGCTCAACGATTTGATGAAGAAGGGTTTCATTCGACCGAGTTTCTCACCATGGGGATGCTCGGCGCTGTTTGTGAAAAAGAAGGATGAAACCTTGAGGTTGTGCGTGGACTACCGACCTCTCAACGCCGTCACCATCAAAAATAAATATCCACTGCCCCGCATCGATATATTATTCGATAAACTTGTGGGTGCAAGTGTATTTTCAAAGATGGATCTTTGCTCCGAATATGATCAAATCAAGATCCGGGCGGAATATATTCCAAAGATGGCCTTCTCGACGAGATATGGGTTGTATGAATACCTCGTCATGTCCTTTGGTCTCACCAATGCCCCGGCACACTTCATGTATCTCATGAACTCAGTGTTCATGCCAGAGTTGGACAAGTTTGTGGTGGTGTTCATAGACGACATCTTGGTTTACTCCAAGTCTGAAGAAGAACACGCCAAACACTTACATATTGTACTTCAACGATTAATAGACCATAAGCTTTATGCCAAGTTCAGCAAGTACGAGTTTTGGATCAGCCAAGTTCCATTCCTTGGTCACATTATTTCAGAAGAAGGCATTGCAGTTGATCCGAGCAAAATCGAACAAGTGCTGAAATGGAAGTCCCCCACATCAGTCCATGAAGTCAGGAGTTTCCTCGGGTTAGCAGGATATTATCAGAGATTCATACCGAACTTCTCCAAGCTTGCTAAGCCGATGACTGAACTGTTGAAGAAGGGGATCAAATATGTTTGGAACTCAGCTTGTGAAGAAGCTTTGCAAGCATTAGTGAAGCATCTTACAACAGCCCCCGTGTTAGCTCAACCGGATACAACCAAGCCCTTCGACGTATATTGTGATGCGTCCGGTATCAGTCTTGGCTGTGTATTGATGCAAGGAGGAAGAGTGGTCGCCTATGGCTCACGTCAACTCCGTAACCACGAGCAGCACTATCCGACTCATGATCTTGAGCTCGCTGCTGTGGTGTTGGCCTTGAAAATGTGGAGGCACTACTTACTCGGGAACTTAGTGCATCTCTACACCGACCACAAGAGTTTGAAATATATATTCACTCAAAAGGAGTTGAATATGCGGCAATGGAGATGGCTAGAACTGATCAAGGACTATGAGATCGAGATTCACTACCATCCCGGAAAGGCAAACGTGGTTGCCGATGCCTTAAGCCGCAAATCCCATGTCAACAGTCTGTCCATCACCCCACTTGAAGAGGAGGAGCCGAGTCTGTACTTGGTTCCACATGGGGTATTATATAATCTTGCTCTCGTCCCTACAATACGAGAGGAGATTATGGAAGCGCAGAAGAAAGACGTGGGAATGTCGCACATTCGAAGAAGGATGAAGAATGGCAAAATGAAATGCTTCCGAAGAGATGATAACGGCACACTATTGTTTAAAGAACGTATAGTGGTACCGCGTGACATGAAGCTTCGGAGGAAAATCTTGGACGAAGCTCATTTGTCCAAGTATTCTATTCATCCGGGCAGAAACAAGATGTACCAAGATCTGAAAACAAGGTTTTGGTGGACACGGATGAAAAGAGAAATCGCAAAGTACGGATCCGAATGTGATACATGTCGGCAGGTGAAAACCGACCATATGCGTAAAGCTGGACAGTTGCAACCATTGAACATTCCGGCGTGGAAGTGGGAGGATATCAGCATGGACTTCATAGTCGGATTACCTCTCACGTCTCACAAGCGTAACTCGATTTGGGTGATAGTTGATCAACTAACCAAGTCGGCTCATTTCATTCCTGTACATACAAGTTACGTGGCCAAGCAATATGCGGAGCTCTATATTGCAAGAATTTTATGCTTGCACGGTGTTCCCCGCTCCATTATTTCAGATCGCGGTGCGCTGTTCGTCGCTCGGTTTTGGGAACAGCTGCACGCGCCGTTGGGAACCAAACTGATCCGCAGCTCCGCGTATCACCCGCAGACGGATGGTCAAACTGAATGGGTGAATCAAGTGCTTGAAGACATGCTACGCGCTTGTTCCATCCACCACGGCAAGAGTTGGGGCGATCATTTGCTGTTGGCAGAATTTTCTTACAACAATGGCTATCAAGCTAGCATCAAGATGGCACCATATGAAGCTCTCTACGGCCGGAAATGTCGCACACCTCTCAACTGGTGCGAGTCCGGCGAGTGAGTTATCTATGGCATCGAGCTTGTGAATGAGGCTGAAGAACGAGTGCGAGTAATACAAGCCAATCTCAAGGCTGCTCAATCTCGTCAGAAGAGCTATGCGGATAAAAGACGCCGTCCTCTCGACTTCGACATCGGGGACCATGTCTATGTCCGTGTGTCTCCGATGAAGGGAGTCCATCATTTCAGAGTGAAGGGTAAACTTGCGCCGCGGTTCATTGGTCCGTTCGCCGTCATTGAAAAATGCGGACCCGTGGCCTATCGCTTGGATTTACCGGCGTCACTCGCAGGTATTCACAACGTCTTCCATATTTCTCAGCTGAGGAAGTGCCTCAAACCCTCCGCTGAAATCTGCACTGAAGACATAGAAGTTCTTCAACCGGACCTCACGTACACGGAGTATCCAATCCGGATTATCGATGAAAAGACTCGTGCCACAAGAAACCGGACCTTATGGTTCTACAAGGTCTTGTGGAGCAACCATACCGCAGATGAGGCGACATGGGAAAGCGAGGACTATCTCCGAACATATTATCCGGACTTGCTATCATCGTATACCCGGCAAAGTTTTCCCCACTTTGCTTTTTCTTTGGAATCTCGGGACGAGATTCTTTTAAGGGGGGAGGGATGTAAAATCCCCAAAAAGTGGTAGCAAGAATTGTCAGCTCATGTACACTTAGGAAAAATGAGGGGAATTAAAACTTTGAATTATAACGGTGAAGGTCCAAAGTGAGGATTCAAACTTCCCAAAACTCCCAAACATGGAGATCTAAATTAATAACTTGGATCTTCATAGTCCAAATATTCACCCTTCCAAATTTCAGCTCATTTGGAGGAGTTTCAATATTTGTTTGGGATTAAAAGGAGAAACCCTCTAATCTGAATTTCAAATTCAGTTTCAAATTCCAATTGCCGCCATTTGCAAATTTGGTTCCACAAATGTGTTCTCCACATTTGAATTAACAGCCATGCCATAAATCAGAAATTTTGGGCCTTGATTGCTATGTTTTTGGGACAATACAAAATGGAGAATTCAAATGCATCTCAAATTCAAATGATCAAATACCATTCAAACTTTCACACCAGAATTCAAATAATTTGAATTCGGAAAGTTTAAACCATGACTTGGTGTGAAAGTTTAGCCTTAAATGTTGAGTTGCTGGCGAGGAAATATCAGTGGAAAATTGGATAAGAATTAGAAATGTTGGGACCCATTGGTCAGCCACACACAAGTGTTGCCGCCTCAGCCGACTGCGGTCGAACAGCGGGAGCGCGACAGCTCCAGGTTACGACCTGCGCCCGAGGTGCACCGCGCCACCTCCTGATTCTTCCGCCTACTTGATCATTCGTTCGTGCCACAGCCGCAGCACAACTTTCCTTGCTCTCTCGGCCTTCCACCGACGTGCTTCCCCCTTCTCTGCTCGAGCGCGCGAGCAAAAACCGCCGCGCTAGGCTAGTCCGCTCGGGTTCCCGGTGTTGATCGTCTTCCGACGACACCAACGCGTAGCTGAGCTAACCACCAGCTCCGCCGGAGCCTCCTCGACGTTTTCCAACCGTCCTCAGCTCGTGACTGACCCTCTGTACCGGCGCCGAACCATTCTGCTCCGAAGAAAACAGAGCTCTACGTCGCCGCCGCGGTTCCCCGTGTACCAGCCGACTCCGACCTCCTCAGTGCAGGAAACCAACCAGAGGTGCGCCACAAAGTCTAGTTTCTCATTCCGATGTCCTTTGGTACTTTATCACCGCTGGCTAGCTGGAATTTGGAGATTTCCGACGATGCACGTGGAAGACCGACCGAGACAACTTCGGGAAATTCTTCACACACGTTGGATCATCGGGTATCCGGTCTTAGACACGGCTACTAGAGCCCCTAGCGCCCTCCCACGCTAAAAGCACAATGCATACCATCGTTTCTGCAACCCTAGCGACGAGAATCTGTCGCCGCCGGCTGAAACGGCTCGGTTCACCGTGGAGCTCCTATTTGCGGGCGTTTTCAGCTCCTGCTAGAGGTAGCATCATGTTCTACGTGCTCCAGGGATGGTGTACAACCCCTTAGATCACCGGTTGAGGCTTGGTACATGCAGGTCATCGCCGGCGCCGCGCCACCGAGCCGCCTCACCGTCGCCGATGAGTTTCCCGGCGTTTTCATGCGTCCAGACCGTGCCCAGCTGCTTGGCTGTGATCCGAGGGTGGTGTAGCACGAAACCTGGGGAGAATGGTGGAGAAAAGAGCGAGAACATGGTGTTACGGTCGGGTCCGGCGTGCGCGCGCGGAGGACTGTCGGGAGGTTGAAGAAGCATCTGACAGTGGGCCCCCTCCGAGTCTCTGTGCAGGTTTTAAACAGAGAGCTATTCAAGTTTGAAAAATCCATAACTTTGTGTAGACAGCTCCAAAAGGGTGAGACCAATTTTGTTTGAATCCTTAGGAGGATTACTTCACAGAGGAACAAATTGCTGGCTATGAAAATATCTAGAAATTTCTGTAGAATTGTTTTTATTAAATAATTTAGGGATTTATTACAGGAGCAATTCTTTATGAAATATTCCCACATTTGGGCATCTATTCCTTTTCATAGTAACTTATCTCCAGTAAACATTTGAGCTTCATTGGAGTTTATTTGCTAGGTCAAATTGCCTTCCCAAGTTCAGCCTTTATTTGAAAATTCAAATTAAACAGAAACTTTTCAGAACTCCTGTCCAAATTCAAAAATTCATATCTCTCTGTTGGTAGCTAAAAAAATGGTGAAACAAATTTTGTTAGAACCATGGAGACTTACCCTAATCAGATCTTCCACTATTAGCTATGTCAAAGCTCCTGATCTAGGGTCAAAAATTCAGAGAAGCCTTGTGCTTGTGGGAATTTTGGAGACCACAATGTGCAATGACATTTCTCCAAATTTTGTTCAGATCGTCCTTAGAGAGTCTAGTATCCACTGTAAAAATTCCAAAGCCAATTAAGGAACATAAATAGCAGTAGCTATGAATAGAAGTTCAATTCTTATAAACCCTTAATACTTATACACATATTTTGCTACATCTCATATAGTGACCAAAGTTGAGGACGCACCGGAGCACTTGGACGTCCTCTCATCTGAAGCTATTTCCCGTTTGACTCGCAACCAGGCAAGCCCCGGTTTGCACTTAAGTACCTATAAAATTCTTTATTTGTATCACTTATGTCTAGGGTGAATATTTGCATTAGAGTTAAGGTGATTGAAACCCCACTTGCATAACATTCTAAATCCTATGAAGGGTTGGGTAGCTTACAGAGCCGACGAGTAGACAAGGCCCTGCTAACTTTCCTTGCTCTCTCGGCCTTCCACCGACGTGCTTCCCCCTTCTCTGCTCGAGCGTGCGAGCAAAAACCGCCGTGCTAGGCTAGTCCGCTCGGGTTCCCGGTGTTGATCATCTTCTGACAATACCAGTGCGTAGCTGAGCTAACCACCAGCTCCGCCGGAGCCTCCTCGACGTTTTCCAACCGTCCTCAGCTCGTGACTGACTCTCTGTACCGGCGCTGAACCATTCTGCTCCGAAGAAAACAGAGCTCTACATCGCTGCCGCGGTTCCCCGTCTACCAGCCGACTCCGACCTCCTCAGCGCGAGGAAAACCAACCAGAGGTGCGTCACGAAGTCTAGTTTCTCATTGCGATGTCCTTAGGTACTTTACCACCGTCGGCTTGCCGGAATTTGGAGATTTCCGACGATGCACGTGGAAGACCAACCGAGACAACTTCGGGAAATTCTTCCCACACATTGGATCATCGGGTATCCGGTCTTAGACATGGCTACTAGAGCCCCTGGCGCCCTCCCACGCTAAAGCATGACGCATACCATCGTTTCTGCAACCCTAGCGACGAGAATCTGTCGCCGCCGGCTAAAACGGCTTGGTTCACTGTCGAGCTCCTATTTGCGGGTGTTTTCAGCTCCGGCTAGGGGTAGCATCATGTTCTATGTGCTCCAGGGATGGTGTACGATCCCTTAGATCACCGGTTGAGGCTTGAGACATGCGGGTCATCGCCGGCGCCGCGCCACCGAGCCGCCTCACCGTCGCCGATGAGTTTCCCGGCGTTTTTATGCGTCCAGACCGTGCCCAGCTGCTTGGCTGTGATCCGAGGGTGGTGTAGCACGAAACCGTGGGGAGAATGGTGGAGAAAAGAGTGAGAACATGGCACACCATGGTCAGGTCCGGCGTGCGTGCGCGGGGGACTGTCGGGAGGTTGAAGAAGCATCTGACAGTGGGCCCCTCCGAGTCTCTGTGCAGGTTTTAAACAGAGAGCTATTCAAGTTTGAAAAATCCATAACTTTGTGTAGACAACTCCAAAAAGGTTGAGAACAATTTTGTTTGAATCCTTAGGAGGAGTACTTCACAGAGGAACAATTTGCTGGCTATGAAAATGTCCATAAATTTCTGTAGAATTTTTTTATTAAATCCTTTAGGGATTTATTACAGGAACAATTCTTTATGAAATATTTCAAACTTGGGAAGCTAATCCTTTTCATAGTAACTGATCTCCAGTAAAAATTTGAGCTTCATTGGAGTTCATTTGCTAGGTCAAATTGCCTTCCCAAGTTCAGCCTTTATTTGAAAATTCAAATTAAACAGAAACTTTTCAGAACTCCTGTCCAACTTCAAAAATTCATCTCTCTCTGTTGGTAGCTATAAAAATGGTGAAAATTTTTTGCTAAAACAATGGAGACTTACCCTAATCAGATCGTCCACTATTAGCTATGTCAAAGCTCCTGATATAGGCTAAAAAATTCAGAGAAGCCTTGTGCTTGTGGGAATTTTGGAGACCACAATGTGCAATGACATTTCTCCAAATTTTGCTTAGATCATCTTTAGAGAGTCTAGTATCCACTGTAAAAATTCCAAAGCCAATTAGGGAACATAAATAGCAGTAGCTATGAATAGAAGTTCAATTCTTATAAACCCTTAATACTTATACACATATTTTGCTACATCTCATATAGTGACCGAAGTTGAGGACGCACCGGAGCCCTTGGACGTCCTCCTACCTGAAGCTAACTTCCCGTTTGACTCGCAACCAGGCAAGCCCCGGTTTGCACTCAAGTACCTTTTATAAAATTCTTTATTTGTATCACTTATGTCTAGGGTGAATGTTTGCATTAGAGTTAAGGTGATTGAAACCCCACTTGCATAACCTTCTAAATCCTATGAAGGGTTGGGTATCTTACAGAGCCGACGAGTAGACAAGGCCCTGCTAATATGCTTAGGACCTCGGTAGAAGTCGAGTAGTTGGAATCTACTCGCGAGGTAAGGTTTATCACACAGTTTGGTCAGAATAGAAAATGACGTAAGAATGGTGAAAATGAGACCCAGCAGGGGGGATAGGAAGCAGTGAGCGGAGGTCTCACGTGCGTAGCCCTGTTGGTGTCGATTGAGGACCGAGTCGTGTGCGGGCCTGCTGGACAAGTATCGAACAGTACCGGATGGCATACTGACATAAGCAGGAAACCGATGTAAATGGTTAACATGGGTGCTGAGGCTTACCCAACCGTAAATAGGAGTGGGTTGAGGGTATAAAGGTGTAAATCTGCTGGTGGGAACTGTCACGCTCCACGCGGGGACCTCATGCCCGTTACGGATGGACCGGTTCGACATTTGGGCTGCCTTTGAAAGGTTGTTGCATGCAACAGAGTAGGAAGGGGTGTGGAATCACGCTTCTGAAAGTGGATGTATGCAACGTGTTGTCCGGGTGTCTCCTGATTGCAATCACCGTCGCTCGCGGTTATTTGAGTACCGCTTGTTCACTGTTCCGTGACGTAGTAAAAAGTGAAGTAAGCCAGTTGAATGATAATATGCTGTGATGATAGAATAATGTTTTGGAAACCATGTCTGCTTTAGATGTAGAGCTAATTAAATTTACTTTCCGCTTTGGGCGTCACCACATCGGAGGATAGTGTTTCTTGTTTGATTGTGGACTTCCGATGTGAGGGCTGCCTAAGGCACATGAATCTGCTGCTATAAAACTGAAAGTAAGGATCAACTTATAGGCATGTCTTTGATGCAAAGTCCTTTTTTCCTATCTTACATATCCCTGCATGTAGAGTTCCATGCCTAGGCTAGACGGTTAAGCCTTGCTGAGCCATCGAGCTCACGGTTGCAATATTTGAGCTGTGTGCAGGTGAGAGTTATGAGGAGGGATCTGAGGACGAGGCGATGCCCCAGTCGGGGTACACGGCCGAGCTGGAGCCCTGCACGCCGCCGTGAATCTCCGGTTCCATGCTGCTAGTGTGTAGCGTCCCCGGGCTGGACGGCTGCACTTTTGCACAGTTAGGATGAGAGGCTACTTATGTAAATTACTTCCGCTGTTAATTAAGTTTTATAAAAGACTTCCTCTGTTTTATATCAAATAAAAAGTTGTATGTTGTTCTTTATTCTTTTCGTGTGTGCTGTTGGGTGCCGCATCGCACGGCACCACCCTATGCGATCCTGGAGTGGGTGAACCACGGGGTGGTCCCCACAAGGGTCAACCCAGAAGTTCCCTGTCAATGATATTGTTAAGGACACATCTTGTCGTCTTCTTGTCCCGATCGGTAGAGCAGGGAACAAAACAAACAGGTTGCCGCTGCTATGGCAAAGCCGAACCTTGTGTTAAACCGCAATCCACTTCCATTGTATTATGTCGTGGTGCAAGTTCTTCAGATCATTGATAATGATTATGAAGATTATGAAATAAACAACATCACACCTGAGGGGATCACGACTCTGGGGCAGGCCATCAACCTGTTGATCCTTTGGCACCGACGCGATATCTTGTTGTTGGACGATGAGCCGAGGTCTAGCCCCGTTGCATCTCGAAAGACTGCAGCCCCATCTTCTTCGCCGAAAGTCTAGGAAGATCCACTCCCGCTATGTCCCAGCAAGGATGATAGTAACCTTGCTAGTAAAGATAACCAAGAGCAACCAGTTGAACAACAGCTTGAAGCAGTACAAGAGAAAGCTGCTGGTAGTAAAGAGCAATCAGTTGAACAACATGTTGAAGCAATACAAGAGCAAGCTGCTGGTAGTAAAGAGTAATCAGTTGAACAACAGGTTCAACAACAGGCCAATGTCCAACTTCCGATGACTATTTCTCGTTCCGTGCCTGTGAAAGTTAGCTCATACAAAAATAAGGAACCTTCTAAAGAAGTGTTAGAATATTTGGAAAAAATGAAGAAAAATATTTCAAAACCTAATGCACCTCGTGCTTCACATGAGCCAGCATTAGGAAATATTGAGGAGTGGGAAGAAGACGGTGTGAAATATACTCGGAAGGCGGCTTTAGTTAAACCAGGAGTTCCAGTATACAAGATTCAGGATGTTCCTCCTGAATATGAGAATGGGAAGCCGTTCATGACATCGGCACAGCTTAGCAAACAACATTTCCCGCTCAGAAGAATGCACGAGTGATACATCACCGCCAGCATAAAATATGACATTTTCTATGTCACATTTTGTGTGCCAAAAGAAGTATTCTGGAGCATTGGAGAAGATAAACGAGCCCTTCTCTTTGAAGATCTGAGGAGCCTTTTCTATCGAGGCATGCTCGAAATCAACCTGCTACTCGTCTGGTGCTTGTAAGTGCCTCTAATATTTCGTATTTCCTTTTATTACTACACGCATACACATGTCATGATATTATAACACTTCCATACTTATTCAATAGAATGAAATACATGGATAATGAAAAGTTGAAGTCCAAGATAGGTATCCTTGATCCTACAGTGATTGCAAAGTCGGATTTTGACTTTCAGGTGCAACGGGACTCAGAACAGTACAAGCGCATGACAAAAAACAATTTGAAAACCAATCGCAAGCAAAAAGAGGGTTAAAAAGACAAAGGTTGCAGCCTACATAGGACATGCCATGTTTAGCTTTGTCAGAGATGGCAAGGACCTCGTAAATGCTCCGTACCACTTTGAGTAAGTTCGACACATGGCATGGAAATAGCAATTATTGCTAATTTTTAACTTAACATGTGTGTTTGTACGTGTGCAGTAAACACTACATAATGATCTTCATTAAGCCAACACAGGGTTTGGCAACGGTCTTGGACTCAACCGATTACTCACAAGATACTTACAAAGATTTCCTTGACATTTAGAGAAAGTACGGTTATTCGATACTTTTAATATACACACATATATATAGGTTGGCAACTCTTATATGACATTCCTTGTATGACAGCCCTTGGCGGTTTTAGGCGAAAAAACTTGGCGGTCAGAGACCTGCTAATAAAGATGCATTGCATATATCAACATATTATCCTTGTCCCAAGCAGCCTTCTGGCAGCGTCTTATGTGGGTATTATTTATGTGAGCATCTTCGGACCGCTTCCGAATATAGAGTGAATCGTGAGGATGTAAGTTATCCTTAATGTCAATATTATATTTTTCCTTACTTTTGAGTTTCATTTTCATTGTAACTAGAATATTTCAATACTATTATGTTATCATTGTCACCAACACATTCTGAACCTGTTATGTATTTCATTGCAGCACACGAAGAATGTGGACGAAGAATGCCCGGTTTCTAGAGATATGCCTGGTGGAGCCGAGAAGATTGCAAATGAACTGTGTACCTTCATGTGTCATGAATTTTTCCACCAAAAAGGGCAGTTCTTCGATAACGCAGGTGTAATAGATGATGTGCCAGAACTTCCCCAGTATATTGATCATCAATTTGGTATATGAATTGAGATGTATTGTACTTACATATATTTATATGAGATGACTTTTTGGTGATATTGTGTCAATGATGATTGTCAGAATATATTGTTTCTACTGTGTGTTAATGTGCATATGAAATTGACCTGGAAATTAGAAATAACAACATGTAGTACCTAACAAACCGCCTGTGATAATATAATTTCACAGACGGCTTATCGTAGGTAACGAACCGCCTGTGATAATATAGTTTCACAGGCGCCTAGCCGTAGGTAAAGAACCGCCTGCGATAGTGAATGTAGCCTAGAGGGGGGGTGAATAGGCTTTTCGATGCTTTGTTGAAACCTTAAACACTTAGTAGTCTATCAAATACAGAGAAATCAGACTAGTCCGGTAGAGTGCGGACTAGTCCGTTTTCTAAACAGAGAAAAATCGGACTAGTCCAGTATACGTGGACCAGGGAGATCAAGTTTGATCAATGTTCACTTTTAATACTTTATGCAGTGAAAATTGAACGATAACTCAGATGTATTGCAACAATAATACAATGAATGACAGGAATCAACTTGATGTTAATGCTTGAACGTGAGTTTCAAAGGATTGATTAAACATTCTAAAATGATGAACAATTAATAAACAAGAGTGGGAGACAAGTGTTTATCCCGAGGTTTGATTCCACGAAGGCAATCTACGTCCCCGTTGAGGAGTCCACTATAAGGACCGGGTTTTCTCCAACCCTACCCTCGTCGAATCGCCACAAAGGCCGATTCTGTTCCACTAATCACAAAGGGCAATAAACTTGTTCAAGGGGCCTTCTCACAAGTTGAGGGCTCCCCAAGAATTACAACAAATAAATCAACACGTCTCAACACACTCAACAGATGAACAATTAGCAATGAAAAGTGTGCGAGAGATTAAACCCAAGAGCTTAAGATGATGTAGAACTAGTCTCTCCTTTGATCAATTGCCAATCCACAAGAATTGATCCTTCTTGGGTTAGAATGTATGGAGAGAGGTGAATTTTAGGCTCTTGGGAGGTGTGACGGCGCAGGGGGGGTCAAAAGTTGTGTTGGTATGGCCGTACACCTCTTTTTATAGTTGGGTTTCCAAAGGGTACATTAGGGTTTGCGATGTCCGGACTAGTCCGTGGTTGATTCCGGACTAGTCTGGTGTGCGGTGTTTAGAAAACCCTAAGTGTTGTGAGATATCGGACTAGTCCATGATTTTTCGGACTAGTCCGTTTTCTGTCCAGAGACAAAATCGGCCTTGTCCGGATGGTATCGGACTAGTCCATTTTCTGGTCAGAAACAAAATCGGACTAGTCTGGCTGATATCGGACTAGTCCGACCGTGTTGAAATTGTGCAGTAAGTTTGATTTCTTTCTCTTGAGCTCTTGGGGTGTGTTTCTCCAACACACTCTATACTAAGTGATTTATTCTTTTCAGTTCTTGAGCTTTTATCCATTCTGATCCTCCTTCTCCTTTCTTTTTGCGCTTTCGTCTTAATTTCTTTGAGTACCTGCGCTTATTCTTAACAATTTTGTTAGGGTCTCATTTGTTTGTCATAAATCAACCAAAACCCACAAGGGGTGCCTAGATGCACTTTCAATCTCCCCCTTTTTGGTGATTGATGACAACCAATTGAGATCTCACAAATATGACAATAAGAATTCAGATTTTCATAAAGTGTGCTCATATGAGTTTTGAACAAAATGGGCAATTAAGACATGAAACATATGTGCACTCTTTATGGTGGGGTGCAAAAATACATGGTTGAACAGTAATTTTGATGTAAATATCATTATGAGCATAATTATCAAGAGTTATAGCATATATCATTCATCAAAAGCATAACATAGTCAACTCAGAAAAGCAAAATGATAACTCACAAAAGCATAATGATAACATAAGTTTTACAAACGCATAATGATCGCATAAGTAATGGTCGCATATGTCTTACACAAGCTTGTCTCATAAGCTATGATACAAAAAGAGACCTACACGACCTAGGACTCCCCCTCAATCTCTCCCCCTTTGGCATCAAGACACCAAAAAGAAGGAGAGAAGGGATCTGCTTGTCGTGGCCGACTCACTCCTCGCTGTCCGTCCTTTCTTTATCTTCGTCATCAGCCTGAGGAAGAGGAGAGGAACTACTCGTCGTGCCAAAGTAGGCACACTCTAAAGGAGAGAGAGGAGGAAGCTCTGTAAACTCAGATGCAGAGTCCTCTGAGATGATCGGGGATCCAATGGGCTCAATCTCCAGTTTTTGGCATATTTCCTTAACATTGGCCTTCATGTATCTCATCTCTGCTTTTCTTGCCTTGTTCATCTTATGTAGCTTCACTTCAGTTTTGCGGCAAGAGCTGAACATTGCAGCCAAAATCTTCATGATCCCACTGGAGGAACCTTTCTGTGGAGAGGCCCTAGTCTTGGATGCAGGCCTTGCCTCTTCATGCGCTCTCTCTGGATGTTCTTCAGGTGATCCAGGTGAGGGAGCAGTTGGGAGGGAGGTCTGAGGAGGCTTCTGAGGCCTTAGAGCGGTGTGCTCTACATCCTTCACAAACTCAATTCCTGTGACTTTCTCAATCATGAACATCAAGAAAGTAGCATGGCCACAAGAGCGGTTTGGTGTGCAGGATATGTTTACCATGTAATTCCAAATATAGTCGAAGATGTTAAATCTTCTCCTCCTGCTGATCACTTTCATCAAGGTTCTAAGATAACCTTGGACGCTCCCGGCATCTCCATCCTTTGGAGCGATTGTCTTCCGGAGCACTCTATTGAGAACAATGAAGAAAGGCTTCATGTTCTTGGTTGAGGGAGGGTTGAAAGGAAGTCGAGTATCATAGAGGAATTCCATCTTGTCCTTCTCCACCACTCCCAGATTGTGAATCACAATCTCATCATCATTGGTG
Organism: Neostapfia colusana; assembly: GCA_030760725.1. Taxonomy (NCBI): domain Eukaryota; kingdom Viridiplantae; phylum Streptophyta; class Magnoliopsida; order Poales; family Poaceae; genus Neostapfia; species Neostapfia colusana. Next base: position 5,089,753 of record JASWHV010000012.1, on the reverse strand, counting down.
TCCTCAAGATGCAGCAGTCTGGCAAATTCAGTGTAGGAGATTGTGTACTTGGATCCATGTGTCATCCAAGTCACTCTGTCCTCTCCATCATGAACAAAATGGCAGGTCGAGTAAAACTGGGCGATGATCTCATCATTCCAGTTGTACCTGAAGGCGAGCAGGTCCTTGAGTCCATGTCTCTCTGCAGCCTCTATGACCTCCTCAAAAGCTTCACAACTTTTCCTTTCAAAGTACGTCCAGTCGATCCATTGACTTTGGACCACTGGAGTCTTCATTTGGAGGTACACTGAACTGTAGTAGTCCGAGTGAAAGTTACTCCAAAATCTCTTATCGGTGGCCTTTTTGCCGGAGCTGTAGGCATCAACCTTCCTCAGGGTCCATGCCACTTCGCTCCCTTTGCCATTGAATTTCTGCTCCGAGGGATCCCTATGTCCCTGCCTTAGAGCTGTCATCTTGAGGGGATCGATTGGGCCAGAAGCAAGCCCCTTTCCCTTGCCCTTGACTTGGCGTTGAGTCGCCGAGCTAGAGCCAGCCACATTTGCTCTTGAGGCTGGTCTCTTGATTGTGACCTTTTGGCGAACTCTAGGTGGGGTGAGCGAGGGCTCGTCAACGGGATCTTGTCTCTTTTTGGAGCGAGACTCTGGTGATGAGATATGACATCTTGATCCATTTCTGCCTCAAAGTCGGAGAGACTTTCATTTGATCCCGACATGTTTTCTAACAAGGAAGATAAAGTGGATACGAATAATCAAGAATGACAAAGGATTGAATAAGCTAGGATTCCCTAACAAGATTTCTGAATCAGGGCATATCGGACTAGTCCGGAGTTCAGGGCCGGACGGAGTGTCGGACTTGTCCGCCCTAATAACGGACTAGTCCGTTATGTGGCTGCTCAAGCCCTAATTTGTTGAAATTTGAGATTATTCATTGTAAATGTGATCTAGGGTACATGTAATACATCAATGAAGCATGTATGACTAGAGGATCTAAGCTATTTGAGCAAAAACAAGGAAGATAGATGGTTCTAGGGTTTGGAGTCGAAATATCGGACTAGTCCGGACCATATCGGACTAGTCCGTTTTCTGTCCAGAGAGAAGATCGGACTAGTCCGTGGTTGTCCGGACTAGTCCGGACTAACGGACTAAGTGCGGACTAGTCTGCCAGTGCGGACTAGTCCGGGGTGACCACCGACTAGTCCGTGGTCCCTTGTACAGAGGTGTATAAAACACACACACACAGACACACACAGACACACACAAACACACACACACACACACACACACACACACACACACACACACACACACACACACACACACACACACACACACACACACACACACACACACACACACACACACACACACACACACACACACACACACACACACACACACACACACACACACACACACACACACACACACACACACACACACACACACACACACACACACACACACACACACACACACACACACACACACACACACACACACACACACACACACACACACACACACAAACACACACACACACACACACACACACACACACATATATATATATATATATATATATATATATATATATATATATATATATATATGTATTCAAGGGTTTCTATTGGGAAATAAGGTACAAAGGCACATACGTATTCTTGATGAATATGATCAGTAAACATACAACAATTAAGCTATGACCATAACTCATCAAGATCAAGTAATTAACATAGTTTTTAAGAGAAAAATAGAGAGAGATGATTTTTCAATATTATTAACATGATTTTGAGGATGACATACAGATATGCAAGTTTTCAAGCCACATTTTGAGCATCAAGGATATTTAGTTCATTTCGGAGCTCACAAAAGCGTTTTTCATCAAGTGGCTTGGTAAAGATATCGGCTAGTTATTTTTCAGCGTTGACATGGGAAATGGCTATGTCTCCTTTCATTGAGTGATCTCTCAAGAAATGATGACGGATATCTATATGTTTCGTTCTAGAGTGCTCAACAGGGTTATGGGCAATTTTGATAGCACTCTCATTGTCACAAAGAAGTGTAATACGACTCATATTGTAACCGTAATCCCTTAGAGTTTGTCGCATCCAAAGAAGTTGTGCGCAACAACTCCCGGCCGCAATATACTCCGCTTCGGCTGTGGATAGAGCAATTGAGTTTTGTTTCTTGGAGGACCAAGAAACTAGGGATCTACCTAGGAACTGGCAAGTACCAGACATACTTTTTTGATCTACCTTACATCTGGCATAATCTGCATCGGAGTTTCCAATGAGATTGAATTTTGAACCTTTGGGATACCAAAGTCCTAGGTTGGGTGTATGAACTAAATATCTTAATATCCTTTTAACGGTTGTCAAGTGACATTCCTTAGGATTGGCTTGAAACCTTGCACACAGACGTACACTCGACATGATGTCAGGCCTAGATGCACACAGATAGAGTAATGAGCCAATCATGGAACAATATACCTTTTGATCCACATTAGGTCCGTCTTCATTTAGATCAAAGTGTCCATTTGTCGCCATGGGAGTTTTTATGGGTTTTGCTTTGTCCATTCCAAACTTCTTGATAATGTCTTGAGTGTACTTTGTTTGGCTTATGAACGTCCCGTCCATTTGTTGTTTCACTTGGAATCCTAAGAAGTATCTCAGCTCTCCCATCATGGACATCTCAAATCTATCTGTCATAATTTTGCTAAATTCTTGACAAAAAGATTTGTTACTTAAACCAAATATAATATCGTCAACATAGATTTAGCAAATGAAGAGATCATCATCAAAGTGTTTAGTGAACAAGGTGTAATCAGATTTTCCAATTTTGAAGTCATTTTCAATCAAAAAGTCTCTAAGGCACTCATACCAAGCTCTAGGAGCTTGTTTGAGGCCATATAGATCCTTACGCAGTTTGAACACGTAGTTGGGGTGCTCTTGATCTTCAAAACCCGGTGGTTGCTCCACGTACACCTCCTCCTTGATTGGTCCGTTGAGAAAGGTGCTTTTCACGTCCATTTGATAAAGCTTGAAATCATGGTGAGTGGCATATGCAAGTAATATATGAATCGATTCAAGCCTAGCTACGGGAGAAAAAGTCTCATCGAAATCCAAACCTTCGACTTGTGAGTACCCTTTTGCCACAAGTCGTGCCTTGTTCCTTGTTACCACTCCATGTTCGTCTTGCTTGTTGCGGAAGACCCATTTAGTGCCGACGACGTTGGACTTGGGTCTCTCAACAAGCTCCCACACTTCGTTCCTTTTGAAGTTATTCAGTTCTTCTTGCATCGCCATCACCCAGTCCAGATCTTTTAATGCATCCTCGACCCTGTATGGTTCCAAAGAGGATACAAAGGAATAGTGTTCACAAAAATTAGCTACGCGAGATCGAGTTACTACTCCCTTTCGGATGTCACCGATTATGTTGTCAATGGGGTGATCTCGTTGGATGCTTTGGTGTACTCTTGGATGTGGCACTTCTGGTCTTGAATCTTCATTATCATCTTCTTCTCCCCCTAGATAGTTGCCCTCATTGATGTTTTGGCCTTCTTGGTTTTCTTGAGGTTGATCTTGTATGGAAGCTCCCCCTTGATCATTTTCCTCCATCTGTGGTTCATTTTCTTCATTCAGATTTGAAGGTGGCACTTGTGGTCGAACATCGCCCAAAGCCATTCTTCTCAATGCTTGATATGGAGCTTCTTCTTGATCTAGCACACACTAATCAACTTGCTCTTCTTGAGAGCCGTTAGTTTCATCGAACACTACGTCATGTGCTACTTCAACAAGTACGGAGGTTTTGTTGAAGACACGATAAGCGTAGGAGTTCGAATCATAGCCAAGTAAGAAACCTTCATCGGACTTCGAAGCAAACTTCGAGGCCCTTGGCTTCTTATTTAAAATGTAGTATTTTTAACCAAAGACTCGAAAGTATGAAATATTTGGCTTGTTACCCGTGAGTAGTTCATAAGAGGTTTTCTTGAGCAGCCGATGAAGATATAGTCGGTTTATGGCGTGACAAGCGGTGTTAACCGCTTCGGTCCAAAACATGCTCGAAGTCTTGTATTCATCGAGCATTGTCCTCGACATCCAAATGAGAGTTCTGTTCTTCCTTCCGGCTACTCCATTTTGTTGAGGAGTGTATGGTGCTGAAAATTCATTCTTTATCCCTTCTTCGTCTAGATACTCCTCAATTTGGGTGTTCTTGAATTCTGTTCCATTGTCACTTTGTATGTTCGTGATCTTCAATGAGAATTCATTTTGGGCACGCTTGATGAACTTCTTGAGAGTTCCTTGAGTTTCTGTCTTATCATGCAAAAAGAAAACCCACGTGAAGCGTGAAAAATCATCAACAATGACTAGACCGTATTTATTACCGCCGATGCTTATGTAGGCAATTGGACCAAATAGATCCATGTGAAGGAGCTCAAGCGGTCATGTTGTAGTCATGACATTCACCGCGGGATGGGGTGCTCCTACTTGTTTTCCTGCTTGACATGCTCTACATGGCCTGTCTTTCTCAAAAACAACAACCTTTAAACCTCAGATGTGATCGCTGTTGAGGTGTTTTTGAAGATTCCTCATACCAACATGTGCTAGCCGTCTATGCCACAGCCAACCCATGTTGGTCTTTGCAATCAAGCATGTGTCAAGTTCAGCTTTATCTTTGTTGAAGTCAACTAGATAAAGTTTTCCCTTCAACACACCTTTGAATGCAATTGAGTTATCACTCCTTCTAAAGACAGTCACACCCTCATTAGTGAACAAGCAATTATAACACTTGTCGCATAATTGAGATATTGAATGTGGCCTAGAGGGGGGGTGATAGGCCTTTCAAAGATTCCTGCACACTTAATAGAGTTATCAGAAACTTGATTGACCGGACTAGTCCGGTTGTGTGGGCGGACTAGTCCGGTGTGCTGAATTATGTGAGTTAATTAAGTGTGTTTCAGAAATTTAATCTTTCAGCAGCAGAATGAGAACAACAGTTTTTATAAATTAAGTTTATTGTATGAATGCACGTGCAAACTTATAAGAAACTCAAATGATGATTAGCAAACTAGTGATCTAATGTATCAAAACGTAAAGTAAATGAGAGACAAAAGACACGAATTTTTACCGAGGTTCGATCTCACCAAGAGATCTACGTCCTCGTTGAGGAAGCTCACATAGAGCCGGGTTCCCAACCCTTTCCCTCTTCAAGTCACCACAAAGGCCGACTTGACTCCACTATCACGGGCAATAACCGAGTTTGTGGGGCTACCTCACAAGTTGAGGGCTCCCATGAGAATTACAATAAGAACGTGATCAAATACACTCGAAAATAGTACAATGCAGAATATGAGTGTAGAAAGATCAAACCCCAAGAGCTCACAACGAAAGAACGACGATCTCCCAATCCCGAATCCAAGTGTTCAATTGATTTTGATCTTTTTGCACTTTAGATTTGTGGGGAGATGTGTTTTGGGCTCTTGGGACAAGGTGGCGGCGCTAGGGTTTGTGTTTGCTGCTGTATTAGTCGTGTATCCCCTTTGGGAGGTCGTGGATCACCCATTTATATGGTTTCCAAAAGGTTGTCGTTGTAAAACCTAATACCGGACTAGTCCGGTATATGATCGGACCTGTCCGGTCTACTTCCAGTGGGTTAACCGGACTAGTCTGGTCTAAAACCGGACTTGTCCGGTGCTATATGAAGTGGGGTTCCAGAAAGTTCAGCGGACTAGTCCTGTCGCTTGGATGGACTAGTCCGCAGTCCTCTAAAGAGGACAACAGAGACATGAGCGGACTAGTCCGGTCCAAAACCAGACTTGTCCGGTTGAGTTCCAGTAAGCTGACCGGACTAGTCTGGTCCATGGACGGACTAGTCCGGTGTTCAGTGGATTTTAGTTGATTATTAGCCCTTACCCTTACGCAAAGTCATGATCTCTTGGGATGTGTCTCTCACACACACCCTATACATTTACATCTACTTTGCTCTTCTAAATTCCACTAAAGTCTTCCTTTTCGGGCAGCACTTTATTTTTCACCTTTTTGTGTGCACGAGCTAGTTCACTTTGTTTGTCCTGCAATAATTTCATTAGGATCTCATATGCTTGTCATCAATTAGCCAAAACCCACAAGGGATATCCTAGATGCACTTACAATCTCCCCGTTTTTGGTGATTGATGACAACTATTTGAGATATCACAATTGAGAATAAAAAGTTGATTTTCATAAGGTGTGCACATATGAGAATAATAAAGAATTCACAAAAAGCTTCTCACATATGCACACATCTTATGGTGGGGTGCCTAACAGATGTGTGATAACCAAAATGTGATAAATTATATACAAACAATAGTGAACATATAAGTAGGCATTAGAGCATAGTGCATCACACATAAGAAAATAAATAGTGCATTACAAGATTTTAAAATAGGTACATGTCCTTGATCACAAAAGAGCTTAATAACTAATACTAGATAGTTCGAGTCCAAATCTAATCTCAATCTCTCCCCCTTTGGCATCAAGGCACCAAAAAGGGAAAAATTGAGGGGAATCACTCATCGCTGCCTCCTCCTTCAGTTTCAGTCTGATCCTCATCTTCACCAACTTCGGCATCCACGGGAGCAGGATCTTCCTCTGAGTCCTCGGAGGCGGGCAGTGATCCAACGGGCTCAAACTCAAGCTTTGCACAGATAGACTTGATATTGGCATTGACATACTATTGATGTTTCTTCCTTGCAAGCTTTTCCTTGCGCTGCCTGTCTTCGATCTTGCGGCAGTAGGTAAAGATGGAGGAGAGCACCTTGAGGATGCCACTGGATGATTCTTGGGCAGGTGGAGACCCAGGAGGAGCATCTGCAGATCTAGTGACATCATGAGCTTGCTTTGATCTCCTCTCCATTGGTGGAGAGGACGGGGCAGTTGGAGCCGGGGGGAGAGTGTACTCGGTGGGTTTTTGCGGCTTCAACCCCGCATGCTTGACATCCTTGACGAACTCGAGTCCCGTCACTTTCTCAATCATGTACATGATATACGGTGCATATCCACAGGACCTATTGGGGGTGATTGAGATGTTCACGATGTCGTTGTAGATATACTCAAAAACATTGAATGGTCTCCTTCCACTAATGACTTCATGAGAGTCCTCAAGGTCCCTTGTATAATTCCCGCATCTCCATCCTTCAGAGCTATAGTCTTTCTCAAGACTCTATTGAGGACCACAAAGAAGGGCTTCAGATATTTGATGGTGGGAGGAACATATGGCATCCTTGTGTCATAGAGAAACTCAAGCTCTTCCTTCTCCAGGGGTTTTAGATTATGGATGATCAGTTCATGATCCAAAGTGTGTTGGAGGTGAAGAATCCTCGCAAATTCATCATAAGTGACACTATACTTTGAACCATGAGTCATCCAAGTAAGACTGTCTCCATCACCACGAGCAAAGTAGAGAGTGGAGTAAAACTGGGTAATGAATTCATTGTTCCAGTCATACTCAAAGGATAGCAGGTCCGTCAGACCGTGCCTCTCTACTACAGGATACCTCTTCGACTTCAGGTATTCAACATTTAGCCATTGACTCTCTACTACAGGATTCTTCATCTTCATGTACACATGCTCGTAGTAGTCTGCATGGAAGTTGCTCCAGAACCTTGGATCAGAACATTGTTTAGGTCGGTCATACACTTCAATCTTCCTGAAGTTATCAGCTAGCTCACCCCCTTTTCCAGTGAATCCTCACTTGAAGGCTGCCTGTTGCGATGAACGGGATTTTTCATTTTCAGAGGCCCAATGGGGCCACTAGCAAGTCCCTTCCCTTTATTGAGAACTCTTTTTGGCCCTGACGAGCCCTCAGCAGCATCTTTCCTTTGAGGCCTTTTGACAATGACTTTCCTCTTCTTAGGTAGATTGTCTTCGGAGGGTGGAGAGTGAGCATTGACATCATGTCTCTTCTTCATCAATCCCTCCTTAGCTCTCCTCACTCTTTCACGTTGAACTTCTTCGTCAAGGTGAAAAGAGCTGTCATCTGAGCCTGAAGACATGATGCATGATAAGGAGTTTAAGGATTAGATGCAAATGGACGCATTATCGACTTCAAATGGGAATGTAGGGGTTCAACTGTCAGAGACCGGACTTGTCCGGTTTCAGAGTGCGGACTTGTCCGGTGGACCGGACTTGTCCGCATCTGAGCGCCGGACTAGTTCGTCCTAGCATAAGAAACCTAATGTTTCATTTGAATCAAATCTCCTATCTAAGGACACAAGGGCAGGAAAGTGGTAGGAATACATCTATTGAGGCAATGTACATCCTTTTGAAATCAAAGGAAACTAGCTAGAACTAGAAAAGTTGAGATTTTTGTTTTAGGGGGGAATTTACCAAGATTTGAAGTTTCGCGTTGAAAGAGCAAGAATCTATCCGGATGAGTCCGGAGAGTAGAATCCCCTCGTCGAGAAGAGGCTTTTTCACGGAGAAAACCCCGAGTTTGAGGGCTCAACTCGAAAATCACTTTGGGAGCTAGGGTTTAGGAGAGGAGGTGAGACAAGTGCTTATGAGTGGAGAGGGATGGGTTTGGTCCGGCCAACTGCTTCTATATGCGACTGACCGGACTAGTCCGGTCATCGTAGCGGACTAGTCCGGTGCCCCTTGAAATGACCTAACCAGTTTCGTCTGTCCGGACTAGTCCGATTGAAAATCGGACTAGTCCGTTTCCAACAGACCTGATACATATATAGATGATTAATAGTGATCCAAGGACAATAAATTTGCAAATAGTCTTGGTGATTACGACCAGTAGGCAATCAGCAATCAAACAATGGTCATAATCCACAAGATTTCTTCATTAAAATAGTTTTCTGATTAGAAAAGGAGAAGAGGAGCATTTTTAACAATACAAAGGAACATTTTAAGTTGCAACCAGGTATGCAATGTTTCAAGCCACATTTCGAGAGTCAAGAATGTTTAGCTCATTTCTTAGTTCACAAAACCTTTTCTCATCTAATGGTTTGGTAAAAATATCCGCAAGTTGTTTTTCAGTCCTAACATGTGAAATAGCAATGTCACCTTTTAATGAATGATCTCTAAGAAAGTGATGACGGATATCTATGTGCTTAGTTCTTGAGTGCTCTACAGGGTTGTGTGCAATTTTTATAGCACTTTCATTATCGCATAGAAGCGGGATATACTTAGATTGTAGCCGTAGTCCCTAAGAGTCTGTCGCATCCAAAGTAGTTGCGCACAACAACTATCGGCTGCAACATACTCCGCTTCCGCTGTTGAAAGAGCAACGGAGTTCTGTTTTTTAGATGACCAAGAAACTAGGGACCTACCAAGAAATTGACAAGTCCCTGACGTGCTCTTTCTATCGACTTTGCATCCTGCATAGTCGGCGTCGGAATACCCTATCAAGTTAAACTTGGATCCTTTGGGATACCAAAGGCCCAAGTTGGGTGTGTGCACAAGGTACCTTAGGATTCTTTTTACAGCAATTAAGTGACACTCTTTAGGTGCGGCTTGAAACCTTGCACACATGCAAACACTAAGCATAATATCTGGCCTAGATGCACATAAATAAAGTAAGGAGCCAATCATGGACCGATATACCTTTTGGTCCACATTTGGACCGTCTTCATTGAGGTCGAGATGTCCGTTGATGGCCATGGGTGTCTTGATGGGCTTGGCTTTGTCCATATTGAATTTCTTGAGAATGTCTTGTGTATATTTAGTTTGGCTTATAAATATACCTTCTCTCAGTTGCTTCACTTGAAATCCCAAGAAGAACTTCAATTCACCCATCATTGACATCTCGAACCTGTCTGTCATTATTTTGCTAAATTCATCACAGAAGGACTTGTTAGTGGATCCAAAGATAATGTCATCACATAAATTTGACATACGAATAAATGATCATCAAAATGTTTAGTAAAGAGTGTATAGTCAGCTTTACCAATTTTGAATCCATTTTGAGTCAGAAAATCTCTAAGGCACTCATACCAGGCTCGAGGAGCCTGTTTGAGGCCATAGAGAGCCTTACGCAGTTTATAGACATGGTTGGGATACTCGTGATCTTCGAACCCCGGTGGCTGCTCCACATAGACTTCCTCCTTTATCGGACCATTGAGGAAGGCACTCTTCCACCTGAGAATAACCTTTGGCCACCAACCTCGCTTTATTTCTTGTCACTACTCCATGTTCATCTTGCTTGTTCCGAAAGACCCATTTGGTTCCAACGATGTTCGCCTTGGTCTTTCCACCAGCTCCCACACTTCATTTCTTTTGAAGTTGTTCAGCTCCTCTAGCATCGCAATCACCCAGTCTGGATCCCTTAAGGCTTCTTATACCTTGTATGGATCCAGAAAAGACACAAAAGAATAGTGTTCACAAAAATTTGCAATTTGAGATCTAGTAGTTACTCCCTTAGCAATATCTCCAATGATATTGTTGACAGGATGGTCTCTTTGCACACACTGATGTACTCTTGGGTGTGGAATTTGTATAGTTGCTTGTTCTTCATTGTCTTCATGTGTCATGTCTCCCCCTAGATCATTGCTTCCATGATCATCTTGATCTTCTTGACCTTCCTCAACTTGATCTTGTGTAGGAGCTCCCCCTTGATCATTTCTTCCTTGTTGAAATTCGTCTTGTGTTTCCTCTCGTGGTAGGATATCACCAAGTGCCATTTTCTTCAGCGCTTCACATGGAGCTTCCTCCTTATCTAGCATAAACTTATCGACTTGCTCCACTTGTGAGTCGTTAGTTTCATCGAACACTACGTCACGTGCTACTTCAACAAGGTCGGACACCTTGTTGAAGACACGATAGGCGTAGGCATTCGATTCATATCCGAGCAAGAATCCTTCATCGGATTTCGAAGCGAATTTTGAGGCCCTTGGTTTCCTGTTCAGAATAAAACATTTGCAACCAAAAACTTTGAAATAAGAAACATTAGCCTTTTTACCTGTGAGAAGCTCATATGGAGTTTTCTTCAATAGTCGATGAAGGTACAACTGATTTGTGGCATGACAAGCGGTGTTCACCGCTTCTGTCCAAAATCGGTCTGATGTCTTGTATTCATCCAACATTGTTCTCGCCATTTTGATCAATGTTCTGTTCTTCCTTTCGGCCACCCCGTTCTGTTGAGGAGAGTAGGGTGCCGAGAATTCATGCTTTATACCTTCTTCATTGAGATATTCTTCAACTTGGGTGTTCTTGAATTCTGTCTCATTGTCACTTCTGATATTCTTTACGGTTGATGAGAATTCATTCTGAGCTCTTTTCAAGAACTTCTTGAGGATTCCCTGAGTTTCTGATTTATCATACAAGAAAAATACCCAGGTAAATCTTGAAAAATCATCAACAATTACTAAACCGTATTTGTTACCGCCTATGCTGATGTACGCAATTGGACCAAAGAGATCCATGTGGAGAAGTTCCAGCGGTCTAGCGGTGGTCATCACATTCTTGGCGGGGTGTGGTGCTCCAACCTGTTTTCCTACTTGACAAGCGCTGCACGGCCTGTCTTTTTCAAAAACCACATCCTTAAGACCATGGATGTGACCACCTTTTAGAAGTTTCTGCAGATTTCTCATTCCAACATGGGCTAGCCGTCTATGCCACAGCCATCCCATGTTGGTCTTAGCAACCAAGCAAGTGTTGAGTTCGGCTTTATCTTTGTTGAAGTCAACAAGCTAAAGCTTTCCCTTCAACAATCCCTTGAATGCAATCAAGCCATCGCTTCTACTAAAGACGGTCACACCCTCATTAGTGAATAAACAGTTGTAACCTTTGTCGCATAGTTGAGATATTGATAAAAGATTATAATCTAGAGAGTCTACGTGTAAAACATTAGATAAGGTGTGTTGAGAGGATATTTCAATGTTACCACTACCAAGGACCTTTCCTTGGCTGTTGTCTCCAAAGTATATACCTTCACTTGGATCCTTGTTGCACTCGTACTCCACAAACATACCTCTCTCTCCGGTCATATGATTTGTGCATCCGCTATCTAGCACCCACTTAGATCCGCCGGAGGAGTAAGCCTTTTTCTTGCCTTCCTTAGCCATAAGACAAGTGTGGTTGTTCATGTCCCGTCCTCCCATGTTCGGAAAGAGTGTGGCTCTCATAGTTGGTTTCTTGACTGCGATAGTGGCCATCTCTTCTTCTTCTTCATCGGAGGAGGACTCGTCGTTTGAGTCCCACTCCTTCCCAATGTGAGCTTGATGAACTTGTCTTCTTTTTCTGAAAATTTTCTTTTCTTGAGATCTTGTTTCCTTCTTCTTTTTGTTTTTTTCATAAGTACAGTCCACCATGAAGTGACCATACTCTCCGCAGTTGTAGCAAGTGCGTCGAGCCTTGGATTTTCCTTTATCCTTGCTTTTGCCTTCATGTGAATTGTTGTCGTGTCTTCTCTTCATCATGCGTTTGAACTTTTTGATGAAGAGTACCATTTCTTCGTCATCAAGATCGGTGCTCTCGTCGCTTGTATCTCCATCGTCTTAGTCTTCACGAGTTTCTTTGAGTTTGGGTCTGCACGTTAATTTGAGAGCAACTTCTTTCTTTTTGGATGAGGTGAGTTCGGCTAAGTCTTTGACGTATTGGGCTTCTTTCTCCATCATTTCATGATTTATGATCTTCCCTAGTAATTCATCGGGAGTTATTTTGTGAAAACCAGGGCTCTCTCTGATCATTGAGCAAAGTGTGATATTTCTTGGCATAAAGGCTCTAATCATTCTTTTGACCACTTCGTGATCTGTCCATTTCTTACTTCCATAAGCACGAATTTTGTTGATGAGTGCTTTCATCCGGTTGTACATGTCTTGAGGTGATTCGCCTTCTTCAATAGCAAATCTCCCCAACTCTCCTTCAAGCATTTTGATTTTGGCTTCACGAACTGACCTATTTCCTTCGTGAGCTGTCTTGAGGGTATCCCAGATTTCTTTTGCACTTTCTAACCCATCGATCTTGGTGAATTCCTCTCTGCTTAGTGATGATGTGATCACGGTGACGGCTTGTGCGTTTCTGTGAATCTCTTGTTCTTGTTTTGGAGTGAGTTCATCATCCCTGTCCGGAATATCTATGCCTGTGCAAACAATGTGCCATAAACTAGGGTTCAGAGATATCAAATGCATCTTCATGTTGTACTTTCACATGGTATAGTCACTTCCGTCAAACTGTGGAGGCCTTCCCATAGGAATCGAAAGATAGTGATTGTTTGAATTGAGAAGGTTGTAGTTGTAAGGATACCGGGAGTAGTCGTGATGACCACTCCCAGTTGTCTTCTCTTCTTCTTTTCCCTTTTGTGCTAGCAGTTTCTTTCTCAGGTGTGCTTTTAGCTGCCTCACTTCTTCATCATCATGTGGGCTGTCTTTCAGCACATCGAAGGCTTTAGCTTCTTGCTCCTCCTCATTGATGTTCATCTTTGGGATGTCGTTGTTCTTCTCAGAGGCCATGATCTCTCCGAGATGTGAGTCTCTTTGATGGAGAACCTTGCTCTGATACCAAATGAATGTGGCCTAGAGGGGGGTGAATAGGCCTTTAAAAGATTCCTGCACACTTAATAGAGTTATCAGAAACTTGATTGACCGGACTAGTCCGGTTGTGTGGGCGGACTAGTCCAGTGTGCTGAATTATGTGAGTTAATTAAGTGTGTTTCAGAAATTTAATCTTTCAGCAACGGAATGAGAACAACAGTTTTTATAAATTAAGTTTATTGTATGAATGCACGTGCAAACTTATAAGAAACTCAAATGATGATTAGCAAACTAGTGATCTAATGTATCAAAATGTAAAGTAAATGAGAGACAAAAGACACGAATTTTTACCGAGGTTCGATCTCACCAAGAGATCTACGTCCTCGTTGAGGAAGCTCACACAGAGCCGGGTTCCCAACCCTTTCCCTCTTCAAGTCACCACAAAGGCCGACTTGACTCCACTATCACGGGCAATCACCGAGTTTGTGGGGCTACCTCACAAGTTGAGGGCTCTCACGAGAATTACAATAAGAACGTGATAAAATACACTCGAAAATAGTACAATGCGAATATGAGTGTAGAAAGATCAAATCCCAAGAGCTCACAACGAAAGAACGACGATCTCCCAATCCCGAATCCAAGTGTTCAATTGATTTTGATCTTTTTGCACTTTAGATGTGTGGGGAGATGTGTTTTGGGCTCTTGAAACACGGTGGCGGCGCTAGGGTTTGTGTTTGCTGCTGTATTAGTCGTGTCACCCCTTTTTGAGGCCGTGGATCACCCATTTATATGGTTTCCAAAAGGTTGTCGTTGTAAAATCTAATACCGGACTAGTCCGGTATATGATCGGACTTGTCCGGTCTACTTCCAGTGGGTTAACCGGACTAGTCCGGTCTAAAACCGGACTTGTCCGGTGCTTTATGAAGTGGGGTTCCAGAAAGTTCAGTGGACTAGTCGTGTCGCTTGGATGGACTAGTCCGCAGTCCTCTAAAGAGGACAACAGAGACATGAGCGGACTAGTCCGGTCCAAAACCGGACTTGTCCAGTTGAGTTCTAGTAAGCTGACCGGACTAGTCCGGTCCATAGACGGATTAGTCCGTTGTTCAATGGATTTTAGTTGATTATTAGCCCTTACCCTTACGCAAAGTCATGATCTCTTGAGATGTGTATCTCACACACACCCTATACATTTACATCTACTTTGCTCTTCTAAATTCCACTAAAGTCTTCCTTTTCGGGCAGCACTTTATTTTTTACCTTTTTGTGTGCACGAGCTAGTTCACTTTGTTTGTCCTGCAATAATTTCATTAGGATCTCATATGCTTGTCATCAATTAGCCAAAACCCACAAGGGATATCCTAGATGCACTTACAGATATGGACAACATATTATAATCTAGGGAGTCAACATGTAAAACATGAGAGAGAGTATGGTGTGATGAAATTGCAATTTTACCGGTACCAAGTACTTTTCCTTGACTATTATCACCAAAGTAAATGCCTCCGCTTGGATTTTCATTTTCTTCATTTTCCATGAACATTCTTCTTTCCCCGGTCATGTGATTGGTGCATCCGCTATCTAGCACCCATTTTGCTCCGCCTGATGAATAAGTCTGCAAAAAATAAATTATGCCTTGGTCTTAGGTACCCAAGCTTGATTGGGTCCTTTGAGGTTAGTCACAAGTGATTTGGGCACCCACACATGAGACATGGTATTCCCATGGCATGGCCCAACATGTTTAGCATAAACTCTTCCAAAATTACTTTTCATAAGTACATACGAAGCATCAAAGGTTCTAAAAAGAAGTTTCTGTTCATATGTGTTCACATTGTTAAATTTATCAACATTACTAAGCTTTGTAGTTTGAGAAGAGTTTCCCTTGACAAAGGCAACGCAATCCTTGTTATTCTTGTGGTTTCTAGCATTGTGCTTTTCACCATTAGAATATCCAATGCCATATTTGACATTAGGAGGTCTTGTGATCGAGTATGCACTGCGTGCATAATTGATCTTCTCCTTGTCAAATATGCCATTTTGAGAAGATTTCTTGTCCTTTGTCAAGTTTGGCTTTTTCTTCATGTTAATGTCATTTTTGGCACATGTACAAGTGATGCTGGTTTCAGACTTTGTGTGTTGAGATTTGAGCTAGTAGTTGATGAAGAACCATTTTGCTTGAGTGACTCAACTTGTCCCTTAAGGATCTTGTTAACTTTGGTTAAGTTAGCAAGTTCATCCATGATGGCGGTGTTTGAGTCTTTTAGCTTCAAGCAAGCAAGCCTCCTTGCTTGAAGCTATTCAAGCTCTAGTGATTTATTTTGTTCCTTTTCAAAATCAAGAAGCTTTTCAATCTCAAGATATTCCTCCTTTTGGGAGATGATCATATCTTCCTGACGATTGACTAGCTACTCCATATCAACAAGCTTATTAAGTAGAAATTTTATTTTAGTAGCTGTCTTTTTGTCTAAACCTCTAAGCATATACTCATCTTCATCACTGCTATCATCTTCACTAGAGTTATCACTATCACTAGTAAAAGAATGCAGGAAGGAAGATTTAGTCGGTACCTTTCATTTACCTTCCTTTGCCATTAGACAGGTGTTGTCGGTGTCATTCCTTGCGCCCATGGTTGGGAAGAGAGTGGATCTCTTGGTAGTCTTCTTTGTGGCTATGGTTGCCATCTCTTCTTCTTCTTCGGATGAAGATTCATCATTGGAGTCCCACTCCTTCCCTAGATGTGCTTGGCCATATTGCTTCTTCTTCTTGAACATTTTCTTTGGTTGAGACCTGTTATCCTTTGTCTTCTTCTTGTTTTCATCAAATGGACAATTGTGAGACCTATGTGTGCTGAATACATTGGCAATTAGGATAAAAGTTAGCATTAACATTCAAAGTTTTGAATATTGCCAAAACATTCTTCTGTGGCAAGGTCCGACAAGTTCTTTGTTAGGTCCGCCAAGTGTTGGCAAGGTCCGACGCAAGGTCCGGAGTGCTCCTGCAAGGTCCGGAGAGCTTCTGTGAGTTCCGGAGCTTGTTTTTAGTGAGCTCCCGTGAAGTTCAACTCGTAGAACTGCAGCGTCTTGTTTTTGCTTTTAACTCGCAATGTTTCAAACTTGCTTTATGGGAAGGTTTGCTTAGTATTAATTTGCTAAGTTTTTGGTGTGTTTTGGTGGTTATGGCTGTTATCATTTGATATGGTTTGCAACATGCTTATGTGACGTGCTCATGTAAGGTGTTGTGGTTTTCGAACTAACGTGAGTCAAGTCGAGGACTTGTGCTCGGAAGAATTGGTTGTTTATTCATGTGCAGGTGTTGCTTGAGTTCAAGACATGGCTGGTGATGGGATCCTTCGACTAGTCTCAGGGAGGAGATGAGGTTCCAACAACCAAGTTCGGGAGGAGCTGTGGTTGAGTTGATCGGGAGGTCGCGCAGCATGTTTAGATTAAGGGCAGTGCATATGAAGGTTGTGTGTATGTCGTTGGAAGGTGTTTGCACGTGTGCAAGGAGTGCATGGACATGGCAACATTGTTCCAAAGCGTGATGAAGAGAAGTGGACGTAAAGAATTGGTCGGAAAGGTCCAACCGGCTGGATTGCGTACTCAGGCTAAGGCTGAGTCGGATATGGCTCAAATATGGAAGATTTGAGTTGGTTATGATAGGATTTTGTGCTAGGCACGAAGTTGAGTTGTTTTAGGAATGTTTAGGATGTTCCTAAGGTGTTTGGAAGTCTCACGATTGCTTCTATCTGCGAATAGGAGAGTCATGAGCAGTTATGGTAAGTTAGGATACGAGTCCAATTAGGAGTAGGAGTTCTAGATTGGATTGTTTAGCCTGAGGGCTGGCTATAAAAGCAAGGGAGGCCAGAGCTCTCGTGGATAGAGAACTTTGGGCTGTTCCTCTTGTGTTTCTATTGAATAAAGTTCATAGTTTCGAGGAGCTTTTGTGCCTTGTTCGTCCGACTTGTTTTTCGTCAAGTCTTTCTCGCCGAGTTTCTGGACAGACCGACGTTGCTTCGGTGTTTCGCTCATAACTCGAGTTTTACAGGTCCGATTGACGTGATTCTTTTTGGGTTGTCTTTACACTCAATTATCTATCATTTGTGAAATTTTCACAAGCTTTGGATCTGTAGTTTTTGAGATACACGAGTTTCTTTGCAGCGTTGCAGATCTGTTTTATATCGGGTAGAACAGATTGATCTTCGTTTAATGTTTTGATCGTATCTCAAGTTTTACTTCGTGTTTTCAAGTGATTCTTGTTGCATTAGATCCGTGACTTGATTCTCTACCTCTCTACTTGATTTGTCACGGTTGAACACGTTTGAAAACACTTACACACATGGTTTCTTTAACCGATTGATTTTTGCTGAGGGGTTTTTATTGTTTCCGCTACGAAAAGTTTTAATCTACCATTCACCCCCTCTGGTAGCTTTTCACGTGCTCTTCGATCCTACAATTGGTATCAGAGCCAAGGTGCTCTAATCTTTGTGATTTGCACGTGTTTTGACTAACCATCATGGAGAAGTACTCCGCAAAACCTTGTGTGTTCAATGGCATCGATTTTCAGGTTTGGAAGGCGCGGATGGAGGCCTACATACAGGCGCAAGGCTTCGCCATATGGGAAAAGGTCTACCGGAACTTCGATGTACCACCCAACGATCAAGTTACGGCTGCGAACATGAGAGATGTTGACAACAACAACAAGGCTCGCAACTTGATCATCCAAGGATTGACTCAAAGCGACTTCGACCGTGTTGCACACCTCCGATCTGCATATGATGTTTGGAAAGCTCTTTGTGACTACCATGAAGGATCCAATACGATCAAAGAGGTAAGGCAAGATATGTTCAAGAAAGAATACATGCGTTTTGAGATGCAACCCGGTGAGTCAATTGACGACCTTTTTGCTCGCTTTAATAAAATTCTCAGCAACTTGCGTAGTGTCAATGTTAACTTTTCAGATGCTGAAAATGCTAGACAATTGTTAGGAGCATTAGATATGTCAATTTGGGAGATGAAAGTTACATCTATTCGTGAATCTACTGTCATGAGTTCTCTTACTTTACACGTGCTTTATTCTAAATTGAAAACTCATGAAATTGACATCATCTCGCGTAAAAACCCCAACAAGTCTATTGTATTTGTTTCACAACGTGACATGTCTAGTTCTAGTTAATCATCATCTAGTGGTGCACTCTCTTTGCTGTCCTCTCTAACCCTTGAACAGATTGAAGAGTTTCCAGAGGAGGAGCTTGCACTCATCTCTACTCGGTTCTCAAAAGCATTGCAAAATGTGAGAACTAGAAGGAGAGGAAGCTCCGGACCTCAACGATGTTTTGAATGTGGTAGGACAGGACATTTTCGTACGGAGTGCCCTAACCTTTCAGGTCCGATTTCACGTGAAGAAAAGCAAACAAGGCCGAAGAAATCGTTTGCAAAGAATAAGAAGAAGAAAGATTTATCAATGCGCAACATAGTGCATAGTATGATCTCTGCACTTCAAGATTTCGGCTCAAGTGATGTGGACACCGATAGTGATGAATATGAAGAAGCTATGGAAAATATGTGCTGCATGGCGAGCAAGTCAAGTTCAAGCTCCGAGGAGGCAGAACACAACAGCGACGATGAAGAGGTATGTCCCACTTGCGAAGAAATGTGTGATGCTATTTCTCGTGCCACTGTTATATTAAAGAAAAAGGATAAAAAACTTAGGAAAATGCTGTTAAAATTGAATCACTAGAATCTTAAATTAATCGTTTAAAAACTTTGATTCCTAGTGATGATTCTTGTTCCTCGTGTGATTTGATTTATGAACAATTATCCTCTTTAAGAAGTGCACACGCATCTACACTTGATAAACTTGAACTTGAAATTGAAAAGAACAAAGAGCTTGCTGCACTTAATGATAAAAATTTGAAAGATGCTTGTTGTTCTACAATTGATTTGCATTGTTCTTCATGTGATGATCTGAATAAGAAACTAAATGATGCTATGAATGAGATTTCTATTTTGAACAATGCTTTACGTGTGCATGAAGTTAAATATTGTTCAAATTGCAAACTAAAAGGAAAAACTTCATGTGAAAACTGCTTTGATCTGTCCAATAAACTTGATGACATGCATAGGACACTAGATCGGTTTTCTAATGCAAATAAGAACCTAAACTTGATGCTGAATTCTTCCAAGTCTTGTAATGATAAAACTGGTTTAGATTTTAATTCTGATGCTCATGCTAAGGCACACCCACCTAAAGTTGTAAAGTCATTAGGAAGCGGTTTGATTCAAACAGCTCCTAGACAAAAAGAGGTGATTTTCAAATCTGCAGGAGTACTGTCCCATTCGGGTTCTAATAAACGTGTTGCTTGCTCATCTAGACATGCTAATAAGGTTATTTTTCATTGTACCTACTGTGGTAGAGATGGTCATGTCATGGATTTTTGTTATAGACTAGCTAAACACGATAAGAAACAAAGAATACTTGCTAGATCACATAACAACCAAGCAAAATCTGCTAGACCGAATGTTCGGAGCTTGCAACCTGCTGTAATGAGTCAAAAACTTGCTCCCGGACCTACTGTTTTTTGTGCTACATATAACACATCTTCTAAGTCAGTAGTTGGAAACAAAAATTTTCGATGTTTGGCTCATAAACCTGCTGTACCTTCTCAGCTTTCGCATGTTATTCCTGCTGGACGTCGTGTGACTCAGTACTGGATTCCTAAAAGTCTTTTAACTAACCCCAGTATTGAGTCATCGACGTATTGTGCTGCTGTGTAGGTTTCACGTTTGAGGAAGGAGAACATTTGGATTGTGGATTCAGGTTGCTCACGCCACATGACCGGTAACAAAGAATGGTTCTCCTCTCTCTCTTTTGTGTCACGTGTAGAAAATGTTACTTTCGCCGATAACTCTTCTACTCCCATAATTGCTAAAGGTTCGGTTAGAGTAAACAATCTCTACACTTTGAAAGATGTGGCACTTGTTAAAAATTTGAAATACAACTTGCTTTCGGTTTCACAATTGCTAGATGAAAATCTAGAGGTTAGCTTTGCTAAAAATTGCTGCAAGGTTGTAGATTCAAAAGGTGAGCTTTTGTTTAACATGTCTAGGTTTGGAAGAGTTTTTAAAGCAGATTTTGATTTGTCAACTTCTAAGCATCGGTGTCTAGTTGCTAATGATACAAAGGATCTATTTTTTTGGCATCGTAGACTCGGTCACATAGGCTTTGATCGTCTCACTCGTGTTAGTGCTCTCGATCGCATACGTGGGCTGCCGAAGCTTAAAAAGGACAATGATATTGTGTGCTCTTCTTGTAGACATGCTAAGTTTGTTGCAGGTTCACATGCTCCTCTCACAATGACCACAACAGCTGAACCGGGACAACTTTTACATCTTGACACAGTAGGTCCGGCACGTGTTCAATCCTTCGGAGGTAAATGGTATGTGCTTGTGATTGTTGATGATTATTCCATATATTCTTGGGTTTATTTTATGACATCTAAGAATGAAGCTTTTAGTCATTTTAGAACTTTATTTCTTAGATTATCTATTGATCACCCAGGATCATTAAAAGCAATTAGAAGTGATAACGGAACTGAATTTAAAAACCAATCCTTTGATCACTTTTGTGCTGAAAATGGAATAGATCATCAATACTCTTCACCCTATGTACCACAACAAAATGGTGTCGTAGAAAGAAAGAACAGGACCTTAGTTGAGATGGCTAGGACTATGCTTGATGAATATCAAACTCCTAGGAAATTTTGGGCTGATGCAATTGCAACCGCTTGTTATGTCTCAAATCGTGTTTTCTTGCGTGCTAAGCTTGAAAAAACCCCATATGAGCTCCGGTTTGGACATAGGCCTAGTGTTACACACTTTAGGGTTTTTGGTTGCAAATGCTTTGTTAAGAAACATGGTAATCTTGATAAATTTGAAGCTAGATCTGTTGATGGCATGTTTCTTGGTTATCCATCTCATACTAGAGGCTACCGTGTGCTTTTACTTGACACTAACAAAATTGTGGAGACTTACGAGGTTTCTTTTGATGAAGCTAGCCCAAGTACTAGCTCCGATATTGCAGGTCCGGATCCATATCCACAGGGGGAGAGTATTTTTATTGAAGAAGATGAAGAAGTGGTGCTGCTGCCCGAAAACTCGGATATAAATAACGATCAAGCTGCTGATTTTGCACCACAACCAGCACCAACAGTCACTACTGCTGGTTCGGACCTTCCTCAATCAACAAGCTCTCCTAATCAAAGGTCCAAACATGAAGAAGAAGGTGCTTGTGAAGTGTCTACTCCCCTCCGAGTACTCAAAAGTCATCCTCCACAACAAATCATTGGAAGCTTGCATGAACGAGTCACTCGGTCCAGGTTTTGCGATCCAAACTCTCATGCTCATTCTGCTTTTGTTGCTTCTTTTGAACCCAAGGATATATCACACGCACTCACTAATGAATCTTGGATTAATGCCATGCAAGAAGAGTTAGAAAATTTTGAAAGAAATAATGTTTGGAAACTTGTACCTCCACCTCAAGGTCACACATTAATTGGAACTAAATGGGTATTTAAAAAAAAGCAAAGTGAGGATGGGGTTGTGGTTAGGAATAAAGCTAGGTTGGTTTCTCAAGGTTTCACTCAAATTGAAGGTCTAGATTTTGATGAAACATTTGCTCCTGTTGCTAGATTAGAAGCTATAAGAATTTTATTAGCATTTGCTGCATCTAAAGGTTTCAAGTTATATCAAATGGATGTTAAAAGTGTTTTTCTTAATGGCTACATAGAGGAGGAGGTTTATGTTAAGCAGCCACCGGGTTTTGAAAATCCAAATTTTCCTAATCATGTTTACAAACTGTCCAAAGCCTTGTACGGTCTAAAACAAGCCCCTAGAGCATGGTATGATAGGCTAAAAACATTCTTACTTAAAAAGGGGTTTACCATGGGCAAGGTTGATAAAACTCTTTTTGTACTTAAGCATGGCAATGAATCATTATTCGTTCAAATGTATGTGGATGATATTATCTTTGGTTGTGCTTCTCATGATCTCGTGTCCAAGTTTTCAGCTATGATGAGTTCAGAATTTGAGATGAGTATGATGGGAGAACTCACATACTTTTTGGGGCTGCAAATCAAGCAAACAAAAGAAGGAACTTTTGTGCATCAAACTAAGTATACAAAGGACCTTCTTAAGCGCTTCAACATGGACAAATGCAAGCCTCTTTGGACACCAATGGGAACAGCAACAACACTTGAACTTGACGAAGATGGTGACCCGGTCGATAAAAAAAGAATACAGAAGTATGATTGGATCACTTTTGTATCTCACAGCGTCAAGACCGGACATACAATTCAGCGTATGTCTTTGTGCATGTTTTCAAGCTTCTCCACGTGCTTCACATCACCAAGCCATCAAAAGGATTCTCAGGTACCTACATGGAACTCAAGAATTTGGCATTTTTCTTCCTTCTTCCTCAACCGTTTCTTTGAAATCTTTTTCGGATGCTGATTTTGGGGGTTGTAGGATTGATAGGAAAAGTACTTCGGGTGCTTGTCATTTTCTTGGTAATTCACTTGTTGCTTGGTCCTCTAGAAAACAAAGTTCAGTTGCACAATCCACGGCCGAATCTGAATATGTAGCTGCGGCTAGCGCTTGCTCACAAATTCTTTGGATTGTTCAAACACTTAAGGACTATGGGGTTGATTTAGATAGTGTTCCACTGTTTTGTGATAACACTAGTGCAATTTGTATTGCTAAAAACCCCGTGAAACACTCTAGAACTAAGCACATTGACAATAGGTATCACTTTCTTCGTGATAATGTTGAAAAAGGAAACATTGTGCTTCACCATGTCGATACCGAACAACAATTGGCTGATATTTTTACAAAACCTTTGGATTTCACTCGTTTTTGTTTCATTCGTAGTGAAATAGGCGTTATGCATCCTCATGGCTTAAATTGAGGGGGAGTTTTTGAAACTTTGAAAGTCTATGTGTGAATCTGAAACTAAAATAATATGAGCATAGTATTTCATACATATATGACTTTGTGATTCCTTTTACAGGCTGAAAGTTCTTACTACATTACTCATGTTATACATTTTGTAGTTTTTGCCATGACTAGTAATTGGAATAATTACTTACACTAAATCTGGTCATGATCGAACTTTCTTGCTGTTTTGAACTTGTTGCATGCTCACAAGTGCTTTTAATCATAAAAAAATTTAATCAAGTGATCAGCTCACATGTTGAGTTTTCAAATGAAAAATTGAGAAAAGATCAAGAGAATATTCATGCATCACACTTCTTCTTTTGAGATTGCTTATAATTGCACTAAGATATGAACTTGGAAGGAATTGTGTATGACTAAAACCATGTCCTTAAGCTTCTGATTGTCAAATGACATAGGCTTGGCTTGGTTGGTTAGAATAAGGCTGATGCGGCATATAATCTCTTGCAAATATCATATGATCAACTTTGTGCCTTAAATGATTATGAATAATAAAAATGCAGCAACAAGTGTCATGTTTTCAGGTTTTGAAATAGTTGAGTAAGGGAGATCATGACTTGCTTAAACAGAAACATACATTTGATCTCTAGCATGGCTTACACTACTTTATGTATCTCATTGATGTGATAGTGTAAGTAACCTGATAGTATGACTTGGATGAGCTTTGTTTTGTATGTATATGTTATAATATGCTCATAACATTTAAAAATTTCTCTTTTAAACCTTGCTGAATACATTGTCAAAGGGGGAGAAATATGTATAAGGAGAGATTTTTTTTACACTTTGCATATGTTATACACTTTCTTCCTTCTCTGATTTTAAAAAATGGGGAGAAATTAATAAAGGGGGAGAAATGAGTTTTCAAAGCTTTTAAAAACTTTTCATAAGCCAATGTTCGGATTTTAATTGGTGTTGCCAATGCATTCATCAAGGGGGAGATTGTGAGACCTATGTGTGCTGAATACATTGGCAATTAGGATAAAAGTTAGCATTAACATTCAAAGTTTTGAATATTGCCAAAACATTCTTCTGTGGCAAGGTCCGACAAGTTATTTGTTAGGTCCGCCAAGTGTTGGCAAGATCCGACACAAGGTCCGGAGAGCTCCTGCAAGGTCCGGAGAGCTTCTGTGAGGTCCGGAGCTTGTTTTTAGGGAGCTCCCTGAAGTTCAACTCGTAGAACTGCAGCGTCTTGTTTTTGCTTTTAACTCGCAATGTTTCAAACTTGCTTTATGGGAAGGTTTGCTTAGTATTAATTTGCTAAGTTTTTGGTGTGTTTTGTTGGTTATGGCTGTTATCATTTGATATGGTTTGCAACATGCTTATGTGACGTGCTCATGTAAGGTGTTGTGGTTTTCAAACTGACGTGAGTCAAGTCGAGGACTTGTGCTCGGAAGAATTGGTTGTTTATTTATGTGCAGGTGTTGCTTGAGTTTAAGACATGGCTGGTGATGGGATCCTTGGAGTAGTCTCAGGGAGGAGATGAGGTTCCAACAACCAAGTTCAGGAGGAGCTGTGGTTGAGTTGATCGGGAGGTCGCGCAGCATGTTTGGATCAAGGGCAGTGCATATGAAGGTTGCGTGTACGTCGTCGGAAGGTGTTTGCACGTGTGCAAGAAGTGCATGGACGTGGCAACATTGTTCCAAGGCGTGATGAAGAGAAGTGGACGTAAAGAATTGGTCGGAAAGGTCCAACCGGCTGGATTGCGTACTCAGGCTGAGGCTGAGTCGGATATGGCTCAAATATGGAAGATTTGAGTTGGTTATGATAGGATTTCATGCTAGGCACGAAGTTGAGTTGTTTTAGGAATGTTTAGGACGTTCCTAAGATGTTTGGAAGTCTCACGATTGCTTCTATCTGCGAATAGGAGAGTCCTGAGCAGTTATGGTAAGTTAGGATACGAGTCCAATTAGGAGTAGGAGTTCTAGATTGGATTGTTTAGCCTGAGGGCTGGCTATAAAAGCAAGGGAGGCCAGAGCTCTCGTGGGTAGAGAACTTTGGGCTGTTCCTCTTGTGTTTCTATTGAATAAAGTTCATAGTTTCGAGGAGCTTTTGTGCCTTGTTCGTCCGACTTGTTTTTCGTCAAGTCTTTCTCGCCGAGTTTCTGGACAGACCGACGTTGCTTCGGTGTTTTGTTCATAACTCGAGTTTTACAGATCCGATTGACATGATTCTTTTTGGGTTGTCTTCACAACTAAATTATCTATCATCTGTGAAATGTTTACGAGCTTCGGATCTTTAGTGTTTCAGATACACGAGTTTCTTTGCAGCTTTGCAGATCTGTTTTATATCGGGTAGAACAGATTGATCTTCGTTTAATGTTTTGATCGTATCTCAAGTTTTACTTCGTGTTTTCAAGTAATTCTTGTTGCATTAGATCCGTGACTTGATTCTCTACCTCTCTACTTGATTTGTCATGGTTGAACACGTTTGAAAACACTTGCACTCACGGTTTCTTTAACCGATTGATTTTTGCTGAGGGGTTTTTGTTGTTTCCGCTGCGAAAAGTTTTAATCTACCATTCACCCCCCTCTGGTAGCTTTTCACGTGCTCTTCGATCCTACAACAATCTACTATGAAGTGATCGTATCCTCCGCAGTTATAGCACGCCCGTCTCATCTTGGGTCTTTGTTTGTCTCTTTGTCTTCCTTCATTTGAGTTGTTGCCCTTTCTTCTTGTCATCATTTTCTTGAACTTCTTCATGAACAAGATCATGTCTTCTTCATCGACATCACTGCTTTCATCGTCGCTGTCATCTTCTCCATAAGCTTCTCGAGCTTCCTTTGATACGGGTTTACAAGTTGACTTCAATGTGACTCCTTTCTTCTTTGCCGAGGTGAGATCAGCAAGTTCCTTAACATGCTTGGCTTGCTTCTCCATCATCTCAAAGTTGATGATCTTGCCAAGAAGTTCGTCTGGGGTCATTTTCCGGTACCTGGGGCTTTCTCTGATCATATGGCAAAGGGTTACGTTGCGAGGCATGAATGCTCTGAGAATCATCTTCATAACCTCATGGTCATTCCACTTCTTGCTGCCATAAGCTCGGACTTTGTTGATGAGATTCTTTAGTCGGTTGTACATATCTTGTGGTAATTCATCTTCTTCTATCGCGAATCTTCCCAATTCACCTTCAATCATTTCTATCTTGGCTTCACGTACGTGACGATCACCTTCATGTGCAGTTTGTAGTGTGTCCCATATCTCCTTGGCAATTTCAAGCCCATCCACCTTGGTGAACTCGTCTCGTCATAGTGATGACGTGATCACAGCTGCAGCTTGAGCATTTCGATGAATGGCTTGTTCTTGGACGGGGGTCAGCTCTTCATCATCATCCGGGATATCTATCCCTATACACACTATATGCCACAAACTCGGGTTAAGAGATATGAGATGCATTTTCATGTTTTGTATCCACATTGAATAATCGTTTCCATCAAAGTAAGGTGCTTTTCCTAGGGGAATTGATAAGTAATGATTATTGTGAGAATTCAAACCCTCATAATCAAAAGGATACCGGGAGTAGTCTATGTGACTACCCCCTTTCTTCTTCTTTTCATCATCGGTGTTCCTCTTCCCTTTTGGGGAGATTGCCTTCTTCTGTAGAAGAGCCTTGAGTTGGAGCACCTCCTCATCATCGTCCTCACTGTCTTGAATGGCATCAAGTAGCTTCTTTAGCTTTTGAGTCCTTTCATCATTTCTCATTTTGTCGTCGATCTTCTTGTTTGCATCCTTGACGTCCATATCGTCTCTTCGAGCGGTGAGTCTCTTTTGAAGAGTTTGGCTCTGATACCAATTGAATGTAGCCTAGAGGGGGGGTGAATAGGCTTTTCGATGCTTTGTTGAAACCTGAAACACTTAGTAGTCTATCAAATACAGAGAAATCGGACTAGTCCGGTAGAGTGTGGACTAGTCCGTTTTCTAAACAGAGAAAAATCGGACTAGTCCGGTACTGGGCGGACTAGTCCGGTATACGTGGACCAGGAAGATCAAGGTTGATCAATGTTCACTTTTAATACTTTATGCAGCGGAAATTGAACTATAACTTAGATGTATTGCAACAATAATACAATGAATGACATGAATCAACTTGATGTTAATGCTTGAACGTGAGTTTCAAAGGATTGATTAAAAACTCTAAAATCATGAACAATTAATAAACAATAGTGGGAGACAAGTGTTTATCCCGAGGTTCGATTCCACGAAGGCAATCTACGTCCCCGTTGAGGAGTCCACTATAAGGACCGGGTTTTCTCCAACCCTACCCTCGTCGAATCGCCACAAAGGCCGATTCTGTTCCACTAATCACAAAGGGCAATAAACTTGTTCAAGGGGCCTTGTCACAAGTTGAGGGCTCCCCAAGAATTACAACAAATAAATTAACACATCTCAACACACTCAACAAATGAACAATTAACAATGAAAAGTGTGCGAGATATCAAACCCAAGAGCTCAAGATGATGTAGAAATAGTCTATTCTTTGATCAATTGCCAATCCATAAGAATTGATCCTTCTTGGGTTAGAATGTATGGAGAGAGGTGAATTTTGGGCTCTTGGGAGGTGTGACGCCGCAGGGGGGTCAAAAGTTGTGTTGGTATGGCCGTACACCTCTTTTTATAGTTGGGTTTCCAAAGGGTACGTTATGGTTTGCGATGTCCGGACTAGTCCGTGGTTGACTCCGGACTAGTCCGGTATGCGGTGTTTAGAAAACCCTAAGTGTTGTGAGATATCGGACTAGTCCGTGATTTTGCAGACTAGTCCGTTTTCTGTCCAGAGACAAAATCGGACTAGTCCGTTTTCTAGTCAGAAACAAAATCGGACTAGTCCGGCCGTGTTGAAATTGTGCAGTAAGTTTGATTTCTTTATCTTGAGCTCTTGGGGTGTGTTTCTCCAACACACTCTATACTAAGTGATTTATTCTTTTCAGTTCTTGAGCTCTTATCCATTTTGATCCTCCTTCTCCTTTCTTTTTGCGCTTTCGTCTTAATTTCTTTGAGTACCTGTGCTTATTCTCAACAATTTTGTTAGGGTCTCATTTGTTTGTCATAAGTCAACCAAAACCCACAAGGGGTGCCTAGATGCACTTTCAGATAGTAGAGTTACACAGGCGGATAATCTTACGTTACAAACTGCCTACGATAAAGATTCTTCACAGGCACCTAGTCATAGATAAAGAACCGCCTGCGGTAATAGAGTTACACAGGCGGATACTCTTACGTTACAAACCGCCTCTAATAAAGAGTCTTCACAGGCGGCTAGTCGTAGGTATAGAACCGCCTATTTAAACTTTTTCACAGGAGGTTTCAGTTTCCGCCTGTGAAAATTGTTGATTATCACAGGCTCTTTGTTTCAGGCTGTTTTGAAAACCGCGTGTGATAATACGTTTAGAGCCGCCTGAGAAGAAGCTTGTTGTAGTAGTGTAGCCCCAGGGTTGACCATGGGGCCCAGGGCACGTGGCTTATTCTAGGGCCTGCCTCAGCAGGAAAGCGGGGCCTAGGCTGTCTTTTACCCACTACGCGGGGGTATCCAATGTGAAGAGTATCGAAAGGCACTTTCTTCCGTATAACGCCTCGTAGGGCGCCATCTTTATGCCGGCCTGGTACCCATTTTTGTACGAGAACTCGGCTAATGGTAAGTGATCATCCCAATTCTTACCGTGGTTGATAGCACAAACTCGTAACATGTCTTCTAAGATTTGATTTACTCACTCGGTTTGCCCATCCGTCTACGGGTGGTACGCTGAACTACAGATCAGCTTCGTACCCAATGCAGCATGTAACCGCTCCCAAAAATGAGACACAAATAAAGTGCCCTTTTCCGAAATAATAGTGTGGGGTACGCCATATAAGCAAAGAATCCGTGAGCAGCATACTTCTTGGCGTTGTAGTTGGTATTGACCGAGATAAAATGGGCAACCTTCGTGAGCCAGTCAACGATCACCCACACTGAATCTTTCTGAAATGTAATGGGTAAACCGATGATGAAATCCATACTCATGTCCTCCCACTTCAAGGCAGTAATGCCTAACGGTTGCAACAGTCCCGGTTTCTTCATGTGGTCAGCCTTCACCCTTCGGCATGTATCGCATTCGGACACGTATTTTGCGATCTCCCGCTTCATCAGTGTCCACCAAAATTTACCTCTGAGTTCTTGATACATCTTTTTGCTGCCGGGGTGAATAGAAAACTTTGACAAGTGAGCCTCATCAAAGATTTTCTTCTGTAACTCTGGATTACGGGGTACGACTATCCTGTTCTTGAACTACAGGACATCGTCTCCATCTTTCCGGAAACACTTCAACTCCCCACTGTTCACACGAATCCGCAAATGTGACATACCCTTGTCATGTTTCTAGGCTGCCGCTATCTCTTCATGGATGGTGGGGATAAGATCTAAGTTGTAGAGAGCTCCATAGGGAACCATATGCAATGGTGGCTCGCTCTCTTCCAATGGGGTTATGGTCAGATTATGTACGTGTGACCTGCGGCTCAGCGCATCCGCCACCACGTTCGCTTTGCTAGGGTGATAATGGATTTCTGTTTCATAATCTTTTATCAGCTCTAACCATCTTCTTTGCCTCATGTTCAACTCCTTCTGAGTGGATATGTACTTGAGGCTCTTGTGGTCGATATATAAATGTACGAGGTTACCGAGTAGGTAGTGCCTTCACATCTTGAGTGCGAGTACCATGGCAGCAAGTTCTAAGTCATGAGTTGGATAGTTTTGCTCATAATTCCGAAGCTGCCATGATCCATATGCGACCACCCTTCGGTCTTGCATCAGCACACATCCGATCCCAATGCCGGATGCATCGCAGTACACATCGAACGGTTTTGTTGTGTCTGGCTGCGCCAAAATCGGTGTTGAGGTTAGGTGCTTCACTAAAGCCTTGAATTCTGCTTCACATGCTAGACTCCAACATATTTGGTAGCCTTCTTCAACAGCTCGGTCATAGGCTTGCCAATCTTCGAGAAGTTCGGAATGAACCTCCGATAATATCCCGCGAGTCCGAGGAAACTCTGTACCTCGTGGACAGACCTCGGGGACTTCCAATTCAGCACTTGTACAATCTTTCTCGTGTCTACAGTGATGCCCTCCGCTGAGATAATATGCCCGAGGAAAGGTACTTGCGATATCCAGAATTCACACTTGCTGAATTTCACTTATAGCTTGTGATCCCACAGCCGTTGCAAGACTATACGCAGGTGCTTCGCGTGTTCTTCCTCTGACTTGGAATATACCAATATGTCATCGATGAAGACCACAAAAAACTTGTCCAGCTCTGGCATGAATACCGAGTTCATCAAGTACATGAAATGAGCTGGAGCGTTGGTGAGGCCGAAGGACATGACCAGGTACTCATAAAGCCCGTACCTCATCGAGAAAGCTGTCTTCGGAATATCCTCAGCCGATATCTTAATATGATGGTACCCTGATCTTAAATCCATCTTGGAAAAGATCTTTGCTTCGACCAATTGATCAAACAACATGTCGATCCATGGCAACGGGTACTTGTCTTGATCGTAACGGCGTTTAGTGGACGATAGTCCAAGCAAAGCCGCAACGTTTCATCTTTCTTCTTCACAAATAATGCCGGGCAGTCCCATGACGAGGAGCTCGGCCTAATAAACCCCTTTTCCAGCAGGACCGTCAACTGCGTTTTCAATTCTGCCAACTCCTTTGGCGCCATCTTGTACGACCTTCTGGATATTGGCATGGTTCCCGGTGCAAGATCAATCTTGAACTCCACCTCCTGGTCGGGTGGCATACCCGGTAAATCATCCGGGAACATGTCAGGGAACTCACGAACTACTGGAATATCTTCCAATCTGATGGTGGTGGATTGGTATACGATTGGAAGTTTTATTTCTGGACTGTCTAGAAATAATGAATGAGACTCGTGCATTTCTGGGTGAAAATGCTCGACTCGTAGGACGGTATCTAAAACAGCGCTATGGCGGGTTAACCACGACATACCTAATATGACATCGACCTTTTGTCCCTCTAAAGCTATGAGAGACGTAGGGTATACTCTACCCCCTAAGCATAATGGCGCTTTTGGAACTATCATACTTGCTAAAATTTTCCCACCCGGTGAGCAAATCAAGTATGGACTTTTGGTGGGTAGTATTTGCAAACTGTGCTCAGCAATATAATCTTGGCTAATAAAATTATGCGTGGCACCCGAATCAAATAAAACTATGGCGGGATGTTTGTGGAGCTGGAACATACCCGCAACTATGGATTCTCCCTCCGGCACGTCCTCTATGGCGAGTTGGTGGACGGTGCCGGACTTAGGGTTTGCCCGCCGCGCATTAATGGGATTCCGGGGATGATTCCTCCCCGGAAACTGTGGTGCCACTCCGCTGCCCTGCCTCTCGGGGCAGTTGTTTGTGAAATGCCCCTGGCGACCGCTTTTGAAACATGTGGTCGATTGCTAGCCGGTGCTTGGGGGACAAAAGCCCGACATGCGCTGTTGAGGTACAAACGCACGCGGCATCGCCCGCTGCTGCTGTGATGAATACGGCCAATTGCGATACTGCATCGGTCGCTGCGGTGGCTGCCAGCGTTGACCCGATGGTGAGCGATATACCATCCGATATTTCTGGGGAGGACCACCTCCATCACCACTGCTTTGCGGCATGCTGCACTTCTTCTCCGCTGTTGCCAACTCCTTGCCGGAGTCCTCTTGTACAATCGCAGCATCAATCATTTCGTTCAGGCTGCCACGATTGAACATCACCGGCTTGTCCTTCAGGAGCAGATTTAGCCCCTGGTAAAAGTAGTACCGCCTCTTCTCATCCGTATCGTCTTGATAGGAAGAATTCAAGCGCGAGATCATTGAACGCTCTGGCATACTCCAGCGCGTTCCGGTTCCCTTGCTATTGGTGGAGGAATTCTTGCGTCTTCCTCTTCAGCCAACCTGGCGGTATATGATAGGCCCTGAAGGCCGTCCGAGATTCCGCCCAGGTCAGCACTCGCTCGGTGGGTTGTGAAGCGCATAAATTTTCCCACCAAGCGCTCGCGGACCCCTGAAGTTGCTGGGCCATGAACTGTGTTTTCTTCTGCTCACTAACTTGGAGCAGCCCGAATTTCATCTCCATCGTGCGGAGCCGTTGTCCGCATCGATGAGTTCATCCACCCTTGAGAATACCAGGGGATGCATCGCTAGGAAATCCGAGTAGGGACTTCGCTGTCGTTCCTCCCGGTCTTGACGCCTCTCTGGTCGAGACGTATTGGCAATCAGCATCTGCAGCAACTCGGTGTGCTGCTGGTGCGAGCCCGCCATGGCTGCAACAATGTCGGCCAACGTGACATTTGGTGGTGGCGGTGGCTGCGGTTGCTGTTGCTGCTGCTCCTGTCTCGAGGAAGTCTTGGGAGGCTGTTGGGAGGCCTCTCCCCCCTGACTTGAACCCCCAACCTCAGGGTTGGCACGAGTACGAGTCATTCTGAAATTCAAAAAAGCAACGGTCAACACGTGTCATACTCAAAATTCCATAGAAACAGTAGGTACTGCAGTGACACATGGAGAAAATTGCACAACATTTACATATATTGATAAAGCAAGAACTTTATACAAGATACATCATTCTCGGAACTCCAAGAAGTCGTGCTCATGTCATCACTACATATACACACACTACTACTTACACGACATGTTGCTGTTACAAAAGTTATTACACACCACCCTCATTGCCCTCCTTGGCAAGGGTAAACTCACTACTCAGAGTAGAATTCGACCTCCTGCGGGTCTTCCTCCTCCGCTAGTTCTGCTGGTGGCTCGGGGTCCATGACCTCCTCTTCGGGTTCAGGTTCCGGTATTGCCGGGATACCCAAGACCACGGGTACTGCACCTACCATCGGTAGGCCCACTACCGGAGGTACGAGATCCTGCAAAGCATGCACCTCGTCCATGGCCTTGTTATAATCTTCCTCCCAGTCCTGACCCTGCTCAATAGAGTCATCACGCTCTTGAGTAAGTACTTTGTTCTGCTGGGTCAAGGCTTGGACCTGCTGCTGCAAAGCCGTGATATCGACACGGCTTTTCTTCTGCGCCTTCCTCATCTGACGCAACTGATTATGCTGTTCATTCAGTTGCTTAATCGTCAGAAGGAGCACATTACGGAGTGCGCTGTGGGCGCTCTCGAAATGGTCATGGTGGCTGGTGCTCTCCTTGAGCTCCACGGCAAGTCGAGCCGTATGGACAGTTTGGCTGTCCACCATGTTCTTCCCGTCCGTCAAATGGAGGCTGAGGTTCGCCTCCGCTGGATTATACCTTGGGCAACTCGGATCAGTCGCCACAAAGTACCTCTCCCACCACACGTGGTTAGCTCGTCCCTCCACTGGGACAAGCGTGTATGGAGTGCCCTCCATAGCTCTCACGTGTAGCTGACAGAAATGTGACATGGTGTCTCAGGCTGCCACTTGTCACATATATTCCGGTTGTCTCCCCTTCACCGTGACGGTGAACGGTGCCCAACCCGGTGGCGTAGGTCCTGTTGGAACATCGACATGGAAAGTCCATGTATTGTTCCCCTCCTCGCCTTCTTCCTTGGCGAGGTAACGCGGCGTATCCACATACCCAAAATATTGAAGCATCAGCTTCAACAATTCCAAATACCCGCTGCATTGAGAACAATGGGAAACCACCCATCGGTTCTCCAGTTGTTTATCCTCTGCCATCTGTAGAAACATATTTTAAAAAGGTCAAATATAAATCAGTGAGTTATAACATGAAACATGTCATTGAATTCATAAAACCTGGAAACACAAATCAAACTTAGAACAAATTTGATTTCTGGTCTGCTGCGCAAACTGACAGCACTGACCAGTTTCCCTTTTAACCTGATTTAGACCATGCTAAAGGCAAAACCAGTTCTGTAGCTCAACATCAAAGTTAAAGTTAACTTCAATAGATTTATAGAATGTATTTGTTTTGCCTCAGATCTGTCTTGGTTTAAAAGTTATGAGATGTCAAAGTCAACAGAATTTCTGGAGAAAATTGGACAGCACCTCCCTGCTTGAGGTACTGATTTGATCCATGAATTCCAGTTAATTCTATACTGAATTTGACAAAACCTTCTGTTACAAAGTTGTAACCTATCTCATGAAATTTTCATAACTACCTCATTTTCTATTTTTTGATTTTTATGCAGGAAGTTATGCTCATTTTACAAAGAGCTACAGAGAGTATTTGCTCTGTCCTGTTTTCTGTACAATTTCAACTCTACTGCATTTTTCGACTAGTTAAGGGATGAAACATGTAAAGGTCCCAAAAGTGTGAATACAAAGAAACATGAGTTTGCACAAATGTTGGTGTCATGTGTATGAAAAAGGGGATTGGTTCAAACTTTTTACACACATGATAACACATGAGAGGTTGTTCAAAAACCAACTCAGGGTTATTTGCATGTTTTGACCCTAGGTGGATTAAGACCCCAGAAGGGAAGTACTCAAGTGCAAAGGAAGGGTTTAAAAATCAGA
Organism: Neostapfia colusana; assembly: GCA_030760725.1. Lineage (NCBI taxonomy): Eukaryota > Viridiplantae > Streptophyta > Magnoliopsida > Poales > Poaceae > Neostapfia > Neostapfia colusana. The sequence continues at coordinate 5,054,815 of JASWHV010000012.1, read as the reverse complement.
TTTGGAACTAAAGGATCAAACCAAATTTAAATGAGGGAGGACACAATGGGAATTCAAAACTGTTGTGTTCAAACTCCTGTTTGCAGCAGCTAACACAAGAGTCAAGCTGCATATTTAGATTCCTTAGGTCCAAATTAGTGGGGAAGCAAAGTTTCATCAACTTTTGAAAAGATTTACTACCCATTTTTCCAAATGGAGTTAAATGTGCAAGGAATTCAAATAAACATTTGAATTTGGATGGAATTTGTCCAACTATTCAAATGCAGCCCAGTTTCCAATTTCAAACATTTGGGTTGAATATTTGTCAAACTATGGAGATCTTTTTGCAGGGAGGTTGAGTGGGCCCCACCTGTCATTGGGGAGGTTGAAAACTGTAAAAAGATCTCCAATTGTTCAGCCTTAAGTCTTCACTCAGCCGAACAGGGTCCTCATCGGGTGCCACCGCGGGAGCAACCCGAGCCACCTCCTGCTCTTCGCCCGGGCCGATGGCAGCACGGGAGTCGGCAGTGCCCCCTCTACGTGATCCTCCCGCGTGACCGAGTCGACCACCAGGGTTTCCCCTCCTCACGCGCGTGATAACCCGAAACAGAAACCGAGCTCGCCGCCAGCTCTGGGAAACCATCGGGAGCCGGCTAAACCGTGCCACAGTGCCTCCCCGAGCGGCACAACGACGCTGTGCCATCGTTCCTCACCTTCTGAGCGCGAGAGCTAGCAAGCCGTGGTGTTTTCCGAGCTTTAAACGCCTCATCCGCGGCGACCCACAGCTAGCCGACGACCGGGCGCACACGGATAGCCTTCCACAAGGGTTGTCACGTCCGAGCATGCCCGGCCATGGGAGCGCGCCACCGTGGTGCTGCTCTCCTCCAAAGCCTGGAGCAAACCGTGGAGGATCGGCGGCTATTTTTGAGAATCTGTCCCGGCGAACTCAAACGGAGCATCCGGTACTTGCCACCAAAATTCTCGCTCTCTAATCCTTTACAGCTTGTCAAATCTTACACACACGAGCTGGGCTAGCCGGCGATCATTTGCCCTTTTGCAACCGATGCATGAAAACCACTGTGCACGACGTATTTCCCATTCTTCCGACGGCAGTTATGGTGGGGCGGTTCAGGCTCCCGATGAGAGCTAGGTAGAGCCATCTCCGTGCTGCTTCACCCCCCGGACGATCCTCCTTGGCGTCCACTGGTGCTGTAGCGCCATTCCACCGGTGTTTTGGCGGGCTAGGTTGGCCGGGCAACGTCGCCGAACTTGTACAGAGCCGCCGCGCCGTGGACGGCTAGGTTAGAGCCGCCGCCGGCCGGTGGAGAGGATTCCATCGTGTTAAGCACCTGAATTTAGGCCCTAGCGGCGAGGGAGGACTCGGGAGCTGGCCGGACGGCAAGGTTCGGCTCAGTTCCGGCGAGCCCGGCGGCGCGCGGGCGCGGATGGCCTGAGGTTGAAGATGACCGGTGGGTCCCGCTTGTCAGTGACAGTAATTTAAATCTCTGATCGACTGTGGCGCTGGGATCTCTTGTGGCTGCGCGGGAAAAATCCAATAGCCCCGTGTGGCTTAACCCAGCGAGTGAAACATGTCCCCGGACCCACAGTCAGCATTTGAACATTTTAGGATTTTCAGATTTCAGTTCAAAGTTTAAATAGCCACAACTTTGTGTAGGAGAATCCAAAAATTGTTAAACAAATTTTGTTGGATTCCTCTAACAGAGTACTGTCCAAATATGAAACCCAATTTGTATGAAAGTCATTATTTAATTCTGGAAAATTCTTTAAAGCTTTTTAGCAAAAGAATTTTAGAGGGAGTTTGGCTAATCCAAAAATCCTCAAATTTTGCCATAATAGTCTTTAGGGTGTTAGTGAACCCCTGTAAAAGTTTAAGCTCAATTTGAATTAATTTGATCAGGGAAATTCAGCTTTGAAGATGCTGTGTTCAATTGAATACAGCAACATTTTCAGAAAATTTCCAAAACTTGGAAATTCAGTTCTGGGCAAATCTTAGCTCCAAAAATCCTAGGAAAAATTCACGCAAGCTATATGAACTATAATTGAAATTGTAGTTCACTAAGTTTGGCATGAACATGGTGTGATCTCAGAATTAATTCTTCTTTGCTTAATTGCTTAGAAAATTGTTCTGAACAAACCACTCAATGAAAAGTGCTAATTTTTGGTTCAGAGGATTTTCTTGTGACAAGGAACTCACATGAAAATTCTCAGCTCCATTGGAGCTCTGGATCACCCCTGTTCTGTTTAACCCTTAAGGTGATCAATATAGAAGAGGGGGAAAACCACTTAGCACTTAATCATGTGCTTAGATCCAAACCCAAACCACTAGCACCAGTTTCATTTTAAATTCTTAAACAGGGTTCCAGTTTTTGAAAACTTGTTATTAGAACGTGTAGCAAAGTCTTTACAATTAAACATATGTGCATATTCATTACGTGTAGCATTTACATGAAGAACTTGAAGTCATCGGAGTAGAGATCAAGGTAGGAGGAAAGCAGTTGATCAAGCACCAAGTGGTCTTCACTAACTGAACTTCATATATATATATATATATAAGTCACCTGCAAAACAAAGGCAAGCCCCGGTTTGCATCAAAACTTACAAGTTTTTATTTGTATTCACTTTATACGTCTAGAATTTTATTTATTGCATCAAGTCTTGATGGTATGACACCCCAAATGCATGACCCAGAAAACCCTGGAGTATAATGTAGAGTAGGTTAACACTTGATTATAACTACTGATCTCAAGTTAACAAAAGTGGATTAAAAGAGGCACAACTCGAGTGGGCAGTTTCCTACTCGTGAACCGGGATTAAGAGGGATCAATCGGAAAGAGTTGGGAATTGATCCTCATAGTTGGGAATGGAGGCCGGGCAGTGGATGGAAGGATCAAGGACGTGGTCCTGTGAACCTAGTCTAGTTCTGAGTCGATTAAGGCCCGTTCTCGTGTGCGGCCCATTGGACAAGTTTGAGTTGTGTACCGGACGCATACTGGCTATATGGGACCCAGGAAACCGATGTAACATGTTAACCTGGGTGTCGAGGCATACCTCACCATATGATGCCGATGCTGAAAGGATAGAGAAGTCGGCTCTACGAGGGATTGCCGTAGAGAGACTTAATCCCGGTCGGTGGGACCGGTTCGACATTTGGGTGTCGTGTGAAAGGTTGCCACGTACGACGTCAGTGACGGTTGCTGTGTGCAACGTCGAGTACGGGCATACGTGTCGTGTCAGCCAGGTGTTTTTAGTTGCAATCACCGTCGCTCGCGGAATGGACCGAGCATACTTGTTCTCTGCGTCGTGACATAGTAATAAATTGGGAAAAGTTAATAATGCTTTGTGAGTAATCCTCATATTGGAGATGAGGAAATGATCAACACATGACTAAATTTATTTTCCACCTTTGGCTAGTAGCGTCGAGGCAAAGCGTTTCTTGTTTGATTGTGGAGTCTCGACGTTGATGGCGCAAGGTCTGTATGAGTCTAGGGTAGCTCACTAAAGTTATTTTCACCTCGGGCAAGTGACATCGAGATGAAGCGTTTCTCGTTTGATTGTGGAGCCTCGATGTAAATTGCGCGAGTGTTATAAAAGTTGCTTAAACCTGGAAGTAAGGACTCTCCTTTAGCTCAATTTCATCGTTTGTGCAAACTTCTATATTCAGCCCTCTATTTTCATCATGTAGAGTTTCATGGCTAGGGTGACGGGTCAGTCTTGCTTAGCTTCGTGCTCACAGATACTGCATAAGTTATTTTGCAGGTAATAACTGTACGCTGATATGTACGGGTGACCGATGAGACTCGGAGCTCTCCGAGTGGTGAACTCATTACAACCCCTGCCGCTGCTACTGTGATAGTGTTGCTAGTGAGAAGGGTCCGCGGGCTGGACACCTTCTCTGTTGCTTAGCATAGGTATGAGACGTGAGTTGTAATAGTCTTCCGCTGTAGATTATTTTGAGAAGTATTTGTCAAATTTATACTGTGTAAGCTTCCGCTTGTTTTATGTAATATGATGCTTTATTATGTGTGCTGTTGGGTGCCGCATCGCACGGCACCACCCAATGTGATTCCCGGGCGAGGTGCCCCGTCCCCGTGAGTGATCGGGACGGCGGGCCCCCACAAAACATCTCTGGACATTAATAGAAAAGTTGTAAAGATCTTCCAAATCTTTCGAGAATTGTATTATACGACCCCAACATCGAAAGAACTCGACCTCTAACCTCTGTACAACTTCAGCATTATTTCAGCTGAAAGCAGAGGACACTGTTCCTAGTATTACATAAGTTGAAACTTGCTTACTTTCGAAATCCTGATTGAGGGAAGGAGTTAAATCAAGATTCTATTGCTCTGGATCAAAATTTTCAATTTTTACAATGAATTTGTTCATGTAATGGAGTTTGACGTCGAAGCGTCACCACAACATGCCGGTACTGCGTTCCCCACAAGGAAAACCTATACCGGACTTAGCCGGCTTCGTTAATTCAGTGGCAGTAAATGTCTCTAGCACACATATGCTACTCGTCTACCGATTCGTGGTTAGACTACCTGCAATAAATTCACACAATCATCAGGTTCAGCTGCACACTGAACCCGGTCCCAATACAGTTCCATACAACCGTCCGTCGTCACTCGCACGGTTGTTCTCAAGCCAAACACGCATTTAGCTATGTGTTCACGTTACTAACCACGTGACGGGGTCTCCCCTACTTGCCCGTAGCATGCCAGGGAAGGGCGTTGCTCAAATACCCCAAATGACATGAAGAGTCGTAGAGGATATTAAAGCTCGCCCGGTTACCTGCCACTCGTGAGGCTCCACTCTTTAGCTTGTGCGTACTGTTGGACAGCGCTTACATGCACTCCCAAGATATATGAAGTCCCGAGATGCATGATTTTCCAACATAACAAATAGGTTAGTGTTGCCACTTTCTATACACTAATAACATCCTTATATGGGCTAATAACTCGTTCCTTACCGTGTTTTTGAAAATTTAACCTTTTTAAGTGCGTTAAACTTCAACGATGCTCTGATGCCACGCTGCGAGGACCCGACAGTCCCGACATATCAGGATCTTGCTGAGGGGTGCTGCGATAGACAACACCGGATAACCCACATAAAAGGCGATAAACGGAAGAGAAACTTTATTACATAAACTTATTTATGAACATAGTTACATCAAAATAACGTTGTAGTCTACACTCACAGGCGTAGACTAAGCCAAAAGGTTCACGTTCAGACCGTGAACGTGTTCCTACTAGAACACACGCACACTAACAAGGCGGCGTGCATGGCTTCCACTCGACGGTGTTTCCCTCTTGGGGGTCCGTCCCCTCCTCGGGAGCCTCCTCCTCATAGAACCCTATAAACGCTTCAAACACAAACAGTGAGCATGATGGCTCAGCAAGATTGACCCGTCTCACCTAAACAAAACTCTACATGCTGGGTTTGCAGTGTATAATAGGAAAGTATGTTGTAAAGGACACACCTAATTAGTTATCTCTTGCTTTCAGGATTTAGCCGCGAGTTAGTAGGGAACCTTGCGCCAAGACAAATAAGAAATCCGCCATCACACAAGAAACAAATTTCTCTTATGTGCATTGCCTAAGGTTGAAAAGAACTTTAATTGGGTCTAAACTAAGCATTTCATTAACAAACAATGTAAAGCTTTTAACCAACAACATTTTATCATGACAACTAGCATGTTCTTTCTACGTCACAGTACAGTAGGCAAGTTGGTACTCACTGACCGTGAGGGACGGTGATTATAATCGATTTACACCTGCAGGGTTACCCGAATAACCTGTCACGTACGCCCGTACTCGATGTTTCCTACAACAACCATCACGGACGTCGTACGCAACCACATTTCAACCGTTAGCCAAGTGTTGAACCGGTCCTATCGTCCCAAGCAGGAGGTCTCTATGCGGAGCATCTGCAGTGCCCGCTAGCCGATTTACACCTCCCTGCTCTCAACCTACCCTCTGGACGACAAGCAATGCCTCAACAGATCGCTACCCAAATTACATTGGTTTCCCGGTTCCCATATATCCGGTAGGTCTTCGGTACTATTCTAGCTTGTTCAACAGGCCCGCACACGGCTCGGTCCTCAATCGACACAAGCAGAGCTTTGGCACCCAGGCCCCAAAGTCCTGCTGCCCTTACTCTCCGCTCGGTCTCAATTTCTTGCCATGTGATTTATTTTCTATCTTTCTAACTGAGTGGTGTGCCTGTAGCCTATTCTCGCGAGTAGTTCCAACTACTCGACTTATACCGAATCCTATACCATTTTAGCACTGCAGTGGCTACTCGAGGTTTCAATCCTAAGCCCAAAACCCTTGGTTCTCTTGGCTATGCAATTGGATTTCCAATCAAGACTCCAATGAACATTTGTAGGAAATGCATAAAGTAAGTGATCAAAACATAAGACTTTGTAAATAGGTTAATGAAAACTGGAGCTTGCCTTGCTGCTGGTCGTTAACTAGTTGTTCTTCTGGAGTAATAAAGTCCAGAACCTCCGGGTCTTCTTCGATTTTAGCGACTACACGAAATGAAAATACAATGGGTGTCAAATTTGAATGCAATTGAGTTAGTTTGATAATTTACAAACTATAAGTAAAGCTAGACAGTCCTTTTGACTCTGAAAATTTTACTGAGGTTTGGTGACAATCTAATCAAGGACTTGGCCAAATTTTATTTGAAGCAAAGCTCATTTGAGCCCTGCACAAATAAATGTGTATTTGGCCCTAACTAGAGCTCTTATGGTTTTCTAGGGGTTTTCATGGAACAACTATGACTTTCTGGGAACTGGATTTTCAGAGGGTTCTAATGGAATTGGTTTCATCTAATTTGGAGAATCCTATCAAAAGTTATGATCTAAACAAGTCCAAAGAAAATCTGAAAAAATGTTTCTGGACATTTTTCTTTTTCTCTGGACCAGTTTCCTTAATCACACCATTAGGTAGACTAAATGAGATTGTATGGATCTGAAATTTTTATGGTAGCTCAGGGATATAACATGGGACACCCTGGCAAAATTTCAGAATTTTCAACCAAAGAAATCTCTATTTAAAATTCCCAACAGTTTAAAATTTGGAGAATTAATTCTGGAGAAATAAAAGTTTTCATGGAGTGAAACTTGTTTTTCTGGAAAGTAATCAGAGAGCTGAATCCAACAAAATTTGGTTCACTCGATTTGTACACTTCTAGCAAAAGTTATGTGTGTTTGAAGTTTGAACTCAAAATTGAAAATTGGGGAAAGTTTAAAACACTGCACGTGGGTCCTACGCACAGTGCTTTCCCCTTCCTCGCGCCAACCGCGCCCGAGCGGCGGCACCCTCTGGTGAGGCTCGCCAGAATGGCCTTCCCAGCCACCCCTGGAGCTACAACTCGCCGCCTCCCCCTTTTCCGACCGGCTGAACCCATTTTAGGGGTCGCCGGCCGCCGGCAATCACCGGAAACGGGTGCGCACGGTGACAGTCGCTGCTAGAGTTCCCACGAGCTCGGGAACGCTTATTTCTCCACTAAACTTTTGGTTTTCAGGCTCTAAAGAACCAGTGGGTCATGGTGATGCTCGACATGGCCGTAAACGAGCTCGAGAGAAGCTCTAGGGTTGCTCTCACCGTGCGCCCAGGGCAGTTTGCTACGGTCGTCGATAAAAGAGCATGAAATAGGCCGTCTACAGAGGCTTTCTTGCTAGGGTTCCGAAGAAAAATTGTTCGCCAGCGAGTATAGCTCCCGTGCGCAAGAATTGGTAACCTAAGAACAAACAAAGAGTGAGAATTTGATCACTTCGTACCCGATCGTCGGTTTGTGCATGCCGGAGCAAAAATCCCAAATTAGAGCTCGGTCGTCCACGGCTTGACGAGAGGATTGGGGAGAAGCATGATCTCCGACGCGTCCTCGGGTGTGCTTGCTCGGGCATGGAAACCACCCAGTCGGGCTGTCCACGAGAGCACCTCGTGGTGGTAACTTTCGGTCGCCGTGAGCACCACAGGTTCTAGTGTCGGGAAGCTCGGAAACGGATCACTTTCGTGCTGTGGAGGTGTAAGACGAGCACTCAGTGCGGTTTTACAGCTCGGGGATGCTCGGTGCACGGTGGTTTTGCCAGCGCCCGATCGCTCGACAGCAGCAGCGGTGGCAGCTCTGTTCGTGCGCGCGAGGAGGAACCAAAGTCGAGTTGGTTCTGTTTGTGTGGGCAAAAGATCATCTCGTGGTGTGATGTAACCCGAGCAGGTCTCCAGCTCGATGCCACAGCGAGGAGGTGGCGGCATCGGTGGCGCTCGGTGAGTCTTCGGTCTGATCAGAGTGAAAAAGAGCAACAAGCATTCAGGAGCAAGTCAATTGGTTCACTGACATGTGGCCCCCAATTTCCATTTTTGTCCTAAAAACTTGAATTTCCCTACTGCTTTGAATATGGTTACCTTAATCCCCATTTCCATTTTTATCAAACGACCAATGACCCTTTGGATTTGAATACTTCAAACAATGATTTGGTTTGGATGAATTCATAGCAAATGTGAAGCTGAATTTCAAATTTGGTTTGAATTTGCCCAAATGGCTCATGTCAAGATCAACTCCAAATGGAGTGAAAATTGGTGTGTGAGCTCACAAAAATGTGCTGAGTATGAATATGAATCCCTCGTTTGAATTCATTGGATGAAAGGAGTTTGAATTTGAATGTAATTCAAACTAGGCTTTTAATGATTGTACCCAAAAGTATCTCAAAAGGTTTTGGATTTGGGTGAAATTTGGCTTGAGCATTCCTAACAAAGTTTAGGAGTTAATTATCTACTCAGCCCCTATATGATGTATGTGGGAAATCCCACTTTGCATTTTGCGACATATCCTAATAAATCTACTCCGCCTATGTTGTAATGACATAGCCGGTCCCAAGCCCGGGTAAAGGAGGAGGGGTTGTGATAGGCTTGGCGAGCCAACAACTACACTTAGCCATTCTCATGGAAATGAAACCCAATAGAAATTTGTTGGGGCGTAACCCTCTTAGCGTCGCGCCATATCGGAACCCGGGTATGGTGTTAAGTGGGCAAGGGTCGGGTCGCCACCGCCTTAGTGGCGCGCCATATCGGAACCCGGATATGGTGTTAAATGAGCAAGGGCCGGATTGCCACCACCTTAGTGGCGCGCTACATCATCGCCTTGATGTAGTGATAAGTGAGCAAGGGTCTTTGCATCTTACTCGACGGGTGTAAAGCGTAAGGAACCTAGCCGAGGAATATAGATTTCGGGTGGGTAGTTGGAATGTAGGATCCTTGACAGGGAAGCTACGTGAGTTAGTAGATGTTGCCATTAGGAGACGAGTAAGTATCCTTTGTGTACAAGAGACTAGATGGGCGGGTCAAAAGGCGAGAGAAGTGGAGAATACCGGTTTCAAGCTTTAGTAGTCTGGATCGGCTGGGACTAGGAATGGCATAGGTGTTCTAATAGATAAGAGTCTTAAGGATGGAGTAGTGGATGTTCGAAGATGAGGGGATAGGATCATCTTAATCAAGATAGTAATTGGGAACATTGTCTTGAACGTCATTAGTGCTTATGCCCCACAAGTTGGGCTCAACATGAGTGCTAAGAGGCAATTTTGGGAGGACTTGGAGGATATGGTTAGCTGTGTACCGATAACCGAGAAACTCTTCATAGGGGGAGATCTCAATGGTCACGTGGGTGCAACTAACCTAGGATTTTAGGGAGTACATGGAGGCTTTTGATGCGGCGATAGAAATCAAGAGGGTAAGGACATCCTAGACTTTGCCGTAGCCTATGATCTATTGGTAGATAACACCCTCTTTAGGAAAAGGCAATCTCACCTAGTGACCTTTAGTAGTGCCCAACACTCTAGCCAGATTGACTTTGTCCTCACTAGGAGAAAGGGTAGACGGAAGTGTCTAGATTGTAAGGTGATCCCTGGGGAGTGTGTTGTGGCACAACATAAGCTTGTGGTAGTTGACTTTTGCTGCCATACATGTTCTTTGCGGGACAAAGTTGTCAAAATCACAAGAACAAAGTGGTGGAAGTTGAAAGGAGAATCACAAGAATCCTTTAAAAGTAGGGTGATCACAGAAGGACCCTGGGCAGAAAATGGAGATGCAGATAGTATGTGGGTGAAGATGGCAACTTGCATTAGGAAGGTAGCTAGTGAGGTGTTCGGTGTGACAAAAGGAAAGAAACTTGTAGATAAAGACACTTGGTGGTGGAATGAGGATGTACAAAAGGCCATTAAGCAGAAGAAGGAGCGTTACAAGAGTTGGGATAATGATAGAAGCGCAAGCAACATGCTTAAGTACAAAGAGGCTAAGAAGAATGCAAGGCGGTCTGTGAGTAAGGCAAGAGGACAAGCCTATGATAAGTTATATGAGAGATTAGAGACAAAAGAAGGTGAAAAGGACATATACAAGGTAGCAAAAATCCGTGAGAGAAAGATGAGGGATTTCAATCATGTTAAATGCATCAAAGATGAGACTGACCGCATTCTAGTGAAGGATGAAGAGATTAATAATAGATGTCTTGATTACTTTAATGGGCTATTCAATGATGGGAATGGGAGCACTATGGTTGAGTTGGATGACTCCTTTGATGACTCCAACAGATGATTTGTGCTGAGGATACAAGAGTTTGAGGTTAAGGAGGCCTTAAAAAGGATGAAAGGAGGAAATGCCCTCGGCCCTGACGATGTCCCTATTGAGGTGTGGAGATGCCTTGGGGACGTGGCAATAGTATGGCTCACAAAGCTATTCAACCACATTTTTCAGTCAAACAAGGTTCCTGAAGAATGGAGGAAAAGTATATTAGTACCTATCATCAAAAATAAAGGAGATATTCAAAGTTGTACTAATTATCGAGGTATTAAGCTTATGAGTCATACTATGAAGCTTTGGGAGAGAGTGATTGAACACCGCCTGAGGAAAGTGACTAGTGTCACTAAAAACCAGTTTGGTTTTATGCCTGGGAGGTCTACAATGGAGGCAATTTTCTTGCTTCGTCAGCTTATGGAGAGATATAGGGAGCAGAAGAAGGACTTGCATATGGTGTTCATCGGCTTGGAGAAGGCGTACGACAAGATACCAAGGTCAGTCATGTGGTGGGCACTAGAGAAACATAAAGTGCCAACAAAGTACATTACCCTTATCAAGGATATGTTCAATAATGTTAGGACAAGTGTGTGCGTAAGTGATAGTGAGACTGATGCATTTCCTATCACGGTAGGACTACATCAAGCATCAGCTTTGAGCCCATACATCTTTTCCTTAGTGATGGATGAGGTGTCAAAGGATATACAAGGGGATATCCCTTGGTGCATGCTCTTTGCTGATGATGTAGTGCTGGTAGATGAATCTAGAGATGGTGTTGATAAGAAATTAGAGTTATGGAGACAATCCTTAGAGTCCAAGGGGTTTAGACTTAGTAGGACCAAAACCGAGTATATGAGGTGTGACTTTAGTGGTGTTGGTCATGAAGAGGGAAATGTTAGCCTACAAGGACAAATAGTACCTAGAAGGGACTCTTTCCGATACTTAGGATCAATGTTACAAAGCAATGGCGATATTGATGAGGATGTTTGCCACAGGATCAAGGTAGGGTGGATGAAATGGCGACAAGCCTATGGAATCCTATGTGATAGGAAAGTCCCACAAAAGCTAAAAGGGAAGTTCTATAGGACGGTGATCAGACCCGCGATGCTCTATGGGGCGGAATGTTGGCCAACTAAACGGCAACATGTCCAACAAATGAGTATCGCAGAGATGCGCATGCTACGGTGGATGTGCGGGGACACGAGAAGAGACCAAATAAGGAATGAGGCAGTTCGTGATAGGGTAGGGGTGGCGCCAATTGAAGAGAAGTTAGTCCAACATCGACTTAGGTGGTTAGGACATATCCAACGGAGACCTCTAGAAGCACCGGTTAACAACAGGATTTTAAGAGGTAGAGAAAATATTAGGAGGGATAGAGGACGACCAAGGTTGACCTGGGAGGAGGCAGTGAAACGAGATTTGAGAGATTGGAATGTATCCAGAGACTTAGCTCATGATAGGACCGCATGGAAAGTAGCAATTCATGTGCCCGAATCGTAGTCTTGTTTTTCTTTTCTCTTTTTTTTTTCTTCTTTTTCTTTTTTTCTTTTTTCTTTTCTCCTTGTTCTTATATCTCTTCCTCTCTTTTACTTCATTGATATTGGGTTTCATGTCTAGCCGACCCCAACATGCTTGGGATAAAGGCTTGGTTGTTGTTGTTGTTGTTGTCTTAATAAATCTACTCACGGTGGTTACTTGCTCTTCAAATGTGTTCATGTGATTACCACAAATGAGGTGAGGTGTGGGTGTGATGAACACTTTTAGCAAGTGAAAAACTTGGGCCCTTACAATAATATATAAATTAATATGAATGTTTTCGACACCACATTTTTCTTATTACTGTATGAGTAAAATATTGCTCACTGTTACAATATATTTTAAATGGTTTCAATGTTGTTGATCACTCTTAATCTACTAATTTTTTAACCCTTACTACCTGCTCAGGGTCCCATAACATGTCGTAAATGCAGTATAAATTACTGATGATGTAGGGATTGTTGGTTTTAATATTTTTCATAATAAAGCTCTAACTGTGAGTGTTAACAACTCATGTGGAGTTTACGACACATCTCTTAAAAACTAAGTATTAGTAGCCCACTATCTTAAGAGCATTTGTTTTTATTTAACTTATCATGAGACCTTTATTCTTTTTACAAAATTGCAAAACATTGTTTCCTTCACTTTTGTGACCTATATCTGGATTGGATTTACATATGCCAAAACATCTAGGTTAGTTAAACTAAGTCAAGGTGAGTTTTTATTTAAGCATAGTTTGAGCTTCCGACAGTCGAAGCATTTGAAACAGACTTTATTCGATCAATCTCTTATTGGTTCCTGAGACATTGAAAATTATTGGAGCAGGCGAGATATTATACGCATATATACTATATTTTCAAAGAATCTTTAATAAATATGTGGTTGGCAGTAATGCTAGTACCCTAACATATTGGAAACTTTACAAGATCATGTCAGAATTTAAGGATAAAGTTCTTAGTCTCTAATAATAGATTAACATCACTGCATACAAGAAAGATGTCATCCATGTATAATATAAGTAAAATGATTTTTCCATTCTTAAAGTTAGTATAAATGCAATTGTTCTTATTTTGGGAATTGGTGTCGTACTCATGGAATGAGTTTTTAGTGTGCTTTGGTTGTTCATGTATGGTTGTGTGCAACATGCTCACATGCGGTATTCATGTGAGGTGTTGTGTGGATTAATGAGGTATTCATGTGAGGTGTGCACGATGAAAAGTGAAGGTTAAACGTGTTTGGAAGGTGTGTGCACGTGTGCAAAGAGTGCATGGACGTGACAATATGGTTTCAAGGCGTGGTGAAGAGCTTTGAACACGTGTGGAGGTTGGCACAAGTTTGTGACATGATTTCAGGTTGTTCCAACGTGAAAGAGTTGATTTTAGGTAGGTTCCGGGTTGAGTCTAAGTTGGTGTATGAATCGTATGGATGTAGACATGAGCTTTGATAGTAAATCAGACTGCTTGTCCAAAAAACAGTTCGTTCCGAGTAGGTTTTGGAATCGGATGAAAGATTCCAAGTTACGATAAAATTTTTAGTTGTTTGTGTCCATAACTTTTATGACTGTTGCCAAAGAGTTTTTAAAGGTTAGGATTATGATCTGTGTGCCAATAGATAGACCAAGTATAATTAGGTGGTTTTCTAGTTGAATAGGACTCCTTTGAAGATGTCCTAGTTGGCTACGACTACCTAAGGACTGTGGATATAAATAGGGAGGACTTGGCTGCATGGGTGGCATCCCTTGCAGTTGGTTTTTGTGTGTTTTGAGTAAAATTCATCGGTTGTGCAAAGCTTTCATATTGTGATCATCCAGCTTGTTTTCTTGCACACCAGTTTCACTTATATTAACGTTCCTTCATTCTTTTAGCCATAACTTTCGTTCTACACATCTAATTGACTTGGTTATTTTTGTGTTGGCTTCACGCCTCGATTGTATATCATCTATGAAGATTTTAATGTCATTGGATTCACTGTTTACATGTCACACTTGAGTTTTTTGCAACTTATGAGATTAATTCCTTGCTTGGGTAGATCACACTGACCTTCGATCACGTTTTTATCCTAAATTGAGTTTTACTCAACCTATTGATGTGAATCTTGTTGTATTTGATTCCTATCTCAATTTTATGATATATTTGGAGTTATGATCTTGTTTTGTTTTGAAAAACCTACTTGTAGGCACGTGCCTTTTAGACAGATCAGTTTCTCTGGTTGAGTGGTTGAGTTTATTTACTGTAAATTTTATATCATCTATCATTCATCCCTCTATGATAGTTGATCTCTTATACTTCAATCCTACACACAACCTCCGAGGTTCACCGAAGCCGAACATGAGCGGCAGGTGCTGAAGTTGAGAAAGGTCCTCATACTTCATCAAGCTCCTAGTGCATGGAACATGAAGCTTGATCGCACTTTGGGGGAGCTCGGTTTCTGCGAGTGTGTGGATGAACATGGAGTGTACACACGTGGGAAAAGACAGAAGCCCCTGCTCTTGGACATGTATGTTGATGACCTCATTGTCATTGGCACTAACCGAGAAGAGGTTGGCACGTTCAAGATATGCATTCCTCATTTAAAATGATCGATCTCGAGTGCTTGACATATTAGATATTACCTTGGTATAGAAGACAAGCAACAACTAGGGCGGATCATGCTATCACAGGCAAGTACACGGCCAAGCTACTTGAGAAGGCTAGCATGACCAACTGCAATGCCGTCCAAGTTCTAATGGAGAATTGCCTAAATCTAAGTAAGCAAAGCACATGTCCTCCTATTGGTGCATCTAACTATTGCAACATAGTGGGAAGCCGGAGGTATTTGGTTCACACCCGACCAGACATTGCCTTTGTGGTCCGGTATGTGACCCGATTCTTGGAGAACTTGATGACAAAGCATCTCAACACTGTTAAGCATATTCTTCGGTACCTAGCTGGTACACTGGACTATGGACTAAGCTACACAAAGGGCCAAGGTGAGATCAAGCTCGATGGTCACAACAGCGCAGACACGGCTGGAGATGCTGATGACTGCAAGAGCACTAGGGGTGTTCTATTTTGCTTTGGGAATGACCGGCGACATGCAAGAATCTAGTATTTTATGGCCAGAGTAAGCACATCAAGATGCGATTCCATTTCACCTGGCAATGCATCGAGGGTGGTGAAGTCATCATTCAGAAGATTCACACCGACAATCAACTAGCAGACGTTCTCACCAAATCTCTTTCCAGAGTCAGATTCTAGCATCTGCGCTCGATGTTTAGCGTCATCAACGTCTTCAACAACTAGACTAAGGGGAGTAATGTTGATAATCTAGTTGATTATTGCTACTGCAACAAATAAGTAGATGCTCAGATTAGTGCAGGCATTAGTGTTAGTGAGTGCACGTTATGAAGCAGGCATTAGTGCTAGTTAGTGCATGTTATGCCACATGCATTAGGGTGATAAGTTAGTACACGTATTAGTGTGTGCTAGTCTTTAAAATCCTGCATGAAAATGTTAAAGAACAAGCCACTTCATTCCAGCACAACCAAGTCTCTCTCTCCGTTCAAACCAACAAATAATAAGGTAATATGAAAATTAAAGATGCCTCTCAAGATCAAAATATTTATGTAGTATCTGTTTAGAGGAGGGGACAATTTTACATTTGCCATTGAACACATTTGTAATCTGTATAAGCATCATTGTGTCAATGATACGCGGGACCTTCTATGTCACTTACATTGGCATATATGGGTCACAGGGGTTTGCAATGGTACGTAGAAGATTATTCTTTAGAGGGGTGGTTCTCACCAAGGATAACTGAGCTAGAAGAAATTGTCATAGAAACAGTGTAGTTTTTTCTCAATGAATAAGACTACCACATTTTTTAAATCATGATTTTGCTAGATTTCTTTGGAGAATTTTTGAATTTTACTTTTAA
The DNA here is from genome assembly GCA_030760725.1 of Neostapfia colusana. Lineage (NCBI taxonomy): Eukaryota > Viridiplantae > Streptophyta > Magnoliopsida > Poales > Poaceae > Neostapfia > Neostapfia colusana. Next base: position 5,038,790 of record JASWHV010000012.1, on the reverse strand, counting down.
TTTAGATCCATCTACTAGCTTTACTCATATGTTTAGGAACCGGCTCCTTGTGTTGGATGATAAATAAGGAAAACAAATGCTAGCTGGAGCATCTGGTTTATCCTAAGTTCTATAGCTAAGCATGAGTCACATGGTGTTTCACAAAACTCCTACTAAAAACATATATGCAGGACTGAATTCGGTTTCGGGCACAACTACAGCGGAGTTCTAGCTGATCACATTGCAAACATACAAGACGCATGATTTGAGGTGGTCGTCATGGGAATTTTCACTAGCCATGGATGTATATTTATCAATAGGATTGCCAATAAATTCTTGTCATTCATGTATTATGCTGGTGCATTTTGTTACCTTTTGAGAGTGGTGTGCTTCTGCAGACAGATGTATCACTAAACTTACAATAACGGATTGTAGGCCCTGTTTGGCATAGCTTGAACTTGTTAAAAAAACAGCTTACTTGAAAAGCCGGTGGAGAGCAGCTTAAGACTATATCCTGATTTTAGTTCATAATGAGAAGCAGCTAAACTAATAACCTGCTGGAGAAGACCGATGTTTGTCACACTCTCTGCTTATTTTTTGTGTAAAAGATGTTTCATTAGCTATGCCAAATAGGGACGTAGTCTCTTTTGACACCAAAGCCCAAACCATTTTATCAATTATCTGAAAACATGGCCTTGACCAATTCTTTTTTTAAGTATATCCAAGAGTTTAAGATTGAATTATGGAATAAGTCAAGAAGGGTCAAACTATCACAAATATGCTACCATGGCAGGTTACATTCCTGTCACATAAATATGACAAAAAAATCAAAATACTTTCTTTTCTACTTTTCTGTTTTAAATAATTTTGATCTGATAATTAATATACCAATTCAAATATACATGAACTTTTCCACTAGAGAACGAAGTTGACTTACCAGCACGTGAAAAATACACATAAGTAGGTACAGTAATTGCCAAAAAAAAGAAAACACCTTCTGGAAATGTAGGACCCGAGTTGACAATAACAGTGCTAAATGGTTGTATGTGTGTGTATAATTGTGTAAAATATATCTGAAGAAGATAGGATATGTTGTTATAATGGACTCCGTTGATTGTGACCCTAAAAAGTTGAGTTCATCAAGTTTGTATAATGTAAATAACTTATGAATAAAGATTTCGATTCTGGGCATGATTATACTCATAACACTAACTGGCATCATCTATTTCTTACTGGAACAACAATTATAGGTATTACATGGATAAAAGGAAGTACAACCCAAAATGAGAATATGCAATGTTGTCCGCACCTTTCTGGTACTAAGATAAAATAACTTTAAAAATATATTTCACCTTATATATATGTGGGCTTATTAATTTAATGATTTATTTTTTTGATGTGTTGTAAAATAGGCTCGAAGTTCTGTGCATTGTGGTTACTATGTGTGCTCATACATAGGCTGCAGCACAGGGAAGTATTTACAGGAGATCAACCATGACCCTCCTATGTATAGAAGTATCGAATATTTTGTTGCATGTTTAGTGTAATATTTGTTTATTTTCCTTAATAAGTCATCCTTAGTGTTTTTTCTTGATATGTGCACACATAAGAAACCTCTGAGAGAAGGTAGCCAATTTACGGAAGACAAACTCTACGTCTTGGAACATAGGACGTGTTGCTTCGCCAAGCTTATTGTAACACCCAAAAATTTGCAAATCAAATTCTTAAACAAATGGACGTCGTGAATGGGCCATAATTTGAAAATTTGAACTGGTTTCAAATTTGGAAGAGGAAACAGAAAAGAAAAGGAAAATGGCATGTGGGCCGATTTCGCTGCGCAGCCCAACCGCAGCTGGCCCAGCGCCCTGTCCTCTCTCTCCATTCCCTGCCAGCCAGGGCCCGCTTGTCAGGCGTTTCTCCCCCAACCGTCCGCGCCCTTCCCTCGCCCGATCGCCGCGCCGCCCCATTCCGAATTCTCCGCGCACACCCACGTTCCCGGAGTCCTCACGCTCGTTTCGCACGTCTCCAACCTCCCCAACTCCGGCTCCTCCGACTTTATAAACCCTGGGAGCCTCTCCGATTCTCCCCGCTTGCAACTGAACCTCCTCGGTGAGTTCCGCTGCCAATCTTCAAAATTCTCTTTGTTTCGTGTGGATTTCTTCCGCCTAACGTGTCTCCCTTCACCGCAGCGACTTGAGCAACACGTAGGCCTTCACTTCAGGATGAGTCCTCGATGAGAAAACCGACGCCGCCGAGTTCCGGTAAGAGGCCGCCGCCATCCGCTCGTGAGAGCACCAAATTTCTCTGTTTGGATCCGTTTTGACCCTCGGTACACCATCCACCAATCACAGGGAAGCTCTACGCACCGAAAACATGAAGGACCTCGGACCTGAAAACCCTCCCGACAATGCTCACCGACGATCACCGCGGAACGCCATCACCGACCCTTCTCCAGGCCTTTCGGGTTTAAGAAAACCCCCACTGGTGAGACCCCCTACTCCCCCTTTGTCGATCCACGCGAAGAAACCCGAGTTCTAGGGCAGTTAGATGCGTTTTCGCAAAAACCGGACGAGGTCACTGGCTTGAACCGCCGAGCGCAGCCGCGCGCGCCGTCTGTCTCCGTCTTGGACGAGGTGGCCTCTGGATCGTCGTCTGTTTTAAATCCCACAGCTAGAAACAGAAGGCGGCATACCCCTTCGATGATCTAACTGAGATTGCCCATTTAAAATCCGACGGCCCATGTTTAAAGCGCCGATTCTCGCCGGGAATTTATAGCGCTACCCCCTGCGGTTTCGGAAAAAGAGAAGCTGGCCCAAAATTCTTTGGTTCTACCCCCTAGACCCTCTGGAAATTATGCAAACACGTGTAAGTACTAGTTTTAGCCCCTGGACTAAATAGAAATTAGGAAAATCTTTCTGTATTTGATAGTTAGACCCCTAAAATTTATGGAAAATAGAATGTTGGACTCTGCAGCAGTGAATAATTGTAAATTAAGCCCTGTAGGATATTTAATTTAAGGATGTAGACATTTGAATATGATTTGAACTCATTAGAATTTCAAATAATTGTGTAAATTCATTTTAATTTGTGCTAGCACTTGGACAACATTTAGAGTAATCTGAAATCTGGTCTTAAGGTGTAAATAAATTCTGAAAATGAAATTTAGTTTCTGTTTATTGGTGAAAATTTATTTTTAGACCTAGAAATAAATCTAAAATATATGTAAAATAACAAACACATTAGGAAAAATTCATAGAAGGTTTTGAGTATGAATTTTTGAAAGTTTAGGAATAAACTAATAAAATTCTGTTTAGATTGGAAATACTTTCTTTGAGACATTTCTTAGGGCTAAAAATGGTAGTATGAAAAGTGGAAATTGATTTAAAATTTATAATTCAATTTGGGTTTAAATTTGAGATCCTAACTTAGGGACTCTCTCTCTCTCTCTCTCTATATATATATATATATATATGTATATATATATATAGTACAAAAGGGGTAGGTATGCATGAAAGCAACTCATATAGTACAAAAATGTGGTTAAATGTAAAGTTTAAATGTAATATATATGCACATATACACACCAAAATTTTGTATGAACATCACATGAAGTTAAAAATGAGAATTTCATTATGAGGGGCCCAAGATAAACATATATATGTGAATTTATTGATTTTTGGCTAAAAGAATAAAGTGAAGTTATGTTTTATGCATGTTTGACTTGCATGAGTGTATATGTGGATGATTTCTTATGGAGTATTGTTTGTTTTGCTATTTGTATGTTTGCACGAGTAGAACCAGCCCTAGAGCCGGTTCTCAACTTCCAGGAGCAAGACTTTCCGTTTTCTGAGCAGCAGGAAGAAGTGTCCTTGACCACTTTGCATCTATACAGGAAAATGACATTTTCGTGGGCTAAAAGCCCACGAAACTAAGCATAAAACCTATGAAAATAATTATTTTCGTGGGTTTTATGCTTATTTTTGTGGGCCCTTGGACCATGAAAATAGCTCATCAAAAATAAATTTAATTTCATCGGCGGCTCACGAAATTAAGGATATTTTTGTTGGCCAAAAATGACCCACGAAAATATATATTTTCGTGGGCCAAATGTGGCCCATGAAAATAACCTGCCATTAATTTCGTGGCCCATAATGCCCACGAAACTAATGGCAGGTTATTTTTGTAGGCCACATTTTGGTCCACGAAAATAATATGGTACGATTTTCGTGGGCTTTTTTTTCCCACGAAAATAATATTGCACTATTTTCATGAGCAACTTCTTGGCCACGAATATACAGAAGATTACAGTCACAGTTCATGCATATTGTTCAGTTCCAAGCACATACAGTAATAAATTATCTATCAAACACACAAAATATATATCACACTTCATAACAAATGCAACAAACTCAATTAAACATTATAAAATCCATTACATAGTCCAAACGGTATTGTCCATTGCATAATCCATTACATTGTCCACACACAATATAACGAATACGAACATGTCACATTGTCCATATAACATTTTGTCAAAGCAAATCATATCACATGGCCACATTGAGCTTTCCAACAAACCAACAAATTGCTCCGACACCCTTTTGCTCGTCGTTTTCCTGTATCAAGCCAAAGTGAAGTATATTACTAATAGATTCAAATAAAAAGCAACAACATATTTGTTTCTATGGCTTATTATACACGAGCTCCATTTGAAATTAATATACATAATATATGATGCAGATGAAACACAAAACTTTAGAGTATTCTTTAGAAGTTATGATCAACTAACCTAATTGCTACCACCGAAAGCGAAGAATTGATCGATAAAGTCGTCCCCTCCATCCCGTCCTCCTGAAGAAGATGCTGGCAAATTTGTACCAAGAGGACTGGAATTTTTTTGCCCTTGAAGATGATCCCTAGGTAAACAATGATGCATATTAAAAGTATACTAACAGTTTATAGAAAAGAAAAAGAACATAACGATAATATATACCTGTGTTCCAACGGGAAGAGTTTGTGGAGGCACATGTAGCGGTGAAGACATAGCTAGCTGCGGGGGCTGCGGTAGTGGTGGCATGGCAGCAGGCAGTCCAAGCTGGGAAAAGTATCCCTAAAACCATTTTGAAATGTTTAGCTTCATTCTACTACAAATATACATGCATCTCTTGGTTAACATAAATATTAGAACTCTTATATTAATGTACCTGCATCGCTTGTTGCCACGTTGCTAGATTTGAGAAGTACTCATTTTGTGCTTTTATAAACTCATCCTGTCGTTTCATGCAATCTTCTTGTATCCTCAAGTGGTCTCTCAATGCAGCCTGCTCCTCCTCCTCCATTTGTTTTAACCTGGACGCACTTCCTGTATGAGTACGCCAAGAAGAACTCTGTCCGCTTTGTGCTGACCGCGACTGCTAGAGAACCACATCGGTGTTCATGACACCATTGAACATCAAATACCTGCAATAGTGATATGTCATAATTATAAGGTGACACCTGGAAAAATTGAAGTATGTGCATATATGAATATTAGAGGAGTAAATTCAACTCCCGTGATGATTTCCTCCACCGGATTCATACAAAGCTACTACGTAGATGTCCTCCTTTCTCCAATTATAATCATCTCCATGACGTCGAACCATCTCTTCACCATATTTCTCCTACACAAAAACTAATTATAAAGCTACTATACAACAATTATATTGTTTAATAATTACGTTTAGTTATATGACATACCAAATTCTGAGTGGCCGTTGGAGTGCACAATTGACTATCATCTGTGCCCCTATGCCCTCTTATATAAGTATCAATGAAAGAGGGCTCCTCGCCACTTTAAGCAGCCTATATAGACATGTTACAATATAGTTATGCAAAAGTTAATATAATAAGAATAAATTGTAAATGGACTAAACTCACCATCTCCACCGTAACGATGGAGAAATTCACCACCGGACTCACAGTTGATTCTCTTGGAGTTAGATTTCTCTCGATACTCACTCGATGCCCAATAAGTACATAATGAATAATAAGCATCAGCACACTTAACCATCCAAGGAATCATTACCTGACGGTAATGATCGTCCTCTAAGTAAATTTTAGAAACTCCCATTTTCTTGTTCATCATCTGTCCAAGTTTCTCCTTATAGTACAAGCATACAGCTGTGATCCGAGCATTGGACATCATATCATTCACAACTTTACGTGCAACTTTATTGAAGACTTAGACTTGAGAGCAGCTTCATGATCATCGGGCAAGCGATATCGTTCCTATAAAAAACATAGAATTTGTATTACAAAAAATATTATTGACATAATTATATTGCAGTGTAGTGAAGGCATACCCAAAAATCATGCCAAACAGCCCCTGCCACATTTTCATGCACAACATGTGGAGCAATTCTATAGTGCTCCAATTTATTGTAGGTTTCTCTTTACCTTTAATGTTAACAAGACCTGGATAATGATGATGACATATAGCACCCAACACTGCATTAGGCTGCCTACGATGTTGTCGTCCATCCTAATCCAGGTCATCCCATTGTCTGCAAGTCAATTTAACAACATATAATATTTGTCGAAAAAATTTCTACAATTCAATACTGAGTTTTATATTTACTTACCGGTCACCGACAAGAGTGATCCGTTATCTCTGTTGTGGGGGCACAACCAGCGGGAGAGTGTTTGAAGACCAATACCTGAATGATTGCGGCAACTCTCTCGTATCGATGTCATCCCCCTCGTCCTCCTCGGCTTCCTCATAAATATAGGCTCTTACTCCTTGTTGTTCCTGCCCCGCAGAAAGTCCTCTCGCTTGATCTTCTCGACACTCCTCCTGTTGCTCCTCCTGGATCTCCTGATCCACCTGAAATTAGAGAAATTAGGTTTCGCAATATGATATATGGGTAAATATAATAAAATTATAAAGACATGAACCTGATCATTAACTTGTTTCATGCATCTTCTAAATGCCTCTCGTCTACTATTATTTGAGGCACTGCCTTGAAAAAAGAGAGTCTTGACTACGTGAAGAGCTAGCAGACCGACTCCCACTCTTGCTTGAGGAGCCAAAGAGCCCCTTAGCTATATTCTTAAGACCACGTGGCATCATGTTAAAAGAAAATTGGTCAGAAATAAATACATAATTATACAAACAAAAGTAATGAAATTAAATAGAAATGTAATATAAATTAATTACATGATTAAAATTCATCATGATCTGATGTTCCTTCGGTAACATGTCGACCAACTTTTTTCTTCTGTCCCACCTTAACTTTTTTAGTGCTAGGTCTCTTTCTTTTAACCACTACTACCTCTTTGCATTCATTGTCTTCAACATCACCAACTAATGTATCAAGACCTAAACCATCATCTATATTAAAAGATGGTGGAATATCATCCCAAGCCGACGAAATTAAAAGGGATTTTCGTGAGCCAGCCCCCCAAGCCGATGAAATTAAAGGATATTTTCGTGAGCCAGCCACCAAGCCGATGACATTACTTGGATATTTTTGTGAGCCAGCCCCAAGCCGACAAAATTACTTGATACTGCAGGAAGTATTTTCGTGAGCCATTCCCCAAGCCGACGAAAATAGTGTTACTTTCGTGAGCCATACGCCAAGCCGACGAAAATACGTGGTACTTCCAGAATTATTTTCGTGAGCCGGTCCCTAGGCCGATGAAAATACATTTACTTTCGTGAGCTAGACTGGAAGCCGACGAAAATACTTGGTACTTTCAGAAGTATTTTCGTGAGCCGGACACCAAGCCAGCGAAAATAAGCTTAGGTTCTGTAAGGGCCTAAGTTTTTGGCACATATTCAAAGTGTTCATCACCACACACACACTTCATTTGAAGAAACTTGATGAACACATTTGAAGAGCAAGTAACCACCATCACATCCTCCTTAGAGAATAAACTCACAAAATGCAAAAGTGGCATTTCCCACATGCATCATCTAGGGGCTGAGCTTGTGAAAAACTCCAACACCTTGCTAGGAATGCTCATGCCAAAATTTACCCAAATCAAAAACCTTTTGAGGTCTTTTTGGGAATAACAAGAAAGAGGGTAGTTTGAACTCAAATTTTCAAATTCAAACTACTTCCATCCCATGAATTCAAAAAGTGGGAGGCATATTCTTACTCAGCACATTTTTGTGAGCTCACCCACCAATTTTCACCCCATTTGGAGTTGATCTTGACATGAGCTAAGTTTAGCAAATTCAAACTCAATTTGAATTTCAAACAGCATATGTGCTGAAAATTAATTCAAACACTTCAAAATTTGAATTCTATCAACTTCAAATGGGCTTGTGGTTGATAATTCAAAATCAGAGGGTATTTGGGTCTCTACTGTTTAGAGCAGTGGGGAAAATTTAATTTCAGAGGTTAAACCTCGGGTGGGGCCCACATGTCAGCCTCAATAGCCAAAGCAACCGACTGATGGGCTCAGCCCGGTTTCTTTCGCCGGCTCAGGCTGCCGCCACGGCGAGGAGCAGTCAGGACAGCAGCTGGTTGCCGCTCCCGACCACGGAACCGCCTCACCCTCCCTCATCTTATCCCCGCAGCTGAGCCAAACCGAGGCGTTATCGATCATTTCTTCGCTCGCGCAAGAAAAGCATTGCCTCGCCGCCGCTCGCTCAGAACTGATCGGAGAACCGTGATCACAGCCGCTCCACTCCCTCCAAGCTGCAAAACGGTACGGGAGGCTTTCCTTCTTCTTCCCCGCCGTAGGAAATTAGCTGAACTTGGATGATCTCGTCCCTACCGAAGGTTCTTTTTGCTAACCTAAGTTCGCCGCACCTCGGGCTCAGGTGGACAGCCCGAACGGGAGAGTGTCACGCCCAAGCTAAGGTGTCCTTGGACGCGTTGGTAGCTGGTGCTGCTCACCCCGAAACCACAGCCTGAATGTTTGATCACCGGCGACGAATTTCAGTTTCCCCTTTCACTCGGCGCAGACCGACCTTCAGGTGCGGATCCGCCAAATTCTCACTCCATAGTTGTTTAGATATCCTCAAACTGTTCCTGCACGATCTAGACTTAGTGGCGCACAAGTTAGCTTCACAACACCTAGCACGAGAACCCCTGTACATGGCGTATTTCCAAGCGTGCCAACGGCGGCTTATTCGGGAAGCGTCGGGCGCACGGTGGGAGCTTACCTAGAGCCTCTCCCGAGCTACTTCAAGTCATGTCGGTCTTTCCTAGGGTCCACTGATGCTCTACGGCTCGTTGCTCGATCGTTTGGGGTGTTAGGAAGTCTGGCCGACACGGCTGAAGTTCTTCCGAAGCCGCCGCTCGTCGCCGACTGTGTTCCGGTAACTGTCACAACGAGCTGAGCCCAGCATCGTGTTCCCCGTGTGGAATTAGGTAGAGGCGGCCAATATCCGGGAGTTTGGCACACGGAAGAGGCCACCGGCGAGCTCTCCGGCGAGGGGTCAAGGCAGCCGAGCGCGGGAGGCCGGAGGTAGACAAAGCCCCCGGTCCCACGTGTCAGCGGCCGATATTTTAAACCCCGGGATTTGCTTTGGCACCGCATCGGGTGCGGCTGCACGCGAAAGATTCCGTATCCCCGTGTGTCGACCGCTGAGAAGTTGACACGTAGCCCGGTCCCACGCGCAGCAATTTAAACATTTCCCCGATTTTCAGATTTAGTTCAAACTTCAAACCCACATAACTTTGGCTAGGAAACTCCAATTCGAGTGAACCAAATTTTGTTGGACTCAGCTCTCTGAGTACTTTCCAAAAAATCAAGTTTCACTTCATGAAAATCCTTAGTTCTCCAGAATTAATTCTTCAAAGTTTAAACTGTTTGGAATTTTAATTGGAGGACTCTTTGGAGGAAAATTCTGAAATTTTGCCGAGATGTTCACCAAAATTTTGCCGAGATGTTCACCCGAGGAGGAGACGGAACCCCAAGAGGGGAACCCCGTTGAGTGGGGGTCATGCACGCCGCCATGTTAGTGTGTGTGCGTGCTAGCGGGGACACGTTCACGGGCTGAACGTGAACTCAATGCGTAGTCTACGCCAGTGAGTGTAGACTGAACATATTTTGTTGTGCAAATATTCATAAACCTGTTTGTGTAATAAAACTTTGCTTCCACTTTGTGTCTTTGATGTGCGTTATCCGGTGCTGTGCAACGCAGCACCCCTCAGCGTGATGCTGGCTCGACAAGGCCGATGGGGTCGTGTCAGTTTCATGAGCCGGCAGTGCAGCCGATGAAATTAAACATATTTTCGTGAGCCCAGATGAATGACGACAAAATTATACATGTATTGTCGTGAGCTATAACCCGGCTCACGAAAATAACTTTATTTTCATGAGAGCTCACAAAAATACTTCTGGCCCACGAAAATAATACGTATTCTTGTAGTGTAAGCTAGGATGTGTAGCTACAATTAATTTGCATTGAGTTATGAAATATGAAACCCATGTTAGGATTGTCTCCCTAGCTTTTCATTTCTTACTCCTTGTAGCCTGGGATTGGGAATTTCTCATTATACTATTTATTTATATTATTCATTCTTAGCCATGCTTAGAGTGGGATAAGTGGGATATGAGAGCACAACATTGATTATTTACTCTGAATGGAATATTATGAATCATGATAGAGATAGGAATCTAGGCAAGCTGGATGTTTTGGTTGGTGCTGTGTGCACGAGACTCGGGTTCGTGTTTAGTGCTTACCTAGATTCTAAGGACCGGTTCATGGAGCATTTAACTTGGCTTTACCATGCCACCACATGCTGAGATTGGGCAGCTTGGCTAATTAATTAGGTGTATTTTCGACGTAGTGTGGGTGTTTGGATGGTGCGGAGAATAGGTGTCAGCTGGACTACCGTAGGAACCGTAAGGCTCGAGAGGGGGCCACTGCAGCGGAGGTTGGTGCCTCCTGGATGCTGTTAGAGGTGAAACATCAGTGGGCTCATACTCGTCGGGAATCCCTTTGTAAAGGCCTCATAGTGATCTCCTGGCTACACACCTGAGAAGTGTGAACGTGGTTCGTGGCCACAGGCAAAATAGAGGTTCTTTAGTCCACCCGGCAACGGGGGATGAAATCACTACTTGTGGGTAAATCGGTACAAACTCTGCAGAGTTGGAAACTGTCATGACATTCCGCTCATGGTCAATAGCGGCTTGGACTTCTTCATGATTAGAGAATGATGAAGTGAGAGGTTGAGGATGTTAAGCGAGGAGCTTAACAATGGCAATGAGGTTATGGGATTGGGACTACTTCACTTATGTAGTAATATAGGTGCTTAATAAATTAAGGTGATAGGAATTAATGCGTAGTACAATAACCATGAGTTAAGCCTTTCGTTGTTCTAACGTGCATAACATTACTTTCTCACACTTGCTGAGTACCATTGGTACTCAAGCTTGCTCGTTGTTAGATTTATTTTCTGCTCAGGCCATGGTGAAAATGTGGAGTACAATCACGAAGACTTTGGTCCTGAAGATGGATTCTAGGTTTACGGAGTACCACGGCAACGCCTGTGATGGAGCCCACAAGACTTAATTTCCGCTGCATTGTTCATTATGTATCAGACATTTTAGTATTCTTTTGAGATGAGTTATGTAAGACTTTTATGTATTCGAACACCTGGCTTGTATTAAATGATGTTTCACTACTGTTATCACATGTATGAGCAAACAGATCCTGGCATACATGTGTTCATTGATTCGGTTTGTATTCGGAAAAAACGGGGTGCAACAGAAGTGGTATCAGAGACAGGTTGCCCGTAGGAACATGAACCTAGGTAGAAACGGAAGTGTTTAAGGACATTGTGTTCTTAAAAACTATTTTACAAATGTGTGTGGGGGTAAATGTGTTATTTAATATTGTTCTCTTGTTTATTCATCTCATCTTAACTATTGTCCAAAATAGAGTATTTATTTGCTTATTATCTCACTTGATTTTTAAATGTTTTATGTTTTAGATGGTTCGTATAATCCGGACCGCTCGCAACACCACTAGAGGACGAGTTCATGTAGCTGCACCCACCTTTAGGGAAGTGGATCACCCTGTGACGTACCACTCTCACGGAGTAGCTGTAGGGAGTTTTCTGCGGCGTCTTCGACGTATCCTCCACACTGCTAGCTACACCGGCACGCTGGTAGTGTACTACAACACTATCAAGACCATTCACGCAGAGCGCGAGGAGTGGAGCTCGGAGGCTAAGATCTACCACGACAACAGGTTGATCAAGATCCACAATTCACCAGCATGGAGAGCGACTCAGGCAGATGCTGAGAAAGATACCACTTGGGAGGCTATCACTTGTCAGAGCTACATCAACCGTGGTCACCTGGACAGGACCGACTACATGTACGTTCTCCAGCGCGAGAGTGGCACAGCTGAATACAAGTACCCACCAGTCCAATAGGGAAGTACCCACGAGCATATGGATATTTGCTTGAAGGATGCAGCTATACTCAGCACCAGACTACAGGAGTGCCAGCAGAAGCTTCAGGATGTACATGACATCCTGAAGAGGATCGAGAATATGCTTCGTGCCTGCTTGAGGGCGAGGGAAGGAGGAGATCGGAACAAGCTCTGTGTGTCAGAGAATGACTCCTATATGCCTGAATCTCCAGACCGCATGGCGAACAAGCGTCGTCGCACTTCTCCACCGCCCGCTTCCCCACCTAGAGCTGAGTTAGGGGGCAGCAATCATGAAGATAAAGACCCCGAGGAGCCAGCGCAGCGACGCGAGTCGTTTAGATATTATTTCCCTTAATTTAGCATTCCATCGAGTAGTCGCGTCATAAACTCATTTGTGTTGATTTGCTTATTAGTGATTGGTGTGTGACGTGAGTTGTGAAAGCCATGGGCACTTGTCCACAACCTCGTCTTTATGTTTGCATTTGCTTTCGTATAAGACTTTGTGATGATTAGTGGATTGAAATCTTGTGTGAAGTTTTCTGAATTATCTAAATTTCTGTTATCCAAAATTTAAATCCACGTAAGCTACATAGGAAGTTAGTACGTTATGATTAAATTGGTATTTGGTTGAGCATAATAGATGGCCGGAAGAGGAAGAGGTCATGGTGCCAACAACAACAACAACCACGAGGCTGCCAACATCCCCATTCCTGGATGGCAGGGCAGGGTAGGTCGCCGAGGAGTGGCTGACCCAATCCATCAAATGATCAACAATCAGAACCAACTCATCAAGAACTTGATGCAAGTGGTGGCTAACCTGCATGAAGCTCCACCCCCACCGGCTGCACCACGTCAGCCGAGGTTGAGTGAGTTTCTAGGCACTCAACCTCCAAAGTTCGCAAGTGCCGCTGAACCCCTGGAGGCAGATGACTGGTTGAAGACCATAGAGAACAAGCTGAAGATAGTGCAGTGCCAGGGGCATGAGAGGGTGCTGTTTGCCCCTCACAAGCTACACGGACCCGCAGCTGACTGGTGGACTGCCTACGTAGCAGCCCACAATGACCCCGAGAACATATCTTGGGAAGAATTCAAGCGCAGCTTCCGCAACCACTACGTCCCAGCAGGAGAGCTCAAGAACAAGAGGAAGGAGTTCCTCGGTCTCAAACAAGGCAACACGACAGTGAGGGAATACCTCACCAAGTTCACTCAGCTGTCCCGCTATGCACCAAGGTACATTAAAACTGATGAGCAAAAGCAAGACTGCTTTGTGGAAGGACTCACCATGGAGATGCAGTGCGCCATGTCCTCCAATGAGTATGCTAGCTTCCAGAAAATGGTGGACAGGGCGTTTACCGTGGAAAGTAAGATGAGGGCCCTAGAGAATGAACGCAAGAGGAAGATGAACTGGCCAGGCCAAGCTTCGGGCAGCAACACTCTCCCACGCTTTGCACCGCAGCCTGCTGGACAAGTTGGACGTGCTATGGTGCCCTACCCAGCGCAGTGGGCCTACAATCCTAGTTTCAGGCCTTCCTCATCACATGGCCAGCCGCAGCGCCAACAACTGCAGCAGCCACGTCCTACTTTTCCACCTTGGCCGACAGGACAAGGATAGCAGAACCCACCCCAGGACAACAAAGGTCAGGAACCTAAGTTTGGGGTGCAGTGCTTCAATTGTGGTGAAGTGGGACACTATGCCCACAAGTGTCCGAAGAAGAAGCCCATGCAGCCACAGCAGCAGAACATGGTGCGTGGAAGAGTGAACCACGTGACAATGGAGGAAGCACAGGAGGCACCAGATGTGGTGATTGGTAAGTTTCCTGCTAATTCCCACAGTGCGGCAATTTTATTTGATTCTGGTGCTACCCATTCATTCATTGCTCAAGAATTTTTTAGAAAACATGATCTAGCAACAACACAAATGAACTATATGCTAGCAGTGAACTCTCCAGGAGGAGAAATAAGAACAAGACGAGTATGCCCTAAGGTGAGTCTAGACATTAATGGGGTAGTATTTTCTGCAAACCTCATAGTGATAAACTCACAAGGGATAAATATTATTTTGGGGATGGACTGACTGACCAAACATAAGGGATTTATCCATTGTTTGACTAGAACGGTGGAGTTAACTCATACTAGTGGAACCAAAGTCAAGTTCATGGCCGTCCAAGAACCAAGGAAGGATATTAAACTCAATCAAGTGGAAGCGAAGATTGAAAAGATAAGAGTGATAAAGGAGTCCTCAGATGTCTTTTTTGAGGAGTTACCAGGTATGCCCCCTGATCGAGAAGTGGAATTCACGATCGAAATAATGCCTGGAACAGCCCTGATATATAAGAGGCCCTACCGGATGGACTCTAAGCAGCTAGAAGAGCTCAAAGAACATATCTAGGAGTTGACGGAGAAAGGGTACATTCATCCTAGTTCCTCACCTTGGGGAGCTCCAGTGATATTCGTACCTAAGAAGGATGGAACCCAAAGGTTGTGTGTAGACTACCGCGCACTCAATGAGGTGACCATCAAAAACAAATACCCATTGCCTCGTATTGAAGACTTATTTGACCAGTTGAGGGGGACATGTGTGGTTTCCAAGATTGATCTCAGATCTGGATATCACCAATTGAAGATACGACCATCCGATATTCCTAAGACAACTTTCGTCTCTCGATACGGGTTGTATGAATACACTGTCATGCCATTCAGGTTAAACAATGCCCCAGCATACTTTATGTACCTTATGAATAAGGTATTCATGGAATATTTGGGCAAGGTTGTGGTGGTTTTCATTGATGACATCCTAATCTTCTCCAAAGATGAAGAGGAACATGAGAAGCACATAAGACTGGTGTTGCAAAAACTGCTAGAACACCAACTCTATGCCAAGCTAAGTAAATGTGAGTTTTGGCTGAAGACAGTTCCCTTCCTAGGACATATTATCTCTAAAGGATGGATATCCGTGGACCTTGCCAAGATCTCGGATCGGATGTGCAAAAGTGGAAAACTCCTGAGAATGTCGGGGAAATGCAAAGCTTCTTAGGCTTGGCATAATGTTACCGACGATTCATCGAAGGGTTCTCTAAGATTTCAAGGCCTCTCACCAAAATGTTAGAGAAGGGAATCACATTCACATGGACACTGGAGTGTGAGGCAAGTTTTTAAGAGCTAAAGAAAAGATTGACAACGGACCCAGTGCTAGTAATGTCGGATATGCAGAAAAATTTCTCCGTGTACTATGATGTTTCGGGACACGGATTGGGATGTGTTCTTATCCAAGAGGGACACGTGATAAGAACTATCCTACGCATGACCTAGAGCTAGCCGCAGTGGTCCATGCGTTGAAGCTTTGGAGGCACTATTTGATGGGAAAGAGGACTGATATTTATACTGATCATAAAAGCTTGAAGTATATTTTCACACAACCAGATCTCAACCTCAAACAACGGCGATGGTTATAGTTGATCAATGACTTTGATGTGGGTACTAATTATCATCCGGGAAAGGCAAACGTCGTTGCAGATGCCTTAAGCCGAAAGATACATGTCAATATGTTGAAACTGAATGATACACTATCGGAATTGTGCGAGGAATTTGCGAGACTCAACTTATGTCTCGTGAATAATAGTGAGGCCATCACAATGGAAGTGGACTCCACACTGGGGCAGGATATACACGATGGTCTGAAAAATGATGAGAAAATCCAGGAGATTAAAATACTCATCAAAGAGAATAGAGTTCCTGGGTTTAGGGAGGATGAACAAGACATGGTATGGCATGGGAAAAGGATATGTGTGCTTGAAATAAAGGAGATACATGAATTGATCCTGAGAGAAGCTCATGATTCTGACTACTCCATTCATCCTGGGAGTACGAAGATGTACCAGGATCTCAAGAGCAGGCACTGGTTACCCGAACTTCATGGCGTCTCATCACGGGTAAGTTCCTATTACATCATCTTCTCTTCCTTTATAATCTCGGGATGAGATTCTTTTAAGGGGGAGGGATGTAAAAGCCCAAGAGTTGACTTGATAAAATGTTCATCACCTCCCCACACCACAGCTCATTTGGTGGATAGATCATGAACATTTGAGAAGAGCAAGTAAACACAATCAAGAGGGTGATTAGAAGGGAAACCCATAACTCCAAAAAGTAGGAGTTCATATGCATAATACATGAGCGGCTGAGCTCACCCCTAGACCTTAAATATTCTTGGGAAGGCTCAGACCAAGTTTCATGCAAATCCAAGCCTTTTTGAGGCACTTTTGGAGACATTTGAAAAATGGGCTATTTGAATGCAAATTCAAATTTCAGCTAGTTTTCATCACTTGAATTCAAAAGTTGACTTTATATTCAAACTCAGCACATTTTTCTGAGTTAGTCTACCAATCTTCATCCTCATCAGAGTTTATCTTGTCAGGAGCTATATTTGGATCAATTCAAACTGAATTTGAATTTTCAAATTCAAATGTGAACCAAATGTAGCCAAACCAATTTCATTTTGGGTGAATTCAAATTTACTCACTGACTTGGTGTCTAAGGTCTCCATTTAAGTGTGAGTAGATGGGATATTTGCAGCAACAAATGAAATTGAGAGACGGGGGAGAGAGGGCCCACCAGTCAGCCTGATCTAGAGAGGGAACCGCCTCTGTTCTTCGGGTTGCTACCGAACCGAGCCAGCGCGATCTCCCGCGGCTACTGAGAAGCGGTGGAGGCGCCACGTCATGCTAAATACCGAGTGGAAGTCGTGCTCAGCCGTTCTACCGCCCATGAGAATCATTTCTTGGACTCTCCACCGTCCTCTCGCTCACAGTCGACACAAACGCAGCCGCCGGCTGACTCTCTCTGCTCACCGGCGTCTGGGCGAAACAAGGCTCGTCGTGCCCGACGATCAACACAAGAAACCACCATTCTAAGGTGTTTGTCCTGCTAGTCCAAACCGCTCACCGTTTCATGCGGTGTCGTGGGAGAATTTCCCCGGTTAATAAGTTTCGGTGTTCATAGAACCAAGCTGCTCCAAACTCCAAAATTCGCGGGGATTAGCTCACCACAGTGTATGCCGAGCTATACACGTGTTCTAGACCTTCCCATGGCCATCTAGGACCAAAAAGTACCAAAAACTGTCGAGTATAGGCTCTGGTTGTCGAGTTTTTCAAGCCGCCGCCGATATGTGACCTAGGTCGACGGTGAACTCCTATTTCCGGCCGTTTTCACGGTAAACTAGCGCCATGTCCGTTCTTTGCAGTTCACCATGAAGCTGTAGGACTGAGAGTTACTCGGAATGAGCCTGTGTAGGGGCCAGGCAACATCGCCGGAGTTAATCCGTAGCGGCGGCTCGTCGCCAACGGGTTTCTGGCCACCTAGAGCTTCGGCTGACCCCGGGGATGAGTTCCTCGTGTCCAAAAAGGTAGAGGCGGCGAGCTGTGTCCCTAGAGGAGGCAGGGAAAGCCCTTCCGGCTGACCTCACCGGAGATCACCGCCGCTGAGCTCCGGCGCGCGCGCCGAAGAAGAAAGGCACGGTTGGGCCCACGTGCAGGGTTTAAACATTTCTTTGAATTTCAGATTGTGGTTCAAACTTCAACCAGCCATAACTTTTGCTAGGGCGCTCCAAATTAAGTGAACCAAATTTTGTTGGATTCATATTTTCGAGTACTTTCGAGCAAAACAAGTTTCAGCTCATGAAACTTATTATTTTTCCAGAATTAATTCCCTAAATTTAAACTGTTGGATATTTTATCTGGAGAATTTCTTGGTGGAAAATTCTGAAATTTGGCTAGGATGTTCATTTGAAAATCCTTGAGTCACAGTAAAAATTTCAGATCCATCCAAGTTTATTTAGTCCCCCTATGGGTGTGATTAAGTGAACTGCCCTGAGAAAATGGAAAAATGTACAGAAACATTTTTCAGATTTTCTCAAATCTTGTTTAGGCCATAACTTCCTCTAGGATTCTTCAAATGACATGAAACCAATTCCATTAGAACCATATCAAACTCTAGTTTCCAGAAAGTAATGGTTTGAGCCATGAAAATCCCTGGAAATCCTTAGAGGATCTAGTAATGACCAAATAAACTTTTATTTGTACAGAGCTCAAATGAACTTTTTTTCAAATGAATCTTGGTAAATTCTCTGGTTAGGACCCTATCAAGCCACCATAAAAATTTTAGATCTAAAGGGGAGGGCTAGCTAGAGTTATGGTCTTTACATACTCAAGTTAACACATTGCATTTAAATTGACATATAGTACATTGCTTACGTGTAGTTGCTGAAGGCGAGGAAACCCCGGAAGTGCTGGACTTTCTACTTCCGGACAAGACCCTAACCACTGACCAGCAGCAACAAGGCAAGCCCCAGTTTGCATTTAACATGTTTACAAAGTTTTGCTTTATATACACATGGCTTGAGGTATGTTTGTGCATTAGGTGTAGGATGGATGAAACCCCAAGTGCATAACCAGATTAATCCTACAAGAGTGAGGGTAATGTCTAAGTCCTCGAGTAGTCAGGCTGTGCTTAATGTTCATAGAACTTCGGTACAAGTCGAGTAGTTGGAATCTACTCGCGAGTATAGGCCTCGGGACACACGGGATTGGTTCGAATGATGTGAGGTCACTTTAATAAGAAAATGAGACTAGGCAGGGGATAGGGTGCAGCAAGAGGAAGTCTTGTGGGCGCATCCCTATCCGTGTCGATTGAGGACCGATCCGTGTGCAGCCCCGCTGAACAAGTTTTGAACGTACCGAAGGCATATCGGATATATCGGCCCGATAAACCGATGTAGCCTAAACCTCTGGGCGTCGAGGCATAGCACACCGATTTATAGGTGTAGGTTGATGGCAGCAAGGTGGAAATCTGCTAACAGGCATAGAGAGATGCTCCGTGTAGGGAACCTCCTGCTCGTTTCGGTGGGACCGGTTCGACGTTTGGGCTGATGGGTGAAAGGTTGTCCCGTATGACACGGGGTGAGCATGCTGTGTGCAGCTCCACGTGTGGGTGTATGTGACGTGCTATTCGGGTATCCCTGCAGGTGTATATCGAGTCAATTCGCTGTCCCTCATGGTTATGAGTACCGCTTGTTCACTGAGTCATGACGTAGGTTAATACATAAAATGATATGATTCAATATTGCTGTTATGCTTAACTTGTATTGCTACATGTGTGCCACCAAATTTTGCTCACTAAATTTCAGATCTCATGTACTGTTAACTTGTGGCTAAAAGATGAACTAAGGATGAACTTATAGGCGTGTCCGTTTGCTGCAATGTGCCATCCTATGTTGTATAACCTGCATGTAGAGTTTCATGTGTAGGTGAGTCAGTTAAGCCTTGCTGAGCCATCGTGCTCAATGTTGCTGCTATGAGTGTTTTTCAGGTGAGGATTACCCCACGGACTCGGGGTACGAGTCCACCGGCGAGGGCTACTCTCCATCAGGGACCACGGCTGAGTGGGAGCCGTACACGCCGCGCTGAGCTGAGGAGTGAAGCTAGTGTGGGTTGTCCATAGGGCTGGACAACCGACTTTTGCTAGTTAGGCGGGCATGAGTTGTATAAATTTAGCTTCCGCTGTTATTAAACACTGTACTTAGATGTAAACTGAAGGTTTGTACTACTTTGTACATATTCAGTTGTTTTCTATGTAATACAATGTTTGCCTTATGATGTGTGCTGTCGGGTGTCGCATCGAGCGGCACCACCCTGTGAGATCCTGGGTGTACGGATTCCGGTCCGTCACATTTCGCCTCTTCGTCCTGTCTCTTCACCGTAATGGTGAGCAGGCGGTGGACGGGGGCGTGCGCCGTGAGCCATGCTTCTAGGGAAGGCACGAACCTTGAATGCACGGTCTGAGAGCGTACCTTCCTCTTTACTCCTTGGCATCTGCCCGTTGCTTGTCGGCGCGGCGTCCGGGCGATGGCCCCCGGGACGTGCGTCCCTACCGTAGCTATCTTGCGGAGTAGCAAGGGATCCGGAGTCGTTTGACACTTGGCAGGACTGGAGCCCTCCCATGCTGGAGGTCGAGCCCGGAGCCGTAGGACACGTGGCACCAACGGCGCTCTCTCCGGTAGAGGGTGTGGCTCAGAGGTTCCGGACACGTGGCCACACCGAAGCCCTTCCTGGCTGAAGATCGGACCTGGCACCACTGGACACGTGGCGGCTCTGAAGCCACCCTCGGCCGGTAGTCAGGCCCAGGGCCTGAAGACACATGGCACCCTTGGAGCCCTCCTTAGCAGGTGGTCGGGCCCGAGGCCTAGGGCAAACGCCTTCTCATGAGTGCTCCCTAGCTGGCGGTTGGGCCCTGTCTTCTTTCGCTCATACACGAGGGGTTACCCGGTCCTGAGAGTACCGACAGTTTGGGTGAGCGATATCTCGGGGGTTTAAGTTTGGATGGTTAAAAAGAATATTTTCAGTTGTGGTCAAGTATCCAAAATGTGGCATTATCAGTAGCAGAAGATCAACAACTATGGCGCTCTAAGGCCTCTGGATACTATTCTTCAAAATCTGCTTATCGAGCTTATTTGGCTGGTGCCATCCTTTTTGAACCATGGAGGTGTTTATGGAAATCTTGGGCTCCTGCAAAATGTAAGTTCTTTTTGTGGTTAGTGGTTCATAAGAAATGCTGGGCAGCTGATCGCCTCTCTAGACGAGGACTGCCGCACCCTGAGAAATGTCCCTTATGTGACCAAGAGGAGGAGACCATCCAACATATTCTTTTGACGTGTGTGTTTGCAAGGCAGATTTGGTTCAGAGTGCTACTGTTGATTCACATGTCAAACGCTGTACCAACAACAACTGAGGGGTTTCTTGGGGACTGGTGGGGTCGCACTATTAGTAAAGTTCCAAAGGAGCACAAGAAGGGAGTAAATTCTCTAATCATGTTGGGCGCCTGGCTCATCTGGAAGCAGCGAAACACTTGCATCTTCGACGGTGTGTCTCCCTCCATTAGTTAGGTCATGAGGACCATCTCAGATGAATACAATTTATGGTGCTTTGCTGAAGCAAAAAAACTCCAAGCCCTCAATTTGCAGCAGGCATTAGGAACCTAATCCATGTTTAGGTCGGATAGTTCATTTTAACATTCTTTACCTTGTATTGAGCCTCTCATACCTGGACCCCATACGAGATGGCTTTGCTGTAACGGGGTCCGCTTCTTTCTTCTCTTAATACAAACATGTGCATCTCTCTTCCGCACTCGAGAAAAAAATGAGTCAGGTGCAAAGAATATGGAAGGTTGTCGAGCGAAGAAAGCTCCCTAAAAGAGTCTGATCATCTAGGTTCCTAAAATCTAGTTGTTTTCCTTAAATAATACCTGAAAGACATATGGACAATATGAAAATCTTCTGAAAACCACCTGAAAATAGCCCATAAAAATAACCTCAAAATAGGAAAAATAAAAGAGAGGAGAGGAGGTGGACGAAGGAAAGCAGCGAAGCTATGGTGGTTTGAAGATCTGGTCGCAGGTAACTAAGTATCTATGTTACAGATTAGGATTTTAGGGTTAAATAAGTACTTAAGTTTTATATTAACTTTGTTCATCAGTGTGACAGACATGTCAGAGAAGAGTGGGATTTATGTTTATTTCCGAGAAAGAAATGTTAGTCATGGGCCAAGGTAGATTTATCGAATTTCAAGTATGTGGTCGGAAGCATAGAAGAGATTGGTGCTAAAAGTTTTCAATCTGTATACAATTGGTTGATGCGTGTTAAAGCCGGATTCACATACACACACACAAATTGAATGTCCAGTGTGTTGTGAATCGGTCCACTTAAGGTTTCATTTAGAGTAGTTACCGAGTGTTGGCAATGAACACATGTGAAACTGTAGTAGCACATGGGAAAATTTTCAATTCCCTATCATTCTGACTATAATACATGGAATGGGTCATTACTCACAGTCAGGCTGGTAAAAAACCGGAACCGAACACCGAAACCGAACTAACTGGAACCGAAACCAAACTAACCGAACCAACAAGGACCGAACATATTTCGGTTAGGATTATGTAAAAATTAAAGTTTTTTTCGGTTTTGGTTTTTATTTTCGGTTAACCGGGTTAACCGAAATTTTGTGTAAAAGTCCCAAAATATGCATACAAAGAAACTCTTGTTTCCACAAAGTTGGTTTCACATGTATGAAAAATGGGACTTGTTAAAACTTTTTCCCCATGTGATAATATACATGAGAGCTTTCTTCACACAAGTTCAAATAATTGTTTGAAGACTTGGAACCCAAGAGGGATCTAAAACTAAGGTGGGAAGTCCCCATATGTGTGAGGAAGCTAAAGTTTGATTTTGAGAACAAATTGTTCCAATCAAAAATGCAAATGGGAGTAACACAAGGGTTTTCAAACTGTTGTATTAAAAACCTCATTTGTAGCAGCCAAATAAGTGATCAGAGTTCACATTTGGATTCCTTAGGTCCAGATTAGGGGGTAGGCAAAGTTTCATCAATTTTTGAAAAGATTTGCTATCCACTTCTCCCAAAAGGATTTAAATGTACAAAGAATTCAAATACACATTTGAATTTGGATGAAATTTGCGCAACTCTCCAAATGCAACTCAATTTGCAACTTCAAACATTTGGATGGATCATTTGCAAACTGAGGAGATATTTGAGAGCTGTTGAGAGGGGATAAGGGGGAAAGTAAGACCCACTTGTCATATGCCCAAAAGATCTTCAGTCTCCAGCTTTCAGTATGCAATCTTCAGTTTTCCTCCCGAAGCAGCCGAGGCTCTCCTGGGCGACACCGAGCACCGGTCACAACGCCACCTCCTGCTCGTGTCTTTCGTGCTGGCGAGCTGGTACCCTTTTCTTATCATCTCAGCCGGCGTTCCGGTGCCACAGCCCCGAGAGAACCCTCGATTTGCTTCTTCTCCCGCGCACAGGCACAGAACCACCGCCGCCACCCCGATTGATCGGCAGCCGGCTCTGGTGATCACGAACCGAGGCCAGTGAGTAGCAAAACAGCACCAGGGTCTCACCCTCATCCTCCTCGACGCACCACTGATCGGCGTTCAGCTTCTGTACCGAGAAATCCAAGCTTCTGTGGTGGCCGGCTGAAAACCGAAGGAGAGGCCTCACGTGGACAGCACTGCAGAGGGCATTTCATGCTTGAGCAAAGGCACCCTCGGATGCGCTAGGGCCCCCTGATGCTCGTCCCCGAAGCCCAAGCCATGAGATGATCTACCGGGCTCGAATTTGAGAAAAGTTCTCCGGCGGGCACAATCCGACCTTCCGGTATGGCAATCCCAAATTCGATCTCCTCTCTCGATCTTAGCTCGTCAGTTCTTGCACACGGGACCTGTCACACCCGGTATTCCATAAGAAATACCCGAGCGTATACTCACATGTATGCCAGGATCAGTTGATTCATACATGTGCCGACAAGAGTGTAATATCATTATATTACAAGCCAAGTTCAACGTACATCATAATATTACATCATAGTACATAAAATATCAACTAATAATACCAATACACTAAACACCATAGCGGAAGACTACATCGTGGGTGCTCCAGTTCCACAGGCGTTGCCCGGGGGTTACGCCAACCTAGAACAACTCCTCGGGATCAAAATCCTCCTCATCAAAGTCTACATCTTCAATTGCACCTGAGCCAACATATGATATCCAACAAAAGCAAGTTTGAGTACCGAAGGTACTCAGCAAGTGTAGGAAAGAATGTTATGAAGGTCAAAAGCAAGGGAAGGCTAACATGGTTAAGCACTATGCATTAATCCTAAGCCTTAGCTTTGATTAGCAATCTATCTTACTAAGTGATAATCCCACCAATCTCATAATTAAGTCATTAATATTATGTTACACCACCCAACAACCTCTTTCAACTCACATCCATGTTTCTCTAATCATGGACAAGTCCAAGCCGCTCTTGACCGTGAGCACGGCTGTCACGACAGTTTGGTTCTCTACAGAGATTGTACCACTTTACCCACAAGTAGTGATTTCATCCCCTGTTGCCAGGTGGACTAAGAAGCCTCCCTAATATCCGTGGTTGCAAGCCACATTACACACTTCCTTTGGTGTGCGATCAAGAGATCACTACATGGCCTTTACAAAGGGTCTACCGGCAAGTACAAGCCCATTGAGGTTTCACCGCTGTAGTTCCTGGGAGTAACCCTCCCCTACAGAAGCCGCCTCTTGAGCCTTGCAGTTCCCAGGGCAGTCAAAATGGACTCCCATTCCCCGCACCATCCAAACACTCATACTATACCGGCAAACTCCTAATTAATTGGCCAAGCTGCCCCATCTCAGTCTTTTGGTGGCACTGTAAAGCCGGGTTAACTGTTCCATGAACCGGTCCTTAGAATCTAAGACAGGCACTAACTCATTCCCGAGTCTCGTGCACGAAGCACCAACCAAAACAACCAGCCTGTCTAGATTCATAACCACATGACACACACTTGTGTCTCTCATATAATCCACAAGACTAGTATCAACTATGTTTCATTCATTTCTAAAGTTATAAGCATGGCTAAGCACATAAAATGATAACCATCAATGTCCTATCTAATTCCCTCTATGGTTTTGCAAGGAAAGATAGAACAATGAAACTATGGAAACATCCTACACTGGATTTCATATTAAAGACATCATGCAAATAATCTAACTATTCATCCTAGAATAGGAACAAAGTGGTCAAGGAACACTTGCCTTTGAAGGAAGGATGATTCACTTCAAATTCTTGCTCTTGAAGATTTGGAAATAGTTCTTGATTTGGTTCTATCCATTCATATGCACACATAAAACAAGGCCAAACATGCCATAAGAATCTTAGCAATGCATTTCAATCATGTAGGTTTGGTTACACACATGTAATTATTGATTTCATGTCATTTCATGTGGTTTGAAATGAAAATAAGTTTCATTTAGATACCTATATCCTTCTACTTTATCTTTGTTATAGCCAAACACTCATTTTTTTCTAATCTTATAGTGATACTACTAATTTCTAGAATTTTATATGTACATATGTAAATTTTCATAATTATTTAAATCCTAAAAGTCATTTAAATCATACTACAATCATTTTTTTAGAACTCATATTTCTATTTTCTACTTTTCAGAACCTATGTATGTACTTGGAACAGTTTCCAAAATTTTTCTTTGATATATACTATTTTTATCTATATTTCAGCATTTATTTAATAGCTAAAAATGCATTTTCAGTCATTTAAATAATTATTCTGGACTACAGAAACTTCAAATGCATAAAACATAAAAACAGAATAATTTTGTGCTGTTTAATAAATTTCTACAATTTTTCTGATATTTATATTATTTTTGTTTAAGTTTTCTGAATTAATTTGTCCTTATATAATTAATTTCAGTCTTTGGAACTAATTACTTTTAATTTAAGATTTAATATTCTGGTCAGAATGTTTTAATAGTGTTTTGAATGAATTTCTAACATTTTCCAGAATTCATTTAGCCTATTTTGAATAATTACAGAATTAAAAACAAACTTTTAAATTGATTTGGGCTAATTTGTAATAAATTCAAACTTTCTGGGGTTCAAATTGAAAATACATAACTATTTGGTTAATTTGCAAATCATACAGGGGCTATTTGTTTATTTTAAACTAAATTCCTAATTTCTAATAAGCCTAGGGTTCCTCTTGTAAGAAACAGGGGCTATTTCCTAGTTGTTTGAATCTCCAGGGACCTCTCTGTGAAATTCCTAACGTTTATAACTATTTTGAATGTGGGCCGTTGGATCTGAGATCAATGGCCCAGATTTAAAATAACCGAACCGGTACGCGTAATCTAATCAGAGCCATTGACTCAAATCCGACGCACCAGAAGCGGGCACGTCTCCCTATACCCGTCTCCCCCACGTCCGGCGGTCGTGCGATCGCCGGCGAGCGGCGGCGTTGGCCGGAATTTCTCGGTTTCTTTAATTTATGCACCATTCTTTGATCTCTTGGTACCAGAAGAGAGAGGGGAGGACGGGGAACTCACCAAGGGGTTCTCGGGGGTCAGAAACGGCCGGAGAGGGCTGTCGACGGCGAGCAGTGACGATCTCCGGTGATCTTCGTCGGCAGGGCTTCCCAAGTGTAGACCTGTCGGGATTTCCTTCTGGAGGTCTTGTGATGGTGTAGGGAGGGTTAGAACCGAGGATCTCCGAGTGTATTCGAAGAATTTGAGTTTGTGGTGGTTTTCCCGATCGGAAGGAATTGGGGCAGTTTCTGCGGGGAAAATGACCGGGGGTCGGCTATTTATATAGATGGGGAGGAGGCGGCGGCGTGGGGCGCGGCGGTTGCTGCAGAGGCGTCGAGTTTCGCACGTGGCCAAAGCAAATCATCCACATGCGATAATAGAGAGAGAAATGAGAGAGGGGGAGATGAAGGCAGCGGTTGGGGTGAAGAAAACTGACGTGTGGGCTCCTTTGGCAGCGAGAGAGAACGGAGGGGGCGGTTTTGATCCGTTTGTGGAGAATTCGGGTGTTACAACTCTACCCCCCTTAAGAAAAATCTCGTCCTCGAGATTGGGGTTTACAAAGGGAATAGATTAGGGAATTGTGATTTGAGTTCATCTTCCCTTTCCTATGTAGCTTCTGCCTCGGAATGATGTTTCCATTGAACCTTGCACATACGAATTATTTTATTTCTAGTAACCTTTTCCATTGTGTCAAGAATTTTTACAGGGTACTCGGTATATGAAAGATCTTCTTGTACATCCAACTCATCTATTGGCAGTTGTTCTTCTGTTGTTCTCAAACACTTCTTGAGTTGTGATACGTGGAACACATCGTGTACATCCGACAACCGAGAGGGTAACTCCAGCTGATATGCTACCTCTCCTTTGCATTCCAGTATCTTGAATGGTCCGATATACCGAGGTGTTAGCTTCCCTCTTACCTTAAATCTCTTTAGCCCACGCATGGGTGACACTTTGAGATATACATAGTCTCCCACTTCAAAGACTAGTTCTCTTCGCCTTGTGTCTGCATAGCTCTTTTGTCTTGTTTGTGCTATCTTTAGATTATTGCGAATTTCTCTTACTTTCTTTTCTGCATCTTTTTAATACTTCAGGTCCAAACACCTTATTCTCACCTATTTGATCCCAAAATAGTGGAGTTCTGCATCTTCTTCCATATAGGGCCTCAAATGGGGACATCTTCATACATGCTTGATAGTTATTATTGTAGGAGAATTCTGCATATGACAAATTCTTATCCCAACTCCTACTATTTTTGAGAGCACAAGCTCTGAGCATATCTTCAAGAATTTCATTGGTCCTTTCTGTTTGCCCGTCAGTTTGTGGATGATATGCAGAACTGAAATTTAATCTAGTTCCCATAGACTCATGTAATTTCTGCCAAAACCTTGAAGTAAACTGTGTACCTCTATCTGATACTATCTTTTTGGGTACACCATGTAGGCAGATTATTCTCGACATATACAGTTCTGCTAGTTTGGAACCATTATAATTTTTCTTTCACTGGAATAAAGTGATCAACTTTTGTCAATCTATCCACTATCACCCATATTGAATCATACCCTGTTTGTGTCCTGGGCAAACCCACTATGAAGTCCATCCCTATTTCTTCCCACTTCCATTCAGGTATCTTTAGTGGTTGTAATAGCCCTGCAGGCCTTTGATGTTCTGCTTTGACTAGTTGACATGTGTCGCACAGTGCCACATGCTCTGCAACATCTCTTTTCATTCTAGACCATCAATACCTTGTTTTAAGATCATGATACATCTTTGTACTTCCAGGATGGATAGAATAATCAGAATCATGAGCCTCTTTTAAGATTAACTTCTTTATTTCCTTGATGTCTGGCACACATATTCTTTTACCATGCCATATGATACCCTTCTCATCTTCTCTAAATCCCGGGGCCTTGTTTTCTTTGATCAACTGCTTAATTTCTTTGATCTTTTCATCGTACTTTTGACCTTTTCGTATATCTTGTTCCAGGGTTGAATCAACGTCCATTGCTATGGCTTCTGTATGATTCACCAAGCATAAGTTGAGCTTTGCGAACTCTTCACAAAGTTGGGGTTGTAGATCTCTTATGGTCAACATGTTAACATGTATTTTTCTGCTCAAGGCATCTGCAACCACATTAGCTTTTCCAGGATGGTAATTGATTCCCACATCAAAATCGTTAATGAACTCTAACCATCTCCTTTGCCGAAGGTTGAGATCTGGTTGAGTAAAGATATACTTCAAACTCTTGTGATCGGTATAGATCTCAGTTCTTTTACCCATCAGGTAATGTCTCCATAACTTCAATGCATGTACAACTGCTGCCAACTCTAGGTCATGGGTAGGATAATTCTTCTCATGCTTCCGAAGTTGTCGGGAAGCATAGGCAATAACATGCCCTTCTTGCATAAGCACACTTCCTAACCCTTGCCCTGAAGCATCACAATATACAGAGAATGATTTCTCCATATCGGGCATAACTAAGACTGGGGCAGTTGTTAACTTCTTCTTTAATTCTTGGAAGCTTGATTCGCACTCTTAAGACCATACAAAAGCAGCTCCTTTTTCTAACATCTTTGTGAGTGGCTTGGCTATTTTTGAAAATCCTTCAATGAACCTTCGGTAATAGCCTGCCAATCCTAAGAAGCTTCGGATTTCACCGACATTATCTGGTGTCTTCCACTTCTGCACACCAGATATCTTTTCTCGGTCTACTGAGATTCCTCCTTCGGAGATAATATGTCCCAGAAAAGCAACTTTCTTGAGCCAAAATTCACACTTACTGAACTTGGCATAAAGTTGGTTTTCTCTTAGCTTTTGTAATACTATTCTCAGATGCTCTTCATGTTCTTTCTCATTCTTTGAATATATGAGGATATCATCAATGAACACTACCACAAACTTGTCCAAGTATTTCATAAACACTTTATTCATAAGGTACATGAAATATGTCGGAGCATTTGTTAGTCCAAAAGGCATAACTGTATATTCATACAGTCCATACCTAGAAACAAATGCCGTCTTTGGAATGTCCGATTCTCTTATCTTTAGTTGATGATATCCGGAACGGAGGTCAATCTTGGAGAATACACATGAACCTCTTAATTGATCAAACAAGTCCTCAATACGAGGTAAAGGGTACTTGTTTTTGATTGTCACTTCGTTGAGGGCACGGTAATCTACACACAACCTCTTGGTTCCATCCTTCTTCGATACAAATATGACCAGAGCTCTCCATGGTGAGGAACTGGGACGGATATACCCTTTCTCCGATAACTCTCGGATATGATCCTTGAGTTCTGCTAGTTGTTTGGTATCCATCCGGTACGGTCTTTTATATATGGGAGCAGTACCAGGTACTAACTCTATAATGAATTCTACTTCTCGATCCGGTGGCATACCTGGTAACTCCTCGGGAAATACATCTGGAAATTCATTGACCACCTTTATGTCCTCAATAACTACTTCGGTCTTGTTGAGTTGAACATTTCCAGAGGGTACTTGAATAGATGTGAACTTAACTTTTGTTCCATCCGTATGTGTTAGTTCCACTATTCTCGTTGAGCAATGTATAACTCCTTTATACTTGGTTAACTAGTTCATCCCCAAGATGATATCTATCCCTTGTGATTCTATCAAAATGAGATTTACAAGGAATTCTACTCCATTAACTCCTAGCTTTATCTTGGGACATACTTGTTTTGTCTTTATTTCTCCTCCAGGAGAATTTACTAGTAACACTCGATTCATAGATGTAATTGGTAATTTGTGCTTGGTTATGAATTCCTTGGCTATGAATGAGTGTGTTGCACAAGAGTCAAACAGAATTGTTGCAGGATAAGTATTGGCAGAGAACATACCAATCACCACATCTGGTGCCTCTTGTGCTTCTTCCATGGTCACATGATTTACCTTGCCACGCACAAGATTCTGTGGTTGAGGTGGCTTCTTGTTGGGGCACCGGTTGGCATAGTGTCCTGTTTCTCCGCAGTTGAAGCACTGCCCCGACCTTGTTCATTGGTTCTTTGTTGCCTGGTTGTGCATTCGGAGGATTTGACCCTGCTGGACGGGGTTGGAAAGCAGGACGTTGTTGGTGCACTTGTTGTCGCTGTTGCTGTGGTTGGAAGGTTGGATTCCTAGCAGCAGGGTTGTAGCTTCTCTGAAACTGATTGGGAGTTATAGGTCGATTTATTGCTCCCATCGGCGGTGATGAGAAACGGGGCCGACTGTTGCTGCTAGAAGCCTGTCCTTGCCAATTCATTTTCCTCTTTTGCTCCTCAACTAACTTCTATCTTTTTCTTTCCACTATGAAAGCCTTGTTGATGAGCTTTTGGAAACTTTCATAGTCACTTCAAGACATAGCATACTGTATTTATGAGTTCAATCCCTCAATGAAACAATCTTGTTTCTTTTCATCCGTGTCTATGTCTCCCGGAGCATAGCGAGATAACTGTGTGAACTTGGTAAGGTACTCTCGCACGGACATGCTACCTTGTTTCAGGTTGAAGAACTCCTTCCGCTTGTTCTTGATTTCTCCTGCTGTAACATAGTGATTGCGGAAGGCAAGTTTGAACTCATTCCATGAGATACTTTCTGGATCCTCATGGGCTTCTTTGTATGCTTTCCACCAGTCCGCTGCAGATCCATATAGTTGGTGAGAAGCAAAGAGCACTCTCTCACGTCCTAGGCACTGTATGATCTGCAACTTGTTCTCAATATTCTTGAGCCAATCATCAACTTCCAATGGCTCTATAGCGTTGTCGAACCTTGGTGGTTGAGTGCTTAGAAACTCATTCAATTTGGGTTGACGTGGTGCATTCTGAATTTGTGGTTGCATGTTGGCCACCACTTGTGTCAAGTTCTGAAGGAGTTGATTTTGCATGTTCATCATCTGTTGTATAACCTCTCCATCTGCTCTGCGTGCAACTCGTGGCTGCCATCCAGGCAAAGGGAACTCTGCAGCCTCATTGTTGTTGTTCCCTTCATTGCGTCTCCTTCTTCCTGCCATCTATTGTGAAATGCTATGTTTAAAATTAATGCATAGATGTTCTCTTAAGTGTATTACGTTGTGTACGTACTTCATCAATTCTGTACAAGAGTTACTAAAGTTTTTACTTCGTTTACTAGATGATTATGATTGAAACAAACTAAGCACTTATATTCCTTAATAGATATTTACATACACTAACGAGGTTGTGAACATAAGCCTACGGCTTTCACAACTCACGTTCACATACTAACACACACATTACATCATTAATCTAAACAATTACACTAATCAACCATTTCACACTAGTCAACACAATACCATACAAGCGTACTACACGAGTTACTTCATAAATAAGGACACCTATCCTAGTTGTCCCCTGGGTTCTGTGCATCCTCCTGTGGGTTCCCGCCATCACCATCAGGAGTGCTAGCCTCTGACTCAGCTTGGAGGCCTCAGGTGCTGGAGAAATATGAGGGCGTTTGGTTGCCCTACGGTCTGGAGAGTCCGGAGTCCAAGTGTCTCCATCCGAAGCATAGAGATCACTCACTTCTCCATCCCTCATCCTCATCAGTCCATGCATTATGGCCTCCGTCTTCTTCAGAAGGTCACGGACGTCTTGAAGCTCTTGTTGGCAGTTCTGTAGCCTGGTACTGACGTACACTCCTACCTGAAGGCTCATGTCCATCTGCACTATGTCACAACCTTCATGGATGGGCTCGTAGTTGAACACCGCATTTCCACTTTGTCGCCGAGGGGTGTACATGTATTGGGTCCCCTCAAGGCAGCCACGGTTGGTGTAGCTCTAGCAAGTGATTGCCTTCCAAGTGGCGTCCTTCTCAGCCTCTGCCATGGTAGACCTCCATGCTGGTGAATTATGGATCTTGAGCAGCTTGTTCTCATAGTAGATCCTTGCCTGCGACTTCCACTCATCGCGTTCTGCGCGAGAGACTCGAGTGGTGTCGTACTGCACCTCTAGCTTGCCGGTATAACCAGCACAGCGAAGGAGGTGTCTAAGGCGATCCACCATGCCTCTAGTGGACTCCCCGTGGGTCTGGTAGGTGGCGGGGTTGTCCACCTCCTCAGTAGTGCGTTCCGCCAGCTGGTGTCGAGGAACTCGTCCTCCGGTGGACTTACGGGCCGTAAGACGTGTGCGTGCCATCTGTTTCAAGAAAAATTTAAAAATGTGTTAGAAAATAAACAATAATATAATTTTGAGTATAGATGAGGTTATACAACATATATATAATTTAAATAATCCTCCTTCTAACAAAATATTTAGTAAAATAGTTTTTAATAAAATAGTGATGTATATCCCGTCCATTTCTAACTAGGTTTGCGTCCTACGGGCAACCTTGGCTCTCATACCACTTTATCACACCCGATATTCCATAAGAAATACCCGAGCGTATACTCACATGTATGCCAGGATCAGTTGATTCATACATGTGCCGACAAGAGTGTAATATCATTATATTACAAGCCAAGTTCAACGTACATCATAATATTACATCATAGTACATAAAATATCAACTAATAATACCAATACACTAAACACCATAGTGGAAGACTACATCGTGGGTGCTCCAGTTCCACAGGCGTTGCCCGGGGGTTACGCCAACCTAGAACAACTCCTCGGGATCAAAATCCTCCTCATCAAAGTCTACATCTTCAATTGCACCTGAGCCAACATATGATATCCAAAAAAAGCAAGTTTGAGTACCGAAGGTACTCAGCAAGTGTAGGAAAGAATGTTATGAAGGTCAAAAGCAAGGGAAGGCTAACATGGTTAAGCACTATGCATTAATCCTAAGCCTTAGCTTTGATTAGCAACCTATCTTACTAAGTGATAATCCCACCAATCTCATAATTAAGTCATTAATATTAGGTTACACCACCCAACAACCTCTTTCAACTCTCATCCATGTTTCTCTAATCATGGACAAGTCCAAGCCGCTCTTGATCGTGAGCACGGCTGTCATGACAGTTTGGTTCTCTGCAGAGATTGTACCACTTTACCCACAAGTAGTGATTTCATCCCCTGTTGCCAGGTGGACTAAGAAACCTCCCTGATATCCGTGGTTGCAAGACACATTACACACTTCCTTTGGTGTGCGATCAAGAGATCACTACATGGCCTTTACAAAGGGTCTACCGGCAAGTACAAGCCCACTGAGGTTTCACCGCTGTAGTTCCTGGGAGTAACCCTCCCCTACAGAAGCCCCCTCTTGAGCCTTGCAGTTCCCAGGGTAGTCAAAATGGACTCCCATTCCCCGCACCATCCAAACACTCATACTATACCGGCAAACTCCTAATTAATTGGCCAAGCTGCCCCATCTCAGTCTTGTGGTGGCACTGTAAAGCCGGGTTAACTGTTCCATGAACCGTTCCTTAGAATCTAAGACAGGCACTAACTCATTCCCGAGTCTCGTGCACGAAGCACCAACCAAAACAACCAGCCTGTCTAGATTCATAACCACATGACACACACTTGTGTCTCTCATATAATCCACAAGACTAGTATCAACTATGTTTCATTCATTTCTAAAGTTATAAGCATGGCTAAGCACATAAAATGATAACCATCAATGTCCTATCTAATTCCCTCCATGGTTTTGCAAGGAAAGATAGAACAATGAAACTATGGAAACATCCTACACTGGATTTCATATTAAAGACTTCATGCAAATAATCTAACTATTCATCCTAGAATAGGAACAAAGTGGTCAAGGAACACTTGCCTTTGAAGGAAGGATGATTCACTTCAAATTCTTGCTCTTGAAGATTTGGAAATAGTTCTTGATTTGGTTCTATCCATTCATATGCACACATAAAACAAGGCCAAACATGCCATAAGAATCTTAGCAATGCATTTCAATCATGTAGGTTTGGTTACACACATGTAATTATTGATTTCATGTCATTTCATGTGGTTTGAAATGAAAATAAGTTTCATTTAGATACCTATATCCTTCTATTTTATCTTTGTTATAGCCAAACACTCATTTTTTTCTAATCTTATAGTGATACTACTAATTTCTAGAATTTTATATGTACATATGTAAATTTTCATAATTATTTAAATCCTAAAAGTCATTTAAATCATACTACAATCATTTTTTTAGAACTCATATTTCTATTTTCTACTTTTCAGAACCTATGTATGTATTTGGAACAGTTTCCAAAATTTTTCTTTGATATATACTATTTTTATCTATATTCAGCATTTATTTAATACCTAAAAATGCATTTCAGTCATTTAAATAATTATTCTGGACTACAGAAACTTCAAATGCATAAAAACATAAAAACAGAATAATTTTGTGCTGTTTAATAAATTTCTACAATTTTTCTGATATTTATATTATTTTTGTTTAAGTTTTCTGAATTAATTTGTCCTTATATAATTAATTTCAGTCTTTGGAACTAATTACTTTTAATTTCAGATTTAATATTCTGGTCAGAATGTTTTAATAGTGTTTTGAATGAATTTCTAACATTTTCCAGAATTCATTTAGCCTATTTTGAATAATTACAGAATTAAAAACAAACTTTTAAATTGATTTGGGCTAATTTGTAATAAATTCAAACTTTCTGGGGTTCAAATTGAAAATACAGAACTATTTGGTTAATTTGCAAATCATACAGGGGCTATTTGTTTATTTTAAATTAAATTCCTAATTTCTAATAAGCCTAGGGTTCCTCTTGTAAGAAACAGGGGCTATTTCCTAGTTGTTTGAATCTCTAGGGACCTCTCTGTGAAATTCCTAACGTTTATAACTATTTTGAATGTGGGCCGTTGGATCTGAGATCAACGGTCCAGATTTAAAATAACCGAACCGGTACACGTAATCTAATCAGAGTCGTTGACTCAAATCCGACGCACCAGAAGCGGCCACGTCGCCCTATACTCGTCTCCCCCGCGTCCGGCGGCCGTGCGATCGCCGGCGAGCGGCGGCGGTGGCCGGAATTTCTTGGTTTCTTTAATTTCTCCACCATTCTTTGATCTCTTGGTACCAGAAGAGAGAGGGGAGGACGGGGAACTCACCAAGGGGTTCTCGGGGGTCAGAAACGGCCAGAGAGGGCTGTCGATGGCGAGCAGTGACGATCTCCGGCGATCTTCGTCGGCAGGGCTTCCCAAGTGTAGACCTTCGATGATTATTGTCGGGATTTCCTTCTGGAGGTCTTGTGATGGTGTAGGGAGGGTTAGAACCGAGGATCTCCGAGTGTATTCGAAGAATTTGAGTTTGTGGTGGTTTTCCCGATCGGAAGGAATTGGGGCCGTTTCTGCGGGGAAAATGACCGGGGGTCGGCTGTTTATATAGATGGGGAGGAGGCGGCGGCGTGGGGCGCGGCGGTTGCTGCAGACGCGTCGAGTTTCGCACGTGGCCGAAGCAAATCATCCACATGCGATAATAGAGAGAGAAATGAGAGAGGGGGAGAGGAAGGCAGCGGTTGGGGTGAAGAAAACTGACGTGTGGGCTCCTTTGGCAGCGAGAGAGAAGGGAGGGGGCGGTTTTGATCCGTTTGTGGAGAATTCGGGTGTTACAGGACCGCTACTGGTAGGCGCTCATTATCCTTACACAACCCTAACTGGAAAAACGCGCATAGACCGCACCAATTCCAGATTTTCCGAGCTCCACCGTGAAACAAGTCTCGGGTGCACGGTGAAACACCATTAGCCGCTGGTCCCGAGCGATTTTGATGTCATGTAGGGCTACCTCATGGTTCACTGGTGATGTAGCGCCGTTTCCCCAAGCGTTTGGCGGACTAGGTTAGCTGGCCGACGCCACCGGAGGTGAGCCGGGCCGCTGTGCCGTCGCAACGGAGGTTGGGGACCTTGCCGGCTCGGGGAAGCTCCACCAAGTTGATCAGCACGTGGAGTTAGGCCCTGGCGGCGAATAGGGGCTCGGGCAGGAGTCGGGAGAGCTGTCCCGGCGAACTCCGGCGACCTGGCAGCGCGCGCGAGGGGCGTCGGGAGGTTGAAGAAGGGCACCGGGTCCCAGCAGTCAGTGAGGGAAAAGGTTTAAAGCCAATCCTATGTGGCTATTTGATCCGGTGTGACTGCGTGGCTGGGACTGTGTGGCCCTGTGTGGTTTTATCTCAGAGGGTGACACGTGGCCTGGGCCCAGCAGCAGGCATTTGAACTTTTATCTGTTTTCAGAATTTAGTTGAAAGTTTAAAATAGCCACAACTTGGTGTAGGAATGTCCAAAAATTATCAAAAAACTTTGTTGGATTCCTCTCAGAGGGTACTATCCAGGGGTACAGCCCAATATTTATGAAAATCTCTGGTTTTGCCTCATTAATTCATATGAGGAAAAATCTTGTGGGAATTTTTTCACGAGTTCTGTGTATTGGATAATCCCCAAATTTGGGCAGGAGATTCTTACAAAAATACTTGAACTCCAGTAAAATTTTCAGAAGCATTGGACCTCATTTGCTTGGCCAAATGTGGTGTTAATTTCTTATGTCCCTGAAAATTGGAAAATAGAACAGAATTCAAATTCAGATTTCCCCCAAACTTTAGAACATCATAACTCTTGCTAGGAAGCCGCAAAGTTAGTGATTCAAATTGGGTTGGATTCATATTGAATAGCTCTGTCCAAATCTACAACCCAATTTGTATGAAACTCATTATTTGATTCTGGAAAATTCTTTAAACTTTTCAGCAAAAGAATTTTAGAGGGAGTTTGGTTAATCCAAAAATCCTCAAATGTTGCCAGAATATTCTTTAGGGTATTAGTGAACCCCTGTAAAAATTTCGGATCAATTGGAGTTGATTTGATCAGAACAATTCAGCTTTGAAGATGCTGTGTCCAATTGAATGCAGAAACCTTTTTCAGAGAATTTCCAAGACTTGGAAAAATCAGTTCTGGGCAAATATTAGCTCCAAAAATTCTATGAAAATTCATGCAAACTCTATGAGCTATAATTGAAATTGTAGTTTCCCAAGTATGGCATGAACAGGGGTGTTAGCTCATAATTAATTCTTCCTTGCTTAATTACTTAGAAAATTATTCTGAACAAACCACTTAATGAAAAGTGCTAATTTTTGGTCCATAGATTTTCTTGTGACAAGGAACTCACATGAAAATTTTCAGCTCCATTGGAGCTCTGGATCACCCTGTGCTGTTCAACCCTTTAAGATGATCAATATAGAAAAGGGAAGACACTTAGCACTTAGTCATGTTGCTTAGACGCAAACCCAAACCACTAGCACCAGTGTCATTTTAAATTCTTAAACAGAGTTCCAGTTTTTGAAAACTTGTTATTAGAACTTGTAGCAAAGTCTTTACAATTAAACAATTATGCATATGCATTACGTGTAGCATCTACGTGAAGGACTTCAAGTCATTGGAGTGGAGATCAAAGGAAGGAGGGAAGAGATAAAGCCAAGTGATCTTCACTAACTGGATTATATATATATATATATATATATATATATATATATATATATATATATATTAGCCCTGCAAAACAAAGGCAAGCCCCGGTTTGCATCAAAACTTACAAGTTTTTATTTGTATTCACTTTATATATCTAGCGTTTAGTTCTTGCATTAGTTCTAGATGGTATGAAACTCCAAATGCATGACCCAGAAAACCCTGGAGTATAATGTAGAGTAGGTTAACACTTGTTTATAACTGCTGATCTCAAGTCAACAAAAATGGATTAAAAGAAGCAAAACTCGAGTGGGCAGTTTCCTACTCGTGAACCGGGATTAAGGGGGATCAATCGTAAGAGTTAGGAATTGATCCTCATAGTGGGAATGGAGACCGGGCAGTGGATGGAAGGTCAAGGACGTGGTCCTGTGAGCCTAGTCTATGTCTGAGTCGATTAAGGCCCGTTCTCGTGTGCGGCCCCACTGGACATGTTTGAGATGTGTACCGGATGCATACTGGCTATATGGGACCTAGGAAACCGATGTAACATGTTAACCTGGGTGTCGAGGCATACCTCACCGTCTGATATCGATGCTGAAAGGATAGAGAAGTCGGCTCTATAAGGGTTTGCCATAGGGAGACTTAATCCCAGTCGGTGGGACCGGTTCGACATTTGGGTGTCGTGTGAAAGGTTGCCACGTACGGCGTCAGTGACGGTTGCTGTGTGCAACGTCGAGTACGGGCATACGTGTCGTGTCAGCCGAGTGTTTTTGATTGCAATCACCGTCGCTTGCGGTAGTGAGCATACTTGTACACTGAGTCGTGACGTAGTAATAAACTGGGAAAAGTTAATAATGCTTCGTGAGTAATCCTCATATTGGAGATGAGGAAATGATCAACACATCACTAAATTTATTTTCCACCTTGGGCCAGTAGCGTCGAGGCAAAGCGTTTCTTGTTTGATTGTGGAGTCTCGACGTTGATGGTGCAATGTCAGTATGAGTCTAGGATAGCTCACTAAAGTTACTTTCACCTCGGGCAAGTGACATCGAGATGAAGAGTTTCTTGTTTGATTGTGGAGTCTCGATGTAAGTTGCGCGAGGGCTATAAAAGTTGCTTAAAACTTGAAGTAAGGACTCCCCTTTAGCTCAAGTTGGTCGTTTGTGCAAATTTCTATAATCAGCCCTCTAATTTCCATCATGTAGAGTTTCATGACTAGGGTGACGGGTCAGTCTTGCTGAGCTTCGTGCTCACAGATACTGCATAAGTTGTTTTGCAGGTAATAACTGTACGCTGCTAAGTACGGATGTCCGATGAGACTCGGGGCTCTCCGAGTGGTGAACTCATGGCAGCCCTTGCCGCTGCTATTGTGATAGTGTTGCTAGCGAGAGGGGTCCGCGGGCTGGACACCTTCTCTGTTGCTTAGCATAGGTATGAGACGTGAGTTGTCATAGTCTTCCGCTGTAGAATATTTTGAGAAGTATTTGTAAAAATTTACACTTTGTAAGCTTTTGCTTTATATATGTAATATGATGCTTTACTACGTGTGCTGTTGGGTGCCGCATCGCACGGCACCACCCAATGCGATTCCCGGGCAGGGTGCCCCGTTCCCGTGAGTGATCAGGACGGCGGGGCCCTCACAGCGTGGTATCAGAGCCACATTGGTAATAGCACATGGAATAAGGATCGTATTACGACAAAAACTTAGGATACGGTGAGGAAACGGTATTAGGCCCACATAAGGACTATAGTGGTATAGTTACTTAAGGTGGCAGTACTAACATACTTGTTATAATTCTAAATTTCAATTATGTAACGACGCACCTACGTTAAGGTAAGAGTGGTAAGGAACGCCACCGAAAGCGGTTCAATTTCGGTTAGCTCCCCTGACGAGGAAAGTAGTTCAGGGATAGGTCTCACAGCTTGGTGTGAGACGTTAATATGAAACTCTTGGACTCTTCATGTTCCTGAGTTCATATGAAACGCTGATCCCTAGCGTGCATTAGGCAAGTAAGTGGAGACCCCATCACGTGGTCAGTAACACGAGAGTGTGTTCATCTGGAAATAGCCCAGGAGGACATACGCAGCGCTTGCCATCGGCGTGCCCTGCAGGGCAGTAGGTGGTATCCGTTGGGTTGATAACATTCTCAACCGTGACGACCCGTTCATGATATACTCGGGTTCCCCGTCGTGTGGTGTTGAAACACGATCACGTACCTTGAGACGTGACTTAGCTCAAGGACGGCCGTATGGCAATGATACGGGCGTTTGTATTTACTTTCAAATATGGAACTGCCTGAAATGAAACAACCTTTGAGTGCACCATTATTGAGTGTTCTTCTGCAGGTACTAACCATGTACGTATCTCGTGTAGTACACGTGTGCAAGAGACCGTCTTAGTGCCACTGATAAAATGGATATGCCGGTATAATCTGGTTTAGGATTTTCATTTGGAGAGGCAACGTAGTACCGATATCTTTCTTACGGTGCTTCGACGCCGTACTAAACTTAATAACCTCTTCCCTATGAAGAAATGATTCATGAGCTAACTTTCAAATAAAAATGGAAGTTTGAAACAAATATTAGTTAGTGAACTCTTATCTTGAACTAAGATTCAAATGAGAGAGTGTCTAGGTTTCAAAAATTTCAAAAACAGAGTGCTCTATTCCTGGCAGGAATTCTTGCTGGACTTTAACAGAGCATAACTCTGAGTAGCTTGATCCAATTAAGGTGTATGATACATATATGGAAATATTTTCAAGTGCTCTACAACTTTATTATAGACCTCCAGAGCAAAATCACACGTTAAGTTGGTAAAAAGTCCAGTTGAAGATAAAACTGTCCAGAACCAGGAGAGCAGAAAAAACTCTCTGGACCTTTCTGTTTTTAAGCCATAACGTCCTGTAGAAAAATCCCTAAGGAGCCTGTGATACACCGTTGGAAAGGTTGTGAGATATGAAACATTGTTGTAGTCCAAAGGTTGTTCAGATTCTTGTTGTATTTTCATATACAACTGTAATAAAGTCAGCCACATACAAAGGAGATGCTGGCAAATTTTATCCAGAAAGTCTGTCAACTCTGCAAAATCATAACTTTTGATCCGGGAGTGATATGGAGGCATTTGAATACTCGTTGGAAAGATATTGAAGTTGACTTTAACTTTGGTATTCAATATAAGTTATGAAATTGCTTCTAAACGGATTAAAATCTGGGTTAGAACAGAAGAGGCTGTTCTGCACAGCAAAGAGAACGGTTGAAGAAGCAACTAAGGGAAACCATGAGCAAATGTGTTATACAACCAAGCTCATGACCTTGGGGTTGCTCTGCGCTGTGTAGTAGGAAGAAGGATGAAACACTACGGATTAGTGTTAATTTTCGTCCGCTTAACATTGTGATAATCAAGGACAAGTACCCGTTACCACAGATCGACATATTGTTTGATCAGTTGGTCAAAGCAAGGATCTTTTCCAAGATGGACTTAGGATCAGGGTACCATTAGATTGAGATATGGGCCGAGGCTATTCTGGAGACACTTTTTTGATGAGGTACGGAGTTTATGAGTACCTGTCATATTCCTTGGCCCTACCAACACTCCAACTCAGTTCATGTACTTAAGGAACTCGGTATCCATGCCGGAGCTGGATATGTTTGTCGTGGTCTTCATCGACGACCTACTGGTTTATTCCAAGTCAGAGGAAGCACACGAGAAGCACCTGCGTATAGTCTTGCAATGGCTACGGGATCACAAGCTATACGTGAAATTCAGCAAGTGCGAAATTCTAGATATCAAGAGTACTTTGTCTCGGGCATATCATCTCAGCGAAGGGCATCGCTGTATACCCGAGTAATATCGCACAAGTGCTGCATTGGAAAGCCCCGGGAACTTCTCACGAGGTACGGAGTTTCCTCGGACTCGCGGGATATTATTGGAGGTTCATTTCGAACTTCTCAAAGATTGCCAAGCCTAGGACATAGCTGCTGAAGAAGGCTACCAAATAAGTTTGGAGTCCAACATGTAAAGCAGCGTTCAAGGCATTAGTGAAACATTTAACATCAGCACCGGTTTTGGCGCAGCCACACACAACAAAACCGTTCGTTGTGTACTGCGATGCATCCGGCTTTGGGCTAGGATGTGTGCTGATGCAAGACCAAAGGGTGGTCGTATATGGATCACAGCAACTCAGGAATCATGAGCAACACTATCCGACTCATGATTTAGGACTCACTGCCGTGGTACTCGCACTCAAATGTGGAGGCACTACCTACTCGGTAACCTCGTGCATTTATATATCGACCAAAAGAGCCTCAAATACATATTCACTCAGAAGGAGTGGAACATGAGGCAGCAAAGATGGTTGTAGTTGATAGAGGATTACGAAATAGAGGTCCATTATCACCCCGGCAAGGTTAACATGGGCGAATGCGGGGGTCACCAGTCACACGTTCATAATCCAACTATCACCCCGTTGGAAGAGAGCGAGCCACCAATACGTATGGTTCACCCTAGAGCTCTCTACAATTTAGCTTTTATCCCACCATCCGTAAAGGAAGGATGGCAGCCCAGAAACATGACAAGGGCATGTCACATTTGCGGAGATGTATAGGCAGTGGGGAACTGAAATAATCCCGGAAAGACGGAGACGACGTCCTGTGGTTTAAGGACAAAAGTCGTCGTACCCCGTAACCCGGTGTCGAGGAAGAAAAGATTCTGACGAGGCTCACTTGTCAAAGTTTCTATTCAATCCAATTCGTCGGTCCATTCCAGGTTTTCGGAAAGATGTGGGTCAGTTGCACACGGGCTGGAATTACCAGCGATATTCACCGGTGTGTACGACATCTTCCACATTTCTCGGCTGAGGAAGTGCCTCAAGTGTTTAACCACCATTCAGCTGGGAAATACCGGGGAACTGAAACCAGATCTCACATCTCTGGAGGGACTGGTCAAGATCATCGACATAACGGACCGAACCACATGCGACCATACGTTGTGGTTCTATAAAGTTTTAGGGAGTGATTGCTCCAAGAGTGAAGCGACATGGGAAAGCGAAGGATTTCTTCGCACCAATTATCCCAACTCTTGACGTTGCACGTTAGTTAATTTTCCACCATCCTTCCTCTCATTTTTACCTTGTAATCTCGGGACGAGATTCTTTTAAGGGGGGAGGATTGTAAAGGTCCCAAAATATGCATACAAAGAAACTCTTGTATGCACAAAGTTGGTTTCACATGTATGAAAAATGGGACTTGTTAAAACTTTTTCCCCATGTGATAATACACATGAGAGCTTTCTTCACACAAGTTCAAATAATTGTTTGAAGACTTGGAACCCAAGAGGGATCTAAAACTAAGGTGGGAAGTCCCCATATGTGTGAGGAAGCTAAAGTTTGATTTTGAGAACAAATTGTTCCAATAAAAAATGCAATGAGAGTAACACAAGGGTTTTCAAACTGTTGTATTAAAAACCTCATTTGCAGCAGCCAAATCAGTGATCAGAGTTCACATTTGGATTCCTTAGGTCCAAATTAGGGGGTAGGCAAAGTTTCATCAATTTTTGAAAAGATTTGCTATCCATTTCTCCCAAAAGGATTTAAATGTATAAAGAATTCAAATACACATTTGAATTTGGATGAAATTTGCGCAACTCTCCAAATGCAACTCAATTTGCAACTTCAAACATTTGGATGGATCATTTGCAAACTGAGGAGATATTTGAGAGCTGTTGAGAGGGGATAAGGGGGAAAGTGAGACCCATTTGCCATATGCCCAAAAGATCTTCAGTCTCCAGCTTTCAGTATGCAGTCTTCAGTTTTCCTCCCGAAGCAGCCGAGGCTCTCCCGGGCAACACCGAGCACCGTTCACAACGTCACCTCCTGATCGTGTCTTTTGCGCTGGCGAGCTGGTACCCTTTTCTTATCATCTCAGCCGGCGTTCCCGTGCCACAGCCCCGAGAGAACCCTCGATTTGCTTCTTCTCCTGCGCACAGGCACAGAACCACCGCCGCCACCCCGATTGATCGGCAGCCGGCTCTGGTGATCATGAACCGAGGCCAGTGAGTAGCAAAACGGCACCAGGGCCTCACCCTCATCCTCCTTGACGCGCCACTGATCGGCGTTCAGCTTCTGTACCGAGAAATCCAAGCTTCTGTGGTGGCCGGCTGAAAACCGAAGGAGAGGCCTCACGTGGACAGCACTGCAGAGGGCATTTCATGCTTGAGCAAAGGCACCCTCGGATGCGCTAGGGCCCCCTGATGCTCGTCCCCGAAGCCCAAGCCATGAGATGATCTACCGGGCTCGAATTTGAGAAAAGTTCTCCAGCGGGCACAATCCGACCTTCCGGTATGACAATCCCAAATTCGATCTCCTCTCTCGATCTTAGCTCGTCAGTTCTTGCACATGGGACCGCTACTGGTAGGCGCTCATTATCCTTTCACAACCCTAACTGGAAAAATGCGCGTAGACCGCACCAATTCCAGATTTTCCGAGCTCCACCGTGAAAGAAGTCTCGGGTGCACGGTGAAACACCATTAGCCGCCGGTCCCGAGCGATTTTGAAGTCATGTCGGGCTCCCTCATGGTTCACTGGTGCTGTAGCACCATTTCCCCAGGCGTATGGCGGACTAGGTTAGCTGGCCGATGCCACCGGAGGTGAGCCGGGCCGCTGTGCCGTCGCAACGGAGGTTGGGGACCTTGCTGGCTCGGGGAAGCTCCACCAAGTTGATCAGCACGTGGAGTTAAACCCTGGCGGCGAATATGGGCTCTGGCAGGAGTCGGGAGAGCTGTCCTGGCGAACTCCGGCGACCTGGCAGCGCGCGCGCGCGAGGGGCGTCGGGAGGTTGAAGAAGGGCACCGGGTCCCAGCAGTCAGTGAGGGAAAAGGTTTAAAGCCAATCCTCTGTGGCTATTTGATCCGGTGTGACTGCGTGGCTGGGACTGTGTGGCCCTGTGTGGTTTTATCTCAGAGGGTGACACGTGGCCTGGGCCCAGCAGCAGGCATTTGAACTTTTATCTGTTTTCAGAATTTAGTTGAAAGTTTAAAATAGCCACAACTTGATGTAGGAATGTCCAAAAATTGTCAAACAAACTTTGTTGGATTCCTCTCAGAGGGTACTATCCAGGGGTACAGCCCAATATTTATGAAAATCTCTGGTTTTGCCTCATTAATTCATATAAGGAAAAATCGTGTGGGAATTTTTCCAGGAGTTCTGTGTATTGGATAAT
This sequence comes from Neostapfia colusana, assembly GCA_030760725.1. Lineage (NCBI taxonomy): Eukaryota > Viridiplantae > Streptophyta > Magnoliopsida > Poales > Poaceae > Neostapfia > Neostapfia colusana. Next base: position 4,993,911 of record JASWHV010000012.1, on the reverse strand, counting down.
CCCCAAATTTGGGCAGGAGATTCTTACAAAAATACATGAACTCCAGTAAAATTTTCAGAAGCATTGGACCTCATTTGCTTGGCCAAATGTGGTGTTAATTTCTTATGTCCCTGAAAATTGAAAATAGAACAGAATTCAATTTCAGATTTCCCCCAAACTTTAGAACCTCATAACTCTTGCTAGGAAGCCCCAAAGTTAGTGATTTAAATTGGGTTGGATTTATATTGAATAGCTCTGGAAAAATCAGAGAATTTCCAAGACTTGGAAAAAAGTTAGTGATTCAGAGAATTTCCAAGACTTGGAAAAATCAGTTCTGGGCAAATATTAGCTCCAAAAATTCTATGAAAATTCATGCAAACTCTATGAGCTATAATTGAAATTGTAGTTCCCCAAGTATGGCATGAACAGGGGTGTTAGCTCAGAATTAATTCTTCCTTGCTTAATTACTTAGAAAATTATTCTGAACAAACCACTTAATGAAAAGTGCTAATTTTTGGTCCATAGATTTTCTTGTGACAAGGAACTCACATGAAAATTTTCAGCTCCATTGGAGCTCTGGATCACCCTGTGCTGTTCAACCCTTTAAGATGATCAATATAGAAAAGGGAAGACACTTAGCACTTAGTCATGTTGCTTAGACGCAAACCCAAACCACTAGCACCAGTGTCATTTTAAATTCTTAAACAGAGTTCCAGTTTTTGAAAACTTGTTATTAGAACTTGTAGCAAAGTCTTTACAATTAAACAATTATGCATATGCATTACGTGTAGCATCTACGTGAAGGACTTCAAGTCATTGGAGTGGAGATCAAAGGAAGGAGGGAAGAGATAAAGCCAAGTGATCTTCACTAACTGGATTATATATATATATATATATATATATATATATATATATATATATATATATTAGCCCTGCAAAACAAAGGCAAGCCCCGGTTTGCATCAAAACTTACAAGTTTTTATTTGTATTCACTTTATATGTCTAGCGTTTAGTTCTTGCATTAGTTCTAGATGGTATGAAACTCCAAATGCATGACCCAGAAAACCCTGGAGTATAATGTAGAGTAGGTTAACACTTGTTTATAACTGCTGATCTCAAGTCAACAAAAATGGATTAAAAGAAGCAAAACTCGAGTGGGCAGTTTCCTACTCGTGAACCGGGATTAAGGGGGATCAATCGTAAGAGTTGGGAATTGATCCTCATAGTGGGAATGAGACCGGGCAGTGGATTGAAGGTCAAGGACGTGGTCCTGTGAGCCTAGTCTATGTCTGAGTCGATTAAGGCCCGTTCTCGTGTGCGGCCCCACTTGACAAGTTTGAGATGTGTACCGGATGCATACTGGCCCGTTCTCGTGTGCCACCCCCATGCGGTTGCCGCCTCGTGCCCCATGCTTGTCGTCGCGTCGTCCCCTGTGCCGGACCCCCGCGCACCGCCGCCGGTCATCGCCTTGCCCCCGCGCCGGCCACCGCCTCGCCCCGAGCCGGCCGCCCCGCCACTGGCCTTCACCTCGCTCCGGTTACGCCTCGCCCCTGCGCTGGCCGCCCCGCCGCCGACCTTCACCTCGCGCCGGTCATGCCTCACCCCAGCACCGGCCGCCTGTGACCGCATCTCCCCCGCTCCAGCCGCCACGCCGCCAGTCGCCGCCTCGCCGTCAGTCTCTCGCCTCGCGCGCCACCGCCTCGTTGCTTCGCCGCCGGTTATTGCCTCGCGGCTCACGCTCCGCTGCCGGCCGGGCTGCGCCTCATCGCCCCGAGCCGGCTATTCTCCGCGCCTCGTCGGCCCGCCCCACCGGCTCGGTTGTTTGGTTTAACCAAAAACCAAACCGAAATTCTCGATTAACCGTGGGACCGGTTTATATTTTCGTATGTACTATTTTGGTTTTCGTTTTTTGATAACCAGACTTTAGGAAAAACCAAAAACCGAACAGATCGGTTTCGGTTAAACCGAATGCCCACCCTGAACTCACAGGATGATAGCAGTCAATTAGTGTGTATATATAGTTAGAACTATCACAAATACACATGGAAATTATTCATTACCCAAAAAAAACTGGGGAATTTTCCATGTCTTGTTAAATACACATGGGACTAGAATTCGATACTCAGGAAAATCCAACTTCCATCATCTAGGGAATAATGAAACTAAGGTTGCTTTATATTAACGTGTGTCACATGAGTCAGGTGCAAACAACATGGAAGGTTGCCGAGCCAAGAAAGCTCCCTAACAGAGTCCAATCATCTAGCTTCCCAAAATCTAGTTTTTATTTTACAAAGAATGTCTCAAAGACATATGAACAGACAAAAATCTTCTGAATTCAGGAAAATGACCTTAAAATAGCCCATAAGAATCACCTAAAAATAGGAAAAATAAAAGAGAGGAGGAGAGCAGATAAAAGGAAGGAAACTAGAGAAGCTCTAGCGGTCTGAAGATCTAGTCGCAGGTAAGAAAGTATTTATATTACAGATTGGAATTTTAGGGTTATATAAGTACTTAAGTGTGACACCCGGTTCCGAAAATAGAACCAAGTGAATACATATGTGTGCCTAGGATGTTCATCACACATAAACATGTAATCCACAAACTGAATTCAGAATACAACCACGAATAAATAGCATTGAAGTACTTTATTACAATGACTCAATGTCTCACTCATGAATATCTAACTTATTCTTGCAGCGGAAGACTCTAAATGACAGTGGAAAATGGCTAAGACAGCAGCCTCCAACTTCAACTCCACAGGCATGTTGACGGTAGTGCGCACGCCTAGTACTCCACATGTTCCTCGAAGTACTCTTCTCCTGTAGCTGAATTGTTTGTGGGAATGCAAGGGTGAGTACATGTTGTACTCATCAAGTGTGGGAAAAGTATGACATGTAGCTTACAACAAGGTAGGAAATAAAAAGGCTCATTGCAGCAAGCAAATTTTATTTCACAAACATGATAAAAACAACAACTATTTCTAGGTGAAATTTATCCCATCATAATCAAGTAATTCAGAAACATTCTCTCATCATAATTCACAAATTATCAAGTCTCAACCAACCATTAATCTTTCTCAAGTTCATCTCATACTCATAAATATTCATAACCATCTCATATTCATATAACCGAAACAAAACTCATTTTCATGACTCGAAACAGTCCCAAAACCAATCCCAATGACCATACCACAACCATACTGAATATCCATCCCAAGTTTTGCCTCTAATCATGGAAGTTGGCTAGGTGCTTGTAACCGGAAGCACGGCTATCATGATAGTTTTACGCTCTGCAGAGGTGGCACCACTTTACCCACAAGTTTGTGATTTCGTCACCCGTCGGCGACTAGAAAGAACCTCCATTATACCAGTACACAACCATCAGTGTATAGCCAAGAGATCACAAAATAGCCTTTACAAAAGGGCTACTAGGATGTACGGACCCACTGAGGTTTCACCGGCATGCTCGAATCTCCATTCTCCCACCCGCGGTCCCCCTATTGTGCCATGCAGATCCCAGGGCAGTCCTCCTTGACTCCCATTCCCCGTGCCATCCAACGGTCCATAACAAGCTAGCAACACAACTAATTAGTCAGCTAAGACGCACCAATATTTGGCCTTGTGGTGGCACTGTTTTCCTGGCATGCGCTCGCATGAACTAGTCCTTACATCTACGGCAAGTAAACCACCATCTAATTCAGCAACATCCACGAACCAAGCTTGCCTAGATCTCCCCGATTCCATGCTCATTAACATCATCAAGTTATCATCATCATTATTCATATGAGTGCAGTAGCTAACCATGTTTTATTTCAGCTTCCCGTATACCGTAAATTAAGCGAAGAAAAAAGAAAAACGACCATACCTAACTCATCAACTTTCCTAGCGGCAAGGATGGTTAACAAAACTAGTAAACTCCTATAAAAGGGGGTCCCATCAAGTTGACTCAAGCATACAAGTTTTCGCAAACAAAACAGTTTCAAAACATGGGATCAATATGGTCAAGGGGCACTTGTCTTGCTCCCGTGGTTCGTGTTGCTCAAGCGTCTCAAAGTCTTGGTGCTGTAGTTCCTCGTAGATGGCCTCTTGAGATTGTCCTTCTACTTACGACCACACACATACAAAATTTACGACAATCAATCATCATGCACAAACTTTATTCAAGATGCAATGGGGTAGATGAATGCAAATCCTATAGTATAGTTTTATAAAACCAGTTTGTACGTGTTCTTGCATGTTTTAATGGGCTTTCATGGGGTTTTATGATGAACAAGGGTTTAGAGATCAAGTGTGGATGTGGTGATGATCTGACACAAGATGTAGATCAATTCCACCGTCAAAAATCAACCAAAACATGGTCTGTCCACACGCCAAAAGTTTCTGCTCGAAGGGGGCGAAGAAAACGGGTGCGTAGAAACAGCGGCGATGTCGTAAGAGGGGTAACAGGGACCTACCTCTCTTCTTACTCCTCTCCTCCTTGCAGCTGGACTTTTTCAATTGCAATGGCAGAAGCTGGGGTTTTACTGTGGAGAAGAATAGGGCTGCAGCCAGAGCTTGGCAGCAAGGGTCTTCTTCTACGGCCACGGCGAGATGTGGCAGAGTTTTGACGGCGGCCAAGGCAGCAGCAAAGGGGTGGCGACCAGAAGAGAGAGGGGTGCGGCCAGGGGGTGGGGTTATATTTATAAGGGGGAAAAAGTGTCCTAGGGGTGGAAACAAAGAGTCCTATAAGTATGGGACTCAACCAAAGAGTCCTACGGGTGGAAACAAAGAGTCCTAGAAGTATGAGATTCAACCAAAGAGTCCTAGGGGTGGAAACCAAGAGTCCTAAAGGTAGGGGACTCAACCAAAGAGTCCTAGGGGTGGGGGACATAGAGTCCTAGAGGTGGGGGACTTAACCAAAGAGTCCTAGAGGTGGGGGACTTAACCAAAGAGTCCTAGAGGTGGGGACTTCACCAAAAGAGTCCTAAAGTCCCCCCCCCTCTAGGGCTGTGGCCAATTTGGGGAAAATCCCCCCAAATGTGGGGGAAATCCCCCCTTTGGGGCCTCTTTGGTAGCACAGAATCCCGGAGGGATCCTGGTCAAATTCCGGGCCTAAAAATCCATGGGCCAAAAGTTCCTCCAAGTGCACTTGGGAGCCCAATTTATGGGCCCGATCCGCGGGGGAACACTGGGCTTTCCGCCCCGGCCTCGTGAGGTCGGGCAGGAAAACTCTGGCGCTCCCCCCCCCCGCCCTAGCTGCCGCCGCTCGTGTCCCCCAACTCGACATTGCGCTGCCATGCCGGCTTGCCTCCCCCGGTCCAGCTGCCGCCGCGCCGGCTCGCCTCTCCCCCGTCTCGCTGCCGCCGCTCGCATCCCCCAACTTGACATCGCGCCGCTGCGCCGGCTCCCCTAGCCAGGTCCCCCCCCCCCCCCCGCTTTCTCCCGACTTCACACCGCCGCACAGCATCCTTGCGCCACTGCACTCGCCCCTGGAGGCGCTCGCATCTCCCATGGAGTTGGTGGACGGCTTGGCCCAGAGCTGCTTAAGGTCCGCAGTTCTTAATAAATCTATGAGCCTCTGATTACCAGATTGTTGGTCCGGGATCCTCAAGAAGGCCAAGGAGCTGCCCATACTCTACGACCTCGTCCTCCTCATGTTCTCGCCCACAGGGAAGCCAACCATATGCATCGGCGAAAGGTGTGTGCGTCTATTTGTTTTTTTCCTTAGGCCAAAAAGTTTGTATGATTTCCATCACCTAAAAAATAAGTTCATATGGTTTCCTCTGAACCAGATATGTGTGTACATATTTATGAATATTGCACATTGTTTAAATCAATTCTGCTTTGCTAATTTACCAGTGTCATGATCGATTGAGAATAGTTGTAACTGGGAAGTGATTTTTAGATGTGTTCTTGTTTCCAATTTAATTCATGCTCACCTTAAAAAAAAGAAATTGCATTTTTTTCATGCTAGTCATAATTTTCCAACTGAAGTGGCACTCGATGATTTCAGTTACTTTTTAGTGCTTTTCTGAATTTCCAGAGTGCCTTCTCAATTTTTCTGGATATTTTTGAGCATTTTTTATTTTTTTAAAACCCTGGTATTGTCTCCCTAGACCTGCCAAATGAATAATCACCCCTAGGGAGAGCGCACCCTGGAGAGCCAGGGGATGGAGGAGATCCAGGAAAGGATTTGCTTCCCTGGGTTATCCCTCCCTTACTGCCAAACAAAGCCTTGGGGAATTTGGGGAGGATTTGGAATTTTGGGAAAATTTGAAATGGCTCAATTCAGCTATCTTATTTCCATTTCTATGTCACTTTCTCCATTTCTATATTCCCTTCTCCATTCCTATATTCGCTTCTCCATTTCTATGGTTCTTTCTCCATTTCTATGGTTCTTTCTCTATTTCTACTTCTTTTTAAATGCTTCTCTACATGAAAAATGTATGCAATGCATGGTAGTGAAATTGAGAGTGTTACATTAAGTTTATATTAACTCTGCTCATCAGTGGACGATAGGCATGTCCGAGAAGGCTGGGATTTTAGTTTACTTCCGAGAAGGAAATTTTAGTCATGGGTAAAGGTAGATTTATTGAATTTCGCGCCTTCCCCAGAAGCATGACGCACGACACACGCCTTCGTTCCATGTCTGTGCACCATTACAGTGAAAGACAGGGCGGCGAGGCGTGACGCCACAACACTGCCGCCCAACGGCACAGAGCCACCTAGCAGTGCTAGGAGACGCGGCGACAAGACGGGGGATTCATCATCACCGGCCACTCGGTCAGAGGTGTCTGGCATGTCAGGCGATACGCCATAACTCCACCGACAGTGATAATGCATATAGTTCTAAATGCCTATAGCTCATGTATAGGAGACAGATAGCCGCGGGGCCACCTGTCGGGCCCCGGGCCACCTTGTAACTGCCCCGGCCTTGGGCTATAAAAGGACCAGGGCAGCCTCCGGGCAAAGGGTTCGCAACCCAGCCAACTCACACTCACACACGCGAGCAATACAACAAGCACTCCCGTGGACGTAGGGTTTTACGTTCAGGTGGTCCGAACCACGTAAATCATCGTGTCCCTCTCGCCATTGTGCTCCGACCTTCGAGATCCACTAGCCCCTACAAAAAAAGAACCTTCGTGGGCTGCTTCTGAGTAGGCCGGGGGAAGTGTCGAAGGAAAACACTTCACATACGTCATACTGCATAGTTACATAGGCGCATAAACAAAACAACACAAACCTATAAATATAACAGCAGAGTTCTACAAATAGATAATGGACAAATTGATATAATAGGATGATGTGGGCTAAAGCCCTATGCTCAGCCGTCAATGTCCCCCTCTCCCTCTTCATCTTGGTCAGACTCAAACTCAATATCTTCATCATTTATCTTTTAATCCTCACTTTTGGAGTAGGCATCTTCTTCAAGCTCTCTTGTCTGTGTCAATCTCACACTCCTATGAGTTTTGTGACCTCTCCAGCACCATATGCCTCAGAAATTAGTTTTCATGTGGAGGTCCATGGCAGGCTTAACATCAGAGCCTTCCTCATCTGCACCTTCAACCATTCATCCTTGAGCAAAAGTTGCTTACATTGCTGCTAGAGGGGCCACTTTGTTCTTCATAGCTTTACTTTTCCTCTTTCATGAATGATATTGAATCGAATAGGGTCAAGTTGTTCAACTCTCTGACAAGTGAGCCTATTCTTTTCTTTGTATGAATCAACAAAACTCATATTTAATTAACTATTTAGTAGTAACTCAAATTTATTAGAATGGTGTGCATATAGTTACTAATCAAATTTTGGAGACTTACCCCTTCAAAGCAGCTCTAATTTCTTTCAAAGCCTGAAGCACTTGACATCAAAGAGGAAATCCTAGCTAACAGCCTTCTTTTGCAATGTTAGAACTTGTGTGTCATAATTTCCCACCATTTTTCTGAACAAGTATAAAAGTTGTCAAGAATATAACATTACATATCTGAAATATACTAGGAATTAGATTTTTAATTAAATTTGTATACCTGGAATGGAATCATGATCTTGCAAAGTGACCAACTTGATCTTTTAACTTATGTAGGTCATCGTTGAGCACTTGATTTTGCTTTCCGCGATCTCCATGGTAGAAATTTTCAACAGCACTAATGAACCCATCCAAAATGGAGGAATCATTGTAGCTGTAATATGGGTCCAAGAAGTATGCATCCAAGTGAACGTGATAGTCCAAATGATTCTTCATCTTTCCCTCAATGATTTCTAAGATACTATTGTACAAAGTCGTGGTCTTGTTCACATTCCCTACAGCCATCCTGATGTCTTCCTTGGCCTTCAAAATATCACCATAAAGAGCAATCATTGTTGGTTTAGTATCCTCATCAACCATACGAAGTACTTTTACCAACAGCCCAAATACCCTCATATAAACGCTAACACTATTCCAAAAGAAGGTTTCACCGATGTGGTTGTGGCTTGTACATCTTTTAAACTCTTCTTGACATGACTATTTTTCTCATTACTCACTTTGAGACATCATCTTGGTTGATCCTTCTTCTTATACAAGTTTTGCAAAGTTAAAAAATCATAGGCAAATCTTGTCATACCTAGCCCAATAATGTCCCTTTTCTTGTTGAATTTTCTCATCAAATTAAATGTAGTACTATGGTGTGCATAAATAAATATGTTTAGTGCCCTTTTCTGGTCAAGTATGTTCTTGAACCGCTTCATCTTCCCAATTCTTTTAACCATCAAATTAAGGGTGAGGGTTGCATATGGACTCCAAATATGTTGGGCCTCTTGATATACGACATGTCCTTTGTTGCCATGTTATTTGAAGCATTATTCGTGACCACTTAAATAACCTTATCAGTCTCTACTTTCTTACATCTATTCACATATTGAAAGATCAATTCTCCAGTGTGTGACTCAGTTAGTTGAGGCCTCCTTTGACTCAATAAAAGTTGTTCCAATGCTATAATTGATATATAAACTCATTATGCTTGTTCTATTTTGATTTATCAATGCATCAGCCAGAATAGAGCATCTAGTTTTGTCCTATCATTGTTCCCTGAACCTTCAGCATCTTCTTTGTATCTTCCACTTCCTCATGCAATAGTTTCTCGACTCATGTTGATAGGACTTCTTCACACCTGGCTCAAAAGGGCCAGCAACTTCTAGCACTTGGTCAAACTGTTCACAATTTATGACATTGAAAGGTATCCTTGAATTTAAATGATCAAGGTTAGAAAGTAGAATATACTGAAGCAATACATAATAACAAGCAATATATAAGACTGTAAGAGTATGTAAAAATATTAGTTCATTTACCTTGTATATACAACCACCTTGCAATATATCTCTTCAGCTTGTGCAATCTTTCTTTCATTATATGCTCACTGAATTTTGGCTGCTACAACTTCATTGATGAACCCAAAGGACTAGAGTCAATAGGCAAGGTGAACTTGTCCATAGGATCCACTACTTATGGTTTAGACCTTCCCATCTCATCAAGGCTCGTGTCATCTTCTTTGTCCAATGAAACATCAACCATAGAAGTACCTCTAACCTCTTTTTTCCCTCTTGTCTAGCCGTTTTAGCTTTTCTAGAATCTTCAGCAGTTTTATTCACTTCTCTTTGTCCTCACGTGTGGCATTAGGGCATGGTCGCACCTGTCCTTTCTTACTAACAATAGGGAGAGATCTTGTTAGGGCAAGATCGCATTGGGTTGTCCTAGCATCGGCATGATATCTAGAACACTTTCAATCACTGTCAAGACAAAGGAAGAACAACAGATGGGAATAAGATGGAATTCGGGGTAGAAAAAGATAAAAGGTAAAAACTAAATATAAATTAATTTGATTGGTCAGAGATGACAGCGTTAATTGGTTGTGGCCCTTTATATTTATAGGACAAGAGGTTTTGTCCCGTTAATAATCGAAAACATAACCGAAAACATTATAAATATGTAATGCAATCTAATTTTAACACGGTTTGGACTGATAAAACCAGTTTGACCTATTTCAAAAACCAGACTGACCAGTTCCGACCAGTTTCCGTATCGCTAGAAACTTCCAAATGTCATAACTTTCGCATTCAAAGTCTAAATTGAATGTTCCACATATCAATTTTGATGGTCTCGGCGAGAACTAGACATTGGTGATGTTGAATCTGTCTTTTGACCACATCATCAAAACTGTTTGGTCGGTTTCTCCAAATTGTCAGATTTAGCAATCTTAATCGTCAACAGACCTTACACATATATACATACATATATTATAAATGTTGTTCGGTTTGAAATAGAATTGTGCCATCTTTTTTTGTTAATTTCATGTAAGTGTTAATATATGTTACAAATGGATGTGTGATGAGCGATTATATAAGTGACAACAGATACACCGTGACTACAGATCAACATAAACAAAGGATTTTCATCTCAATGCCTTCAACAAGCAGGCAGCGGTTGATGAAGGACACAGTTGGTTCATATATTTGCTGTGTCAACAGACACTTTGAGAGTTGAGAGGTGATTTCATGAACCAAATTCAGAGGGCAGTTGTTGACTAAATCGGTTTCGGTACCTTTCTCAGCAGCCTCCCTGAACTAGCAGTCGATAATAATTTCATGTTGGCCTGCCCACTAAATCACTTGCGCAAGGAAAGCACAAAAGGCACACATGAAGTGTTTTTTCGGCACTGCACACTAGCACCCTTCTTTTGCCTTGAATTCACTTGGCACGGACTAAACACGCAGATTTTGGCTGTGATCATCACTCCTCACATCTCTACTACTTGTATGTGTAACACTACTAACAGACTCCATAATGCGGAGAATTAGCAGATAGGAAAACAATGCTAATCCTAGACAGCCGTGTCCTGGCCTGGACAACCATGCCCACGCATACTTAGTCCGCAAACACCGCAATACTCTTGACCTGGTGTCTGAACACTTGGTGTACAGTGTACTCACCAGCAAGTGACATAAGTCCAGAACCAAAGTTAGCTTGGGTCTGTCGATCGATCTAGTCAAATGGACGGCCTATAATCATTTAGAGAGAACTACCTTAAAATCTCTCATTTTTTATCAAGACATAGAATTTTCATGGTCAGTGATATAAACTGGTCAGCATGCATGAGTGGGCTAATTAAACTACTCATTGCAATTGTTTCGGTTGCAAGTGATTCGTCAATCAAATGCATTCATTACAGAAAATATATCATGTTTGTGACTCAAAAAGGGATACCTCAAATAGGAATAAAGAAAACTTTAATAAGGGACTTCATTCGACTATTCACATGAAACTCATCAAGAAAGGGTTTTTGGTACCGTACTGATATGATAAAGTTAAGACAGAAACAGTACGATAACATCAAAGACAATGCCATGAAAGCTAACATGTTGTGAAAACAACACGCCATGGCCCATCAATGCATGTCTGACCACTAAAGATGACGACACTGTATGCAAACCACACATATGATCTGATTTGCTCAATTCGAGATCTCAATCGGCTACACCACAGTCTCATGTAACCTTGACTGTGTAATGACAGTGAGGTCACACTGTATTGTCATGCTGTCATCCTGGAGACAGAAGCGCTCAAGCGTACTCCTACGCATGAACCCCCTGTGTCGCGGGCGAGACCGATTGTTTGTGGGGTCGCTGGACCTGAAGATGTCCTTCCCGCCTGCGAACCATGACACTGTGCCATCCAGCTCATGGTGACGACCCACAAAACTGGTATCGTAGTCGATCTGGGCTTTAGTGTTGCTGCTCACGAGCTCAAGGCAGATGCCTATGTACGCCTTGTACGTCTCATTTAGCCCGTCAGGGTAGAAACAGATCCACCAGTCCAAGCTTTCGGCCTCGAAAGTTTCCATCCTGAAAAAGTTTTCGATACCCATGCCCTTCTCCTGGCTATAGCCATCTACCAAGATCACATGGGTTTCAGTTTCTGCCTCCTTGCACGCCGTTGTCCTTGATGCCATTCCTTTCTTTCCTGCAGCCAAGATTACAAAGAACTTAATGTTCTTTAATTTTTGTAGATATTAATTACATGTGTCGTATAAACCACATGAAGATTTAACAGCCTGTATAAAACATGAAGTGAAGGGAGGATAATGATGGTGGAAAAGATTAGCATAATGATGACGGACATTTTAAATAAACTATTATCTCATTCCAGATTATGAATTTAATCTGATCCAGTAAGATTATCATGACAAGTTTGAGTGCTCTTTAATTAGTGTATATATAGTTAGTATTACCTAACACGCACAGGGATTTTTTCCGTGTGTTGTGAAATACACAAGGTACATTAGTTGGATACTCGGGAAGATCCAACTTCCAATGTCTACAGAGTAATGAAACTAAGATTTCTTTATATTGACATGTCACAAGGGTGAAGCGCAAATGACGTGGAAGGTTGTTGAGCAAAGAAAGCTACCTTAAAATAAGCAGATCATTTATGTTCTCAAAATGCAGTTTTTTGTTAAAAAAAAGCATCGAAGACATATGGGCAAGATTGCTTGAACCTTGCATATACCTGGGTTGCCACATTAGCATACCTATCATATAAACATGTTATGAATTCAATAAACTTTTCATTAAGTCTCTATAAGCTATGATGTTGGCAAAGAAAATCTAGTTTATCCACCGTTGTGTCTCCACATTAAGGTGTTTGGCTAGGATGCTCTGATACACCAACTTAAGTGTGTCCATGCCATATTGATCTTCTACCACAAGCAACCGTTGCGTCATTTGAATCTGATATTACACCGTCAGATCAAATATGGTACCATCCATCACGATAGAACAAATCCAATATGATCCTAAACACTGCAGGGTTTGTGTTTTCCAAAGCTATGCCCTCAGGCCCTGTCTTCTTTGTCAGTCCATTGAGCTCTGCCATGAAGACAAGCGATTGTGCCACAAGAAAAACAGTTTGAACAGTGAGGGTATCTCATCCAACAAAAAATGTGCATTTTGTATAGCCTTGTCCTCCAAAACTTTTTCCAAAATGCAGATTGATGTCGAAGGAGGCAGATCAATCTCGGTTGGCTCTACCCTAATCTCATATGACCTCGATGGGTAATGATAGTTAGGTCACACTAGATTCTTAGGTTGTCATCATCTTGGAGATAGGAGAGTTTAAGCGTTCTGCTAAGCATGAATCACTTGTGTCATGAGCAAAAGTGGTCATCTGTGAGATCAATGGACTTGAACACGTTTGTCCCACTTGGGAACCATGCCGAAGTGCAATCCAGCTCAAGATGCTTGCCAACAAAACGACATGGTATTGTTACCGTGCTCTAGGTAGATGATCACAGTCTTATTAGGGCCCTGTTTGGTTTCTCTTATAATCGTCATATCATCGAAATTAAGCGAAAATCCCACCCAAACGCGATTCTTAAATTTAAGCTTATCTCCTAGGCTGATTTTTAGAAAAGCATAAAAACAATAGGAAAGTCAATTCTCTGGTAAGCGACCTCTAACTCATGTTTTTGAGAAGAGAGCCTATTTTCCACGGGTACCCTTCTTCTCTCACCTGACTCTCCTGATTCCATTCATCTACTCTCTGCGACTGACCTATTCTATGAGTACTTTGCTACTGCTGACCTCTCCCTCTTAGCGCCACCATGGGCCCCTCCCTTCCTGCACCGCCGCCGCCATCTTTTTGCTTGGCATGGTGTTGTCCCCGTCTATCAGTTTCTTGACCGCCGAAAGGGAGCAAGGAGGGGCAGGGCCTCCTGTTTGCCACATTCAGGCATGACCACTCCTCGAGTTCTCAGGCCTCATCTAACCGGTACTTCGCTTGCTAGCCACGTTGTGGTGATGAAGTGGGTGCGCTTGCCGGCATGGGGCAGGAGCTCCTGCAGGACCCAGCCATCCCACCAGTCCTTCTCGCTCTCAAGGATGTCGATGACCAAGAGGTAGGGGACCTCAAGGACGATCTCCTTCCATATATTTGCGATGGTGTCGCCCTCGATGTTGTGAAGGCTCCTGCTACAGGCTAAATGGACGACCATGATGTGGTGGTCAGCGAGCTTCAGGTAGGTCTGGCAGAGGTAATGTGGCTAGCCGTGCACTCAGAGCACCTTCTTGTACTCAGGAGCGTGACTATTGTTGATTGATGATCCAAACTCTAAAGAAGATAAAAGAGGCAGGATTTCCATAGCGAAGCGGAGGCCCGTCGCCGGGAGGCTTGGGCCAGCCAAGGCCCGCTCGGGATGCCGGGGGGTGCCCCCCCCTCCGCGGTATGGATCGTCTAGGGTTAGGACTCTAAGTCACCACCTATAAATATCCCTTGTGAGCCGCCGGGAGAGGCATGAAAAAGGATTGTAATCTCCCACGATTGTAAACCTCCTGATATAGTGATATTTACCGACCGGCGTCAGTGGTTTTTTCCCCTTCGACTTGGAGGGGTTTTCCATGTTAAAATCTGTGTCTCCTCTATTTCGATCTACACTTTCTTGTCGTCTGATTCTAACAACTATGTGCAAACTCGAGTTTCAGCTCCATCTTCCCGGTGCCGGACACGTTGGAGATACAAACCACACCGTTTATTAATGCCCCATGGTCAACAGCTAGAAGCGGAAACTCTCCTAGCGCCAAAAGCTTAAAGACACACAGGAAAATTAGAGTAACTACCAAGTGTTGGCAATTAACACATGGGAACTGTAGTAGCACATGGGAAAATTTTCAATTCCCTAGCATTTTGACTGTAACACATGGGATGGGTCATGACTCACAGGTAGATAGCAGTCAATTAGTGTGTATATAGTTAGAATAATCCAAACATACAAGGAAATCATCCATTACCCAAAAAACACTTGGGAATTTTCTGGGTGCTGTGAAATACACACAGGACTAAAATTTGACACTCGGGAAGATCAAACTTCCATCAACTAGACAATAATGAAATTAAGGTTGCTTTATGTTAACGTGTGCCACATGAGTCAGGTGCAAACAACATGGAAGGTTGTCGAGCGATGAAAGCTCCCTAAAAGAGTCTGATCATCTAGGTTCCTATGATCCAGTTATTTTTCACAAAAAATACCTGAAAGACATATGGACGATATGAAAATCTTCTGAAAATCACCTGAAAATAGCCCATAAAAATAACCTCAAAATAGGAAAAATAAAAGAGAGGAGGAGAGGACGTGGAAAGAAGGAAAGCAGTAAAGCTCTGGTGGTTTGAAGATCTGGTCGCAGGTAACGAAGTATCTATGTTACAGATTAGGATTTTAGGGTTATATAAGTACCTAAGTTTATATTAACTTTGTTCATCAGTGTGACAGACATGTCAGAGAAGAGTGGAATTTATGTTTATTTCCGAGAAAGAAATGTTAGTCATGGGTCAAGGTAGATTTATCGAATTTCAAGTATGTGGTCCGACGCAAAGACGTGATTGGTGCTAAAAGTTTTCAATCTGTATACAGTTGGTTGATGCGTGAATTAAAGATGGACCCACATACACGCACACATTTAATGTCCAGTGTGTTGTGAATTGGTCCACTTAAGGCTTCATTTAGAGTAGTTACTGAGTGTTGGCAATGAACACTACAGGAAACCGATCAATTTACAACGGCCAGAAACCGTCGTAAATAAGAGAAAACCGTCGTACATAACTTATTTATGACGGTTTTTTCCTATTTACGATGGTTTCTGACCGTTTCCGTTAATTGGTCATAAATAATATTAATTACTACGGTCACCGTCGTAAATAACTTATTTACAACGGCCGTTCCCAGCTATCGTAAATAAGAGCTGTCGCCCATGCCCGTGCCACGTGGCGGACTGTCACATAGCTTATGACGGCTTGGACCACTGGCCGTCGTAAGTTATGTAGGTTAAGTTACGACGGCTTGGACCCCAGGCCGTAGTAAGTTATGTAGGTTAACATACGACGGCCCTGTATAGCTGGCCATCGTAAATAAGGTTTTTAGTTTAAAAAAATAGAAAACAGCTACCCTGACACGATGGTCAGCTCACAGAACAGCTATTCATATAAACAATAAGATATTCCATCATATAATCATCCAAAATATAAAACAACGAGGGGTTAAACACTACCCCTTCCACTCACTCCTCCACTCGCTCTAGACTCGAAGAATCCATCTCCGCGCCCTCCTCTCGGTGCCGGTAGCTTTGGCGGTGGAGTTTGAGCCTCCATTGCCGAACCTTGCAATGCAAATAAATAGTTACAGTGAGTTTGAGCTCACAACTCACTGATTTCTTTATCCCCCCTCTTAGTCCCCCTCTATCTACCACTCCCTCTCTCTCTCTCACCCCCCTCTCTCTACCACTTTGTCTCTCTCTCCCTCCCTCTCCCCCTCACTCTCACTCTTACTCTCTCCCTCCCTCGCACTCCCTCGCACTCTCACTTTCTCCCTCGCCCTCTCCCTCCCCCTCTCTCTACCACTCCCTCTCTCACACACCCCCTCTCTCTACCACTCTATCTATCTATCCCTCCCTCTCCACCTCAGTCTCACCCTCTCTCCCTCTCCCTCCCCCCGCACTCTCCCTTTCTCCCTCGCCCTCTCCCTTCCCCTCTCTCTACCACTATCTCTCACTCTCACTCCCCCTCTCCCCCCCTCACTCTCACTCTCTCCCCTTTACCACACTAAGTTTTTCTTAGATTAGAAAATAGCAAATAAAAACACATTACCTAGATATCTGAATGTCCATGTGCTGGGGGCACCTGTGGTGGGGCCAACTCTGACGGCTGCCAACATAGGGATCGGGATCTGCTGCCCACTCCGTCGAGCTAAGGCTTGTAATTGCAAAATATTAAAACAAATATACTAATGGAATGATATGAATTTAAATTAAATTACATTGAATTACTTACCTCCACCGCTGCCTGCATCTGAGCCATGTAGTTTGCGATATAGGCGGCATGTTGCTCCTGTGCGGTCTGGGCTATATCCCTCTCTCTCTGATGCTCCTCTCTCTCTCTTTCTCCCTCTGCCTCTAGAGCTCCTCTCTCCCCCTCTCCCTCTGCCTCTCGAGCTCCTCTCTCTCTCCGGATCTCGTCTCTCTCCCTATGGAGCTCCTCTACCCGGCTCTAGGAGAGACGATGACATGTCGGGCCGACGGAGGAACCCTTAGTCGATGGAGTGACGATCGAAGGTCGCGCTACCCTCGAGTCGACAACTCCATCGAATATGGCACCTACAAAAGAATAATAATCAAAATAAGCAAGATTGTAAAGAAACAAAGAAAATGACCAACTAACCGTCCATGTGCCTTCCAGCCTCCGCTAGCGTACATGGCTTGAGGGTTGATTGGCGCATTTTTCCAATCCCCGTATATCCTCACGGCCTCCCGCCCATACTTTTCCTAAAAGTAGTGAAATTGCATATTAGTAACAACAATAGTGTTAGTAACAATTGAATTGATGAGTTTTGATAACTTACCAGTCGATCGCCTGCGACCTGACTGCACTCCCCAGGCTGGGATGGGTCCTTATGACCCTGCTTCCAGACTCGAGTGGCGGTCGGTACCTAACCGGTCTCACGCTCCTAAAGATATGTGTTAGTATCCTATTATATTATGAATGCATACAAAGAAGGGTTATTACTCTTACCATGCGTTTAGCCAAATGCACATGGCCATAGGGGCCATAGAAGTGATTCCCATCGGAACCTCTGCATCCACGAGCCCTCCTGGACATAGCGATGAAAGCGTCACTAGCCCACATCTGGCAGAGAGCTTGGTATGCTTGCCGACCCTCTAGGTAGGAAATACTGACATGCACATATTTATTATGTCATTGACATACCATTTACATAACTAAGTATTGAAATAATTGAACACAAACAACTTACCTCCGCGTACTGCTCCTCCGTCAAGTATGTGTCCGAGGCCCTCTAAACGGCCTCGACGGGTGCTCTTGATGCCGCTTGAGGTACTCGTGCAGATATGAATACGAGCGTATGACAACGCTTGCGTTACAAGCTTCCGCGCGTTCCTGTTGAACACGGATCTAGCTTGGTCCAACATGCTCTAGCACGTGTCCTCTAAACGGTACCTCAACTATAAGAAAACAAATATTGAAGAGATATGCATTAACAATTTAAACAAGTTAAGGAATAATAATTTACAACATTTTATTAAGTAGACTTACCATAAAATCCACCCACACAGCCCCCAGAAGGTTTTTGTGCGCCTAGTGAGAGACACGAGCGTAGTCATCCCACGACGTCGTAGGGACCCCGTCGATCACACCGGATAGTGCAGAGGCACTAAATACCAATGCAACTGGACACCTGTATTTTGTGCCTCTGACCCGTGAACGAGCAGTTGTACCAAGAGTTACAAGAATTTAGTGAACTCATTAATGTACTCACAAACAAAAGAACCCAAAAGTTGAATACTATGTGATAGTTTGCTTACGTGTCTTTGACCGGGCGAATAGTAACCCGCTCTGTAGGAACTAGAGAAGGAGATACAAAGTATGTCCTCCTCGTCCGCTGCCTCTGCTTTGGGACCACGTCTGGTGACCCGGAAGGCTGGTCACCCCTGTTGCCCGAAGGCTCCATGCTAGGAGGCTCCACAAGACGCCTCCGCGGCAGCCATAGGCGACCCCGAAGGTTGTGGCAGCGCCCTAGCCTCTGACTCTGACTCAGATGACTCTGAGTCGGACTGCAAAATTGAAGGATTGATAAGAACAATTAATTGGTAAGTGATATATAAGATAACATAATTCCCAATGGAATTTGTAAAAGCCCAAGAAAAGGGTCTTGCAAAAATTTTTCATCACCTCACAACACCACAGCTTTTGTTGTGAATATTTTATGAAGACTTGTGAAGAGAAAGTAACCTTCATCAAAAGGGTGATTAGAGGGGAAAGCCCTCACTTTCACAAAGTAGGATTTCTACACATGAACAAGAGAGGTTGAGCTCAAACCTAGAACTTAAAATAGTCTTGGGAAGGTTCAGGCCAAATTTCATGCAAACCCAATACCTTTTGAGGCACTTCTGGAGGCATTTGAAGAGGAGGCCAATTTGAATGAAAATTCAAATTGCAGCAACTTCCATCATTTGAATTCAAAAGTTGGCTTCATATTCAAACTCAGCACATTTTTCTGAGTTAGTCCACCAATTTTCATCCCCATTGGACTTCATCTTGTCGGGAGCCAAATTGCAATAATTTAAACTGAATTTGAATTTCAAATTCAAATGGCTAGCAAATTTGGCCAAACCAATTTCAAACTTAGGAAACCAAATTCAAACTGTGACTTGGTGCTTAAGTCTCTCATTCAATGGAGAGTAGCTGGGATATTTACAGAAGAATTTGGAAAAAGATTAGAGGGGAGAGGGACCCACAGGTCAGTGGGAGAGCTGTTTCACAACCGAGCAGTGCTCTGTTTCACGCCGAGGCGATCGCACGTAGCGCGCCACCGAGCTGGTTCCCGGATGCCACCTCCCGAGAAGCCAGGCCACGGCGTGTATCGACGAAGCGGTCGCCCATGGATACTTTTCCACCTCCGTAACCGACTCACCGCGCTGCCCTGAACATTTCCGAGCCCCTCGACGCAGAACACCGCCGCGCGCACAAAAACTCTCGGCTCTCCAGCGTCCGCTCGTCTCTGCGGTTGGTACGCGGGTCTGAGCTCACCCAGAGCTTCGCCGAGGCCTCCTTAACGTGATCAACGTGATAAACCGGCGCTCCACCCACGGTAACCCGACAACGAGCTCTCTGTTTCCATTCCGCACCGGGTAAAGCCGCCGTGACCAAAAACTCGTAGCCCGGCCGCTAGGTTTGATCCCACGTCGAGTTGGGCAGGCCAGAAGGTTCGCCTGGGAGTGTACTTCCTGTCCGACAACCCCGGCCGCATGCCATGGAGTGTGCTGGCCAGAATTCCAGTTCTTGCCGAGAGCATGTGATATAGCCATGTTCGGTTAAATCAGAAAATTCGAGCTAACCAGTCGAGCAATCGCTCCCCAGCTGCGACCACTATCTAGAAATGTCCGTGCGAAACCCTACGGTCAACAACCACGGGAAACCAGCGAGAAACCACCGAGTTCCATGGGTTTTTCGTTCATCGCCAGATTTAGACCTAGGTTGCACGGTGAAGTCCAGGTTACCACAACTTTGAGCAAGATCAGAGGCTGGGTCGTTGCTCCGTAGGTTGTGGTGGTTCCGTAGGAGCCAACAGAAAGGACTGTGAGGCATGACAGCGCCATACCGACGTCGCTGAACTCATCCCCTAGACTGTCGCCGTCGCGCAACCGATTCTGGTGATCACCGGCCGGCGACAAGGGCAGCAACGGGTTCCCCGAGGAATTTCAGGCGGGGGCGGCCAGTTTAGTCGAGCTCCAGTCACGGGAACAGCCTCCCAGCGAGTACTCCAGCGAAGTGGGCGGCGGGGAGCCGCGGGAGCGCGAGGTAGACGAAGCCCCGCGGGCCCCACGTGTCGGTCTCTGCTGAAACCACCCCGGATCTGCTGTGGCACCGGGATCCCGTGCGACTGCGCAGGTGACTCTGCGGACCCCCGTGTGGGTTAGCTGAGATGCGGACACGTAGCCCGGGGACCCCACCCGACAGTTCAAACTTTATTTGAATTTTCAGATTTGGTTCAAACATCAAATGCATAGAACTTTTGCTAGGAAGCTCCAAATTCAGTGAACCAAATTTTGCTGAACTCAGATTTTTTAGTACTTTCCAGCAATACAAATTTCAGCTCATGAAACTTAATAGTTTTGAAGAACTAAATCCCTAAAATTTAAACTGTTAGGAATTTTATCTGGAGGATTACTTTATGAAAAATTCTGGAATTTGGCTGGGAGGTTCATTGGAAAATCCTTGAGTCACAGTAAAATTTTCAGACTCATCCAAGTTCATGTAGTCGCCCTAATGGTGTGATTAAGTGAACTGCCCTGAGAAAATAGAAAAATGTTCAGAAACATTTTTCAGATTTTCTCAAATCTTGTTTAGGGCATAACTTCCTCTAGATTTCTTCAAATAACATGAAACCAATTCCATTAGAATCATCTCAAATTCTAGTTTCCAGGAAATAAGGGTTGGAGCCATGAAAACCCCTGGAATCCCTTAGGGGCTCCAATATTGACCAAATAGGTTTTTATTTGTACAAGGCTCAAATGAACTTTGTTTCAAATGAAACTTGGTCAGTACTCTGGTTAGGACCCTACCAAGTTAACATAAAAATTTCAGAACCAAAGTGGAGGTCTAACTAGAGTTATAGTAATTGCTTATTCAATTCTAAACATTGCATGTAAATTGACATATAGCTTATCGTTAACGTATAGTCGCTGAAGGCGAGGAGACTCCGGAAGTGCTCGACTTCCTCCTTCCGGACGAAGCCCTAACCCCTGACCATCAGCAACAAGGAAAGCCCTGGTTTGCATTAAACCCTTTATTAAAGTTTTGCTTTGTTATATACTTAGTATGAGGTACATGATTGTGCATTAGGTGTAGGGTGGATGAAAACCACGTGCATAAACAGCTTTTTCCTATAAGAGTGAGGGTAGTGTCTAAGTCCTCGAGTAGACAGGCTATGTTTAATGATTCATAGAACTTCGGTACAAGTCGAGTAGTTGGAATCTACTCGCGAGTTAGGCTTGGGACACACGGGATTGGTTCGAGTGAGGTGAGATCACTTTAGTAATGAAAATGAGACTAGACAGGGGCTAGGGCACAGAAAGAGGAAGTCTTGTGTGTGCGGCCCTGTCCGTGTTGATTGAGGACCGATCCTTGTGCGGCCCTGCTGAACAAGTATTGAACGTACCGAAGGCATATCGGATATATGGGCCCCGATAAATCGATGTAACCTGTACCTCCAGGCGTCGAGGCGTAACGCACCGATTTATAGGTGTAGGCTGTGGGCAGTAAGGTGGAAATCTGCTAACGGGCATAGAGAGATGCTCCGTGTAGGGAACTTCCTGCTCATTTCGGTGCGACCGGTTCGACGTTTGGTCTGTTGGGTGAAAGGTTGTCCCGTACGACATCGAGTGAGCGTGCTGTGCAGTTCCACGGGTGGGCGTACGTGACGTGCTCTTTGGGTATCCCTGCAGGTGTATATCGAGTCGATTCGCCGTCCCTCACGGTGACGAGTACCGCTTATTCACTGCGTCGTAACGTAGATAAACTATGGAATGTTATGATTCAATTCTGCTGATATGTATAATGGTATTGCTACATGTGTGCCACCAAATATTGCCTACTAAATTTCAAATTCATGAACTTTTAACTCATGGCTAAAAGATGAAATAAGGATGAACTTGTAGGCGTGTCCATTTGCTGCTAATTACCACCCCATGTCCGTTGTACACTACATGTAGAGTTTCATGCCTAGGTGAGTCGGTTAAGCCTTGTTGAGCCATCGTTCTCATGGTTGCTGCTTAAGTGTTTTTCAGGTGAGGAGCCACCCACGGACTCGGGTTACGAGTCCACCGGCGAGGGTTACTCTCCGTCGGGGACCACGGTTGAGTGGGAGCCGTACACGCCGCGCTGAGCTTTAGAGTGCAGCTAGTGTGGGTTGCCCTTGGGCTAGGCAACCGACTTTTGCTAGATAGGCGGGCGTGAGTTGTACAAATTTAACTTCCGCTGGGTAATATAAACACTAGTTTGTAACTGAGTAGTGTACTACTTTGTACATTTCAGTTGGTTTGCAATGTAATACAATGTATCCTTATGATGTGTGCTGTCGGGTGTCGCATTGTGCGGCACCACCCTCTGCGATCCTGGATGAGGGGATTCCGGTCCGCCACAGAATTTTACCTCCGTGCGCTGTAAGGCCAGAGGTCTGCCCGCTAGGTCTGGGACATGTCTCATCAGCTTAGAGTGTCTACTCTCACCTGATGAACTGCCCCTAAAAGGGTGTCCCCTGCCTGCCTGAGGAAGCCCCTAGCCCCCTTCCCTTTCCCCTTCTGTAACGACATCCTGTTGTAAGGAGTAATTGATCAATTGTAAGGGCCCAAGTTTTTCACTTGCTAAAAGTGTTCATCACACCCACACCTCACCTCATTTGTGGTAATCACATGAACACGTTTGAAGAGCAAGTAACCACCATCAATAGATAATTAGAAGATAAACTCACAAAATGCAAAAGTGGTATTTCCCACATGCATCATATAGGGGCTGAGCATATGATTAACTCCTAAACTTTGTTAGGAATGCTCATGCCAAATTTCACCCAAATCCAAAACCTTTTGAGGTATTTTTGGGTACAATTATTAAAAGGCTAGTTTGTACTTAAATTCAAATTCAAACTCCTTTCATCCTATGAATTCAAAAGTGGGATCCATTTTCACACTTAACATATTTTTATGAGCTCACGGACCAAATTTCACTCCATTTGGAGTTGATCTTGACATGAGCCATTTTGGCTAAATTCAAATCAAATTTGAATTTCAACTTCATATTTGCTACAAATTCCATCAAACCAAAACTACAATTTGATAATTTAATAAACCAAATCCCAATTTTGTGATTGATCAAATTATGTAGGGCAGGATGGTCTCACCAATTGTACTACAGTGTAGCAATTGAATTTGTGAGGATAAAATTCAAATATGGGACCCACTGTCAGGGACCCACACAAACTGAACCGATTTTCAACCGGGCGCTCTGTTCTCCATGCCGACGCTGCGGACGCCACGGCGTTAACCCGATCGCCACCAGCTGCTTCCGAGCTCCAGCGCTGGAACGATCGCCCCAGCTCCTTATCTCCAAGCTCGGGCGCCACAATACCAATTTCCCACTTGCAGAGAAAACGCCGAACCACTCGCTGTTTCTGTGTGCCGACCACCTCACCGAGAAACAGTCGCTCTCATGCACCTCACGCCAAACTGAGGCCGCCTGCTCGCGCGGTTGCCGAACTCCGATAAGATTTTCGTTCCAGCGGCCGAGTTCCTCCTCTTCCACGCCAACTCGTTGCCCCGACGATATCATCCACCTTTCGAGCTACTTCTTGGCCTCAGAGGTGCGTGAGAAGGTCTACTAGTTACATTATCAATCTGGAAACCCAGTATGAACCACGCTGGCTGGAATTTGAAGTCTACCGCCGGCAGGTCCTCAAAACAGTCGCTAGAAAAACTAGAAATTCATTGCACACACTTAGTTAGCGATCGACCGGGTCTAGAGGAAGATTACTAGAACTGTTGCGATCATCCTCGAGCAAACCCCGAGCCAAACCATCGTGTATAGCTTCGGTTTATTCAAAAATTCTTGGTTGCCAAAAAAGCACTTTGGGTCATTGGTGAGGTCGGTGTTTCGGCCATTTCCACCGTTAGCTAGGCTCAGATCATTGATCCCCGAGCTCCACCAGTGCTGTAGGAGGAAACAGTGGAGCATTTGGGGTTTTCCTGAGCTCGGTCCACGTCGCCGAAGTTTCTCCGCCTCGATGCACCGCCGGGAGCTACTTTTCGGCCACCGTCGACCACTGCCAACCCCATCAGCGTGTTTCTCGCATCGGAATAGGACCTAGCAGCGAGTTTCGTGAAGCTTGGCGCAGGGGATCGGCCGGCGGCGAGCTTCACCGGAGTGCGCCGCCGTGGGGCTGTCGGGTGGCGAGAGGAAGATGAAGACGGTGGGCCCCAGCTGTCAGCCGCTGTCTGGAGTGCGCGCGCCACATTTAATTTAAACAAAGCGGCAGGTCCCGCTGTCAGCGGCTGAGTCAGCGCGGGAATCAATTTTCTATTGGAAAATAAATCCGAATTCAGCTCCAACTTTAGAAATCCATAACTTTGGATAGGATCGTTCAAATCAAGTAAACCATATTTTGTTAGATTCAGCTCTCTGAGTAATTTCCAGCAAATCAAGTTTCACTCCATGAAATCCTTTATTTCTCCAGAATTAATTCTCTAAAATTTAAACTAATTGGAATTTTATCTGGAGAACCCTTTATTGGAAAATTCTGAAATTTGGCCAGGATGTTTTTATAACATCCCTGAGCCACCATAAAAATTTCAGATACATCCGAGCTCATTTGATCCACCTAATGGTGTGATTAAGTAAACTGGCCCAGAGAAAATCTGAAAAATGTTTCTATCACTTAGTTTATGTATTTCCCTACAATTGTGCATTAGAGTCTTGTTTGAAAACCCAAATGCATAGCCAAGAGAACCAGGGGTTTTGGGCTTAGGTTTTAAACCTCGAGTAGCCACTGCAATGCTAAATTTGTGTAGGATTCGGTACAAGTCGAGTAGTTGGAACTACTCGCGAGAATAGGCAAGAGGCACACTACTCGGTAAGAGATAGAAAATGAACCACATGGCAAGAAAATGAGACCGAGCGGAGAGTGAGGGCAGCAGGACTTTGAGGCCTGGGTGTCATAGCTCTGCTTGTGTTGATTGAGGACCGAGCCATGTGCGGGCCTGTTGAACAAGCTAGAACAGTACCGAAGACCTACCGAATATATGGGAACCGGGAAACCGACGTAATTCGGGTAGTGATACGTTGAGGCATTGCTTGTCGTCCAGAGGGTAGGGTGAGAGCAGCGAGGTGTGAATTGGCTGGCGGGCACTGCGGATGCTCCGCACAGAGACCTCCTGCTCGGGACGATAGGACCGGTTTAACACTTGGCTATCGGATGAAAGGTGGTTGCGTATGACGTCTGTGGTGGTTGCTGTAGGCAACATCGAGTACTGGTGTGCGTGACGGGTTATTCAGGTAACCCTGCAGGTGTAAATCGATTATAATCACCGTCCCTCAAAGTCAGTGAGTACCACTTGTTCACTGTACCGTGAGATAGAAGGAACAGGCTAGTGTCATGTTAAAAGATTGCTGGTTGAAAGCTTTACATTGTTTGCTAAAATGCTTAGTTTAGAGCTAATCAAAGTTCTTTTCAACCTTAGGCAAAGCACATAAGAGAAATGCATTTCTTGTTTGATTGCGACTTTCTTATGTGTCTTAGCACAAGGTTTTTTTCTAACTTAAGGCTAAAATTTGAAAGTAAGGTTCAACTAATTAGGCGTGTCTTGTGCAACTTACTTTCCTATTATACACTGCAAACCCAACATGTAGAGTTTCATGTGTTGGTGAGACAGATTAGTCTTGCTGAGCCATCATGCTCACTGCTTGTGTTTGAAGCGTTTGTAGGGTGCTATGAGGAGGACGCTCCCGAGGAGGAGATGGACCCCCAAGAGGGAACCATCATCGACTGGGAGCCGTGCACGCCGCCGTGTTAGTGTGCGTGTGTGCTAGTGAGGACACGTTCATGGGATGAACGTGAGCTTCTTTTGCTTAGTCTACGCCCGTGAGTGTAGACTTAACGTTATTATGATGTAACTATGTTCATAAACAAGTTTATGTAATAAAAATTCGCTTCCGCTTTATGCCTTTTATGTGTGTTATCCGGTGTTGTGCAACGCAGCACCCCTCAGCGAGATCCTGGCTTGTCGAGACCGTCGGGTCCTCGCATCAATATGCTAAGGAAATATACAAAGTTATTATAATTTAGTGAACAAAAAGTTACTTGGAGTCAGTTTTAGAATTCATCGACATCATGAACCCTACTCCTTAAACCAGACCATCGAATTTTTGTTAGTAATTTGTTTCCATTTTTGTTTGCGCATATTAGAAGTCTCTACATCGTCAGCGTCTCCAGCCAAGTGATCAGGTTCAATACCAGGCTCGACAGAAAATGAGTCTGGCAACTCTTGTTCTTGATAAATCTCGTCAACGTCATTGATATCATGGTAACCATCATCTCTTGGAGTATATAACCGCTCACGAGGATTCACCTTATGTACCACCCACCAAGCATTAAGCTTTTGACATGGATAAGGTGAATAATACACTTGATCCACTTGATGTGCAAGAACAAAAGTATAGTAGTCTCGTAGTCGTTCATTATGTTTGACTTCCACTATGCCAAATTCGTTTTGTCGTGTTCCATGACTTGAAGTTCCTTATTCCCGGCAAAAGTAAATTCAAGGATTTTGTTAATGATCCCATAGTAATTAGTTTCGCGTACTTGAGAGTCGATTGCCCTCGTCACAACTCCGGTATTACATGTTGCCACGAGAGAACGATGTGAAATCCCAAAAATTTTAGCAAGTGGAGCTGCCCAACCACACCTAAGAAAATGAGAGGGAGTTTAAACTTTCGAATATAAAGGTGTGAGCTCAAAGTTCTAAATTAAACTTGCAAAAATTGCCAAACATGGGGATCTAAATCCACAATTTGATTTCCCATACAGCAAATAGTAACCCTGCTAATTTTCAGTTCAAATGGAGAGGGGTTACTAGTTGTTGGAAATTAAAACGGGAGGCAATTCGAATTTGAATTTAAACTTCAGTTTCAAATTCCAACTTCACCGAAGTCCAAATTTGAGTGCACCATTGTGTTCCTCATACTCTTTTTAGCTCATCTACCAATTTTTATCATCTTTCGGGCCCTTTTGCTATTTTAAACCGAATTGGGAGGATAAGAGGGAGAGGAGTTGTGGACCCCACTGGTCAGTGAAACAATTGGAGTTTCTTCAGCGTGCTCTGTTTTGCTTCGGCTGAGAGCGCACCACCTCCCGACGTTCGACGGCCAACCAACGTCAATCGCGCCAGCTCCTGCTCTGCAGCTCAGTACGCCGAGTGAAGCGATCCTTGTGCTTCTTCCACGTGAAGCAGCCCTCACTCGCTTCCGACAACCCTAGCTCAGTTCTCTATTCTACCTTTCCCTCGTGGAGAACAGCCGACGCTGCGCTCTTGGGTTTCCGATCGCACACCGAAACTCGAACTCGAATGATCAAGTTTTCCACACACAAAAGAAGCACACGCGTGTGCTCTGGCGATTGCACTTCTCCCCTTCGGCGTTGCTTGCTGCTGTTGGCCGCCAATTAAGGAACGTTGCCGACGTGCCGAGGTGACCCGGCGGAACCTCGCTTCGGTTTACCGTCGACAGCCCACTACGAGGACCCTCTCCACCAACTTACTACACAACAAAGGTGCATGGGTAGCCCTAGATGGTGTATCTGAAAGCCGTTTGGCAAACGATCGACCGTGTAGCATGAATTTCAGAAACTCCCGAACCCTAGTGCAACTTACCGAGCTCGGCCGAAACCAAAAATTTGATTTACACGTATAACCAATGATCGAGCTAGCTTGCAAGTAGATTCTACACCTCCTAGTGTCCCTCCTCGAAGAAGAATCAAGCATAACCATCAAGAAATGACCAAGTTCTAGCCATTTTCATAGACACCGGTGCCAAAACATCTCGGGTCACCGTCGAGAGTGGATTTGCAAGCGTTTTTAGCTTCCGAGACTTCTCATTTCATGTTACTCGTAATCCACTGGTGCTCCACGAGCAAACCACGACCTTTCTTGTGCCTCATAGCGTGAGAACCACATCGCTGGAACCCTAGCCGCCGTGGTTGCTGTCGCACGGACATTTCCGGTCACCGCTGGAAAGCTCCGACCACCGAGGCGAGTTCAACGTCGCAAGTTAGGGCTAGGCTGCCATTTTCAGCCCTGGGGGCGGTCGGGAAGTCACTTCGGGCGACCCTCTCCGGACTGCGCCACCGCCAAGCTCTCGGGCACGAGGAAGACGACACAGCCGCGTGGTGGGGCCCACACGCAGGGTTTTAAACTTTTCTCCAATTTTTCAGTGTTTAGTTCAATTTCAAATGCTCATAAATTTTAGTAGGGACCTCCAGCAATTGTCAAATAAATTTCATTGGATTCCTCTCTCAGTGAGTACTATCCAGGGATGCATCCCATTATTTATGACAATCCCTGGATTTGGCTCATTAATTCAATTAAGGAAAATCTTAGGGAATTAATTACAGGAGTTCTGTTATTTGGAAAATTCCCAATTTGGGCAGGACATTCTTCCAAATATACTTTAACTCCAGTAAAAATATCAGAGGCATTGGACCTCATTTGATAGGCCAAATGTTGATTCAATCTTGTATGTCTCTGAAAATTAGGAAAATAACAGAAACATTTTTCCAGCTTTTAGCCCAATCTGTAAATTCCATATAGCTCTGTAGGAAGCTCCAAAAATAGTGAAACCAAATCCTATAGACTCATAAGACTCTCAAGATTCTAAAAAAACCAAAATTGGAGCATGCCAAGACCTTAGAATTTCATTAGGAAGTTAAGGAAGACAATTAACCTAGAAAATTATTTAGACAACATTTTACTTCAGCTTTACTTGAAATTTTGCAAGCCATATCTCTGTATGATCTATGGACCACTGTAAAAATTTAAGAACAAGTTGACGTCATCTTATCCATTTTTCTGCTATTTCTTTCCAGCTTCATAGTTATGTATACTAAACAGCTCCTTTAAACTTACTCAAGAACTTCCACTACTCAAATCCATTTTCCCTCTGTTTCAGCACATAGCAAAACCCAATTCTCAAATCTTAGTTGATCTGACCCCGGATTAAGTCATAAAACCTTTTATTGTATAATTCTTGTATTTACAATATAAACTTATGCATATTCATATCGGTAGGAAACACGACGAAGGAGTTCGACGAGGAATTCGACTTGGAGCAGCAAGTTGAGGCTTTACTCGTCGCCAAGATACTGACTTTAAAGTAGGATTAAACCTGCAGCAACATAAGGCAGGCTCCAGTTTGCATTTAACAGCTTATAGATATATTTTACTTTGTATCACTTTCATTGGTCTAGTATGTATTGTGCATTAGGTCAAGGGTGATTGATACTCCAAATACATGACCCACAAACCCTTAGAGTTGAAGGGTACAACAGGTTACCTTCATGTAGTCTCTGCTAGGCTTAAGTTGTATAGGAATCGGTACAAGTCGGGTAGTTGGAAGCTACTCGCAAGGCTAGGATTTTTGTTCAAGTGGGTATGATTCTAGAGAACGAAATTCCTGGAATGGAAAATGAGACCGAGCAGAGAGTAGGAGCAGCAGGACATTGGGCCTATGTTGCCGTAGCTCTGTTTGTGTCGGTTAAGGACCGATGCGTATGCCGCCCTGTTGAGTAAGTTTGAACAGTACCGGATGCATACTGGAATTATGGGGTCCAGGAAACCGATGTAACTCGGGTACTCTCGTGTCAAAACTTATACCGCCGTCCTTTTGGGGTTGGTGTCAGAGGTGTGGGAAACCCACTAGTGGAGCAATTCGACATGTTCCGGGTAGTGGCCCTTCTGATGGGTCGGTAGAACTGGTTCAGCATTGGAGTGACGGGTGAAAGGTTGCTGCATACAACGTAAGAAAGACCTCTTGTGTGAGTCTTTCGAGGCGGGTGTATGTGTCGTGTGTTCCGGGTGTGTCCTGATTCGAATCATCGCCCCTCGCGGTTATATGAGTACCGCTTGTTCACTGAGTTGTGACGTAGTAAGTACTTCCAGATGAAGTGAAATGAATCATTGCTGTTGTGAAGTTCATAAGTTCATTGTATTGCAACCATGTATGCTATAGTTGTAGAGCTCACTAAATTTATATTCCACTTTGGGCAAAGAAACATCGGAAAGAAGTGTTTCTTGTTTGATTGTGGATTTCTGATGTTGGAGGGCTCAAGGCGTATGAAATTGCTGCTGAAAAATGGCTAATAAGGATATACTTTTAGGTGAGTAATAATGCAATAGCTGCTGTCTACTTTATAAATTCCTGCATGTAGAGTTTTTACTTAGGATAGACGGTTAAGTCTTGCTGAGCTTTCGAGCTCACGATTGCATTATTAGTGTTTTGCAGGTTATATTAATATTGCTATGAAAATGGTTGTTTGGTGAGACATCGGAGACTCACCGGAAATCTTGCCGCTGTATACATGTAAAATCCCCAAAAGTGGTAGCAAGAAAATTCTGCTCATGTGCACTTATGAAAAATGAGGAGAATTAAAACTTTGAATTATAATGGGGTAAGTTCAAAGTGAGGGTTTAGACTTCCCAAAACTTCCAAACATGGAGATCTAAATTCATAACTTGGATCTTCATAGTTCAAATATTCAACCTTCCAAATTTCAGCTCATTTGGAGGAGTTTTGATATTTGTTTGGAATTAAAAGGAGAAGCCCTCTAATCTTTATTTCAAATTCAGTTTCAAATTCCAATTCCCTCAATTTGAAAATTTGGTTTCACAAATGTGTTCTCCACCTTTTAATAAGCAGCCATGCCAATAATTGGAAATTTTGGAGCTGGTTTGCTATACTTTTGAGGCAATATAAAGTGGAGAATTCAAACTCTTTTTCAAATTCAAATGATCAAACCCCATTCAAATTCTACACCAGAATTCAAACCATTTGAATTCTGCAAATTCAAACATAACTTTGGGATGAAGTAAAGCTTTTAATGTGGAGTTGCTGGAGGGAAAAATATCAGAAAAGTTTTACTAAACAAAGGGGGAAGTGGGGCCCAATTGTCAGCCACCTAAAGCAAACAACCGACTGTTTTCCCTCTCTCTCCCTGTTCCCGGTTGATCGCGGCGCGACAGCTCTCGGAAAAGCGCTCCCCCCGACGCCCTCACCGAGCCACCGAGCTGGTTCTTGCTGGCCGACGACGGCGCGCGCGCGTGGGCGATAAGAGCGGCCGCCCGAGTACCCCAGCGCTACTTCTCCTCCTCCTCAGCTCGTGCAGCGCCGCGACCGTCTCATTTCCGCTGAACACCGCCGCTCAGCTCTCTCCGATCGACCACAGCCCTCCAAGCTCGATTGCTCGAGCGCTCCACAGCAAAGAGCATCGCCTGGACGTGCTCTAGCCCTTGCCAAAGCCCCTTTGAGGTTTGCCAGTCCGAACTGCTCGAGAAACGCGGATTTGCGCCAAAGCTTCAAGGTGGCCGGACCTCGCCGTTTCAGCTCTCCGTCGACCGCAGCAACCGGCCACCCTCTCCCCCGACTTCCTATACAAGAAAGGTGCGTGGACATGTCCTGGTCGTGTAGCCGGAGGCGGTTTAGCGTTTGCTAGGACCGGTGGCGTGAATTTCACCGTTTTCTCAAACTGTACACCGATGGATAGAGCCGGGTCTAACCAAAAATTCGTTGTGCTCGGGGCATCTCCCCGAAGTCCTAGCAGCTCAAACGATCGAGTAGAGATGCCAGGTATCGAGTTTTTGTCACCGCCGGAGTTTTGCGGGCTCGGGTCGCCGGTGAGGTCCCCTCTCCGGTGGGTTTCAGGGAGAGCGAGCTATGGGTCGAGGATGTCCATGGGACACTGGTGCTTTTGGAGCCAACCCTAGCCCGAAAGATCCACTGTTGAGGGAGAGCGAGGTCGCCGAAGTAAGATTCGACATGGTCGCCGGTGCAAGCACCTTTCCGGCCATTGTCATCGGCTCCCGACCCCACCATCGTGTTCAGCACGGTGTAGAACTCACAGGCGGCGAGTTTGACGAAGTTTGAACCACAGGAATCCCGTCCCGGCGAGCCTCGCCGGCGTGCGCCGCCGCGGAAGGCGCGGGCAGCGCGAGGAAGACGAAGGAGGGCCGGTCCCACCGGTCAGCCTCCGGGTTCGCGCGAGGATCGGTTTGTGGCGCCGGATCTGGTGCGGCTGCGCGGGAATAACCCCGTAGCCCCCGGTGTTGCTAAAATCTGACTGGTCCGAATTAAACCAGTGGGCCCAGCCCAATTATTTGAAGTTTCTATTAGAGAAATAATTCCAGGAATTAGCTGATCTTTACAAGGCCATAACTTTGTGTAGAAAACTCCAAAAAGAGTGAGACCAAATTTGTTGGGTTCCTCATGAGGAGTGCTTCACAGAGAAACCAAATTTTGACTATGAAAATGCCCAGGAATTTCTGTAGAATTGTTTTTAGTAAATCTTTTAGGGATTTATTACAGGAGCAATTCTTTATGAAATATTCCCAAATTTGGGTAGCAAATCCTCTTCATAGATACTGATCTCCAGTAAAAATTTGGGCTTCATTGGAGGTCATTTGCTAGGTCAAATTACCTTCTCAAGTTCAGCCTTTATTTGAAAATTAAAATTTAAACAGAAGCTTTTTCAGAACTCCTGTCTAAGTTCAAAAATTCATGTCTCTCTGATGGTAGCTCCAAAAATGGTGAAACAAATTTTGTTAGAACCATGGAGACTTACCCCAATCAGATCTTCCACCATTAGCTATGTCAAAGCTCCTGAATTGGGCTCAAAATTTAGAGAAGCATGGTACTTGTAGGAATTTTAAAGACTACATTGTGCAATGACATGTCTCCAAATTTGACTCAAGTCATCCTTAGAGAGTCTAGTATCCACTGTAAAAATCCCAAAGCCAATTAAGGATTTTAAATAGCAATAGCTATGAATAGAAGTCCAATTCTTATAAATCCTTAATACTTATACATGTATTTTATTACATTTCATGATAGTGACCGAAGTTGAGGATACGCCAGAGCCTTTGGACGTCCTGCCACCGGAAGCTGACTTTCCGTTTAACTCGCAACCAGGCAAGCCCCGGTTTGCACTTAAGTACCTTTTATAAAGTTTTTATTTGTATCATTTATGTCTAGGATGAATGTTTGCATTAGAGTTAGGGTGATTGAAACCCCACTTGCATAGCCTCTTTAAATCCTATAAAGGGTTGGGTAGTTTACAAACCAACGAGTAGAGAATGCCATGCTAATGTATAGGATCTCGGTAGAAGTCGAGTGGTTGGAAGCTACTCGCGAGGTAGTACTTATCACACGGGAAGAAAAGAGGTAGATAATGGCTTGAGTTATGAAAATGAGACCCAGCAGGGGGGATTGGAAGCAGTGAGCAGAGGTCTCACGTGCGTAGCCCTGTTGGTGTCGGTTGAGGACCGTCCGTGTGCGGCCCTGCTGGACAAGTATCGAACAGTACCGGATGCATACTGGCATATGGGAACCAGGAAACCGATGTAATTGGTTAACCTGGGTGTCGAGGCTTACCCAACCATAAATAGGAGTGGGTTGAGGGTAGCAAGGTGTAAATCTGCCGGTGGGCACAGTCACGCTCCACGCGGGAACCTCCTAATCGTTACGGATGGACCGGTTCGGCATTTGGGTTGCCTTTGAAAGGTTGTTGCATACAACAGAGTAGGAAGGGGTGTGGAATCACGCTTCTGAAAGTGGGTGTATGTGACGTGTTATCCGGGTGTGTCTTGATTGCAATCACCGTCCCTCGCGGTTATTTGAGTACCCGCTTGTTCACTGCGCTGTGACGTAGTAAGAAGTGAAATAAGCCAACTGAAAATGCTGTATTGATCTTAATGTCTTGAATACCTTGA
The DNA here is from genome assembly GCA_030760725.1 of Neostapfia colusana. Classification (NCBI taxonomy): domain Eukaryota; kingdom Viridiplantae; phylum Streptophyta; class Magnoliopsida; order Poales; family Poaceae; genus Neostapfia; species Neostapfia colusana. Next base: position 4,959,844 of record JASWHV010000012.1, on the reverse strand, counting down.
TTGTTGTAGATATAGAGCTAATTAAGTTTATATTCCACTTTGGGCATCTCCACATCGGGGGAAAGCGTTTCTTGTTTGATTGTGGACTTCCGATGTGAGAGCTGTCTAAGGCACATGAACCTGCTGCTATAAAACTGAAAGTAAGGGTCAACTTATAGGCGTGTCTTTATTGCAAATTCCTTGTCCCATCTTACATATCCTTGCACGTAGAGTTCCATGCCTAGGGTTGACGGTTAAGACTTGCTGAGCCTTCGTGCTCACGGTTGCAATATTTGAGCTGTTTGCAGGTGAGAGTTATGAGGAAGGTTCCGAGGACGAGGCGATGCCCCCGTCGGGGTACACGGCCGAGCTGGAGCCATGCACGCCGCCGTGATCTCCGGTTCCATGCTGCTAGTGTGTAGCGTCCCCGGGCTGGACGGCTGCACTTTTGCTTAGTTAGGGTTTGAGAGCAACTATGTATATAACTTCCGCTGTTAATTAGGTTTTGTAAACGACTTCCGCTGTTTTATATCAAATAAAAGTTTGTATGTTATCCGTTATTCTTTTCGTGTGTGCTGTTGGGTGCCGCATCGCACGGCACCACCCTATGCGATTCCTGGAGTGGGTGAACCACGGGGTGGTCCCCACAGCCATGGTATCAGAGCCGCATTGGGAATAGCACACTCGAAAAGAGCTTATTTTGAAAATTTAGAAGTAGTCGAGTGAGGATTAGTCAGTAAGCCCACATAAGGTCTATGATAGTACTAGTTATGATGGTGGAAAGCTAACTTATATGTTATACATTCTGTAACGACGCTCCGACGTCAGGTAATAGGTAAGGTACGCCACCGTAGGCGGATCAATTACGGTAACTCGCCATACGAGTAATAGTATGGAAGGTTATACCGTGGCTTGGCACGGTAGTTAATATGAGTCTCTGAACTTCTCAATGGTTCTGAGAGCATATGAAAACGCTGATCTCCAGCGTGCTTTAGGCAAAAGTGAGAATACCCCATCGTGTGGTAAGCAACACGATAGTATGCAACTCTTGAACCTTCAATGTTCAAAGGGCCATACGCAGCGCTCGCCATCGGCGTGCCTCAACGGTCATGAGGCAGTAGGTGGTATCCGTTGGGTTGATAAAATTCCCAACCGTGACGACCCGTTCGCGCTCTACTCGGGTTCCCCGTCGTGTGGTGTGAAAACACGACCATGTACCTTGAGACGTGGCTTGACTCGAGGATGATCCGTATGGCAATGATACGGACCGTATGTTTTTACTACGATATGGAACTGCCTGAAATGTCAAAAACCTTGTGTGCACCATTATTGTGTGTTCTTCTGCAGGTACATTAACCACGTTAGTGCATGACGTGTACAAACCGTTTGTGAGTGACGACTTTAGTTCCACCATTTGACACGTATATGCCGGAATACCGGTTTAGGATTTTTCTTTGGTGAGGAAACGTAGTACCGACTGTATAAAAGTTTATTTTCAAAGAAAAGAGTCAAAATGAAGTTTAGGATTTCATTTAGGGGTTAGTAAACTCCTATATTGATCTAAGAGTCAATTGGGAGTATAGGCTCAATTCCAAAAGCTTAGGAACAATCCCCCCTGTTTTTGGCAGAAACTTTTGCTGAACTTGAACAGGGCATAACTTAGGATTGGTTGAACCAATGGAGGTCTGGGATACCCTTCTGGAAAGGTTTTGAAGTCCTCTACAATTTTTTTTTAGAGTTCCAGAACAAAATCTCCCTCCAATGGGATGAAATCTAAGATGAGTAGGTACTGTCCAGAAACAGGGCAGACCAAATGCTCTCCGGAATTTTCTGTATTTCAACCAAAACACTTAGTTTCACAGTTTGACGTCCAGTGGCTGTTGTAAAACAGCGAGTTAGAGTCGAAGGGTTTATGCATTTGACATATCACTTCGAGTTAGTACATGTTTGGGTCCAATACAATAGCGAGGAATTACGCATGCTAACACACTTAACATCCCGTGGTGACCCTGATGGTCGAAATGAACTTTTAAACCCCTAAAGTTCAATACTTTGGAACTCGATCATGGGACATGGTCCAGGGATGTATATGTTGCATAAAGTTTATACTTTATCCATATGTGTGTTTGTTATGCGCATTGTCTACGCCATTCTCGTATCACTATTGTATAGACTGGATGAAATAAACCAACATGGGCTGATCGTTTGAATGATGTGAATGCAGAATGGTGCGGACACGTTCAACGCAAGAGGAGGGAGGTCCGAGTCAAGTTCGCGGTGATGAGTCTCCACCTCCGGAGCAGACCACGACGCAGCAGCAACCACCTCCTCCACCGCCAGAACTTCCAAGGAATCTTGCGGAGGTTCTCGCCGCAGTGCTCGGCTCGCGCGACGAGCAAACCGAGTTACTGCGGATGTTGGTGCAGCAGAATGCGTCCCATCAGGGAGGACGCCAAGACAATGGGCAACGCCAGCCCCAACAAAGCTCGTATTCAGAATTCATGGCGACCCATCCACCGGTCTTCACGGAGGCCGAAGAACCTTTGGAGGCGGACAGCATTATCCGCACTCTGGAGGCAAAGTTCGGGCTGCTACGATGCACCGAACATCAGAAGGCGCTGTACGCAGCGCAACAGCTTCAAGGAGAAGCCGGTACCTGGTGGGCGAACTACACCGCCTCCTTACCGGCTGGCCATGCCGTCACATGGATGGAGTTCCGGGAGGCGTTCCGCGCCTATCACATACCTCCCGGTGTGATGGAAATGAAGCTCCAGGAGTTCCTGGCACTACGACAAGGCGAGAGGAGTGCTCATGAGTACTCCAGGTTATTCAACCGGCTGGCGCAGTATGCGCCAGGATTTGTGGGCACGGAAGACAACAAGCGCAATGCGTTCTTCCGGGGCCTGAACTCCAAGATGAAGGTCCATCTCGCCCAGAGCAATCGCGGCACATTCAACGACCTAGTTAATGCCGCGATTCTACAGGAGAATGCTCAGCGCGAGCGCGGTTCTGACAAGAGGAAACGCAGCGCGCTGACGAGCAGCAGTGGTGGAACGCCACAGAAATACCGCGTGGTATATCGTTCACCATCCGGTCAGAGATGGCAGCCACCGGCGCGACCGCCTCAGTTTCGCGGCCGGCAATATAATGCGCCGGGCTTTCGACCGACGTATCCACCACAGCAACAGCAGCAGCAAAGGATGGTCCCGCGTGCGCCCCAGTTTCAACAGCGTGCACCGGGATTCCGTCCTCAAGTCGGCGGGACCCCGACACCTTACACGTGCTATACGTGTGGCCGTGTCGGGCACATTTCAAGAGACTGCCCCGAGCTGCGACAGGGCAGGGGTGCAGCACCATATCAGGGTGCTAATCAGCCCCGCAACCAGCCCAAGAAACCAGCACCAAAACCCGGCAACGTCCACCACTTAGCCATCGAAGACGTGCCGGAAGGCGAACCCGTCCTCGCGGGTACGTTCTCTTACCTAGATCATCCCGTAGTCATACTTTTTGACTCCGGTGCCACCCATAATTTCATAAGTCAGTCTTATGTTATTAAATATCAACTGCCTATCATTCCCACAAATAATTCATATTTGATATGTTCTCCGGGTGGGAAAATAACAGTTGATAGAATGGTCTATAGAGCACCATTACAGTTGGGTGGGAATCTATATCCGACTTCTCTAATCATATTAGAGAGTCAAAAAATTGATGTCATTTTAGGAATGTCATGGCTACATCGCCATGGTGCTGTTCTTGACATCATTCCACGTGTGGTTCGTTTAAACTCTCCACTTCATGAACCACATGTTCTTATTCTTGACCATTCGGTTCAAGAAACCCCAGCCACATATAACACGGAAGCCACGAAACTTGAGGATATTCGTGTGGTCCGTGAATACCCGGATGTCTTTCCGGATGATCTTCCGGGTATGCCACCCGAAAGAGATGTCGAGTTCAAGATTGAACTTGTACCTGGGACGACACCGATCTCACGGAGACCGTATAAGATGGCTCCGAATGAACTGGCTGAACTAAAGGAGCAGCTCAACGATTTGATGAAGAAGGGTTTCATTCGACCGAGTTCCTCGCCATGGGGATGCTCGGCGCTGTTTGTGAAGAAGAAGGATGAAACCTTGAGGTTGTGTGTGCACTACCGACCTCTCAACGCTGTCACCATCAAGAATAAATATCCACTGCCCCGCATTGATATCCTCTTCGATCAACTTGTGGGTGCGAGTGTATTTTCCAAGATGGATCTTCGCTCCGGATATCATCAAATCAAGATCCGAGCGGAGGATATTCCAAAGACGGCCTTCTCGACGAGATATGGGTTGTATGAATACCTCGTCATGTCTTTTGGTCTCACCAACGCCCCGGCACACTTCATGTATCTCATGAACTCAGTGTTCATGCCGGAGTTGGACAAGTTTGTGGTGGTGTTCATAGACGACATCTTGGTTTACTCCAAGACTAAAGAAGAACACGCCAAACACTTGCATATCGTACTTCAACGATTAAGAGACCATAAGCTTTATGCTAAATTCAGCAAGTGCGAGTTTTGGATCAGCCAAGTGCCATTCCTTGGTCACATTATTTCTGCAGAAGGCATTGCGGTTGATCCAAGCAAAATCGAACAAGTGCTGAAATGGAAGTCCCCCACATCAGTCCATGAAGTCAGGAGTTTCCTCGGGTTAGCAGGATATTATCGGAGATTCATACCAAATTTCTCCAAGCTTGCTAAGCCGATGACTGAACTGTTGAAGAAGGGGATCAAATATGTTTGGAACTCAGCTTGTGAAGAAGCTTTCCAAGCATTAGTGAAGCATCTTACTACAGCCCCGGTGTTAGCTCAGCCGGATACGACCAAGCCCTTCGACGTATATTGTGATGCGTCTGGCATCGGGCTTGGCTGTGTATTGATGCAAGGAGGAAGAGTGGTCGCCTATGGCTCACGTCAACTTCGTAACCACGAGCAGCACTATCCGACTCATGATCTTGAGCTCGCTGCTGTGGTATTGGCCTTGAAGATGTGGAGGCACTATTTGCTTGGGAACTTAGTGCACCTCTACACCGACCACAAAAGTCTGAAATATATATTCACTCAAAAGGAGTTGAATATGCGGCAACGGAGATGGCTAGAACTGATCAAAGACTATGAGATCGAGATTCACTACCACCCCGGTAAGGCAAACGTGGTTGCCGATGCCTTAAGCCGCAAATCCCATGTCAACAATCTGTCCATCACCCCACTTGAAGAGGGGGAGCCGAGTCTGTACTTGGTTCCATACGGGGCATTATATAATCTTGCTCTCATCCCAACCATAAGAGAGGAGATTATGGAAGCTCAGAAGAAAGACATGGGGATGTCGCACATTCGGAGAAGGATGGAGAATGGCGAAATGAAATGCTTCCGAAGAGATGAACACGACACTCTATGGTTTAAAGACCGTATAGTGGTACCCCGTGACATGAAGCTTCGGAAGAAAATCTTGGACGAGGCTCATTTGTCCAAGTATTCTATTCATCCGGGCAGCAACAAGATGTACCAGGATCTGAAAACCAGGTTTTGGTGGACACGGATGAAGAGAGAGATCGCCAAATACGTATCCGAATGTGATACGTGTCGGCGGGTGAAAGCCGACCATATGCGCAAAGCCGGACAGCTGCAACCATTGAACATTCCGGCGTGGAAGTGGGAGGATATCAGCATGGACTTCATAGTCGGGTTACCTCTCACGTCTCACAAGCATGACTCGATTTGGGTGATAGTCGATCGACTAACCAAGTCGGCTCATTTTATCCCCGTACATACAAAGTACGTGGCCAAGCAATATGCGGAGCTTTATATTGCAAGAATCTTATGCTTGCACGGTGTTCCCCGCTCCATTATTTCAGATCGCGGTGCGCTGTTTGTCTCTCGGTTTTGGGAACAGCTGCACGCATCATTGGGGACCAAACTGATCCGAAGCTCCGCGTATCACCCGCAGACAGATGGTCAAACTGAACGGGTGAATCAAGTGCTTGAAGACATGCTACGCGCGTGTGCCATCCACCACGGCAAGAATTGGGACGATCATTTGCCGTTGGCGGAGTTTTCTTACAACAATGGCTATCAAGCTAGCATCAAGATGGCGCCGTATGAAGCCATCTACGGCCGGAAATGCCGCACCCCTCTTAACTGGTGCGAGTCCGGCGAGCGAGTCATCTACGGCATTGAACTTGTGAATGAAGCTGAAGAACGAGTGCGAGTAATACAAGCCAATCTCAAGGCTGCTCAATCTCGTCAGAAGAGCTATGCGGATAAGAGACGCCGCCCTCTCCACTTCGACATCGGGGACCATGTCTATGTCCGTGTGTCTCCAATGAAGGGAATTCACCGTTTCGGAATGAAGGGTAAACTTGCGCCGCGGTTCATTGGTCCGTTTACCGTCATTGAAAGATGCGGACCCGTGGCCTATCGCCTGGAGTTACCAGCATCACTCGCAGGCATTCACAACGTCTTCCACATATCTCAGCTGAGGAAATGCCTCAAACCCTCAGCTGAAATCCGCACAGAAGACATAGAAGTTCTTCAACCGGACCTCACGTACACGGAGTATCCAATCCGGATCATCGATGAAAAGACTCGTGCCACAAGAAACCGGACCTTATGGTTCTACAAGGTCTTGTGGAGTAACCATACCGCTGATGAGGCGACATGGGAAAGCGAGGATTATCTACGCACGTATTATCCGGACTTGCTATCATCATATACCCGGTAAGGTTTTCCCCACTTTGCTTTTCCTTTGGAATCTCGGGACGAGATTCTTTTTAAGGGGGGAGGGATGTAAAATCCCCAAAAGTGGTAGCAAGAAAATTCTGCTCATGTGCACTTATGAAAAATGAGGAGAATTAAAACTTTGAATTATAATGGGGTAAGTTCAAAGTGAGGGTTTAGACTTCCCAAAACTTCCAAACATGGAGATATAAATTCATAACTTGGATCTTCATAGTTCAAATATTCAACCTTCCAAATTTCAGCTCATTTGGAGGAGTTTTGATATTTGTTTGGAATTAAAAGGAGAAACCCTCTAATCTTTATTTCAAATTCAGTTTCAAATTCCAATTCCCTCAATTTGAAAATTTGGTTTCACAAATGTGTTCTCCACCTTTTAATAAGCAGCCATGCCAAAAATTGGAAATTTTGGAGCTGGTTTGCTATACTTTTGAGGCAATATAAAGTGGAGAATTCAAACTCTTTTTCAAATTCAAATGATCAAACCCCATTCAAATTCTACACCAGAATTCAAACCATTTGAATTCTGCAAATTCAAACATAACTTTGGGATGAAGTAAAGCTTTTAATGTGGAGTTGCTGGAGGGAAAAATATCAGAAAAGTTTTACTAAACAAAGGGGGAAGTGGGGCCCAATTGTCAGCCACCTAAAGCAAACAACCGACTGTTTTCCCTCTCTCTCCCTGTTCCCGGTTGATCGCGGCGCGACAGCTCTCGGAAAAGCGCTCCCCCCGACGCCCTCACCGAGCCACCGAGCTGGTTCTTGCTGGCCGACGTCGGCGCGCGCGCGTGGGCGATAAGAGCGGCCGCCCGAGTACCCCAGCGCTACTTCTCCTCCTCCTCAGCTCGTGCAGCGCCGCGACCGTCTCATTTCCGCTGAACACCGCCGCTCAGCTCTCTCCGATCGACCACAGCCCTCCAAGCTCGATTGCTCGAGCGCTCCACAGCAAAGAGCATCGCCTGGACGTGCTCTAGCCCTTGCCAAAGCCCCTTTGAGGTTTGCCAGTCCGAACTGCTCGAGAAACGCGGATTTGCGCCAAAGCTTCAAGGTGGCCGGACCTCGCCGTTTCGGCTCTCCGTCGACCGCAGCAACCGGCCACCCTCTCCCCCGACTTCCTATACAAGAAAGGTGCGTGGACATGTCCTGGTCGTGTAGCCGGAGGCGGTTTAGCGTTTGCTAGGACCGGTGGCGTGAATTTCACCGTTTTCTCAAACTGTACACCGATGGATAGAGCCGGGTCTAACCAAAAATTCATTGTGCTCGGGGTAGCTCCGCGCTAGATGAGCTTAGAGTAGCTCCAGTACATGCTTGCGCATCTCCCCGAAGTCCTAGCAGCTCAAACGATCGAGTAGAGATGCCAGGTATCGAGTTTTTGTCACCGCCGGAGTTTTGCGGGCTCGGGTCGCCGGTGAGGTCCCCTCTCCGGTGGGTTTCAGGGAGAGCGAGCTATGGGTCGAGGATGTCCATGGGACACTGGTGCTTTTGGAGCCAACCCTAGCCCGAAAGACCCACTGTTGAGGGAGAGCGAGGTCGCCGAAGTAAGATTCGACATGGTCGCCGGTGCAAGCACCTTTCCGGCCATTGTCATCGGCTCCCGACCCCACCATCGTGTTCAGCACGGTGTAGAACTCACAGGCGGCGAGTTTGACGAAGTTTGAACCACAGGAATCCCGTCCCGGCGAGCCTCGCCGGCGTGCGCCGCCGCGGAAGGCGCGGGCAGCGCGAGGAAGACGAAGGAGGGCCGGTCCCACCGGTCAGCCTCCGGGTTCGCGCGAGGATCGGTTTGTGGCGCCGGATCTGGTGCGGCTGCGCGGGAATAACCCCGTAGCCCCCGGTGTTGCTAAAATCTGACTGGTCCGAATTAAACCAGTGGGCCCAGCCCAATTATTTGAAGTTTCTATTAGAGAAATAATTCCAGGAATTAGCTGATCTTTACAAGGCCATAACTTTGTGTAGAAAACTCCAAAAAGAGTGAGACCAAATTTGTTGGGTTCCTCATGAGGAGTGCTTCACAGAGAAACCAAATTTTGACTATGAAAATGCCCAGGAATTTCTGTAGAATTGTTTTTAGTAAATCCTTTAGGGATTTATTACAGGAGCAATTCTTTATGAAATATTCCCAAATTTGGGTAGCAAATCCTCTTCATAGATACTGATCTCCAGTAAAAATTTGGGCTTCATTGGAGGTCATTTGCTAGGTCAAATTACCTTCTCAAGTTCAGCCTTTATTTGAAAATTAAAATTTAAACAGAAGCTTTTTCAGAACTCCTGTCTAAGTTCAAAAATTCATGTCTCTCTGATGGTAGCTCCAAAAATGGTGAAACAAATTTTGTTAGAACCATGGAGACTTACCCCAATCAGATCTTCCACCATTAGCTATGTCAAAGCTCCTGAATTGGGCTCAAAATTTAGAGAAGCATGGTACTTGTAGGAATTTTAAAGACTACATTGTGCAATGACATGTCTCCAAATTTGACTCAAGTCATCCTTAGAGAGTCTAGTATCCACTGTAAAAATCCCAAAGCCAATTAAGGATTTTAAATAGCAATAGCTATGAATAGAAGTCCAATTCTTATAAATCCTTAATACTTATACATGTATTTTATTACATTTCATGATAGTGACCGAAGTTGAGGATACGCCAGAGCCTTTGGACGTCCTGCCACCGGAAGCTGACTTTCCGTTTAACTCGCAACCAGGCAAGCCCCGGTTTGCACTTAAGTACCTTTTATAAATTTTTTATTTGTATCATTTATGTCTAGGATGAATGTTTGCATTAGAGTTAGGGTGATTGAAACCCCACTTGCATAGCCTCTTTAAATCCTATAAAGGGTTGGGTAGTTTACAAACCAACGAGTAGAGAATGCCATGCTAATGTATAGGATCTCGGTAGAAGTCGAGTGGTTGGAAGCTACTCGCGAGGTAGTACTTATCACACGGGAAGAAAAGAGGTAGATAATGGCTTGAGTTATGAAAATGAGATCCAGAAGGGGGATTGGAAGCAGTGAGCAGAGGTCTCACGTGCGTAGCCCTGTTGGTGTCGGTTGAGGACCGTCCGTGTGCGGCCCTGCTGGACAAGTATCGAACAGTACCGGATGCATACTGGCATATGGGAACCAGGAAACCGATGTAATTGGTTAACCTGGGTGTCGAGGCTTACCCAACCGTAAATAGGAGTGGGTTGAGGGTAGCATGGTGTAAATCTGCCGGTGGGCACAGTCACGCTCCACGCGGGGACCTCCTACCCGTTACGGATGGACCGGTTCGGTATTTGGGTTGCCTTTGAAAGGTTGTTGCATACAACAGAGTAGGAAGGGGTGTGGAATCACGCTTCTGAAAGTGGGTGTATGTGACGTGTTATCCGGGTGTGTCTTGATTGCAATCACCGTCCCTCGCGGTTATTTGAGTACCCGCTTGTTCACTGCGCTGTGACGTAGTAAGAAGTGAAATAAGCCAACTGAAAATGCTATATTGATCTTAATGTCTTGAATACCTTGATTGTTGTAGATATAGAGCTAATTAAGTTTATATTCCACTTTGGGCATCTCCACATCGGGGGAAAGCGTTTCTTGTTTGATTGTGGACTTCCGATGTGAGAGCTGTCTAAGGCACATGAACCTGCTGCTATAAAACTGAAAGTAAGGGTCAACTTATAGGCGTGTCTTTATTGCAAATTCCTTGTCCCATCTTACATATCCTTGCACGTAGAGTTCCATGCCTAGGGTTGACGGTTAAGACTTGCTGAGCCTTCGTGCTCACGGTTGCAATATTAGAGCTGTTTGCAGGTGAGAGTTATGAGGAAGGTTCCGAGGACGAGGTGATGCCCCCGTCGGGGTACACGGCCGAGCTGGAGCCATGCACGCCGCCGTGATCTCCGGTTCCATGCTGCTAGTGTGTAGCGTCCCCGGGCTGGACGGCTGCACTTTTGCTTAGTTAGGGTTTGAGAGCAACTATGTATATAACTTCCGCTGTTAATTAGGTTTTGTAAACGACTTCCGCTGTTTTATATCAAATAAAAGTTTGTATGTTATCCGTTATTCTTTTCGTGTGTGCTGTTGGGTGCCGCATCGCACGGCACCACCCTATGCGATTCCTGGAGTGGGTGAACCACGGGGTGGTCCCCACAATACACTTTTGTTGAAGCTAGTAAGAAGCGTCCGTGGGATGGACGTCTTCTCTTTTGCATAGCTAGGACCGAGAGTACGTGTTTATGTATATTCTGCTGTGTGTACCTTCGTGGTATATTATGTTGTAAACGACACTATATTGAGAAATAAATGACTTTGTATGTTTATGGTTTCTTTTCGTGTATGTTGTTGGGTGCCGCATCGCACAGCACCACATATTGTGATTCCTAGAGTGTGAATCCTGGAAGGGGTTCCCCACACGCGTGGTATCAGAGCCACAATGGGAATAACACGCATTAAAAGAGTCTATTTTTGAAAATTTAGAAGTCACGAGTGAGAAATGTATAGTATGCCCACATAAGGACTATTATTAGCATAGTTACTTAAGGTGACAAGCTAACAGTGTGTTATTATTCAGTATTTCAATTCTATAACCACGCACCTACGTGGAGGTAAGCATGGTAAGAAACGCCACCGAAAGCGAATCCATTTCGGTTAGCTCACCTATAAAAGGAAAGTAGTGTGGGATGTCCCATTCAGAAATGGACGGGAAGTGAATATGTTTTCTAAGACTCTTCATGTCTTAGAGACATATGAAATGCACTAGCCTCCAGTGCGCAAACCAAGGGGCAAGAGGAGGAGACCCCATCGTGTGGTTTGTAACACGAAGTATGTCCTGTAGGACTCTTCATGTCCTATGAGGCTTACGAAAGCGCTGTTCCACCGGTGTGCTTAATTGCAAAGGTGTGGAGCCCTCTATCGGATGGTAAATAACCCGATCATGTACCTTGAGACGTGGCCTGACTCAAGGATGAACCGTATGGCAATGATACGGGGCGTATGTTTTTACTATGATATGGACCTGCCTGAAATGACAAACCTTTGTGTGTTTCACTATTGAGTGGTTTTATGCAGGTACCTTGATCATGTTGAACATGTCGTTTAGAAAACGTGTGAGTGATCGTTTTAGTGCCACCCCTTGAGACGTATATGCCGGTGTAACGCCGGATAGGATTTTTTATTTGGTGAGGAAACGTAGTACCGTGATATGTTCTTAACTGCATGAAAAGGAAGTTTTCAAAGAAAAGAGTAAATTTGGATTCTAGGATTCCATTAGGGGTTAATGAACTCTTATATTTAACTAAGAGTCAATTGGGGTATAGATTCATTCTAAAAGACATAGAAACAATCTCGCCTGTTTTTGGCAGAATTTTTTCTGAATTTGAACAGGACATAAGTTTTGATTGCTTGAACCAATTGAGATGAGGGATACATTTCTAGAAAAGATTTTAAATCTTCTACAACTTTTATGTAGAACTCCAGAACAGAATCTCCCTCCAAATGGATGAAAATCTCAGATGAGTATGCACTGTCCAGAAACAGGGCAGGCAAAAAATGCTCTCTGGAAATTTCTGTATTTGAACCATAACTTCTTGTAGAAAAATATCTAAGTGTCATGTAAGACACCGTTGGAAAGTTTGTGATATGTGCCACGACTTTGTGGTTCAAAGTTTCTACAGATTTAGGGTAAAACTTTATGAAATCTTGCGGACAAAACAGCCACTTTCAGAGGAGGTGCTGTCAAAATTGTTCCAGATTTCTGTCAACTTTGAAATATCATAACTCCTGATCCAAAATTTATATGAAGGCAAATAAATACTTGTTGGAAATATATTGAAGTTATCTAAAACTTTGATATTCAACTTGAGACATGAAATCGCCATTTTCATATTCAAATTCTGGGATTAGGCCAAATGTTCATTCTGAACAGAGCATTGCTCATTGCCCATGTAACTTGAGACTTGTTGTGGACATGAAGGTTTTTATAATTCTCTAAGTTCCATGACATATTCATTAGTTATCTTTCATCATTCCTTGTTGTTGGTTTAAGTGTTTGACAAACTTGAGCAATCATTGGTTATATTTCAGAATTGTCAAAAACCTTGTTCCATTTCATGTATGCTGCACTGTTGATGTGATGCTTTTGCGGTTAATAATTTTGAGTTCAAGTTGAGTACAATCTTGGATATTAACCATAAATTGCTAACTCTTGCAGTATAGATCACACTCATTCTGGGTGTGAGGTTGGTGGTTCCAGTCGGGATGGAAATGATTCATCGCAGCGATGATCACCGCCATCATCAACCGGACTGGCGGAGGTGTTGGAAAAAATGGCTGAGTTTCTTGAGATGTTGGTGCAGCAAGGCATCCGACAGGAGACATTACAACTTAATCTCACACTGAATACTTATTTGGAATTCCTAGCAAGACAACCACCGGTATTCTCGGAAGCTAAAGAAGCCTTGAAGGCAGATTATTGGCTCCGGGTTATTGAATCTAAATTGGACATGCTCCAGTGTGATGAATATAAGAAGGCTTTATTTGTCACTCAGCAACTTCATGGATCTGGTTGGGCTTCGTGGTCTGAGTATCTTGCTAAAATCGCCGAAGGCCATCGTGTGACGTGGACGGAGTTTTGTGATGCTTTCCATGCACGTCATATCTGTGAGGGCATCGTTGAAACCAGAGTTGAAGAGTTCTATGAACTCAAGCAACAAGGAATGAGTCTTATGGAGTACTTTACAGAATTTAACCGTTTAGTACAATATGCATCTACTTATGTAGATAAAGAGACGATGAAGTCAGTACTTTTTCCGAGGCCTCAACGTGCAGCTTCGGGTGAAAGTGGCATTATTCAATAAAGGGAACTATAGCGAGTTAGTCAATGCCGCTATGATTCAAGAAAAAACTGAACTCCAGTATAGGCAAAGTAAGAGGAAGAGAAGCATATCACCGTCAAGTATGGATGATTATACTCAGGAACAACCAGTGATATATTGCTTACCATCCGGGTTGGAAATTCAGTCCTTTGACGGACCACCGCAGATCCAATTCTTTCCATATTCAACCATGGATATTGAGCCACTGCTGCAGCAGCAGTCAATGAGTATTTGTGCACCCCTACCTCAGCAAAGTGCACAAGTATATCAACCACGTCCATCCTATGAAGGTCCTGAGCTCGCATCGTACGATACTTGTAGCGATGTGGGGAGTATCACTCAGGGGTGCCATGTGACCAAGCAGAGCAGCAGTAACATGTCATCTCAAGCTGCAAAGAAATTCCATGGTCAGCCAAGGAGGGCAGCACTAAAAGTGGGAACTGTAAACTATATGGCAGTTGAAGATGTTCCCGTGGGAGAACCCGTGTTTGCCGGTATGTTCAGCCTACGTGATCAGCCCACGTTCGTGATGTTCGACTCGGGTGCCACACATGATTTTATCAGCAAAGATTATGTGGTTAAGCACCAAATACCCTCGACCACCTTGGCCACATCGTATCAGATTAATTCACCGGGAGTTAGTAGGACAGCGGGCAGAATTGTTGCTTGAGCGCCTATATGTTTGGATGGGCGGATATATCCTACTACTCTTATCATCCTGGAAGGCTTGTGGATTGACATAATCTTGGGAATGGCTTGGTTGACACATCACCAAGCTATATTTGATATTAGTTCACGAACGGTGCAGCTGAATTCAAAGAGGCACGGGCAACACACGTTGATTCTGAGAAATGTTGCACCGGAAGTTACTGCTGTATACAATGCTGAAGCTAAGAAATTGGAGGACATTCCAGTGGTCTGGAAATATCCGGACGTGTTTTCCGATGATCTACCGGGCATGTCACCCGAACATGAGGTGGAGTTCAAAATTGAACTAGCACCGGGAACCACACCCATCTCTCGGAGGCCGTATAAAATGGCACCAAAAGAACTCGCGGGGCTGAAAGAGCAGCTGAATGACTTGTTAAGCAAAGGCTTTATTCGACCAAGTTCATCACCGTGGGGATGCTCCGTGCTGTTCGTCAAGAAAAAGGATGAGACTCTAAGGCTATGTGTGAACTATCGTCCGCTAAATGCCGTAACTATCAAGAACAAGTATACACTACCACGTATCAATATGCTTTTCGATCAATTAGTGGGTGCTAAGGTTTTCTCGAAGATGGATCTTCATTCCAGATATCATCAGATCAAAATCCGGGTGGAAGACATACCAAAGACGGCGTTTCCGACGAGATACGTGTTATATGAGTATCTCGTCATGTCATTCGGACTCACCAATGCTCCGGCCCATTTTATGTACTTGATAAATTCAGTCTTTATTCCAGATTTGGACAAGTTTGCGTGGTCTTCATCAATGGTATCTTGGTATATTCTAAATCGGAGGAAGAAGACATCGAAATCTGCATATTGTGCTCCAACGCCTACGGGATCACAAGCTATATGGAAAATTCATCAAATGTGAGTTTTGGATCAACCAAGTGCCATTTCTTGGGCACATTATTTCTGCAAAGGGCATTACGGTTGATCTGAGCAAGATTGTCCAAGTGCTGAATTGGAGTTCACCAAAACCAGTCCATGAAGTCTGTAGCTTTCTTGGTTTAGCGGGTTATTACGGGAGATTCATTCTGAATTTCTCCAAAATTTCTAAACCAATGATGGAACTTCTGAATAAAGACAAGAAATATGTGTGGAGTGAAGCATGTGAGGAGGCGTTCAAAGCATTGGTAAAGCACCTGACAACAGCCCCAGGGTTGGCGCAGCCCGATACAACTAAGGCTTTTGATGTTTATTGCGATGCATCCACCATCGGCCTTGGCTGCGTGCTTATGCAAGAAGGGCGAGTGGTCGCATATGAATCCCGGCAGCTTCGGAATCATGAGCAAAATTATCCAACACATGACCTCGAGCTAGCTGCTGTTTTCCTTGCTCTAAAAATGTGGAGGCACTATTTACTTGTAAACTTAGTTCACCTCTACACCGACCACAAAAGTTTGAAATATATCTTCACACAAAAGGAATTTAATATGAGGTAGCAAAGATGGTTAGAGTTAATTAAAGACTATGAAATAGACATACATTACCACCTAGGAAAAGCGATTGTGGTTGCCGACGCACTTAGTCGGAAAGCACATGTGCATAACCTAACCATGGCTGCAATGGAAGAAGAAGAACCGAGCTTGCGCTTGGTTCTCTATGTCTCATTGTTTAATCTGGCCCTCATTTCTACATTTTGAGACGAAATTGTAGAGGCTCAAAAGAAAGATAAGGGCATGGCACATATCCGGAAGAGAATAGACAAAGGAGAGGTTAAGTGCTTCCAGAAAGATGAGAACGGTACGTTATGGTTCAAGAAACGTATAGTCGTACCGTGAGACATGAAGCTTCATAATAATATATTAGACGAAGCACATTTATCAAAATTTTCCATTTATCCGGGCAGCAAAAAGATGTACCAAGATTTGAGAAACAAGTTTTGGTGGACACGGATGAAGCGGGAAATAGCTAAATACGTATCCGAGTGCGATACGTGTCGAAGGGTAAAAGCCGATCACATGAAGAAATCTGGATTGTTGCAACCCCTTATTCCAGCATGGAAGTAGGAAGATGTGTGTATGGATTTCATTGTCAGGTTACCACTCACATTTTGGAAGCATGATTCGGTTTGGGTGATCGTTGACCGATTAACCAAATCAGCACACTTCATACCGGTAAATGTTGGATTCAACACCAAGAAATATGCGGAGTTATACATTGTACGGATCTATGCCCGCATGGAGTCCCAAGAACAACAGTTTCAGATCGAGGTGCACTGTTCGTCTCTCATTTCTGGGAACAGCTGCAAGCCTCTTAGGGAACAAAATTGATTAGAAGCTCCGCATATCACCCTCAAACCGATGGACAAACCGAAAGGGTGAATCAAGTCTAGGAAGATATGTTGAGAGCGTGTGCCATCCACCACTGTTAAATTTGGGATGCTTATTTACCATTGGCGGAATTCTCATACAACAACAGTTATCAGACGAGTATCAAGATGGCACCATATGAGGCTCTCTACGGTCGGAGATGTCGCACACCGCTGAACTGGTGCGAATCCAGTGAAAGGGTGACATTCATGATTGACCTTGTCAATGACGCCGAAGAACGAGTTCGGGTCATACAAGAAATCTAAAGGCTGCTCAATCTCGACAGAAGAGCTACGCAGACCAGCGACGTCGACCGCTGAACTTCAATGTCGGGGAGTACATATATCTCCGTGTATCTACAATGAAGGGAGTTCACCGATTCGGTGTAGAAGGAAAGCTTGCTCCCCGGTTTATCGGTCCATTTGCTATCACAGAGAAATCTCGCTAGGGTGCATGACATATATCACGTATCCCAATTTCAGAAATGTCTCAAGAATACCATTGCCGTCCGCGCCGAAGATCTCGAGACATTGCAACCAGATCTCTCTTATACCGAGCATCCAATCCGGATTATTGATGAAATATCTCGGTCGACAAGGAATCGGATGCTCCTATTTTATAAGGTGTTATGGAGCAATCATACCGCAGAGGAAGCAACATGGGAGAGTGAAGAATACCTCCGTTCGAACTATCCGGACTTGCTGTCCGCTTATATCAGTAATTCCTTCTCTACTGCTTTGTCTCTTCTTCTGGAATCTCGGAACGAGATTCTTTTTAAGGGGGGAGGGATGTGAAATCCCCAAAATTTTAGCAAGTGGAGCTGCCCAACCACACCTAGGAAAATGAGAGGGAGTCTAAACTTTCGAATATAAAGGTGTGAGCACAAAGTGCTAAATTAAACTTGCAAAAATTACCAAAAATGGGGATCTAAATCCACATTTTGGTTTCCCATATAGCCAATAGTAACCCTGCCAATTTTCAGTTCAAATGGAGAGGGGTTAATAATTGTTGGAAATTAAAATGGGAGACAATTCAAATTTGAATTTAAACTTCAGTTTCAAATTCCAACTTAACCAAAATCCAAATTTGAGTGCACCATTGTGTTCCTCATACTCTTTTTAGCTCATCTACCAATTTTTATCATCTTTCGGGCCCTTTTGCTATTTTAAACCGAATTGGGAGGATAAGAGGTAGAGGAGCTGTGGACCTCACTGGTCAGTGAAACAATTGGAGTTTCTTCAGCGTGCTCTGTTTTGCTTCGGCCGAGAGCGCACCACCTTCCAACGTCCGATGGCCAACCGGTGTTAATCGCTCCAGCTCCTGCTCTGAAGCTCAGGATGCCGAGTGAAGCGATCCTCGTGCTTCTGCCACGTGAAGCAGCCCTCACTCACTTTTGACAACCCTAGCTCAGCTCTCTGTTCTATCTTTCCCGTGTGGAGAACAGCCGACGCTGCGCTCTCAGGTTTCCGATTGCACACCGCTACTCGAACTCGAATGATCAAGTTTTCCACACACAAAAGAAGCGCATGCGTGTGCTCTGGTGATTGCCCTTCTCCCCTTCGACGGTGCTTGCTGCTGTTGGCCGCCAATTAAGGAACGTCGCCGACGTGCCGAGGTGACCCGGCGGAACCTCGCTTCGGTTCACCAGCGACAGACCACTACGAGCACCCTATCCTCCAACTTAGCAAACAAGAAAGGTGCATGGGTAGCCCTAGATGGTGTATCTGAAATCCGTTTGGCAAACGATAGACCGTGTAGCATGAATTTCAGAAACTCCCGAACCCTAGTGCAACTTACCGAGCTCGGCCGAAACCAAAAATTCGATTTACACGTATAACCAATGATCGAGCTAGCTTGAAAGTAGCTTCTACACCTCCTAGCATCCCTCCTCGAATAAGAATTGAGTATAACCATTAAGAAATGACAGAGTTCTAGCCATTTTTATAGCTGCCGGTGCCAAAACGTCTCGGGTCACCGTCGAGAGTGGATTTGCAAGCGTTTTTAGCTTCCGAGGCTTCTCATTTCATGTTCCTCGTGATCCACTGTTGCTCCATGAGCAAACCGCAACCTTTCTTGTGCTTCATAGCATGAGAACCGCATCACTGGAACCCTAGGCACCGCGGTTGCCGTTGCACGGACGTTTCCGGTCACCGCCGGCGAGCTCCGACCACCGAGGCGAGTTCAACATCGCAAGTTATGGCTAGTCAGCCATTTTCAGCCCTGGGGGTGACTGGGAAGTCACTTCCAGCGACCCTCGCCAGAGTGCGCCGCCGCCAAGCTCTCAGGCGCGAGGAAGAAGACACAGCCGCATGGTGGGGCCTGCACACAGGGTTTTAAACTTTTCTCTGATTTTTCAGTGTTTAGTTCAACTTCAAATGCTCATAACTTTCAGTAGGAACCTCCAAAAAATGTCAACTAAATTTCATTGGATTCCTCTCAGTGAGTGCTATCTAGGGGTGCATCCCAACATTTATGAAAATCTCTGGATTTGGCTCATTAATTCAATTAAATAAAATCTTAGGGAATTAATTACAGGAGTTCTGTTATTTGGAAAATTCCGAATTTTGGGAAGGACATTCTTTCAAATATACTTGAACTACAGCAAATATTTCAGAGGCATTGGACCTCATTTGCTAGGCCAAATGTTGATTCAATCTTGTATGTCTCTGAAAATTAGGAAAATAACAGAAACATTTTTCCAGCTTTTAGCCCAATCTTGTAAATTCCATATAGCTCTGTAGGAAGCTCCAATAATAGTGAAACCAAATCCTATAGACTCATAAGTCTCTCAAGATTTAAAAAACCAAAATTGGTGCATGCCAAGACCTTAGAGTTTCATTAGTAAGTTAAGGAAGACAATTAACCTAAAAAGTTCTTTAGACCACATTTTACTTCAGCTTTACTTGAAATTTTGCAAGCCATATCTCTGTATGATCTATGGACCACTGTAAAAATTTCAGAACAAGTTTAAGTCATATTCTCTAGTTTTCTCCTATTTTTTCCAGCTTCATATTCATGTCTACTAAATAGCTACTTTAGACTTACTCAAAAACTTCCACTGCTGAAATCCATTTTTCCCTCTGTTTCAGCACATAGCAAAACCCAATTCTCAAGTCTTAGTTGATCTGACCTTAGATTAAGTCATAAAACCTTTTATTGTATAATTCTTGTATTTACAATATAAACTTGTGCATTTTCATATCGGTAGGAAACACGACGAAGTTCGACGAGGAACTCGACTCGGAGCAGCAAGTTGAGGCTTTACTCGTCACCAAGATACTGACTTTAAAGTAGGATTAAACCTGCAGCAACATAAGGCAAGCCCCGGTTTGCATTAACAGCTTATAGATATATTTTACTTTGTATCATTTTAATTGGTCTAGTATGTATTGTGCATTAGGTCAAGGGTGATTGATACTCCAAATGCATAACCCACAAACCCTTGGAGTTGAAGGGTAGAACAGGTTACCTTCGTGTAGTCTCTGCTAGGCTTAAGTTGTATAGGAATCGGTACAAGTCAGTAGTTGGAAGCTACTCGCGAGGCTAGGATTTTGGTTCAAATGGATATGATTCTAGAGAACAAAATTCCTGGAATGGAAAATGAGACCGAGCAAAGAGTAGGAGCAGCAGGACGTTGGGCCTGTGTTGCCGTAGCTCTGTTTGTGTCGGTTAAGGACCGATGCGTATGCGTCCTTGTTGAGCAAGTTTGAACAGTACCAGATGCATACTGCAATTATGGGGTCCAGGAAACCGATGTAACTCGGGTACTCTCGTGTCGAAACTTATACCTCCATCCTTTGGGGGATGGTGTCAGAGGTGTAAACCCACTAGCAGAGCAACTTCGACGTGTTCTGTGTAGTGGCCCTTCTAATGGGTCGGTAGAACTGGTTCGGCATTGGAGTGACGGGTGAAAGGTTGCTGCATATAACATAAGAAAGAGCTCTTGTGTGAGTCTTTCGAGGCGGGTGTATGTGTCGTGTGTTCCGGGTGTGTCCTAATTCGAATCACCGTCCCTCATGGTTATATGAGTACCACTTGTTCACTGAGTTGTGATGTAGTAAGTACTTCCAAATGAAGTGAAATGAATCATTGCTGTTGTGAAGTTCATAAGTTCATTGTATTACAACCATGTATGCTATAGTTGTAGAGCTCACCAAATTTATATTCCACTTTGGGCAAAGCAACATCGGAAAGAAGCGTTTCTTATTTGATTGTGGATTTCCAATGTTGGGGGGCACAAGGCGTATGAAATTGCTGCTGAAAAGTGGCTAATAAGGATCTACTTTTAGGCGAGTACTAATGCAATAGCTGCTGTCCTACTTTATATATTCCTGCATGTAGAATTTTTACTTAGGATAGACGGTTAAGTCTTGCTGAGCTTTCGAGCTCACGGTTGCATTGTTAGTGTTTTGCAGGTTATATTAATATTGCTATGAATATGGTTGTTTGGTGAGACATCGGAGACTCACCGGAAACCTTGCCGCTGTATACACTTTTGTTGAAGCTAGTACGAAGCGTCCGCGGGCTGGACGTCTTCTCTTTTGGATAGCTAGGACCGAGAGTACGTGTTTATGTATATTCCACTGTGTGTGCCTTCGTGGTACATTATGTTGTAAACGACACTATATTGAGAAATAAAAGACTTTTTATGTTTATGGTTTCTTTTCGTGTATGCTGTGAGCTGCAGCATCGCACGGCACCACCGAATGTGATTCCTGGAGTGTGGATCCTAGAAGGGGTTTCCCACAAACAAAGAGCTTCAAATTGAGTTGTACAAAATCCAAACCCGTTGACATCATATCGGTCATAGCTTCTAACTTTAACCAATCCATAAGATAGTTGTCGCAAGTCTTCATGGGTGCCGGGCTCTTTCACGCACTGTCCAAAATATGAGGTTATAAGAATACTTTATAATACTTATAAGTTATAAGAATACTTTATAAATACTCGTAAGTTAACGAGAAAACATTACATATTCTAGGAACCAGGAAAGGAAATTAGATCATCCATTTATTCCATCCCGTCGCATCGTTTCTACTTGTTTGCTCGTAGGTTGATGCCTATGTGTCCAATTTTGCTTGTAGAACTCACTGGATGAAAAAAACATTCATAAATATAAATGTTGCATAATATGCCGATAGGCATTAATGTTAGGACAAAATTTTACTCGAAATATTTGTCCATCCCATCTATATTAGCATACATGTAGAGGAAAGCAGCCGTTCTTTCATCCGTGGTACACTTATTGCTCCAGCTACCACCAACAGTAGTGCCACTCATTGCAAAAATAGAGAGATCGCTGCAAGGTGAATATTCATCCATATTGTATCGCATCTCTGAAGTATTTACATCGTGTTCCTCTGCAAAGTAAACACTTGAAAAGTATCCCACTTCCTTAAGGGTAAATGCTTCGGCGATGCACCCTTCCACCCTTGCCCGCTTGCCAACCATTGGCTTCAGATATCTAAGTGATCTTTCAATGTGATATATCCATCTATATTGCACAGGACCGCCCACTTTAGCCTCAAATGGAAGATGGATAAGGAGATGTTGCATTGGATTGAAGAAACCTGGAGAAAAAATTCCATCTTGCATAATAGTACCGGTATCTCCTTCTCAACCTTATCATCTTCTCTACCGTGATTTCTATAGCACAGAGCCGTCTATAGAAGTAGCTCAGCTCGGCTAACACCTTCCACACCGCATCATTAAAACAACCATGAAATATAACAGGTAGGAGTCTTTCCATAATTATATGATAATCATGACTTTTCAACCCAGTGAGCTTTCCTGTCTTCACATTCACGGCTCATTTCAGACTAGCTACGTAACCATATGGGAATTTCAAACTTTTTAACAATTTCATGACTTCTTTCTTTTCTTTAGATCAAAGATAGAAAGAGCACGTGGCTTACCACCACTTTCGGAGAGCTTAAGAGTTGGACTATTACAATGCTCTGCCAAATCCTTTCGAGCCTTTATATTGTCTTTGGTTTTGCCTATCATATCCATGCATGTTCTTATTATACATTCGTCCATGTTACGATCCTGATGCATGACATCAATGTTGTGCATTAAAATCAAGGATTTCACATACGGTAGCTCCCATATTCCACATATATGAGTCCAATTGTGTTCCTCTCCGTAACCTACAAATATCCAGGATGACTTTCATCTGCCACCAGTTTGTCCAACATATCAGAAATTTCTGACCCGTTTTAACGTTTCCGCGGTCCTTTTGTTACAACTGTGTCCTTTCTGAAGACATTCTTTTGTTGCCGAAACACGTGATGTCAATACAACCAACGTCTATGACAATCGAAGTAGCATATCTTACCTCCATGAGTAAGTCGAAAGAAACCCGTGTCCGAAGCACATACCGGGCACGTCAAACGACCGTGACTGCTCCTTCCAGAAAGCATACCATATGCTAGAAAATCATGGACGGACAATAAGTAAGCAGCCCGTAGGTTGAATTTCTACTTCTTATAACAGTGTACGCTTCGACTCCTGTCCACAACATTTTCAGTTCTTCAATCAACGGTTTCAACATCACATTTAGAAGTGGGCCAAGATGATCCGTTTCAGGTACGATGAGGCACAGAAACATGCTCTTTGCAAACGGGTCCCCTTTGTTCTCTTTCGCATGCTCTTTGCAAAAAAGCATACAGTTTCTGGACACACATCAATCTTCTCATATTTCATACCAAGATCAGACAACAATTTCTTTGACTGATACATATCTTTTGGCACTTTGTGGGGTTGTGGAAGGATATCACTGATCAATTGGATTAGGTCGTTGTAACAGTTGTTAGAAAAGAAGTACTTAGACTTAATTGCCATAAGTCTAGTGATGAATGTAAGAAGAGTCACTTCTGTGTGTTCATGAAGCAGCTCTTCTGAAGCTTTGAGAAGCTTGAAGAACGCTTCTACGCCCGTTGTTGGAGGATCTTCCGTAGCCTCTGGTTCAATAGCTTGTAGCATCTTATCCATCCAATCATCCCCCGTGTTTTCATCATCCTCTTGCACTTCTTGTACGTCTTGAGAAGTTGTCTCGCCTTGAAAGGTCCACACCTCATAATGTGACATGCAATCGTTTCGACAAAAGTATATCGAAACAGTCATTTTATCAAACCGCTTTGTGTTTTGGCATTTCGTACATGGGCACCGCACCTTATGGATCGTCGACAACGAAAAAAGCTCGATCTACAAAAGCATATGTCTTTGTGAACCATTCATCTGAGTGACCACGTGAATGTAGCCTAGAGGGGGGGGTGAATAGGCTCTTTGAATTTTTAGGCGGTTTCCTAAAACACTTAGCAAACTGATCAATTCCAGTTGGGCCGGACTAGTCCGGTATGATCGTAATTAAAAGATCAAAGATAGACTTGTTCCTACTTCAGGTATTTGTGCAGCGGAAAATAATGATTTTTCAAGTATAGTGAAGTAAGACACAATAACTCTCAATTTTAACACTAGATGTGGATGTAAATCAAATGACGACTAGCACCCCTAATTAACAATTGAAGGAATATCAAGAAGACACGAGACAAATTTTTATCCTGAGGTTCGATTCCACCCAGGAATCTACGTCCCCGTTGAGGAGTTCACCAAAGACCGGGTCTTCACCAACCCTTCCCTCGTTGAATCGCCAAAAAGGCTGATTCAATTCCACTAACCACACACAGGGGTAAACAATTGTACGTGGGGTGTTCTCAAAATCTGAGTGCTCCCACAAGATTATAGAGAGTAACTCTTCCTCCCACACACAAACAAAGAACAACAATAAGCAATTGTGTGAGAGAAGACAAACCAAGAGCTCAATTTCGAGAAGAACGACTCTCTCCTTGATCCAATCTCTAATCCTCAAAGACTTAATCTTTCTAGGCTTAGAATGAGTGGAGAGAGGTAATTTTTATGCTCTTGGGGTGTGAGGTGGCGCTGGGAATCAAGAGATGTGAATGTGTGGCCGTGCACCTCTATTTATATAATGTTTCCAAAAACCCTGGCGGCCAGACTAGTCTGCCCTGTTCATCGGACTAGTCTGGTGTGCCGTGTTGTATGCGGCACAATGGAAACCCTAATTTAATGTGTTTACAGAAAGTTAAATGGACTAGTCCGTTCCAAGAGCGGACTAGTCTAGTGCAAGGTGAATGCCGGTTCCAGAGAGTTGAACGGACTAGTTCGGTTTCTGAGCGGACTAGTCCGGTGCACCATGTTGTGAGGCAACAAAAAGTTGAACGGACTAGTCCGGTTTCTGAGCAGACTTGTCTGGTGCACCGTGTTGTGAGGCAACAGAAAGTTGAACGGACTGGTCCGGTTTCTGAGCGAACTAGTCTGGTGCACCGTGTTGTGGGGCAACAGAAAGTTGAACGGACTAGTCCGGTTTCTGAGTGGACTAGTCCGGTGCACCGTGTTGTGAGGCAACAGAAAGTTGAACGGACTAGTTTAGTTTCTGAGCGGACTAGTCCGGTGCACCGTGTTGTGAGTGATTGGGAAAAGGTTTAAACTCTTACTTCTACACAAAGATTTTGAGCTCTTGGGATGTGTCTCTCAGACACATCCTATACAAGTATGTCTACATTA
Source organism: Neostapfia colusana (assembly GCA_030760725.1). NCBI lineage: Eukaryota > Viridiplantae > Streptophyta > Magnoliopsida > Poales > Poaceae > Neostapfia > Neostapfia colusana. Next base: position 4,934,631 of record JASWHV010000012.1, on the reverse strand, counting down.
TGCTTGGTTCATGGATTTGTCCTTTTCATTTTTCTTCATCACTTCATTTCTACCTTTTTGAGTGCACCAATTCTACCTTACACGAGTTAATATGCATTCATCTCAACAAGTTCATTAGGATCTCAATTCATTTGTCATCAATCGTCCAAAACCCACAACGAATGCCTAGATGTACTTTCAATCTCCCCCTTTTTGGTGATTGATGACAATCAGCTGAGATTACATAATTAATGATAAAATTTGGTTTTCATAAAGTGTGCATATAATGACAAATGAGTAACAGGAACTTCTCACATATATGCAACCTTTATGGTGGGATGCCTAAAGAGTGTGTGAAAAAGAATGTGACATGTCATAAGAAGATAAGAACATATCAAACATAGAGGTAGTCATCACATCAATATCAAATAAGCATCACACATCCAACGAAGTTTGAAATAAAGAGTACATGAAACTTAAGATACATGTCCATGATCGCTAGTCCATAAGGTTTACAATAAGATAAGGCAATTAAGATTAATCTCAATCTCTCCCCCTTTGGCATCAAGGCACCAAAAAGGGAAAAAATGAGTGGAATCACTCATCGCCGTCCTCTTCCTCACTCTCGGTCCTATCTTCATCTTCGTCTTCATCTTCGTCTTCATGACCATGCTGAGGAGGAGGAGCGGGGACACCTGCAAGCCTAAAAGACCTAAACTCTTGTTCAGTGAGTGGAGCCATTTCAGTGAAGTTTTCTTTAGAGTCTTCAGAGATCTGTGGTGATCCAACTGGCTCAATCTCTAGCATCTCACAGATGGTTTTGATGTTGCCCTTCATGTATCTTTGATGTCTTTTTCTGGCCAAAGTCTCCTTATGTTGCTTAACTTCAATTTTGCGACAACAGCCAAAAAAGACGAGAGCATTTTGAGCATACCACTAGAGGACTCTCTAGAGGGTGGAGGAACAGGAGTAGGTGTAGGCTCCGACGCCCTTGAGCCTTCATGAGTAGAGGGCACAGTGTAGACTTTAGGCTTCTAGGGATTGAGACCTGTGTGATAGACATTTGACAAACTCAAGTCCTGTCACCTTCTCAATCATGTACATGACATAAGGTGCATAGCCACAGGACCTGTTTGGAGTGATGGAGATATTCACAATGTTATTGTAGATGTACTCAAAGACATTGAAGATCCTCTTCTTGCTTATCACTTTCATCAATGTCCTTAGGGTCCCTTGGATTGTCCCTGCATCACCATCCTTTGGAGCTATGGTCTTTCTCAAGATCCTGTTGACCATGGTAAAGAATGGTTTCAAGTACTTGGTAGTGGGAGGTACATATGGCATTCTTGTATCATACAAGAATTCCAGCTAATTCTTCTCCAAAGGCTTCAAGTTGTGAATGACAATCTCATTATCCAGGGTGTGTTCAAGATGAAGTATCTTGGCAAATTCCTCATAGGTGACACTGTATCTGGATCCATGTGTCATCCAAATCATCTCATCCCCATCATCGCGGGCAAAGTAGAGAGTAGAGTAGAACTGGGTGATTACCTCATTGTTCCAGTCATACTGAAAAGATAGAATGTCCTTCAAGCCATGCCTCTCTAATGCCTCTAGTACCTCATGATAGGCCTGGCATTTCTTGGATTGCAAGTAGTCAATGTTGAGCCACTAACTCTCAACAACATGATTCTTCATCTTCATGTAGACATGCTCATAGTAGTCAGCATGGAAGTTGCTCCAGAATCTGGGGTCTGCACATTGCTTTGGCCGCCCATAGACTTGAATTTTTCTGAGGTTGTCAGCCAGTTCACTCCCCTTTTCAGTAAAGTCATCACTTGATGGCTGCCTGTTGCGGTGAATTGGGGCCTTCTTATTCAATGGACCAATAGGACCACTAGCAAGTCCTTTGCCCTTCCCGACACTTCTTCTAGGGGCCACAGAGTTTCCAACAATGTCTTTGCTCTGTGCCGTCTTACCAACCACTCTCCTCCTTTTAGAAAGTGAATCGTCGGGAGAAGAGGGTTGAGCAACGTTGTCATGTTTCTTCTTCATGGCCTCGGAGTGTGACGACATCGTGCCTGACAGGAGAACCAAGGATTGATTGACACGATGGATTGTAGATTATGTGGAAATAAGAAGTTAGATATTCAATTGATAGGTAACCAGACTTGTCCGTTTTCAGAGTGCGGACTTGTCCGGAATACCGGACTTGTCCGCACCAGAGACCGGACTAGTCCAGACCTGCTGAAGAACCCTAACTTCGTATTTTCAGCAGAACTACCGCAAATTGATGCAAAATATGGAGGGATACACTAGGAATGCATCTAGAAATGCAGTGTATGCCCTAGGAATCAAGAAAATTGAGCAAAAGTATTGTAAAGAGGAGAACTTGACTTGAGAGGGATTTTACCGGAAAAAATGAGGATTTGAGTCGAAGCGTGAAGTCTGATCCGGATTAGTCCGGAGGAGAGGAGACCACGCGTCGAGGAGAAGCTTTTCCGTAGAGAGAACTTCGACTTCGTTGGCCAAAGTCAAAAATCACCTTTGGGGGCTAGGGTCTGAGGAGTGAGAAGCAAAAGAGTGCTTGTGAAGTGAAGAGGGCTGAGGTTGGCGCGTGTATAAACTCTTAAACTCGGACATACGGACTAGTCCGGTGGGAGGACCGGACAAGTCCGGTATGCCAAATCTGTCCGTACTAGTCTGAGGGAGCGGACCAGTCCGGTGTTGACATCGGACTAGTCCAGGTCAACTAGGCAAATAAGAGTAGAAAACAGGGGAATTTGATCTAATAGTGATCTAAGGACATAATTTTCTCAAATAATCTTGATGAACATGCCCAGTAAGCAACAGACAATGGTCATTATTCATCAAGATTCATTAATTTAAATAGTTTTCAAGAGAAAATCGAGATAAGGGATAGTTTTTCGCAAAGTAAGTAAGATTTTGAGGATTCAAGCAGGTATGTAGTGTTCCAAGCCACGTTCCGAGAGTCAAGTATATTTAGTTCATTCCTAAGCTCACAGAAGCGTTTTTCATCAAGTGGCTTGGTGAAGATATCAGCTAGTTGTTTCTCGGTTTTGCCTTGGGAAATGGCTGTCTCCTTTGATTGAATGGTCTCTCAAAAAATGATGCCGAATATCAATGTGTTTGGTCCTAGAGTGCTCAATAGGGTTATGTGCAATCTTAATCGCACTCTCATTGTCACAGAGGAGCAGAATACGATTCATTTTGTAACCTAGTCCTTTAGAGTTTGTCGCATCCAAAGGAGTTGTGCACAACAACTCCCGGCTGCAGCATACTCCGCTTCGGCTGTGGACAAGGCAATGGAGTTTTGCTTTTTGGAGGACCAGGAAACTATGTACCTACCCCAGAATTGACAAGTCCCGGAGGTACTTTTTCTATCTACTTTGCATCCTGCATAATCTGCATCGGAGTATCTAATGAGATTGAACTTTGAACCTTTAGGGTACGAAAGGCCTAGGTTGGATGTATGGACTAAATATCGCAAGATTCTCTTTATAGCTGTCAAATGACATTATTTAGGATTGGCTTGAAATCTTGCACACATACAAACACTCAACATCATATCAGGCCTAGATGCACAAACATAAAGTATAGATCCAATCATGGAACGGTATACCTTTTGATCCACGTTAGGTCCATCTTCGTTAAGGTCTAAATGTCCATTTGTTGTCATGGGAGTCTTTATGGGCTTCGGTTTGTCCATGCCAAATTTCTTGAGAATGTCTTGGGTGTACTTTTTTTGGCTTATGAACGTTCCTTCCTTTAGTTGTTTCACTTGGAATCCTAAAAAGTATCTCAATTCTCCCATCATGGACATCTCGAATATATCTGTCATGATTTACTAAATTCTTGACAAAAGGATTTGTTAGTTGAACCGAATATGATATCATCAACATAGATTTGACAAATAAATAGATCATCATTGAAGTGCTTGGAAACAGGGTGTAATCAGCATTACCAATTTTAGAGCCATTTTCAATTAAAAATCTCTAAGGCACTCATACCAAGCTCTAGGAGCTTGTTTGAGGCCATAGAGAGCCTTACGCAGTTTGAACACATGGTCGGGGTACTCTCGATCTTCAAACCCAGGGGGTTGCTCCATGTACACCTCCTCCTTGATTGGTCCGTTGAGGAAGGCGCTTTTTGACGTCCATTTGATATAGCTTGAAATCATGGTGAGTAGCATATGCAAGTAATATACAAATTGGTTCAAGCCTAGCTACGGGAGCAAAAGTCTCGTCAAAATCCAAACCTTCGACTCATGATTAACCTTTAGACACAAGTCGTGCCTTGTTTCTTGTTACCACTCCGTGTTTGTCTTGCTTGTTGCGGAAGACCCGTTTAGTGCCAATGATGTTGGACTTTGGTCCTTCAACAAGTTCCCATACTTTGTTCCTCTTGAAGTTGTTCAGTTCTTCTTGCATTTCCATCACCCAGTCCAGATCTTTTAGCGCATCTTCGTCCTTGTATGGTTCTAAATAAGATACAAAGGAATAGTATTCACAAAAATTAGCTATAAGTGATCGAGTTGTCACTCCCTTTTGTATATCACCAATTATGTTGTCGCCGGGGTGATCTCTTTGTATGCTTTGGTGCACTCTTAGATGTGGCACTCGTGGTGTTGTGTTCTCATAATCATCATCTTCTTTGGCTTCCCCTAGATCGTTGCCGTCATTCATGCTTTGATCATCTTGTTGATCTTGATTTTGTACATGGGCTCCCCCTTGATCATAGCTCTCCTGTTGAGGTTCATCTTGAGCACTTGACTCTTGTGATTGTTCTTGAGGCCGAATATCACCAATTGCCATTCTCCTCAATGCTTGACATGGGGCTTCTTCTTGATCTAGCACACACTTATCAACTTGCTCTATTTTGGAGCCATTAGTTTTATCGAACACTACGCCACATGTTACTTCAACAAGTCTGGAGACCTTGTTGAAGACACGATAAGCATAGGAGTTCGAATTATAGCCGAGCAAGAAACCCTCATCAAACTTCGAAGCGAACTTCGAGGTCATAGGCTTCTTGTTTAGAATATAACTAATATTTGGTTTGTTATCGGTGAGTAGTTCATATGAGGTTTTCTTGAGTAGGTGATGAAGGTACAGTCGGTTTGTTGCATGACAAGCGGTGTTGATAGCTCCAGCCCGAAATCGGTTAGAGGTCTTGTATTCATCAAGCATTGTCCTTGCCATCTCAATGAGCATTCGGTTCTTCCTTTCGGCTACCGCGTTTTGTTGTGGGGAGTAGGGTGCCGAAAGTTCATGCTTTATTCCTTCTTCATCAAGATATTCATCGACTTGTGTATTCTTGAATTCTGTTCCATTGTCACTTCTTATGTTCTTGATTGTCAATGAGAATTCATTTTGGGCTCGCCTGAGAAACTTCTTGAGTGGTCCTTCAGTTTCTGACTTATCATGCAAAAAGAAAACCCACGTGAAGCGTGAAAAATCATCAACAATAACTAAATCATATTTATTACCGTCGATGCCTATATAAGCAATTGGACCAAATAGGTCCATGTGGAGGAGCTCGAGTGGTCTTATTTAGTCATGACATTCTTCGCGGGATGGGCTGCTCCTACTTGCTTCCCGGCTTGGCACGCGCTACAAGGCCTGTTTTTCTCAAAAACAACATCCTTCAAACCTCGGATGTGATCGCCTTTTAGAAGTTTTTGTAGATTCCTCATACCAACATGTGCTAGCCGTCTATGCCACAACCAACCCATGTTGGTCTTTAGAATCAAGCATGTGTCAAGTTCGGCTTTATCTTTGTTGAAATCAACTAGATAAAGTTTTCCCTTTAACACACCCTTGAAAGCAATTGAGTCATCACTCCTTCTAGAGATGGTCACACCCTCATTAGTGAACAAACAATTATAACCTTTGTCACATAGTTGAGATATGGACAGGAGGTTATAATATAAGGAATCAATATGTAAAATATGAGAAAGTGTGTGTTGTGATGAAATAGCTATTTTACCGGTACCTAGCACCATTCCTTGACTATTATCACCAAAACAGATGCCTTCGCTTGAGTCTTCATTTTGTTTGTACTCCACAAACATTTTTCTTTCTCCGGTCATGTGATTGGTGCATCCACTATCTAGCACCCATTTTGCTCCATCGGATGCATATGCCTACAAGAAAGAAACTATGCTTTGGTTTTAGGTACCCAATCTTGCTTGGGTTCTTTCAGGTTAGTGCCAAGTGACTTGGGCACCCACACACGAGACTTGGTGTTCTCATGGCATGGCCCAACATATTTGGCATGAACTTTTCCAAGACTGTTTTTCATAAGCATATATGAAGCATCAAAGGTTCTAAACAAGATTTGTTATTCATATGAGTTTTCAATGTTAATTTTATCAACATTGTTATGTTTTCCCACTTGGGAAGAATTTCCCTTGACAAAGACAATGCTCTTCTTGTCATCCTTGTGGCTTCTAGCATTTTGCCTTTCACGATAAGAATACCCAATGCCATGTTTGACATTAGGAGGTCTTGTGACCAAGTATGCACTACGTGCATACTTGACCTTCTCCTTGTCAAACATGCCACTTTGAGAGGGATGCTTGTTTTTTTGTCAAGTTTGACTTTTCTTTTATATTGGTGTCATTTTTAGTACATGTACAAGTTACAAGAGTTTTGGATTCAACATGTTGAGAAGGTGAGCTTAAATAGGATGAAGAACCACTTTGCTTGAGTGACTCAACTTGCACCTAAAGAATCTTGTTAACCTTGGTTAAGTTAGCAAGTTCATCCTTGAGTGCAATGTTTGAGTCTTTTAGCTTCAAACAAGTCTCCTTGCTTGAAGCTAACTCAAGCTCAAGTGATTTGCTTCACTCCTTTTCAATCTCCAGAAGCCCTTCAATCTTAGGATATTTCTCCTTTTGGAGAATGATCATATCTTCTTGTCGATTGACTAGCTCCTCCTTACCAACTATCTCATCCATTAGAATTTTCATTTTAGCTATAGTATTTTTATCTAAACCTCTAAGTATGTCTTCATCATCACTAGAATTATCAATATCACTAGTAAAAGAATGCAAGGAGGGAGATTTTGTGAGGACCCGCCGTCCCGATCACTCACGGGGATGGGGCACCTCGCTCGAGAATTGCATTGGGTGGTGCCGTGCGATGCGGCACCCAACAGCACAGATAATAAAGCATCATATTACATAAAACAAGCGGAAGCTTACAAAGTGTTGATTTTACAAATACTTCTCAAAAATATGCTACAGCGGAAGACTATTACAACTCACGTCTCATACCTATGCTAAGCAACAGAGAAGGTGTCCAGCCCGCGGACCCTTCTCGCTAGCAACACTATCACAATAGCAGCGGCAAGGGTTGCCATGAGTTCACCACTCGGAGAGCTCTGAGTCTCATCGTACACCCGATCATATCAGCGTACAGTTATTACCTGCAAAACAACTTGCAGTATCTCTGAGCACGAAGCTCAGCAAGACTGACCCGTCACCCTAGTCATGAGACTCTACATGATGAAAATAGAGGGCTGATTATAGAAATTTGCACAAACGACCAACTTGAGCTAAAGGGGAGTCCTTACTTCAAGTTTTAAGCAACTTTTATAGCCCTCGCGCAACTTACATCGAGACTCCACAATCAAACAAGAAACGCTTCATCTCAATGTCACTTGCTCGAGGTGAAAGTAACTTTAGTGAGCTATCCTAGACGCATACTGACCTTGCGTCATCAACATTGAGACTCCACAATCAAACAAGAAAAGCTTTGCCTCGACGCTACTAGCCCAAGGTGGAAATTAAATTTAGTGAAGTGTTGCTCGTTCCTCATCTCCATTATGAGGATTACCCACGAAGCATATAAAAAGTTTCCCAGTTTATTACTACGTCACGACTCAGTGTACAAGTATGCTCACTACTGCGAGCGACGTTGATTGCAATCAAAAACACCCGGCTGACACGACACGTACACCCGTACTCGACGTTGCACACAGCAACCATCACTGACGTCGTAAGTGGCAACCTTTCACACGACACCCAAATGTCGAACCGGTCCCACCGACTGGGATTAAGTCTCTCTACGACAAACCCTCGTAGAGCCGACCTCTCTATCCTTTCAGCATCGGCATCACACGGTGAGGTATGCCTTGACACCCAGGTTAACATGTTACATCGGTTTCCTGGGTCCCATATTGCCAGTATGCATCCGGTACACATCTCAATCTTGTCCAGGGGGGCCGCACACGAGGACGGGCCTTAATCGACTCAGACATAGACTAGGCTCACAGGACCACGTCCTTGACCTTCCATCCACTGCCTGGTCTCCATTCCCAACTATGCGGATCAATTCCCAACTCTTCCGATTGATCCCCCTTAACCCCGTTTCACGAGTAGGAATCTGCCCACTCAAGTCATGCCTCTTTTAATCCACTTTTGTTGAGATCAGCAGTTATAATTATTTGATAACATATTCTACATTTAAACTCCGTGGTTTTCTGGGTCATGCATTTGGGGCTTCATACCATCTAGACTTAATGCAATAAACAAATTACTAGACCAAGTAAAGTGAATACAAATAAAAGCTTGTAAATTTAGATGCAGACCAGGGCTTGCCTTTGTTTTGCAGGGCTAATATATATATAATCCAGTTAGTGAAGATCACTTGGATTTATCTTTTCCCTCCTTCCTTTGATCTCCACTCCAATGACTTGAAGTCCTTCACGTAGATGCTACACGTAATGCATATGCATAATTGTTTAATTGTAAAGACTTTGCTACAAGTTCTAATAACAAGTTCTCAAAAATGGAACTCTGTTCAATAATTTAAAATGACACTGGTGCTAGTGGTTTGGGTTTGGGTCTAAGCAACATGACTAAGTGCTAAGTGTCTTCCCTTTTCTATATTGATCATCTTAAAGGGTTGAACAGCGCAGGGTGATCCAGAGCTCCAATGGAGCTGAAAATTTTTATGTGAGTTCCTTGTCACCATAAAATCCTATGGACGAAAAATTAGCACTTTTCATTAAGTGGTTTGTTCAGAATAATTTTCTAAGTAATTAAGCAAGGAAGAATTAATTCTGAGCTAACACCCCTGTTCATGCCATACTTGGTGAACTAAAATTTCAATTATAGCTCATAGAGTTTTCATGAATTTTCCTAGCATTTTGGAGATAATATTTTCCCAGAACTGATTTTTCCAAGTCTTGGAAATGCTCTGAAAAAGGTTTCTGCATTCAATTGAACACATCATCTTCAAAGATGAATTGTTCTGATCAAACCAACTCAAATTGATCTGAAAGTTTTACAGGGGTTCACTAATACCCTATAGACTATTCTGGAAAAAATTGAGGATTTTTGGATTAACCAAACTCCCTCTAAAATTCTTTTGCTGAAAAGCTTTAAAGAATTTTCCCGAATTAACTAATAGGTTTCATACAAATTGGGTTGTAGATTTGGACAGAGCTATTAAATATGAATCCAACCCAATTTGAATAACTAAATTTGGGGCTTCCTAGCAAGAGTTATAAGGTTCTAAAGTTTGGGGGGGGGGAAATTCTGAAATTGAACTCTGTTTATTTTCCAATTTTCATAGACATAAGGAATTAACACCACATTTGGCCAAGAAAATGAGGTGCAATGCTTCTGAAACTTTTACTGGAGTTCAGGCATTTTTGGGGGAATCGCCTGCCCAAACTTGGGAATTTTCCAATACACGGGGCTCCTGGAAAAATTCCTACAATATTTTCCTTATGTGAATTAATGAGCAAAAACCAGGGTTTTTCATAAATATTGGGCTGTACCCCTGGATAGTACTATTTGAGGGGAATCCAACAAAATTTATCTCACTATTTTTGGAGCTTTCTACACGGAGTTATGCATTTTCCAAGTTTGAACAGCTCTCTGTTTGATTTTAAACAGAACAGTCACACGTGGGGCCCACGGGTCAGGTGCTTCTTCAACCTCCCGCCAGAGCCCGCGGTGCACACCAGCAGAAAGCGTGGCATGGCTTGTTCTCCCTCATTTCTCCACCAAATGAGCTCCGGTTTCGCCCTACATGCTCCTTGGAACATGGCGCAGCTGCCGGGCAAGGTTTCCCCGCATGAAAACCGTTGTAGGTGGGTCGGCACTGGCGGGGCGGCTCGGGAGCTCGGCATGGATGCGTTCCAGTGTGTCCAAGGCATCTCCCGGCGAGCTACGATGCCCTACAGCATCCCTATGGTCCTAGGAACATGGAACGGAGATCAAATTGTGCAGAAAATGGCTCCAACCTAGTCGTCACCGTGGACCGTGACAGTTTTGGCCGCCGCCGGCGATTTCTCGTCGCCCGGGGCATAGGAGGGTCGGTTTGCTTCGTGCTTCGGCGTGGGAGGGCGCTGTGGCATCTAGTTGCTGTGGTTTTTGAATTGTAGGAGGGATGATCAATCGGTTTGGGCCAATTTCAAGAATTAATCAAGGTCTGTTCTATACGTGCGCCGGTACCAAAAATCAAATTCCGGTGAACCGGCGTCGGGGGAGAGCAGGGGAACGACAGGAGAAGGTTCACTACCTCATGGTGCACCTCTGTGGCCTCGTGAGCACGCCGGAGAACCGCTGGACTGGCCGGGAGACGATGAGCAAAGGAGGCGTCGTGGCTCTGGTTTGGCCGGAAGAAACCTGGCTCAGCAGCAGCGGGGAAAGGCCGGGGACGAGCTGAGAACACGTTGAGGACGTCGGGGAGACTTTGGAGCAGCTCTGGGATGGTCCAGCCGGCGTTCAACTCGTGGTAATGGCTCAGCGGGCGATCACCCGAGGTGCAGCAGCGGTTTTTTTGTTGGGTGAGCACGTGAGGAAGAAAAAACGATCAGGGCTGCCTCGGCTGTGCGGGAAGGATAACGGCGAGGGAGCACAGCCACCCCAGCGTTGCCAGCGCTCGGTGAAAGAAACAGGAGGTGGCTCGGAGATGCTCGGTGTCGCCGGGAGAAAACTCCTCGGTGGAGTGAAAGCCAGAGAGAAGACTTAGTTTATAAGTCTAAATATCACTATGACATATGGGTCCCACTGCCCCTTCTTATCCCCTCTCATTTTTCTCACAAATATCTCCACACTTTGGCAAATGCTGGAAATCAAATGGTGAGAATTCAAATCTGAAATGTTTGTGGACATTTGGACAAGTTTCATCCAAATTCAAATGTATATTTGAATTCATTGCAATTTAAGTCCATTTGGAAAATGGATAGCAAATATCTTCCAAAATTCATGAGACTTTGCCTACCCCCTAATTTGGACCTAAGGAATTCAAATATGAATTCTGATCTTTGATTTGGCTGCTGCAAATGGGATTTTTAACACAACAGTTTGACAATCATTGTGTTACTCTCATTTGAATTTTTGAGTGAAACAATTTGTTTTCTCAAAATATGACTTTAGCTTTCTCACACAAATGGGGACTTCCCACTTTGTTTTTTTTATCCCACTTGGGTTCCAAGTCTTCAAACAAATGTTTGAGCTTGTGTGAAGAAAGTCCTCATGTGTGTTATCACATGTGGGAAAAAGTTTTTAACAAGTCCCATTTTTCATACATGTGAAACCAACTTTGTACAAACAAGAGTTTCTTTGTATGCATATTTTGGGACCTTTACAATCCTCCTCCCTTAAAAGAATCTTGTCCCGAGATTATAAGGTAAAAACGAGAGGGAGGATGGTGGAAAATTATAGGTTGTGCGACGTCAAGGGTTGGGATGATTGACACGAAGAAGTCCTTCGCTCTCCCATGGCCGCGTGTGGTTCGGTCCATTATGTCGATGATCTGAGCCAGTCCCTCCTGATGTGTGAGATCTGGCTTCAGTCCTTCGATATTACCCAGCTGAATGGTGATTGAACACTTGAGGCACTTCCTCAGCTGAGAGATGTGGAAGATGTTGTACACACCGGTGATACTTCCAGCCGGTATGCAACGGTCCACATCTTTCCATAACCTGGAATGGACCAACGAATCGAGATGGATAGAGACTATGACAAGTGAGCCTCGTCAAAAATCTTTCTCCTTTGACTCCGGGTTATGGGGTATGACGATTCTGTCCGTAATCACAGGACGCCGTCTCCGTCTTTCCGGAAATACTTCAGTTTCCCCCACTGTCTATACATCTCCGCAAATGTGGCATGCCCTTATCACGTTTCTGGGCTGCCACCCTTTTTGACGTATGGTGGGGATAAAAGCTAAATTGTAGAGAGCTCTAGGGTGAACCATACGTAATGGTGGCTCGCTCTCTTCCAACGGGGTGATGGCTGGATTACGAACGTGTGACTGGCGACGCCCGCATTCGCCCACGTTAACCTGGCCGGGATGATAATGGATCTCTATTTCGTAATCCGTTATCAACTCCAACCATCTTTGCTGCCTCATGCTTCACTCCTTCCAAGTGAATATGTACTTGAGGCACTCGTGGTCGGTATATAAATGCACAAGGTTACCGAGTAGGTAGTACCTCCACATTTTGAGTGCGAGTACCACGGCAGTGAGTCCTAAGTCATGAGTCGGATAGCATTGCTCATGATTCCTGAGTTGTCGTGATCCATACACGACAACACTTCAGTCTTGCATCAGCACACATCCTAGCCCAAAGCCTGATGCATCGCAGTACACATGAACGGTCTTGTTGTGTTTGGCTGCGCCAAAACCGGTGCTGATGTTAGGTGTTTCACTAACGCCTTGAACGCTGCTTTACATGCTGGACTCCAAACTTATTTGGTAGCCTTCTTCAGCAGCTATGTCCTAGGCTTGGCAATCTTCGAGAAGTTTGAAATGAACCTCCAATAATATCCCGCGAGTCCGAGGAATTTTCCCGTACCTCGTTAATAGACCGCGGGGACTTCCAATGCAGCACTTGTGCGATATTACTCGGGTCTACAACGATGCCCTTCGCTGAGATGATATGCCCGAGACAAAGTACTCGTGATATCTAGAATTTCGCACTTGCTGAACTTCACGTATAGCTGGTGATCCCGCAGCCGTTGCAAGACTATACGCAGGTGCTTCTCGTGTGCTTCCTCCGACTTGGAATAACCAGTAGGTTGTCGATGAAAACCACGACAAACTCATCCAGCTCCGGCATGAATACCGAGTTCATCAAGTGCATGAACTGAGCTGGAGTGTTGATAAGGCCAAGGAATATGGCAGGTACTCACAAATCCGTACCTCGCAGAAAAACTGTATTCAGAATAGCCTCAGCCCTTATCTCAATCTGATGGTACCCTGATCCTCAGTCCATTCTTGAAAAGATCTTTGCTTTGACCAACTGATCAAACAATATGTTGATCTGTGGTAACGGGTACTTGTCCTTGATTGTCACAATGTTAAGCGCACGAAATTAACACTAAGCTGAAGATTTTCGTACTTCTTCCTACTACACAGCGCAGAGCAACCCCGAGGTCATGAGCTTGGTTGTATAACACATTTGCTCATGGTTTCCATTAGTTGCTCCTTCAACCGTTCTCTTTGCTGTGCAGAACAGACGCTTCTGTCCTAACCCAGATTTTGATCTGTTTGGAAGCATTTTCATAACTCAGGTTGAATACAAAAGATAAAGTTAACTTCAGTATCTTTTCAAAGAGTATTCATATGCCTTCAGATCATATTTGGATCAAAAGTTATGATTGATCAAAGTTGACAGAATTCCTGGATAAAATTTGCCAGTATCTCCTTTGTATGTGGCTGACTTTATCACAGTTGTATATGAAAATACAACAAGAATCTGAACAACCTTTGAACTACAACAGGGTTGCATATCTCATAACCTTTCCAACGGTGTATCACAGGCTCCTTAGGGATTTTTCTACAGGGAGTTATGGCTTAAAAACAGAAAGGTCCAGAGAGGTTTTGCTGCTGTCCTGGTTCTGAACAGTTTGCCTTCAACTGGACTTTTCACCAGCTTAACGTGTGATTTTGCTCTGGAGGTATACAATAAAGTTGTAGAGCACTTGAAAAGATTTCCAGAACTGTATCGTACACCTTAATTGGTTAAAGCTACTCAGAGTTATACTCTGTTAAAGTTCAGCAAGAATTCCTGCCAGAAACAGAGCACTCTGTTTTTGAAATCTTTGAAACCTAAACCTTCTCTCATTTGAATCTTAGCTCAAAATAAGAGTTCAGTAACTAATACTTATTTGAATCTTCCATTTTTAATTGAAAGTTAGTTCATGAATTATTTCTTCATAGGGAAGGAGTTATTAAATGTAGTACGGTGTCGATGCACCGTAAGAAGCATGTCGGTACTACGTTCCTCACCAAAAGAAAAATCCTAATCCGGATTATACCGGCATATCCGTATTATCAGTGGCACTAAGACGGTCTCTCGCACACGTGTACTACACGGGATATGTACGTGGTTAGTACCTGCAGAAAGACACTCAATAGTGGTGCACTCAAAGGTTGTTTCATTTCAGGCAGTTCCATAATTGAAAGTAAATACAAACGCCCGTATCATTGCCATACGGCCGTCCTTGAGTTAAGTCACGTCTCAAGGTACGTGATCGTGTTTCAACACCACACGACGGGGAACCCGAGTAGGTCATGAACGGGTCGTCACGGTTGGGAATGTTATCAACCCAACAGATACCACCTACTGCCCTGCAGGGCACGCCGATGGCAAGCGCTGCGTATGTCCTCCTGGGCTATTTCCAGCAGACCATACTATCGCGTTACTGACCACACGATGGGGTCTCCACTTACTTGCCTAATGCACGCTAGGGATCAGCGCTTCATATGAACTCAGGAACATGAAGAGTCCAAGAGTTCATATTAACGTCTCACACCAAGCTGTGAGACATTTCCCTGAACCACTTTCCTCGTCAGGGGAGCTAACCGAAATTGATCCGCTTTTGGTGGCGTTCCTTACCATGCTTACCTGAACGTAGGTGCGTCGTTACATAATTAAAATTTCAGAATTATAACAAGTATGTTAGTACTGCCACTTTAAGTAACTATACTACTATAGTCCTTATATGTGGGCCTAATATCGTTTCCTCACCATATCCTAAGTTTTTGTCGTAATACGATCCTTATTCCGTGTGCTATTACCAATGCAGCTCTGATACCACGCTGTGAGGACCCGCCGTCCCGATCACTCACGGGGACGGGGCACCTCGCCCGGGAATCGCATTGGGTGGTGCCGTGCGATGCGGCACCCAACAACACACATAATAAAGCATCATATTACATAAAACAAGCGGAAGCTTACAAAGTGTTGATTTTACAAATACTTCTCAAAAATATGCTACAGGGGAAGACTATTACAACTCACGTCTCATACCGATGCTAAGCAACAGAGAAGGTGTTCAACCCACGGACCCTTCTCGCTAGCAACACTATCACAATAGCAGCGGCAAGGGTTGCCATGAGTTCACCACTCGGAGAGCTCCGAGTCTCATCGGACACCCGATCATATCAGCGTACAGTTATTACCTGCAAAACAACTTGCAGTATCTGTGAGCACGAAGCTCAGCAAGACTGACCCGTCACCCTAGTCATGAAACTCTACATGATGAAAATAGAGGGCTGATTATGGAAATTTGCACAAACGACCAACTTGAGCTAAAGGGGAGTCCTTACTTCAAGTTTTAAGCAACTTTTATAGCCCTCGCGCAACTTACATCGAGACTCCACAATCAAACAAGAAACGCTTCATCTCAATGTCACTTGCCCGAGGTGAAAGTAACTTTAGTGAGCTATCCTAGACTCATACTGACCTTGCGCCATCAACGTCGAGACTCCACAATCAAACAAGAAACGCTTTGCCTCGACGCTACTAGCCCAAGGTGGAAATTAAATTTAGTGAAGTGTTTCTCGTTCCTCATCTCCATTATTAGGATTACACACTAAGCATATTAAACGTTTCCCAGTTTATTACTACGTCACGACTCAGTGTACAAGTATGCTCACTACCGCGAGCGACGGTGATTGCAATAAAAAACACCCGGCTGACACGACACGTACGCCCGTACTCGACGTTACACACAGCAACTATCACTGATGTCGTACGTGGCAACCTTTCACACGACACCCAAATGTCAAACCGGTCCCACCGACTGGGATTAAGTCTCTCTACGGCAAACCCTCATAGGGACGACCTCTCTATCCTTTCAGCATCGGCATCAGACGGTGAGGTATGCCTTGACACCCAGGTTAACATGTTACATCGGTTTCCTGGGTCCCATATTGCCAGTATGCATCCGGTACACATCTCAAACTTGTCCAGCGGGGCCGCACACAAGAACGGGCCTTAATCAACTCAGACATAGACTAGGCTCACAGGACCACGTCCTTGACCTTCCATCCACTGCCCGGTCTCCATTCCCAACTATGAGGATCAATTCCCAACTCTTCCGATTGATCCCCCTTAACCCCGTTTCACGAGTAGGAATCTGCCCAATCGAGTTATGCCTCTTTTAATCCACTTTTGTTGAGATCAGCAGTTATAATTATTTGATAACATATTCTATATTTAAACTCCGTGGTTTTCTGGGTCATGCATTTGGGGCTTCATACCATCTAGACTTAATGCAATAAACAAATTACTAGACCAAGTAAAGTGAATACAAATAAAAGCATGTAAATTTAGATGCAAACCAGGGCTTGCCTTTGTTTTGCAGGGCTAATATATATATATAATCCAGTTAGTGAAGATCACTTGGCTTTATCTTTTCCCTCCTTCCTTTGATCTCCACTCCAATGACTTGAAGTCCTTCACGTAGATGCTACACGTAATGCATATGCACAATTGTTTAATTGTAAAGACTTTGCTACAAGTTCTAATAACAAGTTCTCAAAACTTTAACTCTGTTCAAGAATTTAAAATGACACTGGTGCTAGTGGTTTGGATTTGGGTCTAAGCAACATGACTAAGTGCTAAGTGTCTTCCCTTTTCTATATTGATCATCTTAAAGGGTTGAACAGCACAGGGTGATCCAGAGCTCCAATGGAGCTGAAAATTTTTATGTGAGTTCCTTGTCACCATAAAATCCTATGGACCAAAAATTAGCACTTTTCATTAAGTGGTTTGTTCAGAATAATTTTCTAAGTAATTAAGCAAGGAATAATTAATTCCTAGCTAACACCACTGTTCATGCCATACTTGGTGAACTACAATTTCAATTATAGCTCATAGAGTTTGCATGAATTTTCCTAGCATTTTTGGAGCTAATATTTGCCCAGAACTGATTTTTTCCAAGTCCTGGAAATGCTCTGAAAAAGGTTTCTGCATTCAATTGAACACAGCATCTTCAAAGCTGAATTGTTCTGATCAAATCAACTCAAATTGATCTGAAAGTTTTACAGGGGTTCACTAATACCCTATAGACTATTCTGGAAAAATTTGAGGATTTTTGGACTAACCAAACTCCCTCTAAAATTCTTTTACTGAAAAGCTTTGAAGAATTTTCCCGAATTAAATAATGGGTTTCATACAAATTGGGTTGTAGATTTGGACAGAGATATTAAATATGAATCCAACCCAATTTGAATCACTAAATTTGGGGCTTCCTAGCAAGAGTTATAAGGTTCTAAAGTTTGGGGGGGGATTTCTGAAATTGAACTCTGTTTATTTTCCAATTTTCAGAGACATAAGGAATTAACACCACATTTAGCCAAGAAAATGAGGTCCAATGCTTTTGAAAATTTTACTGGAGTTCAGGCATATTTGGGGAAATCTCCTGCCCAAATTTGGGAATTTTCCAATACACGGGGCTCCTGGAAAAATTCCTACAAGATTTCCCTTATATGAATTAATGAGAACAAACCAGGGATTTTCATAAATATTGGGCTGTACCCCTGGATAGTACTATTTGAGGGGAATCCAACAAAATTTATCTCACTATTTTTGGAGCTTTCTACACGGAGTTATGCATTTTCCAAGTTTGAACAGCTCTCTGTTTGATTTTAAACAGAACAGTCACACGTGGGGCCCTCGGGTCAGGTGCTTCTTCAACCTCCCGCCAGAGCCCGCGGTGCACACCAGCAGAAAGCGTGGCATGGCTCGTTCTCCCTCATTTCTCCACCAAATGAGCTCCGGTTTCGCCCTACATGCTCCTTGGAACATGGCGCAGCTGCCGGGCAAGCTTTCCCCGCATGAAAACGGCTGTAGGTGAGTCGGCACCGGCGGGGCGGCTCGGGAGCTCGGCATGGACGCGTTCCAGCGTGTCCAAGGCATCTCCCGGCGAGCTACGATTCCCTACAGCATCCCTATGGTCCTAGGAACATGGAACGGAGATCAAATCGTGCAGAAAATGGCACCAACCTAGTCGTCACCGTGGACCGTGGCAGTTTTGGCCGCCGCCGGCGATTTCTTGTCGCCCGGGGCATAGGAGGGTCGGTTTGCTTCGTTCTTCAGCATGGGAGGGCGCTGGGGCATCTAGTTGCTGTGGTTTGAATTGTAGGAGGGATGATCAATCGGTTTGGGCGAATTTCAAGAATTAATCAAGGTCTGTTCTATACGTGCGCCGGTACCAAAAATCAAATTCCGGTGAACCGGCGTCGGGGGAGAGCACGGGAACGACAGGAGAAGGTTCACAACCTCATGGAGCACCTCTGTGGCCTCTTGAGCACGCCGGAGAAGCGCTGGACTGGCCGGGAGACGATGAGCAAAGGAGGCGTCGTGGCTCTGGTTTGGCCGGAAGAAACCTGGCTCAGCAGCAGCGGGGAAAGGGCGGGGACGAGCTGAGCACACGTTGAGGACGTCGGGGAGACTTTGGCGCAGCTCTGGGATGGTCCAGCCGGTGTTCAACTCGTGGGAATGGCTCAGCGGGCGATCACCCGAGGTGCAGCAGCGGTTTTTTTGTTGGGTGAGCACGTGAGGAAGAAAAAACAATCAGGGCTGCCTCGGCTGTGCGGGAAGGATAACGGCGAGGGAGCACAGACACCCCAGCGTTGCCAGCGCTCGGTGAAATAAACAGGAGGTGGCTCGGAGCTGCTCGGTGTCGCCGGGAGAAATCTCCTCGGTGGAGTGAAAGCCAGAGAGAAGACTTAGTTTATAAGTCTAAATATCACTATGACATATGGGTCCCACTGCCCCTTCTTATCCCCTCTCATTTTTCTCACAAATATCTCCACACTTTGGCAAATGCTGGAAATCAAATGGTGAGAATTCAAATATGAAATGTTTGTGGACATTTGGACAAGTTTCATCCAAATTCAAATGTATATTTGAATTCATTGCAATTTAAGTCCATTTGGAAAATGGATAGCAAATATCTTCCAAAATTCATGAGACTTTGCCTACCCCCTAATTTGGACCTAAGGAATTCAAATATGAATTCTGATCTTTGATTTGGCTGCTGCAAATGGGATTTTTAACACAACAGTTTGACAATCATTGTGTTACTCTCATTTGAATTTTTGAGTGAAACAATTTGTTTTCTCAAAATATGACTTTAGCTTTCTCACACAAATGGGGACTTCCCACTTTGTTTTTTTATCCCACTTGGGTTCCAAGTCTTCAAACAAATGTTTGAGCTTGTGTGAAGAAAATCCTCATGTGTGTTATCACATGTGGGAAAAAGTTTTTAACAAGTCCGATTTTTCATACATGTGAAACCATCTTTGTACAAACAAGAGTTTCTTTGTATGCATATTTTGGGACCTTTACAGATTTGGCTTTAACCTTTCTTTTTTCTTCCTTGGCCATTAGGAATGTGTGGTTGGTGTCCTTCCATGCTCCCATGGTTGGGAATAGAGTAGACTTCATGGTAGGCTTCTTGATAGCTATAGTGGCCATCTCCTCTTCTTCTTCAGATGAGGACTCATCATTGGAGTCTCATTCCTTCCCTAGATGTGCTTGGCCATATTGCTTCTTTTTCTTGAATATTTTCTTTTGTTGAGGTTTGTTGTCTTTACTTTTCCTCTTGTTGTCTTCATGTGGACAATCAACCATAAAATGATCATATTCTCCACAATTGTAGCATGCGCGCCTCGTGTTAGATCTTTGTTTGTCCTTGTATCTTCTTTCATTTGAGTTGCCACCCTTTTTTCTTCTCATCATTTTCTTGAAGTTTTTTGATGAACAGGATCATGTCTTCTTCATCGATATCAGTGCTTTCATCATCACCATCATCGTCCTCAAGAGCTTCTGGAGATTCTTTTGAGCTGGCTTGCATGTTGCCTTTAGTGCAACTCCTCTCTTCTTTGCCGAGGTGAGGTCGGCAAGTTCCTTGACATGGTTGGCTTCCTTCTCCATCATTTCAAAGTTGATGATCTTGCCATGAATCTCGTCCGGGGTTATTTTGTGAAACCCGGGACTTTCTCTGATCATGGAGCAGAGTGTCAAGTTTCGAGGCATGAATGCCCTAAGAATTAACTTGACCACCTCATGATCCGTCCACTTCTTGCTACCATAGGCTCGGACCTTATTGATGAGAGACTTCAGTCTATTGTACATCTCTTGAGGTGATTCTCCTTCTTCAATGGCAAACCTTCCCAATTCACCTTCTATCATTTCGATCTTGGCTTCACGCACATGACGATCACCTTCATGTGCGGTTTTGAGAGTGTCCCATATTTCTTTAGCAATTTCGAGTCCATCCACCTTGGTGAACTCGTCTCGACTCAATGATGAGGTGATTACTGCTGCGGCTTGAGCGTTCCGATGAATAGTTTGTTCTTGATCCAGGGTTAGCTCTTCATCGTCATAAGGTATATCTAAACCTATACGCACTATATGCCAAAGACTTGGGTTAAGAGATATAAGGTGCATTTTCATGTTTTGTTTCCACATTGTATAACCAGTCCCATCAAAGTAAGGTGGTTTGCCTAATGGAATTCACAAATAATGATTATTTGAATTTAAATGCTCATAGTTAAAAGGATATCGGGAGTAGTCTTTGTGACTACCCCTTTTTGCTTTTTGTCTTCGATTTTCTTCCCGTTGGGGGAGAGTACCTTCTTCCGCATAAGAGCCTTTAATTGGAGCATCTTCTCATCATCATCCTCGCAGTCCTGAATGGCATTGAGGAGCTTCTCCAACTTTTGGTTCCCTTCGTCACCACCATTTTCATGATGGAAGCCCTTGGATTCACCCTTGATTTCCGATAACGTATTTTCGAGCGGTGATTCTCTTTTGTAGAGTTTGGCTCTGATACTAATTGAATGTAGCATAGAGGGGGAGGATGAATAGGCTCTTTGAATTTTTAGGCAGTTTCCTGAAGCACTTAGCAAACTGATCAATTCCAGGTAGGTCGGACTAGTCCGGTATGGTGCGGACTAGTCCGGTATGATTGTAATGAAAAGATCAAAGTTAGACTTGTTCCTACTTTAGGTATTTGTGCAGCGGAAAATAAATGATTATTCAAGTATAGTGAAGTAAGACACAATAACTCTCAATTTTAACACTAGGTGTGGATGTAAATCAAATGATGACTAGCACCCCTAATTAACAATTGAAGGAAGATCAAGAAGACACGAGACAAAGTTTTATCCCGAGGTTTGATTCCACCCAGGAATCTACGTCCCCGTTGAGGAGTCCACCAAGGACCGGGTCTTCACCAACCCTTCCCTCGTTGAATCGCCACAAAGGTCGATTCAATCCCACTAACCACACGCAGTGGTAAACAATTGTGCATGGGGCGTTCTCACAATCTGAGTGCTCCCACAAGATTATAGAGAGTAACTCTTCCTCCCACACACAAACAAAGAACAACAATCAGCAATTGTGTGAGAGAAGACAAACCAAGAGCTCAATTTCGAGTAGAACGACTCTCTCCTTGATCCAATCTCTAATCCTCAAAGACTTAATATTTCTAGGCTTAGAATGAGTGGAGAGAGGTAATTTTTGTTCTCTTGGGGCGTGCGGCAGCGCTGGGAATCAAGAGATGTGAATGTGTGGCCGTGCACCTCTATTTATATAAGGTTTCCAAAAACCCTAGCGTTCGGACTAGTCCGGTGTGCCGTGTTGTATGCGGCACAGTGGAAACCCTAATTTAATGTGTTTACAAAAAGTTGAATGGACTAGTCCGTTCCAAGAGCGGACTAGTCCGGAGCAAGGTGAATGCGGTTCTAGAGAGTTGAACGGACTAGTTCGTTTTCTTAGCGGACTAGTCCGGTGCACCGTGTTGTGAGGCAACAGAAAGTTGAACGGACTAGTCCGGTTTCTGAGCGGACTTGTCCGGTGGACTGTGTTGTGAGGCAGCAGAAAGTTGAACGGTCTAGTCCGGTTTCTGAGCGGACTAGTCCGGTGCACTGTGTTTGGGGCAACAAAAAGTTGAACAGACTAGTCCGGTGCACCATGTTGTGAGGCAACAGAATGTTGAATGGACTAGTCCGGTTTCTGAGCGGGCTAGTCCGGTGCATCGTGTTGTGAGTGATTGGGGTATGTTTTAATCTCTTACCCATACGCAAAGATTTTGAGCTCTTGGGATGTGTCTCTCACACACATCCTATACAAGTATGTCTACATTACGCTTGGTTCATGGATCTGTCCTTTTTCTTTTTCTTCATCACTTCATTTTTCATCTTTTTGAGTGCACCAATTCTACCTTACATGAGTTGATCTGCATTCATCTGAACAAGTTCATTTAGGATCTCAATTCGTTTGTTATCAATTGTCCAAAACCCACAAGGGAATGCCTAGATGCACTTTCACCACGTTTCTTGTTCCATCCAGTGTACATTCAACTACGGTCTTCACGCATGTTTGAGGCTACAGACTAAAGACAGGGAAAATATCGTTAATTTATACTTTACTATATGTCACGACCCTACTTCTATTGGGACGGATAGGTTCTAAGCCCACCCAAGAATGACCGAGAGGAACGTGCTTCTGGTGAGATGCCAGGTTCAGATCCAGATGAAATTTCGGCAGCATCACCCCGCTGTTCTCCAACTGAACGCCCGATAATGCTGCAGCAAAGAACATAAGGGTTAAGCTGTCGAAATCTCGTTCGGATTCAGACCCGCGTATTGTCATAGCATGCCCCCTCGGTCAGTCTCAGGCTGTCCAAAAAGGGACAATTCTGAACCTACCCGGCTCACATGCGTAACGTATGTGAGACAAGCCGGTTCGAAACGGGTGATGCATATTCTAAAGGTTTGTGTTACTCATTCATTTTTGAGTCATTTACGAGAGAGAGAGAGAGAGGGGAAATAATGAAAGAGAGAGAGATATAGGGGGGAAGAATAGGGGTGACCGTCAACGCGCGTGTCCGCATCCATGCGACCTAATCCTTCATCACGTCCGGGGTCTCAAGAACAGCGGGAGAAGGATGAAGCCAAAGCCCACCAGCCTTTCGGGGGCTCAGGCACCGGACACGAGTCGTTAGGGGGGTCCTTACCCTTCTACAATGGGTCACGACAGATTGGTGGTCGAGCGTTGGAGGGAGGTCAGTCGGGCGCCGAGCCCTGACCTACGGCTCTCGTTGAGCGTCTCTCCGCGTCCATGGGTGCTCGAAGTTTGGAGGTTCGGGGCATTCCGGCTCCCGCCGCCGTCACGGCGGAGAGGGTGACGCGGCAACCCAGTCCGGAACCATAATAAATTACATATTTTACACATGCTCTCACGACGGTGTATATATATAGCTAACCTTCATGAGAGCATATAATAAACACTCAATTTTATGCACAATATTCAACTAAATAATCAAATGAAACATATAGTTAACAATTAAACTAATGAAATAAGAAATTATCTAATGTAACAACTACTTATCACATAAAATAAAACTAATTAATATACTAAAGACAACTTTCACCTAAATAATTAACAAACGACCAAGGTTATTAAGGCGCCCAGGGACGTTAAGGCGTCCTGTCACCTTAGATCCGACGTAAGGTGGGGGCCGGCCCGCTGCCGGCCTAGGGGAGGGGGGTGTCCTGTCACCTTAAATCCGGCGTAAGGCGGCAGAGGCGAGGGAGCAGCAGATCCGAGAGAGTCTCACTACTTTTATTTGCTAATTGCTACTTATAACCGTCTTCTTCGCTCAAATGAGGTATATGTATATGTTTGCCAGATGCAAGCCATTGTGTAGAACCCTACACCTGAGGTCATTATATCACCAGAGCCACACTCTAAGAACTGGAACATTCCACTACATCTGTGCTTCGCAATCTTATTAATTACCTATCAGGATTCAAGGGCTTGATAATTTCTGTGCGATGCCCGGTTGTCCATAATATGCATTCAGGCGTTTCTCATGGTTGCTCTGATGTACGCTAAATAAAGTAGTGTGTACAGAAATTTGGCGAACTTTTCTTTGCTAGCGACATGGCACAGACCCCTATCTTTCTTTCCTGGACAGAGTAATAAGAAAGCGAAGACAAAAATTCTGGTCCAAGGAATGTGTTTCACATAATTGATTTCTTTGCTCTGTTTCCCAACGGAAGGAACATCAAGTCTAAACGTCACTTTTGTCTCCATGGAAGTGAGAACACTACTGCATATTGATGGTAACCTCACCTACGTAATCTAAACCTATACTAAATAATTTACAGCTAAACTAATAATTCACAAACTAAATTTCTAACTTACTCGATTTTGGAGGTGGCATGGCGCGGGGAAGCCAGGGGCGGCGCGGATGCGGTCGCGGAAGGCCGGGGTGGGGGGGGGGGTGGTGCAGGGGCGCGCGGGGGCTGCTCGGCACGGGTCAGGGAGGCCGGGGCGGTGGCGCGTGTGCCGGGGGAGGCCGGGGCCGCGGCGGCGTGGCGGTGCGCGGGGGCTGGGGAGGCCGGGGCGGCGGCGTTGAGGCGGCGCTCGGGGGCGTGTGGGGGTGGCGGCAGAACGGGTCGGGGTGGGCGCCGGCATGAATGCCCGCGCCGACCCCGGTCCGGGCGGGTATATACCCCTTATTTACAACGGCCGGTCCATGGCCGTCATAAATAAGGTGGTATTTACAACGGCCTTAGGGTTAGCCGTCGTAAATTGAGGCTACCTTACGACGGCCATCACCAGGCCATCATAAGTATGCCTCAATTTACGACGGCTAACCCTAAGGTTGTCGTAAATAAATTTATTTACGACGGCTAACACTAAGGCCATCGTAAATTAACATGACCGTCGTAAATCGTGCTTTTTCCTGTAGTGGAACACATGTGAAACTGTAGTAGCACATGGGAAAGTTTTCAATTCCCTAGCATTCTGACTATAATACACAGGATGGATCATGACTCACAGGATGATTGCAGTCAATTAATGTGTACTCCCTCCGGTGCACAAAAAATTGTCGTTTTGGACATGTTCTCGCATACCAAGGAAGTATTAAATAGATTTTCTTTCCATTACTATCACTCACTTTAATGGCTTAACTGGTCTACTCCACTGTTTCTCAGACCTCTCATGCAGGTTTGATTCCTAGCCATGCACTGTACGATGCGTCTATTACGTTTTTCCTGAGACAAACTCTTTGATTCTGCTTCGATGACAATTTTTTGTGCACTCATGGCTTTTGTGTAGAATGACAATTTTTTATGCACCGGAGGGAGTATATATAGTTATAACTATCACAAGCACACAAGGAAATTATTCATTACCCAAAATACGGGGGGGGGGGGGGGGGAGGGGGGGGAGGGGGGGGAATTTTCCGTGTCTTGTGAAATACGCACGGGACTAGAATTCAATACTTAGGAAAATCCAACTTCCACCAACTAGGGAATAATGAAACTAAGGTTTCTTTATATTAACGTGTGTCACATGAGTCAGGTGCAAACAACATGGAAGGTTGCCGAGCGAACAAAGCTACCTAAAAGAGTCCAATCTAGCTTCCCAAAATTCAGTTTTTTATTTTAGAAAGAATGCCTTAAAGACATATGGACAGACAAAAATCTTCTGAAAATCAGGAAAATAACCTGAAAATATCCCATAAAAATCACCTAAAAATAGGAAAAATAAAAGAGAGGAGGAGAGCAGATAGAAGGAAGAAAACTAGAGAAGCTCTAGCGTTCTGAAGATCTAGTGTCAGGTAACTAAGTATTTACGTTACAGATTGGAATTTTTGGGTTATATAAGTACTTAAGTTTATATTAACTCTGCTCATCAGTGGACGGCAGGCATGTCCAAGAAGACTGGGATTTATTTTATTTCTGAGAAGGAAATGTTAGCCATGGGTCAAGGTAGATTTATCGAATTTCAAATATGTGGTCAGACGCGACAGGATGAATGGTAGAAGTTTTCAATCTGTATACAATTGGTTGATGCGTGGATTAAAGTTGGATCCCAAGACACACACAAATTGAAGGTCCAATGTGTTGTGAATCGGTCCACTAAAGGTTTCATTTAGAGTAATTACTGAGTGGTGGATATGAACATATAGGAAACTGTAGTAGCACATGGGAAAATTTTCAATTCCCTAGCATTTTTACTATAATACACGGGATGGGTCATGAGTCACAGAAAGATTCCAGTCAGTTAGGTTGTATATAGTATAATTATCACAAACACACAAGGAAATTATTCATTACCCAAAACACGCTGGGGAATTTTTCCGTGTGTTGTTAAATACACACGGGACTAACAGTTTTACTAACCTTTTCTAAAGTAATTTTGAATCACTTGATTTCCTCAGTCAGTCCTCACATTTTGAACTCTGTACCTGGAAAGTAATGAAAAATGTTAGTACTTAACTTGTTAACATAATGCTAAAAGCCCAAAACAATCCAAATATCACAACACAAGCGCATTACAGCAGAGTCAGTGATCAAACAGCCTAAAAAGTGATAAACATGAGTCATTAGGCTCACTTCAGCAATAAAAATGGCATAGAGTAAAATTAAATACATAGTTCATACGTCATACTGCATAGTTACATAGGTGCATAAACAAAACAACACAAACTTAGAAATATGACTGCGGAGTTCTACAAATAGATAATGGATAAGCTTATATAATAGGATGATGTGGGCTAAAGCCCTATGCTCACCCATCAATGTCCCCCTATCCCTCTTCGTCTTGGTCAGACTCAAACTCAATATCTTCGTCATTATCTTTTCATCCTCACTTTTGGAGTAGGCATCTTCTTCAAGCTCTCTTGTCTGTGTCAATCTCGCACTCCTATGAGTTTTTTGTGACCTCTTCAGCGCCATATGCCTCAGTAATTAGTTTTCATGTGAGGCCCATGGTGTAAAAGTCTAAAAACATGAATGCAAATAAACGGATGATTGAACGTCATTGTGTTTCGGGATCATAGAAAATGGGACTTACAAAAACTTTCTTACACGGGATGGTATACATGGGTTCAACAACACGGGTTCAAGCATTCATTTGAATGTGTTGGACCAAGGTGGAGTTAAACTCATGTGTATGAGAAAGAATAAAAATAAGGTCTTTAGACTCAAATGCTCACCTCAAAGTGCCGCCAAATTTTTGAACACACATGGAACCTCACATATTTGAAGGTGAGGAGATTTATGGTGGCAACTTTCTGCTTTTAGGGTGAGCTAAATAGGAGTGAATTGCGCTCATGTTTGAATTTGTGCTAAATTCAAATTTAAGGGGCATATTCAAACTGAACTTGTGGGGTTCAGATTAGGACCAAGATTGATCAAGCATGGTCTAGGAGCAAACCAAAGTTTTTCACCCGAATTCAAATGGGTCATCACAAAAGAGGACTTTAAATTCAGTTTTGAACTAAATGGTTCACTTCAAGGAAATGGAGGCCATTTCCAAAAAGGAAGTTCAAACTGTTGGTTCAAAATTCTTAATTGCAGTGGCCAACTCAAAAATCAGATGGCATATTCAAATTCTTCAGATTTGAATTAATGAGAATGCAAATTTTGAAAAGGTTTCGAGTTGCTTTGATATGAATATCAAAGGGGCTTATGAATTTCCTTGAAATTTGGATTCAAATTTGAAACTGAGGTAAAACTTATCAATTTGCCAAATGGCTTTTGAATTTCAGTTCCTCATGGTTGAAGTTTGCACTGTGCCAAATTTGAGAGATTTTAGAGAGGATAAGAGGGAGAAGAGCAGTGGGACCCACCTGTCATAAGGAGTAGACTTACACAAGAAGCAAACACAGAGGCTCTGTTTTTCACTCGTAGCAGCCGACGTCTACGCACGCGCCACCAAGGGGGAAACTGCCGCCAGCTCCCAGCTGCTTCAGCAGCGCTGGAGAGCTGCTCGTGGGTCCTCTCCACCCTCCACTTGATCAGCTCGCCTACTACCCGAAGCCTCGGACCCTGTCTCCTACTCACACAGAAACGGAACAGAGCGCCCCCGCCAGCCTCGGTTGATTCGGGAGCCAGCGATTTTGTGCACACGAAGCCTCAGCCAGCTGCAAAACAGCACCACGGACTCGTCCTTCACCTCCTCAGTGCAAAAACCAGCAGCTCCCGGCGTCCTAGGATTGGCGCACGAAGATTTTTCTTCTCCTTGGTTCTATACAACGTCGCTTCACTGATCCTCATCTTCCGGCCGCTCCAGTGCCTGTGGCGGACCGGAATCCGCTCATCCAGGATCGCAGAGGGTGGTGCCACGTGATGCGACACCCGACAGCACACGTCATAAGAACACACTATATTACATGGGAAAAACAAACTGAATGTACAAAGTAGTACACTTCTCAGTTACAAACTAGGGTCTTTTATTACACAGCGGAAGTTTCTTTTGTACAACTCACGGCCGCCTATCTAGCAAAAGTCGGTTGCCCAGCCCTAGGGCAACCCACACTAGCTGCACGTCTCAGCTCAGCGCGGCGTGTACGGCTCCCACTCAGCCGTGGTCCCCGACGGAGGGTAACCCTCGCCGGTGGACTCGTACCCCGAGTCCGTGGGTGGCTCCTCACCTGAAAAACACTTAAGCAGCAACCGTGAGCACGAAGGCTCAGCAAGGCTTAACCAACTCACCTAAGCATGAAACTCTACATGAGGTGTACCATGACATAGGATGGTCATATTGCAACAAATGGACTCACCTACAAGTCCATCCTTAGTTCAACTTTTAGCAACAAGTTAACAGTTCAAGAATCTGAAATTTAGTAAGCAATATTTGGTGGCACACATGTAGCAATGCAATTATATCAAATCAGCAGTATTGAATCACCATATTTCATACATTAGTCTACGTCACGACTCAGTGACCAAGTGGTACTCTTCACCGCGAGGGACGGCGAATCGACTCGATATACACCTGCAGGGAAACCCAAAGAGCACGTCACGTACGCCCACCCGCGGAGCTTCACAGCACGCTCACACGATGTCGTACGGGACAACCTTTCACCCAACAGCGCAAACGTCGAACCGGTCGCACCGAAACGAGCAGGAGGTTCCCCACACGGAGCATCTCTCTATGCCCGTTGGCAGATTTCCACCTTGCTGCCCTCAGCCTACACCTATAAATCGGTGCGTTATGCCTCGACGCCCGGAGGTTTAGGCTACATCGGTTTATCGGGGCCCATATATCCGATATGCCTCCGGTATGTTCAAACTTGATCAGCGTGGGCCGCACACGGCTCGGTCCTCAATCGACACGGACAGGGCTGCGCACACAAGACTCCCTCTTGCTGCGCCCTAGCCCCTTCCCAGTCTCATTTTCATTACTAAAGTGATCTCACATCACTCAACCGAACCCGTGTGTCCCCAGCCTATCTCGCGAGTAGATTCCAACTACTCGACTTGTACCGAAGTCCTATGAATCATTAAGCATAGCCTGTCTACTCGAGGTCTTAAACACTACCCTCACTCTTTTAGGAACCTTTGGTTATGCAAGTGGGGTTTCATTCATCCTATACCTAATGCACATACATACTTCATATGACTCATGTAAACAAAAGAAAACTCATAAAAGGGTTAATGCAAACCGGGCTTGCCTTGTTTCTGCTGGTCAGTAGTTAGTTCTTCGTCCGGAAGAAGGAAATCCAGCACTTCCGGGGTCTCTTCTTCAATGGCTACACGTTGAATCCAATATTACATGTAAATTTAAATGCAATGTGTGAACTTAAATACATAATTGC
This sequence comes from Neostapfia colusana, assembly GCA_030760725.1. Classification (NCBI taxonomy): domain Eukaryota; kingdom Viridiplantae; phylum Streptophyta; class Magnoliopsida; order Poales; family Poaceae; genus Neostapfia; species Neostapfia colusana. The sequence continues at coordinate 4,904,741 of JASWHV010000012.1, read as the reverse complement.
TAATAACTCTAGCTAGCCCTCCCCTTTGGGTTCTGAAATTTTTATGGTGGATTGGTAGGGTCCTAACCAGAGTTGTGACCAAGTTTTATTTGAAACAAAGTTCAATTGAACCTTGTACAAATAAAAGCCTCTTTGGTCAATAATTGAGCCTCTAAGTAATTCCAGGGTTTTTCATGGCTCCCACCATTACTTTCTGGAAACATGAATTTAGGATGGTTCTAATGGAGTTGGTTTCATGTCCTTTGAAGAATTCTACAGAAAGTTATGTCCTAACTAAGATTGGAGAAAATCTGAAAAATGTTTCTGTACATTTTTCTATTTTCTCTGGGCAGTTCCCTTAATCACCCAATTAGGGTAACTAAATGAACTTGGATGAGTCTGAAAATGTTACTGGGATTCAGGGATTTTCCAATGAACCTTTCAGCCAAATTTCAGAATTTTTCATAAAGTAGTTCTCCAGATAAAATTCCCAACAGTTTAAACTTTAGGGATTTAATTCTGGAAAACTATTCTCTTTCATGAGCTGAATTTGGTATTGCTGGAAAGTGCTCAGAGAGCTGAATCCAACAAAATTTGGTTCACCCGATTTGGAGCTTTCTAGCCAAAGTTATGAGGATTTGAAGTTTGGAAGAATTCTGAAAATCGGGGGAAAAGTTTAAACTCTCGGGGCCTGCGGGGACACGTGTCGAGCGCGGAGGTGTCCGGCACACCGGGGATACCACACATGTCGAGTGCGGAGGTGTCCGGCACACCGGAGATACCACAGGGTATTTGCGCGCCCGCACAGCCGATCCCCGGCCACACCCGATCCCGATTTAAATTCTCCAGCCGCTGACACGTGGGCCAGCCGGCTTCGTCTTCCTCCCGCCGTTCTCTCGCGCCCGCGCCGCCGACCTCGCCGGAGCAGACTCGGGGCTCTCCGGCTCGCCGCTGCCGGACCTCCCATGGTCTGAAACTCGCTGCCAGGGGGTTGTCAACGTCGAGGAACACGTCGGGGGTGACAGGTCGGGCTGGGGGTGACCGGAAATAGCTCGGCGACGTGCCGCGGCCTCGGTTGAGGTTCGACACCGTCGACCGTGGTTTCTAAACCCGCCAACACCTCGAACAAACGGCCCTACAGCATCAGTGTACCTCTAGGAAGCTCGACAAGGTGTCAAAAGGGTTCAGGGATGGCGGCAAGTCGGTCGGCACCGTTTGACCGATCGTGCCCGCCATGACCGCCCTCGATCGAGCTCGAAATTCGTCACTCCTAGACAGTTTCACACTACGGATGCAGAAAAGAACTTGATCGCCGGCTAGTCCAGTGTCTATGTGCAAGATTTGATGACCTCCGAAAGATCATAGAGCGAGAATTTAAAGAAACCGTACCAGAAGCTCGGTTTACGGTCGCCGGAGCAAAAACTGGAAATTCTCTGCGGATTCTTCACGGTTGGCTTCCAAACTTGGAGGAGAGCAGCACGGTGGTTGTGCGCTCCTGTTGCCTCTCTCGCTGGACCGTGAAAACGCCTGTGGAACGCTGCCCACGGGCGCCTGACTCTCGGCTGAGGCTAGGTCGCCGCGGTGGCGATCGTCTTTGGGCAAAGGAGGTCGGAGCTCGAGGTTTCTGGCGTTGGAGAGGTGGAGTGCGAGCTCAGGTGGCTGTCTAGCAGCTCAGGGACGAAGGAAGAGATGGTTTTACTGGTTTTCCCGATTGAGCAGAGAGCTGCGGCGAGAAACAATGCAGCTGCTCGGGTTTGCCCGCGAGGAGATAAAGCCGGCCGACTCCTGCTCGGCTGAGGCGGTGCCGGTCGCATGGGGGCGCGAGCCAGCCGCCCTGGGCGCCAACGCGCGGAGAGGGAAGCAGCTGGTGGCGCCGGTAGCTGCTCGGTGGCACAGCCGACAGCTGCTCGGCGGAATTTCCCACCGAGACTCTGACTTTGGGTGCAACTTTCTCCTTCTTCCCTCTATGACATGTGGGTCCCACCCGGGGTTTTAACCTCTGAAATTTACTCCTAATCACTGTTGTAAACAGTGAGCCCCATAATACTCCTGGTGATTCAAATTATTCACCCCTGAGCCATTTGAATTGAATAGAATTCAAATTGGGTTCGGTCGGAGTGAATTTCAGCACAAGTTCGGTTTTGAATTCAAATAAAGTTTGAATTCGTCCCACTTAGCTCATGTCAAGATCAACTCCAAAAGGAGTGAAAATTGGTGTGTGAGCTCACAAAAATGTGTTGAATAAGAATATGCCTCCCACTTTTAAATTCATGGGACAAAAACAGTTTGAATTTGAATGTGGTTTCAAACTGCCCTCTTTCTATCTATACCCAAAATGACCTCAAAAAGGTTTTGAATTTGGGTGAAACTTGGCATGGACATCCTTAGCAATGTGTAGGAGTTTTCATAAGTCCAGCCCACCTATATCACATGTGGGAAATACCACTTTTGCGATATGTGAGTTTGTTCTCTAATGAGCATGTTGATGGTGGTTACATGCTCTTCATTTGTGTTCATCATCTTTCCTCAAATGAGGTGTGTGGTGTGGTGATGAACACTTCAAATGTGTGCCAAAACTGAGGCCCTTTCATTCCTCCCCCCTTAAAAGAATCTCGTCCCGAGATTACAAAAGAAGAGATAGCGATGTAGTAGGGACTTACCCGTGTTGAGAAGCCATGAACTCCAGGTAATTTGAGCGAAGGAATTCCTCGCTCTCCCACGTCGCTTCTTCCACGGTATGGTTACTCCAGAGGATCTTGTAGAACCACAACGTTCTGTTACGCGTGGTTCGGGCTTTTTCATCAAGAATTTCCACCGGATACTCATCATATGTTAAATCCGGTTTCAGCTCGCTGATGTCTTCGGTAGGAACAGCAGCTGTATGCTTCAAACATTTTCGCAGTTGCGAAACATGGAAAACATCATGGACACCAGCCAGGGATGCCGGTAACTCCAATCGATACGCCGCTGGTCCGCACTTCTCGGTGATAACATAGGGTCCAATGAAACGAGGAGCGAGCTTCCCCTTGACACCGAACCGGTGCACGCCTTTCATTGGAGACACGCGAAGGTACACGTGTTCCCCAACGTCAAAGTGCAACGGTCTATGCCTCTTATCAGCGTAGCTCTTCTGCCAGGATTGAGCGGCCTTCAAGTTAGCTTGAATCGTCCGAACGCGCTCTTCGGCGTCGTTCACCACATCAACCCCGAATGTGACCCTTTCACCGGACTCGCACCAGTTTAATGGGGTGCGGCATTTACGACCGTAGAGCGCTTCGTAGGGTGCCATTTTGATACTCGCCTGATAGCCGTTGTTGTACGAGAATTCCGCCAATGATAGGTGATCATCCCAATTCCTACCATGGTGGATGGCACATGCTCTCAACATGTCTTCCAGAACATGATTCGCCCTCTCTGTCTGGCCATCTGTCTGAGGGTGATAGGCGGAGCTTCTAATCAGTTTAGTACCCAAAGCAGCATGTAACTGCTCCCAAAAGCGAGATACAAACAATGCACCTCGGTCTGAGACTATGGTCTTGGGTACGCCATGCAAACATAGGATCCTGGCGATATATAACTCCGCATATCTGTTGGCATTGAAATGTGTATGCACGGGGATGAAGTGAGCTGACTTGGTTAGTCGGTCAATGATTACCCATATGGAATCATGTTTGTTGGACGTTAGGGGTAATCCCACAATGAAATCCATGCTCACATCTTCCCATTTCATTGCTGGATTTTTCAGGGGTTGCAACAGCCCTGATTTCTTCATGTGATCAGCTTTCACTCGTCGGCACGTATCGCACTCGGATACGTACTTAGCTACCTCCCGCTTCATCCGTGTCCACCAAAATTTCTTTTTCAAATCTTGGTACATTTTGTTGCTGCACGGATGAATGGAATACTTGGACAAGTGAGCTTCATCAAGGATCTTCTTTCTCAACTCCATATCCCGGGGTACGACTATGTGGTCATTGAACCACAGCGTCCCCTCATCATCTTTCCGGAAACATTTGATCTCCCCATTGTCACTCCGTCTCCGGAGATGTGCCATGCCTTTATCATTTTTCTGAGCTGCAATGATGTCCTCCCTAATAGTAGGGATGAGGGCAAGGTTGTACAGTGATCCATAAGGAACCAAGTATAAACTAGGCTCTTCCTCCTCCACCGGGGTAATGGTGAGGTGATGGACATGTGATTTCCGACTCAGCGCGTCGGCAACCATATTCGCCTTGCCGGGGTGGTAATGAATCTCAATTTCATAATCTTTGATCAGCTCTAACCACCTCCTTTGCCTCATGTTCAGCTCCTTCTGGGTGAAAATATATTTCAAGCTCTTGTGGTCGGTGTAGAGATGCACCAGATTCCCCAGGAGATAGTGCCTCCACATTTTCAGCGCCAACACCACGGCAGCAAGCTCAAGGTCGTGAGTGGGATAATGCTGCTCATGGTTCCGAATTTGGCGTGAGCCATATGTGACCACACGTCCTTCCTGCATCAACATGCAGCCAAGCCCAATACCGGACGCGTCACAATACACGTCGAAGGGCTTTGTTGTATCCGGCTGAGCTAAGACCGTGGCTGTTGTGAGATGCTTCACTAATGCTTGGAACACTCCTTCACACGCCGTGTTCCAAACATACTTCGTCCCTTTCTTCAGCAATTCTGTCATCGGCTTAGCGAGCTTGGAGAAGCTTGGAATGAATCTCCGATAATATCCCGCTAACCCGAGGAAGCTTCTGACTTCATGGACTGAAGTGGGAGCTTTCCATTTCAGCACTTGCTCTATTTTGCTTGGGTCAACCGCAATGCCTTCAGCTGAGATGATATATCCCAAGAATGGCACTTGGCTGATCCAAAACTCGCATTTACTGAATTTGGCGTAGAGCTTGTGGTCTCGCAATGGTTGAAGAACGATCCGCAAGTGTTCGGCATGTTCGGCTTCTGTCTTGGAGTAAACCAAGATATCATCGATGAACACTACCACGAACATGTCCAGCTCCGGCATGAACACCGAGTTCATGAGATACATGAAATGGGCTGGAGCGTTTGTGAGACCAAAGGACATGACGAGATATTTGTATAAGCCGTATCTCGTCGAGAACGCCGTCTTCGGGATATCCTCCGCCCGGATCTTTATCTGATGATATCCAGAGCGAAGGTTCATCTTGGAGAACACACTTGCCCCAACAAGCTGATCAAACAAAATGTCAATACGGGGCAGTGGATACTTATTCTTGATGGTGACGGCGTTGAGCGGCCGGTAGTCCACACACAGCCTCAGGGTTTCATCCTTCTTCTTCACGAACAACGCCGAGCATCCCCAAGGCGAGGAACTCGGCCTAATGAAACCCTTGCTCAACAGATCATTGAGCTGTTCTTTCAGTTCCGCCAGCTCATTTGGAGCCATCTTGTATGGTCTCCGTGATATGGGTGTAGTCCCGGGTGCAAGTTCAATCTTGAACTCGACGTCCCGCTCAGGTGGCATGCCCGGAAGATCATCCGGGAACACGTCGGGATACTCCCGGACTACGGGGATGTCTTCTAACTTGAGAGCTTCAGTAGTGTTGATCAATGAAACTTCCCTGACTGGATTATCTAATAGGAGGGACTGCGGACGGTGTAATGGGGAGTTAAGATGAACCGTCCGTGATAGGGTTTCTAGGACAGCGCCATGGTAGCTTAGCCATGACATTCCCAGGATTGCATCAATCTTCTCCCCCCCTAAGATAATCATAGTGGTGGGATATATCTTCCCACCTAAGCACAGTGGTGCTTTTGGAACCATCATCGTTGTTGAAATCTTTCCTCCCGGTGAGCAGATCATATACGAACACTCGGTTGGAAAGGCTTCCAGCTGATGCTTAACCACATATGATGCACTTATGAAGTTATGGGTTGCACCAGAATCAAACAATATGACGATGGCTTGATGGTTGAGAGTAAACGTACCCGCCAGCACGTTGTCTCCCTCTCGGGCGTCCTCATTGTCGAGGTTGCGGACGTCTCCATGTCACACCCGGTTTTTCCGAAGAACAACCAAGTGAATATCACATGTATGCCAGGATCATTTTCTCATACATGTCATGACAAATAGTGAAGCATCATTTATTACAAGCCAGGGGTCGAATATAAATAAGTCTTACATCGCAAATGTCTCGATGGACAATAATAAGTTCATCACAAGTAAATAAACTAGCAGCGGAATAATTATTCTTGAGGGCTCCGTCACAGGCGTTGCCCGGGGGTCTCCATGAACCTAGAAACCTTCTTCGGGTCCAAAGTCTTGGTCATTATACACCACCTCATTATCTTGACCTGAGCAGCAATATAAACCAACAAATATGCAAGGTTGAGTACCAATGGTACTCAGCAAGTGTGGGAAAATTATATCATGCATGGCTAGAACAAGGAGAGGTTAAACTCATGGTTAAAGCACTACGCAATTAATACCTATCACCTTAGCTTATTAAGCACCTACATTACTACACAGGTGAAATGGTCCCAATCTCCCATCCCATCATCATAATCCAATGACCATAACATCATTTCCAATGTTAAGCTCCCCGCTTAACATCCACAACTTCCAAAACCATCAATCCTCTAATCATGAATAAGTCCAAGCCGCTCTTGACCGTGAGCACGGCTGTCATGACAGTTTTGACTCTGCAGAGTTTGTACCACTGTACCCACATGTAGTGATTTCATCCCCCGTTGCCGGGTGGACTAAAAGAACCTCCATTATGCCAGTGGCTACGATCCACATTCACACTTCCCAGGTGTGTAGCCAGGAGATCACTACGAAGCCTTTACAAAGGGATTCTTGACGAGCGTGGGCCCACTGAGGTTTCACCCCTAACAACATACAAGAGGCTCCAACCCCGCTGCAGTGGCCCCCTCTTGAGCCTTGCGGTTCATATGGTAGTCCAGCTGACACCCATTCCCCGCACCATCCAACACACCCATACTACGCCGGGGATACACCTAATTAATTGGCCAAGCTGTCCCATCTCAGCATGTGGTTGGCACTGTAAAGCCAGGTTACATGCTCCATGAACCGGTCCTTAGGATCCAGGCAAGTACTAAACACAAACCCGAGTCTCGTGCACCCAGCACCAACCAAAACATCCAACTTGCCTCGATCCCTACCTCTACATAACTCATAATATCTCATTCAAGAGTAAGGTAAATAAATTGATGATCTCATATCCCAATTTTCCCATTCTAAGCATGGCTAAGCATAAGCATGATAACAAATGACATGATAAAATAAATCCCAACCCAAGCTACAAGGAAACAAGATAATGCAATTCTAGGGAAACTTCCTAGCATGGGTTTCATATTTCAATTGACAATGCAAATAATTCTATCTAGACATCCTAGTATAGGATCAAAGTGGTCAAGGACACTTGCCTCCTTCTTGCTGCTCTTGAAATGGGTAGTCCTGGTCTTGGAAAGGAATAACTTGCTCTTGAGCAGGTTCTACATCATACCATCACACATAGCAAAAGAAAAACAACAATCCATAAGACATAGTTCACACTTCCACTTCATACAAACCACACATTCATATTTATGAAAGTCATTCATCCTTATATGTGTTGTGGTTACTCTATGTGTGTTGATTTGTGGCTTGCATGCACTTTTAATCATGTGTATATGATTCTTACTTTTGTGTTCACATTTATACTTCATACTATATATATGAGTTTCCAATTTAAATAAATTCCTTATATTCAATTACTACACCTTTTAGCTACCAAGTATGCATGAAATGTATTTTCCTTCTCCATATGTGCCTTCAGAATTTTCTACCAACCCTAAACTGAATTCGTTGGATTTTAGAAACTCCATTTATCATTTACTAGTTGCTATATTTTCAGATTTATTTTCCTATGCATAATTGTGTACTTTATTATGAAATTAGTAATACACATCATCTAAACAGAATAGGTTCTGGTCGTAAATAATTTAATAACACATTTTGACCTTTGCCTCTGATGTAAACTATTTCACAATTATTTTCCCTATTTTCTAAAACTATTCATTACTTAAAAATGTGTCCCTAAATGTGAATAATAAATTAAACAGATTCAACTCAGCCCAAAATATGTTTTTATCTCACTCCAAAGTTTTCTAAATACTGAGAAAGTTTTTAAATTTAATTATGACAATATGTTTGTCCCACTTTTTAACTTTTAAATACTAGCCACATATTCAATTTCCTAATTTAAATACTAAATAGGGCTAAAAAGGTAAACTCACCCCATTACAGGGTCTATAATATTATTTTCAGAATTTCCAGGGGTCTAGCTACACTTATCAGAGGTGTTTTTCCTAATTTTTATTAAGTCCAGGGGCTATAACTGATTTTTAAATGAATTTACATGATTTTCTGGAGTTCCAGGGGCTAGATCAGAAGTTTCCGAGGCTAGCTCTTATTTCCTGAGAACCCCAGGGGGTAGCACGTAAGATTTCCAATCTTTATAACGCGGGGCTGACGTAGACCGTCCGATTTTATACCGACGGCCGAGATTATAACATCGAACCGGTACGCGGGGTTTTAAACCCTACCGTGCGATTTAAAATAAACGGCGCACAAGCGGCCACATCGCTCTGATCAAACGCGGGCGGCGCTGCCGGCGGCGGGAAGCGGCGATCTCGCCGGAGACTTTCGGATCTTCGAGATTTCTTCCTAGAACTGTGATCTTATGGTATAGATCGGTAGAGGGGAGGTCGGGGATCTCACCTCGGGGGTTTTCTTGAGCTCGGAGGTCCTGGAAGGTGATTGGCGACGAGGTCCGAGGCAAAACCACGGCGAAGCTCGTCGGCGCTGTGTTTACACCGCAAGTCACCGAGTTTTCTGCACCTGCAAGGTTCCCCGGAGGCGGTGGATCAAGACCAGCAAGTTAGATCGGAAATTCCGAGCTTAGATCGGCCAGAATTCGCCGGAGAAGTCTCGGTTCTCTCCGGAGGAAAAATCGGTGATCGCGTGGGAAAAACAGAACGAGGCCGGGGTTTTTATAGACGGGGGAGGGCGGCGGGGTGGTTTAGATCATGTCCGCGTCGCCTACGAACAGAATTCAGCGGGGATACGCCGAAATCCTGATCGGTTTTGATTCGGGTGCGAGGGAGTCCGGCGCGGCGCGAGGTAGACGACGATCGGGTGGGCCCCGCCTGTCAGTGTGAGGAAGCAGCGCGCGCGGCTGCGGGCTGGCGCGGGGGTTGGGTGGGCCGGCTGGTGGGTTTCGGCCCACTGGCCGGTTTTTTTCTGTTTTCTCTTTTTCTTTTTCTATTTCTTTTCTGATTTGAGTTTAATTTGAATTCCAGTTTGAATTTGAATTTTTGCAAAACATGCAACACGTCCAAAAATTTTTAAATTCCCCTCTTAACATGATTTAGGGTTTTGAATCAAAATTTTGGGGTGTTACAACTCTACCCCCCTTAAAAGAAATCTCGTCCTCGAGATTGGTGTTTCTAAGAAAACAATTCCGGAAATTGTGCCTTGAGCTCATCTTCCCGCTCCCAGGTGGCTTCCTCTTCTGAGTGATGCTTCCACTGCACCTTGCACATTCGGATTCTTTTATTTCTGGTGAGGCGTTCCATTGTCTCCAAAATCTTGTATGGTTGCTCGGCATAAGACAAATCCTCAGCTACGTCCACTTCATTCATGGGTAACACCTCTTCAGGCGTTCTCAGGCATTTCTTGAGTTGTGACACATGGAACACATCGTGCACATCCGATAGACGAGCCGGTAATTCTAGTTGATACGCCACTTCGCCTTTCCTCTCCAAAACTTGAAAGGGTCCGATGTATCGAGGTGACAACTTCCCTTTCACCTTGAACCGACGAAGTCCTCTGATAGGGGACACCTTGAGATAGACATAGTCTCCCACGTTGAAAACGAGCTCTCTTCTTCGTACATCAGCATAACTCTTTTGTCGTGTTTGTGCTATCCTCAAATTGTTGCGAATTTCCCTTACCTTCACCTCGGCTTCTTGTAGTACTTCTGGACCAAACACTTTACTTTCCCCCGTTTGGTTCCAAAATAGGGGAGTTCTGCACTTCCTCCCGTACAAAGCTTCAAACGGTGACATCTTCATACTAGCTTGATAGCTGTTGTTATAGGAAAACTCCGCATACGGTAAGTTCCTGTCCCAACTCCTATTGTTTTTGAGTGCACCTGCCCATAGCACATCTTCAAGGATCTGATTGGTTCTTTCCGTCTGCCCATCAGTTTGGGGATGATAGACAGAACTAAAGTTCAGATGGGTTCCCATGGTTTCGTGCAACTTCTGCCAGAACCTTGAGGTGAACTGTGTCCCTCGATCCGACACAATCTTCTTTGGCACTCCATGGTAACACACGATCCTTGACATGTACAGCTCTGCCAATTTGGATCCGCTGTAGCTTTCTTTCATGGGGATGAAATGAGCTACCTTGTTTAGCCTATCAACAATGACCCATATCGAATCATATCCTGATTGGGTTCTAGGCAATCCCACGATGAAATCCATGCTGATTTCTTCCCATTTCCATTCAGGCACTTTGAGTGGTTGCAATAATCCCGCGGGTCGTTGATGTTCTGCCTTCACCAACTGACATGTGTCACATAGGGCAACATGTTCCGCGACATCTCGCTTCATGCCATACCACCAATACCTGCTCTTGAGGTCCTGGTACATTTTCGTACTCCCAGGATGAATGGAATAGTCAGAATCATGAGCCTCTTTCAAAATCAATTCACGGATCTCCTTTACTTCTGGCACACATATTCTTTTCCCGTGCCACACCGTTCCTTGTTCATCCTCTCTAAAACCCGGAGCTTTATTTTCCTTGATGAGTTGTCTGATCTCTTGTATCTTCTCGTCTTTCTTTTGACCCTCGCGGATGTCTCGCTCTAGTGTGGAGTCCACTTCCATGGCGATAGCTTCACCACTATTCACCAGGCATAGATTGAGCCTTATAACCTCGTCCTTCAATTCTGCAGGCATGTCCTTCAAGCTCAACTTATTGACCTGCACTTTCCGACTCAAAGCATCGGCCACGACGTTTGCTTTCCTGGGATGATAGTTGATGCCCACATCAAAGTCATTGATTAGCTCTAACCATCTCCTTTGTCTGAGGTTGAGGTCTGGCTGTGTGAAAATGTACTTCAAACTCTTATGATCCGTATATATCTCGGTCCTCTTCCCCATCAAATAGTGCCACCAAATTTTCAACGCGTGTACCACTGCGGCTAGTTCTAGGTCATGTGTAGGATAGTTTTTCTCGTGCTTCCGGAGCTGTCGGGATGCATAAGCCAAGACGTGCCCTTCTTGCATGAGAACACATCCCAACCCGTTTCCAGAGGCATCGCAGTACACCGTAAAGCTCTTTTGCATATCTGGCATAACCAGCACTGGGGCTGTTGTCAATCTTTCCTTTAACTCCTGAAAACTCTTCTCGCACTACGGCGTCCATGTGAATGTGATTCCCTTCTCCAACAGTTTAGTGAGAGGTCTCGAGATCTTGGAGAATCCTTCAATAAACCGTCGATAGTATCCAGCCAATCCCAAGAAGCTTCGAACTTCCCCGACATTTTCAGGGGTCTTCCACTTCTGTATATCTTCGATTTTGGCAGGATCCACGGAGATTCCTCCAGCCGAGATTATATGTCCTAAGAAGGGAACTTTCTTCAGCCAAAACTCACACTTGCTCAACTTGGCATACAGTTGGTGTTCTCTTAGCCTCTGCAACACCAATCTTAGATGTTTCTCATGTTCTTCTTCATCTTTGGAGAAGACGAGAATGTCATCTATGAAAACCACCACAAATTTGTCCAGATATTCCATGAATACCTTGTTCATGAGATACATGAAGTATGCCGGGGCATTGGTTAGCCCGAAAGGCATGACGGTGTATTCATACAGTCCGTACCGAGATACGAAAGCTGTCTTGGGAATATCATATTGCCTTATCTTGAGTTGGTTGTATCCCGACCTGAGATCAATTTTCGAGAACACACAAGCTCCCTTCAACTGATCAAACAAGTCTTCAATGCGAGGTAATGGGTACTTGTTCTTGATGGTTACCTCATTCAAAGCACGGTAATCCACTCATAACCTTTGGGTTCCGTCCTTCTTGGGCACAAATATCACCGGAGCTCCCCAAGGTGAGGAACTAGGGCGAATATACCCCTTTCTGTCAGTTCTCTCAAATGATCCTTGAGTTCTTCCAGCTGCTTGGAGTCCATCCGATAAGGTCTCTTGTATATCGGGGCTGTTCCAGGCACTAGCTCAATTGCAAATTCCACTTCACGATCGGGAGGCATACCTGGCAACTCCTCCGGAAAAACATTTGGATATTCCCTGATGGTCCTGATCTCCTCAACTTTCACCTCAACTTGATTTAATTTAATGTCCCTCCTAGGCTCGTGTTTTGTTATCAACTTTACTCTTGTGCCACTAGGGTGAGTTAGTTCCACCGTTCTAGTCGAACAATGGATGATTCCTTTATGTTTGGTCAACCAATCCATACCCAAAATAATATCTATCCCTTGTGAATCTATCACTATGAGGTTAGCAGTAAACACTACCCCATTAATGTCTAGGTTCACTTTGGGACACACTTGTCTTGTCCTTATTTCTCCACCTGGAGAGTTTACGGCTAGCATATGGTTCATTTGTGTTGTTGCTAGGTCATGCTTCTTAACAAACCCTTGAGAAATGAACGAGTGGGTAGCACCAGAATCAAACAGCAGGGTTGCAATGTGTAAATTGGCAGGAAACTTACCAACTACCACGTCGGGTGCCTCTTGTGCTTCCTCCATAGTGATGTGGTTCACCCGTCCTCTCATTACATTCTGCTGTTGTGGCTGCGCGGGCTTCTTCTTTGGGCACTTATGGGCATAGTGCCCCACTTCACCACAGCTAAAACATTGCACCCCAACCTTAGGTGCCTGGCCTTTGTTGTCTTGGGGTTGGTTCGGGGGTCCTTGCACTGCTGGTCGAGGTGGATATGCAGGGCGAGGCTGTTGCACAAACTGGCGTTGTGGCTGTGCTGGTGCTGCCAGAGGCCTGTAGTTCGGGTTGTACCCTCTTGGTGCTGAGTAGGGTACCACAGCACGGTTCGTCTACCCTGCAGGTTGCTGCATCAGACGTGGGCGGGTGTTGCTCCCTGAGGCTTGATGTGACCACCCGGCCTTCCTCTTATTCTCAGTTTCCAAGGCCTTTAGCTTCCTTTCTACCACAAATGCTCTGTTCACCATCTTTTGAAAGCTTTCATACTCATTTGAGGACATTGCACACTGCATCTCTGCGGTAAGTCCCTCCACGAAACAATCTTGTTTCTGCTCATCAGTCTCTATGTCCCGTGGGGCATAACGGGATAGTTGAGTAAATTTAGTGAGGTATTCCCTCACCGTCATGTTTCCCTGCTGCAGTCCCAAAAACTCCTTCCTCTTGTTTTTGAGTTCACCTCTTGGGATGTAATGGTTGCGGAAGCTACGCTTGAACTCTTCCCAAGTGATGTTCTCAGGGTCATGATGGGCAGCCACGTAGGCGGTCCACCAATCAGCAGCAGGTCCATGCAATTGATGAGAGGCAAACAGCACCCTCTCATACCCTTGGCACTGTATGATCCTCATCTTACTTTCAATGGTCTTCAGTCAATCATCTGCCTCCAGAGGTTCAGCAGCACTTGCGAACTTTGGAGGTTGAGTTCCTAGAAACTCACTCAACCTTGGTTGGCATGGTGCAGCTTGTGGAGGTGGAACTTGATGCAAGTTGGCCACCACTTGAGTCAAGTTCTGGATGAGCTGATTTTGATTCTCCAGCATTTGGTGGAGGGGATCAACTCCTTCACGGCGACCACCCCGGTCCTGGCCTCCAGAAAGATGAGGGTTGCATGCCTCATCGTTGTTGTTGGCAGGGTTGGCAGCACGTCCTTTTCCTCTTCCGACCATCTGGCAGAATCAACCAATGTTAATTTGAAAGCATGTAGTATCATCTTACTACTTTCATTTGTTTGTACTTTGAAGTGTTGAGGCTTTGTTATACTTTTCTGAGGGTTCATTTCTCACACAAAAATAAATGCAATATTATTTCACGTGGATTCTCACACCAAAGCAAAACAATCTAAAGACGAGGCTGTGGACAATTGCTCATGGCTTCCACAACTCACGTCACACACCAAGCATTAACACACCATTAACTTAACGTAACGACTCGACTATTCGACGTCTTGCTAACTAAGGGAAGACCTCTACACTACTCATTTTCTTGAGCTGGCTCCTCGGGATCTTCCTCATCATTTCGGCTGCCTTCTATCTCTGGTTTGGGTGGGGAGGCTGCTGGTGGAGAAGTGCGACGACGCCTTATCGCCCGACGATCTGGGGAGTCAGGAGTCCATGTATCATTCACGGTGACACACAGTTCATTCCCATCTCCTCTTTCTCTCGCCCTCAGGCAGGCTCGCAGCAACGCCTCCGTTTCCTTCAGGGTGTCCCAAACATCCTGAAGCTCTTGCTGACACTCCTGCAGTCGAGTGCTAAGCATAGCAGCATCCTCCAAACACAAGTCCATGTGCTCATGGGAAGTCCCTTGCTGCACTGGCGGGTACTTATACTCCGTTGTACCACTCTCACGCTGGAGGACATACATGTACTCAGTCCTGTCCAGGTGGCGACGATAGATGTGACTCTCGCAGGTGATGGCCTCCCAGGTGACATCCTTCTCCGCATCGACCTGTGTCGCTCGACAAGCTGGAGAGTGGTGGATCTTAAGCAGCTGATTTTCATGTATAATCCTCATCTCTGAACTCCATTCTTCACGGATGGTCCTGGTGGAGTTATAGTGGATGATTAGCTTGCCCGTATTGCCGGCGGCTTTGAGCATACGTCGAAGACGGCGCAACAAGCCTCCTACTGCCAATCCGTAGGAAAGGTACGTCACCGGACGGCTCTCCTCTCTCTCGTCAAGGGCAACTAAGGGAACTCTCCCTCCTGTGGACTTGCGAGCGGTGCGAATCATGCGAACCATCTAAAACAAAAAGAATTTAAAATTTGGTTAGATAAACTCTCAAACAAAAATTCTATTTTGAATGAAAGTTGGGGTAAGATGAAGAAAGTGACTCATTAAATAACACTTTTCAACACACACCTTAAAAAATAGTTTTTAAGAAAGTAGGGCCCTTAAATACGTCCATTTCTACCTAGGTCCACGTTCCTACGGGCAACCTTGGCTCTGATACCACTTCTGTCACACCCGGTTTTTCCGAAGAACAACCAAGTGAATATCACATGTATGCCAGGATCATTTTCTCATACATGTGATGACAAGTAGTGAAGCATCATTTATTACAAGCCAGGGGTCGAATATAAATAATTCTTACATCGCAAATGTCTCGATGGACAATAATAAGTTCATCACAAGTAAATAAACTAGCAGCGGAATAATTATTCTTGAGGGCTCCGTCACAGGCGTTGCCCGGGGGTCTCCATGAACCTAGAAACCTTCTTCGGGTCCAAAGTCTTGGTCATTATACACCACCTCATTATCTTGACCTGAGCAGCAATATAAACCAACAAATATGCAAGGTTGAGTACCAATGGTACTCAGCAAGTGTGGGAAAATTATATCATGCATGGCTAGAACAAGGAGAGATTAAACTTATGGTTAAAGCACTACGCAATTAATACCTATCAACTTAGCTTATTAAGCACCTACATTACTACACAGGTGAAATGGTCCCAATCTCCCATCCCATCATCATAATCCAATGACCATAACATCATTTCCAATGTTAAGCTCCCCGCATAACATCCACAACTTCTAAAACCATCAATCCTCTAATCATGAATAAGTCCAAGCCGCTCTTGACCGTGAGCACGGCTGTCATGACAGTTTTGACTCTGCAGAGTTTGTACCACTGTACCCACATGTAGTGATTTCATCCCCCGTTGATGGGTGGACTAAAAGAACCTCCATTATGCCAGTGGCTATGATCCACATTCACACTTCCCAGGTGTGTAGCCAGGAGATCACTACGAAGCCTTTACATAGGGATTCCCGACGAGCGTGGGCCCACTGAGGTTTCACCCCTAACAGCATACAAGAGGCTCCAACCCCGCTGCAGTGGCCCCCTCTTGAGCCTTGCGGTTCATATGGTAGTCCAGCTGACGCCCATTCCCCGCACCATCCAACACACCCATACTACGCCGGGGATACACCTAATTAATTGGCCAAGCTGCCCCATCTCAGCATGTGGTTGGCACTGTAAAGCCAGGTTACATGCTCCATGAACCGGTCCTTAGGATCCAGGCAAGTACTAAACACAAACCCGAGTCTCGTGCACCCAGCACCAACCAAAACATCCAACCTTCCTCGATCCCTACCTCTACATAACTCATAATATCTCATTCAAGAGTAAGGTAAATAAATTGATGATCTCATATCCCAATTTTCCCATTCTAAGCATGGCTAAGCATAAGCATGATAACAAATGACATGATAAAATAAATCCCAACCCAAGCTACAAGGAAACAAGATAACGCAATTCTAGGGAAACTTCCTAGCATGGGTTTCATATTTCAATTGACAATGCAAATAATTCTATCTAGACATCCTAGTATAGGATCAAAGTGGTCAAGGACACTTGCCTCCTTCTTGCTGCTCTTAAAATGGGTAGTCCTGGTCTTGGAAAGGAATAACTTGCTCTTCAGCAGGTTCTACATCATACCATCACACATAGCAAAAGAAAAACAATAATCCATAAGACATAGTTCACACTTCCACTTCATACAAACCACACATTCATATTTATGAAAGTCATTCACCCTTATATGTGTTGTGGTTACTCTATGTGTGTTGATTTGTGGCTTGCATGCACTTTTAATCATGTGTATATGATTCTTACTTTTGTGTTCACATTTATACTTCATACTATATATATGAGTTTCCAATTTAAATAAATTCCTTATATTCAATTACTACACCTTTTAGCTACCAAGTATGCATGAAATGTATTTTCCTTCTCCATATGTGCCTTCAGAATTTCTACCAACCCTAAACTGAATTCTTTGGATTTTAGAAACTCCATTTATCATTTACTAGTTGCTATATTTTCAGATTTATTTTCCTATGCATAATTGTGTACTTTATTATGAAAATAGTAATACACATCATCTAAACAGAATAGGTTCTGGTCCTAAATAATTTAATAACACATTTTGACCTTTGCCTCTGATGTAAACTATTTCACAATTATTTTCCCTATTTTCTAAAACTATTCATTACTTAAAAATGTGTCCCTAAATGTGAATAATAAATTAAACAGATTCAACTCAGCCCAAAATATGTTTTTATCTCACTCCAAAGTTTTCTAAATACTGAGAAAGTTTTTAAATTTAATTATGAATATATGTTTGTCCCACTTTTTAACTTTTAAATACTAGCCACATATTCAATTTCCTAATTTAAATACTAAACAGGGCTAAAAAGGTAAACTCACCCCATTACAGGGTCTATAATATTATTTTCAGAATTTCCAGGGGTCTAGCTACACTTATCAGAGGTGTTTTTCCTAATTTTTATTAAGTCCAGGGGCTAAAACTGATTTTTAAATGAATTTACATGATTTTCTGGAGTTCCAGGGGCTAGATCAGAAGTTTCCGGGGCTAGCTCTTATTTCCCGAGAACCCCAGGGGGTAGCACGTAAGATTTCCAATCTTTATAATGCGGGACTGACGTAGACCGTCCGATTTTAAACCGACGGCTGAGATTATAACATCGAACCGGTACGCGGGGTTTTAAACCCTACCGTGCGATTTAAAATAAACGGCGCACAAGCGGCCACGTCGCTCTGATCGAACGCGGGCGGCGCTGCCGGCGGCGCACGGCGGCGGGAAGCGGCGATCTCACCGGAGACTTTCGGATCTTCGAGAATTCTTCCTAGAACTGTGATCTTATGGTATAGATCGGTAGAGGGGAGGTCGGGGATCTCACCTCTGGGGTTTTCTTGAGCTCGGAGGTCCTGGAAGGTGATCGGCGATGAGGTCCGAGGCAAAACCACGGCGAAGCTCGTCGGCGTTGTGTTTACACCGCAAGTCACTGAGTTTTCTGCACCTGCAAGGTTCTCCGGAGGCGGTGGATCAAGACCAGCGAGTTAGATCGGAAATTCCGAGCTTAGGTCGGCCAGAATTCGCCGGACAAGTCTCGGTTCTCACCGGAGGAAAAATCGGCGATCGCGTGGGAAAAACAGAACGAGGCCGGGGTTTTTATAGACGGGGGAGGGCGGCGGGGTGGTTTAGATCATGTCCGCGTCGCCTACGAACAGAATTCAGCGGGGATACGCCGAAATCCCGATCGGTTTTGATTCGGGTGCGAGGGAGTCCGGCGCGGCGCGAGGTAGAGGACGATCGGGTGGGCCCCGCCTGTCAGTGTGAGGAAGCAGCGCGCGCGGCTGCGGGCTGGCGCGGGGGCTGGGTGGGCCGGCTGATGGGTTTCGGCCCACTGGCCGGTTTTTTTCTGTTTTCTCTTTGTCTTTTTCTATTTCTTTTCTGATTTGAGTTTAATTTGAATTCCAGTTTGAATTTGAATTTTTGCAAAACATGCAACAGGTCCAAAATTTTTTAAATTCCCCTCTTAACATGATTTAGGGTTTTGAATCAAAATTTTGGGGTGTTACACTCCAGTCCGCTGACCAACCTTCTTCACCGGAGGTCGGCCTCGAGCACCGCCCTGGAACTGGGCTTGCCCGCTGCTCTGCTGCCCCTTGGGACAGTTCTTCGCGAAGTGGCCTGCCTGGCCACACGTGAAACAGGTGAAACGGGGCGGTCCCCCGCTGATCGGTGGACGGAATCCCGGGGCGCGTTGTGGCGGTGGGAACGCCCGGGGGTACCGTCTGCTGCTGCTGCTGCTGTCTTGGTGGTGGCATCGGCGGTTGGAACGGGGGTGCTTGGAACGAACGTCCCCCGAACTGTTGAGGCCGCGCCGGTGGTCGCCACTGCTGCCCGGATGGTGTCCGATACACCATACGGTACTTCTGGGGAGCGCCACTTCCACCGCTGGGTGGAGCGCTGCGCTTCCTCTGCTCAGCTGCCAACTCCCGCTGAGCATCCTCTTGCATGATCGCGGCATTGACTAAGTCGTTGAATGTGCCACGATTCCACTGAACGAGATGTGTCTTCATTTCGGGGTGTAACCCCCGATAGAAGTGCTCCCGCTTTTTCTCCTCGGTGGAGATGTAGTCTGACGCATATTGCGCCAGATGGTTGAAGGAACGGGAGTAGTCATGGGCACTCCTCCCGCCCTGCTTCAGCTCCAAGAATTCTTGGAACTTCCTCTTCATTATTCCGGGAGGAATGTGATAGGCGCGGAACGCCTCCCGGAACTCTTGCCATTCCACGGCATGGCCAGCTGGACGTGAGGCGACATAGTTCGCCCACCACGCACCAGCGGCACCGTGGAGTTGCTGCGCTACGAACAGAGTCTTCTGCCGCTCCGTACATTGGAGCAGCCCGAACTTAGACTCGATGGTCCGCAGCCAGTTGTCCGCCTCCAGTGGTTCTTCGGCTTCGGTGAACACTGGAGGGTGCGTACTCATGAAATCCGAGTACGACACTTCGCGGGGCTCACGAGGCCCTCTGTCTTGACGTCCCCCCGCCTGGGACGTATTCTGCACGATCGTGCGGAGCAGGTCAGTCTGCTCCTCACGACCTCCCACCAATGCCGCTATCACATCCGATAGAGTAAGCGGTGGCGGCGGTGGTGGCTGCTGCTGCGGGGTGCTGTCGTAGGCCGGTGGCTGGGAGTCATCACCTCCCTGTTGGCTAGAGCCACCAACCTCGTGCTTGGTCCTTGTACGAACCATCTGCAACCACGCGACACTAATCATCAGTCCCGCAACATTTTGCATGCAGTCCAATATAAATGGGCGTAAAAACATTATGACAACAAAAACATGCAATATATCTCGTAAGTAGATAATGTAATAACTTTGCACAAGCTACACCATTATCAGACCAAATACAAACTAGTTACATCCAACTTGATGAACCTCCACTTTGGAAGCTCACCATAACTAGGTTTGGTCACCACGAGGTATTACTATCGCTTTGTCATCACGTATACCACCCTTAGGGTACAACACCCTCTCCAATGAGTTCAACTGTCGTTCTCCTGTCAGAATGACCAGTTTCTACCTATTCCAAGTTTTGATCTGGTTCTGGGCATTTTCATGACACAAGTTGAATACCAAAGTTAAAGTTAACTTCAGTATCTTCCCAACTAGTATTCAATTGCCCCCAGATCAGCTTTGGTTAAAAAGTTATGTTAATTCAAAGTCAGCAGAAGTTCTGGAAGAATTTTAACAGCACCTCCTTTGGAAGTGGCTGTTTTCATCCCTAGTTTCCACTGAAATCTGTGCTGAAACTACAGAAACTTTGAAGTACAACGATGTAACACATCTTCTACCCTTTCTAAGGATGTACCATATGAAAATTTTAGATTTCTCTACTGGGAGTGAGATTTGAAAAACAGAACAGTCCAGAGAATGTTTTACTCTGTCCTGGTTCTGGACAGTTGACATTCCTCTGGGATTTCAGCCCTCTTAGGGTGTATTTCAGCTCTAGGAGTCTACAACAAAGTTGTAGTGTACTTCAATACCTTTCCAGAACTATATAGCACACCTCTCTGGGCTAAAAGACCTGTGAGTTATGCCCTGTTGAAGATCAGCAAACTAGCTGCCAAAACAGAGCACTCTGTTTTTCATCCCTTGGGCTATCCTGTTCCACTATCCCATTCTTATACCCAACCAGGGTCCTAAATGTTGAACCTATAGATTTTAATTCGTTGTTATCATTATTTTGCATGCACATGCCTATGATATCTCGGTACTACGTTCCTCCCAAAAGAAAATCCTAACTGGATTATACCGGCATATACGTCTCAAGTGTGGCACTAAACGGTCTCTCGCATACGTTTTCTACACGGATACGTACGTGATTAGTACCTGCAGAAGACAACACAATAGTGATGCACTCAAAGGTTGTTCATTTCAGGCAGTATCATATTTAAAAGTAAATACAAACGCCCGTATCATTGTCATACGGCCGTCCTTGAGCTACGTCACGTCTCAAGGCACGTGATCGTGTTTCAACACCGCACAACGGGGAACCCGAGTAGGTCATGAACGGGTCGTCACGGTTGGGAATGCTATCAACCCAACAGATACCACCTACTGCCCTGCAGGGCACGCCGATGGCAAGCGCTGCGTATGTCCTCCTGGGCTATTTCCAGACGAACACACTCTCGCGTTACTGACCACGCGATGGGGTCTCCACTTACTTGCCTAATGCACGCTAGGGATCAGCGTTGCATATGAACTCAGGGACATGACGAGCCCAAGAGTTTCATATTGACGTCTCACACCAAGCTGTGAGATCAATCCCTGAACCACGTTTCTCGTCAGGGAGAGCTAACCGAAATTGAACAGCTTTCGGTGGCGTTCCTTACCATTCTTACCAGAGCGTATGTGCGTCGTTACATAATTGAAATTCAGAATTATAACACATAGGTTAGTCTTTGCCACTTTAAGTAACTATGCTAATATAGTCCTTACTTGGGCAACTACCGAATCCTCACCGTATACCTAAGTTTTCCCATAATGCAGTCCTTAAGTACTGTGCTCTCCCCAATGCAGCTTTGATACCAGGCTGTGGCGGACCGGAATCCGCTCATCCAGGATCGCAGAGGGTGGTGCCGTGCGATGCGACACCCGACAGCACACGTCATAAGAACACACTATATTACATGGGAAAAACAAACTGAATGTACAAAGTAGTACACTTCTCAGTTACAAACTAGGGTCTTTTATTACACAGCGGAAGTTTCTTTTGTACAACTCACGCCCGCCTATCTAGCAAAAGTCGGTTGCCCAGCCCTAGGGCAACCCACACTAGCTGCACGTCTCAGCTCAGTGCGGCGTGTACAGCTCCCACTCAGCCGTGGTCCCCGACGGAGTGTAACCCTCGCCGATGGACTCGTACCCCGAGTCCGTGGGTGGCTCCTCACCTGAAAAACACTTAAGCAGCAACCGTGAGCACGAAGGCTCAGCAAGACTTAACCGACTCACCTAAGCATGAAACTCTACATGAGGTGTACCATGACATAGGATGGTCATATTGCAACAAATGGACTCACCTACAAGTCCATCCTTAGTTCAACTTTTAGCAACAAGTTAACAGTTCAAGAATCTGAAATTTAGTAAGCAATATTTGGTGGCACACATGTAGCAATGCAATTATATCAAATCAGCAGTATTGAATCACCATATTTCATACATTAGTCTACATCACGACTCAGTGACCAAGTGGTACTCTTCACCGTGAGGGACGGCGAATCGACTCGATATACACCTGCAGGGAAACCCAAAGAGCACGTCACGTACGCCCACCCGCGGAGCTGCACAGCACGCTCACTCGATGTCGTACGGGACAACCTTTCACCCAACAGCCCAAACGTCGAACCGGTCGCACCGAAACGAGCAGGAGGTTCTCCACACGGAGCATCTCTCTATGCCCGTTGGCAGATTTCCACCTTGCTGCCCTCAGCCTACACCTACAAATCGGTGCGTTATGCCTTGATGCCCAGAGGTTTAGGCTACATCGGTTTATCGGGGCCCATATATCCGATATGCCTCCGGTACGTTCAAACTTGATCAGCGTGGGCCGCACACGGCTTGGTCCTCAATCGACACGGACAGGGCTGCGCACACAAGACTCCCACTTGCTGCGCCCTAGCCCCTGCCCAGTCTCATTTTCATTACTAAAGTGATCTCACATCACTCAACCGAACCCGTGTGTCCCCAGCCTATCTCGCGAGTAGATTCCAACTACTCGACTTGTACCGGAGTCCTATGAATCATTAGGCATAGCCTGTCTACTCGAGGTCTTAGACACTACCCTCACTCTTTTAGGAACCTTTGGTTATGCAAGTGGGGTTTCATTCATCCTATACCTAATGCACATACATACTTCATATGACTCATGTAAACAAAAGAAAACTCATAAAAGGGTTAATGCAAACCGGGGCTTGCCTTGTTGCTGCTGGTCAGTAGTTAGTTCTTCGTCCGGAAGAAGGAAATCCAGCACTTCCGGGGTCTCTTCTTCAATGGCTACACGTTGAATCCAATATTACATGTAAATTTAAATGCAATGTGTGAACTTAAATACATAATTGCTAATAACTCTAGCTAGCCCTCCCCTTTGGGTTCTGAAATTTTTATGGTGGATTGGTAGGGTCCTAACCAGAGTTGTGACCAAGTTTTATTTGAAACAAAGTTCAATTGAACCTTGTACAAATAAAAGCCTCTTTGGTCAATAATTGAGCCTCTAAGTAATTCCAGGGTTTTTCATGGCTCCCACCATTACTTTCTGGAAACATGAATTTAGGATGGTTCTAATAGAGTTGGTTTCATGTCCTTTGAAGAATTCTACAGAAAGTTATGTCCTAACTAAGATTGGAGAAAATCTGAAAAATGTTTCTGTACATTTTTCTATTTTCTCTGGGAAGTTCCCTTAATCACCAAATTAGGGTAACTAAATGAACTTGGATGAGTCTGAAAATTTTATTGGGATCCAGGGATTTTCTATTGAATCTTTCAGCCAAATTTCAGAATTTTTCATAAAGTAGTTCTCCAGATAAAATTCCCAACAGTTTAAACTTTAGGGATTTAATTCTGGAAAAATATTATCTTTCATGAGCTGAATTTGGTATTGCTGGAAAGTGCTCAGAGAGCTGAATCCAACAAAATTTGGTTCACCCGATTTGGAGCTTTCTAGCCAAAGTTATGAGGATTTGAAGTTTGGAAGAATTCTGAAAATCGGGGGAAAAGTTTAAACTCTCGGGGGCCGCCGGGACACGTGTCGAGCGCGGAGGTGTCCGGCACACCGGGGATACCACACGTGTCGAGCGCGGAGGTGTCCGGCACACCGGAGATACCACAGGGTATTTGCGCGCCCGCACAGCCGATCCCCGGCCACACCCGATCCCGATTTAAATTCTCCAGCCGCTGACACGTGGGCCAGCCGGCTTCGTCTTCCTCCCGCCGTTCTCTCGCACCCGCGCCGCCGACCTTGCGGGAGCAGACTCGGGGCTCGCCGGCTCGCCGCTGCCGGACCTCCCATGGTCTGAAACTCGCCGCTAGGGGGTTGTCAACGTCGAGGAACACGTCGGGGGTGACAGGTCGGGCTGGGGGTGACCGGAAATAGCTCGGCGACGTGCCGCGGCCTCGGTTGAGGTTCGACACCGTCGACCGTGGTTTCTAAACCCGCCAACACCTTGAACAAATGGCCCTACAGCATCAGTGTACCTCTAGGAAGGTCGACAAGGTGTCAAAAGGGTTCAGGGATGGCGGCAAGTCGGTCGACACCGTTTGACTGATCGTGCCCGCCATGACCGCCCTCGATCGAGCTCGAAATTCGTCACTCCTAGACAGTTTCACGCTACGGATGCAGAAAAGAACTTGATCGACGGCTAGTCCAGCGTCTATGTGCAAGATTTGATGACATCCGAAAGATCATAGAGCGAGAATTTTAAGAAACCGTACCAGAAGCTCGGTTTACGGTCGCCGGAGCAAAAACTGGAAATTCTCTGCGGATTCTTCACGGTTGGCTTCCAAACTTGGAGGAGAGCAGCACGGTGGTCGTGCGCTCCTGCTGCCTCTCTCGCTGGACCGTGAAAACGCCCGTGGAACGCTGCCCACGGGTCGCCTGACTCTCGGCTGAGGCTAGGTCGCCGCGGTGGCGATCGTCTTTGGGCAAAGGAGGTCGGAGCTCGAGGTTTCTGGCGTTGGAGAGGTGGAGTGCGAGCTCAGGTGGCTGTCTAGCAGCTCAGGGAAGAAGGAGGAGATGGTTTCGCTGGTTTTCCCGATTGAGCAGAGAGCTGCGGCGAGAAACAATGCCGCTGCTCGGGTTTGCCCGCGAGGAGATAAAGCCGGCCGACTCCTGCTCGGCTGAGGCGGTGCCGGTCGCATGGGGGCGCGAGCCAGCCGCCCTGGGTGCCAACGCGTGGAGAGGGAAGCAGCTGGTGGCGCCGGTAGCTGCTCGGTGGCACAGCTGACAGCTGCTCGGCGGAATTTCCCATCGAGACTCTGACTTTGGGTGCAACTTTCTCCTTCTTCCCTCTATGACATGTGGGTCCCACCCGGGGTTTTAACCTCTGAAATTTACTCCTAATCACTGTTGTAAACAGTGAGCCCCATAATACCCCTGGTGATTCAAATTATTCACCCCTGAGCCATTTGAATTGAATAGAATTCAAATTGGGTTCGGTCGGAGTGAATTTCAGCACAAGTTCAGTTTTGAATTCAAATAAAGTTTGAATTCGTCCCACTTAGCTCATGTCAAGATCAACTCCAAAAGGAGTGAAAATTGGTGTGTGAGCTCACAAAAATGTGTTGAATAAGAATATGCCTCCCACTTTTAAATTCATGGGACAAAAACAGTTTGAATTTGAATGTGGTTTCAAACTGCCCTCTTTCTATCTATACCCAAAATGACCTCAAAAAGGTTTTGAATTTGGGTGAAACTTGGCATGGACATCCTTAGCAATGTGTAGGAGTTTTCATAAGTCCAGCCCACCTATATCACATGTGGGAAATACCACTTTTGCGATATGTGAGTTTGTTCTCTAATGAGCATGTTGATGGTGGTTACATGCTCTTCATTTGTGTTCATCATCTTTCCTCAAATGAGGTGTGTGGTGTGGTGATGAACACTTCAAATGTGTGCCAAAACTGAGGCCCTTACAGTGCCTCTCCGGCACAACAAACTTCGCCCTAAGGTGCGCCATGACATGTAGCTACTCGTCCCGAACCCTCCTTGCTCGTCCCTGTGATATCCTGGCTCCCGGCTTAATAGGATTGATAGAGTACTCATACCACCAAGGTATACCTTCTTTTCCGGAAGCCCACCTGTAAAGGACTCTGGGGTTAGGCGTGCTTGGCCCGGAGGAATTTGGGGATGGGTGACCGACCGGGAAGTTTTCCCGGGTGCGCACGAGTGAGGACAAAGTGCGCAGAAAAGACGAGTGGTGGTATGTGGGGACAGTCTATGATCCTAGACAACCATCACAAATGGTATCAAATCCCACCCTCGCAGTTTCACGGGTGCGTACGGGTCAGTGACAAGGATACGGTAGCGTACGGGTCAGGGACGCAGGTACGTACACATGACGTGTGGGTCCTCTGTGTGGCACACGGTATGGTACGTATGCTGCTAACCGGATGTAAGGTATGCGTATGCTAGTACTGAACGTACGGACGTGGCTAAGAGGGGACGTTCCTGTCTTGGTGTTGACCGACGAGGACGTCGGTCTTCTAGGGGGGGTGGATTGTGTGATATCCTGGCTCCCGGCTTAATAGAATTGATAGAATACTCATACCACCAAGGTATACCTTTTTTTCCGGAAGCCCACCGGTAAAGGACTCCGGGGTTAAGCATGCTTGGCCCGGAGGAATTTGGGGATGGGTGACCGACCGGGAAGTTTTCCCGGGTGCGCACGAGTGAGGACAAAGTGCGCAGAAAAGACGAGTGGTGGTATGTGGGGACAGTCTATGATCCTAGACAGCCATCACAAATGGTATCAGAGCTGACCCTCGCAGTTTCACGGGTGCGTACGGGTCAGTGACAAGGATACGGTAGCGTAGGGGTCAGGGATGCAGGTACGTACACATGACGTGTGGGTCCTCTGTGTGGGACACGGTATGGTACGTATGCTGCTAACCGGACGTAAGGTATGCGTATGCCAGTACTGAACGTACGGACGTGGCTAAGAGGGGACGTTCCCGTCTTGGCGTTGACCGACGAGGACGTCGGTCTTCTAAGGGGGGTGGATTGTGTGATATCCTGGCTCCCGGCTTAATAGGATTGATAGAGTACTCATACCACCAAGGTATACCTTCTTTTCCGGAAGCCCACCTGTAAAGGACTCCGGGGTTAAGCGTGCTTGGCCCGGAGGAATTTGGGGATGAGTGACTGACCGGGAAGTTTTCCCGGGTGCGCACGAGTGAGGACAAAGTGCGCAGAAAAGACGAGTGGTGGTATGTGGGGACAGTCTATGATCCTAGAGAGCCATCACAGTCCCCACTGCCGGCTTGCCGGAATTTACATTTTTGCGCCGGCGAACGTAAAGAACCGAGCGTGAGTAAATCGGAAAATTCATCCAAACGGGTTGATCATCTCTCATGCGGTTCAAACCACAGAAACCCACAACCCTAGTGACCTTCCATGCCAAATCACGAAGCAAACCGTCCCTCCTACGGCCCGGGCGACGAGAAATCACCGCCGGCGGCTAAAACCACCACGGTCCACGATGACAACTAGTTTGCCGCCATTTTTTGCAAGAGTTGATATCCGTTCCATGTTCCCCGATCACTAGGGATGCTTTAGGGCATCGTGGCTCGCCGGAAGAAGCTTCGGACACGCCGGAATGCGTCAATGCCGAGCTCCCGAGCTGTCCCGCCGATGCCGACCCACCTATGTCCGTTTTCATGCGGGGAAAACTTGCCCGCTGCTAGGCCACGTTGTGAGGAGCGTGTAGGGAAAAACCGGAGCAAAATTGGTGGAGAAATGAGGGAGAATGGGGCGCGCCACCCTTCTGTCTGGCGTGCAACCACGGGCTCTGGCGAGAGGTTGAAGAAACACCTGACCCATGGGCCCCAGTTTTGAATTGTTCTGTGAAGAATTCAAACAGAAAGTTATTCAAACTTTAGAACCTCATAAATTTTGCTAGGAAGATCCAAATTTAGTGATTCAAATTGGATTGGATTCAGATTGAAAAAACTCTATCCAAATATGCAACCCAATTTGTATGAAAATCATTATTAAATTCTGGAAATTTCTTTAAAGCTTTTCAGCAAAAGAAGTTTAGAGGGAGTTTGGTTCATCCAAAAATCCTACAATTTTGCCAGAATATTCTTTAGGATGTTAGTGAACACCTGTAAAAGTTTCAGCTCATTTGGAGTTGATTTACATTGGATATTTCTGATTTCAAGTTTCTGTGTTCAAAGGAATACAGAAACATTTTCAGAGAATTTCCAAAACTTGGAAATTCAGTTCTGGCAGTTCTTAGCTCCAAAAATACTAGGAAAATTCATGCATGCTCCCTGAGCTATGTTCAAAATTGTGGTTCACTTGAATTTGCTTGAAAGTGCAAGTTTATTCAGAATTAATTCATTTTGCCTAAATGCTTCGGGAATTGTTCTGAGTGAACTACTCATTGAAAAATTCTGAATTTTGGTCCAGATGACTTTCTTGTGACAAGGAACTCACATGAAAATTTTCAGCTCCATTGGAGCCCTGGATCAGTACTGTTCTGTTCAACCTCATTAGGTGATCAACACACAAGTGATGAAACACACTTATCACTTGATCATAGTACTTGAACCCAAACCCAAACCACTAGCACCAGTGTCATTTTAAATTCTTAAACAGAGTTTCAGTTTTAAACTTGTCTTTAGAACTTGTTAGCAAAAGCTTTAAAATTAAACATATATGCATATTCATAATGTGTAGTGATTAAACGTGGAAAAGTGGAGGAGAAGTGAAGCTTGGATCAAGGAGCAAGAAGGGCAGTGATTAAGCATCAAGTCATCAGCAACTAAATTCATAATTATCTGACTTTAGTCACCTGCAAAACCAAGGCAAGCTCCGGTTTGCATTTATGTTATTTATAAAGTTTTTACTTTGTTCACACTTATGGTTTAGAGTTTCTATGTGCATTAGGTCAAGGATGTTTTATACTCCAAATGCATGACCAAATGAACCCTGGAGTCAAGGGTAGAATATAGTTTTCCGTCGTAGAAGGTTGCCGTGCTAAATAGGTTATGACATCCGGTAGAAGTCGAGTAGTTGGAATCTACTCGCGAGCTATAGTCGGGATTACATGGGTGTAGTTGAAAAAGGCAAACTAAAGTTTATATTTCTAAAGATGAGACAGGGCGGGAGGGTTAGGCAGCGACAATACGAGGTCTTTGTCGAGTAGCTCTGCCTGTGTTGGTTAAGGACCGATGCGTGTGCCGCATCCATGAGCAAGTATTGAGTTGTATACCGGAGGCTTAATGCTATATGGGACCCAGGAAACTGATGTACCAGGTTAACTGGATTGTAGAGGCATACCACATTGTCTCGTTATACCTATGAGCCCGAGACGGCGCGATCGGTTCTACAGTCGGGTGTCCTGCGAAAGGTTGCCACATACGACGTAATGAAGGACGCCGGATTTGGGTCTTCAGAGGCGGGCGTATGTGTCGAGCTATCCGGGCAGTGTTTGATTCGAATCACCGTCCCTCACGGTTATGAGTACCGCTTGCTCACATGTTGTGACGTAGTAATCAAGTTGTGTGGAAACAGTTTGCAAGTTTAATTGCTGCTATGATAATTGGAATTGCATGAAAACCATGAATGAAGTTGTGATAGAGCGAATTAAAGTTATTTTCCACCTTGGGACAAGTAACATTGGAATGAAGCGCTTCTTGTTTGATTGTGGAGTTCCAATGTTGGTGGGCACAACGTCACTACTGTGATGGCTAAAATCTGAAAGTTAAGGATGAACTCGTAGGCGAGTCTTTTTGCAACTTACATGTTTAGGTCTTAAGTTACTTTCATGTAGAGTTGAATGCTTAGGAGAGACGGTTAAGTCTTGCTGAGCCTTTGTGCTCAATCTTGCTATATGAGTGGTTTTGCAGGTTAACATTGACGCTATAAAGAACGTTGTCCGGTGATACTCGGAAACTTCCGAGTCGGGTAACACATGGAGAACCTAGCCGCTGCCATGTCTTCGTGTTGCTAGCGAGAGAAGTCTGCGGGATGGACCTCCTCTTGAGCGCTCATTAGTTATTCGACGTGAGTTGTTTGTAGTCTTCCGCTGTAGCTATTTGATGTAAATTATTTACAAAGAACATTTGTAAGCTTCCGCTTTTGATTTATGTAACACAGTTTTCCTTATATGTGTGCTGTTGGGTGCCGCATAACACGACACCACCCAATGCGATTCCCGGGCGAGTGGCACGGCCCCGTGATACGGGTCAGGGTCCCCCACAGCATTGTATCAGAGCCGCATTGGTAATAGTGCACAGAATAAGGATCGTATTACGACAAAAACATAGGATACGGTAAGGAATTGGTATTAGGCCCACATAAGGACTATAGTAGTATAGTTACTTAAAGTGGCATTACTAACATACTTGTTAGAATTCTGAACTTTTGATTATGTAACGACGCACCTACGTTCAGGTAGGCATGGTAAGAAACGCCACCGAAAGCGGTTCAATTTCGGTTAGCTCCCCTGACGAGGAATGTGGTTCAGGGATAGGTCTCACAGCCTGGTGTGAGACGTTAATAGGAAACTCTTGAACTCTTCATGTTCCTGAGTTCATATGAAATGCTGGTCCCTGGCGTGCATTAGGCAAGAAAGTGGAAACCCCATCGTGTGGTCGGTAACACGATAGTGTGTTCTTCTGGAAATAGCCTAGAAGGGCATACGCAGCGCTTGCCATCGGCGTGCCATGCAGGGCAATAGGTGGTATCTGTTGGGTTGATAAAATTCCCAACCATGACGACCCGTTCGTGCTCTACTCGGGTTCCCCGTCGTGTGGTGTAAAAACACGATCACGTACCTTGAGACGTGGCTTAACTCAAGGACGGACGTATGACAATGATACGGGCGTATGTATTTACTTTCAAATATGGACCTGCCTGAAATGAAAACAACCCTTGAGTGCATCACTATTGAGTGTTCTTCTGCAGGTACTAACCACGTACGTATTCCGAGTAGCACACGTTTGCGAGTGACCATCTTAGTGCCACTGATAATATGGATATGCCGGTATAATCCTGTTAGGATTTTCTTTGGTGAGGCTACGTAGTACCGACATGTTTCTTACGGTGCATCGACACCGTACTATATTTAATAACCTCTTCCCTATGAAGAAATGATTCATGAACTAACTTTCAACTAAAAATGGAAGTTTGAAACAAATATTAGTTACTGAACTCTTATTTTGAGCTAAGATTCAAATGAGAGCATGACTAGGCTTCAAAGGTTTCAAAAATGGAGTGCTCTGTTTCTGGCAGGAATTCTTGCAGGACTTTAACAGAGCATAACTCTGAGTAGATTTAACAAATTAAGGTGTATGATACAGTTCGCGAAAGATTTTCAAGTGTTCTACAACTTCTTTGTAGACCTCCAGAGCAAAATCACACGTTAAGTTGGTGAAAAGTCCAGTTGAAGGCCAACTGTTCAGAACCAGGACAGCAGCAAAACCTCTCTGGACCTTTCTGTTTTTAAGCCATAACTTCCTGTAGAAAAATCCTTAAGGAGCCTATGACACACCGTTGCAAAGGTTATGAAATGTGCAACATTGTTGTAGTTCAAAGTTTGTTCAGATTCTTATTGTATTTGCATATACAACTGTGATAAAGTAGCCACATACAAAGGAGATGCTGGCAAGTTTTATCCAGGAATTCTGTCAACTTTGGAAAATCATAACTTTTGATCCAGAGATGATCTGAAGGCATATGAATACTCGTTGGAAATATACTGAAGTTAACTTTAACTTTTGTATTCAACTTGAGTTAAGAAAATGCTTTTAAACGGATCAAAAGCTTGGTTAGGACAGAAGAGTCTGTTCTGTACAAACAAAGAGCACAGGTTAGGCCTACCACACAGAAGTGATTAAACTTGAGGAAATTCCGGTGGGACGTGAATATCTGATGTGTTCTGATGAGTTACTGGGCATGCCGGTTAATGGGACGTCAAGTTCAAGATTGAACTGACGCTGGAAACAACACCGATTTCACGAAGGCCGTATAAGATGGCACCCAATGAACTAGCGGAGTTGAAGGAGCAACTAAGTGAAATTATGAGCAAAGGTTTTATACGACCAAGCTCATCACCTTGGGGTTGCTCTGCGATGTTCGTTAAGAAGAACGACGAGACGCTAAGATCAAGTGTTGATTATCGTTCGCTCAATGCCGTCATTATAAAGAACAAGTACCCTGCCCTGTGTCGGTAGTTTATTCGATCAACTATTTGGTGCAAGCGTATTCTCGAAGATGGATGGAGCTCATCAAAGATCATAACTTCGAGATCCACTATCATCTGGGAAAAGTGAACGCGGTTGCCGACATGTTTAGTCGGAAAGCCCATGTTCACAACTTGGCGATTGCTGAGTTAGAAGAAGAAAAACCCAATCTCCGTGTCATTCCATATGGAGCACTCTATAACACTACCCCCATTCCAACAATCTGAGGAGAGATTGCTGAGGTTCAAAGGAGAGACAAGGGTATGTCTCACATACGGAGAAGAATAAACAA
Source organism: Neostapfia colusana (assembly GCA_030760725.1). Classification (NCBI taxonomy): domain Eukaryota; kingdom Viridiplantae; phylum Streptophyta; class Magnoliopsida; order Poales; family Poaceae; genus Neostapfia; species Neostapfia colusana. The sequence continues at coordinate 4,872,405 of JASWHV010000012.1, read as the reverse complement.
CAAAGAGATGAACTGGTTCAGGATAGACAATGAGGGTACTCTATGGTTTAAAGACCGTATAGTTAAACCTCGTAAGATGAAGCTCTACGGCCGGAAATGTCGCACACCTCTGAAGTGGTGTGAGTACGGTGAAAGAGTACTGTTTGGGGTGATTAGTCAATAAAGACAATGACTGAGTTCGAACAATACAAGCGAACTTGAAGGCTGCACAATCCCGACAGGAAAGCTACGATGGTCAAAGGCGTAGACCGTTGCGTTTCGACAGCGGACAATGAAAGGAATTCACCGATCCGATGTAAAGGGAAGATTTTGCTCCCCGAGCTTTAGATCCATTTGCTATCACGGGAAAGTGCGGAACCGTAGCCTACTGGCCGGAACTACCGGCATGTCTTGCGGGTGTCCATGACATAGTCATGTGTCACGGCTGCGGATGTGCCTCAAAGTTACCATTGCTGTCCGCACCAAAGCAATCGACGAGTTGAAGCCAGATTGTGCCTACCCCGAGTGACCGGTTCAGACTATTGATGAAAGGATCCGGAACACCTGGAACCGGACATTAGGATTGTACAAGGTGCTGTGGAGTAGTCATACCGTGGAGGAAACAACGTGGAAAGCAAAGATTACCTCCGCAGGAACAATCCGGAGCCTTTATCGTCGAACAGCTTGGAATTACCTCTCCCGTCTCATTTTTCTTTTGGAATCTCGGGACAAGATTCTTTTTAAGGGGGTAAGGAATGTAGAAGTCCCAAAAACGTGAATGCAAAGAAACGGATGATTGAACGTCACTGTGTTTCGGGTTCATGGAAAATGGGACTTACAAAAACTTTCTTACACGGGATGGTATACATGGGGTTCAACAATACGTGTTCAAGCATTCATTTGAATGTGTTGGACCAAGGTGGAGTTAAACTCATGTGTAGTCATACATGTGTATGAGAAAGAACAAAAATAAGGTCTTTAGACTCAAATGCTCACCTCAAAGTGCCGCCAAATTTTTGAACACACATGGAACCTCACACATTTGAAGGTGAGGAGATTTATGGTGGCAACTTTCTTCTTTTAGGGTGAGCTAAATAGGAGTGAATTATGCTCATGTTTGAATTTGTGCTGAATTCAAATTTGAGGGGCATATTCAAACTGAACTTGTGAGGTTCAGATTAGGACCAAGATTGATCAAGCATGGGCTAGGAGCAAACCAAAGTTTTTCACCCAAATTCAAATGGGTCATCACAAAAGAGGACTTTAAATTCAGTTTTGAACTAAATGGTTCACTTCAAGGAAATGGAGGCCATTTCCGAAAAGGAAGTCCAAACTGTTGGTTCAAAATTCTTAATTGGAGTGGCCAACTCAAAAATCAGATGGCATATTCAAATTCTTCAGATTTGGATTAGTGAGAATGCAAATTTGGAAAGGTTTGGAGTTGCGTTGATATGAATATCAAAGGGGCTTATGAATTTCCATGAAATTTGGATTCAGATTTGAAACTGAGGTAAAACTTATCAATTTGCCAAATGGCTTTTGAATTTGAGTTCCTCATGGTTGAAGTTTGCACTGTGCCAAATTTGAGAGATTTTAGAGAGGATAAGGGGGAGAAGAGCAGTGGGACCCACCTGTCATAAGGAGTAGACATACACAAGAAGCAAAATAGAGGCTCTGTTTTTCACTCGTAGCAGCCGACGCCTGCGCACGCGCCACCGTGGGGGAAACTGCCGCCAGCTCCCAGCTGTTTGAGCAGCGCTGGAGAGCTGCTCGTGGGTCCTCTTCACCCTCCGCGTGATCAGCTCGCCTACTACCCGAAGCCTCGGACCCTGTCTTCTATTCACGCAGAAACGGAACATAGCGGCCCCGCCAGCCTCGGTTGATTCGGGAGCCGGCGATTTTGCGTGCACGAGGCCTCAGCCAGCTGCAAAACAGCACCACGGACTCGTCCTTCACCTCCTCAGCGCGAAAACCATCAGCTCCCGGCGTCCTAGGATTGGCGCACAAAGATTTTTCTTCTCCTCGGTTCCATACAACGTCGCTTCACTGATCCTCGTCTTCCGGCCGCTCCAGTGCCTCTCTGGCACAACAAACTTCGCCCTAAGGTGCACCATGACATGTATCTACTCCTCCTGAACCCTCCTTGCTCGTCCCTACTGCCGGCTTGTCGGAATTTACATTTTTGTGCCGGCGAACGTGAAGAACCGAGCGTGAGTAAATCGGGAAATTCATCCAAACGGGTCGATCGTCTCTCATGTGGTTCAAACCACAGAAACCCACAACCCTAGCGACCTTCCATGCCAAAGAACGAAGAAAACCGCCGCTCCTACGCCCCGGGCGACGAGAAATCGCCGGCGGCTAAAATCACCGCGGTCCACGGTGACAACTAGTTTGCCCCATTTTCTGTAAGAGTTGATCTCCATTCCATGTTCCCCGACCACTAGGGGTGCTTTAGGGCATCGTAGCTCACCGGGAGAAGCTTCGGACACGCCAGAACGCGACAATGCCGAGCTCACGAGCCGCCCCGCCGATGCCGACCCACCTATGGCTGTTTTCATGCGGGAAAACTTGCCCGGCTGCTAGGCCACGTTGTGAGGAGCGTGTAGGGCAAAACCGGAGCAAAAACAGTGGAGAAATGAGGGAGAACGGGGCACGCCACCCTTCTTTCCGGCGTGCAACCGCGGGCTCTGGCGAGAGGTTTAAGAAACACCTGACCCGTGGGCCCCATTTTTGAATTGTTATGTGTAGAATTCAAACAGAAAGTTGTTCAAAATTTAAAACCTCATAACTTTTGCTAGGAAGCTCCAAATTTAGTGATTCAAATTGGGTTGGATTAATATTGAAAAACTCTATCCACATATGCAACCAAATTTTTATTAAAATCAATATTAAGTTCTGGAAAATTCTTTAAATCTTTTCAGCAAAAGAGTTTTAGAGGGAGTTTCATTCATCCAAAAAGCCTCAAATTTTACCAGAATATTCTTTAGGATGTTAGTGAACTTCTGTAAAATTTCAGCTCATTTGGAGTTTATTTGGTTAGGTTAATTCGGATTTCAAGTTTCTGTGTTCAAAGGAATACAGAACCATTTTTAGAGAATTTCCAAAAGTTGGAAATTTAGTTCTGGGCAGTTCTTAGCTCCAAAAATCCTAGGAAAATTCATGCATGCTCCCTGAGCTATGTTTGAAATTTTGGTTCACTTGAGTCTGCATGAAAGTGCAAGTTTATTCAGAATTAATTCCTTTTGCCTAAATGCTTAGGGAATTGTTCTGAGTGAAATACTCATTGAAAATTCTGAATTTTGGTCCAGATGACTTTCTTGTGACAAGGAACTCACATGAAAATTTTTAGCTCCATTGGATCCCTGGATCAGTACTTTTCTGTTCAACCTCATTAGTTGATCAACACACAAGTGATGAAACACACTTATCACTTGATCATAGTACTTGAACCCAAACCCAAACCACTAGCACCAGTGTCATTTTAAATTCTTAAACAGAGTTCCAGTTTTAAACTTGTCTTTAGAAATTGTTAGCAAAAGGTTTAAAATTAAACATATATGCATATTCATAACGTGTAGTGATTAAACATAGAAAATTGGAGGAGAAGTGAAGCCTGGATCAAGGAGCAATAAGGGCAGTGATTAAGCTTCAAGTCATCAGCAACTAAATTCATAATTATCTGACTTTAGTCACCTGCAAAACCAAGGCTAGCTCTGGTTTCCATTTAAGTTATTTATAAAGTTTTTAATTTGTTCACAATTATGGTTTAGAGTTTGTATGCGCATTAGGTCAAGGATGTTTTATACTCCAAATGCAAGACCAAATGAACCCTGGAGTCAAGGGTAGAATATAGTTTCCCACTGTAGAAGGTTGCCGTGCTAAATAGGTTATGACATCTGGTAGAAGTCGAGTAGTTGGAATCTACTCGCGAGCTATAGTAAGGATTACATCGGCGTAGCTGAAAAAGGCAAACTGAAGTTAATATTTCTAAAGATGAGACCGGGCAGGAGGGTTAGGCAGCGACAAGACGAGGTCTTGGTCGAGTAGCTCTGCCTGTGTCGGTTAAGGACCGACGCGTGTTCCACATCCATGAGCATGTATTGATTTGTGTACCAGAGGCTTACTTCTATATGGGACCCAGGAAACCGATGTACCAGGTTACCTAGATTGTAGAGGCATACCACATCGTCTCGTTAGACCTATGAGCCCGAGACGTCGCGATCGGTTTTACAGTCGGGTGTCCTGCGAAAGGTTGCCACATTCGACGTTATGAAGGACGCCAGATTTGGGTCTTCATAGGCGGGCGTATGTGTCGAGCTATCCGGGAAGTGTTTGATTCGAATCACTGTCCCTCACGGTTATGAGTACCGCTTGCTCACATGTTGTGATGTAGTAATCAAGTTGTGTGGAAACAGTTTGCAAGTTTAATTGCTGCTATGATAATTGGAATTGCATGTAAACCATGAATGAAGTAGTGATAGAGCGAATTAAAGTCATTTTCCAACTTGGGACAAGTAACATTGGAATGAAGCGTTTCTTGTTTGATTGTGGAGTTCCAATGTTGCTGGGCGCAAGGTCACTAATGTGATGGCTAAAATCTGAAAGTTAAGGATGAACTCGTAGGCGAGTCTTTTTGCAACTTAATGTTTAGGTCTTAAGTTACTTTCATGTAGAGTGCATGCTTAGGAGATATGGTTAAGTCTTGCTGATCCTTTGTGCTCACTCTCGCTATATGAGTGGTTTTGCAGGTTAACATTGACGCTATAAAGAAGGTTGTCCGGTGAGACTCGGAAACTTCCGAGTCGGGTAACACATGGAGAACCTATCCACTGCCATGTCTTCATGTTGCTAGCGAGAGGAGTCCGCAGGCTGGACCTCCTCTTGAGTGCTCATTAGTTATTCGACGTGAGTTGTTTGTAGTCTTCCACTGTAGCTATTTGATGTAAATTATTTACAAAGAACATTTGTAAGCTTCTGCTTTTGATTTATGTAATACAGTTTTCCTTATATGTGTGCTGTTGGGTGCCGCATAACACGGCACCACCCAATGCGATTCCCGGGCGACTGGCACGGCCCCGTGATACGGGTCAGGGTCCCCCACACATGGCAGGCTCAACATCAGAGCCTTCCTCATATGCACCTTCAACCATCCATCCTTGAGAAAAAGTTGCATACATTGCTACTAGAGGGGCCACTTTTTTCTTCATAGCTTTACTTTTCCTCTTTCATGAATGTTATTGAATCGAATAGGGTCAAGTTGTTCAACTCTCTGACAAGTGAGCCTATTCTTTTCTTTGTATGGATCAACAAAACTCATATTTAATGAATTATTTAGTAGTAACTCAAATTTATTAGAATGGTGTGCATATAGTTACAAGTCAAATTTTGGAGACTTAACCATTCAAAGCAGCTCTAATTTCTTTTAAAGCCTGAAGCACTTGACGTCAAAGAGGAAATCCTAGCTAATAGCCATCTTTTGCAATATTAGACCTTGTGTGTCATAATTTCCCACCATTTTGCTGAACAAGTATAAAAGTTGTCAAGAATACAACATTACGTATCTGAAATATACTATAAATAAGATTTTTAATTAAATTTGTATACCTGGACCGGAATCATAATCTTACAACGTGACCAACTTGATCTTTTAGCTTATGTAGGTCATCGTTGAGCACTTGATTCTGCTTGCCGTGATCTCCATGGTAGAAAGTTTCAACAACACTAATGAAACCATCCAAAATGGAGGAATCATTGTACTATGGTGTGCATAAATAAATATGGTTAGTGCCCTTGTCTGGTCAAGTATGTTCTTGAACCGCTTCATCTTCCCAATTCTTTTAACCATCAAATTAAGGGTGAGGGTTGCATACGAACTCCGAATATGTTGGGCTCTTGATATATGTCACACCCGGTTATTCCGCAGAACACCCGAGTGACTCCCACATGTATGCCAGGATCATTTTCTCATACATGTGATGACAAATAGTGAAGTATCATTATATTACAAGCCAAGTGTTCGAATATAAATAAGTCTTACATAGCATCTCGAAGGACGATAATATGTTCACAATAATGTAAATAAACAAACAATGGACGATAAGTCTTTTGGGCTCCATCACAGGCATTGCCCGAGGGACTCCGTGAACCTAAAAGCTTTCTTCTGGTCCGAAGTCTTGGTCGTTGTACACCACGTCATTCCCTTGGCCTGAGCAGCAATTTAAAACCAACAGAAAAGCAAGCTTGAGTACCGTTGGTACTCAGCAAGTGTGGGAAAGTTATGTCATGCATGGCTAGAGCAAGGAAAGGATTGAACTCATGGTTAAAGCACTACGCAATTAGTCCCTATCACCTTAGCTTATTATGCACCTACATTACTACATAAGTGGAATGGTCCCAATCCCCCAACCCATCATCAATATCAAATAACCATAACTTCATTTCCATTGTTAAGCTTCCCGCTTAACATCCTCCACTTCCCAATTCATCATCCTCTAACCATGAATAAGTCCAAGCCGCTCTTGACCGTGAGCACGGCTGTCATGACAGTTTTGACTCTGCAGAGTTTGCACCACTGTACCCACATGTAGTGATTTCATCCCCCGTCGCCGGTGGACTAGAAGAACCTCCATTATGCCAGTGGCCGCGAACCACGTTCACACTTCCGAGGTGTGTAGCCAGGAGATCACTACGAGGCCTTTACAAAGGGATTCCCAATGAGTGTGGGTCCACTGAGGTTTCACCCCTAACAGCATCCAGGAGGCTCCAACCCCCGCTGCAGTGGACCCCTTTTGAGCCTTGCGGTTCATATGGTAGTCCAGCTGACACCTATTCCCCGCACCATCCAAACACCCATACTACGCCGGAGATATACCTAATTAATTGGCCAAGCTGCCCCATCTCAGCATGTGGTTGGCACGGTAAAGCTAGGTTACATGCTCCATGAACCGGTCCTTAGGATCCAGGTAAGCACTAAACACAAACCCGAGTCTCGTGCACACAGCACCAACCAAAGCATCCAACTTGCCTTGATCCCTAACTTTACATAATTCATAATAATCCATTCAAGTGGTGAAGTAATCAAGTTGATGATCTCATATCCCATTCAAAGCATGGCTAAGCATGAGTAGTGTAAATGCTTGTCATAATAAAATAACTCCCAACCCGGGCTACAAGGAAGCAAGATAATGAAAATCTAGGGAAACTTCCTAGCATGGGTATCATATTCCAAAATTGACAATGCAATTAAATTCTAACTACACAATCCTAGTATAGGATCAAAGTGGTCAAAGACACTTGCCTTCTTCCTGCTGCTCCGGGAATGGAAAGTCTTGATCTTGAAAGGTGAGAACCGGCTCTGGGGCTGGTTCTACTCATGCCAACACACACATAGCAAAAGAAAACAACATTCCATAAGCAATAGTCCACACATACATACACATGGAAGTCATACACATATTTAAGTTTGGTGTTTACCCTAGATATGTTGATTCTATGCATACATGCACTTTTAAACATATATTTTACTTCTAACTTTAATATTCAGATTTCTAAGTGCACACTATATATGAATTTCCAATTTGAACAAATTTTCTATATTAGATAATACACTTCTTAGCCGCAAAATTTGCATGAAAGATAATTTCCTACTCCAAATAGTTTTTTAGATCTTCTACACAATTCTTAACTTGAAGTTTTGGATTTGGGGACCTCATTTGACATTTTCCAACTATGTATACCTATTTTCCTATATTTTCAGATTTATTTTCCATACCTAAAAGTGAAGTTCAATACTAAAATAGCAAAGTATATCATCTACACAGAATATATTTTGATCTAAAATGTCCAACAAAATATCTTTTGACTTCCTCTCTGATAGGATCAATTTATATTTATTTTTACCTATTTTTCAGAATTATTTCTAGCCTAGAAATGAATTTCCAGCAATAATAAAAGTAAATAATCCTTAGTCAGATTTCATTGCAGCCTAAAATCAGTCCTCAATTTATTCTACTTCTTTTCCAGGTGCAAAAAGGATTTGAATTATCATTACATAAGAGTTTGAATCACTTATTTGAATTTAAATTCTATTCCCATGTTCAAACTCCTGAAATTGAAAATCCTCAGGGGCTGATGTGCAAATCCACACTGCAGTGGGGTCCAATTTCTTAATTTCCAAGTTCTCAGGGGTCTAAGTGTGCAAAACAGAGAGATTTTCCTAATTTTTATTAAGTCTAGGGGCTAAAACTGATTTTTAAATGCATTTACATGAATTCCAGAGAGTCTAAGGGCTAGATCAGAAGGTTCCGGGGGCTAGCTATTTTTTTCTCACAACTCCAGGGGGTAGCACGTAAGATTGCCAGTGTTTATAACGCGGGGCTGATGTGGGCCGTCGGATTTAAAATGGAGGGTCGAGATTATAACGCGAAGGGGTACGGGGGAGATCTAATTCTGGCCGCGCGATTTAAAATGGACGGACCATAGAGGGCCACGTCGCCCTGGCCGTGTGCGGGCGGCGCTGCCCGGCGGCGCACGGCGGCGGGCTCGCCGGAATTTCACGAATTCTCGTCTACCGGCGGTGATCGTCGGTGGCACATTCTAGTCCCGTTCTTCCTCGGGTTGCTGATGCTCGGGGTTAGCTGTGGTCCGGAGATGACGCTCCAATGGTCAGAACAGACTCAAACCGAGGAATTCAAAGCCTTTTCCGGCTAATGGCGGCAGCCTCTTACCAGAACTCGTCGGTGTCGGCTCTCTCGTCGTGGACTCGTCTCGGGGCGCAGGTCCACGGGCTGTGCGAGCTGCAGCGGGGACGCGAGGTCGGTTAGGAGGAAAGAAACGGTGCAGTACGGGGAGAATTTCTTCGGGGCGGCGGAGGTGCTCACCGATGATCCGAAAACGCGATCGGGGTGGGTAGGAGAGGTGGTTTGCGGGTGTTTAAATCGGCCTGGAGCCCGGAGTGGGTGTGTGCGAGCGGAACGGGAGCGAGTGGGGCGGCGTCGTGCGGTTGCTTGCGGTGAATCGGAGGCGGCGGGCGCGCGGGCTTGGCGCAGGAAGGGTGGGCGACGGTTGAAGAAGTCGCGACAAGCGGGACCTGCGCGGCGGTGAGAGGGGAAGGGGGGGAAACAGCGTGGCTGCTGGGCCGGTTTGGTGGGTTTCATCCCATTGGCCGTTTTTCCTTTTTCTTTTCCTTTTTCTTTTCTGTTTTTGCTTCAAATTTGAATTCCAGTTTGAATTTGAATTCTTCTCCAACATGCATCACGTCCACATTATTTGAATTTGTCTTTGCCACATTTTTAGGGGTGTTACAACTCTACCCCCCTTAAAAGAAATCTCGTCCTCGAGATTGGTGACTCTAGGGAAACATATCCGGAAACTGTGCCTTGAGCTCGTCTTCTCGCTCCCATGTGGCTTCTGCTTCTGAGTGGTGCTTCCACTGCACTTTGCACATTCAGATTCTTTTGTTCCTTGTGATGCGTTTCATCGTTTCCAAAATCTTAACCGGTTGTTCGGCATACGAAAGGTCTTCTCCGACGTCCACCTCATTCATGGGTAACCTTTGTTCGGGTGTTCTTAAGCATTTCTTGAGTTGTGACACATGGAATACATCGTGCACATCTGATAGGCGAGCCGGTAGTTCTAATTGATATGCCACTTTGCCTTTCCTCTCCAGAATTTGGAAGGGTCCAATATATCAAGGTGATAGTTTCCCGTCCACTTTGAATCGACGAAGCCCTCTGATAGGAGACACCTTGAGATAGACGTAGTCCCCTACATTAAAAGTGAGCTCTCTCCTTCGTATATCAGCATAGCTTCGGCGTCTTGTAGTACCTCTGGTCCAAACACTTTGCTCTCCCCAGTCTGATTCCAAAACAATGGAGTTCTGCACTTCCTCCCATACAACGCCTCAAAGGGTGACATCTTCATACTAGCCTGACAGTTGTTGTTGTAGGAGAACTCCGCATATGGTAAGTTCTTATCCCAACTCCTATTGTTCTTGAGTGCACAAGCTCTCAGCATATCCTCAAGGATTTGATTGGTTCTTTCGGCCTGCCCATCGGTCTGTGGATGGTACGCAGAGCTGAAATTCAAATGAGTCCCCATGGTCTCATGTAACTTCTGCCAGAATCTTGAGGTGAATTGTGTTCCTCGATCTGACACTATCTTCTTCGGTACTCCATGGAAACACACGATTCTTGACATGTACAATTCTGCCAGTTTAGATCCGCTATAGCTTTCTTTCACGGGGATGAAATGAGCTACCTTAGTCAGCCTATCGATGATGACCCATATCGAATCATATCCCGATTGGGTCCTAGGCAGTCCCACTATGAAGTCCATACCTATTTCTTCCCATTTCCATTCGGGCACTTTGAGTGGTTGCAACAGTCCCGCGGGTCGTTGGTGTTCTGCTTTCACCAACTGACACGTGTCACATAGGGCAACATGTTCCGTGACATCTCGCTTCATGCCATACCACCAATATCTGCTCTTGAGGTCATGATATATCTTCGTACTCCCAGGATGGATGGAATAGTCGGAATCATGAGCCTCCCTCAAGATTAGTTCACGAATCTCCTTTACCTCAGGCACACAGATTCTTTTCCCATGCCACACCGTACCTTGTTCATCTTCTCTAAACCCAGGAGCTTTATTTTCTTTGATGAGTTCTCTGATTTCTTGTATTTTCTCGTCATTCTTCTGACCGTTGCGTATGTCTTGCTCTAATGTGGAGTCCACTTCCATGGCGATGGCCTCACCACTATTCACCAGACATAGATTGAGTTTTGCAATTTCCTCCTTCAATTTCGTAGGCGTGTCATTTAAGCTCAACGTGTTGATATGCACCTTCTGGCTTAACGCATCTGCCATGACGTTCGCTTTCAAAGGATGATAGTTGATACCCACATCAAGGTCGTTGATTAGCTCTAACCATCTCCTTTGTCTGAGGTTGAGATCTGGTTGTGTGAAAATATACTTTAATCTCTTATGATCTGTATATATCTCTGTCCTCTTTACCATCAAGTAATGCCTCCAAAGCTTCAATGCGTGGACCACTGCGGCTAGCTCTAGGTCATGCGTGGGATAGTTCTTCTCGTGTTTTCGGAGCTGCCGGGACGCATAGGCAACGACATGCCCCTCTTGCATGAGAACACATCCTAACCCCTGTCCAGAAGCATCGCAATACACCGAAAAATTCTTCTGCATGTCTGGCATAACTAGCACTGGGGCTGTTGTCAATCTTTTCTTCAGCTCTTGGAATCTTTCCTCACACTCTGGTGTCCACGTGAATGTGATTCCCTTCTCTAACAATTTGGTGAGGGGTCTCGAGATTTTGGAGAAGCCCTCAATGAACCGTCGATAGTACCCAGCCAATCCTAAGAAGCTTCGAATCTCCCCGACATTTTCAGGGGTCTTCCATTTCTGCGCACCCGCGATCTTGGCGGGATCCATGGAGATTCCTCCTTCCGAGATTATATGTCCTAAGAAGGGAACTCTCTTCAGCCAAAACTCACATTTGCTTAGCTTGGCATATAGTTGGTGTTCTCTCAACTTTTGCAACACCAGTCTTAGATAATTCTCGTGTTCTTCTTCATCTTTGGAGAAGATGAGAATGTCATCAATGAAAACCACCAAAAAATTGTCCAAATATTCCATGAATACCTTGTTCATGAGATACATGAAGTACGCCGGGGCATTAGTTAGCCCGAACAGGATGACGGTGTATTCATACATCCCGTACCGAGATACGAAAGCTGTATTGGGAATGTCAGTTGGCCTTATCTTCAGTTGGTGATATCCCAACCTGAGATCGATTTTTGAGCTTACACAAGCCCCTCTCAACTGATCAAATAGGTCTGCGAGGTAATGGATAATTGTTCTTGATAGTTACCTCATTCAACGCACAATAGTCTACGCATAGCCTTTGGGTTCCATCCTTCTTGGGCACAATATCAATGGAGCTCCCCATGGCGAGGAACTAGGACGAATATACCCTTTCTCCGTCAGTTCCCGGATATGTTCTTTGAGCTCTTCTAGTTGTTTAGAATCCATCCGGTAAGGCCTCTTGTATATCGGGGCGGTTCCAGGCATTAGTTCAATCGCAAACTCCACTTCATGATCTGGGGGCATACCTGGCAACTCTTCAGGAAAAACGTCCAAATATTCCTATATAACCCTTATCTCTTCCACTTCCACTTGATTGAGTTTAATGTCCCTCTTAGGTTCTTGTACGGCTATGAACTTCACTTTTGTGCCACTAGTGTGAGTTAGTTCCACCGTTCTAGTCGAACAATGGATGATGCCTTTATGTTTGGTCAACCAATCCATACCCAAAATAATATCTATCCCTTGTGAGTTTATCACTATGAGGTTTGCAGTAAATACTACCCCATTAATGTCTAGATTCAATTTGGGGCACACTTGTCTTGTTCTTATTTCTCCCCCTGGAGAGTTCACTGCTAATATATGATTCATTTGTGTTGTTGCTAGATCATGCTTCTTAACAAATCCTTGAGCAATGAACGAGTGGGTAGCACCAGAATCGAACAAAATGGTTGTAATGTGTAAATTTGTAGGGAACTTACCAATTACCACATCAGGTACCTCCTGTGCTTCTCCCATGGTCATGTGGTTCACCCGTTCTCGCATCATATTCTGCTGCTGTGGCTGCATAGACTTCTTCTTTGGTCACTTATGAGCGTAGTGCCCCACTTCACCACAGTTGAAGCATTGCACCCCAACTTTAGGTGCCTGACCTTTGTTGTCTTGGGGTGGGTTCTGTGACCCTTGTCCTGCTGGTCGAGGTTGATAAGTGGGGCGTGGCTGCTGCACAAACTGATGCTGCGGCTGTACTGGTGCTGATGAAGGCCGGAAGTTCGGGTTGTACCCTCTCGGTGCTGAGTAGGGTACCATAGCACGGCTCATCTGCCCTGCAGGTTGCTGCATAAGACGTGGGCGTGTGTTGCTGCTTGACGCTTGATGCGACCATCCCACCTTCCTCTTGTGTTCATTCTCCAAGGCCTTCATCTTCCATTCCACAATAAACGCCCTGTCCACCATCTTTTGGAAACTTTCGTATTCGTTGGAGGACATTGCACATTGTATTTCCATGGTGAGCCCTTCCACAAAACAGTCATGTTTCTGCTCATCAGTTTCAATGTCCCGTGGCGCATAGAGGGACAGTTGGGTAAACTTGGTGAGGTACTCCCTCACTGTCATGTTGCCTTGTTGCAGCCCAAGAAACTCCTTCCTCTTGTTCTTGAGTTCTCCCCTTCGAATGTAATGGTTGCGGAAACTGCACTGGAACTCCTCCCAAGTTATGTTCTCGGGGTCGTGGTGGGCTGCCACGGAAGCGGTCCACCAATCAGCAGCGGGTCCATTCAATTGATGAGAGGCAAACAGTACCCTCTCATATCCTTGGCATTGTATGATCCTCATCTTGTTCTCAATGGTCTTGAGCCAATCATCTGCCTCTAGGGGTTCAGCGGCACTTGTAAACTTCGGAGGTTGAGTTCCTAGAAACTCACTCAACCTTGGTTGACGTGGTGCAGCCTGTGGGGGTGGAGCTTGGTGTAGGTTGACCACCACTTGAGTCAAATTCTGGATGAGCTGATTTTAATTGTCGATCATTTGGTAGATAGGATCAACTCCTCCTCGGCGACCACCCCTGCCTTGCCATCCAGGAAGGTGAGGATTGGCAGCCTCATTGTTGTTGTTGTTGTTGTCGGGGTTGGCACCACGACCTCTTCCTCTTTCGGCCATCTATTATGATTAACCAAATGTCAACTTAATCATTACGCATTAATTTCCCACATTGCTTGTATAAACTTAAACTTTTGAGACATTAAAATTTAGACAATTTCTGAAAATCTCGCATAGATTCTTAGGCACCATGTCTCATACGAAAACAAATGCAACTATTGATTCATAAGGTTTCACACACAAAAGCAAATGCAATCATAGAGACGAGGTTGTGGACAAGTGCTCATGGCTCCCACAACTCACGTCACACACCAAACATTAACAAGCAAATAGATAGGTTCTTGACTCGACTACTCGATAACATGCTGAAATAAGGGAAATGTCTCTAAACGACTCGTATCACTGAGCTGGCTCGTCAGGGTCTTCCTAATCATTGCGGCTGCCCTCTGACTCCGCTCTAGGTGGGGAAGCTGCTGGTGGAGAAGTGCGGCGATGCTTGTTCGCCCGGCGGTCTGGGGAGTCAGGAGTCCATGTGTCATTCTCCGTGACACACAGTTCGTTCCTATCTCCTCTCTCACTCGCCCTCAAGATGGCACGAAGCAATGCCCCAGTCTCCTTCAGGGTGTCACGGACATCCTGAAGCTCCTGCTAGCACTCCTGTAGTCGAGTGCTAAGCATAGCTGCATCTTCCAAGCACATGTCCATGTGATCATGGGAAGTCCCCTGCTGCACCGGTGGGTACTTGTACTCCGCGGTGCCACTCTCACGCTAGAGGACGTACATATACTCAGTCCTGTCCAGGTGGCCACGGTTGATGTAACTCTGGCAGGTGATGACCCTCCAGGTGACATCCTTCTCAGCATCGGCCTGAGTCGCCCGACAAGCTGGAGAGCGGTGGATCTTGAGCAGCTTGTTGTCATGGATGATCCTGATCTCCGAGCTCCATTCTTCACGCTTTTCACGGATGGTCTTGGTGGAGCTATAGTGTATGATCAGCTTGCCAACGTTGCCGGCAGTGTGGAGCATACGCCGAAGACGACGCAACAAGCCTCCTACTGCCAACCCCGTAGGAGTGGTACGCCACCGGGCGGTTCTCCTCCCTCAAGGCAAGTGCAGCTATAGGAACTCTCCCTCCGGTGGACTTACGAGCGGTGCGAACCATGCGAACCATCTAAAACATAAAACATTTAAAATCAAGTTAGACAATAATTAAATAAATACTATGTTTTGAATAAAAGTTGAGGCAAGATGAACAAATACAATAAAGAAACAACACTAATTAACACTTTTACCCCACATCTTTTGTAAAATAGTTTTTAAGAACATAAGGTCCTTAAATACGTCCATTTCTATCTAGGTCCACGTTCCTACAGGCAACCTTGGCTCTGATACCACTTCTGTCACACCCGGTTATTCCGCAGAACACCCGAGTGACTCCCACATGTATGCCAGGATCATTTTCTCATACATGTGATTACAAATAGTGAAGTATCATTATATTTCAAGCCAAGTGTTCGAATATAAATAAGTCTTACATAGCGTCTCGGAGGACGATAATATGTTCACAATAATGTAAATAAACAAACAGCGGAAGATAAGTCTTTTGGGCTCCATCACAGGCGTTGCCCGGGAGACTCCGTGAACCTAAAAGCCTTCTTCTGGTCCGATGTCTTGGTCGTTGTACACCACGTCATTCCCTTGGCCTAAGCAGCAATTTAAAACCAACAGAAAAGCAAGCTTGAGTACCGTTGGTACTCAGCAAGTGTGGGAAAGTTATGTCATGCATGGCTAGAGCAAGGAAAGGATAGAACTCATGGTTAAAGCACTACGCAATCGGTCCCTATCACCTTAGCTTATTATACACCTACATTACTACATAAGTGGAATGGTCCCAATCCCCCAACCCATCATCAATATCAAATAACCATAACTTCATTTCCATTGTTAAGCTTCCCGCTTAACATCCTCCACTTCCCAATTCATCATCCTCTAATCATGAATAAGTCCAAGCCGCTCTTGACCGTGAGCACGGCTGTCATGACAGTTTTGATCTGCAGAGTTTGCACCACTGTACCCACATGTAGTGATTTCATCCCCCGTCGCCGTGGACTAGAAGAACCTCCATTATGCCAGTGGTCGCGAACCACGTTCACACTTCCGAGGTGTGTAGCCAGAAGATCACTACGAGGCCTTTACAAAGGGATTCCCGATGAGTGTGGGCCCACTGAGGTTCCACCCCTAATAGCATCCAGGAGGCTCCAACCGCCACTGCAGTGGCCCCCTCTTGAACCTTGCGGTTCATATGGTAGTTCAGCTGACACCTATTCCCCGCACCATCCAAACACCCATACTACGCCGGAGATACACCTAATTAATTGGCCAAGATGCCCCATCTCACCATGTGGTTGGCACGGTAAAGCTAGGTTACATGCTCTATGAACCGGTCCTTAGGATCCAGGCAAGCACTAAACACAAACTCGAGTCTCGTGCACACAGCACCAACCAAAGCATCCAACTTGCCTTGATCCCTAACTTTACATAATTCATAATAATCCATTCAAGTGGTGAAGTAATCAAGGTGATGATCTCATATCCCATTCAAAGCATGGCTAAGCATGAGTAGTGTAAATGATTGTCATAATAAAATAACTCCCAACCCAGGCTACAAGGAAGCAAGATAATGAAAATCTAGGGAAACTTCCTAGCATGGGTATCATATTCCAAAATTGACAATGCAATTAAATTCTAACTACACAATCCTAGTATAGGATCAAAGTGGTCAAAGACACTTGCCTTCTTCCTGCTGCTCCGGGAATGGAAAGTCTTGATCTTGAAAGGTGAGAACCGGCTCTGGTGCTGGTTCTACTCATGCCAACACACACATAGCAAAAGAAAACAACATTCCATAAGCAATAGTCCACACATACATACACATGGGAGTCATACACATATTTAAGTTTGGTGTTTACCCTAGATATGTTGATTCTATGCATACATGCACTTTTAAACATATATTTTACTTCTAACTTTAATATTCAGATTTCTAAGTGCACACTATATATGAATTTCCAATTTGAACAAATTCTCTATATTAGATAATACACTTCTTAGCCACATAATTTACATGAAAGATAATTTCCTACTCCAAATAGGTTTTCAGATCTTCTACACAATTCTTAACTTGAAGTTTTGGATTTGGGGACCTCATTTGACATTTTCCAATTATATATACCTATTTTCCTATATTTTCAGATTTATTTTCCATACCTAAAAGTGAACTTCAATACTAAAATAGCAAAGTATATCATCTACACAGAATATATTTTGATCTAAAATGTTCAACAAAATATCTTTTGACTTCCTCTCTGATGGGATCAATTTATATTTATTTTTACCTATTTTTCAAAATTATTTCTAGCCTAGAAATGAATTTCCAGCAATAATAAAAGTAAATAATCCTTAGTCAGACTTCATTGCAGCCTAAAATCAGTCCTCAATTTATTCTACTTCTTTTCCAGGTTCAAAAAGGATTCGAATTATCATTACATAAGAGTTTGAATCACTTATTTAAATTTAAATTCTATTCCCATGTTCAAATTCATGAAATTGAAAATCCTCAAGGGCTGTTGTGCAAATCCACACTGCAGTGGGGTCCAATTTCTTATTTTCCAAATTCTCAGGGGTCTAAGTGTGCAAAACACAGAGGTTTCCTAATTTTTATTAAGTCCGGGGGCTAAAACTGATTTTTAAATGCATTTACATGAATTCCAGAGAGTCTAGGGGCTAGATCAGAAGGTTTCGGGGGCTAGCTATTTTTTTCTTACACCACCAGGGGGTAGCGCGTAAGATTGCCGGTGTTTATAACGCGGGGCTGATGTGGGCCGTCGGACTTAAAATGGAGGGTCGAGATTATAACGCGAAGGGGTACGGGGGAGATCTAATTGTGGCCGCGCGATTTAAAATAGACGGGCCACAGAGGGCCACGTCGCCCTGGCCGTGTGCGGGCGGCGCACCGCGGTGGGAGGCGGCGGGCTCGCCAGAATTTCACGAATTCTCGTCTACCGGCCCTAGACTAACATTTTCTCTGCACAATTCGAAGGAGGGGGGGTAGGGGGCCTTACCTCGGTGGTTTTCTTGAACTCGGAGGCCCTGGAAGTCGGTCGGCGATGAGGTCCGAGGGGGGAGCTCGGCGGTGATCGTCGGTGGCGCGTTCTGGTCCTGTTCTTCCTCGGGTTGCTGGTGCTCAGGGTTAGCTGTGGTCCGGAGATGACGCTCCAATGGTCAGAACAGACTCAAACCGAGGAATTCAAAGCCTTTACCGGCGAATGGCGGCGGCCTCTTACCTGAACTCGTCGGCGTCGGCTCTCTCGTTGTGGACTCGTCTCGGGGCGCAGGTCCACAGTCTGTGCGAGCTGCAGCGGGGACGCGAGGTCGGTTAGGAGGAAAGAAACGATGCAGTACGGGGAGAATTTCTTCGGGGCGGCGGAGGTGCTCACCGGCGATCCGAAAACGCGATCGGGGTGGGTAGCAGAGGTGGTTTGCGGGTGTTTAAATCGGCCTGGAGCCCGGAGTGGGTGCGTGCGAGAGGAACGGGAGCGAGTGGGGCAGCGTCGTGCGGTTGCCTGCGGTGAATTCGGAGGCGGCGGGCGCGCGAGCTAGGCGCGGGAAGGGCGGGCGACGGTTGAAGAAGGCGCTGACAAGCGGGACCCGTGCGGCGGTGATAGGGGAAGGGGGGACGGCGTGGCTGCTGGGCCGGTTTGGTGGGTTTTGGCCCAGTGGCCATTTTTTCCTTTTTCTTTTCCTTTCTCTTTTCTGTTTTTGCTTCAAATTTGAATTCCAGTTTGAATTTGAATTCTTCTCCAACATGCATCACGTCCACTTTATTTGAATTTGTCTTTGCCACATTTTAGGGGTGTTACAATATACAACATGTCTTTGTTGCCATGTTATTTGAAGCATTATTCGTGACCACTTGAATAACCTTATCAGTCTCTACTTCCTTACATCTATTCACATATTGAAAGATTAATTCTCCAGTGTGTGACTCAGTTGAGGCCTCCATTGACTCAATAAAAGTTGTTCCAATGCTATAATTGACATATAAACTCATTATGCTTGTCCTATTTTGATTTGTCAATGCATCAGCCCTAATAGAGCATCCAGTTTTGTCCTATCATTGTTCCCTGAACCTTCAACATCCTCTTTGTATCTTCCACTTCCTCATGCAAGGGTTTCTCAACTGATGTTGGTAGAACTTCTTCACACCTGGCTCAAAATGGCCAGCAACTTCTAGCACTTGGTCAAACTGTTCACAATTGATGACATTGAAAGGTATCCTTGAAATTTAAGCAGATCAAGGTTAGGAACCAGAATATACTGAAGCAATACATAATAACAAGTAATATATCAGGCTGTAAGAATATGTAACAAATATTAGTTCATTTACCTTGTATATACAGCCACCTTGCAGTATATCTCTTCAGCTTGTGCAATCTTTTTTTCATTATATGCTCACTTATTTTTGGATGCTACAACTTCTTAGATGAACCCAAAGGACTAGAGTCAAGAGGCAACCTCACTACTTACGGTTTAGAGCTTCCCATCTCATCAAGCCTTGTGTCATCTTTTTCGTCCAATGCAAAATCAATCATAGAAGTACCTCTAACCTCTTTTTTCCCACTTGTCTAGCCTTTTTAGCTTTTCTAGAATCTTCAACAGTTCTATTCACTTCTCTTTGTCCTACGTGTGGCATTTGGGCATGGTCGCACCTGTCCTTTCTTACTAACAATAGGGAGGGATCTTGTTAGGGCAAGCTAGCATTGGGTTGTCCTAGCATCAGCATGATATCTAGAACATTTTCAATCTCTGTCAAGATAAAGGAAGAACAACAGATAGGAATAAGATAGAATTCAGGGTAGAAAGAGATACAACAACAACAACAACAACCAAGCCTTTATCCCAAGCATGTTGGGGTCAGCTAGACATGAAACCCAATAATTATATATATATATATGTGTGTGTGTGTGTGTGTGTGTGTGTGTGTGTGTGTG
The DNA here is from genome assembly GCA_030760725.1 of Neostapfia colusana. Classification (NCBI taxonomy): domain Eukaryota; kingdom Viridiplantae; phylum Streptophyta; class Magnoliopsida; order Poales; family Poaceae; genus Neostapfia; species Neostapfia colusana. The sequence continues at coordinate 4,852,678 of JASWHV010000012.1, read as the reverse complement.
TGTGTGTGTGTGTGTGTGTGCGTGTGTGTGTGCGTGTGTGTATTTCAATGAAGTAAAAGAGGAACAAATATAAGAGTAACAAGAAAAAAGAAAAAAAGAGACTAAGATTCTGGCACATGAATTGCTACTTTCCATGCGGTCCTATCATGAGCTAAGTCTCTGGGTACATTCCAATCTCTCAAATCTCGTTTTACCGCCTCCTCCCAGGTCAACCTTGGTTGTCCTCTACCCCTCCTAATATTTTCTCTACCTCCTAAAATCCCACTATTATCCGGTGCTTTTGGAGGTCTCCGCTGGATATGTCCAAACCACCTTAGTCGATGTTGGACTAACTTCTCTTCAATCGGCGCCACCCCTACCCTATCATGAATCGCCTGATTCCTTATTAGGCCTCTTCTCGTGTGCCCGCACATCCACCGTAGCATGCGCATCTACGACACTCATTTGTTGGACATGTTGCCGTTTAGTTGACAAATCAAAATAGGACAAGCATAATGAGTTTATATATCAAATATAGCATTGGAACAACTTTTATTGAGTCAATGGAGGCCTCAACTGAGTCACACACTGGAGAATTAGTCTTTCCATATGTGAATAGATGTAACAAAGTAGAGACTGATAAGGTTATTCAAGTGGTCACGAATAATGCTTCAAATAATATGGCAACAATGACATGTTTTATATCAAGAGGCCCAACATATTTGGAGTTCATATGCAACATTTTTCAGTCAAACAAGATGCCTGAAGAATGGAGGAAAAGTATATTAGTACCTATCTTCAAAAATAAAGGAGATATTCAAAGTTGTACTAATTATCGAGGGATTAAGCTTATGAGTCATACTATGAAGCTTTGGGAGAGAGTGATTTTACATCGCCCGAGGAAAGTGACCAATGTCACTAAAAACCAGTTTGGTTTTAATGTCTGGGAGGTCTACTATGGAGGCCATTTTTTTGCTTCGTCAGCTTATGGAGAGATATAGGGAGCAGAAGAAGTTATATTTTGTGGGACCTTTCTATCACATAGGATTCCAGAGGCTTGTCGCCATTTCAACCACCCTACCTTGACCCTGTAGCAAACATCCTCATTAATATCGCCATTGCTTTGTAACATTGATCCTAAGTATCGGAAAGAGTCCCTTCTAGGTCCCATTTGTCCTTGTAGACTAACATTTCCCTCTTCACGACCAACACCACTAAAGTCACACCTCATATACTCGGTCTTGGTCCTACTATGTCTAAACCCCTTGGACTCTAAGTTTTGTCTCCATAACTCTAATTTCTTATCAACACCATCACTAGTTTCATCTACCAACACTACATCATCGGCAAAGAGCATGCACCAAGGGATATCCCCATGTATATCCTTCGACACCTCATCCATCATCGAGGAAAAGATGTATGGGCTCAAAGCTGATCCTTGATGTAGTCCTACCGTGATAGGAAATGCATCAGTCTCACTATCACTTACGCGCACACTTGTCCTAACATTATTGTACATATATTGATAAGGATAATGTACTTTGTTGGCACTTTATGTTTCTCTAGTGCCCACCACATGACTGACCTTGGTATCTTGTCGTACGCCTTTTCCAAGTTAATGAACACCATATGCTAATAGAGCATCCAGTTTTGTCCTATCATTGTTCCCTGAACCTTCAACATCCTCTTTGTATCTTCCACTTCCTCATGCAAGGGTTTCTCAACTCATGTTGACAGAACTTCTTCACACCTGGCTCAAAATGGCCAGCAACTTCTAGCACTTGGTCAAACTGTTCACAATTGATGACAATGAAAGGTACCCTTGAAATTTAAGCAGATCAAGGTTAGGAACCAGAATATACTGAAGCAATACATAATAGCAAGTAATATATAAGACTGTAAGAATATGTAACAAATATTAGTTCATTTACCTTGTATATACTGCCACCTTGCAATATATCTCTTCAGCTTGTGCAATCTTTTTTCATTATATGCTCACTGATTTTTGGCTGCTACAACTTCTTAGATGAACCGAAAGGACTAGATTCAAGAGGCAAGGTGAACTTGTCCATATGATCCACTACTTATGGTTTAGATCTTCCCATCTCATCAAGCCTTGTGTCATCTTGTTTGTCCAATGAAACATCAATCATAGAAGTACCTCTAACCTCTTTTTTTCCACTTGTCTAGCCTTTTTAGCTTTTCTAGAATCTTCAAAAGTTTTATTCACTTCTCTTTGTCCTCACGTGTGACATTTGGGCATGGTCGCATGTAAAGGTCCCAAAAATATGAATACAAAGAAACTCAAGTTTGCGCAAATATTAGTTTCATGTGTATGAAAAATGGGACTTGTTAAAACTTTCACATGTGATAATGCACATGAGAGCTCTCTCAACACAAGCTCATGTTTAATTTCATGCTTGGGACTAAGGTAGATTAAAACCACAGGTTTGAAGTCCCATGTGCCATGGAAAGTTTAAACATCAGATTTTGGAACTAAATGGTTCAACTCAAAATTTCAAATGAGGGCTACACAATGGAAATGCAAACTGTTGTGTTCATATTCTTATTTGCAGCAGCTAAATCAAAAATCAGATTTCATATTTGAATTCCTTAGGTCCAAATTAGTGGGTATTCAAAGTTTCATGAATTTTGGAGATGTTTTTCTACCCATTTTCCAAAAGGACTTAAATTTGCAAAGAATTCAAATACACATTTGAATTTGGATGAAATTTGCCCAATTATCCAAATGCAGTTCAGTTTTCAACTCCAAACAATTGAATTGGTCATTTGCCAAATTTTTAAGATATTTTAGAGAGGATAAGAGCTGACTTGTGGGACCCACATGTCATTGAGGCATTAAAACTTGCAATTGAAGTTTCAGTGCACAGTCTCTGTTTCTCCTCTCTGTTTCACTCGGGCAGACCAAAGACTCCTCAGCCGACACCGAGACACACACCGAGGACACGTTCCGGTTGTTTCCCTCATGCTGGTGAGCTACTCGTGCGCTGCCTTGACTCCCAGCCGTGCTCAGCTTCGCCACAACACCGAGAACCGTCTCTGTTTTCTTGCTCTCTCGCACTAAAGAACAGAGAAGATGCCGCTACTCCACCGATCGATCGGGAGCCGGTGTTCCATCGCGTGCAAGCCTCTATGCATGAAAAACAGCACTAGGGCATTGGCCTCGACATCCTTGGCACAAAACCGAGTGCTATCGGTCTCCCCAACACCGAGCAAAACATTTTCCCGCGGCGGCCGAAAGGAAGAGCGACGAGGTGCTCTCGTGGACAGCCTCACCCAGGGTTTCTCACGGTTGAACAAGAGTGCCTTTGGATGCGCCAAGGTCTCACGTTGCTCACCTCCAAAGCGTGGCTCGAGTGGTGGATCACCGCCGACGAATTTCCGATTCTTCGCCCGTCCGATGCAAAACAACCCGCGGGTAAGGAACTTCGAAATTCCCGATTGATTCTTGTTTAGAGCCCACCAAATTGCACTCACACGAGCTAGACTTGGTAGGCTAAAAGTTCTCTTTGGAACCCTAGCATGAAACCCACTGTTGACGGCATATTTCAAACTTTTCCGACCGCGCACCGCCATTTTTATATCGGGTGGACGGTGAGACCTACCTTAGAGCCAATCCAGGTCTGTTTGGAGTCCATGTCGAGCACCACCGTAGCCCACTGGTGCTGTAGAGCCACTCCACCATGGTTTTGGCGGGCTAGAAGGGCCGGGCGAGGTCGCCGAAGCTACACTGAGCCGCCGCACCATCGTGAGCTAGGTTAGAGACGACACCAGTGTGGGGAAAGCTCACCAACGTGTTCAGCACGTAATTTAGGAACTAGCGGCGAGTTAGAGCTCGGGAGGTGGCCGGAGAGGCGGTATCCGGTGAGCTTCGGCTAGGTCGGCGGCACGGGCGCGCGGGAGCCGGAGGTAGACGAAGGAGGGGTCGGCCCCACGTGTCAGTCACTCGTTCAACAGGAGTCGGATCTTCTGTGGCGCCGTATTAATCTGTGGCTGTGCGGGAATAACCCTGTAGCTCCGTGTGTAGACGTCTGAGAACGCGCCACGACACCCCGTGGGCCACTGTTAGGGATTTAAACTTTTCCCGGTTTAATTCAAATTCCAGATTTCCTCCAAACTTTGGAAGAGCATAACTTTTGCTAGGAAACCACAAATTTAGTGATTCAAATTGGGTTAGATTCGGGATGAAAAACTCTATCCAAATATGCAACCCAATTTGTACGGAAGTCAATAAATAATTCTGGAAAATTCTTTAAAACTTTTCAGCAAAAAAACTTTTAGAGTGAGTTTGGTTCATCCAAAAATACTCACTTTTTTCAAGAATAATATTGAGGATGTTATTGAATTCCTGTTAACATTTCAGCTCATTTAGAGTTGATTTGATTAGGAGAATTCAGATTTCAAGTTGCTGTGTTCAAATGAATACAGAAACTTTTCCAGAGAATTTTCAAAACTTGAAAATTCAGTTCTGGGAAAATTTTCACTCCAAAAAAATCCTAAGAAAATTCATGCAGGCTCTATGAACTATAATTGAAATTTGACATGAACATGTGAGTTACTTCAGAATTTATTCCTTTTTTCTAATTGCTTAAAGAATTGTTCTGAATAAACCACTTAGTGAAAAGAACTAAATTTTGGTCCAGATGATTTTCTAGTGACAAGGAACTCACATGAAAATTTTCAGCTCCATTGGAGCTTTTGGTCATCACTGTCCTGTTTAACCTCTTTAGGTGATTAAAACACAACTGATGAAATGCACTTATCACTTGATCATGTTGCTTAATCCAAACCCAAACCTTAGCACCAGTGTCATTTTAAATTCTTAAACAGAGTTCCAGTTCCTAACTTGTCATTAGAACTTGTTAGCAAAATTTTTACAATTAAATACTTGTGCATATTTATAACGTGTAGCATATACGTGAGGACTTGTGAAGGAAGTGAAGTGGGATTTTAAAGACAAGGTGATCGAGTAATCAAGCCTCAAGTGATCGACGACACTAACTGATTATATACATTCTTAGTCACCTGCAAAACAGGCAAGCCCCGGTTTGCATTCAAGCATTTTATAAAGTCTTTTCATTTCTAGAGATCATAGCTTTGAAAGATTTATTGCATTAGGTCTAGATGATATTGAAAACCCACTTGCATGACCAGATTAAACCAAGAGAGAATGGGTAGAGTAGCACCTCCTCGAGTGGATTTGGGCTACGCTAAATGTTAGTTGGAAAGGACCGGTAGAAATTGAGTAGTTGGAATCTACTCGGAAGTTTAGGGCTTGGTTTCTTCGGAATGGGTCGTGAATAGAAACATTGAGGAAAGTTCACAATTAAGAAATGGAGAACGGGCAGTGAGATTTAGATGCAGCAGGCTGCGGACCATGCGTGCATAGCCCTGCCTGTGTCGGTTAAGGCTTGTCCGTACTTGGCCCTGTTGTACAAGTTTGAGTTGTGTACCGGGCGCATACTGGCTATATGGGACCTAGGAAACCGATGTACCTTGTGAGATCCACATTAGAACTTTTCTAATCGTCTTAGGCTTTCAGTGTCAGGACAGTAGGAGATAACTCGCTCAAGAACATATCACTGCAGGTATGTACCTTGAGAAAGCTTGCTGTTCGGGGCAGTTCGACTGCGTCCTATGTGGAAGAACTTGGGAAAGGTGGCCGCGTACAACATCAGTCGAGGTTGCTGCTGGCAACTTGGAGTATGGGTGTACCTGTCGTGTAACCCGGGCGTGTACTGATTTGAATCACCGTCGCTCACGGTCATATGAGCATACTTGTCCACTGCGTCTTGACGTAGTAAGAACTGAAATGATTTCCTTCGAACTTGATAAGGCTTGTGATTTAAGCTGTATTGCAACCATGCTTGACTTAGAGATAGTGCTAATGAAACTTTACTTCACTTTGTGCAAGAAGCATCGCAACAAAGCGTTTCTTGTTTGATTGTGGAGTTGCGATGCTGTTCGGCTCAAGGTCTTTAAAACAAGGCTTAAAATCTGAAAGTTAGGGATCAACTATAGGCGAGTCCTTTATGCAAATTCAGCTAACCTATTTCAATCCGTCGTGCATGTAGAGTTTGTCGTTTAGGAGAGACGGATCAGTCTTGCTGAGCCTATGTGCTCACGCTTGCTATATGAGTGATTTTGCAGGTTAACATCGACACTTATGAGGAGGTTGTCCAGTGAGACTCGGACACTTCCGAGTCGTTTAACACATGGAGAACCCAGCCGCTGCAGTTGTCTTCGTGTTGCTAGCGAGAAGAGTCCGCGGACTGTACATCTTCTCGAGTGCTTAGTAGTTATTCGACATTAGCTGGTTATAGTCTTCCTCTGTAGTTTTTTGATGTAAATTATTTAAAAAGAACATTTATAAGCTCCCGCTTTTGATTTATGTAATACATGTTTCCTTATAAGTGTGCTGTTGGGTGCCGCATATCATGGCACCACCCAATGCAATCCCCGAGCGAGCGGCACGGCCCCGTGAACGGGTGTCGGTCCCTCTCAGCGGGGTATCAGAGCCGCATTGGGAATAGCGCACGGAATAAGGATTTTATTACGACAAAAACTTAGGATACGGTGAGAATACGGTACTAGGCCCACATAAGGACTACTATATTAGTCTAAGATGAAGATGGCAACCTAACTTATGTGTTATGTCAGAAAATCATGCATCTCGGGATGTTCTATGAAATGGGGGTGCATGTAAGCGCTGTCCACCAGTGCGCACAAGCTGAAGGGTGGAGCCCCACGGGTGGCAGGTTACCCGGCCAGCTTTAGTATCCTCTACGACGCTTCATGTCGTTTGGGGTATTCGAGCAACTTCCTTCCCTGGCGTGCTACGGGCGAGTATGAAAGACCCCGTCACATGTTTAGTAACGTGAACACGTAGCTCAAGGCGTGTTTGGCTTGAGAACACCCGTGCGAGTGATGACGGACGGGTGTACGAATTGTATTGGCACCGGGTTCGGTGTGCAGCCGAACCTGACGATTGTGTGTGACTTATGCAGGTTTAACCACGAAACCGTAGTACGAGTAGCACACGTTTGCGAGTGACCGTTTTAGTGCCACCGATGATTCGGATATGCCGGTATAATCCGGTTAGGATTTTCTTTTGGAGAGGCAAAGTAGTACCGACATGATTTGTACGGTGCATCGACACCGTAGTAAACTTAATAACCTCTCTCCTATGAAGAAATAATTCATGAACTAACTTTCAACTAAAAATTGAAGTTTGAAACAAATATTAGTTACTGAACTCTTATTTTGAGGTAAGATTCAAATGAGAGGATGACTAGGCTTCAAAAGATTTCAAAAATATAGTGCTCTGTTTCAGGCAGAAATTTTTGCTGGATTTTGGCAGAGCATAACTCTGAGTAGATTTACCCAATTAAGGTGTATGATACAGTTCTCAAAATATTTCTAAGTGTTCTACAACTTCTCTGTAGACCTCCAGAGCAAAATCACACGCTAAATTAGTGGAAACCTCAGTTGAAGGTAAACTGTCCAGAACCAGAACAGCAGCAAAACCTCTCCGGACCTTTCTGTTTTTAAGCCATAACTTTCTGTAGGAAAATCATTAAGGAGCCTATGATATACCGTTGGAAAGGGTATGAAATGTGCAACATTGTTGTAGTTCAAAGTTTGTTCAGATTCTTAATGTATTTACATATACAACTGTGATAAAATCAGCCACATACAAAGGAGATGCTGGCAAATTTTATCCAGGAATTCTGTCAATTTTGGAAAATCATAACTTTGGATCCAGAGATGATCTGAAGGCATATGAATACTCGTTGAAAATATATTGAAGTTAACTTTAACTATGGTATTCAACTTGAGTTATGAAAATGCTTTTTACTGGATTAAAATCTGGAGTTAGTACATAAAGGTCTGTTCTGTACAGAAAGGCTGGTTAGCTATGCCTACTCTAAGGAGTTGTGTACACATGGATGTTGTTACTGCTTTCATAAAGTTTTTACATATTCATGTTTTTATTAGTTTCACATACTGCTGAGTTCATGTTTAACTCATCTCGAAATGTATTTTTGCAGTATGTTAGTACTCGCTCTTCGAGTAAGACCGGGAGTTCTCGCCGACGCGGTGATGAATCTATTCCACCGTCGGAACATCCATCTGCAGGATGGATGGATCTTATGACTCGATTGTCGAGTCTAACCAAGAGAACACCAGGATACTCCAAGAAGCAACTAAGGAGAACACACGCTTACTCCAAGCCTTGGTACAACAGGGCATACTCCAAAACACGCAACAAGTCGTTCCACCTCGGAACGCTTATCTGGATTTCTTGGCGACTCAACCACCAATCTTTACTGAAGCTACCGAACCCGTGGAAGCGAATCAGTGTCTTCGTGTCATGGAGTCTAAATTTGGAGTATTCGAGTTTGATGAAGTTCAGAAGACATTGTTTGCCGCTCAACAACTCCATGGAGCCGCCGGAAACTGGTGGGTTGAACATCTCGCCACGATTCCGGAAGGCCATCAAGTAACATGGAGTGAGTTCTGTGAAGCCTTTCGTACTCGTCACATACCGATAGGTATTATCAAGACAAAGCGGGAGGAATTTATGATGTTGATGTAAGGGGACATGAGTGTCCTTGAGTATGTCAGAAGGTTTAACTTTTTGGCCCAATATGCTCCCAAATATGTGGCGAAAGAAGAGGCACGGTGTGCTTTATTTTTCCATGGCCTGGGTGCCATATTACAGGACAAGTTGGCCGTGTTTAACAAAGGCAGTTACACCGACATGGTCGATGCAGCTCTCATCCAAGAAAAGCCAACACTCGATTGGCAAGCTGAGAAAAGAAAAATGAGTGAGATCGAGCAGGTCAGCACAAGTTATGTGCTTCAAAAATACAGGTTAGTGTATCGAACGCCATTCGGTGAAAGATGTAGGCCACCTGTACGATCAACTCATAAGAGGTTGATTGCTGGTCAAGTACCCCAACTTGCACCACCTCCACAACAGCAGTATCAGACGGTGGTTTGTGCTCCATCGCTACAGCCATGTGTACCTAGCATCCAACCGCAAGTCAGCGAAGAACCGGAAAGATATCCGTGTTTTACTTGTCGGCGTATGGGCCATTATGCTAGGTATTGTCCGTAGGGAACTCAAGGATGCGGGTCATCATATTTGCAATATTCAGACCCGTACCTAAATCTGCATAAAAGAGGGCAGACAAGGGGCAGTATTCACTACACAGTGATTGATGATGTTCCGGAAGGAGAAGCCGCTTTAGCAGAGATATTTTCTCTTAATCAACTACCGGTTTTAATTCTATTTGATTCCGGTGCCACACACAACTTCATTAGCCAATCTTTTGTGGCTCAACATCAGCTCCAAACCATTTTTACAAAGAGCCAATGCCTCATATCTTCGCCCGCGGACAGCAGTACCACAAGTGAGATTGTCTTCCGAGCACCTCTTTGTTTGGAGGGTAGAATCTACCCCACGATCTCATTATTCTTGAGGGTTTGAAGATCGACATCATTTTGGGGATGTTGTCATCGAATTACCACAATGCAGTTCTTAACATCAGCTCTAGGACCGTTGAGCTCAACTCCCCACAGCACGGTCTTCATATATTAATTCTGGGCGCCAGTCGGCAACAGATTGCAACAGTGAACCACACAGAAACTGTGAAGGTAGAGGACATTCCGGTGGTACATGAATATCTAGATGTGTTTCCCGATGATTTACCAGGCATGCCGCCCGAGCGGGACGTAGAGTTCAAGATTAAACTTGCACCGGGAACAACACTGATTTCGCGAAGGGCGTACTAGATGGCACCCAATAAACTGGTAGAATTGAAGACACAACTGAATGACCTAATGAGCAAGGGATTTATACGACCGAGTTCGTCACCTTGGGGTTGTTCAGTGTTGTTTGTCAAGAAGAAGGACGAAACACTATGGCTTTGTGTTGATTATCGTCCTCTTAAAGCCATGACCATCAAGAACAAGTATCCACTACCTCGCATTGATATTCTCTTGGATTAATTAGTGGGTGCTAAAGTGTTCTCGAAGATGGATCTTCGGTCCGGATATCATCAGATTAAAATCTGGGCAGAAGATATTCTGAAGACGGCATTTTCAACGAGATATGGACTATATGAGTATCTTGTTATGTCTTTTTGTTTGACCAATGCCTCGGAACACTTTATGTACCTGATGAATTCAGTGTTCATGCCTGAGTTGGATAAATTCGTCGTGATCTTCATCGACGATATCTTGGTGTACTCAAAGTTAGAGGAAGAATATGGTGAACATCTGCATGTCGTGCTACAAAGATTGCGAGATCACCAGCTCTATGCAAAATTCAGCAAGGGTGAATTCTGAATTAATAAAGTACCTTTTCTCAGACACATTATTTCATCGGAGGGCATCGCTGTTGATCCGAGTAAGATTATCCAAGTGCAGAAATGGGAGTCACCAAAGTCTGTGCATGAAATCCGAAGCTTCCTCGGTTTAGTGGGTTATTACCGGAGGTTCATTCCGGGCTTCTCCAAGATCGTTAAACCGATGACGGAATTATTGAAGAAGAATACCAGATTTGTATGGGGTGCTTCATGTGAACAATCTTTCAAGACTCTAGTGAAGCATCTCACAACAGCCCCAGTTCTTGCTCAGCCGGATACAATGAAGCCATTCAATGTTTATTGCGATGCATCTGGCATCGGTCTTGGCTGTGTGCTGATGCAAGAAGGACGAGTGGTCGCTTATGGATCTCATCAACTCAGAAATCACGAGCAACATTATCCAACTCATGATCTTGAGTTAGCTGCCGTGGTCCTTTCTTTGAAGATGTGGAGGCATTACTTGCTCGGAAATCTTGTACACCTCTACACCGACCACAAGAGCTTGAAATACATCTTCACTCAGAAAGAACTGAATATGAGACAACGAAGATGGCTAGAGCTCATTAAAGATTATGAACTTGAGATTCATTACCATCCGGGGAAGGCGAATGTGGTCGCAGATGCGCTCAGTCGTAAGGCGCATGTCCACCACTTGACTATTGCTGAAATGGATGATGAAGAACCAAGTCACTGAGTCATTCCATATGAAGCACTCTATAATCTCGCTCTCATCCCTACCATCCGAGAGGAGATCAAAATTAAAGCTCAAAGAAAAGACAAGGGTATGTATCACATACGGCGGAGAATTGACCAAGGTGAAATGAAGTGCTTCCGAAAAGATGAACAAGGTACGTTGTGGTTCAACGACTGGATAGTAGTACCCCAAGATATGGGACTACAAAAGAAAATTTTGGATGAAGCTCATTTGTCCAAATTTTCCATTCATCCGGGCAGCAATAAAATCTACCAAGATCTCCAGAAGAAATTTTGGTGGACACGTATGAAACATGAAGTTGCAAAGTACGTTTCAGAATGTGATACGTGTCAAAGAGTCAAGGCCGACCATGTGAAGAAGTTGGGCCTGTTGCAACCACTGCAAATACCGGCATAGAAGTCGGAATACTTGAGTATGGATTTCATCGTCGGGTTGCCGATGACCTCCCACAATCATGATTCGATTTGGGTAATTGTTGACGGGTTAACCAAATCAGCACACTTCATCCCTGTGCATACTAGATACAACACCAAGCAGTATGCGGAGTTGTACATAGCACGGATCTTGTGCTTACATAGAGTTCCCCGTACCATTGTGTCCGATAGAGGATCGCTGTTCGTAGCCCGTTTCTGGCAGCAGCTACATGCATCCTTGGTAACCAAATTTATTCAAAGCTCCGCGTATCACCCTCAAACCGATGGGCAAACTGAGAGGGTGAATCAAATACTGGAAGATATGCTAAGAGCATGTGCCATCCACCACGGTAAGAGCTAGGATGATCACTTACCGTTGGCGGAGTTCTCGTACAACAACGGTTATCAGACGAGCATCAAAATGGCACCATATGAAGCTCTCTACGGCCGGAAGTGCCGTACACCCTTGAATTGGTGCGAGTCCAGTGAACGAGTAACCTTCGGGGTTGATCTTGTCAATGAAGATGAAGAGAGAGTTTGGATAATACAAGAGAACCTCAAAGCTGCCCAATCTCGTCAAAAAAAGCTACGTGGATCAGAGGCGTCGACCGCTGCATTTCGACGTCGGAGAGCACGTGTGTCTCCGATAAAAGGGATTCATCAGTTCGGTGTCAAGGGAAAACTTGCTCCCTGATTCATCGGTCCGTTTGTTATTACAGAGAAGTGCGGGACCATAGCCTACCAGCTGGAACTACCGGCAAGCCTTGCCGGTATTCACGACATATTTCATGTGTCCCAGCTGCGGAAGTGTCTCAAGTTTACCGCTGCTGCCCGCACCGAAGACATCGCCGAGCTAAAGACGGATCTCACATACACCAAGCAACCCATTCAGATTATCAACGAAAAGACCCGGATCACCTGGAACCGGACTTTGAAATTTTACAAAGTCCTATGGAGTAATCATACTCCGGAAGAGGCGGCGTGGGAAAGTGAAGATTACATCCACAAGAACTATTCAGAACTTTTATCATAAATGTTGTAATTACCTCCCGTCTTGTTCATCTTTTGTAACCTCGGGAAGAGATTCCTTTTATGGGGGAGGAATGTAAAGGTCCCAAAAAATGAATACAAAGAAACTCAAGTTTGCGCAAAAATTGGTTTCATGTGTATGAAAAATGGGACTTGTTAAAACTTTCACATGTGATAATGCACATGAGAGCTCTCTCTACACAAACTCATGTTTAATTGCATGCTTGGGACAAAGGTATATTAAAACCACAGGTTTGAAGTCACATGTGCCATGGAAATTTTAAACATCAGATTTTGGAACTAAATGGTTCAACTCAAATTTCAAATGAGGGCTACACAATGGAAATGCTAACTGTTGTGTTCAAACTCTTATTTGCACAGCTAAATCAAAAATTAGATTTCATAACTGAATTCCTTAGGTCCAAATTAGTGGGTATGCAAATTTTCATGAATTTTGGATATGTTTTGCTACCCATTTTCCAAAAGGACTTAAATTTGCAAAGAATTCAAATACACATTTGAATTTGGATGAAATTTGCCCAATTATCCAAATGCAGTTCAGTTTTCAACTCCAAACAATTAAATTGGTCATTTGCCAAATTTTGGAGATATTTTAGAGGATAAGAGCTGACTTGTGGGACCCACATGTCATTGAGACAGTAAAACTTGCAATTGAAGTTTCAGTGCACAGTCTCTGTTTCTCCTCTCTGTTTCACTCAGGCAGACCGAAGACTCCTCAGCCGACACTGAGACACACACCGAGGACACCTTCCGGTTGTTTCCCTCACGCTGGCGAGCTACTCGTGCGCTGCCTTGACTCCAAGCCATGCTCAGCTTCGCCACAACACCGAGAATCGTCTCTGTTTTCTTGCTCTCTCGCGCTAAAGAACAGAGAAGCCGCCGCTACTCCACCGATCGATCGGGAGCCGGTGTTCCATCGCGAGCAAGCCTCTGTTCATGGAAAAACAGCACTAGGGCGTTGGCCTCGACATCCTTGGCACAAAGCCGAGTGCTATCTGTCTCCCCAACACCGAGCAAAACATTTTCCCGCCGCGGCCGAAAGGAAGAGCGACGAGGTGCTCTCGTGGACAGCCTCACCCAGGGTTTCTCACGGCCGAACAAGAGTGCCTTTGGATGCACCAAGGTCTCACGCTGCTCACCTCCAAAGCGTGGCTCGAGTGGTGGATCACCGCCGATGAATTTCCGATTCTTCGTCCAGCAGGCGCAAAACAACCCGCGGGTAAGGAACTTTGAAATTCCCGATTGATTCTCATTTAGAGCCCACCAAATTGCCCACCTTAGAGCCAATCCCGGTCCGTTTGGAGTCCATGTATAGCACCACCGTAGCCCACTGGTGCTGTAGAGCCTCTCCACCGAGGTTTTGGCGGGCTAGAAGGGCCGGGCGAGGTCGCCGAAGCTACACTGAGCCGCCGCGCCGTCGTGAGCTAGGTTAGAGCCGACGCCAGTGTGGGGAAAGCTCACCAACGTGTTCAGCACGTGATTTTAGGCACTAGCGGCGAGTTAGAGCTTGGGAGGTGGCCGGAGAGGCGGTATCCGGTGAGCTTCGGCGAGCTCGGCGGCGCAGGCGCGCGGGAGCCGGAGGTAGACGAAGGAGGGGTTGGCCCCACGTGTCAGTCACTCGTTCAACAGGAGTCGGATCTTCTGTGGCGCTGTATTAATCTGTGGCTGTGCGTGAATAACCCTGTAGCTCCGTGTGTCGACGTCTGAGAAAGTGCCACATCACCCCGTGGGCCACTGCCAGGGATTTAAACTTTTCCCGGTTTAATTCAAATTCCAGATTTTCTCCAAACTTTGAAAGAGCATAACTTTTGCTAGGAAACTCCAAATTTAGTGATTCAAATTGGGTTACATTCAGGTTGAAAAACTCTATCTAAATATGCAACACAATTTGTATGAAATCAATAAATAATTCTGGAAAATTCTTTAAAACTTTTCAGCAAAAGAATTTTAGAGGGAGTTTGGTTCATCCAAAATCCTTCATTTTTGCCAGAATAATATTTAGGATATTATTGATCTCCTATAAAAGTTTCTGCTCATTTAGAGTTGATTTGTTTAGGAGAATTCAGATTTTAAGTTGCTGTGTTCAAATGAATACATAAACTTTTTCAGAGAATTTCCAAAATTTGAAAATTCAGTTCTGGGAAATTTTTCACTCCAAAAAAATCCTAGAAAAATTCATGCAGGCTCTATGAACTATAATTGAAATTGTAGTTCACTAAGTTTGACATGAACATGTGAGTTACTTCAGAATTTATTCCTTTTTGCTTAAAGAATTGTTCTGAATAAACCACTCAGTGAAAAGTGCCAAATTTTGGTCCAGATGATTTTCTTGTGACAAGAAACTCACATGAAAATTTTGAGCTCCATTGGAGCTTTGGATCATCACTGCCCTGTTCAACCTCTATAGGTGATTAAAACACAAGTGATGAAATGCACTTATCACTTGATCATGTTGCTTAATCCAAACCCAGACCATAGCACCAGTGTCATTTTAAATTCTTAAACAGAAATCCAGTTCCTAACTTGTCATTATAACTTGTTAGCAAAATCTTTACAATTAAATACTTGTGCACATTCATAACGTGTAGCATATACGTGAGGACTTGTGAAGAAGTGAAGTGGGATTTCAAAGACAAGGTGATCGAGTAATCAAGCCTCAAGTGATCGATGACACTAACTGATTATATATATTCTTAGTTACATGCAAAACAGGAGAGCCCCGGTTTGCATTCAAGCATTTTATGAAGTCTTTTCATTTGTAGATATCATAGCTTTGAATGATTGATTGCATTAGGTCTAGATGATATTAAAAACCCACTTGCATGACCAGATTAAACCAATAGAGAATGGATAGAGTAGCACCTCCTCGAGTGGATTTGGGCTACGCTATATGTTAGTTGGAAAGGACCGGTAGAAGTCGAGTAGTTGGAGTCTACTCGCGAGTTTAGGGCTTGGTTTCTTCGGAGCGGGTCGTGAATAGAAACATTGAGGAAAGTTCACAATTAAGAAATGGAGACCGGGCTGGGAGATTTAGATGCAGCCGGCTGTGGACCGTGCGTGCATAGCCCTGCCTGTGTCGGTTAAGGCCCGTCCGTACTTGGCCCTGTTGGACAAGTTTGAGTTGTGTACCGGGCGCATACTGGCTATATGGGACCCAGGAAACCGATGCACCTTGTGAGATCCACATTGAAACTTTTCTAATCGTCTTAGGCTTTCGGCATCAGGACAGCAGGAGGTAACTCGCTCAAGAACATATCACTGCGGGTATGTACCTTGAGGGAGCTTGCTGTTCCGGGCAGTTGGACTGCATCCTGTGTGGAAGAACTTGGGAAAGGCGGCCGCGTACAACATCAGTCGAGGTTGCTGCCGGCAACTCGGAGTATGGGTGTACGTGTCGTGTAGTCTGGGCATGTACTGATTCGAATCACCGTCGCTCACGGTCATATGATCATACTTGCCCACTGCGTCTTGACGTAGTAAGAACTGAAATGATTTCCTTTAAACTTGATAAGGGTTGTGATTTAAGTTGTATTGCAACCATGCTTGACTTAGAGATAGTGCTAATTAAACTTTACTTCACTTTGTGCAAGAAGCATCACAACAAAGCATTTCTTGTTTGATTGTGGAGTTGCGATGCTGTTGGCTCAAGGTCTTTAAAATGAGGCTTAAAATATGAAAGTTAGGGATCAACTATAGGCGAGCCTTTTATGCAAATTCAGCTAACCTATTTCAATCCGTCGTGTATGTAGAGTTTCTCGTTTAGGACAGACGGGTCAGTCTTGCTGAGCCTATGTGCTCACGCTTGCTATATGAGTGGTTTTGCAGGTTAACATCGACGCTTATGAGGAGGTTGTCCGGTGAGACTTGGAGACTTCCGATTCGTTTAACACATGAAGAACCCAGCCGCTGCAGTTGTCTTTGTGTTGCTAGTGAGAAGAGTCCGCGGGCTAGACATCTTCTCAAGTGCTTAGTAGTTATTTGACATGAGATGATTATAGTCTTCTGCTGTAGTTATTTTATGTAAATTATTTACATAGAACATTTGTAAACTTCCGCTTTTGATTTATGTAATACATGTTTCCTTATAAGTGTGCTGTTGGGTGCCGCATATCACGGCACCACCCAATGCGATCCCCGGGCGAGCGGCACGGCCCCGTGAACGGGTGTCGGTCCCTCTCATCGCACCTGTCCTTTTTTACTAACAATAGGGAGGGATCTTGTTACGGCAAGCTCGAATTGGGTTGTCCTAGCATCAGCATGATATCTAGAACACTTTCAATATCTGTCAAGACAAAAGAAGAAAAACAGATAGGAATAAGATAGAATTCGGGGTAGAAAGAGATACAACAACAACAACAACAACCAAGCCTTTATCCTAAGCATGTTGTGGTATATATATATATATATATATATATATATATATATATATGTATATATATATATATATCAATGAAGTAAAAGAGAGGAAGATATATAAGAGTAACAAGAAAAAAAAAAGAGGCTAAGATTCTGGCACATGAATTGCTACTTTCCATGCAGTCCTATCATGAGCTAAGTCTCTGGGTACATTCCAATCTCTCAAATATTGTTTTACCACCTCCTCCCAGGTCAACTTTGGTCATCCTCTACCCCTCCTAATATTTTCTCTACCTCTTAAAATCCCACTATTAACCGGTGCTTCTGGAGGTCTCCACTGGATATGTCCAAATCACCTTAGTCGATGTTGGACTAACTTTTCTCCAATCGGCACCACCCCTACCCTATCACGAATCGTCTCATTCCTTATTAGATCTCTTCTCATGTGCCCGCACATCCACCGTAGCATGCACATCTCTGCGACACTCATTTGTTGGACATGTTGCCATTTAGTTGGCCAACATTTCGCCCCATATAGCATCACAGGTCTAATTACCATCCTATAGAACTTCCATTTTATCTTTTGTGGGACCTTCCTATCACATAGGATTCCAAAGCCTTGTCGCCATTTCATCCACCCTATCTTGATCCTATAGCAAACATCCTCATCAATATCACCATTGCTTTGTAACATTGATCCTAAGTATCGGAAGAGTCCCTTCTAGGTACTATTTGTCCTTGTAGAGTAACATTTCCCTCTTCACGACCAACACCAATAAAGTCACACCTCATATAATCGGTCTTGGTCCTAGTAAGTCTAAACCCCTTGGACTCTAACGTTTGTCTCCATAACTCTAATTTCTTATCAACACCATCCCTAGTTTCATCTACCAACACTACATCATTGGCAAATAGCATGCACCAAGGGATATCCCCTTGTATATCCTTCAACACCTCATCCATCACCGAGAAAAAGATGTATGGGCTCAAAGCTAATCCTTGATGTAGTTTTACCGTGATAGGAAATGCATCAGTCTCACTATCGCTTACATGCACACTTGTCCTAACATTATTGTACATATCCTTGATAAGGGTAATGTACTTTGTTGGCACTTTATGTTTGCCCACAAGATGACTGACCTTTGTATCTTGTCATACGCCTTCTCCAAGTCAATGAACACCATATGTGCGTCCTTCTTCTGCTCCCTATATATCTCCATAAGCTGACGAGGCAAAAAAGTCGCCTCCATAGTAGACCTCCCAGACATAAAACCAAACTAGTTTTTAGTGAAATTGGTCACTTTCCTCAGGCGGTGTCCAATCACTCTCTCCCAAAGATTCATAGTATGACTCATAAGCTTAATCCCTCGATAATTAGTAAAACTTTGAATATCTCCTTTATTTTTGAAGATAGGTACTAATATACTTTTCCTCCATTCTTCAGGCATCTTGCTTGACTAAAAAATGTGGTTGAATAGCTTTGTGAGCCATACTATTGCCACGTCCCCAAGGCATCTCCACACCTCAATAGGGACATCATCAGGGCCGATGGCCTTTCCTCCTTTCATCCTTTTTAAGGCCTCCTTAACCTCAAACTCTTGTATCCTCCGCACGAACCACCTGTTGGAGTCATCAAAGGAGTCGTCCAACTCAACCATAGTGCTCCCATTCCCATCATTGAATAGCCCATTAAAGTAATCCTGCCATCTATTCTTAATCTCTTCATCCTTCACTAGAATGTGGTCAGTCTCATCTTTGATGCATTTAACTTGATTGAAATCCCTCATCTTTCTCTCGCAAATTTTTCCTATCTTGTATACGTCCTTTTCACCTTCTTTTGTCTCTAGTCTCTCATATAACTCATCATAGGCCTGTCCTCTTGCTTTACTCACAGCCCGCCTTGCATTTTTCTTGGCCTCTTTGTACTTAAGCATGTTGCATGCGCTTCTATCATGATGCCAACTCTTGTAACACTCCTTCTACTTAATGGCCTTTTGTACATTCTCATTCCACCACCAAGTGTCTTTATCTGCAAGTTTCTTTCGTTTTGTCAAACCGGACACCTCACTAGCTACCTTCCTAATGCAAGTTGCCATCTTCACCCACATACGGTCTGCATCTCCATTTTCTGCCCAGGGTCTTTCTGTGATCACCCTATTTTAAAAGGATTCTAGTGATTCTCCTTTCAATTTCCACCACTTTGTTCTTGTGATTTTGACACCTTTGTCCTACAAAGAACATGTATGGAAGCGAAAGTCAACTACCACAAGCTTATGTTGTGTCACAACACACTCCCCGGGGATCACCTTATAATCTAGACACTCCCGTCTATCCCTTCTCCTAGTGAGGACAAAGTCAATCTGGCTAGAGTATTAAGCACTACTAAAGGTCACTAGGTGAGATTGCCTCTTCCTAAAGAGGGCGTTAGCTACCAACAGATCATAGGCTACGGCAAAGTCTAGGATGTCCTTACCCTCTTGATTTCTATCGCCGCATCCAAAGCCTCCATGTACTCCCTAAAATCCTACGTTAGTTGCACCCACATGACCATTGAGATCTCCTATGAGGGGTTTCTCGGTTATCGGTACACAACTGACCATATCCTCCAAGTCCTCCCAAAATTGCCTCTTAGCACTCATGTTGAGCCCAACTTGTGGGGCATAAGCACTAATGATGTTCAGTACAATGTCCCCAATTACTATCTTGATTTATATGATCCTATCCCCTCGTCTTTGAACATCCACTACTCCATCCTTAAGACTCTTATCTATTAGAACACCTACGCCATTCCTAGTCCCAGCCGATCTAGAAAACCAAAGCTTGAAACTGGTATTCTCGACTTCTCTCGCCATTTGACCCGCCCGTCTAGTCTCTTGTACACAAAGGATATTTACTCATCTCCTAATGGCAACATCTACTAACTCACGTAGCTTCCCCGTCAAGGATCCTATATTCCAACTACCCACACGAAATCTA
The DNA here is from genome assembly GCA_030760725.1 of Neostapfia colusana. Taxonomy (NCBI): domain Eukaryota; kingdom Viridiplantae; phylum Streptophyta; class Magnoliopsida; order Poales; family Poaceae; genus Neostapfia; species Neostapfia colusana. Next base: position 4,832,792 of record JASWHV010000012.1, on the reverse strand, counting down.
TGTTCCTCGGCTAGCTTCCTTACACTTTGCACCCGTCGAGTAAGATGCAAAGACCCTTGCTCACTTATGACTACATCCGGGCGATGATGTAGCACGCCACTAAGGTGGTGGCGATCCGGTTCTTGCCCGTTTAACACCATATCCGGGTTCTGATATGGCGCGCCACTAAGGCGGTGGCGACCTGGCCCTTGCCCACTTAACACCATACCCGGGTTCCGATATGGCGCGTCGCTAAGAGGGTTACGCCCCAATGAATTTCTGTTGGGTTTCATTTCCATGAGAATGGCTAAGTTTAGTTGTTGGCTCGCCAAGCCTATCACAACCCCTCCTCCTTTACCTGGACTTGGGACCGGCTATGTCATTACAACATAGGCGGAGTTTTGGGGTAGAAAGAGATAAAAGGTAAAAATTAAATATAAATTGATTTGATCAGTTGGAGATGACACCGTTAATTGGTTGTGGCCCTTTATATTTATAGGACAAGAGGTTTTGTCCCATTAAGAATAAAAAATACTATAAATATGTAATGCAATCTAATTCTAACTCAGTTTGGACTGATAAAACCAGTTTGACCTATTTTAAAATCCAGACTGACCAGTTCCGACCAGTTTATATATCGCTGGAAACTTCCAAATGTCATAACTTTCGCATCCAAAGTCTAAATTGGATGTTCCACATATCAATTTTGATGGTCTCGACGAGAACTAGATATTGGTGATGTTGAATCTGCCTTTTGACCAAATCATCAAAAATGTTTGGGGGGTTTCTCCAAATTGTCAGATTTAGCAATCTTAATCAAATATATATATATATTGTTCATTTTGAAATAGAATTGTGCCGTCTGTTTTTGTTAATTTCATGTAAGTGTTAATATATGTTACAAATGGATGTGATGAGCTATTATATAAGTCACAACAGATACACCATGACTACAGATCAACATAAACAAAGGATCTTCATCTTAATGCCTTCAACAAGCAGGCTGCAGCTGATGAAGGACACAGCTGGTTCATATATTTGCTGTGTCAGCAGACACTTTGAGAGTTGAGAGGTATTTCATGAACCGGAGTCAGAGGGCAGTTGTTGACTAAATTTGTTTTGGTACCTTTCTCAGCAGCCTCCCTGAACTAGCATTCGATAATCATTTCATGTTGGCCCGGCCACTAAATCACTTGTGCAAGGAAAGCACAAAAGGCACACATGAGGAGTTTTTCGGCATTGCACACCAGCACCCTCTTTTTGCCTTGAATCCACTTGGCACGGACTAAACACGCCAATTTTGGCCATGACCATCACTCCCCACATCTCTACTACCTGTATGCGTAACACTACTAACAGACTCCTGAATGCGGAGAATTAGCATATAGGAAAACAATGTTAATCGTTCCTAGACGGCCATGTCCTGGCCTGGACAACCACGCCCACGCATACTTAATGCGCAAACACCGCAATACTCTTCACCTGGCATTTGAACACTTGATGTACAGTGTACTCTTCAGCAGGTGACATAAGTCCAGAATCAAAGTTAGCTTGGCTCCATAGATCGATCTAGTCAAATGGATGGCCTATAATCATTTACAGAGAACTACCTTAAAATCTCCCATTTTTCATTGAAGACATAGAATTTTCATCGTCAGTGGTATAAATTGGTCAGCATGAGTGGCTAATTAAACTACTCATTGCAATTGTTTTGGATGCAAGTGATTCGTCAATCAAATGCATTCATCACAGAAAATATATCATGTTTGTGACTCAAAAAGGGATATCTCAAATATGAATAAAGAACATTAATAAGGGACTTCGGATATTCACATGAAACTCATCAAGAAAGGGTTTTTGTTACCGTACTGATATGATAAAGTTAAGACAGAAACAGTACGATAACATCAAAGACAATGCCATGAAAGCTAACATGTTGTGAAAACAACACGCCATGGCCCATCAATGCATGTCCGACCACTAAAGATGGTGACACTGTATGCAGAACCACAAATATGATCTGATTTGCTCAATCCAAAATCTCAATCGGCTACACCAGTCTCATGTAACCTTGACTGTGTAATGACAGTGAGGTCACACTGTATTGTCATGCTGTCATCCTGGAGACAGAATCGCTCAAGCGTACTCCTACGCATGAACCCCCCTATGTCGCGGGCAAGACCGATTGTTTGTGGGGTCGCTGGACTTGAAGATGTCCTTCCTGCCTGGGAACTGTGACACTGTGCCATCCAGCTCATGATGACGACCTACAAAACAGATATCGTGGTCGACCCGGGCCTTAGTGTTGCTGCTCACGAGCTCAAGGCAGATGCCTATGTACTCCTTGTACGTCTCATTTAGCCCGTCAGGGTAGAAACGGATCGACCAGTCCAAGCCTCCGTCCTTGAAAGTTTCCATCCTGAAAAAGTTGCCGATACCCATGCCCTTCTTCTGGCAATAGCCATCTACCTAGATCACATGGGTTTCAGTTTCCGCCTCCATGCATGCCGTCGATGTTGTGCTTGATAGAATTCCTTTCTTTCCTGCAGCCGAGATTACAAAGAACTTAATGTTCTTTAATTTTTGTAGATATTACATGTGTCGTATAAACAACATTAAGATTTAACAGCATGTATAAAACATGAAGTGAAGTGAGGATAATGACGGCGGAAAAGATTAGCATAATGATGACGGGCATTATAAATGAACTCAAAAAACAAACTGTTATTTCATTCCAGAATACGAATTTAATCTGATCCAGTAAGATCATCATGAAAAATTTGAGTACTCTTTAATTAGTGTATATATAGTTAGTAATACCTAAAACACACAGGGAAATTTTTCCGTGTGTTGCGAAATACACACGGGACATTAGTTGGATACTCGGGAAGATCCAACTTACAACGTCTAGAGAGTAATGAAACTAAGATTGCTTTATATTAACATGTCACAAGGGTCAAGCAAAAACGACATGGAAGGTTGTTGAGCAAAGAAAGCTACCTTAAAATAAGCAGATCATTTAGGTTCTCAAAATGCAGTTTTTTTATTAAAAAAAGGCATCGAAGACATATGGGCAAGATCGCTTGAACCTTATATATACCTGGGTTGCCACATTAGAATACCTCTCATGTAAACATGTTACGAATTCAATGAACACATCGTTAAGTCTCTGTAAGCTATGATGTTTGCGAAGAAAATCTAGTTTACCCGCCGTTATGTCTCCACGTTAAGGTGTATGGCTAGGATGCTCTGATACACCAACTTCAGTGTGTCCATGCCATATTGATCTTCTGCCACAAGCAACCGTTGGTCATTTAAATCTGATATTACACTGTCAGATCAAATATGGTAGCATCCATCATGATAGAACAAATCCAATATGACCCTAAACACTGCAGGGTTTGTGTTTTCCAAAGTTATGCCCTCAGTCCCTGTCTTCTTTGTCGGTCCATAGAGCTCTGCCATGATGACAAGCTATTGTGCCACAAGAAAAACAGTTTGAACAGTGAGGATATCTCGTCCAACAAAAAATGTGCATTTTCTATAGCCTTGTCCTCCAAAACTTTTTCCAAAATGCAGATCAAAGTCAGAAGGAGGCAGATCAATCTCGGTTGGCTCCACCCTAATCTCATATGACTTCGACGGGTGTAATGATAGTTAGGTCACACTAGATTCTTAGGTTGTCATCATCTTGGAGATAGAAGAGTTCAAGCGTTCTACTAAGCATGAATCTCTTGTGTCATGAGCAAAAGTGGTTATTTGTGATATCAATGGACTTGAACATGTTTGTCCCACTTGGGAACAATGCCAACGTGTAATCCAGCTCAAGATGGTTGCCAATAAAATGACTTGGTATTGTTCCCGTGCTCTAGGTAGATGATCACAGTCTTATTAGGGACCTGTTTTTGTTTCTCTTATAATCGTCATATCAGTAAAATTAAATGAAAATCCCACCCGAACGCTATGCTTAAATTTAAGTTTATCTCCTAGGCTGATTTTTAGAAAACATAAAAACAATAGGAAAGTCGATTCTCTTGTAAGCAGCCTCTAACTGATGTTTTCGATAAGCGAGCCTCTTTTCCACGGGTACTCTTCTTCTCTCACCTGACTCTCTCGATTCTATTCATCTAGTCTCTGCGGCTGACCTATTCCATGAGTGCTTTGCCGCTGCTGACCTCTCCCTCTTAGCGCCACCATGGGCCCCTCCCTCCCGGCACCGCCGCCACCATCTTTTTGCTTGTCGCGGTGTTGCCCCCGTCTATCAGTTTCTTGACCACCGAAAGGGATCAAGGAGGGGCAGGGCCTCCTGTTTGCCAGATTCAGCCATGACCACTCCCCGAGTTCTCAGGCCTCATCTCACCGGTCCTTCGCTTGCTAGCCGCGTTGTGATGATGAAGTGGGTGCGCTTGCCGGCATGGGGCAGGAGCTCCTGCAGGGCCCATCCATCCCACCAGTCCTTCTTGCTCTCAAGGTTGTCGATGAGACCTTAAGGACGAGCTCCTTCCAGATCTTTGCGATGGCGTCGCCCTCGATGTCGTGAAGCCTCCTGCTACCGGCTAGATGGACGACCATCCTGGGGTGGTCGGCGAGCTTGAGGTAGGTCTGGCAGAGGTAATGTGGCTCGCCGTGCACTCAGACCACCTTCTTGTACTCCAGAGCGTGACTATGTGCAAACTCGAGTGTCAGCTCCATCTTCCCGGTGCCGGACACGCTGGAGATACAAACCACACCGTTCATTAATGCCCCATGGTCAACAGCTAGAAGCGGGAACTCTCCTAGCACCAAAAGCTTAAAGACACACCGGAAAATTAGAGTAACTACCAAGTGTTGGCAATTAACACATGGGAAACTGTAGTAGTACATGGGAAAATTTTCAATTCCCTAGCATTTTGACTGTAACAATTGGGATGGGTCATGACTCACAGGTAGATTGCAGTGAATTAGTGTGTACATAGTTAGAATTATCCAAACATACAAGGAAATCATCCGTTACCCAAAAAACACTGGGGAATTTTCTGTGTGTTGTGAAATACACACGGGACTAAAATTTGACACTCAGGAAGATCCAACTTCCACCAACTAGACAATAACTAGACTAAGGTTGCTTTATATTAAAGTGTGTCACATGAGTCAGGTGCAAATAACATGGAAGGTTGTCGAGCGGAGAAAGCTCCCTAAAATAGTCTGATCATCTAGGTTCCTAGAATCCAGTTATTTTTCACAAATAATACCTGAAAGACATATGGACGATATGAAAATCTTCTGTAAATCACCTGAAAATAGCCCATAAAAATAACATCAAAATAGGAAAGTTAAAAGAGAGGAGGAGAGGAGGTGGAATGAAGGAAAGCAGCGAAGCTCTGGTGGTTTGAAGATCTGGTCGCATGTAACTAAGAATCTATGTTACAGATTAGAATTTTAGGGTTATATAAGTACATAAGTTTATATTAACTTTGTTCATTAGTGTGACAGACATGTCCGAGGAGAGTGGGATTTATGTTTATTTCTGAGAAATAAATGTTAGTCATGGATCAAGGTAGATTTATCGAATTTCAAGTATATGTGGTCGGATGCATAGACGAGATTGGTGCTAAAAGTTTTCAATCTGTATACAATTGGTTGATGCGTGAATTAAAGCCAGATCCACATACACACACACATTGAATGTCCAGTGTGTCACATGAGTCAGGTGCAAACAACATGGAAGGTTGCCTAGCGAAAAAAGCTACCTAGCTAAAAGAGTCCAATCATGTAGCTTCCCTGAAATCCAGTTTTTATTTTTCAAAGAATGCCTCAATGACATATGGACAGATGAAATGGTAGTAGAATGAGTCCCGATCTTCTGAGAGGTATGGTAAACTTGATTGGGTGGAGATCTCGACGTTGATGATCCAAGGCTCCGAACGAACGGAACCCCACAATCACTACACCACTGCTCCGTTGGTTATCACCCATGTCACACGAATGACCTCTCCACGAAGGCTTATCCCTGCAAGCACAATCAAGAACACACGCAAGAACAGAAAAATTGCAACTAAAACTGAATTGATCACGAAGTGGGGTCTCAAAACCGATGAATGGTGACACTGTTCAATGACAGATTGAAACTAAGCAAACCTGTAACAGCCCTAACTTTTGTAAAGTTTTATTTCACATTGTGAAACAAAGTGAGGCAAAGAAAAACTATAATCGTGTCACATGAAATGATGAACACAAAAATGGACATGTGAGGGAGTTAAAAATTTTCTTTTACTCAGGATTAGCGCATGTTAACCTGAGCAGGGAACTTCACTTCCTAAGTTGAAATCATGTTAACCCCCACTATAAAGAAGATGGCGGGAAAATTAAACACCATTTTGAATATTGTCAAAGGATTCACGCTCAGATTGTCCAAAGGCATATATGTGAGATCACCGATGCATTTATCATGTATTCAAGAGCCTAAGTTTCAAATTTGGAGAAGTTTAGGTTTCATATATTATTTATTCCGAGCATTAAATGAGGGCATGTTCAAATTCAAACTTGAATTTGAATTTTGAACCAAACAAACTTAATTTCAAAATCTGATTTCAGATTTGAGTTCCTCATAATTCTTTTGACCTATCCTCCAAGTTTGATCAAAATTGGATCTCGTTTGCTATTTTAACCGGAACTGGAGGATAAGAGGGAGAGGGACCGTGGACACCACTGGTCAGAGATACACGTAGTAGCTGTTGCCGTGCTCTATTTCTCAGCAACCGGAAAAGCGCCACCTGCCGTCGCCCGAGCGCCAGCTCCTGCTCACGGATGGGAACACCAAGTAAAGAGTGAGCAACATGCTGCCTTCCCTCCACCTGCCGTCGCCCGAGCGCCAGCTCCTGCTCACGGATGGGAACACCAAGTAAAGAGTGAGCAACATGCTGCCTTCCCTGTGAACCGGCTCTCCTCGCTACCCACCATCTCCTCGCACAGCTCGAAGCAAAAACGCAGCCGAAGAAAGTCCCACACCCGACCCTCTCTGTTCCCCGGTGACTGCCCGCCAGAGGCTTCTTCGTGCCCGACGTTCTAAACAAAAAAGGAGCGCCCTAAGGTGTGCAAACCGATGGCGCAACGCTCTTCTCCTTTGGTGCATCACCGAGGATGAATTTTGCTGTTTATTGTTTCGGTATACCTAGGACCGAGCCTCACCAATCTTCAAAATTCGTCATAATCAATCCACCATCACGTGTGCCAAGCTACAAACATGATCTAGACACTCCCAAGCTCCTCTAGGATCAAAAAGCATAAAAAATCATCAAGTGTAGGCGCTGTTCTTCGAAAATTTCGGGCCGGCACCGATTTTCGCCCTAGGTCGCCGATGAGCTCCTATTTGAAGCCATTTTTGAGCGGATTTGAGCTCATGCCGGTGATGAGGGATCCCCCACGGTGCTTTAGAGCCCAAGAACCGATCATTTGGTGGAAAATTCACCGTGCACGACCTCGCCGGAGCCCTAGGTATTGCTGTTGCCGGTGCGCTATGATTTCCACTGAGATTCGGCCGCCGGCGACCCCACCAGTGTGTTTAGGGTGGTGGAAAATGGGGGGGGGGCAGTATGGAGCCGAGAGACGGCTGGGAAGGGCCTTCCGGCGACCCTCGCCGGAGGGAGCCACCGCTGGCCCTGTCTGGCGTGAGGTTGAAGATGAAAACTGGCGAGTGGGGCCCACGGGCAGTGTTTAAACTTTTCCATATTTTTCTAATTCGGTTTAAACTTTGGAGAGCCATAACTTTGTGTAGGAATGTCCAGAAATTGTCAAATAAATTTTGTTGGATTCCTCTCAAAGAGTACTATCCAGGGGGCATCCCAATTTTCATGAAAATCCCTTGATTTGGCTCATTAATTCATTTAAGGAAAATCTTGTAGGAATTTTAACAGGAGTTCCGTTTATTGGAAAATTCCGAAATATGGGCAGGACATTTATCCAAAAATGCTTGAAATCCAGTAAAATTTTCAGAGGATTGGACTTAATTTGCTTGGCCAACTGTTGATTCAATCTTGTATGTCTCTGAAAAATTAGGAAAAATAACAGAAAGATTTTTCAGCTTTTAGCTCCAATTTCTAAAATCCATATCTCTGTGTAGGAAGCTCCAAAAATGGTGAAATCAAGTCCTATGGACTCATGAGACTCCCAAGTTTCTGAAAAACCAAATTTGGAGCATGACCAGATCTTAGAATTGCCATAGGAATTCAGAGAAGACAAATAGCTAAGAAAATTCCTTAGGCCACATCTTACATCAACTTTGTCTGAAATGTTTCAAGCCATACCTCTGTATGATCTATGGACCACTGTAAAAATTTCAGAGCAAGTTGAGATCATATTCTCAAGTTTCTGCTGGTTCTTTCCAATACCTTTCCTATGTCCATTATAAATAGCTCTTTGAATTTTCTCCAACAAACGTCTACTGCCCAGCTCAAGTTCTCTGTTTTTTTCCATAACAGAGCTCTTCACTCACTTATAAGTTGGTATAAACCCTACTTAAGACCTAAACTCTTTTGTTTTATAATGTTTTTACTTGCAACATAGAACTGTTCATATTCATATCGGTGGGAAACACGACGAAGGAGTTCGATGAGGAACTCGAATCGGAGCTGAAGGTTGAGGCTTTAACAGTCAACAAGTTACTGACTTCAAAGTAGTAATAAACCTGCAGCAACATAAGGCAAGCCCCGGTTTGCATTTAACAGCTTTTTAGTTACATTTTACTTTGTATCACTTTTATGGGTCTATTATTTATTGTGTATTAGGTCAAGGTGGTTGATACTCCAAATGCATGACCCACAAACCCTTGGAGTTAAAGGTTAGAATAGGTTACCTTCGTGTAGTTTCGGCTAGGCTTAAGTTGTATAGGATCTGGTACCAGTCGGGTAGTTGGAAGCTACTCGTGAGTTTAGGATGTTGGTTCAGCGGGGTATGATTATAGAGGATGAAAGTTCTGGAATGGAAAATGAGACCGAGCAGAGAGTAGGAGCAGCAGGACGTTGGACCTGTGTGGTTGTAGCTCTGTCTGTGTCGGTTAAGGACAGATGCGTATGCCGCTCTGCTGAGCAAGTTTGAACAGACCGGATGCATACTGGAATTATGGGGTCCAGGAAACCGATGTAACTCGTGTACTCTCGTGTCGAAACTTATACGGCCGTCCTTTGGGGGTTGGTGTGACACCCTCAATTTCGACTTCTGCATGCATTCATATTTTATAGAGAAAACATTTTAAAGGAAGTAAAAACAGAAGAAGAATCTAAAGGATAGCAGAAAAGAGCTAATTCCAGTTCGCCGAGGAGCGCTGTAGACACTTCCCGCGGCCTGTTGGCCTCGTGGCGTGTTCGGAGCTCATCCCAGCGAAGGGGGAGAGGTCTGCCGCTAACTGGCTACGTGGAAGGATCGGAGCTTGCCTCTGTGGAAAGGGCAAGATCCAGCCCTGCAGGACACATGTCGCCACCGGAGCTAGTCGCTGCGGGGAAGTAAGGCCCAAACCGTGGGACACATGTCACCTCCGGAGCTCACCTCCGGGAGGTCCGACACAGTTGGACACGTGTCGACCTCGGAGCTCACCTCCGGGAGGTCCGACACTGATGGACACGTGTCGACCTCGGAGCCCGTCTCTAAGGAGAAAGGAAGTTCGGCGCTACTGGACACGTGGCATTCTCGGAGCCACCTCCGAAGAGAGGGGAGGTCCGGCTCTGACACGTGGCACTCTTGGAGCTCACCTCCGAAGAGAGGGGAGGTCCGGCACTAACACGTGGCGTACGCGGAGCTTGTCTCTGGAAAGAGGGGAGGTGCCGCCCGCCAGGACACGTGGCGCATGCGGAGCTCACCTCCAAGGAGAGGGGAGGTCTCGCCCGCCTGACACGCGGCACAACCGGAGCCCACCTCTGCAGAAAAGGGAGACCAGGCCTCTGCTGGACACGTGGAGCCTCCGGAGCTCATCACCACGGAGGTGACGAGATTTTAAGCAGTTTATCTCCTGTACGCGCGGGAATACCCGGTACTGAGGAAACCGACACGAATTCCACATTGCTACCGCACCAAATCAATTGAAGATAAGTTGTTATGATTAAAAAACAATTTGAATAGGACTCTTATTCAAAATCTAATAAGATTAGGACTCTTCTTTTCCCGATTATAAATAGAACCTGAAACAACCCCTTGGTCGTAACATCTTTTCTAAAGCTGACAACTTAGAGGCCCCAGCCCCAAACTCGCCGATCTTAACCCCTTCGCCGGAGTTTGACCACCGGAGAGACCGCCGACGAGCCCAGACACGATCGCCATCGCCGGAGGAGAGCCGACGATCTGTTTTTGCTAAAGGGAGGACCCGAAGGAAGTAAGTTAGGTCTCCATTACCACCTTACGACGTCATCGCGTTTTCTTTGCATCTGTTTCTTCGACCCCTTCGAAACAGAAGCTTTTTCATGGATAGATCACGTGTTGATCGGTTTGATCTAGATCTTGAGTCCAGATCATTACCACTTCCACATTTGATCTGTACACCTTTGTTCGTCGAAAAACCCATGCAAGTCATGCAAGAACATGTACAAACTAAACTGCACAATAGGATTAGCATGCATATGCACCATTGCATCTTAAGTAAAGTTGTGCATGATAATTGATTGCTGTGAATCTTGTATGTGCGTGATCGTGAATAGAAGAACAAGCTCAGGGATCTATCTACGAAGGACTACAACAACAAGAGTTTGAGATCCGTGAGCAACAGAAGCCACAGGAACAAGGCAAGTGCCCCTTGACCATATTGATCCCATGTTTTTGGAAAACTGTTTTGTTTGCGAAAACTGTGAATGCTTGAGTCAACTTGATGGAAAACCCTTTGGTAGGAGTTTACTAGTTTTGTTAACCACCCTTGTCGCCAGGGAAGTTATGAGTCGGGTATGGTCATTTTTTGCTTTTTGCTTCGCTAATCTACAGGATATGGGAAGCGATGGATTGTATCTAGCTAACTGCACTCGTATGAATAATGGTAATGAGAAACTGATGTTGATAATGGACATGAATCAGAGGGAGATCTAGGCAAGCTTGGTTTGTGGATGAGGTAGAATGAGATGGTGGTTTACTTGCCTTAGATCTAAGGACCGGTTCATGCGAGCCATGCAAGGAATATAGTGCCACCACATGGCCAAATATGGGTGCGGCTTAGCTGACTAATTAGGTAAGTTGCTAGATTGTTATGGACTGTGGAAGGCGCGGGGAATGGGAGTCGAGTGAGGACTGCCCTGGGAACTGCATGGCACAAGAGGGGGCCCATAGGTGGGAGAATTGGAGATTCTAGCCTGCTGGTGAATCCTTAGTGAGTCCATACATCTAGTAGCCCATTTGTAAAGGCTATTTTGTGATCTCTTGACCATACACCAACGGTTGTGTACTGGTATAATGGAGGTTCTACAGTCGTCGACGGGTGACGAAATCACAAACTTGTGGGTAAAGTGGTGCAAACTCTGCAGGGTATAAAACTATCATGATAGCCGTGCTTCCGGTCACAATCGCCTGGACAGCCCACATGATTAGATGGGATGGTTTTGGATGGTTCAGTTTTGGTCATTGGGATGGTATTGGTTTGGTTATGGTTTGATCTTTGGATTTGGTTTTTGGGACTGTTGAGTCCGGGTAATGAGATTGGTTTCATGACTGTTGAGTCATGGTAATGAGCTTTGGTCTCGGTTATGAGACGGAAATTGAATATGAGATGGTAGTGAATACGAGATGGCATTCATGAGCATGAGAAAAATTGAGAAAGATAAATGTCTGGAAGAGACATGAAAATTGGTGAATCATGATGGAGGTATGTTGATGTTTAAATACATGTTGGGATTACATTCATTTAAAGCTAGTTGCTGTTTTTATCATGTTTTGCGAAATAAACTTTTCTTTCTGCAATGAGCCTTTTTATAACTACCTTGATGTGAGCTACATATCATATTTTCCCGCACTTGCTGAGTACATCATGTACTCAAACTTGCATTATTACTACATCATCAGCAACAAGAGAGGAGTACTATGAAGACCACGTGGAGTATTAGGAGTGTGATCCACCCTCAACCTTGCCTGTGGAGTAGAGATGGAGCCGCTGTTGCTGCTTAGTTTGCTTCCGCACTAGTTAGAAGACTTCCGCTGCTAGAATAAAGACTTCCGCTGCTAGAATAGATTAGAGACTTCCGCTGCAATAGAGATTGTTGTAATAAAGTACTTGAACATATTCATTCGTGGTTATATGTATTCTGAATTCAGTTTGTGGATGAAATGTGTATGTGTGATGAACATCCTGGGCACACATATGTAAAAGCCCAAGAAAAGAGACTTACAAAAACTTTTCATCACCTCACAACACCACAGCTTTTGTTATGGATATCGTGTGAAGATTTGTAAAAAGCAAGTAACCTCCATTAAAAGGATGATTAGAGGGGAAAGCCCTAACTTTCACAAAGTAGGATTTATACACATGAACATGGGAGGTTGAGCTCACCCCTAGAACTTAAAAAGTCTTGGGAAGGTTCATGCCAAATTTCATGCAAATCCAACACTATTTGAGGCACTTTTGGAGACATTTGAAAAAGAGGCCAATTTGAATGTAAATTCAAATTGCAGCAACTTTTATCACTTAAATTCAAAAGTTGGCTTCATATTCAAACTCAGAACATTTTTCTGAGTTAACCCACCAATTTTCATCCCCATTGGAGTTCATTTTGTCAAGAGCTAAATTTACAATAATTCAAAACTGAATTTGAATTTCAGTTCAAATGTGAAGCAAATTTAGCCAAACAAAGTTCAAATTTGAGAACTCAAATTCAAACCAAGACTTGGGGGCTAAGTCTCACATTCAATTGTGAGTAGCTGGGGATATTCTCAGCAAAACAGAGGTGAAAATTTAGAAAAATAATTGGAGGAGGAGGGCCCACTGGTCAGTGTCCCAGCTTCACAGAACCGACTCGACCCGAGGCCGGCGACCGCCGGGCGCTTGGAGAGCCGACAGCGCAATAGTTACCGCCACCTCACGGTGAAAAACGTGGCTACAAAGTCCAGCGCACGAGCTGCTTCGCCCCTCCTTCGGTTTCCCGAGTGAAAACTGACCGGACCCCGCCGTCCCGGTTCACGTCACGGGGACGGGGCACCTTGCCCGGGAATCGCATTGGATGGTTCCGTGTTATGCGGCACCCAACAGCACACAACTAAGGAACAATGTATTACATAAATCAAGCGGAAGCTTACAATTGTTCTATGTAAATAATTTACATAAAATAGCTACAGCGGAAGTCTATAAACAGCTCACGTCGTATATCTAAGAAGCACTCGAGAAGAGGTCCAGCCCGCGGACTCCTCTCGCTAGCAACACGAAGACTTGGCAGCGGCTAGGTTCTCCAGGTGATACATGACTCAGAAGTTCTCGAGTCTCACCGACAACCTTCTTTATAGCATCGAGGTTTACCTGCAAAACCACTTATATAGCAAGAGTGAGCACAAAGGCTCAGCAAGACTTAACCGTCTCTCCTAAAGCATGCAACTCTACATGAGGGTAACTTAAGACCTAATCCTGTAATTTGTGAAAAGACTCGCCTATGAGTTCCTCCTTAACTTTCAGATTTTAGCCATAATAGTAGGGACCTTGCGCCCAGCAACATTGGAACTCCACAATCAAACAAGAAACGCTTCATTCCAATGTTACTTGTACCAAGGTGGAAAATAACTTTAGTTTGCTCTATCTCTACTTCAAACATGGTTTTCATGCAATTTACAATTATCATAACAGCATTTAAAACTTTGCAAACTATTTCCACACAACTTGATTACTACGTCACAACACAGGGAGCAAGCGGTAATCAATAACCGCGATGGACGGTGATTCGAATCAAACACTACCCGGATAACTCGACACATACGCCCGCCTCTGAAGACCCAACTCTGACGTCCTTCATTACGTCGTATGTGGCCACCTTTCGCAGGACACTAGACTGTATAACCGATCACGCCGTCTCGGGCTCATAGGTCTAACGAGACGATGTGGTATGCCTCTACAATCCAGTGAACCTGGTACATCGGTTTCCTGGTTCCCATATGTCAGTAAGCATCCGGTACACAACTCAATACCTGCTCCTGGATGCCACACACGCATCGGTCCTTAACCGACACAGGCAGAGCTACTCGACCAAGACCTCGTCTTGTCGCTGCCTAACCATCCTGCCCGGTCTCATCTTTAGAAACGTAAACTTTAGTTTACCATATTTTCGACTACACCCGTGTAATCCCGCCTATAATTCGCGAGTAGATTCCAACTACTCGACTTCTACCGGATGTCCTAAGCTATTTAGCACGGTGTTATTATACAGCGGTGTTCCTTTCTACCCTTAATCCAAGGTTCATTTTGTCATGCAATTGGAGTGTAAAACATCCTTGACCTAATGCACATACAACTTAGACCCATAGTAGTGAACGAAGTAAAAACTTGAGAAAACAACTTAAATGCAAACCGGGGCTTGCCTTGGTTTTGCAGGTGACTAAAGTCAGATGATGTATGAAGTTAGTTGCTGATGACTTGAAGTTCAATTCCTGCCCTTCTTGTTCCTTGATCCAAGCTCAACTTCTCCTTCTTCACTTTCCACATTTAATCACTACACGTTATGAATATGCATACATGTTTAATTGTAAAACTTTTACTAACAAGTGCTAAAGACAAGTTTAAAACTGGAACTCTGTTTAAGAATTTAAAATGACACTGGTGCCAGTGGTTTGGTTTCGGTGAGGCAACATGATCAAGTGATGATTACATTTCCTCACTTGTGTGCTACACATCTAAATAGGTTGAACAGGATAGTGGTGATCCATAGCTCCAATGGAGCTGAAAATTTTCATGTGAGTTCCTTGTCACAAGACAGTCCTCTGGACCAAAATGCAGAATATTTCACTAAGTAGCTCACCCATAACAATTCCCTAAGCATTTGGGCAAAAAGGAATTAATTCTGAATAAATTTGCACTTTCATGCAAATTCAAGTGAACTAAAATTTCAAACATAGCTCAGGGAGCATGCACGAATTTTTCTAAGAATTTTGGAGCTAAGGAATGCTCAGAACTGAATTTCCAAGTTTTGGAAATTCTCTGAAAATGTTTCTGTATTCATTTGAATACAGAAACTTGAAATAAGAATTACCCTAACTAAATCAACTCAAAATGATCTGAAAATTGTACAGGAGTTCCCTAACATCCTAAAGAATATCCTGGCAAAATTTGGGGATTTTTGGATAAACCAAACTCCCTCTAAAATTCTTTTGCTGAAAAGCTTTAAAGAATTTTCCAGATTTTCTATTTGTTTTCATGAAAATTGGATTGCATATTTGGATAGAGTTTTTCATCCTGAATCCAACCCAATTTGAATCACTAAATTTGGAGCTTCCTAGCAAAAGTTATGAGGTTCTAAAGTTTGAACTAAATCTGGAAATCTAAATAAACCGGGGAAATGTTTAAATCCTGCAGGTGGCTCCAGGGGACCACGTGTCATGCGCTGGGACAGACCACACGGGGTCACAGTATCATTTCCCGCACTGTCGCAAAGGATCCGAATCTGCAGACAATCCCGGCCGGTCTTCCCCTCACTGACAGTGGGCCTGACGCCCTCGTCTTCCTCCTCTGGACGCTCGCGCGCTCCCGCCGCCGAGCTCGCCGGAGCTCTCGCCGGGAAGGGGTTCCGGCCCTCGGAACTTGCGGATTTTTGCTGCCACTGCACATTTTTGCGCGAGGAACATGTTGCCGGCCTCATCTCAGATCGAGGATGGCTGGAACCCTAGGCGCGACGGCGACAGGGGCTTCGGCAACTTCGGCGACGTTGCTAGGACACTGTAATGCTCCAAGCTTGCTCCGGTTAGCTCCTACAGCATCGCCACAACATAGGGAGCAACGTCCAAGGCTCTGATCTTGCAAGAAACGTCGGCAACTAGGGGCTCACCATGCGACCTAGGTCGATTTCGGTGAAAACTCAAAAAACTCGACGAACCGAGGGTTTCCTCAACGGTTCTCCTTAGTTCTGTATCCCACGTGCCCGCACGGATGTCTACAACTGGTCTTCTAAGCCTGGTGAGGAGTGGTGCACCGTGTTGCCCTAATTTCCCTATTCCCTACTCCCGGTTCATATTGCATGTCCGCGGGAAAAACCAAATTCGACGAGCACGGTCTGTGGCACGCTGCCGGCGTTGCTGTAAAGCAAGAAGAGTTACAGGTGCACCTTTTCGCTTTTGCAACTCGATGGGAGATGCTCTGTGGTGGCTGGCCGACGTGATCTTGTCGCGGCGGCTCCCTTCGGTGCTGTGGAGGAGAACTGAGCTCGACGCCGGAGTTCCTGCGGAGCTAGAGCCTGCTTCTCACTTCGGACACGCCGAGGGAGGTCCGGCGGTGCTGTGGGGCAGCTTAGCTTGTCGTGCAGCGGGGTGGAGCATCTGGGCGGCGGTGAACCGACGGCTCTCCTCTGTGCGGCCGCGTTTATCACCGAGGGCACACAGCGATCGGTTAGCAGCGGCTGTGAGGCGGTGTGAGGTGCTGTGCTCTCGGTGGAGGCGATAAGAGCAACGAAAATTGATCCCTGAGCAGCTCGGGAGGTGGCGGGGACTGCTGCCTCGGTGGAGTGCCACGGCTGTCCGCTTCGGACTCGGTCTGAACAGAGTAAGAGGTTTGCTTCGGTTGCAAGTCTCCTCCATTTTCAGTCCATGACATGTGGGTCCCACAGCTCCTCTCTGCCCCCAAAAGATCTCCAAATTTTTGGCACATGCAAATTCAGCCATGAGGTACTCAATTTCAAAAGTCCTTTGGCAATTTGACAAGTTGTGCCTCAGTTTCAAATTTGAATTCAAATTAAGATGAAATTTACAAGTCCCTTTGATATACATATCAAAGCACCTCCAAATTTTCCCAAAGTTTGCCTTCATCATAATTTAGACCTGAGGAATTCAAATATGCCATATGATCCTTATGTTGGCCCCTGCAAATGAGGGTTTTGAACCAACAGTTTGGAACCCTCATTTTGGAAATGGCCACCTTTGGAGTCACATGATCATTTGAAATAAAAAGGAACTTGAAGGCATGTGCTTGCTCATGACCACCTTCGCATGTTCAGAAAAGTTTTTGCAAGTCCCAAACCTTGAAATTATACTCTGCTTTATTCACAACTCAAGTTTTGCATTTACAAGTTTTTGGGACTTTTACATTCCTCCCCCCTTAAAAAGAATCTCATCCCGAGATTCGTGATTAAGGTCAACGTGGAGAGGACAACTACTAAATATAAGCCTCTAACAACTCCGGATGATTGCGTTGTAAATACTCCTCGCTTTCTCATGTAGCTTCGTCGGACGTGTGATTTTCCCATAGCACCTTGAAAAATCGCAGCATCCGGTTTCTGGTCTCGCGAGTCTTTTCATCAATTATCCAGGTTGGATATTCGACATAAGTGAGGTCCGGCTTCAAATCTGCTATGTCTCCCGTGAGAATCTCCGTTGGAACTTTCAAACACTTCCGCAACTGAGATATGTGGAAGACGTTATGAACTCCAGCTAAGGCTACCGGTAGCTCCAAACGGTATGCCACGGGTCCACACCTTTCAATGATGGCGAAGGGACCGATGAAACGTGGAGATAATTTTCCTTTCACTCCGAATCGGTGAATGCCCTTCATAGGAGATACGCGGAGCTATACGTGGTCTCCAACTTGAAAGTTCATAGGACGACGTCTCTTATCCGCATAGCTCTTTTGCCTGGATTGAGCGGCTTTAAGATTTGCTTGAATAAGCCTTACCCGCTCTTCAGCCTCATTTACGAGATCAATCCCGTAAATAACCCTCTCGCCGGATTCGCACCAGTTCAAGGGTGTGCGGCACTTCCGGCCGTAGAGAGCTTCATAAGGTGCCATTTTGATACTTGATTGATACCCGTTGTTATATGAGAACTCCGCCAACGGTAAGTGATCATCCCAGCTCTTACCATGATGGATGGCACATGCTCTCAGCATATCTTCAAGTATTTGATTCACCCTCTCAGTTTGCCCATCGGTTTGAGGGAGATACGCGGAGCTTTAAATCAATTTGGTTCCCAAGGATGCGTGTAGCTGCTCCCAGAAACGAGCAAAAAACAACGCGCCTCGATCGGAGATGATCATCCGGGGAACTCCATGTAGGCATAAGATCCGTGCTATGTATAACTCCGCATACTGCTTGGCGGTGTGTCTAGTATGCACCGGAATGAAATGTGCCGATTTGGTTAATCGATCAACGATTACCCAAATTGAATCATGGTGGCGGGAGGTCATCGGCAACCCAACGATAAAATCCATACTCAAGTCTTCCCACTTCCATGCAGGTATTTGTAGCGGTTGCAACAGGCCCGACTTCTTCACATGGTCGGCCTTAACTCTTCGACACGTATCACATTCTGAAACGTATTTTGCAACATCACGTTTCATACGTATCCACCAAAACTTCTTGCGGAGGTCTTGGTACATTTTATTGCTGCCAGGATGAATAGAAAATTTGGATAAGTGAGCCTCATCCAAAATTTTCTTCCGCAGCCTCATATCAAGGGCTACGACTATTCGGTTCTTGAACCATAGGGTGTCTTCATCATCTAACCGGAAACATTTCATCTCCCCGTCCTTCAACCTCCTTCTTATATGAGCCATGCCCTTGTCTTACTTTTGAGCTTTCATAACCTTCTCTCTTATTGTGGGTATGAGAGCTAGGTTATGCAGAGCTCCATATGGAACCAAGTAGAGACTTGGTTCTTCCTCTTCTATCGGCGTAATGGTCAGGTTATGAATATGAGACTTCCGGCTGAGTGCATCAGCAACCACATTTGCCTTGCCCGGATGATAATGAATTTCAATCTCATAGTCTTTGATCAGCTCTAACCATCGCCGTTGCCGCATATTCAACTCTTTTTGAGTGAATATGTACTTCAAGCTTTTGTGGTCGGTGTAGAGATGAACTAGATTTCCCAATAGGTAATGTCTCCACATCTTTAAAGCTAATACCACGGCAGCAAGCTCGAGATCATGAGTTGGATAATGTTGCTCATGATTCCGTAATTGCCGTGATCCATATGCGACCATGCGTCCCCCTTGCATGAGTACACAACCAAGCCCGATGCCGGACGCATCACAATAAACATCAAAAGGCTTGGTTGTATCCGGTTGAGCTAAAACCGGGGCTGTTGTGAGGTGTTTCACCAACGCTTGAAAAGCTTCCACACATGGCTTGCTCCAATCATACTTGATGCCCTTCTTCAGTAGCTCCGCCATAGGTTTGGAGATTTTTGAGAAGCTCGGGATGAACCTCTGATAATATCCCGCCAAACCCAAGAAGCTACGAACTTCATGGACTGATGTTGGAGACTTCCATTTCAGCACTTGATCAATCTTGCTTGGATCAACAGCAATGCCTTCCGCTGAAATAATATGTCCAAGAAATGGCACTTGGTTGATCCAGAATTCACATTTACTAAACTTTGCATAGAGCTTGAGATCTCTCAGTCGTTGGAGCACAATATGCAAATGTTTAGCGTGTTCCTCTTCCGATTTGGAATAGACCAAGATGTCGTCAATGAATACCACAACGAACTGATCCAGCTCCGGCATGAATACCGAGTTCATAAGGTACATAAAATGAGCCGGAGCATTGGTCAACCCAAATGACATGACAAGATACTCGTAGAGTCCATATCTTGTCGAGAATGCTGTTTTTGGGATATCATCCGCTCGAATCTTGATTTGATGATATCCCGACCTTAAGTCCATCTTGGAGAAGACTTTAGCACCCACTAGCTGATCGAAGAGGATATCAATTCGTGATAGTGGATACTTGTTCTTTATTGTCACAGCATTTAAAGGACGATAATCAACGCATAGCCTCAGCGTCTCATCCTTCTTCTTCACAAATAAAGCTGAGCAACCCCATGGTGATGAACTTGGACGAATAAGCCCCTTGTCCATCAGATCTTTGAGTTGCTCCTTCAGCTCGGCTAATTCATTTGGAGCCATTTTGTATGGTCTCCGAGAGATCGGCGTAGTTCCCGGTATCAACTCTATTTTGAATTCCACCTCGCGCTCAGGTGGTAAGCCTGGAAGGTCTTTGGGAAACACGTCCGGATATTCACGGACTACCGGAATGCCTTCTAACTTGCACGCCTCTGCATTACATACTTCCGGGTCTTTGGAAACCGCTTCGCCGAGATACAATGTTTGACGTCCGTGAAGTGGAGAGTCCAAGTGAACACTCCTGTTCCCAATGTCCAGAACAGGCTTATGGAAGGTCAACCATGATATTCCCAATATGGCATTGATTCCTTGGTCTTCGAGAATAATGAGGATGGTAGGATAAATTTTTCCACCCAAACAAAGTGGTGCTCGAGAAACAACTTCATTAGTTGATATGTCTCCACCTGGCGAATGAATAAGGTAAGAACCTTTTGTCATTGTGGTGGAGATCTGATCTCGGATCACCGTCGCCCTGCTAATGAAGTTATGTGTCGCACCAGAGTCGAATAAAATGACAACCGGCTTGTCATTTAAGGTGAACCTGCCGGCAAGAACAGGTCCTCCCTTTGGCAGATCATCGACTGACACATAATTAACTGTCCCCATTTTTGACATAGCTCTTCTTGGCTGTCCAAGATCACTCTTTGGAGCTGGACCTGCAGATATAATGTTGCTGCTCGGTTCAGTTGCTTCCTTGACGTTGAACTCATTGTCAATATCAAGTGGGACAGCACTCGGTTTTCAGCGGAGAAATCACCTTGATCATTTTCAACCTCTTGAGGAAATAACATTCGGGTGCACATTGTTGATACTGAGGTGCAGGCGAAATAAGTTGCTGCTGCGGTGGAGGTGAATAAAACCTCTGGGAAGTAGAAGAATCGTCACACTCCCAGAATGACTGCACCTCCTGTGGAACCTCTCGACCGGAAGGTGAACGGATTACCCACCGATACTTCTGAGGTAGGTGATTGCATTCATCCTGTGATGAGTCCCTCTCTCTCTTTTCTTTAAGGTAGAGATTGGAATAATATTCCTGAGTGATAGCACAGCTAACAAACTCATCAAAGTTCTCTTGGCTAACTTGAGCCAATTCACATCGCAGCCTCGCAGTCAGCCCTCGATAAAAATGATAACCCCTCATGGATGATGATTTCACATAGTCAGGAACATATTGAACTAAGCGATTGAATTCCTTCGCATTCTCAATAACACTCCTGTCACCTTGCTTTAGATTCCAGAATTCATCCAGACTTGTTTGCATTATGCCCGCAGGCATGAAACGAGCACGAAATGCATCCTGGAACTCCGCCCATGTGACACGATGCCCTGCTGGTTGGACAGCAAGGTACTCTGCCCACCATGCTCCAGCAAAGCCGTGGAGCTGCTGAGCGGCATATAGAGTCTTCGAGAATTCATCACATTGGATCAACCCGAACTTGGACTCAATGACACGTAACCAGTGATTTGCTTCACAATGGTCAGCCGCCTCGGAGAATACCGGCGGTTGTGTCGCCAGGAATTCCAGATAAGTGCTCGGGGTTGGCATGTGATGTTTAGCTTCTCTATTTATCCCTTGCTGAACTAGAGTTTGGAGAGTTTCATTCATCCTTGCCATAATTTCAGCCAATCCGGTTGGCGATGGCTCTTGTGATGAAGTCGAGTCATTCTCACCTCGACTTGAACCTCCAATCTCCATTTGAGAGTGTGCGCGTACCATACTGCATGAAACAAAATTTTAAGTCAATCAAAATTCTATCTCAGTAGTAAGTAAAGATAAGTAAAACATGAACATGTCATAAACTTTATGAAAGCATAACCACATTCATGTTTAAAAAGATCTTAAGTACGCTAAACTAATCAGCGGGACTACCCTCACCAGTTCACACAAACTCCAAATTTTACTCAAGTTATCTACAGATTCTTGACTTGAGATCAATACCAAAGTTTTAGTACACTTCAGTATCTTTCCAACGAGTACTCATAAGCTCCTTAAGGATTTTTCTACAGGAAGGTATGGCTTAAAAACAGAAAGGTCCAGAGAGGTTTTTGGTACTGTCCTGGTTCTGAACAGTTTGCCTTCAACTGGACTTTTCACCAACTTAACGTGTGATTTTGCTCTGGAGGTCTACAAAGAAATTGTCGAGCACTTGAAAATCTTTCCAGAACTGTATCATACACCTTAATTGGTTAAAGCTACTCAGAGTTATGCCCTGTTAAAGTCCAGAAAGAATTCCTGCCAGAAAAAGAGCACTCTGTTTTTGAAATCTTTGAAGCCTAGTAATTCCCTTATTTGAATCTTAGCTCAAAATAAGAGTTCATTAAATAATACTTGTTTCAAACTTCCATTTTTAGTTGAAAGTTAGTTCATGAATCATTTCTCCATAGGGAAAAGGATTATATGTTTAGTACGGTGTCGATGCACCGTAAGAATCATATCGGTGCTACATTACCTCACCAAAAGAAAATCCTACCCGGATTATACCGGCATATACGTATTATCAGTGGCACTAAGACGGTCTCTCGCACACGTGTACTACACGGGATAAGTACGTGGTTAGTAACTGCATAAGAACACGCAATAGTGGTGCACTCAAAGGTTGTTTCATTTCAGGCAGTTCCATATTTGAAAGTAAATACAAACGCCCGTATCATTGCCATACAGCCGTCCTTGAGTTAAGCCACACCTCAAGGTACGTGATTGTGTTTCAACACCACACGACGGGGAACCCGAGTATATCATGAATGGGTCGTCACGGTTGGGAATGTTATCAACCCAACGGATACCACCTACTGCCCTGCAGGGCACGCCGATGGCAAGCACTGCGTATGTCCTCCTAGGCTACTTCCAGAAGAACACACTATCGCGTTACTGACCACACGATAGGGTCTCCACTTACTTGCCTCATGCACGCTAGGGATCAGCGTTCCATATGAACTCAGGAACATGAAGAGTCCAAGAGTTTCATATTAACGTCTCGCACCAAGCTGTGAGACCTATCCCTGAACCACATTCCTCGTCAGGGGAGCTAACCGAAATTGAACCGCTTTCGGTGGCGTTCCTTACCATGCTTACCAGAGCGTAGGAGCGTCGTTACATAATCAAAATTCAGAATTATAACACGTAAGTTAGTTCTGCCACTTTAAGTAACTATACTACTATAGTCCTTATGTGGGCCTAATACCGTTTCCTCACCGTATCCTATGTTTTGTTGTAATACAATCCTTATTTTGTGCGCCATTACCAATGCAGCTCTGATACCACGCTGATGGGACCCCGCCGTCCCGGTTCACGTCACGGGGACGGGGCACCTTGCTCGGGAATCGCATTGGGTGGTGCCGTGTTATGCGGCACCCAACAGCACACAACTAAGGAACAATGTATTACATAAATCAAGCGGAAGCTTACAATTATTCTTTGTAAATAATTTACATAAAATAGCTACAGCAGAAGTCTATAAACAGCTCACGTCGTATATCTAAGAAGCACTCGAGAAGAGGTCCAGCCCGCAGACTCGTCTTGGTAGCAACACGAAGACTTAGCAGCGGCTAGGTTCTCCAGGTGATACATGACTCGGAAGTTCTCAAGTCACACCGACAACCTTCTTCATAGCGTCGAGGTTTACCTGCAAAACCACTTATATAGCAAGAGTGAGCACAAAGGCTCAGCGAGACTTAACCATCTCTCCTAAAGCATGCAACTCTACATGAGGGTAACTTAAGACCTAATCCTGTAATTTGTGAAAAGACTTGCCTATGAGTTCCTCCTTAGCTTTCAGATTTTAGCCATAGTAGTAGGGACCTTGCGCCCAGCAACATTGGAACTCCACAATCAAAGAAGAAACGCTTCATTCCAATGTTACTTGTCCCAAGGTGGAAAATAACTTTAGTTTGCTATATCTCTACTTCAAACATGGTTTTCATGCAATTTACAATTATCATAACAGCATTTAAAACTTTGCAAACTATTTACACACAACTTGATTACTACGTCACAACACAGGGAGCAAGCGGTAATCAATAACCGCGATGGATGGTGATTCGAATCAAACACTACCCGGATAACTCGACACATACGCTCGCCTCTGAAGACCCAACTCTGGCGTCCTTCATTACGTCGTATGTGGCCACCTTTCGCAGGACACTAGACTGTAGAACCGGTCGCGCCGTCTCGGGCTCATAGGTCTAACGAGAAGATGTGGTATGCCTCTACAATCCAGTGAACCTGGTACATCGGTTTCCTGGTTCCCATATGTCAGTAAGCATCCGGTACACAACTCAATACCTGCTCCTGGGTGCCGCACACGCATCGGTCCTTAACCGACATAGGCAGATCTACTCGACCGAGACCTCGTCTTATCGCTGCCTAACCATCCTGCCTGGTATCATCTTTAGAAACGTAAACTTTAGTTTGCCATATTTTCGACTACACCCGTGTAATCCCGTCTATAACTCGCGAATAGATTCCAACTACTCGACTTCTACCGGATGTCCTAAGCTATTTAGCACGGCATTATTCTACAGCGGTGTTCCTTTCTACCCTTAATCCAAGGTTCATTTGGTCATGCAATTGGAGTGTAAAACATCCTTGACCTAATGCACATACAACTTAGACCCATAGTAGTGAACGAAGTAAAAATTTGAGAAAACAACTTAAATGCAAACCGGGTCTTGCGTTGGTTTTGCAGGTGACTAAAGTCAGATGATGTATGAAGTTAGTTGCTGATGACTTGAAGTTCAATTCCTGCCCTTCTTGTTCCTTGATCCAAGCTCAACTTCTCCTTCTTCACATTCCACATTTAATCACTACACGTTATGAATATGCATACATGTTTAATTGTAAAAATTTTACTAACAAGTGCTAAAGACAAGTTTAAAACTGGAACTCTGTTTAAGAATTTAAAATGACACTGGTGCTAGTGGTTTGGTTTGGGTGAGGCAACATGATCAAGTGATGATTACATTTCCTCACTTGTGTGCTACACATCTAAATAGGTTGAACAGGATAGTGGTGATCCAGAGCTCCAATGGAGCTGAAAATTTTCATGTGAGTTTCTTGTTACAAGACAGTCCTCTGGACCAAAATGCAGAATATTTCACTAAGTAGCTCACCCAGAACAATTCCCTAAGCATTTGGACAAAAAGGAATTAATTCTGAATAAATTTGAACTTTCATGCAAATTCAAGTGAACTAAAATTTCAAACATAGCTCAGGGAGCATGCATGAATTTTTCTAAGATTTTCGGAGCTAAGGAATGCTCAGAACTGAATTTCCAAGTTTTGGAAATTCTCTGGAAATGTTTCTGTATTCATTTGAATACAGAAACTTGAAATCAGAATTACCCTAATTAAATCAACTTCAAATGATCTGAAACTTTTACAGGAGTTCCCTAACATCCTAAAGAATATCCTGGCAAAATTTGGGGATTTTTGGATAAACCAAACTCCCTCTAAAATTCTTTTGCTGAAAAATTTAAAGAATTTTCCAGAATTTTCTATTGGTTTTCTTGCAAATTGGGTTGCCTATTTGGAGAGAGGTTTTCATACTGAATCCAACCCAATTTGAATCACTAAATTTGGAGCTTCCTAGCAAAAGTTATGAGGTTCTAAAGTTTGAACTAAATCTGGAAATCTAAATAAACCGGGGAAATGTTTAAATCCTGCAGGTGGGTCCAGGGGACCACGTGTCATGCGCTGGGACAGACCACACGGGGTCACAGTATCATTTCCCGCGCTGTCGCAAAGATCCGAATCCGCAGACAATCCCGACCGGTCTTCCCCTCACTGACAGTGGGCCTGACGCCCTCGTCTTCCTCCTCTGGACACCCGCGCGCTCCCGCCGCCGAGCTCGCCGGAGCTCTCGCCGGGTAGGGGTTCCATCCCTCAGAACTTGCGGATTTTTGCCGCCACTGCACATTTTTGCGTGAGGAACACGTTGCCGGCCTCATCTCAGATCGAGGATGGCCGGAACCCTAGGCGCGACGGAGACAGGGGCTTCGGCAACTTCGGCGACGTCGCTAGGGCACTGTAATGCTCCAAGCTTGCTCCGGTTAGCTCCTACAGCATCGCCACAACCTAGGGAGCAACGTCCAAGGCTCTGATCTCACGAGAAACGTCGGCAACTAGGGGCTCACCGTGCGACCTAGGTCAATTTCGGTGAAAACTCGAAAAACTCAAAGAACCGAGGGTTTCCTCAACGGTTCTCCTTAGTTCTTGATCCCACGTGCCCGCACGGATGTCTACAACTGGTCTTCCAAGCCTGGTGAGGAGTGGTGCACCGTGTTGCCCTAATTTCCCGAATCCCTACTCCCGGTTCATATTGCATGTCCGCGGGAAAAACCAAATTCTGGCAAGCACAGTCTGTGACACGCTGCCTGCGTTGCTGTGAAGCAAGAAGAGTTACAGGCACACCTTTTCGCTTTTGCAACTCAATGGGAGATGCTCTGTGGTGGCTGGCCGACGTGATCTTGTCGCGGCGGCTCCCTTCGGTGCTGCGGAGGAGAACTGAGCTCGACGCCGGAGTTCCTGCGGAGCTAGAGCCTGGTTCTCACTTCGGCCACGCCGAGGGAGGCCCGGCGGTGCTGTGGGGCAGCTTAGCTTGTCATGCAGCGGAGTAGCAGCCGGGCGGCAGTGAACCGACGGCTCTCCTCTGTGCGGCCGCGTTTATCGCCGAGGGCACGCAGCGATCGGTTAGCAGCGGCTGTGAGGCGGTGTGAGGTGCTGTGCTCTCGGTGGAGGCGATAAGAGCAACGAAAATCGATCCCTGAGCAGCTCGGGAGGTGGCGGTGACTGCTGCCTCGGTGGAGCGCCACGGCTGTCCGCTTCGGGCTCGGTCTGAACAGAGTAAGAGGTTTGCTTCGGTTGCAAGTCTCCTCCATTTTCGGTCCATGACATGTGGGTCCCACAGCTCCTCTCTGCCCCCAAAAGATCTCTGAATTTTTGGCACATGCAAATTCAGCCATGAGATACTCAATTTCAAAAGTCCTTTGGCAATTTGACAAGTTGTGCCTCAGTTTCAAATTTGAATTCAAATTTAGATGAAATTTACAAGTCCCTTTGATATGCATATCAAAGCACCTCCAAATTTGCCCAAAATTTTCCTTCCTCATAATTTAGACCTGAGGAATTTAAATATGCCATATGATCCTTATGTTGGCCCCTGCAAATGAGGGTTTTGAACCAACAGTTTGGAACCCTCATTTTGGAAATGGCCACCTTTGGAGTCACATGATCATTTGAAATAAAAAGGAACTTGAAGGCATGTGCTTGCTCATGACCACCTTCTCATGTTCAGAAAAGTTTTTGCAAGTCCCAAACCTTGAAATTATACTCTGCTTTATTCACAACTCAAGTTTTGCATTTACAAGTTTTTGGGACTTTTACAAGAACGAGCAGAACCCGAGCTACTCTCCCGTGTACGCGCAAGAACTCGACGCCCCCTCCTCTGAGCACCGGCGACTGGCCGATCCCGACGGTTTCACGCGCCGTCAACAGAGAAGAAAAGGTGTGCCTACTTGTGCTGAAGCCGTCGGAGGAAACCGTGCGCCAGTTCCGGCGATGTAGAGCAAGAATTCCTGGTTTTCCTCCTCGGGGCGTGTTAGGGTTAGAATTCGGTCTACGGCAAAATTTGTTGCACAGGAGCAACTGCCGATCAAGCTATAGCTTACACACGCTCTAGAATACCTAGTGCACCTCCTCGATCAATTAGCAGCCAGTTCCATGCACTAGGACCTTAGTTCTGTCAAAGTTTTGGCCCGGCGGCGGAGAACAGGGCACCTCACTGGTGAGGTCATAGTTGCGGCCGTTTTCACGGGGATCGGTGCCCATGTCCGTGATCAGCAGGTGTCAGCGGAGCTCGCCGGGCCAACCGCGTCGATAAAGGTGCAGAGGACACCTAGTTCGACGTTGCCGATGAGCTCCCGGCCACTGTTACCGACAGGAGCACTATTCCGGCCGTTGCCGAGCTCCGTTGAGGGCACCACAGTGTTCCCCAGGCCGAAATATGCACAGGCGGTGAGTTCCGTCGGAGGTCGAGCAGCAGGACGCCCGGTGGCGAGTATTCCGGCGAGGTGGGCGGCGGGGAGCTGAGGGAGCGCGAGGTTGAAGAAGCCCCGCGGGCCCCGCGTGTCGGTCTCTGTCGAGAGCACCCCGGATTTGCTGCGGCACCGGGATCCCGTGCAACTGCACGGGTGACTCTGCAGGCTCCTGTGTGGGTTAGCTGGGAGGCTGACACGTAGCCCGGGGACCCCTCCCGACAGTTTAAACTTTATTTGGATTTTCAGATTTGGTTCAATCTTCAAATGCTTAGAACTTTTGCTAGGAAGCTCCAAATCCAGTGAACCAAATTTTTCTGAACTCAGAATTTTGAGTACTTTTCAGCAATACAAATTTCATCTCATGAAACTTAATAGTTTTCTAGAATTAATTCCCTAAAATTTAAACTGTTGGGAATTTTATCTAGAGAATTACTTTATGAAAAATGCTGAAATTTGGCTGAGAGGGTCATTGGAAAATCCTTTAGTCACAGTAAATTTTTCAGACTCATCGAAGTTTATTTAGTCCCCCTAATGGGGTGATTAAGAGGACTGCCCTGAGAAAATAGAAAAATGAACAGGTACATTTTTCAGATTTTCTCAAAAACTTGTTTAGGGCATAACTTCCTCTAGAATTTTTCAAATGACATGAAACCAACTCCATTAGAACCATCTCAAATGCTAGTTTCCAGAAAGTAATGGTTGGAGCCATGAAAACCCCTGGAATTACTTAGAGACTCTAATATTGACCAATTAGGCTTTTATTTGTACACAGCTCAAATGAACTTTGTTTCAAATGAAACTTGGTCCAGACCCTGGTTAGGGCCCCACTAAGCCACCATAAAAATTTCAGAACCAAAGGGGAGGGTTAGCTAGAGTTATAGTAATTACTTATCCAAGTTTACATATTGCAGTTGAATTGACATGTAGTATCTCATGAACGTGTAGTCGGTGAAGACGAGGAGACTCCGGAAGTACTTGACTTCCTTCTTCCGGACGAATACCTAACCACTGACCAGCAGCAACAAGGCAAGCCCCGGTTTGCATTAACCCTTTTTATAAAGTTTTGCTTTGTTTACATGTCTAGTGTGAAGTATGTATGTGCATTAGGTGTAGGATGGATGAAACCCAATTGCATAACCAGAATTTTCCTATAAGAGTGAGGGTAGTGTCTAAGGCCTTGAGTAGACAGGCTATGCTTAATGATTTATAGGACTTCGACACAAGTCGAGTAGTTGAAATCTACTCGCGAGTTAGGCTTGGGACACACGGGTTTGGTTCGAGTGATGTGAGATCACTTTAGTAATGAAAATGAGACTAGGCAGGGGCTAGGGCGCAGCAAGAGGAAGTCTTGTGTGCGCAGCCCTGTCCGTGTCGATTGAGTACCGATCCGTGTGCGGCCCTGCTGAGCAAGTATTGAACGTACCGAAGGCATATCGAATATATGGGCCCCGATAAACCGATGTAACCTAAACCTCCGGACGTCGAGGCATAGCACACCGATTTATAGGTGTAGGTTGAGGGCAGCAAGGTGGAAATCCACTAACGGGCATAGAGAGATGCTCCGTGTAGGGAACCTCCTGTCCGTTTCGGTGCGACCGGTTCGATGTTTGGGCTGTTGGGTGAAAGGTTGTCCCGTACGACACCGAGTGAGCGTGCTGTGCAGCTCCACGGGTGGGCGTACGTGATGTGCTCTTTGGGTATCCCTGCAGGTGTATATCGAGTCGATTCGTCGTCCCTCGCGGTGACGAGTACCGCTTGTTCACTGCATCGTAACGTAGATAAATTATGGAATGCTATGATTAAATTCTGCTGTATTATATAATTTTATTGTTACATGTGTGCCACCAAATATTGCTTACTAAATTTTAGATTCATAAACGGTTAACTTGTGGCTAAAATATGAACTAAGGATAAACTATAGGCGTGTCCGTTCGCTGAAGTTTTACCATCCCACGTTCATTGTATCCTACATGTAGAGTTTCATGCCTAGGTGAGTCAGTTAAGTCTTGTTGAGCCATCATGCTCATGGTTGCTGCTTAAGTGTTTTTCAGGTGAGGAGCCACCCACGGACTCGGGTTATGAGTCCACCAGTGAGGGTTACTCTCCATCGGGGACCACGGCTGAGTGGGAGCCATACACGCCGTGCTGAGCTGAGGAGGGCAGCTAGTGTGGGTTGCCCTAGGGCTGGGCAACCGACTTTTGCTAGATAGGTGGCGTGAGTTGTACAAATTAAAACTTTCGCTGTGTAATGTATACCTTAGTTTGTAACTGAACAAGTGTACTACTTTGTACATCTCAGTTTGTTTTCTATGTAATACAATGTATCCTTATGATGTGTGCTGTCGGGTGTCGCATTGCGCGGCACCACCCTCTGCGATCCTGGATGAGCGGATTCTGGTCCGCCACAGCCTGGTATCAGAGCCGCATTGGGGATAGCACAGTGCTTAAGGACTGTATTACAGGAAAACTTAGGTTTACGGTGAAGATTCGGTAGTTGCCCAAGTAAGGACTATACTAGCATAGCTACTTAAGGTGGCAAGACTAACATATGTGTTTTAATTCTGAATTTTCATTATGTAACGACGCACCTACGCTCTGGTAAGAATGGTAAGGAACACCACCGAAAGCGGTTCAATTTTGGTTAGCTCCCCTGACGAGGAATGTGGTTCAGGGATAAGCCTCACAGCTTGGTGTGAGACATCAATATGAAACTCTTGGACTCTTCATTTCCTGAGTTCATATGAAACGCTGATCCCTAGCGTGCATTGGGCAAGTAAGTGGAGACCCCATCACGTGGTCAGTAATGCGAGAATGTGTTCGTCTGGAATTAGCCCAGGAGGACATACGCAACGCTTGCCATCGGCTTGCCCTGCAGGACTGTAGGTGGTATCTGTTGGGTTGATAACATTCCCAACCGTGACGACCCGTTCATGACATACTCGGGTTCCCCGTCGTGTGGTGTTGAAACACGATCACGTACCTTGAGACGTGACTTAACTCAAGGATGGCCGTATGACAATGATACGGGCGTTTGTATTTACTTTTAAATATGGTCCTGCCTGAAATGGAAACAACCATTGAGTGCATCATTATTGTGTGGTCTTCTGCAGGTACTAACCACGTATGTATGCGTGTAGTAAACGTGTGCGAGAGACCATTTAGTGCCACACTTGAGACGTATATGCCGGTATAATCCGGTTAGTATTTTCTTTTGTGAGGAACGTAGTACCGACATATCATAGGCATGTGCATGAAAGGTAATAATAACAAGGAACTAAAATCACTAAGTTGCAACATTTAGGACCCTGGTTGGGTAGAAAAGTTTGATAGTTGATCAGTGTAGTTCTAAAGGATTGAAAAACAGAGTGCTCTGTTTGGGCAGCAAGTTTGCTGGACGTTAACAGAGCATAACTCACAGATCATTTAGCCAATGGAGGTGTGGGAAATCATGCTGGGTAGGTGTTTAAGCACTACAACTTTGTTGTAGACTTCCAGTGATAGGAAGATGAGTCCCCATCTTCCGAGAGGTAGAATAAACTTGATTGGGTGGAGATCTCGACGTTGATGATCCAAGGCTCTGAACGAACGAAACCCCGCAATCACTACACCACTGCTCCGTTGGTTATCACCCGTGTCACACGAATGACCTCGCCACGAAGGCTTATCCCTGCATGCGCAATCAAGAACACAAGCAAAAACAGAGAATTTGCAATCAAAACTGAATTGATCACGAATTTGGGGTCTCACAACCGATGATCGGCGACACTGTTCAATGACAGATTGTAACTAAGCAAAACCCACCTGTTTGTGACGGCAGCTAGGGGGTATAAAGGAGGTGGAGGACGACTGTGGGGACCACCCCGTGGTTCACCCACTCCAGGAATCGCATAGGGTGGTGCCGTGCGATGCGGCACCCAACAGCACACACGAAAAGAATAAAGGATAACATACAAACTTTTATTTGATATAAAACAGCGGAAGTCTTTTTACAAAACCTATTCATACAGCGGAAGTAATATACATATAAGGCCTCTCATCCTAACTATGCAAAAGTGCAGCCGTCCAGCCGGAGACGCTACACACTAGCAGCATGGAACCGGAGAATCACGGCGGCGTGCAGGGCTCCAGCTCGGCCGTGTACCCCGACGGGGGCATCGCCTCGTCCTCGGAACCTTCCTCATAACTCTCACCTGCACACAGCTCAAATATTGCAACCGTGAGCACGAAGGCTCAGCAAGTCTTAACCGTCAACCCTAGGCATGGAACTCTACATGCAAGGATATGTAAGATGGGACAAGGAATTTGCAATAAAGACACGCCTATAAGTTGATCCTTACTTTCAGTTTTATAGCAGCAGGTTCATGTGCCTTAGACAGCTCTCACATCAGAAGTCCACAATCAAACAAGAAACGCTTTCCCCCGATGTGGAGATGCCCAAAGTGGAATATAAACTTAATTAGCTCTACATCTACAATAATCCAGGTATTCAAGACATTAAGATCAATACAGCATTTTCAGTTGGCTTATTTCACTTCTTACTACGTCACAGCGCAGTGAACAAGCGGGTACTCAAATAACCGCGAGGGACGGTGATTGCAATCAAGACACACCCGGATAACACGTCACATACACCCACTTTCAGAAGCGTGATTCCACACCCCTTCCTACTCTGTTGTATGCAACAACCTTTCAAAGGCAACCCAAATGCCGAACCGGTCCATCCGTAATGGGTAGAAGGTCCCCGCGTGGAGCGTGACTGTGCCCACCGGCAGATTTACACCTTGCTACCCTCAACCCACTCCTATTTACGGTTGGGTAAACCTCGACACCCAGGTTAACCAATTACATCGGTTTCCTGGTTCCCATATGCCAGTATGCATCCGGTACTGTTCGATACTTGTCCAGCAGGGCCGCACACGGACGGCCCTCAACCGACACCAACAGGGCTACGCACGTGAGACCTCTGCTCACTGCTTCCTATCCCCCCTGCTGGGTCTCATTTTAATAACTCAAGCCATTATCTACCTCTTTTCTCCCCGTGTGATAAGTACTATCTCGCGAGTAGCTTCCAACCACTCGACTTCTACCGAGTTCCTATACATTAGCATGGCAATCTCTACTCGTCGGTTTGTAAATTACCCAAACCTTTATAGGATTTAAAGAGGCTATGCAAGTGGGGTTTCAATCACCCTAACTCTAATGCAAACATTCACCCTAGACATAAATGATACAAATAAAAACTTTATAAAAGGTACTTAAGTGCAAACCGGGGCTTGCCTTGTTGCGAGTTAAAGGGAAAGTCAGCTTCTGGTGGGAGGACGTCCAACGGCTCCGGCGTATCCTCAACTTCGGTCACTATTATGAAATGTAATAAAATACATGTATAAGTATTAAGGATTTATAAGAATTAGACTTCTACTCATAGCTACTGCTATTTAAAATCCTTAATTGGCTTTGGGATTTTTACAGTGGATACTAGACTCTCTAAGGATGATTTGAGCCAAATTTGGAGATATGTCATTGCACAATGTAGTATTTAAAATTCCTACAAGTACAATGCTTCTCTAAATTTTGAGCCCAAATCAGGAGCTTTGACATAGCTAATGGTGGAAGATCTGATTAGGGTAAGTCTCCATGGTTCCAACAAAATTTGTTCCACCATTTTTGGAGCTACCATCAGAGAGATATGAATTTTTGAACTTAGACAGAAGTTCTGAAAAAGCTTCTGTTTAAATTTGAATTTTCAAATAAAGGCTGAACTTGAGAAGGTAATCTGACCTAGCAAATGACCTCCAATGAAGCCCAAATTTTTACTGGAGATCAGTATCTATGAAGAGTATTTGCTACCCAAATTTGGGAATATTTCATAAACAATTGCTCCTGTAATAAATCCCTAAAGGGTTTAATAAAAACAATTCTACAGAAATTCCTGGGTATTTTCATAGTCAAAATTTGGTTTCTCTGTGAAGTACTCCTCATGAGGAACCCAACAAAATTGGTCTCACTCTTTTTGGAGTTTTCTACACAAAGTAATGGCCTTGTAAAGATCAGCTAATTCCTGAAATTATTTCTCTAATAGAAACTTCAAATAATTTGGGCTGGGCCCACTGTTTTAAATCGGACCAGTGAGATTTCGGCAACACCGGGGGCTACGGAGTTAACCTGCGTAGCCACATCTGATCCGAGCCACAATTCGATCCGGCGCTCAAACGGGGCCACTGACAGGTGGGGCAGGCCCCCCACCTTCGTCTACCTCGCGCCCGGCTGGTCTCCTCGCCGGAACGGCGGCGGCACCTCGCCGGAATGATTACCCAGTGCCCTAGACGGCCCAAATCTCGCCGCCTGTGCCCAAAACCCGACGAGGAACATGCTGGTAAGGTCAGCGGAGGCGCTAGATAGCCGGGAATACCTCCCCGACATTGACAACGGCAAACTCTACCCCGGCGCCGTCGTTCTCGCATGGCAGGCGGTTATTCCAGTTGGGGAGAGCGCCGCAAGCACCAGGGTGATGTGAGGAGCACGTTTTTTGCCTACAAAGAGGGGTAAAAACTCGTGCAAGGTGTAGTTCGCCGGTGCAGCTAGGGTTGTGCGTCGGCGGCCGGAAAAACTTAGCTTACAGCTTCATTTCTCTACGGTTTTCGATGATTCTTCGTCGAGGGGCTGCGGTAGGTCGTGTAGAAGCATCAAGCCAAAGTAATTAAGCTGTGGTTTCACCTTGGCGGCGAATTCTGGGGTAGACGGGTGGCAGTGCTTTCGGTAGCTCGGAGCAACTTGGCTGCGATCGCAGCTGGAGGGGAAACGTGGTTGCCCCTAGCTTGGACAGCGGCACCCCGCACCGCCGGCGACCTCGTCTGACCGAAGAAGGCCTGGGCTAGCGCAGCGAGAGCAGAGGAAAAGGGCGAGCTTGCGTTCGGGAGAGAAACAGAGGAAGCGTGCGTGTTTTCTTCTCTGAGGGAGCGGATACACCCGAGCAGCCGGGTCTCTCGGCTTAACTGCGACCGCGCCAGCGGTTCGGTGCCTTCGGCGCCAAGCCAAGGCGTCGCCGTGGCGCGCTGCGTCGCCGTGGCGGCTGCGGAGGAAACCGGGAGAACCGACGTCGGCTCGGTGCACACTGATCAGCTGGCCCCACATGTCATCCCCTCTTCTCCCCTTTGATATTTCTGATCTTTTATTTCTGCCACCTACTTTTGTCCAAAATTTTTAGATATTTACAGGGAAGCCAAATTAAATATGAGGAATCCGAATTTGACTCCCATGCTGTATTTGATTAAGTTTGGTCCAAGTTTTAAATTTCATATTTGAATTTTTGAAGGGTTTTTGGTGTCACCCTAAGTTGGAACAGCAAACCTACTCCAAAATTTCTCATTTCTAGCATGGCTGCTAGTTTAAATATGGATAACACCATTGTGGACCCAAATTGATAATATTGAGGCAATTGGGATTTGAAACTGAATTTGAATTTCAGATTAGAGGGCTTTTCCTTTTAATCCCAAAAAAAATATGAAAACTCCTCCAAATGAGCTGAAATTTGGAAGGTTGAATATTTGGACTATGAAGATCCAAGATATGAACTTAGACTCCCATGTTTGGAAGTTTTGGGAAGTCTAAACCCCTCACTTTGAACTTATACCATTATAATTCAAAGTTTTTGTTCCCCTCATTTTTCATAAGTGTATATGAGCTGAATTTTCTTGCTACCACTTTTGGGGATTTTACATCCCTCCCCCCTTAAAAAGAATCTCATCCCGAGATTCCAAAGGAAAAGCAAAGTGGGGAAAAACTTTACCGGGTATAGGATGATAGCAAGTCCGGATAATACGTTCGTAGATAATCCTCGCTTTCCCATGTCGCCTCATCAGCGGTATGGTTACTCCACAAGACCTTGTAGAACCCTAAGGTTCGGTTTCTTGTGGCACGAGTCTTTTCATCGATAATCCGGATTAGATACTCCATGTACGTGAGGTCCGGTTGAAGAACTTCTATGTCTTCAGTGCGGATTTCAGCTGAGGGTTTGAGGCACTTCCGCAGCTGAGAGATGTGGAAGACAATGTGAATGCCTGCGAGAGACGCTGGTAACTCCAGGCGATAGGCCACGGGTCCGCATCTTTCAATGACGGCGAACGGACCAATGAACCGCTGCGCAAGTTTACCCTTCACTCCGAAACGGTGAACTCCCTTCATCTGAGACACACGGACATAAACATGGTCCCCGATGTCGAAGTGGAGAGGGCGGCGTCTCTTATCCGCATAGCTCTTCTGACGAGATTGAGCAGCCTTGAGATTGGCTTGTATTACTCGCACTTGTTCTTCAGCTTCATTCACAAGTTCAATGCCGTAGATGACTCGCTCGCCGGACTCGCACCAGTTGAGAGGTGTGCGGCATTTCCGGCCGTAGAGAGCTTCATACGGCGCCATCTTGATGCTAGCTTGATAGCCATTGTTGTAAGAAAACTCCGCCAACGGCAAATGATCGTCCCAATTCTTGCCGTGGTGGATGGCACACGCGCGTAGCATGTCTTCAAGCACTTGATTCACCCGTTCAGTTTGACCATCTGTCTGCGGGTGATACGCGGAGCTTCGGATCAGTTTGGTCCCCAATGATGCGTGCAGCTGTTCCCAAAACCGAGAGACAAACAGCGCACCGTGATCTGAAATAATGGAGCGGGGAACACCGTGCAAGCATAAGATTCTTGCAATATAAAGCTCCGCATATTGCTTGGCCACGTACTTTGTATGTACGGGGATAAAATGAGCCGACTTGGTTAGTCGATCGACTATCACCCAAATCGAGTCATGCTTGTGAGACGTGAGAGGTAACCCGACTATGAAGTCCATGCTGATATCCTCCCACTTCCACGCCGGAGTGTTTAATGGTTGCAGCTGTCCGGCTTTACGCATATGGTCGGCCTTCACACGCCGACACGTATCACATTCGGATACGTATTTTGCGATTTCTCTCTTCATCCGTGTCCACCAAAACCTGGTTTTCAGATCCTGGTACATCTTGTTGCTGCCCGGATGAATAGAATACTTGGACAAATGAGCCTCGTCCAAGATTTTCTTCCGAAGCTTCATGTCACGGGGTACCACTATACGGTCTTTAAACCATAGAGTGTTGTGTTCATCTCTTCGGAAGCATTTCATTTCGCCATTCTTCATCCTTCTCTGAATGTGCGACATTCCCACGTCTTTCTTCTGCGCTTCCATAATCTCCTCTCGTATTGTAGGGACGAGAGCAAGATTGTACAATGCCCCATATGGAACCAAGTACAGACTCGGCTCCTCCTCTTCAAGTGGCATGATGGACAGACTGTTGACATGGGATTTGCGGCTTAAGGCATCGGCAACCACGTTTGCCTTCCCGGGATGGTAGTGAATCTCGATCTCGTAGTCTTTGATCAGTTCTAGCCATCTCCGTTGCCGCATATTCAACTCCTTTTGAGTGAATATATACTTTAGACTCTTGTGGTCGGTGTAGAGGTGCACTAAGTTTCCAAGTAAGTAGTGCCTCCACATCTTCAAGGCCAATACCACAGCAGCGAGCTCAAGATCATGAGTCGGATAGTGCTGCTCGTGGTTACGAAGTTGACGTGAGCCATAGGCGACCACTCTTCCTCCTTGCATCAATACACAGCCAAGCCCGATGCCAGACGCATCACAATATACGTCGAAGGGCTTGGTCGTATCTGGCTGAGCTAACACCGGGGCTGTAGTAAGATGCTTCACTAATGCTTGGAAAGCTTCTTCACAAGCTGAGCTCCAAACATATTTGATCCCCTTCTTCAACAGTTCAGTCATCGGCTTAGCAAGCTTGGAGAAATTTGGTATGAATCTCCGATAATATCCTGCTAACCCGAGGAAACTCCTGACTTCATGGACTGATGTGGGGGACTTCCATTTCAGCACTTGTTCGATTTTGCTTGGATCAACCGCAATGCCTTCTGCAGAAATAATGTGACCAAGGAATGGCACTTGGCTGATCCAAAACTCGCACTTGCTGAATTTAGCACAAAGCTTATGGTCTCTTAATCGTTGAAGTATGATATGCAAGTGTTTGGCGTGTTCTTCTTTAGTCTTGGAGTAAACCAAGATGTCGTCTATGAACACCACCACAAACTTGTCCAACTCCGGCATGAACACTGAGTTCATGAGATACATGAAGTGTGCCGGGGCGTTGGTGAGACCAAAAGACATGACGAGGTATTCATACAACCCATATCTCGTCGAGAAGGCCGTCTTTGGAATATCTTCCGCCCGGATCTTGATTTGATGATACCCTGAGCGAAGATCCATCTTTGAAAACACACTTGCACCCACAAGTTGATCGAATAATATATCGATGCGGGGTAGTGGATATTTATTCTTGATGGTAACGGCGTTGAGAGGCCGGTAGTCCACACACAACCTCAAGGTTTCATCCTTTTTCTTCACAAACAGCGCCGAGCATCCCCATGGCGAGGAACTCGGTCGAAAGAAACCCTTCTTCATCAAATCGTTGAGCTGCTCCTTTAGTTCAGCCAGCTCATTTGGAGCCATCTTATATGGTCTCAGTGAGATTGGTGTCGTCCCAGGTACGAGTTCAATCTTGAACTCGACATCTCTTTCGGGTGGCATGCCCGGAAGATCATCCGGAAAGACATCCGGGTATTCACGGACCACACGAATATCCTCAAGTTTCGTGGCTTCCGTGTTATATGTGGCTGGGGTTTCTTGAACCGAATGGTCAAGAATAAGAACATGTGGTTCATGAAGTGGAGAGTTTAAACGAACCACACATGGAATGATGTCAAGAACAGCACCATGGCGATGTAGCCATGACATTCCTAAAATGACATCAAGTTTTTGACTCTCT
This sequence comes from Neostapfia colusana, assembly GCA_030760725.1. Taxonomy (NCBI): domain Eukaryota; kingdom Viridiplantae; phylum Streptophyta; class Magnoliopsida; order Poales; family Poaceae; genus Neostapfia; species Neostapfia colusana. Next base: position 4,793,902 of record JASWHV010000012.1, on the reverse strand, counting down.
AACATGATTAGAGAAGTCGGATATAGATTTCCACCCAATTGTAATGGTGCTCTATAGACCATTCTATCAGCTGTTATTTTCCCACCCGGAGAACATATCAAATATGAATTATTTGTGGGAACGATAGGCAGTTGATAATTAATAACATAAGAATGACTTATGAAATTATGGGTGGCACCGGAGTCAAAAAGTATGACTACGGGATGATCTAGGTAAGAGAACGTACCCGCGAGGACGGGTTCGCCTTCCGGCACGTCTTCGAGGGCTAAGTGGTGGACGTTGCCGGGTTTTGGTGCTGGTTTCTTGGGCTGATTACGGGGCTTATTAGCACCCTGATATGGTGCTGCACCCCTGCCCTGTCGCGGCTCGGGGCAGTCCCTCGAAATGTGCCCGACACGGCCACACGTATAGCACGTGTAAGGTGTCAGGGTCCCGCCGACTTGAGGACGGAATCCCGGTGCACGCTGTTGAAACTGGGGCGCACGCGGGACCATCCTTTGCTGCTGCTGTTGCTGTTGTGGATACGTCGGTCGAAAGCCCGGCGCATTATATTGCCGGCCGCGAAACTGAGGCGGTCGCGCCGGTGGCTGCCATCTCTGACCGGATGGTGAACGATATACCACGCGGTATTTCTGTGGCGTTCCACCACTGCTGCTCGTCAGCGCGCTGCGTTTCCTCTTGTCAGAACCGCGCTCGCGCTGAGCATTCTCCTGTAGAATCGCGGCATTAACTAGGTCGTTGAATGTGCCGCGATTGCTCTGGGCGAGATGGACCTTCATCTTGGAGTTCAGGCCCCGGAAGAACGCATTGCGCTTGTTGTCTTCCGTGCCAACAAATCTTGGCGCATACTGCGCCAGCCGGTTGAATAACCTGGAGTACTCATGAGCACTCCTCTCGCCTTGTCGTAGCACCAGGAACTCCTGGAGCTTCATTTCCATCACACCGGGAGGTATGTGATAGGCGCGGAACGCCTCCCGGAACTCCGTCCATGTGACGGCATGGCCAGCTGGTAAGGACGCGGTGTAGTTCGCCCACCAGGTACCGGCTTCTCCTTGAAGCTGTTGCGCTGCGTACAGCGCCTTCTGATGTTCGGTGCATCGTAGCAGCCCGAACTTTGCCTCTAGAGTGCGGATAAAGCTGTCCGCCTCCAAAGGTTCTTCGGCCTCCGTGAAGACCGGTGGATGGGTCGCCATAAATTCCGAATACGATCTTTGTTGGGGCTGGCGTGCCCATTGTCTTGGCGTCCTCCCTGATGGGACGCATTCTGCTGCACCAACACCTGCAGTAACTCGGTTTGCTCGTCGCGCGAGCCGAGCACTGCGGCGAGAACCTCCGCAAGATTCCTTGGAAGTTCTGGCGGTGGAGGTGGTGTTTGCTGCTGCGTCGTGGCCTGCTCCGGAGGTGGAGACTCATCACCACGAACTTGACTCGGACCTCCCTCCTCTTGCGTTGAACGTGTCCGCACCATTCTGCATTCATACCACTCAAATGATCAGCACATGTGGGTTTAGCTCATTCAGTCTATACAATAGTAAGGCGAGAATGGGATAAACAACGCGCATAACAATCACACATATGGATAAAGTATAAACTTTATGCACCATATACATCCCTGGACCGTGTCATACGATCGAGTTCCAAAGTATTGAACTTTATGGGTTAAAAGTTCATTTCGACCATCGGGGTCACCACGGGATGTTAAGTGTGTTAGCATGCGTACTTCCTCGCTATTGTATTGGACCCAAACATGTACTAACTCGAAGTGATATGTCAAATGCATAAACCCTTCGACTCTAACTCGCTGTTTTACAACAGCCACTGGACGTCAAACGGTGAAACTAAGTGTTTTGGTTGCAATACAGAAAATTCCAGAGAGCATTTGGTCTGCCCTGTTTCTGGACAGTACCTACTCATCTGAGATTTTCATCCCTTTGGAGGGAGATTTTGTTCTGGAGCTCTACAGAAACGTTGTAGAGGACTTCAAAACCTTTCCACAATGGTATCCCACACCTCCATTGGTTCAACCAATCTTAAGTTATGCCCTGTTAAAGTTCAGGAAAATTTCTGCCAAAAACAGGGGAGATTGTTCCTAAGCTTTGAGATTGAACCTATACTCCCAATTGACTCTCAGTTCAATATAGGAGTTTACTAACCCCTAAATGAATTCCTATACTTCATTGTGATTCTTTTCTTTGAAAATAAACTCTTATGCAGTCGGTACTACGTTCCCTCACCAAAGAAAAATCCTAAACCGGTATTCCGGCATATACGTGTCAAATGGTGGAACTAAAGTCGTCACTCACAAACGGTTTCTACACGTCATGCACTAACGTGGTTAGTGTACCTGCAGAAAAACACACAATAATGATGCACACAAAGGTTTTAACATTGCAGGCAGTTCCATATCATAGTAAAAACATACGGTCCGTATCATTGCCATACGGATCGTCCTTGAGTCAAGCCACGTCTCAAGGTACATGGTCGTGTTTTCACACCACACGACGGGGAACCCGAGTAGAGCGCGAATGGGTCGTCACGGTTGGGAATTTTATCAGCCCAACGGATACCACCTACTGCCTCATAACCGTTGAGGCACGCCGATGGCGAGTGCTGCGTATGGCCCTTTGAACATTGAACGTTCAAGAGTTGCATACTATCGTGTTGCTTACCACACGATGGGGTATTCTCACTTTTGCCTAAAGCACGCTGGAGATCAGCGTTTTGATATGCTCTCAGAACCATTGAGAAGTTCAGAGACTCATATTAACTACCGTGCCAAGCCACGGTATAACCTTCCATACTATTACTCGTATGGGGAGTTACCGCAATTGATCCGCCTGCGGTGGCGTACCTTACCTCTTACCTGATGTCAGAGCGTCGTTACAGAATGTATAACACATAAGTTAGCTTTTCCACCTTAGTAACTACTACTATCATAGACCTTATGTGGGCTTAATGACTAATCCTCACTCGACTACTTCTAAGTTTTCAAAATAGGCTCTTTTCGAGCGTGCTATTCCCAGTGCGGCTCTGATACCACGTCTGTGGAGACCACCCCGTGGTTCACCCACTCCAGGAATCGCATAGGGTGGTGCCGTGCGATACGGCACCCAACAGCACACACGAAAAGAATAAAGGATAACATACAAACTTTTATTTGATATAAAACAGCGGAAGTCTTTTTACAAAACCTATTCATACAGCGGAAGTAATATACATATAAGGCCTCTCATCCTGACTATGCAAAAGTGCAGCCGTCTAGCCGGAGACGCTACACACTAGCAGCATGGAACCGGAGAATCACGGCGGCGTGCAGGGCTCCAGCTCGGCCGTGTACCCCAACGGGGGCATCGCCTCGTCCTCGGAACCTTCCTCATAACTCTCACCTGCACACAGCTCAAATATTGCAACCGTGAGCACGAAGGCTCAGCAAGTCTTAACCGTCAACCCTAGGCATGGAACTCTACGTGCAAGGATATGTAAGATGGGACAAGGAATTTGCAATAAAGACACGCCTATAAGTTGATCCTTACTTTCAGTTTTATAGCAGCAGGTTCATGTGCCTTAGACAGCTCTCACATCGGAAGTCCACAATCAAACAAGAAACGCTTTCCCCTGATGTGGAGATGCCCAAAGTGGAATATAAACTTAATTAGCTCTACATCTACAACAATCCAGGTATTCAAGACATTAAGATCAATACAGCATTTTCAGTTGGCTTATTTCACTTCTTACTACGTCACAGCGCAGTGAACAAGCGGGTACTCAAATAACCGCGAGGGATGGTGATTGCAATCAAGACACACCCGGATAACACGTCACATACACCCACTTTCAGAAGCGTGATTCCACACCCCTTCCTACTCTGTTGTATGCAACAACCTTTCAAAGGCAACCCAAATGCCGAACCGGTCCATCCGTAACGGGTAGGAGGTCCCCGCGTGGAGCGTGACTGTGCCCACCGGCAGATTTACACCTTGCTACCCTCAACCCACTCCTATTTACGGTTGGGTAAACCTCGACACCCAGGTTAACCAATTACATCGGTTTCCTGGTTCCCATATGCCAGTATGCATCCGGTACTGTTCGATACTTGTCCAGCAGGGCCGCACACGGACGGCCCTCAACCGACACCAACAGGGCTACGCACGTGAGACCTCTGCTCACTGCTTCCTATCCCCCCTGCTGGGTCTCATTTTAATAACTCAAGCCATTATCTACCTCTTTTCTCCCCGTGTGATAAGTACTATCTCGCGAGTAGCTTCCAACCACTCGACTTCTACCGAGTTCCTATACATTAGCATGGCAATCTCTACTCGTCGGTTTGTAAATTACCCAAACCTTTATAGGATTTAAAGAGGCTATGCAAGTGGGGTTTCAATCACCCTAACTCTAATGCAAACATTCACCCTAGACATAAATGATACAAATAAAAACTTTATAAAAGGTACTTAAGTGCAAACCGGGGCTTGCCTTGTTGCGAGTTAAAGGGAAAGTCAGCTTCTGGTGGGAGGACGTCCAACGGCTCCGGCGTATCCTCAACTTCGGTCACTATTATGAAATGTAATAAAATACATGTATAAGTATTAAGGATTTATAAGAATTAGACTTCTACTCATAGCTACTGCTATTTAAAATCCTTAATTGGCTTTGGGATTTTTACAGTGGATACTAGACTCTCTAAGGATGATTTGAGCCAAATTTGGAGATATGTCATTGCACAATGTAGTATTTAAAATTCCTACAAGTACAATGCTTCTCTAAATTTTGAGCCCAAATCAGGAGCTTTGACATAGCTAATGGTGGAAGATCTGATTAGGGTACGTCTCCATGGTTCCAACAAAATTTGTTCCACCATTTTTGGAGCTACCATCAGAGAGATATGAATTTTTGAACTTAGACAGAAGTTCTGAAAAAGCTTCTGTTTAAATTTGAATTTTCAAATAAAGGCTGAACTTGAGAAGGTAATCTGACCTTGCAAATGACCTCCAATGAAGCCCAAATTTTTACTGGAGATCAGTATCTATGAAGAGGATTTGCTACCCAAATTTGGGAATATTTCATAAAGAATTGCTCCTGTAATAAATCCCTAAAGGGTTTACTAAAAACAATTCTACAGAAATTCCTGGGTATTTTCATAGTCAAAATTTGGTTTCTCTGTGAAGTACTCCTCATGAGGAACCCAACAAAATTGGTCTCACTCTTTTTGGAGTTTTCTACACAAAGTAATGGCCTTGTAAAGATCAGCTAATTCCTGAAATTATTTCTCTAATAGAAACTTCAAATAATTTGTGCTGGGCCCACTGTTTTAAATCGGACCAGTGAGATTTCGACAACACCGGGGGCTACGGAGTTAACCCGCGTAGCCACATCTGATCCGAGCCACAATTCGATCCGGCGCTCAAACGGGGCCACTGATAGGTGGGGCAGGCCCCCCACCTTCGTCTACCTCGCGCCCGGCCGGTCTCCTCGCCGGAACGGCGGCGGCACCTCGCCGGAATGATTACCCAGTGCCCTAGACGGCCCAAATCTCGCCGCCTGTGCCCAAAACCCGACGAGGAACATGCTGGTAAGGTCAGCGGAGGCGCTAGATGGCCGGGAATACCTCCCCGACGTTGACAACGGCAAACTCTACCCCGGCGCCGTCGTTCTCGCATGGCAGGCGGTTATTCCAGTTGGGGAGAGCGCCGCAAGCACCAGGGTGATGTGAGGAGCACGTTTTTTGCCTACAAAGAGGGGTAAAAACTCGTGCAAGGTGTAGATCGCCGGTGCAGCTTGGGTTGTGCGTCGGCGGCCGGAAAAACTTAGCTTACAGCTTCATTTCTCTACGGTTTTCGATGATTCTTCGTCGAGGGGCTGCGCTAGGTCGTGTAGAAGCATCAAGCCAAAGTAATTAAGCTGTGGTTTCACCTTGGCGGCGAATTCTGGGGTAGACGGGCGGCAGTGCTTTCGGTAGCTCGGAGCAACTTGGCTGCGATCGCAGCTGGAGGGGAAACGTGGTTGCCCCTAGCTTGGACAGCGGCACCCCGCACCACCGGCGACCTCGTCTGACCGAAGAAGGCCTGGGCTAGCGCAGCGAGAGCAGAGGAAAAGGGCGAGCTTGCGTTCGGGAGAGAAACAGAGGAAGCGTGCGTGTTTTCTTCTCTGAGGGAGCGGATACACCCGAGCAGCCGGGTCTCTCGGCTTAACTGCGACGGCGCCAGCGGTTCGGTGCCTTCGGCGCCAAGCCAAGGCGTCGCCGTGGCGGCTGCGGAGGAAACCGGGAGAACCGACGTCGGCTCGGTGCACACTGATCAGCTGGCCCCACATGTCATCCCCTCTTCTCCCCTTTGATATTTCTGATCTTTTATTTCTGCCACCCACTTTTGTCCAAAATTTTTAGATATTTACAGGGAAGCCAAATTAAATATGAGGAATCCGAATTTGACTCCCATGCTGTATTTGATTAAGTTTGGTCCAAGTTTTAAATTTCATATTTGAATTTTTGAAGGGTTTTTGGTGTCACCCTAAGTTGGAACAGCAAACCTACTCCATAATTTCTCATTTCTAGCATGGCTGCTAGTTTAAATATGGATAACACCATTGTGGACCCAAATTGACAATATTGAGGCAATTGGGATTTGAAACTGAATTTGAATTTCAGATTAGAGGGCTTTTCCTTTTAATCCCAAACAAATATGAAAACTCCTCCAGATGAGCTGAAATTTGGAAGGTTGAATATTTGGACTATGAAGATCCAAGTTATGAACTTAGACTCCCATGTTTGGAAGTTTTGGGAAGTCTAAACCCCTCACTTTGAACTTATACCATTATAATTCAAAGTTTTTGTTCCCCTCATTTTTCATAAGTGTATATAAGCTGAATTTTCTTGCTACCACTTTTGGGGATTTTACAACGACCAGAGGGGTTCTGGGGTCGTGACCTAACCCTAAGACACGTACATAATGGACTTGGACTCGATACAAGGCCCAATGGCCCAACTAGGTGATGCAACACCCTGACAGACTCTAAACTTCATATTGTTTCTAAGTTTCCCGTCGACTCCGAGGGTATTTTGACGTGGTTCCAGTTCCGTTGGAAAGTTTATCCTCTCAGCTTTCCGTGCATATGTAGAACGTCAAAAATGGAGTCCGTATTCCTCCTGTGCATCAATTTTAAGGTGGGTTGCTCCTGGGCCCTTGTTGGACTCGAGTTTGAGTTGGGCTCGGTCTCTAACTTCTTGTTGGCGTATTTTCTGGTCCTCTACGCCTCCAAACCCCTCTCCATGTATCTCCATGTCCTCTCCATGGTTCCTAATCATAATTAATCCATTAGGTAGCAACATACTCTCAAAATTCACATATAAAGAATTGTTCAGGAACAAGCTCACCTCTAAATTCACTTGTCGTGCTCGAGCTCTAGTAATTGGACCTTGCATGTCTACCATGTGAGTGTTGTGTATATCTGCAGGAGTGATGTCCACATCATCCTCCCCTTCTTGCATTGGAGTCGTCCTCGACTCAAGCTCATCTTCTTCTCCCAAGTATGGCTTCAAATATGAAATGTTAAATGTGAGACTAATCCCAAACTCGGGAGGCAACTCAAGTTTATATGCATTGTCATTTATCTTCTCAAGAACCTTAAAAGGTCCAGCAGCACGTGGCATGAGTTTGGACTTTCTCAAATCCGGGAACCTATCTTTTCTCAAATGAACCCACACGAAATCACCGAGTTCCAATTTTACCTCCTTCCTACCTTTACTAGCAGCAATGCGATACTTTTCATTCATTTTTTCAATTTGTAACTTAGTAGTTTCATGCAACTTAAGAATAAATTCAGAACGTTGTGTAGCATCTAAGTTCACAATTTCAGTATGTGGTAAAGGTAGCAAATCAATTGGAGCACGAGGATTGAAACCATAGACTACCATAAATGGACTTAACTTGGTTGTGGAGTGAATAGACCTGTTATAAGAAAACTCAATATGTGGCAAACACTCCTCCCACAACCTCAAATTGTCTTTCAAAACAGCCCGCAACATAGTAGATAAGGTACGATTAACTACCTCCGCTTGCCCATCAGTTTGTGGATGACAAGTAGTAGAAAACAACAACTTTGTTCCCAATTTATACCATAAAGTTCTCCAAAATTGACTCAAAAACTTAGCATCCCTATCAGAAGTAATAGTATTGGGAACACCATGCAAACACACAACCTCATTAAAAACAAATCAGCAACATGTGAAGCATTATCGGTCTTGTGCAGGGTATAAAATGAGCCATTTTAGAGAAACGATCAACAACCACAAAGATACTATCCCTCCCCCTCTTTGTTCTAGGCGATCCTAAAACAAAGTCAATAGAAATATCCTCCCAAGGTGCACTAGGAACCGGAAGAGGCACATAAAGACCATGTGGGTTAAGTCGAGACTTAGCTTTGTTGCATGTCGTGCAACGTGAAACGTAGCGCTCCACATCACGCCTCATTCGTGGCCAAAAGAAGTGAGCGGCCAGCACATCCTCTGTCTTTTTAACACCAAAATGTCTCATCAAACCACCTCCATGCGCTTCCTGCAACAACAAAAGACGAACGGAGCTAGCTGGAACACACAGCTTGTTAGCACGGTAGAGAACGCTTTCACGCAGCAGGAATTTTTGCCACGTTCTTCCCTCTCTACAATTTTCAAAGGCATCTTTGAAGTCCAAATCAGTAGAATATAACCTCTTTATGGTTTCCAAACCAAAGATTTTATGAGAAAGTTGGGATAGTATGGTATAGCGTCTAGATAAAGCATCGGCAATCACATTGTCTTTCCCTTTCTTATGTTTAATGATGTAAGGAAATGATTCTATGAACTCAATCCATTTAGCATGACGTTTGTTCAGATTAGCTTATCCTTTAAGATACTTCAAAGACGCATGATCTGAATGTATGACAAATTCTTTAGACCATAGGTAATGTTGCCAAGTTTGCAAGACACGCACTAAAGCATAAAGTTCTTTGTCATATGTAGAATAATTCAGCGAAGACCCATGCAATTTTTCACTAAAGAAGGCAACAGGTTTACCTCCTTGAATTAGCACTCCTCCAATGCCAATGCCGCTCGCGTACATTCAAGCTCGAAGGTCTTCTCAAAATCAGGAAGTTGCAGCAATGGTGCTTGTGTGAGCTTCGACTTGAGAACATCAAAAGCTTGTTGTTGTGCTGGTCCCCATCGAAACGGCACTCCATGCTTTGTCAACTCGTGGAGAGGTGCCGCAATGGTGGTGAAATCCCGCATGAAATGCCGGTAGAAACCTGCGAGACCAAGAAAACTCCGAACCTGTGTGACCGTAGTCGGAAGTGGCCAGCTCGTGATGGCAACAATCTTTGCCTCGTCCACCTCAATGCCCTGCGAAGTAACAACATACCCAAGAAAAGACACACGATCGGTGCAAAAGGTGCACTTCTCAAGGTTACCATATAAACGTGCATCGCGGAAGACATTAAAAACAGCACGCAAATGTTCAAGATGCTCATCATATGACTTGCTGTAAATAAGGATATCATCAAAGTAAACCACCACAAATTTACCAATGAAAGCACGTAAAACCTCATTCATCAACCTCATGAAAGTGCTGGGCGCATTAGTTAAACCAAATGGCATGACTAACCATTCATAAAGTCCAAATTTAGTTTTAAAAGCAGTTTTCCATTCATCACCTAAAGCCATACGAATCTGATGATACCCACTTCCCAAATCAATCTTGGAGAAAATAACAGAACCACTCAACTCATCAAGCATGTCATCCAATCTAGGAATAGGATAGCGATAACGAATGGTAATGTTATTGATGGCTCTACAATCAACACACATGCGCCAAGTGCCATCTTTTTTTGGAACCAAAAGAACAGGAACAGAACAAGGACTAAGACTCTCACGAATGTACCCGCGGTCCAGAAGATCTTGGACTTGTCGCTGAATTTCCTTAGTCTCGTCGGGGTTGGTCCTGTAGGCAGCACGGTTTGGCAAGCTCGCCCCTGGAACCAAATCAATCTTGTGCTCAATGCCTCGCACAGGTGGTAATCCGGGGGGGGGGGGGTATCTCTGATGGAAAAACATCCATATATTCCTGCAAAAGGTTAGCAACAGCAGGTGGCAAGACAATGGATGTATCCTCAATGGAATATAAAGCATGTTTGCACACTAAAGCATAGCAAGTTCCATTAGAGGCATATAAATCATCAAGATCAGATTTAGTTGCAAGGAAAATAGGATTTTCCAACTTAATAGGTTGCTGAATTTCAGAATTGAAAACACCCTTTTGCTTAGCATTATTCTTTTTCTCTTGCTCAAATTGTACAATTTCAGTGGGACTCATAGGAAGCAACACAATTTTCTTGCCCTTATGCATGAGACTATACTTATTAGATCGACCATGGTGAATAGCATCAGTATCAAACTCCCAAGGACGTCCCAACAAAAGAGAACAAGCATCCATAGGTACCACATCAAAATCAGCAAAATCATGATAAGAACCAATGGAAAAATGTATCCTTGCTGTTTGTGTTACCTTAACCTTGTTGTTAAACAATTGAATGTGATAAGGGTGAGGATGCTCCCGTGTGGTCAAGCCAAGCTTCTTGACCACCTCAACATTCACCAAATTGTTGCAGCTACCACCATCAATGATGGTATCTACACGGCAGTCCTTGACGACGAGAAACATGTTGGAAAGGTTGTGACATTGGCGGTTGTCGTCCTCTCGAACCGTGGCACTCAAAGCTCGCTGCACAATCGAAGTCCTATAGTTGTTTGTCGCAGATGTATCAAGAACCTCCTCAGCACCATCATCCAAACCTGAAATGTTAGTTGCAATAATATTTTCATCTTCAATATCAGAAGCACTAACATACCCACCATCAGCAGTGGCAATGATCACCCGTTTGCTGGGGCAATCTCGTTGCATATGGCCAAGTCCCTGGCAGCGGTGGCACTTGATGTCAGAGCTGCGACTTATCGAAGTGTTGGGTGCAGCCACCTTTGCTGCAACACCTGGAGGCATCTGGGACTTGCTGTTATCTTGTTCCCGTGATGTAGAAGGTGCGATGCTGCTGCGTACAACACCCGTGGAGGGTGGTGTAGAAGCACGTACGGTCGAGGAGGGCGCTGCTTTGGATGGCACCAGAAATTGTCGTGGCGTGAAGGTGTTGTTCCGCCGCTGCTGTTGGCGACCCTGCACTTCTTTTTCTGCTAACATAGCAAGTTGAAATAAACGTTGAATAGAATGATATTTCTTGTAGTCAACTATGTCCTGGATCTCACGCCGCAAGCCCCCATAAAACCTAACAATTTGGTCTTCCTGATCCTCAACTACCCCACAACGAAGCATTCCTTTCTGCAACTCTTGGTAGTACTCTTGGACAGTCATATCACCCTGATCAAAGCGTTGCAATTTCTTAAGAAGATCACGTCTATATGAAGGAGGAACAAACTTAGCGCGCATCTCTTCTTTTAACGCAGCCCATGTCTGTGGTGCATTACGTGTATTGACAAGTTCATTCCACCAAATTATAGCAAAATCTTTAAACTCACTAGTGGCTTGTCTAACTCTATGTCGCACAGGAACAAGATGAGAGCTAAATTTTTATTCTACCGTCATCTCCCAATCCAAGTAAGTCTCAGCATCATAAGATCCATAAAATGTTGGAATAGAAAACTTAATCTTAGCATAAGGATCATTACCTTGTTCAGGAGCATGAGGACAAGGTCTACCTCCCATACCTTGACGATTTCGTCGAGGGCGACGGCGCTGCTGTGCATCAACCTCATTGTTATTGAAGTCATCCTCTGTGTCGTAGTGAGCATGTGCATCACCATCAAGGATGATAGAGGGTGTAGCTTGTTGGGGAAGACGAGTCTCCATCTCATCCAACCGTGTGGTCAGACCAGCAACACTTGTATGGAGCCTCTGAAAGGTGGCTGTTGTAGTGGTCTGGTAATTGTTGAAAGCTTCTGTGACACCCTCATTTCGGGTGTCAGCATATGTTCATATTTTATGAAGAAGAAAAACATTTTAAGAAGAGTAGAAACAGAGACAAGTACCAAAAGGATAGCCGATAAAGCTCTCCGAGAACACCGAAGGCAACTTCCGCGGCCATCAGGCCACGTGGCGTGATCGGAGCTCATCCCTGCGAAGTGGGGAGAGGCCGCCGCCAAGCTGGCTACGTGGCAGGCTCGGGACTCATCTCCGCAAAGGGGAGAGGTCCGATCCTGTGGGACACGTGTTGCCCACGGAGCTAGCCTCTGCGAAAGAAGCAAAGGCATTTCCGCAGGACACGTGTCATCCTCGGAGCTAGTCCTCGCGGAAATAAGAGGACCATCCGTGCGGGAAACGTGTCGATCTCGGAGCTCACCTGCGAGAGGTCCTGTTCTATTGGACACGTGTCGACCACGGGGCATGTCCCTGAGGAAAGAAGAAGAGGAAGACCGGCGCCAACACGTGGGGTGCGTGGAGCTCACCTCCGAAGAAGAGGGAGGTCTCGCTCGTGACACGCGGCACAACCGGAGCTCGTCTCTGTGGGAGAAGAGATACCAGGCTTGGAAGGACACGTGGAGCTTCCGGAGCTCATCACCACGGAGGTAACGAGTCTGGAGCGATTTCTACGCGTAAAGATACCAGTACGCAACGAAAACCGATCTAAACTCCACGATGTTACCGAAGATAAGACGTCAGGATATAACAAAGATCTGAATAAGACTCTTATTCGGGATCCAATCAGATTAGGACTCTTCTCTTCCCGATTATAAATAAAACCCAAAACCTTTGGCCGAAACCGCAAACTTCTCTTTCAACTCCTGAGCCGACGACTTAGAGCCCTAGTCCTAACTCGCCGAGCAAAACATCGCTGAAGCACAACAAGGGAGATCCTCGGAGGAGAACCAAGCAGGTCTGAGGAGGACCTCAAAGACAAGAAGAGCGTGAGGTAGGACTTCAATACCACCTTACGACATCATCGTGTTCGTCTCTTGCATCTGTTCTTCAAATCCCTTTCGAACAGAAGCCTTCTCGTGGGCAGATCACTCGATGATCAGTTTGATCTAAAGACAAGATCATCGCCACGTCCACCTTTGATCCGAACACCTCTGTCCATGCAAGCCATGCAAGAGTACATCAATCTAATAAAACTAATCATAGGATAGCATACATGTGCATCATCGCATCTAGTTTAGGGTTTGTGCATGCTATTGATTGCTGTGAATTTTGTATGCACGTGAATCCTACATAGCAGAACAAGCTCAGGGAGCTGTCTACGACGAGCGGCAGCAACAAGGCTTTGAGAATCAAGAACAACTGGAACCGCAAGAACAAGGCAAGTGCTCCTTGACCATGTTAATCCTATGTTTTGGGTAAAACTATTTTGTTTTGCTAAAAGGTGTGTGTGCTGAGTCAAACATGATGGGAAACCTTTTATAGGAGTTTACTAGTTTTGATTAAACCATCCTTGTCGCCAGGGAAATTTATGAGTCGGGTATGGTTTTTGCTTTATGCTTCGCTGAGTCCATGGGATTGGGAAGCAAGATAGATGTGTCTAGCTAACTGCACTCGTACTAAGTAATTGATGAGGTTAATGAACATGGATCGGAGGGGAGATCTAGGCAAGACTAGGTTTATGGATGAGGTAGCATGAGATGGTGGTTTTTACTTGCCGTTGATCTAAGGACCAGTTCATGCATGCACATGACAGGATAACAGTGCCACCACAAGGCCAAATATGGGTGCGGCTTAGCTGAGTAATTAGGTAAGTTGCTAGAATGTTATGGACTGTGGAAGGCGCGGGGAATGGGAGTCGAGTGAGGACTGCCCTGGGAACTGCATGGCACAAGAGGGGGCCCGTGGGTGGGAGAATTGGAGATTCTAGCCTGCCAGTGAAACCTTAGTGAGTCCATACATCTAGTAACCCCTTTGTAAAGGCTATTTTGTGATCTCTTGACCATACACCGACGGTTGTGTACTGGTAAAATGGAGGTTCTGCAGTCACCGACGGGTGACGAAATCACAAACTTGTGGGTAAAGAGGTGCAAACTCTGCAGAGTTATTAAAACTATCATGATAGCCGAGCTTACGGTCACGAGCACCTGGCTAAACTGCCATGATTAGATCGGGATGGTTATTGGAATGATTACTGGGAAGGTTCTTGGTTATGATTATTGGTTATGGTTCGATTTGGGACTGTTGAGTCTGGGAGATAAGATGGTTGCATGACTGATGGGTCATGACATAAGATTGGTCTCGGTGTGAGACGTGGTTGTTTTATGAGGTGAGATGGTAGCGAATACGAGGAAGTATTCGTGAGTATGAATAAAAGATTGGTTAATGTTCGGTTGGAACATGGAAAGCGATGGAGGTATGTTGGTAATTTAATACATGCTGGGATTACATTCATATAAAGTTAAGTTGCTGTTTTATCACGGTTTTATAATTCTGCTTTTCTGCAAATAAGCCTTTTATTACCTACCTTGTTTATGAGCTGCATATCATGTGTTATTCCCGCACTTGCTGAGTACATCATTGTACTCAACCTTGCATTATTATTTCTTCATCAGCAGCAAGAGAAGACTACTATGAAGACCGAGTAGAGCATTATGGCGTGTGATCTGTTCTCAACCTTGCCTGTGGAGGGAGTAGAGATGGAGCCACTTCTGCTTAGTTTTGCTTCCGCATTAGTTTTTGCTTCCACATTTAAATAAGGACTTCCGCTGTGAGCATGAGTCCAAGACTCATGAGGTATTGTAATAAACTCTGTTGTTCGTGGTAATATATAATCTGAATTCAGTTTGTGGAACGTATGTGTATGTGTGATGAACATCCTGGGCACACATATGCATTAGTTCTCGGTTCCGTGGTCTTCCCACAGAATTGAGGGCGTCACAGCTTCCGTCATTGCCCGCATCATGTCCTTTAGTTCCATATGGGACACGCACTCATCATCATCCGGAGGTGTAGAACCAGATGTCTTATCCATAGGCTTCTTTCCTGTCATTGTTAGTACAAAACAAAAACGAAGACAAAAAGATCGTGAAGAACCCTATTACTACGCTCTCTGAAGTGGGTGGAAAATCGATCAATAAGATGCGTCTTACCCCGCTCTTACAAGTTTCTTACCAGCACTGCAGGTGGCCAACGGTGACCGGTGTGAAGCAAGCAGAGAGTGGGTGTGATTGCAAAGGTTACGTGTTCTGCTCGAGAGAAGGTGGAGCTTGGAAGGCTCAAATGCAGTATATGTATGTGGCACACAAGTTAGTAACAGATAGCAATGCTGAATAAGTGTCCAAAGAATTTCACCTAGTTACTGGCCTAAGATTGTATTAGAACAGTTGTGGCAACAAGCAAGGGCAAGGATGAATGATGATGAACAACAAGGATAATATCAGCAAGTATCCAGCACTCACACAGAAATAGCACAACTAGAAAACCCCTTAGCCTCCTGTTTTTGTCTTGAAGCACTAGAAGAAATCAAAATCTTTGTTTTTTCTTTATTTTTTTGATATTTTTTCTCAACCAGGGGCACAAGAATAGAAACAGCACCAAGTATTAGCTCAAACCGATGAAAGATGAGATCGGCACAAATTCAGGAGTGATTGGAAAAACTGGTGCTGGAACTTCGGAGTTCGAAACGAGGGCCTTCTTAATTTTTTTGTAATTTTTTTTGAAAATGCCGCATGTGGACTTTTTCGAGACCTTTATGGGAAAAAATGCGCCTCAATCGGAGTTACGAGCGAAAAGTTATGCCCGTTTTAAAGAGGAAACCCCGAATCAGGTTTTGGTGGTGGTGGAAACTGCAACAGAAACGAATCGGTGGATGGAATTTTTTTGTAGATTGGTTTTTTGTAGATGGCAGCGGATGGAAGAAACAAAACTGAACCAAAACAAATCTAAACCAGCAACCGACTCAACCTAGGACACGAACTCAGAACTACGGAATCCGAAACTAAATTGTGCAAAAGGTTGAGCGGGGGTTGTAGGTTAGGGAAACTAAATTTTTTTGTGGCTTTTTGTGGACGATAGGACTGAAACAAAATAAATCTAAAGGGCACACAAGTATACCTCACGGTGAACCTGGAAATCTGATACCAATTGATAGTAGGATGAGTCCCGATCTTCCGAGAGGTAGGGTAAACTTGATTGGGTGGAGATCTCGACGTTGACGATCCAAGGCTCCGAATGAACGAAACCCCGCAATCACTACACCACTGCTCCGTTGGTTATCACCCGTGTCACACGAATGACCTCGCCACGAAGGCTTATCCCTGCAAGCGCAATCAAGAACACAAGCAAGAACAGAGAAGTTGCAATCAAAACTGAATTGATCACGAATTTGGGGTCTCACAACCGATGATCGGCGACACTGTTCAATGACAGATTGTAAGTAAGCTAAACCCACCTGTTTGTGACGGCGGCTAGGGGTATAAAGGAGGTGGAGGACGACCATGGGGGTGCTGGGGTCGTGACATAACCCTAAGAAACGTATATAATGGACTTGGACTCGATACAAGGCCCAATGACCCAACTAGGTGATGCAACACCCTGACAGACTCTAAACTTTATATTGTTTCGAAGTTTCCCGTCGACTCCGATGGTATTTTGACGTGGGGCCAGTTCCATTAGAAAGTTTATCCTCTCAGCTTTCCGTGCATATGTAGAACGTCAAAAATGGAGTCCGTATGCCTCCTGTGCATCCATTTTAAGGTGGACTGCTCCTGGGCCCGAGTTGGACTCGAGTTTGAGTTGGGCTCGGTCTCTAACTTCTTGTTGGTGTATTTTCTGGTCCTCCACACCTCCAAACCCCTCTCCATGTATCTCCATGTCCTCTCCATGGTTCCTAATCATAATTAATCCATTAGGTAGCAACATACTCTCAAAATTCACATATAAAGAATTGTTCAGGAACGAGCTCACCTCTAAATTCACTTGTCGTGCTCGAGCTCTAGTAATTGGACCTTGCATGTCTACCATGTGAGTGTTGTGTATATCTGCAGCAGTGATGTCCACATCATACAGAGTTGAATTACACCTTAAGAGGGCTTAATTTCCAGAAGGATGTAAACTATCCAGAACCAGGACCGATTCAAAACACTCTCTGGACTGGTCTGTTTTTCAAGCACAACTTACTATAGAAAAATCAAAAAATTGTCATATCATACATCTTTAGAAAGGGTAGGAGATGTGTTACATCTTTGTAATTCAAAGTGTCTGTATTTGCAGCACGGAATTCAGTGGAAATATGAGTTGAAAACAGCAACTTCCCAAAGGAGGTGCTGTTGAAATTCTTCCAGAAGTTCTGTTGACTTTGGATTACCATAACTTTTAAACCACAGCTGATATAAGGGCAAATAAGTACTTGTTGGAAAGATGCTGAAGTTAAATTTAACTTTGGTATTCAACTTTAGTCATAAAAATGCCCAGAACCAGGTCAAAATCTGGAATGTGTAGAAACTGGTCATTCTGACAGAGGGATGACAGTTGAACTCATTAGAGAGATTGTTGTACCCTAGGGGGTTTAAGTACTTCCAATAGGGTAGAACATACTCATGAGAGGTTATCTTCAACTAGTGAAAGATTTGAGTATAGGTCTCACTCAAGTTTCTTTTACTAGAGATCATGTTTGTGTCGTATTGAAGATAAAAGGGTAGTATACGTGATGACAAGGCGATAGTAACGTCTCGTAGTGACCAAACCTAGTTGTGATGAACTTCCAAAGAGGAAGTCCGTCAATTTGGATTTAAACTAGCTTGTATTTGGTCTTGTAATGGTGTAGCTTGTGCAAAGTTATTACATTATCTGTATACGGGATGTATCGCATGCCTTATTGTCATTATGTTTTACGCAATTTTATTGGACTGCATGCAATATGTTGACGGACTGATGTTTATTGTCAAATGGTTGCAGATGGTTCGCACTTGGACCACACATGAGATCCGTGGCTCTAGCCAGCAGGGAGGCGATGACTCCCAGCCACCTGCCTACGACAGCACCCTGCAGCAACAACCACCACCGCCGCCTCCGCTTACCCTAGCGGATGTGATAGCGGCACTGGTGGGGAATCGTGAGGAGCAGACCGACCTGCTCTGCACGATTGTGCAGAATACGTCCCAGACGGGGGGGGGGCGTCAAGAGAGGGGCCCGCGTGAGCCCAGTGATGTGACGTACTCGGACTTCATGAGTACGCACCCTCCAGTGTTCACTGAAGCAGAAGAACCACTGGAGGCCGACAACTGGCTGTGGACAATCGAGTCCAAGTTCGGGCTGCTCCAATACGGAGCGGCAGAAGACTCTGTTCGTGGCGCAGCAGCTTCACGGTGCCGCTGGTGCGTGGTGGGCGAACTATGTCACCTCACGTCCGGCTGGCCATGCCATGGAGTGGGAAGAGTTCCGGGAGGTGTTCCGCGCCTATCATATTCCTCCCGGGATAATGAAGAGGAAGTTCCAAGAATTCTTGGAGCTGAAGCAGGGCGGGAGGAGTGCTCATGACTACTCCCGTGCCTTCAACCATCTGGCGCAATATGCGTCAGATTACGTCTCCACCGAGGAGAAGAAGCGGGAGCATTTCTATCGGGGGTTACACCCCGAGATCAAGACACATCTCGCCCAAAGCAATCACGGCACCTTCAACGACCTCGTCAATGCCGCTATAATGCAAGAAGATGCTCAGCGGGAGTTGGCGGCTGAGCAGCAGAAGCGCAGCACTCCATCCAGCAGTGGGGGTAGCGCTCCCCAGAAGTACTGCATGGTGTATCGGACACCATCCGGACAGCAGTGGCATTAAACCAGGGAACGGTTTGGTTAGAACCGGTTCCTATAATTCGGTTTCTGCTTTGGTTTAGATTTGGGTGGGTTGAAATGGGTTGGAATATGAAATGGGTTGGATGGGTTTGGTTCCAACAGTAAATGGTTTGAGTCCAATTTGGTTTGGGGTGTAATAATTCAGTTCTCAACAGTTTGAGCCCGTGTAGTTTAAAACGGTTTCACATATCGGTCTGACTACTCAGCAACTCAACGACAACGTCGGGAGAAGGAGCTCCCACGCACGGTCACGTCCCCTTGCTTCCTCCGGACAGGAACCCCGGTGTGTTGTCACCATGCAAGATTGAAAGAACCGAGGTCACGAACTGCACAACATCTGCAGGTATGTCACGCTCACCAGCGCGTCATCATCAAGTATGACGTCAAGGTACACTGTTCCTTCTTTCTCATTGATTGATCCCTTCTTTTCTTTTCTCATAATTTTGTGTTCTGTTTCTTCACTGAAATGTGAAATGGACTTGTGTGGCTTCTCAGGACTGATCATATTTTTTTCAATAATTTCTTATTTAGGTCCCAGTTATCTGTTGTTTTAATGCCTAGCTTGGTCAGCTGAATCTCTAATATTGTTTCTATATCTGTGCATGGCTGTTTCAACTACAACAACAGCAACAACTTGGTGTTTCCTTCTCTACTCCATCTAACAATTCGACAACAAAAAAAGTGTACAAGGTGAGAACTTTGTTTTTGTTGATTGCTTAAGTACTTGGTTACGGTGGCAAGAAAAAGAACGGGGTGCTCAAGAGCTCCAAGTACAGGTAAAAAAGCACGGTTGGAACCATTTCTAATAATGGGCTCAAACCGGTTTCAAACTGTAGCATTGATTATGGGTTGGTGTAGGTTCGGTTGCTTTTCTGCATAGTCCGGTTTGGTTTAGTTTAATACAGTAATTTGGTGGACTGGTTTGGGTTGGATTGAATTTATGTAACATGTGGTTTGGTCTGGATTTCAATTTGGTTTTCGGCCCATTGACAGGTTTAAGTGGCATCCACCAGCACGACCTCAGCGGTTCGGGGGTCGTTCTTTTCAGTCACCTCCGTTCCGACCACCAATGCCACCACCGAGACCGCAGCAGCAGCAGCAGACGACATCCCGGGCGCTCCCACCGCCACAACGCGCCCCGGGTTTGTGTCCGCCGATCAGCGGAGGACCGCCCCGCTTCACTTGCTTCACGTGTGGCCAGACGGGCCATTTCTTAAAGGACTGTCCCCAGGGGCAGCAGAGCAGCGGGCAAGCCCAGTTCCAGGGTGGTGCTCGAGGCCGACCTCCGGTCAAAAAGGTTGGTCAGCGGACTGGGGGTGTTCGCAACCTCGACAATGAGGACGCCCCAGAGGGAGACGACATGCTGGCGGGTACGTTCACTCTCAACGATCAAGCCATCATCATATTGTTCGATTCTGGTGCAACCCACAGTTTTATAAGTGCATCCTATGTGACTAAGCATCAAATGTAAGTCTTCCCAACTGACTGCACATAAATGATCTGCTCACCGGGAGGGAAAATTTCAGCAAATATGATGATTCCAAAAGCACCTCTGTGCTTAGGTGGGCAGCTATACCCCACCACCTTAATAATCCTTACGGGGCAAAAGATTGATGCAATCTTAGGGATGTCATGGCTAAACTACCATGGCGCTTTCCTGAACACTCGGACACGGACGGTTCATCTGAATTCTTCATTCCACCGTCCACACTCCATGGTGTTAGACAATCCAGTCCGGGAAGTTTCAGAAATTAATAATTCTGAAGCTCTCAAGTTAGAGGACATCCCCGTAGTCCGGGAGTACCCTGACGTGTTCCCGGATGATCTTCTGGGCATGCCACCTGAGCGGGATGTCGAGTTCAAGATTGAACTTGCACCCGGGACTACACCTATATCACGGAGACCATACAAAATGGCTCCAAATGAGCTGGCTGAACTGAAAGAACAGCTCAATGACCTGTTGAGCAAAGGTTTCATTAGGCAGAGTTCCTCGCCTTGGGGATGCTCGGCGCTGTTCGTGAAGAAGAAGGATGAAACCTTGAGGCTGTGTGTGGACTACCGGCCGCTCAACGCCGTCACCATCAAGAATAAGTACCCACTGCCCCGCATTGACATTTTGTTTGATCAACTTGTGGGTGCAAGTGTGTTCTCCAAGATGGACCTTCGCTCCGGGTATCATCAGATAAAAATTCGGGCGGAGGATATCCCGAAGACGGCTTTCTCAACGAGATATGGTTTATACGAATATCTCGTCATGTCTTTTGGTCTCACTAATGCTCCAGCACATTTCATGTATCTCATGAACTCGGTGTTCATGCCAGAGCTGGACAAGTTCGTGGTAGTGTTCATTGATGATATCTTGGTTTACTCCAATACAGAAGAAGAACACGCCGAACACTTGAGAATCGTTCTTCAACGATTGCGAGAACACAAGCTCTACGCCAAGTTCAGCAAATGTGAGATTTGGATCAGCCAAGTGCCATTCTTGGGACATATCATCTCAGGAGAAGGCGTTGCGGTTGACCCAAGCAAAATAGGGCAAGTGCTGAAATGGAAAGCTCCCACTTCAGTCCATGAAGTCAGAAGCTTCCTCGGGTTAGCGGGATACTATCGGAGATTCATTCCAAGCTTCTCCAAGCTCGCTAAGCCGATGACAGAATTGCTGAAGAAGGGAACGAAATATGTTTGGAACACGGCGTGTGAAGGAGCGTTCCAAGCATTAGTGAAGCATCTCACCACAGCCCCAGTCTTAGCTCAACCGGATACAACCAAGCCCTTCGACGTGTATTGTGACGCGTCCGGTATTGGGCTCGGCTGCGTGTTGATGCAGGAAGGACGTGTGGTCGCATATGGCTCACGCCAACTTCGGAACCATGAGCAGCACTATCCGACTCATGATCTTGAGCTTGCTGCAGTGGTGTTGGCACTAAAAATGTGGAGGCACTATCTCCTGGGGAACTTGGTGCACTTCTACACCGACCACAAGAGCTTGAAGTACATCTTCACCCAGAAGGAGCTGAATATGAGGCAAAGGAGTTGGTTAGAACTAATCAAGGCGAATGTGGTTGCCGACGCGCTGAGTTGGAAGTCACATGTTCATAACCTCACCCTTACCCCGATGGAGGAGGAACTGCCGAGTTTATACTTGGTTCCTTATGGATCGCTTTACAACCTTGCCCTCATCCCTACTATTAGGGAGGACATCATTGCAGCTCAGAAGATTGATAAGGGCATGGCACATCTCCGGAGACGGATAGACAATGGGGAGATCAAATGTTTCCGGAAGGATGATGAGGGGACGCTGTGGTTCAATGACCGCATAGTCGTACCCCGGGATATGGAGCTGAGGAAAAAGATCCTTGATGAAGCTCATTTGTCTAAATACTCCATTCATCCGGGCAGCAACAAGATGTATCAAGATTTGAAAAAGAAATTTTGGTGGACACGGATGAAGCGGGAAGTGGCTAAGTATGTATCCGAGTGTGATACGTGTAGACAAGTGAAAGCTGATCATATGAGAAAATCAGGGTTGCTGCAACCCCTTAAAATCCCAGCATGAAAATGGGAAGATGTGAGCATGGACTTCATTGTGGGATTGCCCCTGACTTTCAACAAGCATGACTCCGTTTGGGTAATTGTTGATCGGTTAACCAAGACGGCTCACTTCATCCCGGTGCATACACGATACAATGCCGGCAAATATGTGGAGCTGTACATAGCAAAGATTCTATGCTTATATGGGGTACCCAAGACCATCTCTCAGATCGAGGTGCATTATTTGTATCTCGATTTTGGGAGCAGCTACACGCTGCATTGGGTACCAAGCTGATTAGGAGCTCCGCCTATCACCCTCAGACAGATGGCCAAACAGAGAGGGTGAATCAAGTACTAGAAGACATGTTGAGAGCATGTGCCATCCACCACGGTAGGAACTGGGATGGTCACCTACCGTTGGCGGAATTCTCGTACAACAATGAATATCAGGCGAGTATCAAGATGGCACCATATGAAGCTCTCTACGGTCGCAAATGTCGCACCCCATTGAACTGGTGCGAGTCCGGTGAAAGGGTCACCTTTGGAGTTGATGTGGTGAACAACGCCGAAGAGCGTGTCCGGATGATTCAAGCCAACTTGAAGGCCGCTCAATCCCGGCAGAAGAGCTACGCTGATAAGAGGCGTAGACCGCTGCATTTTGACGTCGGAGAGCACGTGTACCTCCGTGTGTCTCGGATGAAGGGCGTGCACCGGTTCGGTGTGAAGGGGAAGCTTGCTCCCTGTTTCATTGGACCTTATGCTATCACCGAAAAGTGTGGACCAGCGGCGTATAGGCTGGAGCTACCGGCATCTCTTGCTTGTGTTCACGACGTTTTCCACGTTTCACAACTGTGAAAATGTCTGAAGCATACAGCTGCTGTTCCGACCGAAAACAACGGCGAATTGCAACCGGACTTGACGTATGATGAGTATCCGGTGGCAATTATTGATGAGAAGGCCCGGACCACGCGTAGCCGAACGTTGTGGTTCTACAAGATACTCTGGAGCAACCACACCGACGAAGAAGCGACGTGGGAGAGCGAGGAATTCCTTCGCTCAAATTACCCGGAGTTCATGGCGTCTCAACACGGGTCAGTTCCTCATACATCGCTGTCTCTTCTTTTGTAATCTTGGGACGAGATTCTTTTAAGGGGGAAGGGATGTAAAAGCCCATGAAAAGGGACTTACAAAAACTTTCCATCACCTCACAACACCACAACTTTTGTTGTGGATATCGTGTGAATATTTGTGAAAAGCATGTAACCTCCATCAAAAGGATGATTAGACGCGAAAGCCCTAACTTTCACAAAGTAGGATTTCTACACATGAACATGGGAGGTTGAGCTCACCCCTAGAACTTAAAAAGTCTTGGGAAGGTTCAGGCCAAATTTCATGCAAATCCAACACTTTTTGAGGCACTTTTGGAGGCATTTGAAAAAGAGGCCAATTTGAATGTAAATTCAAATTGCAGCAACTTTTATCACTTAAATTCAAAAGTTGGCTTCATATTCAAACTCAGCACATTTTCCTCCGTTAGCCCACCAATTTTCATCCCCATTGGAGTTCATTTTGTCAAGAGCTAAATTTGCAATAATTCAAAACTGAAT
Organism: Neostapfia colusana; assembly: GCA_030760725.1. Lineage (NCBI taxonomy): Eukaryota > Viridiplantae > Streptophyta > Magnoliopsida > Poales > Poaceae > Neostapfia > Neostapfia colusana. Next base: position 4,769,958 of record JASWHV010000012.1, on the reverse strand, counting down.
TTGAATTTCAGTTCAAATGTGAAGCAAATTTAGCCAAACAAAGTTCAAATTTGAGAACTCAAATTCAAACCAAGACATGGGGGCTAAGTCTCACATTCAATTGTGAGTAGCTAGGGATATTCTCAGCAAAACAGAGGTGAAAAATTAGAAAAATAATTGGAGGAGGAGGGCCCACTGGTCAGTGTCCCAGCTTCACAGAACCGACTCAACCCGAGGCCGGCGAACGCCGGGCGCTCGGAGAGCCGACAGCGCGATCGTTACCGCCACCTAACGGTGAAAAACGCGGCTACAAAGTCCAGCGCACGAGCTGCTTCGCCCCTCCTTCGGATTCCCGAGTGAAAACGAGCAGAACCCGAGCTACTCTCCCGTGTCCGCGCAAGAACTTGACGCCGCCTCCTCTGAGCATCGCGACTGGCCGATCCCGACGGTTTCACGCGCCGTCAACAGAGAAAAAAGGTGCGCCTACTTGTGCTGAAGCCGTAGGAGGAAACTGTGCGCCAGTTCCGGCGATGTAGAGCATGAATTCCTGGTTTTCCTCCTCGGGGCGTGTTAGGGTTAGAATTCGGTCTACGGCGAAATTTGTTACACAGGAGCAACCACTGATCAAGCTATAGCTTACACATGCTCTAGAATACCTAGCGCACCTCCTCGATCAAGTAGCAGTCAGTTCCATGCACTAGGGCCTTAGTTCTGTCAAAGTTTTGGCCCGGCGGCGGAGAACAGGGCACCTCACCGGTGAGGTCGTAGTTGCGGCTGTTTTCACGGGGATCGGTGCCCATGTCCGTGATCAGCAGGTGTCAGCGGAGCTCCCCGAGCCAACCGCGTCGAAAAAGGTGCAGAGGACACCGAGTTCGACGTCGGCGATGAGCTCCCGGCCACTGTTACCGACGGGAGCACTATTCCGGCCGTTGCCGAGCGCCGTTGAGGGCACCACAGTGTTCCCCAGGCCGAAATATGCACAGGCGGTGAGTTCCGTCGGAGGTCTAGAGCAGGACGCCCGGCGGCGAGTATTCCGGCGAGGTGGGCGGCGGGGAGCCGCGGGAGTGCGAGGTTGAAGAAGCCCCGCGGGCCCCGCGTGTCGGTCTCTGCCGAGAGCACCCCGGATTTGCTGCGGCTCCGGGATCCCGTGAGACTGCACGGGTGATTCTGCGGGCTCCTTTGTGGGTTAGCTGGGAGGCTGACACGTAGCCCGGGGACCCCACCCGACAGTTTAAACTTTATTTGGATTTTCAGATTCGGTTCAATCTTCAAATGCTTAGAACTTTTGCTAGGAAGCTCCAAATCCAGTGAAGCAAAATTTGCTGAACTCCGAATTCTGAGTACTTTTCAGCAATACCAATTTCAGCTCATGAAACCTAATAGTTTTCCAGAATTAATTCCCTAAAATTTAAACTGTTGCGAATTTTATCTGGAGAATTACTTTATGAAAAATGCTGAAATTTTGCTGAGAGGGTCATTGGAAAATCCTTGAGGCACAGTAAAATTTTCAGACTCATCCAAGTTCATTTCGTCCCCGTAATGTGGTGATTAAGAGGACTGCCCTGAGAAAATAGAAAAATGAACAGATACATTTTTCAGATTTTCTCAAAAACTTGTTTAGGGCATAACTTCCTCTAGAATTCTTCAAATGACATGAAACCAACTCCATTAGAACCATCTCAAATGCTAGTTTCCAGAATGTAATGGTTGGAGCCATGAAAATCCCTGGAATTACTTAGAGACTCTAATACTGACCAATTAGGCTTTTATTTGTACACAGCTCAAATGAACTTTGTTTCAAATGAAACTTGGTCAAGACCCTGGTTAGGGCCCTACCAAGCCACCATAAAAATTTCAGAACCAAAGGGGAGGGTTAGCTAGAGTTATAGTAATTACTTATCCAAGTTTACACATTGCAGTTGAATTGACATGTAATATCTCATTAACGTATAGTCGCTGAAGGCGAGGAGACTCCGGAAGTACTTGACTTCCTTCTTCCGGACGAAGACCTAACCACTGACCAGCAGCAACAAGGCAAGCCCCGGTTTGCATTAACTCTTTTTATAAAATTTTGCTTTGTTTACATGTCTAGTGTGAAGTATGTATGTGCATTAAGTGTAGGATGGATGAAACCCAATTGCATAACCAGAATTTTCCTATAAGAGTGAGGGTAGTGTCTAAGGCCTCGAGTAGACAGGCTATGCTTAATGATTTATAGGACTTCGTTACTAGTCGAGTAGTTGGAATCTGCTCGCGAGTTAGGCTTGGGACACACATGTTTGGTTTGAGTGATGTGAGATCACTTTAATAATGAAAATGAGACTAGGCAGGGGCTAGGGCGCAGCAAGAGGAAGTCTTGTGTGCGCAGCCCTGTCCGTGTCGATTGAGGACCGATCCGTGTGCGGCGCTGCTGAGCAAGTATTGAACGTACCGAAGGCATATCGGATATATGGGCCCCGATAAACCGATGTAACCTAAACCTCCGGACGTCGAGGCATAGCACACCGATTTATAGGTGTAGGTTGAGGGCAGCAAGGTGGAAATCCGCTAACGGGCACAGAGAGATGCTCCGTGTAGGGAACCTCCTGTCCGTTTCGGTGCGACCGGTTCGACGTTTGGGCTGTTGGGTGAAAGGTTGTCCCGTACGACACCGAGTGAGCGTGCTGTGCAGCTCCACGGGTGGGCGTATGTGACGTGCTCTTTGGGTATCCCTGCAGGTGTATATCTAGTCGATTCGCCGTCCCTCACGGTGACGAGTACCGCTTGTTCACTGCGTCGTAACGTAGATAAATTATGGAATGCTATGATTAAATTCTGCTGTATGATATAATTGTATTGTTACATGTGTGCCACCAAATATTGCTTACTAAATTTCAGATTCATAAACGTTAACTTGCGGCTAAAAGATGAACTAAGGATAAACTATAGGCGTGTCCGTTTGCTGAAATTTTACCATCCCACGTTCATTGTACCCTACATGTAGAGTTTCATGCCTAGGTGAGTTGGTTAAGTCTTGTTGAGCCATCGTGCTCATGGCTGCTGCTTAAGTGTTTTTCAGGTGAGGAGCCACCCACGGACTCGGGTTACGAGTCCACCGGCGAGGGTTACCCTCCGTCGGGGACCACGGCTGAGTGGGAGCCGCACACGCCGCGCTGAGCTGAGGAGTGCAGCTAGTGTGGGTTGCCCTAGGGCTGGGCAACCGACTTTTGCTAGATAGGCGGCGTGAGTTGTACAAATTAAAACTTCCGCTGTGTAATGTATACCTTAGTTTGTAACTGAACAAGTGTACTACTTTGTACATCTTAGTTTGTTTTCTATGTAATACAATGTATCCTTATGATGTGTGCTGTCGGGTGTCGCATCGCGCGGCACCACCCTCTGCGATCCTGGATGAGCGGATTCCGGTCCGCCACAGCATACGCATCAGTCTCGGTTCCAAGAGGTTTTTCTTCTCGGGATAGGGGCGTCAAAGATTGGTATCAGAGCCACGGTTGATCGTAGGTCACACGCCTATATAGAAATCACAGATTGATATTAGAGCGACCAAGCCTAGGTAAGACCACATATTTGTATCAAGCTACCACGGTTGATTGTGGGTTGCAAGCCTAGATAAGGTCACAGATTGGTAGCAGAACTACGGTTGACCATAGGACGCAAGCCTAGTTGCAGATTGGTATTAGGAGCCACGCTGACCATAGGATGCAAGCCTAGGTAGAATGCATAGATTGGCATTGGAATCCCATTGACTATAGAACAAAGTCACAGATTGGTACCACCCCAAACCACATAGGACCCCCATTGAATAATCTTGAATAGGAGTTGTGTGCTGAACTTTTGTGATGATTGTTGTGCTTGAGTGCTTAGTCTGAGTTGTGGGACGTTTTGGCGTTGACCATATCCACACATAGTATAGAGATGTGAGATGCTTCGGCACTTGTTCACATCCTCATATAGGATGATATATCGTCCATACACCTTGATGCATATAGTTGGGAGGGATCACTCTAAACTTCTAACTTCTACTCTACTCAACTCTCCCTGACAGATGGTGAGAGGAAACGCCGGCCGTCAAGGGAGAAACATCCGTGGCAACCAAGAGGATGACCACGTTGAGGTTCCTGAGAATGACAACCCCGGAGCTGGTGCAAACAACCTGGAACGGTTGATGGCTATGCAGAATCAGCTCATGCAAACCATGATCCAAACTTTGGGTCAGCTGCAAGCCAACAACAACAACAACCCCGTTTCTGCACCATCGCCGCTACCACCGCCGGCTCACAACCGACTGGGAGAGTTCATGAGGACTCGACCACCCACTTTTGCTCAAGCTAATGATCCCATGGAGGCTGACGATTGGTTGAAATCCATGGAGAAGAAGCTTTCCATAGTTCAGTGCAATGACTGAGAGAAAGTTCTCTTTGCATCGCACCAACTCATGGGAGCAGCCGCTGACTGGTGGGACGCCCTTTGCAATGCTCATGACAACCCAGAGACTATGACTTGGGCTGAGTTCAAGGAGAGTTTCTGCTCTCATTACATCCCTGCTGGTGTCATGATGCTAAAAAAACAAGAGTTTGAAGGTCTCCGCCAGGGCAAGAAGAGCGTGAATGAGTACCTCATCAAGTTCATGCAGCTGTCAAGGTATGCCCCCAAGGATGTCAACTCAGACCAACAGAAGCAGTATTTGTTCATGAGAGGGTTGAACAATGAGATCCAGGTTCAACTTCTCAACAATGACTATGTTAACTTCCAGAAGCTAGTTGACAAAGCCATAGTGGTTGAGAGCAAGATCTGATAGATCGAGCAAGAGGGCAAAAGAAAGATGCCATACCAGACACAAGGGAGCAACATACGCCCTCGGTACATGCCCCCAGCTGCACCACAGTATGGATCGTTTCGCCCAAATCAGACCACAGCAATGTCCTGTCATCCAAGCACCTCGTGTGCCTTTGCCTCCTGCACCCCGACCCAACATGGGCGCTCCTGTTCAAAACCCCCGCCCCAACGTACCTGCTGTTGTGGGCAACAAGGCATGCTTTGCATGCAGAGAGGCGGGACGCTTTGCGAGCCAGTGTCCGAAGAAAGGTCTTGGACAACCAAGCAACGTGCCCAAGCAGAACCCAAGGCCAAATGGAGGAGCCAATCAAGGAAACCGTGGACAGCAGAACTACGCTTGCGGCAACGTGAACCATGTCTCTGCTGAGGAAGCGCAACAGGCTGAGGACGTCGTGATTGGTATGTTCCTTGCCAACTCCAACCCAGCCACCATTTTATTTGATTCTGGAGCGTCACATTCATTCATATCATCCAAGTATGTTGCCAAGTATAATCTACCCATATCACACTTGAAATATACTATGTTGGTTAATTCTCCCGGTGGAGAGATGAGGACTAATATAGTATGTCCGAAAGTAAACCTTAAAATAAGGGGGGTAGACTTCCTTGTCAACCTCATTGTCTTGGATTCCCAAGGGCTCGACATAATACTCGGAATGGATTTGTTAAGCAAGCACAACGGAGTAATCCAATGTGCCGAGAGGAGAGTGCAGTTGACAAACGAGCATGGTACCCGTATTGAGTTCGAGTCAGCCCAGCCAACAACCGAGAAGGCAACGTTGAACCACGTCGACGGAGCAACATTGGAAAGCATTCCGGTGGTTCAATAATTCTCGGACGTGTTCCCGGAAGAACTTCCAGGTATGCCACCTGACTGGGACATTGAGTTTTCTATCGACCTAGTACCCGGAACTGCACCTATAGCAAAGAGACCATATAGGATGCCCGTTAACGAACTAGTGGAGCTCAAGAAGCAAATTCAAGAGCAGCTAGAGAAGGGTTTTATACGACCGAGCTCGTCACCGTGGGGAGCCCCCGTGCTCTTCGTAGACAAGAAGGACGGGACCCAAAGGATGTGTGTGGATTATAGGTCTCTCAATGAGGTGACGATCAAGAACAAATACCCTCTGGCCCGTATAGAGGATCTGTTCGACCAAATGAAGGGAGCCCAAGTCTTCTCCAAGATTGACCTTCGGTCGGGATATTTCCAGCTGAAGATTAAGCCCTTCGACATACCCAAGACTACCTTTCGAACACAGTGTGGTTCGTATGAATATACCGTTATGTCTTTTGGGTTAACGAATGTGTGGCGAACCGGGATCCGCTCATCCAGGATCGCAAAGGGTGGTGCCGCACGATGCGACACCTGAAAGCACACGTCATAAGAACACAATATATTACATCGGAAAACAACTGAACTGTACAAAGTAGTACACTACTCAGTTACAAACTACTATTTATGTTACACAGCGGAAGTCTACACTATACAACTCACGCCGCCTATCTAGCAAAAGTCGGTTGCCCAGCCCTAGGGCAACCCACACTAGCTGCATGTCTCAGCTCAGCGCGGCGTGTACGGCTCCCACTCAGCCGTAGTCCCCAACGGAGGGTAACCCTCGCCGGTGGACTCGTACTCCGAGTCCGTGGGTGGCTCCTCACCTGAAAAACACTTAAACAGCAACCGTGAGCACGATGGCTCAACAAGACTTAACCGACTCACCTAAGCATGGAACTCTACATGAGGGGTACAATGGACATAGGATAGTAACAGTGCATCAATGGACACGCCTACAAGATCATCCTTAGTTCATCTTTTAGCCACAAGTTAACAGTTCGGAAATCTGAAATTTAGTAAGCAAGATTTGGTGGCACACATGTAGCAATACAATTATATCATGACAGCAATATTGAAGCATAACATTTCATACATTAACTACGTTACGACACAGTGAACAAGCGGTACTCGTCACCGCGAGGGACGGCGAATCGACTCGATATACACCTGCAGGGAAACCCAAAGAGCACGTCACGTACGCCCATCCGTGGAGCCGCACAGCACGCTCACTCGATGTCGTACGGGACAACCTTTCACCCAACAGCCCAAACGTCGAACCGGTCGCACCGAAACGAGCAGGAGGTTCCCCACACGGAGCATCTCTCTATGCCCGTTGGCAGATTTCCACCTTGCTGCCCTCAACCTACACCTATAAATCGGTGTGCTATGCCTCGACGCCCGGAAGTTTAGGCTATATCGGTTTATCGGGGCCCATATATCCGATATGCCTTCGGTACGTTCAATACTTGTTCAGCAGGGCTGCACACGGATCGGTCCTCAATCGACACGGGCAGGGCTGCGCACACAAGACTTCCTCTTGCTGTGCCCTAGCCCCTGCCTAGTCTCATTCATTACTAAGGTGATCTCCCATCACTCAACCGAACCCGTGTGTCCCAAGCCTATCTCGCGAGTAGATTCCAACTACTCGACTTGTACCGAAGTCCTATGAATCATTAAGCACAGCCTGTATACTCGAGGTCTTAGACACTACCCTCACTCTTATTGACAATTTCTGGTCATGCAAGTGGGGTTCCATCCATCCTACACCTAATGCACATTTATACTTCATACTAGACATGTGAACAAAGTAAAACTTTATAAAAGAGATTAATGCAAACCGGAGCTTGCCTTGTTGCTGCTGGTCAGGGGTTAGTTCTTCTTCCGGAAGGAGGAAATCGAGTACTTCCGGAGCCTCCTCGCCTTTAGCGACTACACGTTAATAAAATACTACATGTTAATGAATATGCACATGAGTCTATGGTAATGCTTCTGCTATTAGTTCTAATAACCAGTTTCTAACAACTGGAACTCTGTTCAAGAATTTAAAATGGAACTGGGGGTTAGTGGTTTGGGTTTGGACCTGAGCACATGATTAAGTGCTAAGTGGTTTTCCCCCTCTTCTATATTAATCTATCAAGTGGTTCCACAGAACAGGGGTGATCCAGAGCTCCAATGGAGCTGAGAATTTTTGTGTGAGTTCCTTGGCACAAGACAACTCTCTGGATCAAAATTTAGCACTTTTCATTGAGTGGTTTGTTCAGAATAATCCTTTTAGCAAATAAGCAAAGAAGAATTAATTCTGAGGTAACACCCTTGTTCATGCCCAACTTAGTGAACTACAATTTCAATTATAGCTCACGGAGTCTGCATGAATGTTCCTAGCATTTGTGGAGCTAAGATTTGCCCAGAACTGAATTTCCAAGTTTTGGAAATTCTCTGAAAATGTTTCTGTATTCAAATGAACACAGCACCTTCAAATTTTAATTTCTCTGACCAAATCAACTCCAAATGGTCTGAAGCTTTTACAGGGGCTCACTAACATCCTAAAGAACATTCTGGCAAAATTTGGGGATTTTTGGATGAACCAAACTCACTCTAAAATTCTTTTGCTGAAAAGCTTTAAAGAATTTTCAAGAATTAAATAATAGGTTTCATACAAATTGGGTGGCATATTTGGATAGACCTATGCAAGATGAATCCATCCCAATTTTAATCACTAAATTTGGAGCTTACTAGAAAAAGTTATGGGGTTCTAAAGTTTGAACTAAATCTGAAATTCTAAATAAACCGGGGAAAAATTTAAACTCTGACCATGGGCCCGTTATACACGTGTCACTGCTCGAGCTGAGCCACACGGGGCTACAGACCCCTTCCCGCGCAGTCACACTTAATCCCGGGGCCGCAGCAGATCCGTATTTTAAACTTCCCGTCGCTGACACGTGGGGCCCGCGGGTCATCTTCTTCCTCGCGTTCCCACGCCCGCGCGCCGCCGGGCTCGCCGGAGACATGCTGATACTTGCCGCCCGGCCAACTCTCGCTCTCTCCCTCGCCGCCAGGGCCTAGTTCCACCTGCTGAACATGCTGGCACCCTCTCCCCCGACCGGCGGTGGCTCTAACCTGGCCGGCGACGGTGGAGCGGCTCGGCAACCCTTCGGTCACGTCGCCCGGCCAGCTTAACCCGCCAAAACACCGGTGGACCGGTGCTATAGCACCGGTGGGTGATAAGGAAGCTTGTCCTAGTGGTAAAACCGCCTGGAGATGGCTCCATCCTAGGTCTCATCGTGAGCCCGAGCCTCCCTGCCTTAACTGCCGTAACAAAACCTAGAAATACCCAGCCTATGTGCGGTTTCAAGCCAGGCCCGTGAGGGGCTAACAAGCGTCGATGAGTGACGGTCCTGTGTGCAAGATTTCATGACCTAAGAACAAGGGTGATGGCTGAATTCGACGTTACCGTGCCGGAAGGTCCGTTTGTGCCCGCCGGGGAACTTTCTTCAAATTCTAGTTCTGTGGTCCAGGTCACGGCCTGAGCTTCGGATACGAGCACCACCGGTTCCTGACGTGTCCGAGAGCGTTCTTGCTCAGCCGTGAAAGGCCCTCTGTTGGGCTGTCACCGTGAGCCAAGCGGTGGCGGTTCCTCAGTCGTTGCTCGGAACCGTGGAGCTAGGGTTGGGTGAAGTCTAAACTCGACCGTTCTTGTGCCGAGGAGGTAGAGGACGAGTAGCTGGTGTGGTTTTGTGGCTAGGAGAGGTGCTGCTCACGGTGGTTTGCCAGATTTTTGATCGAGCGCAAGCGACGGCGTGTACTCGGTCGTTTCTCGGGCAACCGAATACGGCGCCTCGGCTTGGCGGTGTAGGTGCGTGATGATCGGGCGGAAGCAGCTGGCCAGCGCGGGGAGGAAGCAGGAGCTGGCTGCGTAGCCTCACGCGGGGGCGTCCGGAGGATTGTCTTGGTGGCACGCCGGGAAGGTTTTCTTCGTTGAGAAACTGAGCCCGTTCGGCTGGAACATCTCCCCCACTGACCTGTGGGTCCAACTTTCCCCCTAATCCTCTCTTCCCCATTTCTTTTGTAAATATCTCAGCTACTAAACATTGAATGAGAGACTTAGCCCCCAAGTATTGGTTTGAATTTGAGTTCTCAAATTTAAACTTTGTTGGGTTAAATTTGCTTCATGTTTAAACTGAAATTCAAATTCGGTTTTGAATTATTGCAAATTTAGCCCCCGACAAGATGAACTCCAATGGGGATGAAAATTGGTGGGCTAACTCAGAAAAATGTGCTGAGTTTGAATATGAAGCTAACTTTTGAATTTAAGTGATGAAAGTTGCTGCAATTTGAATTTACATTCAAATTGGCCTCTTTTTCAAATACCTCCAAAAGTGCCTCAAAAAGTGTTGGATTTACATGAAACTTGGCTTGAACCTTCCCAAGACTTTTCAAGTCCTAGGAGTGAGCTCAACCTCTCATGTTCATGTGTAGAAATCCTACTTTGTGAAAGTGAAGGCTTTCCCCTCTAATCACTCTTTTGATGGAAGTTACTTGCTCTTCACAATATTTCCTAAGATATCCACAACAAAAACTGTGGTGTTGTGAGGTGAATAAAAGTTTTTGCAAGTCCCTTTTCTTGGGCTTTTACAGAATGCACCCGCATACTTCATGTACTTCATGAACAAGGTCTTCATGGAGTACTTGGACAAGTTCGTCTTTGTTTTCATCGACGATATAATGATGTATTTAAAAAGTGAGGAAGAACATGAAGGACACTTGAGATTGGCATTACAGAAGCTGCAAAAGCATAAATTGTATGCCAAGCTCAGAAAGTGTGAATTTTTGCTAAAGGAGATATCGTACCTAGGCCACGTCATCTCCGAGGAAGGAGTATCGGTTGATCCCGGAAAAGTGGGAGATGTTCTGAAGTGGAACCAACCGCAAAACGTGAGAGATATTCGGAGTTTTCTTGGGATGGCTGGATACTACCGACGCTTCATCAAGGACTTCTCCAAGATAGCAAAACCTATGACGAAATTGATAATGAAAGGAAAAGCCTTCCAATGGACACCAGCATGCCAAGAAAGCTTTGAGGAGCTCAAGAAAAGGCTAACCACAGCACCAGTTTTGGTGTTGCCGGACGTGAGCAAGAGCTTCGACATATATTGTGACGCATCCAGACAAGGGCTCGGATGTGTGCTCATGCAAGAAGGACAAGTGGTAGCCTATGCCTCACAACAATTAAAGAAGCACGAGCTTAATTACCCTACACATGACTTGGAACTCGCAGCCGTGGTGCATGCTTTAAAGATTTGGAGACATTATATCCTTGGTCATCGATGTGAGATCTATACGGATCACAAAATGTCATGGAGACATGGAATGCATTTTCTCAGCTGGGAGACATGGAAAATGTCATGGACACCAGAAAGAGATGCCAGTTGCTCCAATCTATACGCCGCTGGTCCACACTTCTCGGTGATAACATAGGGTCCAATGAAACGGGGAGCGAGCTTCCCCTTGACGCCGAACCGGTGCACGCCCTTCATGGGAGACACGCGGAGGTACACGTGTTCACCGACGTCAAAGTGCAACGGTCTACGCCTCTTATCAGCGTAGCTCTTCTGCCGGATTGAGCGGCCTTCAGGTTGGCTTGAATCGTCCGAACGCGCTCTTCTGCGTCGTTCACCACATCAACCCCAAATGTGACCCTTTCACCGGACTCGCACCAGTTTAATGGGGTGCGGCATTTTCGACCGTAGAGAGCTTCGTGGGGTGCCATCTTGATACTCGCCTGATAGCCGTTGTTGTACGAGAATTCCGCCAATGGTAGGTGATCAACCCAGTTCCTACCGTGGTGGATGGCACATGCTCTCAACATGTCTTCTAATACTTGGTTCACCCTCTCTGTTTGCCCATCTGTTTGAGGGTGATAGGTGGAGCTCCTGATCAGCTTAGTTCCCAATGCAGCGTGTAGCTGCTCCCAAAAGCGAGATACAAATAATGCACCTCGATCCGAGACGATGGTCTTGGGTATCCCGTATAAGCACAAAATCTTTGCTATGTACAGCTCCGCATATTTCCGGCATTGTAATGTGTATTCACCGGGATGAAGTGAGCCGTCTTGGTTAACCGATCAACGATTACCCAAATGGAGTCATGTTTGTTGGAAGTTAGGGGCAATCCCACAATGAAATCCATGCTCACATCTTCCCATTTCCATGCCAGGATCTTCAGGGGTTGCAACAGCCCTGATTTCTTCATGTGATCAGATTTCACTCGTCGGCACGTATCGCACTCAGATACGTACTTTGCTACCTCCCGCTTCATCCGTGTCCACCAAAATTTCTTTTTCAAATCTTGATACATCTTGTTGCTGCCCGGATGAATGGAGTACTTGGACAAGTGAGCTTCATCGAGGATCTTCTTCCTCAGCTCCATATCCCGGGGTACGACTATGCGGTCATTGAACCATAGCGTCCCCTCCTCATCTTTCCGGAAACACTTGATCTCCCCATTATCTATCCGTCTCCAGAGATGTGCCATGCCTTTATCAGTCTTCTGAGCTGCAATGATGTCCTCCCTAATAGTAGGGATAAGGGCAAGGTTGTAAAGCGATCCATAAGGAACCAAGTATAAACTCGACTCTTCCTCCTCCACCGGTGTAATGGTGAGGTGATGGACATGTGATTTCCAGCTCAGCGCGTCGGCAACCACATTCGCCTTGCCGGGGTGGTAATGAATCTCAATTTCATAATCTTTGATCAATTCTAACAACCTCCTTTGCCTCATGTTCAGCTCCTTCTGGGTGAAAATGTATTTCAAGCTCTTGTGGTCGGTGTAGAGATGCACCAGATTACCTAGGAGATAGTGCCTCCACATTTTTAGCGCCAACACCACGGCAGCAAGCTCAAGATCATGAGTCGGATAATGCTGCTCATGGTTCCGAAGTTGGCGGGAGCCATATGCGACCACACGTCCTTCCTGCATCATCACGCAGCCGAGCCCAATACCGGACGTGTCACAATACACGTCGAAGGGCTTTGTTGTATCCGGTTGAGCTAAGACCGGGGCTGTTGTGAGATGCTTCACCAATGCTTGGAACGCGCCATCACACGCCGTGTTCCAAACATACTTCGTCCCTTTCTTCAGCAATTCTGTCATTGGTTTAGCGAGCTTGGAGAAGCTTGAAATGAATCTCCGATAGTATCCTGCTAACCCGAGGAAGCTTCTGACTTCATGGACTGAAGTGGGAGCTTTCCATTTCAGCACTTGCTCTATTTTGCTTGGGTCAACCGCAATGCCTTCTGCTGAGATGATATGTCCCAAGAATGGCACTTGGCTGATCCAAAACTCGCATTTACTGAACTTGGCGTAGAGCTTGTGGTCTCGCAATCATTGAAGAACGATCCGCAAGTGTTCGGCATGTTCGGCTTCTGTGTTGGAGTAAACCAAGATATCATCGATGAACACTACCACAACTTGTCCAGCTCCGGCATGAACACCGAGTTCATGAGATACATGAAATGGGCTGGAGCGTTTGTGAGACCAAAAGACATGACGAGATATTCATATAGTCCATATCTCGTCGAGAAAGCCGTCTTCGGGATATCCTCCGCCTGGATCTTTATCTGGTGATATCCAGAGCGAAGGTCCATCTTGGAGAACACACTTGCACCGACAAGTTGATCAAACAATATGTCGATGCGAGGCAGTGGGTACTTATTCTTGATGGTGACGGCGTTGAGCGGCCGGTAGTCCACACACGGCCTCAAGGTTTCATCCTTCTTCTTTACGAACAGCGCCGAGCATCCCCAAGGCGAGGAACTCGGCCTAATGAAACCTTTGCTCAACAGATCATTGAGCTGTTCTTTCAGTTCAGCCATCTCATTCGGAGCCATTTTATATGGTCTTCGTGATATGGGCGTAGTCCCAGGTGCAAGTTCAATCTTGAACTCAACGTCCCACTCAGGTGGCATGCCTGGAAGATCATCCGGGAACACGTCGGGGTACTCCCGGACTATGGGGATGTCCTCTAACTTGAGAGCTTCAGCATTATTAATTGCTGAAATTTCCCGGACTGGCGTGTCTAACACCATGGAATGTGGACGGTGAAATGGAGAGTTTAAATGGACCGTCCATGTCCGAGTCTCCAGGACAGCGCCATGGTATTGTAGCCATGACATCCCTAAGATTGCATCAATCTTTTGCCCCATAAGGATTATCAAGGTGGTGGGATATAGTTTCCCACCTAAGCACAGAGGTGCCTTTGGGATCATCGTATTTGCTGAAATCTTCCCTCCCGGTGAGCAGATCATATAGGTGCAGTTGGTTGGGAAGACTTGCATTTGATGCTTAGCCACATAGGATGCACTTATAAAGCTGTGGGTTGCACCAGAATCAAACAGTATGACGATGGCTTGATTGTTGAGAGTAAACGTACCCGCCAGCACGTTGTCTCCCTCTGGGGCGTCCTCATTGTCAAGGTTGCGGACACCCCCAGTCCGCTGACCAACCTTCTTCACCGGAGGTCGGCCTCGAGCACCCCCCTGGAACTGGGCTTGCCTGCTGCTCTGCTGCCCCTGAGGACAGTCCTTCGCGAAGTGGCCTGCCTAGCCACACGTGAAGCAAGTGAAACGGGGCGGTCCCCCGCTGATCGGTGGGCAGAAACCCAGGGCGCGTTGTGGCGGTGGGAACGCCCGGGGTGCCGTCTGCTGCTGCTGCTGCTGTCTCGGTGGTGGCACCGGCGGTCGGAACGGAGGTGACTGAAAAGGACGTCCCCCGAACCGTTGAGGTCGCGCCGGTGGGTGCCACTGCTGCCCGGATGGTGTTCGATACACCATGCGGTACTTCTGGGGAGCGCCACTCCCACCACTGGTTGGAGCGCTGCGCTTCCGCTGCTCAGCTGCCAACTCCCGCTGAGCATCCTCTTGCATGATCGCGGCATTGACTAGGTCATTGAAGGTGCCGCGATTCCACTGAACGAGGTGTGTCTTCATCTCGGGGTGTAACCCCCTATAGAAATGTTCCCGCTTCTTCTCTTCAGTGGATATGTAGTCTGACGCATATTGCGCCAGATGGTTGAAGGCACGGGAGTAGTCATGGGCACTCCTCCCGCCCTGCTTCAGTTCCAAAAAATCTTGGAACTTCCTCTTCATGATCCCGGGAGGAATGTGATAGGCGCGGAACGCCTCCCGGAACTCTCCCCACTCCACGACATGGCCAGCCGGACGTGAGGCGACATAATTCGCCCACCACGCACCAGCGGCACCGTGAAGTTGCTGCGCTGCGAACAAAGTCTTTTGCCGCTCCGTGCATTGGAGCAGCCCGAACTTGGACTCGATGGTCCGCAGCCAATTGTCCGCCTCCAGTGGTTCTTCAGCTTCTGTGAACACTGGAGGGTGCGTACTCATGAAATCCGAGTACGACACCTCACGGGGCTCACGAGGCCCTCTGTCATGACGCCCCCCCCCCCCCCCCGCCTGGGACGTATTCTGCACGATCGTGCGGAGCAGATCGGTCTGCTCCTCACGACCACCCACCAGTGCCGCTATCACATCCGCTAGAGTAAGCGGAGGCAGCGGTGGTGGCTGCTGCTGCGGGGTGCTGTCATGGGCCGGTGGCTGTGAGTCATCACCTCCCTGTTGGCTACAGCCACCAACCTCGTGCGTGGTCCTAATGTGAACCATCTGCAACCATACGACAATAAACATCAGTCCCGCAACATACTTCAATGCAGTAAAATGAAATAGGCGTAAAAACATAATGACAATAAAACATGCGATACATCTCGTATGTAGATAATGTAATAACTTTGCACAAGCTACACCAATACCAGACCAAATACAAGCTAGTTTAATCCAACTTGATGAACCTCCTCTTTGGAAGCTCACAACAACTAGGTTTGGTCACCATGAGACGTTACTATCGCTTTGTCATCACGTATACTACCCCTTTATCTTCAATACGACACAAACCTGGTCTCTAGTAAAAGAACTTGAGTGAGACCTATACTCAAATCTTTAACTAGTTGAAGATAACCTCTCAGGAGTATGTTCTACCCCATTGGAAGTACTCAAACCCCCTCTAGGGTACAACAACCTCTCAACTGAGTTCAACTGTCATTCCTCTGTCAGAATGACCAGTATCTACATATCCCAGATTATGACCTGGTTCTGGGCATTTTCATGACTCAAGCTGAATACTAAAGTTAAAGTTAACTTCAGTATATTTCCAACGAGTACTTATATGCCCTCAGATCCGCTCTGGTTACAAAGTTATGGTAATTCAAAGTCAGCAGAACTTCAGGAAGAATTTTAACAGCACCTCCTTAGGGAAGTTGCTGTTTTCAACTCTGATTTCCACTGAATTCTGTGCTGAAATTTCAGAAACTTTGAATTGCAAAGCTGTAACACATCTTATACCCTTTCTAAGGATTTATCATATGAATATTTTAGATTTTTCTACTGGGAGTTATGTTTGAAAAACAGAACAGTTCAGAGAGGGTTTAACCCTGTCCTGGTTCTGGACAGTTTACATCCCTCTGGGTTTTAAGCCATCTTAAGGTGCGTTTTAGTCCTGGAAGTCTACAACAAAGTTGTAGGATACTCAAATACCTTTCCAGAACTATATACCACACCTCCCTGGGCTAAAATACCTGTGAGTTAGGCCCCGTTGAAGATCAGCAACTTGCTGCCCAAAACAGAGCACTCTGTTTTTCAGTCTTTTGGAACTACGCTCATCACTATCCAATTTGTCTACCCAACCAGGGTCCTAAATGTGGAACCTAATGATCTTAATTCCTTGTTATCATTATTTTGCATGCATATGCCTACAATATCTCGGTACTACGTTCCTCACAAAAGAAAATCCTAATCGGATTATACCGGCATATACGTCTCAAGTGTGGCACTAAACGGTCTCTCGCACACGTTTACTACACGGATACATACGTGGTTAGTACCTGCAGAAGACCACACAATAATGGTGCACTCAATGGTTGTTTTCATTTCAGGCAGGATCATATTTAAAAGTAAATACGAACGCCCGTATCATTGCCATACGGCCGTCCTTGAGTTAGGTCACGTCTCAAGGTACGTGATCGTGTTTCAACATCACACGACGGGGAACCCGAGTATGTCATGAACGGGTCGTCACGGTTGGGAATGTTATCAAACCAACAGATACCACCTACTGCCCTGCAGGGCACGCCGATGGCAAGCGCTGCGCATGTCCTTCTGGGCTATTTCCAGACGAACACACTCTCGCGTTACTGACCACGCGATGGGGTCTCCACTTACTTGCCTAATGCATGCTAGGGATCAGCGTTTCATATGAACTCAGGAACATGAAGAGTCCAAGAGTTTCATATTGACGTCTCACACCAAGCTGTGAGACTTATCCCTGAACCACGTTTCTCGTCAGGGGAGCTAATCGAAATTGAACCGCTTTCGTTGGCATTCCTTACCATACTTACCAGAGCGTAGGTGCGTCGTTACATAATTAAAATTCAGAATTATAACACATAGGTCAGTCTTTGCCACTTTAAGTAACTATGCTAGTATAGTCCTTACTTGGGCAACTACCGGATCCTCACCGTAAACCTAAGTTTTCCCATAATACAGTCCTTAAGTACTGTGCTGTCCCCAATGCAGCTCTGATACCAGGCTGTGGCGGAACGGGATCCGCTCATCCAGGATCGCAGAGGGTGGTGCCGCACGATGCGACACCTGACAGCACACGTCATAAGAACAAAATATATTACATGGGAAAACAACTGAACTGTACAAAGTAGTACACTACTCAGTTACAAACTACTATTTATGTTACACAGCGGAAGTCTACACTATACAACTCATGCCGCCTATCTAGCAAAAGTCGGTTGCCCAGCCCTAGGGCCACCCACACTAGCTGCACGTCTCATCTCAGCGCGGCGTGTACGGCTCCCATTCAGCCGTAGTCCCCGACGGAGGGTAACCCTCACCGGTGGACTCGTACTCCGAGTCCGTGGGTGGCTCCTCACCTGAAAAACACTTAAGAAGCAACCGTGAGCACGATGGCTCAACAAGACTTAACCGACTCACCTAAGCATGGAACTCTGCATGAGGGGTACAATGGACATAGGATAGTAACAGTGCATCAATGGACACGCCTACAAGTTCATCCTTAGTTCATCTTTTAGCCACAAGTTAACAGTTACGAAATCTGAAATTTAGTAAGCAAGATTTGGTGGCACACATGTAGCAATACAATTATATCATGACATCAATAATGAAGCATAACATTTCATACATTAACTACGTTACGACGCAGTGAACAAGCGGTACTCGTCACCGTGAGGGACGGCGAATCGAATCGATATACACCTGCAGGGAAACCCAAAGAGCACGTCACGTACACCCATCCGTGGAGCCGCACAGCACGCTCACTCGATGTCGTACGGGACAACCTTTCACCCAACAGCCCAAACGTCGAACCGGTCACACCGAAACGAGAAGGAGGTTCCCCACACGGAGCATCTCTCTATGCCCGTTGGAAGATTTCCACATTGCTGCCCTCAACCTACACCTATAAATCAGTGTGCTATGCCTCGACGCCCGGAGGTTTAGGCTACATCGGTTTATCGGGGCCCATATATCCGATATGCCTTCGGTACGTTCAATACTTGTTCAGTAGGGCTGCACACGGATCGGTCCTCAATCGACACGGGCAGGGCTGCGCACACAAGACTTCCTCTTGCTGTGCCCTAGCCCCTGCCTAGTCTCATTTTCATTACTAAGGTGATCTCCCATCACTCAACCGAACCCGTGTGTCCCAAGCCTATCTCGCGAGTAGATTCCAACTACTCGACTTGTACCGAAGTCCTATGAATCATTAAGCATAGCCTGTCTACTCGAGGTCTTAGACACTACCCTCACTCTTATGGACAATTTCTGGTCATGCAAGTGGGGTTCCATCCATTCTACACCTAATACACATTTATACTTCATACTAGACATGTGAACAAAGTAAAACTTTATAAAAGAGATTAATGCAAACCGGGGCTTGCCTTGTTGCTGCTGGTCAGGGGTTAGTTCATCTTCCGGAAGGAGGAAATCGAGTACTTCCGGAGCCTCCTCGCCTTCAGCGACTACACGTTAATAAAATACTACATGTTAATGAATATGCACATGAGTCTATGGTAATGCTTCTGCTATTAGTTCTAATAACCAGTTTCTAACAACTGGAACTCTGTTCAAGAATTTAAAATGGAACTGGGGGTTAGTGGTTTGGGTTTGGACCTGAGCACATGATTAAGTGCTAAGTGGTTTTCCCCCCTCTTCTATATTAATCCCTCAAGTGGTTCCACAGAACAGGGGTGATCCAGAGCTCCAATGGAGCTGAGAATTTTTGTTTGAGTTCCTTTTCACAAGACAACTCTCTGGATCAAAATTTAGCACTTGTCATTGAGTGGTTTGTTCAGAATAATTCTTTTAGCAAATAAGCAAAGAAGAATTAATTCTGAGGTAACACCCCTGTTCATGCCCAACTTAGTGAACTACAATTTCAATTATAACTCACAGAGTCTGCATGAATTGTCCTAGAATTTTTGGAGCTAAGATTTGCCCAGAACTGAATTTCCAAGTTTTGGAAATTCTCTGAAAATGTTTCTGTATTCAAATGAACACAGCACCTTCAAATTTGAATTGCTCTGATCAAATCAACTCCAAATGGTCTGAAACTTATACAGGGGTTCACTAACATCCTAAAGAACATTCTGGCAAAATTTGGGGATTTTTGGATGAACCAAACTACCTCTAAAATTCTTTTGCTGAAAAGCGTTAAAGAATTTTCCAGAATTAAATAATAGGTTTCATGTGGCGGACCGGAATCCGCTCATCCAGGATCGCAGAGGGTGGTGCCGCGTGATGCGACACCCAACAGCATACGTCATAAGAACACATTATATTACATGGGAAAAACAAACTGAATGTACAAAGTAGTACACTTCTCAGTACAAACTAGGGTCTTTTATTACACAGCGGAAGTTTCTTTTGTACAACTCACGCCCGCCTATCTAGCAAAAGTCGGTTGCCCAGCCCTAGGGCAACCCACACTAGCTGCACGTCTCAGCTCAGCGCGGCGTGTACGGCTCCCACTCAGCCGTGGTCCCCGACGGAGGGTAACCCTCGCCGGTGGACTCGTACTCCGATTCCGTGGGTGGCTCCTCACCTGAAAAACACTTAAGCAGCAACCGTGAGCACGAAGGCTCAGCAAGGCTTAACCGACTCACCTAAGCATGAAACTCTACATGAGGTATACCAAGACATAGGATATCAATGTTGCAGCAAATGGACACGCCTACACGTTCATCCTTAGTTCATCTTTTAGCAACACGTTAACGGTTCATAACGCTGAAATTTAGTGAGAAATATTTGGTGGCACACATGTAACAATACAATTATATCATAACAGCAATATTGAATCATAACATTTCATTCATTAATCTATGTTACGACGCAGTGAACAAGCGGTACTCGTCACCGTGAGGGACGGCGAATCGACTCGATATACACCTGCAGGGAAACCCAAAGAGCACGTCACGTACGTCCACCCGTGGAGCTGCACAGCACGCTCACTCGATGTCGTACGGGACAACCTTTCACCCAACAGCCCAAACGTCGAACCGGTCGCACCGAAACGAGCAGGAGGTTCCCCACACGGAGCATCTCTCTATGCCCGTTGGCAGATTTCCACCTTGCTGCCCTCAGCCTACACCTATAAATCGGTGCGTTATGCCTCGACGCCCGGAGGTTTAGGCTACATCGGTTTATCGGGGCCCACATATCCGATATGCCTTCGGTACGTTCAATACTTGTTCAGCAGGGCCGCACACGGATTGGTCCTCAATCAACATGGGCAGGGCCGTGCACACAAGACTTCCCCTTGCTGCGCCCTAGCCCCTGCCTAGTCTCATTTTAATTACTAAAGTGATCTCACATCACTCAACCGAACCCGTGTGTCCCAATGCCTATCTCGCGAGTAGATTCCAACTACTCGACTTGTACCGAAGTCCTATGACTCATTAAGCATAGCCTGCCTACTCGAGGTCCTTGACACTACCCTCACTCTTTTAGGAACCTTTGGTTATGCAAGTGGGGTTTCATTCATCCTATACCTAATGCACATACATACTTCATATGACACATGTAAACAAAGTAAAAACTTATAAAAAGGTTAATGCAAACCGGGGCTTGCCTTGTTGCTGCTGGTCAGTAGTTAGTTCTCCGTCCGGAAGAAGGAAATCCAGCACTTCCGGGGTCTCTTCTTCAATGGCTACATGTTGAATACAATACTACATGTAAATTTAAATGCAATGTGTGAACTTAAATACATAATTGCTAATAACTCTAGCTAACCCTCCCCTTTGGTTCTGAAATTTTTTATTGTGGATTGGTAGGGTCCTAACCAGAGTTGTGACCAAGTTTTATTTGAAACAAAGTTCAATTGAACCTTGTACAAATAAAAGCCTCTTTGGTCAATAATTGAGCCTCTAAGTAATTCCAGGGTTTTTCATGGCTCCCACCATTACTTTCTGGAAACTAGAATTTAGGATGGTCCTAATGGAGTTGGTTTCATGTCGTTTGAAAAATTCTACAGAAAGTTATGCCCCAATTAAGATTTGAGAAAATCTGAAAAATGTTTCCGTACATTTTTCTATTTTCTCAGGGCAGTTCTATTAATCACCCGATTAGGGTAACTAAATGAACTTGGATGAGTTCGAAAATTTTACTGGTATTCAGGGATTTTCCAATGAACCTTTCAGCCAAATTTCAGAATTTTTCATAAAGTAGTTCTCCAGATAAAATTCCCAACAGTTTAAAATTTAGGGATTTAATTCTAGAAAACTATTCACTTTCATGAGCTGAATTGGGTATTGCTGGAAAGTGCTCAGAGAGATAAATCCAACAAAATTTGGTTCACTCGATTTGGAGCTTTCTAGCCAAAGTTATGAGGATCTGAAGTTTGGAAGAATTCTGAAAATCAGGGGAAAAGTTTAAACTCTCGGGGCCCGCGGGGACACGTGTCGAGCGCGGAGGTGTCCGGCACACCGGGGATACCACACGTGTCGAGCGCGGAGGTGTCCAGCACACCGGGGATACCACACGTGTCGAGCGCGGAGGTGTCCGGCACACCGGAGCTCACAGGGTATTTGCGCGCCAGCACAGCCGATCCCCGGCCACACCCGATCCCGATTTAAATTCTTCAGCTGCTGACACGTGGGCCAGCCGGCTTCGTCTTCCTCCCGCCGTTCTCTCGCGCCCGCGCCGCCGACCTCGCCGGAGAAGACTCGGGGCTTGCCGGCTCGCCGCTGCCGGACCTCCCATGGTCTGAACATCGCCGCCAGGGGGTTGTCGACGTCGAGGAACACGTCGGTGGTGACAGGTCGGGCTGGGGGTGACCGGAAATAGCTCGGCGACGTGCCGAGGCCTCGGTTGAGGTTCGACACTGTCGACCGTGGTTTCTAAACCCGCCAACACCTTGAACAAACGGCCCTACAGCATCAGTGTACCTCTAGGAAGCTCGACAAGGTGTCAAAAGGGTTCAGGGATGGCGGCAAGTCGGTCGGCACCGTGTGACCGACCGTGCCCGTCATGACCGCCCTCGATCGAGCTCGAAATTCGTCACTCCTAGACAGTTTCACGCTACAGATGCAGAAAAGAACTTGATCGCCGGCTAGTCCAGCGTCTATGTGCAAGATTTGATGACCTCCGAAAGATCATAGAGCGAGAATTTAAAGAAACCGTACCGGAAGCTCGGTTTACGGTCGCCGGAGCAAAAACTGGAAATTCCCTGTGGATTCTTCACGGTTGGCTTCCAAACTTGGAGGAGAGCAGCACGGTGGTCGCACGCTGCTGTTGCCTCTCTCGCTGGACTGTGAAAACGCCTGTGGAACGCTGCCCACGGGCGCCTGACTCTCGGCTGAGGCTAGGTCGCCGCGGTGGTGATCGTCTTCGGGCAAAGGAGGTCGGAGCTCGGGGTTTCTGGCGTTGGGGAGGTGGAGTGCGACCTCAGGTGGCTGTCTAGCAGCTCAGGGACGAAGGAGGAGATGGTTTTGCTGGTTTCCCGATTATGCCGCTGCTCGGGTTTGCCCGCGAGAAGATAAAGCCGGCCGACTCCTGCTCGGCTGAGGCGGTGCCGGTCGCATGGGGGCGCGAGCCAGCCGCCCTGGGCACCAGCGCGCGGAGAGGGAAGCAGCTGGTGGCGCCGGTAGCTGCTCGGTGGCACAGCTGACAGCTGCTCGGTGGAATTTCCCACCGAGACTCTGACTTTGGGTGCAAGTTTCTCCTTCTTCCCTCAATGACATGTGGGTCCCACCCAGGGTTTTAACCTCTGAAATTTACTCCTAATCACTGTTGTAAACAGTGAGCCCCATAATACCCCTGGTGATTCAAATTATACACCCCTGAGCCATTTGAATTGAATAGAATCAAATTGGGTTCGGTTTGAGTGAATTTCAGCACAAGTTCAGTTTTGAATTCAAATAAAGTTTGAATTCGTCCCACTTAGCTCATGTCAAGATCAACTACAAATGGAGTGAAAATTGGTGTGTGAGCTCACAAAAATGTGCTGAATAAGAATATGCCTCCCATTTTTAAATTCATGGGATAAAAACAGTTTGAATTTGAATGTGGTTTCAAACTGTCCTCTTTCTATCTATACCCAAAATGACCTCAAAAATGTTTTGAATTTGGGTGAAACTTGGCATGGACATCCTTAGCAAAGTGTAGGAGTTTTCCTAAGTCCAGCCCACCTATATCACATGTGGGAAATACCACTTTTGCAATATGGGAGTTTGTTCTCTAATGAGCATGTTGATGGTGGTTACATGCTCTTCATTTGTGTTCATCATCTTTCCTCAAATGAGGTGTGTGGTGTGATGATGAACACTTCAAATGTGTGCCAAAACTGAGGCCCTTACATTTCATACAAATTGGGTGGCATATTTGGATAGAGCTATGCAAGATGAATCCAACCCATTTTGAATCACTAAATTTGGAGCTTCCTAGCAAATGTTATGGGGTTCTAAAGTTTGAACTAAATCTGAAATTTTAAATAAACCGGGGAAAAATTTAAACTCTGACCGTGGGCCCGTTATACACGTGTCACTGCTGGAGCTGAGCCACACAGGGCTACGGACCCCTTCCCGCGCAGTCACACTTAATCCCGGGGCCGCAGCAGATCCTTATTTTAAACTTCCCGTCGCTGACACGTGGGGCCCGCGGGTCGTCTTCTTCCTCGCGTTCCCGCGCCCGCGCGCCGCCGGGCTCGCCGGAGACACGCTGATACTTGCCGCCCGGCCGAGTCTCGCTCTCTCCCTCGCTGCCAGGGCCTTGTTCCACCTGCTGAACATGCTGGAACCCTCTCCCCCGACCGGCGGTGGCTCTAACCTAGCCGGCGACGGTGCAGCGGCTCGGCAACCCTTCGGTCACGTCGCCCGGCCAGCTTAGCCCGCCAAAACACCGGTGGACCGGTGCTATAGCACCAGTGGGTGATAAGGAAGCTTGTCCTAGTGGTAAAACCGCCCGGGGATGGCTCTATCCTAGGTCTCATCGTGAGCCCGAGCCTCCCTGCCTTAACTGCCGTAACAAAACATAGAAATACCCGGCCTACGTGCGGTTTCAAGCCAGGCCCGTGAGGGGCTAACGAGCGTCGATGAGTGACGGTCCTGTGTGCAAGATTTCATGACCTAAGAACAAGGGTGACGGCTGAATTCGACGTTACCGTGCCGGAAGGTCCGTTCGTGTCCGCCGGGGAACTTTCTTCAAATTCTAGTTCTGTGGTCCAGGTCACGGCCTGAGCTTCGGATACGAGCACCACCGGTTCCTGATGCGTCCGAGAGTGTTCTTTCTCAGCCGTGAAAGGCCCTCTGTTGGGCTGTCACCGTGAGCCAAGCGGTGGCGGTTTCTCAGTCGTTGCTCGGAACCGTGGAGCTAGGGTTGGGTGAGGTCTAAACTCGACCGTTCTTGTGCCGAGGAGGTAGAGGACGAGTAGCTGGTGTGGTTTTGTGGCTAGGAGAGGCGCTGCTTGCGGTGGTTTGCCAGATTTTTGATCGAGCGCAAGCGACGGCGTGTACTCGGTCGTTTCTCGGGCAACCGAATACGGCGCCTCGGCTTGGCGGTGTAGGTGCGTGTTGATCGGGCGGAAGCAGCTTGCCAGCGCGAGGGAGGAAGCAGGAGCTGGCTGCGTAGCCTCACGCGGGGGCGTCCGGAGGATTGTCTCGGTGGCACGCCGGGAGGGTTTGCTTCGGTGAGAAACTTTGCCCGTTCGGCTGAAACATCTCCCCCACTGACCATTGGGTCCAACTTTCCCCCTAATCCTCTCTTCCCCATTTCTTTTGTAAATATCTCAGCTACTAAACATTGAATGAGAGACTTAGCCCCCAAGTATTGGTTTGAATTTGAGTTCTCAAATTTAAACTTTGTTGGGTTAAATTTGTTTCATGTTTAAACTGAAATTCAAATTCAGTTTTGAATTATTGCAAATTTAGCTCCCGACAAGATGAACTCCAATGGGGATGAAAATTGGTGGGCTAACTCAGAAAAATGTGCTGAGTTTGAATATGAAGCTAACTTTTGAATTTGAGTGATGAAAGTTGCTGAAATTTGAATTTACATTCAAATTGGCCTCTTTTTCAAATACCTCCAAAAGTGCCTCAAAAAGTGTTGGATTTACATGAAACTTGGCTTGAACCTTCCCAAGACTTTTCAAGTCCTAGGGGTGAGCTCAACCTCTCATGTTCATGTGTAGAACTCCTACTTTGTGAAAGTGAAGGCTTTCCCCTCTAACCACTCTTTTGATGGAGGTTACTTGCTCTTCACAATATTTCCTAAGATATCCACAACAAAAACTGTGGTGTTGTGAGGTGAAGAAAAGTTTTTGCAAGTCCCTTTTCTTGGGCTTTTACAGAATGCATCCACATACTTCATGTACTTCATGAACATGGTCTTTATGGAGTACTTGGACAAGTTCGTCTTTGTTTTCATCGATGATATCATGATGTATTTAAAAAGTGAGGAAGAACATGAAGGACACTTGAGATTGGCATTACAGAAGCTGCAAAAGCATAAATTGTATGCCAAGCTCAGAAGGTGTGAATTTTGGCTAAAGGAGATATCGTTACTAGGCCACATCATCTCCGAGGAAGGAGTATCGGTTGATCCCGGAAAAGTGGGAGATGTTCTGAAGTGGAACCAACTGCAAAACGTGAGAGATATTCGGAGTTTTCTTGGGATGACTGGATACTACCGACGCTTCATCAAGGACTTCTCCAAGATAGCAAAACCTATGACGAAATTGATAATGAAAGGAAAAGCCTTCCAATGGACACCAGCATGCCAAGAAAGCTTTGAGGAGCTCAAGAAATGGCTAACCACAGCACTGGTTTTGGTGTTGCCGGACGTGAGCAAGAGCTTCGACATATATTGTGACGCATCCAGACAAGGGCTCGGATGTGTGCTCATGCAAGAAGGACAAGTTGTAGCCTATGCCACACGACAATTAAAGAAGCACGAGCTTAATTACCCTACACATGACTTGGAACTCGCAGCCATGGTGCATGCATTAAAGATTTGGAGACATTATATCCTTGGTCATTGATGTGAGATCTATACGGATCACAAAATCCTCAAGTATATATTCACCCAAACGGATTTGAATTTGAGGAAACATCGATTGTTGGAACTCATCAAGGATTATGATGTTGGAATCAACTATCACCCCGGAAAAGCCAATGTATTAGCTGATGCATTGAGCCGAAAGGGAGCATGTCACTAACTCACGGTTCGGGAGCTACCACCTGAGCTACGAAAGGAGTTCCAACGGTTACATCTCGGGTTCTTGAACGAGATGGAAGTGATAGAACACCATTCTTCGTTGGAACAAGAGATAAAGGATGGCCAAGCAACGGATGAGGAGATTAAGGAGATCAAGGAAAGAATCCAACAAGGCATAGAAAAGGACTTCAAGGAAGACGAGAAGGGTACGCTTTGGCTAGGAAAAAGGATTTGTGTGCCTAATGTGAAGCACATCCGCGACACGATATTAATGGAGGCACATGACTCACCTTATTCCATACATCCCGGAAGTACCAAGATGTACAAGGACCTGAAAACTTGTTATTGGTGGGATGGTATGAAAAGGGACATAGCCGAGTATGTTGCCCTATGCGACACATGGCAACGGGTGAAGGCCGAACATCAAAGACCCTCTGGATTATTGCAACCCTTAAAGGTACCCGAGTGGATGTGGGGAAGACATCAGTATGGATTTCATCGTCGGATTGCCACGTACTCGGACGGGTTACGACTCCATCTGGGTTATCGTGGACTGATTGACGAAAACAGCCCATTTTCTTCCTGTTAAGACCGTGCACAACGTTGCACAACTAGCCGAGCTGTACATGGACCAAATCGTGTGTCACCATGGAGTCCCGAAGAGGATAGTCTCAGATCGGGGTTCTCAGTTTACCTCTAGGTTCTGGAGGAAGATGCATGAGGCTATGGGTACACGACTGGATTTTAGCTCCGCTTACCACCCACAGACTGATGGACAAACGGAAAGGACAAACCAAATTTTGGAGGACATGTTGAGAGCTTGCGACTTGAAACATGGGCGTAGTTGGGATAGGAGCTTGCCGTACTGTAAGGATCGAAACGCCCAAGAGGGGGGGGTGAATTGGGCTTTTTAAAATTTTAGAGCAATTTAAAACTTTAATGGTTGAAGCCCAATTCCCTATGCAAACTAACTACGCAAGCAAGAGAGTTAAGTGCGGAATAGTAAAAGCGTAATAGTAAGGGGTGAGGAGAGAAATGCAAACTCCCGCGGAGACTCGGAGACACGGCGATTTTTCCCGTGGTTCGGTAAGATCACAAAAATCTTCCTACGTCCACGTTGTGGCACCCACCAAAGGGTATAGCCACTCCCAAGTCACCAAGACGAGGGAATCCACTATCTTTCTCCGTTCGCCTTCTCCGGCAAGGTGGAGCTCAAGCCTTGTACAACGGTGATCCTCCGGTCTTCCACAAACACCTTGGTAAGCTCCGGAGTGATCTCTTCTTCCTCCAACGTTTACAAGGTGAGAGAAGTCACCAAGACACTCTCTCTCACTAGCCTAGAGATTCCAATCACCAAGAATGGACGCACACAAGCTTCTCTCTAGCTAGATATAACTTATAGTTGGAGTACAAGAGGTTTTGAAGTGTGGAAGTGGTAGCTCTTGGTCTTGAATGCTTGAGAATATGTAGTGAGGCTCTGGTGATCAAGACTTATCGAAATGACCGGTTGGAGGGGTATTTATAGCCAGCCTACACGAGATAGCCGTTGGAAAAGTAGGCAGACTTTTTCAGTGAACATCGGATCCTCCGATGTACCCCTTTATATGATCATCGGTCGAATTCCAAATTAGCTGATGTCATGTGTCAGATGTGACCGTTGGATATACCCGTTGGATCTTTTAATCGACCGATGTCACTTCAACTATCATCGGATGATCCGGTGAATTGATCTTCAGAATTGGTTTAGAAGTAAAGTCTCGGTTGAAATTGACCGACGAACACTTACTTCATCATCGGATGATCCGGTGAGTTGATCTTCAGAATTGGTTCAGACATTATCCTTCTGTTAAAATCAACCGATGTGCCACTTCCTTCACATCGGATGATCCGGTGTGTACTGGGCTCTGAGGTCTTCTTCTTCTGCCAACTCAAACTCGACCGATGTAGTCATTTTGCAAGACATCGGATGGTCCGGTGCTTGCAACTTGTTTGCTTCGAGTTGTTTTGAGTTGATCTTTTGGAATCTTCTTGAGTGACCTCTTTGACACTTGTTTGAAATGATATTACAGTAAAGTGTAAGCTTCTTATGTTGCCAATTTTGATAGAATAGATTTGTTTGTATGAGTTCTTCATATCGAATGACCCCTTAGAATAGATCGTTGAGGGGTCTCCATTTGTATCCAATGAGCAGTAGATGGTGTGAATAGATAGTTCATTAACGGTTGATGTGATATATGTGAAACCTCGCATCCACAAACTCATTAGTAATAACGAACGGTTGTCATTAATCACCGAAACCATATCTCACGGGGGCCTAGATGCTTTCAATCTCCCCCTTTTTGGTGATTGATGACAACACAACGAGTAGAGCATAGAATTAATGGAATTTAAAACGCAATGCTCAAAAAGAAATATCACAGGTACAAATTGCAACACAAGTGGCTCGAAGGCTCAAATAATAATCAATGAAACGTAAGAGCACAGAGGAGCACCCGGAGTATAATAATAGCAAATAATAATGACAGGCAATCTCAAATAAAGTAGCAAAAGGATGGACAATTTCAAATATAGTAGCAAAAGGATAGACACTCCCCCTAGAACGGAGCTAACCCTCCCCCTGACTCTAACTCTTCTCCCCCTTTGGCATCAAGACACCAAAAAGGAAAGTCGAGTGACTACGACTCAGGCGCGCTCCTGGCAATGGTGAAGCGGTCGGCGTCGACGGTGCTGTCGCCGGAGCTGCTGGAGGTGGAGGTCGCTGGTGCTGGAGCTGGAGCGGGGGGAGTTGGAGCTGGAGCTGGAGCTGCTGGTGGATCCGCTGAGACTGCTGGTGCCGGTGGAGGAGGTACTGCCGGAAGGGGTGAGGACTGGAACGGCGTCGGCGGCAGTACTGGAGCAGGTGCCAGTGGCGGTACACCTGGAACCTGACCGAGTCCTGAGTGCTGAGGTGGAAGAGCGACTCCTGTCTGCTGGTAGAGGTTGGTGACCAACCCCAGGATGCCCAACAGCATCTGCTGAGTCTGCTGCTGCTGGTCCAGAGTGCGTCGCGTCATCTGGTCGACAAGGTTGGTGAACCTGTCGGTGTCCTCTCGCCTCTGACGGGCAATCTCCAGCTGCATCTCCTGCTGCTGCCTCTGAAGCTGCTCCTGTCGAGCTGCTTGCTGCTCCTGCTGCTGAGCCATCCGCTGAAGTATGGCAGTGAGCTCTGACGGCTGAGTCACCTGAGCCTCTGACACTGGAGGAGATGTAGGTGGTGGAGCTGCTGAGCCTCCTTCCTCTGCGTCGTGCTGCCTCGGTGAGGGAGGAGCAGGAGGGAAGTACTCCTCGACACTGTCGCTGGTGTCGCTGTCCGACCATACGTGCTGTAGGTCTCCTCCCTGAGCCTCTGCCTGTGCCAGCTCTGCGTCCTCCTGAGTCAGCTCTGCCCAGTCCTCCTCTGACAGTCTGGCTCGAACCTCACGCTCGACGGGGCGGCCAAGGCGGCGGTCTCCCGGAGTGGGGACTCGGTAGTGGCTGAACCGAGTCACGTGCATCTCCGTCAGCTGAGAGACTCCTGGAGTGTCCTCTGGAACCAGCTGGTGAAGAAGGTGACAGATCCAGTGACCGAAGACCAGCTGTCGTAGCATCCCAACTCCGTCGGTGATCACGTCCTCCATCTCGCAGATCAGAATGTCTACTATGTCGAACTCCATCCCGTTCATCACATAGAACAGGATGGTCTGCTGAAGGCTCGTGAAACCCTCCAAGTAGCCGGACCTCGGTAGCAGGGTACGCCTGAGGACGTGGTGAACTGTCCGAGCTGCTGGGGTGAGAAGCGCTGGCACCCTCGGCTGGTCTGGAGTGAACGGCTGAGTGAACAGACCTCTGATCTCCTCAAAAGGCGGTGCCACTCCTCCAGTCAGTGGTCTCCTCGGCGGGTCTGCGTCTCCGTAGACTATCTGGTGCAGGCACGTAGTAGAGAGCTCCACACCAAGCAGTCTGCCCAACAGGTCTCGAGATACGTCGTGGATCCGCCCCATGAACATGAAGTGAATCGAGCGACGGCCCTCAGAGACGTAGAGTGTCGCGTAGAACACTCTGACCCACTCCTCGACGTAGGCACGCCTCTGGTGCGAGAGTAGGTCCACAAGGCCTCTGTATCTCTCAAAAAGTGGCCTGATCCCGTGTCCTGCTGCCACTGCAAGCTGATCCCAGTCAATGTTGTTATGCTGGAATAGCTTGTGACCCCGACGCCTGTAAGTCTCGTACAGGGACGCCTGTGTCAGGGTCCAGAAGCGGGAGTCCACTCGAGCGTCCCTAGGCCGTGGGAACCACTCCTCGATCAACGCTGACCATCTGAGCTTCTTTAGTTGCCTTGCCTTCATCTTCCTGTAGTCAGTGAGTCTGACCTCTTCGGCAACTCGGACTGCTGTGTCCATCAGGTGGATGGCCCTTTCGGCCTCTCTGTCCTCGGCGCGGTCAGCCGCAGAGGGGCGCCAACTCGCCGTAGGAGTCTGTCCACCCCCACAAGTCCTCGGGGTGCGCCGGCGGATCAGGGGCGGCACCTCGGTCTCTTCCACGTCGGAGCCCTCGGGAGGCACCGGCTGGATCGGAGGCTGCTCCTGCCTCTGCCGGGACTCGCGGATCCGTAAGGAACCGCGATGGCCGCGCTCACGCTCCTCGGCGGCGCGAGCGGCCAACTCCGCACGACGCGCGTCCTTGGACATCTTGCGCTTTTTCGCGGCGGGTTCCTCAATAGCCTTCCCTTTTTCTTTGCGATCGCGACCCATCTCAGCGGCGAAGCTCGGCGAGGGAGACGCGGCGGAGGAGGGAATTGTGGCGGCGCGGTGGAACGGTGGCGGCGCTCTCGGGAGAGGCGGTGGCGGCGATGCCTGGGAGGCGTTGGCGGCGACTGGAGGTGGCGTGCGTGGGAGAGGCGGCGGCGGCTGCTGGGAGGCGGCGGCGGCGGCTGAGAGGCTGAGGTTTGGAGGCGGCGTGCGGCTGGGAGGCGGTGCGCGCGGGGAGAGCTGGTGGCGGCGGCGGCGGAGCCTGGAGGCGGCGGCGGCGCCTGGAGACGGCGGCGGAGCCTGGAGGCGGCGGCGGCGCCTGGAGACGGCGGCGACGGCTGGGGCGCGTGAGGAAGGTGGCGAGGGCGTCGGGCGGCGGCGGAGGTCGAGAAGAAAGAAAGAAAAACGGTGGAGGTCGGCGATCCGCTATTTAAACTGTACGGGCAAACCCTTGCCGCGCATAAAACACCGGATGGACCGATGATCATCGTAGGATGCATCGGTCGAGTTCAACAGAGAGTTGTTCCAAAAACTCTCTTTGAACACCGGATGATCCGATGTTGAGGTGTCGATCATCGGTCGATTTCTGCAGGGCACCAGAAAACTGAACACCGGATGCTCCGATGTCTTCTGAGATGAACTCATCGGTTGATTTGTGACATCTGACTTGATCTGAGTACTGAACTGAAGCACCAATTGATCCGATGATCTGCTGGCCCTAGCATCGGATAATCCGATGACTACAGAAAACCTAAGACTGCCCATATGTATCCTTGGACTTAAACACACAAAGATAAGGATGGGTCCTAGGACTTTTTGGGCAACTCCTAACCTCTAATAGAAGGCTTCAAATATAGTGCCACATATTGGCTAAGCCCTTAAGCAAAGAGAACACACAAGGTTAGGAGGGAAACCATGAAAATGTAAGGCCCATGCTTTGTGAGCTAGAGTGTGGAAAACTTCTATCTCTTTAAAGCATGTACCTTTAGAATTTTGCTCTATCCACATCATATGAGTTGAGATATTGCATTTTGAACAAGTCTCCTTCTCATGATGTGGGTTCCCCTTTGTGACAATCTACCGTATGCAATGCCAACCAAAATGATGCAAGATATTGAATGAGTGCAAGTCTATATGGCAGGAATCATGCAAGGCGTAATGTAAATCTATCTTGCCAAGTTTAAACCTGCCAAAGGCTTCCTCAGGGAAAACTATTTCTAGCTTGCCCCTATCCTTTGGGAGTTAGACAAGACCTATTTGATATGCAACCTTACATGAACATGGCAACTTACATGACGTTAGATGCATCTAGCACATTTAATTCACTTCTAAGTCTAGAAAAGTTTTCTCATCAAGTGGTTTAGTGAAGATATCCGCTAATTGTTCTTCAGACCTAACACCTTGCAAAGAGATGTCTCCTTTAGCCTCATGGTCCCGTAAGAAGTGATGGCGAATATCTATGTGCTTATTGCGGGAGTGTTGAACGGGGTTGCTAGCTATCTTAACCGCACTTTCATTGTCACAAAGGAGAGGCACACAATCAAATTTAATTCCAAAGTCCAAAAGAGTTTGCTTCATATATAGAATTTGGGCACAACATGCACCGGCCGCTATATACTCTGCCTCCGCGGTGGACAAAGCCACGGAGTTTTGCTTTTTGCTCGACCAAGATACTAGGGAACGCCCAAGTAAGTGGCACCCACCGGAGGTACTCTTGCGATCCACACGGCATCCGGCAAAGTCCGAATCCGAGTAACCCAAGAGATGGAAACTAGCGTTCTTGGGGTACCACAAACCTACACTTGGGGTATGCTTGAGATACCTAAGTATCCTAAAGACCGCCTTACGATGCGATTCTTTAGGTGCCGCTTGAAAGCGAGCGCACAAGCACACACTAAACATGATATCGGGCCTAGATGCGGTAAGATATAACAATGAACCAATCATGGAACGGTAATGAGATTGATCAATAGGTTTACCGTCCATGTCCGCGTCGAGATGACAATTTGTCGCCATTGGAGTACTTCTTGAGCTACAATCTTTCATTTCAAACTTCTTCAAGAGGTCTTTGGTATACTTCTCTTGGTAGATGAAAGTCCCCTCTTGAAGTTGCTTGATTTGAAATCCTAGGAAGAAATTGAGCTCTCCAATCATTGACATCTCGAACTCCCTAGACATCATGGTGCCAAACTCAAGGCTAAGAGATTTGTTAGTTGAGCCAAAAATAATGTCATCAACATAAATTTGACAAAGAAATAAATCCCCGTTGATGTCTTTGGTGAAGAGTGTGGTATCAACCCTCCCGATCTTGAATCCTTGCATGACTAGGAAATCCCTTAGACGTTCATACCATGCCCTAGGTGCTTGCTTGAGCCCGTAGAGCGCCTTGTGTAACCTATACACATGGTTAGGATTCCTCGGATCTTCAAACCCGGGAGGTTGCTCAACGAAAACAAGCTCGTTAATATAACCATTGAGGAAGGCACTTTTCACATCCATTTGGTAAAGCATAATATTGTGATGTGAAGCAAAAGCAAGGAGTATGCGAATAGCTTCTAACCGTGCGACTGGGGCAAATGTCTCTCCAAAATCTAGTCCTTCAACTTGTGAAAAACCCTTGGCCACAAGCCTTGCCTTGTTGCGGACCACCACGCCATTCTCGTCTTGCTTGTTGCGGTACACCCACTTTGTTCCGATGACGTTCTTGTTCTTAGGTCGCTCCTCCAATACCCAAACTTCATTTCGGGTGAAGTTGTTGAGTTCTTCTTGCATAGCCATCACCCAATTGGGATCTTGGAGTGCTTCCTCAATATTTGTGGGTTCTACACACGAAACAAAAGAGTAGTGCTCACAAAATGAAGCAACATGGCGAGAACGAGTACTTACTCCCCGTGACGGACTTCCGATGATTTGATCCATCGGATGTGCCTTGGAGATGCGCCCATGCCTCATAAGAGGTTGTGAGGCACTTGGTGGTGGTGAGGCATCTTGCTCGTCTTGTGGTTGGACTTGACCTTGGACTTCTTCTTCTTCTTGGTGTTGTGTGGCATGTGAATCTTGCATTGACAATGGATCATTTTTCTCTTTTTCTTCATCAATTTGAGGCGCCATGGAGGTGTTGATGTTGGAACTTGAGGCTCCCCCTTGATCATGGCTCTCCTCAACTTCGGGCTTGATGTCTCCTATGGTCATGTTCTTCATAGCTTCTCGTAGAGGCTCATCATCTATATCATCATGACCAAAACTCTCCTCTTGGGAGCCATTAGTCTCATCAAACTCAACATCACAACTTTCTTCAACTAACCCGGAGGTTTGGTTGAATACTCGATATGCTTTTGAGTTTGACGAATAACCTAGAAAGATACCAACATCACACCTTCTTTCAAACTTACCGAGCCTTTTCTTGCGGTAGATGTAGCACTTGCACCTGAAGACTCGGAAGTAGGAGATGTTGGGCTTTCTCCCAATGAGGAGCTCATATGGGGTCTTTTGAAGTAGTCGATGAAGATAGACCCTATTTGCGGCATGGCACGCCGTGTTGATTGCTTCGGCCCAAAACTTCTCCGACGTGCCATAGTCATCAAGCATTGCTCTTGCAAGGGTGATGAGAGTCTTGTTCTTCCTTTCAACGACACCATTTTGTTGAGGGGTGTATGTGGCCGAAAACTCGTGCTTCACGCCTTCACGATCACACCACTCCCCAATGTTGTAGTTCTTGAACTCGGTGCCGTTGTCACTCCGGACCTTGATGATGGGAAGTTGAAATTCCCTTTGAGCTCGTTTAGCGAAGGTCTTGAAGATTTCCAGAGTTTCACCCTTGTCGCCTAGGAACAATGTCCAAGCATAGCGAGAGTAGTCATCAACAATAACAAGACAATAGAGGTTACCGCCAAGGCTTCGATACGTGGACGGTCCGAAGAGGTCCATGTGAAGTAGTTCAAGTGGCTTGGAGGTTGACACCATTGTCTTCAACGGATGGTGTGAGGCAACTTTCTTCCCGGCTTGACATGCGCTACAAAGCTTGTTCTTCTCAAATGTGACATCCTTCACGCCGCTCACCATCCCAAGCTTGAATGACTTCTTGAGCTTGCTCATCCCAATGTGAGCAATGCGCCGATGCCATAGCCATCCCAAACTAGTCTTGGTGAAAAGACAAGTGGTCAAGCTAGCATCCTTGTTAGAGAAGTCCACCAAGTAAAGATGTCCATGCCGAAAACCTTTGAATATTAGTTCTTTGCTTAATTCACTAGTCACCACAACACCATTCTTGTCAAATGTGCACGTTAGTCCAAGATCACATAATTGTGCAATGGAAAGTAAATTGAAACTAAGAGACTTAACGTAAAGCACGTTAGAGATAGACAAATCATGAGAA
Source organism: Neostapfia colusana (assembly GCA_030760725.1). Taxonomy (NCBI): domain Eukaryota; kingdom Viridiplantae; phylum Streptophyta; class Magnoliopsida; order Poales; family Poaceae; genus Neostapfia; species Neostapfia colusana. The sequence continues at coordinate 4,734,366 of JASWHV010000012.1, read as the reverse complement.
ATAGCAATTTTACCCAAACCAATTACCTTCCCCTTTGAGTTATCACCAAAGGTGACTTGTTCATGATTGCCGGGGTTTTCTATGGAGGTGAGCATACCATCATTGCCGGTCATATGTTGAGTGCACCCACTATCGAGTACCCAATGCTTTCATCCGGCTTTGTAGTTCACCTACACACATGAATTTAGTTTTTGAGTTTAGGAACCCAAGCCAACTTAGGTCCTTGTATGTGTGATACAAGTGTTTTTGGAACCCAAAGTTGCTTGGGGAGCTTCCCCTTCATGCCCTTGATGTCTTTGCCGATGAACCTTGCCTTCACTTTTCCACCTACTTTGCTCAATAGATAGTGATAATCATTGAACGTAGATTTGTAGTTAGGAGGCAATTTGGGAGAAGGACGGTTGGGAAGAGGACACTCCCTCGTGTGATGTCCGGTGACCTCACAATGTTGGCAATATGACCCAACTTCCTTGATGAAGCTTGTCCTAAGCTCCGGTGAGGGCACCTTTCCTTTGTTGGGTACCGGGAAGGATCCAAGTCCTCTCTTGTTGAAGCTTTTCGCTTGTTGGTAGAGGATTTCCTTGTGCTTGTCCTCCCCCTTAGAGAGTCTTGCCACACTAGTGCGAAGACTTTCAATTTCGTCCATTAGCTCCTTCTCCCTAGGGCTTGCTTTCAAAGGCAAAGACTTATCCAAAACATTAGTGGCATGTGAATTAGATGATATTTTGCCATCAAGGTTTTCTTTCTTTGTGTTTTTCAATTTAAGTTCAATAGCTTCATAAGCACGGTTAAGCACTTCATGTTCTTGAACCAACTCATTGTGCTTTGCCAAGAGTGCTAAGTTAGCTAAGTCAAGCTCATGATACTTAAGCTTGATTGTAGCATTTTCATCCTCGATTTGTTTGACATTTGATTTGAGCGTGTCATGCTCTTTAAGTATGGTTACATACTTGTCATGCAAATCGAGGTTAGCACTTTCAAGCTTAGCACGAGCTAGCTCAAGAGCCTTAACCTTAGCCTTTTCCCTTTTTATCATGGCATGATATTCATTAATCATAGATGCTAATTCATCGGGTGAAAGCTCCTCATCATCATCGCTAGAGTCTTCACATACCTTTGAGTTACCTTTCACCATTAGGCACATAGGAGGTGGACGAAGAGGTGAGTCATCCTTGTTGACGATGGCGAGGCCCGACAAGTTTTCTTCATCTTCACTATCTTCGTCGCTTGACTCTTCATCCGTGATCCACTCATTTGCTTCACACATGAAGACCTTTTGAGGCCCTCTTCTTTTCTTTGGAAAGAGCTTGGTTTTCTTGCCTTTGTCAAATTTCTTCTTTCCAAAGGAGCGCTTGGGCTTGACCTCCTCTTCATCATCACTTTCTTCTAGCTTGTGATGCTTGCCAATTTCCTTTCTTTTGTCCGGTCTTGGACAGTCATATGATATGTGGCCTAGATCACCACAATTGTAGCACGTCTTGTTTTCATCTTTTCTTGGCAAGAAGGCTTTCTTTTTGGGATCAAAAGAGTATCCCTTCTTTGCAATCTTGGAGTTGAGGCGTGAGAATTTTCTCATCATCAAAGCAAGCTCATCATCATCATCTTCGCTTGTTTCTTGCTCTTCTTCACTTGAGCTAGGCTCAACCACTTTCTTCTTCTTGGGAGTTGTCTTCTTGGTTGAAGCCTTGAGAGCAATGGTTTTTGATGATGACTCCTCCATCATTCCAAGTACGCTCATCTCATGAGCATGGATTTCTCCAATGAGCTCCGAAACTTCAATGTTGTCTAGTGACTCTTTTTGGAGCATTGAATTGATAATGTTGTACTTGGGCTTGGGTAGAAGCATGAGGATCTTGCGATTTATAAGTCCCTTGCCAAGAGAAGCAATATCAAGTGCGTTAATTTCCTCAATGAGCACATTTAAACGAGAAAACATTTGATTAACGTTTTCATGAGGAAACATCTTAAATTCATCATATTTTGATTTAAGCATGTGATATTTGAGTTCTTTGACACGAGATGAGCCCTCATGTATTTCAACTAGACATGCCCAAATTTCACATGCTTTTTCCTTGCTAGCAATCCTAGCAAAAACATATTGACTAATGCATTCATATATGGCATTTCTAGCCTTAGCATCCCATTTTAATTGGTCTCCAACATAGTCAAGATTTCCAAACCCCGCATGGGTCGCTTCCCACACTTCGGGAGCAATTGCCTCAAGGTAAGCGCGCATGCGTGCTTTCCAATAAGCAAAATTCTTGCCCTCGAAGGTAGGAACCGAACCCCCATTCTTGGCCATTTTTGCTCTCTAGCGGTGAAGCTAGAATGATCCAATGAGCAACCAAGCTCTGATACCAATTGTAAGGATCGAAACGCCCAAGAGGGGGGGTGAATTGGGCTTTTTAAAATTTTAGAGCAATTTAAAACTTTAATGGTTGAAGCCCAATTCCCTATGCAAACTAACTACGCAAGCAAGAGAGTTAAGTGCGGAATAGTAAAAGCGTAATAGTAAGGGGTGAGGAGAGAAATGCAAACTCCCGCGGAGACTCGGAGACACGGCGATTTTTCCCGTGGTTCGGTAAGATCACAAAAATCTTCCTACGTCCACGTTGTGGCACCCACCAAAGGGTATAGCCACTCCCAAGTCACCAAGACGAGGGAATCCACTACCTTTCTCCGTTCGCCTTCTCCGGCAAGGTGGAGCTCAAGCCTTGTACAACGGTGATCCTCCGGGCTTCCACAAACACCTTGGTAAGCTCCGGAGTGATCTCTTCTTCCTCCAACGTTTACAAGGTGAGAGAAGTCACCAAGACACTCTCTCTCACTAGCCTAGAGATTCCAATCACCAAGAATGGACACACACAAGCTTCTCTCTAGCTAGATATAACTTATAGTTGGAGTACAAGAGGTTTTGAAGTGTGGAAGTGGTAGCTCTTGGTCTTGAATGCTTGAGAATGTGTAGTGAGGCTCTGGTGATCAAGACTTATCGAAATGACCGGTTGGAGGGGTATTTATAGCCAGCCTACACGAGATAGCCGTTGGAAAAGTAGGCAGACTTTTTCAGTGAACATCGGATCCTCCGATGTACCCCTTTATATGATCATCGGTCGAATTCCAAATTAGCTGATGTCATGTGTCAGATGTGACCGTTGGATATACCCGTTGGATCTTTTAATCGACCGATGTCACTTCAACTATCATCGGATGATCCGGTGAATTGATCTTCAGAATTGGTTTAGAAGTAAAGTCTCGGTTGAAATTGACCGACGAACACTTACTTCATCATCGGATGATCCGGTGAGTTGATCTTCAGAATTGGTTCAGACATTATCCTTCTGTTAAAATCAACCGATGTGCCACTTCCTTCACATCGGATGATCCGGTGTGTACTGGGCTCTGAGGTCTTCTTCTTCTGCCAACTCAAACTCGACCGATGTAGTCATTTTGCAAGACATCGGATGGTTCGGTGCTTGCAACTTGTTTGCTTCGAGTTGTTTTGAGTTGATCTTTTGGAATCTTCTTGAGTGACCTCTTTGACACTTGTTTGAAATGATATTACAGTAAAGTGTAAGCTTCTTGTGTTGCCAATTTTGATAGAATAGATTTGTTTGTATGAGTTCTTCATATCGAATGACCCCTTAGAATAGATCGTTGAGGGGTCTCCATTTGTATCCAATGAGCAGTAGATGGTGTGAATAGATAGTTCATTAACGGTTGATGTGATATATGTGAAACCTCGCATCCACAAACTCATTAGTAATAACGAACGGTTGTCATTAATCACCGAAACCATATCTCACGGGGGCCTAGATGCTTTCACGTACGCTGAATTCTCCTATAACAACAGCTATAAATCCAGCTTGAAGATGTCACCTTTCGAAGCATTGTATGGTAGACGGTGTAGAACACCGCTGTTTTGGAACGAGACCGGAGAAAACCAAGTGTTTGGATCCGAAGTGCTTCAAGAAGCTGAGAAGCAAGTCCAAACAATACGGGAGAACTTGAAGGCCATTCAGTCACGACAGAAAGGCTATGTGGACAATAGGCGAAGGAAATTGACTTTTGAAGTAGGAGACTTCGTATACCTTAAGGTATCGCCTATCCGTGGCCAACGACGTTTCAACGTCAAAGGCAAGCTAGCAACTCGCTATATCGGCCATTTAAGATTTTAGGCAAGAAAGGGGAAGTAGCCTATCAACTAGAACTTCCGATGCACCTCTCCGACGTGCATGACGTGTTTCACGTATCCCAGCTCAAGAAGTGCTTGAGAGTACCGGAAGAGCAAGTACCAATGGATGAGCTTGAGCTTCAAGAGGATCTGACCTATGTAGAGCACCCTGTCCGAATTTTGGACGTGAAGGAAAGGGTCACGAGAAACAAAGTGATCCAATGGTGCAAGGTACAATGGATCCATCACACCGAAGCTGAAGCCACATGGGAACGTGAAGAAGACATCAAGGCAGAATTCCCTCATCTATTCTCCACTATCGAATCTTGAGGGTGAGATTCAATTTAAGGGGGCATAGATTTGTGACACCCTCAATTTTGATTTCTGCATGCATTCATATTTTTATAGAGAAAACATTTTAAAGGAAGTAAAACCAGAAGAAGAATCAAAAGGATAGCCAAAAGAGCTAATTCCAGTTCGCCGAGGAGCGTTGTAGACACTTCCGTGGTGTGTTCGGAGCTCATCCCAGTGAAGGGGGAGAGGTTCGTCGCTAACTAGCTACGTGGCAGGCTCGGAGCTTGCCTCTGTGGAAGGGGCAAGATCCAGCGCCGCAGGACACATGTCGCCACCGGAGCTAGTCACTGCGGGGAAGTAAGGCCCAAACCATGGGACACGTGTCACCTCCGGAGCTCACCTCCGGGAGGTCCAACACTGTTGGATACGTGTCGACCTCGGAGCTAACCTCCGGGAGGTCCGACACTGATGGACACGTGTCGACCTCGGAGCTCGTCTCTAAGGAGAAAGGAAGTCCGGCGCTACTGAACACGTGGCATTCTCTGAGCCACCTCCGAAGAGAGGGGAGGTCTTGCTCTGACACGTGGCACTCCCGGAGCTCACCTCCGAAGAGAGGGGAGGTCCGACACTGACACATGGCATACGCGAAGTTCGTCTCTGGAAAGAGGGGAGGTCCAGCTCGCCAGGACACGTGACGCATGCGGAGCTCACCTCCGAGGAGAGGGGAGGTCTCGGCCTGACACGCGGCACAACCGGAGCCCGCCTCCGCGGAAAAGGGAAACCAGGCCTCTGCTGGACACGTGGAGCCTCCGAAGCTCATCACCACGGAGGTGACGAGATTTTAAGCGGTTTATCTCCTGTACGCGCGGGAATACCTGGTACTGAGGAAACCGACACGAATTCCACGTTGCTACCACACCGAATCAATTGAAGATAAGTTGTTAAGATTCAAAAACAATTTGAATAGGACTCATATTCAAAATCCAATCAGATTAGGACTCTTCTTTTCCCGATTATAAATAGATCCTGAAACAACCCCTTGGTTGTAACATCTTTTCTAAAGCCGACAACTTAGAGGCTCCAGCCCCAAACTCGCCGAGCTTAACCCCTTCGCCGAAGTTTGACCACCGGAGAGACCGCCGATGAGCCCAGACACGATCGCCATCGCCGGGTGAGAGCCGACGATCTATTTTTGCTAGAGGAAGGGCCCGAAGGAAGTAAGGTAGGTCTCCATTATCACCTTACGGCGTCATCGCGTTTTCTTTGCATCTGTTTCTTCGATCCCTTCGAAACAGAAGCTTTTCCGTGGATAGATCACGTGTTGATCGGTTTGATCTAGATCTTGAGTCCAGATCATTACCACGTCCACATTCGATCTGTACACCTTTGTTCGTCGAAAAACCCATGCAAGCCATGTAAGAACACGTACAAACTAAACTGCACCATAGGATTAGCATGCATATGCACCATTGCATCTTAAGTGAAGTTGTGCATGACAATTGATTGCTGTGAATCTTGTATGTGCGTGATCGTGAATAGAAGAACAAGCTCAGGGAGCTATCTACGAAGGACTACAACAACAAGAGTTTGAGATCCGTGAGCAACAGAAGCCACAGGAACAAGGAAAGTGCCCCTTGACCATATTGATCCCATGTTTTTGGAAAACTGTTTTGTTTGCGAAAACTATGAATGCTTGAGTCAACTTAATGGGAAACCCTTTGGTAGGAGTTTACTAGTTTTGTTAACCACCCTTGTCGCCAGGGAAGTTATGAGTCGGGTATGGTCGTTTTTTGCTTTTTGCTTCGCTAATCTACGGGATATGGGAAGCGATAGAATGTATCTATCTAACTGCACTCATATGAATAATGGTAATGAGAAACTGATGTTGATAATGGACATGAATCGGAGGGAGATCTAGGCAAGCTTGGTTTGTGGATGAGGCAGAATGAGATGCTGGTTTACTTTCCTTAGATCTAAGGACCGGTTCATGCGAGCCATGCCAGGAATACAGTGCCACCACAAGGACAAATATGGGTGCGGCGTATCTGACTAATTAGGTAAGTTGCTAGATTGTTATGGATCGTGGAAGGTGTAGGATCGAAGAACACGTGAAAAGCTACCAGAGGGGGGGTGAATGGTAGATTAAAACTTTTCAATACTGCTCAAGACTCTTCTATACGCAGATAGAAGCAATATTAAGACTTCCAAACACCTTAGGAACGTCCCAAACATTCCTAAAATAACTCAAATTCGTGACCCAAACGAAATCCTATCATAACCAACTCAAAACTTTCCATATTTGAGTCAAACACGACTCAGCCGCAGCCTGAGTCCATAATCTAGTCGGTTGAACCTTTCCGACCAATTCTTTACGTCCACATCTCTTCATCACGCCTTGGAACAATGTTGCCACGTCCATGAACTCCTTGCACACGTGCAAACACCTTCCAACGACATACACGCAACCTTCATATCACTGCCCTTGATCCAAACATGCTGCGCGACCTCCCGATCAACTCAACCACAGCTCCTCCCGAACTTGGTTGTTGGAACCTCATCTCCTCCCTGAGACTAATCCAAGGATCCCGTCACCAGCCATGTCTTGAACTCAAGCAACACCTGCACATGAATAAACAACCAATTCTTCCAAGCACAAGTCCTCGACTTGACTCACGTTAGTTCGAAAACCACAACACCTTACATGAGCACGTCACATAAGCATGTTGCAAACCATATCAAATGATAACAGCCATAACCACCAAAACACACCAAAAACTTAGCAAATTAATACTAAGCAAACCTTACCATAAAGCAAGTTTGAAACATTGTGAGTTAAAAGCAAAAACAAGACGCTGCAGTTCTACGAGTTGAACTTCACGGGAGCTCCCTAAAAACAAGCTCCGGACCTCACAGAAGCTCTCCGGACCTTGCAGGAGCTCTCCGGACCTTGCCAACACTTGGCGGACCTAACAAAGAACTTGTCGGACCTTGCCACAGAAGAATGTTTTGGCAATATTCAAAACTTTGAATGTTAATGCTAACTTTTATCCTAATTGCCAATGTATTCAGCACACATAGGTCTCACAATCTCCCCCTTGATGAATGCATTGGTGCCACCAATTAAAATCCGAACATTGGCTTATGAAAAGTTTTGAAAAGCTTTGAAAACTCATTTCTCCTCCTTTATTAATTTCTCCCCATTTTTTAAAATCAGAGAAGGAAGAAAGTGTATAACATATGCAAAGTGTAAAAAAAATCTCTCCTTATACATATTTCTCCCCCTTTGACAATGTATTCAGCAAGGTTCAAAAGAGAAATTTTTAAATGTTATGAGCATATTATAACATATACATACAAAACAAGGCTCATCCAAGTCATACTATCAGGTTACTTACACTATCACATCAATGAGATACATAAAGTAGTGTAAGCCATGCTAGAGATCAAATGTATTTTTCAGTTTAAGCAAGTCATGATCTCCCTTACTCAACTATTTCAAAACCTGAAAACATGACACTTGTTGCTGCATTTTTATTATTCATAATCATTTAAGGCACAAAGTTGATCATATGATATTTGCAAGAGATTATATGCCGCATCAGCCTTATTCTAACCAACCAAGCCAAGGCTATGTCATTTGACAATCAGAAGCTTAAGGACATGGTTTTAGTCATACACAATTCCTTCCAAGTTCATATCTTAGTGCAATGATAAGCAATCTCAAAAGAAGAAGTGCGATGCATGCATATTCTCTTGATCTTTTCTCAATTTTTTATTTGAAAACTCAACATGTGAGCTGATCACTTGATTATTTTTTTATGATTAAAAGCACTTGTGAGCACGCAACAAGTTCAAAACAGCAAGAAAGTTCGATCATGACCAGATTTAGTGTAAGTAATTATTCCAATTACTAGCCATGGCAAAAACTACAAAATGTATAACATGAGTAATGTAGTAAGAACTTTCAGCCTGTAAAAGGAATCACAAAGTCATATATGTATGAAATACTATGCTCATATTATTTTAGTTTCAGATTCACACATAGACTTTCAAAGTTTCAAAAACTCCCCCTCAATTTAAGCCATGAGGATGCATAACCCCTATTTCACAACGAATGAAACAAAAACGAGTGAAATCCAAAGATTTTGTAAAAATATCAGCCAATTGTTGTTGGGTATCGACATGGTGAAGTACAATGTTTCCTTTTTCAACATTATCACGAAGAAAGTGATACCTAATGTCAATGTGCTTAGTTCTAGAGTGTTTCACGGGGTTTTTAGCAATACAAATTGCACAAGTGTTATCACAAAACAGTGGAACACTATCTAAATCAACCCCATAGTCCTTAAGTGTTTGAACAATCCAAAGAATTTGTGAGCAAGCGCTAGCCATAGCTACATATTCAGATTCGGCCGTGGATTGTGCAACTGAACTTTGTTTTCTAGAGGACCAAGCAACAAGTGAATTACCAAGAAAATGACAAGCACCCGAAGTACTTTTCCTATCAATCCTACAACCCCCAAAATCAGCATCCGAAAAAGCTTTCAAAGAAACGGTTGAGGAAGAAGGAAGAAAAATGCCAAATTCTTGAGTTCCATGAAGGTACCTGAGAATCCTTTTGATGGCTTGGCGATGTGAAGCACGTGGAGAAGCTTGAAAACGTGCACAAAGACATACGCTGAATTGTATGTCCGGTCTTGACGCCGTGAGATACAAAAGTGATCCAATCATACTTCTGTATTCTTTTTTATCGACCGGGTCACCATCTTCGTCAAGTTCAAGTGTTGTTGCTGTTCCCATTGGTGGTCGAAGAGGCTTGCATTTGTCCATGTTGAAGCACTTAAGAAGGCCCTTTGTATACTTAGTTTGATGCACAAAAGTTCCTTCTTTTGTTTGCTTGATTTGCAGCCCCAAAAAGTATGTGAGTTCTCCCATCATACTCATCTCAAATTCTGAACTCATCATAGCTGAAAACTTGGACACGAGATCATGAGAAGCACAACCAAAGATAATATCATCCACATACACTTGAACGAATAATGAGTCATTGCCATGCTTAAGTACAAAAAGAGTTTTATCAACCTTGCCCATGGTAAACCACTTTTCAAGTAAGAATGTTTTAACCTATCATACCATGCTCTAGGGGCTTGTTTTAGACCGTACAAGGCTTTGGACAGTTTGTAAACATGATTAGGAAAATTTGGATTTTCAAAACCCGGTGGCTGCTTAACATAAACCTCCTCCTCTATGTAGCCATTAAGAAAAGCACTTTTAACATCCATTTGATATAACTTGAAACCTTTAGATGCAGCAAATGCTAATAAAATTCTTATAGCTTCTAATCTAGCAACAGGAGCAAATGTTTCGTCAAAATCTAGACCTTCAATTTGAGTGAAACCTTGAGCAACCAACCTAGCTTTATTCCTAACCACAACCCCATCCTCACTTTGCTTATTTTTAAATACCCATTTAGTTCCAATTAATGTGTGACCTTGAGGTGGAGGTACAAGTTTCCAAATATTATTTCTTTCAAAATTTTCTAACTCTTCTTGCATGGCATTAATCCAAGATTCATTAGTGAGTGCGTGTGATATATCCTTGGGTTCAAAAGAAGCAACAAAAGCAGAATGAGCATGAGAGTTTGGATCGCAAAACCTGGACCGAGTGACTCGTTCATGCAAGCTTCCAATGATTTGTTGTGGAGGATGACTTTTGAGTACTCGGAGGGGAGTAGACACTTCACAAGCACCTTATTCTTCATGTTCGGACCTTTGATTAGGAGAGCATGTTGATTGAGGAAGGTCCGAACCAGCAGTAGTGACTGTTGGTGCTGGTTGTGGTGCAAAATCAGCAGCTTGATCGTTATTTACTTCCGAGTTTTCGGGCAGCAGCACCACTTCTTCATCTTCTTCAATAAAAATACTCTCCCCCTGCGGATATGGATCCGGACCTGCAATATGGAGCTAGTACTTGGGCTAGCTTCATCAAAAGAAACCTTGCAAGTCTCCACAATTTTGTTAGTGTCAAGTAAAAGCACACGGTAGCCTCTAGTATGAGATGGATAACCAAGAAACATGCCATCAACAGATCTAGCTTCAAATTTATCAAGATTACCATGTTTCTTAACAAAGCATTTGCATCCAAAAACCCTAAAGTGTGTAACACTAGGCCTATGTCCAAACCGGAGCTCATATGAGGTTTTTCCAAGCTTAGCACGCAAGAAAACACGATTTGAGACATAACAAGCGGTTGCAATTGCATCAGCCCAAAATTCCCTAGGAGTTTGATATTCATCAAGCATAGTCCTAGCCATCTCAACTAAGGTCCTGTTCTTTCTTTCTACGACACCATTTTGTTGTGGTACATAGGGTGAAGAGTATTGATGATCTATTCCATTTTCAGCACAAAAGTGATCAAAGGATTGGTTTTTAAATTCAGTTCCGTTATCACTTCTAGTTGCTTTTAATGGTCCTGGGTGATCAATAGATAATCTAAGAAATAAAGTTCTAAAATGACTAAAAGCTTCATTCTTAGATGCCATAAAATAAACCCAAGAATATCTGGAATAATCATCAACAATCACAAGCACATACCATTTACCTCCGAAGGATTGAACACGTGCCGGACCTACTGTGTCAAGATGTAAAAGTTGTCCCGGTTCAGCTGTCATGGTCATTGTGAGAGGAGCATGTGAACCTGCAACAAACTTAGCATGTCTACAAGAAGGGCACACAATATCATTGTCCTTTTTAAGCTTCGGCAGCCCACGTATGCGATCGAGAGCACTAACACGAGTGAGATGATCAAAGCCTATGTGACCAAGTCTACGATGCCAAAAATATAGATCCTTCGTATCATTAGCAACTAGACACCGATGCTTAGAAGTTGACAAATCAAAATCAGCTTTAAAAACTCTTCCAAACCTAGACATGTTAAACAAAAGCTCACCTTTTGAATCTACAACCTTGCAGCAATTTTTAGCAAAGCTAACCTCTAGATTTTCATCTAGCAATTGTGAAACCGAAAGCAAGTTGTATTTCAAATTTTTAACATGTGCCACATCTTTCAAAGTGTAGAGATTGTTTACTCTAACCGAACCTTTAGCAATTATGGGAGTAGAAGAGTTATCGGCGAAAGTAACATTTTCTACACGTGACACAAAAGAGAGAGAGGAGAACCATTCTTTGTTACCGGTCATGTGGCGTGAGCAACCTGAATCCACAATCCAAATGTTCTCCTTCCTCAAACGTGAAACCTACACAGCAGCACAATACGTCGATGACTCAATACTGGGGTTAGTTAAAAGACTTTTAGGAATCCAGTACTGAGTCACACGACGTCCAGCAGGAATAACACGCGAAAGCTGAGAAGGTACAGCAGGTTTATGAGCCAAACATCAAAAATTTTTGTTCCCAACTACTGACTTAGAAGATGTGTTATATGTAGCACAAAAAACAGTAGGTCCGGGAGCAAGTTTTTGACTCATTACAGCAGGTTGCAAGCTCCGAACATTCGGTCTAGCAGATTTTGCTTGGTTGTTATGTGATCTAGCAAGTATTCTTTGTTTCTTATCGTGTTTAGCTAGTCTATAACAAAAATCCATGACATGACCATCTCTACCACAGTAGGTACAATGAAAAATAACCTTATTATCATGTCTAGATGAGCAAGCAACACGTTTATTAGAACCCGAATGGGACAGTACTCCTGCAGATTTGAAAATCACCTCTTTTTGTCTAGGAGCTGTTTGAATCAAACCGCTTCCTAATGACTTTACAACTTTAGGTGGGTGTGCCTTAGCATGAGCATGAGAATTAAAACATAAACCAGTTTTATCATTACAAGACTTGGAAGAATTCAGCAGCAAGTTTAGGTTCTTATTTGCATTAGAAAACCGATCTAGTGTCCTATGCATGTCATCAAGTTTATTGGACAGATCGAAGCAGTTTTCACATGAAGTTTTTCCTTTTAGTTTGCAATTTGAACAATATTTAACTTCATGCACACGTAAAGCATTGTTCAAAATAGAAATCTCATTCATAGCATCATTTAGTTTCTTATTCAGATCATCACATGAAGAACAATGCAAATCAATTGTAGAACAACAAGCATCTTTCAATTTTTTATCATTAAGTGCAGCAAGCTCTTTGTTCTTTTCAATTTCAAGTTCAAGTTTATCAAGTGTAGATGCGTGTGCACTTCTTAAAGAGGATAATTGTTCATAAATTAAATCACATGAGGAACAAGAATCATCACTAGGAATCAATGTTTTTAAACGATTAATTTCAGATTCTAGTGATTCAATTTTAACAGCATTGTTCCTAAGTTTTTTATCCTTTTTCTTTAATATAACAGTGGCACGAGAAATAACATCACACATTTCTTCGCAAGTGGGACATACCTCTTCATCATCGCTGTGGTGTTCTGCCTCCTCGGATCTTGAACTTGACTTGCTCGCCATGCAGCACATATTTGTCATAGCTTCTTCATCTTCATCACTACCAGTGTCCACATTACTTGAGCCGAAATCTTGAAGTGCAGAGATCATACTATGCACTATGTTGTGCATTGATAAATCTTTCTTCTTCTTATTCTTTGCAAACGATTTCTTCGGCCTTGTTTGCTTTTCTTCACGTGAAGTCGGACCTGAAAGGTTAGGGCACTCCGTACGAAAATGTCCTGTCTTACCACATTCAAAACAACGTTGAGGTCCGGAGCTTCCTCTCCTTCTAGTTCTCACATTTTGCAATGCTTTTGAGAACCGAGTAGAGATGAGTGCAAGCTCCTCCTCTGGAAACTCTTCAATCTGTTCAAGGGTTAGAGAGGACAGCAAAGAGAGTGCACCACTAGATGATGATTGACTAGAACTAGACATGTCACGTTGCGAAACAAATGCAATAGACTTGTTGGGGTTTTTACGTGAGATGATGTCAATTTCATGAGTTTTCAATTTAGAATAAAGCACGTCTAAAGTAAGAGAACTCATGACAGTAGATTCACGAATAGATGTAACTTTCATCTCCCAAATTGACATATCTAATGCTCCTAACAATTGTCTAGCATTTTCAGCATCTGAAAAGTTAACATTGACACTACGCAAGTTGCTGAGAATTTTATTAAAGCGAGCAAAAAGGTCGTCAATTGACTCACCGGGTTGCATCTCAAAACGCATGTATTCTTTCTTGAACATATCTTGCCTTACCTCCTTGATCGTATTGGATCCTTCATGGTAGTCACAAAGAGCTTTCCAAACATCATATGCAGATCGGAGGTGTGCAACACGGTCGAAGTCGCTTTGAGTCAATCCTTGGATGATCAAATTGCGAGCCTTGTTGTTGTTGTCAACATCTCTCATGTTCGCAGCCGTAACTTGATCGTTGGGTGGTACATCGAAGTTCCAGTAGACCTTTTCCCATATGGCGAAGCCTTGCGCCTGTATGTAGGCCTCCATCCGCGCCTTCCAAACCTGAAAATCGATGCCATTGAACACACAAGGTTTTGCGGAGTACTTCTCCATGATGGTTAGTCAAAACACGTGCAAATCACAAAGATTAGAGCACATTGGCTCTGATACCAATTGTAGGATCGAAGAACACGTGAAAAGCTACCAGAGGGGGTGAATGGTAGATTAAAACTTTTCAATACTGCTCAAGACTCTTCTATACGCAGATAGAAGCAATCTTAAGACTTCCAAACACCTTAGGAACGTCCCAAACATTCCTAAAATAACTCAAATTCGTGACCCAAACGAAATCCTATCATAACCAACTCAAAACTTTCCATATTTGAGCCAAACACGACTCAGCCGCAGCCTGAGTCCATAACCTAGTCGGTTGAACCTTTCCTAACAATTCTTTACGTCCACATCTCTTCATCACGCCTTGGAACAATGTTGCCACGTCCATGCACTCCTTGCACACGTGCAAACACCTTCCAACGACGTACACGCAACCTTCATATGCACTGCCCTTGATCCAAACATGCTGCGCGACCTCCCGATCAACTCAACCACAGCTCCTCCCGATCTTGGTTGTTGGAACCTCATCTCCTCCCTAAGACTAGTCCAAGGATCCCGTCACCAGCCATATCTTGAACTCAAGCAACACCTGCACATGAATAAACAACCAATTCTTCCGAACACAAGTCCTCGACTTGACTCACGTTAGTTCGAAAACCACAACACCTTACATGAGCACGTCACATAAGCATGTTGCAAACCATATCAAATGATAACAGCCATAACCACCAAAACACACCAAAAACTTAGCAAATTAATACTAAGCAAACCTTCTCACAAAGCAAGTTTGAAACATTGCGAGTTAAAAGCAAAAACAAGACGCTGCAGTTCTACGAGTTGAACTTCACGGGAGCTCCCTAAAAACAAGCTCCGGACCTCACAGAAGCTCTCCGGACCTTGCAGGAGCTCTCCGGACCTTGCGTCGGACCTTGCCAACACTTGGCGGACCTAACAAAGAACTTGTCGGACCTTGCCACAGAAGAATGTTTTGGCAATATTCAAAACTTTGAATGTTAATGCTAACTTTTATCCTAATTGCCAATGTATTCAGCACACATAGGTCTCACAGAAGGCGCGGGGAATGGGAGTCGAGTGAGGACTGCCTTGGGAACTGCATGGCACAAGAGGGGGCCCGTAGGTGGGAGAATTGGATATTCTAGCCTTCTGGTGAAACCTTAGTGAGTCCATACATCTAGTAGCCCCTTTGTAAAGGCTATTTTGTGATCTCTTGACCATACACCGACGATTGTGTACTGGTATAATGGAGGTTCTGCAGTCGCCGACAGGTGACAAAATCACAAACTTGTGGGTAAAGTGGTGCAAACTCCGCAGGGTATAAAACTATCATGATAGTTGTGCTTCCGGTCACAAGTGCTTGGACAACCCACATGATTAGATGGGATGGTTTTTGGGATGGTTTTGGATGGTTCAGTTTTGGTCATTGGGATGGTATTAGTTTGGTTATGGTTTGGTCTTTGGATTTGGTTTTCGGGACTGTTGAGTCCGGGTAATGAGATTGGTTTCATGACTGTTGAGTCATGGTAATGAGCTTTGGTCTCGGTTATAAGACGGAAATTGAATATGAGATGAGATGGTAGTGAATACGAGATGGTATTCATGAGCATGAGAAAAGTTGAGAAAGATAAATGTCTGAAAGAGACATGAAAAGTGGTGAATCATGATGGAGGTATGTTGATGTTTAAATACATGTTGGGATTACATTCATTTAAAGCTAGTTGCTGTTTTTATCATGTTTTGTGAAATAAACTTTGCTTTCCGCAATGAGACTTTTTAAACCTACCTTGCTATGAGCTACATATCATATTTTCCCGCACTTGCTGAGTACGTCATGTACTCAAACTTGCATTATTACTACATCATCAGCAACAGGAGAGGAGTACTATGAAGACCACGTGGAGTATTAGGAGTGTGATCCACCCTCAACCTTGCCTGTGGAGTAGAGATGGAGCTGCTGCTGGTGCTTAGTTTGCTTCCGCACTAGTTAGAAGACTTCTGCTGCTAGAATAAAGACTTCCGCTGCTAGAATAGATTAGAGACTTCCGCTGCAATAGAGATTGATGTAATAAAGTACTTGAACATATTCATTCGTGGTTATACATATTCTGAATTCAGTTTGTGGATTAAATGTGTATGTGTGATGAACATCCTGGGCACACATACGCATCAGTCTCGGTTCCGAGAGGTTTTTGTTCTCGGGATAGGGGCGTCACAGTTGGTCTCAGAGGTGTAAACCCGCTAGCGGAGCAACTTCGACGTGTTCCGGGTAGTGGCCGTTCTGATGGGTCAGCCGAACTGGTTCGACATTGTAGTGACGGGTGAAAGGTTGCTTCATACAACGTAAGAAAGAGCTCCTGTGTGAGTCTTTCGAGGCAGGTGTATGTGTCGTGTGTTCGGGGTGTGTCCTGATTCGAATCACCGTCCCTCGCGGTTATATGAGTACCACTTGTTCACTGCGTTGTGACGTAGTAATTATTTTCAGATGAAGTGAGATGAATCATTGCTGATGTGAAGTTCTTTAGCTCATTGTATTGCCAACCATGTATGCTATAGTTGTAGAGCTCACTAAGTTTATCTTCCTCTTTGGGCATCACCACATTGGAGGAAAGCATTTCTTGTTTGATTGTGGACTTCCGATGTGAGAGCTGCCTAAGGCATAATAACCTGCTGCTATTAAACTGAAAGTAAGGATCAACATGTAGGCATGTCGTCATTGCAACATAATTGTCCTATATTATTAATCCCTGCATGTAGAGTTTCATGTTTAGGAGTGTCGGTTAAGCCTTGCTGAGCCATCGTGCTCACGGTTGCATTATTAGTGTTTTGCAGGTTATAAAATTTACCATGAAGATGGTTGTTCGGTGAGCCATCAGAGACTCACCGGAAACCCTGCCGCTGCACTCATCTTTGTTGAAGCTAGTAAGAAGCGTCCGCGGGCTGGACGTCTTCTCTTTTGCATAGTTAGGATCGAGAGTAAGTGTGTATGTATATTCCACTGCGTGTACCTTCGTGGTACATTATTTTGTAAATGACACTATGTTGATAAATAAAAGACTTTGTACACTTTATGGTTCTTTTCATGTATGCTGTTGGGTGCCGCATCGCACGGCACCACCCAATGTGTATCCTAGAGTGTGGATCCCGGAAGGGGTTCCCCACAAGCGTGGTATCAGAGCCGCATTGGGAATAGCACAAATGAAAAGAGATTATTTTCGAAATCTTAGAGGTATACGAGTGAGGAACGTATAGTATGCCCCCATAAGGACTATTAGTAGCATAAGGTAGCAAGCTAACTTATGTTAATATTCAGTATTTCAATTCTGTAACGACGCACCTACATGGAGGTAAGAATGGTAAGGAACGCCACCGAAAGAGGAGCATATTCGATTAGCTCCCCCATACGAGAAAAGTAGTGTGGGATGTCCTGTTCAGTAGTGGACGGGAAGTGAATATGTTTTCTAAGACTCTTCATGTCTTAGAGACATATAAAATGCAATAGCCTCCAGTGCGCAAACCCAGGGGCAAGAGGAGGAGACCCCATCATGTGGTTTGTAACACAAAGTGTGTTCTCTAGGACTCTTCATGTCCTATGAGGCATACGAAAGCACTGTTCCACTGGTGTTCTTTATTGCAAAGGTGTGGAGCCCCCGTCGGGTGGTGAATAACCCGATCATGTACCTTGAGACGTGGCATGACTCAAGGACGGCCCGCATGGCAATGATACGGGGCGTATGTTTTTACTATGATATGGACCTGCCTAAAATGGAAAACTGTTGTGTGCATCGCTTTTGATTGTTTTTCTGCAGACCACGAGTAGAACATTGCGTTTAGAAAATGTTTGTGAGTGATCGTTTTAGTGCCACCCCTTGAGACGTATATGCCAGTGTAACACCGGTTAGGATTTTTGATTTGGTGAGGCAATGTAGTACCGTAATATGTTCTTAACTGCATGAAAAAGAAAGTTTTCAAAGAAAAGAGAAATTTTGGAGTTTAGGATTCCATTAAGGGTTAATAAACTCCTATATTGAACTAAGAGTCAATTGGGAGTATAGAATCATTCACAAAGACATAGAAACAATCTCCCCTGTTTTCGGCAGAATTTTTGCTGAACTAAAACAGGGCCTAACTATTGTTTAGTTGAACCAATGAAGGTGAGGGATACATTTATGGAAATATTTTGAAGTCTTCTACACCTTTTCTGTAGAACACCAGAACAGAATCTCCCTCCAAACGGATGAAAATCTCAGATGAGTGTTAACTGTCCAAAAACAGGGCAGACCAAAATTGCTCTCTGGAATTTTCTGTATTTCAACCATAATTTCCTGTAGAAAAATCTCTAAGGGTCATGTAAGACATCGTTGGAAAGTTTGTGATATGTGCTATGACTTTGTAGTTCAGAGTCTCTATAGATTTGGGGTAGAATTTTATGAAATCTTGTGGACAAAACAGCTACTTTCAGAGGAGTTGCTGTCAAAGTTGTTCCAGATTTCTGTCAACTTTGAAATATCATAACTCCTGATCCAGAACTGATATGAAGGAAAATAAATACTCGTGGGAAATATATTGAAGTTATATATAACTTTGATATACAACTTGAGATATGAAATTGCCATTTTCATAATCAAACTGTGGGATTAAGGTCTAATGGCCATTCTGACAAGAGCATTGCTCATTGCCCATGTAACTTAGACTTGTTGTGGACATGATGATTTTTATACTTCTCTAAGTTCCATGACCTATTGATTAGTTATCTTTCATCATTCCTTGTTGTTGGTTTAAGAGTTTGACAAACTTCAACAATCATTGGTTATTTTGGAATTGTCAAAAACCTTGTTTCCTTCATGTATGCTGCACTGTTGATGTGATGCTTTTGCGGTTAATAATTTCAAGTTAAAGCTGAGTACACTCTTGGATATTAACCGTAAATTGCTCGCTCTTGCATTATGGATCATACTCTTTCCGGGTATGAAGTTGGTGGTTCCAGTCGGGATGGAAATGATTCGTCGCAGCGATGATCACTGCCATCATCAACCGGAGTGGCGGAGGTGTTAGGAAGAATGGCTGAGTCTCTTGAGTTGTTGGTGCAGCAAGGCATCCGACAAGAGACCTCACAGAAAAACCCCACACTGAACACTTATCTGGATTTTCTAGCAAGACAACCACCGGTATTCTCGGAAGCTAAAGAAGCCTTGGAGGCAGATCATTGGCTCCGGGTGATTGAATCTAAACTGGGAATACTCCAGTGTGATGAATATGAGAAGGCTTTATTTGCCGCTCAGCAACTTCATGGATCCGCTGGGGCTTGGTGGTCTGAATATCTTGCTAAGATCGCTGAAGGCCATCGTATGACGTGGACAGAGTTTCGTGATGCTTTTCGTGCACGTCATATCTGTGAGGGCATCGTCAAAACCAGAGTTGAAGAGTTATATGAACCCAAGCAAGGAGGCATGAGTGTTATGGAGTACTTCACGGAATATAACCGTTTAGTACAATATGCATCCGCTTATGTACATAAGGAGACGATGAAGTGTCATTACTTCTTCCGAGGCCTCAATGTGGAGCTTCGAACAAAAGTGGCACAATGCAATAAAGGGAATTATAGCGAGTTAGTCAATGCCGCTATGATTCAAGAAATAGCTGAACTCGAGCATAAGGAAAGTAAGAGGAAGAGAAAATTATCACTGGCAAGTACGAGTGATTAGCATCAAGAACAACCGGTGATATATGGCTTACCATCCGGGGTGGAAATTCAGTCCTTTGACGAAGCACCTCAGATCCAATACTGTCCATATTCACCCATGGAGGTTCAGCCACTGCTGCAACAGCAGCAAATGAGTAGTTGTGCACCCCCACTTCAACAAGGTGCACAAGAATATCACCCACTTCCGTATTATGAAGATCCTGAGCTTGCATCGTACGGTACTCGTAGTGATGTAGAGCATATTCCTCAGGAGTTTCCTGTGACCAAGCCGAGCAGAAGTAACATATCATCGCAAGCTGCAAAGAAATTCCATGTTCAGCCAAGGAGGACAGCACGGAAAGTGGGAAATATAAACTATATGGCAGTTGAAGACATTCCCGTAGGAGAACCCGTGTTCATGGGTATGTTCAGCCTACATGATCAGCCCACGTTCGTGTTGTTCGACTCGGGTGCCACACATGATTTTATCAGAAAATATTATTTGTTTAAGCACCAAGTGCCATCAACCACCTTGGCCGCATCGTATCAAATTAATTCACCCGGAGGTAGTAGGACAGCGGGCAGGATTGTTGCTCAAGTGCCTATATGTTTGGATGGGCGGATATATCCTACTACTCTTATCATCTTGGAAGGCTTGCGGATTGACATCATCTTTGGAATGGCTTGGTTGACACATCACAAAGCTATCTTTGATATTAGTTCACGAACGGTGCAGCTGAATTCAAAGAAGCACGGGCAACACACGTTGATTCTGAGAAATGTTGCACTAGAAGCCACTGCTGTCCACACCGTTGAAGCTAAGAAATTGGAGGACATTCCAGCGGTCCTGGAATATCCGGACGTGTTTCCCGATGATCTACCGGGCATGTCGCCCGAACGTGAAGTGGAGTTCAAAATTGAACTAGCACTGGGAGCCACACCCATATCTCAGAGGCCGTATAAAATGGCACCGAAGGAACTCGCGGAGCTGAAGGATCAGCTGAATGATTTGTTAAGCAAAGGATTCATTCGCCCCAGTTCATCACCGTGGGGATGCTCCGCGCTGTTCGTCAAGAAAAAGGATTAGACTCTGAGGTTATGTGTGGACTATCATCCGCTCAATGCCGTGACGATCAAGAACAAGTATCCACTACCACGTATCAATATGCTTTTCGATCAACTAGTGGGTGCTAAGGTTTTCTCGAAGATGGATCTTTTGTCCGGATATCATCAGATAAAAATCCAGGCGGAAGACATACCCAAGACGGCATTCTCGATGAGATACGGGTTATATGAGTATCTCGTCATGTCATTCGGGCTCACTAATGCTCCGGCTCATTTTATGAACTTGATGAATTAAGTCTTCATGCCGGAGCTAGACAAGTTCATCGTGGTCTTCATCGACGATATCTTGGTATATTCTAAGTCGGAGGAAGAACACGCCGAACATCTGCATATTGTGCTCTAACGCCTACGGGATCACAAACTATATGCAAAATTCAGCAAGTGCAAGTTCTGGATCAACCAGGTGCCATTTCTTGGGCACATTATTTCTGCATATGGCATCGCAGTTGATCCGAGCAAGATCGTCCAAGTGCTGAATTGGAGTTCACCGAAATCAGTCCATGAAGTCCGTAGTTTTCTCAGTTTAGCAGGTTACTACCAGAGATTCATTCCGAAATGCTCCAAAGTCTCTAAACTGATGATGGAACTTCTGAAGAAAAGCAACAAATATGTGTGGAGTGAAGCATGTGAGGAGGCGTTCAAAGCATTGGTAAAACACCTCACAACAGCCCCAGTGTTGGCGCAGCCCGATACAACTAAGGCTTTTGATGTTTATTGCGATGCATCCGCCATCAGCCTTGGCTGCGCGCTTATGCAAGAAGGGAGGGTGTTCGTGTATGGATCCAGGCAGCTTAGGAATCATTAGAAAAATTATCTGACACATGATCTCGAGCTAGCTGCTGTGGTTCTTGCTCTAAAAATGTGGAGGCACTATTTGCTTGGAAACTTAGTCCACCTCTACACCAACCACAAGAGTTTGAAATATATCTTCACACAAAAGGAGTTAAATATGAGGCAGCAAAGATGGTTAGAGTTAATCAAGGATTATGAACTAGAGATTCATTACCATCCTGGAAAAGCGAATGTGGTTGCCGACGCACTTAGTCGGAAATCACATGTTCATAACCTAACCATGGCTGCAATGAAAGAAGAAGAGCGGAGCCTGCGCTTGGTTCCTTATGGGTCGCTATTTAATCTTGCCCTCATTCCTACAATTCGAGATGAAATTGTAGAGGCTCAAAGGAAAGATAAGGGCATGGCCCATATCCGGAAGAGAATAGACAAAGGAGAGGTAAAGTGCTTCTGGAAAGACGAGAACGGTACATTATGGTTCAAGAACCGTATAGTCGTACCGCGGGACATGAAGCTTTGTAAGAAGATATTAGACGAAGCTCATTTATCAAAATTTTCCATTCATCCGGGCAGCAACAAGATGTACCAGGACTTGAAATCTAAGTTCTGGTGGACGCGGATGAAAAGAGATATTGCAATGTACGTATCCGAGTGTGATACGTGTCAGCGGGTTAAAGCCGATCATATGATGAAAGCCGGACCACTTCAACCGCTGAAGGTTCCAGCATGGAAGTGGGAAGACATAAGTATGGACTTCATCGTCGGTTTACCCATGACCAGCAACAAGCATGATTCTATTTGGGTAATCGTCGATCGTTTGACCAAGACAGCTCATTTTATTCCAGTCCATACTAAATATGTGGCAAAGAAGTATGCGGAGCTGTTCATCTCAAGAATCGTGCGTTTACACGGGATTCCCCGCACCATCACTTCTGATTGAGGTGCATTATTCGTATCCAGATTTTGGGAGCAACTGCATGCTTCCTTGGGAACCAAACTAATTCGGAGTTCAGCGTATCATCTGCAAACTGATGGTCAAACGGAGAGGGTAAATCAGATTCTAGAAAATATACTACGCGCATGTGTCATCAATCATGGGAAGAATTGGGATGACCATCTATCGTTAGCAGAATTCTCATATAATAACGGTTATCAATCCAGCATCCAGATGGCCCCGTATGAAGCTCTTTATGGCCGGAAGTGCCGCACACCACTGAATTGGTGTGAGTCTGGTGAAAGGGTAGTCTACGGGATTGATCTTGTGAATAAAGCCGAGGAGCGAGTACAAGTGATTCAAGCCAACTTAAAGGCTGCTCAATCTCGGCAGAAGAGCTATGCAGAAAAAAGACGTCGACCTCTCCACTTCAACATCAGGGACCACGTGTACCTCCACGTCTCTCTGATGAAAGGGATTCATCGTTTCGGATTGAAGGGAAAACTTGCTCCACGATTCATCGGGCCGTTTGCCGTTGTGGAAATATGCGGACCCGTGGCTTATCGGCTGGAGTTACTGATGTCACTTTCAGGTATTCACAATGTTTTCCACGTATCTCAGCTGCGAAAATGTCTTAAGTACCCAACTGCAGTTCATATGGAGAACATTGAGGATCTTCAACCGGATTTCACTTATTCTGAGTACCCGATACAGATTATCGATGAGAAGACTCGTGCCACAAGAAATCGGACATTGCGATTTTACAAAGTCTTGTGGAGCAACCACACCGCTGATGAGGCCACGTGGGAAAGCGAGGATTTTCTCCGTTTATTCGATACATGTTTGTACCGTATGTCCAGTAGTTTTTCTTCCTTCCTCTTTCTTTTTATAATCGTGTCACATGAAAGTTTTATTTCACATTGTGAAACAAAGTGAGGTAAAGAAAGACTATAATCGTGTCACATGAAATGATGAACACAAAAATGGACATATGAGGGAGTTAAAAATTTTCTTCGACTCAGGATTAGCACATGTTAACCTGAGCAGGGAACTTCACTTCCTAAGTTGAAATCATGTGAACCCCCACTATAAAGAAGATGGCGGGAAAATTAAACACCATTTTGAATCTTGTCAGAGGATTCATGTTCAGATTGTCCAAAGGCATATATGTGAGATCACCAATGCATTTCTCATGTATTCAAGAGCCTAAGTTTCAAATTTGGAGAAGTTTAGGTTTCATATATTATTTATTCTGAGGATTAAATGAGGGCATGTTCAAATTCAAACTTGAATTTGAATTTTGAACCAAACAAACTCAATTTAAAAATCTGATTTTAGATTTGAGTTCCTCATAATTCTTTTGACCTATCCTCCAAGTTTGATCAAAATTGGAACTCATTTGTTATTTTAACCGGAACCGGAGGATAAGAGGGAGAGGGATCATGGACCCCATTGGTCAGAGATACACGTAGTAGCTGTTGCCGTGCTCTGTTTCTCAGCAACCGGAAGAGCGCCACCTCCCGTCGCCCGAGTGCCAGCTCCTGCTCGCTGATGAGAACACCGAGTAAAGAGTGAGCAACACGCTGCCTTCCCTGTGAACCGGCTCTCCTCGCTCCCCACCGTCTCCTCGCACAGCTCGAAGCAAAAACACAGCTGAAGAAAGTCCCACACCCGACCCTCTCTGTTCCACGGTGACTGCCCGCTAGAGGCTTCTTCGTGCCCGACGTTCTACATGAAAAAGGAGCACCCTCAGGTGAGCAAACCGACGGTGCAACCCTCTTCTCCTTTCGTGCATAACCGAGGATGAATTTTGCCATTATTGTTTCGGTATACCTAGGACCGAGCCTCACCAATCTTCAAAATTCGTCGTAATCAAAACACCATCACGTGTGCCGAGCTACAAACATGATCTAGACACTCCCACGCTCCTCTAGGATCAAAAAGCATCAAAAATCATCATGTGTAGGCGCTGTTCTTCGAGAATTTTGGGCCGGCACCGATTTTCGCGCTAGGTCGCCGATGAGCTCCTATTTGCAGCCATTTTTGGGCCGATTTGAGCTCATGCCGGTGATGAGGGATCCCCCACGGTGCTTTAGAGCCCAAGAACCGATCATTTGGTGGAGAATTCACCGTGCACGACCTCGCCGGAGCCCTAGGTCTTGCTGTTGCCGGTGCGCGATGGTTTCCAGTGAGATTCGGCCGCCGGCGACCCCACCAGTGTGTTCAGGGTTGTCGAAAATGGGGGGCGGCCAGTATTGGGCCGGGAGACGGCCGGGAAGGGCCTTCCGGCGACCCTCGCCGGAGGGAGCCGCCACTGGCCCTGTCTGGCGCGAGGTTGAAGATGAAAACTGGCGAGTGGGGCCCACAGGCAGTGTTTAAACTTTTCCAGATTTTCCTAATTCGGTTCAAACTTTGGAGAGCCATAACTTTGTGTAGAATGTCCAAAAATTGTCAAATAAATTTTGTTGAATTCCTCTCAAAGAGTAATATCCAGGGGGGCATCCCAATTTTCATGAAAATCCCTGGATTTGGCTCATGAATTCATTTAAGGAAAATTTTATAGGAATTTTAACAGGAGTTCTGTTTATTGCAAAATTCCCAAATTTGTGCAGAAATTCCACCAAAAATCCTTGAACTCCAGTAAAATTTTCAGAGGCATTGGACTTAATTTGCTTGGCCAAATGTTGATTCAATCTTGTATCTCTGAAAATTAGGAAAAATAACAGAAAGATCTTTCAGCTTTTAGCTCCAACTTCTAAAATCCATATCTCTGTGTAGGAAGCTCCAAAAATGGTGAAACCAAGTCCTATGGACTCATGAGACTCCCAAGTTTCTGAAAAACCAAATTTGGAGCATTACCAGATCCTAGAATTGCCATATGAATTCAGAGAAGCCAAATAGCTAAGAAAATTCCTTAGGCCACATCTTACATCAACATTGTCTGAAATTTTGCCAGCCATACATCTGTATGATCTATGAACCACTGTAAAAATTTCAGAGCAAGTTGAGATGATATTCCCAAGTTTCTGCTGGTTCTTTCCAATACCTTTCTTATGTCCATTATAAATAGCTCTCTGAATTTTTTCCAACAAACATCTACTGCCCAGCTCAAGTTCTCTGTTTTTGTCCATAACAGAGCTCTTCACTCACTTATAAGTTGGTATAAACCCTGCTTAAGACCTAAAACGCTTTTGTTTTATAATGTTTTTACTTGCAAAATAAAACTGTGCATATTCATACCGGTAGGAAACACGACGAAGGAGTTCGACGAGGAACTCGACTCGAAGCTGAAGGTTGAGGCTTTAACCTTCGACAAGCTACTGATTTCAAAGTAGTAATAAACCTACAGCAACATAAGGCAATCTCCGGTTTGCATTTAACAGGTTTTTAGTTACATTTTACTTTGTATCACTTTTATGGGTCTAGTATGTATTGTGCATTAGGTCAAGGTGATTGATACTCCAAATGCATGACCTATAAACTCTTGGAGTTAAAGGTTAGAATAGGTTACCTTCGTGTAGTTTCAGCTAGGATTAAGTTGTATAGGATCCGGTACAAGTCGAGTAGTTGGAAGCTACTCGCGAGTTTAGGATGTTGGTTCAGCGGGGTATGATTCTAGAGAATGAAAGTTTTGGAATGGAAAATGAGATGGAGCAGAGAGTAGAAGCAGGAGGACGTTGGGCCTGTGTGGCTGTAGCTCTGTTTGTGTCAGTTAAGGACCGATGCGTATGCCGCCCTGCTCAGCAAGTTTGAACAGTACCGGATGCATACTGGAATTATGGGGTCCAGGAAACCGATGTAACTCGGGTACTCTCGTGTCGAAACTTATACGGCCGTCCTTTGGGGGTTGGTGTCAGAGGTTTAAACCCGCTAGTGGAGCAACTTCGACGTGTTCTAGGTAGTGGCCCTTCTGATGGGTCGGCAGAACTGGTTCGGCATTGGAGTGACGGGTGAAAGGTTGCTGCATACAACGTAAGAAAGAGCTCCTGTGTGAGTCTTTCGAGGCGGGTGTATGTGTCATATGTTCCAGGTGTGTCCTGATTCGAATCACCGTCCCTCGCGATTATATGAGTACCACTTGTTCACTGCGTTGTGACGTAGTAATTATTTCCAGATGAAGTGAGATGAATCATTGCTGATGTGAAGTTCTTTAGCTCATTGTATTGCCAACCATGTATGTTATAGTTGTAGAGCTCACTAAGTTTATCTTCCTCTTTGGGCATCACCACATCGGAGGAAAGTGTTTCTTGTTTGATTGTGGACTTCCGATGTGAGGGCTGCCTAAGGCATAATAATCTTCTGCTATTAAACTGAAAGTAAGGATCAACATGTAGGCGTGTCGTCATTGTAACATAATTGTCCTATATTATTAATCCCTACATATAGAGTTTCATGTTTAGGAGTGTCGGTTAAGCCTTGTTGAGCCATCGTGCTCACGGTTGCATTATTAGTGTTTTGCAGGTTATAAAATTTACTATGAAGATGGTTGTTCGATGAGCCATCAGAGACTCACCGGAAACCCTACCGCTGCACTCATCTTTGTTGAAGCTAGTAAGAAGCGTCCGCGGGCTGGACGTCTTCTCTTTTGCATAGTTAGGACTGAGAGTAAGTGTGTATGTATATTCCGCTGTGTGTACCTTCGTGGTACATTATTTTGTAAATGACACTATATTCATAAATAAAAGACTTTGTACGCTTTATGGTTCTTTTCGTGTATGATGTTGGGTGCCGCATCGCACGGCACCACCCAATGTGTATCCTGGAGTGTGGATCCCAGAAGGCGTTCCCCACAAAACCCGACCCTAATGTGGTGGCGGCTTCTGAATAAAAAGGGGTTAGAGGCGTGCAAGACCCCTGGACGCAACCCTAATGGGCTTCCACATGATACATGGGCCAGCGGCCCTAAGGACGGTGACGCAGCACCCTGACAGATTCTGGACATCCACTTGTTTCGCTGATTCCCGTCAACTCAGAAGGAATTTTGAGGTGGGACCGGTTCCATTGGAAGATTTATGTAATTATGGTTCCAACCATATATAGAACGTCCAAATCTGACTCCGTATGTGTCCGGAGCGTCAATTTTGGTGAAGGCAGCTCCTGGAATCCGAGGTGGAGTCGAAGTCGAGTTGGGCTTGGACTCCTCCTTGGTGTGGACGTCCTATCTCCTCCTCCTTGACTCGTTGGACTTCTCCAAGCCCTTGCTGGTCCTCTCCATTGTTCTTAATCAATAAAACATGCATGGAAACAAGCGTAAGTTCTGAAAAACAATTGACAAGGTTAGAACGTACCTGGAGATCCAACCGCGACGCACGTGATCTAGTGATCGGTCCTTGTATTGTATGCAAAGGAGAGATGTCCTCATCATCCTCCACCTCTTGAATTGGAGTCATCCTCGACTCAAGCTCATCTTCCTCACCCAAGTATGGTTTCAAATCTGAAATGTTAAATGTGGGACTAACCCCAAACTCGGGAGGCAACTCAAGTTTATATGCATTGTCATTTATCTTTTCAAGAACCTTAAAAGGTCCAGCAGCACGTGGCATGAGCTTGGACTTTCTCAAATCCGGGAACCTATCTTTTCTCAAATGAACCCACACCAAATCACCGGGTTCCAATTTTACCTCCTTCCTACCTTTACTAGCAGCAATGTAATACTTTTCATTCATTTTTCCAATTTGCAACTTAGTAGCTTCATGCAACTTAAGAATAAATTCAGAACGTTGTGTAGCATCTAAGTTCACAATTTCAGAATGTGGTAAAGGTAGAAAATCAATTGGAGCACAAGGATTGAAACCATATACTACCATAAATGGACTTAACATGGTTGTGGAGTGAATAGACATGTTATAAACAAACTCAATATGTGGCAAACACTCTTCCCACAACCTCAAATTATCTTTCAAAACAGCCCGCAACATAGTAGATAAGGTACGATTAACTACCTCCGTTTGTTCATCAGTTTGTGGATGACAAGTAGTAGAAAACAGTAACTTTGTTCCCAATTTATACCATAAAGTTCTCCAAAAGTTGCTCGAACACTTAGCATCCCTATAAGAAACAATAGTATTGGGAACACCATGCAAACACACAACCTTATTAAAGAACAAATCAGCAACATGTGAAGCATTATCGGTCTTGTGGCAGGGTATAAAATGTGCCATTTTAGAAAAATGATCAACAACCACAAAGACACTATCCCTCCCCCTCTTTGTTCTAGGCAATCCTAAAACAAAATCCATTGAAATATCCTCCCAAGGTGCACTAGGAACAAAAAGAGGCATATAAAGACCATGTGGATGAAGTCGAAACTTAGCTTTGTTGCATGTCATGCAACATGAAACGTAGCGCTCCACATCATGCCTCATTCGTGGCCAAAAGAAGTTAGCAGCCAGCACATCCTCTGTCTTTTTAACACCAAAATGTCCCATCAAACCACCTCCATGTGCTTCCTGCAACAACAAAAGACGAACGGAGCTAGCTGGAACACACGGCTTGTTAGCACGGTAGAGAAGGCCTTTACGCAGCAGAAATTTTTGCCACATTCTGCCATCTCTACAATTGTTAAAAGCATCTTTGAAGTTCAAATCAGTAGCATATAATCTCTTTATGGTTTCTAAACCAAAGATTTTATGAGAAAGTTGGGACAACATGGTATAACATCTAGATAAAGCATCGGCAATCACATTGTCTTTCCCTTTCTTATGTTTAATGATGTAAGGAAATGACTCTATGAACTCAATCCATTTAGCATGATGTTTGTTCAGATTAGCTTGTCCTTTAAGATACTTCAAAGACTCATGATCTGAATGTATGACAAATTCTTTAGACCATAGGTAATGTTGCCAAGTTGGCAAGACACGCACTAAAGCATAAAATTCACTATCATATGTAGAATAACTCAGCGAAGGACCATGTAATTTCTCACTAAAGAAAGAAACAGGTTTACCTTCTTGAATGAGCACTCCTCCAATGCCAATACCGCTCGCATCACATTCAAGCTCGAAGGTCTTCTCAAAATCAGGAAGTTGCAGAAATGGTGCTTGTGTGAGCTTCGACTTGAGAGCATCAAAAGCTTGTTGTTGCGCTGGTCCCCATCGAAACAGCACTCCATGCTTTGTCAACTCATGGAGAGGTGCCACAATGGTGCTGAAATTCTGCAGGAAACGCCGGTAGAAACCTGCGAGACCAAGAAAACTACGAACCTGCGTGACCGTAGTCGGAAGTGGCCAGCTTGTGATGGCAACAATCTTTGCCTCGTTCGCATCAATGTCCTGCAAAGTAACAACATAACCAAGAAAAGACACACGATCGGTGCAAAATGTGCACTTCTCAAGGTTACCAAACAAACGTGCATCACGCAAGACATTAAAAACAGCACGCAAATATTCAAGATGCTCGTCATATGACTTGCTGTAAATAAGGATATCATCAAAGTAAACCACCACAAATTTACCAACGAAAGCATGTAAAATCTCGTTCATCAATCTCATAAAGTGCTGGGTGCATTAGTTAAACCAAAAGGCATGACTAACCATTCATAAAGTCCAAATTTAGTTTTAAAGGCAGTTTTCCATTCATCACCTAAAGCCATACAAATCTGATGATACCCACTACATAAATCAATCTTAGAGAAAATAACAGAACCACTCAACTCATCAAGCATGTCATCCAATCTAGGAATAGGACAGCGATAACGAATGGTAATGTTATTGATGACTCTACGATCAACACACATGCACCAAGTGTCATCTTTATTAGGAACTAAAAGAACAGGAACAGAACAAGGACTAAGGCTCTCACGAATGTACCCGTGGTCTAGAAGATCTTGGACTTGTCGCTGAATTTCCTTAATCTTGTCAGGGTTGGTCCTGTAGTCGGCATGGTTTGGCAGGCTCGCCCCTGGAATCAAATCAATCTTGTGCTCAATGCCTCGCACGGGTGGTAATCCATGGGGTATCTCTGATGGAAAAACATCCATATACTCCTACAAAAGGTTAGCAACAGCAGGTGGCAAAGCAATGGATGCATCCTCAATGGAATATAAAGCATGTTTGCACACTAGCAAATTCCATTAGAGGCATATAAGTCATCAAGATCAGATTTAGTTGCAAGCAAAACAGGATTTTTCAACTTAATAGGTCGCTGAATTTCAGAATTTAAAACACCCTTTTGCTTAGCATTGTTCTTTTTCTCATGTTCAAATTGCACGATTTCAGTGGGAGTCATAGGGAGCAACACAATTTTCTTGCCCTTATGCATGAGAGTATACTTATTAGATCGACCATGGTGAATAGAGTCAGTATCAAACTCCCAAGGACGTCCCAACAAAAGAGAACGATCATCCATAGGTACCACATCAAAATCAGAAAAATCATGATAAGAACCAATGGAAAAATGTATCCTTGCTGTTTGTGTTACCTTTACCTTATCATTTTTGTTAAACCATTGAATGTGATAAGGGTAGGGATGCTCCCGTGTGGTCAAGCCAAGCTTCTTGACCACCTCAACATTCACCAAAATGTTGCAGCTACCACCATCAATGATTGTATGCACACGGCAGTCCTTGACGACGAGAAACATGTTGAAAAAGTTGTGACGTTGGCGGTTGTCGTCCTTTCCAACCGTGGCAATCAAAGCTCGCTGCACAATTGAAGTCCTATAGTTGTTGGTCGCAGATGTACTAGGAACCTCCTCAGCACCGTCATCAGAACCTGAAATGTTAGCTGCAATAATATTTTCATCTTCAATATCAGAAGCACTAACATACCCACCATCAGCAGTGGCAATGATCGCCCTTTTGCTGGGGCAATCTCGTTGCATATGGCCAAGTCCCTGGCAGCGATGGCACTTGATGTTGGAGGTACAATTGGTGGAAGTGTTGGGTGTAGCAGTCTTTGCTGCAATACCTGGAGGCGTCTGGGACTTGTTGTTATCCTGTCCCCGTGATGTATAAGGCACGGTGCTGCGTACAACACCAGTGGATGGTGGTGTAGACACACGTACGCTCGAGGAGGGCGCTGCTTTGGATGGCACGGGAAGCTGTCGTGGAGTGAAGGTGTTGTTCCGTCGCTGCTGTTGGAGACCCTGCACTTCTTTTTCTACTAACATAGCTAGTTGAAATAAACATTGAATAGAATGATATTTCTTGTAATCAACTATTTCCTAGATCTGACGCCGCAAGCCCCCATAAAACCTAACAAATTGGTCTTCCTGGTACTCAACTACCCCACAACGAAGCATACCTTTCTGTAACTCTTGGTAGTACTCTTGGACAGTCATGTCACCCTGATCAAAGCATTGCAATTTCCTAAGAAGATCACGTCTATATGAAGGGGGAACAAACCTAGCGCACATCTCTTCTTTTAATGGAGCCCATGTCTGTGGGGAATTACGTGTATTGACAAGTTCATTCCACCAAATGATAGCAAAATATTTAAACTCACTAGTGACTTGTCTAACTCTATGTCGCTCGGGAACAAGATGAGAGCTAAATTTTTGTTCTACCGTCGTATCCCAATCCAAGTAAGTCTCAGCATCATAAGATCCATAAAACAGTGAAATAGAAAACTTAATCTTAGCGTAAGGATCATTATCTTGTTCAGGAGCATGAGGACGAGGCCTACCTCCCATACCTTGACGATTTCATCGAAGGCGACGGCGCTGTTGTGCATCAACCTCGTCGTTATTGAAGTCATCCTCTGTGTCGTTGTGAGCATGTGCGTCAGCATCAAGGATGATAGGGGCTGGAGTTTGTTGGGGAATACGAGCCTCCACCTCGTCCAACCGTGTGGTCAGACCAGCAACACTTGTATGGAGCCTCTGAAAGGTGGCTGTTGTAGTGGTATGGTAGTTGTTGAATGCTTCAGTCATCGCCCGTATCATGTCCCTTAGTTTCAGATGGGACACGCAATCATTATCATCCAGAGGTGTAGAACCAGAGGTCTTATCCATAGACTGATTTCCTGTCATTGTTAGACAAAACAGAAAACAAAGGAAAAAGGATCATGAAGGACCCTATTACTACGCTCTCTGAAGTGGAAGTGGGAGTGGAAATAAAGCAGTAAGATGCGTCTTACTCCGCTCTTACAAGTTTCTTACCAGCACTGCAGGTGGCCAACGGTGACTGGTGTGAAAGAAAGCAGAGAGTGGGTGTGATTGCAGAGGTTACCTGTTCTGTTCAAGATAAGGTGGAGCTTGGGAAGGCTCAAATGCAGTATATGTATGTGGCACACAAGTTAGTAACGGATAGCAATGCTGAATAAGTGTCCAAAGAATTTGACCTAGTTGTGGGCCTAAAATTGTATTAGAACAGTTGTGGCAACAAGCAAGGAACAATATCAGCAAGTTGTGAAAACAAGGATGAATGATGATGAAAACAAGGATGAATGATGATGAACAACAAGGACAATATCAGCAAGTGTTCAGCATTCACACAGAAAACAGCACAAGTAGAAATCCCTTGAGCCTCCTGTTTTTATCTTTTAGTACTAGTAGAAATCAAATTCTTGTTTTTTTTATTTTTTTGATATTTTTTATCAACCAGGGGCACAATAGAAACAGCACCAAGTATTACCTCAAACTGATGAAAGATGTGATCAGTACAAATTCAGAAGCGTTTGAAATAATGGGTGCTGGAACTTCGGAGTTCAAAATGAGGGCCTTCCTGATTTTTTTTATAAATTTTTTGAAATCGCCGTGACTGGCATAGCCGGTAGATTGTATGTGGATTTTTTCGATAGCTTTTCAAGGAAAAAAATGCACCTCAATCGGAGTTCTGAGCAAAAAGTTATGCCCATTTTAAGGAGGATACCCTGAATTAGGTTTTGGTGTTGGTGGAAACTGAAACGGATACGAATCGAATCGGTGGATGGGATTTTTTGTATATTGGTTTTTTTTGTAGATGGCAGTGGACAGAAGAAACAAAACTGAACCAAACAAATCTAAACCAGCAACCAAACTCAACCTAGGACACGAACTCAGAACTACGGATTCCGAAACTAAATTATGCAAAAGGCTGAGTGAGGGCTATAGGTCAGGGAAAGTAAAAAAAATTGTGGCTTTTTGTGGACTATAGGACTGAAACAAAATGAATCTAAAGGGACACAAGAATACCTCACGGTCAACCTGATATCTGATACCAGTTGATAGTAGAATGAGTCCCGATCTTCCGAGAGGTATGGTAAACTTGATTGGGTGGAGATCTCGACGTTGATGATCCAAGGCTCCGAAAGAACGGAACCCCACAATCACTACACCACTGCTCCGTTGGTTATCACCCGTGTCACATGAATGACCTTGCCACGAAGGCTTATCCCTGCAAGCACAATCAAGAACACAAGCAAGAACAGAGAAATTGCAATCAAAACTGAATTGATCACGAAGTGGGGTCTCACAAACAGATGAACGGTGACACTGTTCAATGACAGATTGAAACTAAGCAAAACCCGACCCTAATGTGGAGGCGGCTGCTGAATAAAAAGGGGTTAGGGGCGTGCAAGACGCCTGTACGCAACCCTAATGGGCTTCCACACGATACATGGGCCGGCGGCCCAAAGGACAGTGACGCGGCACCCTGGCAGATCCTGGACGTCCACTTGTTTCGACGATTCCCGTCAAATCAGAAGGAATTTTGAGGTGGGACCAGTTCCATTGGAAGACTTATGTAATTCTGGTTTCAACCATATATAGAACGTCCAAATCCGACTCCGTATGTGTCCGGAGCGTCAATTTTGGTGAAGGCAGCTCTTGGAATCCGAGGTGGAGTCGAAGTCGAGTTGGGCTTGGACTCCTCCTTGGTTTGGACGTCCTATCTCCTCCTCCTTGACTCCTTGGACTTCTCCAAGCCCTTGCTGGTCCTCTCCATTGTTCGTAATCAATAAAAATGCATGGAAACAAGCGTAAGTTCCGAAAAATAATTGACAAGGTTCAAACGTACCTGGAGATCCAACCATCGCACACGTGCTCTAGTGATCGGTCCTTGTATTGTATGCAAAGGAGAGATACCCTCATCACGAAAATCTTCTGAAAATCAGGAAAATAAGCTGAAAATAGCCCATAAAAATCACCTAAAAAAGGAAAAATAAAGGAGAGGAGGAGAGCAGATAGAAGGGAGGAAACTAGAGAAGCTCTAGCGGTCTGAACATCTAGTCGCAGATAACAAAGTATTTGTGTTAACAAATTGGAATTTTAGGGTTATATAAGTACTTAAGTTTATATTAACTCTGCTCATTAGTGGACGACAGGCATGTCCGAGAAGACTGGGATTTTAATTTATTTCTGAGAAGGAAATGTTAGTTATGGGTCAAGGTAGATTTATCGAATTTCAAATATGTGGTCAGATGCATAGACAGGATTGGTGGTAGAAGTTTTCAATCTGTATACAATTGGTTGATGCATGGATTAAAGTTGGATCCCAACACACACACAAATTGAAGGTCCAATGTGTTGTGAATCGGTCCGCAAAAGGTTTCATTTAGAGTACTTACTGAGTGTTGGATATGAACATATAGGAAACTGTTGTAGAACTGGGAAAATTTTCAATTCCCTAGCATTTTGACTATAATACATGGGATGTGTCATGAGTCACGGGAAGATTCCAGTCAATTAGTGTGTATATAGTTATAATTATCACAAACACACAAGGAAATTAGTGATTACCCAAGACACGCTGGGGAATTTTTTTCGTGTGTTGTGAAATACACACGGGAATTACATTTTTACTAACCTTTTCTAAAGTAATTTTGAATCACTTGATTTCCTCAGTCAGTCCTCACATTTTGAGCTCTATACCTGCAAAGTAATGAAAAATGTTAGTACTTAACATGTTAACAAAAAGCTAAAAGCCCAAAACAATCCAAATGTCACAACGCAAGTGCATTACAGCAGAGTCAGTGATCAAACAGCCTAAAAAGTGATAAATAGAAGTCAATTAGGCTCACTTCAGTAATATAAATGGCATAGAATAAAATTAAGACATAGTTCATACGCCATACTGCATAGTTACATAGGCGCATAAACAAAACAGCACAAACTTAGAAATATGACAGCGGAGTTCTACAAATAGGTAATGGATTAAGTTATATAATAGGATGATGTGGGCTAAAGCCCTGTGCTCAGCCGTCAATGTCCCCCTCTCCCTCTTCATCTTGGTCGGACTCAAACTCAATATCTTCATCACTTATCTTTTCATCCTCACTTTTGGAGGAGGCATCTTCTTCAAGCTCTCTTGTCTGTGTCAATCTCGCACTCCTATGAGTGTTGTGACCTCTTCAGCGCTATATGCCTCAGCTCTTAGTTTTCATGTGAGGTCCATGGCAGGCTCAACATCAGATCCTTCCACATCTGCACCTTCAACCATCCATCCTTGAGCAAAAGTCGCTTACATTGCTACTAGAGGGACCACTTTGTTCTTCATATCTTTACTTTTTCTCTTTCATGAATGTTATTGAATCGAATAGGGTCAAGTTGTTCAACTCTCTGACAAGTGAGCCTATTCTTTTCTTTGTATGGATCAACAAAATTCATATTTAATGAATTATTTAGTAGTAACTCAAAATTATTAGAATGGTGTGCATATAGTTACTAATCAACAAACCCCTTGAAAGCAGCTCTAATTTCTTTCAAAGCCTGAAGCACTTGACGTCAAAGTGGAAATCCTAGCTAATAGCCATCTTTTGCAATATTAGAACTTGTGTGTCATAAGTTCCCACCATTTTGCTGAACAAGTATAAAAGTTGTCAAGAATACAACATTAAATATCTGAAATACACTATAAATAAGATTTTTAATTAAATTTGTATACCTAGAATGGAATCATAATCTTGCAAAGTGACCAACTTGATCTTTTAACTTATGTAGGTCATCATTGAGCACTTAATTCTGCTTGCTGTGATCTCCATGGTAGAAAGTTTCAACGGCACTAATGAACCCATCCAAAATGAAGGAATCATTGTAGCTGTAATATGGGTCCAAGAAGTATGCAGCCAAGTGAACTTTATAGTCCAACCGATTCTTCATCTTTCCCTAAAAGATTTCTATGATACTATTGTACAAAGTTGCGGTCTTGTTCACATTTCCTACAGCCATCCTGATGTCTTCCTTGGCCTTCAAAATATCACCATAAAGATCAATCATTGTTGGTTTAGTATCCTCATCAACCATACGAAGTACTTTTACCAACAGCCCAAATACCCTCATGAAAACACTAACACTATTCCAAAAAGAAGGTTTCACCGATGTGGTTGTGGCTTGTACATATTTTAAACTCTTCTTGACATGGCTATTTTTATCATTCCTCACTTCGAGACATCATTCTTGGTTGATCCTTCTTCTCATACAAGTTTTGCAAAGCTAGAAAAGCATAGGCAAATCTTGTCACACCTAGACTAATAATATCCCTTTTCTTGGTGGATTTTCTCATAAAATTCAATGTACTATGGTGTGCATAAATAAATATGGTTAGTGTCTTTGTCTGGTGAATGTAGCCTAGAGGGGGCTGAATAGGCTCTTTGATTTTTTTAACGATTCCCTTAAACACTTAGCGAACAGATCAAATCTAGGTAGGCCAGACTAGTCCGGTATGGTGCGGACTAGTCCGGTATGAGCGTAATTAAAAAGTTAAATTTAGACTTATTCTTGCTTCAAGTATTTATGCAGCGGAAAGTAAATGACAATTTGAGTGTAATATGATAATAAAGTAAGAAACATCAACTATCAAGTTTAACACAAGATATCGATGTAAATCAAATAAGTACTAGCAAACCCTAATTGATAATTGAAAGAAGAACAAGAAGACACGAGACAAGGTTTTTATCCCGAGGTTCGATTCCACCTAGGAATCTACGTCCTCATTGAGGAGTCCACCAAGGGCCGGATCTTCACCAACCCTTCCCTCGTTGAATCGCCACAAAGGCCGATTCGAATCCACTAACCATACACAGGGATAAATACTCGTACATGGGGCGTTCTCACAATTTGAGTGCTCCCACAATATTACAATGAGTAACACTATCTCCCACACACACACAGAGAACAATGATCAGCAGTTGTGTGAGGGAAAACAAACCAAGAGCTCAATATCGAGAAGAACAATTCTCTCCTTGATCCAATCTCTAATCCTCAAAGATTTGATCTTTTTAGGCTTAGAATGAGTGAAAAGAATATTTTTTGTGGGTTTGTGTTTTTTGAAATGTGTGTTCGTGCACCTCTATTTATACAAAGATTCCAAAAGTTACCGTTAAAGGTTTGTGGCGGCCGAACTAGTCTGCTCTGTTGACCGGACTAGTCCGGTGTGCTGTGTACAATTCACGTGAGGCATGCGGCACAGTGGAAACCCTAATTGAAAGTGGTTACAGAAAGTTGTGCAAGGTAAAAGGCCGGTTCCAGAGAGTTGAACGGACTAGTTTGGTGCGTGAGCGGACTAGTCCGGTTTCTTGTGTTAAGCCGGTTCCAGAGAGTTGAACAGACTAATACGGTCCACGAGCGGACTAGTCCGATGCATTGTGTAAAAGCAGTTCTAGAGAGTTGAACGGACTAGTCCGGTCCACGAGCGGACTAGTCCGGTACACAGTATTGTGAAGCAACAGAGAGCTGAACAGACTAGTCCGGTTTATGAGCGTTCTAGTCCGGTGCACAGTGAGTGATTAGGATATGTTTTAAGCCCTTACCCCTACGCAAAGATTTTGAGCTCTTGGGATGTTTCTCTCACACACATCCTACACAAGTAAGTCTACATTGCGCTTTGTTCATGGATCGGTCCTTTTTCTTTTTCTTCATCACTTTATTTTTCACTTTTTGAGTGCACCAATCCTACCTTACACGAGTTAATATGCATTCATCTCAACAAGTTCATTAGGATCTCAATTCGTTGGTCATCAATCATGCAAAACCCACAAGGGAATGCCTAGATGCACTTTCAATCTCCCCCTTTTTGGTGATTGATGACAACCAACTGAGATTACATAATTAATAATAAAATTTAATTTTCATAAAGTGTGCATATATGAAAATGACAAATGAGTAACAAGAACTTCTCACATATATGCACCCTTTATGGGGGGATGCCTAAAGAGTGTGTGATAAAAGAATGTGACATGCCACAATATAAGAACATATCAATAATAAGGGTAATCATCACATCAATATCAATTAAGCATCACACATCCAAAGGAGTTTGAAATAAGAAGTACATGAAACTTAAAATACATGTCCATGATCACTAGTCCTTAAGGCTCACAAGAAGATAAAGCAAATAAGACTAATCTGACATGCCACAAGATAAGAACATATCAATAATAAAGGTAATCATCACATCAATATCGATTAAGCATCACACATCCAAAGGAGTTTGAAATAAAAAGCACATGAAACTTAAAATACATGTCCATGATCACTAGTCCTTAAGACTCACAAGAAGATAAAGCAAATAAGATTAATCTCAATCTATCCCTCTTTGGCATCAAGGCACCAAAAAGGGAAAAATTGAGTGGAATCACTCATCGCCACTCCATCACTCACTCTCGGTCCTATCTTCATCTTCGTCTTCATGACCATGCTGAGGAGGAGGAGCGGAGACACCTGCAAGCCCAAAAGAACTAAACTCTTGTTCAGTGAGTGGAGCCATCTCAGTGAAGTTTTCTTCAGAGTCTTCTGAAATTTCTGGTGATCCAACTGGCTCAATATCTAGCTTGTGAGGGGAAGAGAGCACTGGTTGGCGCGGGTATAGACTTTTTAAACCTGGACATATGGACTAGTCCGGTGTAGGACCGGAGAAGTCCGGTATGGCAGATCTGTCCGGACTAGTCTGAGGGAGCAGACACCGGACTAGTCCGGGTCAACTGGATAGATAAGAGTAAAAATCAGGAAAATATTGGGAATTTGATCTAATAGTGATCTAAGGACATAATTTTCACAAATAATCTTGATGAACATGCCCAGTAAGCAATCAACAATCAGACAATGGTCACTATTCATCAAGATTCACTAATTTAAATAGTTTTCAAGAGAAAATCAAGATAAGGGATAGTTTTTCACAAAGTAAGTAAGATTTTAGGGATTCAAGCAGGTATGCAGTGTTTCAAGCCACGTTCCAAGAGTCAAGTATATTTAGTTCATTCCTAAGCTCACAAAGGTGTTTTTCATCAAGTTGCTTGGTGAAGATATTGGCTAGTTGTTTCTCGGTTTTGACATGGGAAATGGCTATATCTCCTTTGATTGAATGGTCTCTCAAAAAATGATGTCGAATATCAATATGTTTGGTCCTATAGTGCTCAATAGGGTTATGTGCAATCTTAATTGCACTCTCATTGTCACAAAGGAGTGGAATGCGGTTCATATTATAACCTTAGTCCCTTAGAGTTTGTCGCATCCAAAGGAGCTGTGCACAACAACTCCCGGCTGCAACATACTCCGCTTCAGCTATGGACAAGGCAATGGAGTTTTGCTTCTTGGAGAACCAAGAAACTAGGGACCTACCCAAGAATTGGCAAGTCCCGGAGGTACTTTTTCTATCCACTTTGGATCCGGCATAATCTGCATCGGAGTATCCAATGAGATTGAACTTTGAACCTTTAGGATACCAAAGGCCTAGGTTGGGTGCATGAACTAAATATCGCAAGATCCTCTTTACGGCTGTCAAATGACATTCCTTAGGATTGGCTTGAAACCTTGCATACGTACAAACACTCAACATAATATCAGGCCTAGATGCACAAAGATAAAGTAGAGAGCCAATCATGGAACGGTATACCTTTTGAACCACGTTAGTTCCATCTTCATTAAGGTCTAAATGTCCATTTGTTGCCATGGGAGTCTTTATGGGCTTCGCTTTGTCCATGCAAAATTTCTTGAAAATGTCTTGGGTGTACTTTGTTTGGCTTATGAACGTTCCTTCCTTTAGTTGTTTCACTTGGACTCCCAAAAAGTATCTCAACTCTCCCATCATGGACATCTCGAATCTATCTGTCATGATTTTACTAAACTCTTGACAAAAAGATTTGTTAGTTGAACCGAATATGATATCATCAACATAGATTTGACAAATGAATAGATTATCATTAAAGTGCTTGGTAAACAAGGTGTAATCAGCTTTACCAATTTTGAAGCCATTTTCAATTAGAAAATCTCTAAGGCACTCATACCAAGCTCTAGGAGCTTGTTTGAGGCCATAGAGAGCCTTACGCAGTTTGAACATATGGTCGGTATACTCTTGATCTTCAAACCCAGGGGATTGCTCCACGTACACCTCCTCCTTGATAGGTCCATTGAGGAAGGCGCTTTTGACGTCCATTTGATACAGCTAGAAATCATGGTGAGTAGCATATGCAAGTAATATATGAATTGATTCAAGCCTAGCTACGGGAGCAAAAGTCTCGTCGAAATCCAAACCTTCGACTTGTGAGTAACCTTTAGCCACAAGTCGTGCCTTGTTTCTTTTTACCACTCTGTGTTCGTCTTGCTTGTTGCGGAAGACCCATTTAGTGCCGACGATGTTGGACTTTGGTATTTCAACAAGTTCCCATACTTCGTTCCTCTTGAAGTTGTTCAATTCTTCTTGCATCGCCATCACCCAGTCTGGATCTCTTAGTGCATCTTCAACCCTATATGGTTCTAAAGAGGATACAAAATGACACGACCCCACGGTCTTGTCGAGCCAGGATCACGCTGAGGGGTGCTGCGTTGCACAGCACCGAATAACACACATCAAAGGTACAAAGCGGAAGCAAAACTTTAATTACATAAAGTGGTTTATGAACATTTTTACATCAAAATAGGTCCAGTCTACACTCACGGGCGTAGACTACACATCAAGTTCACGTTCAGCCTGTGAACGTGTCCTTGCTAGCACGCACGCACACTAACACGGCGGCGTGCATGACTCCCACTCGACGGGATTCCCCTCCTGGGGTTCCGCCTCCTCTTCGGGAGTCCCTTCCTCATAGAACCCTGCAAAAGCTTCAAACACAATCAGTGAGCACGAAGGCTCAGCAAGACTGACCCGTCTCTCCTAAACATGGAACTTCTACATGAGGGGTGATGGGTACATGAGGTAAAACAAGTTGCAAAGGACTCGCCTAATTAGTGGAGCCTTACTTTCAAGTTTTAGCAGCAGGTTGTGGAGAACCTTACGCTAAGGCACATTAGAGAGCCGCAATCAAACAAGAAACGCATTTCTCTCATGTACTTTGCCCAAAGTTGAAAAGAACTTTAGTTAGCTCCAAACTACAACAAATCATTAACAATCAAAGTCCATATTTCAATCAGCAACATTTTAACATGTATCTAGCCTGTTCTTTCTACGTCACGGTACAGTGAACAAGTGGTACTCACTGACCGCGAGGGACGGCGATTATAATTGATTTACACCTGCAGGGTTACCCGAATAACCCGTTACGTACGCCCGTACTCGATGTTGCCTACAACAACCATCACGGACGCCGTACGCAACCACCTTTCGGCCGTTAGCCAAATGTTGAACCGGTCCAATCGTCCCGAGCAAGAGGTCTCTGCACGCGCATCTCAGTGCCGCCAGCCGATTTACACCTCGAGCTCTCAACCTACCCTCTGAACGACCAGCTATGCCTCAACACCCAGCTACCCGAGTTACATCGATTTCCCGATTCCCATATATCCGGTAGGTCTTTGGTACTGTTCTAGCTTGTTCAACAGGCCCGCACACGGCTCGGTCCTCAATCGACACAAGCGGAGCTATAGCACACAGGCCCCAAAGTCCTGCTGCCCTTACTCTCCGCTCGGTCTCATTTTTCTTGCCATATGTATCATGTGCTATCTCTACCCGAGTCAAGTGCCTCTAGCCTATGCTCGCGAGTAGTTCCAACTACTCGAGTTGTACCGAATCCTACAAAATCTTAGCATTGCAATAGCTAACGGGGTTTTCAATCCTAGTCCCAACCCATGGTTTTCTTGGCTATGCAATTGGGTTTCCAAACAAGACTCTAATGCAAGGAATCATCATACTCAAATAAGTGCTCGAAACAATAAAAATTTGTAAGAAGGTTAATACAAACTGGAGCTTGCCTTGCTGCTCCTGGTCGTAGGCTAGCTGCTCCTCCGGAGTAACAAAGTCTAGGACTTCGGGTTCCTCCTCGACCTTAGCGACTACATGATATAAGAACTACATGTATTAATTAAATGCAGTTGAATTGAGTTTTAAATTTGTGAACCTTCTAAGTCTCACTCGACAGACCCCAAGACTGTGAAACTTTTACTGTGGCTTGTTTACAACCTAAACAGAGACGTGGTCAAGTTTTAGTTGCAGCAAAGCTCATTTAGCTCTCCACAAATAATTATATCCTTGACCTTAATTGGAGCTCTTAGGGTGTTCTAGGGACTTTCATGGAGCAAGCCATGACTTTCTGAAAACTAGATTTTCAGAGGGTTCTAA
This sequence comes from Neostapfia colusana, assembly GCA_030760725.1. Classification (NCBI taxonomy): domain Eukaryota; kingdom Viridiplantae; phylum Streptophyta; class Magnoliopsida; order Poales; family Poaceae; genus Neostapfia; species Neostapfia colusana. The sequence goes on along the minus strand of JASWHV010000012.1, from coordinate 4,691,434 downwards.
TGGAGTTGGTCTCACTTAATTTGAAGGTTCCTAGCTAAAGATATGAGCTAAACAATTTCAGAGAAAATTCTGAAAATGTTTCTGAACATTTTCTATTTTCTATGGAACAGTTCCACTAATCACACCATTAGGTGGATCAAATAAGCTCAGATGGATCTAAAATTTTTATGGTAGTTCAGGGATATTTGGTGAACATCCCAGAAAAATTTCAGAATTTTCCTCCAAGGAACGCTCCAGTTAAAATTCCAAACAATTTAAACTTTGAGGAATTAATTCTGGAGAATTAAGGATTTTCATGAAGTGAAACTTGATTTGCTGGAGAGTGCTCAAATAGGTAAATCCAACAAAATTTGGTTCACTCGATTTGGAGCTTTCTAGCCAAAGTTATGAGGATTTGAAGTTTGAAGGAAATTTAAAAATCGGGGAAAAGTTTAAATATGCCGGTGGGCCACGGGGAGACGTGTTGCGCGCTGAAGCGTCGGCACACCGGAGTCTACGGGGTATTTGCGCGCTAGCACACCGGATCTAAGCCGCAGCCCGATCCCGATTTGAATTTTAAGCCGCTGACAGCCGGGCCCCGCGTCTTCTTCTTCCTCCCGCCCTCTGCTTCACGCCCGCGCGCTCCCCCCTCGCCGGAGCAGACGGCTGCTCGCCGGACCGGCGTTCCCGGCCACCGTCTAGCCAGAGACTCGCCGCCATAGGGTTTAGGGCATCGAGGAACACGTTGGTGGGCTCTGTTTGGGCTGCCGGTGGCCGGAACCAGCTCCGCGACATGCGGCGGCTACTGCTGTGGTTCGGCGCCGTCGCCCGAGGTCTCTAGCCTGCCATCACTTGCGCCGATGGGCTCTCCATCACCAGTGCAGCTCTGGGAAGCTCCGCATGACCTCAGAGTAGCTCGGGAGTTACCACAAATACAGTTTTACCGTGCGACCGAATGGGTCCGTGGCGGACACTCCTAGTAAAGCTTAAATCCCGCCGCTCCGAGGTGTTTTCATGCGATGGAGGCTAAAGGAGAATTGATCGCCGGCTAATCCAGCATACATGTGCAAAATTTGATGACTCAAGGAGGAATAGAGAAGGAGAATTTTAAGAAACTGTACCGGAAGCTCGGGTTGCGGTTGCCGGAGCAGAATCTCGGAATTCGCCGGCGAGAGCTCACGGCGTGGCTTGAGCTTCAGGTGGAAGCAGCGTGGAGTCCGTGCGCTCCTTTTGCCGCCCTTGTTCGGCCGTGGAAGTGGCTGTGGTGTGCTGCCCATGTGAGACCGATCACCGTTCTTGAGCTAAGTCGCGGCGGTCGTCGTTGATCTTGGGAACAGAAGCCAAAATTCGGTGGTTCAGGCGTCAGAAGAGTGGTGCTTGAGCTCAGGATGCTGCCTAGTAGCTCGGGGGGATGAGGGCGTGGCTGTTAGCTCCGTTCTTCCGATCGACCGAGAGCTCGGGGAGAAGGAATGCCGCTGCCCGATGTTGCCCGCGAGAATAAGAAGGCAGCCGGGTCTTCGCTCGGCTGAGGCGGTGAGGGTCGCGTAGGGGCACGAGAAGGCCGCCCTGGCCGCCAGCGCGGGAAGGAGGAAGCAGCTTGTGGCATCGGTTCCTCCTCGGTGGCACACCCTGCGGCTGCTCGGTGGAATTTCCCACCGAGGCTGTGACTTTGTGTGCAAGTCACCCCCTCTTAGCTCTATGACATGTGGGTCCCACCCTCAATTTTAATCTCTGAACTTAACTCAAATTCACTGTTGTAAACAGTAGTTCCCACAAAGCCCCTGGTGATTTAAATTATCAACCTTTGAGCCATTTGAATTGGTTAGAATTCAAATTGGGTTTGGTTTGGATAAATTTCAGCACATGTTCAGTTTGAAATTCAAATAAAGTTTGAATTTGCCCCACTTAGCTCATGTCAAGATCAACTCCAAATGGAGTGAAAATTGGTGTGTGAGCTCACAAAAATGTGCTGAGTAAGAATATGTCTCCCACTTTTGAATTCATGGGATAAAAACAGATTGAATTTGAATGTAGTTTCAAACTGCCCTCTTTCTAGCTATACCCAAAATGACCTCAAAAGGTTTTGAATTTGGGTGAAACTTGGCATGGACATTCCTAGCAATGTGTAGGAGTTTTTCACATGCCCATTGTGGCGGACCGGAATCCGCTCATCCAGGATCGCAGAGGGTGGTGTCGCGCGATGCGACACCCGACAGCACACGTCATAAGAACACAATATATTACATGGGAAAACAGCTGAAACTGTACAAACAAGTACAAACTTCAGTTACAATTATTGTTCTATTACACAGCGGAAGACTACACTATACAACTCACGCCCGCCTATTTAGCAAAAGTCGGTTGCCCAGCCCTAGGGCAACCCACACTAGCTGCACGTCTCAGCTCAGCACGGCGTGTACGGCTCCCACTCAGCCGTGGTCCCCGACGGAGGGTAACCCTCGCCGGTGGACTCGTACTCCGAGTCCGTGGGTGGCTCCTCACCTGAAAAACACTTAAGCAGCAACCATGAGCACGAAGGCTCAGCAAGGCTTAACCGACTCACCTAAGCATGAAACTCTACATGAGGTATACCAAGGCATAGGTTAGTAACATTTCAGCAAAACGACACGCCTACAAGTTCGTCCTTAGTTCATCTTTTAGCAACAAGTTAACAGTTCATGAAATCTGAAATTTAGTAAGCAGTATTTGGTGGCACACATGTAGCAATACAATTATATCAATCAGCATCATTGAATCAACATATTTCATCCATTAGTCTACGTTACGACGCAGTGAACAAGCGGTACTCGTCACCGCGAGGGACGGCGAATCGACTCGATATACACCTGCAGGGAAAACCCAAAGAGCACGTCACGTACGCCCACCCGTGGAGCTGCACAGCACGCTCACTCGATGTCGTACGGGACAACCTTTCACCCAACAGCCCAAACGTCGAACCGGTCGCACCGAAACGAGCAGGAGGTTCCCCACACGGAGCATCTCTCTATGCCCGTTGGCAGATTTCCACCTTGCTGCCCTCAACCTACACCTATAAATCGGTGTGCTATGCCTCGACGTCCGGAGGTTTAGGCTACATCGGTTTATCGGGGCCCATATATCCGATATGCCTTCGGTACGTTCAATACTTGTTCAGCAGGGCCGCACACGGATCGGTCCTCAATTGACACGGGCAGGGCTGCGCACACAAGACTCTCTCTTGCTGCGCCCTAGCCCCTGCCTAGTCTCATTTTCATTACTAAAGTGATCTCACATCACTCAACCGAACCCGTGTGTCCCAATGCCTATCTCGCGAGTAGATTCCAACTACTCAACTTGTACCGAAGTCCTATGACTCATTAAGCATAGCCTGTCTACTCGAGGTCCTTAACACTACCCTCACTCTTTTAGGAACCTTTGGTTATGCAAGTGGGGTTTCATTCATCCTATACCTAATGCACATACATACTTCATATGACACATGTAAACAAAGTAAAACTTTTAAAAGGGTTAATGCAAACCGGGGCTTGCCTTGTTGCTGCTGGTCAGGAGTTAGTTCTTCGTCCGGAAGAAGGAAGCCCAGCACTTCCGGAGTCTCTTCTTCAACGGCTACACGTTAATGAAATACTACATGTTAATTTATATGCAAAAGTGAGTTTAGAGTAAGACTCCTACCATTAGTTCTAATAACCAGCCTCTAATACCTGGAACTTTGTTTAAGAATTTAAATATGAACTGGTGTTGGTGGTTTGGCTTGGACTTAATCACATGGCTAAATGCTAAGTGGTTTTCCCCCCTTTTCCATATTAATCCCTTAAGTGATTAAACAGGACAGGGGTGATCTAGAGCTCCAATGGAGCTGAGAATTTTTGTGTGAGTTCCTTGTCACAAGAAAACTCTCTGGACCAAACCTTAGCACTTTTCATGGAATGGTTTGCTCAGAGTAATTTCTTTAGCAAATAAGCAAGGAGGAATTAATTCTGAGGTAATACCCCTGTTCATACCCAACTTAGTGAACTATAATTTCAATTATAGCTCCTAGAGTTTGCATGAATTTTCCTAGCATTTTTGGAGTCAAGGTTTGCCCAGAATTGAATTTCCAAGTTTTGGAAATTCTCTGAAAATGTTTCTGTATTCAAATGAACACAGCACCTTTCAATTTGAATTGCTCTGACCAAATCAACTCCAAATGGTCTGAAACTTTTACAGGGGTTTACTAATGTCCTAAAGAACATCTTGGCAAAATTTGGGGATTTTTGGATGAACCAAACTCCCTCAAAAATTCCTTTGCTGAAAAGTTTAAAGAATTTTCCAGAATTAATTAGTGGGTTTCATACAAATTGGTTTGTATATCTAGACAGAGCTAGGCAAGGTGAATCCAACCCAATTTGAATCACTAAATTTGGAGCTTCCTAGCAAAAGTTATGCAGTTCCAAAGTTTGAACCAATTCTGGAATTCAAATTAATTCGGGAAAAGTTCAAACTCTGCCTGTGGGTCCACCCTACACGTGTCACCCGCCGGACTCGCGCCACACGGGGGCCACAGACCTTTTTCCCGCGCCATCACACGGGATCACACGCCACAGCTGATCTGGGGTTTTAATCTTCAGCTGCTGACACGTGGGCCCGGTGGGTCTTCTTCCTCCTCTCGCTCCCGCGCCTCCCCCTCGCCGGCGCTGTACTGGAGCTCGCCGGACCCAGCTTCCCGACCACCTCTCGGCCGGAGACTCGCCGCCTGGGGGTTTTCAGGGTCGGGGAACAAGTCTATGGGGTTGGCTCGGGCTGCCGGTGGCCGGAAGTAGGCTGGCGACGAGCCGCGGCCTTCGGTGATGATCGGCACCGTCGCCCGAGCACAATAGCCCGCCAAAAGCTCGGCGGATCCGCTCTAACGCATCAGTGGAGGTCAGGAAATCTCGGTGTGGCCTCAACCTGGTTCGGAAACGACGGCAACCCGGTTGTCACCGTGCGCCCGCGCGTTCCCGCCATGGCCGCCGACCGAAAAGCTCGAAATTAGCTGTAACCACGGCGTTTCTAGCTAGGGTTGTGGAGGGAAAAGGTTCCCTATCCTCTCTAGTTCTGGTGTGCGCAAAAAGAACAACTTTAACCGAGAATTAAGCGTAAATTTCCACAGTTCTTACCCGCGGTCCGGTTTTCCTCGTCCGAGGGAAAAACTTGAAATTCCGACGCTACGTCGCACGGATTGCTCTGAAATTTGGAGAGGAGCAGCGCAGGGAGTTGGCGCACCTTGGGGTGCTCTTGCTCAGTCGTAAAACTGGTTGGTGTGAGCTGCCCATGGGAGCCCGACGTCGGTTTCCACCGGTTGCACCTCGGCTTCGGTGCTGATGCTCAAAATACGGCCGACAGGAACCCCGAACGCCGGAGCTGAGCTGAGGGAACTCTTGTGCACGCGCTGGCGCTCCTTTTTCGTGTTGATCGCTTGAGCAGTCGGGATGCGATGCCGGCTTAGGATCGGGACGAACAGGCGCGGCGCCGGCGGCTTGTTTGCTCGGGAGGAAAAATAACAGGGCTCGTGGGAGGGCTGTGGCCGACTGAGCACGGCGTAGGGGAGATAAGGGCGCGGGGAAACCAATGCTTGAAGCAGCTCGGGAGGTGCTTCGGTCGTCGGTCGACCGTGCGGTGGCAGCCGGTGGGAGAGCGCAACTCGCTCGAGTGTGAACTGTGGAACCGATTAACTTAGGCAGTAAGCTTCTCCCCTCTCTTCTCACTGACTAGTGGGGCCCACAGCTCCCCTCTGCCCCAAAATATCTCCAACTTTTTGGCAAATGAGTAATTCAAAAGTTTGAAGTCTCAAACTGAGCCCCATTTGCATGTTTGGACAAGTTTCCCTCAAATTCAAATGTATATATGCATTCTTACCTATTTGGCTCCTTTTTGGACCATTGGGTAGCAAACCCTTGCAAAAATTATTGAGACTTTGCCTCCCCACTAATTTGATCCTGAGGAATCCAAGTATGCCCTTTACTCCTTGTTTTAATTGCTGAAATCCTGAAGTTGAATGCAACAGTTTGAAATTTCCCTCCCATGTGTGATCATATGTATGTAAACCCTACTTTGTGAGAGTGAAGACTTTCCCTTCTAATCACTCCTTTGATGGAGGCCACTTGCTCTTCACAATATTTCACAATCTACACACAACAAAACTGTTGTGTTGTGGGGTGCATAAAAGTTTTTGCAAGTCCCTTTTCTTGGGCTTTTACATCCCTCCCCCCTTAAAAGAATCTCGTCCCGAGATTATAAAAGAAGAGATAGCGATGTAATAGGGACTTACCCGTGTTGAGAAGCCATGAACTCCGGGTAATTTGAGCGAAGGAACTCCTCGCTCTCCCACGTCGCTTCCTCGGCGGTGTGGTTGCTCCAGAGTATTTTGTAGAACCACAACGTTCTGCTGCGTGTGGTTCTGGCTTTCTCATTAAGAATTCCCACCGGATATTCATCATATGTTAAATCCGGTTTCAGCTCGCCGATGTCTTCGGTAGGAACAGCAGCTGTATGCTTCAAGCATTTTCGCAGTTGCGAAACATGGACAATATCATGGACACCATCCAGAGATGCCGGTAGCGCCAATCGATACGCTGCTGGTCCACACTTCTCGGTGATAGCGTAGGGTCCAATGAAACGGGGAGCGAGCTTCCCCTTCACACCGAATCGGTGCACGCCTTTCATTGGAGACACGCGGAGGTACACGTGTTCCCCAACGTCAAAGTGCAACGGCTTACGCCTCTTATCAGCGTAGCTCTTCTGTCGGGATTGAGCGGCCTTCAAATTGGCTTGAATTGTCCGAACGCGCTCCTCGGCGTCGTTCACCACATCAGCCCCGAATGTGACCCTTTCACCGGACTCGCACCAATTTAATGGGGTGCGGCACTTGCGACCATAGAGAGCTTCGTAGGGTGCCATTTTGATACTCGCCTGATAACCGTTGTTGTACGAGAATTCCGCCAATGGTAGGTGATCATCCCAGTTCCTACCATGGTGGATGGCACATGCTCTAAACATGTCTTCCAGAACTTGATTCACCCTCTCTGTCTGGCCATCTGTCTGAGGGTGATAAGCGGAGCTCCTGATCAGCTTAGTACCCAATGCAGCGTGTAGCTGCTCCCAAAAGCGAGATACAAATAATGCACCTCGATCTGAGACAATGGTCTTGGGTACCCCGTATAGGCATAGAATCTTCGCTATGTATAGCTCCGCATATTTGCCGGCATTGTAACGTGTATTCACCGGAATGAAGTGAGCCGTCTTGGTTAACCGATCAACGATTACCCATATGGAATCATGCTTGTTGGCTGTTAGGGGTAATCCCACAATGAAATCCATGCTCACATCTTCCCATTTCCATGCCGGGATCTTCAGGGGTTGCAGCAGCCCTGATTTCTTCATATGATCAGCTTTCACTCGTCTACACGTATCGCACTCGGATACGTACTTAGCTACCTCCCGCTTCATCCGTGTCCACCAAAATTTCTTTTTCAAATCTTGGTACATTTTGTTGCTGCCCGGATGAATGGAGTATTTAGACAAGTGAGCTTCATCGAGGATCTTTTTCCTCAACTCCATATCCCGGGGTACGACTATGCGGTCATTGAACCACAGCGTCCCCTCATCATCTTTCCGGAAACATTTAATTTCTCCATTGTCTATCCGTCTCCGGAGATGTGCCATGCCTTTATCCGTTTTCTGAGCTGCAATGATGTCCTCCCTAATAGTAGGGATGAGGGCAAGGTTGTACAGCGATCCATAAGGAACCAAGTATAAACTTGGCTCTTCCTCCTCCACCGGTGTAATGGTGAGGTGATGGACATGTGATTTCCGACTCAGCGCGTCGGCAACCACATTCGCCTTGCCGGGGTGGTAATGGATCTCAATTTCATAATCTTTGATCAGTTCTAACCACCTCCTCTGCCTCATGTTCAGCTCCTTCTGGGTGAAAATGTATTTCAAGCTCTTGTGGTCGGTGTAGAGATGCACCAAGTTCCCCAGGAGATAGTGCCTCCATATTTTCAGCGCCAACACCACGGCAGCAAGTTCAAGATCGTGGGTCGGGTAGTGCTGCTCATGGTTCCGAAGTTGGCATGAGCCATAAGCGACCACACGTCCTTCCTGCATCAACACGCAGCCGAGCCCAATACCGGACGCGTCACAATACACGTCGAAGGGCTTTGTTGTATCCGGTTGAGCTAAGACCGGGGCTGTTGTGAGATGCTTCACCAATGTTCGGAACGCTCCTTCACACGCCGTGTTCCAAACATATTTCTTCCCTTTTTTCAGCAACTCTGTCATCGGCTTAGCGAGCTTGGAGAAACTTGGAATGAATCTCCGGTAGTATCCCGCTAACCCGAGGAAGCTTCTGACTTCATGAACTGAAGTGGGAGCTTTCCATTTCAACACTTGCTCGATTTTACTTGGGTCAACCGCGATGCCTTCAGCTGAGATGATATGTCCCAAGAATGGCACTTGGCTGATCCAAAATTCGCATTTGCTGAACTTGGCGTAGAGCTTGTGGTCTCGCAATCGTTGAAGAACGATCCGTAAGTGTTCGGCATGCTCGCCTTCTGTCTTGGAGTAAACCAAGATATCGTCGATGAACACTACCAAGAACTTGTCCAGCTCCGGCATGAACACCGAGTTCATGAGATACATGAAATGGGCTGGAGCATTTGTGAGACCAAAGGACATGACGAGATATTCGTATAAGCCGTATCTCGTCGAGAACGCCGTCTTCGGGATATCCTCTGCCCGGATCTTGATCTGGTGATATCCAGAGCGAAGGTCCATCTTTGAGAATACACTTGCCCCCACAAGTTGGTCAAACAAGATGTCAATACGGGGCAGTGGGTACTTATTCTTGATGGTGACGGCGTTGAGCGGCCAGTAATCCACACACAGCCTCAGGGTTTCATCCTTCTTCTTTACAAATAGCGCCGAGCATCCCCAAGGCGAGGAACTCGGCCTAATGAAACCCTTGCTCAACAGATCATTGAGCTGTTCTTTCAGTTCCGCCAGCTCATTTGGAGCCATCTTGTATGGTCTCCGTGATATGGGCGTAGTCCCGGGTGCAAGTTCAATCTTGAACTCGACATCCCGCTCAGGTGGCATGCCCGGAAGATCATCCGGGAACACATCAGGATACTCCCGGACTACGGGGATGTCTTCTAACTTGAGAACCTCAGCATTATTAATTGCTAAAACTTCCCGGACTGGCGTGTCTAACATCATGGAATGCGGACGGTGGAATGGAGAATTTAAGTGGACCGTCCGGGTCCGAGTCTCTAGGACAGCGCCATGGTATCGCAGCCATGACATCCCTAAGATTGCATCAATCTTTTGTCCCATAAGGATTATCAAGGTGGTGGGATATAGTTTCCCACCTAAGCACAGAGGTGCCTTTGGAATCATCATATTAGCTGAAATCTTCCCTCCCGGTGAGCATATCATATAAGTGCAGTCGGTTGGGAAGACTTGCAATTGATGTTTAGCCACATAGGATGCACTTATAAAGCTGTGGGTTGCACCAGAATCAAATAATATGACGATGGCTTGATTGTTGAGAGTAAACGTACCCGCCAGCACGTTGTCTCCCTCTGGGGCGTCCTCATTGTCGAGGTTGCGGACACCCCCAGTCCGCTGACCAACCTTCTTCACCGGAGGTCGGCCTCGAGCACCGCCCTGGAACTGGGCTTGCCCGCTGCTCTGCTGCCCCTGGGGACAGTCCTTCGCAAAGTGGCCCGCCTGGCCACACGTGAAGCAGGTGAAACGGGGCGGTGCCCCGCTGATCGGTGGACGGAAACCCGGGGCGCGTTGTGGCGGTGGAAACGCCCGGGTTACCGTCTGCTGTTGCTGTCTTGGTGGTGGCATCGGCGGACGGAACGGAGGTGCCTGAAAGGGACATCCCCCGAACCGTTGCGGTCGCGCCGGTGGTTGCCACTGCTGCCCGGATGGTGTCCGATACACCATACGGTACTTCTGGGGAGCGCCACTCCCACCGCTGCTAGGTGGAGCGCTGCGCTTCCTCTGCTCAGCTGCTAACTCCCGCTGAGCGTCCTCTTGCATGATGGCGGCATTGACTAGGTCGTTGAATGTGCCACGGTTCCATTGTACGAGGTGGGTCTTCATTTCGGGGTGTAACCCCCGATAGAAGTGCTCCCTCTTCTTCTCCTCCGTGGAGATGTAGTCTGACGCATACTGCGCCAGATGGTTGAAGGCACGGGAGTAGTCGTGGGCACTCCTCCCGCCCTGCTTCAGTTCCAAAAATTCTTGGAACTTTCTCTTCATTATTCCGGGAGGAATGTGATAGGCGCGGAACGCCTCCCGGAACTCTTGCCATTCCACGGCATGGCCAGCCGGACGTGAGGCGACATAATTCGCCCACCACGCACCAGCGGCACCGTGGAGCTGCTGTGCTGCGAACAGTGTCTTCTGCCGCTCCGTACACTGGAGCAGCCCGAACTTGGACTCGATAGTCCACAGCCAGTTGTCCGCCTCCAGTGGTTCTTCAGCTTCGGTGAACACTGGAGGGTGCGTACTCATGAAATCGGAGTACGACACTTCGCGGGGCTCACGAGGCCCTCGCTCTTGACGTCCTCCTGCCTGGGACGTATTCTGCACGATCGTGCGGAGCAGGTCGGTCTGCTCCTCACGACCTCCCACCAATGCCGCTATCACATCCGCTAGAGTAAGCGGAGGCGGCGGTGGTGGCTGCTGCTGCGGGGTGCTGTCGTAGGCCGGTGGCTGGGAGTCATCGCCTCCACCTTGGCTAGAGCCACCAACCTCGTGCGTGGTCCTAGTACGAACCATCTGCAACCATACGACATTAACCATCAGTCCCGCAACATTTTGCATGCAGTCCAATAGAACTGGGCGGAAAAACATTATGACAACAAAACATGCGAAATATCTCGTAAGTAGATAATGTAATAACTTTGCACAAGCTACACCATTACCAGACCAAACACAAGTTAGTTTAATCCAACTTGATGAACCCCCTCTTTGGACGCTCACCATAACTGAGTTTGGTCTCTACGAGACATTATTATTGCGTTGTCATCACGTATAACACCCTTTTCAATGAGTTCAACTGTCATTCTTCTGTCAGAATGACCAGTTGCTACCTATTCCACGTTTTGATCTGGTTCTGGGCATTTTCATGACTCAAATTGAATACCAAAGTTCAAGTTAACTTCAGTATCTTTCCAACGAGTACTCATTTGTCCCCAGATCAGCTTTGATTAAAAAGTTATGCTAATTCAAAGTTAGCAGAATTTCTGGAAGAATTTTAACAGCACCTCCCTTGGAAGTGGCTGTTTTCAATCCTGATTTCCACTAAATTCTGTGCTGAAACTTCAGAAACTTTGAATTGCAAAGATGTCAAACATCTTCTACTCTTTCTAAGGATGTATTATATGACAATTTTAGATTTTTCTACTGGGAGTTATATTTGAAAAACAGATCAGTTCCGAGGATGTTTTACTCTGCCCTGATTCTGAACAGTTTACATTCCTCTGGGATTTTAGCCAACTTAAGGCGAGTTTCAGCTCTGGAAGTCTACAACAACGTTGTAGAGTACTTGAATACCTTCCCAGAACTATATACCACACCTCCCTGGGCTAAAATACCTGTGAGTCATGCCCTGTTGAAGATCAGCAAACTTGCTGTCCCAAAACCGAGCACTTCTGTTTTTCATACTTTTGGCTATACTGCTCCACTATCCCATTCTTATACCCAACCAGGGTCCTAAATGTTGAACCTATAGATTTTAATTCTTTGTTATCATTATTCTCATGCATATGCCTACCATATCTCGGTACTACGTTCCTCACAAAAGAAAATCCTACCCGGATCATACCGGCATATACGTCTCAAATGTGGCACTAAACGGTCTCTCGCACACGTTTTCTACACGGATACATACGTGGTTAGTACCTGCAGAAAACCACACAATAATGGTGCACTCAATGGTTATTCATTTCAGGCAGTTCCATATTTGAAAGTAAATACAAACGCCCGTATCATTGTCATACGGCCGTCCTTGAGTTAGGTCACATCTCAAGGTACGTGATCGTGTTTCAACACCACACGACAGGGAACCCGAGTATGTCATGAACGGGTCGTCACGGTTGGGAATGTTATCAACCCAACAGATACCACCTACTGCCCGGCAGGGCACGCCGATGGCAAGCGCTGCGTATGTCCTCCTGGGCTATTTCCAGACGAACACACTCTCGCGTTACTGACCACGCGATGGGGTCTCCGCTTACTTGCCTAATGCACGCTAGGGATCAGCGTTTCATATGAACTCAGGGACATGAAGAGTCCAAGAGGTTCATATTGACATCTCACACCAAGCTGTGAGATCAATCCCTGAACCACGTTCCTCGTCAGGGAGAGCTAACCGAAATTGAACCGCTTTCGGTGGCGTTCCTTACCATACTTACCAGAGCGTAGGTGCGTCGTTACATAATTGAAATTCAGAATTATAACACATAAGTTAGTCTTTGCCACTTTAAGTAACTATGCTAATATAGTCCTTACTTGGGCAACTACCGAGTCCTCACCGTATACCTAAGTTTTTCCCATAATGCAGTCCTTTAGTACTGTGCTATCCCCACTGCAGCTCTGATACCAGGCTGTGGCGGACCGGAATCCGCTCATCCAGGATCGCAGAGGGTGGTGTCGCGCGATGCGACACCCGACAGCACACGTCATAAGAACACAATATATTACATGGGAAAAACAGCTGAAACTGTACAAACAAGTACAAACTTCAGTTACAATTATTGTTCTATTACACAGCGGAAGACTACACTATACAACTCACGCCCGCCTATTTAGCAAAAGTCGGTTGCCCAGCCCTAGGGCAACCCACACTAGCTGCACGTCTCAGCTCAGCGTGGCGTGTACGGCTCCCACTCAGCCGTGGTCCCCGACGGAGGGTAACCCTCGCCGGTGGACTCGTACTCCGAGTCCGTGGGTGGCTCCTCACCTGAAAAACACTTAAGCAGCAACCATGAGCACGAAGGCTCAGCAAGGCTTAACCGACTCACCTAAGCATGAAACTCTACATGAGGTATACCAAGGCATAGGTTAGTAACATTTCAGCAAAACGACACGCCTACAAGTTCGTCCTTAGTTCATCTTTTAGCAACAAGTTAACAGTTCATGAAATCTGAAATTTAGTAAGCAGTATTTGGTGGCACACATGTAGCAATACAATTATATCAATCAGCATCATTGAATCAACATATTTCATCCATTAGTCTACGTTACGACGCAGTGAACAAGCGGTACTCGTCACCGCGAGGGACGGCGAATCGACTCGATATACACCTGCAGGGAAAACCCAAAGAGCACGTCACGTACGCCCACCCGTGGAGCTGCACAGCACGCTCACTCGATGTCGTACGGGACAACCTTTCACCCAACAGCCCAAACGTCGAACCGGTCACACCGAAACGAGCAGGAGGTTCCCCACACGGAGCATCTCTCTATGCCCGTTGGCAGATTTCCACCTTGCTGCCCTCAACCTACACCTATAAATCGGTGTGCTATGCCTCGACGTCCGGAGGTTTAGGCTACATCGGTTTATCGGGGCCCATATATCCGATATGCCTTCGGTACGTTCAATACTTGTTCAGCAGGGCCGCACACGGATCGGTCCTCAATCGACACGGGCAGGGCTGCGCACACAAGACTCTCTCTTGCTGCGCCCTAGCCCCTGCCTAGTCTCATTTTCATTACTAAAGTGATCTCACATCACTCAACCGAACCCGTGTGTCCCAATGCCTATCTCGCGAGTAGATTCCAACTACTCGACTTGTACCGAAGTCCTATGACTCATTAAGCATAGCCTGTCTACTCGAGGTCTTTAACACTACCCTCACTCTTTTAGGAACCTTTGGTTATGCAAGTGGGGTTTCATTCATCCTATACCTAATGCACATACATACTTCATATGACACATGTAAACAAAGTAAAACTTTTAAAAGGGTTAATGCAAACCGGGGCTTGCCTTGTTGCTGCTGGTCAGGAGTTAGTTCTTCGTCCGGAAGAAGGAAGTCCAGCACTTCCGGAGTCTCTTCTTCAACGGCTACACGTTAATGAAATACTACATGTTAATTTATATGCAAAAGTGAGTTTAGAGTAAGACTCCTACCATTACTTCTAATAACCAGCCTCTAATACCTGGAACTTTGTTTAAGAATTTAAATATGAACTGGTGTTGGTGGTTTGGCTTGGACTTAATCACATGGCTAAATGCTAAGTGGTTTTCCCCCCTTTTCCATATTAATCCCTTAAGTGATTAAACAGGACAGGGGTGATCTAGAGCTCCAATGGAGCTGAGAATTTTTGTGTGAGTTCCTTGTCACAAGAAAACTCTCTGGACCAAACCTTAGCACTTTTCATGGAATGGTTTGCTCAGAGTAATTTCTTTAGCAAATAAGCAAGGAGGAACTAATTCTGAGGTAATACCCCTGTTCATACCCAACTTAGTGAACTATAATTTCAATTATAGCTCCTAGAGTTTGCATGAATTTTCCTAGCATTTTTGGAGTCAAGGTTTGCCCAGAATTGAATTTCCAAGTTTTGGAAATTCTCTGAAAATGTTTCTGTATTCAAATGAACACAGCACCTTTCAATTTGAATTGCTCTGACCAAATCAACTCCAAATGGTCTGAAACTTTTACAGGGGTTTACTAATGTCCTAAAGAACATCTTGGCAAAATTTGGGGATTTTTGGATGAACCAAACTCCCTCAAAAATTCCTTTGCTGAAAAGATTTAAAGAATTTTCCAGAATTAATTACTGGGTTTCGTACAAATTGGGTTGTATATCTAGACAGAGCTAGGAAAGGTGAATCCAACCCAATTTGAATCACTAAATTTGGAGCTTCCTAGCAAAAGTTATGCAGTTCCAAAGTTTGAACCAATTCTGGAATTCAAATTAATTCGGGAAAAGTTCAAACTCTGCCTGTGGGTCCACCCTACACGTGTCACCCGCCGGACTCGCGCCACACGGGGGCCACAGACCTTTTTCCCGCGCCATCACACGGGATCACACGCCACAGCTGATCTGGGGTTTTAATCTTCAGCTGCTGACACGTGGGCCCGGTGGGTCTTCTTCCTCCTCTCGCTCCCGCGCCTCCCCCTCGCCGGCGCTGTACTGGAGCTCGCCGGACCCAGCTTCCCGACCACCTCTCGGCCGGAGACTCGCCGCCTGGGGGTTTTCAGGGTCGGGGAACAAGTCTATGGGGTTGGCTCGGGCTGCCGGTGGCCGGAAGTAGGCTGGCGACGAGCCGCGGCCTTCGGTGATGATCGGCACCGTCGCCCGAGCACATTAGCCCGCCAAAAGCTCGGCAGATCCGCTCTAACGCATCAGTGGAGGTCAGGAAATCTCGGCGTGGCCTCAACCTGGTTCGGAAACGACGGCAACCCGGTTGTCACCGTGCGCCCGCGCGTTCCCGCCATGGCCGCCGACCGAAAAGCTCGAAATTAGCTGTAACCACGGCGTTTCTAGCTAGGGTTGTGGAGGGAAAAGGTTCCCTATCCTCTCTAGTTCTGGTGTGCGCAAAAAGAACAACTTTAACCGAGAATTAAGCGTAAATTTCCACAGTTCTTACCCGCGGTCCGTTTTTCCTCGTCCGAGGGAAAAACTTGAAATTCCGACGCTACGTCGCACGGATTGCTCTGAAATTTGGAGAGGAGCAGCGCAGGGAGTTGGCGCACCTTGGGGTGCTCTTGCTCAGTCGTAAAACTGGTTAGTGTGAGCTTCCCACGGGAGCCCGACGTCGGTTTCCACCGGTTGCACCTCGGCTTCGGTGCTGATGCTCAAAATACGGCCGACAGGAACCCCGAACGCCGGAGCTGAGCTGAGGGAACTCTTGTGCACGCGCTGGCGCTCCTTTTTCGTGTTGATCGCTTGAGCAGTCGGGATGCGATGCTGTCTTAGGATCGGGACGAACAGGCGCGGCGCCGGCGGCTTGTTTGCTCGGGAGGAAAAATAACAGGGCTCGTGGGAGGGCTGTGGCCGACTGAGCACGGCGTAGGGGAGATAAGGGCGCGGGGAAACCGATGCTTGAAGCAGCTCGGGAGGTGCTTCGGTCGTCGGTCGACCGTGCGGTGGCAGCCGGTGGGAGAGCGCAACTCGCTCGAGTGTGAACTGTGGAACCGATTAACTTAGGCAGTAAGCTTCTCCCCTCTCTTCTCACTGACTAGTGGGGCCCACAGCTCCCCTCTGCCCCAAAATATCTCCAACTTTTTGGCAAATGAGTAATTCAAAAGTTTGAAGTCTCAAACTGAGCCCCATTTGCATGTTTGGACAAGTTTCCCTCAAATTCAAATGTATATATGCATTCTTGCCTATTTGGCTCCTTTTTGGACCATTGGGTAGCAAACCCTTGCAAAAATTATTGAGACTTTGCCTCCCCACTAATTTGATCCTGAGGAATCCAAGTATGCCCTTTACTCCTTGTTTTAATTGCTGAAATCCTGAAGTTGAATGCAACAGTTTGAAATTTCCCTCCCATGTGTGATCATATGTATGTAAACCCTACTTTGTAAAAGTGAAGACTTTCCCTTCTAATCACTCCTTTGATGGAGGCCACTTGCTCTTCACAATATTTCACAATCTACACACAACAAAACTGTTGTGTTGTGGGGTGCATAAAAGTTTTTGCAAGTCCCTTTTCTTGGGCTTTTACACCCATCCCCTATATTACTTGTGGGAAATACCACTTTTGCAATATGTGAATTTGTTCTCTAATGAGCATGTTGATGGTGGTTACTTGCTCTTCAAATATGTTCATCAACTTGCTTCAAATGAGGTGTGTGTGTGTGTGTGGTGATGAAAACTTCAAGCATGTATCATAAACTGAGGCCCTTACACAAAAGAAGAGTATTCACAAAAATTAGCTATACGAGATCGAATTGTCACTCTCTTTTGGATATCACCAATTATGTTGTCGACGGGGTGATCTCTTTGTACGCTTTGGTGTACTCTTGGATGTGGCACTTGTGGTGTTGAATTCTTATGATCATCATCTTCTTCGGCTCCCCCTGGATCGTTGCCGTCATTAATGCTTTGATCATCTTGTTGATCTTCATGATCTTGATTTTGTGCATGAGCTCCCCCTTGATCATAGCTTTCATGTTGATGTTCATCTTGAGCACTTGATTCTTGTGATTGTTATTCAGGTCGAATATCACCAAGTGCCATTCTCCTCAATGCTTGACATGGGGCTTCTTCTTGATCTAGCACACACTTATCAACTTGCTCCGCTTGGGAGCCATTAGTTTCATCGAACACTACGTCACGTGCCACTTCAACAAGTCCGGAGACCTTGTTGAAGACACGATAAGCTTAGGAGTTCGAATCATAACCAAGCAAGAAACCCTCATCAGACTTCAAAGCGAACTTCGAGGTCCTAGGCTTCTTGTTTAGAATATAACATTTTGAACCAAAAACTCGAAAGTATGAAATATTTGGTTTGTTACCGATGAGTAGTTCATATGAGGTTTTCTTGAGTAGGCGATGAAGGTACAGTCGGTTTGTTGCATGACAAGTGGTGTTGATAGCTTCAGCCCAAAATCGGTCAGAGGTCTTGTATTCGTCAAGCATTGCCCTTGCCATATCAATGAGTGTTCGGTTCTTCCTTTCGGCTACCCCGTTTTGTTGTGGGGAGTAGGGTGCCGAAAGTTCATGCTTTATTCCTTCTTCATCTAGATATTCATTGACTTGTGTATTCTTGAACTCTGTTCCATTATCACTTCTTATATTCTTGATCGTCAATGAGAATTCATTTTGGGCTCACCTAAGAAACTTCTTGAGTGTTCCTTATGTTTCGCCGATGCTTATATAAGCAATTGGACCAAATAGGTCCATGTGGAGGAGCTTGAGCGGTCTTGTTGTAGTTATGACATTCTTCACGGGATGGGGTGCGCCTACTTGCTTCCCGGCTTGGCACGCGCTACAAGACCTGTCTTTCTCAAAAATAACATCCTTCAAACCTCGGATGTGATCGCCCTTTCGAAGTTTTTGTAGATTCCTCATACCAACATGTGCTAGCCGTCTATGTCACAGCCAACCCATGTTGGTCTTTGCAATCAAGCATGTGTCAAGTTCGGCTTTATCTTTGTTGAAATCAACTAGATAAAGTTTTCCCTTTAACACACCCTTGAAAGCAATAGAGTTATCACTCCTTCTAGAGACGGTCACACCCTCATTAGTGAATAAACAATTATAACCTTTGTCACATATTTTAGATATGGACAAGAGGTTATAATCTAAGAAATCAACTTGTAAAACATGGGAAAGTGTGTGTTGTGATGAAATAGCTATTTTACCGGTACCTAGCACCTTTCCTTGACTATTACCACCAAAACAGATGCCTTCGCTTGAGTCTTCATTTTGTTCATACTTCACAAACATTTTTCTTTCTACGGACATGTGATTGGTGCATCCACTATCTAGCACCCATTTTGCTCCACCGGATGCATATGCCTGGTCTTAGGTACGCAAGCTTGCTTGGGTCATTTGAGGTTAGTGACAAGTGACTTGGTCACCTACACACGAGACTTGGTGTTCTCATGATGTGGCCCAACATATTTAGCATGAACTTTTCCAAGACTATTTTTCATAAGCACATATGAAGCATCAAAGGTTCTAAACAAGATTTGTTGTTCATATGAGTTTTCAATGTTAATTTTCTCAACATTATTATGTTTTCCAGCTTGGGAAGAGTTTCCCTTGACAAAGACAATGCGTTTCTTGTCATTCTTGTGTCTTCTAGCGTTTTGCCTTTCACCATAAGAATACCCAATGCCATGTTTAACATTAGGAGGTCTTGTGACCAAGTATGCACTACGTGCATACTTGATATTCTCCTTGTCAAACATGCCACTTTGGGAGGGATGCTTGTCTTTTTTGTCAAGTTTGACTTTCCTTCAAAGTTGGTGTCATTTTTAGCACATGTACAAGTCATGAGAGTTTTGGATTCAACATGTTGAGAAGGTGAGCTTAAAGAGGATGAAGAACCACTTTGCTTGAGTGACTCAACTTGCGCCTCAAGAATCTTGTTAACCTTAGTTAAGTTAGCAAGTTCATCCTTGAGTGCAATGTTTGAGTCTTTTAGCTTCAAACAAGTCTCCTTGCTTGAAGCTAACTCAAGCTCAAGTGATTTGCTTTGCTCCTTTTCAATCTCAAGAAGCCCTTCAATCTCAAGATATTTCTCCTTTTGGAGAATGATCATATCTTCTTGGCGGTTGACTAGCTCCTCCTTATCAACAATCTCATCCATTAGAATTTTCATTTTAGCTATAGTATTTTTATCTAAACCTCTAAACATGTCTTCATCATCACTAGAATTATCAATATCACTAGTAAAGGAATGCAAGGAGGAAGATTTAGTTTTAACCTTTCTTTTTCCTTCCTTGACCATTAGGCATGTGTGGTTGGTGTCCTTCCATGCTCCCATGGTTGGGAAGAGAGTGGACTTCATGGTAGGCTTCTTGATAGCTATAGTGGCCATCTCCTCTTCTTCTTTAGATGAGGACTCATCATCGGAGTCCCATTCCTTCCCTAGATGTGCTTGGCCATATTGCTTCCTTTTCTTGAATATTTTCTTTTGTTGAGGCTTGTTGTCTTTACTCTTCCTCTTATTGTCTTCATGTGGACAATCCACCATGAAATGATCATGTTCTCCACGATTGTAGCATGCGTGCCTCGTCTTGGATCTTTGTCTGTCCTTATATCTTCCTTCATTTGAGTTGCCACCTTTTCTTCTTCTCATCATTTTCTTGAAGTTTTTGATGGACAGGATCATGTCTTCATCATCGATATCAGTGCTTTCATCATCACCATCATCGTCCTCAGGAGCTTCTCGAGTTTCTTTTGATGCTGGCTTGCATGTTGCCTTTAGTGCAACTCCTCCCTTCTTTGCCGAGGTAAGGTCGGCAAGTTCCTTGACATGCTTGGCTTCCTTCTCCATCATTTCAAAGTTGATGATCTTGCCAAGAATCTCGTCTGGGTTTTATTTTGTGAAACCTGAGACTTTCTCTAATCATGGAGCAGAGTGTCAAGTTTCAAGGCATAAATGCTCTAAGAATTAATTTGACCACTTCATGATCCGTCCACTTCTTGCTACCATAGGCTCGGACCTTATTGATGAGAGATTTTAGTCGATTGTACATCTCTTGTGGTGATTCACCTTCTTCAATAGCAAACCTTCCCAATTCACCTTCTATCATTTTGATCTTAGCTTCACGCACATGATGATCACCTTCATGTGCGGTTTTGAGAGTGTCCCAGATTTCCTTAGCAATTTCGAGTCCATCCACCTTGGTGAACTCGTCTCGGCTCAACGATGAGGTGATTATTGCTGCGGCTTGAGCATTCCGATAAATAGCTTGTTCTTGATCCAGGGTTAGCTCTTCATCATCATCAAGTATATCTAGACCTGTACACACTATATGCCAAAGACTTGGGTTAAGAGATATAAGGTGCATTTTCATGTTTTGTTTCCACATTGTATAATCATTTCCATCAAAGTAAGGTGGTCTGCCTAATGAAATTGACAAGTAATGATTATTTGAATTTAAACGCTCATAGTTAAAAGGATATCGGGAGTAGTCTTTGTGACTACCCCTTTTTGCTTTTTGTCTTCAATCTTCTTCCCTTTGGGGGAGAGTGCCTTCTTCCGCATAAGTGCCTTTAGTTGGAGCATCTCCTCATCATCATCCTTGCAGTCCTGAATGGCATTGAGGAGCTTCTCCAACTTTTGGTTTCCTTCGTCACCACGATTTTCATGGTTGAAGCCCTTGGGTTCACCCTTGATTTCCGATATCGTCTCTTCGAGCGGTGATTCTCTTTTGAAGAGTTAGGCTCTGATACCAATTGAATGTAGCCTAGAGGGGGGTTGAATCGCCACAAAGGCCGATTTGAATCCACTAACCATACACAGGGGTAAATAATCGTACGTGGGGCGTTCTCACAATTTGAGTGCTCCCACAATATTACAATGAGTAACACTATCTCCCACACACACAAAGAGAACAATGATCAGCAGTTGTGTGAGGGAAAACAAACCAAGAGCTCAATATCGAGAAGAACGATTCTCTCCTTGATCCAATCCCTAATCCTCAAAGATTTGATCTTTTTAAGCTTAGAATGAGTGGAGAGAAGTGTTTTAGTGCTCTTGGAATGTGTGACTGCGCTAGGGTTCGTGTTTTTTGAAATGTGTGGCCGTGCACCTCTATTTATAGAAAGATTCCAAAAGTTACCGTTAAAGTTTCCTGGCGGCCGGACTAGTCCGCTCTGTTAACCGGACTAGTCCGGTGTGCTGTGTACAATTCATGTGAGGCATGCGGCACAGTGGAAACCCTAATTTAAAGTGGTTACAGAAAGTTGAACGGACTCGTCCGGTGCAAGGTGAATGGCCGGTTCTAGAGAGTTGAACGAACTAGTCCCGTGCATGAGAGGACTAGTCCGGTTCCTTGTGTTAAGGCGGTTCAAGAGAGTTGAACGGACTAGTCCGGTGCACAGTGTTGTGAAGCAACAGAGAGTTGAACGGACTAGTCCGGTTTCTGAGCGGACTAGTCCGGTGCACAATGAGTGATTAGGATATGTTTTAAGCCCTTACCCCTACGCAAAGATTTTGAGCTCTTGGGATGTATCTCTCACACACATCCTATACAAGTAAGTCTACATTGCGCTTTATTCATGGATCGGTCCTTTTCCTTTTTCTTCATCACTTTATTTTTCACTTTTTGAGTGCACCAATCCTACCTTACACGAGTTAATCTGCGTTCATCTCAACAAGTTCATTAGGATCTCCATTCGTTGGTCATCAATCGTCCAAAAGCTACAAGGGAATGCCTAGATGCACTTTCATGTGGCAACCTTGGCTTTGATGCTACTACTATCACACCCTTGCCACTACTGTCACAGCCTAATAGGTTCACGTTCGTACGGGCAACCTTGGCTCTGATGCCACTACTGTCACACTCGGTTTTTCCAAAGATCAACCAAGTGATTCTCACATGTATGCCAGGATCATTTTCTCATACATGTGGCGATAAATAGTGAAACGTCATTAAATTACAAGCCAGGTGTTCGAATACAAAAAAAGTCTTACATAAAGTCTCAAAGGACTATAAAATTTTCATAACACAACAACTAACAAATCAGTGGAAATAACAGCTTGTGGGCTCCATCACAGGCGTTGCCCGAGGGACTCCATGAACCTAGAACCCTTCTTCAGGATCAAAGTCTTCATTATTGTACTCCACTTCATTTCCTTGGCCGGAGCAGCAAGTAAAACCAACGAAAAGCAAGCTTGAGTACCATTGGTACTCAGCAAGTGTGGGAAAGTAATGTTATGCATGCTAGAACAAGGAAAGGCCGAGACCATAGTTAATGCACTACGCAATTAAATCCTATCACCTTAGCTTATTAAGCACCTATATTTTTACAAAAGGTAATCCCAATCCCAACATCTCTTCATCAATATTAAGCTCCCCGCTTAACATATCCAACCTCTCTCTTCATCATCCTCTAATCATGAGTAAGTCCAAGATGCTCTTGACCGTGAGCACGGCTGTCATGACAGTTTTGACTCTACAGAGTTTGCACCATTTCACCCACATGTAGTGATTTCATCCCCCGTTGCCAGGTGGACTAAGAACATCCATTATGCCTGTCGCCGCGAACCACGTTCACACTTCCGAGGTGTGTATCCAAGAGATCACTACGAGACCTTTACAAAGGGATCCCCGATGAGTATGAGCCCACTGAGGTTTCACCCCTAACACCATCCAGGAGGCTCCAACCCCCCTGCAGTGGCCCCCCCTCTTGAGCCTTGCGGTTCCTATGGTAGTCCAGCTGACACCTAAATCCCCGGACCATCCAAACACCCATCTACGTCGGAAATGCACCTAATTAATTGGCCAAGCTGCCCCATCTCAGCATGTGGTTGGCACGGTAAAGCCAGGTTACATGCTCCATGAACCAGTCCTTAGAACCCACGCAAGCACTAAACACAAACCCGAATCTCGTGCACGCAACACCAACCAAAGCATCTAGCTTGCCTAGATTCTTATCTCTACCATGACTCATCATATGTCATCAATAGTAAATAATCAAGGTTTGCAACTCATATACCATCCCAATTCTAGGCATGGCTAAGTATAGACGAATATCCATGAATAAACATAATAAATAACTCCCAACCCATCTACAAGGAAATATGATAATGAAAATCTAGGGGAACTTCCTACCATGGGTTTCATAATTCATATGACAATGCAAATAATTCTAACTACACATCCTAGCTTGGGTGCAAAGTGGTCAAGGACACTTGCCTTCTTCCTGCTGCTCCGGGAATGGAAAGTCTTGATCTTGGAAATTGAGATCTGGCTCTGGGACTGGTTCTACTCGTGCAAACATACACATAGCAAAAGCAAACAACATTCCACGAGAAAATCATTCACATATACACTCATGCAAGTCAAACATGCACAACATTGTTTCACTTTATGCCTTTATCCTTAAAATCACTAAATCCTACATCTATGTGTTCATTTTCGGGGTTCCTAAGATGAAATTCTCATTTTCAACTTCATACCATGTTCATCCCAATTTTTAGGGTGTATATGCGCATATATATATTACATTTAAACTTAGCTTTTAACCACACTTTACTCTACGTGAGTTGCTTTCATGCATTCCCATCCCTTTTTCACATATATTTTGTCCCTAGGTTAAAGTTAGGATCTCAAATTTAAACCCAAATTAAATTCTAATTTTTAAATCAATTTCCACTTTTCATACTACCATTTTTAGCCCTAAAAATGCCCAATAGAAAGTATTTCCAATCTAAACAGAAGTTTATTAGCTTATTCCTAAACTTTCAAACCCAAATTTCATACTCAAAACCTTCTATGAACTTTTCCTAATGTATTTGTTATCTTTACACATATTTCAGATTTATTTCTATGCCTAAAAATGAATTTTCAGCAACAAACAGAACTAAATTGCATTTCCAGAATTTGCAACTTAAGTCCAGATTTCAGATTACTCTAAATGTTGTTTAAGTGCTAGCACATCTTAAAATGAGTTTACACAATTAATTGAGATTCTAATGAGTTCAAATCATATTCAAATGCCTCCGTACTTAATTTAAATATCCTACAGGGCTTAATTTACAATTATTCACTGCTGCCTGTCCAAAATTTTATTTTCCTTGACGTTTAGGGTCTAAACAGCAAAGCAAATACAGAAGGATTTTTCCTAATTTCTATTAAATCCAGGGGGATAAAACAACTCATTACACGTGTTTGCCCAATTTCCAGAAGGTCCAGGGGTAGCTCGGAAATTTCTAGGGCTAGATCCAAATTCTCGACCACGCTAGGGGATAGCTTGTGAAAAGTCCGGATTTTATACTACTGGGTCGACCTGGACTGTTGGATTTTAAACGGAGGGCCGAGATTATAACGTGAAGGGGTACGGGGCGATCTATTTTCATCCGCAAGATTTAAAACGGACGGGCCACAGAGGGCCACGTCGCCCTGGCCGGAGCCAGACCGTGCGCGTGGCGGCGCGGACGGTGATCTTGCCGGCGAAGCTTTGGAACTGCCTCTAAACACGCTGAAACTTGTATTTCTTTGCACAGATCGACTGCGGAGGGGTAGGGATCTCACCTCGGCAGTTTTCTTGAACCTGAATGGATCGGAACTTGCTCGGCGACAGCGTCGGATGGCGGAACACGGCTGTGATCATCAGCAGCACGTTCGGTTCTTGCTCCCTCCCGGATTTCTGGTCGTCGAGGCTTCCTGTGCTCTGGAGATGGCGTACCGACGGTCAGAATGGATTAAAACGGGGAAATTTGGGGCTTCAACGACGACCGGCGGCTGGACCTTACCGGAACTCAGCGGCGTTGGTTTTCTCGTCGAAGACTCATCCCGAAGTGAAGGTCTACGGGCTGTGCAAGCTACAGCGGAGACGCGAGGACGGTTAGAAAGAATGAAATGGCACTGTACAGGGAAAATTTTATCGGAGAAGCGGCTGCACTCACAGGCGAACCGAAGACACGATTGGGGTGGAGAATAGAGAGGGTTTGCGGGTGTTTAAATCGGCCTGGAGTCTAGAGTGAGTGCACGCGTGTTGAACGAGCACGGGTGGGGCAGATTCTTGCAGTTGCATGCGAAGAAATCGGAGGCGGGTGTCACAAGAAGTCCGCGCGGGAAAAACGCAGGCGGTGGTTGGAGGAGAACAAAAGGACTGACAGGTGGGGCTGGTGCGGCAGTGAGAGGAAAGAGGGGAAAGGGCTGGCCGGCTGCTGCTGGGCTGCACAGAGGATTCAGCCTAATGAGCCTTTTTCTTTTCTTTTCTCTTTTCTATTTTCTGTTCCTTCTTTCAAACTTCAAATCCATTTCAAAATTTAAATTTCTGGCCCATGCACGACGTCCATTTGTTTAAGAATTTGATCTGCAAATTTTTGGGTGTTACAACTCTACCCCCTTAAAAGAAATCTCATCCTCAAGATTTGGTAGGTCCTAGGGGAATAGATCCGAAAACTGTGCCTTGAGTTCATCTTCCCTTTCCCATGTGGCTTCTTCTTCCGAGTGATGCTTCCACTGCACTTTGCACATGCGAACTCTTTTGGTTCATGTGATGCATTCTGACGTCTCAAGAATCTTAACCAGGTGCTCAGTATATGAAAGGTATTCTCGGACGTCTAACTCATTTATTGGTAACCTCTCTTCGGGTGTTCTCAGGCACTTCTTGAGTTGTGACACATGAAACACATCGTGCACATCTGATAGGTGAGGCGGTAATTCCAACCGATATGCAACTTCTCCTTTCCTCTCTAGAATTTGGAAGGGTCCGATATACCGAGGTGATAGTTTTCCTTTCACTTTGAATCGACGTAGCCCTCTGATAGGAGACACATTGAGATAGACGTAGTCCCCTACTTTGAAGGTGAGCTCTCTTCTTCGTATATCCGCATAGCTCTTTTGTCGGGTCTGAGCTATCCTCAAGTTTTTGCGGATTTCTCTCACTTTTGCCTCGGCATCTTGTATCACTTCTGACCCAAATACTTTGCTTTCTCCCGTTTGATTCCGAAAAAAAAGGAGTTATGCACCTTCTCCTGTACAACGCCTCAAACGAGGACATCTTCATGTTGTCCTGGTAACTATTATTATAGGATAACTCGGCATATGGTAAATTATTGTCCCAACTTCTGTTGTTCTTGAGTGCACAAGCTCTTAACATATCCTCGAGGATTTGATTGGTTCTCTCTGTCTGCCCGTCGGTCTGCGGATGATATGCAGAACTGAAATTCAGGTGAGTTCCCATGGTCGCATGCAACTTCTGCCAGAACCTTGAGGTAAACTGTGTTCCTCGATCTGACACTATCTTCTTTGGCACTCCATGAAAACACACGATCTTGGACATATACAATTCAGCCAACATGGAACCGCTATAGTGTTCTTTGACAGGGATGAAATGAGCTAGCTTAGTTAGTCGATCAACTATGACCCATATCGAATCATATCCTGATTGGGTTCTAGGGAGTCCCACTATGAAGTCCATGCTTATTTCTTCCCATTTCCATTCTGGTACTTTGAGTGGTTGCAACAACTCCGCAGGTCGTTGATGTTCTGCTTTCACCAACCGCACGTGTCACATAAGGCAACGTGTTCGGCGACATCTCGTTTCATGCCATACCACCATTACATGCTCTTGAGATACTGATACATCTTCTATCGGAGTGTGAGCTACGACACTCCTCCCGGCCTGCTCAGAAGCAGCCCGTGAGGTTCTTTTTTCCGGAGGGGATTGGCACCCTTCGTGACCTTGGCTCGAGAGAGCGGATGAACACCAGGATTTACGTGGTTCGGGCCGCCGGAGCGTAATACCCTACGTCCACGGGTGTGCTTGTTCTATTGCTTGAGCACGAGCGCTTGTGTGTTGTGTGATCTTGAGTGTGGAGAGTCGGAACCCTTTGCAGAGTGGTCACCCCGGTCCTTTTATAGTTCAAGGCTGGGGTGGTTACAATGAGGTTTGGGGCCTGACAGGTGGCCCCAAAGATTTGAGTGTCCTGTACACGATCTAGGGGTTCCTCCTCTAAGTAGAGTCGCCGGAGGGGGAGTTAAGTCCCCCCGTCCGGTGCGCTGAGCGCCCCTGACCGTGTGTCAGGTGATGATGAAGACGTTGTCTTGTCCACGCGTCTCCTCGCCCTGCTTGGGAGGCTGCGTACTGTTGGGCGGCACTGTTTTGCTGTCATGCCTCTCCGTCCTGGGGAAGGTGTGAGCCTTGAATATGAAGCCTGACGGCGCACTTCCTTCTTGACTTCGTCGACCCACAGCCCACAACGGATCATGGGGTACGTGGTGGCTCTGGAGCCCTTATAGACGGGCTTGGTGTCTGGGGACACGTGGCGGCTCTGGACCTTACCTCAGCAGGGAGGCCCGGATCGGTGCCTGGCGCACATGTTAGCACCGGAGCTGCCCTCAGCCAGGTGGGGGGGCTGGGAACCAAGTGAAATTGCCTAGAGGGGGGTGAATAGGCTATAATTCCTGAAATGACTTAATTAAACAAGATTAGAACTCAGGAGCCGGACTGGTCTGGCTTAGGGGCGGACTAGTCCGATCAACCTGCTGGAAAGGCCTAAAAGGCCGTACTAGTTTCCCTTGGAGGCGAACTAGTCTGGTCAAACTGCCAGAAAGATCTAAAACTTGATTTTTAAGGGTTTTTCTCCAAATTTTAGTTTAACAAAATGTGGATGAAACAACTAGCACTTCTATACGACAAGTGTGACAGAATATTGAAATGAATTACAGAAGTGTGACGATGTATAGCAAAATAATTAGAACAAACCCTAAGCAATCTTGATCTTCAAAGAAATGTACATGCAAGAGAGACACCGAAGATTTTTTCCCGAGGTTTGTTTCCACTCAGGAATCTACGTCCCCGTTGAGGAGTCCACAAAGGACCGGGTCTAACAACCCTTTCCTCACCAAGTTACCACTAAGGCCAACCCGGTTCTTCACTATCTCAAGGGTGAACTTACAAAGTTTTGGGGCTGCTCACAATCTGAGGCTCCCACTTGATCACGTCCACCAAACTCCACGGATCTCACAAGCCACCGGTCACAAGGACTCACACCAAGTGCACGAGATCACTCCGAGAGCCAAAAACACGAACTTCTTCCTTCTCCTCTCCTCGCACACCCAAATCCACTCAAGAATTGGTTCTAGAGGGTGAGTAGGCAAGAGAGAAGGCTTAGAGGGCTCTTGGATTGCTGTGGCGGCGCTAGGGTTCCAGGTATTTTAAATGACGTCGGGGCATCTTCTTTTATAGAAGTCCCGAAGCCGACCGTTTCCAACTATTGAAAGTCCGGACTAGTCCTCCTCACACCGGACTAGTCCGATCTCACACAGGAACTATTTGTCTGGGTGAGAACGGACAAGTCTGGAGGACCCGAACTAGTCCGGCCACTAAGGCGGACAAGTCCGGTCCAACAAGACTTAGCCGTGGGAGCTCTCATCTCACACCCATACGTACTAGTCCACCTTAGAATGGACTAGTCAAAACTCACACAGGAACTCTTAGTCCGTGTGAAAACGGACAAGTCTGGCTAGCCGGACTAGTCTGGCCCCTCAGGCAGATAGGTCCGCTCTACCAGGACTTAGCCCCAAAAACACTCTCACCAAAAGAGAAACGGACTAGTCCGTCCAAAACGAACAGGTCCGATCTCAGTCAGGAACTCTTAGTCTGCCCTAAAACGGACTAAGCCGTAGGACTTCCGGACTAGTCCGGCCGCTTCTCCGGACAAGTCTGGCCTGCCCAACTTTACCTCTCTCCACTAAGAATTTGACACTTCTAACGCTTTGAGCTCTCTTCTATGATCTCAATGCACTTGACACACACACACACTCTTTCTTTTACATGGCTAGCCTACTAAAGACTCAAGTGAAACCCTAATTTCTACTCTTCGAGTCTTCGACGCCGTTCTTCATCTTTTTCCTTTTTGAGAGTTTAGGTGCCCGCCTTGGAAATGTCCTGTTCTTATGATCATCTCAGCTCATTAGTATCTTAATTTGTCATCATCAATCATCTAAAACCCACGGGGATGCCTAGATGCACTTACACCAAGGGACACGTGGCAGCTCCGGACCTCACCTTAGCGGGGAGGCCCGGGCCGGAGCCCAGGACACATGTCAGCACTAGAGCTGTCCTCAGCGGGGAGGCGGCTCAGGGCCACGGGACACGTGTCAGCTCCGGACCCCTCAGCGGGGAGGCTTAGGTTGGAGCTCGGGACACGTGTCAGCTCCGGTGTTGTCCTCTTCAGGAAGGTGACTCGGAGCCGGGGACACATGGCAGCCCCGGACTTGTCCTCAGCGGGGAGGCTCAGGACGGGGACCGGGAAACATGCCAGCCCCGGAGCTTGGGCGCACGCGGTAGCCCTAAGGTTGACCATGGGCCTTAGGGTACGTGGCCCTTGTTGGGGCCCGCCTCAGCAGTGAGGCAGGGCCCACGCTGTCTTTTTACCCACTACGCGGGGGTACCTAGTCTGCAGAGTACCGACAGTGGCCCCCGGGCCCATCTCGGGGGAGGCACTGAGCCCGTAGGTGGGGCCCCATCTCACCCGTGAGGTGGTTTTGAACCTGTACTTTGGCAACCAGAGTAGTGGCGAGATTTTCACATTGTGGACGAGTGGTTGTACCTGGGAGTCACGTACTCGGCGTAGTGGGCATACTCGCCAGTCGAAGTGGCAGCACATCGCCGGTGTAGTGGACGCGTGTTCACCCTTAACTGGAGGGTCGTGGTGACGTGCTCGAGGGGTTGCCCCGGTGCAGTTACTGCAGTAGCCTTTGAGTCGGCCGCTGCAGATCCACCATGCCACTTTTCTCGGGAACCGCCGGACGTTCCCGAGAAGTTACCCACCTAGCCCCCAGTGTCTGACGGTTGGACCTGGGTCCTTCTCGTCACTGGGGGAGGTAGGCAACCCACGGCACGGCACGATGGAAACACAAACGTAGCGCCTATTGCCCTGCCAGAGGTTGCGGACTTATAAAGGGAAGCCTTCTAGAGAAGGACGGTTTTCTTCGGTCTTTTGAAACCTTCGCCTTCCTCCAACGCGCTTGAAGCCTCTGCTCCCTAGCACTCACAACCTTTCCTCGCCACCATGTCTTCCGACCTCCGTTCTTCCAGGCTCAAGAGCGATGGCGACATCACTATCGTGAGGCACCTGCTCGGCTAGCAATCAGCCACGTTCGACAGAAGGATCCACCACGGGAGAGTTCTGCTAACCGACAGGTGTCCCGACTAGGTGATACTTTCACCTCGTACGTGTTGTCAGGGTTCGCGCTCCCGGCGTCATCCTTCCTCCTCACCCTGCTGGAGGTGTATGGGCTCCAGCTGCAGCACCTCATGCCGCACGCTCCCGCGCTAGTGGCCGTTTTTGTCCACTTCTTCGAGATGTTTATGTGCGTACAGCCCTCCGTGTGGATCTTTAGGGTGTTCTTCTCCTTGAGGGCCTCAAGTAGAAGTACAAGCCATCTGGGGGCTTATTACTTCCAACGCCGCGGAAGGCACTATGCGCCCTACATTGCGCCCTTCACTCCTGGGAAGTGGGAGCACTGGAGGGAGGACTGGGTCATTGCCTAGACTGACGTCTATGATCGCGTGGAACTGTCAGGTGGCCTGCCAATGTCCGAGGCGGCCGTTGGGTATGAGGTCTCCGACCTGCAAGACGCCTACACGCCGGTGCTGGAGAGGATCAAGTACTTGGCGGAGGAAGGCCTGACCTCGCTGATGGTCTTGGCTGACTTCCTGTCCCGCCGGATCGCTCCCCTCCAGCAGCATATCCGGGCAGCTTGGCAGTACACTGGGGATGGCGACATGACCCGGTTGGAGCGCAGAGCAGGGTCGTCGCCGAGTTAAGATATGTTGGCGGTAATGCTGCAGAAGCTCTCCTGTGACTCGATTACCGACGACTCCATCACCTCGCCAGCGAGCTGCCAGCCCATCTACCTCAACCTGCAGGCGCGGTCAAGGCTGCTGAGAGAACTGCCCACACTAGACGACATCGATGTCGCAGGGCGGTGGATTGGGGATCCCTCGCGGGGCATCAAAATCTCCGGAACACATTAAGTTTCAACATAAGAGGTAAAAAATTTATTTTTATAACAAGTGTACGTATGCAAAACTCCCCCTGAATGTATGCAAGAGTAAAAGAGGGGAGTTGGCATACATTCACATGTTATGGTGGGGTGCCTACGTGTTGTGCTCAAAAATAAAAATGTGATAAGACAATAAGCATAAGACAGCCATAAAATCCAACACGTAGTATTACACAAAAGATAGTCATGCATAAAACATAAAACATAGATATCCATGTCCAAAAGAGTCATGTCCAAAAGATCTATTACGAGACTAGAAGATGATAAAAATAGGACATCCTTTTCATATTTCTCCCCCTTTGGCATCAAGGCATCAAAAAGAAAAGGAGGGAGGAAGATACGCCTAAGTCTACTCGTCATCTTCTTCATCTTCTTCTTCATCGCCATTTTCATCGCTCTCCGTAGCCTCCGTATCCTGTTCTTCTTCGTCGGTGGTGGTGGATGGAGGCACGGCCTTGGAAGAGCTTCCATCGTCCCTGAACTGGGCGAGCTCATCAGCGGTGAACTCTAGATATGGAATGAGTTCCCCATCACTCTCCTTAGGGGGAGACATGGGTACCTCAAGCTTGTCACACACAGCCTTGAGGTACTTCTCCTGACGCCTCTCCATGCGTCTAGTCCGGACCTCCACATGCCGACGGGAGGCGAAAAGTGTGTTGAAGCACTTGAAGAATCCGCTCATGGACTGCAGAGGAGGAGATGATGGGGGAGCCGCTGAGCTAGAAGGAGCCACTGAGCTGGACGTTGGTTGAGCATTTTTCCTCCTTGAGGGTTCTGGCAGAATAGGGGGTAGCTGAGGACGGAGACGTCGATGAGTAACATCCTTGACAAAGATTATCCCCGACACCTTCTCAATTAGGCACATGATGTACGGTGCATAACCACATGAGCGGTTGGGAGTGTGAGAGATGTTGAAGATGTCATCATAAATATGCTCAACAAGGTTGAACTTCTCTTCACCATCTATCAAGAGGAGAAGATGCCTTATGTTTCCTTGAATTACCCCTGCATCTCCATCCTTGGGGGCAATGGTCCTCCTCAGAATCCGGTTGAGGATGCTATAGAACGGCTTGATGTTCCTAGCAAGCCTGGCCTCATAGGGAATATGACTAGGATACATATAGTCAAGCTGATCCCTGTCCACTGCCTTGATATTGGAAATGATAATCTCATGATCCAAGTGCTCCTCGAGACCAAGTATCTATGCAAACCTCTCATAGGTGACTGAGTACTGCTCTCCATGAGTCATTCAGGTAATTTTCTGGTCACCGTAGGTGGAGAAGTACACAGTGGTGTAGAACTGCACAATTACCTCAATGTTCCAGTCATACTTGAAGCTCATGATTTCCTTGATTCCATGGCGCTCTGTGGCTTCAATCACTTCATCAAAAGCTTTGTGCTCCCTTTTGGCCATGTAGTCTCAATCTACCCATTGAGCTTGAGTGACTGGGGTCTTCATTTTTAGGTACACTAAGTGGTAGTAATCGCAGTGAAAGTCACACCAAAACTTAGAGTCGGCTGTGTGCTTCTCATAGTCATAGACTTTATTCATCCTCAACCTTCTCGCATTTTCAGCCCCCTTTCCTTTGAATACAAATGCCGGATTGTTGGGCTGCCGGTTTGGGTCTCTAGCAGGGGCAGCCATCTTTAAGGGGCCGATGGGCTTCGGTTGCCCTTTCTCTCTTATTTTTATCCCTCCTGCTTTGTTTGTCGGTGCTTTGGCAGTTGCCTTTTTGTTCTTGGGCTGCTCAGAAAGTGGAGCCTTACCCTTCTTTGGATCACGAGGAACCCTACCCTCGGATTCATTTTCCTTCTCCTTTTCCCGCTCTTTATCTCCCAAGGTGACAAGCCTCTTTCTCTTGGGCTCTGAGGCACTAGCAGCTTGGGAGCTCTGGGCTTCACGTTCGGCCCTTTTCTTTCTCCATTGATCCTTCAAGGATTCTTCAACGGCTTGGGAAATTTGTGCCTTCTCGTCGAGATCATGCTTCTTCTTTGTTTTTACCTCTCGACGGACGGCTTCTTTAGCCGCTTGGGCCTCCTTTGCTGCCCTTTCTTCGGCAATGCGTTGATGAGGGGCTTGTCGAGCCTCCTCAGACGTGGGACTTGGAAGGGGAGAGATTTGGTCAGAGTTTGACATATTTCCTGAGAGACAGGATATTAGAGGTCAAGGAAGTGGAATATTGCAAGAGAATTCATGAAAAATGGCTAAAGTTGGAGTTTATTCTGTGTAAACCGGACTTGTCCGTTAAAGGACCAGACTAGTCTGCTCGAGAACGGATTTGTCCGCCCAAATCCGGACTAGCCTAGGTTATACAGAAAGAACCCTAACCCTAAAAATTTTTCGCAAGAACTTCAAATTAAGTTGCAATACTCCTAGGCTATGATCGCATCGACACTAGGAACAACATTTGTGAAGAGGTTTCTATCAAAAGACCTAAGAGTGAAGAAAAGGAAGGATTTTTGGTTAGGTCAAGAATACCTCTTGAAATCTTCAAATGTGATGAATTTGGAGTTGAAACTTGAGCAACGCAGCCCGGGGAAGGGTTTCCGCACTCCTTAGGTCTCCAATCCGTGGATTGGACAAGATTTTTGGTGGAGGAAAGCGAAAATCGCCAATTTGTGGGCGCTTCTGGCTTGAGAGAGGATGTGAGCGGACTAGTCTGTGAAGAGAGAAGTCTGGCTGCCCCTGGGAGGTTAAGTCCCCAGGGGCCAAACTAGTCCGGGTTAAGTGTCCGGACAAGTCCGGTTGGCGGACCGGAGACGGACTTTTCTGGGGCCGGACTTGTCAGGCCTCCCCAGGTGGACTGGTCCGGTTTGGACTTGTCCGCTGCGAAGTCCGACCTTGCCACGTGACCACTGCTGATGAGTTGTTTAGGCCCGATCTTCCGAAAGGTAGGTCGATTGAAGTGGAGATCTCAATGTTGATGATCCGAGGAACTCGAGCCGACCCGAACTCCCCTGCAATCACTACACCACTGCTCCGTTGGTTATCTACCGTGCTTCACACGCTTGACCTCACCAAGAAGGCTATCCCTGCAGGTGCAACCGAGAAAACAAGCAAGAACGATGAAGATGCAATCTGAAATTACGAAATTGGGGTCTCACAAACCGTAGAACGGCAGAAGTGTTTAATCTAAGCAAAACACACCAAATATGGCCGGCGGCTGCAGTATTTAAAGGCTAGGGTTTGACCATAAGACCCTTAGACGCGTCCCTAATGGACTCATACGGGATACAAGGCCCAAAAGCCCAATACGGTGGTGTAACACCGGATAGAACTCCGAATTCAACTTGTTTCGACAACTCCCAACGACTCCGGGCGAATTTTAATGTGGGACCAGAACCATTGCAAAGTTTATCTTCTTATATTTCCATGCATATGTGGAACGTCAAAAACGGTGTGGCGGAACGGAATCCGCTCATCCAGGATCGCAGAGGGTGGTGCCGCGCGATGCGACACCCGACAGCACACGTCATAAGAACACCTTATATTACATGGGAAAAACAAACTGAATGTACAAAGTAGTACACTTCTCAGTTACAAACTAGGGTCTTTTATTACACAGCGGAAGTTTCTTTTGTACAACACACGCCCGCCTATCTAGCAAAAGTCGGTTGCCCAGCCCTAGGGCAACCCACACTAGCTGCACGTCTCAGCTCAGCGCGGCGTGTACGGCTCCCACTCCGCCGTGGTCCCCGATGGAGGGTAACCCTCGCCGGTGGACTCGTACTCCGAGTCCGTGGGTGGCTCCTCACCTGAAAAACACTTAAGCAGCAACCGTGAGCACGAAAGCCCAACAAGGCTTAACCGACTCACCTAAGCATGAAACTCTACATGAGGTATACCATGACATAGGATAGCAATGTTGCAGCAAATGGACACGCCTACAAGTTCATCCTTAGTTCATCTTTTAGAAACAAGTTAACGGTTCATGAAGCTGAAATTTAGTGAGCAATATTTGGTGGCACACATGTAGCAATACAATTATGTCATAACAGCAATATGGAATCATAACATTTCATTCATTAGTCTACGTTACGACGCAGTGAACAAGCGGTACTCGTCACCGCGAGGGACGGCGAATCGACTCGATATACACCTGCAGGGAAACCCAAAGAGCACGTCACGTACGCCCACCCGTGGAGCTGCACAGCACGCTCACTCGATGTCGTACGGGACAACCTTTCACCCAACAGCCCAAACGTCGAACCGGTCGCACTGAAACGAGCAGGAGGTTCCCCACACGGAGCATCTCTCTATGCCCGTTGGCAGATTTCCACCTCCCTGCCCTCAACCTACACCTATAAATCGGTGTGCTATGCCTCGACGCCCGGAGGTTTAGGCTACATCGGTTTATCGGGGCCCATATATCCGATATGCCTTCGGTACGTTCAATACTTGTTCAGCAGGGCCGCACACGGCTCGGTCCTCAATCAACACGGACAGGGCTGCGCACACAGGACTTCCTCTTGCTGCGCCCTAGCCCCTGCCTAGTCTCATTTTCATTACTAAAGTGATCTCCCGTCACTCGAACCAAATCCGTGTGTCCCCACCTATCTCGCGAGTAGATTCCAACTACTCGACGTGTACCGAAGCCCTATGAATTATTAAGCATAGCCTGTCTACTCGAGATCTTAGACACTACCCTCACTCTTATGGAAAAATTCTGGTCATGCAAGTGGGGTTTCATCCATCCTATACCTAATGCACAATCATACTTCATATGACACATGTAAACAAATTAAAACTTATCAAAAGGTTAATGCAAACCGGGGCTTGCCTTGTTGCTGCTGGTCGGGGGTTAGTTCCTCTTCCGGAAGTAGGAAGTCCAGCACTTCCGGAGTCTCTTCTTCAATGGCTACACGTTAATGAAACACTATATGTTAATTTAAATGCAATGTGAGTCTAGGGTAATACTTCTGCTATTAGTTCTAATAACCAGTCTCTAACAACTGGAACTCTGTTTAAGAATTTAAAGATGAACTGGGTGTTGGTGGTTTGGCTTAGACTTAATCCCCCTGGTTAAATGCTAAGTGGTTTTCCCCCTTTTCCATATTAATCCCTCAAGTGGTTAAACATGACAGGGTGATCCATAGCTCCAATGGAGCTGAGAATTTTTGTGTGAGTTCCTTGTCACAAGAAAACTCTCTGGACCAAACACTAGCACTTTTCATGGAGTGGTTTGCTCAGAATAATTCTCTTAGCAAATAAGAAAAGAAGAATTAATTCTGAGGTAATACCCCTGTTCAAGCCCAACTTAGTGAACTACAATATCAATTATAGCTTATAGAGTTTGCATGAATTTTCCTAGCATTTTTGGAGCTAAGATTTGCCCAGAACTGAATTTCCAAGTTTTGGAAATTCTCTGAAAATGTTTCTGTATTCAAATGAACACATCACCTTCAAATTTGAATTGCTCTGACCAAATAGCCTCCAAATGGTCTGAAACATTTACAGGGGTTCACTAATGTCCTAAAGGACATTCTGGTAAAATTTGGGGATTTTTGGATGCACCAAACTCCCTCTAAAATTCTTTTGCTGAAAAGTTTTAAAGAATTTTCCAGAATTAATTGTTGGGTTTCATACAAATTGGGTTTCAGATTTGGATTGTACTCTGTTAGAGGAATCCAAAAAAATTTGTTTCATAATTTTTGGATTCTCCTACCCCAAGTTGTGGTCCTCCAAAGTTTGAACTACAAACTGGACATTTCAAAATGTTTAAATGTCTGCCAGTGGGTCCCACCCGGCAGTCTTCTCCTTCCTCGCGCCAAACAGGGGTCCGCGGCGGCGCACTCCGGCGAGTGTCGCCAGAACTGCTTTCCCGGCCGTATCCCGATCTCAGACTCGCCCCCCCCCCCCCCCCCCCCGTAATTCGCGGCGCTGAACTTGTCGGTGGTGTCGCCGGCGGCCGTAGCTCACCGGAACAGGGCTCCCGACGGTGACAGCGGCGGTTAGGGTTCCGGCATGGTCGGGAATGCGTTACAAAGCATCAAAATGATCGGCAAAGGGTCGGAGAGCACCGTGGGAGCTCGGGGGTGACGGAAATGACCGCCAAACCCCATGAAACGGTCGGCAACCTAGAGCTCCACGGTGAACCGAGCTATTATTCTATGGCGGCCCGAAAAACAACCCAAACCCGGCCATTTCTGGGTCATTTCCCTTGATTCCTGGTCGAGGAGGGCCGCTAGGGAGTGAGGAAGGTGCTGACAAGCCGGCGCAGCCCATAGCTAAGTGAGTAGCATGAATTTTGGGTTAGACCGCGCTCTACCCAAACACACTATGTTTCGGAAGAATTGGAAATACTCTTCACCCGGTGAATCAACCTCTAAACGGATTGCACCTACACAATCTAGAGAGCATGGCGCACCTTTTTCGTGCAGGAGAGGAACGGTGAAAACGGCTGTGGAGCGCTGCCCACGGTGAGCCGGTTGCGGTTCCGCCGGTTGCACCTCGGTCCTCAGCTGCGATCGTCAATTGGTGGCCAAATGAAGTGCTAAAACCGCAAGGTGGTGAGGTGGTCAGCTAGAGCACACCCAGGCGCTTCCTTTTTGTGTGGGGAGCTTGGGCAAAGGCCGAGCAGACGTCGACGTGCAGGGGAGAATCGGAGGAGCGGCGCCGGGGAAAAGAACTGAGCTCGGTGTGGCGCTGCTCGGGAGAAGGAGGCAAAACACGATTGGCTCGTGGTCGTGGAGAGCTGGGGCATGGCTGGGTTTTACGGCGCCCCCACGAGGAGCTCGCCAGCGCG
Source organism: Neostapfia colusana (assembly GCA_030760725.1). Lineage (NCBI taxonomy): Eukaryota > Viridiplantae > Streptophyta > Magnoliopsida > Poales > Poaceae > Neostapfia > Neostapfia colusana. The sequence continues at coordinate 4,653,513 of JASWHV010000012.1, read as the reverse complement.
CGAGGGGAAGAGCAGGAGGTGGCTCCCGGCATTTCTCGGGGTGTCACCGTGGAGCCTCGGCTCTGTTCCGAGTGCAATACTTAACCCCTAAGGCTGTTGACTTTTGTGCCATTTGATCCTCCCCAATGACATGTGGGACCCACTTGTCAGTGCTCCCCCACCCCTCAAAAGATCTCCAAAACTTGGCAAGAGATGAATTCAAATGTTTGGAGTTTCAAACTGATCTACATTTGTATGGTTGGGCAAATCTCCCCCCAAATTCAAATGTATATTTGAATTCTTGCACATTTGGATCCTTTTTGGACAAATGGATAGCAAACCTTTTCAAAAATTATTGAAACTTTGCCTCCCCACTAATTTGGACCTGAGGAATACAATTATGCACTTTGATCTTTGTTTTAGATGCTGCAACCACGAGTTTGAATGTAACAGTTTTGAATCATCCTCTCATGTGTCATGTGTAAACTTCCCCCTTTTTGAAAGTGTAGGCTTTCCCCTCTAACCCCTCTTTTGATGGAGGTTACTTGCTCTTCACACTTTTTCACAATCTATCGACAACAAAACGGTGGTGTTGTGTGGTGATAAAAAGTTTTTGCAAGTCCCTTTTCTTGGGCTTTTACATCCCTCCCCCCTTAAAAGAATCTTGTCCCGAGATTATAAAAGAAGAGATAGCGATGTAACAGGGACTTACCCGTACTGAGATGCCATGAACTCCGGGTAGTTTGAGCGAAGGAATTCCTCGCTCTCCCACATCGCTTCTTCGGCGGTGTGGTTGCTCCAGAGTATTTTGTAGAACCACAACGTTCTATTACGCGTGGTTTGGGCTTTCTCATCAAGAACTTCCACCGGATACTCATCATATGTTAAATCCGGTTTCAGCTCACCGATGTCTTTGGTAGGAACAGCAGCCGTATGCTTCAAACATTTTCGCAGTTGCGAAACATGGAAAACATCATGGACACCAGCAAGGGATGCCGGTAGCTCCAATCGATACGCTGCTGGTCCACACTTCTCGGTGATAGCGTAGGGTCCAATAAAACGGGGAGCGAGCTTTCCCTTCACACCGAACCGGTGCACGCCCTTCATCGGAGACACGCGGAGGTACACGTGTTCCCCAATGTCAAAGTGCAACAGCCTACGCCTCTTATCAGTGTAGCTCTTCTGCCGGGATTGAGTGGCCTTCAAATTGGCTTGAATTGTCCGAACGCGCTCTTCGGCGTCGTTCACCACATCAACCCCGAATGTGACCCTTTCACCGGACTCGCACCAATTTAATGGGGTGCGGCATTTGCGACCGTAGAGAGCTTCGTAGGGTGCCATATTGATACTCGCCTGATAACCATTGTTGTACGAGAATTCCGCCAACGGTAGGTGATCATCCTAGTTCCTACCGTGGTGGATGGCACATGCTCTCAACATGTCTTCTAATACTTGGTTCACCCTCTCTGTTTGCCCATCTGTTTGAGGGTGATAGGCGGAGCTCCTGATCAACTTAGTACCCAATGCAGCGTGTAGCTGCTCCCAAAAGCGAGATACAAATAATGCACCTCGATCTGAGACGATGGTCTTGGGTACCCCGTATAGGCATAGAATCTTCGCTATGTACAGCTCCGCATATTTGCCGGCATTGTAACGTGTATTCACCGGGATGAAGTGAGCCGTCTTGGTTAACCGATCAACGATTACCCATATGGAATCATGCTTGTTGGATGTTAGGGGTAATCCCACAATGAAATCCATGCTCACATCTTCCCATTTCCACGTCGGGATCTCCAGGGGTTGCAACAGCCCTGACTTCTTCATGTGATCAGCTTTCACTCGTCTACACGTATCGCACTCGGATACGTACTTAGCTACCTCCCGCTTCATCCGTGTCCACCAAAATTTCTTTTTCAAATCTTGGTACATCTTGTTGCTGCCCGGATGAATGGAGTATTTGGACAAGTGAGCTTCATCAAGTAGCTTCTTCCTCAGCTCCATATCCCGGGGTACGACTATGCGGTCATTGAACCATAGGGTCCCCTCATCATCCTTCCGGAAACATTTGATCTCTCCATTGTCTATCCGTCTCCGGAGATGTGCCATGCCTTTATCCGTCTTCTGAGCTGCAATGATGTCTTCCCTAATGGTAGGGATGAGGGCAAGGTTGTACAGCGATCCATAAGGAACCAAGTATAAACTCGGCTCTTCCTCCTCCACCGGTGTAATGGTGAGGTGATGGACATGTGATTTCCGACTCAGCGCGTCGGCAACCACATTCGCCTTTCCGGGGTGGTAATGAATCTCGATCTCATAATCCTTGATCAGTTCTAACCACCTCCTTTGCCTCATGTTCAGCTCCTTCTGGGTGAAAATGTATTTCAAGCTCTTGTGGCCGGTGTAGAGATGCACCAAGTTCCCCAGGAGATAGTGCCTCCACATTTTTAGCGCCAACACCACGGCAGCAAGCTCAAGATCATGAGTCGGATAATGCTGCATGGTTCCGAAGTTGACGTGAGCCATAGGCGACCACACGTCCTTCCTGCATCAACACGCAGCCGAGCCCAATACCGGACGCGTCACAGTACACGTCGAAAGGCTTTGTTGTATCCGGCTGAGCTAAGACCGGGGCTGTGGTGAGATGCTACACCAATGCTCGGAACGCTCCTTCACACGCCGTGTTCCAAACATATTTTGTCCCTCCTTCAGCAATTCTGTCATCGGTTTAGCGAGCTTGGAGAAGCTTGGAATGAATCTCCGATAGTGTCCCGCTAACCCGAGGAAGCTTCTGACTTCATGGACTGAAGTGGGAGCTTTCCATTTCAGCACTTGCTCTATCTTGCTTGGGTCAACCGCAATGCCTTCCGCTGAGATGATATGTCCCAAGAATGGCACTTGGCTGATCCAAAACTCGCATTTACTGAACTTGGCGTAGAGCTTGTGGTCTCACAATCGTTGAAGAACGATCCGCAAGTGTTCGGCATGTTCGGCTTCTGTCTTGGAGTAAACCAAGATATCGTCGATGAACACTACCACGAACTTGTCCAGCTCCGGCATGAACACCGAATTCATGAGATACATGAAATGAGCTGGAGCGTTTGTGAGACTAAAAGACATGATGAGATATTCATATAATCCATATCTCGTCGAGAATGCCGTCTTTGGAATATCCTCCGCCCGGATCTTTATCTGGTGATATCCAGAGCGAAGGTCCATCTTCGAGAACACACTTGCACCCACAAGTTGATCAAACAATATGTCGATGCGGGGCAGTGGGTACTTATTCTTGATGGTGACGGCGTTGAGCGGCCGGTAGTCCACACACAGCCTTAAGGTTTCATCCTTCTTCTTCACGAACAGCGCCGAGCATCCCCAAGGCGAGGAACTCGGCCTAATGAAACCTTTGCTCAACAGATCATTGAGCTGTTCTTTCAGTTCAGCCAGCTCATTTGGAGCCATTTTATATGGTCTCCGTGATATGGGCGTAGTCCCGGGTGCAAGTTCAATCTTGAACTCGACATCCCGCTCAGGTGGCATGCCCGGAAGATCATCCGGAAACACGTCGGGGTACTCCCGGACTACGGGGATGTCTTCTAACTTGAGAGCTTCAGCATTATTAATTGCTAAAACTTCCCGGACTGGCGTGTCTAACACCATAGAATGCGGATGGTGGAATGGAGAATTTAAGTGAACCGTCCGTGTCCGAGTCTCTAGGACAGCGCCATGGTATTGTAGCCATGACATCCCTAAGATTGCATCAATCTTTTGTCCCATAAGGATTATCAAGGTGGTGGGATATAGTTTCCCACCTAAGCACAGAGGTGCCTTTGGAATCATCATATTAGCTGAAATCTTCCCTCCAGGTGAGCAGATCATATAAGTGCAGTCGGTTGGGAAGACTTGCATTTGATGCTTAGCCACATAGGATGCACTTATAAAGCTGTGGGTTGCACCAGAATCAAACAATATGACGATGGCTTGATGGTTGAGAGTAAACGTACCCGCCAGCACATTGTCTCCCTCCGGGGCGTCCTCATTGTCGAGGTTGCGGACGCCTCCAGTCCGCTGACCAACCTTCTTCACCGGAGGTCGGCCTCGAGCGCCGCCCTGAAACTGGGCTTGCCCGCTGCTCTGCTGCCCCTGGGGACAGTCCTTCACGAAGTGGCCCGCCTGGCCACACGTGAAGCAGGTGAAACGGGGCGGTCCCCCGCTGATCGGTGGACGGAATCCCGGGGCGCGTTGTGGCGGTGGAAACGCCCGGGGTACCGTCTGCTGCCGCTGCTGCTGCTGCTGTCTTGGTGGTGGCATCGGCGGACGGAACGAGGGTGACTGGAATGGACGTCCCCCGAACCGTTGAGGTCGCGCCGGTGGATGCCGCTGCTGCCCGGATGGTGTCCGATACACCATACGATACTTCTGGGGCGCGCCACCACCGCTGCTAGGTGGAGCGCTGCGCTTCCTCTGCTCAGCTGCCAACTCCCGCTGAGCATCCTCTTGCACAATCGCTGCATTGACTAGGTCGTTAAAAGTGCCGCGATTCCACTGAACGAGGTGCGTCTTCATTTCGGGGTGTAACCCCCGATAGAAATGCTCCCTCTTCTTCTCCTCCGTGGAGATATAGTCTGACGCATATTGCGCCAGATGGTTGAAGGCACGGGAGTAGTCATGGGCACTCCTCCCGCCCTGCTTCAGCTCCAAGAATTCTTGGAACTTCCTCTTCATGATTCCGGGAGGAATGTGGTAAGCGCGGAACGCCTCCCGGAACTCTTGCCATTCCACGGCATGGCCAGCCGGACGTGAGGCGACAAAATTCGCCCACCACGCACCAGCGGCACCGTGGAGTTGCTGCGCTGCGAACAAGGTCTTTTGCCGCTCCGTGCATTGGAGCAGCCCAAACTTGGACTCGATGGTCCGCAGCCAGTTGTCCGCCTCCAGTGGTTCTTCGGCTTCGGTGAACACTGGAGGGTGCGTACTCATGAAGTCCGAGTACGACACTTCCCGGGGCTCACGAGGCCCTCTATCTTGACGCCCCCCCGCCCCCCCCCCCCCCCGCCTGGGACGTATTTTGCACGATCGTGTGGAGCACGTTGGTCTGCTCCTCACGACCTCCCACCAGTGCCGCTATCACATCCGCTAGGGTAAGCGGAGGCGGCGGTGGTGGCTGCTGCTGCGGGGTGCTGTCGTAGGCCGGTGGCTGGGAGTCATCGCCTCCCCCTTGGCTAGAGCCACCCACCTCGTGCGTGGTCCTAGTGCGAACCATCTGCAACCATACGACAATAAACATCAGTCCCGCAACATATTGCATGCAGTCCAAATGAAAATAGGCGTAACAACATAATGACAATGGGAATATGCGATACTTCTCGTAAGCAGATAATGTAATAACTTTGCACAAGCTACACCATTACCAGACCAAACACAAGCTAGTTTAATCCAACTTGCTGAACCTCCACTTTGTAAGCTCACCATAACTAGGTTTGGTCACTACAAGACATTACTATCGCGTTGTCATCACGTACACCACACTTAGGGTACAACACCCTCCCCAATGAGTTCAACTGTCATTCTTCTGTCAGAATGACCAGTTTCTACCTATTCCAAGTTTTGATCTGGTTCTGGGCATTTTCATGACTCAAGTTGAATACCAAAGTTAAAGTTAACTTCGGTATCTTTCCAACGAGTACTTAATCGCCCTCAGATCAGCTCTGGTGAAAAAGTTATGGTAATTCAAAGTCAGCAGAATTTCTGGAAGAATTTTAACAGCACCTCCCTTGAGAAGTTGCTGTTTTCAACTCCGGTTTCCACTGAAATCTGTGCTGAAATTTCAGAAACTTTGAATTGCAAAGATGTAACACATCTTCTACCCTTTCTAAAGATGTATCATATGACAATTTGTGATTTTTATACTGGGGGTTATGTTTGAAAAACAGAACAGTTCAAAGAATGTTTTACTCCGTCCTGGTTCTGGACAGTTTACATTCCTCTGGGATTTCAGCCATCTTAAGGTGTGTTTCAGCTCTGGAAGTCTACAACAAAGTTGTAGAGTACTTAAATACCCTTCCATAACTATATAGAACACCTCTCTGGGCTAAAAGACCTGTGAGTTATGCCCTGTTGAAGATCAGCAAACTTGCTGACCAAAACAGAGCACTCTGCTTTTCAGTCTCTTGGAACTACACTCATCCCTTTTCAACTTGTCTACCCAACCAGGGTATTAATTGTTGAACCTAATGATTTTATTTCCTTGTTATCAATACTTTCATGCATATACCTACAATATCTCGGTACTACGTTCCTCACAAAAGAAAATCCTAACCGGATCATACCGGCATATACGCCTCAAGTGTGGCACTAAACGGTCTCTCGCACACGTTTGCTACACGGATACATACGTGGTTAATACCTGCAGAAGACCACACAATAATGGTGCACTCAATGGTTGTTTTCATTTCAGGCAGGATCATATTTAAAAGTAAATACAAATGCCCGTATCATTGTCATACGGCCGTCCTTGAGTTAGGTCACGTCTCAAGGTACGTGATCGTGTTTCAACACCACATGACGGGAACCCGAGTATGTTATGAACGGGTCGTCACGGTTGGGAATGTTATCAACCCAACAGATACCACCTACTGCCCTATAGGGCACGCCAATGGCAAGCGCTGCGTATGTCCTCCTGGGCTATTTCCAGACGAACACACTCTCGCGTTACTGACCACGCGATGGGGTCTCCACTTACTTGCCTAATGCACGCTAGGGATCAGCGTTTCATATGAACTCAGGAACATGAAAAGTCCAAGAGTTTCATATTGACGTCTCACACCAAGCTGTGAGACCAATCCCTGAACCATTTTCCTCGTCAGGGGGAGCTAACTGAAATTGAACCGCTTTCGGCGGCGTTCCTTACCATTCTTACCAGAGCGTAGGTGCGTCGTTACAGAATTCAAATTTAGAATTATAACACATAGGTTAGTCTTTGCCACTTTAGGTAACTATGCTAGTATAGTCCTTACATGGGCTACTACCGAATCCTCACCGTATACCTAAGTTTTCCCGTAATACAGTCCTTAAGTACTGTGCTATCCCCAATGCAGCTCTAATACCAGGCTGTGGCGGACCGGAATCCGCTCATCCAGGATCGCAGAGGGTGGTGCCGCGCGATGTGACACCCAACAGCACACGTCATAAGAACACCTTATATTACATGGGAAAAACAAACTGAATGTACAAAGTAGAACACTTCTCAGTTACAAACTAGGGTCTTTTATTACACAGTGGAAGTTTCTTTTGTACAACTCACGCCCGCCTATCTAGCAAAAGTCGGTTGCCCAGCCCTAGGGCAACCCACACTAGCTGCACGTCTCAGCTCAGCGCGGCGTGTACGGCTCCCACTCAGCCGTGGTCCCCGACGGAGGGTAACCCTCGCCGGTGGACTCGTACTCTGAGTCCGTGGGTGGCTCCTCACCTGAAAAACACTTAAGCAGCAACCGTGAGCACGAAGGCTCAACAAGGCTTAACCGACTCACCTAAGCATGAAACTCTACATGAGGTGTACCATGACATAGGATAGCAATGTTGCAGCAAATGGACACGCCTACAAGTTCATCCTTAGTTCATCTTTTAGCAACAAGTTAACGGTTCATGAAGCTGAAATTTAGTGAGCAATATTTGGTGGCACACATGTAGCAATACAATTATGTCATAACAGCAATATGGAATCATAACATTTCATTCATTAGTCTACGTTACGATGCAGTGAACAAGCGGTACTCGTCACCGCGAGGGACGGCAAATCGACTCGATATACACCTGCAGGGAAACCCAAAGAGCACGTCATGTACGCCCACCCGTGGAGCTGCACAGCACGCTCACTCGATGTCGTACGGGACAACCTTTCACCCAACAGCCCAAACGTCGAACCGGTCGCACCGAAACGAGCAGGAGGTTCCCCACACGGAGCATCTCTCTATGCCCGTTGGCAGATTTCCACCTTCCTGCCCTCAACCTACACCTATAAATCGGTGTGCTATGCCTCGACGCCCGGAGGTTTAGGCTACATCGGTTTATCGGGGCCCATATATCCGATATGCCTTCGGTACGTTCAATACTTGTTCAGCAGGGCCGCACACGGCTCGGTCCTCAATCGACACGGACAGGGCTGCACACACAGGACTTCCTCTTGCTGCGCCCTAGCCCCTTCCTAGTCTCATTTTCATTACTAAAGTGATCTCCCGTCACTCGAACCAAATCCGTGTGTCCCCACCTATCTCGCGAGTAGATTCCAACTACTCAACTTGTACCGAAGCCCTATGAATTATTAAGCATAGCCTGTCTACTCGAGATCTTAGACACTACCCTCACTCTTATGGAAAAATTCTGGTCATGCAAGTGGGGTTCCATCCATCCTATACCTAATGCACAATCATATTTCATATGACACATGTAAACAAATTAAAACTTATCAAAAGGTTAATGAAAACCGGGGCTTGCCTTGTTGCTGCTGGTCGGGGGTTAGTTCCTCTTCCGGAAGTAGGAAGTCCAGCACTTCCGGAGTCTCTTCTTCAATGGCTACACGTTAATGAAACACTATATGTTAATTTAAATGCAATGTGAGTCTAGGGTAATACTTCTGCTATTAGTTCTAATAACCAGTCTCTAACAACTGGAACTCTGTTTAAGAATTTAAAGATGAACTGGGTGTTGGTGGTTTGGCTTAGACTTAATCCCCCTGGTTAAATGCTAAGTGGTTTTCCCCCTTTTCCATATTAATCCCTCAAGTGGTTAAACAGGACAGGGTGATCCAGAGCTCCAATGGAGCTGAGAATTTTGGTGTGAGTTCCTTGTCACAAGAAAACTCTCTGGACCAAACACTAGCACTTTTCATGGAGTGGTTTGCTCAAAATAATTCTCTTAGCAAATAAGCAAAGAAGAATTAATTCTGAGGTAATACCCCTGTTCATGCCCAACTTAGTGAACTACAATTTCAATTATAGTTCATAGAGTTTGCATGAATTTTCCTAGCATTTTTGGAGCTAAGATTTGCCCAGAACTGAATTTCCATGTTTTGGAAATTCTCTGAAAATGTTTCTGTATTCAAATGAACACAGCACCTTCAAATTTGAATTGCTCTTACCAAATCAACTCCAAATGGTCTGAAACTTTTACAGGGGTTCACTAATGTCCTAAAGGACATTCTGGTAAAATTTGGGGATTTTTGGATGCAACAAACTCCCTCTAAAATTCTTTTGCTGAAAAGCTTTAAAGAATTTTCCAGAATTAATTAATGGGTTTCATATTTGGATTGTACTCTGTTATAGGAATCCAACAAAATTTGTTTCATAATTTTTGGATTCTCCTACCCCAACTTGTGGTCCTCCAAAGTTTGAACTACAAACTGGACATTTCAAAATGTTTAAATGTCTGCCAGTGGGTCCCACCCTGCAGTCTTCTCCTTCCTCGCGCCAAACAGGGATCCGCGGTGGCGCACTCCGGCGAGTGTCACCGGAACTGCTTTCCCGGCCGTATCCCGATCTTAGACTCGCCACACCCCCCCCCCCCCCCGTAATTCGCGGCGCTGAACTCGTTGGTGGTGTCGCCGGTGGCCGTAGCTCACCGGAACAGGGCTCCCAACGGTGACAGCGGCGGTTAGGGTTCCGGCGTGGTCGGGAATGCGTTACAACGCATCAAAATGATCGGCAAAGGGTCGGAGAGCACCGTGGGAGCTCGGGGTGACGGAAATGACCGCCAAACCCCATGAAACGGTCGGCAACCTAGAGCTCCACGGTGAACCGAGCTATTATTCTATGGCGGCCCGAAAAACAACCCAAACCCGGCCATTTCTGGGTCATTTCCCTTGATTCCTGATCGAGGAGGGCCGCTAGGGAGTGAGGAAGGTGCTGACAAGCCGGCGCGGCCCATAGCTAAGTGAGTAGCATGAATTTTGGGTTAGACCGCGCTCTACCCAAACACACTATGTTTCGCAAGAATTGGAAATACTCTTCACCCGGTGAATCAACCGCTAAACGGCTTGCACCTACACAATCTAGAGAGCTTGGCGCACCTTTTTCGTGCAGGAGAGGAACGGTGAAAACGGCTGTGGAGCGCTGCCCACGGTGAGCCGGTTGCGGTTCCGCCGGTTGCACCTCGGTCCTCAGCTGCGATCGTCAATTGGTGGCCAAATGAAGTGCTAACACCGCAAGGTGGTGAGGTGGTCAGCTAGAGCACACACAGGCGCTTCCTTTTTGTGTGGGGAGCTCGGGCAAAGGCCGAGCAGACGTCGACGTGCAGGGGAGAATCGGAGGAGCGGCGTCGGGGAAAAGAACTGAGCTCGGTGTGGCGCTGCTCGGGAGAAGGAGGCAAAACACGATCGGCTCGTGGTCGTGGCGAGCTGGGGCACGGCTGGGTTTTATGGCGCCCCCACGAGGAGCTCGCCAGCGCGCGAGGGGAAGAGCAGGAGGTGGCACCCGGCGTTTCCCGGGGTGTCACCGTGGAGCCTCGGCTCTGTTCCGAGTGCAATACTTAGCCCCTAAGGCTGTTGACTTTTGTGCCATTTGATCCTCCCCAATGACATGTGGGACCCACTTGTCAGTGCTCCCCCACCCCTCAAAAGATCTCCAAAACTTGGCAAGATATGAATTCAAATGTTTGGAGTTTCAAACTGATCTACATTTGTATGGTTGGGCAAATCTCCCCCCGAATTCAAATGTATATTTGAATTCTTGTACATTTGGATCCTTTTTGGACAAATGGGTAGCAAACCTTTTCAAAAATTATTGAAACTTTGCCTCCCCACTAATTTGGACCTGAGGAATACAATTATGCACTTTGATCTTTGTTTTAGATGCTGCAATCACGAGTTTGAATGTAACAGTTTTGAATCATCCTCTCATGTGTCATGTGTAAACTTCCCCCTTTTTGAAAGTGTAGGCTTTCCCCTCTAACCCCTCTTTTGATGGAGGTTACTTGCTCTTCACAATTTTTCACAATCTATCCACAACAAAACGGTGGTGTTGTGTGGTGATAAAAAGTTTTTGCAAGTCCCTTTTCTTGGGCTTTTACAAACGGAGTCCGTATGCATCCTGGGCGTCCATTTTAAGATGTACTGCTCCTGGACTCCGAGTTGAACTCGAGTCCGAGTTGGTGACTGTTTCCATCAACTTGTGGACGTCCCATCTGATTCTCCACGTACCCAAATCCTCCTCCCTTTACTTGTTGATCATGTCCATGGTTCCTAATAACAATTAAATCATTCAATAACAATCCATTCTCAAAATCACATGGGTAGGAAGTTAGGAACGAGTTCACCTGCTGATTTAGTAACCGTGCTCGTCCTCTTGTGATTGGTCCTTGTATATCAATGTGAGTAACCACTGTTGTGATGTCCTCATCATCCTCCCCCTCTTGAATAGGAGTCGTCCTCGACACAAGATCATCTTCTTCCCCCAAGTATGGTCGTAAATCTGAAATGTTAAATGTGGGACTAACCCTAAAATCGGGAGGCAACTCAAGCTTATATGCATTGTCATTGATCTTTTCAACAATCTTAAAAGGACCAGCAGCTCGTGGCATAAGTTTAGATTTTCTCAAGTGAGGGAATCGTTCTTTTCTTAAATGTAGCCATACCAAGTGCCCTGGTTCAAGTTTTACTTCTTTTCTACCTTTACTACCAGAAATTCTATACTTCTCATTCATCCTTTCAATATTTTTCTTTGTAGTTTCATGCATCTTAAGAATGAATTCAGGTCGTTGTGTAGCATCCAAATTTATAGTTTCATAAGGAGGCAAAGGTAATAAATCAATAGGAGCACGGGGATTGAAACCATACACTACCTGGAATGGGCTTACCTTTGTAGTAGAGTGAACTGACATGTTGTAAGCAAATTCTATATGTGGTAAACAATCCTCCCAACCCTTTAAATTTGTTTTTAAAATAGCCCGCAACATAGTGGATAGAGTACGATTTACTACCTCTGTCCATCGGTTTGTGGGTGACATGTGGTTGAAAACAGCAGCTTGGTTCCCAATTTATACCACAAAGTTCTCCAAAAATGACTTAAAAATTTTGCATCACAATCAGAAACAATGGTATTTGGCACACCATGTAAACGAATAATTTCCGTCATAAACAAATCAGTAATGTGTGAGGCATTATCATTTTTATGACAAGGTATGAAATGTGCCATTTTGGAGAAACGATCAACAACCACAAAAATACTATCCCTCCCCCTCTTAGTCCTAGGCAATCCCAAAACAAAATCCATGGAAATATCCTGCCAATGTACACTAGGAACAGGAAGAGGCATATAAAGACCATGTGGGTTAAGTCGAGACTTGGCTTTATTGCAAGTAGTGCATCGTGACACATAGCGCTCGACATCACGTCTCATCTTTGGCCAAAAGAAGTGTGTGGCCAGCACATTCTCCGTTTTCTTGACTCCAAAATGTCCCATCAAACCTCCTCCATGTGCTTCCTGCAAAAGTAATAGGCGAACGGAACTAGCAGGAACACATAGCGTGTTAGAACGATACAGGAGGCCCTCCCGTAGTACATATTTATTCCATGTTCTTCCTTCTCTACAATTTTCAAAGGCATCTTTGAAGTCCAAATCTGTAGGATATAATCCTTTTATTGTTTCTAAACCAAATATTTTATGATCAAGTTGGGACAGCATGGTGTAACGTCTAGATAATGCATCTGCAATAACATTCTCCTTCCCTTTCTTATGCTTAATGGTGTATGGAAATGATTCTATGAACTCAATCCATTTAGCTTGTCGTTTATTCAGATTGTTTTGACATTTAAGATACTTCAAAGATTCATGATCGGAATGTATGACTTACTCCTTAGACCATAGGTAATGTTGCCAAGTTTGTAGAACTTGCACTAAGGCATACAATTCCTTATCATAAGTAGAATAATTCAGAGAAGGACCATGCAATTTTTCACTAAAGAATGCAACGGGTTTACCTCCTTGTATGAGAACACCTCCAATACCAATGCCGCTTGCATCACATTCTAGCTCAAATGTCTTGTCAAAATCAAGAAGTTGTAGCAATGGTGCTTGTGTAAGCTTTAATTTGAGAACATCAAAAGCTTGTTGCTGCTATTCGCCCCATCGAAACTGCACTCCCTTCTTCGTCAGTTCATGGAGAGGTGCTGCAATGGTGCTGAAATCCCGCACAAAACGTCGATGAAAACACCAAGAAAACTACGCACCCGCGTGACGGTAGATGGAGTTGGCCAGCTAGTGATCGCCATAACTTTTGCCTCATCCATCTCAATTCCCTGCGATGAAACGACATATCCAAGAAACAAAACTCGATTGGTGCAAAAGACGCACTTTTCGAGGTTACCAAACAAACATGCATCTCTCAAGACACTGAAAACAGCACGTAAGTGATTAATATGTTCGTCATATGACTTGCTGTAAATGAGGATATCATCGAAGTAAACCACCACAAATTTTCCAATAAAAGGACGTAAAACCTCGTTCATTAATCGCATAAAAGTGCTAGGTGGATTAGTTAAACCAAAAGGCATTACTAACCACTCATAAAGTCCAAACTTGGTTTTAAATGCAGTTTTCAATTCATCTCTGATATGCCCACGACGACCACACCATCAAGTATACCGACTACATCAAGCAAGATGGAACAATCATCAAGTCAAGCTGCACCAGCTCATGTCTTCGATGGACCAATTACTCGTAGCCGAGCTAAACAGCTACAACAAGAGGTGCACGCGCTACTTTGTGAAATTCCGTTTATTAATGAGAATTATATACTCCCTAAATCGTACATGTTTCTATTACTCAGGTTCACCAAGGAGGATGACAAGGACACGCCGAGACTGAACCAGAGAGGAGAACTACGTCGAACCAGTTCGGCCTGGCAGAACTGTCATGAAGAAACAGTCATATCTCTTGATTCATAGAAGCTGTGAAGGTACATAAGTACTTGTCGGAAAGGTGTTGAAGTCAACTTTCTAATGCCACTAAGTGTCGAGTACTTTAGAGCTCCCAGCTTGGCAGCCGAGTGCTTTTGGTGCAGACTGTTCAGAAGATCAATAGTCAGCCTGATATCCAAGTTTCTGTGAGAAACTATATCACTCTACAATATTTCGTGAAGCATGCTACACATGGCGTGAAAGGTTATCGAATTAGCTTTCCAACGCATCTGGTCCCGTGTCTTTTGGATGTCCCTAGGTGGAGATATGATTAAAACATTGAAGACCACTCAAAAGGCCAGAAGACATGCGGGAAATTGATGACCACTGCATGAATGATCAAGCCAGTTGGCCTTCCACCTTCCCACGTGGCTTTTTCAGTTCACATATATTTTTAGACTAGTTTTTGGCATAAATACCGCTCTTTTTGTAAGCCAAGGGGACTTTTTGATGAATTAAGATTAATCCAGTGATATTTGCAGCCGAGCTGCTTGAGTGTCTTACTCAACCCTTGTTCTTCCTTGTTCTTCTTGAACTTGTGGAGAGATCTCTCTGAGATCCACTAATTCGTGCTCTGCGGGTTCCAGTACGGCTGCCCCGTCTTGTGTGGATTAGCTCCGGTTGTGGTTCTGCAGTTGTTCGGAGATCGAGTCGAAGTCTTCGCGGTTTCGGTGTCTCTCTCCCCGTCGCTTGGTCGCATCCAACCTTGGTCAGGTATAAAGCTAGTTATCTGCGCTGTTTCTACAGCAAGTTATCTTGTTCTTGAGCCTCCTGTCGTGAAGATCGGGCCACCCTTCGCCGAACCAAATTCGGTGCATATCAATCTCCTAGTGTCATTCTAATTTGGTGGTAACCACTACGCAAGTCTACAATCAACACACATGCACCAGCTACCATCTTTCTTAGAAACCAAAAGAACAGGAACAAAACAAGGACTAAGGCTTTCACGAATATACCCACGGTTCAAAAGATCTTGAACTTGTCGCTGAATTTCCCTTGTCTCTTCCGGATTCGCCCTGTACGCCGCACGATTTGGCAAATTTGCCCCTGGAATCAAGTCTATCTTATGTTCAATGCCCCTCATAGGTGGTAATCCAGGGGGTATCTCGGGGGGAAACACATCCGCAAAATCCTGCAAAAGGTTAGCAACAGCAGGGGGCAATGCAATGGACACTTCATGAATTGAAAACATGGCTTCTTTGCATACTAAAGCGTAGTACATCCCCTTGGTATTAAATAAATCAGCAAGGTCAGATTTAGTTGTGAGCAACGAAGGTGATTTTAACTTAATTACTTGCTGTTTTTCAGAGTCTAGTGATTTTGTTGCCTTATCATCACGTGTTTTACTTTTCTCAAAATGTACAATTTCAGCAGGAGTCATAGGAAGCAAAGTGATTTTTCCTTTATGCATCAGAGTATATTTATTAGTTCTACCATGATGAATAGCATCCGTATCAAATTCCCAAGGACATCCCAACAAAAGAGAACAAGCATCCATAGGTACGACATCAAAATCAGCAAAATCATGGTAAGAACCAATCGAAAAATGTACCCTCGCTGTTTGTGTTACCCTAACCTTACAGCTGTTGTTGAACCACTGAATGTGGTATGGATGAGGGTGTGCTCTTGTTGTCAACCCAAGTTTCTTGACCACATCCGTGTTCACCAAGTTGTTGCAGCTGCCTCCATCAATTATAGTGTGCACGCGGCAGTCCTTGATGATGAGAAACATGTGAAAAAGATTGTGTCGTTGTAGCTTGTCATCCGCCTCAACTTTGGAGCTCAAAGCACGCTGCACAATTATGTTTCTATAATTTTCCGTTGCTGCAGTACCAAGTACCTCTTCATCTGTGCTATAGTGGTCATCTTTTGGTCCTACAACGTTAGTAGCAAGAAAATATTCATCTTCAACATCCGAAGTACTATCATACCCGCCATCATCTCGTGCTATGTATGCTCGTTTGCTGGGGAAATCTTTCATCACATGACCAACTCACTGGCAGCGGTGACACTTAATGTTGGAAGTTCGACTTGTGGAAGGAGTGGAAGACGTAGGCTTGAATGATGTCATCTTGCTGCCCTCCGGCGCGCGAGGAAATGGAGCAGTAGATGAAGTTCGTTGGCCACCATTGGATGGTGTAGTGGCAGTAGCAAAACTCGAAGATGGTGCTGTTTTGGATGGTGTAGATGTCGAACGCAGTGTAAATGTGCTCCTCATGCGTTGGTGCTTCTGCTGTTGGCGGCCCTGCAGTTCTTTTTCTGCCAACATAGCCAGCTGAAATAATCTGTTAACAGTATCATATTCCTTATAATAAAAAATGTCCTAAATTTCACGCCTCAACCCCCCATAAAAACGAGCTATTTTATCATCCATGTCCTCTACTACCCCACAGCGCAACATACCCTTTTATAACTCTTGATAATACTCCTCTACGGACATGTTACCTTGGTCTAAGCGCTGCAATTTTTTGTTTGAAGGCCCCGCTGAAAAGGAGGGACAAAACGAATATGCATAGCTTCCTTTAATCTATCCCATGTTGGAGGATCAGTTCTAGTTTTAACAAGTTCATTCCACCATATGATAGCAAAATCCTTAAACTCACTAGTGGCTTGACAAACTCTATGTTGTTTAGGAACAAGGTGGGCATTAAATTTCTGCTCTACTGTCATCTCCCAATCAAGATATGCCTCAGCATCATAAGCACCAGAAAAAGAGGGTATAGTAAATTTGAATTTAGCAAAAGGATCATCAAGAGGGCGATTAAAATTGTTATGACGATCATTGTAATTATAACGATTATTACCTCCCATACCTCATAGATAACGTGGAAGTCGTGGTTGATTGTTATGATCATCCATATTATAAGCATCGTCTTCACGATCTTCAGCGAGAGGCAGCCGCGCCTCAAGAGTATCCATCCGAACAACAAGATCAGCAAGTTGGCGATTCAAGGTCGTCAAGACGCCTCTATCGATGCTTGGGTTTTGGTGAACATATCTGTCATTTCCCTCATTATGTCACGCAACTCAGCATGTTGAACACATTCATCATCCCTTTTATCTTCTGCCATTGTTAGTAGTAAACAAAAGACAACAAAAAGATGTTATCCCTATCAACTACGAAGGATAGTGGCAATGTGAAAAGTGGAAGGAAGGAAACAATCTCTCTCTCAAGCGTCTTATCACGTTCTTACAAGTGTTCTTACCGACACAGCAGGTGGTAAACGGTGGACGGTGAGAACCAATGAAGCGTGGAGTGATTGCAAAGGTACCTGTTCTGCTCAAGAGGAAAAGTGGAGCTTGGATGGCACAATATAGTGGCTAATGAGCAAAGAAAATCTTTAACAGCAAAACAAAGTTGAATAAGTATTCAATGTAGGAACTGTTGCTGGTTAACAAGTGTTCTAGGCCTAGTACAAAACAAGGCGGTAGAGAGGCAAATAGAAGATCAGGAAGATATAAGCAACAAGTACAGCACAAGTGTATAGTCCAACTGTTTCAAGTGTGTGCTGTCAATGCTTTAATATCTGTGCTCTCTTCACTATTTTTTTGCTTTTTTTAATATTTTTCTGATATTTTTTGTTTACTTGAGAGCACAAAAATAGTAAGCACACAACTTTGCAGCTCAATTGGATGTAAGATGTGGCCTATAGAAAATCAGGAAGATTCTTTAAAATTTGTGCTGAAACTTCGGAGGCCGGATAGTCTATCTTCCGAGGGGAATTTGGCCAAACAAATTTTGCCGAACATGGCAAAGCTTGGAAATCGGTTGCGAAATTTCGAGTAGATCAATTTGAAAAAAAAAATCGCCTGATTTCGAGTTCGTAAGCAAAAGTTATGGCCGTTTTAAGGTAGGCTACCTGAGTTACTGTTTTTTATGTTGATTCAAACTCGGTTTTGAAAAAGATCTCGTAATAGGATGTGAAAAACAATCGGAATTTAGCAACGACGGCTGATGGGATGTTGTGTGATGAATCAAGGAGGACTGGCACAATGGTTTGTCACCTGTTCTAGGGCTGGCGATGCGGGAGTTCACGCAAGGCGGCTAGCTAGGGCAAACCGATGATCTTGGTGACTCGGTTTGTTGTTTAGGGATTGTGGAATAGGTGAGAAGCAAGAAAAACAAGGAAGAAAAATGATAACTACGACCCAAAAACACAAAGCTAAACCAGCAAAAAGACTCGACCACAAGAATGCAAACTCAACAATGCAAACTGAAAAACGAAAACTTGCAGGCACTATAGTCTAGGAATCGGTAACACGATATGTTTTTTTTGTGGCTTTTTCTGTGGACTCTTGGTATGAAAAACAAAAAATAATCTAGTGGGAAATCAAAGTACCTCACAGGCAACCTGAAATCTGATACCAAATGATGAGTTGTTTAGGTCCGATCTTCTGAAAGGTAGGTCGATTGAAGTGGAGATATCGACGTTGATGATCTGAGGAACTCGAGCCGACCCGAACACCCCTGCAATCACTACACCACTGCTCCGTTGGTTATCAGCTGTGCTTCACACGCTTGACTTCGCCAAGAAGGCTATCCGTGCAGGTGCAACCGAGAACATAAGCAAGAACGATGAAGATGCAATCTGAAATTGCGAAATTGGGGTCTCACAAACCATAGAACGGCAGAAGTGTTTAATCTAAGCAAAACCCACCAAATATGGCCAGCGGCTGCAGTATTTAAAGGCTAGGGTTCGACCATAAGACCCTTAGACGCGTCCCTAATGGACTCATACGGGATACAAGGCCCAAAAGCCCAATACGGTGGTACAACACCGGACAGAACTCTGAATTCAACTTGTTTCGACAACTCCCAACGACTCCAGGCGAATTTTAATGTGGGACCAGAACCATTGCAAAGTTTATCTTCTCATCTTTCCATGCATATGTGGAACGTCAAAAATGGAGTCTGTATGCATCCTGGGCATCCATTTTAAGATGTACTGCTCCTGGACTCCGAGTTGAACTCGAGTCCGAGTTGGTGACTGTTTCCATCAACTTGTGGACGTCCCATGTGATTCTCCACGTACCCAAATCCTCCTCCCTTTACTTGTTGATCATGTCCATGGTTCCAAATAACAATTAAATCATTCAATAGAAATCCATTCTCAAAATCACATGGGTAGGAAGTTAGGAACGAGTTCACCTGCTGATTCAGTAACCGTGCTCGTCCTCTTGTGATTGGTCCTTGTATATCAATGTGAGTATCCACTGTCGTGATGTCCTCATCAACTGCCAGGGTGAGCTCCGAAAGTACTACGTGTCCAGCGGGGCCGGACCTCTCCTCTCCACAGAGGCGAGCTCCGAGGACGCCACGTGTCCGGCGGGGCTGGACCTCCCCTCTCCTCAGAGGCGAGCTCCGAGGGCGCCACGTGTCGGGCGGTGCCGGACCTCCCCTCTCCTCAAAGGCGAGCTCCAAGGGTGCCACATGTCCGGCGGTGCCGGACTTCCCCTCTCCTCAAAGGCGAGCTCCGAGGGTGCCATGTGTTCGGCGGTGCCGGACCTCCCCTCTCCTCAGAGGCGAGCTCCGGTGGCGACACGTATCAAGCGGGTCGGGGCCTCTCCTCAGAGGCGAGCTCCGGTGATGACACGTGTCCCGAGGGACCGGACCTCATCCCTTCCATAGGGGTGAGCTCCGGTGGCGACACGTGTCCCGTGGGGGCCGGACCTCATCCCTTTCACAGGGGTGAGCTCCGGTGGTGACACGTGTCCCGCGGGGGTCGGACCCCATCCCTTCCATAGGGGTGAGCTCCGGTGGCGACACGTGTCCCGCGGGGTCGGACCACATCCTTCCACAGGGATGAGCTCCGGTGGCGACACGTGTCTGGCGGGGCCGGACCTCATCCCTTCCACAGGGGTGAGCTCCGGTGTCGACACGTGTCTGGCAGGGCCGGACTAGTCCGGCTTGGTGTCCGGACAAGTCCTGTTGGCGGACCAGAGCCGGACTTCTCTAGGGCCGAACTTATCCGGCCTCATAGGCGGACTAGTCCGGGTACAAGCTAAAGTTCATATAATTTGAGTTTTAGCTCAAGAATATGATCCTTTTGGACAAGTTTTTGCAAGTATCTTTGGCAAACATGGTCAGTAAGCATACATCAAACAAACATTGACCATATTTGACAAAGAGTCCCTTTGAACATAGTTTTCATAGAGTAAGAGAGATTAGGGCGGTATGTTGAAAACATGCGGTTTTTGAAGTTTATAAACAAGCAAGAAACAGATGTGCACACTTCAAGCAACATTTCGAGGATCTAAGATATTCAGTTCACTCCTTAGGTCACAAAAGTGTTTCTCATCAAGGGGTTTTGTGAAGATGTCCGCCAATTGCTTTTCACTCCTAACATGAGAGATAACGATATCTCCCTTGATAGAGTGATCTCTCAGGAAATGGTGACGGATATCAATACGTTTGGTTCTAGAATGCTCCACAGGATTGTGAGCAATCTTGATGGCACTCTCATTGTCAAATAGCAGTGGAATATGGTTCAAAGTATAACAATAGTCCCTAAGAGTTTGTCGCATCCATAAGAGTTGTGCACAACAACTCCTGGCTGCGACGTACACCGCTTCGGCTGTGGATAGGGCAATGGAGTTTTGTTTCTTTGAAGACCACAAAACCAAGGACCTACCAAGAAATTGACAAGTCCCTAACGTGCTCTTCCTATCTACCTTACAACCGGCATAATCGGCATCGGAGTATCCAATGAGATTGAACTTGGATCCCTTGGGATACCAAAGTCCTAGGTTAGGAGTGTGAACCAAATATCTAAGAATTCGCTTAAAGGCTGTCAAGTGGCACTCCTTAGGAGCTGCTTGGAACCGTGCACACATACACACACTAAGCATTATGTCGGGCCTAGATGCACAAAGGTAAAGTAAAGAGCCTATCATGGAACGAAATACCTTTTGGTCCACACTTGGACCATCTTCATTAAGGTCTAGATGTCCGTTGGTTCCCATGGTAGTCTTGATGGGTTTGGCTTTTTTCATGTCGAACCTCTTAAGTATGTCTTGAGTATACTTGGTTTGACTTATGAACGTTCCTTCCTTGAGTTGTTTGACTTGGAATCCTAGGAAGAACTTCAATTCCCCCATCATTGACATCTCGAACCTTTCAGTCATTATCTTTGAAAACTCATCACAAAAAGCTTTGTTAGTAGAACCAAATATAATGCCATCGACATATATTTGGCGCACGAATAAATCATCATTAAAATTCTTAGTGAAGAGTGTATAGTCTGCTTTTCCTATCCTAAAACCATTTTTAATAAGAAAATCTCTAATACACTCATACCAAGCTCTAGGAGCTTGTTTGAGGCCATAGAGGGCTTTACGAAGTTTAAAGACATGGTTAGGATACTTATCGTCCTCATCTGGGTGGTTGCTCCACATACACTTCCTCCTTGATTGGACCGTTGAGGAAAGCGCTTTTCACATCCATTTGGTATAGCTTGAAATCATGGTGAGTTGCAAAATCAAGCAAGATACGAATTGATTCAAGCCTAGCTACGGGTGTAAAAGTTTCATCATAATCCAAACTTTCTACTTGTGCATATCCCTTTGCAACAAGTCTTGCCTTGTTTCTTGTTACAACCCCATACTCATCTTGCTTGTTGCTGAATACCACGTGGTTCCCACAACATTTGCGTTGGCTCGCTTCACAAGTTCCCATACTTGATTTCTTTCAAAATTATTGAGTTCCTCTTGCATGGCCACCACCCAATCTAGATCTTGTAGTGCTTCTTCTACCTTGCGGGGCTCCAAAGAGGAAACACAAGAGTATGTTCACAAAAATTAGCCATTCAAGAGCGAGTGGTCACCCCTTTGGAGATATCTCCTAGTATGTTGTCGACGGGATGATCCCGTTGAACACTTTGGTGCACTCTTGGATGAGGTGGTTGAACTCTTTGATCTTCATCTTCATTATAACTCTTTTCTTTGTCTCCACCTTGATCCAATCCTCTATCTTGACTTTGATCGTTTTGATCTTATTGAGGTTGGCCTTGCTCATCTTGAGCTTGATCATGGGGGGGAGACATATTTTCGTTTGTTAGATGATCATTTGAGTCTTGAGGATGTTCTTGAGGAAAAATTTCTCCAAGTGCCATCCTTTTAAGTGCTTCTTGTGGAGCTTCTTCTTTATCTAGCACACTTTGATCAACTTGCTCCACTTGGGAGCCATTAGTCTCATCAAACACTACGTCTCTCGCTATTTCAACAATTACGGAAGATTTGTTGAAAGCACAATAGGTGTAGGTGTTTGAGTCATAACCAAGCAAGAAACCTTCATCGGACTTTGAAGCAAACTTTGAAGTCCTAGGCTTCTTGTTGAGAATATAACACTTGCTCCCAAAGTCACAAAAATAAGAGATGTTTGGTTTGTTACCGGTTTGAAGTTCGTAAGACGTCTTCTTCAAAAGTCGATGAAGATACAACCGGTTTATGGCATGGCAAGCGGTGTTGACCGCTTCTGCCCAAAACTGGTCCGACGTCTTGTACTCATCAAGCATGGTTCTTGCCATCTCAATGAGAGTTCTATTCTTCCTCTCAGCAACTCCATTTTGTTGAGGGGAGTAGGGGGATGAAGACTAATGCTTGATGCCTTCTTCATCCAAGTATTCTTCCACTTGAGTGTTCTTAAACTCGGTGCCGTTATCGCTCCTTATGTTCTTAATTCTTAAGGAGAACTCGTTTTGAGCTCTTCTCAAGAATTTCTTGAGCACACCTTGAGTTTCTCCTTTGTCATGCAAAAAGAACACCCAAGTGAAAGGAGAATAATCATCTAAAACAACAAGACCATATTTGTTACCGCCGATGCTTGTGTAGGCGATTGGGCCGAAGAGGTCCATGTGAAGTAGCTCCAAGGGTCTTGTGGTCGTCATGACATTTTTGGATGGATGTTGAGATCCAACTTGCTTTCCGGCTTGACAAGCACTACATGGCCTATCCTTATCAAAAACAACATTCTTCAAGCCTCGATTGTGTTCTCCCTTGAGAAGTTTTTGCAAGTTCCTCATCCCAACATGGGCTAGCCTTCTATGCCACAGCCATCCCATGTTGATCTTCTCCTTAAGCACGTGTCAAGTTGAGCTTTATTCGTGGTGAAATCCACAAGGTAAAGCTTTCCCTTGAGTACGCCCTTAAAGGCGATTGAGTCATTGCTTCTTCTCAAGACAGTCACACCCTCGTTAGTGAACATACAATTATAACCTTTATCATATAATTGAGATATGGATAGAAGGTTATAATCAAGGGAGTCAACATGCAAAACATTTGAAAGAGTATAATGGAGAGAGATAGCAATTTTACCGGTGCCAAGGATTTTCCCTTGGCTATTGTCCCCAAAATATATTCCTTCACTTGGATCTTCGTTTTCCTCATATTCAACAAACATCCTTCTCTCTCCGGTCATATGGTTTGTGCATCCACTGTCAAGCACCCATTTTGATCCACCGGAGGAGTATGCCTACAAAATAGAGTTATGTCTTACCTTTTGGTACCCAATCGTAGTTGGGTCCTTTCATGTTAGTCAAGAGGCACTTGGGCACCCACACACAAGGTTTTGGACTCTTGCAGAGTGGCCCAACATACCTAGCATAGATCTTTCCAAATTTGTTTCTCAATAAAACATATGAGGCATCAAAATCATGAAACAAAGGATGAGGTTTATTTTTAGGCATGTTAGATGAGTTTGCAATGTTCTTTACATTTTCTTTGTTGGATGAACCTTCCTTGACAAAAACAATCAAGTCTTTTCTCTTCTTGGGAGTTTTAGCATGTTGCCTCCACTCCCGAGAATAGCCAAGACCATCTTTGACATGTGGAGGTCTTACATTGGTATATGCACTTTGTGCATATGCCACTTTTTCCTTGTCAAAGATACCACCTTTTCGTGACTGCTTGTTTTGTGCCAACTTAAGTTCATCTTTGAGTTTTAGGATTAAGTTTGAGCACTTGCAAGTTTGAGTTGCTTCGGGGGATTTCTTTGAGGAGGGTGAGATCATAGAGGAATAAGGTGCATTGATCTTGAGAGACTTAAATTGTATTTCAAGGATCTTGTTGACTTTTGTCAAGTTAACAATTTCATCCTTGAGCACAACAGTTGTGTCTTCAAGATTTGAGCAAGTTTCCTTGCTCAAAGCGAGTTCACGCTCAAGTGCCTTGCTTCTTTCCCTTTCAACCTCAAGGAGCTCTTCAAGCTCATGACATATCTCCTTTTCAAGGATGAGCATGTCTTCTTGACAGTTGATGAGTTAATCCTTCTCAAAGATTTCTTCCAACAGCAATCTCATATTTTTCAAGGTGCTCCTACTTAGATCCTTAAGCATGGATTCATTATCACTACTACTATCAAAGCTATCAAGTGAAAAGGTAGAGGAGGATGGTTTAGATTTAACCTTTCTTCTTCCCTCCTTAGCCATGAGACATGTAGACTTGAAGTCTTCAATTGTTGGGAAGAGCTTGCTCCTTCCAATGGCAAGTGTTGCCACTTTCTCTTCATCCTCGGAGGATGAGTCTTCATTTGAGTCCCATTCCTTCCCAAGGTGAGCATGACCTGATGGCTTCTTCTTCTTGAAGAATTTCTTCTCTTGAGACTTGCCATCTTTCTTCTTATTACTCTCTTCATATGGACAATCCACAATGAAGTGTCCACATTCACCACAGTGGTAGCATGCTCTTTTCGTCTTGGGCCTGGACCTTTCCTTGTTCTTGTTCTCATAATGATTGCTCCCCTTCCTTCTTCTCGTCATCCACTTGAACTCGTTGATGAAGAGCGCCTCTTCTTCATCGGTGTCGAGGCCCTCATTATCACTTGTTTCAAAGTCTTGTAATGAGGATGTTGCTTTTAAAGCAACATCTTTATTCTTTGCGGAGGCGAGCCTTTGGAGGTCGCTGTAGAACATGGATTCCTTCTCCATCATCTCGTTGTTGATGATTCTTCCAAGCACTTCCTCCGGGGTCATTTGAGCGTATCCTGGGCTCTCACGGATCAAGGAGCAAAGAGAAATGTTTTGAGGCATGAATGCCCGAAGCATCCTCTTCACCACCTCATGATCCGTCCACCGGGTGCATCCATAAGATCGGATCTTGTTGACAAGGACCTTGAGACGGTTGTACATGTCTTTAGGTGACTCACCATCCATGATGGTGAATCTCCCAAGCTCTCCTTCAATCATCTCGATCTTGGCTTCCCTAATGACTCGGTTTCCTTCATGCACTGTCTTGAGTGTGTCCCATATGTCTTTGGCCACTTCCAATCCATCGACTCGGTTGAACTCATCTCTAGTCAAGGATGAGGTGATCACCCCAACTGCTTGAGCATTGGGATGAAGTAGAATGGCTTGCTCCGGGGTAACGTCTTCTTCATTTCTTGGAAGATGGACACCTGTTAAGACAATTTGCCACAAGCTAGGGTTTAAGGATATTAGATGCATCTTCATATTATGCTTCCACATTGAGTAATTATTTCCCTCGAATTGAGGAGGTTTGCCCAGAGGAATAGATAAGTAGTGATTGTTGGAAGTTAATCGTTCATAGTTGAAAGGATATTGAGAGTAGTCCGGTTGACCACTCCTTTCTTGATCCTTCGGTTCTTCTTCTCTTTACTTGAGTGACCTAGCTTCTCGCGAAGTCGTGCCTTGAGCTGGCGAACTTCTTCATCGTCACTCGAGTGGTCTTGCAGCACATCCGTGTCCTTTTTCTTGTCATATGTGTTGTCACCTTGTGACGTTGACGGAATTTCGTATCCCTCCACTCCGGCCATCTTCTCTCTGAGTGGTTAAACTCTTTATGGAGAGACCTGCTCTGATACCAATTGAAATTGCCTAGAGGGGGATGAATAGGCTATAATTCCTTAAATGACTTAATTAAACGAGATTAGAACTCAGGAGTCAGACTAGTCTGGCTCAGGGGCGGACTAGTCTGATCAACCTACTGGAAAGGCCTAAAAGGCCGGACTAGTCTGCCTTGGAGGCGGACTAGTCTGGTCAAACTGCCAGAAAGATCTAAAACTTGATTTTAAGGGTTTTTCTCCAAATTTTAGTTTTTCTCCAAATTCTAGTGCCAGAAAGATCCCTCACTTTCGCCTCGGCATCTTGTATCACTTCTGGCCCAAATACTTTGCTTTTTCCCGTTTGATTCCAAAAAAAAGGAGTTATGCACCTTCTCCCGTACAACGCCTCAAACGGGGACACCTTCATGTTGGCCTGGTAACTATTATTATAGGAGAACTCAGCATATGGTAAGTTCTTATCTCAACTTCTATTGTTCTTGAGTGCACAAGCTCTTAACATATCCTCGAGGATTTGATTGGTTCTCTCTGTCTGCCCGTCGGTCTGCGGATGATATGCAGAACTGAAATTCAGGTGAGTTCCCATGGTCTCATGCAACTTCTGCCAGAACCTTGAGGTAAACTGTGTTCCTCGATCTGACACTATCTTCTTTGGCACTCCATGAAAACACACAATCCTGGACATATACAATTCAGCCAACATTGAACCGCTATAGTGTTCTTTGACAGGGATGAAATGAGCTAGCTTAGTCAGTCGATCGACTATGACCCATATCGAATCATATCCTGATTGGGTTCTAGGGAGTCCCACTATGAAGTCCATGCTTATTTCTTCCCATTTCCATTCTGGTACTTTGAGTGGTTAAAACAACTTCGTAGGTCGTTGATGTTCTGCTTTCACCAACCGCACGTGTCACATAAGGCAACGTGTTCTGTGACATCTCGTTTCATGCCATACCACCAGTACATGCTCTTGAGATCCTGATACATCTTCTGTCTTTGCGTGAGCTGCGACACTCCTCCTGGCCTGCTCAGAAGCAGCATGTGAGGTTCTTTTTCCGGAGGGGATTGGCACCCTTCGTGATCTAGGATCGAGGGAGCGGATGAACACCAGGATTTATGTGGTTCGGACCATCGGAGCGTAATACCCTGCGTCCACGGGTGTGCTTGTTCTATTGATTGAGCGCGATCGCCTGTGCGTTGTGTGATCTTGAGTGTGGAGAGTCATAACCCTTTGCAGAGTGGTCACCCCGGTCCTTTTATAGTTCTAGGCCGGGGTGGTTACAATGAGGCTTGGGGCCCGACAGGTGGCCCCAAAGATTTGAGTGTCAAGTACACGATCTAGGGATTCCTCCTCTAAGTAGAGTCGCCGGCGGGGGAGTTAAATCCCCCCGTCCGGTGCGCTGAGCGCCCCTGACCGTGTGTCAGGTGATGATGAAGATATTGTCTTGTCCCCGCGTCTCCTCTCCCTGCTTGGGAGGCTGCGTGTTGTTGGGCGGCACTGTTTTGCTGTCATGCCTCTCCGTCCTGGGGAAGGCGCGAGCCTTGAATACAAAGCCTGACAGCGCACTTCCTTCTTGACTTCATCGACCCACGGCCCACAACGTATCGTGGGGTACGTGGTGGCTCTGGAGCCCCTATAGACGGGCTTGGTGTCTGGGGACACGTGGCGGCTCTGGACCTTACCTAAGCAGGGAGGCCCGGACCGGTGCCTGGCGCACGTGTTAGCACCGGAGCCGCCCTCAGCGGGGGGGGGGGGGGGGGGGGCTTGGAACCAAGTGAAATTACCTAGAGGGAGGTGAATAGGCTATAATTCCTGAAATGACTTAATTAAACAAGATTAGAACTCAGGAGTCGGACTAGTCCGATCAACCTGCTGGAAAGGCCTAAAAGGCCAGACTAGTCTTCCTTGGAGGCGGACTAGTCTGGTCAAACTGCTAGAAAGATCTAAAACTTGATTTTTAAGGGTTTTTCTCCAAATTTTAGTTTAACAAAATATGGATGAAACAACTAGCACTTCTATACGACAAGTGTGACAGAATATTGAAATGAATTACAGGAGTGTGACAATGTATAGCGAAATAATTAGAACAAACCCTAAGCAATCTTGATCTTCAAAGAAATGTATATGCAAGAGAGACACCGAGGATATTTTTCCTGAGATTTGATTCCACTCAGGAATCTACATCCCCGTTGAGGAGTCCACAAAGGACCGGGTCTAACAACCCTTTCCTCACCAAGTCGCCACTAAGGCCAACCCGGTTCTTCACTATCTCAAGGGTGAACTTACAAAGTTTTAGGGCTGCTCACAATCTGAGGCTCCCACTTGATCACGTCCACCAAACTCCACGGATCTCACAAGCCACAGGTCACAAGGACTCACACCAAGTACACGAGATCACTCCAAGAGCCAAAAACACGAAGTTCTTCCTTCTCCTCTCCTCACCCCAATCCACTCAAGAATTGGTTCTAGAGGGTGAGTAGGCTAGAGAGAAGGCTTAGGGGGCTCTTGGATCGCTGTGGCGGCGCTAGGGTTCCAGGTCTTTTAAATGACGTCGGGGCATCTTCTTTTATAGAAGTCCCAAAGCCGACCGTTGCCACCTACCGAAAGTCTGGACTAGTCCGCCTCACACCAGACTAGTCCGATCTCACACAGGAACTATTTGTCTAGGTGAGAACGGACAAGTCTGGAGGACCCGGACTAGTCCGGCCACTAAGGCGGACAAGTGAAAACGGACAAGTCTGGCTAGCCCGGACTAGTCCGGTAACTCAGGCGGATAGGTACGGTCTACCAGCACTTAGCCCCAAAAACACTCTCACCAAGAGAGAAAAGGACTAGTCCGTCCAAAACGGACAGGTCCGATCTCAGTCAGGATCTCTTAGTCCGCCCTAAAACGGACTAAGCCGTAGGACTTCCGGACTAGTCCGGCCGCTTCCCCGGTCAAGTTCGGCCTGCCCAACTTTACCTCTCTCCACTAAGGATTTGACACTTCTAACGCTTTGAGCTCTCTTCTATGATCTCAATGCACTTGACACACACACACTCTTCCTTTTACACGGCTAGCCTACTAAAGACTCAAGTGAAACCCTAATTTCTACTCTTTGAGTCTTCGACACCGTTTTTCATCTTTTTCCTTTTTGAGAGTTTAGGTGCCCGCCTTGGAAATGTCCTATGCTTATGATCATCTCAGCTCATTAGTCTCTTAATTTGTCATCATCAATCATCCAAAACCCCCGGGGATGCCTAGATGAACTTACACCAAGGGACATGTGGCAGCTCCGGACCTCACCTCAGCGGGGAGGCCCGGGCCGGAGCCTAGGACACATGTCAGCACCAAAGTTGTCCTTGGTGGGGAGGCGGCTTAGGGCCAGGGGACACGTGTCAGCTTCGGACCCCTCAGCGGGGATGCTTAGGTCGGAGCTCTGGACACGTGTCAGCCCCGGTGTTGTCCTCTTCACGAAGGTGACTCAGAGCCGGGAACACATGGCAGCCCCGGACTTGTCCTGAGCGGGGAGGCTCAGTCTAGAGCGTGGGAAACGTGCCAGCCCCGGAGCTTGGGCGCACACGGTAGCCCTAGGGTTGACCATGGGCCCTAGGGTATATGGCCCTTGTTGGGGCCCGCCTCAGTAGTGAGCCAGGGCCCACGCTATCTTTTTACCCACTACATGGGGGTACCTAGTCTGCAGAGTACCGACAGTGGCCCACGGGCCCATCTTGGGGGAGGAACTGAGCCCACAGGTGGGGCCCCCATCTCACCCGCGAGGTGGTTTTGAACCTCTATGGCAACCGGAGTAGTAGCGAGATTTTTGCGTTGTGGACGAGTGGTTGTACCTGGGAGTCACGTCCTCGGCGTAGTGGGCATACTCGCCAGTCAAAGTGGCAGCACATCGCCAGTGTAGTGGACGCGTGTTCACCCCTAATTGCAGGGTTGTGGCGACGTGCTCGAGGGGTTGCCCTGGTGCAGTTACTGCAGCACCTTTGAGTCGGCCGCTGCAGATCCACCACGCCGCTTTTCTCGGGAACCACTGGACGTTCTCGATAAGTTACCCACCTAGCCCCCAGTGTCTGACTGTTGGACCTAGGTCCTTCTTGTCATTGGGGGAGGTAGGCAATCCACGGCACGGCATGATGGAAACCCAAACGTAGTGCCTATTGCCCTGCCAGAGGTTGCGGACGTATAAAGGGAACCCTTCTAGAGAAGGACGGTTTTCTTCCATCTTTTGCAACCTTCGCCTTCCTCCAACGCGCTTGAAGCCTCTGCTCCCTAGCGCTCTCAACCTTTCCTCGCCACCATGTCTTCCGGCCTCCGTTCTTCCAGGCTCAAGAGCGATGGTGACATCGCTATCGTGAGGCACCTGCTCGGCTAACAATCAGCCACGTTCGACAAAAAGATTCGCCGCGGGAGAGTTCCGCTAACCGACAGGCGTCTCCGCTAGGTGATACTCTTCACCTCGTACGTGTTGTCAGGGTTCGCGCTCCCGGCGTCATCCTTACTCCTCACCCTGCTGGAGGTGTATGGGCTCCAGCTGCAACACCTCATGCCGCATGCTCTCGCGCTAGTGGCCGTCTTTGTCCACTTCTGTGAGATGTTTGTGTGCGTACGGCCCTCGGTGCGGCTCTTCAGGGTGTTCTTCTCATTGAGGGCCTCAGGTAGAAGTACAAGCCATCTGAGGGCTTATTACTTCCAACGTCGAGGAAGGCACTCCGCGCCCTACATCGCGCCCTTCACTCCTGGGAAGTGGGAGCAGTGGAGGGAGGACTGGGTCATTGCCTAGACTGACGTCTATGATCGCCTAGAGCTGTCAGGTGGCCTGCCAATGTCCGAGGCGGCCGTTGGGGATGAGGTCTCCGACCTGCAAGACGCCTACACGCCGATGCTGGAGAGGATCAAGTACTTGGCGGAGGAAGGCCTGACCTCGCTGATGGTCTTGGATGACTTCCTGTCCCACCGGATCGCTCCCCTCTAGCAGCATATCCGGGCAGCTTGGCAGTACACTAGGGAGGGCAACATGACCCGGTCGGAGCGCGGAGCAGGGTCGTCGCCGAGTTAAGAGATGTTGGCGGTAATGCTGCAGAAGCTCTCCTGTGACTCGATTACCAACGACTCCATCACCTCGCCAGCGAGCTGCCAGCCCATCTACCTCAACCTGTAGGCGCGGTCAAGGCTGCTGAGGGAACTGCCCACACTAGACGACATCGATGTCGCAGTGCGGCGGATTGGGGATCCCTCGTGGGGCATCGAAATCCCCGGAACAGATGGCGCCGGTGGTCCGTTAGAGCCTGTGCCTCACTCCCAGACAGGGGGAGGGAGTTGGTAGGGAGGCCTGAGTCTACGGCGCGCCGCCGTTCGCCATCCAAAGATGCCCCAAAGACTAGCAGAGCGTCGAAGAGGAAGCTAGTGCGTCCTAACGGAAGCTTCGTCTCCGGCCCTCAGGCGAGGGGTTCCCAGGATTCTCGTGGTCCCACATTGGGCCCGGCAACTGGCGCCAGGGGCAGCTCTGGAGCCTCCGCTACCGGAGCAGTTCCAATGGCCGCGGGAAGGGCGTCTGGTGCTGCTGGGGTTCCAAGGCGGACCCCAGCAACGTCATCGGATTTTCAGCCATCGAGGGCTGCCCTAGCTTAGGGCGCATCTTCAACGTCAGGATCCTCGGGAGGGAAGTCTCCTGAAGTGGTGTCTTCGTCGACGAAGACCCCCGAGACTTCGCCAGCTCCGAAGCTAGTGGAGGCGACCGCGACGACGGCAGGAGCGAGTGGCTCGAGCCCCCCGCGCAAGAAGCTCCACGTGGAGTGGAACTTCCTAGCCTCTAGGTACGTCTCAACCTGTACAAGGCTGAGTACTGAGCCAATGTATGCTGTAGTTGATGTTTGGTGCTCCTTTTTGTAGGACTTCTCAGCAGGGCACCTCTGCTCCTCCTCCACCGCAGCAGGCCAGGAGCCGGAGCTCCCTGTCCGCCGAAGCTCCAATACCAGTGGCGGTGCCGGAGCCTGTGCCTGAAGCAGCTCTGGATGTCAACACCCGGGCCCCCGAGGTCAGCCAACCGTCAAGCGCGGCTTCCTCTGATAGCTGTGCGGCTGCCATTGGATGGGCCGCTAGCCCTCCTCCTCTCCCTTCACAAGTTGCCATGGTGGAAACTCCACTAGTGGCCGAGGAGCCAGAGGGTGTCGAGGCACTGCCTCGCCTGACGATGCCGATGGCTATCCCGGTCCCCAGTGCCGCAAGGGCTGTCCGCTCTAGCCTGGACCAGATGCAAGACGCACTCTAACAAGAGTGGGCCGATTTGAGGTCTGAGCGGGGATGCCTCCAGGACTTGGACGACATGCTGAAGGCGCGGGTCCAGTCCGCCAGGGCAAAGGCTCAGTCTCGGGCAGAGCAGCTTGAAGCTCGGGAGGAGGTGCTGGCGGAGATGGAGGCCGCCGTCGCGGCCCTCCAAAGAAATGCAGAGAGGACCCACGCTGAGGCCATGAGTCTTCATGCCTCCGCCGATGCGCGTCTCGCAGCCCTGACGGAGCTCCGAGAGACACTCGTTCCTCAGGAGGAGGAGGAGGAGGAGGAGGAGGAGGAGGAGGAGGAGGAGGAGGAGGAGGAGGAGGCAAGGGAGAGGGAGATCTCTGACCGTCTGGCTGCCTATGAGGTGGAGTAGATGTGTCTGGAGGAGCAGTTCAGGGCATCCATGGCCGAGAGGTCTCCGCTGCATCTAGGGAGTCTGACTTGGACGAGCGGGCTGCACGGCTGGCCACCAGGGAGCAGGCCCTGGCTGCTCTGGAGCAGGGGCTAGCCGCTCGAGAACAGGAGCTGGCGAGGAGGAGTTCGGCAGGGGAGCTAGCTTCTTCCGTCAAGGAGGTCGAAGATCTCCGGGCTTCTCGTGCCGCGGAGGTAGAGAAGGTCTAGGACTTCCTCGGTGTAACACCCTCAATTTCACTACCATGCATTGCATACATTTTCATGTAGAGAAGCATTTAAAAAGAAGAAGAAATGATGAAAAGAATATAGAAGCTACTAAAATGATAAAAGGAAATAGAAATGGAAAATGATGAAAATAAAATAGCCAAAATGAGCACCCCAATTTTCCCCAAATTTCCCCCTTCCCCAATCTTTCCAAAATTTTCCAATTTTCTTGATTTTCCCCACAGTTCCCCTAGGGGGGATTTCCCCCACATTTGGGGGAATTTTCCCCCAAATTGGCCGCACCAAATTAGGGGGAGAAACCCTAATTGGGCACACTCCCCCTTGGCCGCAACCCATTAGAGGGTGGAATCCTAGTCCCCACCTCTAGGACTCTTGGGTTAGTCCCCCACCTCTAGGACTTTTGGGTTAGTCCCCCACCTCTAGAACTCTTTGATTAAGTCCCCCACCTCTAGGACTCTTTGGTTAAGTCCCCCACCTCTAGGACTCTTTGGTTAAGTCCCCTACCTCTAGGACTCTTTGTTCCCCACCCCTAGGACTCTTTCCCCCCTTATAATTATAACCCCCCTGGCCGCACCCCTCTCTCTCTTGGTCGCCACCCCTTTGCTGCTGCCTTGGCTGCCGTCGAAGCTCTGCCCCACCTCGCCGTCGCAGGAGAAGAAGACCCCTGCTACCAAGCCCTGGCCGCAGCTCTATTCTTCTCCAAAGTAAAACCCCAGCTGCTGCCATTGCAAGGGGAAAATTTCAGCTGCAAGGAGGAGAGGACGAAGAAGAGAGGTAGGTCCCCGTTACCCCTCTTACACATCGCCGCTGTTCCTACGCACCCATTTTCTTCACCCCATGCGAGCAGAAACTTCTGCGTGTGGACAGACCATGTTTTGGTTGATTTTTGACGGTGGAATCGATCTACATCTTGTGTCAAGATCATCACCACGTCCACACTTGATCCTAGCAACCTTGATCACCATAAAACCCCTTTAAAGCCTACTAAAACATGCAAGAACACATACAAACTGGTTTTATAAAACTGCACCATAGGAATTGCATTCATTCATCTCATTGCATCTTGAGTAAAGTTTGTGCATGATAATTGATTGCTGTAAATTTTGTATGTGTGTGTTCATGAGTAGAAGGACAAGCTCAAGAGGCCGTCTACGAGGAACTACATTGTGAAGGACCGGAATCCGTATGCCCAGGATCTCAGAGGGTGGTACCGCACGATGCGACACCCGACAGCACACACCATAAGGAAAACATTGTATTACATAGAAAACAAACTGAATATGTACAAAGTAGTACAAACCTTCAGTTTACATTTATCTACAGAGTCTAAAACAGCAGAAGCTAAGTTTATACAACTCACGCCCACCTAACTAGCAAAAGTCGGGTGTCCAGCCCTATGGACAACCCACACTAGCTCCACTCCGCAGCTCAGTGCGGCGTGTACGGCTCCCACTCAGCCATGGTCCCTGACGGAGGGTAACCCTCGCCGGTGGACTCGTACCCCGAGTCCGTGGGGTAGTCCTCACCTGCAAAAACTCATAGCAGCAACCGTGAGCACAATGGCTCAACAAGACTTAACCGACTCACCTACACAGGAAGCTCTACATGCAGGTCATAACCAATATAGGATAGTAAATTGCAGCAAAGGACATGCCTACAATTTCATCCTTAGTTCATCTTTTAGCCACAAATTAGCAGTTTATGAATCTGAAATTTAGTAAGCAATATTTGGTGGCACACATGTAGCAATACAAGTTAAGCATAACATCAATATTGAATCACATCATTTCATATATTAACCTACATCACGACTCAGTGACCAAGTGGTACTCATCACCGCGAGGGATGGCGAATCGACTCGATATACACCTGCACGGAAACCCAAAGAGCATGTCACGTACGCCCACCCATGGAGCTGCACAGCACGCTCACAAGATGTCGTACGGGACAACCTTTCACCAAACAGCCCAAACGTCGAACCGGTCGCACCCAAACGGATAGGAGGTTCCCTACACGTAGCATCTCTCTATGCCCGTTAGCGGATTTCCACCTTGCTGCCCTACACCTACACCTATAAATCGGTGCGTTATGCCTCGACGCCCGGAGGTATAGGTTACATCAGTTTATCGGGGCCCATATATCCGATATGCCTTCGGTACGTTCTAACTTGATCAGCGTGGTCCACACAGGGATCGGTCCTCAATTGACACGTATAGGGCTGCACCCACAATACTTCCTATTGCTGCGCCCTAGACCCTGTCTAGTCTCATTTTCTTACTAAAGTGATCTCACATCACTAGAACCAATCCCGTGTGTGCCGAAGCCTATACTCGCGAGTAGATTCCAACTACTCGACTGGTACCGAAGTCTATACACATTAAACAGAGTATATACTACTCGAGGACTTAGACAATACCCTCACTCTTGTTGGATAAATCTGGCTATGCATTTGGGTTTCATCCATCCTACACCTAATGCACATAAATACCTCAAGCTAAATATGTATGTAAAGCAAAACTTTATAAACTTTGTTAAATGCAAACCGGGGCTTGCCTTGTTGCTGCTGGTCAGATGTTAGCGTTTCGTCCAGAAGTAGGAAGTCCAACACTTCCGGAGTCTCCTCGCCCTCAGCGACTACACGTAAGCAAATTAACCGATATGTCAATTTAAATGCAATGTGTTAAATTGAATATGTAAAAACCATAACTCTAGCTAGACATCCCATTTGGCTCTGAAATTTTTATGGTGGCTTGGTAAGGACCTAACCAGAGACTTGACCAACTTTCATTTGAATCAAAGCCTATTTGAGCTCTGCACAAATAAAAGTCTAAATGGCCATTACTAGAGCTTCTAAGGATTTCCAGAGATTTTCATGGATCAAACCATTACTTTCTGGAAACTAGAGTATTATATGGTTCTAATGAAGCTGGTATCATGTAATTTGAAAAATCCTAGAGAGAGTTATGCCCTAATCAAGATTTGAGAAAATCTGAAAAATGTTTCTGGACATTTTTCTATTTTGCCAGGGCAGTTCACTTAATCACACTATTAGGGGGACTAAATGAACTTGGATGGATCTGAAATTTTTTCCTGTGACTCAAGGATTTTCAAATGAACATGCTAGCCAAATTTCAAATTTTCCATAAAGAATTCTCCAGATAAAATTCCCAACAGTTTAAATTTGAGGGAATTAATTATGGAAAAATAATAAGTTTCATGAGCTGAAACTTGTTTTGCTGGATAGTACTCACAGAGATCAATCCAACAAAATTTGGTTCACTCAATTTGGAGCTTCCTAGTCAGAGATATGGATTTTTCAAGTTGGGAGAAAATCTCTGAAAAAGGTCTCTGTTAATTTTTCCTATTTTTCAGAGACATGGAGAATTGAAACAACATTTGGCCAAGCAAATGGAGTCCAATGCCTCTGAATTTTTACTGGATTTCGAGGATTTTTGGAAGAATGTCCTGCCAAAATTTGGGAATTTTCCAATTAACAGAACTCCTGTAAGAATTCCTACAAATTTTTTTAAATGAATTAATGAGCCAAATATAGGAATTTTCATACCAATTGGGATGCACCCCTAGATAGTACTCACTGAGTGGAATCCAATGGAATTTATTTCACAATTGTTGGAGGTTCCTATCAAAAGTTATGAGCAATAGAAGTTGAACTAAACTGAAAAATGGAGGAAATGTTTAAATTCTTGCGCGCGGGCCCACTGCACAGTTCCTTCTTCCTCCTCGCGCCAACAGCCGACCGGCGGCGGCGCTCTCCGGCGAGCCGCGTGGGAACTGCCATCGCCGCCTCCCCCTTTTGGACCACGGGCAACTCATCCCCGTGGTCGGCCGAGGGCCCCGGTCACCGGAAACCCTTTGGTGACGGGCGGCAGTGGTGGTTTGACTTCGGCGGCGTCGCACTCATGCTAGGAGGGCTTAAATTCTTCGGTTTTTATTCCTAGAGCACCATGGTGGATCCCTCGTCACCGGCAGGAGCTCACATCAGCTCAAAAGAGGCTGCAAATACGAGCTCATCGGCGACCTAGGGCCAAAACCGGTACCGGTGCAAAATTCTCGAAGAACAACGCCAAAACTCGATGAAATTTGATGGTTCCTGATCCTAGAGGAGCGTGGGAGGGTCTATATCATGTCTATAGCTCGGCTCAAGCTTTGGGGAAGTGATCACTATGAATTTCGTGTTTTTGTGAGGCTCGGTTTAATGAGTATGGATGCAATAAACGGCAAAATTCTCTACCGATCGTGCAAGAGAGAAGGTGAGGTCGGCATGGTTGTGTTCAGCACCTTGGAGCGGACCTTTTTCGTGTAGCTCATCGGGCATGAAAGGGCTTCTAGCTCTCGGACGCCGGGGAGCAGAGAGCGTTGGTCGTCGGGAGTTTCTCGGGTGTGTGCGAGAGCTGTGGAGGGCGCGAGAGGGAAGGGTTCACGTGGACAAGCACACATTCATCACTGCAGACGACACTTCCACGGCATAGCACGAGGGTGTGCGGTGGCCTCTCTGCACGGGCGCGGGAGCAGGAGGTGGCACGCGGGGTGAGTTCGGCTGCCCGAGTGAAAACAGTGAAGATTGACTTCGGGGTTAAGTCTACTGACCAGTGGGCCCCCTTTTCCCTCTTCTTTTCTTTCCAATTCCATTTGAACTGGCAAACAAACTCCAAATTTAATCAAACTTGGAGGATAAGCCAAAAGGAACATGAGGATTACAATGGTGATCTCAAATTTGAATTTCAGTGAAGTCAGAATTTGAAACTGAATTTTGAAATCAAATTCGAATTGTCTCCCATTTAAATTCAAACAAATAGGAAATCTTTTCCAAATTAGCTGAAAACTTGCCGGGCTACCCGTGGATGTGTGAAGAACCAAATGGTAAATTTAGGTCTTCTTGTTTGGAAATTTTTGCAAGTTCACGTTTACACTTGGAGCTCACACCTTTAAATTCAAAAGTTTAAATTCCCTCTCATTTTCTCGGTGTGAATTGCAGCCCCACTTGCTAGAACTTTGGGATTTCACATACATCACCAAGACTTCGAGACGCTTGAGCAACACGAACCACGGGAGCAAGGCAAGTGCCCCTTGACCATATTGATCGTATGTTTTCGAAACTGTTTTGCTTGCAAAAACTCGTATGCTTGAGTCAACTTGATGGGACACCCTTTTATAGGAGTTTACTAGTTTTGTTAACCATCCTTGTCGCCGGGAAAGTTGATGAGTCAGGTATGGTCGTTTTTCCTTTTTGCTTCGCTTAACTTACGAGATATGGGAAGCTGAAATAAAACTTGTTAGCTACTGCACTCATGATATTAAAGATGATGAGTACTTGATGATGTTGATGAGCACGGGATCGGGGAGATATAGGCAAGTTTGGTTCGTGGATGTTGCTGAATGAGATGGTGGTTTACTTGCCGTAGATCTAACGACCGGTTCATGCGAGCACATGCCAGTGAAACAGTGCCACCACAAGGTCAAATATGGGTGCGGCTTAGCTGACTAATTAGCTATGTTGCTAGCTTGTTATGGACCGTTGGATAGTGTGGGGAATGGGAATCGAGAGGGACTGCCCTCGGAACTGCATGGCACAAGAGGGGGCCCGTGGGTGGGAGAATGGAGATTCGAGCCTGCCAGTGAAACCTCAGTGGGTCCGTACATCCTAGTAGCCGCTTTGTAAATTCTATTTTGTGATCTCTTGACCATACACCGATGGTTGTGTACTGGTATAATGGAGGTTCTTTCTAGTCGCTGACGGGTGACAAAATCATAAACTTGTGGATAAAGTGGTGCCACCTGTGCAGAGTGTAAAACTATCATGATAGCCATGATTCTGGTCATAAGCACCTGGCCAACTTCCATGATTAGAGGCAAAACTTGCGATGGTTATTCGGGTATGGTCATTTGGATTGGTTTTGGAACTGTTTTCGGTCATGACAATGAATTTGGTTTCAGTTCTATGAAAACGAGATGGTTATGAATATTTATGAATATGAGATGAACTTGAGAAAGAGTATTAGCTGGTTGAGGCTTTATAAATGGTGAATTATAATGAATGAATGTTGATGATTAACTTGGTTATGATGGGATTTAACTCACCTAGAAATAGTTGTTGTTTTTACCATGTTTGTGAAATAAAATTTGCTTGCTGCAATGAACCTCTTTATTCCCTACCTTGTCGTAAGCTACATGTCATACTTTTCCTGCACTTGCTGAGTACGACATGTACTCAACCTTGCATTCCCACATATACATCAGCTACAGGAGAAGAGTGCTTCCAGGAACATGTGGAGTACTAGGCGTGCGCACTACCGTCAACATGCCTGTGGAGTTGAAGTTGGAGCCTGCTGTCTTGGCCATTTCCGCTGTCGTTTAGAGTCTTCTACTGCAAGAATAAATTAGATATTCATGAGTGAGACATTGAGTCAATGTAATAAAGTACTTAAACACTATTTGTATGTGGTTATATTCTGAATTTCAGTTTTCGGAATACATGTGTATGTGTGATAAACATCCTGAGCACACATATGCATTCACTTGGTTCATTTTCGGAATCGGGTATCACAAATTGGTACCAGAGCCACGTTGACCGTAGGACGCAAGCCTAGGTAGAATGGACACTCTAAAACACATAGGAACACCCCTCTAAACTACTGTTTTCAAAAATTGCTTTCTGCTGCACTTTACTCATCAATTCAGCCAACGCAAAGTGCTATTTTCAGCCCCTCTTTTTCTCTTCTTTTTGACAGCAACACTTTTGTTTTCTTGCTTCATAGCTTCTGAAGTTTTGAAGTTATTTTATTCTTTTCTGAAGGTTCTCAGGTCTTATTTATAGATGCGGGTGATTAGGAGCACAGCACGCATAAAGACTCGCCCACCACCACTTGGGAGTGCACTTAACCCCATTGAGGTGTCCAATGGACCATATTGGGAGGAGGTGAAGATGGAACCCCATGAGGAAGATGAGGTCAGTAGCTCTATGCATGAGGAAGAGGATCCGGAAGAGGTGGAACGAATCGAAGAGGCATGGAAGATGATCCACAGGAAGAACATCATTGTTACGCACCTCAGGAGGAATTTCATGCAGGCTTGCACTCAGCGGAGCCTCATGAAGCTATGTCAGAAGGAGATGAATCCGAAGAGGAGCCACCCCCTGATGAGGCCGAGAATGAAGGTGATGAACGGGCCAACCATTCAGTTCAAGAATTCCGGTCCGACGGGATGGAAGGAGGACACATATCCAAGGAGTTTAAAGAGTTTTTGGATTGCTGCAGCTTATACCCGAAGTATCTCCTCAAGAAAGTCCCTCGTCTTGGTCATGAAGAGTGGAAGGCTGAAGTAACCATCCTATCTAACGGTAGGGTTGTCACTCGGCACTTCGCACCCACATGGAGAGCTACAAGGGCAGAAGCTATCGATGATGTTGCATGGGATGCACTCACCAGACTGTGCTACGCCTTCCGTGAGCAGCTTGAGAACACTACTTTTGGGCTGCACCCGTATCAGAAGAGTGGTACAAGGGAGATCATTGGAACCCATGAAGGAGCTCTTTCCAACCCACAAGCTGCTGACAAGTCTCAGAGGTTGCTCGTGGAGTTAGGAAACCGCTATGCAAGCTCATAAAAAGAGATCCGTTACCTCCGCAAGAAGCTGTACTTGTTAGAAAAACAAGAGGAGACTCGTGCCAACGCGGGAGCAAATGGAGCACCAGCGTCATCTATCCCTACATGGACTGCCGACTCACCATGGCGTGCGCCCATGTATGGACCGCCCCCGTCACACGGCGAGAACAGCACCGGTTCTCATGATTAAGTTTAGGTTTTGTATTGAATAAATCTGTAATAGGAACGTTTAGACCACAGTAGATCAAATAAGAGTGGTGTGCAGAAATTTTTATGATGATTACTTGTGCTTGTCTGCTTGGTGTGAGTTGTGGGACGCTTCGGCTAATGTCCATATCCACACATAGTAGACAGGTGTGAGATGCTTCGACACTTGTTCACATCCTCATATAGGCTGAAATTAATAAAAGAAGTTACTTAGTTCATACACCTTGATGCATATGGTTGGGAAATCACTTCATTCAAATTTGAATTCTAGCTCCTACTAATATCGTATGTCCGAAAGTAAGCCTTCAAAAATAGGGGGGTAGACTTTCTTGCCAACCTTATTGTCTTGGATTCCAAAGGGATTGACATAATACTTGGAATGGACTGGTGAAGTGTCACACCCGGTTTCTCCGAAGAGCAACCGAGTGAATATCACATGTATGCCAGGATCATTTTCTCATACATGTGATGATAAATAGTGAAGCATCATTTATTACAAGCCAGGTGTCGAATATAAATATATCTTACAAAGCATACGTCTCAATGGACGATAATAAGTTCATAACATATAAATAAACTAGCAGCGGAAATATTATTCTTGTGGGCTTCGTCACAGGCGTTGCCCGGGGGACTCCATGAACCTAGAATCCTTCTTCGGGTCCGAAGTCTTGGTCATTGAACACCACATCATCCTCTTGACCTGAGCAGCAATATAAACCAACAAATATGCAAGTTTGAGTACCGTTGGTACTCAGCAAGTGGGGAAAGGATTATGTCATGCATGGCTAGAGCAAGGAGAGGTTGAACTCATGGTTAAATCACTACGCAATTAATACCTATCACCTTAGCTTATTAAGCACCTACATTACTATATAGGTGAAATGGTCCAAATCTCCCAACCCATCATCAAATAACCATAACATTATTTCCAATGTTAAGCTCCCCGCTTAACATCCACAACTTCCAAAGTCATCATCCTCTAATCATGAATAAGTCCAAGCCGCTCTTGACCATGAGCACGGCTGTCATGACAGTTTTGACTCTGCAGAGTTTGCACCACTGTACCCACATGTAGTGATTTCATCCCCCGTTGTCGGGTGCACTGAAAGAACCTCCATTATGCCAGTGGCCACGAACCACATTCACACTTCCCAGGTGTGTAGCCAGGAGGTCACTACGAAGCCTTTACAAAGGGATTCCCGACGAGCGTGGGCCCACTGAGGTTTCACCCCTAACAGCATACAAGAGGCTCCAACCCCGCTGCAGTGGCCCCCTCTTGAGCCTTGCGGTTCATACGGTAGTCCAGCTGACACCTATTCCCCGCACCATCCAACACACCCATACTACGCCGGGGATACACCTAATTAATTGGCCAAGCTGCCCCATATCAGCATGTGGTTGGCACGGTAAAGCCAGGTTACATGCTCCATGAACCGGTCATTAGGATCCAGGCAAGTACTAAACACAAACCCGAGTCTCGTGCACCCAGCACCAACCAAATCATCCAACTTGCCTCGATCCCTACCTCTACATAACTCATAAGATCTCATTTAAGAGTAAGGTAAATAAATTGATGATCTCATATCCCCATTATCCCATTCTAAGCATGGCTAAGCATATAAATAAATGACATGATAAAATAAATCCCAACCCAAGCTACAAGGAAACAAGGTAATGCAATTCTAGGGAAACTTCCTAACATGGGTTTCATATTTCAATTGACAATGCAAATAATTCTATCTACACATCCTAGTATAGGATCAAAGTGGTCAAGGACACTTGCCTTCTTCCTGCTGCTCTGGGAATGGATAGTCCTGATCTTGGAAGGGAAGAACTTGCTCTGGGGCAGGTTCTACTCATGCCAACACACATAGCAAAAGAAAACAACAATCCATAAGACATAGTTCACACTTTCACTCCACACATACATACATATGATAGTCATTCACATTTCTAAGAGTTGTGGTTACTCTAGATGTGTTGATTTTTAGCCTACATGCACTTTTAAACAAATGTATATGATTTCTAACTTTTGTATTCAGATTTCTGTTTGCACACTATATATGAATTTCCAATTTAAACAAATTCTTTAATACACTCTTTAGCTACCAAGTTTGCATGGAAGGTAATTTCCTACTCCAAATGGGTTTTCAGATCTTCTACCAAATCCTAAACTGAAGTCTTTGGATTTGGAGACTTCATTTATCATTTTCTAGTTATGCATACCTATTTTCCTATATTTTCCAGATTTATTTTCTATGCCTAAAAGTGAGTTTTAACATTAAATAGTAGGGCATATCATCTAAACAGAATAGGTTCTGATCTAAAATATTAAATAATATATTTTGGAACTTCTCCTCTTATGTGAACTAATTTAAATTTATTTTAATAATTTTCAGAGTTATTTCCTAACCTAAAATTGTGTCCCTATAACTAATAAATGTGAACCATCAATTAAACAGATTCATTTCAGCTTAAAATCTACTTTTAACTCATTCTAAAGTTTTCCAAGTGCTAGGAGAGTTTAAATTTGAATTTACAACGTGTTTGTCTCACCTCTTAAATTTTAAATCCTAATCACATATTCAAATTCCTAATTTTAATATCATATAGGGTTAAAAAGGTAAACTCACCCCACTACAGGGTCTATTATATTATTTCATAAATTTCCAGGGGTCTAGCTACACATAACAGAGAGGTTTTCCTAATTTTTATTAAGTCCAGGGGCTAAAACTGATTTTTAAATAAATTTACATGAATTTCTGAAGTTCCAGGGGCTAGATCAGAAGTTTTCGGGGCTAGCTCGTGTTTTCCGAGATCCCCAGGGGATAGCGCGTAAGAATCCCGGCCTTTATAATGCGGGGCTGATGTGGACCGTTCGATTTAAAACAGACGGCTCAGATTAGATCGCCGAACCGGTACGCGCGGTTTTTAATTCTACCGTGCGATTTAAAATAGACGCGCATAAGCGGCCACGTCGCTCGGACCGTGCGTGGGCGGCGCTGCCCGGCGGCGCGCGGTGGCGGGAGGCAGCGATCTCGTCGGAGAACTTCGGATCTTCGTCTACACCTCCTAAAACTGGGATTTCATGGCATAGATCGGTAGAGGGGAGGTTAGGGATCTCACCTCGGGTTTTTCTTGAGCTCGGAGGTCCTGGAAGACGGTCGGCGTCGAGGTCCGAGGTGGAACCGCTGCGGTGCTCGTCGGAGCTATGCGTAGAGCGCAAACCACCGAGTTTTCTTCACCTGCGCGATTCCCCGGAGGCGGTGGAACACGATCGGCGCGTTAGATTGGAAAATCCGAGCAGGGATCGAGAGAAAACGGTGATCGGAGCTTCGGTTCTCACCGGGAGGAAAAACAGCTGATTGGGTGGGGAAAACGGGGTGATGCCGGCGTTTATATAGACGGGTGAGGGCGGCGTGTCGGTTGTGATCGAGTTGGAGTCGTCCGGGACCAGAATTCGGCTGGGAAAGCGCGGTTTTCCGGGTTAGTTGCGATCGGCCGCGCGCGGAGGAGTCCGGGTAGTTGGCGCGAGCGGGAGGTGAGGGATGACACACGGGTCCCACGTGTCAGTGAGAGAGAGAGGGGAGCGCGCGGCTGCGGGCTGGCGCGGGGGCGGGTGGGCTGGCTGGTGGGTTTCGGCCCACTGGCCGGGGGTTTTGTTTTTTTTCTTTTTCTTTTTCGTTTTCTTTTCTGTTTTGAGTTGAATTTAAATTCCAATTTGAATTTGAATTTCTGCACCACATGCAGTACGTCCAAAAAATTTTAAATTCCCCTCTTAACAGGTTTTGGGGTGTTACATGAAGCAAGTACAACGGAGTAATTCAATGCTCTCAGAGGATCGTGCAGTTGACGCGTGAGCATGGTACTCGTATAGAGTTTGAGGCAGCCCAACCTACAACCGAGAAGGTAGTGCTGAACCACATCGAAGAAGTGACATTGGAAAGTATTCCGGTGGTTCGAGAATATTCAGATGTGTTCCCGGAAGAACTTCCAGGTATGCCACCTGACCGGGACATTGAATTTGCCATAGATTTAGTACCCGGAACTGCACCTATAGCA
Organism: Neostapfia colusana; assembly: GCA_030760725.1. Lineage (NCBI taxonomy): Eukaryota > Viridiplantae > Streptophyta > Magnoliopsida > Poales > Poaceae > Neostapfia > Neostapfia colusana. Next base: position 4,608,996 of record JASWHV010000012.1, on the reverse strand, counting down.
AAGAGGTCATATAGGATGCCTGCTAATGAATTAGTGGAGCTCAAGAAGAAAATTTAGGAGCAGCTAGATAAGGGTTTTATACGCCCAAGCTCGTCACCGTGGGGAGCCCCTGTGCTCTTCATAGACAAGAAAGATGGGACCCGAAGGATGTGTGTGGACTATAGGTCTCTCAACGAGGTGATGATCAAGAATAAATACCCGCTGCCCCGCATAGAGGACTTATTCGATAAAATGAAAGGTTCCTGAATTTTCTCCAAGATTGATCTTTGATCGGAATACTTCCAGGTGAAGATTAAGCCCTCCGATATACCCAAGACTGCATTTCGAACACGGTATGGTTCGTATGGATATACCGTTATGTCTTTTGGGTGACGAATGCGCCCGCATACTTTATGTACCTCATGAATAAGGTCTTCATGGAGTACTTGGACAAGTTCATCGTGGTTTTCATCGACGATATCATGGTGTATTCAAAAAGCGAGGAAGAAGATGAGGAACACTTGCAATTGATGTTGCAGAAACTGCGAGAGCATCAATTGTATGCTAAGTTCAGCAAGTGTCAGTTTTGGCTAAGGGAGATATCGTTCCTAGGCCACATTATCTCCGAGGGAGGAGTATCGGTTGATTCCGGAAAAGTGAGGGATGTTTTGAAGTGGAACCAACCGCAGAATGTGAGCGATATTCGGAGTTTCCTTGAGATGGCTGGATACTACCGCCGGTTCATCAAGGATTTCTCCAAAATAACGAAGCCTATGACTAAATTGCTGATGAAAGGGAAAGCATTTCAGTGGACACAAGCGTGTCAAGACAGCTTTGAGGAGCTAAAGAAGAGACTAACAACAGCGCTGGTTATAGTATTGTCGGGCGTGAACAAGAGTTTCAATATATATTGTGACGCATCAAGACAAGGGCTTGGATGTGTGCTCATGTAAGGAGGACAAGTGGTTGCCTATGCATCGAGGCAATTAAAGAAACATGAACTGAATTACCCGATACATGACCTGGCTTGTAGTCATGGTACATGCCTTGAAGATTTGGAGGCATTACATCCTCGGTCACCGATGTGAGATCTATACGGATCACAAAAGCCTCAAGTATATTTTCACACAAATGGATCTGAATTTGAGGCAACGTTGATGGTTAAAACTCATCAAGGATTATGATGTTGGAATCAACTATCACCCCGGAAAGGCCAATGTAGTAGCTGATGCGTTGAGCCGAAAGGGAGCATGTCACCAACTCACGGTTCGGGAGCTGCCACCCGAGCTGTGTAAGGAGTTCGAACGGTTACGTCTCAGGTTCTTGAACGAGATGGAGGTGGTAGAACTGAACTCAATGCTGGAACAAGAGATACGAGATGTCCAAGCAACGGGTGAGGAAATAAAGGAAATCAAGAAAAGAATCCGACAAGGGGTAGAGAAGGATTTCAAGGAAGACGAGAATGGCAGGCTTTGGTTACGGAAAAAGATTTGTGTGCCTAACGTGAAGCACATCCGCGACACGATACTAAATGAGGCACATGACTCGCCTTATTCCATACACCCCGGCTGTACAAAGATGTACAAGGACCTGAAAACTTGCTATTGGTGGGATGGCATGAAAAGAGATATCGCTGAATTTGTTGCCTTATGCAACACGTGCCAACGGGTGAAGGCTGAACATAAAAGACCCACTGGATTATTGCAGCCATTGGAAGTACTAAAGTGGAAGTAGGAGGAAATCGGTATTGATTTCATAGTCGGATTGCCATGTACTCAGTCCGGCTACAACTCTATTTGGGTTATTGTGGATCGATTGACGAAATCAGCCCACTTTATTCCTGTTAGGACCCAGTACACTGTGGCGCAGTTAGCCGAACTGTATATGGAGCAAATAGTATGTCGTCATGGAGTTCCGAAGAGGTTAGTTTCAGATCGAGGTTCTCAATTTACCTCTAGGTTCTGGAAGAAGCTGCATGAAGCTATGGGTACACAGTTGAATTTCAGCTCCGCATATCACCCGCAAACCGACGGGCAAACTGAGAGGATAAATCAGATTTTGGAAGATATGCTGAGAGATTGCGCCTTGAAACATGGGCGAAGTTGGGACAAGAGCTTGCCGTATGCTGAATTCTCGTACAACAACAATTAACAAGCTAGCTTGAAGATGTCACCTTTCGAAGCACTGTACGGTAGACGGTGTAGAACACCGCTGTTCTGGAATGAGACCGGAGAAAGCCAAGTATTCGGACCCGAAGTGCTGCAAGACGCCAAAAAGCACGTCCAAACGATACGTGAAAACTTGAAGGCTGCTCAGTCACGACAAAAGGGTTATGCGTACAATAGGCGAAGAAGATTGACCTTCGAAGTTGGAGACTTCGTGTACCTTAAGGTGTTGCCTATCCGAGGCCAACGACGGTTTAACGTCAAAGGCAAGTTAGCACCTCGCTACATCGGGCCATTCAAGATTTTGGGCAAGCGAGGAGAGGTAGCCTATCAACTAGAGCTGCCAACACACCTCTCTGACGTGCACGACGTATTTCACGTATCCCAGCTCAAGACGTGCCTAAGAGGATCTGACCTACGCGGAACACCCCATCAAAATCTTGGACGCGAAGGAAAGGGTCACGAGGAATAAAGTAATTTGTTGGTGCAAGGTACAACGGAGCCATCACACGGAAGCCAAAACTACATGGGAACGTGAGGAAGATCTCAAGGCAGAATTCCCTCATCTTTTCTCCACTCTATCGAATCTCGAGGGCGAGATTCATTTTAAGGGGGGGTAGATTTGTAACACCCTCAATTTCACTATCATGCATTGCATACATTTTACATGTAGAGAAGCATTTAAAAAGAAGAAGAAGAAATGAAGAAAAGAATATAGAAGCTTCTAAAATGATAAAAGGAAATAAAAATGGAAAATAATGAAAATAAAATAGCCAAAATGAGCCGCCCCAATTTTCCCCAAATTTAACCCTTCCCCAATCTCTCCAAATTTTTCCAATTTTCCTGATTTTCCCCACAATTCCCCTAGGGGGAATTTTCCCCCAAATTGGCCGCACCAAATTAGGGTGGAGAAACCCTGATTGGGCACACTCACCCTTGGCTGCAGCGCATTAGAGGGTGGAACCCTAGTCTCCACCTCTAGGACTCTTGGGTTAGTCCCCCACCTCTAGGACTCTTGGGTAGTCCCCCACCTCTAGGACTCTTGGGTTAGTCCCCCACCTCTAGGACTCTTTGGTTAAGTACCCCACCTCTAGGACTCTTAGTCCCCCACCTCTAGGACTCTTTTGTTAAGTCCCCCATTTCTAGGACTCTTTGCCCCCCACCTCTAGGACTCTTTGGTTAAGTCTCCCACCTCTAGGACTCTTTGTTCCCCATCCCTAGGACTCTTTTCCCCCCTTATAAATATAACTCCCCCCCTGGCCGCACCCCTCTCTCTTTTGGTCACCACCCCTTTGCTGCTGCCTTGGCCGCTGTCGATGCTCTGCCCCGCCTCGCCGTCGCCGGAGAAGAAGACCCCTGCTGCCAAGCCCAGGCCGCAGCCCTATTCTTCTCCAAATTAAAACCCCAGATGCTTCCATTGCAAGGGAAAAGGTCAAGCTGCAAGGGGGAGAGTAGTAAGAAGAGAGGTAGGTCCCCGTTACCCCTCTTACGACATCGCCGCTGTTTCTACGCACCCATTTTCTTCGCCCCCTGCGAGCAGAAACTTCTGCACATGTTTTGGTCGATTTTTGACGGTGGAATTGATCTACATCTTGTGTCAAGATCATCACCACATCCACACTTGATCCTAACAACCTTGATCACCATAAAACCCCATGAAAGCCTACTACAACATGCAAGAACACGTACAAACTTGTTTTATAAAACTGCACCATAGGAATTGCATTCATTCACCTCATTGCATCTTGAGTAAAGTATGTGCATGATAATTGATTGCTGTAAATTTTGTATGTGTGTGGTCGTGAGTAGAAATACAAGCTCAAGAGGCCGTCTACGAGAAACTACAGCACCAATACTTCGAGACACTTGAGCAACACGAACCACGGAAGCAAGGCAAGTGCCCCTTGACCATATTGATCCTATGTTTTTGAAACTGTTTTGCTTGAAAAAACTCGTATGCTTGAGTCAACTTGATGGGACACCCTTTTATAGGAGTTTACTAGTTTTGTTAACCCTCCTTGTCGCCGGGAAAGTTGAGTCAGGTATGGTCATTTTTCCTTTTTGCTTCACTTAACTTACGGGGTACGGGAAGCTGAAATAGAACTTGTTAGCTACTGCACTCATGATATTAAAGATGATGAGTACTTGATGATGTTAATGAGCATGGGATCGGGGAGATCTAGGCAAGCTTTGTTCATGTATATTGCTGAATGAGATGGTGGTTTACTTGCCGTGGATCTAAGGACCGGTTCATACGAGCACATGCCAGGAAAACAGTACCACCACAAGGCCAAATATGGGTGCGGCTTAGCTGACTAATTAGGTGTGTTGCTATCTTGTTATGGACCGTTGGATGGTGCGTGGAATGGGAGTCGAGAGGGACTGCCCTGGGAACTGCATGGCACAAGAGGGGGGCCGTAGGTGGGAGAATGGAGATTCGAGCCTGCCGGTGAAACCTCAGTGGGTCCGTACATCCTAATATCCCCTTTGTTAATTCTATTTTGTGATATCTTGACCATACACTGATGGTTGTGTACTGGTATAATGAAGGTTCTTTCTAGTCGCCGCCGGGTGACGAAATCACAAACTTGTGGATAAAGTGGTGCCACCTCTGCAGAGTGTAAAACTATCATGATAGCCATGCTTCCGGTCACAAGCACCTGGCCAACTTCCATGATTAGAGGCAAAACTTGGGATGGTTATTCGGGTATGGTCATTTGGATTGGTTTTGGAACTGTTTTGGATCATGACAAAGAATTTGGTTTCGGTTCTATGAAAATGAGATGGTTATGAATATTTATAAATATGAGATGAACTTGAGAAAGAGTATTAGCTGGTTGAGGCTTGATAAATGGTGAATTATAATGAATGAATGTTGATGATTAACTTGGTTATGATGGGATTTAACTCACCTAGAAATAGTTGTTGTTTTACCATGTTTGTGAAATAAAATTTGCTTGCTGCAATGAACCTCTTTATTCCCTACCTTGTTATAAGCTACATGTCATACTTTTCCCGCACTTGCTGAGTACAACATGTACTCACCCTTGCATTCCCACATATACATCAGCTACAGGAGAAGTGTACTTCGAGGAACATGTGGAGTACTAGGTGTGCGCACTACCGTCAACATGCCTGTGGAGTTGAAGTTGGAGCCTGCTGTCTTAGCCATTTTCCGCTGTCGTTTAGAGTATTCCGCTGGAAGAATAAATTAGATATTCATGAGTGAGACATTGAGTCAATGTAATAAAGTACTTAAACATTATTTGTACATGGTTATATTCTGAATTTCAGTTTGTGGAATACATGTGTATGTGTGATGAACATCCTGGGCACACATATGCATTCAGTTGGTTCATTTTCAGAACCAGGTGTCACACTCGGCCGCGCAGAGGCGGCCCTGGAACCCATTGGCTTCGGCCCCTTGCCTCCCGGAGGGCCAGCCCAGGAGGTGAGCCAGGTGCTCCTTGCCCTGGAGTCAGCCGGGGAGAAGCTCCTGACGCTGGAGAATTTTGTGGGGAAACATCTGGATGCCGAAGGCAAGGCTCTGGCCCAGATGGTGGCAGGACATGTGCTCACCTGCCTTCGGAGCTCCGATCCCGACATCTCCCTAGAACCTGTGGTACAGGGTCACAGCGCAGAGCTGGCGGAAGCGGCGAAGTCTTCCGTGGAGGAAGTCGCCCGACTTGTAGCTGCTAGGTTCCAACGTGAGTAGCTACTAGGTCTCCCGCCTGCTTTGTATCGTCTTGCGTATGCCAGAGCTCTACTGTTTACCGAAGACTTTTTGTTTCAAGTCTTATGTTATCTTGAGTTGTTGATATAGACTTCGGACCCTTGGCAGCGCAAAGATCCGGAATAACTTAGCCGACGTGGGCAGCTGTTTGCCGATACTCCGGGCTTGTTCCTCTGGGTCCTTAGCAGCGTAAGGGCCCAGGGAGCTCCGGCAGTGTGGTCACCACTACTTTCGGGTCTTTGGGGATGTAAGGACCCGAGGGGAGTTCGGCCCCTGTCTTCAGCTTGTCGTAGCTGGTGTTCCAAGTCTTCTGCTTGCTGCTGCAGTGGTCCGGCGTCCTGCCCGCGTGGTTCACTGTGATGGCCCCCTTGGTAGGTGTGGCCCTGGTGTTGAGGCACACCTACCACTGGATTTGGCAGGACGTCAGCATCGGTCCCCCTGGAAGGTCCGAACCGCCAAGGACCTGTGCGGACCTGCAGTCATGGGAGGAAAATGGAGTAGTCGTGCTCTCTGGTCACTCTGCATTGTTTGGTAGCTTCGCTGTGGCTTCGTTCCTTAGTTAAGCTGCGGGGCATGGGTAATTCGATGCGGGTATTTTGGTCAAAACCTTGCCCAGAGGTATGAGCCATCCGGTTCCCTGGTACCGAGCCGTAGCACTGGAGAGGCAGGGTACGCACGCTAAGGGTACGAAACCAGGCATAGCAGGCTATGCCCCTGGACCTCCCTCGAGCGTAAGCTTTTCGGGGGAGGGCCGTTAGGCGCCATAAGGCCCCAGGAAATGAGATAACCAAAGATCCCTTCAGTCACGGTCAAGACTTTCCTCGGGGGTATGAGCCGTTCGGCTCCCCAGTACCGAGCTGTGGCGCTGAAGAGGCAGGGTACACACGCTAAGGGTACGGAACCAGGGATAGCAGGCTACCCCCCCCCCCCTAGACTTCCTGCTGGCGTAAGCTTTTCGGGGGAGGGCCGTTTGGCGCCATAAGGCCCCAGAGCAGTGAGACAACCGCAGGATCCCTGGGTACGCTACAGGAACTTCAAGCAGACACGCCAGTACAAGGATAGCACAACTCTTGCTACAGTTGGACACAAGAAAAAGTGACTGACCACACGGCCGGAGCGGTATGGAAAGAAAGCATGAAAAGTATAGGGGCAATGTCCGGGGTCCGGTTACTTCTCTTGTCCGTAGGCGTGTTCTTTCTGGTCCCAAAGTACTCAGTTGTAGCGCTGGGGAGGCAGGGTATGCATTCTAAAGGCACGGAACCAGGCATAGCAGGCTACACACCCTGGATCTTCCACTGGCATTAACCTTTCAGCGAGCAAACCTTTCAGTGATACGGATCCTAGGAAAAGTGTGTAGGACAGGCTCCGGACATGCCATTTACAGTTAATATGCATGAGCTAGCACAAACTGTAAATAAAGTGCGTAGGGTAGGATGAACTTTTCTTATTTCTGGCTTCCTTCAGGTAATAGGAGGTAACAGGTCGTGAGAGAAGGCAGAGACCCACCCCGGATGACAAGAGTAGCTAGACCCCTCCGGGACTTAGCTGTTCTAAGCGCTGTTCCTAGACACTATAACACCCTTACAAGAATGAGAAAAAAAGTATCCTACCACTGCACTAAGGGTAGAACTTACCGGGGTGTTCTATGTACCGTGGTCTGGGTAGAGATACCCATCCTCTACGGCCAGGTGAGCGCATCTGGAGCGGCATACTTGTACTGGTTAGAAGGGACCCTCTCAGCTGAGCGGGATCGTTTGTCACCCCTTCTCGAGAAAGCATTGGCCGAGGCACCAGGTGACCCTACCTTGGGCTGCCTACTCTGTGTGTACCATTGCCCGGGCGTTTTGCGGTGTAGCGCATTTCGAGCAGCCTCTAGCCATGTTGCCTCGTCGACGAGGTCGATTTCTTCACACAGAAGCTGATCCTGCGTGGCTTCACTGTATGTTTGGACGTCGGGTGAGCCCTTGGTGTGTTCTGGGGGAGGACGACCTCAATCCCCTACACCAGTGTAAGAGGGCATTTTCCCTTGTCACATGACGCAGGGGGGTACGCCTGCTAAGGCATGGAGCGTCTTGCGACGCTCGCTGTGATCGCTGGATTCAGAGTTGGAGTGGCTGTAGACGGCTTTCAACACCCTCTCAGTGTCTTGGTACTCCATACCATGTTCAGCAACGGCCTCAGGTTTGGCCTTTTGCTTGCCCTCCCGCTGGCGAGAGGGTGCACCGTCTTGACGCGGCCGCTGTTGTTGCAGCTCACGGAAGCGTTCCGCGAGCTTCTTGATCTCATGGCAGTCGCTAGCACCGTGGCTGCCGATGTTGTGCACCGGGCACCACTGGCTGTCGTCGCTGGCAGACAACGACCGAGGACGCTTGTCAGGGCGTGGGGCTCAGCCCCCACAGGCCGCTGCTAGAGCAGCAGTGTGTGCCCTGGCCAGAGGCCAGAGGCTTGTTCTTGCCTCCGGTATTGTTCTTCTTTCTGCTGCGTGAAGCAGCAGCCTCTCCGGCACTCCCCGCCGCGGAGGCGGGTCGCGAGTGCCAGTCCCAGCCTTCCGCTGCCCTGGCACATTTTTTGGTCAGGCTGAAGAGCTCAGAGACGTCTTGCACGTCATGTGTGGCTAACTTCTCGAGCATCTTATTGTCGTGGACACCTTGGCAAAAGGTGATGACGAACGGAGGCATTGGAGATGCGGAGGATGGTGTTCCTGACCTGGGAGAACCACTGGATGAAGGATCGCAGCGAGTCCCCATCGCGCTGACGCACGGCATGGAGGTCGAGATCGGTGCCGGGGAGCTTGTAGGAACTCACAAAGTTGGCTGTAAACTTCCAGCACAACTCTTCCCAGTACGTGATGGATCCTGGGGGAAGGTTCATAAGCCATGACCGGGCTGTGCCGGTCAGAGCCATAGGGAAGTAATTGGCCATGACGGCCTCATCCCCTTCTGCAGCTAGGATGGAGGTGGAGTAGATCTGCAGGAACTCGGCAGGATTGACTGTCCCGTCGTATTTTTCCATCAGGTGGGACCGTAACTTGGGTGACCAGACCACCATACGAAGATGCAGGGCGAACGCCATGCAGCTCCCTACTGCCCCCGGAGAGACAGGGGCAGGGGGAGCGCAGCCCACCGGCACCGTGCTCGGAGAGCGGTACCTTTCTTTGAGGTTGTGACGCCTCTTGCGGCATCGCTCGATGGTGGTGCGACCATCCTCACTCGTGAGGCGACGGTTCAACTCGACCCTGAGGTCGGGTGTGGCCGTCGCGCGCGGGGCTGCTACCCCTCGGGCCACCGTCGGCGTACGCGACTAGGCCTGCGATGGTTCAGCCGGTTGTCTCCTGTAGGCAGGAGAGTTCATGGCGGCAGCAACGAGATGGTCGACATCATGTCGCCATTTCTCTGCCACCTCGGGGTGGCACCCTTACCCGGATGGTTGTGGAGCAGAGTGCGTGATGCAGCCAGCACGCTCTCCGGGCTCGGTCGTGGCGGGGTTGTCGCCACTGCCGGGGAATAGGGTGGCCGAGAGGAAGCGACCACTGGCGGTGTGAACACCAATGGCGCTCTATCTGCACGGTTGTCGGTCCGTCCCGACCTGGGCGCCATGGTGGCCTCAGGGGCTCCAGCGTTTAGGCCACCGGTCTGGCCGGATTTAGGCGCTGGGGCCGTGGGTGGCACGCCGGTCGTCTGACCGCCAGCCTGTCCAGACCTGCCCGCCCTGGAGTGGGAGGTAGCTTCGTCGTCTCCTGTCTGGAGACGACGGCGTGGTGGGCGAGAAGGCTCACCTTAAGAAGTGATGTTCACCATGGTCACGAGGAGAGAACTTAAAGCCCCCCTACCTGGTGCGCCAAATGTCGGAGTGTGAGCTGCGACACTCCTCCTGGCCTGCTCAGAAGCAGCCCGCGAGGTTCTTTTTTTTCTAGAGGGGGCTTGGCACCCTTCGTGACCTGGACTCAAGGGATCGGATGAACACGAAGATTTACGTGGTTCGGGCCGCCGTAGTGTAATACCTTACGTCCACGGGTGTGCTTGTTCTATTGCTTGAGCGCGAGCGCTTATGCGTTGTGTGATCTCGAATGTGGGGATTTAGAACCCTTTGCAGGGTGGTCACCCCATTCCTTTTATAGTTCAAGGCCGGGGTGGTTACAATGAGGCTTGGGGCCCGACATGTGGCCCCAAAGCTTTGAGTGTCCTGTACATGATCTAGGGCTTCCTCCTCTGAGTAGAGTCACCGGCGGGGGAGTTAAGTCCCCCCCCCATCTGGCGCGCTGAGCGCCCCTGACCGTGTGTCAGGTGATGATGAAGACGCCGTCTTGTCCCCACGTCTCCTTTGCCCTGCTTGGGCGGCTGCGCGCGTTGGGCGGCACTGTTCTGCAGTCATGCCTCTCCGTCCTGTCTTGTCATAGTTATGGCGAACAGGCAAGGGACGGAGGCGTGTTCTGTGCGCCATGCTTCTAGGGAAGGCGCGAGCCTTGAATGCGAAGCCTGACAGCGTACTTCCTTTTTGACTTCATCGACCCACAGCCCACAACGGATCATGGGGTACGTGGTGGCTCTGGAGCCCTTATCGACGGGCTTGGTGTCTGGGGATGTGGCGGCTCTAGACCTTACCTCAGCAGGGAGGCCAGTACCATAGCCCGGGGCACGTGTCAGCACCGGAGCTGCCCTCAGCGGGGGGGGGGGGGGGGGGGGGGGGGTGGGGGGATCTTGGAACCAAGGGACACGTGGCAGCTCCGGACCTCACCTCAGCGGGGAGGCCCGGGACACGTGTCAGCACCGGAGCTGTCCTTAGCGGGGAGGCGGCTCGGAGCCAGGGCACACGTGTCAGCTACGGATCCCTCCTCAGCGCGTAGGCTTAGGTCAGACCTTGGGACACGTGTCAGCCCCGGTGTTGTCCCCTTCAGGAAGGTGACTCGGAGTCGGGGACACGTGGCAGCCCCGGACCTTTCCTCAGCGAGGAGGCTCAGGCCGGGGCTCGGGACACGTGCCAGCCCCGGAGCTTGGGCGCACAATGGTAGCCTTACGGTTGACCATGGGCCCCAGGGTACGCGGCCCTTGTTGGGGCCCGCCTCAGCAGAGAGGCGGGGCTCAGGCTGTCTTTTTACCCACTACGCGGGGGTACCTGGTCTGCAGAGTACCGACATCTTCGTACTCCCAGGATGAATGGAGTAGTAAGAATCATGAGCTTCTCTTAGGATCAATTCACGGATCTCCTTTATCTCAGGCACACATATGCTTTTTCCATGCCATATCGTGTCGTGCTCATCCTCCCTAGACCTAGGAGCTTTATTCTCCTGTGTCTTTTAACCTCCTAGATTTTCTCATCATTTTTCTGACCATTGCGTATGTCCTGCTCCAGTATGGAGTCCACTTCCATTGCGATGGACTCACCATTATTTACGAGACATAAAATTGAGTTTCGCAAATTCCACACATAATTCCGAAGGTGTGTCATTTAGTCTAAATATATTGACATGTATCTTTCTGCTTAAGGCATCTGCCATGACGTTTGCCTTTCCAGGATGATAGTTGATACCCACATCAAAGTCATTGATCAACTCTAACAATCGCCTTTGTCTGAGGTTGAGATCTGGTTGTGTGAAAATGTACTTCAAGCTCTTATGATTAGTATATATCTCAGTCCTCTTCCCCATCAAATAGTGCCTCCAAAGCTTCAATGCATGGACCACTGCGGCTAGCTCTAGGTCATGCATAGGGTAGTTCTTCTCATGTTTCCGAAGTTGCCTAGAGGCATATGCAATGACATGTCCATCTTGCATGAGAATATATCCCAATCCATGTCCAGAAGCATTACAATATACTGAAAAGTTTTTTCTGCATATCTGGCATTACTAGCACTGGGGCTGTTGTCAATCTTTTCTTTAATTCCTGGAAACTTGTCTCACACTCCGGTGTCCATGTGAATGTGATTCCCTTCTCTAACATCTTGGTGAGAGGCCTTGAAATCTTGGAGAACCCCTCAATAAATTTATCGGTAGTTTCCGGCCAAGCCTAAGAAGCTCCTGATTTCCCCGACATTCTCAGGAGTCTTCCACTTTTGCACATCCGCGATCTTGGCGGGGTCCACGGATATCCCTCCTTCTGAGAGTATATGTTCTAGGAAGGGAACTCTCTTCAACCAAAACTCACATTTGCTTAGTTCGGCATAGAGTTTGTGTTCTCACAATTTTTGTAACACCAATCTTAAGTGCTTCTCATGTTCTTCTTCATCTTTGGAGAAAATTAGGATGTCATCAATGAAAACCACCACAAACTTGTCCAAGTATTCCATGAATACCTTGTTCATGAGGTACATGAATATGCCGGAGCATTGGTTAACCCAAACGGCATTACCGTATATTCATACAGTTAGTATCAAGAGACGAAAGATGTCTTAGGAATATCGGATGGCCTTATCTTCAGTTGGATATGTCCCAATCTGAGATCAATCTTGGAAAACACACATTCCCCTCTCAACTGGTGGAACAAATCTTCAATGTGAGGCAATGGGTACTTGTTTTTGATGGACGCCCCATTAAGTGCGTGGTAGTCTACGCACAACCTTTGTGTTCCATCCTTCTTGGGCACGAATATCACTATAGCTCCCCAAGGTGAGGAACTAGGACTAATGTACCCTTTTTCCGTCAACTCCCGGATATGTTCCTTGAGTTCTTCTAGCTGCTTGGAGTCCATCCGGTAGGGCCGCTTATATATCGAGGTTGTTCCAGGAATTAGTTCGATCACGAATTTCACTTCTCGATCTGGGGGCATACCTGGTAACTCCTCAGGGAAGACATCTGGATACTCCTTTATCACCCTTATCTCCTCAAGCTTCACGTCCACTTAATTGAGTTTAATGTCTTTCCTAGGTTCTTGGACGGCTACAAACTTAATTTTGGTTCCACTAGTATGAGTTAACTCCACCGTTCTAGTCGAACAATGGATAATGCCCTTATGTTTGGTCAGCCAGTCCATTCCAAAAATAATATCTATCCCTTGTGAGTTTATTACTATGAGGTTTGCGGAAAATACTACCCCATTGATGTCTAAACTCACCTTAGGGCATACTATTCTTGTTCTTATTTCTCCCTCTAAAGAATTCACAGCTAGCATGTGGTTCATTTGTGTTGTTGTTAGATCATGCTTCTTAACAAATTCTTGAGCAATGAATGAATGGGTAGCACCAGAATCAAACAACATTGTTGCAATGTGCGAATTTGCAGGAAACTTACCAATCACCACATCCGGTGCCTCTTGTGCTTCCTCCATAGTCATGTGATTGTTTCTTCTTCGGGCACTTGTGGGCATAGTGTCCCACTTCACCACAGTTGAAGCACTGTACCCCCAACCTTAGATGCCTGACCTTTGTTGTCCTGGGGTGGGTTTTGTGGTCCTTGTCCTGCTGGCCAGGGTGGAAAAGCAGGACATGGCTGCTGCAGTTGCTGGCACTGCGGCTATACTTGTGCTGAGGAAGGCCTGAAATTAGGGTTGTAGCCCCTCTGTGCTGGGTAGGGCACCATAGTACGTCCAACTTGTCCTGCAGGCTGCGGTGCCAACCGTGGGCGAGTGTTGCTGCTCGAAGCTTGGCCTAGCCAGCTCATCTTCCTCTTGTGTTCATTCTCCAGGGCCTTCATCTTTCTTTCCATAATAAACGCCATGTCCACCATCTTCTTGAAGCTAGCATATTCATTGGAGGACATGGCACACTGCATCTCCATAGTGAGTCCTTCCACAAAGCAGTCTTGCTTTTGCTCATCAGCTTCAATGTCCCTTGGTGCATAGCGGGACAGCTGGGTAAACTTGGTGAGGTATTCCCTCACTGTCATGTTGCCTTGTTTGAGCCCGAGGAACTCCTTCCTCTTGTTCTTGAGTTCTCCTGCTAGAACGTAGTGGTTGCGGAAACTGCGCTTGAACTCCTCCCAAGATATGTTCTCGGGGTCATCGTGGGCTGCTACGTAGGCTGTCCACCAGTCAGCTGCGGGTCTGTGCAGCTGGTGAGAGGCAAACAGCACCCTCTCCTGCCCTTGACACTGTATGATCTTCATCTTGTTCTCAATGGTCTTCAACCAGTCATCTGCCTCCAAGGGTTCAGCAGCACTGGCAAACTTTGGGGGTTGAGTTCCCAGAAACTCACTCAACCTCGGCTAACGTGGTGCAGCCTGTGGGGGTGGACCTTGATGCAGGTTAGCCACCACTTGAGTCAAGTTCTGGATGAGTTGGTTCTAATTGTTGAGCATTTGGTGGATTGGGTCAGCCACTCCTCGGTGACCACCCCTACCCTGCCATCTAGGAATGGGAGGGTTGGTGGCCTCGTTGTTGTTTTTGTTGGCACCACGACCTCTTTCTCTTCCGGCCATCTATCATGATTAACCAAATACCAATTTAATCATTACGTATTAACTTCCTATGTAGTTTGCGTGGATTTAAATTTTTAGAATAATAGAAATTTAGATAACTTGGAGAAATTCACACAAACTTTCAATCCACTAATCATCACAATGTCTCATACGAAAGAAAATGCAAATATAAAGACGAGGGTGTAGACAAGTGCCCTTGGTTTCCACAACTCACGTCACACACCAATCATTAACAAGCAAACTAACCAAATGGGTTCATGACGCGACTACTCGAGGAAATGCTAAATTAAGGGAAATGACTCTAAATGACTCGCATCACTGCGCTAGTTCCTCGGGGTCTTCATCTTCATTGCGGCTGCCCCCTAACTCAGCTCTAGGTTGGGAAGCAGCTGGTGGAGAAGTGAGATGACACTTATTCGCCCTGTGGTCTGAGGAATCAGGTGTCCAGGAGTCATTCCTTGACACATAGAGCTCGTTCTGATCTCCTCTTTCCCTCGCCCTCAAGTAGGCACGAAGTGTAGCCTCGGTCGCCTTCAGGGTGTCACATACATCCTAAAGCTCCTGCTGGCACTACGGTAGCCTAGTGTTGAGAATAGATGCATACTCCAAGCACATATCCATATGGTCGTGGGTACTTCCCTCCTGGACTGGTGGGTAGTTGTACTCCGCCATGCCACTCTTGCGCTGAAGAACGTACACGTACTCGGTCCTATCCAGGTGGCCACAGTTGATGTAGCTTTGACACGTGATGGCATCCCAGGTGACATCTTTCTTAGCATCGGCATGCGTCTCTCTACAAGTTGGTGAGTGGTTGATCTTGATAAACCTGTTGTCGTGGTAGATCCTCATCTCTGAGCTCCACTCTTCGCGCTCTGCGCGAATGGTCTTGGTAGAGCTGTAGTGTACTATCAGCTTGCCGGTGTTGCCAGCGGTGTGGAGTATATGTCAAAGACGACGCAGCAAACTCCCTACACCTACCCCGTGAGAGTGGTACGTCACAGGGTAGTTCTCTTCCCTCAAGGAGGGTGCAGCTACAGGAACTCGTCCTCCGGTGGTCTTGCGAGGGTGCAGATCATGCGAACCATCTAAAACAGAAAACACTTAAAAATCAAGTGAGATAATAAGCAATTAAATATTCTCTTTTGAACAATAGTTAAAATGAGATGAAATAAATATAGAACCATCTTAAATAACAATTTTACCCCACACACTTTGTAAAATAGATTTTAAGAACATAATGTCCTTAAATACATTCGTTTCTATCTAGGTTCACATTCCTACAGGCAAGCTTGGCTCTGATGCCACTACTGTCACACCCGGTTTTTCTGAAGATCAACCAAGTGATTCTCACATGTATGTCAGGATCATTTTCTGATACATGTGGCGACAAATAGTGAAACATCATTAAATTACAATTCTGGTGTTCGAATACAAAAAAAGTCTTACATAAAGTCTCAAAGGACTATAAAATGTTAATAACACAACAACTAACAAAGCAGCGGAAATAACAGCTTGTGGGCTCCGTCACAGGCGTTGCCCGGGAAACTCCATGAACCTAGAACCCTTCTTGAGGACCAAAGTCTTCATTATTGTACTCCACTTCATTCCCTTGGCCTGACCAGCAAGTAAAACCAACGAAAAGCAAGCTTAAGTATCATTGGTACTCAGCAAGTGTGGGAAAGTAATGTTATGCAGGCTAGAACAAGGAAAGGCCGAGAGCATGGTTAATGCACTACGCAATTAAATCCTATCACCTTAGCTTATTAAGCACCTATATTACTATAAAAGTGATGTAATCCCAATCCCAACATCTCTTCATCAATGTTAAGCTCCCCGCTTAACATATCCAATCTCTCTCACTATAGCAAACACGTAACCTTACAACGGCTAGCCGTCGTAAGTAACGTAACTTACGATGGCCCCGGTCGGCCATCGTAAGTAAACTAACTTACGACGCCGTAGGCCCATGGCCATCGTAAGTTAGCGGCATATCGTAAATTACAAATAACTTACGACGGCCAAAACCCTAAGACGTTGTAAGTACATGGCCCGTCGTAAATAAGACCTAACTTACGACGGCCCGGCAGTTGGGCCGTCGTAAATTATTAGGCCACGTAATTAGCGATTTATATCCGCAGCCCCGGCCCTGGCCTCGGGCTATTCCGCCCGAGCCCTCGCCACCGCCTCCCGAGCCCCGCCGCACCTTGCTCCAGCGCCGCCCGGCCTAGCCACTTCCCAGCCCCGCCATGCCACCCAGCCCCGCCGCCGCCCAGCCCCGTCGCGCCGCCCAGCCCCCGCGCCGCCGGAGCTCGCCAGCGCCACCTGGCCCCACCGCCGCCTCCAACCCCGGCGCCGCCCGGCCCAGCCGCCGCCGCTCAAGCCCGACCGACCTCGCGCCCGCCGCCGCCCAAGTTTGCGCGCGTCGCCTCTGCCCGCCGCCGCCACCTGGCCCGCACCGCTGCCGCCGCTCGGCCCCGAGCCCTCTTCGCCGCCACTTCAAGGTAAGTTTTATTAATTGTATAAATTATGTATTTTGTTCATTTATTAATTAATTTAGTTACTTTATTAATTAGTTTAGTTAATAAGTTAATTTGTTACTTAATTAGGTTACTTTATTTCAGTTTAGTTGATTATTAAGTTAGTTTAATATTTATTTTATAATTTGGTTAATGATTAATATTGGAGATTGTTTAGTTAATTATATTACTTAGTTCATTAATTAGTTTTCTTATATAAATATTTAGGTGTAAATTTTCTTTGTTTATTATTTAGTGTGTTTATTTGTTAATTATTTGTTTTTTATTATTTAGTTGAGAATTGTTAGAAATTTGAGTTTAATTTGATTGCTTTAGTGTATAATATCGATATGTAAATAAACGGGCCTCGGGCTGGCTCAGCCGAGCACAGCCCATTTATGGCACGACAGTTGGGCCGCCTAAAAGTCAATTTTCCCCATTGCCACGCTTAAACAAAGTAGAGCACCGTCGAGAACCCTGTGGAACCATTTTCTTCACGGTTTTGATCTAGAATCCCATAGTGGCGAACTTTGGCTCATACGTCATCACTGGCAGGACCCGATGGAGCTTAACTTAGGACGGCTGGCCCACTTCTATGTCTCTCTCTCTCTCTCGTTCTTTCCTCCTCTCTCTCGTTCTTACCTCTCTCTCTCTCTCATAAATCACTCCAAAATGTAAGATTAACGTAACCTATACAATATACGTCACCCTTTTTGGACCAGCCCGTCTCACATGCGTTACGCATGTGAGGCATGTAGGTTCAGAATTATCCCTTTTTGGACAGCCTGTAAGTGACTCAGTGGGCGTGCTTATGACGATACTTGGGGTCTGGATTCGGAAAAAATTTCGACGGTGTAACCCTAATGTTCTCCGCTACACCATTATCGGGCGTGCAGTTGGGGAACAGAGGGGTTATGCTACCAAAATTTTGTCTGGATCCGAACCCCGCGTCTCGTTATAAGCACGCTCCTCTCGGTCACTCTTGGGTGGGTTTAGGACCTATCCCTTCCAATAGATGTAAAGTGAATGTAATTTCTCTAGCTTCATACTGCAGAGTAAAACATGGGTGAAGACCGCAGTTGGATGTATACTGGTTGAAAGAGCAGATCTGGTGGTCACTCAAATGAGTGGTTCGCCAAGACAGATGCTTTTGTAGATCGAGCATTTTTGTTATAAATATCGATAAGGTGCGGTGCCCATATACGAAATGTCGGAATACCAAGTTTTTGGACAAAGTGGAACTTTCGATACATTTGTGTCAAAACGGATACACACCATGTTATGAGATATGGACCTTTCATGGCGAGATAGCTTCTAAAGCTATACAAGAAGTGAAAGAAGATATTGATGATATTACGGGAGATGATAGGATGATGAGATGCTAGAAGCTATACATCTAGACCTTACGGAGGATCCACCTACAACGGAGGTTGAAGCGTTCTTCGAGCTTCTCAAAACTTCAGAACAGCCGCTGCATGAACACACGGAAGTGACCCTCCTCACTTTCATGACTAGACTTATGGCAATTAAGTCTATGTATTTCTTTTCTAATAACTGTTACAACGACCTCATAAAATTGATCAGCGATATCCATCCACGGCCCCATAAAGTGCCTAAAGATATGTATCACGCAAAGAAATTGACGGGTCTCGATATGAAATATGAGAAGATTGATATGTGTCCAAAAATCTGCATGCTTTTCTAGAAAGAACATGCAAAAGAGAAGAAATGTTTACAATGTGGTGAATCGAGGTATGTCGAAGTCGTTAATGAAGATTGTGAAAATGTTACGATAGAAGTGGCACGTAAGCAGCCTCGATACTTACCCGTGACACCTCGGTTGAAGTGTTTATTTCTTTCGAAAAAAATTGTGAGACACATGAGATGACACAAAGAAGGTGTACGTCAGAACAAAGAAGTCATGACGCACCCGTCCGACGGTGAGGCATCGAAGGCATTGTACCGGTTTGATCCAGAGTTTGGCCGTGATGCGAGAAATGTTCGGATTGGGTTGGTGGCACATGGATTCTCACCGTTCAGTACAAACGCTTCACCATACTCCTGTTGGCCTGTC
The DNA here is from genome assembly GCA_030760725.1 of Neostapfia colusana. Lineage (NCBI taxonomy): Eukaryota > Viridiplantae > Streptophyta > Magnoliopsida > Poales > Poaceae > Neostapfia > Neostapfia colusana. The sequence continues at coordinate 4,590,182 of JASWHV010000012.1, read as the reverse complement.
TTTTCATTCCGTACAATCTACCACCGGCCCTCTAGATGAAGTATGAGTTCATCTTCCTTAGCCTCATTTTACCTGGGCTAGATCATCTTGGGTCACGTCTCAACGTGATGTTGAAACCGCTGATCGAAGAATTGAAAATGTTGTGGACAGGAGTCGAAGCGTACGACAATTACAAGAAGCAGTGATTCAACCTTCGAGCTGCTTATTTGTGGTATGTCCATGATTTTCCGACGTATGGCATGTTTTCTGTATGGAGCACTCATGGTCGTTTGACGTGTCCAATATGTGCTTCTGACACTGATTGTTTTCGACTTACTCATGGAGGAAAGATATGTTATTTTGATTGTCACAGACGTTGGCTTCCTTCGAATCACATGTTTAGGAAACAGAGGAATGTATTCAGAAAGGACACCGTTGCCACTAAAGTACCACCGAAACGTCTTAACGGGTCGGAAGTATCTGATATGTTGGATAAACTGTTGCCAGATAAAGATCGTCCTGGATATTTTCTCGGTTTTAGAGATGATTACAATTGGACTCATATATGTGGACTATAGGAGCTACCATATGTGAAGTCGTTGATACTAATGCACAACATTGATGTCACGCATCAAGAGTGTAACATGGGGGAATGTATCATAAGCACATGCATGAACATGACGGGCAAAACGAAAGACAATACAAAGGCTTAAAAGGATCAGGCTGAGCTTTGTAACCGTCCAACTCTTGAGCTTTTTGAATGTGATGGTAAACCACGTGCTTCCTTCTGTCTTCGACCCAAAGAAAAGAAGATGTACTCGAATGGTTGAAAAGTTTGAAATTCCCAGATGGTTACGCAGCTAGTCTAAAACGAGCTGTGAATGTGAAAATGGGAAAACTAACTGGGTTGAAGAGTCACGATTATCACATAATCATGGATAGACTTCTACCTATTATGTTTTAGGGCTATTTGACGATGCGGTGTGGAAGGTGCTAGCCGAGCTTAGCCACTTCTATAGATAGCTCTGTGCTAAAGAAATCACGATAGAGATGATGAGTAAGTTGGAGAAGAAGATACCGGTATTATTAAGATGGGAAAAATTCTTCCAGGCTTCTCCAATCCAATGCAACATCTCCTTATTCATCTTCCATATGAAGCTAAAGTGGGTGGTCCCGTGCAATATAGGTGGATGTATCATATTGAAAGAGTGCTAAGATATCTGAAACCAATGGTTCGTAACATGGCAAAGGTAGAAGGGTGCATCACCGAAGCATTTACTATTAAGGAAGTAGGATATTTTTCAAGTGTTTACTTTGCATAGGAACACAAAGTCAATACTTCGGCAATGCGGTACAATATGGATGATCAACCTCCTTGTAGCGATTTCTCCACTTTTGCAAAAAGAGGCACTGCAGTTGGTAGTTGCAATTCCTACAACTCTACCGCAGAAGAAAAGAATGTTGCTTTCCTCTACATGTATGCTTATAAAGATGAGATGGACAAATATTTCGAGTAAGTGTTTGTCCTACATTTCTGCTACTGATCATAAATGGAACAGATCTGTTCTAAAATTCTTCTTTTCGTACAGAGAGTTTCACAAGCAAACAAGTAGAAGCAATGCAACGAGATGGAATAAACGGAAGACCTAACTTACTATCATGGTTTTGTGATCATGTAACATTTTCTTATAACTTACAAGTATTTACAAATTTTTCTTATAACTTACGAGTATTTACAAAGTTTTCTTGTAACTTCATATTTTCGACTGTGCATGAAAGATGCCAACATCCATGAAGACTTGTGACAACTATCCTACGGATTGGTTAAAGTTAGAAGTTACGGTCGATATGACGTCAATGGCTTCCGATTCCGTACAACTCAATTTTAATCTCATCGTCCACTCGCGGCAACGTCAAATACCGGAGTTATGACGAGGGCAATCGACTCTCAAGGACGTGAAACTAATTACTATGAGATCATTAAAAAATTCTTAAATTTGCTTTCGTCGGTAATAAGGATCTTCGAGCAGTATTCTTTGACTGTGATTGGTTTGATAACAATCATGGAATTCAACAAAACCAATTTGGCATAGTGGAAGTCAAACACAACGAACGGCTACGAGGATACGATTCATTTGTTCTTGCTCACCAAGTGGAGCAAGTGTATCATCTACCTTATCCATGCAAAAAACTCGATGCTTGGTGGGTGGTACATAAGGTGAATCCTCGTGAGCGGTTATACACTCCAGGAGATGATGGATATCATGATACTAATGAAGTTGATGAGGTTTACCAAGAAGAGTTGCCAGAGTCATTCATCGTCGAGCCTAGTGCAGGACTCGATGACTTGGTTGAAGACGCTCAAGATGTCGAGACTTATGATATGCGAAAATGAAAATGAAATCTAGTCCAGACTCTCAGAAAAGAAGATTGTTGGTCTGGTTTACGGAGTAGGGTACATGATCGTGATGTTGATGAATTTTGAAATTGATGAAGTAATGTTTTCTTCACTAACTTATCATTAATTTTGTATATTATATTAGTATATTTATCAATTGCTCATTGCATCACGATGTCATCATCAAATGGAAAGGGAAAGGGGAGGAAGGGGTTGAGAGGGTTCCTCACCTAGCCCCGGGACTTGGTCTTCTCAGGTACCTCGTCAGGTGCGAGCAGACGCTCTCAGTGGATGAGGCACCTTACAGACTTTTTTGACCGAAATTTTGCCTTTCAGCGCACGGAGGTAAATTTCAGATACCAATCATGTTATTTGAAATTCTATTTATCAATTATTTTTTCTTATGAGTCATTTTTCAGTCTAACTCAGAGTCTTCTGAGTCGGAACCAAAGGTTGGGGCTACCCAGACCTCGGAGCCGGCAAGCTTGGATCCTTCGGGCTCCAGTGGTGACCAGCCGTCTGGGTCACAGGACGTGGTGCCGCCGAAGAGGCGATGCTTGAGGAGGACCCACTTTGCTGCTCCTCCTCCTGTTCCTCGTGAGCGGATCACCATTCGTCCACTCGGAGACAGGTAAACAAATTGTATAGTATTAACTACTGGATGTTCTCTACCGATACATAATAAGTTAACAAATTTTGCTGATCTTGGCACGACTGTTCGTTCGCGGGCCAGGGACACCATAGGCAGGTTAACGGTGTCATCGGGGCTTTAGTGCAGTTGCACTATCCCGGTGTCATCGACAGTGTCCATGCTTTGTCGTGGGACGACTACGCTTGTGTCCCTCACGAGGTCCACGGCACCCTTCAGCGGGCCGTGTGGAACGATTTTATGGTAAGTTTAAATGTTTGCATTTTTACACTCATTTAAATTGTTCATGCAAATTAATCAAAATTTTGTTTTTTTAAAGCTGCGGTGCCAGCTAGATGACTCGAGTGAGAGCATGATGGAGCACGCGACTGTCGTGTTCCACAACAATGCTCGAAAGCTCGTGGTGCAGGTGTTGTCGTACGCCCGCATCCAGTCCATCAGCGAGTACAACAAGCAGCATCAGCAGCAAGGGGGTCCGTTTAGGAAGGACGGTGAGTTGGTCAACTGTTTCATTTTTTTAACTTCCTTCTTTTATTATTTTTCTATCTTTCGTAGGTTTGCCATTTTTGATGGAGTTGTCGACTCGAGGGCGGTGTGGCCTTCAAGAGGCACTCCATCAATGGAGGTTTCGTCCGTTGGGCCGTCGAGTGGACGTCTGTCGCGGAGGGACTTGGAGTTTCGTGCCATGGAGGATTCCCAGGTGTGTAGCCAGAAGATCACTACGAGGCCTTTACAAAGGGATTCCCGACGAGTATGAGTCTACTGAGGTTTCACCCCTAACAGCATCCAGGAGGCTCCAACCCCCGCTGCAGTGGCCCCCTCTTGAGCCTTGCGGTTCCTATGGTAGTCTAGCTGACACCTATTCCCCGCAGCATCCAAACACCCACACTACGTCGGAAACGCACCTAATTAATTGGCCAAGTTGCCCCATCTCAGCATGTGGTTGGCACGGAAAGCCAGGTTACATGCTCCATGAACCGGTCGTTAGAACCCAGGCAAGCACTAAACACAAACCCGAATCTCGTGCACGCAGCACCAACCAAAGCATCCAACTTGCCTAGATTCCTATCTCTTCCATGATTCATCATATATCATCAATAGTAAATAATCAAGGTTTGCAACTCATATCCCATCCCAATTGTAAGCATGGCTAAGCATAGACGAATATCCATGAATAAACATACTAAATAACTCCCAACCGAGCTACAAGGAAATATGATAATGAAAATATAGGGAAACTTCCTAACATGGGTTTCATAATTCATATGACAATGCAAATAATTCTAACTACACATCCTAGCTTGGGTGCAAAGTGGTCAAGGGCACTTGCCTTCTTCCTGCTGCTCCGGTAATGGAAAGTCTTGATCATGGAAATTGAGAACCGACTCTGTAGCTGGTTCTACTCGTGCAAACATACCATAGCAAAAGCAAACAACATTCCATGAGAAAATCATTCACAGATACACTCATGCAAGTTAAACATGCACAACATTGTTTCACTTTATGCCTTTATCCTTAAAATCACTAAATCCAACATATATGTGTTCATTTTGGGGTTCTTAAGATGAAATTCTCATTTTCAACTTCATACCATGTTCATACCAATTTTTGGGGTGTATATGTGCATATATATTACATTTAAACTTAGCTTTTAACCACATTTTACTCTACGTGAGTTGCTTTCATGCATTCCCATCCCTTATTGACATATATTTTGTCCCTAGGTTAAAGTTAGGATCTCAAATTTAAACCCAAATTAAATTCTAAATTTTAAATCAATTTCCACTTTTCATACTACCATTTTTAGCCCTAAGAAATGCCCAAAAGAAAGTATTTCCAATCTAAACAGAAGTTTATTAGCTTGTTCCTAAACTTTCAAACCCAAATTTCATACTCAAAACCTTCTATGAACTTTTCCTAATGTATTTGTTATCTTTACACATATTTCAGATCTATTTCTATGCCTAAAAATGAATTTTCAGCAATAAAGAGAACTAAATTGCATTTCCAGAATTTGTTTACAACTTAAGCCTAGATTTCAGATTACTCTAAATGTTGTTTAAGTGCTAGCACATCTTAAAATGAGTTTACACAATTATTTGAGATTCTAATGAGTTCAAATCATATTCAAATGCCTCCATACTTAATTTAAATATCCTACAGGGCTTAATTTACAATTATTCACTGCTGCCTGTCCAAAATTTTATTTTCCTTAATGTTTAGGGCCTAAACAGCAAATAAAGAAGGATTTTTCCTAATTTCTATTAAATCCAGGGGGCTAAAACAACTCATTACACGTGTTTGCCTAATTTCCAGAAGGTCCAGGGGGTAGGTCGGAAATTTCCAGGGCTAGATCCAAATTCTCAATCGTGCTAGGGGGTAGCTTGTGAAAAGTGTTGGTGATATGCCCAAGAGGCAATCATAACAATTCGGATAAAGGCCTGATGGATATTTGATCCATATGAAATTAGGGTACTAATGGGCCTGTGACCTAAAAGCCTATTAGCGCGCCTATAAATATGAGGGGTAGGGTTAGGGACAGAGGACTCCACCAGATAGCAGTCCCAGCCGCCGCCCCTCACAGGTCAGCCGCCGAAACCCCTGCCGCGCGCACGGTGCTAGCACACCGACGCACGGCGTTCCTCCCTGTACGTGTGGACTCCGTGGAGGCGCTGATGTTACTGCTGCGCTGATCGGCTACGACGCGCATCTACGATCCGCTGCGCTGCGCGTATAGTGGCAACGATCCATGACCTTCTTACTCGCATGTTTCCTGGGTGATACGGTCGAATTGCTAGAGTAGCGCATCCCTATTTCCCTACAGTGGTACCAGAGCCGACTTGCGTAGTTTTTGGTCTGGATCTTAGATGCGATCTACTGCAGACAAGTTCATATGATGAATTTTTATAGTTTGGCTTTTGGGGTTTGGAATTGGTTAGAGTAGATTGCCATCATATGACTAAAGGATTAGTTCGTGCTCCTTCTCTGCTGTGTGCGCAACCTGTCCCTACCGGCTGGAATCACCATCGGGACTAATAGTGTACATAGCTAACAGATTGAGCCAACAGATCACGGTCATGTGTCGTGATCTTCTCGTGGATAACTAGTCACAATGAAAATTGAGGCATTCTGAACGGCTCAAATTCGGGTTGATCTAATCAATTCAATGAGATTTTCATAGTGATTTCATAGATGTGATCTATGTAATTCCGTTTGGCGATAGACATCGTTCTACGCTTAACTTGTTTTTGCAGGGAATGATGTGAATGGTATGGCCTAAATATGATGTGATAATCTGTGTGTAAAATTGGTGCAGCCTGCGTGTTGCAAATTTAACACAATCGGGTTGAGGTTGTCACATATTTGTATAACGACCTGCGTGTCGCCCTGTGATGCCTGATCTCTCATGTAATTTATTTGATAGCTATTAGATGTATTAGCTTCTTTTATATTCATTGAGAAACCTCAAGCATGATGGCGATGGTGATCACCATAAGAAGGGAGACATGGCGGTGTAGATCATGATGGAACCATGGTGATGGAGACCACTATGATCCTAAAGGCCATACTATTCACATATATGATATGATCGTATGCCTGTGATGTTTTACTATTCTTTTCATGCTTTTCATATGGTGGATGTTTTGTCATGATAGAATAGCTTCCCTCGGAAAAGTTGAATATTTGATGCCATTTACCTATAGCTGCACCTATGTTGTTTTGATCGTTGTATGGTAGGTTTGCCAAAGCAAAATACCGTCATCTATCATAATGAATAGGGTGAATGTTGGACATTCACATGCATAGTATTGGTTTACTCAACAAAGCTATCAAAAAGGTTTTGGGCTTTATGGCATAGTGTTGGGAGCCGGGGCATTGGATGTCACCCAACAAACAAGAATCATATAGAGATATGATTAACAATGGTTGTTTACCTATGTCACTAATTTTCTAGCAGTGAAGCCAAAGCTCACTAGGAATTAGTGAATATGGATCTTGGACCACTATAGGTCGTTAGAGGGAGGACGATGCTCATATAGTGGTGGTGTCTTTTATTAAACTGTTAATAAAAGATTGGTACATAACATAGTGCTAAAACCTTGCATATTTATTTTCTATTGTAGATCATGTCTGCTAGTAACAATTCCGGTTTCAATTTGCGATCTGTGCTTGAGAAAGAAAAGCTCAATGGAGCTAACTTTATTGATTGGTACCGCAACCTGAGAATTGTTCTCAGGCAAGAGAAAATTGAGTATGTTCTTGAGCAACCATACCCCAATGACCTCCCCGATGATGCAAATGCCGCAACTCGCAGGACTTATGAGAAGCACTGCGATGATGCACTTAATGCAAGCTGCCTCATGCTTGCCACAATGTCCCCTGATCTACATAAACAATATGAGCATGCAGATGCTTATTCTATGATTCAGGGACTACGTGGAATGTTTGAGAACCAAGCAAGGGCTGAGAGGTACAACATCTCAAAGTCCTTGTTCTCATGCAAGCTGGCAGAAGGTAGCCCGGTCAGTCCCCATGTAATCAAGATGATTGGTTACATTGAGACTTTGGACAAACTTGGTTCTGAACTCAAGGATGACCTGGCTATTGACGTTATTCTCCAGTCACTCCCACCGAGCTATGAGCCATTTATATTGAATTATCAAATGAATGGCATGGAGAAAACGTTGGCTGAATTGCATGGGATGCTTAAAACAGCCGAGGAAAGCATTAAGAAAAACACCACTCATGTGATGATGGTTCAAAAGGAGAATAAAAAGAGGAAGCGTGTGATGCATCCTAAAGGCAAGGGAAAGGTTCCCAATGAGTCTTCAAGCTCAAAGCCAAAGGGCAAATCAGGCCCTTCTCCTAATGATGAATGCTTCCACTGTCATGCTAAGGGGCATTGGTCTAGGAACTGCAAGAAGTACTTGGAGGATAAGAAGAAGAAAGGGAGTGAGACTTCCACTTCAGGTATAAATGTTATAGAAATCAATATTGCTACATCTTCTAGTGAATCATGGGTATTTGATACCAGATCAATGATTCACACTTGCAAATCGTTGCAGGGTCTAAGTGGGACTAGAAGATTTGCAAAAGGCGAGTTGGATGTTCGGGTCGGCAATGGAGCAAAGGTTGCTGTCATAGCTGTCGGAACTTATCACTTGTCATTACCCTCAGGATTAGTTTTGGAATTAAATAATTGTTATTGCATTCCTTCTTTGAGCAAGAACATTATATCTTCTTCATGTTTGGAAGAAGTTAATGGTTATGAGATTATAATAAAGAACAAATGTTGTTCTATTTATTATAATAATATTTTATATGCTCAATGTCCATTAGTGAATGGATTATATGTTCTTGATCTTGAGGATAAAACAGTCAATAACATTAATACAAAAAGGGCTCGACGGAATGATCTAAATCCTACTTTTATTTGGCATTGTCGCTTAGGTCATATAAATGAGAAATGCATTGAGAAACTCCATAAAGATGGTTTGTTAAGTTCATTTGATTTTGAATCACTTGACACATGTGAGTCTTGTTTGCTTGGGAAGATGACCAAAGCACCCTTCACTGGTCAAAGTGAGAGGGCAAGTGACTTGTTGGGACTAATACATACTGATGTATGTGGACCAATGAGTTCGGTAGCTAGAGGTGGTTTTCAGTATTTCATTACTTTTACCGATGACTTTAGTAGATATGGATATGTCTATCTAATGAGGCACAAGTCTGAATCTTTTGAAAAGTTCAAAGAATTTCAGAATGAAGTACAAAATCAGTTGGGCAAGACAATTAAACTTCTACGATCTGATCGTGGGGGTGAATATTTGAGCCATGAATTTTTTATGATCATTTAAAACAATGTGGAATTGTTCCACAGTTGACTCCACCTGGAACGCCCCAATGGAACGGGGTGACCGAGCGGAGGAACCGAACCTTGTTAGACATGGTTAGATCGATGATGAGCCAGACTGATCTTCCACTATCCTTTTGGGGTTATGCTCTTGAAACTGCTGCGTTTACACTAAACAGAGTCCCAACTAAGTCTGTTGAGAAGACACCATATGAGATGTGGACCGGGAAACGTCCCGGATTGTCTTTCCTCAAAGTTTGGGGATGTGATGCTTATGTCAAACGTTTGACGTCAGACAAACTTACTCCCAAATCAGACAAATGCTTCTTTGTGAGATATCCTAGGGAAACCAAAGGATATTATTTTTATAATAAAACGGAGGGTAAAGTGTTTACTGCTCGCAATGGTGTCTTCTTGGAGAAAGAGTTTCTCTCAAAAGGAGTTAGTGGGAGCAAGGTGCATCTTGAAGAAATTCAAGAAATATCTGAAAATGTTTCGGCACCCTCTAATCCTATACAGGATGTACAAGATGTTGTACAACCACTTCATGAAACACCAGCCCCACGAAGGTCTACAAGAGTACATCGTGCAACTGAAAAGTTGACACTCCTAACCACGGAACCACAAAACATGGTATTGTTGGACAATAATGAGCCTGTGACCTACACTGAAGCAACAATGGGACCCGACTCTGAGAAATGGCTTGGAGCCATGGAATCCGAAATAGAATCCATGCATGAGAATCAAGTTTGGAACTTGGTTGATCCAATCGATGGTGTGAGACCGATCGATTGCAAATGGATTTTCAAGAAAAAGACTGATATGGATGGAAAAGTTCACATCTATAAAGCACGATTGGTGGCGAAAGGTTTCAAACAAATTCAAGGTGTTGATTATGTTGAAACATTTTCGCCCGTCGCTATGCTAAAGTCTGTTCGGATTCTCCTAGCAATTGTTGCATATTTTGATTATGAAATATGGCAGATGGATGTCAAAACAGCCTTTCTTAATGGGAGTCTGACTGAGGATGTGTACATGACACAACTTGAGGGTTTTGTCGATCCTAAAAATGCTAGAAAAATATGCAAACTTCAAAAGTCCATCTATGGATTGAAGCAAGCATCTCGGAGTTGGAATCTACGTTTTGATGAAGTGGTCAAAGGGTTTGGTTTCATCAAGAACGTAGAAGAACCTTGTATTTACAAGAAGGTTAGTGGGAGCGCACTTATATTTCTGGTCCTATATGTAGATGACATATTATTGATCGGAAATGACATTCCAGTACTAGATGTTGTTAAATCCTCATTAAGGAAAAGTTTCTCAATGAAGGATTTAGGAGAGGCAGCATACATTTTGGGCATAAAGATCTATAGAGATAGATCTAAAAGGTTAATTGGATTAAGCCAAGACACATATATTGACAAGATATTGAATCGGTTCAATAGGCAAGATTCTAAGAAAGGTTTCTTGCCAATGTCACATGGCATCACTCTAAGCAAAAGTCAGTGTCCTTCGACGCCTGATGAGCAAAAGAGGATGAGAGCGATTCCTTATGCTTCGGCTATTGGATCTATCATGTATGCCATGTTGTGTACACGCCCAGATGTATCCTATGCTCTTAAGTGTTACGAGCAGGTATCAATCAGATTATGGTGAGGCTCATTGGACAGTTGTCAAAAACATTCTTAAGTACTTGAGAAGAACTAAGGATGTATTCCTAGTGTTTGGAGGTGAAGAAGAGCTCGTTGTAAGAGGTTACACCGATGCTAGCTTCCAAACAGACAAGGATGACTCTAGATCGCAATCCGGTTTTGTGTTCTGCCTCAATGGAGGGGCAGTGAGCTGGAAAAGTTCCAAGCAAGACACAGTAGCAGATTCAACGACGGAGGCGGAGTATATTGCAGCTTCTGAAGCTGCAAAGGAAGCTGTTTGGATCAGAAAATTTGTTTCTGAGTTGGGTGTTGTTCCTAGTGCGTCCGGACCTGTGGATCTCTATTGCGACAATAATGGAGCCATTGCACAGGCAAAGGAGCCTAGATCACACAAAAGATCCAAACATATACTACGACGCTATCATCTGATTCGAGAGATTATCGACCGAGGTGATGTGAATATATGCAAGGTACATACGGATTTGAATATGGTAGATCCGTTGACAAAGCCTCTTCCACAATCAAAGCATGAGACGCACACGAGATCTATGGGTATTAGATACTTACATCAGTGATCCTAGTGTGTAGTGGGAGACATGTGTCATAGCTATGTTTATGTACTATTTGAGTAACTATTATTCACATTGATCATCAAGTATGTGACTTGTTCGTGAGACTCTTTGTTAATTATAATGTTACTCAAAATGATCCCTAGTCTACATCGTTATATGAGATAATGATAGTACGCAGACTAGCACATGTATTAATTGATGATCACGTTTCACGGATCATAGATATGGAGATATCAAATTAATAATGTGAACACATGTTAGTGAACATGGTGTTGGATAGACCCATTCCGAGACACTGTTGGGATTGTTATTTACATATGTGCCATCAGTTGGTCTTGAGTGATACACCTGCTAGATTCTTTGACCTGAGATCGTCATTGTTTCTCACTATGTGTAGTTGTGCACTTTGAAACTATCAAACGCTACTCCGTAACTGGGTGGTCATAAAAATAGTCTTCAGGTGTATGATGAAGCATGGAATGAGATGTGTGCGGATCAAGATGGGATTTGCCCCTCCTAAATAACAGGAGAGATATCTCTGGGCCCCTCGAGATAGTTGGATTGAAAGTGCATGGCCATGCCAAAATGATTAAAGAGTTAATCATTATGACTAAAAGTTAGTCATAGATTGAATCCACTATTTGATCGAGTGAATGGTCGAGCTATCACAAGGATGGCACGTATCTCGCCTTGAGCTTGACTGGTATCGTGTGGCAAAGAAATTAGCATGTGAATGTATCTAGGTTCAGCCGATATGATCTTTATGTACATTCGGGAGTCAGTATGTCCTGCTAGGTACCTCTACTGACTTGTGTTTGAAAACGGTTTTCATTCATAACCGACTGTACATGAACCTAACGGGTCACACACTTAAGGGGATAGAATATTGAAAAACTTGGCTATATGATTGTCTCTAGTGCAAGTGGGAGATTGTTGGTGATATGCCCAAGAGGCAATCATAACAATTCGGATAAAGGCCTGATGGATATTTGATCCATATGAAATTAGGGTACTAATGGGCCTGTGACCTAAAAGCCCATTAGCGCGCCTATAAATATGAGGGGTAGGGTTAGGGACAGAGGACTCCATCAGATAGCAGTCCCAGCCGCCGCCCCTCACAGGTCAGCCGCCGAAACCCCTGCCGCGCGCACGGTGCTAGCACACGACGCACGGCGTTCCTCCCTGTACGTGTGGACTCCGTGGAGGCGCTGCTGTTACTGCTGCGCTGATCGGCTACGACGCGCATCTACGATCCGCTGCGCTGCGCGTCTAGTGGTAACGATCCATGACCTTCTTACTCGCATGTTTCCTGGGTGATACGGTCGAATTGCTAGAGTAGCGCATCCCTATTTCCCTACAAAAAGTCTGGCTGTTATACTGCAGGGTCGACCTGGACCGTTGGATTTTAAACGGAGGGCCGATATTATAACGTGAAGGGGTACAGGCGATCTATTTTCATCCGCACAATTTAAAACGGACGGGCCATAGAGGGCCACGCCACCCTGGCCGAAGCCAGATCGCTCGTGCGGTGGTGCTCGGCAGCAGGGCCGGTGATCTCGCCGGCGAAGCTTCGGAACTGCCTCTACACACGCCAAAACTTGTATTTCTTTGCACAGATCGACTGCGGAGGGTAGGGGGTCTCACCTCAGCAGTTTTCTTGAACCCGAATGGATCAGAACTTGCTCGGCAACGGCGTCGGACGGCGGAACACGGCGGTGATTGTTGGAAGCACGTTCGGTTCTTGTTCCCTCCCGAATTTCTGGTCGTCAAGGCTTACTGTGCTCTGGAGACGGTATACCGACGGTCAGAATGGATCAAAACGGGGAAATTTGGGGCTTCAATGGCGACCGGCGGCTAGACCTTACCGGAACTCGGGGGCGTTGGTTTTCTCGTCGAAGACTCATCCCGAAGTGGAGGTCTACGGGCTGTGCAATCTACAGCTTAGACGTGAGGCCGGTTAGAAAGAAAGAAACGGCGCTGTACAGGGACAACTTTATCGGGGCGGTGGCTGCACTCACCGGCGATCCGAAGACGCGATCGGGGTGGAGAACAGAGGGGGTTTGCGGGTGTTTAAATCGGCCTGGAGTCCGGAGTGGGTGTGTGCATGCGGAACGAGCGCGGGTGGGACGGATTCGTGCGGTTGGATGCGAAGAAATCGGAGGCGGGCATCTGCGAGGGAAAAACTCAGGCGGCGGTTGGAGGAGAAAGAAAGGACTGACAGGTGGGGCTGGTGCAGCAGTGAGAGGAAAGAGGGGAAGGGCTGGCGGGCTGCTGCTGGGCTGCGCAGAGGATTCACCCAATGAGCCTTTTTCTTTTCTTTTCTCTTTTCTATTTTCTGTTCCTTCTTTCAAACTTCAAATCCGTTCAAAATTTAAATTTCTATCCCATGCACGACGTCCATTTGTTTAAGAATTTGATCTGCAAATTTTTGGGTGTTACATTGGGCCTCTTGATATACAACATGTCCTTTGTTGCCATGTTATTTGAAGCATTATTCGTGACCACTTGAATAACCTTATCAGTCTCTACTTTCTTACATCTATTCACATATTGAAAGATTAATTCTCGAGTGTGGGACTCAGTTGAGGCCTCCTTTGACACAATAAGAGTTGTTCCAATGCTATAATTGATATATAAGCTCATTATGCTTGTCCTATTTTGATTTGTCAATTCATCAGCCATAATAGAGCATCCAGTTTTGTCCTATCATTGTTCTTTGAACCTTCAACATCTTCTTTGTATATTCCACTTCCTCATGCAATAGTTTCTCAACTCATGTTGATAGGACTTCTTCACACCTGGCTCAAAATGGTCAGTAACTTCTAGCAATTGGTCAAACTGTTCACAATTGATGACATTGAAATGTATCCTTGAAATTTAAGCAGATCAAGGTTAGAAACCAGAATATACTGAAGCAATACATAATAACAATCAATATATAAGACTGCAAGAGTATGTAACAGATATTGGTTCATTTACCTTGTATATGCAGCCACCTTGCAATATATCTCTTCAGCTTGTGCAATCCTTCTTTCATTATATGCTCACAGATTTTTGGCTGCTACAACTTCTTAGATGAACCCAAAGGACTAGAGTCAAGAGGCAAGGTGAACTTGTCCATAGGATCTACTACTTATGGTTTAGAGCTTTCCATCTCATAAAGCCTCGTGGCATCTTCTTTGTCCAATGAAACATCAATCATAGAAGTACCTCTAACCTCTTTTTTTCCTCGTCTAGCCTTTTTAGCTTTTCTAGAATCTTCAACAGTTTTATTCACTTCTCTTTGTCCTCACGTGTGGCATTTGAGCATGGTCACACCTGTCCTTTCTTACCAACAATAGGGAGGGATCTTGTCAGGGCAAGCTCGCATTGGGTTGTCCTAGCATCGGCATGATATCTAGAACACTTTCAATCGCTGTCGGGACAAAGGAAGAACAACAGATGGGAATAAGATAGAAATCAGGGTAGAAAGAGATAAAAGGTAAAAACTAAATATAAATTGATTTGATCGGTCGGTGATGACACATTTAATTGGTTGTGGCCCTTTATATTTATAGGACAAGAGATTTTGTCCCGTATTGAAAATATTATAAATATTTAATGCAATCTAATTCTAACTCTGTTTGGACTGTTAAAACCAGTTTGACCTATTTTAAAAACCAGACTGACCAGTTCTGACCAGTTTCCTTATAGCTAGAAACTTCCAAATATCATATCTTTTGTATCCAAAGTCTAAATTGAATGTTCCACATATCAATTTTGATGGTCTCGGTGAGAACTAAACATTGGTGATGTTGAATCTGCCTTTTGATCACATCATCAAAACTGTTTGGGTGGTTTCTCCAAATTGTCAGATTTAGCAATCTTAATCGTCAACGGACCTATATATTGTTCGGTTTGAAATAGAACTGTGCCATCTGTTTTTGTTAATTTCAGGTAAGTGTTAATATATGCTACAAATGGATGTGATGAGCGATTATATAAGTGACAACAGATACACCATGACTGCAGATCAACATAAACAAAGGATTTTCATCTCAATGCCTTCAATAAGCAGGCAGCAGTTGATGAAGGACACAGTTGGTTCATATATTTGCTGTCAACAGACACTTTGAGAGTTGAGAGGTGATTTCATGAACTGAAGACAGAGGGCAGTTGTTGACTAAATTGGTTTCGGTACCTTTCTCAGCAGCCTCCCTGAACTAGCAGTCAATAATCATTTCACGTTGGCCCGGCCACTAAATCACTTGCGCAAAGAAAGCACAAATGGCACACATGAGGAGTTTTTTCGGCACTGCACACCAGCACCCTCCTTTTGCCTTGAATCCACTTGGCACAGACTATCAAATATAAATAAAGAAACATTAATAAGGGACTTCGGCCATCCACATGAAACTCATCAAGAAAGGTTATTTTACCCTACTGATATGATAAAGGTAAGATAGAAACAGTATGATAACTTCAAAGACAATGCCACGAAAGCTAACATGTTGTGAAAACAACACGCCATGGCGCATCAATGCATGTCTGACCACTAAAGATGATGACACTGTATGCAGAACCACACATATGATCTGATTTGCTCAATCCGAGATCTCAATCGGCTACACCAGTCTCATGTAACCTTGACTGTGTAATGACAGTGAAGTCACACTGTATTGTCATGCTGTCATCCTGGAGACAGAAGCACTCAAGCGTACTCCTACGCATGAACCCCCTGTGTCGCAGGCAAGACCGATTGTTTGTGGGGTCGCTGGATTTGAAGATGTCCTTACCACCTGGGAACCACGACACTGTGCCATCCATCTCATGGTGATGACCCACAAAACGGATATCGTAGTTGACCTGGGCCTTAGTGTTGCTGCTTACGAGGTCAAGGCAGATGCCTATGTACTCCTTGTACATCTCATTTAGCCCGTCAGGGTAGAAACGGATCGACCAGTCCAAGCCTCCGGCCTTGAAAGATTCCATCCTGAAAAAGTTTCCGGTAACCCATGCCCTTCTTCTGGCTATAGCCATCTACCAAGATCACATGGGTTTCAGTTTCCGCCTCCATGCGTGCCGTCGATGTTGTCCTTGATGCCATTCCTTTCTTTCCTGCACCCGAGATTAAAAAGAACTTAATGTTCTTTAGTTTTTGTAGATATTACATGTGTCCTATAAACAACATGAAGATTTAACAGCATGTACAAAACATGAAGTGAAGGGAGGGTAATAACAGTGGCAAAGACTAGCGTAATGATGACGGGAATTATAAATGAACTCGAAAAACAAACTATTATTTTATTCCAGAATACGAATTTAATCTGATTCAGTAAGATCATCATGAAAAAATTGAGTACTCTTTAATTAGTGTATATATAGTTAGTATTACCTAAAACACACAGGGACTTTTTTTGTGTGGTGTGAAATACACACGGGACATTAGTTGGATACTCAGGAAGATCCAACTTCCAACGTCTAGAGAGTCATGAAACTAAGATTGCTTTATATTAACATGTCCAAAGGGTCAAGCGCAAATGACGTGGAAGGTTGTTGAGCAAAGAAAACCTACCTTAAAATAAGAAGATCATTTATGTTCTCAAAATGCAATTTCTTGTTAAAAAAGGCATCAAAGACATATGGGCAAGATCGCTTGAACCTTGCATATACCTGGGTTGCCACATTAGCATACCTCTCATGTAAACATTCTATGAATTTAATTAACGCATCATTAAGTCTCTGTAAGCTATGATGTTGGCGAAGAAAATCTAGTTTCCCCGCCATTGTGTCTCCACATTAAGGTGTTTGGCTAGGATGCTCTGATACACCAACTCCAGTGTGTCCATGCCATATTGATCTTCTGCCACAAGCAACCGTTGCGTCATTTCAATCTGATATAACACCGTCGGATCAAATATGGTAGCATCCATCACGATAGAACAAAACCAATATGACCCTAAACACTGCAGGGTTTGTGTTTTCCAGACCCTGTCTTCTTTGTCGGTCCATAGAGCTCTACCTTGAAGACAGGCTATTGTGCCACAAGAAAAATAGTTTGAACAGGGAGGGTATCTCATCCAACAAAAAATGTGCATTTTGTATAGCCTTGTCCTCCAAAACTTTTTCCAAAATGCAGATCGATGTCAGAAGGAGGAAGATCAATCTCGGTTGGCTCCACCCTAGTCTCATATGAGCTCGACGGGTGTAATAATAGTTAGGTCACACTAGATTCTTAGGTTGTCATTATCTTGGAGATAGAAGAGTTTTAAGCGTTCTACTAAGCATGAATCACTTATGTCATGAGCAAAAGTGGTCATTTGTGAGATCAATGGACTTCAACATGTTTGTCCCACTTGGGAACCATGCCAAACTACAACCCAGCTCAAGATGCTTGCCAATAAAATGACGTGATATTGTTCCCGTGCTCTAGGTAGATGATCACAGTCTTATTAGGGCCCTGTTTGGTTTCTCTTATAATCGTCATATCATTAAAATTAAGCGAAAATCCCACCGAAACGCGATGCTTAAATTTAAGATTATCTCCTAGGCTGATTTTTAGAAAAGCGTAAAAACAATAGCAAAGTCGATTCTCTGGTAAGCGGACTCTAACTCACGTTTTCGATAAGCGAGCCACTTTTCCATGGGTAACCTTCTTCCCTCACCTGACTCTCCCGATTCCATTCATCTAGTCTCTGCAGCTGATGACCTCTCCCTCTTAGCGCCACCATGGGCCTCTCCCTCCCTGCACTGCCGCCGCCATCTTTTTGCTTGGCGCGGTGTTGTCCCGTCTATCAGTTTCTTTACTGCCGAAAGGGAGCAAGGAGGGGCAGGGCCTCCTGTTTGCCAGATTCAGGCATGACCACTCCTCAAGTTCTCAGGCCTCATCTCACCGGTCCTTCGCTTGCTAGCCGCGTTGTGATGATGACGTGGGTGCGCTTGCCGGCATGGGGCAGGAGCTCCTGTTGGACCCAGCCATCCCACCAGTCCTTCTCGCTCTCAAGGTTGTCGATGACCGAGAGGTAGAGGACCTCAAGGACGAGCTCCTTTCAGATCTTTGCGATGGTGTCGCCCTCGATGTCGTGAAGGCTCCTTCTGCTGGCTAGATGGACAATCATGCTGGGGTGGTCGGCGAGCTTGAGGTAGGTCTGGCAGATGTAATGTCTCTCGCCTTGCACTCAGAGCACCTTCTTTGTACTCAGGAGCGTGACTATGTGCGAACTCGAGTGTCAGCTCCATCTTCCCGGTGCCGGACACACTGGAGATACAAACCACCGTTCATTAACGCCCCATGGTCAACAGCTAGAAGCGGGAACCCTCCTAGTGCCAAAAGCTTAAAGACACACAGGAAAATTAGAGTAACTACCAAGTGTTGGCAGTTAACACATGGGAAACTGTAGTAGCATATGGGTAAATCTTCAATTAATTCCCTAGCATTTTGAATGTAACACATGGGATGGGTCATGACTCACAGGTAGATGGCGGTCAATTAGTGTGTGTATATAGTTAGAATTATCCAAACATACAAGGAAATCATCCATTACCCAGAAAACACTGGAGAATTTTTTGTATGTTGTGAAATACACACGGGACTAAAATTTGACACTCGGGAAGATCAAACTTCCATCAACTAGATAATAATAAAACTAAGGTTGCTTTATATTAACGTGTGTCACATGAGTCAGGTGCAAAGAACATGGAAGGTTTTCGAGCGAAGAAAGCTTCCTAAAAGAGTCTGATCATCTAGGTTACTAGAATCCAGATATTTTTCACAAATAATACCTGAAAGACATATGGACGATATGAAAATCTTCTGAAAATCACCTGAAAATAGCCCATAAAAATAACCTCAAAATAGGAAAAATAAAAGAGAGGAGGAGAGGAGGTAGAAGAAAGGAAAGCAGTGAAGCTCTGGTGGTTTGAAGATCTGGTCGCCGGTAACTAAGTATCTATGTTACAAATTAGGATTTTAGGGTTATATAAGTACTTAAGTTTATATTAACTTTGTTCATCAGTGTGACAGACATGTCAGAGAAGAGTGGGATTTATGTTTATTTCCGAGAAAGAAATGTTAGTCATGGGTCAAGGTAGATTTATCGAATTTCAAGTATGTGGTCGGACGCATAGACGAGATTGGTGCTAAACGTTTTCAATCTGTATACAATTGGTTGATGTGTGAATTAAAACTGGATCCACATACACACACACACATTGAATGTCCAGTATGTTGTGAATCGGTCCACTTAAGGTTTCATTTAGAGTAGTTACCGAGTGTTGGCAATGAACACATGTGAAACTGTAGTAGCACATGGGAAAATTTTCAATTCCCTAGCATTCTGACTTTAATACACGGGATGGATCATGACTCACAAGATGATTGCAGTCAATTAGTGTGTATATATAGTTATAACTATCACAACCACACAAGGTAATTATTCATTACACAAAACACACTGGGGAATTCGGTTTGAAATTGAATTGTGCCGTCTGTTTTTGTTAATTTCAGTAAGTGTTAATAATGTTACAAATGGATGTGATGAGCGATTATATAAGTGACAACAGATACACTGCGACTACAGATCAACATAATCAAAGGATTTTCATCTCAATGCCTTCAACAAGCAGGCATCAGCTGATGGACACAGTTGGTTCATATATTTGCTGTGTCAACAGACACTTTGAGAGCTGAGAGGTGATTTCACGAACCGAAGTCAGAGGGCAGTTGTTGACTGAATCGGTTTCGGTACCTTTCTTAGCAGCCTCCCTGAACTAGCAGTCGATAATCATTTCATGGTTGCCCGGCCACTAAATCACTTACGCAAGGAAAACACAAAAGGCACACATGAGGAGTTTTTTCGGCACTGCAAACCAACACCCTCCTTTTGCCTTGAATCCACTTGGCATGGAGTAAACACACAAATTTTGGCCGTGACCATCACTCCCCACTTCTTTACTACCTGTATGCGTAACACTACTAACAGATTCCAGAATGTGGAGAATTAGCAGATAGGAAAACAATGCTAATCCTTGACGGCGGTGTCCTGGCCTGGAGAACCACGCCCACACATACTTAATGTGCAAACACCGCAATACTCCTCACCTGGCATCTGAACACTTGGTGTACAGTGTACTCCCCAGCAGGTGACATAAGTCCAGAACCAAAGTTAGCTTGGCTCCTGATGAGGACATCACTCCTATAGATACACACAACACTCCATTGAACATACAAGATGGAATTATTAGAGTTCACATACAACAATTGAATTTAGATCTGAGCTCGTTCTCATATGTTTCCTTATATGTTTTTGAGAATAGATTGCTACCTAATAAATTAATTGTGATTAGGATCCATGGAGCTCTTCAAGGAGTACTTGTAGGAAGTCTTAGGGGCGTGGAGGATCAGAGAATACGCCCAAAGAAGATAGAGGCCCAGCCCAATTCGAAATCGAGTCCAACTTGGAATCCAGGAGCAGTTCACCTTCAAACGGATGCCCAGGACGCTCCGGACTCCATTTTGGATGCTCTACATATGCACGGAAAGGGGAGAGGATAACCTTTCCAATTCCGCTGGTCCCATTCAAAATTCCTAATGAGTGGACAGGAATCGTCGAAATAAATTTGAGTTTTGAATCTGTCAGGTTGCTGCGCCACCGTATTGGGCCATTGGGCCTTGTATCAAATGAAAGTCCATTATTTTCGTGTCTTAGGGTTAAGTCACGACCCCATCATCCCTTAGATATACTCCCACCTATTTATACTCCATTTTAGCCACCACAAACAATTGGGTTTGCTTAGATTAATCTGTTATACACAGTTTCGCCGTTCATCGGTTTGTGAGACCTCAACTTAGCAATTCATATTGCTTCTTCTTCGTTCTTGCTCGTGTTCTCAGTTGCACTTGTAGGGATTAGCCTTGAGGTCAAGCGTGTGAAGCACGGTTGATAACCAACTGAGCGGTGGTGTAGTGATTGCAGGGGATGTTTGTGTTCTCCTCGAGAGCCTCTGATCATCAACTTTGAGATCTCCATTTATTGACTTATCAATTACCTATCGGAAGATCGGGCTTACTACTATACTCTTCTCACTCATAAATTGGTATGAACTTCTAGGTTTCACGTTAGGTAATTTCACCTATCCAATAGATAAGTTTTGTTTTCATACCAAGAGTCCACAAAAAAGACACAAAAAACTTGTAATTTAGTTGATTGATTCATCACTTTGTCCAAACCACCATTGAGCCTTTGCAACTTTGTTTTTCAGATTGGTTTTGTTGAGTTTGTGTCTGTGGTTGAGTCATATTGCTGGTTTAGAAAGTGTTTTTGGTTTTAGTTTGAGTTTTGCATTGTGTTGATTCATCCTTTTGAATCACGTCATCACGTCTAGATTAGATTCATTTCTGTCCAGTTTAGTATTTCAATCATATCTCGCTCATAAGAACTTGGATTTTTGTTGTTCTTGTACTTCTGGAAAGCTTGAGAAGTTATATACAACTTTCGTATTCATGTGATTTCCAGGAAATACAGTTATCATGGTCAAAACTGTGTTAGATCTTAATCTGTTCTTCATCTAGAATTTCTGAACAGTCTGTATTTCGAGGACAATATCTCCTACAGTTTAGATAAAAAATAGGTCTTTTATATACTTTAATAAAAATAAGAGAGATAGATCTATAATCTTGCTGGTGTAAGTTTTTGGATTTGGGGCCTATAAGGGTGCCTAATTGTTCTTGGAAGATTGAGAAGAAAATCTGTGGCAAACCAAAGAGATATCTTTGATTGGTGTGAATCGTGTTCTTCTTTTGCAGCACATTCTGAAAAAGAAAGGAAGACAAAAGAAAAAAGGCAAGTGCAGAAAAAATATACAAAAGCCGCACAAAAAAGGAAAAAACAAAAAAAAGTGCTTGCATCCTTTGTGTCATTTGATTTTGTTACATGTCTTGCTAGCTTAAACTACTAGGAACACATTTAGACCAGCAACTTTGACAAGTACTTTGGACACTTATTCAACTTTACTATTCGATCTCATTTTTTATAAATCCTTGCTACTATATGAAGTGTCTTCCAAGCTACACTTTTTTCTTGAGCTAAATTCATACACCTTTGCAATCATCCTTGCCCGATTGGTTCTTCACACCGGCCACCGTTTGCCACCTGCAGTGTCGGTAAGAACACTTGTAAGAGCGTGGTAAGACGCTTGAGAGTGTGTGATTCTACTTCCACTTTGCCATTATCATTTGTAGTTGATAGGGATAACATATTTTTGTTGCCTTCTGTTTGCTACTAACAATGTCATGTAAAAGCAAGAATCATGAATTAATTGTTGAGATGATTGATATGATGAAGACAACGATGAAACTGCTCACTAAAAATCAAACATCAATAATGGTCACAATTGACAAATTTGGATCACACATCAATTTAGGCTTCACACGATATTCAGACGACCTCCATGACTCCTTCCACAAGAAGTAATTATATCCTGCCATCTCTTCCTTCTTATGATGATTTTGGTTATGATGAATATATTTCTTGGAAAATAGAGATTGATAAAGAGTTTTAGACAATGTCGTATGTGTGAAAGGAGAAAGCTTAGGAATGTTGCTAGTGTATTAATTGATTTTGCATTAACATGGTGGAAGAACTTAAGTGATTTAGAAAGACCTCGGACATGGAATGATATGAAAATTCTAATGCGAGAAACTTTTGCTAATGTATCTAATTGCAAAACTGAAATACATGACCTTGAGAAAAATTTTCTTATTGTACCTCCTCCTATGCCTAACCTTTTGCAAGAACATAAACAAATAAATGTAGAAAATAAAAACGAGAATAAGGTATTCAACAACTCTTGTGAAAGTTCAGATCTATCAATTCATAATGCACCTCAAATTACTGCTGAAAATGAGTATAAAGGTAACGAATATCACAATACACTTGTTGAAGGTGAAAAGTTTTTGGATCTGAATTTTTCCACCAATCATGCTGTTGTCGAGGAGCACCTAGTGGAATCTTTTATTGATACACCATTGTCACATGTTGAATTTCCTACTGATCCTTGCACTAAGAAAGAGTTGTGTGCTAATAATTCTAATATCCCTATGTAAAAATAAGTGAATGAACTTGAAACTTTATCACCCACTTGTACTGAAATTAAACATTTAATTCTCATTACTTGTGAAATTGATGAGCTGAAATTATTGTCTTCTCCAAATACTTTGGGTTATATTGAATTTGATGCTCTTTGTGATCTGCATACTGTAGAGAGAAAAATATTTTTAAAAATTGAATTACCTTTATTGACAAGAAATAGTTTTCATGCTATAGGCAACTATGAAGAAAATGGTGTGTTTATGGTGCATAAAGTTTACATGTGTTCAAATGAGAAAGCTCCTTTTGTGCTGCAACAACATGGTAAAGTAAATGGATGCACTAACACTAATAATGTCTTGTCAAGTTTTCTAGTACTTTTTTCTTGCAGCAAGGACCACATATAATAGAGAAGCACTGTTCGCTGCGGTTGTGCAATATGGACAGCACTCATTTTAACTCCAAAGCAAGTCTCTTTGCTGGACATACGAGCAAGCCGAGGATGGCTTGTCATCAAGAAGGGGAGAATGATGAGAGCAAGCACATCATCATTGCACATACAAATATGGCACGGTGTTTATTTGTTTGGGATCCTGGCTCAAGTGAACATGCACACTCGTTTGATGGAGAACATCGAGATGGTGCACTATATCGTCCACTACCTTGGCCTCCTTCCTTCATGCGCAAAAGAGGATTTGATGGAATTGCACATTTGGACCCACACATGAGAGAAGATGAGTTTGAGTCGAGGATGACTCCAATTTCAATTGGGGGAGGATGATGAGGACATCACTCCTATAGATATACACAACACTCCATTGAACATACCAAGTGTGCATGAGTCACATGAGTCAGGTGCAAAGAACATGGAAAGTTGTCGAGCAAAGAAAGCTCCCTAAAAGAGTCTTATCATCTAGGTCCCAAGAATCCAGTTATTTTTCACAAATAATACCTGAAAGACATATGGACGATATGAAAATCTTCTGAAAATAGCCCATAAAAATAACCTCAAAATAGGAAAAATAAAAAAGGGGAGGAGAGGAGGTGGAAGAAATGAAAGCAGAGAAGCTCAAGTGGTTTGAAGATCTGGTCGCAGGTAACTATGCATCTATGTTACAGATTAGGATTTTAGACTTATATAAGTACTTAAGTTTATATTAACTTTGTTCATCAATGTGACAGACACGTCTGAGAAGAGTGGGATTTATATTTATTTCCGAGAAAGGAATGTTAGTCATGGGTCAAGGTAGATTTATCAAATTTCAAGTATGTGGTTGGACGCATAGACGAGATTGGTGCAAAAAGTTTTCAATCTGTATACAATTGGTTGATGCGTGAATTAAAGCTGGATACACATACACACACACATTGAGTGTCTAGTGTGTTGTGAATCGGTCCACTTAAGGTTTCATTTAGAGTAGTTACCGAGTTTGCCAATGAACACATGAGAAACTGTAGTAGCACATGGGAAAATTTTCAATTCCCTAGCATTCTGACTATAATACACGGGATGGGTCATGACTCACAGGATGATTGCAGTCAATTAGTGTGTATATATAGTTAGAACTATCACAAACACACACAAAAATTATTCATTACCCAAAACACACTGGGGAATTTTCAGTGTATTGTGAAATACACACGGTAATATAGTTCGTATGCCATACTTCATAGTCACATAGGCGCATAAACAAAACAAAACAAACTTAGAAATATTACAGCAGAGTTCTACAAATAGATAATGGATAAACTGATATAATAGGATGATGTGGGCTAAAGCCCTATTCTCAACCGCCAATGTCCCCCTCTCTCTCTTCATCTTGGTCGGACTGAAACTCAATATCTTCATCATTTATCTAATCATCCTCACTTTTGGAGTAGGCATCTTCTTCAAGCTCTCTTGTCTGTGTCAATCTCGCACTCCTATGAGTTTTGTGACCTCTTAAGCGTCGTATGCCTCAGCAATCATTTTTATGTGAGGCCCATGGCAGGCTCAACATCAGAGCCTTCCTCATCTGCACCTTCAACCATCCATCCTTGAGCAAAAGTTGCTTACATTGCTACTAGAGGGGCCACTGTGTTCTCCGTAGCTTTACTTTTCCTCTTGACACAAATGTTATTGAATCGAATAGGGTCAAGTTGTTCAATTTTGTGACAAGTGAGCCTATTCTTTTCTTTGTATGGATCAACAAAACTCATATTTAATGAATTATTTAGTATAACTCAAATTTATTAGAATGGTGTGCATATAGTTACTAATCAAATTTTGGAGACTTACCCCTTCTAAGCAGCTCTACTTTCTTTCAAAGCCTGAAGCACTTGACGTCAAAGAGGAAATCCTAGCTAATAGCCATCTTTTGCAATGTTAGAACTTGTGTGCCATAATTTCCCACCATTTTGCTGAACAAGTATAAAAGTTGTCAAGAATACAACATTATATATCTGAAATATACTATAAATATGATTTTTTAATTAAATTTGTATACCTGGAATGGAGTCATAATCTTGCAAAGTGACCAACTTGATTTTTTAACTTATGTAGGTCATCGTTGAGCACGTGATTCTGCTTGTTGTGATCTCCATGGTAGAAAGTTTCAACGGCACTAATGAACCCATCCAAAATGGAGGAATCATTGTAGCTGTAATATGGGTCCAAGAAGTATGCAGCCAAGTGAACGTGATATTCCAACCGATTCTTCATCTTTCCCTCAATGATTTCTATATATGATACTATTGTACAAAGTTGTGGTCTTGTTCACATTCCCTACAGCCATCCTGATGTATTCCTTGGCCTTCAAAATATCCACCATAAAGAGCAATCATTGTTGGTTTAGTATCCTCATCAACCATATGAAGTACTTTTACCAACAGCCCAAATACCCTCATGAAAATGCTAACACTATTCCAAAAAGAAGGTTTTACCGATGTGGTTGTGGCTTGTACATCTTTTAAACTCTTCTTGACATGGCTATTTTTCTCATTCCACACTTTGAGACATCATTCTTGGTTGATCCTTCTTCTCATACAAGTTTTGCAAAGTTAGAAAAGCATAGGCAAATATTGTTACACCTTGCCTAATAATATCCCTTTTCTTGGTGAATTTTTTCATCAAATTCAATGTACTATGGTGTGCATAAATAAATATGTCAGTGCCCTTGTCTGGTCAAATATGTTCTTGAACCGCTTCATCTTCCCAGTTCTTTTAACCATCAAATTAAGGGTGAGGGTTGAATATGAACTCCAAATATGCTGGGCCTCTTGATATACAACATATCCTTCGTTGCCATGTTATTTGAAGCATTATTCGTGACCACTTGAATAACCTTATCAGTCTCTACTTTCTTACATCTGTTCACATATTGAAAGATTAATTCTCCAGTGTGTGACTCAGTTGAGGCCTCCTTTGACTCAATAAAAGTTGTTCCAATGCTATAATTGATTAAACTCATTATGCTTGTCCTACTTTGATTTGTCAATGCATCAGCCAAAATAGAGCATCAAGTTTTGTCCTATCATTGTTCCCTGAACCTTCAACGTTTTCTTTGTATCTTCCACTTCCTCATGCAATAGTTTCTCAACTCATGTTGATAGGACTTCTTCACACCTGGCTCAAAATGGTCAGCAACTTCTAGCACTTGGTCGAACTGTTCACAATTGATGACATTGAAAGTATCCTTGAAATTTAAGCAGATCAAGGTTAGAAACCAGAATATACTGAAGCAATACATAATAACAAGCAACATATAAGACTGTAAGAGTATGTAACAAATATTAGTTCATTTACCTTGTATATACAGCCACCTTGCAATATATCTCTTCAGCTTGTGCAATCTTTCTTCCATTATATGCTCACTGATTTTTGGCTGCTACAACTTCTTAGATGAACCCAAAGGACTAGAGTCAAGAGGAAAGGTGAACTTGTCCATATTTCAGAGCTTTTCATCTCATCAAGCCTCGTGTCATCTTCTTTGTCCAATAAACATAAATCATGGAAGTACCTCTAACCTCTTTTTTCCTCTTGTGTAGCCTTTTTAGCTTTTCTAGAATCTTCAACAGTTTTTATTCACTTCTCTTTGTCCCCACGTGTTGCATTTGAGCATGGTCGCACCTGTCCTTTTTTACTAACAATAAGGAGGTATCTTGTTAGGGCAAGCTCGCATTGGGTTGTCATAGCATCCGCGTGCTATCTAGAACACTTTCAATCGCCTTCAAGACAAAGGAAGAACAACAGATGGGAATAAGATAGAATTCGGGGTAGAAAGGGATAAAAGGTAAAAACTAAATATAAATTGATTTGATCGATCGGAGATGACACTGTCAATTGGTTGTGGCCCTTTATAATTATAGGACAAGAGGTTTTGTCCCGTTAAGAATCAAAAATATTACCAATATGTAATGCAATCTAATTCTAACTCTGTTTGGACTGATAAAACTAGTTTGACCTATTTTAAAAACCAGATGACTAGTCCCGACCAGTTTCCGCATCGCTAGAAACTTCCAAATATCATAACTTTGCATCCAAGGTCTAAATTGAATGTTCCACATATCCATTTTGATGGTCTCGACGAGAACTATACATTTGTGATATTGAATATGCCTTTTGACCACATCATCAAAACTGTTTGATCGGTTTCTCCAAATTGTCAGATTTAGCCAGTCTTAATTGTCAATATATGTCAATTTCCCGTAAGTGTTAATATGTGTTACAAATGGATGTGATGAGCGATTATATAAGTGACAATAGATACACTGTGACTACAGGTCAACCTAAACAAAGGATTTTCGTCTCAATGCCTTCAACAAGCACAGAAGGACACAGTTGGTTTATATATTTGTTGTGTCAACAGATACTTTGAGTGTTGAGAGGTGAGTTTATGAACCGAAGTCAGAGGGCAGTAGTTGACTAAATTTGTTTGGGTAGCTTTCTCCACTACAAGAAACTAGGTCATTTACGACAGCCAGCTTTATTTACGATGGTTCTAGGGCTCGCCGTCGTAAATAAAATCTTATTTACAACGGCCCAACCTAAACCATCATAAATAAACTTATTTACGACGGCCAGGGCAACGAGCCATCATAAATAAGCCCCTTAGAGCCAGCGCCCGCCCTCCTCTCCTGACGCACGCTCGCCGCCGCCCTTGCTCCGCCCGCCGCCATCGCGCTGCCGCCCTACTGCCGCTCCGGCGCCGCCCCACCGCCCCCGTCGCTCTCCCACCACCGCCGCCCCACCGCAGGCCAGCCCCGGCCCCACTCGTCGCCGCCCTCGAGCTCCCCAGGCCGCCACCGAGCTCCCCAGCCTCCTCGGAGCTCCCCGGCGCCACCCCTAGCCTCCCCCACGCTGCCCCCGACCTCCCCCGCGCTGTCCCTGGCTTCTCGTGTGCCGCGTCGCCTCCGGAGTCAAGTAATTGTGTGTTTTTTTGTGTTTAATATATGCAAGTTGCTTGTATTAGTGTTTAATTGCATTATAAACTTAGTTATCTTTAATTTATGTAAATTGCTTGTATTAGTGTTAATTGCATTATAAATTTAGTTGTTTTTAATTTATGTAAATTGCTTGTGTTAGTGTTTAGTTGCATTGTAAATTTAGTTATCTTTAATTTATGTAAATTGCTTGTATTAGTGTTTAATTGCATTGTAAATCACCTTTCATTTATTAATTAGTTTTATTTTAGGTGATAAGTAGTTGTCAAATTAGATAATTTGTTATTTTGTTAGTTTAATTGTTATGTATTTTATTCATTTCATTATTTAGTCGAGAATTATTATAAAATTGAGTGATAATTATATGCTCTCACGATGGTTAGCTATATACACCGTCGTGAGAGCATGTGTATAATATGTTATTTACGACGGCTCCGGACTGGGCGGTTGCTAGTACGGCAATAATTAGTAAAACAACCATTGAACCAGACACGGAGGCGAATGGTACCGATGCGGATAGGAAAACGAGCTCGGTGAACGATCGAGCGACGTTCAGGTGTCAAAAAGAGGTCACAGGGCAAGTGACCCTTCACAATCCGACCAGCTGTGCACACCGGTAGTGACAGCTCGACTGGTGAGTCCTCGAGTTGATTTACGTTATTTGTAACTAACATTGTTATTGACATGTTTTATGTATTGCTTGTATTTGTAGGAGAAGTATGGGGGGCGAGGCCGTTAAGATTCACGGCGAAGACTATGATTGGCAGAACGCATCAATCGACGTCAACGCCGTGTATGCGAGCGGTGGCGGTAAAGCGCATGGACGGTGAGATGATAGTTATTTTTATTTCTAACAATTTGAGCTACATTATTTTATCTCTTAATCTTTTTTATAGTTTTGTGAAAGTGGTTGACTCGAGGGACACAAGGCCTTCGAGAGGCTTCTCCTCATAGTCTTCATCCACTGGACACAGCAGGCCGATGTCGCGGAGGGACCTGGAGCTCCAGTGTCTAGGAGGAGCTACACCTTACACAGGAGAAGCTCCAGAAGCAAGAAATGTTTGCCAAGGCCAGAGAGGAGTATCAAGCTAGCTACTTGGCACAGATGCAAGCGGCGATACAGGTAAGAACTTAAAATACTAAACATCTATATCATTTAACTATTATTAATATGCTAATGTTTTGCTATCACAGGCCTTAGCCTAGCAGCATGGGCAGCAGGTTACCATTCCCTCATGGCACTCGCCGATAGAGCATCTAATGTCGGTTGAGCCACAGATGCCTTCTTCAATGTCACATGTAAGCAACACCTCTTGAAATCAACAAATTAGATTACTATAGCAAGTTGAGATAAAATTAGTCAAACATCGACAAACTTAGCTATCTAGGATAATTTAGCAAAAATAAATAAACTTAGCCAGACTTGCTCATAAGCAAAGTTAGTGAAACATACACTTTTAAAGCTAAAATTTGTCTAACAATACTTGTACATCAGAGGGATCAGCGGCGGAGGCTCACAGTCCATCGCCGCAGCTAGCGGCACCTGGAGCACAACGCGAGGACGACATTCCAGGCTCTGGAGGTAGCGTATGTGGGAGTGTGTAGCGTCATGACTCTTATATTTGAAATTATTGTAATGTGGATGCATGTGATGTTATATATTTATTTTTATATCTAACTGTGAGCTGGTCATTGTGACAGGTTAGCATTTTTCTGTTTTTAAGAAAATTACATTCCTTATTTACGACGGTCTGGAGATGACCGTCGTAAATAATCATGTGTTATTTACGACGGTCAGCTCCAAGCCGTCATAAATAAGCCTGTGTAATTTACGACGGCTTGTTCCTGGCCGCCGTAACTTACTGAGAGGGTGCCAGCTGATAAGTTATTTACGGGTCTGTGTAGACCGTCGTAAATAACTTATTTACGACGGCGGCCGTTGTAAATAAGCTTATTTACGACCAATCAGACTTATACCGTCATAAATAAGTAATAACCGTCGTAAGTAAGTTAATTACGACAGTTATTAGCTTAATTACAACGGTTTAGGCCGCCGTAAATGTGGAAGTTTGCTGATCAGACTCCCTGTACTAGCAGACGATAATCATCCATGCTGGCCCGGCAACTGAATCATTTACGCAAGGAAAGCACAGGAGGCACAGATGAGAAGTTTTTTTTTCAGCACTGCACACCAGCACCCTCGTTTTGCCTTGAATCGACTTGGCACGGACTAAACATGCAGATTTTTGGCCCGTGGCCATCAGTCACCCACAACTCTAATACCTGTATGCCTAACATTACAAACAGACACCTGAATGCGGAGAGTTAGCTGACAGGAAAACAGTGCTAATCCTAGACGGACACATGTCCTGGCCTGGGACAACAACGCCCACGCACGCGTACTTAACGCGCAAACACCGCAATGGCGTCTGAACACTTGATGTACTCCCAGCAGGTGACATAAGTCCAGAACCAAAGTTATTAGCTTGACTCTCTAGATCGATCTAGTCAATGGGCGGTCTATAATAATTTAGAACTAGCTTAAAATCTCTCATTTTTATCGAAGGCACAGAATTTCCATGTTCAGTGGTATAAATTGGTCAGTATGAGTGGGCTAATTAAACTACACATTGCAATTGTTTTGTTGCAAGTGATTCGTCAATCAAATTCATGCATTATTCATTAAAGAAAATACCATGATTGTGTACTCAAAAAGGGATATCTCAAATAGGAATAAGGAAGCATTAATACGGGACTCTGACCATTCACACGAAACTCGTCAAGAAAGGATTTTTATTACAGTACTGGTATGATAAAGGTAATATAGAAACAGTACGATAACATCAAAGATATTGCCACGAAAGTTAACATGTTGTGAAAACAACACGACATGGCCCATCAATGTATGTCTGATGATGTACCACTAATGATGATGGCATTGTATGCAGAACCATGACATATGATCTGATTTATTCAATCCGAGATCTCAATCGGCTTCACCAATCTCATGTAACCTCGACTGTGTAATGACAGTATGGTCACACTGGATTGTCAGACTGTCATCCTGGAGACAGAAGCGCTCAAGCGTACTCCTACGCATGAACCCCCTGTGTCGCGGACGAGACCGATTGTTTGTGAGGTCGCTGGAGTTGAAGATGTCCTTCCCGCCTGGGAACCACGACACCGTGCCATTCAGCTCATGGTGACGGCCCACAAAACGGATATGGTAGTTAACCCGGGCCTTAGTGTTGCTGCTCACAAGCTCAAGGCAGATGCCTACGTACTCCTTGTACCTCTCATTTAGCCCGTCGGGATAGAAATGGATCGACCAGTCCAAACCTCCGGCCTTGAAAGTTTCCAACCTGAAAAAGTTGCTGATACCCATGCCCTTCTTATGGCTATAGCCATCTACCCAGATCACATGGGTTTCAGTTTCCGCCTCCATGCGTGCCGTCGACGCTCTCCTCCTGGATTGTGATGCCATTCCTTTCTTTCCTGCAGCCGAGATTACAAAGATGTTAATGTTCTTTAATATTTTGTAGACTAAGCTGATGAGCAGGCACAGGACAACTGAAATGCCAAAACCCAAAATACTCTTTTTCCCATGTTCATCCCCAATCCCTGTTTTCTTCCACCTCTAGATCCCTTCTTCCTACGAGAAAATGCATCCCATATGTTGCAGTAAGATAGGAGAGGAACGAAGTAGAGAGTTTCAGAACGCCAGCTAGGCTGACCGATCTTTCCTAAACGCTTTACTACTCAGGAATTTAAACACCTACGGATGACCTAAGCACTAACTAATCATCTAACTTCGGCGAAAATCATCTTGGGCAAGACCTGCCTTGAGCCGACTTCTCCATTTGAGAAGCGATGGACCTAACCAAACAAAATGCTGAAAAACCCTAAAGACCCCTTTCCATGTCCATCCCCAATCCTTGTGTTCTTCCACCTCTAGACCTTATATATATTTCTATGAGAGAACGCATCGCACAGATTGCAGTAAGACAGAAGAATACAACGATCAGATCGCCATCTTGGCTGAGCGAGATTAGGGCACAAGCTATCCTAAACGCCATACCACATACCCAGGAAAACACCTAACCACGGACCGACTCCGACCAAAATCATTGTCATGGCCGATCTGCACAGATCCAACTTCTCGGTGGTGAGAAGCGACGGATCTAACCAGCAAAACCATTTTAGGGGCGACGAGGTAACAGAATCGGGAGAGGCTACTTTGCCGAACTCTCGCCGTCGCTCAAGACCGCCCCGCTGTGCGCTGCTTCCGACAGGCGAGTTCCTACGACGCAGGAGAGGGGTTGAGGGGGATCGAGTTCGAACCTAGGAAGCAGATCTTCGGCGGCGGCGATGGTGGCCTGGAGGAGGAGGAGGAGGAGGAGGAGGAGGAGGAGGAGGAGGAGGAGGAGGAGGAGGAGGAGGAGGAGAGACGGACGAGGACGAAGAGGTGTGAGAGTGACTTGCTGGAGCGGACAGTGGTTACTGATATAGCTGGCTCCCGTCTCGACAGTAGCGCACTGTTAGTGGAGTACGTAGTACAGTGGGACTAGGTTTGACTATGGAGTTCGAAGTAGTACGGTCTGAATAAAATAAGTAGTACAGTAGTACTGTTCCATAAAATCCTTTTAATTCTTTTCTAGTGGAAAATATTTGCACTTTTCAGGGCTTCTTTCAAAGAAAGTTTACAGGGATTTCATGGAATGCAATTAAACTCTGTGTCGTGGGAGTCATCGGGGAAAAGAGAAAGGGGTTCCCAAGGTGGATTTCACAAAATTTAACTGCAATTATGTTACTACAGAGTGTAAATAATGTTGCTCCAGTTAAGAGGTTGGTACGTAATTAGAAGAGTGTGAAGTATGTGATGATAGTGAACTTATATTTAGAAAAAAGTGATAGAACCTAGCTAGCTGACTGATATACATCTATATACGCTGTAAAATATGTAGAAAAACAATTCATCTTCCTGTAGCTGAATATGGCCTTGGTATAGGGCGATGTTACCATATGAAGTATATCTGCTCAAGAGTGCCAAATAAGCTAGGGCAGATGGAGAATAAACAACTGGCAGCAATCAACATAAATGGTCGATGGAAGAAATGACTTCCATCCAAATATCAACCGACTCCTTTAATGTTGCAGATCAAAAGGCAGTGCTTTTAGTACTAGACAAAAGCTAACACTCTTTATAACATGGTAAAAAGAGTAGATTCTCGCTAACAAACCTGCACTTTTGGTCACAATGCCTAAAAAGCAGTCATTTCTTTTCTAGACACTATAAGAAACACGAACATTTACGATAGTCAAAACCGTCGTAATTAAGCCACTAACATTTTCTAGAATATCAACAATGATAACCCTGCTTTTATATTTGTCAAGAGCCAAGCTAGGGTTTCATTTTCACTCCGTTCACTCCCTGCTCCACACTCGTCGATCCCTCAACTTTGATGCACCATGGCCGCTTCCTTATCTTCCTCGCCACTATTACTGCTCTCTCTCCACTATATAATCTGATACTCCATTCCCATGCACCATTTGAGTTGAAAAGACTACTGATCCTAATAACTTAGTTTCATTAAGTAAACTACGTATTTCATTTCCTTTTATCTTTGCTTTCCATCACTTTAGACAAAAATAAGCTCAAAGCTGCAGGTAATCCTTGTTTGTACACTATAATTGTGATATATATTCTAGACAGAGTGCTCATGTATGTTTTCACATGAATGCTAATACTTTGCATATTGTGGTGTTTGAAAGAAAGGAACATAGGTTTCAAGATAAGTTTGTAACTGTCAGATGATCAAAATGATCTTTATAATTGTCAAAACATGTATCACCTTTTGGTTGCTTGATTTGTATTTTACCATAGCATTAGCACAGACAATATTACTAGTCCTTGTAAACAGATACAGAATAATGTGCGTCAAAAAAGGTCATGCAGTTAGACGAAGATGTATAGGTATCTGGCTATCATTGTTCGCATTCTTTTGTGCAACAATGAGTGACAAAAAAGTTGATAACTGAGTTCACAAGAAATGTTAACTCTGAATTCCTAACATAAATAAATCCTAACTTATCGGTAACTGAATTCACAACAGCCTAATACTTTCTGCAGTGCAAGCCAACTCCTCCCATACTCTACTGAGATTGTTCAAACAGATCTCCCCGGCAATATACAGAAAGAAAAATGAATAGAAAAATGCCTCCGAAATGTGTATGGTTCCTGTTAGAACTCAGAAAATTGTATAATTGGAGAATAGGTTCATGAGATTGTTTAATGCTTCCGGGTAGAACTTCCTTGCAAACAAATAGCATGGTCTCTTCAGTCCATTCCACAAGCACGGCCTCTGCAAAAGCTCTTTCTGCGCACAAGGAAAAAGGGCACAGGATGCTCAGTATTTTCCCCTGTAGTTCAAGGATGTAGAGATGAACAATTCGCCCACACAAATTTTGAAGTGAAAGGAGCAACTGACTCTGATAAAAGAATGATTTACAAAAGTTCTTTGTACCAACATGCTAGTGGTAAACGATAGAACAAGTACCATAGCGTGTCATGTACATATATGAGCCAACATTACTGCTATGAACCCAAGTGTGAACTTTTGCTTGCCATACAAATCACAGTAACTGGAAGAATATCTGACTGGAAGGAGGAAGTGTTGAAATAGGGAGAAAAATCATCCAATGTGAGTCAGGACTCAGGTATATGCCAAACATTACAGGGGATAATTTTGTCCTCAATATATATATATATATATATACATATATATATATATATAATTAACTCTGAAAATGATTGAGTTAACAAAGTAACACCAATAATTCAGCAAGCAAGTTCAATTTTATATCCTACATTGCAAAAGTTACAGCCAGGCAAAAATTTATTAGCAAAAGTGTAAGTCCAAAAAATGAGAATCTTAGGGGTAGAGAAATAGACCTTCTCGTCGCTAGTGATATGACTGCTCACATCGATGGACTACAAAAAAGATGAGGGTTAGAAGCATGAACACAATAAGTTACAGGTCATGTAATCACATTATAAGATGGCACCAAATAAAGATAAACATACAGTCATATTTTTTAGGAGTTCATAAGTGACATCCTTAGCTCGGAATGATCTGGGATGCCACTTTCCTTCTGACCAATCAACATAAGTTACAGACCAATTAGCAATTCCAGCAGGATCCATCATCTGGTTAATGCAAGTGAGGGATCTCAACATCGGTACATAATATTGTCAATCCGAAACTTTTTTCTTAATGGAAAATCAATGTGTATTGAATACATACATGGAATAGTGTCGGCAGATAATGTTCATCTGCGTAGCAATTGCGACCTTCTTCCATTCCAGGCTGCAAAAAAAGGCATAACACAATCAAAGATGCAAATTGTTAAGAAGAGAGAATAGTGCTACAAACAAAAATGAACGAGCTCAATTAATTATAGAATTAACTACAAGCCATGTGTAATAAAAGTTCCGAGCCTTGAGTAATGTTTTCTACACAAGGCACAAAAAAGGGCATACCCAGTGCTGAAAGCTCCCACACGTTGTGGGGTCTGGGGAAGGGAATTTCTAGGCAGTCTTCCCCTTGCTTATTTTGCAAGGAGGCTGATTCGAACCCAGGACCTCCAGGACACAAGTGGAGAGACTCTACCACTGCGCCAGGTCTGCCCTTCTTGCTACACAAGGCACACAAAATGGATATTTTCTTTTTCTTAACTAAGGAAAGAACCTCTGCATTTGTTTCAAGAGAAGAGCACACTGGTAAATGGAGAAATCCAGAAACGCTTTCAATGCGTCAACAAAAAAGAAGGCAAACATTATGTGTGAACATTACTGTTTAACCATCATATCTACCAAACCATAGACATCAGACTATGAAATCACATGCATAGATAACAGTAGTATAGCATCGGATCCAGAATATTGAGAGAAACAGTAAATCAATTGATCAAAGTGTTGAACATGAACTGCAAAACAAAGTGTAGTCTCTGAGCATCGAGCTATGTTAAGCAACACCAAAAAGGAAGGCCATCAAAAGGGATTGGACTACCCTGCAGTAATGTCTAAACTTTGTGTAATAAAGGCTGTCTGCAATCACCACCATTGCATGTTGCCGCTTCATTGAGAACCACTGCAAGTTCAAAAGTGTTCCTTGAGTATTTACACATCATGAGTTTAATGCATTTGACCAACATCACATACTAAAATATTTGAAATTACTTAGAGATTCAACTGTGCTTTACTGCCTTATAGTCCATTGCAAAAGTATGGGAACTCGAAAGAGAATCTTAATCTGACCTGTGAGCCCTTCCTGAATTCTGTCTCTCGAACCTCAGGTAACATATTTTTTGAATATCTAAAAACTCCATGTGGCCCAGGATCGTGAAAGCTAGCCAAGAAATAAACAAGAATATAAGAAGGAAGAAAAATATGGTGACTATAAATAAGAACCGAAGTAAAAGTTTGATGCTGGTCTGGGATATCATGGATATGAATAAGTGAGCCATAGTTGAGACATGTGAGAGAACACTAGCTCACCAATCCAGAAAACTGTGCCTTGATCCCATGAGGAAGTCGTACACATAGTCAAAATTGTGAAGAGGAACACAGCTGGAATCATTTGTTTTTAAGGGACGGTTAAATACCAAGACATGTCATCGTGCAACAACATGAGATTGAAGTGATATGGATTTTGGAATTTAATGATTACCTGTCAGAAAGCAATACAAAGTGTTGGTTGTCTATGTCTTCAAGAGCCTTTGCTAACAACCTCCTCTCGGCATCAACCATGGAAATCATGCCCCATCCTACCTGTGTGGGTTTTGCCAATTAGGATCTAAAGAGTATTTCAAATGTGTAATAAATATTCTCCCAGTAAAAAGCTGCCACTTGTGTTTCTTACACTGAACCAAATCTATCAAATTGGATCATATTCAGGTATGTTTGGAAACAGGTTGCTAAACAAGTTTTAATTCCATCTCAAACATGCCTGTGATGTTTACTGCATTCATGGTTTTTGAACTGTAGTTTACTAAAATTGAATTGAACTGTTGAATTGAAGAACTCCCTGTTTCAACCAGAATAATAGACTATGGATTTTGAAATGGTATCCTGTTATCTTGTTTGGCTTTTAAGGGTGTACCCAGTGCTGAATGCTCCCACACAATGTGGGTCTCGGGAAGGGAATTTCTAGACAGTCTTCCTCTTACTTAATTTGCAAGAAGGCTGATTCGAACCCGAGATCTCTAGACCACAAGTGGAGAGAGTGTGAGACTCTACCCTTGCTTGGCTTTTACCTTCAAATTAATCCAATACTTAACATTCCATTTGACATTACAATGGTTTCGAGAAATCACTTATTTATATCCAATTTTGGAAGCAGTAGGTAGTTGAGAGCATCTCTACTGGATCCGCTTTCGTAGCACGGTAGCACCACAAGGAGTGGGGGCGACAGTATATAAATGGTAAAAAAATTGCAACTAAATTCCACAGTGCAGAACATTAGATCACAGCAACCATAATTTACTCCTGTGTTTCAATTATGTCAAGGCATCAAAACTAAAAAATAGCCCATCAAGGACAAATGTTCAGAGGCTAATATGGTGCCAGATCACAAGTTGGAATGGATATTTCCTTGAAACTAGAGAGTACCCAGTCAGGCACATTTGAAGTAATTATAAACATGTCCCATCATACGACCTCATTAATGCATCTGCATTATAAGTGCAACAATGCTTCATCCTTAAAGGTATTACCTTTTCACTGTGTATGTCCCGTCCAACAAATATGGGACTGACATGTTCGGGCTTTTCACGTGAAGCGTGAACATATATAGTGTATCTCCCTTCATGACCCTGCAGAGAAAAAGAAAGGCATGGCAGAGTTTAGGTTCCTTCTTGACCATCTTTCAACATGTTACATACTTTACACTAATAGAGTGCACTTCAAAGAAAATGAAAGGTGTAGTTCAGACCTACAAATCCACTTCTCAATGTTGGTTGTGAGTTGTGACTATTGAATAACTGCACATCAACTATGCCACTTATAAATTACGGAGTCAACTTTCTACAATGTGTCCTACCTAGAACTCTCATGGAGCAAAGCTAAAGTGGTAAATCAAGAGTTTGTAACCGAACTAATCATATCATACTCAATAATGTTTGTTAGTATTCGATAATAAACAAGATAAAATGCATGGTATACCTTAAAGAATAACTCCCACAATCTTTCGAAGGGCAGCTGGCCTGGAGTCAGAAACATGAAGGCTATTTTTGGATTCCTTGATACAAAAGGAGGTGTCGAGAGGATCTGTCTGAAGACCACACGTGCAGCGGTTTCCTGATCAGTCAGTTCCCGAGTAGGTTCCGAGGGGAACCACTCCCTAACAGGATACGTATAATCCTGGGGTGAGTAGAGATATGCCCAAAGCACGGTGATGATGATGAATACTACAGCCACTGATATCCATATGGGCCTTCTTGGATATGCCCTTAAGCGAGGCACTGGAACACCCTTCATATCTTTTATCCCAATTTCCACACCTGGTACCACTTCATCCGTTTTGTCCTCTCATATTAAGGTGCCCTCTACTAGATTAAGCAATGTTTTTGGCTAAAGCTTCCAGCTCTGAAGTTGAGACAATTTACCTTTTGTTTCTACGATATGAAAAGTTCTGCAAAATAACGGAAATAAAACATGAATTGATGACTTTTGCTCAGACATAATTATTGAAAAGCAAATGCCATACAGATATTACAATTTACCTTTTGTTTCTACGATATAAAAAGTCCTGCAAAATAACAGGAAAAAAACATGTATTGATGACTTACGCTCAAGGAGCGAGAATCCAACGTTACTCCTTTCGCCCGAATCACAGCGGCGAACTAGAAAGGGGCCCAAACGACGATCACATCGCAAACGAAATTCGTCTAAAGGTTACGCACCAAAACACGGAATTTCGCCCAGCTTTTCATCGCCGCGCGATGCCAGCACGCGCCGCGGAAATGTGGGCATCACACGGTCCCATGCGAGTTACGATACGATTCATTCATCCCCCCGCACAGACAAACCCGCAAGATCGAACCGGCCCGCGGCCGCCCGTCCCCGAGAAGACGACGTTCCCAATAGCAATAACGACGCGAGGCGAATTTCGGCCGAGAGACGGGGAACGGCGGTCGGTACCTGCGGGTTGGGGCGCGTGGCCGGCGAGCGCGCCGATCCAGGAAACCGCCGGCCGGGGACCCGGGCAAACGCGCGCAAGGTTCGCGCTTTGGGTGGGATCGGGAATCGGGACGGGCACCGAGTGGCTCGAGCTGGAAGGGGGAGGGGGGCGGTGACGCTGGGAACAATTGCAACGGAAAAGGAAAACGGAGGATTGCGCGTGGCCTCTGTGCTCGCCGGAGAAGGCGGGGAGGGAGGCGGAAGAGCTCGCACCACCTAGAGGGAAACGAAAGTTTTGGCCGTTCTTGCAGATCACCCCATGTGAGTTGGGGAAATCACGTGAACGCCCACAATTGTTATGCAATTTTTTTATTAAGTCCAACTTTAATCCTTCAACTATTCTTTTAGTTTAATTTTCGTCCCCCATCTCTTATATCGGTTAGATTTGCTCCCCCATCACTCACAAACGGTCCATAATTAATTTTCGTTGTAGTTTTATAGACACGGCTATGCTAACTAGATCATATAAATGTAACCTTCTCATTTATTCGTTCTCGATGCAGATCAATATTCACTCATTATCCCCATTCTAAACTCTAGATGGCTTGAGCCTACAAGTGCACTAACTATCACTGCTGCATATATTCAACCACGGGTATTGTAGCATTTACTGACATATGTGTATATATATGGTCTATGGTTTGGATGAAGTGATACAACGAACTAGGTGAGAGCAGTGTGTGATAGATTCAGCTAATGCGGGCTCATTAGAGGTGGTAAGGAGATATTGAGTAGGGGGCAGCTAAATCGAGAATTTTTTCTATGATTGCAGAAGAAATAGAGATATAATTCCACTGAGACATCGAATTTATAGTAGGTATGCTCTTAGTCAACATTATCAAGTATATAAAACCAACATGAAAACTATTTATAGACCTATTATAGGTGGTATTAAGAGATTATGGACTAAATCTAATCAATATAAGAGATTAAGGATGAAAATTAAATCGAGAGAATAATTGAGGTCGTTGGACTTAATCCATCTTTTTTAACCAATTGTTTGGTCAAATACTGACACCTGACGTTTGAAACACTGATAAGAGCATATTGAATTATTGATTCAGTTTAGTCACCTGCACGAACAACTAGTAACAAAATTACGTATCATCTAGTTGGTCACGGCCAAGGAAAGGCAACGCGCGAATGGGCGGGGCGGAGAGCGAGGCGTAGCCAAGGACCGGTCGGAGTGGACGGCGCCCGTCCTGTCCGTCGTGTACACGCGACCACGAACTTACGGGCGGCGAGCGGCCGCCGCTGGCAAGTCATCCTTGACTGCATCTCCCGTTCTCCGCCTCCTCTTGCATTGCCTTGCCGCCAAGGCAGTCGTTAGGAAGAGATGACATGCAGGCGGCTCTCTCAACTCTTCTCGAGCTGAGCGAACACTGAAGAACAGCAGCAAGCTCCTCGAGGCGAGGTTTATAGACACGGCGCGCAAGAGGTGCAGCAGTGGGCCGGCCTTTCGACCTCTCGGCTTCCTCTTTTCGGATACGATTCGTTCGGCGCAAAGTTACGCCATTGCCGCCGTCGCGGGTTGAGCTGACTCGAGGACATATCCACTTGTACCAGTGCAGTGCGTGGGTGGCCGGGCTATGTAGAGCTAAGCTTTCTGTCTGGATTTCCAGCTTCTCGTGGCCAAATTGTAGCTATACCGGCAGGAACGTAATCAGTAGCTGTTCTGTTTCTCTGTGGTCACTGCTTAGCACAGTACTTGCCCACGGACCATATATGGAACTAGAGGTCCGTTTCCGTCAAAGGCAGGGATCACTACACCACAACTAACGACTGCCAGAATCGCTTATCATGCATGATGAGCATCGTAGTTTTTCTTTGGCGTGTAACAGACATGAGTAGGGGTGGGTGCGGTTAACCATAAACAGTAAAACCATACCGAACCGAACAGAATTTTTTTATTAACCGAATTTTTTTGTTAAATTTGGTTTTTATTTTTTTGATATTTTGGTTAACCATATTTAATTCGGTTTTTACATTGTATTACTCGATTAACTGAATATTTAACATACACTACCCCATAACCCATAAAAATAAAGCTTAATATTACTAATTTTCATTCTCATTAAATTTTTTCTTCTGGTCCAACTCAATTTTAATAATCTCCACCTATCACCGACGCATTCATGTCATTTTTATATTTTTTTATTATTTTATGTGTTTATTATTATTATCCACAAAAATATATTGTAAATTAAAATGCTGTTAATGAAAAAACAAACTGAATTAACCACAACCAATTGTGCGGCTATGAGTTCTTTTGAATCAAATTCGGTTATCAACGGAACCAAATTTTTCATAATCAAATTAACCATACCGAATTTACCAAACGCGCAGCCCTAGGCATTAGCCTCTAGCTCACCGTCTTCGCTGAGAGTGGGGCTTCTTCCTCCTCTCGCCTTCTCTACCACTTCAGCTAGCTGCTCGTACTCGCAGTCGCAGGAAACGAGGCTCTGCCACCAGCGCCAGCAGCGATGCGAGCAGCAGGAGTAGAGCAGGCCTTAAGCCGCGATGTGAGCCCAAGCACACAGCGTAAGTATAAAGGACAGGACAGCTTAGTAACTTTCTCTATTCTAAAATAAATGATGTTTAGGACAGTCAATTTAGTTTAAATTGAACTAGATTTTTTTAATCCTAAACATCATATATTTTAGAACATGATAATAATCTAGTGTCTGCAGCCCCACCACCCGTTCCACGAAAAAAAAACAAAGCCCGCTCAATATGTGGGCCACAGACGGGGACGCCTGTTTCGAACCGGATTTCTACTCGGGTGCTACTGCTAGCTACCCTTCCTCTTATTGTAAGTTTATTTTTGGTGTTGGTCAAAGTCAATTAATCTAATTTTGATTAAGTTTATAGAAAAAAAAAGTAGCATCTACCACATAAAATAAGTATGGTATGAAAATACAAATAGTTTATTGGTACTAATATGGTGTTATAAAAAACAATATGTTTTCTATAAACTTAGTGGAAGTTAGATTAGTTGTAAGGGACTCAGTTTTTGACACACATTGGCAGTGTTCATCACCACACCACACATCTCATTTGAGGAAGGATGATGAACACAAATGAAGAGCAAGTAACAATTATCAACATGCTCATTAGAGAACAAACTCACACATTGCAAAAGTGGTATTTTCCACATGTGATA
The DNA here is from genome assembly GCA_030760725.1 of Neostapfia colusana. NCBI lineage: Eukaryota > Viridiplantae > Streptophyta > Magnoliopsida > Poales > Poaceae > Neostapfia > Neostapfia colusana. The sequence goes on along the minus strand of JASWHV010000012.1, from coordinate 4,547,190 downwards.
TAGGTGGGCTGGACATATGAAAACTCCTACACTTTACTAAGGATGTCCATGCCAAGTTTCACCCAAATTCAAAACCCTTTTGAGGTCATTTTGGGTATAGTTAGGAAGATAGCAGTTTGAAACCATATTCAAATTCAAACTGTTTTTATCCCATGAATTTAAAAGTGGGAGACATATTCTTACTCAGCACATTTTTGTGAGCCCACACACCAATTTTCACTCCATTTGGAGTTGATCTTGACATGAACTAAGTGGGGCAAATTCAAACTTCATTTGAATCCAAAACTGCACTTATGCTGAAATTCACTCAAACTAAACCCAATTCGAATCCTATTCAATTCAAATGGCTCAAGGGTGAATAATCTGAATCACCAGGGGTATTGTGGGGTTCACTGTTCACTACAGTGATCAGGAGTAAATTTTAGAGGTTAAAACCCCGGGTGGGACCCACATGTCATAGAGGGAAGAAGGAGAAACTTGCAACCAAAGTCAGAGTCTCGGTGGGAAATTCCACCGAGCAGCTACTGGCGCCACCAGCTACTTCCCCCTCCGCGCGCTGGCGCCCAGGGCGGCTTGCTCGCGCCCCCACGCGACCGGCACCGCCTCAGCCGAGCAGGAGTCGGCTGGCTTTATCTTCTCGCGGGCAAACCCGAGCAGCGGCATTGTCTCTCGCCGCAGCTCTCTGCTCAATCGGGAAAATCAGTAAAACCATCTCCTCCTTCGTCCTTGAGCTGCTAGACAGCCACCTGAGGTCGCACTTCACCTCCCCAACACTAGAAACCCCGAGTTCTGACCTCCTTTGCCCAAGAGCGATCGCCACCGCGGCGACCTAGCCTCAGCCGAGAGTCAGGCGCCCGTGGACAGCGTTCCACAGGCGTTTACACGGTCCAGCAAGAGAGGCAACAGGAGCGCGCGACCACCGTGTTGCTCTCCTCCAAGTTTGGAAGCCAACCGTGAAGAATCCGCAGAGAATTTCTAGTTTTTGCTCCGGCGACCGTAACCCGAGCTTCCGGTACGGTTTCTTTAAATTCTCGCTCTATGATCTTTCGGAGGTCATCAAATCTTGCACTTAGACGCTGGACTAGCCGGCGATCAAGTTCTTTTCTGCATCCGTAGCGTGAAGCTGGCTAGGAGTGACGGATTTCAAGCTCGATCGAGGGCGGTCATGGCAGGCACGATCGGTCACACGGTGCCGACCCACTTGCCGCCATCCCCGAACCCTCTTGACACCTTGTCGAGCTCCCTAGAGGTACACTGATGCTGTAGGACCCTTTGTTCGAGATGTTAGCGGGTTAGGACCCACGGTCGACAGTGCCGAACCTCAACCGAGGCCGCGGCACGTCGCCGGGCTATTTCCGGTCACCCCAGCCCGACCTGACACCACCGACGTGTTCCTCGACGTCGACAACCCCCTGGCGGCGAGTTTCAGACCATGGGAGGTCCGGCAGCGGTGAGCCGGCGAGCTCCGGGTCTGCTCCGGCGAGGTCGGCGGCGCGGGCGCGGGAGGAAGACGAAGCCGGCTGGCCCACGTGTCAGCGGCTAAAGAATTTAAATCGGGATCGGGTGTGGCCGGGGATCGGCTGTACTGGCGCGCCAATACCCTGTGAGCTCCGGTGTGCCGGGCACCTCCGCTCTCGACACGTGTGGTAGCTCCGGTGTGCCGGGCACCTCCGCGCTCGACACGTGTCCCCGCGGGCCCCGAGAGTTTAAACCTTTTCCCCGATTTTCAGAATTTTCCAAATTTCAAATCCTCATAACTTTGGCTAGAAAGCTCCAAATTGAGTGAACCAAATTTTGCTGGATTCAGCCCTTTGGGCACTTTTCAGCAAATCAAGTTTCACTTCATGAAAACCCTTAATTCTCCAGAATTAATTCCTCAAAGTTTAAACTGTTAGGGATTTTAAACTGGAAAATTCTTTGGAGGAAAATCCTGAAATTTTGCTGGGATGTTCACCAAAATATCCCTGAACTACCATAAAAATTTCAGATCCATTTGAGCTCATTTGATCCACCTAATGGTGTGATTAGTGAAACTGTTCCAGAGAAATTAGAAAATGTTAGATAAGCAACTGGAGAACGGGTGGGTGATGTCCCACTGTTCTCACCGTAACGGCTACCCGGAAGCATTGTGGCAAATGCTCCAATATTTCGGGTACAACCAGATGCCGCAATACTTCGCCAAGGAAGAAGGCGAAGAGGGGAACAAGACGTGGACGATCCATGTCGAGGTTCCTGCAGGACCTACGCCACCCGGTTGGGTGCCATTCACCGTCACGGTGAGAGGAAGACAACCAGAAGGGATGTGGCAAGTGGCAGCCCGTGACACTATGTCACGTTTCTGCCAACTACACGTGCAGGCTATGGAGGGCACTCCATACGCACTCGTTCCGGTGGAGGGACGAGCTCAGCAGGTGTGGGAAGAGAGGTACCTGGAGGCAACGGACCCGAGTTGCCCAAGGTACAACCCCGCAGAGGCAAATCTCAGCCTCCAGACGAGGGCGGGAAACGCCGTGATGGACAGCCAAGCTGTTCATACGGAGCATCTCGCCACAAAGCTCAAGGAGAGCACAAGCCGTGGAGATCATTTCGAGAGTGCTCACAGCGCACTCCGCAATGTGCTCCTTCCGACGATCAAGCGACTGAATGAACAACACAATCAATTGCGTCGTTTGAAGAAGGCAAAGAAGAAGAGCCGTGTTGACATCGCGGCGTTGCAAGAGCTGGTACAAAATCTGACCCAGCAGAACGAGGACCTTGCTCAAGAGCGAGACGACGCTATTGAGGAAGGGCAAGGCTGGGAAGAAGATTACAACCAAGCCATGGACGAGGTGCATGTATTGCAGGACCTCGTGCCCCCGGTTTTAGGCGTACCGGTGGTCTTGGGTCTTCCAGCAATGGGAGAACCCGGAATGGGAGAAGAGGTGGTAGATCCAGAGCCACCAACAGAGGTACCGGAGGAGGACGACCCACAGGAGGTCGAGTTTTACTCCGAGTAGAGGGTTACAGTTGCCATGTAGGGCAGCCAGGGTAGCGTAACCCAACTTTTGTAATCGGTGACATGTGGTGTAGACAGTAGCATATGTATAGGTAGTGACGACATGAGCACGACTTCTCGGAGATCCAAGAATAATGTATCTTGTATAAAGTTTATGCTTTATCAATATATGGGAATGTTGTGCAAATTAATCATGTGTCACTTCAATACCTACTGTTGCTTATGAAATTTTAAGTAAGACATGTGCTAATCGCTGCGGTTTTGCATTTCAGAATGACGCGTACTCGTGCCAACCCTGACGTTGGGGGTACCAGTCAAGGGGGGGGGAAACCTCCCAACCACCTCCCGAGGACTCCTCGGGACAACAACAGCAACAGCAGCAACAGCAACAGCAAACACCGCCACTGCCACTGCCAATGGTTACATTGGCCGACATCGTCGCGGCAATGGCGGGCTCGCATCAGCAGCACACAGAGTTGCTGCAGACTCTTATTGCGAATACGTCTCGCCCAGAGAGACGTCAAGATCGTGAGGAGCGCCAACAGAGCTCCTACTCTGAATTCCTGGCAACTCATCCCCCGTTATTCTCAAGGGCGGATGAACCACTTGACGCGGACAACTGGCTCCGCGCCATAGAGATGAAGTTCGGGCTGCTCCAAATAAGGGAGCAGCGCAAGACTTAGTTCGCGGTCCAACAGCTCCAAGGATCCGCGAGCGCATGGTGGGCCAACTTCTGTGCTTCACAGCCCACCGACCAAGTGATGACCTGGACGGAGTTCCGAACGGCCTTCAGGGCCTATCATATACCGCCAGGTTTAATGAAAAGGAAGATGCAGGAGTTCTTACACCTGCAGCAAGGGAGCCGGAACGCACCGGAATACTCCAGAGCATTCAACATCTCGCGCTTTATGCGTCGTATCACGCAGATACCGACGAGAAGCGGCAGGACCACTTTTACCAGGGGCTTAACCCGCTCCTGAAGGACAAGTTGGCGATGTTCAATCGCGGCAGCCTCAACGACATCATTGATGCTGCGATTGTTCAGGAGGACTCCGGCAAGGAGTTAGCGGCGGCGGAGAGAAAGCGAAGCGCGCCGCAGAGCAGTGGAGAGGAGGCGGTCCTTCTCAGAGTTTCGGATGGTGAATCGCCCACCATCAGGTCCACGCTGGCAACCACCACAGCGGTCGATGCCATTCCGCAGTCGGCCGTACTCTTCACCGGCATTCCGGCCGGCACTGCCAGCACCACCGCAACCACAACAGCAGCAGCGGGCGATGCCGCGTGCGTTTGCACCTCAGCAACGCATGCCGGGCTTTCGTCCACCGAGCACTCCACCAGCAGCGGCCACATGTTACAAGTGTGGTCGTCCAGGACACTTCGCGAGCAGTTGCCTGGAGAGGCAAGGCGGCGGAGTGGAACCACAGTTTCCGGGGAGGAATCAACCCCGGAACCCTACTAATGCGCGGCGGGCAAACCCTAGGCCCGGCACTGTCCACCAACTTGCCATTGAGGACGTGCCGGAGGGCGAGCCAATCCTTGCGGGTATGTTCCGACTCCACCAGCATCCCACTATAGTATTGTTTGATTCAGGCGCCACGCATAATTGTATTAGCTAAGCTTTCATTGCTAAACACAGTTTGCCAATACTACCCACTGATAGTCCATATTTAATTTGTTCACCGGGTGGGAAGATTTCAGCAAGCGTAATGGTCTCCAAAGCACCATTATGCTTAGCGGGTAGAGTGTACCCCACGTCTCTCATTATCTTAGAGGGACAGAAGGTCGATGTCATCCTAGGGATGTCGTGGTTAACCCGCCACGGCGCTGTTTTAGACACCGTCCTTCGAGTCGTGCACCTAAACTCAGAGGTGCACGGGTCTCACTCATTATTTCTGGACAGTCCAGAAATAAAACTTCCAAGTGTCTATCAAACCACAACCATCAGATTGGAAGACATTCCAGTGGTCCGAGAGTTCCCTGATATATTCCCGGATGATTTACCGGGGATGCCACCCGATAGAGAGGTGGAGTTCAAGATTGAACTTGCACCGGGAACCATGCCAATATCCCGAAGACCGTACAAGATGGCGCCCAAGGAGTTGGCTGAACTGAAGACTCAGCTCACGGACCTTCTGGAGAAGGGTTTTATTAGGCCGAGCTCCTCGCCATGGGGTTGTTCGGCATTATTTGTCAAGAAGAAGGATGAGACGTTGCGGCTTTGCGTGGACTATCGTCCATTAAATGCCGTAACCATCAAGAACAAGTACCCGTTGCCACGGATCGACATGTTGTTTGATCAGTTGGTCGAAGCAAAGATCTTTTCCAAGATGGACTTAAGGTCCGGGTACCATCAGATTAAGATAAAGGCGGAGGACATTCCAAAGACAACTTTCTCGACGAGGTACGGACTTTATGAGTACCTGGTCATGTCCTTCGGCCTCACCAATGCTCCAGCTCACTTCATGTACTTAATGAACTCGGTATTCATGCCGGAGCTGGACAAGTTTGTCGTGGTCTTCATCGACGACATCCTGGTATATTCCTAGTTGGAGGAAGATCACAAGAAACATCTGCGTATAGTCTTGCAACGGCTGCGGGATCACAAGTTATACGCAAAATTCAGCAAATGCGAGTTTTGGATATCGCAAGTGCCTTTCCTCGGGCATATCATCTCAGCGGAGGGTATCGCTGTGGACCCGAGCAAGATCACTCAAGTGCTGAATTGGAAATCCCCGAGAACTGTTCACGAGGTACGGAGTTTCCTCGGACTCGCGGGATATTATTGGAGGTTCATCCCGAACTTCTCGAAAATTGCCAAGCCAATGACAGAGCTTCCCCTGCTTTTATTTGTAAAGTCTCTATTCCTCGGTGATCGAAGCCCAAAGGCTGAAGAAGGCTACCAAATATGTTTGGAGTCCAGCATGTGAAGCAGCATTCAAGGCTTTAGTCAAGCACCTGACATCAGTACCGGTTTTGGCGCAGCCAGACACAACAAAACCGTTCGACGTGTACTGTGATGCATCCGGCATTGGGCTTGGATGTGTGCTCATGCAAGACCGACGAGTGGTCGCGTATGGATCATGGCAGCTTAGAAACCATGAGCAAAATTATCCAACTCACGACTTAGAGCTCGCTGCCGTGGTACTTGCACTAAAAATGTGGAGGCACTACCTACTCGGTAACCTCGTACATTTATATACCGACCACAAAAGCCTCAAGTACATATTCACTCAGAAGGAGCTGAACATGAGGCAACGAAGATGGTTAGAACTGATAAAGGATTACGAGATAGAGATCCATTATCATCCGGGCAAGGCAAACGTAGTGGCAGATGCGCTGAGCCGCAAGTCACACGTCAACACTCTGACCATCACACCATTGGAAGAGAGCGAACCACCACTACATGTGATTCCACACGGAGCTCTCTACAACCTAGCTTTGATCCCCACCATCCGTGAAGATATAGCGGCAGCCCAGAAGAATGACAAGGGTATGTCACATTTGCGGAGACGTGTTGATAGTGGGGAGCTGAAATGTTTCCGGAAAGACGGAGACGACGTCCTATGGTTCAAGGACCGGATCGTCGTACCCCGTAACCCGGAATTACGGAAGAAAATCTTTGATGAGGCTCACTTATCAAAGTTTTCTATTCACCCCGGCAGCAACAAAATGTATCAAGAACTCAGAAGCAAGTTTTGGTGGACACGGATGAAGCGTGAGACTGCAAAATACGTGTCCGAGTGTGATACATGTCGAAGGGTGAAGGCAGACCACATGCGGAAACCGGGACTGCTACAACCACTGGGCATTCCTGCCTGGAAATGGGAAGATGTGAGCATGGACTTCATCGTCGGTTTACCCACCACCTTGCAGAAACATGATTCGATGTGGGTGATCGTCGATCGGCTCACCAAAGTTGCCCATTTCATCCCGGTCAACACCAACTACAACGCCAAGAAGTACGCTGAACTGTACATCTCACGGATCCTATGCTTGTACGGCGTACCCCGTACTATCATATCGGATCGGGGCACTTTATTTGTGTCCCATTTTTGGGAGCAGCTACACGCTGCCTTGGGGACGAAGCTGATCCATAGTTCAGCCTACCACCCGCAGACGGATGGGCAAACGGAGCGGGTAAATCAAATCTTAGAAGACATGCTACGAGCTTGCGCTATCAACCACGGCAAGAATTGGGATGATCACTTGCCGTTAGCCGAGTTCTCGTACAATAATGGGTACCAAGCCAGCATCAAGATGGCACCTTACGAGGCGCTATACGGTAGGAAATGCCGCACACCATTGAACTGGTGTGAGTCTGGCGAAAGAGTTACCTTCGGGGTTGACCTTGTCAACAATGCGGAAGAAAAGGTTTGACTGATTCAAGCGAACCTAAAAGCCGCTCAATCCCGTCAGAAACAATATGCGGACCGGAGAAGGCGCCCATTACAATTCGAAGTTGGAGATCACGTATACCTACGGGTGTCTCCAATGAAGGGCGTAAACAGATTTGGGGTAAGAGGAAAGTTGGCACCCCGATACATCGGTCCATTCCAGATTACCGAAAGATGTGGATCAGTGGCATACCGGCTGAAATTACCAGAAGCACTTTCCGGTGTGCACGACGTCTTTCACATTTCCCAGCTGAGGAAGTGTCTTAAGCTATCAACTACCGTTCAGCTGGAGGATATTGAAGAACTGCAACCGGATCTCACCTATCGGGAGGAACCGGTGCAGATTATTGATGAAAAGACCCGAACCACACGCAACCGTACGTTGTGGTTCTACAAGGTTCTATGGAGTAATCACTCCATGGACGAAGCGACATGGGAGAGCGAAGAAGTCCTTCGCACTAACTACCCCGAATTTTTCACGTCGCATATCCGGTAATTTTCCACCGTCCTCTCTCACATTTTCACCTTATAATCTCGGGACGAGATTCTTTTAAGGGGGGAGGAATGTAAGGGCCTCAGTTTTTGACACACATTGGCAGTGTTCATCACCACACCACACATCTCATTTGAGGAGGGATGATGAACACAAATGAAGAGCAAGTAACAATTATCAACATGCTCATTAGAGAACAAACTCACACATTGCAAAAGTGGTATTTTCCACATGTGATATAGGTGGGCTGGACATATGAAAACTCCTACACTTTACTAAGGATGTCCATGCCAAGTTTCACCCAAATTCAAAACCCTTTTGAGGTCATTTTGGGTATAGTTAGGAAGAGGGCAGTTTGAAACCATATTCAAATTCAAACTGTTTTTATCCCATGAATTTAAAAGTGGGAGGCATATTCTTACTCAGCACATTTTTGTGAGCCCACACACCAATTTTCACTCCATTTGGAGTTGATCTTGACATGAACTAAGTGGGGCAAATTCAAACTTCATTTGAATTCAAAACTGCACTTGTGCTGAAATTCACTCAAACCAAACCCAATTCGAATCCTATTCAATTTGAATGGCTCAAGGGTGAATAATCTGAATCACCAGGGGTATTGTGGGGTTCACTATTCACTACAGTGATCAGGAGTAAATTTCAGAGGTTAAAACCCCAGGTGGGACCCACATGTCATTGAGGGAAGAAGGAGAAACTTGCAACCAAAGTCAGATTCTCGGTGGGAAATTCCACCGAGCAGCTGTCGGCTGTGCCACCGAGCAGCTACCGGCGCCACCAGCTGCTTCCCCCTCCGCGCGCTGGCGCCCAGGGCGGCTTGCTCGCGCCCCCACACGACCGGCACCGCCTCAGCCGAGCAGGAGTCGGCCGGCTTTATCTTCTCGCGGGCAAACCCGAGCAGCGGCATTGTCTCTCGCCGCAGCTCTCTGCTCAATCGGGAAAATCAGTAAAACCATCTCCTCCTTCGTCCTTGAGCTGCTAGACAGCCACCTGAGGTCGCACTTCACCTCCCCAACACCAGAAACCCTGAGTTCCGACTTCCTTTGCCCAAGAGCGATCGCCACCGCGGCGACCTAGCCTCAGCCGAGAGTCAGGCGCCCGTGGACAGCGTTCCACAGGCGTTTACACGGTCCAGCAAGAGAGGCAACAGGAGCGCGTGACCACCGTGCTGCTCTCCTCCAGGTTTGGAAGCCAACCGTGAAGAATCTGCAGAGAATTTCTAGTTTTTGCTCCGGCGACCGTAACCCGAGCTTCCGGTATGGTTTCTTTAAATTCTCGCTCTATGATCTTTCGGAGGTCATCAAATCTTGCACTTAGACGCTGGACTAGCCGGCGATCAAGTTCTTTTCTGAATCCGTAGCGTGAAGCTGGCTAGGAGTGACGAATTTCGAGCTCGATCGAGGGCGGTCATGGCAGGCACGATCGGTCACACGGTGCCGACCCACTTGCCGCCATCCCCGAACCCTCTTGACACCTTGTCGAGCTCCCTAGAGGTACACTGATGCTGTAGGACCGTTTGTTCGAGATGTTGGCGGGTTAGGACCCACGGTCGACAGTGCCGAACCTCAACCGAGGCCGCGGCACGTCGCCGGGCTATTTCCGGTCACCCCAGCCTGACCTGACACCACCGACGTGTTCCTCGACGTCGACAACCCCCTGGCGGCGAGTTTCAGACCATGGGAGGTCCGGCAGCGGCGAGCCGGCGAGCTCCGGGTCTGCTCCGGCGAGATCGGTGGCGCGGGCGCGGGAGAACGGCGGGAGGAAGACGAAGCCGGCTGGCCCATGTGTCAGCGGCTAAAGAATTTAAATCGGGATCAGGTGTGGCCGGGGATCGGCTGTACTGGCGCGCCAATACCCTGTGAGCTCCGGTGTGCCGGACACCTCCGCGCTCGACACGTGTGGTAGCTCCGGTGTGCCGGGCACCTCCGCGCTCGACACGTGTCCCCGCGGGCCCCCGAGAGTTTAAACTTTTTCCCCGATTTTCAGAATTCTTCCAAATTTCAAATCCTCATAACTTTGGCTAGAAAGCTCCAAATTGAGTGGACCAAATTTTGCTGGATTCAGCCCTTTGGGCACTTTTCAGCAAATCAAGTTTCACTTCATGAAAACCCTTAATTCTCCAGAATTAATTCCTCGAAGTTTAAACTGTTAGGGATTTTAAACAGGAAAATTCTTTGGAGGAAAATCCTGAAATTTTGCTGGGATGTTCACCAAAATATCCCTGAACTACCATAAAAATTTCAGATCCATTTGAGCTCATTTGATCCACCTAATGGTGTGATTAGTGAAACTGTTCCAGAGAAATTAGAAAATGTTTAGAAACATTTTCAGAATTTTCTCTGAAATTGTTTAGCTCATATCTTTAGTTAGGAATTCCCAAATTAAGTGAGACCAACTCTATTAGAACCCTCTGAAAATCTAGTTTTCAGAAAGTCATAATTTGTTTCATGAAAATTCCTAGAACACCCTAAGAGTTCCAATTAAGTTCAAGGAAATAATTAATTGTGGAGGGCTCAAATGAGCTTTACTGCAACTAAAACTTGACCAAGTCTCTGTTTAGGTTGTAACCAAGCCACAATAAAAGTTTCAAAGTCATTAGGTCGGTCTAGCAAAAGTTATAGACTTCACAACTTCAAACCTAATACAAATGCATTAAATTAATACATATATTGTTTCTATCATGTAGTCGCTAAGGTCGAGGAGGAACCCGAAGTCCTAGACTTTGTTACTCCAGAGGAGCAGCTAGCCTACGACCAATAGCAGCAAGGCAAGCTCCGGTTTGCATTAACCTTTTTTACAAATTTTTATTGTGTTGAGCACATACTTGTTTCCTTTATTCTGTGCATTCGAGTCTTGTTTGGAAGCCCCACTGCATAGCCAAGAGAACCATGGGTTGGGTTTAGGATTGCAAACCCCGTTAGCTACTGCATTGCTAGGATAGAGTAGGATTCGGTACAAGTCGAGTAGTTGGAACTACTCGCGAGTATAGGCTAGAGGCACTCGACTCAGGTAGTGATAGCACATGAAACACATGGCAAGAAAATGAGACCAAGCGGAGGGTAAGGGCAGCAGGACTTTGGGGCCTGTGTGCTGTAGCTCCGCTTGTGTCGATTGAGGACCGAGCCATGTGCGGGCCTGTTGAACAAGCTAGAACAGTACTGAAGACCTACCGGCTATATGGGAACCGGGAAACCGATGTAACTCGGGTAGCTCGGTATTGAGGCATTGCCCGTCGTTCAGAGGGTAGGTTGAGAGCTTGAGGTGTAAATCAGCTGGCGGCACTGAGATGCGCGTGCAGAGACCTCTTGCTCGGGACGATGGGACCGGTTCAATATTTGGCTGACGGGTGAAAGGTGGTTGTGTACGGTGTTAGTGATGGTTGCTGTAGGCAACATCGAGTACGGGCGTACGTGACGGATTATTCGGGTAACCCTACAGGTGTAAATCGATTATAATCGCCGTCCCTCGCGGTCAGTGAGTACCACTTGTTCACTGTACCGTGACGTAGAAAGAATAGGCTAGTTACATGTTAAAATGTTGCTGATTGAAAGATGGACTTGATTGCTAATGACTTGCTGTAGTTTAGAGCTAACTAAAGTTCATTTCAACTTTGGGCAAAGTACATGAGAGAAATGCGTTTCTTGTTTGATTGCGGCTCTCTCATGTGCCTTAGCGTAAGGTTCTCCACAACCTGCTGCTAAAATTTGAAAGTAAGGTTCTACTAATTAGGCGAGTCCTTTGCAAATAATTTTATCTCATGTACCCATCACCCCTCATGTAGAAGTTCCATGTTTAGGTGAGACGGGTCAGACTTGCTGAGCCTTCGTGCCCACTGCTTGTGTTTGAAGCTTTTGCGGGGTTCTATGAGGAAGGGACTCCCGAAGAGGAGACGGAACCCCAGGAGGGGCACCCCGTCGAGTGGGAGTCGTGCACACCGCAGAGTTAGTGTGCGTGTGTGCTAGCAAGGACACGTTCGAGGGTCGAACGTGCACTTGATGCTTAGTCTGCGCCCGCGAGTGTAGACTGAACTTATTTTGATGTAAACATGTTCATAAACTTGTTTATGTAATAAAATTTCCGCTTCCACTTTGTACCTTTGACGTGTGTTATACGGTGCTGTGCAACGCAGCATCCCTCAGCGTGATCCTGGCTCGACAGGACCATTGGGGTCGTGTCATTAGTTTGACTTTAACCGACTCTAAAACTAAACTTAAACTGAGACGGGGTAGTGTCCTACGCCCGCTTTATAATTCATACCAAGCAAGATGCGACAACGGATGACCTAGATGCAACCGGGTGAGAAGAGGAGGGACAGTTATTAGCTTGTCGTAGATCCTTGCCCGCTCACCCACTTAGGGGTGGGCACATTTAACCGATAACCATAAAACCGAACCCACCGAACTAAAATATGCGGTTAATCAAAAAACTTTTGTTAAACGCGGTTATCATTTTTGTGTATTTTGGTAAACCGAATAAAATTTGGTTATCACATCTTTTTAACCGAATAACCGATTTAACCGAAATTTTAACCCGCACTATCATATAACCCATAAAAATAAAGCTTAATAGTACTAATTTTTATCCTCACAAAAAATTTTCTTATATCATAACCCAATCTTAATAATCTTCACCATCATGAGCACATATATGTCATTTTTGTATATTTATTACTAATATTTTTATGTGTTTATTATCATTTTTGCCCAATAAATTATATTACCAATTAAAATACGGTTAACCGTAAAATCGAACCGAATTAACCGCAACGGAATTATGCGGTTATGACTTTTTTGATCAAATGCAGTTATCAATTTTTTATTACCAAAATTTCTCTTAACCAAATTGACCAAACTAAATTAACCGAATGCCCACCCCTACACCCAGTCTTGTCGCTTCGGTCCCCGAGTTGCGCGCGCACGGGCATCGGCTTGCAAGGCCTCTATTGTTGGGCGTGGCGGTGGAGGAGAGGAAAGAGAACATAAGAATGTGGGCAGGTTCGATGGGGAAAGATAAGGAGAAGGAAGAGGAAAAAGAGAGATAAAAGGGAAAAAAAGGGAAAATAGGTGATTAAAGGAAAAGAAAGGGAAAAGAGAAAAGGGAAAATGAAAAAGAGAAGGAAAGTGAGACACGAAAAAAGAAATAAAAAAGGAAGTACAATAGTAATTGAGTAGATTTTTTAACTTGTGAATGCGATAATATTGGAATATAAGTAGTTATATGATTAATACAATATTAAAAGTAGTTATATGTCATGATAAAAAGTTAGTGGTAGTTGATATAGAGTACGGATGTAGAGAATGACTACCACAGGAAACTGTGGAATAGAGAAAAATCTTTTAGAGGAAACTATAAATTGGTAAAATTACTCTGTTAGAGGATGGTTTTAGAGTACCACTACTATAATCAGTCTAGTTCTAACATATCATAGTAAAAATATCAGGCTAAAATATGTGATTTTGGAAGATGTAGAGAAACTCTGATTTTTAGCTTAGACTCAACTTAAATTGTAAGACAAAGGTGCAATAATACAACACTTTCGTGGCCACCTTTTATAAGTTTGTAAACGAGTCTTGTCAATTCAAAGTGATATACCACAAGTCGTTATAACCATATAGTTTAATCTTGAATGGTAGAATGGGTCTATTGAATTCAGCAAGGATTCGAGATAGAGTATGATTATTTCCCATATAACAAAAAACTTAAATACGTTCGTGTTTGGTTGCAACTACTACAGGAAACGAGTAAAAGGCCATCGGCCATATAGGCGTCAGTTGGCTTCTGTAGCCGACGTACATAAATTATAGTCGTTGGTGTATCGACGGCTTTAGCCGTCGCCCTTTGTCCGACGCTTTTAACATTTATGGCCGTCGGTTCCTACGCTTTTATAGTTTATGTGGGTCGGTTTTGGTCTGCTTGGGGACCCAACGTCTTTAATATCTATAACTATCGGCCTCCGGTAACCGACACCTTTAGTGCCCTATAGTCGTCGGCCGTAGTGGACGAGCCCGACGGCTTTAAGTACTTATAGCGTCAGCTAGGGCTGAAACCGACGGCTCTAGTTCAGTTTTTTTTAACTGCAGCTTCTTTTCCCTCCATTCCCGGTGGGAAGCCTCCATTTCACACAGCATGGCAGAAACATTACATTCATTCACATAACAACATATATATTTTCATAGCAACATACACAACGCAATATTTCAGCACACAAACAACAATTCATTCACAAGCAATATTCAGCAAGTTCGAATGAAAACGACAAGGTTCATATTGTTGTTTGAATCTCCGCCATTCAAATTGAGAAAATCATTGCAAGCTTCAGGCGTTCCATGATGGGAACCCTGCGAGAAACATATACAAGTTAAACTTTACATTGGTACATATGTTCATATGCCTCAATCTTTCTAATATTCACTAATTGACTTATGTGTTATAAAACTCACTTATGTATCTAGGCTATGTCTAAAATTATCATACTCATATATATTTTGCTCAAAGGTATTACCAACTATGAATTTGACTAAAGGTCGCTAAGTATTATTCAAATTAACCTACGTTTTCATAAGAGCTACTAATTTAGTAGTCATACCGCTGCGGCCGGAGGTGGTGATGGTTCAGCATGCCCCTGACCGAAGAGCATCAGTGGGAGAACACCTGCATAGGGTTGCCATCCAGTATGAGTTGTGGACAACATCGACGTGAATCCCTGAGGTTGCGAATGGCCACTCTCAGAACTTTGTGATACATATGGCTACGATTTTGTATTCTAACCCGAATTAATAAGATATGTGGTTAGACCTATGACGAGGGGCCAACAGGTTGTCCTGCCTGCATGGGACCGAAGGGCTTCGGTGGGAGAACATATGCATAAGTTTGCCATCCAGGATACCCTTGCAGCCAACATCTGCATAAATTACCGAGATTGTGGAGGGGCCAACAGGTTGTCCTGCTTGCATGGTACGAAGCATATCAAACTGAGATCCAGTGTTACCTTGACTGCATCAAGTAAATTATTTGTGAGACCTTAAGTAGAACCATTTTGGAATCGAATAAATTATTCAATTATTAAGATTACATGTTACCTATGCCATAAACAAATACTACATCTGTTATTGCATCTGCTCTTGGGTGCGTCTCAATTCTTCTCTTAATTCATTTGTCTCCGCATTAGACCAGGATCGACTAGAACTCGCACTAGAAGATGAGTGTCGTCTAGCATAAGCCTCGCGCTCCACATACCCGTCGCCCAACCCAAGTCTACAAAAAAATACAAGTGTTATGAATCGATGGTCATTAACATATAAAACATCAATATCTTTACACATATCTCCCATGTGGTAAACATGCGCCGGCTTCGTATGTCGCACCCACATCCAACGAGTCTCTTACAAAATCCACTTAATCTCCATGAGTTTTCTTCAAACACTAAACATGTTTTTCCTGTGATTGATTGAGTTCACGGATAGATGTAATAAAAGATAAGTTGACTTCATGGATAGATGTAACAAACTCTCAACATACTTACCACTTTCTGCGTTGCCGCCTCGTGACACAACTGCTCCGAACGATTTGGGTCTGTGCCTCTGTGCGCCTTGAGGTAAACCTCGAAGAAAGAAGGAGTGGCACCAGTTTCATCTGTCTACAATATCAAAATCCAATAGTATAATCAATGCATTTTTTAAAGCAATTTAAAAGTGATTAAAATAATTCATACCATTCTTTGTTCCATCTGCGTATGTCCATCTGGCCCGTAGCGGTGCTTTCCAGGCTTGCTCCTTCGATTTTGTCGGTTTCTATACGAAACATGTTTGAACTCATCCGCCACCCAGTAATCGCATAACCATTCCAAGCTTCCATATCTGCAAGTACTCCTCCTTTTGCAAGTGAATACTGGCTCCTTCCTTGTTAGTCATAGGCAGCAACAACTTGGTCTTGTAGAACACGGTCACAGCTTTGATCCGTGCATCAAAGAAGGAGTCCTTCGTACGTCTCCTCGCTGAATTCTGGAAAGTCAATCTTGCATATGGTTCGCTCGCACCATCCTCCAAGTAAAATAAACTCTACATAGAAGCAACAATTAATATCAACCTCAGCTAGATGCAATATAATTTAAAAAATCAAAACAAACTTACCCAAAATATCTCCCAAACTTTGTCCTAACAAGTACCCGAATATCCATACGATTTCAGCACATAGTGATCCCAATTATGCGCCACAATTCGTAGACCGCTCTCTAGAACCATCCCATGGAAGCAAAACCTGATGATATTTCCCAACTCCGTGTTAACTACTCATCGATGCCCCTTGCCACTCCAACCAGACTTGATCCAACACCTAGTATCCTTGGGCCTTACAACTGTCCGCTCGTCCAAGCTTTTATTTAGATTACATAAAAGACGCCCTCGTGACCTATATAAATAATATTATTTAGTGGACAAGAAAACAAATATAGAAGATAGCTTCTCAAATAATCTGAAATAAAAGTTGCCTAGAGGGGATGAATAGGATAATTTAAACTTAAAACACAATAATCAGCAAATTCTCTCAGGTTCAGACAAGTCCAGAATATTTTAGATAAGTCTAAATTTTTTGGATAATCGGATAAAATCATACTTGTCTGAAGTTGGTCGTAGCGGAAATAAATATAGCTAGTTCTAGGTCAAGTCTAGGAATGATATGATCTAGAAATAACAGTTAAACAATACTAGCAACCTAATATATAAATTTGATGATATAAATTGAAATAACTCAAAGCTACGGTTTGATCAACATAAGTAAGAGCAATAATATAAAATATGATGAACAAGTAGATGAACACAAGTGGACACAAGGATTTTTCATCGAAGTTCGATTCCACACCGGATTTTACATCTCTATTGAGGAGTCCACAAAGGATCGGGATTTTTTCAATCATAAGCCTCACCAAGTGATCACAAAGATCAAACTTGGTTGTTCCACTATCAAATCATGGGTAGTACAAACTTCACATGTCTCACCACAAGTTGGGAGCCACCGGGAAACACCTAGCCACCTAGGGGACAAAGTTCCAAGAGTAAAAAATACAAACCACAGCAGCAAAGAGGTGTGAAGATCAATAAGCTCAACCCAAAGTGCTCTTCTTCTTGATTTTCCTCACAAACCCTCAAATCCCCACAAGATTCAAATTTGAGTGCTAGGAGGTATGAGAGAGATCTAGGAATGCTCAAGAATGCTGGTGAAAGCTCTGGTGTTGATCAACCTCGAAATGGGGACGAGATCCCTTCTTTTATAGGGGTCCCCAAAATGTTACCATTGCTAACCACTAAAGTTCGGACATGTCCGAACTAAACTTTGAACATGTCTGAGATTGGGGACCATCAACGGTAAAATGATGTCCTCAACTAACACTAATTTGAATTGACTCGTTGATTCCACTTCGGACATGTACGACATTTTCGGACATAGCCGAGGTGACATATCCGAACCAAGCTTCGGATGTTCTCAGACTTCGGACATGTCTGACTTATTTCGGACATGTCCGACCCTAAACAGAGAGTACAGGTCAAACACTTTGGACATGTCCAGACCTACATAGAGGGTACTTGTCCGACTTTCTCGGACATGTCCGGACCTACACAGAGACAACATGTCCTAGTTTTTCAGACATGTCTGACTACCTGACTAAGAAAACTCCAAACCCTCTAGACTTCGGACATGTCCTAATTTGTTTGGATATGCCCGATTCTACACAGAGACGAATTCTCTGAAAGCTTTGAACTTGTCTTTGCCACACATAGAACACTTATCCGAATCTCTATGACATGTCCGAAGTTAACCGATTTAAGAATTCTTTTCTACACTAAGTGTTCTTTTGATTAGGATTGAGCTTTGACTTTTCTTTGCTGCGTGTTGTGTCCCTCTTAATAGTGCAGCATTCCTATACTCAAGAAAATGAAAAACCTTCCTTCTTTTGTATAGCTTCATGTCTTCTTCTCCATTTTTCCTTTTGAAAGGCCCTGAATCTCTTTTTCACGTTCATCTTTTCTGCACACATGCTCATTCCAGGTCATTAGCATTTTATTGTTTGTCATCAATCCTCCAAAACCCACATGGGGGCCTAGATGCACTTTCAATCTCCCCCTTTTTGATGATTGATGACAATCAGTTAAAATTTTAAATTAGAGAGTAAAAATAAGTGTTTTGATCATGATGTTTGTATGAAATAACTCCCCGTGAATGTATGATTTATAAAAATGAAGTTTCTCATATATACATCATGATCGTGGGGTGCCTAAACACAATGTGACAAGGTGATAAATACGTGTGATGCAAGAGATATACATGAGAAGAACACATCACATATCACAAAATAAGAGAGGCCACAAAACAAATCATAAGGACATAGCTTTAAACTGATACAAGCCACCACATAGTCATACATAAAACATGTACATATGGCCATTACACTAAGCTTATGAAATTAGAAACTTAAGGAAGATAAGCGAAAGATAAGCCCTTCTCTACTCTCTCTCCTCTTTGGCATCAAGGCACCAAAAAGGGGAAAAACAAAGAAGAAGGGAGAACTAGAAATCAGCATCCTCATCCTTGTTGTACTCCTCGTCGTCATCGTCCTCGGCAGAAGCAGCTGGAGCGGCACTCGAACTAGCGCCGGTGTCGCTGAAGAAAGCAAGATCCTCGGTGGTGAGCTCCAGAAACTCAGGAGGTGTCTCATCCTCGCTGTCATCGGAAACAGGAGCATCGGTGGGAAGCTCAAGCTTTGTCTTCAAGGCATGAATGTCCCTCCTTATTCCATTGATGGCCTTCTCGTTCTTTTGGACCTTCACATGTGTACTTCTACACATGGTGAAGATGGAGCATAGTACCTTAATAAGACCACTAGATGAACCTGGAGCTCACTCACGCTGAGCAGGAGGAGGGGCAGAGGCAGCTGCTGCACAAGCGTGGCTGGCTCGAAGTCTGTCTGAGGGGTGGAGTCATGGTGTCGCTGCTTGAGGCTGTAGCTTCTTATGAGCCACATCCTTTACAAATGTCTTACTCGACACCTTTTTGATCATCTTTATAATGTAAGGTGCGTAGATACATGACCTCCATCGAGTCTCAGATGTCGAGTAAATCTCCATGTAGATGAAGTCAAACACATCAAAACTCTTGTCCCCTCTCAACCACTTAAGCAGGTTTCTGGAGTTGGAGTTTATCCTTGTAACGTCTCCATCCTTAGGTGCCAAGGTCTTCCTAGTGATTTTGTTGAGCACTTGGAAGAAGGGCAGGAGTCCCTGAGTATGAGGAGGGTTGAAGTAGAAGTGGGTGTCGTATAACAGGTCAATCTCATAGTTCTTCAAAATGAACTCCTCATGTATTTTGTAGTAAAATGTTAGGGTTCTCTGGGGTCCAAGGATCTTAGAAAATTGTTCATAGGTGATAGTGTACTTCTCACCGTCAGTCATCTAGGTGATTCTTGACTCCCCCTCAGGATGGAAAAAGACCGTGGCATAGAATTGGTTTATTACCTCCACGTTCCATCCATACTCAATGGCCATGAAGTCCTTGAACCGATGATATTCACAAGCAGCAATGACTTCCTTGAATACATCGTTGTTCCTGTTCTCCATGTATTTCCAGTCGACCCATTGCATGTCAATGACTGGATACTTCTTGCTCATGAAAACTGACAGATAGTAATCGACGTGGAAGTCACTCCAGAAGCAGAAGTCAACTGCCATATTATCATACTCATAGATGTTCTCACCCCTTTGCTCCTGTGCCCCTGAAATATTCCTTTGGTAGACTATGATGGGAGTTGTCCTCCGAGGATCTCTAATTGGCACCGCCATATGCAACGGGCCAATTTCTCCAAGATTTCCTTGTCTTGGTTCCTCGGACCCATTACAACTCTCAAGCATGATCCTCACAGCCTTTCCCGTGTCATCCATTATTCTTGCCACCTTTCGTGACTGTTCTCTTGCGGCGGGAGTACGCACTTACGGCCGGTGGAGACTCCGTGTGGTCATTTCTTTTCTTGCTCCTAATTTCACGTGGAGGAGCATCCAACATGATGCCTGAGTAATAGGACAAGTGTGATATGGTTATGAAAGGATTTGGGGACTCAAATTGTTTTAAGAAGCAACATAATTTAGAGTTTAGTTTGTACAGGTTCGAATATTCTGAAAAAAATCGGACATGTCCAAACAATTAGGACTTATCCAAGGTTGATCTCGGACATGTCCGAATTTGTACAGTTTTGCCCCCTAAATCATGTGAATCTTACCTAATCCGAGTTCAATTGACACAATATTGTCTAGGAAGATCCCTAACACTATCTAGAAGTTATCCCTATGCATGGATTTGAGAATGAATCAAGGGATGAAACGAATCGCACAAAAACGGGGAAATACCTTGAAAAGGATGAAACCCTAGGGGATTTGCACCAAAATTGGGAGAAGAAGCCCGGGAGAAGGGTTCCCGACCTTCAAGAATCCGTGGAAGATCGAAGGATTCACCGGTGGGAGGAGAAAATTGCCTCCGGCGCGGAGGGAGGCTTGGTCCGGTTGTGAGAAAAGAGTAAAAGGAGATAAAATTGTTCGGGCTCGGGCAAGAGTTCTTATACCCCCGAAGTCAGATATGTCCGAACTCGGTTTTGGACATGTCCGACTTTTTCTGATAAGTAGTGAGCTTGGATCTTACGACACTTCGGACATGTCCGACTTCACTTCAAACACGTCCGAATCATTCAGAAAAAGTTTCTTAATAGCATTTTAAAAGGGCATATATGTGTATATATGTATGCCAATGGTATATAAGATTATATATAGCATACCAAACATGACAATCAGGTTTTCACGCACATTCTTATAAAATTTGATCAATTTTGAATCAAGTTGACTATATTGATCATATTAGCCTTGAAATAGCACGAGGAAGCTAAAAAATAATATTTTGCAAAACAAGACATGGGGATCTATTCTAGAGCTTGATTTATCAAATCAGTCTCTTTTCACAGAAAGTGTTCAGCACATCAAGCCACGTTCCTAAAGTCTAGTATTTTTAGCTCATTTCTAAGTTTACAAAATTGTTTTTCATCTAGTGGCTTGGTAAATATGCCGGCTAGCTGTTTTCAGTTCTTACATGTGAAATGACTATATCTCTCTTAAGTGAGTGATC
This sequence comes from Neostapfia colusana, assembly GCA_030760725.1. Classification (NCBI taxonomy): domain Eukaryota; kingdom Viridiplantae; phylum Streptophyta; class Magnoliopsida; order Poales; family Poaceae; genus Neostapfia; species Neostapfia colusana. The sequence goes on along the minus strand of JASWHV010000012.1, from coordinate 4,526,135 downwards.
TCTTAGGAAATGGTGTCGGATATCTATGTGTTTGGTCCTAGAGTGTTAAACGGGGTTATGAGAAATTTTAATGGCACTCTCATTGTCGCAAAGAAGTGGGATATGGGTCATATCATGACCATAATCCTTTAGAGTTTGTTTATCCAAAGGAGTTGTACACAACAACTCCCGGCTGCGACATACTCCACTTCCGCTATGGAAAGAGCAATGAAGTTTTGTTTCTTTGAGTACAATGACACAAGAGACCTATCTAAAAATTGGCATGTTCCGGATGTGCTTTTCCTATCAACTTTACATCTGGCATAGTCCGCATCGGAATATCCTATAAGGTTAAATTTAGATCCTTTTGGATATCGTAACCCTACATTGGGTGTGTGCACTAGATATCTTAGAATTCTTTTAACAACCCTTAAATGACATTCTTTAGGTGCAGCTTGGAATCTAGCACACATACACACACTAAGCATAATATCAGGCCTAGATGCACAAAGGTAAAGAAAGAAAACAACATGGAACGATATACCTTTTAATCTACGCTAGTTACATCTTCATTGTGGTCAAGATGTCCATTTGTTTTCATGGGTGTCTTGAAAGGTTTGGCCTTGTCCATGTCAAATTTTTTGAGTATGTCTTGAGTGTACTTGGTTTGACTTATGAACATGCCATCCTTGAGTTTCTTGACTTGAAAACCTAAAAAAAAACTTTAACTCTCCCATCATGGATATCTCAACCCTTTCCATTATTATCTTTCTAAACTCATCATAAAAAGACTTGTTAGTGGAACCAAATATAATGTCATTGACATATATTTGGCACACAAATAGGTCATCATCAAAATGCTTTGTGAATAGAGTATAATCATCTTTTCCTATCCTAAAACCATTTTTAATAACGAAATCCCTAAGACACTCATACCAAGCTCTAGGAGGTTGTTTGAGGCCATAGAGAGCTTTGTGCAGCTTGTAATCATGGTTAGGATATTCTTGATCTTCAAACCCCGGGGGTTGCTCCACATACACTTCATCCTTTATTGGTCCATTTAGGAACGTACTTTTCACATCCATTTGATAAAGTTTGAAATCATGGTGAGTTGCATAGGCTAATAAAATATGATTGACTCAAGCCTAGCTACGAGAGCGAATGTTTCATCAAAGTCCAAACCTTCGACTTGTGAGTAGCCTTTGGTCACAAGTCTTGCCTTGTTTATTTTTACTACTCCATTTTCATCTTGTTTGTCGTAGAACACCCACTTGGTACCTACAATATTGGCATTTGGTCTCTTCACCAATTCCCAAACTTCCTTTCCCTTGAAGTTGTTCAACTCCTCTTGCATGGGCACCACCCAATCCGGGTCTTGTAGTGCTTCCTCCACCCTTAAGGGTTCCAAAGAGGAAACAAACGAGTAAAGCTCACAAAAATTGGCTACATGGGATCAAGTGCTTACCCCTATAGTAATATGACGAAAGATGTTGTCAACGAGGTGATCCCGTTGAACACTTCGGTACACTCTTGGATGGGCCATTTGAGTTCTTGGATCAACTTCATCTTCATCATCGACTCCCCCTTGATCATTGCCATCATCTAGATGTTGATCAACTTGGTATTGAGAATCTTGTTGTTGATCATTTTCAGCTTGATCTTGCACTTGTGTGGGGGGAGCAACATGTGCTGAGGGTTGATCTACTTGACCTTGATTTTTCTCTTGTGGGCACACATCACCAAGAGTCATCCTTCTTAATGCTATGCATGGAGCTCCCTCTTCATCTAACATACATTGGTCAACTTGCTCTACTTGAGAGCCATTAGTTTTATCAAACTCTACATCACGTGCTATTTCAACACAACCGGAGTTTTTGTTGAAAACACGGTATGCATAAGTGTTTGAGTCATAACCAAGAAAGAAACCTTTATCGGATTTAGATGCAAATTTTGAAGTCCTAGGTTTCTTGTTAAGAATACAACAGTATCTACCAAAGACTCTAAAGTATGAAACGTTTGGCTTGTTACAGCGGTTAGAATCTCATATGGTGTTTTCTTCAAAAGTCAATGAATACAGAGTTAGTTTGTGGAATGACATGCGGTATTAACCGCTTCATCCCAAAACCTATCCAAAGTATTGTACTCATCAAGCATGGTTCTCATCGTCTCAATGAGTGTGCGGTTTTTCCTTTCGGCAACTCTATTTTGTTGAGGGGGTATGGAGCTGAAAACTCATGCTTGATACCTTCTTCATCATGGTACTCCTCCACTTGAGTGTTCTTAAATGCGGTGCCGTTGTCGCTCTAATGTTCTTGATTCTTAAGGAGAATTCATTTTGAGCTCTCTACAAAGAATTTCTTCAGCAGTCCTTATGTTTCACTCTTTTCATATAAAAAGAACACCCAAGTGAAACGAGAAAAATCATCAACTACGACAAGACCATATTTGTTACCATCTATGCTTATGTAAGCAATGGAACCATAAAGGTCCATATGAAGCAGCTCCAAAGGTCTAGTTGTGGTCATCACATTCTTGGCGGGATGAGGTGCTACAATTTGCTTTCCGTCTTGACAAGCACCACAAAACCTATCTTTCTCAAACACAATATTTGTTAGTCCTAAGATGTGATCGCCTTTTAGAAGTTTTTGCAAGTTTCTCATACCAACATGGGCTAGTCTCCTATGTCCCGACCAACCCATGTTAGTCTTTACAATTAAGCATGTGTCCAGTTGAGTATTATCCATAGTAAAATCCACACAAGATAAAGCTTTCTTTTAGCACACCCTTAAATGCAATTGAGTTATCACTTCTTCTAAAGACGGGCACACATTCATTAATAAACATGCAATTGTATCACAAAGTTGTGAAATGGATAATAAGTTATAATCAAGAGAATCTACATGCAAGACATGAGAGATTGAATGTTGAGAAGAAATCGCTATTTTACCAATACCAAGCACTCTTCCTTGACTATTGTCTCCAAAGGAGGTTTTTTCACTTGGATCATCATTTTCTTCATATGCAATGAACATATTCTTCTCTCCGGTCATGTGATTTGTGCACCTACTATCAAATACCCATTTTGATCCACCATAGGAATATGCCTACAAAATAAGTTATGCCTTGGTTTTAGGTAGCCACACTTGTTTGGGTCCTCTCACGTTAGTCACAAGAGTTTTGGGCACACACACACAAGTTTTTGGTTTCTTATGGTGTGGCCCAACATATTTAGAAATAACATTACAAAATTTATTTCTCATTAGAACATAAGAAGCATCAAAGTCATGAAATGGCATAGTTGAAACAAAATGATCATTTCCATGAAGAGAGTTGTCTAAGTGCACATTCTTGGATGAGCCTTCCTTAACAAAAACAAAACGTTCCTTGCTGTTCTTAATGACTCCAGTGTGTTCTTTGCCACCTCTAACATAGCCAAGACCATATTTGATTAGTGGAGATCTAGAGCTCAAATATGCACTTCTTGCATATTTGAGTTTTTCCTTATCAACTACTCCTTTCTTGGTTTGGGCTTTGCTTTGGGCAGCACTAATTTGCTCCTTCAAGTTAATTTTTAATTTTTCACAATTACAACTCTTAGTGATGGAATGCTTAGTTGATTTGAGTGGACCTTTAAAAGATGAAACACTAGACTTGAGAGTCACAAATTGCACTTCAAGTGATTTATGAGTTTTTGACAAACTCTCAAATTCATCTTGAAGTACAATATTCAAGCTCTTGAGACTTGAACATGTCTCCTTACATAGTGCAAGTTCTAGCTCTAGTTTTCTACTCTTCTCCTTTTCAAGTTCTAAAAGTTTCTCAAGTTAAAGGTTTTTCTCTTTCTCAACAATAAGAAATCCTTCTTGTTTATCAAAAAGTGTTTCCATATCAACTACTTGATCCATTAGGTTTTCCATTTTAGCAATAGTCTTTTTACTCATACCCTTAAACATAAATTACATATCACTACTACTACTATCACAAAGACCATCACTAGCATTAGACTTAGAAGAGGATTTGGAGCTTACCTTACACTTTGTCTCCTTGGCCATGAGGCAAGTGTGCTTCCCTTTCTTCCAATTATATTGGTTAGGAAATAGCATCTTCTTGCTTGAAGATTTGTCAATGGCAATGTTGGCCACTTCTTTATCTTAGGATGAGGAGCTTTCAACATTTGAGTCCCACTCCTCTCCTATGTGAGCAGTTCCAAAGAACTTCTTCTTGAAGGTCTTCTTGTCTTGGGGTTTTGCTTCCTTCTTCGTATTCTTGTCCTCATCTTCATCTTTCTTGTCATGAGGACAGGTAGCAATGTAGTGTCCATATTTGCCACCATTGTAGCAGGCCCGCTTTGCCTTTGATCTTGCCTTGTCCTTGGACTTGTTCTCATAACTTGAGCTCTTCTTCTTCCTCATCATTCTTTTGAACTTTCTTATGAAGTGTTGGTGATATGCCCAAGAGGCAATCATAACAACTCGGATAAAGGCCTCATGGATATTTGATCCATAAGAAATTAGGGCCTGTGACCTAAAAGCCCATTAGTGCGCCTATAAATATGAGAGGTAGGGTTAGGGGCACATTACTCCACCACGTAACAGCCCTAGCCGCCGCCCCTCACAGGCCACACACCGAAACCCCTGTCGCGCGCGCGGTGCTAGCACACCGACACACGACGTTCCTCCCTGTACGTGTGGACTCCGTGGAGGTGTTGCTGTTACTGTTGCGCTGATCGGCTACGCTGACATGACGACGTTCCTGTGATGAGGATTCAGGAGGAGACGAACGTGATCATCTACTTCTCCTACACCGACGTGCATCTACGATCCGCTGCGCTGCGCGTCCAGTGGTAACGATCCATGACCTCCTTACTTGCATGTTTCCTGGGTGATACGGTCGAATTGCTAGAGTAGCGCATCGCCTATTTCCCAACAGTGGTATCAGAGCCGACTTGCGTAGTTTTTGGTCTGGATCTTAGATCTGATCTACTACAGACAAGTTCATATGACGAATTTTTATTGTTCAGCTTTTGGGGTTTGGAATTGGTTAGAGTAGATTGCCATCATATGACTAAAGGATTAGTTCGTGCTCCTTCTCTGCTGTGTGCGCAACCTGTCCCTACCAACTGGAATCACCATCGGGACTAATAGTGTACATAGCTAACAGATTGAGCCAACAGATCACAGTCATGTGTCGCGATCTTCTCGTGGATAACCAGTCACAATGAAAATTGAGGCATTCTGAATGGCTCAGATTCGGGTTGATTTGATCAATTCAATGAGATTTTCATAGTGATTTCATAGATGCGATCTATGTAATTCCGTTTGGTGTTCAGGGCGCTGTCGTTGTTGTCTGCTATAGTGACATCATTAAGTTGTTTCGCGATAGAAATCGTTCTACGCTTAACTTGTTTTTGCAGGGAATGATGTGAATGGTATGGCCTAAATGTGATGTGATGATCCGTGTGTAAAATTTGTGCAGCCTGCGTGTTGTAAATTTAACATAACCGGGTTGAGGTTGTCACATAATTGTATAACGACCTGTGTGTCGTCCTGTAATGCTTGATCTCTCATGTAATTTATTTGATAGCTATTAGATGTATTAACTTCTTTTATATTCATTGAGAAATCCCAAGCATGATGGCGATGGTGATCACCATAAGAAGGGAGACATGGCGGTGTAGATCATGATGGAACCATGGTGATGGAGACCACTATGATCCTAAAGGCCATACTATTTATAGATATGATATGATCGTATGCATGTGATGTTTTACTATTCTTTTCATGCTTTTCATATGGTGGATGTTTTGTCATGATAAAATAGCTTCCCTCGGAAAAGTTGAGTATTTGATGCCGTTTACCTATAGCTGCACTTATGTTGTTTTGATCGTTGTATGGTAGGTTTGCCAAACCAAAATACCGTCATCTATCATAATGAATAGGGTGAGTGTTGGACATTCACATGCATAGTATTAGTTTACTCAACAAAGCTATCAAAACGGTTTTGGGCTTTATGGCATAGTGTTGGGAGCCGGGGCGTTGGATGTCACCCAACAAACAAGAATCATATAGAGATATGATTAATAATGGTTGTTTACCTATGTCACTAATTTTCTAGCAGTGAAGCCAAATCTCACTAGAAATTAGTGAATATGGATCTTGGACCACTATATATCGTTAGAGGGAGGACGATGCTCATATAGTGGTGGTGTCTTTTATTAAACTGTTAATAAAATATTGGTACAAAACATAGTGCTAAAACCTTGCATATTTATTGTAGATCATGTCTGCTAGTAACAATTCCGGTTTCAATTTGTGATCTGTGCTTGAGAAAGAAAAGCTCAATGGAGCTAACTTTATTGATTGGTACCACAACCTGAGAATTGTTCTCAGGCAAGAGAAAACTGAGTATGTTCTTGAGCAACCATACCCTAATGACCTCCCCGATGATGCAAATGCCGCAACTCGCAGGACTTATGAGAAGCACTGCGATGATGCATTTAATGCAAGCTGCCTCATGCTTGCCACAATGTCCCCTGATCTACAGAAACAGTATGAGCATACAGATGCTTATTCTATGATTCAGGGACTACGTGGAATGTTTGAGAACCAAGCAAGGGCTGAGAGGTACAACATCTCAAAGTCCTTGTTCTCATGCAAGCTCGAAGAAGGTAGCCCGGTCAGTCCCCATGTAATCAAGATGATTGGTTACATTCAGACTTTGGACAAACTTGGTTTTGAACTCAAGGATGACCTGTCTATTGACGTTATTCTCCAGTCACTTCCACCGAGCTATGAGCCATTTATATCGAATTATCAAATGAATGGCATGGAGAAAACGTTGGCTGAATTGCATGGGATCCTTAAAACAGCCGAGGAAAGCATTAAGAAAAACACCACTTATGTGATGATGGTTCAAAAGGAGAATAAAAAGAGGAAGCGTGTGACGCATCCTAAAGGCAAGGGAAAGGTTCCCAATGAGCCTTCAAGCTCAAAGCCAAAGGTAAATCAGGACCTTCTCCTAATGATGAATGCTTTCACTGTCATGCTAAGGGGCATTGGTCTAGGAACTGCAAGAAGTACTTGGAGGATAAGAAGAAGAAAGGGAGTGAGACTTCCACTTCAGGTATAAATGTTATATAAATCAATATTGCTACATCTTCTAGTAAATCATGGGTATTTGATACCGGATCAATGATTCACATTTGCAAATTGTTGCGGGGTCTAAGTGAGACTAGAAGATTTGCAAAAGTCGAGTTGGATGTTCGAGTCGGCAATGGAGCGAAGGTTGCTGCCATAGCTGTCGGAACTTATCACTTGTCATTACCCTCAGGATTAGTTTTGGAATTAGATAATTGTTATTACATTCCTTCTTTGAGCAAGAACATTATATCTTATTCATGTTTGGAAGAAGTTAATGGTTATGAGATTATAATAAAGAACAATGTTGTTCTATTTATTATAATAATATTTTCTATGCTCAATGTCCATTAGTGAATTGATTATATGTTCTTGATCTTGAGGATAAAACAGTCTATAACATTAATACAAAAAGGGCTCGACAAAATGATCTAAATCCCAATTTTATTTGGCATTGTCGCTTAGGTCGTATAAATGAGAAACACATTGAGAAACTCCATAAAGATGGTTTATTAAGTTCATTTGATTTTGAATCACTTGACACATGCGAGTCTTGTTTGTTTGGGAAGATGACCAAAGCACCCTTCACTGGTCAAAGTGAGAGGGCAAGTGACTTGTTGGGACTTATACATATTGATGTATGTGGACCAATGAGTTCGGTAGCTAGAGGTGGTTTTCAATATTTCTTTACTTTTACTGATGACTTTAGTAGATATGGATATGTCTATCTAATGAGGCACAAGTCTGGATCTTTTGAAAAGTGGGATATCCTAGGGAAACCAAAGGATATTATTTTTATAATAAAACAAAGAGTAAAGTGTTTACTGCTCGCAATGGTGTCTTCTTGGAGAAAGAGTTTCTCTCAAAAGGAGTTAGTGGGTGCAAGGTGCATATTGAAGAAACTTCAAAAAATACCTGAAAATGTTTCGGCACCCTCTAATCCTATACAGAATGTACAATATGTTGTACAACCACTTGATAAAATACCAGCCCCACGAAGGTCTACAAGAGTACGTCGTGCAACTGAAAAGTTGACACTCCTAACCACGGAACAATAGAACATGGTATTTTTGGACAATAATGAGCCTGTGACCTACACTGAAGCAATAATGGGACCCGACTCTGAGAAATGGCTTGGAGCCATGGAATCCGAAATAGAATCCATGCATGAGAATCAAGTTTGGACTTGGTTGATCCAATCGATGGTGTGAGACCGATCGATTGCAAATGAGTTTTCAAGAAAAAGACTGATATGGATGGAAAAGTTCACATCTATAAAGCACGATTTGTGGCGAAAGGTTTCAAACAAATTCAAGGTGTTGATTATGATGAAATATTTTCGCCCGTCGCTATGCTAAAGTCTGTTCGGATTCTCCTAGCAATTGCTGCATATTTTGATTTTGAAATATGACAGATGTATGTCAAAACAGCCTTTCTTAATGGGAGTCTGACTGAGGATGTGTACATGACACAGCCTGAGGGTTTTGTCGATTCTAAAAATGCTAGAAAAATATGCAAACTTCAAAAGTCCATCTATGGATTGAAGCAAGCATCTCGGAGTTGGAATCCACGTTTTGATGAAATGGTCAAAGGGTTTGGTTTTATCAAGAACGTAGAAGAACCTTGTATTTACAAGAAGGTTAGTGGGAGCGCACTTATATTTCTGGTCCTATATGTAGATGATATATTGTTGATCGGAAATGACATCCAGTACTAGATGTTGTTAAATCCTCATTTAGGAAAAGTTTCTCAATGAAGGATTTAGGAGAGTCAGCGTACATTTTGGGCATAAAGATCTATAGAGATAGATCTAAAAGGCTAATTGGATTAAGCCACAACAACAACAACAACAACCAAGCCTTTATCCCAAGCCTGTTGGGGTCGGCTAGACATGAAACCCAATATCAATAAAGTAAAAGAGAGGAAGAGATATAAGAACAAGGAAAAAAGAAAAAAAAAGAGAAAAAAAAAAGAAAAAAAGAAAAAAAAGAAAAAGGAAAAAGAGAAAAGAAATAAGAAAAAAGGAAAGGAAAAGAGAAAAGAAAAAAGAAAAAAAGAAAAAAAAAAACAAGACTACGATTCTGGCACATGAATTGCTACTTTCCATGCGGTCCTATCATGAGCTAAGTCTCTGGATACATTCCAATCTCTCAAATCTCGTTTTACCGCCTCCTCTCAGGTCAACCTTGGTCGTCCTCTACCCCTCCTAATATTTTCTCTACCTCTTAAAATCCCACTGTTAACCGGTGCTTCTGGAGGTCTCCGTTGGATATGTCCAAACCACCTAAGTCGATGTTGGACTAACTTCTCTTCAATCGGCGCCACCCCTACCTTATCACGAATCGCCTCATTCCTTATTCGGTCTCTTCTCGTGTGCCCGCACATCTACCATAGCATTCGCATCTCTGCGACACTCATTTGTTGGACATGTTGCCGTTTAGTTGGCCAACATTCCGCCCCATAGAGCATCGCGGGTCTGATCACCGTCCTATAGAACTTCCCTTTTAGCTTTTGTGGGACTTTCCTATCACATAGGATTCCAGAGGCTTGCCGCCATTTCATCCACCCTACCTAGATCCTGTGGCAAACATCCTCATCAATATCGCCATTGCTTTGTAACATTGATCCTAAGTATCGGAAAGAGTCCCTTCTAGGTACTATTTGTCCTTGTAGACTAACATTTCCCTCTTCACGACCAACACCACTAAAGTCACACCTCATATACTCGGTTTTAGTCCTACTAAGTCTAAACCCCTTGGACTCTAAGGTTTGTGTCCATAACTCTAATTTCTTATCGACACCATCTCTAGTTTCATCTACCAGCACTACATCATCAGCAAAGAGCATGCACCAAGGGATATCCCCTTGTATATCCTTCGACACCTAATCCATCACTAAGGAAAAGATGTATGGGCTCAAAGCTGATCCTTGATGTAGTCCTACCGTGATAGGAAATGCATCAGTCTCACTATCACTTACGCGCACACTTGTCCTAACATTATTGTACATATCCTTGATAAGGGTAATGTACTTTGTTGGCACTTTATGTTTCTCTAGTGCCCACCACATGACTGACCTTGGTATCTTGTCGTACGCCTTCTCCAAGTCGATGAACACCATATGCAAGTCCTTCTTCTGCTCCCTATATCTCTCCATAAGCTGACGAAGCAAGAAAATCGCCTCCATTGTAGACCTCCCAGGCATAAAACCAAACTGGTTTTTAGTGACATTGGTCACTTTCCTCAGGCGGTGTTCAATCACTCTCTCCCAAAGCTTCATAGTATGACTCATAAGCTTAATACCTCGATAATTAGTACAACTTTGAATATCTCCTTTATTTTTGAAGATAGGTACTAATATACTTTTCCTCCATTCTTCAGGCATCTTGTTTGACCGAAAAATGTGGTTGAATAGCTTTGTGAGCCATACTATTGCGACGTCCCCAAGACATCTCCACACCTCAATAGGGACATTGTCAGGGCCGAGGGCCTTTCCTCCTTTCATCCTCTTTAAGGCCTCCTTAACCTCAAACTCTTGTATCCTCCGCACGAACCGCCTGTTGGAGTCATCAAAGGAGTCATCCAACTCAACCATAGTGCTCCCATTCCCATCATTGAATAGCCCATTAAAGTAATCACGCCATCTATTCTTAATCTCTTCATCCTTCACTAGAATGCGGTCAGTCTCATCTTTGATGCATTTAACTTGATTAAGATCCCACATCTTTCTCTCGCGGATTTTTGCTACCTTGTATATGTCCTTTTCACCTTCTTTTGTCCCTAGTCTCTCATATAACTTATCATAGGCCTGTTCTCTTGCCTTACTCACAACCCGCCTTGCATTCTTCTTAGCCTCTTTGTAGCATGTTGCTTGCGCTTCTATCATTATGCCAACTCTTATAACACTCCTTCTTCTCCTTAATGGCCTTTTGTACATCCTCATTCCACCACCAAGTGTCTTTACCTACAAGTTTCTTTCCCTTTGTCACACCGAACACCTCACTAGCTACCTTCCTAATGCAAGTTGCCATCTTCATCCACATACTATCTGCATCTCCATTTTCTGCCCAGGGTCCTTCTGTGATCACCCTATTTTTAAAGGATACTTGTGATTCTCCCTTCAACTTCCACCACTTTGTTCTTGTGATTTTGACACCTTTGTCCCGCAAAGAACATGTATGGAAGCGAAAATCAGCTACCACAAGCTTATGTTGTGTCACAACACACTCCCCCGGGATCACCTTACAATCTAGACACTCCCGTCTATCCTTTCTCCTAGTGAGGACAAAGTCAATCTGGCTAGAGTGTTGGGCACTACTAAAGGTCACTAGGTGAGATTGCCTCTTCCTAAAGAGGGTGTTAGCTATCAAAAGATCATAGGCTACAGCAAAGTCTAGGATGTCCTTACCCTCTTGATTTCTATCGCCGCATCCAAAACCTCCATGTACTCCCTCAAATCCTAGGTTAGTTGCACCCACATGACCATTGAGATCTCCCCCTATGAGGAGTTTCTCGGTTATCGGTACACTACTAACCATATCCTCCAAGTCCTCCCAAAATTGCCTCTTAGCACTCATGTTGAGCCCAACTTGTGGGGCATAAGCACTAATGACGTTGAAGACAATGTCCCCAATTACTATCTTGATTAAGATGATCCTATCTCCTCGTCTTCGAACATCCACTACTCCATCCTTAAGACTCTTATCTATTAGAACACCTACGCCATTCCTAGTCCCAGCCAAACTAGAATACCAAAGCTTGAAACCGGTATTCTCGACTTCTCTCGCCTTTTGACCTGCCCATCTAGTCTCTTGTACACAAAGGATATTTACTCGTCTCCTAATGGCAACATCTACTAACTCACGTAACTTCCCCGTCAAGGATCCTACATTCCAACTACCCACCCGAAATCTATGTTCCTCGGCTAGCTTCCTTACGCTTTGCACCCGTCGAGTAAGATGCAAAGACCCTTGCTCACTTATCACTACATCCGGGCGATGATGTAGCGCGCCACTAAGGTGATGGCGATCCGGCCCTTGCTCATTTAACACCATATCCGGGTTCCGATATGGCGCGCCACTAAGGCGGTGGCGACCCGACCCTTGCCCACTTAACACCATACCCGGGTTCCGATATGGCGCGTCGCTAAGAGGGTTACGCCCCAACGAATTTCTATTGGGTTTCATTTCCATGAGAATGGCTAAGTGTAGTTGTTGGCTCGCCAAGCCTATCACAACCCCCTCCTCCTTTACCCGGGCTTGGGACCGGCTATGCCAAGACACATATATTGAAAAGATATTGAATCGGTTCAATATGCAAGATTCTAAGAAAGGTTTCTTGCCAATGTCACATGGCATCACTCTAAGCAAAAGTCAGTGTCCTTCGACGCTTGATAAGCAAAAGAGGATGAGAGTGATTCCTTATGCTTCGGCTATTAGATCTATCATGTATGCCATGTTGTGTACACACCCAGATGTATCCTATGCTCTAAGTGTTACGAGCAGGTATCAATCAGACTATGGTGAGGCTCATTGGACAGTTGTCAAAAATATTCTTAAGTACTTGAGAAGAACTAAGGATGTGTTCCTAGTGTTTGGAGGTGAATAAGAGTTCGTTGTAAGAGGTTACACCGATGCTAGCTTCCAAACAGACAAGGATGACTCTAGATCACAATCTGGTTTTGTGTTCTACCTCAATGGAGGGGCAGTGAGCTGGAAAGTTTCCAAGCAAGACACAGTAGAAGATTCAACGACGAAGGTGGAGTATATTGCAGCTTCTGAAGCTACAAAGGAAGTTGTTTGGATCAGAAAATTTGTTTCTGAGTTAGGTGTGTTCCTAGTGTGTCCTGGTCTGTGGATCTCTATTGCGACAATAATGGAGTCATTGCACAGACAATGGAGCCTAGATCACACAAAAGATCCAAACATATACTACGACGCTATCACATCATTCGAGAGATTATCGACCGAGGTACTGTGAATATATGCAAGGTGCATATGGATTTGAATGTGGCAGATCCGTTGACAAAGCCTCTTTCACAATCAAAGCATGAGGCGCACACGAGATCTATGGGTATTAGATACTTACATCAGTGATCCTAGTGTGTACGTAGGAGACTTGTGTCATAGCTATGTTTATGTACTATTTGAGTAACTATTATTCACATTGATCATCAAGTATGTGACTTGTTCGTGAGACTCTTTGTTAATTATAATGTTACTCAAAATGATCCCTAGTCTACATTGTTATATGAGATAATGATAGTACGCAGACTAGCACATAAATTAATTGATGATCACATTTCACGGATCATAGATATGGAGATATCAAATTAATAATGTGAACACATGTTAGTGAACATGGTGTTGGATAGACCCATTTCGAGACACTATTGGGATTGTTATTTACATATGTGCCATCAGTTGGTCTTGAGTGATACACCTGCTAGATTCTTAGACCTGAGATCGCCACTGTTTCTCACTATGTGTAGTTGTGCACTTTGAAACTATCAAACGCTACTTCGTAACTGGGTGGTCAGAAAAATAGTCTTCAGGTACATGATGAAGCATGGAATGAGATGTGTACGGATCAAGATGGGATTTGCCCCTCCTAAATAACAGGAGAGATATCTCTGGGCTCCTCAAGATAGTTGGATTGGAAAGTGTGTGGCCATGCCAAAGTGATTAAGGAGTTGATCATTATGACTAAAAGTTAATCATAGATTGAATCCACTATTTGATCGAGTGAATGGTCGAGCTATCACAAGGATGGCACGTATCTCGCCTTGAGCTTGACTGGTATCGTGTGGCAAAGGAATTTGCATGTGAATGTATCTAGGTTCAACCGATATGATCTTTATGTACATTCGGGAGTCAGTATGTCCTGCTAGGTACCTCTACTGACTTGTGTTTGAAAACGGTTTTCATTCATAACCGACTGTACATAAACTTAACGGGTCACACACCTAAGGGGATGGATATTGAAAAACTTGGCTATATGATTGTCTCTAGTGCAAGTGGGAGACTGTTGGTGATATGCCCAAGAGGCAATCATAACAATTCGGATAAAGGGCTGATAGATATTTGATCCATAATAAATTAGGGTACTAATGGGCCTGTGACCTAAAAGCCCATTAGCGCGCCTATAAATATGAGGGGTAGGGTTAGTGTGAAATCCCCAAAAGTGGTAGCAAGAAAATTCTGCTCATGTACACTTATGAAAAATGAGGAGAATTAAAACTTGGAATTATAAGGGGGTGAGTTCAAAGTGAGGGTTTAGACTTCCCAAAAACTTCCAACCATAGAGATCTAAATTCATAACATGGATCTTCATAGTCCAAATATTCAACCTTCCAAAATTCAGCTCATTTGGAGGAGTTTTCATATTTGTTTGGGATTAAAAGGAAAGGCCCTCTAATCTGAATTTCAAATTCAGTTTCAAATTCCAATTCCCACAATTTGAAAATTGGGTTTCACAAATGTGTTCTCCACCTTTGAATGAGCAGCCATGCCAAAAATTGGAAACTTTGGAGCTGGTTTGCTATATTTTTGGGGCAATACAAAGGGGAGAATTCAAACTCCTTTTCAAATTCAAATGATCAAACCACATCCACATTTCACACCAGAATTCAAACCATTTGAATTCAGCAAGTTCAAACTTAACTTTGGTGTGAAGTAAAGCTTTTAATGTTGAGTTGCTGGAGGGAAAAATATCAGAAAAGTTTGACTAAACAAAGGGGGGAGGTGGGAACCAATTGTCAGCCACCTAAAGCAAACAAACCGACTGTTTTTCCCTCTCTCTCTGTTTCCCGGGAGATCACGGCGCGACAGCTCCTGGAAAAGCTCTCCACCCGACGTCCTCACCGAGCCACCGAGCTGGTTCTCACTGGCCGACGTCGGCGCGTGCGCGTGGGCGATAAGAGCGGCCGTCCGAGTACCCCAGCTCTATTTCTCCTCCTCCTCAGGTCGGTTGTCGCGGCTGCTTTATCCACACCGAGCACCACCGATAGCTTTGTCTCCCAATCGACCACCGCCTGCTGAGCTCGGCTGCTCGGGCCATCCATAGCAAAAAGTAGCGCCTGGACGTGCTCTAGCCCTCGCCAAAGTCCCTTCGAGGTTTGCCGGTCCGAACTGCTCGAGAAACGCGGATTAGCGCCAAAGCTTCAAGGTGCCCGGACCTCGCCGTTTTGGCTCACCGTCGACAGCAGCACCCGTCCACCCTCTCCCCCGACTTCCTATACAAGAAAGGTGCGTGGAAATGTCCTGGTCGTGTAGCCGGAGGCCGTTTAGCGATTGCTAGGACCGGTGGCGTGAGTTTCACCATTTTCCCAAACTGTACACCGACGGATAGGGCTCGGTCTAACCGAAAATTCGTGGTACACAATCCTTTAGACCTCGAGTAAGCTTGCACAAAGCTTCCCTACTTTATAGCGCCTCTCCTCGACGAAGAACCAAGCAAAAACATCAAGAAACGAGGGAGCCCTAGCTGTTTTCTTAGCCGCCGGTGCAAAAGCACCTCGGGTCGCCGCTGAGGTCCCCTCTCCGGTGGTTTTCATGGAGAACGGGCTATGGGTCGATACTGTCCATGTGACACTGGTGCTTTTAGAGCAGACCCTAGCCCAAGAGACCTGCTGTTGAGGGAGAACGGGGTCGCCGAAGTAAGGTTCGACATGGTCGCCAGTGCAAGCACCTTTTCGGCCGTTGTCATCAGCTCCCGACCCCACCATCGTGTTCAGCACGGTGTAGAACTTACAGGCGGCAAATTTGATGAAGTTTGGACCACGGGAGCCCCGTCCAGGCGAGCCTCGTCGGCGTGCGCCGCCGCGGGAGGCGCGGGCAGCGCGAGGAAGACGAAGGAGGGTCGGGTCCCACCGGTCAGCCTCCGTATACGCGCGGGAATAACCTCGTGGCCTCGGTGTTGCCATCAGCTGAGTGGATAACGTCGCGAGTGGGGTCCACAGTCAGAGTTTAAACATTTCTTCAATTTTCAGATTTAGTACAAGATTCAAAGGGCCATAACTTTAAGTAGGAACGTCCAAAATTTGTGAAACAAATTTTGCTGGATTCCTCTCAATCAGTACTTTGCAGAAATGCAAAGAAATTGATCTAGTGATTTCTGGAAATTTCTCCAAAATTCATCAAAGTTAAGTCTTTGGCGATTAATTCCAGAAGATCCCTATTATGGAAATTCTTCAAATTTTGCTAGGAAGTTTCTTATGATATTACTGATCTTCGGTAAAAATTTAAGCTTAATTGGAGTTTATTTGGTAGGTTAAATTGCCTTCCAAAGTTCAATCTTTATTTGGAAATTCAAATTTAAACACAAGCTTTTTCAGAACTCCTGTCCAAGTTCAAAAATTCATATCTCTTTGATGGTAGCTCCAAAAATGGTGAAACTAATTTTGTTAGGACCATGGAGACTTACCCTAATCAGATCTTCCCTTACTAGCTATGTCAAAGCTCCTGAATTGGGCTCAAAATTCAGAGAAGCATTGTACTTGTAGAAATTTTAAAGACTACATTGTGCAATGACATGTCTTCAAATTTGGCTCAAATAATCCTTAGAGAGTTTAGTATCCTCTGTAAAAATCCCAAAGCCAATCAAGGAATCTAAATAGCAGTAGCTATAAATAGAAGTCCAATTCTTATAACTCCTTAATACTTATACATATATTTTGTTACATTCCATAATAGTGACCGAAGTTGAGGACGCACCGGAGCCTTTGGACGTCCTTCCACCAGAAGCTGACTTCCCCTTTAACTCGCAACCAAGCAAGCCCCGGTTTGCACTTAAGTGCCTTTTATAAAGTTTTTCATTTGTATCACTTATGTCTAGGTTGAAATGTATGCATTAGAGTTAGGGTGATTGAAACCCCACTTGCATAGCCTTTTTAACTCCTATAAAGGGTTGGGTAGTTACAAACTCGACGAGTAGAGAATGCCATGCTAATATTTAGGATCTCGGTAGAAGTCGAGTGGTTGGAAGCTACTCGCGAGATAGTACTTATCACCCGGAATGAGAAGAGAGAGAAAATGGATTAAGTTATGAAAATGAGACCCAGCAGGGGGGATAGGATGCAGTGAGCAGAGGTCTCACGTGTGTAGCCCTGTTGGCGTCGGTTGAGGACCGTCCGTGTGCGGCCCTACTGGACAAGTATCGAATAGTACCGGATGCATACTGGCATATGGGAACCAGGAAACCGATGTAATTGGTTAACCTGGGTGTCGAGGCTTACCCAACTGTAAATAGGAGTGGGTTGAAGGTAGCAAGGTGTAAATCTGCCGGTGGGCACAGTCACGCTCCATGCGGGGACCTCCTGCCCGTTACGGATGGACCGGTTCGGCATTTGGGTTGCCTTTGAAAGGTTGTTGCATACAACAGAGTAGGAAGGGGTGTGGAATCACGCTTCTGAAAGTGGGTGTATGCAACGTGTTATCCGGGTGTGTCTTGATTACAATCACCGTCCCTCGCAGTTATGTGAGTACCCGCTTGTTCACTGCACTGTGACATAGTAAGAAGTGAAATAAGCCAACTGAATATGCTGTATTGAACTATTAATGTCTTGAAACCTTGTATGTTGTAGTTATAGAGCTAATTAAGTTTATATTCCACTTTGGGCATCTCCACATCGGAGGAAAGCGTTTCTTGTTTGATTGTGGACTTCCGATGTGAGGGCTGCTAAGGCCCAATAAACTGTTGCTATAAAACTGAAAGTAAGGATCAACATGTAGGCGTGTCTTTATTGCAAAGTTCTTTTCCTATCTTACATATCCTTGCATGTAGAGTTCCATGCCTAGGGTTGACGGTTAAGAATTGCTGAGCCTTCGTGCTCACGGTTGCAATATTTGAGCTGTGTGCAGGTGAGAGTTATGAGGAAGGTTCCGAGGACGAGGCGATGCCCCCGTCGGGGTACACGGCCGAGCTGGAGCCCTGCACGCCGCCGTGATCTCTGGTTACTTGCTGCTAGTGTGTAGCGTCCCCGGGCTGGACAACTGCACTTTTGCATAGTTAGGATGAGAGGCCACCTATGTATAATACTTCCGATGTTAGTTAGGTTTTGTAAAAGACTTCTGCTGTTTTATATTAAATAAAAGTTTGTATGTTGTTCTTTAATCTTTTCGTGTGTGCTATTGGGTGCCGCATCGCACGGCACCACCCTATGCGATCCGGGAGTGGGTGAACCACGGGGTGGTCCCTACACTTAGGAGCAGATTACTCCACCACGTAACAGCCCTAGCCACCGTCCCTCAGAGGCCACACGCCGAAACCCCTGTCGCGTGTGCGGTGCTAGCACACCGGCGCACGGCGTTCCTCCCTGTACGTGTGGACTCCGTGGAGGCGCTGTTGTTACTGTTGCGCTGATCGACTACGGTGACGTGACGACGTTCCTGTGACGAGGATTCAGGAGGAGACGAATGTGATCGTCTACTTCTCATACACCGACGCGCATCTACGATCCGCTGCGCTGTGCGTCCAGTGGTAACGATCCATGACCTCCTTACTCGCATGTTTCCTGGGTGATACGGTCGAATTGCTAGAGTAGCGCATCGCCTATTTCCCAACATGAAGAGTGCCATCTCTTCTTCATTCATGGATCTCTCATCATCATTTTCTACATTAGAGCTCTCTTCTTGCAATTCCTTGCCTTTTGACTTCTTAGAGGCTTTGAGTGCAATAACATTTTTTCATAACATTTTTTTCATCGCTCTCACATATCCCTTCAGAATGCCACCTCATCTGCTTCGTTGACAAACAACCGTTCTTACCTTGACGTGATAGGCATGTACAGAAGCTGTTTGATCGGTACTTTTGTAGTTACTTCCTCTCCATTATTGCTTAGAACGTCCATATATCTAGATGTATTGCAATGCATATAATGAGTATCGTTCTTGTGTTCCTTACAAAACAACATGCAATTATTCTCGCACGCATCAATCTTCTTATAATTCATGTCCAGACCAAAAAAGCTTCTTAGATTGGTGTAGGTCTTCCGGCATCTTATGATTTGACAAAGGAGATCACTATCACTGATCAGCTTCAAGATACTATTGTAGAAATTGCTCGCAAAATTGTACTTGGGCTTCGTTGCCATAAGTCGTGTGACCGCCGGCAAAATGGTCACATTTCTGCCCTCATGCACTTTTTCAGCTGAGGCGACAAGAAGCCTGTAAAACTTTTCCACCTCCTCTAGCGGTGACTGCTCTTCGTACTCTCAACCAACATCCTCTATCATCTCAACCATCCGATCTTCATCCTGGTTTCCGGCCGACTCACCGGCATGCTCCATATCCCCATGCTCGCGCCACACCAGGTAGTCGGGCATACATCCGTGCTTCTAAAGGTGTGGCTCCATTTCAGACCTATACAGACGTCGACGATTCCGACACTTGTTACATGGATAAGTTCACAAAAACATTTGCGATATGAGCCCATTTCATAGTGTGTGCACCAGTTTAACTCTATCCATCATACATCGCATTACGATCGTCACCTATTTTAAAAACTACATAATGTAAACAACATTGCAAACTAATGTAAACATAATGTAAAGCATTAATACCTTGCAAACTAATGTAAACATAATGTAAACGACATTGCAAAGAAATTATACCACTTTAATGATTTGTTAGTCATTTGCATTGCTCACACATGAAAAAACAGAGGTGAGAGTTATGAGCTTACCTTCAAGCCGACGACGGCGGGTGATTCGGTAAGGGTAGCACACGTGGAGGCGACGGTGGACAGGGATGCGGCGTGTAACACCCTCAAATTTTACTAGCATGCATTGCATACATTTTTCATGTAGAGAAGTATTTGAAAAGAAGTAGAAATGGAGAAAGAACTATGGAAATGAAGAAAGAACCATAGAAATAGAGAAAGAACCATAGAAATGGAGAAAGAACCATAAAAATAGAGAAAGGGATATAGAAATGGAGAAAGGAACATAGAAATGGAGAGAAATGGAAATAAGATAGCTAAATTTAGCAACCCCCCCCCAAATTCCCCAAATTCCCCAAGGGCTTATTTGGCTAACAATAAATAGAGTGGATTGGAGTGGAATTGAGTGGAAAATGAACTAAATTTTACTTCAATCCTCTCCAATCCACTCCAAATGGAGAGTATTTCATTGTATCCAAACAAACCCAAAGGGGGGGATTTCCCCCACATTTGGGGGGGGGGGGGGATTTTCCCCAATTTGGCCGCAGCCTAGAGGGGGGAAAACACTATCCCCCACTCCTAGGACTCTTTAGTTGAGTCCCATCTTGATTAGGACTCTTCTTTTTCCCTCTTATAAATACAACCCCCAACCACCCTACACCTTTGGCCGCAGCTCCCCCGCCCCTCCAACTCGCCGAGTTGCCCCTGCCCCCCAACTCGCCGAGTTGCACCCCCCTTGCCAGAGTTTGGCCGCCGACGAGCCCCGCCGTCGAGCCCCGTCGTCGAGACCCGCTGACGAGCCCCGTCGTCGAGCCCCGCCGTTGAGCCCCGTCACGCCTCGCCGTTGCCGGAGAAGAAGCCCGACGTTTTGCCCTACCATAATTCCCCGCAGAAAAATTCTCCGCCGCTGTCGTTGCTACGAGGAAGGCCCTGCAGCAAGGAGGAAGTGAGGTAGGTCTTCATTACCCATCTTACGACGTCGCCGCTGTTTCTACGCCCGTTTTCTTTGCCCCCTTCGAGCGGAAACTTTCGCATGTGGACAGATCATGTTTTGATCGATCTTTGACGGTGGAATTGATCTAGATCTTTTGTCAAGATCATCACAATGTCCACACTTGATCCCTACACCCTTGTTCATCATAAAACCCCATGAAAGCCCATTAAAATATGCAAGAACACGTACAAACTGGTTTTATAAACTACACTATAGGATTTACATTCATCTACCCGTTGCATCTGGAGTAAAGTTTGTGCATGATGATTGATTGCTGTAAATTTTATATGTGCGTGGTCGTAAGTAGAAGGACAAGCTCAAGAGACCGTCTACAAGGAACTACAACACCAAGACTTCGAGACGCTTGAGCAACACGAACTACGGGAGCAAGGCAAGTGCCCCTTGACCATATTGATCCCATGTTTTGAAACTGTTTTGCTTGCGAAAACTCATATGCTTTTGTCAACTTGATGGGACACCCTTTTATAGGAGTTTACCAGTTTTGTTAACCATCCTTGTTGCCGGGAAAGTTGATGAGTCAGGTATGGTCGTTTTTCCATTTTGCTTCGCTTAACTTACGAGATACGGGAAGCTGAAATAAAACATGGTTAGCTACTGCACTCATATGAATAAAGATGATACAAACTTGATGATGTTAATGAGCATGGAATCGGGGAGATCTAGGCAAGCTTGGTTTGTGGATGTTGCTGAATGAGATGGTGGTTTACTTTCCGTAGATCTAAGGACCGGTTCATACGAGCACATGCCAGGAAAACAGTGCCACCATAAGGCCAAATATGGGTGTGGCTTAGCTGACTAATTAGGTGTGTTGCTAGCTTGTTATGGACCGTTGGATGGCGCGGGGAATAGGAGTCGAGAGGGACTGCTCTGGGAACTGCATGACACAAGAGCGGGTCCGTGGGTGGGAGAATGGAGATTCGAGCCTACCGGTGAAACCTTAGTGGGTCCGTACATACTAGTAGCACCTTTGTAAAGGCTATTTTGTGATCTCTTGGCCATACACCTACGGTTGTGTACTGGTATAATGGAGGTTCTTTCTAGTCGTCGATGGGTGATGAAATCACAAACTTGTGGGTAAAATGGTGCCACCTCTGCAGAGTGTAAAACTATCATGATAGTCGTCCTTCCGGTCACAAACACCTGGCCAACTTCCATGATTAGAGGCAAAACTAGGGTATGGTTATGGTATGGTCATTGGGATTGGTCTTCGGGACTTTTTGGGTCATGACAATGAATTTGGTTTCGGTTACATGAATATGAGATGGTTATGAATATTTATGAGTATGAGATGAACTTGAGAAAGATTAATGGCTGGTTGAGACTTGATAAATGGTGAATCATGATGAGATAATGTCGCTGAATTACTTGGTTATGATGAGATTTAACTCACCTAGAAATAGTTGTTGTTTTACCTTGTTTATAAAATAAAATTTGCTTGCTGCAATGAGCATTTTTATTGCCTACCTTGTTGTAAGCTACATGTCATGCTTTTTCCGCACTTGCTGAGTACGACATGTACTCACCCTTGCATTCTCACATATACATCAGTTACAGGATAAGAGTATTTTGAGAAACATGTGGAGTACTAGGCGTGCGCACTACCGTCAATATGCCTGTGGAGTTGAAGTTGGAGCCTGCTGTCTTTAATTATTTCCGCTGTCGTTTAGAGTCTTCCACTGCAAGACTAAGTTAGATATTCATGAGTGAGACATTCAGTCATTGTAATAAAGTACTTAAACACTATTTATTCGTGGTTATATTCTGAAAATTCAGTTTGTGGATTACATGTGTATGTGTGATGAACATCCTAGGCACACATATGCATTCACTTGGTTCTATTTTCGAAACTGAGTGTCATACGGCGGGCACGCGGTGGGCGGGGAGGCGATGAGCGTGCGGCTGGGGAGGCGGGCGGCTGACGGGAGGCGGCGGGCGTGTAGCGGAGGGGCGGCGCACGGCGGCAGGGCGGCGAGCCAGGTCCGGCTCTGGGCCTAGGCGGGAGGGGAGACCGCCTAGGGCCCAGGCCAAAGGGGGGCCCATGAGCTGCTATGCATACTGCCCTGGTTGGTATCAAGAAGATTAAGAAAAAAATAGATAGTCAGGCTTATTAGGTTTAGTACGATTTAATTGAAGTTTGATTAGAACATAATTTAGGGTAGAGGATAAATCAATTAACCTTAATCCCTACACTCACTTCCCATCCCTCTACCACACGTTCTCTTCCTATGGATCGTGCCTCAACGGAGAGAAAGAGAAGTGTTGCTTCACCGATGTTTTATTCCTTAAGGCAATACGATCTGTACTGTCTTTGATCTTCTTGCTAGCCACAATAAAGAAATAGACTGCCCCTAGTATTTTCATCATGTTTCTATTTTGTTGACCTCTTATGTTTGTTGCTAGATAGCAAGAAGAAGAGGGACACAATGATCCACCATAAACATACTAGGCAGTGTAGAGAAAAAAATGATAACTATTAGTGAAAAAAGATCATCATTGCTCATATCTTAGCATTAGGTTTTGATCTAAGATCTAAATCTCTTGTAATTCGGTTCTAATCACTACAGAAAGAATATGTTTGTCACGTCCATTTATATGTCAATGTTTTAGGAAAACAATTTTTCGGTTGAATATCAAAGTTATATGAAATTTTCTTTCGATTCTCTTAGCGTACTCACACAGTTTTATCTATTGTATAAAAATAGTTATAAAATTCCAAAGCCTATTTTTCTGCAGCAGATAGATCGACTTTAAGAGATTGCTAGGGTTATTTTTGCGAATGACTTTAGGATCATTTCATTCTTTATTTGATTGCTAATATCTTATAGATTTGTCTTTATTAGTGCCGAACAGGGTGCTAGTGCCTTCAACCGTGATTAGGCTTGATCTCTTCTATCATTGTCAGTCAACGACATATATATATCTATATGCACATATGTATATATAATTTTACGGGCCCTATCATCGACTTTTCCCTAGGGCCCTCCGAAACATAAAGCCAGCCCTACGGCAAGTGTGCGGCCCAACCACGGCGGGACGACGACAGGGCAGCACGTGGAGCGTAGCGGCGAGCGCGCGGCGGACGGATGGTCGGGCGGCGGATGTGCGCGTGGATTGGGAGGTGGTGACTATCGTGGTTTGGCGTCGGTCGACAGGTCAACATACATGGCTGCGAGTATTTTTGGTCTGGCGTCGGGCCCACACTTATAGCCGCCTCTTGGGTGTCTTGGCCGACGGCTATAAATACGGCCGTCGGTTACGCGGCCAGGCCGACAACTTTATTTATGACCATCGGCGGAAGCAGTGTAACCGATGGCAATATGTCTATGGCTGTTGGGTTGTGGGAAACAACGACTTTAGGCTACTTATATTCGACGCCACCAGCACCTATTTGAAACCCGACGACCTATTATTTTTTTCCTGTAGTGAACTATTGTCTAGAGGCACCCAATCGTGTGTGCACGGTGAAGGAGAGTGGGATTGTGTGAAGCTGCCTCAAGTTCGGTGGGTCTCTAGTGACTGACGGTATAGGTGGCCAAATGGGTCGGCCCGAAGCCTGGCAAAAATGGCCCGACATGAAAAAATTGGGCCCGGGCCGGCTCGAAGCCCGGTGCGGGCTGTGTCCGAGCCTTAACCTCTGGCTCGTCGGCCTGATCCAGCACGACCCGTTTAAGGTCGACCCGGTGGTATGGCCCGGTTAGCCCGCGGGGGCCCATCCCGACACGACCCGTTTAACCCCAAATAATATATTTTTTCACTATTTTTAATGTATTTAAAAATGAACAGGCTACGGGCCAGCCCGGCCCAGCACCACTCGACCCGCATAAAATGAACTCGAGCCGTGCCCGGGCCTAGACCCCCGGCACGTGGGCCGGCCCGGCATGGCCCGATCTTTTTTCCGGGCTGTGCCGGGCCGTGGTTTTATGGCCCGAGCCTGGCCGGGCTCGGGCCGGGCCGACACGACATGGCCGGTTGGCCACCTATAACTGACCGTGTCAAACCTAGAAGCATAAAAGTCTTTGTTTCAACCATGCAGACAATCTAAAATAAAATGACTGTTTAGCGAGATTCGTTCAAAATTGCAGCCACCACACTCACTACTTGAATGTCAAACATGTTTCCTCTTTTTACTTTGATTTCAATATATCATAACTTATAAGGATAAAAGAAATATGCTAACTCTCTTTTCTTTTAACATCAAAACAAATATAGGAGCCATTTAAATCCAAACACCGTTCATCTTGTCATGCTGTGTCACCAAAAACTAAACATGTCAATCATTCTTTTTTAAGAGAAACAGTGATGTTGCAACCCTAATGGCTAATGTGCCCTAATTAAAAGTATTTTTAATCCACTTTTAAAAAATGTGAGAGGAGAAAAGAAAAAAACTTTTTATAATATTTCTCATTAATCTCAAAAACTGATATTAAGAATTAATTTTATGGGGCTCTCTTGTACCCAAGTACAAGAATTGTATCGATACCAAATTCCAAAACCGCGGTTTCAAACCGAGGGCCCAAGCAGTAGCAGTAGCAGAGGAAAGACCCCGCAAAACCCACAGGTTGACATCCTCCTTGTTCCTATCGCCCTCGTCTTCCCGTTCTCAACTGCCTTCGTCGTACTATCCGCCAGCCAGCCAGCCGCGCCGCGCCGCGCCGCGCTCACACATCCTGCACCTCCTCCCCCGCCCGCGCCGATGGAGGCCGTCGCCGTGCCCGTCACCGTTTCCAGATCCGCCGCCGCGTGCCGCGCCGAGCCCACGCTGCCGGCGAGGCGCGCCACGGCGCGCCCCCTGCCACTGCCCCGCCGCGCGCTCTCCGTGGCCCCGGGACGGCGCCTCCGTGTCGCACGCCGACCCGCCGCTGCCGCCGCCGGTGACAAGGCGGAGACCGCGCAGGAGGCGGTCCCCATCGAGAAAAGTCGGTCCATTTCTTACCCTCCCGTGCCTCGTCCGTCCGTGATTGGCTCTTAAGAACCCAGCTTTCTATAAGCCCTCACGCTTCTCGCCGTGTGCGGTGTTGTGGTTGTTGCAGGATTCCCTCCCTTCCCTAGCGTCATGGACATCAACCAGATCCGCGAGATCCTGCCGCACAGGTGACTGCCTGTTCTTGGGCTGCTTAGGTTGGCTTGCTGCTCGTGACATGTTTTGCATTCCAATCACTTAACCGCATGAGTGAAGTCGATTGCTGATGCTATGAGTGTTCCTGACGGTACACCTATTCAACTACGGTGACATGTACACGAGTGCCCTGGCAATATGATTGCATAAAGCCATAAAATTGATTGTTTGGCACCTATAGATCTCTCCGATTGTAAAGACCATTGACTTTGCATACTACACTGTGTTGCACATTTTGAAGCTCCAAGTTTCGGTTTTATAGGATCTGAAGGATTAGTATAGTAAGCCCCTTTCTGAACCTATCTGCTTCTTTTGAGTCATTTTGTGTATAAAAAAAGGAAGGAAATGAGTAAAGTATGTGGGGTTGGGCGGGGCTCGTATGAGCCCTGACCCCTGACATGTGCAACTACGACTGTCCCAACAACCGAAGTAGGATATTGGCATGAAAACCGGTATGTTGCTCCAGGACTGCAAATTTACTAGCAGTTCTATACCTGTTGTGAAGGGCAAGCCTCGCGCAGTGGTAGAGTCTCTCCACTTGTGTCCTGGAGGTCCTGGGTTCGAATCAGCCTCCTTGCAAAATAAGCAAGGGGAAGGCTGCCTAGAAATTCCCTTCCCCAGACCCCACAACGTGTGGGAGCTTTCAGCACTGGGTATGCCCTTTTTTTTTCTATACCTGTTGTCATAATGCACACAATCTTTGCCAGTCTCGTCTATAACTGTAACGATTGTATTCTCTTTCAGGAAAAATTGATATGCCATTAATATCTAGAATGAACAACGAGTACCAAATTTCTCTATGTTCACTCTATGATGTGCTGTAGAGCTTTATGAGATTTGCATTGACTGACCATGCACTTCTTTTCGTGCATGTTAGGTTCCCATTCCTTTTGGTTGATCGAGTGATTGAATACAAAGCTGGAGAATATGCAGTTGGGATCAAGAACGTCACCATAAATGATAACTTCTTCCCAGGACATTTTCCAGAACGACCCATCATGCCTGGGGTTCTCATGGTTGAGGTATGCACTAATTCACTATGGGTGTGTTTGGTTGCTTGGACTAGTTCTAGCCTGGCTAGGATCTAAGCCAGCCAGCCTAAGTCTGTCTTTAGTGATGCAATGACCAGAAAAATAACAGCTTGATTGGTTGGGTGGCTAACCAACTTTTGGCTAGTGCAAAAGCTTGCTCTTGGTTGGCTATTTTGACTTGAGTGGGATTACCTTGCATTGGATATGGCAAGTTTTAGCTTTCGCATCCCTCTTTCTTCCTCCATAACCAAGTAACTCTAGTCCTTTATGCATAGCTCCAGAGATGAATGAATAGGCGAAAATGAAAAAGCTAGTCAATTTTTTCACCGATATCAAATAAAAGAAAAAGGAGCATAAAAAGGGCATACCCAGTGCTGAAAGCTTCCACACGTTGTGGGGTCTGGGGAAGGGGATTTCTAGGCAGCCTTCCCCTTGCTTATTTTGCAAGGAGGCTGATTCGAACCCAGGACCTCCAGGACACAAGTGGAGAGACTCTAGCACTGCACCAGGCCTGCCCTTCAAAAGGAAAAACAGAAAAGTAAAACGAACAAGAAAATAGGGGGGAGGGGGGACGGCAGACGCAAACCATGAATGCTCTGAGTCCTGTACATGCCAAGCCGTCTTGCTCGTCCTTTCCTCTATTCGTCTCCAAAATAATGAGCTTATCCTTGCGAGAGCTCGATCCTGCTTGTTTTCTCTCCTTCTAGTACCACAACAATGCTCTAATTTCGCTTTAGAACCCAGTGAAGTTGAGTGCAGCCCATGAACTCGAGCATGTCTTGTCCAAGCTCATTGGGGCGGGTCATAACCTGGGCGTCATGAGCTCGATTATGTGCGGATAAAGACTGATCTGGCACAACCCGAGCTTGATAGAGGCACAATGGAACTCGATTTGTACTGCATGAGTGATCGGGGCAACAACGTAAATCAATTTAGGCGGAGCTCGGAGCAAGCTGGATTCTGTCTAAGGCCGAGGTCGGTTGAGCAGTACCAGTTTTCTTCTTCCTCTGCAATTCTAGCTCTGGGGTTCACCCGCCCAGTCATGCCCCAGGTCATGTCGTCTTGCTCAGAGCCATGCTTTCCTCTTCGCTTCTCAGCCCATGGCCACATCAGGGATGGCCATGGAGCTGGCGCTTGCGTCGACGGCTTTGAAGGCATTCCCTTCTTGTTTTTCATGGAGCATGCCTTGGCTTGATTCGGACTGTCGGTGACCGTGGAGCTCAGCCCCACAGGTAGGGGTGGCAGTGAAGGCGAGCTCAGTGATAACCCATGGGAGGTGAGCGGATTTCATGACTTGGAACACTGACGGCTTATGCAAGCTTGGCTTGCTGGAAAAGCTCGCCATCTGTGTTTCCAATAGGCCAGGCTAGAGCTCCCCTTTTGCATTGCCCAATCCTGGCTAACAGACTGCCCAGACAAACAAACCGTGTAAAAAGATATTTTCCTGCATTAAACTAAGCCCAGCCGAGGTCTAATACAGAAAACCAAACATATCCTATATGCACATGCCTGTGCAGTGCAAGTCTTATTTGGTATCTTAATTACCGTGCCTTGATTTGTAACAATTAGATTAGAGAAAATGATTTGCTTAACTGTAATAGGCTGTCAAGGAGGATACATATATATATATATGGGTACAAAACTTAAGGGCCAAGTAACACTAATACAAAGGACTAAACTGCCCCTATAGTATCCTAATACAAGTGCAGTCTAACAACCCCGCCCCCCCCCCCCCCCCCCGCAGTCCCGACATCTAGCCACGGCAGATGTTGAGATTGGACTGAAACTCGGTGAACACCGTCGAAGGGAGCCCCTTCGTGAAGATGTCGGCGAACTGCGACGACGTCGGAACGTGCAGGACTCGCACCTCCCCGAGAGCCACCCGCTCACGAACGAAGTGAAGATCGATCTCCACGTGTTTCGTGCGTTGATGCTGCACCGTGTTGGTGGAGAGGTAGACGGCGCTGACGTTGTCGCAGTAGACCAACGTACTTCGGGCGAGGGGGGAGTGGAGCTCTTGAAGCAGCTGCTGAAGCCAGGAGGACTCGGCCACGCCGTTGGCCACGGCGCGGTATTCCGCCTTGGCACTCGAGCGGGACACCACGTGCTACCGCTTCGAGGACCAGGAGATGAGGTTGCCGCCCAGGAAGACGACGTAGCCGGAGATGGACCGGCGGGTGTCCGGGCAACCGCCCCAGTCAGCGTCGGTGTAGACGACCAACTCGGAGGCAGAGTCGCGCCGCAGAAGAAGGCCGTAGTCGTGAGTGCCACGCAGGTACCGAAGGATCCGCTTCACCGTCGTGAGATGCGGCTCCCGCGGATCATGCATGTGGAGACACACCTGCTGAACCGCGTAGCAGATGTCCGGCCTGGTGAAGGTGAGGTACTGCAGGGCACCTGCAAGACTCCTGTAAGTGGTGGGGTCGGTGATCGGGGCGCCGTCGGCCGAAGACATCTTCGCCTGGGTGTCCACGGGAGTGGAGCACGACTTGCAATCAGCCATGCCCGCTCGCTCGAGGATATCCAGGCAGTACTGGCGCTGGTGGAGGAACAGAGCACCCGGGCGGTGCTCAACCGCAACGTCCAGGAAGTGGTGGAGCTGGCCGAGATCCTTCATCGCGAACTCGCGCTGCAGGGCGGAGATCGTGCGCCGAAGGAGAGCCAGGCTGGACGTTGTGAGGATAATATCGTCCACGTACAGGAGGAGGTAGACAGTGTCATCCTCACGCCTGTAGACGAAGAGCGAAGTGTCCGACTTGGCCTCGACGAAGCCGAGCGAGGCCAGGAAGGAGGTGAACCGACTGTACCAAGTCCGAGGCGCCTGCTTCAGCCCGTACAGGGACTTGTTCAGTCGGCAGACCATGTCTGGACGAGTTGAATCAACGAACCCTGTCGACTCATTGTAGTACACCGTCTCCGTCAATGTCCCGTGGAGGAAGGCGTTCTTGACGTCCAGCTGGTGGACAGGCCAAGAACGCGACAGAGCCAACGACAGAACGCTGCGAACCGTCGCCGGCTTCACCACCGGACTGAAAGTCTCGTCGTAGTCGACGCCGGGGCGCTGCGTGAAACCGCGAAGCACCCACCGTACGTTGTACCTCTCAAGAGACCCATCCGCCTTCCTCTTATGCGTGAACACCCACTTGCCCGTGACAACATTGCCACGACCAGGACGGGGAACCAGGTCCCAGGTCCGGTTGGCTAGCAGGGCCGCATACTCTTCTTCCATAGCCCGACGCCAGTGAGGGTCGGCGAGGGCGCTACGGACAGAAGAGGGGATAGGCGAGATGGGTGACGAGGCAAGCGGCGGGGAGGTCGAGGACGATAGAACGACCCCGGAGAAGGGCTCGACAGGTCGAAGGACGTCGGCGGCCCGTCGAGTCACCATCGGGTGAACGTGACGAGGGTCTCGGTGGAGCAGCTGAGGGTGGTACACCAGATCCTCAGGACGGGAAGAGGACGGATCACCAACCCGCGCTCGTCGCTGATAGACGAGAACGGGGTCGGTGTACCGTGGTCCAGGGGCCGCGGGTGGTGCAGCTGACGACGTCGGGGACGCTGTCGTGGCCGTCGGGGCCGTGCGAGGCGCGACAGACGACGTCGGGGACAACGGGGCCGCACGTGGCACGGCGGGCGACGTCGGGGACGCCGGGGCCGCGCGTGGTGCGGCTGACGACGTCGGGGACGCCGTCGGAGACATCGGGGCCGCACGTGGCACGGCGGGCGACGTCGAGGCCGCGCGCGGTGCGGCTGACGTCGGGGAAGCCGGGGCCGCGCGTGGCACGTCGGGCGACGTCGGGGCCGCGCGTGGCGTAGCAGACGTCGTCGGGGACGCCGGGGCAGCGCGTGGCGCAGCGGACGACGTCGGGGCCGTAGGAGGAACGGCCAGTGGCGGCAAGAACGCCGGAGCCGCGGGAGGCACGACAGGTGGTGTCTGAGACACCGTGGTCGTGTCCGGCGTAGCTAGAGGAAGACCTGCTGAAGGTAAAAAACAAGGTCGCTGGACAGGAGCAACCTCAGGATCAGTGGAAAAAAGAGAATCCAACTCGGAGACCGAGTCAGAGGAGGACCCAACGAAAGGGAAGGAGGACTCGTCGAACACGACGTGTCGGGAGACCAAGATACGACGAATGGTAAGGTCGAGACATCGGTACCCTTTATGGTCAGGGGAGTACCCAAGGAAGACACACCGAGTCGAGCGAGGCGCGAGCTTATGAGGGGCGGTGGCAGAGAGATTAGGGTAGCACGCGCATCCAAAGACTCGAAGGTGGTCATAGAGAGGAGGGGTGCCGAACAAAGCAAAGTGAGGGGTGGGAGCACTAATCGCCTTAGTAGGAAGACGGTTAATGAGGTAGGTGGCGGTGTGAAGCGTCTCTGCCCATGAGCGAGCAGGGGTAGAAGCCTGAAACATCAGGGAACGCATGACATCGTTGGTGGTCCGAATCATGCGCTCAACCTTGCCATTCTGGAGGGGAGTGTATGGGCAAGACATACGCAACTGAAGACCGCGAGAAAGCAGAAAGTCACGAAGCGCAGAGTTGTCAAACTCGCGCCCGTTATCGCACTGGACCGCACGGATCGTGCGCCCAAACTGGGTGGACACCCAAGCGAACAAGTGAGAAAGACTGCCGAACGTATCAGACTTTTATCGCAAGGGAAAAGTCCACGCATAGTGCGAAAAATCATCAATGACCACCAAGTAGTACTTAAATCCAGAAACACTAAGAACAGGTGAAGTCCAAAGATCACAGTGAATCAAATCAAAGATGCGCTCGACACGAGTGACAGAATGCGGAAAAGGAAGTCGAACGTGACGACCCAACTGATAAGCATGGCAAAGAGACTCATGAGTACCTCGAGTACACGAAATCACTGAACTACCAGACAACTTAGACATAGCATCAACACCGGGGTGGCCAAGCCGATGATGCCAAATGGTCGAAGAAGCTATCGTAGTCAGGGCAAGTGGCGGAGCGGAAGCAGGAAGACGCATCGTGTACAGGGGACCAGTACTATCACAGCGAAAGAGAATGCGTCGAGTAGTAAGATCCTTCACAGTAACACCGTAAGGATCAAACTCAAGGGAAACATGGTTGTCAGTAGTAAAACGACGAACCGAAAGAAGGTGTTGAATGATGTCAGGAGCAACAAGAACATCACGTAGCTGAAACGAATCCGATGAACCCAAGTTACCTACTGAGGTGACTGGAAGAGCCGAACCATTCCCAACAACGATAGATGAAGGATCAGATGGACGGGAAGGGCGGGTAGAGGAGAGGATACCGACGTTAGGGGTGGTGTGGTACGAGGCACCGGAGTCCACCACCCAGTCAGGGCCAGACGGCGTGAGACCCCGCAGGTAGACCGACGGTGTAGAACGGGTCGCGACATGCCCCGGCGGTGGCGGCGCCGGGAAGGAAGACAACACGCTCGGACCCTCGATGGTGGTTCCAACAGAGTAGGCAACACCCGATCCAGGTACACGGTGTAAGGCGACGTCGGTTGAAAACGACGGCGGCACGGCTGGTGGGGCAGCGGTGGCTCGGGGCGGCGCTGCCGAGCCGACGGAGAATGACCCTGAGAGCGGGGTGGCCACGCGCGGAACTGGCGAGGCGACCGCGGCCCAGGGCGGCGCGCCCCAGCAAGCGGCGGCTGACCCCGAGGGCAGGGCGGCGGCAGCGGAGGTAAGCGTACACGGCACGCCCAACCCCATCCGCGGTTCAGTGGCGCACGGCCGCGAAAAGGAAGGCGGCGGCGGAGGCGACGATCGCGGCAGCCAAGGGCGCGGACGCGGCACCGGTGGTGGGGACGAGGCTGGGCGCCGGCGCGTCGGCCGCGGAGGCTACGGAGAGACGGGGGTGGGGCTGGTGGCGAGCCCAGCAGGGCCGGCGGCGATCCCAGCAGGGCCGGCGGCGAGGCTCGACGGCCAGGCGGTGGTGGGGAGGCCGAGGGAGGCGGCGGCGTGGTCGGCGGCACCCGAGCCGGGGCCGAGGAGCCCGACAGCGACGTGGCTGGCAGCGCCTGAACCGGGGCCGAGCAGCACGGCGGCGGTGCGCCCAGGAGAGGCGGCGGTGAGGCCGGCGGCGGAGCCGGCGGTGCCGGATCTGGCGGCGGCGCTCACAGGGGAGGCGGCGACGGGGCCGGCGGCGTCGAATCCGGGGGCGGTCGCGGTCAGGCTGGCGACGGGGAGAGGCTCCAGGCCGGCGATGAAGGGGTGGAGGGGGAGGGGAGCCGGCGGCGGCTGCTGCTGCGGCGGGGCCGGCGGCGCCCGTGGATGTGGGCGGCATCGGGAGAGGAGAGAGAGGGGCTGCTCTGATACCAAATTAGATTAGAGAAAATGATTTGATTAACTCTAATAGGCTGTCAAGGAGGATACATATGTATGGGTACAAAACTTAAGGGCCAAGTAACACTAATACAAAGGACTAAACTGCCCCTATAGTATTCTAATACAAGTGCAGTCTAACAGTAACAAAGTTGTCTTTACAACAGGGCCCATGAGGTCTTAATTTATGGTCCAATGAAAGATAGTTGAAACATTTAGTCTTGAAATTATGTCACCATTTTTGTCATTTCTATCAGTGTGGAAGCATGATGCCGGAAGACCCATAAGCATAAGTTGTCCTTTTTCTAGTGCATCCATTTTTAGAAATACAAAAATGTTTAAGGTTGCAATTTTTCAGATGTGTACATAGCAGCCATGTTGTGTTCAAATGAGAGGTTTTATTCTCTTCAGATATTGTACTGCATATATATTGCACAATTTACCCGTTAACAGTATGCTTTTTTATAACCATTTTCTTTTCTTTTCATCCCGCTGAAGGAATTGATTGCCTAGGAAATTTCTGGCATCAGCTGGTTACTGT
Organism: Neostapfia colusana; assembly: GCA_030760725.1. NCBI lineage: Eukaryota > Viridiplantae > Streptophyta > Magnoliopsida > Poales > Poaceae > Neostapfia > Neostapfia colusana. The sequence continues at coordinate 4,492,336 of JASWHV010000012.1, read as the reverse complement.
GATCTATAGTCATTAAACGTATGTACATGTAGAAAGTGATAAGTTCAGTAGTTAAGAGTAGGAGACAGGCATGTTGATTTACAAAGATCTTGTGTTCTGCTGTCTAGTAAGATATTCAGCTAATGTTGGAACTCCCTCCCTTTATTCCTCTGGTAATCCCAGGTATATATAACCTATGACAGATAAGGCACACCCCTAAAACCGAATCAAACTCTTCTAATCCTAATCCGGACTCTATCTCTAACACCCCTCCTGGATTTGCACGACCCCTATTCCTTTTATCTCCTAGAAAATGTGAAGTCAACAATCACCCCCTTAATCATGTTTTCTAGGACACTAACACTAATTTAGTATGAAGGTACACTTATTACATCCTACACACACTTTTGAAGTTGACACTACACCCCTAGGATGGTCACTTCACCCTGCACACACTAGGGGATGGGCACTACATCCAAAACATGAATTTGGGTTGGGCACTACACCCCTGAGGTGGGCACTACACCTCGAACACCTTTTGATATGAGATCAGAACAATTCACCTTCACACGCAAGGAGCGCCTTCTCATCTTCTTTGCTCCTGGAACACTCATAAGCAAAATGTCCATACTTGCGACAATTGAAGCATTGGATTTTCGACTTGTCAAATTTCTTCTTCTTTTCCTTTTCTTTTGACTCTTCAGCTTTCCACTCTTCTCTTGTCAAAAGGTTCTCTCCACCCTTTGCCTCTCTTGCTCTCCACTCCTTTCTTGTCAACATAAGTCTTCCTTCATGCTCTTGGTTGTTGAAGCCATGCACTCGTTCTTCATGTGCCTTGAGTCTGTCAACGAGTTCCTCCACAATCATCAACTTTAGGTCCACAAATTGCTCAATGGTGGATGCAATGCGGAGAAACTTCGAAGGCAGAGCACACAACAATTTTCTCACAATATAGCTTTCTTCAACCTTTTCACCAAGACCACGAATCTTTGTGACGATGATCATCACCTTTGTGGCAAAGTCATCAATGGAGTCTCCTTTGTTTATGCGCATCACATCGAGCTTGTTTTGTAGAGTCTGAATTCTTGCTTCCATCACATGTTGTTCACCTAAGAACTTAGTCTTAATCATCTCCCAAGCGTGTTTTGCCGTCTCTTTCTCGGAAATTCGCATGAGAGTGTCTTCATCAATGGCATGATAGATGGCCGCAAGAGTCAATTGATCCATCTTTGGATCAACTTCACTCTTTGTCTCCTCAATAGCTTTTCATACCCCCTGCGCCTTAAAAAAATCTTCATCTTAATAGCCCATGCTGTGTAATTGGTCTTTGTTAGCAGGGGACATTGCAGCGCCATTTTACTCTCCATATCGCGTACACCTCTTGTGTACGTTCAGCAAATCAATAAACAACTTCTGGGTACACTTTGGTGGCTTTAGCAAGACACCAGCAATCTTCAAGCCCAGTCCTTACTCAGCCCAGCAGCCCACCTAGCCCAGCCCACCTGGCCCAGCTTGAAACAACAGCCTGTTCTCCTCTCACAAACCCTAGCAGCAAAAACAGCAGCCACCGTCTTCTCCTGTTCTGGAGCCGCCGCCGCTGCCGCCTGCCTGTTCAGCCTTCCCAGCTACCGGAGTCTAGCAGCCGCAGCAGCACCTCCTCCTCAGTCTGTCCAGCCGCCGCCTCCTTCTCCCGCAGCGTGGAACTCGGACGCCGCCTCCTTCTCCTCGTTGAGAAACGACGTCTCCGCTCTCCAGCGCGCACGCGCGGCGGCCCAGGCGGTCCTCCTCCCGCTGCCACAGCTTGAGCAGCAGTAGGTGGCCCGCGCTTGCCGCGATCTCCCGGAGCAAGTGAGCCCTGCCTGCCTCCGCCCTCACGTGGCAACTGCACACGGCCGTGCAGGCTGCCCTTGGTCACCTCTGCCTCGAGCCCCGCGCTCACTACGCCGTCGGACCCTCACCGAGATCCACCTCGATCTCGGTCTGAGTTGCGTCGGATCCACACCGCAAGCCACGGTATGCTTTCCAATCTCGACCTGCTCTGATTACCAAATGTTGGAACTCCCTCCCTTTATTCCTCTGGTAATCCCAGGTATATATAACCTATTACAGATAAGGCACACCCCTAAAACCGAATCAAACCCTTCTAATCCTAATCCGGACTCTATCTCTAACACCTCTCCCGGATTTGCATGACCCCTATTCCTTTTATCTCCTAGAAAACGTGATTAAGTCAACAGCTAAAATCCCCAAACCAGCAGATATGTATACAGAATACAATTATCTGAAGTATTACATAGTGTGAATCATGCTGAGCACATGGCTGGATTTAAATTTGCTCATGCTAGGTCTTATCTCGTCATGCTGCCTGAATAAGATCTCAGTTAAAATCCCTGAACCAGCAGATATGCATACAAAATACAGTTATCTGAATTACTGCATTGTGTGAATCATACTAAGCACATGGCTGGATTTTAATTGCTCATGTAAGAAATTATTTTGTACCACTATCCACAGGCTATGGCCCAGGTTGGCGGTCTGGTGATGTTGCAACCTGAAGTTGGTGGATCGCGAGACAACTTCTTTTTTGCAGGGATCGACAAAGTCAGATTTCGGAAACCAGTTATTGCTGGGGATACATTGGTCATGAGAATGACCCTGACGAAGTACCAGAAGAGGTTTGGACTTGCGAAAATGGAAGGAAAGGCTTATGTTGGTGGTGACCTAGTTTGTGAGGGGGAGTTCCTCCTGGTCAGCGCAACTGAATAGTGCGATGATAGTTAGTAGGGTATGATTCTCTTGCAGAATCATTGCCTTGAACAGGATTAAGTTGATTTCCTAGAGGAATTGAATTTTGAACTGAGCATACAGACAGTACCCGAGGCAATCCTTTTCTTGTTAAGTATGTTGAGTCCATGTTCAAATGATCTGTATAAACTGTATTGCCTTCGAGGGCTTGATCCAGCTGTATCGCTGTTGTAATACAGGATTACATTATCTTGGGTAGCTTGATGGAATAAGCAGCTATGGTTTGGTTGAGCTTCACATGACTTGATTCCTCCTTCTCATGTGATCAATTCCTTCAATTTATTATATATGTTCCAACATGCAGCAGCAACAACAACAACAATCAACCCTTTATCCCAAGCATGTTGGGGTCGGCTAGACATGAAACCCAATAATTATATATATATATGAAGTAAAAGAGAGCAAGAGATATAATAACAACAAGGAAAAAAAACGAGACTAAGATTCTAGCACATGAATTGCTACTTTTCATGCGGTCCTATCACGAGCTAAGTCTCTGGATACATTTCAATCTCTCAAATCTCGTTTACCGCCTCCTCTCAGGTCAACCATGGTCGTCCTCTACCCCTCCTAATATTTTTTCTACCTCTTAAAATCTCACTGTTAACCGGTGCTTCTGGAGATCTCCGTTGGATATGTCCAAACCACCTTAGTCGATGTTGGACTAACTTATCTTCAATCGGCGCCACTCCTACCATTTCACGAATCGCCTCATTCCTTATTCGTCTCTTCTCGTGTGCTCGCACATCCACCATAGCATGTGCATCTTTGCGACACTCATTTGTTGAACATGTTGCCGTTTAGTTGGCCAACATTCCGCCCCATAAAGCATCACGGGTCTAATCACCGTCCTATAGAACTTCCCTTTTAGCTTTTGTGGGACTTTCCTATCACATAGGATTCCAGAGGCTTGTCGCCATTTCATCCACCCTACCTTGATCCTGTGGCAAACATCATCATCAATATCGCCATTGTTTTGTAACATTGATCCTAAGTATCGGAAAGAGTCTCTTCTAGGTACTATTTGTCCTTGTAGACTAACATTTCCCTCTTCACGACCAACACCACTAAAGTCGCACCTCATATACTCGGTCTTGGTTCTACTAAGTCTAAACCCCTTGGACTCTAAGGTTTGTCTCCATAACTCTAATTTCTTATCAATACCATCCCTAGTTTCATCTACCAGCACTACATCATCGACAAAGAGCATGCACCAAGGGATATCCCCTTGTATATCCTTCGACACCTCATCCATCACTAAGGAAAAGATGTTTGGGCTCAAAGCTGATCCTTGATGTAGTCGTACCGTGATAGAAATGCATTAGTCTCGCTATCACTTACGCGCACACTTGTCCTAACATTATTGTACATATCCTTGATAAGGGTAATGTACTTTGTTGGTGTTAGACTGTACGTGTATTAGGGGCAGTTTAGTCTTTTGTATTAGGGTTACTTGGCCCTTAAGCTTTGTACCCCTATATATGTATCCCCCTCGACAGCCTGTTGAGTTAATGAAATCATTTTCTCTAATCTAATTTGGTATCAGATTTTCCCTCTCTCTCTCTCCTCTCCCGATGCCGTGCCCTCCCGCATCTACGGGCGCTGCCGTCGCGCCGGCCCCGCCGCCGCCGCCGCTGGCCGGCTCTCTGCCGGCTCCCCTCCCCCTCCCCCCTTCATTGCTGGACTGGAGCACCTCCCTGACGCCAGCCCGACCTCGGCCGCCGTCGGATCCGGCGCCGCCGGCCTCGTCGCCGCCTCCCCTGCGCGCGCCGCCACCGGATCTGGCGCCCCCGGATCTGCAGCCGCCAGCCCCGCCGCCGGCCTCCCTGCTACCTCTCCTGGGTGCGCCGCCGCCAGGCTGCTCGGCCCCGGCTCGGGTATCGCCGGCCACACCACCGCTGGGCTCTTCGGCCCTCGTTCGGGTGCCGCCAGCCACGCCGGCGCCTCCCTCGGTCTCCCCACCGCCGCCTGGCAGTCGGGCCTCGCCGCCGGCCCAGCTGGACCTGCCGCCGGCCAGCTCCGCCCCACTACCGCCTAGCTGCCATACCTCGTCACCGGCGCCACCGGACTCGGCGGCCCTGCTGGACTCGGCGGCCCTGCTAGGCTCGCCGCCGGCCTTGCTGGCCACGCCGTCGCTGCTGGATCCGGGGGGCACCCCTCGTCGCACGTCTCCGACGTCGCGGCTGCCCTGGCCATCTCCTGTGAGCGGGAACGAGCGCTCGTCCTCGCCTTGGAGCAGGAACGTGCGTGTGCGGCTTCTCTCACCCGTCAGCTCGAGGAGTCTCCGCCAGCACAGTGGAGTGACACTCAGGATTCCCCAGGAGATGGTGCAACCTATATTACCTACGCGACCTCTCTTGTCGCTGCCCTACATGCCCAGGCGGCCGGCATACAGAACATCCGGACTCTTGTCCCGGTTGTTCTCAGCTCCGACTCCACTTCCTTCGCTCGTTGGCGCAGCCTGATTCTCCTGACGTTGCGACGTTTTCGGCTGGACGACCACGTCCTGCGGGATGACTCCCCGCTGGATGACTCGTGGATCTGCATGGACAGTCTTGTCCTTGCATGGATCCTTGGCTCGCTTTCTGAGGAGCTTCAGGATATCGTCGCCCAGCAGGGTGGCGGTACAGCTCGTCAGGCCTAGCAGGTCCTCGAGCTTCGTTTCCAGGGGAACCAAGCGACCGGAGCTCTCCACATCCGGGCTCGCTTCGGTACTACTGTGCAGGGTGATCTCTCTATTACTGCATATTGTCGGCAGATGAAGGGTATGGCGGATGCCCTTCGTGACCTTGGAGAGCCCATCTCGGACAGTACCCTCGTCCTTCAGGTCCTTCAGGGCCTGAACGAGCGCTACACCCACGTTCGCTCGTGGATTCTCCGTGAGAAGCCCTTCCCGACCTTCGAGAAGGTCTGGTCGGACCTCAAGCTCGAGGAGATCACCTAGGGCGGCTCCCCTACCTCCTCCCCTGCCTTGGCCTTCTACGGCTCAGGGTCGTCTTCACGCCTTCCTCCACCTGCTGGTTCTGGGGGCCAGCCTTCGCGTCCACCTACCACACTAGGAGTCCCTGCTACCTCCGGTGGTGGTGGGAACTGCCGTCGTGGTAGGCGCGGTGGCCGCGGTGGAGGTGGTACAACTAGTGCAGGCGGTGGCTCTGGCGGTGCCGGTGCTACTGGTGGCAGTAGTGGTGGTCGGGATCAGGGTGGTGTGACCTGGCCCACGCCCTACAACCCATGGACTGGCCAGATCTCGATGTGGCCTGGGCCGTCCCCGGGTCTCCCTACACTTTGCTCACTGCGCCCTCAGCTGGCCTACGTGACCACTCCAGCTTACGACGGGTCTGTTTACATAGCTGGTGGACAGTGGACCCTGCCCCTTGGTGGACCGGGCTACTCTGCGGCCGGGCCTTCCTCTCTGGCTAACTGGGCTTCGGGGAACCTAGTTGGTCGGCCCGAGTCGTCGGTGCCACACCCTGACTCTGCTCAGGCCTGGGACTGCCAGTCACTCGCGTCCTCCTTCAGCATAGTGAGTCTTACACCACCTGACCCCGAGTGGGTTGTGGACTCCGGAGCTTCGTACCACACCACCCTGGACGCCGGTATACTTTTTTCTACCCACCCTTCCCACCCTTCTTTTCCTTCCTCTATCGTTGTTGGGAATGGGTTTGTTCTTCCGGTTACCTCAGTAGGTGACTCGGGTTCGTCGGGTTCTTTTCGTCTTCGTGATGTTCTTGTCGCTACGGACATCATCCATCATCTTCTTTTTGTTCGTCGGTTTACCACTAACAACCATGTTTCTATTGAGTTTGATCCTTTTGGTTTGTCTGTGAAGGATCTTACTACCCGACGTCTTCTTCTCCGCTGTGAGAGCTTAGGGCCCCTGTACACGATGCGACTTCCTGCTTTCGCTTCGTCCTCGCCTTTTTGCCTAGCTACGACAGCTCCTTCGACTACTTGGCATCGTCGGCTTGGCCACCCCGGTGTTGATGTTATGTCGAAGCTGTCTAGTAGTTCAGTGATTTCGTGTACTAGGGGTTCCCATGAGTCTATATGTCATGCTTATCAGTTGGGTCGCCATGTTCGACTTCCTTTTCCACATTCCGTCACCCATGTGGAGCGCCTTTTTGATCTGATTCACTGTGATTTGTGGACCTCACCTGTTCTCAGTGTTTCTGGCTATAAATATTATTTGGTGATTGTTGATGATTTTTCTCACTACTCGTGGACTTTTCCCTTGCAACAGAAGTCTGATACGTTCCTACTCTTTCTCACTTCTTCGCTTGGGTTTCCACCCAGTTTGGGTGCACGATCAGGGCTGTCCAGTGCGATAACGGGCGCGAGTTTGATAACTCCGCGTTTGGTCACTTCTTGCTTTCCCATGGGGTTCAGTTGCGCATGTCTTGCCCTTACACTTCCCCCCAGAATGGCAAGGCTGAGCGCATGATTCGTACCACCAACGATGTCATGCGCTCCCTGATGTTTCAGGCTTCCACTCATGCTTGCTACTGGGCAGAGGCGCTTCACACCGCTACCTTCCTCATTAATTGCCTTCCTACTAAGGCGAGTAGTGCTCCCACCCCTCACTTTGTTCTCTTTGGCACCACCCCTCTTTACGACCACCTTCGAGTTTTCGGGTGCGCGTGCTACCCTAATCTTTCTGCCACCGCCCCTCATAAGCTCGTGCCTCGTTCGACTCGGTGTGTCTTCCTTGGGTACTTCCCCGATCATAAGGGGTACCGGTGTCTCGACCTTACCACTCACCATATCTTGGTCTCCCAACACGTCGTGTTCGACGAGTCCTCCTTCCTTTTCGCTGGGTCCTCCTCTGACTCGGCCTCCGAGTTGGATTCTCTTTTTTTCACTGATTCTGAGGCCGCTCCTGTCCAACGACCTTGTTTTTTACCTCCTGCAGGTCCTCCTTTAGCTGCGCCGGACACGACCACGGTGTCTCAGACACCACCTGTCGTGCCTCCCGCGGCTCCGGCGTTCTTGCCGCCACTGGCCGTTCCTCCGACGGCCCCGACGTCGTCCGCTGCGCCACGCGCGGCCCCGGCTTCCCCAACGTCAGCCGCACCGCGCGCGACCCCGGCGTCCCCGATGTCGCCTGCCGTGCCACGTGCGGCCCCGGTGTCCTAGACGGCGTCTCCGACGTCGTCCGTCGCGCCTCGACGTCGTCAGCCGCACCACGCGTGGCCCCGGCGTCCCCGACGTCGCCCGCCGTGCCACGTGCGGTCCCGGTGTCTCCGACGTCGTCATCTGCACCACCCGAGGCCCCTGGATCGCGATACGCCGATCCCGTTCTCGTCTATCAGCGACGAGCGCGGGTTTGTGATCCGTCCTCTTCCCGTCCTGAGGATCTGGTGTACCACCCTCCGCTGCTCCACCGGGACCCTCGTCACGTTCACCCGATGGTGACTCGACGGGCCGCCGGCGTCCTTCAACCTGTGGAGCGCTTCTCCGGGGTCGTTCTATCGTCCTCGACCTCCCCGCCGCCTGCCTCGTCACCCATCTCGCCTATCCCCTCTTCTGTTCGTAACACCCTCGCCGATCCTCATTGGCGTCGGGCTATGGAAGAAGAGTATGCAGCCCTGCTAGCCAATCGAACCTGAGACCTGGTTCCCCGTCCTGGTCGTGGCAATGTTGTCACGGGCAAGTGGGTGTTCACGCATAAGAGGAATGCGGATGGGTCTCTTGAGAGGTACAAGGCATGGTGGGTGCTTCGCGGTTTCACGCAACGTCTCGGTGTCGACTACGACGAGACTTTGAGCCCGGTGGTGAAGCCGGCGAGGGTTCGCACCGTTCTGTCGCTGGCTCTGTCGCGTTCTTGGCCTGTCCACCAGCTGGACGTCAAGATTTGTGATCCATACTATTGCTACGTCCCCAAGGCATCTCCACACCTCAATAGGGACATCATCAAGGCCGAGGGCCTTTCCTCCTTTCATCCTTTTTAAGGCCTCCTTAACATCAAACTCTTGTATCCTCCGCACGAACCGCCTGTTGGAGTCATCAAAGGAGTCATCCAACTCAACCATAGTGCTCACATTCCCATCATTGAATAGCCCATTGAAGTAATCCCGCCACCTATTCTTAATCTCTTCATCCTTCACTAGAATTGCAAGCCGTGCTCCACTCCCGTGGACACCTAGGCGAAGGTGTCTTCGGCCGATGGCGCCCCGGTCGCCGACCCCACCACCTACAGGAGTCTTGCAGGTGCCCTGCAGTACCTCACCTTCACCAGGTCGGACATCTCCTACGCGGTTCAGCAGGTGTGTCTCCACATGCATGATCCGTGGGAGCCGCATCTCACGGCGGTAAAGCGGATCCTTCGGTACCTACGTGGCACCCACGACTACGGCCTTCTTCTGCGCCGCGACTCTGCCTTCGAGCTGGTTGTCTACACCGACGCTGACTGGGCGGGTTGCCTGGACACCCGCCGGTCCACCTCCGGCTACGCCGTCTTCCTGGGCGGCAACCTCGTCTCCTGGTCCTCGAAGCGGCAGCACGTGGTGTCCCGCTCGAGTGCCGAGGCGGAATACCGCGCCGTGGCCAACGGCGTGGCCGAGTCCTCCTGGCTTCAGCAGCTGCTTCAGGAGCTCCACCCCCCCTCGCCCGGAGTACGTTGGTTTACTGCGACAACGTCAGCGCCGTCTACCTCTCCACCAACCCGGTACAACATCAGCGCACGAAGCATGTAGAGATTGATCTTCACTTCGTACGTGAGCGGGTGGCTCTTGGGGAGGTGCGAGTCTTGCACGTTTCGACGTCGTCGCAGTTCGCCGACATCTTCATGAAGGGGCTCCCTTCGACGGTGTTCACCGAGTTTCGGTCCAGTCTCAACATCTGCCGTGGCTAGATGTTGGGACTGCGGAGGGCGTTAGACTGTACGTGTATTAGGGGCACTTTAGTCTTTTGTATTAGGGTTACTTGGCCCTTAAGCTTTGTACCCCTATATATGTATCCCCCTTGACAGCCTGTTGAGTTAATGAAATCATTTTCTCTAATCTAATTGTTGGCACTTTATGTTTCTCTAGTGCCCACCACATGACTGACCTTGGTATCTTGTCGTACGACTTCTCGAAGTCAATGAACATCATATGCAAGTCCTTCTTCTGCTCCCTATATCTCTCCATAAGCTGACGAAGCAAGAAAATCGCCTCCATTGTAGACCTCCCAGGCATAAAATCAAACTGGTTTTTAGTGACATTGGTCACTTTCCTCGGGCAGTGTTCAATCACTCTCTCCCAAAGCTTCATAGTTTGACTCATAAGCTTAATCCCTCGATAATTAGTACAACTTTGAATATCTCCTTTATTTTTGAAGATAGGTACTAATATACTTTTCCTCTATTTTTCAGTCATCTTGTTTGACTGAAAAATGTGGTTGAATAGCTTTGTGATCCATACTATTGCCACGTCCCCAAGGCATCTCCACACCTCAATAGGGACATCATCAAGGCCGAGGGCCTTTCCTCCTTTCATCCTTTTTAAGGCCTCCTTAACATCAAACTCTAGTATCCTCCGCACGAACCGCATGTTGGAGTCATCAAAGGAGTCATCCAACTCAACCATAGTGCTCCCATTCCCATCATTCAATAGCCCATTAAAGTAATCCCACCATCTATTCTTAATCTCTTCATCCTTCACTAGAATGCGGTCAGTCTCATCTTTGATGCATTTAACTTGATTGAAATCCCTCGTCTTTCTCTCACGTATTTTTGCTATCTTGTATATGTCCTTTTCACCTTGTTTTGTCTCTAGTCTCTCATATAACTCATCATAGGCATGTCCTCTTGTCTTACTCAAAGCCCGCCTTGCATTTTTCTTGGCCTCTTTGTACTTAAGCATGTTGCTTGCGCTTCTATCATTATGTCAACTCTTGTAATACTCCTTCTCTTTAATGGCCTTTTGTACATCCTCATTTCACCACCAAGTGTCTTTATCTACAAGTTTATTTCCTTTTGTCACACCGAACACCTCACTAGCTACCTTCGTAATGCAAGTTGTCATCGTCACCCACATACTATCTGCATCTCCATTTTCTGTCCAGGGTCTTTCTGTGATCACCCTATTTTTAAAGGATTATTGTGATTCTCCTTTCAATTTCCACCACTTTGTTCTTGTGATTTTGACACCTTTGTCCCGCAAAGAACATGTATGGAAGCGAAAGTCAACTACCACAAGCTTATATTGTGTCACAACACACTCTCCGGGGATCACCTTACAACCTAGACACTCCCATCTATCTCTTCTCCTAGTGAGGACAAAGTAAATCTGGCTAGAGTGTTGGGCACTACTAAAGGTCACTAGGTGAGATTGCCTCTTCCTAAAGAGGGTGTTAGCTACCAACAGATCATAGGCTACGACAAAGTCTAGGGTGTTCTTACCCTCTTGATTTCTATCGCCGCATCCAAAGCCTCCATGTATTCCCTCAAATCCTAGGTTAGTTGCACCCACATGACCATTAAGATCTTCTCCTATGAGGAGTTTCTTGGTTATCGGTATACTACTAACCATATCCTCCAAGTAGTCTCAAAATTGCCTCTTAGCATTCATGTTGAGCCCAACTTGTGGGGCATAAGCACTAATGACGTTAAAGACAATGTCCCCAATTACTATCTTGATTAAGATGATCCTATCCCCTCGTCTTCGAACATCCACTACTCCATCCTTAAGACTCTTATCTATTAGAACACCTACACCATTTCTATTCCCAGCCGATCCAGAATACCAAAGCTTGAAACCGGTATTCTCTACTTCTCTCGCCTTTTGACCCGCCCGTCTAGTCTCTTGTACACAAAGGATATTTACTCGTCTCCTAATGGCAACATTTACTAACTCACGTAGCTTCCCCGTGAAGGATCCTACATTCCACTTACCCACCAGAAATCTATGTTCCTCGTCTATGTTTCTCGGCTAGCTTTCTTATGCTTTGCACCCGTCGAGTAAGATGCAAAGACCCTTGCTCACTTATCACTACATCCGAGCGATGATGTAGCGTGCCACTAAGGTGGTGGCGATCCGGCCCTTGCTCATTTAACACCATATTCGGGTTCCGATATGGCGCGCCACTAAGGCGGTGGCGACCCAGCTCTTGCCCACTTAACACCATACCCGCGTTCCGATATGGCGCGTCGCTAAGAGGGTTACGCCCCGACGAAATTCTATTGGGTTTCATTTCCATGAGAATGTCTAAGTGTAGTTGTTGGCTCGCCAAACCTATCACAACCCCTCCTCCTTTACCCGGCTTTGGGACCGGCTATGTCATTATGACATAGGCGGAGTTTATATGTTCCAACATGGTATTGGTAAATTCCTTTTGTTTCCCTAGCACTCATGATGATCAGTAGAGTGAAATCATTTTGTATTTCCTTGAATTTCTTAGTTGTGAACAGTACATATTAAAGAAAAAAATCATGATGACCTAGTATGACTCCGTGGAATCGTGTGAGAAACTACGACTGCATGGTCTTAGCATTCTTTCACTGTGAGGTTGCGAAGCTTCCCGGAACAATCAAAGTAATTACACTAGGAATTGCTCTGAGAGATGAAGATACCATCCAACCAGGGCCTTATGCCATTTTATTCATTGGTTGCCAGCTAAATACAATTGGCTCCAGTATGTACCTTGAACTGTTCAGAGTGCACCACATGTAGACAGACATACAGGTCAGGTTAGCAGATGTTACATTATCTAAAAATATCTTGGACTATGTTAATTCCACATATCTTCCTAGTTGGAACAAGGAAGCATTCGAGCGTAGGCATCTCTTAACAAATTTCTACTCAGCAGCCTGTTGCTGACTGAATATAAATTCGGACAGCGAAACTCTTGTCAACTTGGTCTTTCTTTATTCTGTTCACAAATGCTGGCAAACAGGAAATCAAAGAACATTGGAGATATCCAACTGTAAGTATCACAAGTCCACAACATGCAAAAAGTCAACTGGAACTGGTCAGTGTTGCATAGTTACTTAAATTACTACGGACTTCACAAAGCGCTAATCCAGATCCAATTCGTCTGGGCTCGTTGGTCAACTCTTTCCCCTGAGACGATTAAGAGGTGAAATACGGTTGATATAAGTTGATTCCAACGCTTATAAACATACAAATCAAGGAGAGGGAAGTCATGCATGTGCCTTGAGCGAACAGTGCCTTTGCAAGTTTGTTTGGATCCATTGCGACATGGCTAACCATTTGGTGGCGGTAAACATGAAGAGGAAGGATGCTGACGTGGCCAGCCATGGATTCTCCATTTTTCTTGATCCCAAGAGAGCGAAATTACAGGTAGCGCAGCTGAAAGAGTTTGCTGGTTACTTTGTTTTGAGCTTAGAGTAATCGATCGGTTCCTTTTTCAGAGTGTGAGTATGCAAGAGTGACTTAGTTTGAACTAGGCAATATATCTTTTCCGGTGAGAATTAACTTGTTCTCTTGAAATTCCTTCAAAATTCATGTAAAAGGACTTACCTGGTACATCTAGATGATGAAAGAATCACATGTTCCATAAAGATATGAACTGAAGGGGCATAGGGCATATGTTTTTATTTCCTGCCAAGAATCCTAGCTCTCATGTGCAACATTCTACTGGTTATGCATATGTGGTTTCAGGATATTTGAAAGGCATGAAGATCACCCACATGACAAGATACTTAAGACAGCTCAGTTGAATTCATGATTGTTCATTGTTAAAATGGATGATATTGAATTGATGACAACAAAACACCTTGAACACTCTGATAATTATCTTACAATTCCATCTTTGCTCTATTTCTTGCTCTCACTAGGATGCCGAGATTTCGGTAATGATGGAAGATGAGGAACCACTTGCAGATGGAGATGCTCCACCAGCTAATGTGCAACCAACCATGTTCATGCCCTCGCCGCCTGTGTTGCCAACTCAGAGCCAAGAGGCTCTAAATTACCAGGCGGAGGCAATGGATGTCGAGGTGGATCTCCAGCAGTGTCCGGCCCTGAGACAGCAGCAGCCGGAGCAGCAAGCCCCCTTCTTTTCAGGTTAGTAAGGACCATGACATGACATTGCTAACAATGGCTTTGAAGGAAGTAGATGACAACTGGCTGTTTAGCTCGATTTGTTGCCTGAACAAACTATGTTTGAGAAGACTAGCTTGATCCTTCCAACTGCAGGTTTCTTCTGACAAGTTGTACTCCGGCCTGCAGCTGTGTAAATCATGCGGCATATGCTCTCTGCAGCCTTTCGCCGCCCGGCTAGGTTCTCACGCTGGGCATGCTTGCTCTCTATTGTCTAGGCTCCATAGACAACAGAATGCCTTGCTATTACCATGTATGATAATTCGTCCTTTATCACCATCACCACTTAAATTGGTACATGTTATACTAGTGTCCAGTAGATTTTCTGTGAAGCAAGGTATTTTTGGAACAGGGTTTAAATAAAGATACCATCTCAATTCAGTCTTTTATAAATAGACTTCAATATTGAAAGATTTCAGACGGAAAAATTCCTACAGGAATAGAAAATTTTATTTGCTCGGTCAAAAGGTACTGAAGCCATCTTTTGCAGCCCTTATAGAGTTAAACCAGTCAGTAGCTGAATACAGAACTGGAGTGGTCTGATCGCTTAATGTTCTTCAACACATATTGTATTGACAGAGCAACACAAATGAATGATACCCTGATAAATAGTGGTACCAGATAAACGAGACACTGTATAAATACCATAGAATATGATCTTCACTAGGTACAATGAGTCTCAGCAGTATAAACCTCAACTATAACATGGTACAATGAGTGTGTACGCAACGCTAATCACTCCACACTCTGTTAGGTAATAGCATATAAATATACAACAACAGGTTCGCTGAAAATGTTCAGCTATGAATACACCCTTCCAGGGATGACAAAGTCAAAAAAGAATCATTTATATGAACTCTTGATGTCAAGCGAACGTGCTTCCTACAAGGGCAATAGCAGAAGACTAATAGTTCCCCATTCCCCCTAATTTAGTTCCATCTGCCGATCCTCGCTGTCAAATGGTTGTCAAACTATCAGTATGGCCTTTCTATTGCCGACTATCTGATCTAGTATGCTGTAGAATAAGACCAGTACAGGATGGCTGCACCTCCGTTTGCTGCAAAATATGTGTGCTCCTTATGCAGGACTAGTCTCCCGAAACAAACTTCTTCTGTGTGTAGTATCTGTCTTCACTTGCCTTCTTTTTCAAGTTTCTTTTCTGTTTGTAAGAGCCCCAGTAACAACGATTAGCACAGATCAACGGTGATAAAACAAACATATAGCTGTGACAATGTATACCTTATAGGCTTCATGATTGTCAACAATTCTTGTTGCAACTGAGACTGATGTTATAGTTTTTGGGCTTGTAATTGTCCTAAAAATACCCATGCTCTTTGGAACAGCATAAGGATTAATTTCACCCTGCAGCACATGCACATCAAGTTTGAAGATGAGTTTCAGCAGTTATTACACATCAGGGCTTGACCCCAGTTTTTAAAATACTTACAGCAGAATTGCCCTCGGCTACTGTACCATGCACAACCATTGAAATGTTAAAGGTGGTGATCTGTACAATTTGATAGAAGTTATGATGGCTTACTAAATTATCAATGGATAATTATGTAGCATGGATGAAAAAGTATACACCTAAACATACCATATCCTTCGAAACTTCCCATGGTGCGCCAATAATGACTTCATCAACATAGCGACAGGCAAGTACACTAAGAGTACGCTCATGGAGATGCATGATAGGACGATAGCCTCTTCTATCCCTGGATAAATGGTTTGCATGAGCCAATGGATCTTAACTCACAACAACAAGCTCCTTTAACAGAAATCGTTTTTACTTCATATTCTTTTGTAGTCAATCAGTTTCCATGTTACTAGCAAATCTTCAGAAAAAATTTGAATAATACCTGATGGTCTGGTCATCATGAATACCCACAAGAAGAAAGTCACCAAGTTGTCTAGCACTTCTGAGGACCTGCATTGAAACATAGTGTTCAATATTCTAATGGCTACATATAAGCCAAGCAAGTGAATATACTTGCTGAGACGATATTTAACAATCTGCATGAGAACAGATAAAATAATACCTCAACATGGCCTGCGTGGAAAAGGTCAAATGCACCATCTATGTACACGACATGAGCACCTGGCGAAGGAGCCTGGGTGCATATGAGCATATTGTTCAATAGAAGCCATAGAAGTATCAAGTCTTCAATCATAAGAACCTTTTAATAAACACTGCTAACTACTTACTATTGCATAACGACATAATTGTTGAAAATGAAGATTGAAATGGTAACGTTGATCATTCAGGACAAAGATAGGGAAAGGTAGAATGAAGGCATCATAAGCATGCTACTTGATACATCAATTAATTAGTTAAGTAATTTGGGACCGATAAAGCCAACCACTTTTTCTAGATGTCTTAAAAGGTTAATCAAATTAAGGTCAATGACATGCAAATACCCTATTTAAGATACAGTGCATATGCCCTTCATTACCCATAAAAGGTCACTAGAATATTATAACAGTTAGAATATGAAGCAATCTTAGCTCTTCAAATCTCATACCTTCCCATTTGAAAACTGCATTATCCGACGAGAAGTTGGGAGAAAGTGAGATAACTGACTTTTCACTTCATCACATGATCCAGCTCCAGTCAAAGCAACATTTACATTAGTGTCAGGATCTTTCTGCTTCAATGTAAGCAATATCCGCCCTGTGTAAAAATGATGTCATGTGTAAGATGGAAATTGATGAAAAAGAAACAAAAAATGGAATGAACTTGAAAGACTTTTTCAAATAACGGTCCTGACCAAATGGTGAAGCTACTGAACCTTACCAACTATGTCAGTGCTCGAGACACCTTCTGTTCTCTTGATTTGCTTGTAACGCCCAGCCTTCTTTGCTGAAGCATAAGCGTCGGTCCCATCAGGAAGAAGACAAGGATCATCTCCATGTATAATGTAATCAATGTTATACTTGTTGAAGAGGGTATTCATGAATTCTTCTGTGATTTCATAGGGTGCATTGGGAATGACCTCATCAACCCACTTAAGTCCACTGACAAGGGTCAACCTAGATAGAAGGTAAAGCATGCATAGGATTAATTTGCAATGAATGTTCAGATCATGATAGAAGCCAGAAAGTCTCTACTGTTAGGGAATCAAATTTGCTGCACTGCTGTAAATATGAGCAACTTCAGAAAAAGATTAATTTATTCACAGAACAAAAGAATTAGGCTCTGTTGTACCTCTCTTCCATTGAAAGGACAGGTGGGCCCTTGTTTGCAACAATCTCCTCATCACTGACAACTCCAACTACGAGCTGATCTCCCAGCAACTTGGCCTGCCGCAATGCATTTGCATGGCCATAATGCATGAGGTCAAAGCATCCATCCATGTACACTCTCACAGGCCTTTTGCGCTCCTTCTTCTTTGGAACTTGCCCTATATATGGCCAAAAATAGGGAGCAAACGGAGCACCTATTCCCCCAAAGTAACCTGTAGACAACATAAGGATGACTACAGTGATCATAACTCCTCCAAACCCAAACAACTGTGAATAGTATCCGCCGCTCCAGAGCCCCTGGTTGCTCTCAAATGCTAGCAAACCCATCATCATCTTTGAAGCAGAAGTATGAACTTGGTATTGCTCCTGGCAAAAACAAGGGGAAGACCAAAAATTAGACTCCAAAGTTGATGGTCCTTGTGGCAAGTGGCAACCAATACATATTGCAACGTAGTACACAATATGTCATTTTCCAACATAAGGAGAGGAGCCAATAGCCTTTCCCTTCTTCAAAAGAATCATTTACTTTTAGAAACAAGAAAGTGACTTCAAAAAGAAAGAAGAAAAGCGTGGCTTTCTCACTACTTAAGTGTGAACGATTGGAAGGATCTAAGACTTGTAGCAAGAAGACTTAGATGTATTGCTAAACGTGCTTAGCCACCGAGCCATGTTGACCAAATCCTAACCATCAGATATTTTCGAAAGCCAGAATTTTGGGCAAAGGAAAGATTATGGAGAATTTGGAACAGACTCCATTGCTTGCAGCGGAGGCCACGCAACTAGGAGCTCTAGAATTCATGAAAATAGCATGAGGTATTATTCAACCTTCGTTCTCATCAACAAAATACAATTGAATTGTCCGACCCAAGAACGAAAAGAAAAAATGAGAACACGGTTCAGCATGTTATTCTGGTTCTAAATACCCATGCCATCGAAAAAAGTTGGCGGACATTGGAATCAATAAAAGTTCACCGCGAAGATTAGACAATGGCCCTCGTGTTCTTAGCATCAAGCAAGCGAAAGCGTCAGGAGGGCGAATCTGGCCCCAATAAAGAATCTGCCCCCAGCTGTGAATGTCGCAGCTTTGGCGTCGCGGTCAACCCGCTATGCTAGCTGGCAGAATATAACGATGCGATGCAGCGTTCCAACAGGCTTAGGAGCCACGAGCGAAAGCATCAGCTCGAACTCACCCCACCCACCGAATTCCCGCTCCCACCTGAAAAGCATCCAATGCAATAGCACTCCCGTGTTCCCAATTCTAGCGCGACATCAACTTATAAACGACATGTCAAATTCGACCAAAACAGGGTGGAATAGACTATCGTGTTTCCCTTGGATGGCAAGCTGGGAGATCGAAGGGGATCACAAACATACCGGGAAAAGGAAAAAAAAAAGAACAGAGATTTTCTCCGCTGCATATCAAGAACGCGCCGTTTCGGCAACGACGAAGGAGCGAGCAACGGTGAGGGGGTCGAGAGAACTGACCGAGATCGGGGCGAGGTGGCTCCTGGCGGCGGCGGGCGCGGATCTCGCGTAAAAATCCGAGATTGGCGCGGGATCTGCCGCGGGAGGCGGCGAGGCTCCCTCTCTCTCTCTCTCTCTCTCTCTCTCTCTCTCTCTCTCTCTCTCTCTCTCTCTCTCTCTCTCCCGCTCGGCGTGCGCGGCTCACTCCTTTGCTCGGGTTGTTTTGGGGAGGAGGAGGAGGCCGGAGCGGAGGGAGGAAGAGCTGTCAGCCGTGTCGCGCCTGGCAATTTGGCAATTGGGGATGGTGGCTGCGTGGGTGGGCCTGCTCCTCCACCAAAGTTCCCGGGCCCACCCGGCAGGAGCGCGTCATTTTCACTTGGGACCCTGAGAGAGGGAGAAAATGAGAAAGACCTTTTCTTATTCTATTTTTTCTTGAAACGGGGAGAGATAACTGTTGCATAGGAGTTTTTTAGATAATGGATAAAACTGGTCTTCCCCTCAAATGAGGTTATGGTCATAAGTTACAAAGTTTATCAGCTACAATCCGCATTACATATTCGGTTCAAAGATCATACATGATTGAGAAATAGCAAAACATTATTAAGATATGATTCTTTTGTTGAATCTCCATCCGAAAGTAGAGAAAATCTCCATGGCCGTAGCTTCTATGGAACTACAAGCTGTCCTCAATATGTTGATCTGTTCATCATCCTTCTACAGTGACGCTCAGGTGTGGTAACATTGTATACTCCTGAAAAGTACGTGCAAATAGTTTTTCACCGGTCTATTATCAAAAACGTAATCATTTATAGTTACCCATATTGTCCAGTATAAGGTTGCAGCCGCAACCAAAATTTGTTTTCTTAACACCTTGAGAATGAATGTAGCCAAGTATGAAACATATGAGAAACGGATAAAGGTGTGTAAATATTAAAAGTGATGCTTATAATTCTCCAAACAAATTTATCATAGTGACAATCAAATAGAAGGTGTTGGATGGTTTCATAACACAAATTTTTTGTCACCTTCCCAATTGCGCCTAGCTAAATTATTCTTGGTAAGAATCACTTGTCTTTTTAAATACCATATAAATATCTTAATCTTTGGTGATAACTTAGATAGCCATATCTTACTCTTTCTACATATGTTTCTATTTGTAATAAGGGTTGTATACATTGATTTTACCAAAAAAAATCCACTCTGATTTAAATCCCATCTTATTGTGTCATCTGTTTCTACATATTTGCATAGGAGTATGACTTGATTTTTTTTCTTCTTCAGAAGAGCGTCCCTGTTCTTAATAAAAAATAGTGTTTATATGTTATGGCTTCTGCTTGTGGACTAGCACAGTAGCGCTGGGTACCTGCCTTTGCTAATTGCCCCAGATGGAAATAGACATATTAGAATAACGCTACGGATGGAAAGCATCGGGCGGAGGAGTGAAAGACAGACATCAAACGCTTGTTTTGTCAATTACCTTGTTGTATGGACAAATACAGTAAATAGAGATGCCACTAGGCTTTTAAATTGGCGCCTGGTCGCCTAGGCGCCTAGGCTGGCGGCAGACCACGGGCGAAGGCAGAGGCGGCGGCGGGCGCAGCGAAGGCGGCGGATGAGCAGAGGCGGAGGCAGCGGGCGGGCTCTCTGAACCGTCGGATCTAATCCAACAGTGCTCTTTACACATCAGCACATATAAAATACCACCCCACCCTAACCCTAAACAGAATCCTTCTCACCCTCACTCTCCTCTCCACCGATGACGGCGGCGTGGCGACCGGCGACGGGCGGCGGCCTCTAGGCGAGACGACCCGTCCAAGCGTCGGGGCCGCACCGACGGGACACCTAGGCGACGCCGTGAAAACTGCTAGATGCCACATCACGTAGAGATTTGGAGCTAATGGGCGTGTTAGCAAGCTTAATGACTGTAATTTTACAGTTTTTTTAGTATGATGATCAAATGGCGCGCCATATCGGAACCCGGATATGGTGTTAAATGAGCAAGGGTCGGATCGCCACCACCTTAGTGGCGCGCTACATCATCGCCCGGATGTAGTGATAAGTGAGCAAGGGTCTTTGCATTTTACTCGACGGGTGCAAAGCGTAAGGAAGCTAGCCGAGGAACATAGATTTCGGGTGGGTAGTTGGAATGTAGGATCCTTGACGGGGAAGCTACGTGAGTTATTAGATGTTGCCATTAGGAGACGAGTAAATATCCTTTGTGTACAAGAGACTAGATGGGCGGGTCAAAAGGCGAGAGAAGTCAAGAATACCGGTTTCAAGCTTTGGTACTCTGGTTCGGCTGGGACTAGGAATGGCGTAGGTGTTCTAATAGATAAGAGTCTTGAGGATGGAGTAGTGGATGTTCGAAGACGAGGGGATAGGATCATCTTAATCAAGATAGTAATTGGGGACATTGTCTTGAACGTCATTAGTGCTTATGCCCCACAAGTCGGGCTCAACATGGGTGCTCAGAGGCAATTTTGGGAGGACTTGGAGGATATGGTTAGTAGTGTACCGATAAGCGAGAAACTCCTCATAGGGGGAGATCTCAATGGTCATGTGGGTGCAACTAACCTAGCATTTGAGGGAGTACATGGAGGTTTTGGATGCGGCGATAGAAATCAAGAGGGTAAGGACATCCTAGATTTTGCCGTAGCCTATGATCTGTTGATAGCTAACACCCTCTTTAGGAAGAGGCAATCTCACCTAGTGACCTTTAGTAGTGCCCAACACTCTAGCCAGATTGACTTTGTCCTCACTAGGAGAAAGGATAGACGGGAGTGTCTAGATTGTAAGGTGATCCCGGGGGAGTGTGTTGTGACACAACATAAGCTTGTGGTAGCCGACTTTCGCTTCCATACATGTTCTTTGCGGGACAAAGGTGTCAAAATCACAAGAACAAAGTGGTGGTGGTTGAAGGGAGAATCACAAGAATCCTTTAAAAATAGGGTGATCACAGAAGGACCCTGGGCAGAAAATGGAGATGCAGATAGTATGTGGATGAAGATGGCAACTTGCATTAGGAAGGTAGCTAGTGAGTTGTTCGGTGTGACAAAGGGAAAGAAACTTGTAGATAAAGACAATTGGTGGTGGAATGAGGATGTACAAAAGGTCATTAAGGAGAAGGAGTGTTACAAGAGTTGGCATAATGATAGAAGCGCAAGCAACATGCTTAAGTACAAAGAGGCTAAGAAGAATGTAAGGCGGGTTGTGAGTAAGGCAAGAGGACATGCCTATGATAAGTTATATGAGAGACTAGAGACAAAAGAAGGTGAAAAGGACATATACAAGGTAGCAAAAATCCGCGAGAGAAAGATGAGGGATCTCAATCAAGTTAAATGCATCAAAGATGAGACTGACCGCATTCTAGTGAAGGATGAAGAGATTAAGAATAGATGGCATGATTACTTTAATGGGCTATTCAATGATGGGAATGGGAGCACTATGGTTGAGTTGGATGACTCCTTTGATGACTCCAACAGGCGGTTCATGCGGAGGATACAAGAGTTTGAGGTTAAGGAGGCCTTAAAAAGGATGAAAGGAGGAAAGGCCCTCGGCCCTGACGATGTCCCTATTGAGGTGTGGAGATGTCTTGGGGACGTGGCAATAGTATGGCACACAAAGCTATTCAACCACATTTTTCGGTCAAACAAGATGCCTGAAGAATGGAGGAATAGTATATTAATACCTATCTTCAAAAATAAAGAAGATATTCAAAGTTGTACTAATTATCGAGGTATTAAGCTTATGAGTCATACTATGAAGCTTTGGGAGAGAGTGATTGAACACCGCCTGAGTAAAGTGACCAATGTCACTAAAAACCAGTTTGGTTTTATGCCTGGGAGGTCTACAATAGAGGCGATTTTCTTGCTTCGTCAGCTTATGGAGAGATATAGGGAGCAGAAGAAGGACTTGCATATGGTGTTCATCGACTTAGAGAAGGCGTACGACAAGATACCAAGGTCAGTCATGTGGTGGGCACTAGAGAAACATAAAGTGCCAACAAAGTACATTACCCTTATCAAGGATATGTACAATAATGTTAGGACAAGTGTGCGCGTAAGTGATAGTGAGACTGATGCATTTCCTATCACAGTAGGACTACATCAAGGATCAGCTTTGAGCCCATACATCTTTTCCTTGGTGATGGATGAGGTGTGGAAGGATATACAAGGGGATATCCCTTGGTGCATGCTCTTTGCTGATGATGTAGTGCTCGTAGATGAAACTAGAGATGGTGTTGATAAGAAATTAGAGTTATGGAGACAAACCTTAGAGTCCAAGGGGTTTAGACTTAGTAGGACCAGAACCGAGTATATGAGATGTGACTTTAGTGGTGTTGGTCGTGAAGAGGGAAATGTTAGTCTACAAGGACAAATAGTACCTAGAAGGGACTCTTTCCGATACTTAGGATCAATGTTACAAAGCAATGGCGATATTGATGAGGATGTTTGCCACAGGATCAAGGTAGGGTGGATGAAATGGCGACAAGCCTCTGGAATCCTATGTGATAGAAAAGTCCCACAAAAGCTAAAAGGGAAGTTCTATAGGACGGTGATCAGACCCGCGATGCTCTATGGGGCGGAATGTTGGCCAACTAAACGGCAACATGTCCAACAAATGAGTGTCGCAGAGATGCGCATGCTACGGTGGATGTGCGGGCACACGAGAAGAGACCGAATAAGGAATGGGGCGATTCGTGATAAGGTAGGGGTGGCGCCGATTGAAGAGAAGTTAGTCCAACATCGACTTAGGTGGTTTGGACATATCCAACGGAGACCTCCAGAAGCACCGGTTAACAGTGGGATTTTAAGAGGTAGAGAAAATATTAGGAGTGGTAGAGGACGACAAAGGTTGATCTGGGAGGAGGCGGTAAAACGAGATTTGAGAGATTGGAATGTATCCAGAGACTTAGCTCATGATAGGACCGCATGGAAAGTAGCAATTCATGTGCCAGAATCGTAGTCTTATTTTTTTCTTTTCTCTTTTTCTTTTCCTTTTCTCTTTTCTCTTTTTCTTTTTTCTTTTTTTTTCTTCTTTTTTTCTATTTTTTTCTTTTTTTCTTGTTCTTATATCTCTTCCTCTCACTTTATTGATATTGGGTTTCATGTCTAGCCGACCCAACAGGCTTGGGATAAAGGCTTAGTTGTTGTTAATGATAAAATGGAAACAGAGGGACGAGTGCGATGGCCAGATTTCACTCTTAAAAACGAATTACCATCCCATGAAGGAGGTCTATACGACATTCAACTGAAACCGAGGGGCGCAAGTGCAAACAGTAACGCAAGTGCAGAACACAACAGAACAGATGAGATGATAGAGGAGACCGTCGCGTGGGCCCGGCGGCGCGCGCCTCTTGGACAGCTTTGACTGTCCAAGAAGAAGCGGACAAATGTCCAGCGTTCTAGAACACGAGCGGTAAGGAGAACAATCCACCCAACAAAATGTGCTGTAGCCTCTAGCTAGCGATGAGTCACCAACAGCGAACGGATGCAGATGCTCCAAAATGGACGGACGGACGCGAGGCTCCCTGACTTTTCCGCTGCACCTGGCTGGTAGCAGTACTAGTGCTTACGCAAGGAGAAAAAACGGGAGCTCCATGAGCTGGTTGATTTGAGCTCGACTTGAACAGCCTTAATCAAGCTCCGATTGGCTACCACATACGTCGGTGAACATTCGTGTCCGACGTAGCACTGCGACTCTCATCGCCGGCACGAAGATGCCTTCCAAATAGTCTGGAACGAATAGATCCTCGCTGGTGCTCGCCAGACAACGACGTTACAAACCACCCTACCATGCGGACGACCGGGAATCCTCGTCAACGGCCATGGCAGCGGAGGCGGGCGTTTCACTGGCTGCTGTCGAGGGTGCGTCATCGAGAACGAGCTCCTCGGGTTCAGTGGGCCTGAGGTCTCGGAGGACAACGAACCCAGAGGGTGCGGCCCTCACTGGCTCGTATCTGCTGCCACGCAGGAACTTGATGAATTTCTCCTGAGCTGGGGTCACCCGGGCTGGGTTCGACAGCATGTGGAACGTCGGCTCTGGTTCAGGACCCTTCTTTTCTGCAGCAACATCGACCTGAGAACGCAGATAAGGGCACGCGTCAGTTTCATGGCCCGTGAGTTGTAGGATCGATGCAAATAATCAAAAGCAATCGAATGGTGAACACGACGAGACAAAGAGCAATACCCGCATGTAAGTAGACAGAGCAGAGGCGTTTCCAGTTGAAGCTGCAGCTGCCTTCTCCTTGGCTTTGATTTCCGCCTTCACCTGGGCCTTGCTTCCCGCTTCCTTCTTGGCCCTGGATTTTGCCTTGGCGTATGCTGACAGTATGGCTAACGGCAGCTTCACTGAACCAGCTGTGGCTTGCTTAATTGTCGGCTTAGGATAATCAAACAGTGATGGTTTCACGTTTGATATAAATTCGAACTTTGGCACTTTCAAGTCAGAGTTGAGGCCAATGAGAGCAGTCGGAGAGAAGGCAAGGCCGATGAAATAGGTGAGCGGGTACCAATACCAGAACTGCGTGAAGACAGCTAATCCAATAACTGCAGTGAGCCTGTCATGCTTTGACCTTGACTTAAGCTTGATGGTGACATTCCTACCACCAGCATCGAGGATACCTGAAGCCAGTATGGCACCCATTTTGCTAATAGTATCCTCATGCTTGTTAAGAATGATCTTTTCCAACTGACGCCTGAACGTTCCAGCACGTGAGTCATAAGATTCATTTGTCTGGATCATGACCATTGCCATGCCAATTAGAGCACCCTGACGTACAAAGTCAACAACGTCTGACATAAGAGGCTCCAGTAAAGAGATGGCTTCACTTGATCCTGTTCCAGCACAGGAGATTCCAACAGCTAGAGCTGCTCCATAACGGACATGCGGATTATATGATTCAGAAAACAGTGACACGATTCTGGGTGTCTGCATTTGATCATAATTATAGTTGTCAGACATAGAGTAAGTAACCTTTTAATTTGTTTCTAACGTTCGTAAGTTAATGAGGTAAAACCAACCTGCTCAGGCTCATTGTACAGAACAAAGCCAAGAGACAATACTGCAGTCCTCCGGACATCATCACTCACGTCCGATACAGCAAAATGCAGAAGCTGATGGATAGCTTTATTATTTGCAGTTCCCCTGTATGCTAGAGCCAATGCGTACATACCACCATAACGAAGTATAGAATCTTGATCTTTAGTCATTTGTTCAATCAAGGTGTCAGCTTCCTCCTCCCTGCCATACACCGTCAATGCAATTCCAAGTGCCAAGCCCCTAGGGAGAAAAGGAGAGACAGTGTATCAGAGATCTAGACCTTTGTCTGCCAAAAAGACATCCTATTGCAACAAAAAGAGAGTTACGTACCTAATAATTTTTTCATGTTGTGTATCATGAGCATAGGCAAGCATTTCTGTAGCTTTCTCACTGGCTGCACCAACCATAAGCAATCCCATGCCAATACCAGCTGCTTCACCAGCCACAGCACTATCCGTGTATAAAACATTCTTAATGTCCTCACATATTTCCTCATCTGCTGTGCCCAAAGCTGCAAGTCCAAGTCCCAGACAAGCACCATGCTGGACCACCTGTGTGATACAATCAAAGTTAGAATGCCAATATATTAAAGAAGGCACAGAGAAATAAAGTAAAAACAAATATTTCAAACTATAGTCATGAACTTAGAATAGCACCTCATTGCTGGTGTTACGAAGACTCTCACGAAGAAACTGTTTGATTCCTTCACCATGGTTTGCGTGAATTAAACCAAGAGCATATAGGGCTCCTCCTTCTGAGTATGGACTGGCACTACCAACAGCACCATCCGGAGGTAGGTAAGGGGCCATCAAAGTTCGGCCCTGTTGAAGATGGCCTCTATAAATGACACCTAGTCCAGCAGTGGCACCGAACTTTGCCCAGTTAGTTGCCCTACCCAACCATTCCTGTAATATAGACAAAGGTGAGAAATGTAACCACAATACAATCACTGTAGAGAAAAATGTTTTGGACATTATTACACAGTTACATAATACGTACCAAGTTTTCTCTGAGGAAGGTATCTACTGTTGTTCCTGCATGCATTATTGCATTGGCACACATTGTTGCACTGTGACAGACGCTGTTCCTCGTTTCCACAGCTTGCTTTATAGTCTTCAAAATTAAAAGATCAGACCTGTTGAAAAGGAAACAAATAATAAGGGCATATAAAAATTGGAAAATGATTTTCATTAACCCTAATGTGCTGTCAAGTGGATACGTTTATGGGCTGTCAAGCCTTACACTAAAATGACTAAATTGTTGGCAATCCGGGGATTAATTTCCTCTAAACTGTTCTCTTGATCTATTCTCAATGGGGGGGGGGGCTGTATATATAGCCCCAAATTACAGAGTTCTAATCTAATACTACCTAGACTCCTACACTTATTTGACTTGGACTCTATCTCTAACTCTAACTACTCTAGAAAAACGGGATTATATCTAACAATCACCCCCTAATCTCGTTGAAAGAGGGCTAATGATGATTGTATTGAGATGATAGAAAAGCTAGGGTAGGTGTGATTATATAGAGGGATTAGGAGAGGAGAAAAGACTAAACCACCTCTAACCCTAATCCCTCTCTAATGACTAATATACCCCTGTGTCACACCCCTAATTACAGTGTCTAACACCCCCCGCAGTCACAACATCTAGCCACTACAGATGTTGAGACTGGACCGAAACTCAGAGAACAGCGACGACGGGAGGCCCTTCGTGAAGATGTCGGCGAACTACGTCGTCGTCGGGACATGGTGTACCCGAACCTCGCCCCGTGCAACCCGCTCACGAACAAAATGAAGGTCGATCTCCACATGCTTCGTGCGCTGATACTGAACCGGGTTGGCAGAGAGGTACATGGCGCTGACGTTGTCGCAGTAGATGAGAGTGCTCTTGATGACGGGAGTGTGGAGCTCCTGAAGTAGCTGCTGAAGCCAGGAGGCCTCAGCTACGCCGTTAGCCACGACGCGATACTCCGCCTCAGCACTCGAGCGCGACACTACGGGTTGTCGCTTCGAGGACCAGGAGATAAGGTTGCCGCCCAAGAAGACGGCGTACCAGAAGTAGAGCGTCGTGTGTCCGGGCAGCCTGCCCAGTCAGCGTCTGTGTACACGACTAGCTCGGAGGCAGTGTCACGCCGAAGAAGGAGGCCGTAGTCGAGGGTGCCTCATAGGTAACGAAGAATCCGCTTGACAGCGTTGAGATGCGGTTCCCTTGGATCATGCATGTGGAGGCACACCTGCTGGACCACATATGAGATATCCGGCCTGGTGAAGGTGAGGTACTGGAGAGCACCTGCAAGGCTCCTGTAAGAAGTGGGGTCAGAGACGGGTGTCCCGTCGGTGGCGGAGAGCTTCGCCTAAGTATCCACTGGAGTGGAGCACGGCTTGCAATCAGCCATGCTCGCCCGCTGGAGGATATCCAGACAGTAGTGTCGCTGGTGAAGGAATAGGCCGCTTGGTCGGTCCTCGACCGTAATACCCAAAAAGTGGTGGAGACGGCCCAGGTCCTTCATAGCGAACTCCTGCTGTAAGGCAGAAATGGTTCGCTGAAGCAGAGTCGGACTAGATGTTGTTAGTACAATGTCATCGACGTACAGTAGGAGGTAAGCTGTGTCACTACCCCGTCAATATACAAACAACGAAGTGTCCGACTTAGCTTCAACAAACCCCTATGAAACCAAGAAAGAGGCGAACCGGCTGTACCAGGCTCGCGGTGCCTGCTTCAGTCCGTACAGGGATTTGTTCAGCTTACAGGCCGTGTCTGGTGAGCTGAATCTACAAATCTTGCCGGCTGACTACAGTACACTGTCTCGGTCAGTGTACCGTGGAGGAAGTCGTTCTTGACGTCCAACTGGTGGACAGGCCAAGAACGTGAGAGAGCTAGCGACAGTACGGTACGAACTGTCGCCGGCTTCACCACCGGGCTGAAAATCTCGTCGTAGTCAACTCCAGCGTGCTGAGTGAAGCCCCGGAGTACCCAACGAGCCTTGTATCTCTCCAAGGTGCCATCCGTCTTCTTCTTATGCGTGAATACCCACTTGCCTATGACAACATTGCCACGACCAGGACGGGGAACCAGGTCCCAGGTCCGGTTGGCAAGCAAGGCCTCATACTCTTCCTCCATAGCGCGGCACCAGTTAGGGTCGGGGAGGGCGCTACGCACGGAAGTAGGTATGGGCGAGATCGAAGAAGGCTCGGTCGGTGGAGATGTCGTCGACGAGAAAGCGGCACTATCAAACCGCTCCACTAGCCGAAGACTCCCGGACGCACGTCGAGTCACCATCAGGTGGACGTGACCAGGATCCCTGTGAAGTAGAGGGGGGTTGTACACAGGCCGCTCGGGTACAACCATCTTCTCTCGTCGTGGGTAGACGAGAGTGGGTCTCGATGCCGCGCGTGGCGTCGCCGGAGCAGGAGCCTCTCCCCGCGCTCGTCGCTGGTAGACAAGTGCGGGGTCAGCAAAACGAGAAGTCGTCGTCGGTGCCGCGTGTGGCACGGCTGGTGGTGTCGTGCTCGCTGCAGGTGACGTCGAGGAGGTAGCTGGTGATGCCGCTGGTGCCGTACGTGGTACAGCTGGTGACGCCGGGGGCACCTGAGGTACAGTAGGTGGCATCGGGGAAGCCGAGGCCGCGCGTGGCGCAGCAGGTGACGTCGGAGGCGTCGATGCCACACGGGGTGCAGTGGGTGACGCCTGAGACATCGATGCCACACGAGGTGTAGCAATCGGTGTCGAGGGCATCTGGGACGTAGCTCGTGTCGATCCTGCAGAAGAAATAGGCCAAGGCAACTGGGAGGCAGCCTCGGGGTCAGTAGGAAAAAGGGAGTCCAACTCTGTGGTGGAATCAGAAGAGGTGGTGGAAAAAGGAAAAGATGACTCGTTGAAGACGACGTGCCGAGAGATCAAAAGACGGTGGGTAGTGAGATCTAAGCATCGGTAACCCTTATGATCAAGGGAATACCCGAGAAAAACACACCGTGTCGAGCGGGGCGCAAGCTTATGTGGGGTGGTGGCGGAAAGATTAGGGTAGCAAGCACATCCGAAAACTCGAAGGTGATCATAAAGAGGATTAGTACCATATAGAGCAAAGTAGGGGGTGGAGGCACGAATCGCCTTGGTGGGAAGACGATTGATCAAAAGTGTGACAGTATGAAGAGCCTCCACCCAGTATCGGGCTGGAATAGATGCCTGGAACATCAGGGAGCGTATGACATCATTAATGGTGTGAATCATGCGCTCTGCCTTGCCGTTTTGAGGAGAGGTATACGAACAAGACATGTGTAGTTGTACCCCATGTGCGGAGAGAAAATTACGAAACGCAGAGTTATCAAACTCACGTCCGTTATCGCACTGGACAGCTCGAATGGTACGCCCAAATTGAGTAGAAATCCAAACGAAGAAGTGAGAAAGAGTGACGAAAGTCTCAGACTTCAATCGTAATGGAAAAGTCCAGGAGAAGTGAGAAAAATCATCAATTATCACCAAATAGTAATTAAAGCCCGATATACTGGAAATGGGAGATGTCCACAAATCACAATGTATAAGATCGAATGAGTGCTCAACATGAGTCACAGATGTGGGAAAAGGGAGGCGAATATGGCGACCAAGCTGACAGGCATGACATAGGGAGTCATGTGTACCCCTAGAACACGAGATAACTGAGCTACTGGACAGCTTTGACATAGCATCTGCACCAGGGTGGCCAAGCCAGCGATGCCAGATGGTAGATGAAGTTGTCGTAGTCAAAGCAAATGGCGGTGATGCAGCGGAAGTAGGAAGCAAAAGTGTGTATAGGGCCCCCGAGCTATCACATCGAAAAAGAGGTCGCCAGGTGGAAAAATCCTTCATAGACAAACCAAACGGATCAAATTCAATGGGAACATTGTTGTCAGTGGTAAAACGAGGAACAAAAAGTAAGTTCTGAATGATATCCGGAGCAACAAGAATGTTTTTAAGCTGGAAAGTACCCGGAAGACCGGAATCACCTACTGAGGTGACCGGAAGAACGGACCCATTCCCAACAACGATAGATGAAGGAAAAGAGGGATTGGGAGGATGGGTGGAAGAGAGTATACCGGAATTAGGAGTGGTATGATATGATGCTCCGGAATCAACTACCCAGTCGGCACCAGGTGGAGTAAGGTGCATGGTGCTGAAGGAGGAAGCAAGCGACTGTCGATCCCACGTCGACGGTGGCTCCTGAAGAGGTGGCGAGGGCTCCGAGTTCCCAACAGAGTAGTCAGTGCCTCCGTAGGTCGGGGCTGACTGTCCGCCAGAAGGGTATCCAGGCCCACTATAGGCATGAGCTATCGGCCCACCAGCACTGTGGGCTGGTCCACTGTAGCCGGGGGTAGCCGTGAACGCCGGCTGAGGACGTGGTGGTCGTGGAGGCTGAGAACCCGGGGACAGTCCAGGCCACATGTAGATCTAGCCAGTCCACGGGTTGTAGGGTGTGGGCCAGGGTGCACCTCCCTGGCCGGTACCACCACTACTACCAGTAGTCGAAGCCGTGGGGGTGCGGCCTGCACTGCTGCCACCACGGTCGCCGTTCTTTCCTCGGCGACGACGGTTTCCACCTCCTGTATTGGTAGGAGTAGAAGGTGGACGTGACGGTGGTCCACCAGCCGCTGGTAAGGGTGGACGAGGGGACTGCCCGGAGCCATAGAAAGTTGTGGCAGATCTAGAGCCAGTAGAGCCTCCTGCAGTGATCTCTTCAAGTTCAAGATCAGACCATACCTTCTCGAAGGTAGGTAGTGGCTCCAGTCAAAGTAGCCACGTCCGTAGGTGACAATAGCGCTCGTTCAGGCCCTGAAGGACCCGAAGGACAAGAGCGTTGTCGGTGACCGGCTCACCAAGGTCACGTAGGGCATCCGCCATGCCCTTCATCTCCCGACAGTAGGTGGAGATGGAACGATCACCCTGGACGGTGTTCTGGAACCGAGTGCTGATGTGGAGGGCTCGAGTCGTGCGGTTCCCTAGAAACCGTTGCTCGAGGACTAGCCAGGCCTGTCGAGCAGTACCGCCACCGCGCTGCCTGACGATGTCCTGTAGCTCCTCTGTCAGGGAGCCAAGGATTCAGGATAGTACCAGGCTGTCCATGCTGATCCAGTACACCTGTACTGAAGACTCGTCCTGGAGGACGTGGTCATCGAGGCAGTAGCGCCTCAGCGTGAGGAGCACCATATCACGCAACCGGGCATATGAGGTGGACTCAGAGCTGAGAACAACCGGCACGAGCGTCCGGATGTTCTGAATCCCTGCGGCATGTGCATGAAGAGCGGCCACAAGCAAAGTCGAGTACGTACCAGCGTCCGAGGGAGGCTCATGGACAGCACTCGTTGATCGGCGAGCACTCTCCTCAAGTTGGTGGGATAGTGATGCCACGGAGGCACGCTCCTGCTCTAGGCCAAGGGCGAGTGCCCGCTCGCGTTCGCGAGAGGCGGCCAGTGCTGCGACAATGTCAGATGTCTCCGCAGTGTCGGTGCCGTAGGAAGAAGTTGTGTTCTCCGCAGTAGCACCGGCGGCTGGGAACGGAATCGACGAGATCGCCGTGGTGCTCCCGTCGATGTCGAGGCCGATGGCGTCCCGTAGCACGGAGGTACCTGCCATGAAGGTGACAGCAGTGGCGGGGTTGCTGGTGGTACCGACGAGGGGTTCACCGGCGGCTGGACCGGTTCTCGAGAAGGAGGGGGCGGCTGCAGACCCAGCAGCGAGGGGTGTGGGGGCTGCGGCATCACACTCACACTAATTAGGATGGAAACACACTTCCACCCTACACACGCATTTGGGGTGGACACTACGCCCCAGGATGATTACTTCACCCTGCACACACCAGAGGATGGGCACTACATCCCGGATACGAATTTGGGTTGGGCACTACAACCATGGAGTGGGCACTACACTCCTGAGGTGGGCACTACACCTCAAACACTTAATTTTGGGATGGGCACGTCTTCATCCCCAGGATGGTCGCATCTTCATCCTGCACACAAATTCGGGTTGGTCACATCTTCAACCCCAGTATGGGCTCATCTTCATCCTGCACACGCATTTGGTCACATCTTCAACCCCAGGATGGACTCATCTTCATCCTGCATTTGATCTCGGAATGGACGCATCTTCATTCCAACCACATACTCGAGATGGTCACATCTTCATCTCGAGCACACCTCGCATTGGCCTGCTTTTCCTCACACGACAGAGCACCCAATATTCTACTTCTTCACCTTCATCGTCGTGGCGATAGCACCTTACGCCAGTGATCTCGTACTCCTCCAAGATCCATCCCGTGCTACGACACTTCCCGAGTTCTCTGCGCATGTAGAAACAAAACTTGACCATACGCCATTGCACCACAACTCCCATGTTGAAAATTGACTGTGCACACTTGGTCGCGCTATGCTTCCAGATGCCGCCGCCGCCGGACCGCTGTACTCAAGGCTTGCTCCGCCTGCGTAACGTGAAGAAATATCCCAAGTCACGCAGGTCGTAGTTTGCCAACAGGTCCCACGGTGTCACATCGTAGAAGTATGCTTCTATCAGAATGCCTGGCATACGTGGTGACAAACCGCGCAGCTACGGCCGAAGAAAGTGGAGCACCAGCTCATCCTCTGTTAACTTGATCGTCGAATCATCCGCCATGTTCTGTTCTGCAGAAACTTCCTTGGTCGTGGGCTAGCACTTGACTTCCTCTGACCCACATCAGCCAAGCCGGCCCAGCTGAGCACACTTGTCATATCCACCTTACAAACACTAGGCCTGGCCCAACTTCCTCCAAACCCTAGCAGCTAACAGCAGAACAGCCGTCGCCTTCACCTTGTGAGCGCCGCTGCCTCTTCTTCCTCCTCTTTGAGAAACCTAGCAGCCTTCACTCTCACAGAACAGCAGCCGCCACTTCTTCCTCTTCTCTCTAGCAGCAACCGCTTTCTCCCTGGAGATCCCGTCCTTGCACACCGCGCAGCCCTGCACGGCCTCCTCCCCTCCGACAGCCACCGAGCTCCCCCTGTGAGATCCCGTTGGCCACGTTCGATTCTTCTTGCTGTCGGGCGTTAGCAGCTCCGCGCCAGCACAGCCGCCGCCAAGGATGCCTCCCGCAGACCGTGCGCACGCCGCCCTTGTAGCTCGTGCCCCGGAAGCGCTCCTGGCACCCGTTGCTGCGCGCGGCCGCTAGCGCCCGCGCTCGCGCCGCTGGTCGTCGTCCGCCCGCCGGATCTGCGCCGGGATCCACTCGGTCCCCGTGCTTGGTGACAGCCGCCAAGCTGCGGCCGCCGGTGGGCCGCCCGTGCTGTCAGCTGAAGTCGTGCTTCGAAAGCCATTGGTATGCTCGATCCGACCGCTCTCCACCTTCCTATCGGCAGCCCTTGGTCTCCTCCCTTCTCCCGACGATGTGCACGCCTCACGTGCGCACGTACGATCTCCAAGCTGCCGCCGCGAGGGCCTCCTCCCCACAGGCCGTTGCCCACCCCTGAGAGCACGTCCTCCCAAGGCAGATCTAAAAAACCCTAGCTCTGATACCAATTGTTGGAAATCCGGGAATTAATTTCCTCTAAACTGTTCTCTTGATCTATTCTCAATGGGGGGCTGTATATATAGCCCCAAATTACAGAGTCCTAATATAATACTACCTAGACTCCTACTCTTATTTGACTTGGACTATATCTCTAACTCTAACTACTCTAGAAAAACAGGATTATATCTAACATAAATTACCCCTGCCTCCTAATAACACAGAATATTCTAACACCCCCCCCCCCCGAAGTCCCAACCGACTGGACCGAAACTCGGTAAACACCGATGAAGGCAGATCCTTCGTGAAGATATCAGCAAACTACGACGGCATCGAAACGTGGTGCACTCGGACCTCCTGAGAGCCACCCGCTCACGAACAAAGTGAAGATCGATCTCCACATGCTTAGTGTGATGGTGCTGCACCGGGTTGGTGGAGAGGTAGACGGCGCTGACGTTGTCGCAGTAAACCAACGTACTCTGAGCAAGGGGGGAGTGAAGCTGCTGAAGTAGCTGCTGAAGCCAGGAGGACTCAGCCACACAGTTGGCCACGTCACGGTACTCCGCCTCAGCACTCGAGCGGGACACAACATGTTGCCGCTTCGAGGACCAGGAGACGAGATTGTCACCCAAGAAGACGGTGTAACCGGAGGTGGACCGACAGGTGTCCGGTCAACCCGCCCAGTCGACATCGTTGTAGACAACCAACTCGGAGGTGGAGTCACGCCGAAGAAGAAGGCCGTAGTCGTGGGTGCCCCGCAGGTACCGAAGGATCCGCTTTATCGCCGTGAAATGCGGCTCTTGCGGATTATGCATGTGAAGGCACACCTGCTGAACTGCGTAGGAGATGTCCGGCCTGGTGAAGGCACCTGCAAGACTCCTGTAAGCGGTGGGGTCAGCGACAGGAGCACCGTCAGTAGAGGAGACCTTCGCCTGGGTATCCACCGGAGTGGAGCACGGCTTACAATCAGCCATGCCCGCTCTCTGGAGGATGTCCAGGTAGTACTATCGCTGGTGGAGGAACAGGGCACCCGATGGGTGCTCGACCGCAACACCCAGAAAGTGGTGTAACTGGCCCAAGTCCTTCATCACGAACTCCTGCTGCAGGGCGAAGATCGTGCGCTGAACAGGCTTGTGAATGCCCGCCTGGACGCCTAGGCGCCGATGGGGTGCCTGAACGCCCAGGCGCCCGCCCAGGCGCCTAGGCGGCCGGCCAGGCGCCCAAGGCGGGTAGCGACGGCGGGTGCGCCGGCGGCGGCAGCAGAGGAGGCGTGCGGCCAGCTAGGCGGCGGAGGAGGCGGGCGAGCGGGCGGAGGCGGCAAACGGGCGGGGCGGGCAGAGGAGGCAGACAGGCGTGCGGGCGGGCCTCACGGCCCAACTATGATCCGACGGTCCTCATTTTCACTGGGGTATATAAATAAACCCTACCCTAGTTTTCTCCTCACCCTCTCTCCCTCTTTTCTCCACTGCCAGCGGCGGCGGCACTGTAAGGCGACGGGGCGGCGACGCTAGGGGTGGACAACAGCGGCGGCGGCACCTACGCAGCGCCAAGCGAGGGGCGGCGGGCGGAGGGGGCGCCAGGCGAGGTGGCGGCGGGCGGAGGGGGCGCCAGGCGAGGTGGTTGCGGGCGGAGGGGTCGCCGACGGCGAGCGGAGGCGGCGGCGCCGCCTGGCCAGGCGAGGCGAGCCGCCATGGCATCCGCGCGCCACCGACTGGACGCCTAGGCGCCGCCTAGGCGACGCCTTAAAAACGCTAGCGCTGAAGGAGAGCTGGACTGGACGACGTGAGGATAATGTCGTCGACGTACAAGAAGGTAGACAGTGTCACCCTCACGCCTGTAGAAAAGCGAGGTGCCGCCTTGGCCTCGACGAAGCCGAGTGAGACCAGGAAGGAGGCGAACCGGCTGTACCAAGCCCGAGGCGCCTGCTTCAACCCGTATAGGGACTTGTTCAGCCGACGGACCATGTCTGAACGGGCTGAATCAACGAACCTTGTCGGCTGAGTGCAGTACACCGTCTCCGTCAGCGTCCCGTGAAGGAAGGCGTTCTTGACGTCCAACTGGTGGACAGGCCCAGAACGCGGGAGTCAGGCGACCCCAGGGCGCTGAGTGAAGCCCCGAAGAACCCACCGGGCCTTGTACCTCTCCAGAGACCCATCCGCCTTCTTCTTATGCGTGAACACCCACTTGCTCGTGACAATATTGCCACGACCAGGACGAGGAACCAAGTCCCAGGTCCGATTGGCAAGCAGGGCCGCATACTCTTCTTTCATAGCCCGACGCCAGTGAGGATCGGCTAGGGTGCTACGGACAGAAGAGGGGATAGGCGAGATGAGTTAAGAGGTAGGCGGTGGGGAGATCGTCGAGGAGACGACGACCTCGAAGAACCGCTCAACCAGCCGGAGAACCCCAGCGGCCCGTCGGGTCACCATCGGGTGAAAGTGACTGGGTCCCGGTGGAGTACGGGGGGTACACCGGAGGCTCTAGGCGGGAAAAAGCCTGTGTACCAACCCGCGCTCGTCGCTGATAAACGAGAGCATGGTCGGCATACCACGGCAGAGAAGCCACGGGTGGTGAAGCAGTCGACGTCGGAGACGCTGGGGCCGCACGTGGCGCGACAGGCGATGTCGGAGACGCCGGGGTCGCGCACGGCGCAGTGTGTGACACCGGAGCCGCGTGTGGCGCCGCAGACGACGCGCTAGGTGACGCTGGGGCCGCGCGTGGCACAGCGGACGACGTCGGAGACGCCGGGGCCGCGCGTGGCGCAACGGACGACGTCGGAGACGTCGGGGTCGCGCGTGGCGCAGGCGGTGGCGTCAAGGACGTTGGGGCCGCTGGAGGCACGGCTACTGAGGCCGCGCGTGGCGCAGGCAGTGGCGTCAAGGACTCCGGGGCCACGGGAGGCACAGCAGATAGTGTCGAGGACACCGGGACTGTGCTCGGCGCAGCGAGTGGGTAACCTGCAGGAGGTAAAAAAATAAGGTCGTTGTACAGGAGCGGCCTCAGGGTCAGTAGAGAAAAGGGAATCCAACTCGACGACCGAGTCAGAGGACGAAGCGGAGAAGGGAAAGGAAGACTCGTCGAAGATGACGTGTCGAGGGACCAGGTGGTAAGATCAAGGCACAGGTATCCCTTATGGTCAGGAGAGTACCCAAGGAAGACACACCGAGTTGAGCGAGGCACAAGCTTATGGGGAGTTGTGGCAGAGAGGTTAGGGTAGCAAGTGCACCCGAAGACTCGAAGGTGACGTAAAGAGGGGTGGTGCCGAACAGAGCGAAGTGAGGAGTGGGGGCACTAATCGCTTTAGTAGGAAGGCAATTAATGAGGAAAGTGGCGGTGTGAAGAGCCTCCGCCTAGTAACGAGCAGGGTTGGAGGCCTGGAACATCAGAGAGTGCATGACATCATTGGTGGTCTGAATCATGCGTTCAGCCTTGCCGTTTTGGGGGGGGGAGTGTAAGGGCAAAACATACGCAACTGAACCCCATGAGAGAGCAAGAAGTCACGGAACGCTGAGTTATCAAACTCGCGCCTGTTGTCGCACTGGACCGCCCTGATCGTACACCCAAACTGGGTGGACACCCAAACGAAGAAGTGAGAAAGAGTGGCGAACGTATCAGACTTCAGTCATAAGGGAAAAGTCCAAGAATAGTGTGAAAAATCATCAAGAATTACCAAGTAATATTTATAGCCAGAAACACTGAGAATAGGTGATGTCCAAAGATCACAGTGAATCAGATCCAAAATGCACTCAACATGAGTGACACAGTGCACGGAAGGAAGTCGAACATGACGACCTAACTGACAAGCATCGCACAGAGACTCATGAGTACCCCTAGTACACGAAATCACTGAACTACCAGACAACTTTGACATGACATCAACATCGGGGTGACCAAGCCGACGATGCCAGGTAGTCGAAGATGTTGTCGTAGCGAGGCAAAAAGGCGTAGGCGGAGCGGAAGCAGGAAGACGAAGCGTGTACAGGGACCCCGAACTCTCACAGCGGAGAAGAAGATGTAGGTAGTAAGATCCTTCACAGATAAACCAAAAGGATCAAACTCAATGAAAACATGGTTGTCAATAGTAAAACAACGAACAAAAAGATGGTGCTGGATGATGTTAGGAGAAACAAGAACATCACGGAGCTGAAAAGAACCCGGCGAACCCGAGTCACCTAGTGAGGTGACCGGAAGAACAGACCCATTCCCAACAACGATAGATGAAGGAAGAGAAGGGTGGGAAGGGTGGGTAGAAGAGAGTATACCAACGTCAGAGGTAGTGTGTACGATGCTCCGGAGTCCACGACCCAGTCAGGACCAGGTGGTGTGAGGCCCAGCATGCTGAAGGAGGACGCGAGCGACTGCCGGTCCCAGGTCTTAGGTGGGTCGTGGTGCTGCACCGAAGACTCAGGTTGGCCGACTGGGTTTCCCGAAACCTAGTGGGTCAGAGCGGACGGCCTGGCCGCAGAGTAGCTCGTCCCGCCAGTGGTCGGAGTCCAGTGCCCACCAGCTGTGTAGGCAGGTCCGCCGTAAGCCGGAGTGACCACGTAGGTCGGCTGAGGACGCAACGGGCGTGGTGGAGAAAGATCCGGAGATGGCCCAGGCCACATGGAGATCTGGTCGGTCCACGGGTTGTAGGGTGTGGGCCAGGTCACGCCACCCAGACCAATACCGCCGCTACTGCCACCAGTAGTGCCTCCACCAGCACCACCACCACCACCTCCACCACCACGCCCACTGTGACGATGATTACCACCACCAGAGGAGGCAGGAGCCCCTTGTTAGTATCTGAAGTATTACTCTCATGGAGAGGATGACACTAAGAGTTGGGAAATTTTTCTTGTTTCATTCCACACACAATGCCATGCCCAACCTAGGGGTTGGGGTTACATATTTATAGCTGAGGCAGCCAAGCATATACCTAGATGCTAGTCTAAGATGTTGTCCTACCAAAGGACTAATATGTTGTCCTATCAAGGACTGAGATGCTGTCCTCTTGGTCTAAGATGTTGTCCTACCAAAGGACTAATATGCTGTCCTAACAAGGACTGATATGCTGTCATCTTGGTCTAAGATGTTGTCCTAACAAGGGCTAAGATGCTATCCTACCAAAGGACTAATATGTTATCCTAACAAGGACTGAGATGCTGTCCTAAGTAGGGGCCACACGGACCAAGAGTACAAGACTTATTCCATCATTCTCCCCCTAAGTCTTGTGCGTTGTCTTGTGGGAGAGTTGGACCATCCCGATCCTGGAGCAAAGCTCAAGGAACGTGATCCTCCCAAGGGGCTTGGTGAGCAGGTCTGCAAGGTGGTCCTTGGTGTTGATGTAGCACGCCTTGATGCTCCCTTCCTCCAAGCAGCCTCGGAGAAAGTGGTACCTCACCCGAATGAGCTTGCTCCGTTCATGAAAGACGGGGTTCTTTGCTAGAGCCAGAGCGGACTTGTTGTCCACCCTGAGTTGCACCGCTCTGGTGTCTTTGCCGAGGAGATCACCAAGCAGTCGAACTAGCCATAGCGTCTGAGTCAAAGCAGTAAAGGCCGCTATGTACTCGGCCTCGCAGCTGGACAGGGCCACCACCTGCTGCTTGACCGACTGCCAGCTAACGAGGCATTTGCTGAGGAAGAAGAGAATCCCGTTCGTGCTCTTGCTAGTGTCGATGTCGCCGGCGTGGTCGCTGTCGCTATACCCGACAAGGTGTGCCGCCCCAAGGCACCTCGGGTAGTAGAGGCCGTGGTCGAGAGTCCCCGCAACGTAGCGGATGATCCTCTTCACAGCCTGCTGGTGCTCCGTCGTCGGTCGCTGCATGAATCGACTGACGTAGCCGACAGAGAATGCCAAGTCCGGCCGTGTGTGGGCGAGGTAGCGAAGGCTCCCCACAAGACGCCGATACTGTGTGGTGTCCACCTCCTCCGTCGTGCTGTTGCGGCTCAGCTTCAGTCTCTCCTCCATGCGAGTGAGAGCTGGGTTGCAGTCTGTGAGCCCAGCCAGCTCAGCAATGCGCTTGGCGTAGGCAGTCTGTCGAAGCATGATCCCGGAGTTGGCTTGGTGCACCTCGATCCCCAGGTAGAAGGAGAGAGATCCCAGGTCACTCATCTGGAAGGTGGCTTTCATCGCTTCCTTGAACGCTGCCACCTCCGCATCCTTGGTGCCGGTGATCACCAAGTCGTCGACGTAGACACCCACCTCCATTGCCCCGCCGGTAGATGGCCACCTCATGCGGGCTTTGCTCGAAGCCCATCCCCTAGCGTGGAGTCCAACTTGGCATTCCACGCCCTTGGTGCCTGCCGCAGGCCATAGAGGGCCTTGCGCAGACGCAACACCATGCCCTCCTTGCCAAGAATCGTAAATCACGGCGGCTGGTGCACATAGACCTCCTCCTTTAAATCGCCGTTAAGAAACGTTGACTTGGCATCCATGTGTTGAACCCGCCAGCCTCTCTGAGCAGCCAACGCGAAGAGTCGCACAGATTTCATCCGCGCCACGGGCGTGAAGGAATCGTCGAAGTCGATCCCCTCCTGTTGCATGAAACCGCGTGCCACCAAGCGAGCCTTGTGCTTGACAATGGCGCCGGCTTCATCCCTCTTCAGCTTGAACACCCACTTAAGAGTGATCGCGCGGTGACCATGAGGGAGGTCAGCAAGCTCCCAGGTGCAACAACAACAACAACAACAACCAAGCCTTTATCCCAAGCCTGTTGGGGTCGGCTAGACATGAAACCCAATATCAATAAAGTAAAAGAGAGGAAGAGATATAAGAACAAGGAAAAAAGAAAAAAAAGAGAAAAAAAGAAAAAAAATGAAAAATGAAAAAGAGAAAAGAAATAAGAAAAAAGGAAAAGAAAAGAGAAAAGAAAAAAGAAAAAAAAAAGAAAAAGAAAAAAAACAAGACTACGATTCTGGCACATGAATTGCTACTTTCCATGCGGTCCTATCATGAGCTAAGTCTCTGGATACATTCCAATCTCTCAAATCTCGTTTTACCGCCTCCTCCCAAGTCAACCTTGGTCGTCCTCTACCCCTCCTAATATTTTCTCTACCTCTTAAAATCCCACTGTCAACCGGTGCTTCTGGAGGTCTCCGTTGGATATGTCCAAACCACCTAAGTCGATGTTGGACTAACTTCTCTTCAATCGGCGCCACCCCTACCTTATCACGAATCGCCTCATTCCTTATTCGATCTCTTCTCGTGTGCTCGCACATCCACCGTAGCATTCGCATCTCTGCGACACTCATTTGTTGGACATGTTGCCGTTTAGTTGGCCAACATTCCGCCCCATAGAGCATCGCGGGTCTGATCACCGTTCTATAGAACTACCCTTTTAGCTTTTGTGGGACTTTCCTATCACATAGGATTCCAGAGGCTTGCCGCCATTTCATCCACCCTACCTTGATCCTGTGGCAAACATCCTCGTCAATATCGCCATTGCTTTGTAACATTGATCCTAAGTATCGGAAAGAGTCCCTTCTAGGTACTATTTGTCCTTGTAGACTAACATTTCCTTCTTCACGACCAACACCACTAAAGTCACACCTCATATACTCGGTTTTAGTCCTACTAAGTCTAAACCCCTTGGACTCTAAGGTTTGTCTCCATAACTCTAATTTCTTATCAACACCATCTCTAGTTTCATCTACCAGCACTACATCATCAGCAAAGAGCATGCACCAAGGGATATCCCCTTGTATATCCTTCGACACCTCATCCATCACCAAGGAAAAGATGTATGGGCTCAAAGCTGATCCTTGATGTAGTCCTACCGTGATAGGAAATGCATCAGTCTCACTATCACTTACGCGCACACTTGTCCTAACATTATTATACATATCCTTGATAAGGGTAATGTACTTTGTTGGCACTTTATGTTTCTCTAGTGCCCACCACATGACTGACCTTGGTATCTTGTCGTACGCCTTCTCCAAGTCGATGAACACCATATGCAAGTCCTTCTTCTGCTCCCTATATCTCTCCATAAGCTGACGAAGCAAGAAAATCGCCTCCATTGTAGACCTCCCAGGCATAAAACCAAACTGGTTTTTAGTGACATTGGTCACTTTCCTCAGGCGGTGTTCAATCACTCTCTCCCAAAGCTTCATAGTATGACTCATAAGCTTAATACCTCGATAATTAGTGCAACTTTGAATATCTCCTTTATTTTTGAAGATAGGTACTAATATACTTTTCCTCCATTCTTCAGGCATCTTGTTTGACCGAAAAATGTGGTTGAATAGCTTTGTGAGCCATACTATTGCGACGTCCCCAAGACATCTCCACACCTCAATAGGGACATCGTCAGGGCCGAGGGCCTTTCCTCCTTTCATCCTCTTTAAGGCCTCCTTAACCTCAAACTCTTGTATCCTCCGCACGAACCGCCTGTTGGAGTCATCAAAGGAGTCATCCAACTCAACCATAGTGCTCTCATTCCCATCATTGAATAGCCCATTAAAGTAATCACGCCATCTATTCTTAATCTCTTCATCCTTCACTAGAATGCGGTCAGTCTCATCTTTGATGCATTTAACTTGATTGAGATCCCTCATCTTTCTCTCGCGGATTTTTGCTACCTTGTATATGTCCTTTTCACCTTCTTTTGTCCCTAGTCTCTCATATAACTTATCATAGGCCTGTCCTCTTGCCTTACTCACAACCCGCCTTGCATTCTTCTTAGCATCTTTGTACTTAAGCATGTTGCTTGCGCTTCTATCATTATGCCAACTCTTATAACACTCCTTCTTCTCCTTAATGGCCTTTTGTACATCCTCATTCCACCACCAAGTGTCTTTATCTACAAGTTTCTTTCCCTTTGTCACACCGAACACCTCACTAGCTACCTTCCTAATGCAAGTTGCCATCTTCATCCACATACTATCTGCATCTCCATTTTCTGCCCAGGGTCCTTCTGTGATCACCCTATTTTTAAAGGATACTTGTGATTCTCCCTTCAATTTCCATCACTTTGTTCTTGTGATTTTGACACCTTTGTCCCGCAAAGAACATGTATGGAAGCGAAAATCAGCTACCACAAGCTTATGTTGTGTCACAACACACTCCCCCGGGATCACCTTACAATCTAGACACTCCCGTCTATCCTTTCTCCTAGTGAGCACAAAGTCAATCTGGCTAGAGTGTTGGGCACTACTAAAGGTCACTAGGTGAGATTGCCTCTTCCTAAAGAGGGTGTTAGCTATCAACAGATCATAGGCTACGGCAAAGTCTAGGATGTCCTTACCCTCTTGATTTCTATCGCCGCATCCAAAACCTCCATGTACTCCCTCAAATCCTAGGTTAGTTGCAC
Organism: Neostapfia colusana; assembly: GCA_030760725.1. Taxonomy (NCBI): domain Eukaryota; kingdom Viridiplantae; phylum Streptophyta; class Magnoliopsida; order Poales; family Poaceae; genus Neostapfia; species Neostapfia colusana. The sequence goes on along the minus strand of JASWHV010000012.1, from coordinate 4,448,966 downwards.
CCACATGACCATTGAGATCTCCCCCTATGAGGAGTTTCTCGGTTATCGGTACACTACTAACCATATCCTCTAAGTCCTCCCAAAATTGCCTCTTAGCACTCATGTTGAGCCCAACTTGTGGGGCATAAGCACTAATGACGTTCAAGACAATGTCCCCAATTACTATCTTGATTAAGATGATCCTATCTCCTCGTCTTCGAACATCCACTACTCCATCCTTAAGACTCTTATCTATTAGAACACCTACGCCATTCCTAGTCCCAGCCGAACCAGAATACCAAAGCTTGAAACTGGTATTCTCGACTTCTCTCGCCTTTTGACCCGCCCATCTAGTCTCTTGTACACAAAGGATATTTACTCGTCTCCTAATGGCAACATCTACTAACTCACGTAGCTTCCCCGTCAAGGATCCTACATTCCAACTACCCACCCGAAATCTATGTTCCTCGGCTAGCTTCCTTACGCTTTGCACCCGTCGAGTAAGATGCAAAGACCCTTGCTCACTTATCACTACATCCGGGCGATGATGTAGCGCGCCACTAAGGTGATGGCGATCCGGCCCTTGCTCATTTAACACCATATCCGGGTTCCGATATGGCGCGCCACTAAGGCGGTGGCGACCCGGCCCTTGCCCACTTAACACCATACCCGGGTTCCGATATGGCACGTCGCTAAGAGGGTTACGCCCCAACGAATTTCTATTGGGTTTCATTTCCATGAGAATGGCTAAGTGTAGTTGTTGGCTCGCCAAGCCTATCACAACCCCCTCCTCCTTTACCCGGGCTTGGGACCGGCTATGTCATTACAACATAGGCGGAGTTAACAAGCTCCCAGGTGCGGTTGTTCTAAACCGCATCCATCTCCGACTGCATCGTGGCACGCCATGCCGCGTGTCTCTCAGCCTCCGCAAAAGACCGAGGCTCGCCGTCGTCGCACGCAAGATGCAACTGCGCCTCCAGATCGCGAGGGACCAGTCCCGGCACCGATTGGTCGCCAAGAAGATCCTCCATCATACGATATCGCAACGGCTCGCCGTCGTGGTACGCGTCGATGCGCTCCTCGTCGTGGGAGAGCGAAGTAACGAACTCCACCGGTTTGTGCTCGACACGAGCTGGTGTCGGAGTGGACGTACCCGAAGGGATGGCAGTCGGTGCTGGAGTGCGTGGGGTTGCCGGCTGTGGTGGCGGAGAGGTCGTCGTATCCGAGGTCGTGACTGGGGAGTGTGGCGCTGAAGTCGGTGGAGAAGAGTTGCCTACTCCCCCAGTTCCCTTGAAGTGTATGTACTCGACGATGAAGTTGTCGTATGTCGGAGTCGAGCCGTCGTCTACCGCCTTGTCCCATGACCATCCTCGCCCTTCATTGAAAACTACATCACGTGTCGTGTTCACGCGCTGTGTTCCTGGGTCGAGAATGCGGTAGGCCTTCGAGCCCTCCGTGTAGCCGATGAACACCCCTGGAGTGCTCCTGTCGTCGAGCTTGCTGATGTGGCCAAGCTCCTTGGCGAACGCGAGGGAGCCGAAGACCCGTAGGTGAGAGACTGTCGGCTTGCGCCCATGCCAAGCCTCGTACGGCGTCCTACCGTTGAGAGCCTTGGTGGGCGCGCGGTTGAGGATGTAGACCGCCATCACCACCGCCTCTCCTCAGAAGATAGCCGACATTCCCCTCTGCTTGAGGAGGGCCCGAACCATCCCCACAACCGCCTGGTTGCGTCGCTCGACGACGCCGTTCTACTGCAGGTTGTACGGCGCGAAGTAGTGGCGCTGAACACCCTCATCCGCGCAGTACGACGTGAATTCAGCCGCCGTGAATTCGCCGCCGTTGTCGGTGCGCAGCACGCGCAGCTTGCGGTCGCACTCCGCCTCCGCAATGGCCTGCGCGCGCCTGATGGCGTTCGCAGCCTCTCCCTTGCTGTCGAGGACCATCACCCACATGTAGCGGGAGAGGTCATCGACAAGCAACAGGAAGTAACGTCGTCCTCCCGGTGTAGCCGGTGTCACCAGGCCACACAAGTCCCCGTGCATGAGGTCGAGCCGCTCCTTAGCTCGAAAGCTCGAGTGCTGGGGAAAGGGGAGCCGCCTATGCTATGTCACTACGCAGACATCGTAGAACTGCTCCACATGATCAAGGCACGGCAGGCCCTGTACCATCTCCTTGGCACTGAGCCGCTTCAGGGCCTTGAAGTGAAGGTGACCAAAGCGCTCATGCCACTACCACGCCTCGTCATCCCGGCGAGTAGCAAGGCAGAGAGGTTGTGCTACCTGCACGTTAAGGACGTAGAGTCGATTGGTGCATCTGGTTACCTTGGCATGAAGGCGACGATGGCGATCCCAAATCCTCATGACTCTGTCCTTGATCTCCACGAGCGAACCATTCTCATCCAGCTGGCCCAGGCTGATGATAGAGTTCCTCAACGCGAGGATGTAGTAGACTCCGACGAACAGCCTGTGCTCACCAGACTCGGCGGTGAGGATGACGGAGCCGACGCCCTTGATCTCCACACCAGAGGAGTCCCCAAACTTGACGGAGCCTCGGACATTGGAGTCGAACTCAGTGAAGAACTCCCGTCAACCAGTCATGTGATGGGTGGCGCCGGTGTCGAGGCACCACCCGTCAGTCTTGTCGTTGCTGGAGTCGTCACCGAGAAAGGCGTGTGCTCTCAGCTCATCGATGTGGAGGAGAGCCGCTGTGGCCGATGCCACTGGAGGTGGCTCGATGCTTGCATGCGCCAGGAGCAGAGCCAGCTCCTCCACCTGTGCGATGTAGGCCTGGCCGCGTCGTTGCTGCCGACACTCCCTAGCCCAATGACCAAGCTTGCCACAGTTGTGGTAGGTGTGGGCACCTCCGCACCCCTTGCTTGGCTTGCCGTGCTTGCGGCCGCCTTTCGAGGAGGAGGGCTCCCCCTTCTTCCCGTCACCTTGGCAGGCCTCCCACTGCTCCCGAGTGAGATGTAGCTTCCCGCCGATGGTGATAGGCACCGAAAGAGTATGAGATTCGTCGTTGTCGATGACCTTGAGGCGGCCTATCGCCTCTTTGATCGACATCGTGGAGAGGTCCAGCAGAGACTCGATCGAGTGAGCGATCTGCTTGTACTTCTTGGGGATGCAACGGAAGAGCTTCTCGGCGGCTTTCTCCTCGTTGTAGGTGTCGTCGCCGAACTGCACCATCTTCTGCAGTAGTGTGTTGAGACGGAGAGCAAAGTCATCAACATCCTCACCTGGTTTGAAGGTCAAGTTCTCTCACTCCTTGCAGAGTGCCTGCAGTGTGGTCTTGCGGGCACGGTCGTTGCCGATGCGTGCCGCAGCGATGGCGTCCCAGGCCTCCTTGGCAGTCCACTTATTGGAAAACGAGAACTGCATCTCGGGCGGTGCTACAGCAATGAGAGCATCCAGCGCCCGTCGATCCTCGTAGTAGTCGACGTCGCCGTACCGGACTGCTTCCCACATGTGCCATACTTGGAGCCGTATCCTCATCACCACGGCCCACTCGACGTAGTTGGTCTTGGTGAGGGTAGGCCACCCACCGTCGAGACTAACGTCCCGGACAATGGCCTGGATCCCGTGTTGACCATGGTACCTGTTCGGGGAGGGAGAGTCGCGCCGCCCTGTAAATGCCTCAATCTCCGTCGACCCAACCACCCCCGCTAGGAGCGTCGCCGGCGCGTCCGCACCCGTCTAGGCTGCAGTCGCCGCGCTCATGGGGGTGTGCGGTTGCCCACTGTGGCGTCTGTGGTCGTGCTACCTCCCTCGCCAGCCTGAGGTCTTCGTTGGTGCCGCCGTCGGTAGAATCAGAGCCTCTGTCGCTACCGCCACGCAGAGCCTCAAGCTCTGTTGCAGCCGCACGCGCTGCATCCGCGCCTGCTGCTGCTTCTACTTCCGCCTTCGCCGCTGCCAGTTCCGCCGCCGCGAGCCTCACTGCCCTCGCTGGAGCCTCTGCCGCTACTCGCTCGCGTTCTTCTGCCACGGCGACCTCGGCCTCCTGCCGATGCCGCGCGCTCGAAGCGACCAAGTGCTGAGACTGTCCTTCGGGCATGGCGCGCTAGTGAGGGAGTGATGTGTGGGAACGAGGTTGTCTCAGACAAGTTGTTGCTCGTCTGTGCAGAAGAGGAGGAATGAGTTGAAACAACCGGTGTTATTGTTGTCGGCTGAAGACGAAGAGAGGCGTGGGAAGGAGATGAGCAGGAGATGTCTAGGCTACAGGATAGAACGGCTCTGGTACCACTTGTTAGTATCTGAAGTATTACTCTCATGGAGAGGATGACACTAAGAGTTGAGAAATTTTTCTTGTTTCATTCCACACACAATGCCAATGTCCAACCTAGGGGTTGGGGTTACATATTTATAGCTGAGGCAGCCAAGCATATACCTAGATGCTAGTCTAAGATGTTGTCCTACCAAAGGACTAATATGTTGTCCTAACAAGGACTGAGATGATATCCTCTTGGTCTAAGATGTTGTCCTACCAAAGGACTAAGATGTTGTCCTAACAAGGACTGATATGCTGTCCTCTTGGTCTAAGATGTTGTCCTAACAAGGACTAAGATGTTGTCCTACCAAAGGACTAATATGCTGTCCTAACAAGGACTGAGATGCTGTCCTAACTAGGGGCCACACAGACCAAGAGTACAAGACTTATTCCATCACCCCTGGGGTGGTAGGTGGACGTGGAGGCTATCCCCCAGAAGCAGTGGCTGGTGGAGGAGGGCGCAAGGACGACCCAGAGCCGTAGAAGGCCGTGGCAGGGGACGAAGCGACAGAGCCGCCAGAGGTAATCTCCTCAAGCTCGAGATCCGACCAGACCTTCTCAAAGGTCGAGAACGGCGTCTCGCGAAGTAGTCACAAGAGAGGTGGGTGTAGCGCTCGTTCAGGCCCTGAAGGACCTGAAGGACAAGGGGGCTGTCCGGAACAGGCTCTCCAAGGTCGCGAAGGGTATCCACCATACCCTTCATCTGGCGACAGTAGGCAGAGATGGAGAGGTCGCCCTAGACGGTGGTGCCAAACCGAGCTCGGACGTGAAGAGCTCAAGTCGCACGGTTCCCTTGGAAGCGTTGCTCGAGGATCAGCCACGTCTGACGGGCAGTGCCTCCACCGCGTTGGCCGACTATGTCCTGCAGCTCCTCAAAGAGAGACCCAAGGATCCAAGCAAGGACCAGACTGTCCATGCTGATCCAGGAGTCATCCAACGGGGAATCATCCCGTAGGACGTGGTCGTCAAGACGGAACCGCCTCAACATCAGGAGAAGTAGGTTGTGCCATCTGGTGTAGGTGGAGTCGGAGCTGAGAACAACCGGAACGAGAGTCCAGATGTTTTGGATACCAGCAGCCTGAGCATGGAGGGCGGCGACGAGGGAAGCCGCGTAGGTGCTGTAAGCAACTCCAACTCCCGGAGGGAGATCGTCGGTGGGGCTCCACTGCTGGTGCGGGGACTCCTCGAGCTGGTGGGTGAGAGCCGCCATGGACGCCCGTTCCTACTCCCAAGGCAAGAACAAGAGCGCGCTCTCGCTCATGGGAGGCGACAAGAACCGCGGTGACAGCAGACGCAGTCGCAGAGGGGTGTACCCCACCGCTGGACAAGGTCCCCCGAATCGTCAACAAAGGCGAATGGAGAGGGAGTAGAGGCGGCAACAAGGGGAGGCGCGGCTGCGGCCGTGGGGAGGGGCGCGGCTACGGCCATGGGGAGAAGAGAGGCGGCGCCGGGCAGGGGGGCGACTGCGGTGAGAGGAGCAGAGGCGGCGCCGGGCAGGGTGACGGTCGTGGGGACGCAGACATGTGGAGGAGCGGCTGAATCCACGGAGAAGTGCAGGGGCGCAGCCATGGGAGGTGGAGCAGAGGCGGCGCAGCGCTGGGGGCGACCACGATGAGGGGAGAAGGGACGCCGGGCAGGGAGGACGCCGCCGCGGCCAGGGGAAGTGCGGCCGCGGGTAGGGAGGCGCCACCGCGAGCAGGGGGCCGCCGGCGCGGGCAGGGGGGTTGCGGCCACAGTTGGCGGCGCTGGCACGCCGGCCAGCGTGGGAGGCGGCGGGGTCGCGCCCGTCAGCGCGGGCGGCGGCGGATTCCCGCCCGGTGGCCGCGGCGCGCCGGCGGGCGGCTGCGGCGGCAGTTGCGGGGCGTTGTGCATCAGGAGAGAGAAAGGAGGGCTACTCTGATACCAAATTGGAAAATGATTTTCATTAACCCTAATGGGCTGTCAAGTGGATACATTTATGGGCTGTGAAGCCTTACACTAAAATGACTAAATTACCACTGCCTCCTAATAAAACAGAATATTCTAACATAAAACTAAAAAGGCACAGGAATTCAGTCAGATAAGCATAACTTTACCTATTATGCCTATACAAAAACTGTAGTGTCAGGTGAATAGATGTCTCTCCTGACAGTATACCCTTAATTTTTGTCAGCCTGTCAGCACGTGTAACATCGTTTGGATCCACAGTGACGGCATCACTATTTGGCATGGTACCATCATCTGTCATCTGAACATCACCAGATGGTTCTGTAGCAGCATCAACAGTGTGACCACTTGGTAAAGCCGGTGTGCTGTCAAGGTCAGTACTAGCAGAAGCACGCACACGCAGTGCATCAAGGTGATTCCGCACATCCAGGACAAAAGCTTGGTTTTCATTTTCAACAAGATCAAAAGCAATTTGGTATGCAAGAAGAACATCATCCTGCAGATCAAAACGAGTTTTTTAGATAAAAAATATATTCATCAGCATACTCAACAACTGTTCAATATCAATTGGACAATGCAGGACAAAGAGAGCTTGCTATTGTAGAAAAAAGTGAAGTAGTGCATACCTCGCTTGCAATAAGCAGACTGTTCAAAATAGTAGCAACAGTTTCAGGCTCATTCAAGAACATGAGACACTGGCAGATGCTTAAAAAATCCGGATCATCAGATGCCAGGTATATTTTGGTAAGACGCTGTAAAATCTGGAAAACAGAAACAGGGAATATTTGGTCAATACATTAATATTTTATGAATGATACTTGTGTGCCAATAATAAGATTAAATAGTCAGACGGGATTCAAAAATTCGAATCAGCCAAAATATGTCTGTTACCTCGTGCCGATATTCACGACGATTCACATACTGGTGGGACAGATTGATGCAGTACAAAAGAGCTCTGTGGGTATTATCGCATTGTGAAATTGCTACCTCTAGCTTATCCAGTCTCCTGCATTCAACAGCCATGCCCATGGCTTGTTGATATTTTCCATCACTAATGCACCTAAAAGAAACAAAGCATTTTTGAGACCATCACTACACTTGTTATGAACAAGCAGGAAAACAACGATCACACTATCATACTTGTCCAGCATTTTTTCCACAATGGCCTCCAATCTTGGATCTATCGGTTTTTCTTTCTCAGTGGCTTTGGAGGCCCTTGATTGGATGGCAGCATAATCATCTAAAGCTTTTGCTGAAAAAGAGGAACGGAAAGAAAAAAGTTGATGTCACAGGACTTCTAACAATGGCAATCAGAAACTGGTTATTCAGGCAATCCCTCACCTAAAAGTGTTTGAGTGTAATCGGAATCATCAGACACATCAAAGAGGGGCCCAGCAGCAAGTGCAAATGTCAAAGCTGAGGCTAGATCAGCCAAGTAGAAAAACACCTTAGAAGCAAGTAATGATGCGAGTTGCCGCTGGTCAAACTCTTCGTCTTCAGACAAACTCTCACTACAAGAAGTAGGAACAAATAAATTAATAAACTATGTGAAACATTATAAGCAGAAGGGTATACCACTCATGCAGAAAGCTTATGATACAGCTTTTTACAACCAGCAAACAGAATTAAGGAAAAATATTTACGCCCACACTCCTCAATGATCAACGGGAGAAGCCAAATAGGCTCCATCAAGCTTTATTCATAGGGGTTCCAGGAAAAAAACAATTGGCATGATAACACTTTTATGGAAAAATATCCCCTCTTCCATTCATTCAAAGAGAAGAAATAAACGATAGATTACAGCTCCTGCAGTAACCACTAAGCACATCAAATGGTATTATTCTGTTACAAGTTGCAACAATTAGAAACAAAAGTAACCACGTCTTTAATAGTATCATCACAGTCCAAACGCAATCTAAAGTCGGATAGTTCACCCTGAAGATGACAGGACAATAACAGTAGATTTTATGGCATCACAATTTCTACCTCATAGCACAAGCGTGCACAAATCAAACAAAAAATTCTGACAGGCAAATGCAGCAATTTGGATTTTCAGAAGATTCATCACCTTTCAAACAAAGGAACTCTATAGCAGATTAAAAGAAAGGAGTTGCTTATTTTTAGTCACCTGAAATTAGCATCTCTTTTCAATTGACGCTCTGAGTCATCAAATCTAGATCAAACGGTTTACAACACAATCCTTTCTATAGTCGATATATGAACATTTCTTTCTATAATCAATACGTAATCCTACAAAAACAGCAAACAACTACAGCCGTTCAATTACGATCTAACGGCTCTGGATGTTGACTGAAACACCTCCCTCATTTCAGGCGACTGAAATCTAGCATCCTCGTTAAAAGAATCTAGTCTTAATACCCTCACAAATCTCAAATCCAGATGACATTGGATTTCGCTCAGCTAAAACCCACACAAAATCAACATCCCAATCCCTAATGCGGAAGTTCAACTTATTTTCCACTACAGCACATATGAACCCCAATAACCAAGGAAGCCACAGCTTTGCTCTCTAGAATCTAGGTTTCCATTGCGACTTTACTCTCTAATAAAGCCCTCCCAAAACGTTCATCTGGAAGAACTAGGGTTGCCTCAGACGAAATAAGCGCAAAATTCGAACCGGAAAAGGACGCCGCCTAGCACGGCCCCAAACCTAACCTGAACTCGGAGGAACACGGGACAAACCCCGAAGTCACGGAAGGGAGCACCACCGGCCGCCTCCGCCAGCGGCGGAGAGCGGGAGCAATCATAGGGGAGAGCGGTGAGGGGGAGGTCGGGGAACTCACATGTCCATGACGCTAGCGGAGATCTCGGGCCAGAAGGTGTGGACGAGGGAGTTGAGGCTGGCGAGGGCGTGCCGCTTGAGCTCCGGCGCCGGCTCCTGCAGCATCGCCAGCAGCGAGCCCGCTGAGCTCACCGCCGCCGCCGCCATGTTGTCACCCCCCCTTTACCGCCGACTGCCGCCGAGGAGGAGGGTTTGCGTGCTCTCCGTCCGGCAGGCGGTGGAGGCGCCGCGCCCGCGCTTTTGTTACCGCGACCTTGCTTGGGGCCGAAGAAGATCACGGATTGGTTGCGGAGGAGGGGGCGGGGCGTAAATATAAGATTCAGAGAGGGGCGGGTCGTGAAGTAGCCAAGAAGTATTGTACGCAGTACGCTGTAGGGGTGATCACAATTAACAAAAACCGCAAAACCAAACGGAATGTCTAACCTGCACCGAAATACGTATTTAACAGAATTTTTTTTGTTAAAATCAGTTTTGATTTTTGTGTATTATGGTTAACTAAATCTTTTATGATTTTTACGTCGTGTTAACCGAACTACCGATTTAACTGAAATTTTAACACACACTATCTCACAATCCAAGTAAAGCCTAATAATACAAATCTTCACACTTAACAAGTTTTTCTCATGGCTTAACCCAATCTTGATCATTTTCACCCATCACTGAACCATACATGTTATTTTTATCTGTTTATTGATATTTTTATGTGTTTCATTATTATTGTCTAATAAAATATATTGTACACTAATATACGGTTAACCGCAAAACCAAACTGAATTAACCGCAATCGAATTGTGCAGTTATGAATTTTCTTTTTGGGTCACATATGGTTATCAATTCTTCATAACCAATTTTTTCTTTAACCGGATTGAATTAACCAGATGACCACCCCTAATACTCTGTCTGTATTCCTCGTCCAATTTTTTTTTCTCTTTTGGAAGACGCTATGTATTTCTGGTTCTTTTTTTTTTCTCTTTTGGAAGACGTTATGCATTTCTGGTATCGCGTTGGTGTGGCCGATTTTTCACGATTAGTGCTTTTCATTTGTTTTATTTTTATGTTTTTTCCCTTTTGCATGTGGTAATGTTTCGTGTTTAAATTTAAATCCAGAGATATGAGGGACTTCCAGTTTTCTGAAACCTGGATGTTTATGCTTCCTTTTCTGAAGCCTTAAAATTCTGATGCATTTCATTTTCTTGATCGTGGGAGCAGCACCATTTAACCTCCTACAACAAGATTCATTTGAACATTCTGGACCAGAAGTTTAGAACGTATCTGCTATAGATTCAGGCCATCGAGACAGGATTTTAAACAAATCAACTCACATATTAAATACTAGGACTACGAAGGTAATAGAATTAAAAATAAAAACCTGTAATGGCATTTCAGTGGCACAAGGAAGTTGCCACTGCGCTGCAGTTGTTTGTAGATGTACAATAGTTTCTTCACGAGTCGCACAGGACAACAATGAATGGATAAGGCTCCACACGTGACAATTTCTGACGCAAAAACCTGAATTTTCCTGTAGGGCGCATCTGATGCAAAATCTTGGTGTTCATCCTGCTGTTACCTACTACCGCACATAGTCTTCCATATGATATTTTGGAATAAGAACTTGTTCAGGTTACTTATGAAACTGCCAGTCATGGAAGACAGCCTGACACTTAACTGCTGATCAGGGGGAGGCATTGTGAGGTCTTCAGAATAGACTCTTCAGACTTGAAAATTAAAAGTGGTATTCATTGACTGTTATGTGTTACCTGCAATAAATATTTGGTCCCCCTCAGTGCAGGAATATCAAGTCAGGCTAATTTATAGTTGTTTGGCGTTGGTGCAGTTCAATTTTCATTCTTATAGTGCCTGGAACACTTTACCTATTCATAATCTCAAGCACAAGTCAATGAAAAACTAACTTGAGTACACCATCTGAAAAGTTTTAATAATATCCGAGCTGAAATTTGCCAATTATTTCTGTTTATTTTATATATGAAAATGCCTACCCAACGGCTTGGGACAAAGGCTTTGTTGTTGTTGTTGCTGATGATGATGATGAAAATGAACTTACAGTAACTTAAACATGCAGAAATATGCATCTGCTCAAGGACTAAGTTTCTTTCTATTAACCTAGAGCAGCATTTAGTGAATAAATCCTCCACTTCTTAGACTCTGTTTGTCATTGCAGTGACTTTTCATAAGTGCTTACCTATTTCCATTTTCAGAGAGGGTATTATTGTTGTTTCTGCCTTTCTGGTGCTACTGTTAATAGGAGCTTCTAGGTATTAAAGTGTTTCCGGTGGCATACAATGGAATTCCCTTTCCCCTAACTACATGGATTCCACAGTGCAGAAGACACAGCCCCTGGAAGCAGATACTTGCTGTTCAACAATGAAAATAAAAGAGTCAACAATGCAAGATAGCATACCTGGAAATTTAAATTCTTCAAGTTCTTCCCTAATGAAAGGAACTGAAATCCGATAGAAAGAAATTTCTAGTGGCGCTTTACTTCATCCAAAACATTTCCCACACTGGGTGATAGTCTTGGAAGGTACTTGTAAACCTGCAACATAGCAAAATAAAAGTAAGCATGTTGATCTTATTCAGATCATAAAATGAACCATTTAATAAACTGATGAAAAATATTATCAGAAAGATGGTGTTACAACCATAAAAGCTGTAGCTACAACAATGATTTCTGTTTCCCTTCAAAAGAAATGAAAAGTATAATGTACTGTATCGAAAAGCACTGCAACATTTGGCAGATGTGAATGCAAATGTTAGTTACTGAAATATGATTTCAATAATAATATAAATGGACGTCTAGGGTTCAAATTTCTTACATAATTAAGAGGTTCCAACAAATAAAAAGTACTGCTTCCTGTTAGTTTGAGGGAAAAAAGACAATGAAAAGCATTAGAAACCTACCCAAAACTTTATGAATACATCCAAGGCAACTGGAACCAGACAAACGAAAAAAGTGACTGCAGCTTCATCAGCTTCAAACCCGTAGTGCTCGAGAATGACTTCTATCATAGTATGCCAACCTGGCTCCGAATGGTACCTGTAAAAGTGCAGCTAGTGGACTTCAATAAACTTGGTAAGATCAGCCAATAAATAATTATTAACAACAAAACAAAGAATGCAAATGATATTAATCCAAGAAAAAAATCAAAGGTTACTTTTTAGTTCCTTGAAGCAGCAATATGTCTCAAAAAGAAAGAAGCCAAGAACATAAGACTAACAGAGAGTCAGTTTGCTCCTGCCACTTCAGCTTTTGTAAAAAACTAAGAGAGAAAAACAACCTACCACTTGGGTTCAGTATTTTCTAGATAAATGGTAAACAAGATTTTGTCATACTGCTGTGGACGCCTTTGTCGGCCGCCACTATGCACGCAGGGCCCACAAAGGAGCCAACAGCCGCGCACCAGGAGGGTCGGCGGCTTGAGGCACAAGACAAAGGAAATCTCTTTAGATGGAAAGTTTAGATAAGAATAAATAAATTAGAGATTTGGTGTGTTATAGATAGAAATAAGAGATAGATGTGGTTGGGCTTTCCCCAATTGCCTGGACCCTTAGAGGGAAATAATCTAGATTAGGGGTAATAATCTGTTAGAGAAGGAACTAAATAATATGGTGTGATAGAGGCGGTTGGGCTTTCCCCAACCACCTGGGCGCAGGTTTAGTAAGGGCGTGCAGGGCCCTGGCCAGCTGGCCTATATAATGCACCCCTCCCTCTCATTTAATCCATCAAGGAATAAAGAAAATTGCCCTACAGGTTGTTTTCTACTTTGATCACTCTAGCTACTAATCATAGCAGCCACCGTGACAACCCTTCCCCTCCTCACTACCCTCTGCGCAGTAATCCTTCCTCCTCGCTGCAGCTCTACCCTCCCCTACACAGCCCTAGGCGCAGCCAGGGAGCCCCCTCCATCATGTTTCACAACAATTGGTATCCAGAGACATCGGGGCAACGACCATGTCCGGCCCCGGTAACGATCCATGCAAACCAGCCTCGTGGCCTCCATCGACCGTCTCTCAGCACAGATGGAAACCGTGAACACCCGGCTGGACCACCACGACATGCGCCTCGCCCGCATGGAGAAGTGATCGGAATCGGCGTTCTCCCTGCAGCAAGAGCCGCCCCTACAGGACGATCCCGCCCGCAGCGGCGTCTCCATGGGTGACGGCGGTTTTGGTGGTCGTGCCCGCGTCATCAACAGCAGTAGCGACGAGGGGGGCGACAGCGGCGGCCACGAGGACGACTACGTCAGCCCGCGTAACAACAACCAGCGTCCTCAAGGGCGCCCACCCTTCGACGACGGCAGGTTGCACCATCACAAGATCAGTTTCCCTAGGTTCGATGGGGAAATTGACCCGCTGCCCTGGCTCACCAAGTGTGAGACGTATTTCCGTGGGACACGTACGATGCCCGAGGAGAAGGTGTGGTTGGCGTCTCCAGGTGGAGGGCATTGCAGCCGAGTGGTACACCGCCCTCGAACGTGACTGCCGCATCGTGTCCTGTGAGCGATTTGCGGATTTCGTCAACATGCGCTTTGGGCCTCCGCTCCGCTCCAACGACTTGGTTGAGATCAAAGATCTCCGTCGTACCGGTACAGTAGAGGTGTCCCAACGTCAGTGCCTTGCATTTCTTTGCCGTTCTGCAGATCTCAGCCAGCGCCAGCAGATCAACCTCTTCACGGCTGGCCTCGGAGAACCACTCCGGACTGATGTGGAGCTGCAGTTTTCCACAAATCTGCAGACTGCCATGAGCCTGGCCCGGGCCTTCGAACGGCGACTAGCGGCAACGACAGACAACAGGACACAGGAGGGCGCCGTCACTCAACGCTCTACGCACCCTTCACCGGTGTCACGCGCCCCCACCATGGCTCCTAGTGGGGGTTCTGCTGTACTAGCCCCGTCATCGACAGCATCCTCTGGGACGCGCCTTAAGCGTCTCTCACCCGATGAGATGGCTGCCAAGCGGGCGAGTGGTGAGTGCTATCACTGCTCGGAACGGTACACGCGGGACCACAAGTGCGTCGGCAAGGGGATCTTCCTCTTGGAGCTCGATGACGACGGCGACGTTAACGTGGCCATTGCCGACATGGGCATCTCGCTACATGCCCTGACCGACATTGACCTCGATAACACGATGAAGCTCCAGGTAAGCGTCTGCGGTGAGCTGTTGAGTGCCTTGGTCGACACAGACTCCACTCATACCTTCATTAGGGAGCTCCTCATTCAGGAGCTTGGCCTGATGATGATGCCGTGACCAGGCGTCGGCGCTCGGGTTGCCAACGATGACTCCATCTCCTGCACAAGCACGTGTCCACATGTACCCTTGTTGATTGCAGGAGAACGCTTCGACGTCACTTGCTACGCACTACCACTGGACGTCTTCGACCTGGTCTTGGGAGTTCAACGGTTGCGGTCCTTGGGACCCATCCTCTAGAACCTCGAGAATCTCACGATGGAGTTGTGGCGCGGCGAACTGAAGGTGGTTTGGACAGGGTTGCGCAACCCTGCCCCGGTGTGCGCCTCCCTGACGACGCCAACCGACATGATGGGCACCCTCGTGGACGGCTTCCAGGATCTCTTCGTCGAGCCACGTGGTCTTCCTCCTCCACGGTGCCACGACCACCGCATCAGGCTCCTGCCGGGCACAGCTCCAATAGTTGTCCGGCCATACCGCTACCCCTAGCTTCTCAAGGACGAGATTGAGAAGCAATGCGCCGAGATGCTTCGCTAAGGCATCATGCGAGAGTGCACCTCGGCGTTCTCCTCGCCGGTGTTGTTGGTCCGCAAGACCGACAACACGTGGCGCTTCAGCAACAACTACCGCGAGCTCAACGCCCAAACTTTGGAAGACAAGTTTCCTATCCCGGTGGTCAATGAGCTCCTTGACGAGCTCCGCGGCGTGAGGTTCTTCACCAAGCTCTACCTTCGTAGCGGCTACTTCCAGGTGCGCATGCACCCTGACGACATAGACAAGACGGCGTTCCGAACTCATCGAGGCCACTACGAGTTCCTGATGATGCCATTCGGCCTCACTAACGCGTCGTCGACGTTCCAGTCGTTGACGAACGATGTCATCGACCCCTACATCAGTAAGTTTGTGCTTGTCTTCTTTGAAGACAACTTAGTGTATAATAGGTCCTACGCTGAACACCTCCAGCTCGTGAAGAAGGTGTTCCAGACACTTCGGGCGCCTTTGCCACCACTTCTCCATTCAGGCTAGGCAAAATAAACCGAAACCGAACACCGAAACCAAAAAAACCGGAACCGAAACCGAAAACACCGAAACCGACCAAACCGGAACTCATTTCGGTTACCATTATCAGAAAACCAAACTCTTTTTTTGGTTTCGGTTTTTTGGCCGGTTAACCAGGTTAACCGGAGTTTTTTGTAAAAGCCCAACTCATCACAGCCCAGCCCAGTAGCCCACTAACCTAACCCTAATACGGTAATACCTCCTCACGCAGTCACGCCTCAGCGGCTCAGCCCCCAGCCGACCAGCAGCCGCCGCCCGCCAGCGCCCACGCCCGGTGGCCAGCCCCCACTCGCCCACTCCCAAGTACCGACTCCTCAACATCGTTGGTCGCCGCATCGGGCAGGCGGGCACCGCCGCACGCCCGCACCCGCACCGCAGCGGCCAGCGGCGCAGCCACCAGCCGCACGCCCGCACCCAGCCGGTCCGCCGCGCAGTCGCCGTCTCCGGCACCGGCGCACCGCAGCAGTGCAGCCCCAGGCTCCCGAGCCCGCCGGTCCGGTCCGCCCCTAGCCCACTGGTCCGCCGCACAGTCGTCGCTAGCCCGCCGCCGAGGCTCCTCCACCTGCCGACTGTCATGTGCCGTCTGCCGAGGCTCCTCCACCTGTCGAGGCTCCTCCACCTTCAACATGGCAACATCTGAGGAGCAAGCTTCTAACAATGTATGTGTCATGTTATTTTGTTAATTCTTTTCCTGTTTGAATGAGTGTCAAACATATACATTATATACTAATATTTGAATAATGTGAATCTGGCAAATGGCAATGCTTGTAAGTTACTATGTGAATCTGTTTTCTTTAGATTGTTAATGAGGCAACACCTTTATTAATCTGATAGTATCATGTATGAATACATTGTTAAATGGGATCGTTTTGTAACCTGAATTTGTTTAACCTAAACTTAGATCCCTAATGATGGTAAGGAACCAGAACATTATGCCAAGGACAAAGAAGTGGAGGAGAAGAAAGAAGAAGGGGTTAAGAAAAGAAAAGAGATTGCATCTAGGTCAGAAGTATGGAAACACTTCAGCAAGATCACAGTTGATGGTCATTTGAAGAGAGGGAAGTGTAAGTACTGCAACCGCGAGATCAAGTGTGATCCAAATGTGAACGGTACTTCTGCCCTACGCACTCATTTTAATACTTGCAAGTGCAATCCTCATAAGATAGATAAGAATCAAATTTGTTTGCAATTAAGTCAAGGGGATGGTATTGGAATATATAAGTTTGATCCTGAAGCAATTAGAAGAGCATTTACTGAAATGGTTATTGAGGATGAGCAGCCCTTTGCTTGTTGTGAAAAGGTTAGTTTTAGAAAATTTATGTCAATTGTTTGCCCACGTTGGAATGTGCCGTCTAGAAGAACAATAACTAAAGACACTGTTTCTATATACTTTGAAGAGAAAGCAAAACTCATAACTTTTTTAAACGACAATGTGAAAGAGTTTGTCTTACAATTGATGGTTGGACATCTCAACAACAAGATAGCTATATGACTGTGACGGCATATTTTATAGATTCTTAATGGAAACTCCACAAGAAGGTTATTAGTTTTTTCTTGGTGAAGGGCCATAAGGGGGATGATATTGGGAAAATAATTCAGAGATGCTTGACTGAATGGGGAATTAACAAAGTCACGGCCATTACAGTTGATAATGCTAGTTCTAATGATTCTGGTATAGATTATGTACGGAGACAAATGAATAATCAAAAAACTAATATTGCTTTAGACAAGTATCTTCACATGAGGTGTGCTGCTCACATAATAAATTTGATTGTTTCTGATGGCTTAAAAGAGATGGGCAACTCGGTTAAGCGAGTTCGGGCTGTTGTTAGATTTATTAAAAATGGAACTTCGAGGTTGTGTTTTTTTCTTTTTTCTTTTTTATTTTCTCTTTTTCTTTTCCTTTTTTCTTATTTCTTTTCTCTTTTCTCTTTTTCTTTTTTCTTTTTTTTCTTTTTTTCTATTTTTTTCTTTTTTCCTTGTTCTTATATCTCTTCCTCTCTTTTACTTCATTGATATTGGGTTTCATGTCTAGCCGACCCCAACAGGCTTGGGATAAAGCCTTGGTTGTTGTTGTTGTTGTTGGAACTTCGAGGTTAGTAAAATTTAAAAAGCTTGCAGAGGAGGAGAATTTAGACACTAATGCATTCTTGAAAGTAGATATATGCACTAGATGGAACTCCACGTATCTTATGTTGAATGCTGCAATCATTTATGAGAAAGTATTTGCAATGTATGAGGAAGAGGATCCAACATATACAATTGAGTTATGTGGAGATAAAGGTCCTGAAATTCTGGATGAGTATGATTGGGCTAATGCCAAAAAGATGACTGAATTTCTTGGTCATTTTTATGATATTACTCTTCGTGTTTACTCTACCCTAAATGTGACAGCCAATGAATTCTTTCATGAGATTGGTGAGATCAAGATATTGTTGCGAGATTAGGCTGATAGTGAGGACCTTTTGCGCCAATCAATGGCTAAAAGAATGAAGGATAATGACAAGTATTGGGGCAATTGGCATGACAATGAGAATGAAAATGCAAATGAGGGGAGAGAGAAGGGTAGGGTGAGGGACAAGGAGAACATGAACTTGCTCATCTTTATTGCTACGGCTCTTGATCCAAGATACAAACTATCTAACTACACCAAGTTAGCAATTTGGGAAATGTTTGATGAAGAAAAAGGACAGAAAGTTTGGGATGCGGTGAATGTATGTTTTCATGACTTGTTTGAAGAGTATAGAAACATCTATGCCCCAAATGACTCATCGATATAACTTAATGATGAAGAACAAACTCAAAAAAGAGGAGGAAGGTTAATGAGGTCGCTAATTGCTAAAAAGATGAGGATTGGCACTTGCTCAATGAGTACTTCTAAGTCTGAAATTGAGAAATATCTTAGTGAGGATAATGAAGATGACAACAACAGATTTGATATTCTTGCATGGTGGAAAGTGAATGAATCCAGATTTTCTATATTAGCACGATTGGCTCGTGATGTGTTGGCAATTCCAATATCAACTGTTGCATCCGAATCAATATTTAGTACGGGCGGACGGATTCTACGTGATTTTAGAACCTCTCTAACCCCATTCATGGTGCAGGCTCTTATTTGTACACAAGATTGGTTGAGACGATCAACTCCAATCAATATTGAAGAAGATGCGGAAGAGCTAGCCCAAATAGAAGAAGGTGAGCTAAGATAGTCAAATTAAACTTGTATATGATATCTTGCAAATCACTTACATCTTTACTTGTTTTTGTTCTATTTCAGAATTAATTGCAGAGCATAAAGCTAAAAGGGTTGAGAAGACTACTAAATCTGTTTTGTAAATTTCATGGATTGATGTGATTTTGTATTGAACTTGGAAAATGGAAGTGTGCTAAATTTACTATTTTTGTACGTGAGTTAAAACTGTTATTTATGGATTACGATGTTCTGTTTTATGAAATTTGTAGTTCTGAATGAGATATTGAATTTTGATATATTTATGTGATTTTTCCTGTACTGCATGTCTGCAAAAACTGAGATGGGTTGAACTCGGTTTTGTGGTTAACCAAAAACCGAAACCGGAGTTTCCAGTTAACCGAGAGTCCGGTTTCTATTTTTTCCTGATCAATTTCGGTTACTGTTTCACAAAAACCGAACTTCGCCAAAAACCGAAAAACCGAACCGAACGGTTTCGGTTAACCGGTTGCCCAGCCTGATTCTCCATGGGCGGGTTGTGCCTATGCCTGAAAAGATTCAAAGGGCGCGCCTGAACAGGGAGTTGCTCGTCAAGTGGGCAGGTCATTCTGAAGCTGATGCATCTTGAGAGCAACTAGAAGACTTCAAGATGAAGCACTCCACCTTTCAGCTCGAGGACGAGCTCTTTGTCGAGAAGGGGGGAAATACTGTGGACGTCTTTGTGAGCCGCCACTATGCGCGCAGGGCCCACAAAGGAGCCAGCAGCCGCACACCAGAGGGTCGGCGGCTTGAGGCACAAGACAAAGGGAATCTCTTTAGATGGTAAGTTTAGATAAGAATAAATACATTAGATACTTGGTGTGTTATAGATAGAAATAAGAGATAGAGGTGGTTGGGCTTTTCCCAATTGTCTGGGCGCTTAGAGGGAAATAATCTGGATTAAGGGTAATAATCTGTTAGAGAAGAAAATAAATAATATGGTGTGATAGAGGCGGTTGGGCTTTCCCCAACCGCCTAGGCGCAAGTTTAGGAAGGGCGTGCAGGGCCCTGGCCTAATATAATGCACCCCTCCCCTTCATGTAATCCATCAAGGAATAAAGAAAATTGCCCTACGAGTTGTTTTCTACCTTGGTCACTCTGGCTGCTAATCATAGCAGCCACTGTGACAACCCTTCCCCTCCTCGCTACCCTCTGCGCAACAATCCCTCCTCCTCCCTACAGCTCTACCCTCCCCTACGCAGCCCTAGGCGCAACCGGGGAGCCCCCCTCCACCACGTTTCACAGCACATACAAAATAATCTATTTAAAGAAAGAAATGAAAGAGGACATATGGCAGTAGTCAACAACAACAACAACAACCAAGCCTTTATCCCAAGACTGTTGGGGTCGGCTAGACATGAAACCCAATATCAATGAAGTAAAAGAGAGGAAGAGATATAAGAACAAGGAAAAAAGAAAAAAAGAAAAGAAAAGAAAAAAGAAAAAGAGAAAAGAGAAAAGAAAAAGGAAAAAAAAGAAAAAGAAAAAGAGAAAAAAAAACAAGACTACGATTCTGGCACATGAATTGCTACTTTCCATGCGGTCCTATCATAAGCTAAGTCTCTAGATACATTCCAATCTCTCAAATCTCGTTTTACCGCCTCCTCCCAGGTCGACCTTGGTCGTCCTCTACCCCTCCTAATATTTTCTCTACCTCTTAAAATCCCACTGTTAACCGGTGCTTCTGGAGGTCTCCGTTGGATATGTCCAAACCACCTAAGTCGATGTTGGACTAACTTCTCTTCAATCGGCGCCACCCCTACCTTATCACGAATCACCTCATTCCTTATTCGGTCTCTTCTGGTGTGTCCGCACATCCACCGTAGCATGCGCATCTCTGCGACACTTATTTGTTGAACATGTTGCCGTTTAGTTGGCCAACATTCCGCCCCATAGAGCATCGCGAGTCTGATCACCGTCCTATAGAACTTCCCTTTTAGCTTTTGTGGGACTTTCCTATCACATAGGATTCTAGAGGTTTGTCGCCATTTCATCCACCCTACCTTGATCCTGTGGCAAACATCCTCATCAATATCGCCATTGCTTTGTAACATTGATCCTAAGTATCGGAAAAAGTCCCTTCTAGGTACTATTTGTCCTTGTAGACTAACATTTCCCTCTTCACGACCAACACCACTAAAGTCACACCTCATATACTCGGTTTTGGTCCTACTAAGTCTAAACCCCTTGGACTCTAAGCTTTGTCTCCATAACTCTAATTTCTTATCAACGCCATCTCTAGTTTCATCTACCAGCACTACATCATCAGCAAAGAGCATGCACCAAGGGATATCCCCTTGTATATCCTTCGACACCTCATCCATCACCAAGGAAAAGATGTATGGGCTCAAAGCTGATCCTTGATGTAGTCCTACCATGATAGGAAATGTATCAGTCTCACTATCACTTACGCGCACACTTGTCCTAACATTATTATACATATCCTTGATAAGGGTAATGTACTTTGTTGACACTTTATGTTTCTCTAGTGCCTACCACATGACTGACCTTGGTATCTTGTCGTACGCCTTCTCCAAGTCGATGAACACCATATGCAAGTCCTTCTTCTGCTCCCTATATCTCTCTATAAGCTGACGAAGCAGGAAAATCGTCTCCATTGTAGACCTCACAGGCATAAAACCAAACTGGTTTTTAGTGACGTTGGTCACTTTCCTCAGGCGGTGTTCAATCACTCTCTCCCAAAGCTTCATAGTATGACTCATAAGCTTAATACATCGATAATTAGTACAACTTTGAATATCTCCTTTATTTTTGAAGGTAGGTACTAATATACTTTTCCTCCATTCTTCAGACATCTTGTTTGACCGAAAAATGTGGTTGAATAGTTTTGTGAGCCATACTATTGCCACGTCCCCAAGACATCTCCACACCTCAATAGGGACATCGTCAGGGCCGAGGGCCTTTCCTCCTTTCATCCTTTTTAAGGCCTCTTTAACCTCAAACTCTTGTATCCTCCGCACGAACCGCCTATTAGAGTCATCAAAGGAGTCATCCAACTCAACCATAGTGCTCCCATTCCCATCATTGAATAGCCCATTAAAGTAATCACGCCATCTATTCTTAATCTCTTCATCCTTCACTAGAATGTGATCAGTCTCATCTTTGATGCATTTAACTTGATTGAGATCCCTCATCTTTCTCTCGCGGATTTTTGCTACCTTGTATATGGCAGTAGTCATGTTAAACAAATGCATTATGTGGAAAGGAAGATCTATATACTGTATCAGAATTATTACTAATGGTAACAGTCTTATGGTGAATACATTTCAAGAAAATGCTGTCAATGCATATAAGTGATTACCACATTAAAACCACACCCCATATATATTTGTGACATTTAAGAGAAGAACAACACATACAACATACCCTAGAAGGATGTCTGACACTAGAATAATGAGAAAGGCCTTCCCACTGTCCGAAATGTTATTTAGCAACTTATATCCAGTGAACTTCAGCATTGCAACCTGAAACCGTAGAAGGAAGGAAGAGTAAGGTGTATGATAACAGGATAGCTCTATATGCTGATTCAGAGAAGAAAAGGCAATGACAATGAATGATACATTTGTTGCTGCCAAGAGCTCAACACGTTCCTGTACATAAAAGAAGGCTGACATCAACTGAATGAAACTATCTCTAGTCTAAATTCGATGGCACATGGCAGTCAACTTTTAAAGTTTTGACTACTAAAATAGAATTAAATTCGGCATATGGAGATGATATCTGTATTTTGATCACCAAAAGAAATACTATAATGTATATTTGTTTTAATTTCTTTCTACATATAATTTGAAAGGATAATAATCATACTTATGTATTGGAGAAAATACAGCTGTCTGAAGCAAGTAAATGAGATCGGAGGAGTAGTAAAATAAATCCAACTGGAAGTAAAGCGATGCCAGTAGCAGTATCTTAGAACAATATAATATAGCAATATGAAGAGGAATGAGGAAAAAGTTTTGGTCACTGAGCTTTTGCAGTTTTGAATTTGACATTATGAAGTTACTAACACTCTTTTGACATTTATAGGGCCCAGTTGCACAGGAGAATTCAATAATTCTATGCATTTAAACTTCCTTTTAAATAAAGAGGAAAAACAACGTTTTATATGCACACTATGAAAAATGCTGAAGAGATTAATGAGAAAGCAATTGAGAATGGAAAATAACTGGGAAAAAAATTCCAATAGATGCTTACTTTGCTCTGATTGAAGCAGATCAGAAGGAATAACACAATCCCATAAACCATATCAGACCATACATTTGCAAAAGCTTTCCTGTTTTCTAACCTCCACTCATCTCTCAAATCTATCCTGATAAAGTAGAGGAGAAAATCCTTTAAGAAACAGACTGAACATACTGGATGACAACATAATGTTCCTGACTATGACATTAACAAGAAACAACAAGCCTTTCGGTGACTGGTGCATTTTTAAAAGCCACAAGGTTGCAAGAAAGCATAGTAGTTGGAATTTCACTCACGCCTTTTCCCGCAGCTCGGACCAGACCTCCTCTTCAGATAGTGGGGGAGATTTACCTATCTCTACTTCAAAACGGTATCTTGCCTTCTCAATCTTTAGGTCTTTAACCATATGGAGCTTCTGACTGCGTCTTACATCAAGCAACTCTGCAGCAAGTGGCACCTTCTGGACATACCTGTTTTCGTAAATGTTTCAAATAATAAATTCTGCATTTAGCATACATGGTTGCTTGTAATGACAGAATCAAACAAGAGCCAATATTATCAGTGCTTACTACTTCACCAACAAAAAGATGAAAAAAAAGATATGGAACGACATTGAATAATTACCTTTCTAGAAAGGGCATCATAACATAGTCATGAACTAAAAAATCTATCACCCAGGGGACCACAATCAGGAATGCCAGGAATTTAGCCTGTAAAGTATGCATTCCTTTTGTTAATTCAAAATTCTGAAGGCCTCGATATAGTAATACGGTGAATGCCGAGCTATGTGATTTTCATTTTGTTACATCCAAATGGATCTTCAAAAAAGATCGCACAGTTGAAATGGGTTTAAATTTTTGTTACTAATGCATTACTGATACATCATAGGTGAAACCCCTATCAATAGTAGTGAAAATGAGCAATATAGTAAATAATAATACACTATAATTATCTATAGATGGGGACTATAATACTTGGTGACACGAACAAGAGAGTAATAATTAAAGAACGCACCGAGTTCGTTGAGGCGTACATGAAAACTCGGTCTTCAAATAACATGTCCTCGTAATCTTCATCAATGGAATCTCTGAAAGCTTCAATAGCGCTCTTATCTCTGATTATCTCTGCAGGATCATCAGTTATCTGGTCCGATACACTTTCATCCCCACCCCAATCACCGCCTCCGGACATGCTGGCCCCACTGATCCAATCCTCCCAGGACCGCTCCTCGGCATTCACAGCATCCTGCTGGGCTTCCCTCAGCTCGACAATAGCCTCGGCCCTCTTCTTCCATGTCTCAAACTTCTCATTCTCCGTCATCTCGTTGTAACTGTCAATCTCCTCGAACAACTCATCATCCTCCCTCCAACCAGACAAGCTTTGCTCATCATCGTTCCAATCCGAGAAGAACGTCTTCCACCAAGGTCGTTCCCACATCTTGGGTCGCCTCCTCTTCTTCGCAAACACCACCGGGTGCCTCACCCTTCTCCTCTGGGAACCGAGAGCGAGCATCTCACATGCGCAGACGCCCTGGCGTCGGAACCTCTCCTCTACTAGAAGCCCGAGCGCAATGCTGCTAGAGCTGACTGAAGAACAGCTCATGAAGGTCATGAAACGGAGCCCACATGTTCCTAGCCCCAGCGATACTCTGAGCACAATGGCAAATGCACCTGGAGTGACCAAAAGCTCATGTTATCAGCATTCCCCTAATTCTGAGACTCCGGATCATCACAACATAGCAACCCCCACATCTAGAAACCAAGAGGCACCATAAGCACACATGTTGCTACAGAACTTCCAGCAAAAACTGAGCAAGTAAATGGGGAACTGATGGCGGTTACCCCGGTCGCCGGCGAGCTTACGATGTTGGCCTGGCAGGCAGCTCTCGGGCGGCAGGGAAGGGCAGGGGGCTCAGCTGTAGAGGAAGGAGAGCAGCAGGAAGGGACGCGCTGGCGGTTGTCGTGGAGCTACCTATGGGCAGCGGCGAAGGGAAGACGACGCCGGATTGGATTGGATAGGGAGGGAAAAGAGTTGTGTGGGTGGATGGATGGGCCTCGCTTCAGCTGAACTGGATTACTTGTTTGAACAAGAGCCAAGGACGGCTATTGATTTTCTTTCTCCTCGGTACACACACGTGCACGCATCGAAGGCTATCTACGCAACCAAAAAAGTAGCCGGTCAATCAAAAAATTTGCAACGAAAACCGGAAAAAGTACAATTCTTAGAGTAGAAATTATCTTTCTCCTTCATAAACAACATACAACAACCCAAGCTAAAAGCACGTCACATTGCTACTGGTAATAACAAAATAGTACCCCTTCGTTTTAAATTATTTGACGTTGATTATTTTAATTTTAATCTAGCCAGCGTCAAATAATTCGAAACAGAGGGAATAATTCTTTTATCCCATCTTGCACCCTTCCTCCTCATATTAGAATGCAATATACTTTCTATAACAAGAGAGTTTGCTTAATGCCAAAAAATAGCAAAAAAATATATGCAAAGGTGTTATAAATCATTCTTCCCTGTGTAACCTCTCAGGTTCTTGTCGTGTGTTCCTTGCACAAATCTTTAAGTAGCTAAAGATAGATTACATTCTTTCCTTTTATCTAATTAGTATCTTCAACGGCACCTGGACGTTGTTACGATTGCTTCGTCGTGATATTATCTCTACCACACGCATGTCCAGATCAACATATGACATGATATGGTGTGATATGATCATACCATATGCTGAGAAACAGTATAATTATAACTAATATCGGATGTTTAAACACAAGTCGCCACTCCACTGCTCGCTGGGCCCTCACCTTGATACCCCCTCTCCAAGGCAAGAATCAGACGGACAGGTTAGGGATGCCTTTTTGCTGTTTACTCGTCTGTTATAGTACTACCTCCGTTCTGATTTAATTGATGTTTAGGACAAAAAAAATTAGTTTAATTTAAACTAAATTAACTGTTCTAAACGTCAATTAATTCAAAACGGAGAAAGTATATGGTTTTGCAGAAGACAGACACCGTGGCAGGTAAGATTCTTGGGCCTCCATGCCACTCTGAGTCAGATCATTCCCCCACCCGATATTCATTCAACCTGCCAGATTTTTTTAGGATTGTGCCTCTCGTTTCTCTTTGGATTCTTGTTCCTCCTTTCGATTGGGATTTGCATGCAATGCAACGTAGGCTTACTCGAGGACCTACATATGTGTTCTTCCCCTGTCCTGTCTCGCTCGGTCGTCCTCTGGTTCTTAGTGATTGGTCTGTGTCTCTGACCTCTGTCACCGTGTTGGTGTTTCTGTTCCTGCAAGCACACGCGCGTTGCACTGTTACTGCGCAAAGGATTCTCTCTTATC
Organism: Neostapfia colusana; assembly: GCA_030760725.1. Lineage (NCBI taxonomy): Eukaryota > Viridiplantae > Streptophyta > Magnoliopsida > Poales > Poaceae > Neostapfia > Neostapfia colusana. The sequence continues at coordinate 4,422,948 of JASWHV010000012.1, read as the reverse complement.
CACCCGTTGCTGTGCTCGAGCGAGCTCCTGATCAGTCTCCCTCATGCTCAGCTCAGTCCGTTCAACATCCACGTCGGTGGCGGTGGCGCTGTCGTGCATGGCGCGTCGGTCGTGTGCGACCGGCGTGAACTGGGGCACGCGGCTGAGCCACCCGCTGCCGCCGAGCGCGGTGGTGTGTTGGAATAAAACAGATAACGGCGCATGAGTCAACAAACAAGGAGTCCAAGGAGATTCAGACATGACGTTAGCTAGATCTTTAGATAACAAACTTGTAATCTAGATTGCATTCGGTAGAGGTAGAAACCGAATCAGTTGTGATCGGATTCTCTTGTGATCTATCCGGTGCGTTAAGGTCTTTGTATTCTTCTTATAAGTATCAACACGTAACCCGGTGTAAAGTACGTTTCTTCCACTTTTGACATGGTAACCAGAGCCAGAATACCTTCACCGAGGACAATATGAGCTCGCCGTATTCTTCCATCTGCACCATCCTCCTCTATGGGTTTCAATACTCTTAACCATCCGGTTGAGAAGTTAACTCGTGAGAACTACTTGTTGTGGAAAGCGCAAGTTCTGCCAGCCGTCAGAGGTGCGCAGCTACATGAGTTCCTAGATGGAACAAAAGAGCATCCGGCGAAGGAGATCGTCGTTGAGCAAGAAGACAAGAGTACGAGGAAGATGATCAATCCGGATTATTTGGCTTGGGTAACTCAAGACCAACAACTATTGAGCTATCTCAATTCTACACTCTCAAAAGAGGTGCTTGCTCAGGTTGCTATGTACTCCACATACGCTGAGGTATGGAACGCAATCCAATCTAGCTATGCGTCTCAATCTAGAGCGCTGAGTCATGCACCTACGTGCAAAACTTTCCAGCACCAAGAAAGGTGACATGTCAGTCACGACATACTTCGCCAAGATGAAGGAATTCGCTGATGAAATGGCTGCAGCGGGAAAAAAACTTGAAGAAGATGATATCGTCTCATATATACTCATCGGGCTTGATGCTGAATATAATTCTACAAGAGTCGAGCCAATTACTCTTTCTGATTTCTTTGCGCAGCTTATGGCTACTGAAGCACGACTAGAAAGACAACAACCTCAACATCAGTATCATTATGGTGCCAATGTTGCTGATCGTGGTAATTCTCGCGGAAGAGGATGTGGTGGCCGCAATGGATTCGGTCGAGGAGGACGTGGGGGTCGTGGATCACCCAGCTCTCGGCCTACTTGCCAAATTTGTGAAAAATATGGTCACACAGCAGCTAAGTGCTGGAAAAGGTTCGATCATGACTACAAGCCTGAAGAACGATCGGTCAACCATGCCAGGACCTCCTACGGTGTTGACACCAATTGGTATACCGACCCCGGGGCGATAGATCACCTTACAGGGGAACTAGACAAGTTGACGACTAAAGAAAAGTACAATGGTGCAGAAAAGGTTCATACGGCTAATGGCTTAGGTATGCGGATTAATCATGTTGGTACTTCTGTTCTGCAAACTCCTGCACGGTCTCTTCATCTATCCAACATTCTTCATGTTCCTAGCACCACAAAAAATCTCATCTCAGTTCATAAACTAACCGCTGATAACTCTGTTTTTCTTGAATATCATCCACAATTCTTCTTGGTAAAGGATCAAGCTACGAAGAGAATATTGCTACGCGGCAGATGTGAAGGAGGTCTTTACCCATGGCCTGCTCTGGAGCATTCTACAACTCGATGTGCTCTCACAACAACCAAACCGACAGTTGACCAGATGGCATTTTAGACTGGGTCATCCATCCATGACCATAGTCAATAAAGTAGTAAAAGAAAACAATCTTCCTTGTTTGCTAGATTCAAATAAAAACAATGCGTGCGATGCTTGTCAGATGGGGAAAAGCCATCAGTTACCATTTCAGAAATCCTTTAATATTTCCCAAACTCCTCTTGAACTCGTGTTCTCTGATGTTTGGGGACCCTGCACCCTCTTCCATTGGAAGAAATGTTTATTATGTCAGTTTTATTGATGACTTCAGCAAATTCACTTGGGTTTATCTCATCTGTCATAAAAGTGAAGTATTTCGCAGGTTTCATGAATTACAAGCTCAAGTAGAACGACAACTCAATAGGAAGATCATATCCATTCAAACGGGTTGGGGAGGTGAATATTAGAAACTCAATTCCTTTTTTAAACAAATAGGAATTACTCATCTTGTGTCATGTCCCCACACTCATCAACAAAATGGAGCAGCCGAAAGAAAGCATCGCCACATAGTTGAACTAGGTCTCACACTACTCTCTCATGCATCCATGCCATTGAAATTTTGGGATGAAGCCTTCTCTACAGCAGCATATTTAATCAACCCAACTCCCTCTAAGGTCATTGACTATAAAATCCCATTGGAAAAATTTTTCCATGTTAAACTCGACTACTCCCTTCTAAAAACCTTCGGATGTGCCTGTTGGCCTCATTTACGACCCTACAACGAGCACAAGCTTGCCTTTAAATCAAAACAGTGCACCTTCATAGGATATAGTACTTTTCACAAGGGATACAAATGCTTAGACATCTCTAGTGGTCGGGTATATATTACTCGTGATGTTGTTTTTGATGAAACAGTTTTTCCCTTTAAGAGACTTCATCACAATGCCGGTGCACAACTTAGATCGGAAATTCTTCTCCTTCATTCAACTTTGCTTCCTAGTGCAGGGCAAGCAGCAAGAAATATTCCACATGATAATCCCATAGGCCAGGATGAATCCGCAAAATTTTCTGATCAAAATGGTGCAAGAATTGGTGATTTTATGCAGGAACCAGCGAATGAACGGCAACAACAAAGCGGCACGGAGCACGGAGAGGATTCGGTGATTTTCCGCGCCGAAGCAATCTCGGATCAAGTGCCTTCTACATGGGATGGCGAGCCCGCGACAGCCGCACCAGCTGCACCAACCTGGGAACACGAGCTTGCGACAGACGTACGTGCACCAACCGAATTTGCGCCAGCCACACCAAGTGTCCCGGAGTCCGAGCCCGAGCGGGGGAATTTTGCATCAACATCAGGACAGGCACTTGTCCCGTCTCCAGCACCACCACGCACACATGTACCTGCCTCGGGCGAAGGGGAAGAAGCTTCACGTGGAGCATCTTCACTGAACAACACAGATAGGTCATCACATGCTGAGCAAGAAGGAATGAACCCTATTGTTCCTGCCATGACGCAACACAGAACAAGACTCCGAAGCGGTATTGTAAAACCGAAAAATTTTGGTAATGATTTTATTTGCATGCTAACTACAACAGGAGAGCCAGAAGATTTACAACAAGCACTAAAAGATAATAACTGGAAGAAAACTATGGATGAAGAGGCGTTGAAAAGAAATCAAACTTGGCATCTTGTACCGAAAAAGAATACAACAAATATCATTGATTGTAAATGGGTATATAAAATCAAGAAACAGGCCGATGGAACTATTGATAGATACAAGGCACGACTTGTGGCCAAGGGATTTAAACAAAGGTATGGGATTGATTATGAAGATACCTTCAGCCCTGTTGTTAAAGTAGCTACAATTCGAATTGTTTTGTTATTGCTATTTCAAAGAATTGGTGTCTGAGACAGCTGGACATACAAAATGCTTTTCTACATGGAGAATTGGAGGAAGAAGTATATATGTCTCAGCCACCAGGTTATGAAGATATCAGGTACCCTAATCATGTATGCAGGTTAGATAAAGCTATCTATGGCTTGAAGCAAGCTCCAAGGGCCTGGTATTCAAAATTAAGCTCAAAGCTCGTTCTTATGGGATTCACACCGTCAAGAGGGGATACTTCTCTTTTTATCTTTTGCAAGAATCAAGTCACAATATACCTGTTGATATATGTTGATGACATCATAGTTGCAAGTTCATCTCGACAGGCTGTGAATGTGTTATTAAGAAAACTTAAAGAGGATTTTGTACTAAAAGATTTGGGTGATCTTCATTATTTCTTAGGAACAGAAGTGACACATGAAGATAGGGGAATTCTTTTAGATCAAAAGAAGTATGCCACAGAAGTCTTAAAAAGGGCAGGCATGGAAAAATGTAAATCTACAAGCACTCCTCTTTCAGTGTCCGAAAAATACAATGCTTTTTCTGGTGAATCTCTCGGTACAAATGAAGCAACAAGGTATAGGAGCATTGTGGGGGCACTACAATATCTCACTCTCACTAGACCAGATTTGGCCTATTCTGTCAACAGGGCGTGTCAATATCTTCATAATCCTACCACTACACATATGTCAATGATCAAAAGAATTTTGAGATATGTAAAGGGCACAATAAGCAGTGGCATCAAATTTATGAAAGGAAGTTCACTAGAGATAAATGTATTCTCTGATGCAGACTGGGCATGATCAATAGAAGATAGAAGATCTACCGGTGGTTTTTGTTATATTTTTAGGATCCAATCCAATAACTTGGAGTGCACGAAAACAGCCTACTGTATCTCCTTCAAGCATAAAAGCAGAATATAAGTCCCTGGCAAATGCTACAGCAGAATTAATTTGGGTGAAAACTATCTTGCAGGAGCTAGACATCAAACAAGAAGGAATTGCTACTCTATGGTGTGATAACTTGGGGGCAACATTCATGACATCTAATCCGGTATTTCATGCAAGAACAAAGCATATAGAGATAGATTATCATTTTGAGAGATAAAGGGTTGCTAGAAAATTGCTACAGGTAAAATTTATATCTACGAAAGATCAAATAGCGGATGGTTTCACAAAACCGTTATCTGTACAAAAACAGAACATTTTTCGGTACAATCTCAATCTTGGAGGATGAGCTTGAGAGGGGATGTTGGAATAAAACAGGTAACGGCGCATGAGTCAATAAACAAGGAGTCCAAGAAGATCCAGACGTGACGTTAGCTAGATCTTTAGATAACAAACTTGTAATCTAGATTGCATCCGGTAGAGGTAGAAACCGAATCAGTTGTGATCAGATTCTCTTGTGATCTATCCGGTGCGTTAAGGTCTTTGTATTCTTCTTATAAGTATCAACACGTAACTCGGTGTAAAGTACGGTTGTTCCACTTTTGACATGGTGGACTGATAGTGGTGCTGCTGCCGCTGCAGGCCAACGGGTGAAGCTGTTCGACGCCGAGGACAGCGTCCTGCGCGCGCTCCGCAGGTCGGGCGCCATCCATCCAGGTCATGGTGGGCATCCCCAACGACATGCTCGTCGGCCGAGAACTGGGTCGCCGAGAACGTCTCACCGGTCACGTCCACGACGGCGTCGACGTCAGGTCAGACCACCCCATGCTAATGCCTTCTTCTGCTTTTTGCTCAGTGCCTCGATCGGCAGCACACACGAGCAGCACAGCCTTTTCTGTTGCTGCAAAATACTACAGTCGAGATCACTCGTGTTCTCCAGGCATTCAGGGTTCTTCCCGTTCGTACGGCAGTGTGGTCCATGGTTTTCAGTGTGCATCAGTGTCACTCTACGCTCCCCTCTGTCTGATGCACATATCCAACTGTACGGCAGTGGTCCTCTCGTATATGCATCTTCATCTACTGATCAGACAATAGACCTGAACAAATAACTTGGAGAAGATCGGCTTTGGGGACATACTCCGCCCGATGGGCCTATTTGCTGCAATTTGAAGGAGGCTTCAACTCGTGGTTCCCGACAAAGGTATGGCGCGTGTGGGCGCCAGCCCGGTGTAAATTCTTTTGTGTGGCTTCTACTTCAGAATCGCCTTTGGACTGCTGCGAGACTACAGATGTGAGGATGGCAAAATAACTACTTCTGCGCCTTGTGTTCCTGAAGTTTGGAAACTGCGGATCATTTGTTCAGAGAATGCCCCTTCTCACAACTCCTATGGACTCAGTTGGCAACATGGCTTCGAGTGCAGGAACTGCATCCTTCGGTGTGGCAACAACACACTAATTTCGGTTCCTAGTTCTTGGAGCTATCTTCCGAGTGGGCGGACGATGAAGGCAAAGGGCCGCCTCCGATCGATCAGCACTACTCCTAACCCTTTGGATGCTATGGAAATAACGGAACAGAAGAGTTTTTGAAGGCAAGGAACAAACAGTCATGCAGCTACTAAACAGGTACTTCCTCTGTTTTAAAATAAATGATATTTAGGACAACTAATTTAATTTAAATTAAACTAGAGTTTTTTGTCCTAAACATCATTTATTTTAGAACGGAGGGAGTATCATGCATGATTCAGCAAAACTTTGGAGGCTGCAGGCGCAAGGCATTTTGCGGAGCTGCTGACTCCTAAACCGTCGTAGCCGTTTTCTTGTTGCAAGTCTTAATCAGTCTCTTAGGTGACCCAGGCTGCTTGTTTAGTGGGTTGCTAGAGCATAGGTTGTAATTCTCAATTTCTTCTTGAACTAGCCAGCGTCAAATATTTCGAAATGGAAGGAGTACATCGAGAAAATAATTCGGACTTTGGTTTTAAAGAAAAAGATTTGCCTTTTAGTTTATTTATGGTAATAAAACTGATTTGTACAATGTTGCTTCCGTGACGGTGACGGTCAGGGTCAGGTACGTGGCCGTATGACGGTCAGGGTCATACACCGACGACGGACGGAAGAGGTAACGTGTGTATCAACTGTGAACTGTGTTCATCCTGCGTTGTATATGTTTACTGCACACCGGGTAGTCGCCGTTTTCCTTGGTTGTTTCAGTGCTGTTGTTACTCCATTGTGGAAGCCCGGTAGCTAGGCGGCAGGTGCAGCTCAAGTCGACGGAATCTGCCGCCGGCACCCACGTTGGGCACACATGACATGCATGGCTTCAATTGAGATCTTGTCTATCCGCAACCGCCACCCGTACACAGGAAATCGATTCGATTTTGTGACGGGTTAGATCAGGTTGGGCTGGGCTGAGACGACGCCATGAAAATAAAAACAGAACACTTACCTTAGTTAATTAAATAGCGGCATTAAGATTCATACTATTTTTTTTTAAAAAAAAGAGATGTACCGGGGAGTTCTCTTCCCTTTTGACGCGAGTTAATTGTAGTAATACAAGCGACAATATTGTTAAATTGGATGATAAGGATGTCATGTGGACACAAACTATAATTCAGCTGCACTAACCAGGTTTTCAAAAAAATCATAAATTTGAATCAAAGGGGTTCACATGATAATCATATTCTCTAGAATCTACAAATTTTCCTAGTGCAAATGAAAATCTGCCAGAACCCTAGATTTTCTAGATTTCTGTTTCAACTTTTCACATAAATTACTCACCATTGCCACTGATTACACAACCAAACGTTATTTTCTTTATAACACACATTTATTACAGAATCCACAATCGATAGTTGTTTCAAACGAAACAGATTTTAGCTTCACCGCAGCTCTTAGCTCACAGCAGCTTTCTCACAGCTCATAGCTTTTCTCATGTGCTTTGGGCTACAGTCCGAGTCTCCCCGCTGAGGTAAGGTCCGGAGCCGCCACGTGTCTCCAGACACCAAGCCCGTCGATGAGAGCTCCAGAGCCGCCACGCGTCCCACGGTCCCTCGTGGGTCGTGGGTCGACGAAGTCAAGAAGAAAGTACGCTGTCAGGTTTCGCATTCAAGGCTTACGCCTTCCCCAGAAGCTTGGTGCACTACGCACGCCTCCGTCCCTTGCCCGTTCGCCATTACGGTGACAAAATGGGACGGCGGGGCATGACAACAGTATAATGTCGCTCAAGCAGGTCGAAGAGACGTGGCGACAAGAAGACGTCTTCATCATCACCTGACATGCAGTCAGGGGCGCTCGACGCGCCTAACGGAGGGACTTAACTCCCCCGCCGGCCACTCTACTCAGAGGACGAAGCCCTAGATCGTGTATAGGACACTCAAAGCTTTGGGGCCACCTGTTGGGCCCCAAGCCTCATTGTAACCACCCCGGCCTTGAACTATAAAAGGACCAGGGTGACCACCCTGCAAAGGGTTCCGATTCCCCACTCTCTAGATCACGCTACGCACAAGCGCTCACGCTAAAGAAATAGATCAAGCACACCTGTGGACGTAGGGTATTACGCTCCAGCGGGCCGAACCACGTAAATCCATGTGTTCATCCGCTCCCTCGAGCCCAGGTCACGAAGGGTGCCAAGCCTCTTCCAGAAAAAAAGAAACTCGCGGGCTGCTTCCGAGCAGGCCGGGTGGAGTGTCGCATCTCACACTCCGATTTGGCGCGCCAGGTAGGGGGGTTTTACGCTCTCTCATCGCGACCATGGTGATTATCACTTCTCATGGCGAGCCTTCTCGCCTACCTCGCCATCGTCTCCAGACGGGAGATGACGAAGCTACCTCCCGCTCTAGGGGGGGCAGGTCTATTCAGGCCGGCGGTCAGGTTACCGGCGTGCCACCAGCAGCCCCAGCGCCTAAATCCGGTCGATCCGGCGACCAGAACGCTGAAGCCCCTGAGGCGCCCGTGGTGCCCAGGTCGGGATAGGTCGACAACCGCGCGGATGGTGCGCTGTCGGTGTTCACACCACCAGTGGTCGCTTCCTCTCGACCACCCCCTTCTCCGACAGTGGCAACAACACCGCCACGACCAAGCCCGAAGAGTGTGCTGGCTGCAACACACACTCTGCTCCACAACTCTCCGGATGAGGGTGCAACCCTCGAGGCGGTGGAGCAATGACGACATGATGTTGACCATGTCACCGCCACCGCCATGAACTCTCCTGCCTACAGGAGACAGACGACTGAACCCTCGTTGGCCCAGTCACGTACGCTGACAGTGGCCCGAGGGGTGGCAGCCCCACGCGCGACGGCCACGCCCGACCTCAGGGTCGAGTTCGATCGTCGTCTCGCGAGCGAAGATGGTCGCACCACCATCGAGCGGCGTCACAAGAGGCATCGCAACCTTGAAGGAGGGTACCGCTCTCCGAGCGTCGTATCGATGGGTCGTGTTCCTCCTACCCCTGCCTCTCTAGGGGCAGTGGGAGGCTGCATGGCGCTTGCCTCGCACCTTCGTATGGTGGTCTGGCCACCCAAGTTCCTGCCTCACCCGCCGAAAAAATACGACGGGACCGTCAATCCCGCCGAGTTCCTGGAGATCTACTCCACTTCCATCCTACCTACAGGAGGGGATGAGGCCGTCATGGCCAACTACATCCCCGTGGCTTTGACCGGCACAACCTGGTCATGGTTTATGAACCTTCCCCCAAGATCCATCACGTCTTGGGAAGAGTTGTGCTGGAGATTCACAGCCAACATTCCTACACGCGCCCCGACACCAAGCTCGAACTCCATGCCGTGCGTCAGCGCGAGGGGGAGTCACTGCGATCCTTCATCCAATGGTTCTCCAGGCCAGGAACACTATCCCCCGCACCTCCAACACCTCCGTCGTCGTCGCCTTCCGGCAAGGCGTCCGCGACAAGAAGATGCTCGAGAAGTTAGCCGCGCATGACGTGCAAGACGTCTCGGAGCTCTTTAGCCTGGCTGAAAAATGTGCCTGGGCGGCAGAAGGCTGAGACTGGCACTCGCGACCCGCCTCCACGGTGGGGAGTTTTGACGGAGAGGCTGCTGCATCACACAACGACAAGAACAAGACCGGAGGCAGTAACAAGCCTCTGGCCGGGGTACCCACCGCTGCTCTAGAAGCGGCCGGTGGGGGCCGAGCCCCGCACCCAGAAAAGCGCCTGCAACCGTCGTCCGCTGGCGACGATAGTCAGTGGTGCCTGGTGCACAACACCGACAGCCACGACGCCAACGACTACCGCAAGATCATGAAGCTCGTGGAACTTATTTGTGAGCTGCAACAGCAGCGGTCGCGCCAAGATGGTGCACGCTCCCGCCAGCGGGAGGGCAAGCAAAAGGCCAAACCTAAGGCCGATGTAGTGAGGGTGTTGAAAGCCCTCTACAGCCGCTCTGACTCCGATTCCAGCGATCATAGCGTGCGACGCAAGACGCTCCACGCCTAACTAGGCGTTCCCCCCTCCGTCGTGCGAAAAGGGAAAATGCCCTCTTACATTGGTGTAGAGGGTCGAGGCCGCCCTCCCCCTAGAACACGCCAGGGGCTTACCCGATGTCCAGACATACGACGAAGCCACGCAGAACTAGCTTTTGCGTGAAGAAATCGGCCTCGTCAACAAGGCAATGTGGCTAGAGGTTGCTCAAAATGCGCCAAGCCGTAGAACGCTCCGGCAATGGTGCGCGTAGAGTAGACAACCCAAGCTAGGGCCACTTGATGCCTCGGCTAATACTTTCTCGAGGAGGGTTGACAAACACTCCCCCAGCTATGAGGTTCCCTCCCGACCCGTACAAGTATGCCGCCTCAGGTGCACCCGCCTAGCCGCAGGCGATGGGTATCTCTACCCAGACCACAGGACATAGAACACCCCTGTAAGTCCTACTCTTAGCGCAGTAGTAGAGTATTTTTTTTCTTTTTCTCTTTCTTGTAATAGTGTTATAGTGTCTAGGGACACCGCTTAGAACAGCTAAGCCCCGGAAGGGTCCAGTTACTCTTGTCATCCGGAGTGGGTCGCTGCCTTCTTACACGGCCTGTTATCTCCTATCACTCGAAGGAAGCCAGAAATAAGAAAATTTTACCCTACTCTGCGCACTTTATTTACAGTTTGTGCTAGCTCATGCATATCAACTGTAAATGGCATGTACAGAGTCTGTCCTACACACTTGTCCTAGGTCCCGTGCCACTGGAAGGTCTCCTCGCTGAAAGGTTAATGCTCGCGGGTGGTCCAGGGTGTGTAGTCTGCTATGTCTGGTTTTGTACCCTTAGCATGCACATCCTGCCTCCCCAGCGCTACAATTGAGTACTTGGGGCCAAAAGGAACACGCCTACGGACAAGAGAAGTAACCGGACCCCGGACATTGCCCCCATACTTTTCGTGCTTTCTTTCCATACCGCTCCGGCCGTGTGGCCAGTCACTTTTTCTTGTGTCCAACCGTAGCAAGAGTTGTGTTATCCTTGTACTAGCGGGTCTGCTTGAAGTACTTGTGGCTTACCCGGGGATCCTACGGTTGTCTCGTTGCTTGGGGGCCTTATGGCGCCGAATGGTCCCTCCCCCAAAAAGCTTACACCCGCGGGATGTCCAGGGGCGTAGCCTGCTATGCCTGGTTCCGTACTCTTAGCGTGCGTACCCTGCCTCTCCAACGCTACAGCTCGGTATCGGGGAGCCGGACGGCTCATACCCCCAAGCAAAGTCTTGACCGTAACTAAGGGATCTTTGGTTGTCTCATTGCCAGGGGGCCCTATGGCGCCTAACAGCCCTCCCCCGAAAAGCTTACACCAGAGGGAGGTACAACGACGTAGCCTGCTATGCCTCGTTTCGTACCCTTAGCGTGCGTACCCTGCCTCTCCAACACTACGGCTCGGTACTGGGGAACCGGATGACTCATACCTCTGGGAAAGGCTTTAACCTTGACCCGGACGACCCGCATCGAATTACCCAAGCCCTGCAGCTTAACTAAGGACCGTAAACCACAACAAAGCTACCAAACAAGGAAGAGTGACCAGAGAGCACGACTACTCCTTCTTTCTGCCATGACTTCAGGTCCGCACAGGACCTTGGCATCCTGGATCTCCCAGGGGGCCCGATGCTGACGCCCTGCCTCATCTAGTGGTAGGCGCGCCCCAACACATGGGCCACACCTACCAGGGGCCATCACGGTGAACCACACGGGCAGGACATCGGACCACTGCAGCAGCAAGCAGAAGACACGGAGCACCAGCTACGACAAGCTCAAGACAAGGGTCGAGCTTCCTTCGGGTCCTTGCGCCACCGAAGACCCGTAAGGAGCGGTAGGCACACCGCCGGAGCGCCTTGGATCCTTACACTGCTAAATACCTAGAGGAACAAGCTCGGAGCATCAGCAAAGAGCTACCCACGTTGGCTAAGTTATTCCCGACCTTTGCGCTGCCAAGGGTCTGAAGTATACATCAACAACTCAAGGTAACATAAGACTTGAAACAAAAAGTCTTTGATAACAGCAGAGCTCCGGCATACACAGGAGGATACAAGACAAGCGGGATATCTATGAGCTACCTGCGCTGAAACCTAGCAGCTACAAGTCGGGCGACTTCCTCCACGAAAGACTTCACCACCCCCGGTAGCTCTGCGCTGCGACCCTGCACCACAGGTTCCAGGGAGATGTTGGGGTCGCAGCTCCGAAGGCAGGTGAGCACATGCCCTGCCACCATCTGAGCCAGAGCTTTGACTTCGACCTCCAGGTGCTCCCCCATGACATTCTCCAGCGTCAGAAGCTTCTCTCCGGCTGAGTCTAGGGCAGGGAGTGCCTGGCTCACCTCTCGGGTCGGCCCTCTGGGGCGCAAGGAGCCGAAGGGTTCCATAGCCGCCTCTACGCGGCCGAGGAAGTCCTAAACCTTCTTTGCCTCAGCGGCACGAGAAGCCCGGAGATCTTCGACCTCCTTGACGGAAGAAGCCAACTCCCCCGCTGAATTCCTCCCCGCGAGCTCTTGTTCCGGAGCGACTAGCCCCTGCTCCAGAGCAACCAGGGCCTGCTCCCTAGTGGCTAGCGCGCAGCCCGCTCCTCCAGGTCAGACTCCCTGGACGCAGTAGAGACCTCCCGGTCATGGATGCCCTGAAGCCGCTTCTCCAGGCGCATCTGCTCTGCCTCAAAGGCAGCCAAACGGTCAGAGAGCTCCCTCTCCGTTGCCTCTTCTGCCTCCTCCCGACGAACAATCGTCTCTCAGAGTTTTACCAGGGCTGCGAGACGTGCATCGGTGGAGGCATGGAGGCTCTCGGTCTCAGCCTGACGCTTATCGACATTCCTTTGGAGGGCCGCAACAGCGGCCTCTGTCTCCTTCAGCACCTCCTCCTGAGCCTCAAGCCGCTCCTCCCGAGCCCAAGCCTTCTCCCTGGCAGACTAGACACGCGCCTTCAGCGGGTTGTCCGAGTCCTGGAGACGCTCCCGCTCGGACCTCAGTTTCGGCCCACTCTTTCTCGAGTGCATATTGCATCTGGTCTAGACTAGAGCGGACGACCCTTGCGGCCCTGGGGACCGGAACATCCTTCGGCATTGTCAGGCGAGGCAACGCCTTGACACCCTCTGGCTCTTCGACCACCGGTGGGGTTGCCACCATGGCAACTTGCGAAGGGAGAGGAGGAGGCTTAGCAGCCCGCCCAGCAGCAGCCGCATTGCTACCAGAGGCATCAGCGCTCGCCGGCTGACTGGCCTAGGGGGCCCGGGTGTCGACATCCGGAGCGGCCTCAGGCACAGGCTTCGGCACCACCGCCGGTGTTGAAGCTTCAACGGACACGGAGCTCCAGCTCCCGGACTGCTGCGGTGGAGGAGGAACATAAGTGCTCTGTTGGGAAGCCCTACACAAAGAAGCACCAAGCATCAACTACGGCATCCAACGGCTCAGTACACAGCCTCGTAAGGTTGAGCCGTACCTAGAGGCCTAGAAGTTTCACTCCGCACGGAGCTTCTTACGTGGGGGGATCGAGCCACTCGCCCCCACCAACGTCGGGGTCACCACTCTGCTGGCTTCAAAGCTGGCGGAGCCTCGTGGGTCTTTGTCGATGAAGACACCACTTTAGGAGCCTTCCCTGCCGAGGACCCTAACATCAAAGATGTTCCCTGAGCTGGGACGACCCTCGACGGCTGAGAAGCCGATGACATTGCTGGGGCCCGCCTTAAAGCTCCAGCAGCACCAAACGCCCTTCCCGTGGCCGTCGGGATTGCTCCGGTAGCAGCGGCTCCAAAGCTGCCCCCGGCGCCGACCGCCGGGCCCAGTGCGGGATCACGGGAAGCCTGGGAACCCCTCGCCTAGGGGCCGAATACGAAGATTCTGTCACGACGGACCAACTTTCTCTTTGATGCCCTGCTGGTCTCTAGGGCATCCTGGGGTGGCGAACAGGGCCGCGCCACAGACTCAGACCTCCCAGGTGACTCCCTCCCCTTGCTGGGGAGTGAGTCTCGCACATGCTCAAAACCACCACACGAGAGAAATGGGGCCTCACCTGCGGGCTCAATGCCTACCCTGAGATGAACCCGGGGCCACTGTCGGTACTCTGCACACCGGGTACCCCTGCGTAGTGGGTAAAAGATAGCCTTGGCTCCGCCTCCCTGCTGGGGCAGACCCTAGCATAAGCCACGTGCCCTGGGCCCATGGTCAGCCCTGGGGCTACCACATGCGCTTGAGCTCTGGAGCTGACACGTGCCCTGGGCTCTAACCTGAAGCCTCCCCACTGACGTGAGGTCCGGAGCTGCCACGTGTCCCCGACTCCGAGCTGACTCCCCGCTGAGGACAGATCCGGGGCTGACGCGTGTCTCGAGCTCCGGTCTGAGCCTCCCCGCTGAGGTGAGGTCCGGAGCTGCCATGTGTCCTCCGCCTCCGAGTCGCCTCCCCGCTGAGGACGTACAGCTCCGGTACTGACACGTGCCCTGGGCTCCGGTCCGAGTCTCCCCACTGAGGTAAGGTTCGGAGCCGCCACATGTATCTAGACACCAAACCCGTCGATGAGAGCTCCAAAGCCGCCATGCATCTCACGATCCCTCGTGGGCCGTGGGTCGACGAAGTCAAGATGGAAGTACGCTGTCAGGCTTCGCTTTCAAGGCTCGCGCCTTCCCCGGAAGCTTGGCGCACTACGCACGCCTCCGTCCATTGCCTGTTCTCCATTACGGTGACAAGACCGGATGGCGGGGCGTGACAGCAGTATAGTGCCGCCCAACGGCACTAAGCCGCCCAAGCAAGGCGAAGAGACGCGGTGACAAGACGACGTCTTCATCATCACCTGACATGCGGTCAAGGGCGCTCGGCGCGCCGGACGGAGGGACTTATATCCCCCGCCGGCCACTCTACTCAAAGGACGAAGCCCTAGATCGTGTATAGGACACTCAAAGCTTTGGGGCCACCTGTCGAGCCCCAAGCCTCATTGTAACCACCCCGGCCTTGAACTATAAAAGGACCGGGATGACCACCCTGCAAAGGGTTCCGATTCCCCACTCTCCAGATCACGCTATGCACAAGGCTCACGCTAAAGCAATAGATTAAGCACACCCGTGGACGTAGGGTATTACGCTCCGGCAGCCCGAACCACATAAATCCTTATGTTCATCCACTCCCTCGAGCCCAGGTCGCGAAGGGTGCCAAGCCCCCTCTAGAAAAAAGAACCTCGCGGGCTGCTTCCGAGCAGGCCGCGAGGAGTGTCGCAACTCACACTCCGACAAATAGCCTTTTGAAGAGTCAGCTTTGGGGAACTTTGGCATAAAAAATATAATTGGCACGTACTCTCCCTCTCACCTGAGATTATTCTTCTTATACGATACTAATTTCATCTCAGATTTTACCTAAAATTCTTTGTTCTAGTGACAATAATTTAAGGATAGATAGCATTGTATTGCAGATCTTACGCACATAGAAACACACAAGTACTAGCCTCATCATGAACAAGACTCCAACATAACATGCTGCAAGTCTCAAGCACCGTTTCGGATTTTTTTATCTCGATGTTGTTCATTATGCAAGCCTTAGTGAAACAGATACATCTTTACCATTCACATACTGTTAATGTGAATGGGCTTATTGCTTTGGATTTGATACTTCTCTTACATATAGTGTATCCCATCGTGAGATCTTTTCAACCCCTTCTCCAGTGGCATTCAGATGAGCGTTCACTCATCATCTACAAACCGTGCCGCCTCACGTTCATAATTGTCACATAATCTGAAGCACAATGTAATAAACTTTAACTAATATAGAGCCTTCACAACCCTCCTTAGCACTAGTCCAATAACAATTCAACTCATGATTTGGGTTCCTGCTATATGTAAACTAGAAAAGATTTTATTAGCACAATAATAATTAATTAGAAGGAGAGCATATAAGAGAACATGGTGACACATGAAACCTATCTATTCCCTTTGAATTTATAATTCTTAAGATAGTTAAGTTATTTTAAATTGAACTATATTTTTTATACTGAACGTTATATATTTAGCTCAAACCATGAGCTCCTTCACGAAAGAAAAGCAGCTGATCCAGTTTCCAAAAAAGGTTTATCTCAGACAAATAGAGTGCTCTCTTGGTCACCTACAGAGAGTATCTTAGTATGTTTCACACATGCATAAACACACACAAATACACACACAAATAAACACATAGAGTGCTCCCTTGTTCACCTAGGGTGTGTTTGGTTTGAAAGATATGATGGGACGGGACGAGAAGAGCCCACTTTTGATAGTGTTTATTTTGGAGACAGGTGTGATGGGGTGATCTTATAGAGAAATATTCCTCTTAGATCTGGGACAGAACCATCCCTCTGAACCTGGGCGGACGAATCCGTCCCACCTTCTGCATATGCAGTTTTATGATGGATTATAAGGTGCTTATTTACAGTTTTAAGCAGATTATATGCTGCTTATTTGCAGTTTGATATAAATAAATTAATATGAGCAATTTAATTGCAGTTTAATTACAATATTGTCATGTTTGTTTTCTCATATTGGTAGAGCTTTTTATAACCTAACATTTGAACACAGGTTAAATTTTATTGCAAAGTGGATTACTGAGAGGTTTTCAAAATAAAGATTGTCAAACGATTAGTGCGAAGTTAAATTTTATTTATGTAAGGTTCTATTGTACGAACCTTTTCATATGTCTCTATCCCTTTATTTAAACAGGAGATAGAATCATTACATCCCACATTATCCCCAAACCAAACAGAAAACAGGGACCGTCCAATCCCACAAGACAAACAAAACATAGGACCATCCTACCCTGAAAACTGAAATAGATCTACATCCCACCTTGTCTCTGAAACAAACACACCCCTAAAGAAATACACACGTGCAGAGACACACATGAGTAAATTCCTAGAGTGCCCTTCTGTTCATCATAGAAAAACATCCTCGTCAACTAAGACACCAATGTACGAATCTTCTGGTGGGACCGTACTGCAAGTCTCACGCAGAGTTACGTACTGTATAGGCAAAAGTTGTAGGCTTTGTTGTGTTTATACTCCTGACTACAGGTTTAGTTATGATTTTATATTTTAAAATTATAGTTTATTATTTTACCTTTATTTTTTAAAAAAATCAAAGTATACCTCTACTTCATTATAGGTTGGTTAACAGTGTAAAATATGATATAAAAAGACTAAAACACGCTTATAATTTTACCCCTAGTTGTACCGCTATTTTCATAAGCACAAATTAAGCTATGAATATATTAAAATAGGAGTAAAATAATAAAACACAAATTAAAAAATAGGACTTTCCCGTTTTAAATTATTTAGCGCCGGTTAATTTAAAATTAAACTAAACAACGTGAAATAATTCAAAACGGGGAGAGGATTAAAACTATAAGAGCATTTCTATCTCTTTTATCATAATTTAACATCGTTAAGATCCCATATCAGAGTAGGAATATACTTTATCCTAGTTTCAAAAAAGCAGAGCTACTTTAGTTTTGTTTAAAAAAGCAAAAGTAAAATCACAAACATTTTGAAATGTAAAATCTTAATTAGAATTTAACCAAACATATAAATAAAATAGCCCCAAAGTTCTACCATCCCGACATGGACGCGGAGTACAAGCCACGGCGGTACACCACAGACGTATGCCCCACGTGGCGATGCTGGGTTCGGGTCCAGATCTGCGTACCTACCACTTCTGGCCCCGGTTCAACCCGCTTATACTCTCTACCACCAGGGTCGGCACCCGATCCGTCAGATATCTGGGCCGACCGGGTCGGGCCGGACCGGGCTGGGCCCCTTTCTTCCTCTGCACGAAGCCGCTATAAAATCATTGGTGGGCAGTGCCGCTAGTCGTTTCCCCAATCCCCCCCCTCGCGTCCGATAAAAAGGGGAGAATTTTTTTTCCATCCTCCTCCTCGCCCAATTTTTGATGCTTAAACCCTCGCCGGGAAGAACTCCAATCCCGACGCCGCGCCCGGATCTCCGCCATGGCCGCCGCGCCGCAGAAGGCCCAGGCCTCCGCAGGCAAGCGCCTCGCCCGGGTAGCTTGGAGCGTGGGGTTTGACCTTTTTTTTTTTCTGGCTATGCTTTGCTGCTGCTGCTGATGCCGTAGCTGTTGCTGGTTGGTGTCGCGTCGGTGTCTTCGAATTCCCTCCCGCGCGGGCTGGAGGGTGCCGGATTCAGGTTAAATTCACGGCGGGGCTGCGATCTCTGCGCGGGGATGGTGGTGGGGTCGCGTCCTCGGTTTTTTAGGTTAAGATTGGTTTAGGAGCTGCGATCCGTTCGGACTCGGTAGAGCGCCGGAGCTGTGCGATTTCCCACGTCCGGGCCGCGTGCTTGCGGGAGAGCGGTCGACGTCGAGCGGCGATTTGGTCGTGTTGCCTCAGGCGCGCGCAAGGGCTAGAGCGTCTTTTTTTTTCTCTGGGCGTTTTGAATGGGGAAGGTGACGTTTTAGACTAGCTGGCGCAGTAAAGTTTACAGCCGGTACGAGCTGTGTACAAGTAGGAAAAAGTTTTTGGGGGCAGTTTCTCAACTCTGATTGTACATAGGAGGAATTCAGTTAACCTGCTGTACTGTGTGACGAGAGCTTGTTGGCTGTTTGCTGAGCGTTGCAAGAGAATTTTCGCCACCTATTGATAGTAGGATGCGTACTAAACACGGAATGGGGGTGTGATAGGGAAGTTGTTCGGCTCGCAAGCTTTTACGAGTATCCTGTCTGTAGTTTTGCACTAAGTATTTATTTTTTGCCTTAAAACATATCGCAGGTGTTACTCTGGGTTAAAATTTATCTGACACTGTTGCTTTGATGATCTTTTATTCCTTTGTTAGTTTTGAGTTTGTGGATCGTGAATGCAACTTTCTAATGCCTGTGGTGGACGTATCTTTACATTCTGTAGATAGCATGATTCCGCTGCAGCCAGAAGCTGTACTCGAGAATAACCCCAAGGGTGCAAACACCAAACAGCAGGTAATTTCTTGTGTAACTTGTTTTTGCCTCTGTCTTATGAAGTGTTGCTCATGGTTTATTGCTATTGCATCAGATTCTTTCTGGCACAGACAATATCGCTGCAAGCAATACACGTGCTGCTAGTTCCTTAAAATCACCAAAAGGTGCAACGGAGAAGGCTAGCACCGTGGGAAAAGGTGGAGAACAACCTTTTCTCTACCAGCACAATGTGTATGCACCGCAACCGCAAGCACTCTATCCTGGAGGTTAGATTATATTCATCTTCTGTGTACCATGCAGCCCTTACTACGACTATTGCTGCACAACACTTGGGTTTATGTGATTTACCCTCGAAATCTGTTTTTACTTGTTTGGTGATTGGTTTTAGTTTCAGTAGTCTGCTTTGTCCACCCCTATTTGATAATATTTCTTCTATTCTTCCAATCCTGGCCTTCGTATGAGTATTCATACCAAATTATTTGATCCTGAAGGTTCTTAAACAAGGATATATCTTGTGCACTTTCATGGAGCATTTTCTTTCTTTGTAATGGAAAAAATGATGTTCATCTTTTCTCTGTAGGTTACATGAATCCTTCAGGGCAATGGGAAGAATATCCTCATTATGTGAATATGGAAGGGCTCCATTCTGTATCACCTGTAAGTAGCTGGATTTCGGAACTCGTTTTATTTTTCTTGATAAAGTTTTCTAAATCATTTTCTGTTGAAGGGATTCTACAACGACAACCAGATGCTATCTCCTGGGTATCCAAACAACCCTCAGATGATGTATGGAGCTTACTCTCCTGCGTCTACTGTTGGGGATGGCCAGCAATACTTCCCTGTGCACTTTCCCTTTTCAAGTCCTTACTATCAACCACCGGCTTCACCCAGCATGGGATACTCAAACTCTGCCACTGGAATATCCCAAGGGGATGCTATGCTGCAGCAAGAGTATTTCCTTCCTGATGGCATTCTATATTCACCCACACCAGGGTACCATCAACCATTCAGTTCATATGACAGAGGTAACATTTCTCCCTTCCAAGTTTTGCTGCAGACCGAATTTCGATGACCACAAACAATGTTGTGTAACAGATTGTCGGAGCCATACTAAACTAATTGTTGTCCTTTTGCAGGATCAACTCAACCAAATAATACTCCTGGACTGTTTGGTCAAGGGAATGTACCACTGTCTTCTGGAGTGGTATGCTGGCATGTGGATTTTAGCGTATGAATTAGTTTATACTATTTGACTGCTTCATATTAGAACATCAAGTGTGGTTCAGTATAAGTAGTTTAGTTATTAGGAGAACTGGAATTTGATTTTTTTTCTTATGCTAACTGTTCTTTTATTGCTCAATGCTGACATGAATGTCATTACAGCATCATGGACCTCTGTATGGTCCTGGATCCTATAAGACACGCCAACAAGGTGCAAAATATGGTGGTACTACTCCAAGTTGGAGTTCTGCTGGTCGTCGATTTGGTACCTTCGAAATCAGTGCCAATCAACAAAGGGGGAACATGCCGTTTGCTAGGAACAATGGCTCTCTGGAGTTTATGAATGAGCAAAACCGTGGGCCACGTGCTACGAAACACAAGATACAAGACACAGAGAACTCAGGCCATGAAAAAAGTGGGAAAACTGTCCCGATCGATAGAGAATTGCACAATCGCGCTGATTTTGTCACTGATTACAAGGATGCAAAATTCTTTGTAATAAAGTCCTACACTGAGGACCATGTACATAGGAGCATCAAGTATAGTGTTTGGGCCAGCACAGCAAGCGGGAATAGAAAGTTGGATTCTGCTTATCGTGCAGCCAAAGAGAAAGAAGAGCATTGCCCTGTTTTCTTATTTTTCTCAGTAAGACCAGCACCTCCTATTCCCTTGTTTATTTTCCTGCTTATAGAAAATTATTAATTATAAAAACGTGTATTAGTTATATGCATTTCTTCAAGTGCTTTGTAATTCTGGTCTTGACAGCTTTAAACTTGGTTACAAACATATTTCCTATAGGTTAATGGAAGTGGTCAGTTCTGTGGCATGGCTGAGATGATTGGACCTGTTGATTTCAACAAAAGTGTTGATTACTGGCAGCAGGACAAGTGGAGTGGCCAATTCCCCGTGAAGTGGCACATAATTAAGGATGTACCAAACAACCTTCTGCGGCACATAACTCTTGAGAACAATGAAAACAAACCTGTGACAAACAGCAGGGACACCCAGGAGGTAAAAGTTCACCTTTGCAGTAGTTCTTGTCAATTGAATGGTTATCTGATCTGAATAATTTACTGATTTCTGAGAAACAAAACATGCAGGTGAAGCTGGAACAGGGCCTCCAGATGTTAACAATTTTTAAAAACCACGAGGCCGAGACGACTATCCTTGAGGATTTTGACTTTTATGAGCAACGGGAGAAAGCCTTGCAGGAGAACAGACGCCAGAAGCAGCCTGCAAGCACTGAACCTCACAAGCCAGCAGATACCGAGGCAGGTATAGATCATATATCGGATGCATTTGCTCAGGCTGTCCAGTTGAAAGATACCGAAACTAATGGGAATAAGACAACAGCTGAGAGTATCTCAGCTGAAAACGGATCTGCTGCTACAGCTGAGGTCAAAAAAGGCAATGCAAGCTTGAACGCAGGCCCTGTGGAGAAGAGCAGTTGATTTATCTTGTCTCCTACTAGCTAAATTTGAGGGAGCAGGTAAGTAGTATGGTGCTGCATGGTGGGAAGGGGGAAAGAGCAGGTTGATTGTGTTAAATATGGGGGTGCTGCTTGAGTTGTACAACATCATAGGGTTTGTTTCATCTCCATTTAGGTTATAATTTCAATTATCATAGTTCCCAAATTCTTGTTTGCTGTTCTTATTCCCTGTTATCCTCTTTTTGTTTTAATTGTATTCTGTTCTACCCGTGTCAGCATCAAATGCTGTTCAATCTAGTCGTTTAGCCATAAAAGCTGGAGAGATGCCGTGGCATAGTCTACAGTTGGATTATGTTAATCTTGTGCTCCATCCCTGTGTAATTTCGGTACAATTATGTAGCAGTTCACAACGGGGGAGACTAATCAATACATAAATAATGCTGCGTAATCTCCATCTCTTCTGGAAATAATATTTTTTTGTCAGAATAAGTAGCCTCTTTGCAATATGGGAAACAAATTTATGCATCAATTGGCTTTCGCTATCTAGACCGTCCAAGCTCTGCATCGATTATGTACACCTTGAAGCACACATAAAGCTACTAGAAATGGGAGTTTTAGGTCCCGTTTGTTACAGTTTCAGATTTTATGAGAATCAGAAACATTTCAGTTTCAACACAGAAATGTTTCTCAACTGAAACGGAATCACTTTAAAAACCGTTTAACTACTTTTATGATTTCAATTTCAGTATAGAGAGGATTAAAATGACATTTATTTTTGGATAGACTATATTATTTTTGTTATTATACAACATATAATAAATTTTATAATATGCATTATTTATAAGTGTCATTACAAAATATATGTCATCAGCAACATGCATAGATAAATCCTCGTTACATCGCAGCAGCGACAAAGAGTTGGATAAGGGTAGACA
Source organism: Neostapfia colusana (assembly GCA_030760725.1). NCBI lineage: Eukaryota > Viridiplantae > Streptophyta > Magnoliopsida > Poales > Poaceae > Neostapfia > Neostapfia colusana. The sequence goes on along the minus strand of JASWHV010000012.1, from coordinate 4,400,528 downwards.
ATGTCAAATTATTGTAAATAATAACAAAACTGGAGGGGGGTACAATAATATAAAGTGATTCAGTCTGTGGAACACCTTTTCAGGTGTTTTAGATTCGTAGGCAAAAAATGTGAAACGTTTCTCATAGATTCACTGCTGAAACGTTTTACTTTTTTGCTGTTTGGTACCGTTTCAACTGATTCAACCTAGAATCTGAAACGTTTCTTCTTGCCAAACGCACCCTTATTCTCATTACGTAAAGTGTCATGCCAAAATTTTGATGATGTGGTAAAAGATTAATAAGGAGATGATGTGGTAAAGGATCAATAGGGGTTTTATTTAGATGAAACCATGTGCACTCTTCTTGATACAATTTCCATCCTTCATGTATTGGTTATGAAACCATAAAAATAAAACGTCATTGAGAATAGGCTAAAAGCATTTGTAGAAGTTAACGGATACAACTGTCAGAAGTGATCAAAACTGAAGTCGCACGAAATGTTATTTACAAGACTTGCTTAAATTTTGCGAGATTCTTCACCCCCTCGCCCCTTCTTCCTCCACGCTGTTCGGCTCGCTGGCGACCATGGCTCCTCGCTGGTTAGGGGGGGTAGGGTTTGGGACTATCAGTGTTGAAGCTGTCTGGCCTCTAGGCTTAGAGGTCGTCAGTGGGAGGCGGTCGACAGGCGATGGGCAGTGCGGTGGCAGGGCGGCGATGGCGCCGCCGTGGCCACAAACAGCTGGCAGGGTTGAGGCGGTGACCGACAGGAGATCAACGAAAGCAGAGGTGGCAGCAGAGGTTTGACTGTCGGAGTTGTTGAAGGGGTGGACCCTGGTTTGGGGTGGGCAAAGAGTATTTTCCAGTTGACAGAGTGGAAGCGAATAGGACTCTAAATTCTGCCCCTCCTCATCAACGCAAGTTTTCTATCAAATCATTCAGAATAACAGGAGCAAAACCAAAGTTCATCATACATGCTACTATATACCTTTAAGCATAATCAAATCTTACACATTTCGCTGCAACAAGAACACACAAGAACAGTGCAGCAGGATCATGAACTAGTTAAACAACAGCAAGGGGGGGGGGGGTGGTGAAGTTAAAGGATTAGCTATCTCTAACACATCATTTGGCAACGACACAAGCTATGTGTAATCTAAGATGTCAAACACAGAAAAGGCTCCAATCAAGTGTCAAAGACACAGGTGGGCGCGTGAAGCTCGAGTCCATTAATATGATAAATACACGGATTTGACCGATCCGGATTCCTATTTTCCTGGATCTGCCTCAGTCCAGAGTCATTGGTTGGGAGATGCAGCAGCGAAACCTGGACTTACGGACAGTGTTCATGACCTCATGCTCCACCTGTTCCAACATCCTGACGATCTCAGAGAAGGGGGGGCGCACATCTGGGTTTGCATCCCAGCACCTGGTCATGACCTCCGCAAGGGCAGGGAGGCAGTCATGGGGTATGGCTGGACGAACGCCCTTGTTTACCACAGCAAAGGCAGCTTGCACTGCAGTCATGTTTGCAAAAGGAACGCTCCCAGTAACTAGCTCCCACAAGACGATGCCGAAACTGTAGACATCGACTTTCTGGTCATATGGCCTGTGCTGGATCATCTCGCTGCAAGTGAAAAGTAGGGAGTTAGCACATCAGAAATAAACAAAAACAATATAATACAATCAGCAGCTGGTCCAATTCTAGTGTTGTACGAAGTTATGAGGTAAGAATATAGTATCATAATTTAAGTGTCCAAGACTTGTTTTTTAGATAATGGAAATTGAATTCCGAAGAGTCCAAGACATACATTGCAGGGTGAAGTGCCTAAGACATAATCTGAACATGAAGTGTCCAAGACATAATTTGCGCATGGTACGAGTGTCCCAGACATAAATTTGCACATGGTACAAGTGTCCAAGACATAAATTTGCACATGGTATAAGTGTCCAAGACATAAATTGCACATAGTTGAAGCACTCGGACACTCATCGCACAATCACATAGTTTAAGTGTCCAGGACATGCAGCGTTAGAATCTAAATACTCTAACTAACATGTATATTTCATTGAGGAGAACAGAATGGCCGAACCTGATGAATCTTATAAGGAGCACAAATACATGTCCTATGTACAAATGTGTACTCAAGGTGCACTCTAGTTGTCTAGTTCCTACTTCCCAGTTCCCACGTTCATGTAGTTTACTAAGTTGCCACTCAGCAAAATATAGTATGATGCCAAGCATGATAAACAGTGATATTCTTTCTTTTTTCGTGACATCGGATAATACACTTTAAAAAATCTAATAATATGAATGTTTTAGTGAGAAGAGCAACAGAATGAGAAAAAAATAAGATAAAGAATGGCAAAAGAAGCTAAAATATGTTAAGGCTTAAGAGCAGCAAGATTCCAGCGAACATACATTATGGAGCATCTGAATTTTTGGTGGACTCTAATACTACACAACTTCCTTCAAATACGTTACGACCCAAGTATAGAAAAAAGTTAAACATGTCACATTGTGGCCTTCCTACCTGCAATCTTGCAAGTTGAAAGACTCCACTTTACTTGATAGTGTCATGTTTGGTAGAATATTGTTACATGATAATGCCATACACAGTAACCTCCGCCTGACGAAGAAGACGTGGCTAAACTGGCAGCCAAAAGTGACACTTCCGAAGGCCTGCAGAAGTGTGGCGGCGGTGCTCAAGGTAGACGAATAACCTAATCAGGGTGACGAAGACCATGTGCACAGACGATCTGGGCATTATCATTGCACGAGAACGGCGATGAATATGTAACAATATGCCCACGATTGGCGAGGTCACGTCTCATGGGGCGTGTCTCCGGTCTCTGGCGACCCATGAGGCGACCCTGCGACCTGAGGAGGCAACACAGTGGCAGCCTGAAGCTCAGATGCGTGGTATGCGGCCTCGACATCGCCACACGTATGGTTGGCTAATCGAACCGGCAATGCACATGGAAACACGACAATGTCCCACATATTGGAATCAGCAAATCCTTGTGGATCAGACAACACCATGGAACTAGTGGTGATAATGTCGATGACGTCCTGAGGATGGCGACAACAAAGCTGGCTTGAAGACGTGTGGTCAAGGCATCCGGAAGCCGATGCATAAAGGCATCACTTGAGTGTCTAACATTCGGCAATGCCGCATGTGTTGCAGATGAAGCGCAATACAAGGTTGTCGATGTCGTAGAAGAGGCACACGGTGTCAACGGGCCATGGGTGACTCAACCTCGACCAATGATCGAGTAAAAATAAAAAGACTTGCAACCACGGTAAGGTGACATAAAACAACCTAGCCCTTTTTACCTTTTAAGCGATAAGACGTAAAAACGAGGCGACACCGTAGTAATATATAAATATAGGAAAATGTAGGAATACAATCTCAAATTTTAAATATATAAGCATAAAAGTAGCAATTAGCAAAGAGAATTAGTTTCGTGGGCTAACATAATAGACAAAAATTGAAAATTAATGTATATTTGTTGTACTGGGCCGGTATTTCCTGGCCCGCCTCTCTTCTTTGCCTCAGCCCAACCCACTTTAGTATCCTGCCACACACACCACCACCACCCTGATGCCCCGACCAATCCCCATCCACGGGCCGATGGGCGCTTCTTCCCCAGCCGCAGGTTAGTGCGCCCGCACCTCCCTCGCCTCCTTCCTTGCGGCGCTGGTTGCTCCGGTGGCGGCGCTCACCCCCTTCCCTACGGCATTTCCCCACCGGTCCCCATCCAAGGGCGCTTCTTCCCTAGCCCCAAGTCAGTGCCCCCCCCCCCCCGATTGGATCTCCCCTGCCCCTTCCCTGCGGCACTGGCTTCCTCCGCCGACGGCGCCACCCCCCTTTCCCGGGCTCCCCCACGCTTAACCGACGCCTTAACAACTATGCTTGCAACAACAGAAAGAATCACTTTTGTATAAGTCACCGAGTGAGTGTATCTTAACCAATCCCCCTTGTCCTCTTTCTCCAACGGTGTTCAACCGAGTCGAGGAAAGAAAAAAGAGATTAGAATGTTAGAGGGAAGGTCCGCAAATGGCTGAAATGTCGGTCCTATACGCATGCTCATGCATTGGGAACACACACAACCTTGGCAAAGATCCATCACACGACGTGGCACAACTCCAACATGCCTACGTGGATGTTGTGGAACTACGGAGGCACGATAGTGAGGCAAGTTGACGGTGCAGCATGCCGCTTGGTGGCGGCAACCAGTGGCCTGTGTGCCTCACCCGGTGTCTCGTTCCAGCCGTCCAATTTGACCTGGTAGTTGTCGAGGGTGATCCAGCTGTACAGAGGAACAAGGTTGTTCTGATCCGCTATGATGCACACGACTCTAGTGTGACAATTGCGACCGGATCAATAGGACCCGTTGCAAATCAAGGGTGTTGCCCCCCAATGGAGATCAAGAAGATTGACCTCCCTGGGGAGTTGCGGTGTAGAAGCGAGCAGTGGCTACGGTTCATTCACAGGATTGAAACCCTCTCGTGATACCATGATAGAATTGGAATTGGATTGATATTATGTGATCAAATTGCATAGCACCTCTCAAACGGTATATATAGATATAAGAGACATAGAGGTCAAGGAGATTCCCCAATACATATGGCAGTCCGCTGTACTAATAACGTCAATCTATGAGATAAATGTATAGCCTACCAAATATGCTCTAACTACATGTATAATGCAAGTATTAGAGAATGGATAATTAAGACACAGTACTTCCATACATAAGAGAACTATGGTTATAAATATAAGTGGACACTTAACTTTTCTAGTAGTAGTTGGTATATAAATTTTGAATGGTTTTATAACTTTAGCTTTTATGGTTGTTTTGCAATACAAAGTCATACTATTATGTTCATACTAGAACTTTTCATACCGCTCTTTAGTGATCTAATACAAGTTGAACATTCCTTATGGACATTCAAGGGTCAGATTCTGATAGTCATCCTAGTTGTTTGTTGGCCATCCAATATTTTTTTTGAATTAACTGGCTGGGGCGTCCGTATCTATTTTTTTCATTAATAAGTGAACATTTTACGTACATTTCAGAAGGGCAAGTTTGACGTAGGGGTAGAATCTCTCTACTTGTGTCCTAAAGGTCCTTGGGTTCAAATTAGCAGCCTTCTTATAAAATAAACAAGGGGTGAGGCTACTTATAAATTTCTTTTATCATACCTGTGGGAGCTTTCAGCACTGGGTATACCATTTAATTTATGTACATTTACAAGGTCGTAGGCCCAACGAAAGACCTTAGTTGAAACAAAATTTAGAGATTACTCGACGCTCGACCAAGAATCAAAATCTCCTTTTAGGCTTAGTTTTGCTCTAAGAGTAACCTTCCCAAAATCTTCTTTGGAAAGAAGGAAAAAATTTCATGAATGGATTTCATGTCCTCCTTATTGTAGACTAACCCGAAGCAAACAAGTCTCGCTTGTGGGTGCATTACCGACTGAATTAGAGCAGTGTTCAGCGCAAAAAACATATGTCCATGTACATAATATTTTATAGAAGCAAGGCTATTTATTTAGCCACTTAACATAAATAAGTTTGTGGAGTTAAACCTCAATTCTTATTTGACTTTATTCAAAATAAAGCCATTACCATCCGGATAATCTAATAACTCACAATCATGGAATAAATCCTCGAATTGCTTTAGGATTGACTTAACGATTATGGACCGTGATATATTAGTCCGGTGGTAGGGTGAAAGCGGGTTATCTAGGGGAAGGATGGTGAATACTAGCCTATTTGGCGGGGGGTGCAATTCAGCTAGCCAAGAGTATCGTTTATCATGTAGGTGCAGATCGGACAATTTCCATCCAATTCAGCTATCGTGTTTATCATGTAGGTGCAGATCAGACAATTTCCAACCAATTCAGCTATCGTGTTCCAGGCAGATTTGGGAAGCTCTCTTGAACATACATTCAATTCAGAACCAATGTTTATTGTATTTCATACACTGGTTCGATTTCAGCGGCCCCTTTATTCCTATGTTTATATAGGGGTACATGAGTAGTCCTACAGGACTTAGACCTACAATTCGACTATGATTTTTTATTCATGTTCTACTATGACTCTAACTCTAATCCATCTAGAACTCCAACTCTTAACCGACTAGACTTCCTACTCTAAGCAAAATAGGACTCATAGCCTGGCACAACACAAGATTACTCTAAACCGCTCCTCCATCCTAAGCATTGAGCCGAAGCACTCCATGTAGTCAGTCATGCGCACGACGCACATGTCCATGGTGTGCCCACCGGCGCACCACTTGTGTTGGCGCTCCTCCCGAGACCATGATGGGACTCGAAACCACAATCTCCCGCGATCACAATAGCACTGAAAGCCACAATCTTCCACAACCACGATGGGACTCAAACCCACAATCGGACGCACGAGCATGCGGGGATCTGAGGGATCCCATAGTGGCGGCTTCCTCGGCGAGCGCCACGATGTGGTCTCGGTTCGCCGCGACAGCGTTGGAGTTGTACTTGGCGGTGTGGGGCATCTCCTTGGGCATGCCCTGCATGGTGAGGAAGGCATTGAGGCGGTCGTTGCCGCCGGAATCCATCAAGTGGAGTTGCGCCTCAATCCACAAGTCCATGGTGATGAAACACATGAAGTTGATGTGCACGTTGAGCTGAGGGTCATCTCGTTGTCAAGGTAGGTGAAAGGTCAGGATGGCCAATGCTGGCCACGACCCTGTAAAATTGAGTAGAAACATGAGTTTTACATGTCTCCTAAAAAAACAAATAAAAGTTAAAGATGGTTGTCCAACCAATTTTCGACACTGGCTTTCCAAAGAACTAAGCCTATGCGGCTGGAGCTCAAGAGTCATCGGGAAACATTCCTTCCAAGATCTTAAATAAGGTGATGTCGCTTTGAAGATTTTTCCATTTCTTTATTTCCAATTTTCCATGACAGCTACGGAGAATATTTCCATGAAGAGATGTTGACAATCTTGTTTTGTTTTGTAGAACGTGCCAAAGAGTTGTAGATCATGGTCCCACTTAGTGTTTAAAAGGTGTTGCCTAGTCGGCGCTAGACGTCTAGGCACTCCGGCCTCGACACCGTGGCTGCTCGACTTGCCTGTCCTACACTAGCCACCGCCGCCTCACAGGTTGTAACGTCCTTGGCCATGTCCTAGGCACCATGTTCGATCGCCTCGGTGCCTTGGCGTCCAGACGTTGTTTTAAATCATTGGTCCCACTGAATTCCAAGGAGGTCCTAACAAGCTACACTAAAAGGGCATTGAAAGAACAGGTGGTGGTGAGTGAGTTACAAAGGAGCAACTTAAAAATGTGGCTCTCTAAGTAGTCATCTTTTAGTTGTGTTGCTCATGAGTGTTCTTGCCTTAGGGATCCAAGTTAGCTCTTTCAAGGTCAAACAAGAGGCAAGCATGAGTGTGACTGTTTGATGGTTCTACTATAAGAAGTAGACTTACTTCCTTCCACAACATTGCAAAACTTCCCGTCTCAATGTAAAGTCATGTCAATTGAGGCTAAGAATAGTCAACACTATGCCCAAAAGCAAGCTGGCTGATAAATGTGATGATGAGGTTAGGTTCACATGGACATTTGTATCATCAAGTAACCATCAAATCACACTCCTAGATGCTAGGAACATGAGAAGAAAAGGGGAAGCAGTTAATATCGAAGGTTCACTCAAGCAAGAGACAAAAAGGCGCAACAAAGAAGAAGCCTAAGCCTCCTTCCTCCAATTGCTCTCCTTCTGTGTGCAACTCTTCTACCACAACTTTAACCCTTCCTCTGCTTTTCTACCTCTCACATGGAGTAACACTTCCTCAGCCACGACCTCTTAGATAGAGTAGTCGTTGGGAAGGGCAATGGATAAGCACAAATAAGGGGTAAAGGTAGCATAAATAGGTGACAAGCATCCGTCGACAATATGGATGTTCGATTGACCCTTAAGCCCGATGAAAGCTCCTGTCCACTGCCTCTCAACTGCTTAGGAGTTGTGTCGCTATATTTGGAAGGGGCTGCCGCCTACCCAGACAACCATATTATATCAAGTGTTTTGTTGGACATAAATCTATAGTGCTGAGAGAAGTCAGATTTAACTGCCAATAAGATATGGTCCAGATTTAGTAGGAATTGGTACCACTTATTGCCCAGGCAATAAAGACATGACATGACCACCACTATATTCCTTCTAGTTCATAATGATTCTCAGTTTTGGATGAGGGAGAAAGACAAAGGGCAAGAGAGGCTTTTACCAGATTCCTTTCCTTTGCTAATGAGACATTGGAATTCAATAATTTTACAAACAAATGCACACAATGGTCTTAAACTAACATTATTGAAAGACAAACAAACAAAATTTTGTTTGCAAAATAATACCAAGGATGTAGACAAGGTCCTAGATATGGACAGCAGGATATGTCATAATATGATCAGGGTTTGAAATGAGCGCCTGGACGCCTAGGCGCCCGCCTAGGAGTCCGGTCAGGCGCGGCAGCGGCGGGCGGCGGTGGCGGCGGAGGCGGGGTCTGGCAGAGGCCGAGTCGGGCGGGGGAGGCGGGGGTGTAGGCGGCTGAGGAGTGAGGAGCGGCAGTGGGCTGAGAGCCCATCTAACAGGAACCATCGGATGAGATCCGACGGTCCACATTTTAGATGGGGATGTATAAAACACCCCCACCACTAACACTACTCATTTTTCTCCCCCACCCCCTCTCTCTTCTCCCAACCCAGAGGCGGCGGCGCAAGGGACTGGCGGTGGCAGCCGGTGAGGCGAGCAGAGGTGGCGCAAGGGGGCAGGTGGCGGTTGCGGCGACCTTGGTGGCTACGGCAACCTCGGTGGCGGCAGACAGAGGCGGCGTCGGCGGCGGCAACGGCTGGCCGACCAGGCAAGGCGAGGCTCCCTAACGTCCTTCGGCCACCATCTGGACGCCTAGACGCCGCCTCAATAACGCTGAATATGATAAGTGACTTTCTTGGATCCAAGACTCTAGCCAACATTCTAGTAACCTCAAATTGTTGATCATCACTCTTGCTTAAACTTATTAACTTACTACCTCTGTTCTTAAATTGTTGTCGTTAGGTCAACAATTTTAGTTCAATTTTGACTAGACCTGTTGCCCTACCGACATCAATTTGAGAACGGAGGGAATGGGCATTGAGTAATGGAGAAAAATCAACATTATTCAACTAAGTAGAGTAGATCATCAAATAGTACTAACGAAATTGAGGCAAGCCAAACGATACATTGGTTATGCGTATAGTGAAGATCATATACCATTTTTAGAGGAGAGTGAAAATAAATATGCCGAACACCAACACTCCATTATACCAATATCAGCTTTAACGAGCATAGCTGCAATCATGCATTTCATGATTGCTTAAAATGAATAGTATTTTTAAAGAAAAGAATAACCACCAAAAAGTCATATTCCCATGGATACAGATTAATACTAAAAACAATTCTGTGCCGGTGAACAGGCTCTAATGTTATGCAGCTATGAACCAACCAATTCACTCAGCCATTCCTACAGATGCTTGTAAGATCGTTGGACCTATTGGCAGATGAATGAAGCGTACATAAATGATTTCAAAAGGATGGCTGCAATAGATGCAAGCCAATACATTACATATCAATAGTTTATTAAATTAGCACCCATCTATAACACCTTTAAGTAAGGTTGACTTCTATAAGGGTAAGGGCGTCCTAAAAATATTTTAATCCAGGTGGTCACAGTCAGTAATTTACAGGAAAATCTCAAGCAGGGTCAATGTCTATTTTATATAGTGCCAAACCAAGTCATGTTGGACGGTGATAAACTGATTTCTCAATAACAGCAGCACAGAAATTTATTCATAATTTTTTGACAACAAGCATTTAGTGCTAGGGCTGTCAACGAATCGAGCTCGAGCAAGCTCAACTCTCTAGGCTTGAGTTTGATAAAAAATCGAGCCGATCTCGAGTCGAGCCTGAAATTCATCCGATCCTGAGGTCAGGCTCAAGCTTGGCTCGTTTAGAATTCGAGCCGAGCTCGAATCGGGTCTAGAATGAGTTAAACACGAGCGAGTTACGGTCTTCAAGATTTATTGATAGCTCTAGTATCGTTTATATCATATACATATAATACAGTGTAATGCGTTCAAGTTCACAGTTGTTGAAGTAGAAAGATAGACGACATTGTACACCATTTACTGCTAGCATTATATCAAAATCGTGTTACATGAAGCATTTTTTAATTGTATTGCATAGCCTAGATAACGTTTATCGGAGAAGCAAAATGATTGTACATGTCGCCATATTGATTTAGTTATAACTCGTTCATGACAACAACAAACGAGCTTACTCCAGCTCGTCGAATTTACGAGCTTACAAGCAGGCTCAAGCTTGGCTTGTTTAAAATTCGAGTCGAGCTCGAATCGATCCTAGAACAAGTCGAACACAAGTGAGTTACGATCCTCGAGTTTTATTGACGGCCATATTTAGTGCACGTCAGGAAATGACAAAATCAAGTAAAGTGGAGAAAAAGCTCTATAAAAATCAAACATGGTTGATATGACCAGCAATGCATTAAATTGGGTCTAATAACAAAATGCATATATGACAATCTACATTACCAGCCAATGAACATGTTACATGCAAAAGGCATAAGCAACAATACACAGATCTGTGCTGTTGTGTGAACACAAAACAAATTTGACTTATGCAGAAATACAAAGATGGATTAATAAGCAAGAAGTAGAGCTGTTGTTGAACTTACGGAGCCATCCAACGATATGTTCCTGTTTCAGGTGTCATGCCCTCAGCCTTAACTTCAATCCTAGCCACTCCAAAATCAGCAATCTTAATCGACTTATCACCCGATATTAGGAGATTGTCTGACTTAAGATCTCTATGAATGAATCCAAGGCCGTGAACATAGGCCATGCCACGTGCAACATCTAACGCCTGCTTCACAGCCAGCTTCAGTGGAACAGACCTGTTCTGTCTTTTACTCAAGAAATTCTTGAGAGATCCACCTTTTGCGTACTCAGTTACAATACACCAAATCATTGGCTTCCTGCATGCGCCAACGAACTTAACTATATTTGGGTGCCTCAACGTAGCAAGCATCATAACTTCCTGCACAAATTGCTGCTCCAACAACCGAGCTAACTCAGGGTCAGCCTCTGGTCTCTCCAAAAGCTTAATTGCAACATCCATGCCATTGTATGTTCCCCTGTAGAGCTTCCCAAAGGCGCCCTGTGCGAAGGGCATACCTATGTGCAGCTTTCCCAAATCAATGGTCCACTCTTCATAGTCCTTGAGCGTCTCAGTTGGGAACCTTCTGTCCATCAACGCCTGTGCCAATGCGTCCTTACTCAAGGCATGTGAAACCTGCCCGGGCCGAAAAATGCTGTTCCCGACCGAGTAACTGCCGACTATTACGGGTCCTTTAAGCCCAGGATGGCCAAGCATCCCAGTTCGAGAGTCGCTGTTGGACCCAACACTGCTGTTGTCCACGGACATCGCAATGGAATCACTGTGCATGCTGGTCTGCATGCTGTTGAGGCTGTCAATCGACATGTTGGAACCCTCCCCTAGCTTTTGGTAGAAGGCCATATCGCAGAAGTTGGCACCGATATTGCCACCGCCGTCATGGCCACCCACGGCACCCATGAAAGCAGGGAATTTGGCACCTTGCGCCATTTCGGACAATTAAAACCTTGGTTTCCACAGTCACTGAATCGCTCCCCTCCGCCCCAACACACAGCTTCCTGAAAGACGCTTATCTGTGAACAACAAACCAAACACGGATTAGAAACAAGGACCAGCACATTAACGGAACTAAATATTCTCATTTCCGTAAGAGGAAATATTTCCACAAACGCCAGGCTGCAAGGATAACGGCGTCAAAGAACTTACAAACAAGCATATACTACTTCGACATATACTACACGGAACCACGTCATCCTATTCCTGCAAGAAGTACCATTTCCACATCCAACAACATAGAAGCACATGAAAAGAAGGAACTCGAACGACGTTCTGCAACAGAAACGTCCAAGGAACCCAAAACAGGCAACCTCAAAACAGTACCTGATGGTCCCCGAAAAAAAAAACTCCAGAAACGGCGGGCCTTGGCACCAAGAACTGCAACACCGAACCGGCCAACCGTTGAAGAAGAACCAAATCGAACCACAGGAACCTCAACAGCATGTCAAACCAGAGTGACCCCCGCGTACCCGGCACCAAATCGACCTCCCCAACTCGCACCACCCGACCCCGTGAGGAGCCCAGCAGCGGGAGCGAGAAGCGCCCACCTTTTCGATTGCCCCCGGAGCACGCCTCGCCCCGCTGCCAATATATTCGATCCCCACCCGTCCGCCCGCGCGGGTCCCGGACGATCGGGAGCCGGTGGGAGGGCGCTCGTCGGGGACCCCTCGCCGGCCGGGTGACCGGTGGGTGAGGGAAGACGAGAGGGGAAGGGGGAAAAGATCAAAAGCGAGATTGCGAGAAGAGTGAGAGAGAGAGTGTGTAGTCATTAACTGCGGGGTTAACGACGTGTCAGGAGGGGCGATTAGCGAGGAGAGAGAGAGAGAGAGAGTATTGTCTGGGCTGATTGGGGTTTGAGCATTGGGGAGGGGCTTTTGTGTAAAAGGGCCTCATTCTGAAGAAGAAGCACAAGCGCCATATCCATCTTCTGTTCAATTGCTGGTGTGACAGTTTCCTCCCGCGCACATCAACCTATTTGATCCTCGCTGTGTAAGTTTATGATGTTATATAACCTCAAATGTCTGGTGAGAAATAATGATTTTTAAAAAAAAAACTTTAGGGCAAAATAAGGATGTTTGGAGTTAGAATTTTCACAATTTCTTTGCCTGAATAGATATGCAGTTTCTGCCTGTTATTTGAATTCTTCAATTCGTTAAGGAAAATAATGTCCTGCTGTGATGGTATTTCTGTAAGAGGGGTGGTGGCACTCTGCCTAGTCGTTAGAATCTAGGGGCCGGGTAAGAGAGGCAAATATTAGAAACTAAACTATGTGATGCTACAAGACTTCTGTAATGATCTCCGTTTCGATAGAAATGGAAATGGAGTTTCTTCGGTTAAAAAAAAGTGTGACCGCATCCACATTACCTACATCTTCTGTTATCTCCAACAACAACAACAACAACCAAGCGTTTATCTAAGCATGTTAGGGTCCGCTAGACATGAAACTCAATAATTATATATATATATATATTTCTAATGAAGTAAAAGAGAGGAAGAGATATAAGAGTAACAAGAAAAAAGAAAGGAAAAATATATTAAGATTCTAGCACATGAATTGCTACTTTCCATGCGGTCCTATCATAAGCTAAGTCTTTGGATACATTCTAATCTCTCAAATCTCGTTTTACAGCCTCCTCTCATGTCAACCTTGATCGTCCTCTACCCCTCCTAATATTTCCTCTACCTCTTAAAATCCCACTGTTAACCGGTGCTTCTAGAGCTCTCCGCTGGATATGTCCAAACCATCTTAGTCGATGTTGGACTAACTTCTCTTCAATCGGCGTCACCCCTACCCTATCACAAATCACCTCATTCCTTATTCGGTCTCTTCTCCTGTGCCCGCACATCCACCGCAGCATGCGCATCTCTGCGACACTCATTTGTTGAACATGTTATCGTTTAGTTGGCCAACATTCCGCCCCATATAGCATCGCGGGTCTGATCACCGTCCTATAGAACTTCCCTTTTAGCTTTTGTAGGACCTTCCTATCATATAGGATTCTAGAGGCTTGTCGCCATTTCATCCACCCTACCTTGATCATGTGGCAAACATCCTCATCAATATCGCCATTGCTTTGTAACATTGATTCTAAGTATCGTAAAGAGTCCCTTTTAGGTACTATTTATCCTCGTAGACTAACATTTTTCTCTTCACGACCAACACCACTAAAGTCACACCTCATATACTTGGTCTTGGTCCTACTAAGTCTAAACCCCTTGGACTATAAGGTTTGTCTCCATAACTCTAATTTCTTATCAACACCATCCCTAGTTTCATCTACCAGCACTACATCATTGGCAAAGAGCATGCAACAAGAGATATCCTCTTGTATATCCTTCCTCATCCATCACCAAGGGAAAGATGTATGGGCTCAAAGATGATCCTTATGTAGTTCTACTGTGATAGGAAATGCATCAGTCTCACTATCACTTACGCGCACACTGTACATATGCTTGATAAGGGTAATGTAATTTGTTGGCACTTTATGTTTCTCTAGTGCCCACCACATGACTGACCTTGGTATCTTGTCGTACGCCTTCTCCAAGTCAATAAACACCATATGTAGGTCTTTCTTCTGCTTCCTATATCTCTTCATAAGCTGACGAAGCAAGAAAATTGCCTCCATAGTAGACCTCCTGGGCATAAAACCAAACTACTTTTCAATGTCACTTTCTTTAGGCAATATTCAATCACTTTATCCCAAAGCTTTATAGTATGACTCATAAGCTTAATCTCTTGATAATTAGTACAACTTTGAATATCTCCTTTATTTTTTAAGATAGGTAATAATATACTTTTCCTCCATTCTTGGCATCTTGTTTGACTAAAAAATATGGTTAAATAGCTTTGTGAGCCATACTATTGTCACGTCCCCAAGGCATCTCCACACCTCAATAGGGACATTATCAGGGCTGAGTGCCTTTCCACCTTTCATCTTTTTTAAGGCCTTCTTAATCTCAAACTCTTGTATCCTCCGCACGAAGCGCCTGTTAGAGTCATCAAAGGAGTCACCCAACTCAAACATAGTGCTCTCGTCACCATCATTGAATAACCCATTAAAGTAATTCCACCATCTATTATTAATCTCTTCATCCTTCACTAGAATGCGATCATTCTCATCTTTGATGCATTTAACTTGATTAAAATCGCTCATCTTTCTCTCGCAAATTTTTGCTATCTTGTATATGTCCTTTTCACCTTCTTTTGTCTCTAGTCTCTCATATAACTCATCATAAGCCTGACCTCTTGCCTTACTCACAACTCGCCTTGCATTTTTCTTGGCCTCTTTGTACTTAAGCATGTTGCTGGCGCTTCTATGATGATGCCAACTATTGTAACACTCCTTCTCCTTAATGACCCTTTGTACGTCCTCATTCCACCACCAAGTGTCTTTATCTACAAGTTTCTTTTCTTTTGTCACACCAAACACCTCACTAGCTACCTTCCTAATGCAAATTGCCATCTTCACCCACATACTATCTGTATCTCCATTTTATGCCAAGGGTCCTTCTGTGATCATCCTATTTTTAAAGGATTATTGTGATTATCCTTTCAACTTCCACCATTTTATTCTTGTGATTTTGATACCTTTGTCATCTCCAACAACCTAGACTGAAAAAAAAACAATAGGTGTAGGACGAACATCGTGTGATATAGAAAAAATATTTGCAAAATTGTATCAAACAGTTGTTTGTATTTTAGTCATTCCTTTCATTTTGATAGACACACGGATATATGTTTAACGAATAGTTTTAAAACTGAAAAACTTTCTTATGAACATGATTTGGAAAAAAATAGGATACAACGTAAAAGAAAAAACTAGCCACTAGGTTGACCGTTGACGACTGAGCCTCTTCTCCCTTGTTAGATGCCTGATGAATCTCGCCTCCTGGCCGCCTGTCAGTCTGACGGCGTCGAAGACAAGCCATTGAATCTTGGCTGTCAAGAAGACAAGCCGCCGCCTGCAGCTGCAACCCGCCGCGTGGAAAGAGATAGGAGGTGATAGAATCTGGCGCCATGCCATGCCAGAGAAAGGCAGAGCGCAACCTCACCGATCTGCTGGTCTCCAAGGGGGCTCATACGTGGTGTCAGGTGTGTGTGTGTCCTAAACTGAATATTGGGTAAAATGGACGCATCTCGTGGTTCGCCGACCCGATTTCATCCGCCGGCTTCATGCCCCCTGTTTTTTCAGGGCAATGTGCCCACAGTTTCTGATTTTGATACGACTTCTCCAGTTGTCTCTAAAACTTGGATTTGCGCTGCCTGGTGTGAATAGTAACATATAGTACATACATTTTAGATGTGTCTCCTGAATAAGCAATTACCGTGACAGTAGAAGTGTCTGCTACCGTATCAAATTTCGACCTTGATCCGTTTGCTATGGTGAGCTAAATTTTACAATTCATAAATAATTATGATTTGTGACATTCTTAGTTAGCCAGTGCATTCAGTAATTAGGGGTTCGCTTGGATACAAGAAACATTGTTATTTGTGTGCATCACTCTTGCATATAAGATGTAAAAAATGCACAAATTCATAGGAAGATCTTTGGACTGTCACTCAACGAATTATGAATGTGGAATTTTGCTCTGCTTTACATTTGTGCACCATTTATAATTAATTGCTCTGGACATATAAAACCTGCCAGTTCCTTAGATAATCGAGATGGCACCATGCTTGCCGAACTTTGCAGGGTAGCACTGTCAGCAGATGGAGCTGTATCTGATGGCTTTCGGCCGGAAGGTTAGAGTCTCAGTGAAGTACTAATTTCTGGTACTGTCCAAGAGCCCATATAGGAAATATGTTGCGATAAACCATGTAGCACAAGGGACCATTTTTCAAGAAACTTCCAATCATTTCCTACAGCAAAATAAACAAACTATTAGTAAATGACTACTGACTGCTAAACAACAGTGAATCTTTGGATGAAGGTGATTTAAGGCTGCTAGCAATTGGGTATCACCTAGAATAAGAAAAAAGGGAAATAATGGGACTGCATCACTCATACCACACTAGCAGTTCCACGTTATGTTATGAACAATGTTTTAAAAGGGTGTTTGGAGACCTAGGCGACCACCAGGCGTCTGCCTAGGCGACCAGCCATGGCGCCTAGGCGGGAGCACCTGCACGCCTAGGCGGCAACTAGGCGACGCCTTTTAAACAGTGGTTATAAGGCCCCCAAACCAGTGGAACGCCACAAGGAACTACACAGAAGAAATCCATTTAGGAAATACACACAGAGTCCTAGTAAGTGGATAGTAAGAGTCCTAATAAGTGGATCACTTCCATGTATTTCTTACATAGGTGCTTTGGAGGCTAAAATCCTTCAGGTATTTTCATAATCGAAAGATCACCTGCATCCCTCAACGTAACATCCGAATTGCTCGATTGTGTTAACTTAATTATAGCATGGAAAGTCAAGACTGGAAACTGAAATTTCTGACATAGAATGCATTATCAGTCACCTCCTGAGGAAAATCACCATTATCAAGCTGCATGCTCATGATTAATTTTGCAGCTTTGTGCAGTGGAGTAGAATCTCTTTCCGCCTGAAAATAGTAGAAAAGGTGCAGAGTGTTCAATAATTTGAAAAGAAAACTGAACTAGAATCTGGACCTTTGAGCTATTAAATTACTCTGGGACCAAAAAATGATGTTTCCCCTATGGCACATTAACTCCATAATAGTGTTAAATAAGTAATCACCTGTCCAGCTTTCATGAGTGCCAACATTGCCCATGCAGTGTTCACGATGTGTGACTTTCCCTCATCCAGGTTTGTGTATGCCTGTTTAGGATTTGAACATGAGCTTGCAAATCAAAGATGCAGCAAGGCAAGGCAACATCTATGAAAAAATATTCAGCCTAAATAGTGGCATGTTGTAATTTAGCTGAAAGCAGAAAATGCCTAGTGTCTCTAGCCAGTTTTCAACTTTTGCATTTCTGCTCTCCTTGGTGCATATAAATTTATTAAGGAGAGACTGCAGTTGATGGTCTTTATTGGCATGCAATTGCATTCAGAAATATTAGGACATATTTTATGTACTGGTAAATTATGCCCCGACAGTGTAACAAAGCATTCCAGAGATGATTACCTTTGTCCTGGATGAAAGATGGCTCTCACCCCATCCACCGTTCCTTAGCTGTTTTGATAACAAAAATTTACAGGCCTTCCGGACGCTTGTACTATTACTGTAATTTTGTCCAACGGCAGAAAGCCCCTCTATAGCAAACCATGTGCCATATGTAAAACAAATACCCCATGATCCGAACCTGCAAAGCATGTTATCACTAGATTATCAGCGATCTTTCAATTACCCATTCCTTCCCCAGACCCACAATGTGTGAGAGCTTTCAGCACTGGGTACACCCTTTGTAATGTTTCAAAATCCAGTTAATATCATTATTTTTATTTTATATAACCATTATCTTGTCTATTTGATTTTCTATATAAGGTTGCAACTTGGTTGACGTGTGTAAGAACTGGTGCTGCTAAGTATGTTTTGGCTAGAATCATGTATTATATAATTTCTTATTTCTTCATCTATGTACTTTAAAGTTGGTGAAGTATGACAAATTGACAACTTAATTGTTAGCCTGCTGAAGATGTTGCCTTTGTTGTTTCGATATTATGCACTCTTGCCAATTTTATTGGGAGCTTCTACTTTTTTCCCTAGATTTTAGGTCTTGCAGTAGCAAAACTGCAAAAGCAACACAGACAGTAGCAATGTACCAAATTAAACATGTATCCCCCAGTCCATTCGAACCAATAACACTGTCACCTGTTGAATAGATTGAATATGTTCTCTGATAATGGGTTAACAGTACTGACCATGAGCCATCATCATTTTGTAACTCCTCAATGAACTCTGTTGCTCTCCTGATGCACTGATCTATTTCATCTTTCCGATGGCCAGGGTACATCTTCCGAAATAATACCAATGCTTGAATGACTGATGAGGTACACTCGACGTACCTGCACTATGTGTGCTTGTTATGATTCGGTCACAGGAGCGAGTTATTTATAAGAAAAGTTGTAAACTTCTTACTGATGCTCCACCATGATGTCTGCATATATCTCTGTCATGTTGAAAATCTGGCATGCAAAAATAGAAGTCCCACTATTCAGTGCTCTAAATATCTCTAATGAGTTATGTAAATTTAGTCTTTCCCATGTAACTATCCAGGTGATTTGCCTCAGTAATTATCACTTTGAGTTTTACCAGAAATTCTTAGTGTGTTATTTACCATTATATTTGTGCCTCCTGTTACATCTTTACTCTGATATTCATGTAGAATGGCTGTGATCCAGCAAATCGAAATTTCTTTAAAGCTGGCTAAATATAATTGCTTTCAGTGGGATACCTTTATTTTTATTTAATAATATGCCATTGTGATTTGGAAATAAACACCAAATCTACTATGGTTCATTTACTGTGTTCCCAGTGTAAGAAATTTATAGTAGACATTTGTTTTCAGGTTTCATCAGACTATAACAGCATGCAATGCATGTATTAAATCAAATATCTAAACTAGCTAATACAAAAGACTATCATGATGCAATGATGGTCCATAGATTTAGCTATCAGGATAAGAGGGGACTGGGAGCATACCTCTATCCATGGATATGTGCGAGCTAACTCCCAAGTTCCATAGCCACCATTTGGATTCTGTAATGATCCAAACGTAATTATCTATGCTCTTTTCGAAATTGATTTCAACCGGAATGTTGTTCCTTAATTCAAACATTTGTATTCACATGTACATATATGCTACTAATGTTTGATGGTTATACGTTTCTTATTTTGAGATGTCTCAAAAACATCACTTGACTTTTGGTTTGCAGTGTACTGTTCATAATTACCATATATATTGTGTTTCCAAGCAATATCACGATCATTTGCTAAAGAGGAAAATCTGTGTATTTCTTAGGTTTTTGTTGTCACACTCATAAAAAACTCGGCCGGTGGGGTTAAGGGTTAAGACCGCTTCCACAGTTTTCTTTTTTAAGAGACCTCAACCGAAGTCCGGTCCAGAAAGGTCACGAAAGCTGCCCCTCTTGCAACACGAGGGTCCTGGGAATCGAACCCAGAACCATAGGGGTGATACTAAGAGTCCTAATTACTAGTCTAAGACCCCTTTCATTTATCATTTACACCCATAATGCTCACAACCAAAAGATAGAACAATTTGGGTTCACCATGACATTTTATCATGAAACTGTATTGCCATTTCGCCATTATATATGTATTGCTGCAACTATGATATCCTTTTCTATTGGCTGAACCTAGATATGAAATCAAAGTAAACTGTGCAGTTTCATGCCTGTAAGGATAATAAAACATTCACTGCATCATGGAAGCGGCAGGTTTCCATTTGATCACCTACAATGTCTGTTGAAAACTTTGACAGCATTAACAAAGCCTGAAACAAGAAAAAAGTTGTATTACTATGTGTTTATAATTTCATTTTCTTATCCATATTTTGGGCCTGGTAATGCCGTAATGGTCTGATGAACTGTGAGAACACTGATGACAGATGTCAACACATTATAGGGGTGAATGAATTGTTACCTTTGCTGGGGTTGCATGAAGATAATGATTCTATAGTCTATACCTTAGTATATGCTAAAAAATATTATGAAATGTGCTCCTGTTCTTTTTATTCTTTTTTCTGTTTAGTTGTAGCATAAATAGATATACCTTGCTGTTTGTTTCAAAATTTTTCAGACTTAAGTTCAGTATCACACCTTAAGAGCTTCTGCTGTGCAATCTGAAACTTGCCATCCCTGATCTGCAACCTGGAAGGACCATCCTCCTTTAGATACATGACGGTACTTTCTGCTGAAGTTACCAGAGGGATTGTCCATGATCTAAAAATTGAAGTTAGTAGCGCTAAGCAAGTAAGTCAAGAGAAATATAACCAGCTGAACTTCAATTCTGGACTATAATACCTGGGAAGATTTGATAAAATCATGTGCTTTCCTGAGGGTAGCTCCATATTCGTCTGCAATATTACATGCTAATATCGCTCGAACGGCGAAAGCAACATCCCATAATTGACCAGCACAGACCTTCGGATAAAAATAGTTCATAAATTTCAATTTTGAGTATACAAAGTGTTTCAGCATGACAGAGTATGCATAAAAGGTTGTCACCTTTTTTCTTACGAAAATAGAATTTGAAAGAAATGTTTTATTTACCCGCACTTTCATGCCATCTTCACCAACCCATAGGAAATCAGCAACTCTAGCCAAATGACGCTTGAATGCATCTGAATCGGGATTTTCAATCCAACAGCACAACATGGATAATGCCTGTAATTTGTTATCGTTGTAAGGATATGAAACAGTGTTCAATAATTGGGTCTAGAATTGAGAATGTCCAGTGATGCAAACATATTCTTCCTATACTATTTTTTTGTGCTGCTCCTTCGTACTATGCATTGCCAAGAGCAACTGTGCAGAAAGTGCAAAGTGCTTGGATACACCAATTCTCGCGCGCGCGCGCACACACACACCGAAAATAAAATAGACGGAAAAAGCTTTAATTTTCAAAAATATGTGTGCAAAGTGAAGCCATGATGTCAACCATGTCGCTAGGATAACTAGTGTCTCCCATTTACCTAATTTAAATAAGAAAAAATGCTGAATTTACTTTTTAAGACATTATAAAATCATATAATCTAGAATGTACAAATACTGCAGAATCCAGCAACATTGGATGCTGTACAATTACATAGAGGTTGTACAGAAAATGCAGTTGGTCTAGAATTCCTATGTGATCGTGTTCCTTTTGTATTGTGCTTAGTGTATATAAGTATTTAAATTTCTTTGTTCATTAATAACAAAATTGCCTATTTTTTCCTGAAAAATAACAGCCAGTCAATAACTCTAAGAGTACTATTAAACTCGAGCTTTTTTTCTGCTTCCCAGATGTCTGACGTTATTTACTGCAAGTTTCTCATGTTAGAAAGGGAAAAAAGGTCTTACCTTCTGCGCAGCACCAATGCAGATATATTGGGAATTCTCATCTTCATATTTCAAGAACTCAGCAATTTGATTTAGGGCTTTATTTCTCATGTAGGAAATTGGCCAACATGTTAGAAAAGGCTCTCCAAAATTATAAAGGCAGTCAGATAGACACTCTTGTAACCATGTATGTGGATTATACACGTCTTCCTGCATTTAAAGTATAATTTCTTTTACTGATTGTGATAAAACAATTGATCCATGAAAAACAAATATATTGACAATAGATTTTCATGTTAGTTGGCCTTGGTGCCATTGTTTTCATTAGGAAATAGGGAAAATGTCACATCCACAAAGGTAAAACATTTCGTATTTGCTGTCACATACAAATACAATATGTGGAAGCTTTCAGCACTGGGTATGCCCACCCTTTATACAATATCATTAGCAATCTGTTACACCTCTAAACATGAAACATCATATGTTCAAATCCAAATTCCTATTGCATTAATGTGGAACTATACAAATGTTTGCTGATATGTGTTAGCTGTCTACATACTGACCTTTGCACATAATTTGCGTGCTTGCTTCCAGTCAATCTTTTTATAGGGATGCATATGTAGCTCTTCCCTTAATGATACAACCAATCTTGTTAGGGGTCCCACAAACTTCTTGCCATACAGATAGCACATGGGAATGAAAGCCATTCTGAAGTGACTCCACAAACGTCCTGCATTTTAAAAAGAAAATAATCAACAATATGATCTGTTTTACCCTACTTTTCAAATTCACATAACTATTATACATATAAGATTGCATTATGATAAAGTAATGAAATGACATAGGATTATCAACATGGAAGGGATGCACTAGATAATTATTATCGTACAAAATTGTGAATTTCTGCATCGTTAGCAATATGCCAATATTGACTTAAGAAGTTTTGGGTTCTAATAGATATAGTCCGTGCACAACTGTTGTGATATTTATTCAATTGGCGATAACCAAGAAACTGTGCTAATGTAATTAATTACATAGACCAGGAGAGAAAACTAACCTGGTTGAATTGGGACTAATGATGGAAGAAGAAAAAGCTCTGGGGGGATTGGATTTACACCGGACCATTCGAAAACTCCAAGAACCTGCAATACCATGAATACAATTTTATAATGAAGATGAAAAAGCAGATTAATTTGACATAAATTATTGTTATTATATTTATTTGTTATATTTGATTTTTCTAATTGAGTTTTTGCTTCCATGTATTATTTTGATGCTTTTGAAACTCTACAACAGCAAAGCCTTTGCCCCAAGCACGTTGGGGTAGGCTAGACATGAAACCCAATAATTTTTTTTTCAAAATTGAAGTAGAAGAGAGGAGAAGGTGTAAGAGTAACAAAATATAAAAAACTAAGATTCTGGCACGTGAATTGCTACTTTCCATGCTTTTGGAACTTTGTTTCACAATTTTTCGATGTTTTGAAGAGCTGCTTAGATGATTACTGTAGATCATTTATTATCTTTATGTCATTCTTAAATATTTGAGGCAGGTTGGGTACAATGCTTGATAAGATTGTTACCGAGAGCCACACTTTCCCCAATATAGGTATCATTGTTGCACCACCGTGGTCATGTATCCATTTCCTTGCTTTAGGCATGGACGTATCAAGCCCATCATCAACACTCTCACCAAGTAATCTCAGGGCAGTATAGTTGAGAGCTGTGCTAAGCATGGAACTTTCACCTTCCGCATGTAGCCCCCATCCTCCATCTACATTCTGATCCCCAAGATTGATTAGTCAGTTTTCTCGATGAAATGCAATGTTCTAGGTGTATTGCCTCAACAAAATTATGCATGATTTCCAGGTGATAATGCAGCCTACCTGACGGTTGTACAAGTAACGACAAATCTCCTTGACATGTTCTGATGATAGTATAGCATTCAGCGACCCTGTGACATATAGAACTATAATCTGCAGTCGGAATCAGGAATCGTGTGAAACCACTGTCAAAGTTAAGCATAAACAACTGAATAGTGTTTGAAACTTGACAGTGATAATTTCCAGAAACATTATTGTTGATTTGTATCATACCATGGTTGCTGTGGTAAACAATGGCCCTGGAAAATCCCCTGGCCAGTGTCCATCATGGGCTTGTATGGCTGAGAAGTAATTGAGTGCCTTTCTCAGTATTTCTGATAACGTGTTTTGGTTTATATCGACAGGAGTTCCATCTTCTGCTTTTTGTAGATCAAGGGAGAAGTTGTTCTCCTTTGCTAGCTGAAAAAGGTGATGTTTAATTGTACTATGTCACAACCATGCTTTGTTTTGCAATTTATTTTACTAACAGTGGATTCATGTTTTAGAATGTGTATCACTGTTGCATTACATAACATTTATTTAGGTAAGTATGAGTTTCTTGTAAAGCTTTATATATTCAGTTGGGATCTGATACCATGTTCATATCTGTGTCAAATGCTCGATGCAAATTTCAGTTAATACTGCATCCACTTTTTAAAGGCGTCATCATGGCCAGTCGCCTAGGCGGACGCCTTGCGTCTGGCTGTTGCCTAGGTGTCTAGGCGACCTTTTAAAACACTGACTGCATCATACCTGCATGCGAGCCAAAAAATCAGAGCTGTGTCTCATTCTAAATCTATTCTTTCGGAATTCCTCCCGTGCGGAGTCAACAGCCTCCCTCTCTTCATTTGATCCAAAATTTGGGTCAAACTCCCATGTTTCTCTTCCAATGTGATTGTTGCCACTCTGGAGCCATGGTCCACCCTCGGCAATCTTAAGCTTCCACATATTTTACAGCTGGAAATAAATACCTTCTGCTTCTTCTCTTAAGCCTTATCCGCTGGGAAATAAAAAAAAGGAAAACGGAACATGTGATATTAAAATAAACCGATTTATCAAAATTAGCATGATCGTGGAAGTTATTAGAATTATGAAAGAAAGTTATATTGTCTAGTGTATTGCTCATATAGGTTTTTGCCAGCCTAGTCCCCTGAGACGATGCAAGTGTTGGAACTACCTGCTCGTAGTGGATTAACACTAGTTTGACATAGCTATTCTCTGAACTTAACTACTATAATCTTCTTAGATGTATGGAATATTTGACCTCGCTTTGCTTTACTACATCGCTTCTTATAGAACTATGAACTACGATAGAGCAAAAGCAGGGCATCCAGATCACATGGACTGCTTTATTCTCTTATTTGAACTTTGAAGTAGAAATGCATGATGCATGCAGATTAATGCATCGCATAAAAGCACAGCACTTACACAGAACAATCTCGGCCTTGTCCTTTGTATGCAGATGCAATCATCGCTCACTGTCACTGATGGACTGAAACGACCGGAGGATCGTCAGTCTCAACAACCACAAGCATGAACTGCCCAACCCACAGCCGAGGACTGCCTGACGCGAGGAAGTTCAAAAAGTCAGGTCGCCGGAGATGTCTCCATTTATTCCCCCGGGGATATCACACGGAACCCATGAGCACGCCTCGGAGTACGTTGCGCGACGTGCCACGGATCCCGAAGTCATGCGCGAGCGAGGGAGCTTGCTTGTCAGCTGAGAACCCGGGGAAATGGCTTATGTGTGCGCATGCTCATGCAAATCCGGACAGAGCCCTTGCGTTCAGTCGTCTGTGTCGCTGCCTCTGCTTGATCACAGGAACTGCGTGCAGCTTGTGCGGGTGCAGTGGCTACGAGACGCGAGAGAAACATTGCGGTGCAAGTTATTTGTCAAAATGCAGATCAACTCTGAGCCGTTTCGTATGGGTTTAGCTGTTTCATGTAGGATTTCAAATCCTTGTGTTACAAATATGTGCAGATTGCATGGCTGGTTCTATGGGGTTATTGAGGCGAGTTGCTGAAAACTTGATAAAAAATTGCCCATGTTTTGTTTGTCTTGCCATGGTATACACTTCAATTAGACCACATGTTCTCATCCGAATGAGCACGCATTGTCACCCTAGGGATGCCTCGTACGGGTGCGCCGTGAGGCAAGTTCGTGTGATGGTATATGAGATGCGCCATCTCATCGTGTGGAAAGTACAATATCAGTAGAGGCTCTTAAGGCGAGAACCCAGTGAGAATGACACATGTACATGCTTACTTTAGATGTCTCATTCAATGGTTCTTCCAATTAGGGCTGGGCATTCGGTTTGGTCAGTTTGGATAATTCGGTTAAGTAAGACTTTGTTTATAAAGAATTGATAATAGAACGTGATCTACAAAAGCCATAACTGTACAATTTGTTTGCGGTTAATTTGTTTGATTTTGTCGTTAACCACATATTAGTGCATAATATAATTTACTTGCTAAAAATGACTAAACATATAAAAATAGCAATAGACACGCAAAATAATATGTGAAGATTGTTAAGATTGGCCCGAGTTATAAGAAATTTTTAATTGAGGATGTGAATCAGTATTATTGGACTTCATTTTTATAAAATATGGAGTAGTATGGACTAAAATTTTAGTTAAATTTGAAATTCGGTTAAATTTGAAATCTAACCATATGTTTTAGTTAACAACATATTTCAATTCAATTCAGGTTTTAGTTTTACGATTAACTGGGTCCACCCGTCGTTGCTAGAGCTTCTGCCGCATTTACATTTATGTAAATCTTGACTCGACAAGCACTGAATATGCGTGTACCTAGGGATGCCAATGAGTAAGGGTTCGGGTCAAATAGACCAAAAACCCACCCGAAACAAAAAAAGTTAGGGTGATATTTAAGATCCGCACCCATCGGGTCTCAGGCGGTTTCGGATGCACATCGGGTTTGACTTTTTTATAAACATACTACAAAATTTAATAAACAAGTCTAAAAAATCATCCATTTAAAATACAATACATGAAAAATATTAAATTACTTGTAAAGATTATTGTCGATACCTTGCAGACTGGGTACCCCCGCATAGAGGGTAAAAGATAGCCTAGGCCCCAATGTCCCTACCGAGGTGGGCCCTAGCGTAGCCACGTGTCCTTGGCCCTGAGGTCAGCCCTCGGGCTGCCACATGTGCTTGAGTTTCAGAGCCGATACGTGCCCTGGGCTCCGGTCCAAGCTTCCTTGCCGAGGTAAGGTCCGGGGCTGCCACATGTCTCTTGGCTCAGAGTCACCTCCCTGCTGAGGACAGCTCCAGAGCTGACACGTGACCTGGGCTCCGGTCCGAGCCTCCCTGCTGAGGTGAGGTCCGGAGCTGCCACATGTTTCTTGGCTCAGAGCCACCTCCCTGCTGAGGACAGCTCCGGAGCTGACACGTGCCATGGGCTCCGGTCCGAGTCTCCCCGCTGAGGTGAGGTCCGGAGCTGCCATGTGTCTCTTGGCTCACAACCACCTCCCTGCTGAGGACATCTCCGGAGCTGACACGTACCTTGGGCTCCGGTCCAAGCCTCCCTGCTGAGGTGAGGTCCGGAGCTGCCACGTGTCTCTTGGCTCAGAGCCACCTCCCTGCTGAGGACAGCTCCGGAGCTGACACGCGCTCTGGGCTCCGGTCCGAGCCTCCCCGCCGAGGTGAGGTCCGGAACTGCCACGTGTCTCTTGACTCAGAGCCACCTCCCTACTGAGGACAGCTCCGGAGCTGACACGTGCCCTAGGCTCCGGTCCGAGCCTCCCCGCTAAGGTGAGGTCCGGAGCTTCCACGTGTCTCTTGGATCAAAGCCACCTCCCTACTGAGGACAGATCCGAAGCTGACACGTGCCCTGGGCTCCGGTCCGAGCCTCCCCGCCGAGATGAGGTCCGGAGCTGCCACGTATCCCCTGACTCCAAACCCGTCGATAAGAGCTCCGCAGCCGCCACGTGCCCCACGATCCGTCGTGGGCCGTGGGTCGACGAAGTCAAGATAGAAGTGTGCTGCCAGGCTACGCATTCAAGACTCGCGCCTTCCTAGAAGCATGGCGCACCACACACACTTCTGTCCTCTGCCTGATCGCCATTACGGTCACAAGACATGACAACAAGGCGTGACAGCGGTACAGTGTCGCCCAACGGCACGAAGCCGCCCAAGCAGGGCGAGAAGACGCGGCGAACGGAAGGTGTCTTCATCATCACCTGACACATGGACAGGGGCGCTCAGCGCGCCAGGCGGCGGGACTTTACTCCCCCACCGACTGCTCTACTCAGAGTACAAAACCCTAGATCATGTATAGGGTACACCTAGCTTCGGGGCCACCTGTCAGGCCCAAAGCCACATTGTAACCACCCCGGCCTTGGAATATAAAAGGACCGGGGTGACCACCCGACAAGGGGTCGGTTCCCGAATCCTGCATTCGCACATACAAGCAACCAATACAGCAAGCACTCCCGTTGACATAGGGTATTACGCTCCGGCGGCCCAAACCACATAAATCTCGGTGTTCATCCGCTCTCTCGAGCCCCGGTCGTGCAGGGCACTAAGCCCCCTCTGATCAAAGAACCTCGCGGGGTGCTTCCGTAGAAGGCCGGGAGGAGTGTCGCAGCTCACGCACTCCGACATTTGGCGTGCCCGGTAGGGGGACTTTCTGCGCTCTCCACACGACCATGGTGAACATCACCTCCCATGGCGAGCCTTCTCGCCCAACTCACCATCGTCTCTAGGCGGGAGATGACGAGGCTACCTCTCGCTCCATAGCGGGTAGGTCTGGCCAAGCTGGCAGCCAAACGACCGACGCACTCTGTGTGATGTACGGGGGTTCTTCCGATGTCTTGTCCAGGCGAGCCGTCAAGACTCTACGTCGAGCAGTGGCGGCAGCTGCTCCAACCCCCGGGCCGGCGCCACATCGTATGTTGATGGAGACGCTGGTCAACTTCGACGCTTTCGACTGCCCCAAGACCATGGCAGGCGCCGGGCATCTACCCCTCCTCGTCGCCCCGACCATCTCCAACGTGAAGCTCTACCACGTGCTGATCGATGGCGGGGCGTCTCTCAGCGTTGTCAGCCTCGCAGCCTTCAAAAAGCTGCAAATCCCTATGTCCCAGCTTACCCCCTCGAGACCATTCTCTGGGGTAGGCCGGGAACCAATCTTCCCGTGCGGTAGCATCTCCCTCCTGGTGACATTCGGGACGCCTCAGAACTACCTTACGGAAAGCGTCATCTTCGACGTTGCGGAGGTCAACCTCACCTTCAATGCCATAATCGGCAGGCCAGCCTTGTACCGGTTCATGGCGGTAGCCCACTACGCCTACTTGGTCCTGAAGATGCCAACCCCGAGTGGCGTCCTCAAGATCCGTGGTGACCACATTGCGGCTGTCAAGGCGCTGGAAAAGCTCCAAGCGCTGGCAGCAACACAGGAGGCCGCTTCGGAACACCCTGAGGCTAGCCGGCCGCCTCCAAGCATGCGTCAGCGAGGGATGACATCTGCACCCCGTGTGCAGCCCTCGAGGGGTGAGGACACACCAGTCAAGGTCGTTCAAGTCGGTCTTGATGTCGCTCAGACCACCCGGATCGCCGGAGGCCTGAGTGACAAATAGGAAGACGCACTCGTCACCTTCCTCCGGGCGAATGTTGACTTGTTTGCGTGACAACCATCAGAAATGTCGGGATCCCAAGGAGGTGATTGAGCACCAAATGAAGATCCACCCCAACGCCAGGCCGGTCCAACAGAAGCCTCGGAAGCAATCCATCGAGCGGCAAGACTTCATCCGTGAAGAAATCAAGAAGCTGCTCGACGCTGGCTTCATCCGACAAGTCCACCATCCACGATGGTTGGCCAACCCTGTTCTCGTTCCCAAGGCTGACGGGAAGCTACGCATGTGCATCTACTACACCACCCTCAATAAGGCATGTCCAAAAGATTTGTTTTCTCTCCCCCGTATAGACCAAATAGTCGATTCTACATCTGGCTGTAATCTGCAGTGTTTCCTAGACGCATACTCATGTTTCCACCAGATAGCTATGTCTAGGGAAGATGAAGAGCATACCACCTTCATCACAGTAGATGGTCTATACTGCTATGTGTCCATGCCTTATGGTCTTAAGAATGCCCTTCCCACTTTTGTGCGTGCAATGCACAAAACATTTGGGAACCTCATTCAGGACCTAGTAGAGGTTTATGTCGATGACATCGTAGTGAAGGTTAAGTCGCAAGCATCTCTGCTCGACAACCTAGCCCTAGTCTTCGATAGACTGCGTTCAACATGCACGAAGTTGATCCCAAACAAATGTGTCTTCGGGGTCTCTGGCGGGAAGCTGCTCGGTTTCTTGGTTTCATACCAAGGAATTGAAGCTAACCTAGAGAAGATTAAGACGATAGAACTGATGCGACCCCTTGCTCGCATCATGGATGTGTAGAAGCTTACCGGATGCTTGGCTGCCCTCAGTCGGTTTATCTCTAGATTGGCTGAGCGGGCTTTTCCGTTCTTTAAGCTTCTGTGCGAGTCCGGTCCATTCGTATTGACCGAGGAGGCGGATGAGGCATTCCATGAGCTGAAGAAGTTCCTCACAACGCTGTGATCATGGTGGCCCTAGAACAGAGCGAGTCTCTACTCCTCTACATCGCTGCCACAACTGAGGTCGTGAGCATCATTCTGGTTGCGGAGCGACTAGAGCTCCATCGACGTCAGGTCCCAGATAAAGCTCCTGCTGCCGTTGGTCTAAAGCCCCAGGGCTCAGACTCCATAGGAGACCCTAGGGACGGGGAAATAATCAGGCCCCGGTCAGTCGGACCTGATGATCAATGCATATCCGGGTCTGAGCTCCCGGAATGCATTCCCAGACCCGGGGGTCTAGGGGCCCCGAGTAACGGACCTCCCCGAGAAGATCTAGTCGGGTCTCAACCATTTAAACCTGACGACCAGTGCGCATCTAGGTCCGAGCTTCCAGAGCGCAATTCAGGACCCGGGGGTCGGGGGCCCCCCAGTCCCGGACCACTACAAGAAGACGCATTGGATCCTTCCGTGAGGGTTCAAACCATCCAGCGTCTGGTGTAATTTATCAGCGAGGTCCTCCATGATGGCAAGACGAGATATCTGGAGGTGCACAAGCTGCTATATGCAGTCCTCGTTGCTTCAAGGAAGCTGCGCCACTACTTTCAATCTCACAAGATCTCGGTGGTAACCTCATACCCACTGAGAACCGTCCTACACAGCCCCAACGCAACCGGAAACATAGCTAAATGGGTGGCGGAGCGGGCGGAGTTTGAGCTGGACTTCTTACCGTGCCATGCGGTAAAGTCAGGCGCTAGTTGACTTCGTGACAGAGTGGACACCACCACCATGCTAGCCAAGGGACCAAGACATCGGTGAATCGAAGCCCAGAGCTCTGATCTTCACAAGGCTCTACTGGAGTCTCTTCTTCGATGGCTCCTCGCGGAAGCAAGGTGCCGGAGCGGAGGTTCTGCTCCTTACACCAACCGGAGAGCAGTTCAAGTACATGGTGCGACTTGACTTCAAGACGACTAACAACATGGCGGAGTACGAGGCTCTCATCTTCGGGTTAAGGACCACGCTGTCCCTTGGCGTCCAGGAGTTGTTGGTCAAGGGTGATTCTCAGTTGATCATCAAACAAGTCAAGCGAGAGTGCTGCTACAATGACCCATAGCTTGGAGCCTATCTCCTCCAAGTTCGAAAGTTGGAGAAGGACTTCTTAACCTTGGACTTGTGCCATGTTCCCCGCACCAACAATACAATAGCCGATGACCTATCAACGAAGGCTTCCACTTGGGCTCCGGTGCCTGAGGGGGGGGGGGGTCTTTGAAAGGAAGTTGTTGCGACCTACCGCCTGGTCGACCGAACCAGGCGAAAGCGGTGGGACCAGCACCTCAAAATTGGCGGCCCCGGCGACCATGTTACCATGGTGCATGCCAAGGATCGTAAGCGTCACCGGGGACTCCGTGCAACCCGGCGCTCAAGATCTAAGTGCTCAAGTAGGTCCCGACGCATGGATCACGGAGATCCAGGACTACTTGAAAGACAATTTCCTTCCCGATGAACGTGTATCCACTGAACGGATCCCTTGGTTGGCTAAGAGATACACGCTGGTAGAAGGGGATCTCTACCGGCGTGGCGCTAATGCGTCCTATTGCGGTGCATTACTCAGGAGGGGCTAAGACCTGCTCGCAGAGATCCATGGAGGTGAGTGTGGGAACCATGCATCTTCCCGCACGCTGGTCGGTAAAACCTTTCGGCATGGCTTTTACTGGTTGACAGCTCTCCAGGATGCCGTCGACCTGGTCAGGAGATGCAAGGCGTGCCAATTCCACGATTAGCAGATCCACACACCGGCGCAGACGCTGCGAATGGTCCCGCCCTCATGGCCCTTCGCTGTGTGGGGGCTAAACATCCTGCGACCATTCCCCAGATCCGCCAGTGGGTATCGATACCTCTATATCGCCGTAGACAAGTTCACCAAGTGGCCGAAAGGTGCCCCTGTAGTAACAATCAACAAGCAATCAGCAGTCAAGTTCATCAAGTCGATCATCAGCTGGTTCGGCGTCCCAAATAGAATCATCATCGACAACGGGACTTAGTGCAGTTTCCAAGCGCAGTGTTCCAAGAATGCTGCGAAGACCTCGGCATCCAAGTTTGCTATGCTTCTGTTGCTCACCCAGAGAATAACGGTCAAGTCGAAAGAGCAAACGCCGATATACTCAGGGGACTCAAGACGCGCACCTACAACAACTTGAAGGAGTACGGTGCCAATTGGGTTGAAGAGCTTCCGTGTGCACTGTGGGCTAGCCGGACGTCCCTCAATCGCTCGACGGGGGAAACACCCTTCTTCCTGGTGTATGGGGCTGAGGTCGTCCTCCCCTCGGAAATCACCATAGGCTCATCCCGTGTCCGAGTGTACGACGAAGCCACACAGGATTAGCTCCAGCGTGAAGATATCGACCTTGTCGATAAGTGAAAATGGCAAGCAGCTGCTCGAAACGCGCGATACCGTCAAGCATTCCAGCGTTATTAGCAGCGGTTCGTGCGGAGTAGACAACTCGAGGTGGGTGACCTGGTGATTCAGCGAATAATTTCTCGAGAAGGGGGGAAAAACTCTCCCCCAGTTGAGAGGGTTCCTTCCGAGTGATACAAGTATGTCGCCCCTGGTGCGTCCGCCTAGCCACAGAGGATGGGATACCTCTACCCAATCTATGGAACATAGAACACATCCGTAAGTTCTATCCTTAGCGCAACAGTATGGTTTTATTTTTTGTGAAAATGTGTCATAGTGTCTAGGAACAACGCTTAGAACATGCCCTGGCTTCGGTCCGAGTCTGCCCGCTGAGGTGAGGTCCGGAGCTGCCACATGTCTCTTGGCTTAGAGCCACCTCCCTATTGAGGATAGCTCCGGAGCTGACACATGCGCTGGGCTCCGGTCCGAGCCTTCCCGCCGAGGTGAGGTCCGGAGCTACCATGTGTCCCCTAACTCCAAACCCGTCGATAAGAGCTCTGTAGCCGCCACGTGCCCCACGATCCGTCATGAGCCGCGGGTCGACGAAGTCAAGATAGAAATGCGCCGTCAGACTGTGCATTCAAGGTTCGTGACTTCCCCAGAAGCATGGCGCACCGCACACGCCTTTGTCCTCTGCCCGATCGTCATTACGATGACAAGACAGGACAACAAGACGTGTCAACGTTACAGTGTCGCCCAACGGCACGAAGCCGCCCAAGCAGTGCGAGAAGACGCGCTGATGTATTCATCATCAACTCACATATGGATAGGGCGCTCAGCACGCCAGGCGACGGGACTTAACTCTCCCACCGACTACTTTACTCAGAGTACAAAACACTAGATCATGTATAGGGTACACCTAGCTCGGGGCCATCTGTTAGCTTAAGCCATATTGTAACCACCCCGACCTTGAAATATAATAGGATTAGGGTGACCACCCGACAACAGGTCAGTTCCCGAATCCCGCATTCGCACATACAAGCAACCAATACAGTAAGCGCTTCCGTGGACATAGGATGTTACGCTCCGGTGACCCGAACCACGTAAATCTCGATGTTTATCCGTTGTCTCGAGCCCTAATCGCGCAGGTCGCCAAACCCCCTCCGATCAAAGAACCTCGCAGGCTGTTTTCGTAGCAGGCCAGGAAGAGTGTCGCAGCTTACACACTCCGACAATTATAAATATAAGCTGCGATAAGCAAGATAAAAAAAGGGCAGCCCTTTTTTTATCTTGCCTGCGATAAGCAAGATGAAAAAAATAAATTATAGAAAAAATAATTTTAAAATTACAAATATAAATTATTTCGGATACCCGCGGATGCAAAACAAAACCCGCACTGCCACCTACGACAAGTCAGATCGGGTGCGGGTTAGACTCGCAGGTAAAAAATTCCACCCACACCTATCAAGTGCAAGACCTGTCTCATGCAACCGCAGTTCAGCTTTTCATGATCATAACAAGAGTATCTTCATTCGGTAAAAGGAATCAACGCCTCTCAAGCCTGAACAGGTGAACAGTGGGTCCAGGACAATCAGCTAAGTAAATAATATTGAATTCTCAAATGATTGGCCAGATAAGCAAACATATGAAGACGTATTGACATGCCTTCTTTCACAGAGGCACGAATATTATTTACATGGATTTCTTTTAGCAGAAAATTTTCCACATTGATCTGCACATGACTGCAGAATAAGGAACCAGATGACAGACTCCTGTCCTGGATCAAAAGACATATCCTCACAGGCAAGAAAAGTTCAAGATTCATCCCTGAGGCCGCAGACTTTTGCAGTCGCTTATTCTGTCCTGTTGCAACTATCCTTCCAGTTGCGCGGTAGCTTCCTCCTCATCAGAAAAGTAATCTTGCCTGCACAGAAGATCAGCGTAACCATAGCATCGTCTATTATGAGACGTCAAAAGTGTATGAGGGAACATGCTTGGCTTCTTTACAAACCTTATCTTCCGTGAAAGCTGATACAAGCCTGTACCGGCCATTGCCACGTTAACACTGAAAAGGTTCCAGTTTTTCTGCAACAATAAGACATTACAAGTCAACAAATGAGCCGTGACAAAAATGAGAAAACGGAAGAGACTGAGAACAATGAATGCTCTAGACAAATCCTCTTTTGACGCCTAATTAAAATTGAGTAAAATGCACTGGTGGTCCATGAACTTGTCAGGCTGTGTCACATAAGTCCATGAACTCCTAAAACGTATTTATAAGTCCTTAAACTAATTAAGTAGGTCATTAGAGGTCCAAAGCACATCTGGCACGCCAGCGTGGAGGACACGTCATACATGAGTGAAGACACCCTGGATCTCCAATTTGCAAATAACCCCCTGTGGTTCCTCCTATTCAGACGTGGCCTGTGTTCATCTGTGACTTTCAGCAGGTGAAACGTCGGGTGCTGCAGCAGCGGACAGGCGAATCGTCGGGGGTGCAGCAGGCCTCCGGCAGACGAATAGTTGGGCGGCGAATCGTTGGGGGTGCAGCAGCAGGCCTCCGGCAGACGAAAAGATGGTGGTGACCTTGCGGCAGGATGGGGAACCATCACCTGTGTACGATATGAACTCATTTTCTTCATAATTTATCTTTGTTTGATCTGTGGATGTAGATGATGAATGGGATTTCGAATTGTGCCTCAAATTTGGTTAGGGATTAGGGCTCTATATGTTGGGGATGAACTGTTTTTCAGTTGATAATGTTGGGGATGAACTGTTTTCTTTATAATTTCTCTTAGTTTAATACTTTGCACTAGGTGTTGGGGATGAACTGTTTTCAGTTGAGGTGCGGCATGGAGGTTTTTTTGTTGGGCAAGGGGCAAACAGGGCTTACATTGATGGAAAAGTCAATTGGTTTGATTATTGTGAGAAAGACAGTTGGTCTATGTTATGGTTTGATGACTTTTTTGCTGAGCTTGGTTATGATCAAAAACCAACTTTGAGAGTCTATTGGTTGTTGGCTGGGAAAAGTCTTGCGGATGGCTTGATGTCAATTTCTACAGATGCAGACACACTTGTTATGGCTGACATTGTGGAAAAAGAGAAGAACTTAATCATTTATTTGGATCATGATGACAGCATTGCAGGTATCAATTGGGATGACATTGTAGCAAACCCAATTACAACATTGCCTAAAATTATGAGCCCACACAAGGTTATGGTGACAGCAGTAGCACAACAAGAGGTAATTCGTGATGGAACAAATGAAGATGAGGACAATGATTCTGAGTTTTTTGACAGTGACTATGAGCTTGACAATGAGGATGATGATCTTTTTATGGACAACATAGATGAGGAAGTAGTTGATGAGGGACTGGCTAAAGGAAAGAAGATTGGCAAGGGCAAGGAACCAATGGATGTGACTGTTGATGGAGGAGATATGTCCTCTGATGATGATGGGCTGCAGTTGCCTGATTCGGATGGAGAGGGAGAGCCAAGATTGAAGTTCAAATCATGGAGACCAGAAGACATGAACAATCCTGTCTTCATGGTGGGCATGGTATTTGGTTCAGCTGCAGTTCTAAGAAAGGCAATAACCGAGTACTCTCTGAAGAATAGAGTGAACATCAAAATGCCAAGAAATGAGAAGAAAAGAATTGGTGCAGTATGTGAACAAGGTTGTTCATGGAACCTTTACGCTTCAAATGATAAGAGGTGCAATGGATTAATGATCAAAACATACAATGGTAACCACAACTGTCAGAAAAAGTGGGAACTTCAGAGGTGCACTTCAACTTGGTTAGCTGAAAAATACTTGGACACATTTAGAGCTGATGACAAGATGAGCCTAAAAAATTTTGCTAGGACTGTGCAGAAAGAATGGAATCTCACACCATCTAGGAGCAAACTTGCTAGGGCCAGAAGGATAGCAATGAATCAGATTCATGGGGATGAGATTGAACAGTACAACATGTTATGGGACTATGGGAACGAACTGAGGAGAACAAATCGTGGCAGCACTTTCTTTGTTAATCTTGTTGGTCCTAGATTCAACACTTTATATATGTCACTCAGTGCTTGTAAAACAGGTTTCATGTCTGGATGTAGGCCATTCATATGCCTTGATGGTTGTCATATTAAAACAAAGTTTGGAGGTCAACTTTTAACTGCAGTTGGTATTGATCCTAATGACTGCATATATCCAATAGCAATGGGGGTTGTTGAGGTCGAAAACTTCAACTCCTGGAAATGGTTTCTGCAAACACTAAAAGAAGACCTTGGCATAGAAAACACATATCCCTGGACTGTGATGACAGACAAGCAAAAGGGTCTAATTCCAGCAGTGCAACAGGTGTTCCCTGAATCTGAACATAGATTTTGTGTCAGACACCTGTACTCCAACTTTCAGCAACACTTCAAGGGAGAAAATTTGAAGAACCAATTATGGGCATGTGCTAGGTCTAGCAGTGTAGTGGAGTGGAACACTAACATGAAGATCATGAAGGCACTAAACCAACAAGCATACGATTGGCTAGAGAAGATGCCACCAAATACCTGGGTAAGAGCCTTCTTCAGCCCTTTTCCTAAATGTGACATCCTACTTAACAATAGTTGTGAGGTCTTTAATAAATACATATTAGATGCTAGGGAGATGCCAATACTTAGTATGTTGGAAAGGATCAAATGTCAGCTTATGACTAGGCATTACAACAAAGGTAAAGAAGTAGGTGAAGTGTGGTCAGGCCCCATTTGTCCTAAAATCAGGAAAAAGGTTCAGAAAACTGCAGAATTGGCTAACACATGTTATGCACTTCCTGCTGGTAAAGGTGTTTTTCAAGTGGATGATAAGGGGTTGTCATATATTGTTGACATCACAAAAAAAAACTTGTAGTTGCAGAAGGTGGGATCTAACAGGAGTCCCTTGTGTTCATGGCATGGCTTGCTTAAGAAATGAGAGGATACCTGCAGAATCAATTATTCATGAGTGCTACAAAGCTGAGAGGTACCTTGAAGCTTATGGGCATAACATTTGGCCATGTAGTGATAAGACCACGTGGGAAAAAGTGAATGGTCCTA
Organism: Neostapfia colusana; assembly: GCA_030760725.1. NCBI lineage: Eukaryota > Viridiplantae > Streptophyta > Magnoliopsida > Poales > Poaceae > Neostapfia > Neostapfia colusana. The sequence goes on along the minus strand of JASWHV010000012.1, from coordinate 4,362,930 downwards.
AAGTGCTACCTCCAGTGTATGTTAAAAAGGCCGGTAGACCACCTAAGTCAAGAAGGAAACAACCTTTTGAGAAAGAAGGGAGAAATGGAGCATCTGCGATGTCAAGACATGGAATAATCATCACTTGTGGGTATTGTGGTGTTTCAGGTCATAATAGTGCTGGTTGTGAGTTAAAAAAGGCAGGTCTAAGGCCAAAACTTGCACCACAAAGGAAACCTGCACAAGTATCTGATTCAACGTTAGTTGATCAAGAAATTGTGAAATTGTCATGATCCAGGTAATTCTAATGGTTGTATAAATTTATTTCCTACAATATAAAAACCAACCTAACTACTTGTTGTAGGAAATACTATTACCTCAGCATGCAACGGAGCCACTTCAATCACAAATAACTGACACAATGGTATCACAAATGGAAGCAGAGGTATGTTACACACAAGTCCTGGTATTCTGATCTCAGTTTTTGAAACTGATCATTTTCTTTACAAATTCTCAGCATGCATCACAGTGTAGCACCATGGAGCTGGAGGTTGAAGCCTTGCCAGACTCTTTCTTCATCATGACAAATCAACCAAAAGCAAGACCAGTTCCTCCTACTACAGCAACCAAGGAGGGCAAAGCCAAGGCAGCCAAGCGTAAGGCTGCTGTTGAAGCACAAAAAAAGATAGAGACAAAGAAAGTAGCTGCTGAGAAAAAGAAGTGATTTTTTGTGCTTATTGATGTTGCATATTTTGTTATGTTCATTTGATATTTTTCATTACATTAATAGCGCACTCAATATTGTAACTGAGGTTATACATAACTTGTGAACTCAGAATGCAATAGCTTCAGTTTGATCTAAAAAATGATGCTTAAACAAAATATTTGACATGAACAAAATGTTTGATCTTCATGTGTGAATTGCTATTGCAGATTTCTAGTATATCTGAATAAAATGTTTTAATTAAACCCCCACACCAGCGCTGGCAGAGATTACACGGGAGACGTTTGAACAGGAGGGACATAGGGGCACGTCTGAATAGGAGGGATCGCGGGGGGTTATTTGTAAAACGGAGATCCAGCGTGTCTTCACTCCTGTATGACGTGTCCTCCATGCTGGCGTGCCAGATGTGTTTTGGACCTCTAATGACCTACTTAACTAGTTTAGGGACCTCTAAATATATTTTAGGAGTTCATGGACTTATGTGACACAGCCTGACAAGTTCATGGACCACTAGTGCATTTTACTCATTAAAATTTTATGCAGAATCATCCTCAGAGAAAACCTCTTGGCTTCTAATAAGTTCGTGCAGAATTTCACTGCCAATATAACAGCTAAGTTAAATTTGGGACACTTTAAGAACACTATCAGAATGTTGTAAGTTGTAACAACAATGTGTGAAGTACATTTTACATAAGACTTGGATGATCATATACGTTCTGGTTCATATAATGAACATGGAAGTATGGATGACTTACCGGTGTGATAACCAAGCTGTACCTTGACCAAATGAGTCCAGTGCAAGTAACAGCTGCACACCAAACAAAAGAATAAGCATGCCAGAATTACATAACAATGCAACGACGTCAATGCGAGAGCACCGATATATGAGGGTTACGACTAACCACCCTTGGGATTCCGCTGGGGTTCTGAACGATCAGAGAACAAAACAGTCGATCTGCAGGAGCACAAGAGTTTACCCAAGTTGGGGCCACCAGGAGGTGTAATACCCTACTCCTGTTTTGTGCTTTCTGTTGATATCTCTGGGGTGAAGTGTGAGTGTGTTACATCCAGCCCTCTCTTCCTAGTCCTGACCCCTCCCTTTTATATTGCAAAGGGGGGCACCACGGGTTTAAACTATAAACTAATGGGCTGGTCTGGGACACTAGTGTCTAGTGAGGCGATAGAACAACTCCTGCACCGAGCAGCTGGGCCTGGGCCGCCGCAAGTCTTGATTCCTGGAGTTGAATCTAACTGGAAGGCGACACATGGCTTCCTTCCTGCTCCTCCACGCAAGTGAGGGACAGCCCCCCCCCCCCACCCATCCAAGTGGACCCCACAAGTCAGTAAAGCCGCATGGGGACGACTGTTGTGGCTCAGGCATTAATGGTAACAATCAGGGTGCACCGTGTGTCGCGGATGCGCCATCAATGTGCCTGAGCCACCTAGCCGGGCACCAGGATGGGTATGTTCACTTGGCGTTTCCCCGATCTCTCAGGATTTCTCCAAGATCCTTGAGGTCACCTCCAGCGCACACGTGTCCTCGAGATCAGGCATGCTAGGCAGGCTTCCCCAGGTTCCGGGCACGGCCACTCAAGGTGTGGGCCGACTTCGGGCCCTCTAAGGGAGCCACCGAGAGCCCGGCTGATGCCAACACAGCGCTGACTTAAATTCCACTTTTTCTCCGTGGGCCGGACTCCGGTTCCCAAGTCGCTGATAACCGTAAACTAAGACCTTATATTATCTGAAATGCACTGATAGGCCAACTTAAACTTACCAACTTGCTGAGGATAGGATATCTTTTCAGGCGGCTTGGCAAAATCAGCGATGTTTGCAATGCTGATACCCCATTTGAATGTTGGCGCCCAGAAGTGAACTGCAAATATGGTCAAATTCCAGTCACATGTGATACGCAGAGTTTCTTACGTGCATACATAACAATATCATACAAATGAGTTGCAAAAAAGTAAGGGCCATTTGAGTTGGGCAATAATTACATTTTGCCCAGAAAAAAGTCAGTAAAGTAATGGAAAGTTCATATGTTCAATATCAAATACTACCAAAAATGCATTTCAGCAAATATGCACAAGACAGGAAGACATCTGTGCTAGTCATTATACAACTCGTCATAGTGTAAGACGAAACTAGAAAAAGCGATGACCAATCTCAAATAAAGAATTACAGAAAAACACTGATGCAGTCACTCATTGTTTGTAAAAAAGATATGACAAAGATTTAAGGCAAAAAAGTACTGACTGGTTTTGGGGCCAGCAGGATGGTTCCAAAATGCCTGAAGCTTTGAAGCAGCCATTCAAACTAATGCACACTTTCCTGTCGTTTTGAATTATTTCAGCCACTTAATTCTTCTGCAGTGGCCCTATAAGGAGGAGACTGAATCATGTCAAGAAAGCATGCATGCTTCAGGAACTTAGGTACAGGTTAGAGCAAAAAACGTATCAAGAACATACTGTTACAACTTTTTTGCATCCACAGAGATAACCTATCGGTATAAGGATGTCAAGTCATGTATTATACATGGCATCCAAGCATCCCAATTTTTGAACAATAGTACATGAAATGTATTGAAAGAAATCCCATCAGTGGCAGCTTCCTTTCCACTCCTTGTGCCATTGCTAGTTTGATTGATCCATGTTAGAAACTTCATGTTGGAGAAGCCACGTAATTGCATCCTATCCAAGCGCAATGGAAAAGAAAAAAGACGATGAAGTACAAACTACCATCTCTGGTCCCAAGTTTACACCTAGCCTTGCAAAGCACCGAATGAAGGTTCATCAACAACTTTAATATACCTTTTACTTCATTCTTTCGTGTCTATCCCTACTTAATGGCATGTCAATCAGCACAATAAGTTTTATGTACACCTCAACTACAGCAACAACTCATTAGCAAATTAGTCGTTGCTCAATGTCGTTAATCCTTGGGCACAAATACTGAAACGGAGTTACATTCGGGTCCTGAAAATCGCCATCGGTGGTAACAATGGATCGCCAGAACAACCAGTGCAGCAGGACATGCCCACCCGCTCGACTACGCGAGGCTGAACCTCGCGGCCCCCCCAAATGATGGGGAAACAAGCTGTTACCGCGACGATCGAATCGATCCCGCAGCAATCCGAGACGGCTAGAGCATCCCGCAGGGAAGAATAGAAAAAGACGAATTCCTAGAGCGATGTGTAAGGCTACTGGAAGGCGACTGGGACAATCCGAGGGACTGGCGCTAGGGTCCCCCGCACCACGGAAACGGAGGTCCCCTTCCCGCACCGCAACCCACGGTGATCCGATCAACCCAAAGAACGCGGAAGAAGAGACAAGGTCACTTCCCTCCTCTTTACCTCCAGGCGGCGGCGGCAGAGGCGGTGGCGGAGCGGCGGGACCGCTCGGTCTGATCCTCTCCCTCGGGGAACCTCTCCCCTTCCTGCTGTGTTTGGTGGGCGCGAAGCGGGACCCACGCACCAGATCGGACAAGAACGGGCGCGGATGACTCGGTTGACATTAGATGGGTAAAAAAAATGAATTAATAATGTTAAAGGCAGGATGAGATTAGTACCGGACTAAATTTATATTTATTTTTAAATTAATATTAAATAAAGATTAAAATAAATTATAAAATGTCCCGTGGATCGAGCTGATGCTCTTCGGAGAGCATACTCTACTAAACATGATTCTCTAGCTGCACTCTGACAAAGTTATATCAGATTAAATTACTGTATATGTTTAATACTGATGGTTATGTAGACATTCCCTTGTATTCTACGTAGGCGACACTTTGGGTAGTTCTTACATATTGGTTTGAAAAACATTTATGTGGAATCCATCGGAATGATCCATCATAACTCAATTAATAAACCCATACAGGTCAAAATATGACAAATCGGATTGAGAGTTACTCATGTCTAAAACAAAAGGGCTGTGTTCGAATTCTGCTTCCATAGTGGCTGAAACAATAGATCTAGAAGTGATATCAGATTAGAACTCCATGAGCGTGATCCATTACACATTTACGCTCCAAACCTAGCTCTCCCAATGTGTTGCTTCTATCCAAATGATCCATCATAGTTCATTTAATACTTAAATTATGTACAAAAATATTCTTGTATTTCTATTAATATTGTGTATGTGTTTTTATATTCTTATTGTTAAGATACTATTATATACTACAAAATATAGATATTATCTTTAAAAACACAACATTATTTTCTTAACATGGAGAATCGTATCACCTATCATCATGCAAAATTAGATATTTAAATTTGAATTCTATAAAGAGAAACATAAAAGACAAATTGTATCAATTCGAATAGTTTGGAAGAGTAAAGTGACCTTATGTTTTACTTAGGGGCTTAAACGGACAAGGAAGATTTTTAAGGGAGTACAGTATAATTTTTCAATCAAGTAATTTCACATAACTAGAAGTATTTAATCCATGTTTTCATACCAAAACTTTTAAGACCAATTTCAGCGTAGAGGTGGGCATAAAACCCGAACCTGAACTACGGTCCCGAAAAAAACCTGAACTCGAAAATTCTGAAAACCGAAATCATTTTTTGGATAGAGGTTTGCAAACCCGATAATATTTCGGACATTTTCGGGTAATGACGTCCGTTACTCGAAATACCCGATCTTTAGGTTGAGCTGTAGCTTTTTCACGCTTAACCCAACGCACCCTAGGTTTAGGCCGTGACTTGCACGTAATGGTAATGTTACAGGGTCACACTAACGTTCTTCAATTATCCTTATAAAGTTTCACTTATTTTGCTGCTAGAATGTCAATTTTATTTCCGTTTTGACTGTTGTATTTTTAGTTATTTTTTTTGTTGTTTTATCACTATTCGGGTAATATGCGTAACCTGAACCCAAATTTTCGAATACCCGAATTTTTGGATACCCAAAATTTTTGGTGTAATTTCAGGTAGTGATTTTGAAAACCCATTTTTTTAAAACCCGTATTTACCAACCTAAAATTTCGAGTAATTCTAAACGGCCATTGCTATTCCAGCGAACTAGATATACACTACAAGAAACAGGCAAACGACCGTCGGTTCGCAATAATACTGTCGGGGCCGTCGCACTTAATAAATGAAAAGCGTCGGTTTTTTGGACCTGACGATTATAAATTTATCAGCGTCAGCTGGCCGACGGCCTTAATTAGTCGGCTGGAACTGTGAGACCGACGGTCTTAAACCTAAAGCCGTCGGCCTCACATAAAAAACCGACGACTCTAATATGGTCGTTGGTTGCCGAGGTGTGACCGCCGGTTTTAGTGTGGGCCCGGTCTAGCGGTCGAGACCGGTCCCGAGGTTGGACCGTTATGGCCGTCGGGTACCGAGATTCGACCGAAGGTTCTAATTTAGATGCGTCGGGCGGCCAACAACCGACGGCTCTAAGTGGGCTCGGCCCACATGGCGCATTAAACCCTAACTCCCGCTCGCCAGTGCACCCGCGCTCCTCACTCCCGCCCGTCGCCCGTGCGCCGCACTGCCGCCCTCCGCCCGTGTGCCGTCGCCCTCTGGCGCCGCCCACCCTCTGGCTCCCCGGTGCCCGCCCTCCGCTCGCGCACCCGTCCTCCGGCCCTCCGGCGCCGTCCGTCCTCCGGCCCTCCGGCGCCCGTGCCCGCCCCTCCGGCGCTGCCCGCCCTCCGGCACCCCGGCGCCCGCCCCTCCGGCTCCTGCCCTCCGGCACTAGCCCCTGTGCACCCTAGCCCCCTCAACAAAAAAGACCGGGCAAGGTAAAATCTAGCTATTATTTGCATTTCTAGCTATCAGTTGGATTTCTAATGTATGTTTGTAGCTATTAGTTGCATTTCTAGCTATTAGTTAAGTTAAAATGTATATTTGAAATGTATTTTAACATACATTTTTGGCTATTAGTTGCAAACCAAAAAGTTGAGTTAAAATGAATTTCTAATGTATGTTTGTTGGAGGAGTAACATATAAATTTAATTAGCATATGTTAGTTTGAATAATGTATGTTAAACGATAAAGTAAGTATTGGGTGATATCATAATTGATTGATTCTTTTCTTCCTAGATTCTTATTATAAAATATCGGTTGTTCTTTGTGTGTTATGTTCACTAGGTATTATAGAGTGAGTCTCCGTGTTGTCATCTATGAAAGAACGATACATCTCATATATAGTTATATGGTTTGTGTGTATTATCTATTAGATTTTTTACATTCTCTGCTTTGAAGGTATAAGCTAAAAAATGTGTGATGATTGTAAAGAGATGTATGATGGTTGGAGTTCAACTGGTGCGCACACTATGGAATGGGCTCGTATTGCGGATGTTTTTATTAACCAAGCCTTTGCTAGTGGTGCTCATCTTGTGAAGTGTACGTGTAGCAAGTATCGGAATCGTCGACATCTATATAAGGATGAAATTGAGTTGCATCTTTGCAAGCACGGTTTTATGCCTGACTACCTAGTATGGCATGAGCATGGGGAGAAGTTTTATGACAATCAGTCGAGCACAAACAAGGATGATGATCGGATGGATGAGATGTTAGCGAACGTTGGTAGAGAGTACGAAGAGCGGTCAATGCCGGAGGAGGTGAAGGAGTTTTACGACCTTCTTGCCACCTCAGGTGAAAAGTGCATGAACGCACCAATGTGACCGTTCTGCAGGTGGTGACACGACTTATGGCGATGAAGTCCAAGTTCAATTTCGCAAACAATTGCTATAATGGTATCTTGAAACTGATTAGTGATCTCCTTCCATCACCTCATAAGATGCCGACAGACATATACCACTCTAAGAAGCTTTTGAGCGATCTCGGCATTAACTATAAGAAGATTGATGCATGCGATAATAATTGCATGTTGTTTTAGAAGGAACACATGAACAATACCCATTGTATGCATTGCAATGCATCTAGATATGTCAAGGTTCTGAACGATGATGGAGAGGAAATAACTACAAAAGTACCGATTAAACAACTTGGTTACATGCCTGTCACATCAATGCTAAAACGGTTGTTCCTATGCCAAGAAAAAATGAAGCAGATGAGGTGGCATTCTGAAGGGATACGTGAGAGCGATGACAAAGATATTATGACGCATCCTTATGATGGCGCGACATGACAAGCTATAGACTGTTTTGATCTGGAGTTTGAAAGAGATCCCATAAATACTCGTCTTGGGTTGTCAACGGACGGTTTCACTACTTTCAGCACCAGTAGTAGCCCATACTCTTGTTGGCCTGTATTTATCATGACATACAATTTTCCTCCCAACATGTGCATGAAAGAAGGATACATATTTCTCACAGCTATCATTCCTAGTCCTAAATATCCTGGGAAGAAAATCAATTTGTTTATGCAGCCGTTGATTGAAGAGCTAAAAGAGCTATGACATGGTGTAAAGGCATATGACAATCATCTGAAATGTGAATTTACCTTACGTGTCGAGTATGTATGGTCGATCAATGATTTGTTGGCATATGACATTTGGGCTGGTTGGTGTGTTCACAAACAATTATGCTATCCCATATGTATGTCTGACACCAATGCTATCAGGTTAAAGTATGGAAAAAAAGTCAGCTTCTTTGATTGTCATCGATGATTCCTTCCTTTTAACCATCCTTTCAGGAGCGATACACAATCATTCCGAAAAGGTAAAACGGTTACAAGACCGTATCGTCGATTCATAAGCAATAAAAAATAGCATGACATGCAAAGTTAAAAGAGTCCGCTGAAGGCGGTTTCGAAGGGTATGATACATAACACAATTGGACTCATATTTCTTTTCTTTGGGAGCTACCATATGCAAAGGCGTTGCTTTTACCGCACAACATAGATTTGATGCACCAGGAGCGTAATGTGGCTGAAAGCATCATAAGCATGTGTTTTGATTTCACTGGTCTAACCAAAGATAATATGAATGCGAGGAAAGACTTAGCTAATCTTCGTGATCGTCCTGGGCTTGAGATTGTAACTAATACAAGTGGAAATGATAGTAGGCCACGAGCTCATTATTGTGTCAAGACAGAAGAAAGGAGGCAAATACTTACTTGGTTGAAAATATTGAAGTTTCCATAGCGCTATGTAGCTAACATAAAACAATGTGTTAAACTTAGTACCGGTAAACTAAATGGGCTGAAGAGTCATGATTACCATATTATGATGGATAGACTTGTGCCCATAATGTTCCGCGGCTACTTCAAATCTGATTTGTGGAAGATATTTGCTGAACTTAGCTACTTTTATAGGCAGATATGCGCTAAGGAAGTGTCGAAGAAGATGATGCGACAGTGGGAGAAAGAAATCGTTGTCCTTGTATGTAAGATGGAAAAAGTCTTTCCACCTGGTTTTATGAATGTTATGCAACATTTGCTGGTGCATTTACCTTATGAAGCGTTGGTAGCGGGTCCTGCACATTTCACGTAGATGTATAGTCAAGAAAGAGAATTGAAAAAACTTAGAGCTACAGTGCACAACAAGGCAAGAGTTGAGGGGTGTATTGCAGAAGCATTTGCAGCTAAAGAGATTACAAATTTCTCTATGAAATATTTCTCACGTGCCAACAATATGAATGCATGTAAGATACAATATCATGATGTAGAAGAGTAACATATGACTGAGCTTAACATTTTTAATTAGAAGGGTAAAGGTGTCGGAGCTGCCACTTATCATATTTCAGAGTAAGAGAGGAAGTACACTATGCTTTACATGTTTTTCAACATGGAGGAAGTGTTACCATATTTTAAAATATTTGACAAGTTGTATTAGATATCTATTCGAAGACCTACACAAAGTCAATTGGATAAGATGCGTCAGGATGGCATAAATGGTGGGCTAAGCTTTGTGGCATGGTTCCATGAACATGTAATGTTTCTATCCGTCATTTTTTTATTTAATCATAGTTCACATGCTTATCGTAAGATGCTAACTTTATCTATTTATGTAGTGTATGCAAGATCGCAACATCTCAAATGATTTATGACAGATTTCGTATGGTCAATTGAAAGTAAGAGAATTTAACCGATACGATATCAACGGATACCGTTTTCGTATGGCAAGTTTAGAAGCAAGCCGCCCACTTGCAGCCACATCAAACAATGGAGAAATGATAACGACAGCGGAGGGTAGTGGAGAAGTCAATGCTTACTACGGTGTTCTTCAAAAAATAATTGAGTACACATTTGGCGGTCCGAAATAACTGAAGCTTGTGATTTTCGACTGTCAATGGTTTGATCCAACATCGGGCACACGAGTCAATAATTTTGGAATGGTGGATGTTAACCACAACTCGCGGTACACAGCTCATAACAACAATGTTGTACTTGCCCATCAAGTGAAATAAGTGTACTACTTAAGTTATTCTCACCCAAGTTTCAAAAATTGGTGGGTTGTATACAAAGTTAATCCTGAAGTGGACCATCGTTGTTATGATGGATACATAGAGAATCAAGAAGATGATGATGGTGGTGTCTATCAAAATGAAGTCGAGGATGTAGAAGATTTTAGGATATCTTGCGACACAGGACTAACAGAGATAGCTAGTGGTACCCTTGCGTTAATGTGTGAAGAACATACTGGCATTTCGAGAAAACGTATTCGATAGTCATAAAGGATTATTGAAAAGCAGAAAATGATTATTAAACATCAAGAAAGATTTGATCAAGATAGTGAAGGAGAAGAGTTTGAAGAAGATATAGAAGAACAAGAGATACGTGAACATCTTCAAACACGTGTGGCAGAAGCAGATTCTGATGCTGATGATTTTTTACTTATTGTACGCATTCTATTAGATTTTGACTCTTATTGTACGCATTTTGAGTAACTTTTAGTATTTATCATTTGCTTTGTATAACTAATCGTTATTTTGAAATTTATGCAGATATTCAAACATATCAAACTTGGTAGGAAAAAGCGCAGTGGTTCATCTTCCATGTCTCACCCTGCTAGTAGTTCGGATCACACAGACTTGTTTCAGGTACTTGTTTATTTTTACATACATTTTAGTATCATAATTAACTATCTAATATTTGTTACATGTTTATTTTCATTTGCAGTTGTGCAAGCATAAGCGTGGATAGGCAGAGGCAGCTCCTGCGGTGTGTCGTAGAGCCAGAGCCCTCACGACAGCCACAACCCTCACGAGAGCTAGAGCCGAGTTTGGCTTAGGAGTTACACGGGGAGGATACAGATACTATGAGACAACCGTTAGAGCAGGGAGGAGACTCAAGTTCGGTCACGGGAGACCGTACGATTGTGGCGATCTTTAGTCGGTCCTCCTCTGAGGGTGGTGATGAGGGGGACGACGAGGGTGGCAATGACGAAGAGGGCGATGATCCCGCGCGAGATAGGAGGTTGGCAAGACTTGCGGAGCTAGCTGAGGCAGGTCAGCCGCCCGCTCGATGCCCCTTCAGGTACTATCTCGGATTAATTGATAAGCTATCTTTTATCTTTGTTTAATTATTAACTAATTAACTAATATTGTTTGTACATGGTACGGAGGCACCTTTTATGTACTCCAAGCAAAAGCTTGGACGAGCGGATAGTTATAAAGCCGAAGGGAACTAGGTGCTGGATCGAGGTTAATTGGAATGGCAGGGGGCATCAACGAGTAGCTAACACGGAGTTGGAAACACCATTCGGTTTTGCTTCCCCGGGATGGTTGTGCTGGGCGGTCGAAGAATTGCCGCACATATGTGTTAAATTAATTTAACTGAATATCTTTACTTGATGCAGTTCTTCGCTCAAGGTGGTATGCCTCGTCCAATGCAGCCAGGACAACATATTGCCTCCTCGTCACAGGTATCACCGCATGTCTTATTACATTGAGTTATAATACAAAATTCTAACCATATGTGTAATAGGATTTTGAGAGTGGTCAATCATTTGTTCCACAACCTCAGGATTTATGTCGTTGTTGGGTCGTGGATTGTAGCCGTATCCAGGTGTTCTACCACCGATGCCCTTTGCTCCGGGACAGACTCAACCATCAACAACTCCGGCCGCAGCGGTATGACTTCTAAATCCTTATTTCTCATAAAAACATAGGTTAATTTCAATAACACTTAGCGACTTTAAGTCAAATTAGCATATTTGTGATTTTTGTAACAAATAAGTCATTAACATTTTAGAGAGATTAAGACACTCGAATTATAAGTATAAATACAAAGTGTAACTTGTATTTGTTTCTTCCAGGGTTCCGATCATCCGCAAGGTTGCGATGATTTTCTGAATTTGAACGAGTCGGGTGCGAGTGGCGGAGGTTCGAACATGGATGTGTGAATTTCGTTTTCATTCTCACTTTGTACACTTCAATTTACATGTTATGCAGTTTTTGAACATGTGATCTTCGTTTATTGCATGCTGCTATTGTGAATTTATTCTGTGTTGCTATTGTGAATCTGTGGATTGTTTCTGTGTGCTGTTAATTGTGCAATTTCTGTGTGCTGTTATTTGCTGTGTGGGGTGCGCTGTTTGAAGCTGTTTGGAGGCTCACTAGCCGGGGAGGCAGAAACAACCGGCTATATAAAAAAATCAACTATAGGCGTCGGTGTCCAAGCGGCCCGACGGTCCTTTGTGCTTTAAGACTGTCGGTTTCCATGCTGGCCGACGATCTTACTTCCCATAAAGGCGTCGGGTACCGGGCACGACCGACGGTATTACGCGACATAAAGGCGTCGGGCTAAATGGCCGAGCCGACGGTTTTACACGCCATAAAGGCCTCAGGCTCGTGGCCGACGACTATAAACTATAGCGTTGGGCCCGACACCCATATGAGTTAAAACGTCGAATCTAAGGCGTCGGATATGAACGTCGATTTACCGACGGCTATACAGTATGGGCGTCGGTTTTAGAAGCCTACCGACGGCCTTTTGCCCGATTTGTAGTGATATGTGCATCCTTTGTAGCATCGATGCACAACTTTTCTGTTGGTCCAAAGTCAACCCATTGCAACTGGCGTGTGGGACAGAGCCTAATAGTTGTGAATTTATGTCGTAGAGAGCACAAATACTTATTTGTTATTTAAAACAAGCAACACAAATTCACTCTTTACTTTTAAAATAGATCAAAACGTTACCTATTAAGTTTAAAAAATCTGGTAACAAATACATGTGGATGTCGAGCGAGACTGGGTTAAAGTTTGCAGCTTGATTTTTTTTAAAACCCTCAGCTTGACTATTAATTAGTGTGTCGTTATAGAATATTTATGCTTGCATTGAAATGACAAAATTGCACTTGTCTTATCTGATAGAGGATGCATGCGCAATAGCCAAGAGGTGGAAATATAATAATCACTACATAAAGTAATAGTTCAATTTTTCCTTAGAGTTGTACAAGTAAACTAGAGCGTTTTTAAGCACAAGTAATTTAAACCCGGACACATGTTGGAGTACACGTTCTACATGACGTCGATGAGTTTTGGAGGTGCCAAATCTAATCGAGCTATCCTATGATTGAACACTGTTTTATTTTGAGATCATGCTCAAGACGCCATTGAAACCGGAGTTCAGGGTTATGGTGAACGAGCAACTAGCCATAGGCAAAAAGTCAAATTACACCAGCGCGAGAGCAAGCTGAGGCTGAGAGGTATACATATAAGTAAATTGTCGGTGTATAGTAGCTTAACATGGTATCAGAACCGGAGATTTCGAGTTCGAATCCTGGCGGAACTGATTTATTAAATAAATTATAGCTAACTCCTATTCCATGTTTACGGCCCGAGAGGGCCTGCACATGAAAAGGAGTGTTGAAATATAAGTGAATTATCCATCCTTTCTCATCAGCTTAACCTTTTGTGGTCAAATGGTCGGTACGTAGTAGCTTAACATTATCGCTACACAACTGACACATTGGCATGAGAGGTACACATGATGAAGTAATCTGAGCTGACACGTCAGCCAGCCGCAGGCCAACAACAGTTAAGACCTAGATTACATTCACATCTTTTCAGAGACCTACGAAGACACCGTATGTACTTCTCGATCACCGATCTGAATACCATCACACCACATATTAAACAAGGTTCCATGGTGCAAATGGAATGTGAAAATGGAACTTCTCAGGTCAGTCGTCAATATCTTGGACCCATTGCAAACCTGCCACGGGATAAAAATAACGTACGCAGCACTAAGTAAGCAACATACATAAAAATATTCTTGCTAATACATCAAAAAAAAGAAAGATTCAAAACCACGGAACCAACTCGTGAAATTTTCACCAGAAAAGGAACTAGGGTCAAAATGGGCTTTAACTTTATGCAAACTACTTTATTTCTCTTCATATTGTTCATGAGGCGTTCCACTGCGTGAGCACTATTTATTTAGTTTCCTTTCTTTTCATCTATCCTTAGAGCGGCACAGTTTTGAGACGCGACAAATTTGCTGGCATTCCATAAGAAATGCTTCAAATCCATAGTAACATAGGAAAATGCCACATTTAGGGACTGATGAATGGCACTAGCTGCAGCACCAAGTGAATTCTACGAGACAGTAATAAAAAAAGTAATATTGTAGTAAATTTTTATGAACATTATCCAGTGACAAATGGGCCTGATAGGACTTGACTACGAGAGGAAGGTAAACTACATACCGGGAGGAATCCTTGGATTGAAAGGAAGGAAACTACAGTTAATTATTCTGGTTCGGGAGATATTAACGAAATAAACCCAGGTATGATAGTAACTAGTTTTAACTTTTGATTGTTCCTATATATAGCTTAGAACTAATATCGCTGAAAAGCAAACTATGTGTGCCTGCGAGCTTGGTTAAAACTACCATAACATCAAACTAAACAGTGCATAACAAATAGTAATTTCTTTGAGAATCCCTGTATCCATCCACGGAAAATTAACTATTAGTAGTAATTAACAGTATCTACGGAGTGATAATGTTTTTCCAGTGGAACATTTATAATCATTTTAAGAGTCCTGTAGACAAAATATATCACTAAAATATAAGATAGAAATTCTTGGAAGGTAAAACACAGGAACTGACAACTGACCTTCTAGTACCGACTCCACAGCTGCATTTGGAATGATAAGCCCAACAAATCGCTGGTTGTCGTTTGTCGTCTCTAAGCGAGCAACACGTATTCTCTTGTGAACACGTCGGGCCTATTTCATTATATCAGCAAAATAATTGTCAATTAGAGAAGCATTAGAATAAAGGGTTTATTGTGTTCATACCCCTGGTTGAAAATTCAATTGTGATTTTACCCCTGTTTTTTAGAAATGAACTCAAAGTATACCCCTACTCTGTTATGGGTGGTTAACGCTGTTAGATTATTATAAAAAATACAAAAATACCCTTATGATTTTATTTCTAGTTTTAGTCTGTGTTTGTGATTTTACCTCTATTTGCATAAACACATATTAGTCTGTGACTATATTAAAAGAGATAAAATCATAAACACGAATTAAAAGTAGGGATAGAATCGTAAGGGCGTTTCTGTCTTTTTTCATCATAATTTAACACCGTTAACAAGCCATAACGGAGTAGGGGTAGACTTTGGTTTTGTTTCGAAAAAGAGAGGGTAAAATCACAAACCCTAATTTTGAAGAGTAAAATCACAATTGGGTTGCATTGCAACTAAGGGTATAAACATAATAGCCCCTACATTAGAACCCCTTTAGAAATCATAAAGCATCGACCATATACCATAAGCATGGTTATTAAGGCGTCGCTTAAGCGTCGCTTAAGCGACGCTTAAGCGGTAAGGCGAGTGGAGGAGTCAAGGCGTCCTTGTCGCCTTAATCACGAGAGTAAGGCGTCCCTGAGGCGTCCTGGGCGTCCGGGGCGTCCTGAGGCGTCCGCACAATATGGTTCAGGGTATGTGCCTCCTAGTATGCATGAGATCAGGGAGCCATTACTTCATGAGTGTGTAAATGATACAAGTAACTTGAGGGCTGATCATGAGTTAGCATGGAAGACCTATGGCTGCACACTTATGTCCGACGGATGGACCGATAGAAGGGGGCATCACTTAATTAATTTTCTTGTCAATAGCCCAGCTGGAACATACTTCCTAGAGTCCGTTGATGCATCAAATGAGGCACATGATGCAGCTATGCTAGCTGATGTGCTAGAGAAGAGGATTGCCCACATTGGTAAAGATAAAGTGGTTCAAGTAGTCACAGATAATGGTGCTAACTACAAGGCGGCGGGTAGAATTCTAATGCAGCGGATTGCCACATTGTTTTGGACTCCTTGTGCAGCTCATTGTTTGGACCTCATGTTGGAAGACATTGGAAAGTTGAAAGATTTTAAGAAGCCAATTGCACAAGCCAAACGGGTCACCACTTTTATATATAGGCATGGGAGGATTCTTGCAGCAATGAGGGAGAAGACAGGTGGAATGGACTTGGTAAGACCTGCAGCCACTAGGTTTGCCACTTGTTTCCTTACTTTAAAGAGCCTACACAAGCATCGTGATGCTTTGAGGGGTCTATTTGTGAGTGAAGCATGGAACCAAAACAAATTAGCAAAGACTGAGGCTGGAAAGAATGTTTGTGACATTATTCTTGCTAAGGTGTTTTGGTCCTCAGTTGAAGATTGTCTTAGAGCTTCGGCACCTCTTCTTATTGTGCTTAGGGCGGTTGATGCTGATGAGAGACCAGCCATGCCTGAGGTTGCATCTCTAATGAATGTTGCAAAAGAGAAGATAAGTGCTAGCTTTCCTACCCAAAACAAGCAAGCCTTGCTGAAAAGAGTCTTGGACATTATTGAGCGTAGATGGGTCTCACAAATGGACCATCCATTATATGGAGCTGCACTTTTTTTGAACCCAGGAAAATTCTTTGCAATACAAAGGAAGGGAGATGATAGATATGTGGGCGAGCTAAGGAGTTGCTTCAATGATGTGCTTGCAAGAATGGAACCCGATGAAGAAGTTCGGGCCAAGATTGATAACTATGCAATGCAATATCAAGACCAACGAGGGCCTATCTTCTCAAACGTCATGGCACAACAACAAGTTCAACTAAAAAGCCCTCGTAAGTATCGGTCTTTTGCTTGC
This sequence comes from Neostapfia colusana, assembly GCA_030760725.1. Classification (NCBI taxonomy): domain Eukaryota; kingdom Viridiplantae; phylum Streptophyta; class Magnoliopsida; order Poales; family Poaceae; genus Neostapfia; species Neostapfia colusana. Next base: position 4,346,245 of record JASWHV010000012.1, on the reverse strand, counting down.
TAGTTTCTCTTCTCCATAATCCATATTAATTATATTTCTAGTTTGTAACTAATATGTGATTACATTTCTCATTATAGTTGATTGGTGGCGATCATATGGTGGTCGAGCATTTGAATTGCAAAGCTTTGCAAAACGTCTAGTTAGCCTTTGTGCTTCATCATCTGGTTGTGAGCGGAATTGGAGTACCTTTGAATTTGTAAGTATTGGAATCCACAATCCATATATTAAAGTTGCATAATCCATATACTCATTTAGCTTCTCATTGCTTAATTTATAGATGCACACAAAAAAAAGGAACCGGCTGCTACACAAGAGGTTGAATGATTTAGTTTTTGTTTCATACAACCGAAAGATGCAAAGTAGGTTTCAAAAGAGGAGGGAGAACGCTGTCCCAAGTTATGACCCATTGGTCATTGAAGATTTTGATTGGGACAATGAATGGATAGACTCATCGGTTGTTCACACCGGTAGGGATAATGCTGATCTACTTGACCTCACATGGGATCATGTTGATGAAGCAGTTGGAGCATCAAGCTCGCTTCAAGGTCGTAACCTTCCAAGACAAGCTAGCAGGTTGAACACCTACCAAAGGCGTGCAAGAATGAGGGCACAAGAAGTTGAGGAAGGTGAAGAAGATGCTAATGATTCAGACTTGGAGGAAGATCCACATGATGACATAGACATGACTGATAGTGATGAAGATTCAGATGGAGATGGTGGTGCCGGTGGAGAAGAAAATGATCCTACAATTCCCGATGAGTTTGATGATGGATATTAAGTCTTGAGAGTTTGAGAGATGAGATCATGGGACTTGAGACTTGATCACTTGAGAGTTTGAGAGAATGAGAGATGTTGAACTTTTAGTCTATTTTGTATCTTATGTTGAACTACTTATCTACTTTTATTTCCTAATTACTATTTTTATCCTTATTTATTTGGAATTTATTCATTTTATATTTATTTATTACTAAGGCGTCGCCTCGCCTTACGCCTTACCGCTTAAAAGGTAAAAAGGGGGTCGGTCGCCTTAGGTCGCCTTACCGCCTTAATAACTATGACCATAAGTTCATTTGCTGTCAGGTGTAACATTTGAGATACAGACTGACTGTGACAGCTGCTTGTGGAGTTGTGGTAAGAGATAACAAAGTAAAATGTGAAATAAATCAAACCTGCTTAGCTAGGGCCTTTTCTATTATGCCCCATACAGGAAGTATTGGACCACCTAAGATAATAACCTCTTGTAACCTCCTGCCCACTGTACAAATGCTTCCAAGTTTGCATTTCGGCCCATGCATACACTGAAAGAAAGACAAAATACAAAATCAATGAGTGAGTGTTCTAAACCAACTTGATTAAAGCGCAGAAAATAGTCAATCAAGTCTTCTTAAAATGACCGATTAGTTGCAGGTAGAAGAATCATAAAAGTAAGAATTAAGTCTCAAACTTAAATTATTTTGTTCAGAAGCTTTTAATGGATCAAAACAAGGGGAGTGAAAGGCTTAAGAACTAAAACATCACCATTCAAAAGAATAATCTGAATGATGTCCTCAAAAAAATCTTTTGGACAGTAATGAAACAAAGACCATTAGTAATCAAGTTGAATGTTAATATATTTCCAGTGCTTTACAGAAATATCAATTTCTTGTAGCAGTTAAGTCTAGTGTTTATTTGCCCTGTAATAAGACTGAAGTTTTTCAGTCGACAGCTTCTAGAGCTGACCAAGTAGTGGTCTGAACTGGTCCTAAACCGGTTCAGCAGTTGATCCTGCATGGCAGGAGTTAGTCAGTAGTTGAACCTGCATGGCAGGAGTTAGTCAGTAGTGATCCTGTAATCTAGGAACCGATGGCTATGACCTGGTTCTCAGTTTTTCAGTATAAATAAAAGACACAACGCCTGGTTCCCAGTGCGCATCACAAAACAATCATTCAGTCTTTTTGAGTTGGAGTGAACACACCTAGGAGAGGAATTGCTAACAATTGGCACCAGAGCCAGATTGCCTTCTTCGACATGGTGTCTTCCCCGCGTTCTCCACCCCCTGCTGCTGATGGCGCTGCAGTTGGTGCAGCTGCTCCACCCCAAGGACCGAGATCGCCAAGAAGGAGGCCAAGAAGGAGGCCACCGTCACCTTCTCCTGTTCGCCGCCGCGGGCGCTCTGGCTACAGAGAGCCGAGCGCTGCACCAGTGCAAGTAGTAAGAGAGTGAGTGGGCAATTCCCATTACTAAGACACATTATGCTGACAGGTCGTCCATGATGCGTGTCATGCTCTGTGCAAGGGGGCTGTGTACTGCCATCAAGGAGGGGACTGACGATGAAGTGGAGGATCAGATGGCCATGGAGGCCTTACTCCGCGGCGTCCCCCTCGAGATGGCATCCACCCTTGCGGCGAAGCCTTCTGCCAAGGCCGCTTGGAAGCAGCTAGAGGCATCTCGGCTCAGATCAAACCGAGCCTGCATGGCGGCGGCGCAGCGAGTGCAGAGGCAGTATGAGAACATCAATTTTCAGGATTGCGAAATACTTGATGATTTCGCACCGCGGATCGCCAAGATGGTCCAAGAACTGGAGATTCTTGGAGATCCAGAGGAGCGACGCAAGGTGGCTGCCAATTACCTGCGAGTTGTGCCCAAGAAGTTCGCGCCCGTCGCCATCTCCATTGAATCTCTTCTTGCCATCTCAAATATGTCAATTAAAGAGATTACAGGCCGCCTGGGGGTGGTTGAAGGCAGAGGAGACGACGACGTATCAACAGTTGGCAGCAAGTTGCTGCTCACAGAGGAGCAGTGGCAGGCGCGAATGAAGGAGAAGCAGAGTGCAGATGGCACCTCCAAGCCCTGGACCGGCAAGGGCAGATCCAAGAATCACCCTCGAGGTCAGAGGAAGAAGAAGGGGAAGGATGAGAAAGATACCTGCCATAATTGCGGCAAAAGGGGGCACTGGGCAAGTGATTAACGTGCACCCCGTAAGGAGCAGTCCCAACAGTCTCATCTGACTCAGCACGATGAGGAAGCTCTCTTGATGGCGCAGGAAGAAGATGAGATGATCATCTCCGCATCATCGCCACAGGAGGAGCCTCATCTCTAAGAGCCAGATGCCCATGCGTTCATCAACGCCGCTGGCATGAATGAGTATGTCAAGGGCTGGTACCTTGACACTGGTGCAACAAGCCATATGGTTTGGTGGTGGATCCCTGGTGCAGATCCAAGGTCGTGGTGTGGTGAAGGTCAAGGGCAAGACAGGAGAAGAAGTCAAGCTCAACAGGGTTCTCTTCATCTCAAAGCTCAGGAACAGCATAATATCAGTTGGACAGCTTGATGAGAATGGCTGCAGGGTTCAGATTGCAGGAGGCATACTGCGCATTTGGGATCATCGGCAGCGTCTTCTTGCGAAGATCAGTCGTGGACCAAACCGGGCTGTACATACTACAGTCAGATGTCAGCCACGACATATGTCTCAGTCTACGTCACCAGAGCGAGGCAGAGCGTTGGCATGCTCGGTATGGCCATATAGGCTATGACGCGCTGCACATGCTCCGCCGTCGTTAGATGGTGAGAGGGATGCCAAAGATAGAGGAGAAAGCAATATGTGATACCTGCATCATCACCAAACAGCACTAGGCGCCATTTCTAGTCAAGGCCAAGTACCGAGCTGAGGCACCACTGGGACTGGTCCATGGGGACCTTTGTGGGTCAATTACTCCAGCGACGCCGGGTGGGCGATGCTACTTTCTCCTCCTTGTGGATGATGCCACAAGGTTCATGTGGGTCTGTGTGATTGCAGCCAAGAGTGATGCTGCAGAGGCCATCGAAAGAGTCAAGGCAATGACTGAGACGGAGGTTGGAAGGCCACTGAAGGTGCTAAGGACTAACAATGGAGGGGAATTCACAGCAAGAGAATTTGCTGCTTATTGTGCAGATGGGGATTCAGAGGCACTTCTCCGCTCCGTATACTCCACAACAAAATGGAGTGGTAGAAAAGAGGAATCAGTCAATTCTTGCTACTGCAAGAGCTCTGCTCAAGGAGAGAGGCATGCCAGCATGCTATTGGGGAGAAGCTGTTAGCACAGCTGTGTTCTTGCTGAACAGAGCCCCCACTAGAGCTTTGGATGGTATGACACCCTATGAAGCCTACTATGGGAAGAAGCCAGCTGTGAGGTTTCTCAAGGTTTTTGGTTGTCTGGTATTTGTAAAGGACAAAAGACCAGGGCTGAAGAAGCTAGAAGACAGAAGTCACCCCATGGTGTTCATTGGCTATTCAGAAGGGGCCAAAACCTACAAGCTGCTCAATCCAGCCACAAGGCGTGTAAGTGTATCCAGAGATGTAGTCTTTGATGAAGACAGAGGTTGGAACTGGAAGAAAGGAGGAAGGCACAACATTGCAGCAGGATTTTCAGTAAAGTTATATACAGTGGGTGTGCCGGCTGCCCAAGAAGAAAGGGCAAGATCACCAGTTTCTGTCCCAGCTCCTCCATTACAGGGGGACCATCAACCTCACCCAAGAACTCCAACTCCAGAAGCTCCTGAGTTTGTGACACCGCTCAACGACGATGAGGATCGTCTGGGCGCCTTTCATGATGAGTCCCCGATCCGCTATCGTCGCATTGACAATGTTATAGGCTCTGGAGAGCCTGCTTCAGGACGTGCTTTGCAGCAGTTAGCACAAAGGGCACGTGGACGTTCTCCAAGAGTTCAGGAGGAACTTTAGTTGGCAGCAGAAGGGGAGCCAGAGACTTACTTTGAAGCTGAGAAGAGTGATTCCTAGCGCAAGACAATGAAGGAAGAGCTGGACTCCATTCAAGAGAATCAAACATGGGAGTTAGCAGTTCTGCCAGAGGGTCATCGTGCAATCAACCTGAAGTGGACCTTCAAGGTCAAGAGAGATGAATCAGGGGCAGTTGTGAAGCACAAGGCACGTCTCGTGGCCAAAGGCTATGTCCAAGAACCAGGGGTCGACTTTGAAGAGGTATATGCTCCAGTAGCTCGTATAAAGTCAATACGGCCGATACTTGCTCTTGCAGCAGATGAAGGCTGGGCAGTCCATCATATGGACGTTAAGACAACCTTTCTCAATGGTGAACTTGCTGAAGAAGTGTATGTTCATCAGCCACAAGGGTTTGTGGCCCCCGGTGAGGAAGATAATGTGCTACGGCTTTATCGTGTGCTCTATGGGCTGAGGTAAGCACCTCACGCATGGTATGAGAAGCTGGACAACACCCTAAGGAAGCTTAGTTTTCAACAAAGCCAACATGAACATTGCCATTTACTGCAGAACAGAAAGTGGAGGTAAACACATAATAGCAGTTTATGTTGATGATTTGCTGATTACAAGGACAGCTCCTGAAGAAATTCTGAGGTTCAAGAAAGAGATGAAGATGCAGTTCAAGATGGCTGATCTTGGGTTGCTGACATTCTACCTTGGACTTGAGGTACGACAAAGCTCAGATGAATTGCTCTATGCCAGACACACTATGCACAGAAGATATTGCAGGTTGGAGGCATGGCAGACTGCAATCCTTCACAAACTCCAATGGAGCAGCACCTCAAATTAAGCTGCAACAGTGAAGAGGAGGAGGATGGAACTCTGTACCGAATGTTGATTGGCAGCCTTCGATATTTAGTCCACACCCGGCCTGATCTGAGTTTTGTGGTTAGATACCTCAGCAGGTTTATGCAAAAGCCAACTTCTGAACACATGGGAGCACTGAAGAGAGTACTACGCTAGTTGCATGGACAATGGAATATGGGTGTTTCTATAAGAGAGGTTCAGGAGGAGCAAGGCTAATTGGCTACTGTGACAGTGATTATGCTGGTGATGTTGATTCAAGCCACAACACTTTAGTTCTGTTTTTTTCTTGGAACATGTATGATAAGCTGACATTCACTCAAGCAAAAGGTTGTGGCAATGTCTTCATGTGAGGCAGAGTATGTGGCTGCAACAAGTGCCTCCACCCAAGGACTGTGGCTGGCATGGCCGCTAGCTGATCTAAGGAAGGAGGAAGTCAAGATAGTGCAGCTGAGGGTTGATAACAAGTCTGCTCTGCTCTGATGAAAAAAACCAGTTTTTCATAAGCGCAGTAAGCACATAAGAGTTCGTTATCACTTTGTCAGACAGTGTGTGGAGGAAGTGAGTGTCAATGCAGAATTTGTTAGCACCAAGGATCAATTAGCCGACATTGGGACAAAGGCTTTGGGAAGAGTTAAATTCAAGGAGCTGTGTGACAGAATTGGACTGACTCAGATCAAGTCCAAACTGAAACACAAGACTTAAGGGGGAGAAATGTAACAGTGTTTATTTGCCCTATAATAAGACTGAAGTTTTAAGGAGAGAAATGTAGCAGTTAAGTCTAGTGTTTATTTGCCCTGTAATAAGACTGAAGATTCTCAGTCGACAGCTTCTAGAGCTAACCAAGTAGTGGTCTGAACTGGTCCTAAACCGGTTCAGCAGTTGGATCCTGTAATCTAGGAACCGATGGCTATGACCTGGTTCTCAGTTTTTAAGTATAAATAAAAGGTACAGCGCCTGGTTCACAGTGCGCATAACAAAACAATCATTCAGTCTTTATGAGTTGGAGTGAACACACCTGGGAGAGGAATTGTCAACATTTCTGTTGAATGTAAAATCCTAACGTATTACCTGCTTGGATGCCACATCATACTCTTCTTGCCAACCTTTGCCAATTTTGTCAATTGATGAGACCTTCCTATACTTGCTTTTAAGTTCAACCATAGGCACCTCCCTACAAGACACGATAATTTCGAAACTGAATCAAACACTGATATTATAAGATAGACAGATACTTAACAAACCATAACTAACATCTATGCTTTATAATTTGTTCAAAAGTATTTAGGAAACAGAAATTGAAAGGAAAAAGGAAAAAGATGGATCAAGTACCTTGAAGCCTCCCCAACAGCAGGACGAATTATTTTGTACATGCCTTCAGTCGAGCTGGTGAAGGCAAAGCGAGAGTAATTACAATAGTGATTTAGGTAATTCATTATATTGCGACAAAGCATAACTGCAGATGCAATGTGGCTGTTAGAGTATATATATGTGGCTGCTCAGTTTCCTGCACCAGAACTGTTCTTCTCCTTGCTGTTATTCCTCTGTTGTTGGCTGAAGAATTTTTCTGGTCTGTCTTCAAGGAAGACAGATCAATCTGCTAGGGCAGATCGGTTTATTCAGCAAGAACAGAGACAGTTTCAGCGCCGGAATTGCAACATTCGTGGTATCAGAGCCGGTTTCAACCCTAGGCTGAATTCTGCAAGATGTCGTCTACACCTACAAGCAGCGGCAGCGCCATCAGCCATGGCACACCCTCACCGGCAGCTCGTGAGGTGAACACCGGGACGGGGTTCCCCGTGCTCACCAAGACCAACTACGCGGAGTGGGCTATTATGATGAAGATCAAGCTGAAGGCACGACTGCTTTGGAAGGCCGTGGAGGAGGGGAACGTGAGCGAGCAGGAAGACATGATGGTGCTTGACATCTTGGTCAGCGCTGTCCCGCCGGAGATGATCATGACGATCGGAGAAAAGAGGACGGCGAAGGAGGCATGGGACACGATCGCCATCATGCGGGTCGGGGCCGACCGCGTGAAGAAGACGACGGCGCAGCAACTCCGGAAGGAGTTTGAAGACGCTGTCTTCAAGGATGGCGAAAGTGTGGAGGACTTCTCCCTCCGCCTGAGCGGCATGCTATCACGACTTGCGTCGCTAGGGGAGGAGATAGGAGAAGAGAGGGCCATGGAGAAGCTCCTGCGAAGCGTTCCAGAACGCTTCCAACAGATCGTGGTGGCAATCACGACACTGCTGGACGTGTCGACCCTCACCTTGTCGGAGGTGACGGGGCGTCTCAGGGCGGCTGAGAACGCTTTCGACTCGACGCAACGGAAGGGAGGAGTACACAACGGCCAGCTGTACCTCACTCGGGAGGAGTGGGAGGCACAGCGGAAGGAGGTGCGGTCAACCCAGTCCGCGGGTTCTTCTAAGAGGGGCGGCCGAAAGGGCCCGCCCAAGAAGAACGGAGGCAAGAAGGGAGGTTCTGGAAAGGATATTCCGCGGGACCAGTGCAGGAAATGCGGGAAGAAGGGCCACTGGGCCAGGGAGTGTCGGTCGAAGCCTAAGGAGGAGCCGCAGCAGCAGGCTTTCGTGGCAAAGGCGGAGGAGGAGGGCGCCTTGTTTATGACAAGGGTGGCCTCATTACAGGAGGAGCCCGTACAGGAACGTCCTATGCGCCCACTGGAGATAGTGGAGGGACGTGTCTTCGCTCACCGTAGCAACGACGATGACTTTGATGACACTCGTTGGTACCTCGACACGGGCGCGACCAACCACATGACGGGTTCGCACGCCGTCTTCTCCGAGCTTGACGAAAACGTCGTCGGAACCATCAAGTTCGGCGATAATTCCGTCGTGCTTATACAGGGGAAGGGTACGGTCCTATTCGCCGTCAAGACGGATGAGCATAGGAGGCTCACCGACGTCTACCTCATCCCACGCCTCACCACCAACCTCATCAGCGCCGGCCAGCTGGATGAGGATGGCTACAGCATCACGGTGCAAGGAGGAGTGATGCACATACGGGATGAGCAGCAGCGTCTCCTCACACGAGTTCAGCGCGATGACAGCAAGCTGTACTCCATCAGGCTCAACATCACACGTCTGGTTTGCCTAACCGCGAAGCTTGCTTGGTCGGGAAGCAAAGGCGCTCCAGCTTCCCGAAGCAAGCTCGGCGGCGCGCGGAGGGCGCGCTCGACCTTGTCCACGGCGACATCTGCGGGCCTATCACGCCGACGACTCCAGGTGGCAAGAAGATGTTCTTGTTGCTTGTGGATGACATGAGCCGCTATATGTGGCTCTATCTTCTAGCAACCAAGGACAAGACACCCGACTTAATTCAGCAATTCAAGGCGACAGCTGAATTAGAGTCCGGGAGGAGGCTGAAGCTACTCCGTACTGATCGCGGAGGGGAGTTCACCTCACAGGAGTTCGGCGAGTACTGCGCTCAGCACGGAGTACAACGTCAGCTCACAGCCCCGTATACGCCGCAGCAAAACGGGGTTGTGGAGCGGCGCAACCAGACGGTGGTCGGCATGGCGAGGAGCATGTTGAAGGCGAAGGGTATGCCCGGGATATTTTGGGGTGAGGCAGTTATCACGGCTGTCTATATCCTGAATCGATCCCCTACCCGCGGCCTCGACGGGAAGACGCCATATGAAGCTTGGCATGGAGAGCGACCAACCGTCAATTATTTCTGAACTTTTGGGTGCGTGGGTCATGTCAAGAACACGCGCCCCCACCTGAAAAAGTTGGAAGACCGGAGTACTCCGATGATTTTTCTTGGCTATGCTGCAAGGACGAAGGGCTATCGGATGTATAATCCGGTTGATGGGCGCACACACATATCACGTGACGTGATATTCGACGAGGCGGCCAAGTGGGACTGGGAAGAAGGAGCAGGAGAAGAGGACTACACCACCTTCCACGTCGACTCCTTAGGTCCAGCAGGTGCTGGACATGCTGTTTCAGCACCTAGAGAGGTGCTGCAGGGTCCGGAGGGGCCGAACATCACCCCTGCAGTGCCCAGGAGGGGCACAGAAGGGTCTGTACAGACCCTAGGAGTTCCTACGGCAGCCTCCAGACCTGCTGGAGAGGGTCCAGCACCTGCAGCGTCGCCCCAAGGGCCCTTGCAGGGACTGTCCAGCGCAAATCAGGGCTGGGACAGTCCTGCACGGGGGTCAGCAGCAGCGGGGGATTCCGGACTTGAAGATTCCAGCACCTTCGTCACGCCCTGGAATCCTCCACAGCCCATCTGCTTCGCCTCACCGCTGTCGGACCCCGGCAGCAATGTTGTCGACGCCTACTACGACGACGGCGCGAAACTACGGTTCCGCACGATGCGCAACATACTCGGAACCCTCACCCCTCCTGGTCGGGCTGAGCGCCCACCAAGCTTGGAGGAGGGGGAGCTTATGTTCACCACCGCGGAGGAGCCCACGTCTTTCGCCGATGCTGAGGAACACCCGTGCTGGAGACGGGCCGTGCTCGAGGAGATGGAGTCCATTGAAGAAAACAAGACGTGGCAGCTTGTTGACCTTCCTGCAGGACACAAACCCGTTGGCCTCAAATGGGTGTTCAAGGTGAAGAGGGACGAGCATGGAGAGGTGGTGAAGCACAAGGCTCGTTTGGTGGCGAAAGGCTATGTCCAGCGGCAAGGTATAGACTTTGACGAGGTATTTGCTCCTGTTGCTCGTCTAGAGTCCGTTCGCTTGCTTCTTGCAGTTGCTGCACATAAGGGGTGGGAGGTACACCACATGGACGTAAAGAGCGCCTTCCTAAACGGCGATCTACTGGAGGAGGTGTACGTCTCCCAACCCGCTGGCTTCATCATCGACGGAGCCGAACACAAGGTGTATCGACTCAAGAAAGCTTTATATGGACTTCGTCAAGCGCCCAGGGCCTGGAATGCCAAGCTCAACGATAGCTTGCTATTACTTGGTTTCCAGAAGAGTACAAGCGAGCACGGGATCTACTTCCGTGGAGCTGCAGAGGAGAAGCTCATCGTCGGTGTGTACGTCGACGACCTCGTGATCACAGGAGGCGGCACGATCAAGAAGTTCAAGGAGGAGATGATGAAGCGGTTCAAGATGAGCGACTTGGGCCTCTTGTCGTATTATCTTGGCCTGGAGGTGCAGCAGACTGAAGAAGGGATAAGCGTTGGGCAGGCGGCCTACGCTTCCAAACTTGTCTCTAAAGCTGGGCTGGAAGGATGCAATCCCTGTGCATTTCCCATGGAGCAAGGCCTCAAGCTTTGCAAGACAAGTAATAGCCCGTTGGTGCATGCAACGGACTATAGGAGCTTGGTGGGAGGGCTGCGATATCTGGTGAACACACGCCCCGACCTCGCCTACTCGGTTGGGTACGTGAGTCGGTTTTTGGAGGAGCCAAGAGAAGATCACTTTGCCGCAGTCAAGCGCATCGTACGCTATATAGCAGGTACGATCCACTTCGGAGTCTTCTATCCAAAAGGAGGCAACATGGAGTTGATTGGCTACTCAGATAGCGACTTTGCGGGAGACGTGGAGGACCGCAAGAGCACAAGCGGGGTGCTGTTTTGTCTTGGAAACAGCCCCGTTTCATGGCAGTCCTGCAAGCAGAAGGTGGTGGCCTTGTCCTCATGTGAAGCAGAGTATATCGCAGCAGCTCAAGGGGCATGTCAAGGTGTATGGATGGCACGACTGATGGAGGACTTAGCTGAAAAATCGAAGGCGCCGGTGCTGAGGGTTGATAACAAGTCAGCTATAGACTTGAGCAAGAACCCGGTACACCATGACAGGAGCAAGCACATCGACGTCAAGTACCACTACATACGGGAGTGTGTGGAGAGCGGTACTATTGTGCTTGAGCAAATCTCCACTCAAGACCAGATGGCGGACATCTTGACCAAGACTCTTGGAAGACAGAAGTGTTAGACACTGTGATTATGTGTGTGTCACAGGGGCATATTAGTCATTAGTGAGGAATTAGGGTTAGGGGTGCTTTAGTCATTTCCCCTCACCTAATCCCTCTATATAATGGACCCTGTACCCTCATGATGTAATCATCCCATTCAGTCCAGATTTATCCCTCTAATATGGTATCAGCTAGGTAATCAAGGATTAGGGCTTAACCCTAATCCCCCTCCCCTGATGGCTGCGCCGCAGCCGCTGCCTGCCGGCGCCCACTCGCCGCTGGCGTCCTGCGCTCCCTCGCCGCCTCTAGCCGACGACAGCTCTACCGCGGCCGCGCCTCCTCAGGCCGGCGCTCCCTCGACACCTCTGGCCGCCGGCTGCGTCACCGCGGCCGCTCCTCCTCAGGCTGGCGCTCCCCCGCCGCTTCTGGCTGGCGGCCCCTTCCTCGCGACCCCCATCTTGCCTGGCGCCGCGCTCGGCTCTCTCCCGCCGCCTCTGGCCAGCGGCCCTGCCGCCACGCTCCAACCCCTGGCCGCCGCTTCCTGCGCCGCGCCCCTACCTCTGGCCGCCCCCACCACCCATCCAGCCCCCAGCGCTGCCACCCCTCGAGCCGGGCTCCCTGCTGCCGTCTGGCCCACCGCCGTCGCCTATGCAGCACCCCACGACAGCGCCGCTGCATGGCCCGTAGCAGCTGCAGCCGGCCCTTGGGCCGCCGGCCCTGCAGCCCCCCACAACGGCGCCGCCTGGCCCGCAGCCGACCCCTGGCCCACAGCAGCTGGTGTATCTGGGTCGGCTGTTGCCTACTCGCTTGGCACGACCGTCGAGGGTCCACGCGTGTTGTCTTCCTTCCCGGCGCCACCACCGCCGGGGCATGTCGCGACCCGTTCAACACCGTCGGTCTACCGACGGGGTCTCACGCCGTCTAGCCCTAACTGGGTGGTAGACTCCGGTGCCTCGTACCACACCACCCCTGACGTCGGTATCCTCTCCTCTACCCGCCCTTCCCGTCCCTCTGATCCTTCATCTATCGTTGTTGGGAATGGGTCGACTCTCCCAGTCACCTCAGTAGGTGACTCGGGTTCGCCGGATTCGTTTCAACTACGTGATGTTCTTGTTGCCCCTGACATCATTCAACATCTTTCCGTTCGTCGTTTTACTACTGACAACCATGTTTCCCTTGAGTTTGATCCTTATGGTGTAACTGTGAAGGATCTTACTACTCGACGCTTTCTTTTTCGCTGTGATAGTACGGGTCCCCTGTACACGATGCGTCTTCCTGCTTCCGCTCTGCCTCTTGCCCTGACTACGACAGCATCTTCTACCATTTGGCATCGTCGGCTTGGCCACCCCGGTGTTGATGCTATGTCGAAGTTGTCTGGTAGTTCAGCGATTTCGTGTACTCGGGGTACTCATGAGTCTCTTTGCCATGCTTGTCAGTTGAGTCGCCATGTTCGACTTTCTTTTCCGCACTCTGTCACTCGTGTCGAGCACACATTTGATTTGATTCATTGTGATCTTTGGATTTCACCTGTCCTTAGTGTCTCTGGATGCAAGTATTACTTGGTGGTCGTGGATGATTTTTCGCACTACTCGTGGACATTTTCCTTGCGACAGAAGTCTGATACTTTCGGTACTCTTTCTCACTTCTTCGCTTGGGTGTCCACCCAGTTTGGGCGCACGATTCGTGCGGTCCAGTGCGACAACGGGCGCGAGTTTGACAACTCTACGTTCCGTGACTTTCTGCTTTCTCGCGGTGTTCAGTTACGCATGTCATGTCCGTACACTTCCCCCTAGAATGGCAAGGCTGAGCGCATGATTCGGACCACCAACGATGTCATGCGCTCCCTGATGTTGCAGGCTTCTACCCCTGCTCGCTACTGGGCGGAGGCGCTTCACACTGCCACCTACCTCATTAATCGCCTTCCTACTAAGGCGATTAGTGCTCCCACCCCTCACTTCGCTTTGTTCGGCACCCACCCTCTTTACGACCATCTTCGGGTCTTCGGGTGCGCTTGCTACCCGAACCTCTCTGCCACAGCTCCCCATAAGCTTGCGCCTCGTTCGACTCAGTGTGTTTTCCTTGGGTACTCCCCTGACCATAAGGGGTACAGGTGCCTTGATCCCACCACCCGTCGTATCTTGATCTCCCGACACGTCGTCTTCGACGAGTCTTCCTTTCCCTTTTCCACCCCGTCCTCTGACTCCGTTACTGAGTTGGATTCCCTCTTCTCCACTGACCCCGAGGCCGCTCCTGTACAGCGACCTTGTCGGTTACCTCTTGCAGGTTACCCACCCGCTACGCCACGCACGACTTCGGCGTCTTCCACGCCACCTGCTGTGCCTTACGTGGCCCCGGCGTCCCTGACGCCACTTGCTGCGCCACGCGCGGCACCGGCATCCCTGACGCCACCGGCTGCGCCACGCGCAGCACCGACGCCCCTGACGCCACCGGCTGCGCCACGCGCGGCCTCGGCGCCTCCGACGTCACCCACTGCGCCAAGCGCGGCCTCTGCGTCCCCGACGTCGACTACTGCGCCACGCACGGCCTCAGCTTCCCCGACATCACCTGCAGCAAGCCCGACGTCACCAGACGCACCAGGAGCAGCACCGACGACGACTTCTCGCTTCGCCGACCCCGTACTTGTCTACCAGCGACGAGCACGGGGGGGGGGGGGGGGGGGGCGGCCCTACTCCAGCTGCACCACGTGTGGCCCTGAGACGAGAGAAGGTCGTTGTACCCGAGCGCCCGGTGTACAACCCTCCTCTTCTCCACAGGGATCCTGGTCACGTCCACCCGATGGTGACTCAACGTGCATCCGGGTGTCTTCGTCCAGTTGAGCGCTTCACCGGAGCTGCCTTCTCGTCGACGACTTCTCCACCGACCGACTCTTCTTCGATATCACCCATACCTACTTCCGTGCGTAGCGCCCTCGCCGATCCTCACTGGCGCCGCGCTATGGAGGAAGAGTATGAGGCTCTGCTTGCCAACCAGACCTGGGACCTAGTTCCCCGTCCTGGTCATGGCAATGTTGTCACGGGCAAGTGGGTGTTCACGCACAAGAAGGCAGACGGTACCTTGGAGAGGTACAAAGCTCGGTGGGTACTCCGGGGTTTCACTCAGCGCCCTGGAGTCGACTACGACGAGACCTTCAGCCCGGTGGTAAAGCCAGCGACGGTTCGTACCGTTCTGTCGCTGGCTCTCTCACGTTCTTGGCCTGTCCACCAGTTGAACGTCAAGAATGCCTTCCTCCACGGTACACTGACCGAGACGGTGTACTGCAGTCAGCCGGCAGGGTTTGTTGATCCAGCTCACCCAGACATGGTCTGTAAGCTGAACAAATCCCTATACGGACTGAAGCAGGCACCGCGAGCCTGGTATAGCCGGTTCGCCTCCTTCTTGGTCTCTATACGGACTGAAGCAGGCACCGCGAGCCTGGTATAGCCGGTTCGCCTCCTTCTTGGTCTCACAGGGGTTCGTCGAAGCTAAGTCGGACACTTCGCTGTTTGTCTATCGACGTGGCAGTGACACTGCCTACCTCCTACTATACGTCGATGACATTGTACTAACATCGTCTAGTCCGGCTCTGCTTCGGCGCAGCATTTCTGCTTTACAGCAGGAGTTCGCTATGAAGGACCTGGGCCGTCTTCACCACTTCCTGGGCATTGCGGTCGAGGACCGACCAGGCGGCTTATTCCTTCACCAGCGACAGTACTGCCTGGATATCCTCCAGCGAGCGGGCATGACCGAGTGCAAGCCTTGCTCCACTCCAGTAGATACTCAGGCGAAGCTCTCCGCTACCGACGGGACACCCGTCTCTGACCCCACTACTTACAGGAGTCTTGCAGGTGCTCTTCAGTACCTCACCTTCACCAGGCCGGATATCTCGTATGCAGTTCAGCAGGTGTGCCTCCACATGCATGACCCGAGGGAGCCGCACCTCACCGCTGTGAAGCGGATTCTTCGGTACCTACGAGGTACTCTCGACTACGGCCTCCTCCTTCGACGTGACACGACCTCCGAGCTGGTCGTGTACACCGATGCTGACTGGGCAGGCTGCCCGGACACACGACGTTCTACTTCTGGGTATGCCGTCTTCCTGGGCGGTAACCTCGTCTCCTGGTCCTCGAAGCGACAGCCCGTGGTGTCGCGTTTGAGTGCTGAGGCGGAGTATCGCGCCGTGGCTAACGGCGTAGCTGAGGCCTCCTGGCTCCAGCAGTTGCTTCAGGAGCTCCACACTTCCGTCACCAGGAGCACCCTCATCTACTGCGACAACGTCAGCGCCGTGTACCTCTCCACCAACCCGGTCCAGCATCAGTGCACGAAACATGTGGAGATCGACCTCCATTTTGTTCGTGAGCGGGTTGCACGCGGCGAGATTCGGGTACACCATGTCCCGACGACGACGCAGTTCACCGACATCTTCACGAAGGGCCTCCCGTCGTCGCTGTTCTCCGAGTTTCGGTCCAGTCTCAACATCTGCAGTGGCTAGATGTTGTGACTGCGGGGGGGGGGGGGGGGGTGTTAGACACTGTGATTATGTGTGTGTCACAGGGGCATATTAGTCATTAGTGAGGGATTAGGGTTAGTTTAGTCATTTTCCCTCACCTAATCCCTCTATATAATGGACCCTGTACCCTCATGATGTAATCATCCCATTCAGTCCAGATTTATCCCTCTAATAAGAAGTTCGTGGAGATGAGGAGAAGGATCGGGATCCTAGACATGGGCCAGTGTCAGGATCAGGAGGAGAATGTGGGCTAATCTGCCCCTGGCCCAGGCCGGCCCCCCCTTTCTAGAAGGAATTTGAGTTTAATCTTCTTAGAGATAGATTAAAAGATCCTTTGTAACAGATTAGGACTCTTGTAAGGGGGGGCTATATATACAAGCCAAAAACACCCCAAATTGTGAGAGATCAATACAGAAAATTTTCCTCCACTTTTCTAACCCTAGCCGCCTCTCTCCCCCTTGCTGTAGCCGCCGGCCTAGCCTCTGCCCTAGCCGCCGCCCAGCTGCAGCCCTAGCCGCCACCAGGGGCTAGAACCAACCGCCATCCCTGTTTCCCCCTCTGTTTTGCGCCTCCATCAAAACCAGAACAGATTGGCGGCTTACCGATCTCTCCCCTGATCTGTTCTCCCAAGAACAGAATCAATCTGCTCAGTTTTCTGCACCAGAACTGTTCTTCTCCTTGCTGTTATTCCTCTGTTGTTGGCTGAAGAATTTTTCTGGTCTGTCTTCAAGGAAGACATTATTCAGCAAGAACAGAGACAGTTTCAGCGCCGGAATTGCAACAGTTGTCTTGTATGTGCGTGAGAGGGTGCTAGGTGCGAGCCCTTTGCAGGGTGGTCACCCCGGTCCTTTTATAGTCCAATGCCAGGGTGGTTACAATGTGGCTTAGAGCCCGACAGGTGGCTCCAATGCTATGTGTACCCTATACATGATCTAGGGCTTCGTCCTCTGAGTAGAGGTGGTCAACGGAGGAGTTAAGTCCAGCCGCCCGGCGCGCTGAGCGCCCCTGACCGCGTGTCAGGTGATGATGAAGACGTCGTCTTGTCGCCGCGTCTTCTCGCCCTGCTTGGGCGGCTTCGTGCCGTTGGGCGGCACTGTGCTGCTGTCACGCCTTGCCACCCTATCTTGTCACCGTAATGGCGAGCGGGCAGAGGACGAAGGCGTGTGTAGTGCGCTATGCTTCTGGGGAAGGCGCGAGCCCTGAATGCGAAGCCTGACAGCACACTTCCTTCTTGACTTCGTCGACCCATGGCCTACGACAGATCGTGGGGCACGTGGCAGCTCTGGAGCTCTTATCGACGGGTTTAGTGCCAGGGGACACGTGGCAGCTCCAGACCTCACCTCAGCGGGGATGCTCGGGCCGGAGCCCAGAGCACGTGTCAGCGCCGGAGCTATCCTCAGCGGGAGGTAGCTCTGAGCCAGGGGACACGTGGAAGCCCCGGACCACACCTCAGCGGGGAGGCTCGGACCGGAGCCCAGGGAACGTGTGAGCACCGGAGCTGTCCTCAGCAGGGAGGTAGCTCGAAGCCAGGGGACACAAGGCAGCCCAAGACCTCACCTCAGCGGGGAGGCTCGAGCCGGAGCCTAGGGCACGTGTCAGCTCCGATGTTGTCCTCAGCATGGAGGTCTCTGAGCCAGGGGACCTCACCTCAGCGGAGAGGCTCGGACCAGAGCGCAGGGCACGTGTCAGCTCCGGAGCTCAAGCGCACGTGACAGCCCCAGGGCTAACCATGGGGCCAAGGGCGCGTGACTACGCTGGGCCCACCTCGGCGGGGAGGCGTGGCTCAGACTGTCTTTTACCCACTATGCGGGGGTACCTGGTCTACAAGGTACCGACAGTGGCCCCCGGACCCATCTCGGGGGAGGCATCGAGCCCGTAGGTGGGGCCTCCATCTCTCCCGCGTGGTGGTTCTGAACCTGCACTTTGGAGACCGAAGTGGTGGCGAGATTTTCGCATTGTAGACGAGTGGTGGTACCTGGGAGACGAAAAGGCTGCACATCCTTCGCGTAGTGGGCGTACTCGCCAGTCGAAGTGGCAGCATGTCGTCAGTGTAGTGGACACGTGATTGCTCCTGACTGGTGGGTCGTGGCGACGTGCTCGAGGGATCACACCGGGGCTTTTACTGCGACAGCCCTTGGGTCGACCGCTGCAGTTCCACCGCACCACTTTTCTCAAGAACCGTCGGACGTTTCCAGGAAGTTACCCGCCTGGCCCCTAGTGTCTGATGGGTGGACTTGGGTCCTACCCCTCGTTGGGGGAGGCAGGCAACCCGCGGCATGGGCTCGGTGGAAATCCAAACGTCGCGCCTGTTGCCCCGCCAGAGGTTACAGACGTATAAAGGGAATCCTTTCGGAGAAGGACAATTCCCTTCTCGAGGAGGAGCGGCTCGAGGCTCGGGAGGAGGTGCTGGAGGAGACAAGGCCGCCGTCGCGGCCCTCCAAAAGAATGTGACGAACCTCCAGGCTGAGGCCGAGAGTCTCCATGCCTCTGTCGATGCGCGTCTCCTTCGCCGAGAGGAGGCGGAGGCGAGGGAGCTCTCCGACCGTCTAGCTGCCTATGAGGAGCGATGGCACCTGGAGGAGCGGCTTCAAGGCGTCCGTGATCGGGAGCTCGTCGCTGCGTCCAGGAAGCCTGACCTGGAGGAGCGGGCCGCACGGCTAGCCACCAGGGAGCAGGCCCTGGTTGCTCTGGAGCATGGGCTAGCCGCTCGGGAACAAGAGCTGGTGAGGAGTTCGGCGGGGGAGCTGGCTTCTTCCGCCAAGGAGGTCGAAGATTTCCGGGCTTCTCGTGCTGCTGAGGAAGAGAAGATCTAGGACTTCCTCGGCCGCGTAGAGGTGGCTCTGGAACCCTTCGGCTTCGGCTCCTTGCGCCCCGGAGGGCCGGTCCAGGAGGTGAGCCAGGTACTCCCTGCCCTAGACTCAGTCGGGGAGAAGCTCCTGACGTTGGAGAACGTCATGGGGGAGCATCTAGAGGCTGAAGGCAAAGCTCTGGCCCAGATGGTGGCAGGGCATGTGCTCACCTGCCTCCGGAGCTGCGACCCCAGCATCTCCCTGAAACCTGTGGTGCATGGCCACAGCGCAGAGCTGTCGGGGACGGCGAAGTCTTCCGTGGAGGAAGCCGCCCGACTTGTAGCTGCTAGGTTCCAGCGCGGATAGCTCCTAGGTCTCCCGCTTGCCTTGTATCCTCCTATGTATGCCGGAGCTCTATTGTTATTGAAGACTTTTTGTTTCAAGTCTTATGTTGTCTTGAGTTGTTGATGTAGACTTCGGACCCTTAGCAGCGCAAAGGTCCGAGATGACTTAGCCGACGTGGGTAGCTCTTTGCCGATGTCTCGAGCTTGTTCCTCCGGGTCCTTAGCAGCGTAAGGACCCAGGGCGCCCCGACAGTGTGGCTACCACTCCTTCTGAGTCCTTGGCAGCGTAAGGACCCGAGGGAAGTTCGGCCCTTGTCTTCAGCTTGTCGTAGCTGGTGCTCCAAGTCTTCTGCTCGCTGCTGCAGTGGCTCGACGTCCTGCCCGCGTGGTTCACCGTGATGGGCCCCTGGTAGGTGTGGCCCTTGTGTTAGGGCGCACCTACCACCAAATGAGGCAGGACGTCAGCATGGGCCCCCTAGGAGGTCCAAAATGCCAAGGACCTGTGCGGACCTGCAGTCATGGCAGAAAGAGGGAGTAGTCGTGCTCTCTGGTCACTCTTCCTTGTTTGGTAGCTTTGTTGTGGCTTACGGTCCTCAGTTAAGTTGCGTGACTTGGGTAATTCGATGTGGGTCGTCCGGACTATGCTTAAAGCCTTGCCCAGGGGTACGAGCCGTCCGGTTCCCTGGTACCGAGCTGTAGCGCTGGAGAGGCAGGGTGTGCACGCTAGGGGTACGGAACCAGACATAGCAGGCTACACATCCTGGACCTCCCGCTGGCGTAAGCCTTTCAAGGGAGGGCCATTCGGTGCCATAGGGCCCCCAGGCAATGAGACAACCAAAGGTCCCCAAGTTACAGTCAGGACTTTGCTCGAGGGTATGAGCCGTCCGCCCCCCCCGGTACCGAGCAGTAACGCTGGAGAGGCAGAGTGCGCACGCTAGGGGTACAGAACCAGACATAGCAGGCTTTGCCCTTGGACCTCCCGCTGGCGTAAGCTTTTCAGGGGAGGGACCATTCGGTGCCATAGGGTCTCCGAGCAACGAGACAACCGCAGGACCTCGGGTAGGCCACAGGTACTTCAAGCAGACCCGCCTGTATAAGGATAGCACAACTCTTGCTACGGTTGAACATAAGGAAAAGTGACTGGTCACACGGCTGGAGCGGTATGGAAAGAAAGCACGAAGAGCATGGGGGCAATTCCGGGGTCCGGTTACTTCTCTTGTCCGTAGGCGTGTTCTTTCTAGCCCCCAAGTACTCAGTTGTAGCGCAGGGGAGGCAGAATGTGCATGCTAAGGGTACGGAACCAGGCATAGCAGGCTACACACCCAGGACCTCCCGCGGGCGTTAACCTTTCAGCGAGGAGATCTTCTAGTGCCACGAGACCTAAGACAAGTGTGTAGGACAGGCTTCGGACATGCCATTTACAGTTGATATGCATAAGCACAAACTGTAAAGAAGGTACGCAGAGTAGGGTAGATTTTTTCTCATTTCTGGCTTCCTTCAGGTGATAGGACGAAACAGACCGTGCAAGAAGGCAGCAACCCGACCCGGATGACAAGAGTAGCAGGACCCCTCCGGAGCTTAGTTGTTCTAAGCATTGTTCCTAGACACTATGGCACCTTTACAAAGAAAGAGAAAAAGAAAAAAAAATGCCCTACCACTACGTTGAGGATAGAACTTACAGGGGTCTTCCATGTTCCGTGGATTGGGTAGAGGTACCCATCCCCCGTGGCTAGGTGGGTGCACCTGGGTCGGCATACTTGTGTTGCTCAGAAGGGACCTTTCCGGCTAGGGGAGGGTTTGTCACCCCTTCTAAGAAAGTGCTTAGCTGAGGCACCAGGTGGCCCTGCCTTGGGCTGTCTACTCTGCGCGTACCATTGCTGGTATCGCCGGAGTGCCTAGTAGTGTAGCGCATTTCAAGCAGCCTCTAGCCACGTTACCTCGTCGACGAGGTCGATTTCTTCACGCAGAAGCCGGTTCTGCGCGGCTTCGTCGTATGTCTGGACGTGGGATGGACCCTTGGTGTGTTCCGGGGGGAAGGCGGCCTCGACCCCCTACACCAGTGTAAGAGGGTGTTTCCCTTGTCGCATGACGAGGGGGGGACGCTTAGTTAGGCGTGGAGCGTCTTGCGTCACTCGCTGTCAGCGCTGGAGTCGGAGTCGGAGCGGCCGTACACGGCTTTCAACGCCCTCTGGGAGTCTTGGTACTCCATCTCCTGCTCAGCGTTGGCCTCGAGTTTGGCCTTTTGTTTGCCCTCCGGCTGGCGTGAGGGTGCACCGCCTTGACGCGGCCGCTGTTGTTGCAGCTCGCGGAAGCGTTCCGCAACCTTCTTGATCTCGCGACAGTCGCTAGCGCCGTGATGATCGGTGTTGTCCACCGGGCACCACTGGCCGTCGTCGCTGGCAGAAGACGGTCGCGGGTGCTTGTCAGAGCGTGGGGCTCGGCCTCCACCTACGGAACCTAGAGCAGCAGTGGATGCCCCGGCTAGAGGCATGTTCCTGCCTCCGGTCTTGTTCTTCTTGCTGTTGTGCGGGGCAGCAGCCTCTCCGGCACTCCCTGCCGCGGAGGCAGGTCGTGAGTGCCAGTCTCGCCCTTCCACCGCTCTAGCACATTTGTCGGTCAGGCTGAAGAGCTCGGAGACGTCTTGCACATCGTGCGTGGCCAACTTCTCGAGCATCTTGTCAAGAACGCATTGCCGGGAGGCGACGACGACGGAGGCGTTGGAGGTGCGGGGGGATGGTGTTCCTAACCTGGGAGAACCGTTGGATGAAGGATCGCAACGACTCCCCATCACGCTGACGTACGACGTGGAGGTCAAGCTCGGTGTCGTGGCGCGTGTAGGAACTCCCAAAGTTGGTTGTAAACCTCCAGCACAACTCTTCCCAGGACGTGATGGAGCCTGGGGGAAGGTTCATGAGCCATGATCGAGCCGTGCCGGTCAGGGCGACGGGAAAGTAATTGGCCATAACGGCCTCATCCCCTCCTGTAGCTAGGATGGAGGTGGAGTAGATCTACAGGAACTCGGTGGGGTTGACTGTCCCGTCGTACTTTTCCGGCAAGTGGGGTCGGAACTTGGGTGGCCAGACCACCATACGAAGGTGCAGGGCGAGCGCCATGCAGCCCCCCCACTGCCCCTAGAGAGGCAAGGGTAGGCGGAGCGCGGCCCGCTGGTACGACGCTTGGAGAGCGCTACTCTCCTTCGAGGTTGCGACGCCTCTCGCGATGTCGCTCGATGGTGGTGCGACCGTCTTCACTTGCAAGGCGGTGGTTCAGCTCGACCCTGAGGTCAGTTGTGCCGCCGCGCGTGGGGCTGTTGCCTCACGGGCCACCGTCGGCGTACGCGACTGGGCCAACGAGGGTTCAACCCGCTGTCTCCTGTAGGCAGGAGAGTTTGTTGACTTAATCACGTTTTCTAGGAGATAAAAGGAATAGGGATCAGAGGTGTTAGAGATAGAGTCCATATTAGGATTAGAAGAGTTTGATTCAGTTTTAGGTGTGTGCATTATCTGTAATAGGTTATATATACCTAGGATTATCCAGAGGAATAAAACAAGAGAGTTCCAACAATTGGTAATCAGAGCAAGTCGAGATCGGGAAGCATACAATTAGATTAGAGAAAAGTGATTAGTTAGTTAACGGCCTGTCAAGGAGGATACATATATAGGGGGACACAGCTTAAGGGCTAAGTAACCCTAATACAAAAGACTAAAATGCCCCCTAATACACGTACAGTCCAACACCCCCCCCCCCGCAGTCCCAACATCTAGCCACGGCAGATGTTGAGACTGGACCGAAACTCGGTGAACACCGTCGAAGGGAGTCCCTTGGTGAAGATGTCGGCGAACTGCGACGACGTCAGAACGTGCAGGACTCGCACCTCCCCGAGAGCCACCCGCTCACGAACGAAGTGAAGGTCGATCTCCACGTGCTTCGTGCGCTGATGTTGTACCGGGTTGGTGGAGAGGTAGACGGCGCTGACGTTGTCGCAGTAGACCAACGTACTCCGGGCGAGGGGGGAGTGTAGCTCCTGAAGCAGCTGTTGAAGCCAGGAGGACTCGGCCACGCCGTTGGCCACGGCGCGGTATTCCGCCTCGGCACTCGAGCGGGACACCACGTGCTGCCGCTTCGAGGACCAGGAGACGAGGTTGCCGCCCAGGAAGACGGCGTAGCCGGAGGTGGACCGGCGGGTGTCCGGGCAACCCGCCCAGTCAGCGACGGTGTAGACAACCAGCTCGGAGGCAGAGTCGCGCCGCAGAAGGAGACCGTAGTCGTGGGTGCCACGCAGGTACCGAAGGATCCGCTTCACAGCCGTGAGATGCGGCTCCCGCGGATCATGCATGTGGAGACACACCTGCTGAACCGCGTAGAAGATGTCCGGCCTGGTGAAGGTGAGGTACTGCAGTGCACCTGGAAGACTCCTGTAAGTGGTGGGGTCGGCGGCCGGGGCGCCGTCGGACGAAGACACCTTCGCCTGGTTGTCCACGGGAGTGGAGCACGGCTTGCAATCAGCCATGCCCGCTCGCTCGAGGATATCCAGGCAGTACTGGCGCTGGTGGAGGAAAAGAGCACCAGGGCGTTGCTCAGCCGCAACGCCCAGAAAGTGGTGGAGCTGGCCGAGATCCTTCATCGCGAACTCGCGCTGCAGGGCAGAGATCGTGCGCTGAAGAAGAGCCGGGCTGGACGCCGTGAGGACAATATCGTCCACGTACAAAAGGAGGTAGGCAGTGTCACCCTCACGCCTGTAGACGAAGAGCGAAGTGTCCGACTTGGCCTCGACGAAGCCGAGCGAGGCCAAGAAGGAGGCGAACCGGCTGTACCAAGTCCGAGGCGCCTGCTTCAGCCCGTACAGGGACTTGTTCAGCCGGCAGACCATGTCCGGACGGGCTGAATCAACGAACCCTATTGGCTGACTGCAGTACACCGTCTCCGTCAACGTCCCGTGGAGGAAGGCGTTCTTGACGTCCAGCTGGTGGACAGGCCAAGAATGCGAAAGAGCCAGCGACAGAACGGTGCGAACCGTCGCCGGCTTCACCACCGGGCTAAAAGTCTCATCGTAGTCGACGCCGGGACGCTGCGTGAAATCGCGAAGCACCCACCGTGCCTTGTACCTCTCCAGAGACCCATCCGCCTTCCTCTTATGCGTAAACACCCACTTGCCCGTGACAACATTGCCACGACCAGGACGGGGAACAAGGTCCCAGGTCCGGTTGGCAAGCACGGCCGCATACTCTTCTTCCATAGCCCGACACCAATGAGGATCGGCGAGGGCGCTACGGACAGAAGAGGGGATAGGCAAGATGGGTGACGAGGCAGGCTCCGGGGGGGGGGGGTCGAGGACGAGAGAACGACCCCGGAGAAGCGCTCCACAGGACGAAGGACGCCGACGGCCCGTCGAGTCACCATCGGGTGAACGTGACGAGGGTCCCGGTGAAGCAGTGGAGGGTGATATACCAGATCCTCAGGACGCGAAGAGGACGATCCACCATCCCGCGCTCGTCGTTGATAGACAAGAGCGAGGTCGGCGTACCGCGCTGTAGGAGCCGCGCGTGGTGCAGTAGTCGAAGTTGGGGACGCCAAGGCCGCGCACGGCGCGACTGCTGGTGTCGGAGACGCCGAGGCCGCGCTTGGTGCAGCAGGCGTCGGCAGGGACGCCGGAGCTACGCTCGGCGCAGCAGGTGTCGACGGGGATGTCGGGGCCGCGCGTGGCGCAGCAGGTGTCGTCGGGGACGTCGGGGCCGCACGTGGCGCAGCGGGCGACGCCGGGGACACTGGGGCCGCGTGTGGCGCAGCTGACGGTGTCAGGGACGCCGGTGCCGTGCGTGGCGCAGCAAGTGGCGTCAGGGACGCCGGGGCCGCGCGTGGCGCAGCAGGTGGCGTCAGGGATGTCGGTGTCACGTAAGGTACAGCAGGTGGCGTGGAAGACGCCGAAGCTGCGCGTGACGCAGCGGGAGGGTAACCTGCAAGAGGTAAAAGACAAGGTCGTGGTACAGGAGCGGCCTCGGGATCAGTGGAGAAGAGGGAATCCAACTCAGCGATGGAGTCAGGAGACGGGTGGAAAAAGGAAAGGAAGACTCGTCGAAGACGACGTGTCGGGATATCAAGATACGACGGGTGGTAGGGTCAAGGCACCGGTACCCCTTGTGGTCAGGGGAGTACCCAAGGAAAACACACCGAGTCGAGCGAGGCGCAAGCTTATGGGAAGCTGTGGCGGAGAGGTTAGGGTAGCAAGCGCACTCGAACACTCGAAGGTGGTCGTAGAGAGGAGGGGTGCCGAACAAAGCGAAGTGAGGGGTGGGAGCACTAATCACCTTAGTAGGAAGGCGATTAATGAGGTAGGTGGCGGTGTGAAGCGCCTCCGCCCAGTAACGAGCAGGGATAGAAGACTGAAACATCAGAGAGCACATGACATCGTTGGTGGTCCGAATCATGCGCTCAGCCTTACCGTTCTGGGGGGAAGTGTACGGGCAAGACATGCGCAACTGAACACCGCGAGAAAGCAGAAAGTCACGGAACGCAGAGTTGTCAAACTCGCGCCCATTATTGCACTGGACCGCACGGATCGTGCGCCCAAACTGGGTGGACACCCAAGAGAAGAAGTGATAAAGAGTGCCGAACGTATCAGACTTCTGTCGCAAGGGAAAAGTCCACGAATAGTGCGAAAAATCATCAACGACCACCAAGTAATACTTATATCCAGAAACACTGAGAACAGGTGAAGTCCAAAGATCACAGTGAATCAAATCAAAGATGCACTCGACACGAGTGACAGAATGCGGAAAAGGAAGTCAAACATGGCGACCCAACTGACAAGCATGGCAAAGAGAGTCATGAGTACCCCGGGTACATGAAAACACTGAACTACCAGACAACTTCGACATAGCATCAGCACCAGGGTGGCCAAGCCGACGATGCCAAATGGTCGAAGAAGCTGTCTAGTCAGGGCAAGAGGCGGAGCGGAAGCAGCGGAAGCAGGAAGACGCATCGTGTAAAGGGGACATGTACTATCACAACGAAAGAGAATGTGTCGAGTAGTAAGATCCTTCACAGTTACACCATAAGGATCAAACTCAAGGGAAACATGGTTGTCAGTAGTAAAACGACGAACGAAAAGAAGGTGTTGAATGATGTCAGGAGGAACAAGAACATCACATAGCTGAAACGAATCCGCCGAACCCGAGTCACCTACTGAGGTGACTGGAAGAGCCGTCCCATTCCCAACAACGATAGATGGAGGATCAGAGGGACGGGAAGGGCGGGTAGAGGAGAGGATACCGACGTCAGGGGTAGTGTGGTACGAGGCTCCGGAGTCTACCACCCAGTCAGGGCTAGATGGCGTGAGACCCCGCAGGTAGACCGACGGTGTAGAACGGGTCGCGACATGCCCCGGCGGTGGCGGCGCCGGGAAGGAAGGCAACACGCTCGGACCCTCGACGGTGGTGCCAACCGAGTAGGCAACAGCCGAACCAGGTACATCAGCTGATGGCGGCCTAGAAGTACCGCCCAGGGCGGCAGGACCGGCGGCCCAAGGAGCGGCTGCGGCTGCTGCGGGCCAGGTAGTGGCGCCACCGTGGGGTGCTGCAGAGGCGACGACGGCAGGCCAGGCGGCAGCAGCGGCTTGAGGGATGGCAGCGCTGGGAGCTGCAGGAGCACCGGCGGCCAGCGGTGGGGTCGCGCCGGCGGGCGGCAGCACGGGTGCGCCGGTGGGTGGCAGCAAAGGGCCCTAAAAAGGCGGGCCAGCTGTGAAGGGACCCTTAGGCGGCGTCGAGCCCCTGAACCCACCCGTTGCAGCGGGATGCGGGGCTCCGAACGGTGGCGCCGGGCCAACGCCGGGGCGCACAAACGGTCCGCCGGCAGGGAACGGCGAAGACGCCCCTGGCGGCGGCGGCGGGGCAGCGGCGCCGGGCACAAAGGCGGTGACGGCACGACCGGGCCTCTCGTTCCCCATCGGCGGCTGCATCGCGTGGAACACCGGGATCGGGGCGGCGCGCCGACGGCGACCAGGGCGCCGAGGGGGCGCAGAGGCCGACGGCAGCGGCACTGCCTCTCCTGCCGGCCAGAGGCGCGACAGCGGTGGCCAGAGGAGAGGGGGCCGGCAAGGGCGCGGCCAAGGCCCAACCAAGTCAGGGACGGCGGCAGATCTGGTCAGCACGGCAACCAGAGAGGAAGAAGGCGGCGCACCGTGGAGGGAAGAAGGGAGACGCGGCTGCCCAAGAGGGGGGAGGTGAGCCGACGATGGCTCGCCGGCCGGCGGTGGCGCGCCAGCCATGGGAAGCGGCAGATCCCGCACGAGCAGGCAGCGCTCGCGCTCACACGTGGGCGCGAAGCGTGCGGAGGGGCCCCGTCGAGGCCTTGTCTGAAGCGTGCGGAGGGGCGCGCGAGAAGGAGGGGGGTGGCGCGGCGGCGGCGCGCGAGAAGGAGGGGGGGCGCGGCGAGACGGCCGGGAGAGAGAGAAGGGCAGAGAGAGAGGCAATTTGATACCAAATTAGATTAGGGAAAAGTGATTAGTTAGTTAACAGCCTGTCAAGGAGGATACATATATAGGGGGACACAGCTTAAGGGCTAAGTAACCCTAATACAAAAGACTAAAATGCCCCCTAATACACGTACAGTCCAACACATACCTTGGGCTTGCGGTGCGGATCCGAAGCAACTCGGACCGAGATCGAGGTGGATCTCGATGGAGGGCGAAGTCCGATGGCGTAGTGAGCGCTGGGCTCGAGGCAGAGGTGACCAAGGGCGGCCGGCGCGGCTGTGTGCAGTTGCCATGTGAGGGCGGAGGCGGGCGGGGCTCACCCGCTCCATGAGATCGCAGCGAGCACAGGCCACCTACTGTTGCTCAAGTTGTGGCAGCGGGAGGAGGACCGCCTGGGCCGCCGCGCGTGCGCGCTAGAGAGCGGAGACGCTATTTCTCGAAGAGGAGAAGGAGGCGGCGTCCGAGTTCGACGCCGCGGGGGGAGGAGGCGGTGGCTGGACAGACTGAGGAGGAGATGCTGCTGGCGGCTGCTAGGCTCCGGTAGCTGGGCGGCTAAGCATGCGGCGGCGGCACCAGAACAGGGAGAAGGCGGCGGCTGCTGGAGGAGCTGAGTGGTGGCTGGCACCTGGCTAGGGTTTGAAGGAAATCCTGATCCCTTCAATTGGGTTGACTGGGCTGAGAAGAGTTCAGCTGCGCCAATTGGAACTGACCTGGGCCGGACCTGAATATTGTTTTTGGCCTGTTCTACATGCACTCAGTGGTTGGTTGCTGCTTCACGTGTATGCAATATGAAGGTTAACAATGGCACTACAATATCCCCTGTTAACGAAGACCAATTACACAGCGTGGGCTATTAAGATGAAGGTTTTCTTAAAAGCGCAGCGGTATGGAAAGCTGTTGAGGAGACAAAGAGGGAAGTTGATCCAAAGATGGATCAATTGGCTCTTGCGGTCATCTATCATGTTATTGATGAAGACACTCCCATGCGAATTTCCGAGAAAGAGACGGCAAAATACGCTTGGGAGATAATTAAGACTAAGTTTTTAGGTGAAGAACATGTGATGGAAGCAAGAATTCAGACTCTACAAAACGAGCTCGATGTGATGCGCATGAACGGAGGAGACTGCATTGATGACTTTGCCACAAAGGTAATGATCATCGTCACAAAGATTCATGGTCTTGGTGAAAAAGTTAAAGAAACCTATATTCTGAGAAAATTACAGCGTGCTCTGCCTCCGAAGTTTCTCCACATTGCATCCACTATTGAGCAATTTGTGGACTTAAAGTTGATGACTGTGGAGGAACTCGTTGACAAACACAAGGCACATGAAGAACGAGTGCATGACGTCAACAACCAAAAGCATGAAAAAAGACTTATGACAAGGAAGGAGTGGAGAGCAAGAGAGACAAAGGATGGAGAGAACCTTTTGACAAGAGAAGAGTGAAAAGCTGAAGAGTCAAAAGAAAAGAAAAAGAAGAAGAAATTTGACAAGTCGAAGATCCAGTGCTTCAATTGTCGCAAGTATGGACATTTTGCTGATGAGTGTTCCAAGAACAAAGAAGATGAGAAGGCGCTTTTTGCGTCTGAAGGAGAATTGTTCTGATCCCACATCAAAAGGTGTTCGAGGTGTAGTGCCCACCTCAGGGGTGTAGTGCCCACCCCAGGGTTGTAGTTGTCAACCCAAATTCGTGTTCGGGATGTAGTGCCCATCCCCTAATGTGTGCAGGGTGAAGTGACCATCCTGGGGGTGTAGTGTCCACCCCAAAAGTGCGTGTAGGATGGAATAAGTGTATCTTCATCCTAAATTAGTGTTAGTGTCCTAGAAAACATGATTAAGAGGGTGATTATTGACTTAATCACGTTTTTTAGGAGAGAAAAGGAATAAGGGTCGAGCAAATCCAGCAGAGGTGTTAGAGAGTCCAGATTAGGATTAGAAGAGTTTGATTCGATTTTAGGGGTGTGCATTATTTGTAATAGGTTATATATAACTGGGATTATCCAGAGGAATAAAACAAGGGAGTTCCAACAGAGTTCATGGCAGCAGCGACGAGATAGTCGACATCGTGTCGCCACTGTTCTGCCACCTCGGGGTGGCACCCTCGCCCGGAGGGTTGTTGAGCAGAGCGCGTGCTACAGCCAGCACGCTTTCCAGGCTCGGTCGCGGCAGAGATGTCGCCACCGTTGGAGTAGAGGGCGGCCGAGACGAAGCGGCCTCTGGTGGCGCGAGCGCCGGCGGCACACCGTACATGCGGTCACCGGCTCATCCCGACCTGAGCGCCGTGGGCACCACAGGGACACTGGCGGTCGGGCCATCGGTTTGGCCGGATTTGGGCGCTGGGGGCGCCACTGGTACGCCGGTCATCTGATCACCGGCCTGGCCAGACCTGCCGGCCCTGGAGCGGGAGGTAGCCTCGTCGTCTCCCGTCTGGAGACGACGGCGAGCTGAGCGAGTAGGCTCGCCTTGGGAGGTGATGTTCACAATGGTCGCATGGAGAGCGCAGAATGGCCCCCTTCCTAGCGCACCAAATGTCGGAGTGTGAGAGCTGCGACACTCCTCCCGGCCTACTCCGAAGCAGCCCGCGAGGTTCTTTTTTTCCGGAGGGGGCTTGGTGCCCTACACGACCTGGGCTCGAGGGAGCGGATGAACACCGAGATTTACTTGGTTCGGGCCACCGGAGCGTAATACCCTACGTACACAGGTGAGCTTGTTGTATTGTTTGCTTGTATGTGCGTGAGAGGGTGCTGGGTGTGAACCCTTTGCAGAGTGGTCACCCCGGTCATTTTATAGTCCAAGGATAGGGTGGTTACTGTTGCAATTCCAACCCCAAAACTTCTCTGTTCTTGCTGTACAAACTGATCTGCCCTAGCAGATCAATCTGAACTCAGGCTTTGATGGCTGTTGAACCAAACTTGGTGGCAGCTAGGGTTAAGGAGGGAGGCAGCAGCTTGAGGAAGATGATGCCCTAGGCAGCGGCTGGAGCAGCAGCAGTTCTAGGAGGCGGCTGGAACAGCAGCAATTCTGGGCAGCGGCTAGAACAGCAGGCGGCTGCTGGAGACCTGGGCGGCGGCAGACCCTAGCCCCTGGTGGCGGCTAGGGTTCCTGGTGGAGGCGCCGACCTGGGGAAGATAGAGGGTGGCGGCAGACCCTAGCCCCTGTGGCGGCTAGGGTTTCTGATGGTGGCGCCGACTTGGGAGAAGAAGAGGGGGGCGGCGGCTGCAGCAGGGGAGAGAGGCGGCTAGGGCAGAAAAGGGTGGAGGAAACTTTTTTTTTATTCAACTCTCTCAACTTTTGGGGTGTTTTGGCTTGTATATATAGCCCCCCCTTACAAGAGTCTTAATCTATTACAAAAGGATCTTTTAGCCTATCTCTAAGAAAACTAAACTCAGATTTCTTCTAGAAGGGGGCCCGGCCTGGGCCAGGGCAGACCAGCCCACTCGGCCCAGTTCTGGCCGCCCTGGGCCAGGGGCAGATCAGCCCACATTCTCCTCCTGATCCTGACACTGGCCCACGTCTAGGATCCCGATCCTTCTCCTCATCTCCACGAACTTCTGTCCTCCAAGGGCCTTGGTCAAGATGTCCGTCATCTGGTCTTGAGTGGAGATTTGCTCAATCACAATAGTACCGCTGTCCACACACTCCCGTATGTAGTGGTACTTGACGTCGATGTGCTTGCTTTTGTCATGGTGTACCGGGTTCTTGCTCAAGTCTATAGCTGACTTGTTATCAACACGCAACACCGGCGTCTTCGATTTTTCAGCAAGTCCTCCATCAGCCGTGCCATCCATACATCTTGACATGCCCCTTGAGCTGCTGCGATATGCTCTGCTTCACATGAGGAGAAGGCCACCACCTTCTGCTTGCAGGACTGCCATGAAACGGGGTTGTTTCCAAGACAAAACAGCACCCCGCTTATGCTCTTGCGGTTCTCCACGTCTCCCGCACAGTCACTATCCGAGTACCCAATAAGCTCCATGTCTCCTCCTCTTGCATAGAAGACTCCATAGTTGATTGTACCCGCTATGTAGCGTACAATGCGTTTGACTGCAGCAAAGTGATCCTCCTTGGGCATTCCAGAAACCGACTCACGTACCCGACCGAGTAGGCAAGATCGGGACGTGTGTTCACCAAGTATCGCAGCCCTCCAACCAAGCTCCTATAGTCCGTTGCATGCACCAACGGGCTATCACTTGTCTTGCAAAGCTTGAGGCCTTGCTCCATGGGGAATGCACAGGGGTTGCAACCTTTCAGGCCAGCTTTAGTGACATGTTTGGAAGCGTAGGCCGCCTGCCCAACGCTTATTCCTGCATCAGTTTGCCGCACCTCCAGGCCAAGATAATATGATAAGAGACACAAGTCGCTCATCTTGAATCTCTTCATCAGCTCCACGGAAATAGATATTGTGCTCGCTCGTACTCTTCTGAAAACCAAGCGATAGCAAGCTATCGTTGAGCTTGGCATTCCAGGCCCTGGGCGCCTGACGAAGTCCATATAAAGCCTTCTTGAGCCGATACACCTTGTGTTCGGCTCCATCGATGATGAAGCCAACGGGTTGGGAGACGTACACCTCCTCCATCAAGTCGCCGTTCAGGAAGGCGCTCTTCACGTCCATGTGGTGTACCTCCCACCCCTTGTGTGCAGCAACTGCAAGGAGCAAGCGAACAGATTGGAGACGAGCTACAGGAGCAAATATCTCGTCAAAATCTATTCCTTGCTGTTGGACATAGCCTTTTTCCACCAGTCGAGCCTTGTGCTTCACCACCTCCCCATGCTCGTCCTTCTTCACCTTGAACACCCATTTGAGGCCAATGGGCTTGTGTCCTGCAGGAAGATAAACAAGTTGCTAAGTCTTGTTTTCTTCTATGGACTCCATCTCCTCGAGCATGGCCCGTCTCCAGCACGGGTGTTCCTCCGCATCGGCGAAGGACGTGGGTTCCTCCGCGGTGGTGAACATAAGCTCCGCCTCCTCCAAGCTTGGTGGGCGCTCAGCCCGACCAGGAGGGGCGAGGGTTCTAAGTATGTTGTGCATCGTGTGGAACCGTAGTTTCGCACCGTCGTCGTAGTGAGCGTCGATGACGTTGCTGCCGGGGTCCGACAGCGGTGTGGCGAAGCAGATGGGTCGTGGAGGATTCCGGGGCGTGACGAAGGTGCTGGAATCTTCAAGTCTGGAATCCCCCGCCGCTGCTGACCCCCGTGCAGGACTGTCCCAGCCCTGTTCTGCGCTGGACAGTCCCTGCAGGAGCCTTTGGGCCGACGCCGTGGGTGCTGGACCCCCTCCAGCAGGTATGGAGGCTGGCGCAGGAACTCCTAGGGTCTGGACAGACCCTTCTGTGCCCCTCCTGGGCACTACAGGGGTGCTGTTCGGCCCCTCCGAACCCTGCAGCACCTCTCCGGGTGCTGGAACAGCAGGTCCAGCACCTGCTGGACCTAAAGAGTCGACGTGGAAGGCAGTGTAGTCCTCTTCTCCTGCTCCTTCTCCCCAGTCCCACTTGGCCGCCTCGTCGAATATCACGTCACGTGATATGTGTGTGCACCCATCAGCCGGATTATACATCTGATAGCCCTTCGTCCCTACAGCATAGCCAAGAAAAATCATCGGAGTACTCCGGTCTTCAAACTTTTTCAGGTGGGAGCGCCTGTTCTTGACATGCCCCACACACCCAAAAGTTCGGAAATAATTGACGGCTAGTCGCTCTCCATGCCAAGCTTCATATGGCGTCTTCCCGTCGAGGCCGCGGGTAGGAGGGATCGATTCAAGATATAGACAGCCATGATAACTGCCTCACCCCAAAAAATCCCGGGCATACCCTTCGCCTTCAACATGCTCCTCGCCATGCCGTCCACCATCTGGTTGCGCCGCTCCACAACCCCGTTTTGCTGCGGCGTATACGGGGCTGTGAGCTGACGTTGTACTCCGTGCTGAGTGCAGTACTCGCCAAACTGCTGTGAGGTGAACTCCCCTCCTCGATCAGTACGGAGTAGCTTCAGACTCCTCCCGGACTCTAATTCAGCTGTCACCTTGAATTGCTGAATTAAGTCGGGTGCCTTGTCCTTGGTTGCTAGAAGATGGAGCCACATATAGCGGCTCATGTCATCCACTAGCAACAAGAACATCTTCTTGCCGCCTGGAGTCGTCGGCGTGATAGGCCCGCAGGTGTCGCCGTGGACAAGGTCGAGCGCGCCCTCCGCGCGCCGCCGAGCTTGCTTGGGGAAGCTGGAGCGTCTCTGCTTCCCGACCAAGCAAGCTTCGCACAATTGATCGACGTGATCAATTTGCGGAAGCCCGAGCACCATCTACTCTCGTGCCAACTTCCGAAGCGCCTGAAAGCCGACATGTCCGTAGCGTTCGTGCCAACGCCACGCAACATCATCACGCCTCGCGGTTAGGCAAACCGGACGGTGATGTTGAGCCTGATGGAGTACAACTTGCTGTCGTCGCGCTGAACTCGTGTGAGGAAACGCTGTTGTTCATCCCATATGTGCATCACTCCTCCTTGCACCGTGATGCTGTAGCCATCCTCATCCAGCTGGCCGACGCTGATGAGGTTGGTGGTGAGGCGCGAGATGAGGTAGACGCCGGTGAGCCTCTTGTGCTCACCCGTCTTGGCGGCGAATAGGACCGTACCCTTCCCCTGGATACGCACGATGTTGTTGTCGCCGAACATGATGGTTCTGACAACATTTTCGTCGAGCTCGGAGAAGACGGCGCGCGAACCCGTCATGTGGTTGGTCGCGCCCGTGTCGAGGTACCAACGAGTGTCGTCAAAGTCGTCGTCGTTGCTGCGTTGAGCGAAGACACGTCCCTCCACTATCTCCAGTGGGCGCGTAGGACGTTCCTGTACAGGTTCCTCCTGTACAGAGGCCACCCTTGTCATAAACAAGGCGCCCTCCTTCTCCGCCTTCGCCACGAAAGCCTGCTGTTGCGGCTCCTCTTTAGACTTCGACCGACACTCCCTGACCCAGTGGCCCTTCTTCCCGCACTGGTCACGCGGAATATCCTTCCCAGAACCTCCCTTCTTGCCTCCGTCCATCTAGGGCGGGCCCTTTCAACCGCCCCTCTGAGAAGAACTCGCGGACTAGATCGACCGATCCTCCTTCCGCTGTGCCTCCCACTCCTCCAGAGTGAGGTACAGCTGGTCGTTGTGTACTCCTCCCTTCCGCTGCGTCAAGTCAAAAGCGTTCTCAGCCGCCCTGAGACGCCACGTCACCTCCGACAAGGTGAGGGTCGACACGTCGAGCAGTATAGTGATCGCCACCACAATCTGTTGGAAGCGTTCTGGAACGCTTCGCAGGAGCTTCTCCACGGCCCTCTCTTCTCCTATCTCCTCCCCTAGCGATGCAAGCCGTGATAGCATGCCGCTCAGGCGGAGGGAGAAGTCATCCACGCTTTCGCCATCTTTGAAGACAGCGTCTTCGAACTCCTTCCGGAGTTGCTGTGTTGTTGTCTTCCTCACGCGGTCGGCTCCGACCCGCATGATGGTGATCGTGTCCCATGCCTCCTTCGCCGTCCTCTTTTCTCCGATCGTCGTGATCATCTCCGGCGGAACAGCGCTGATCAAGATGTCAAGCGCCATCATATCTTCCTGCTCGCTTACGTTCCCCTCCTCCACGGCCTTCCAAAGCAGTCGTGCCTTCAGCTTGATCTTCATCATGACAGCCCACTCCGCGTAGTTGGTCTTGGTGAGCACGGGGAACCCCGTCCTGGTGTTCACCTCACGAGCTGCCGGTGAGGGTGTGCCATGGCTGATGGCGCTGCCACTGCTTGTTGGTGTAGACAACATCTTGCAGAATTCAGCCTAGGGTTGAAACCGGCTCTTACCACGAATGTTGCAATTCCAGCCCCAAAACTTCTCTGTTCTTGCTGTACAAACTGATCTGCCCTAGCAGATCAATCTGAACTCAGGCTTTGATGGCTGCTGAACCAAACTTGGTGACGGCTAGGGTTGAGGAGGGAGGCAGCAGCTTGAGG
This sequence comes from Neostapfia colusana, assembly GCA_030760725.1. Taxonomy (NCBI): domain Eukaryota; kingdom Viridiplantae; phylum Streptophyta; class Magnoliopsida; order Poales; family Poaceae; genus Neostapfia; species Neostapfia colusana. The sequence continues at coordinate 4,310,719 of JASWHV010000012.1, read as the reverse complement.
AAGATGATGCCCTAGGCAGCGGCTGGAGCAGCAGCAGTTCTGGGAGGCGGCTGGAACAGCAGCAATTCTGGGCAGCGGCTAGAACAGCAGGCGGCTGCTGGAGACCTGGGCGGCGGCAGACCCTAGCCCCTGGTGGCGGCTAGGGTTCCTGGTGGAGGCGCCGACCTGGGGAAGATAGAGGGCGGCGGCAGACCCTAGCCCCTGTGGCGGCTAGGGTTTCTGGTGGTGGCGCCGACTTGGGAGAAGAAGAGGGGGGCGGCGGCTGCAGCAGGGGAGAGAGGCGGCTAGGGCAGAAAAGGGTGGAGGAAACTTTTCTTTATTCAACTCTCTCAACTTTTAGGGTGTTTTGGCTTGTATATATAGCCCCCCCTTACAAGAGTCTTAATCTATTACAAAAGGATTTTTTAGCCTATCTCTAAGAAAACTAAACTCAGATTTCTTCTAGAAGGGGGTCTGGCCTGGGCCAGGGCAGACCAACCCACTCGGCCCAGTTCTAGCCACCCTGGGCCAGGGGTAGATCAGCCCACAGTTAAAATATGGCTTGGGGCCCGACAGGTAACCCCAAAGCTATGTGTACCCCCGGCGCGCTGAGGGTCTCTGACCGCGTGTCAGGTGATGATAAAGACGTCGTCTTGTCGCCGCGTCTTCTCGCCTTGCTTGGGCGGCTTTGTGCCGTTGGGTGGCACTGTGATTGTGTCACGCCTTGTCGTCCTGTCTTGTCACCGTAATGGCGAACGGGCAGAGGACGAAGGCATGCGTCGTGCGCCATGCTTTTGGGGAAGGCGCGAGCCTTGAATGCGAAGCCTGACAGCGCACTTCCTTCTTGACTTCGTCGACCCACAGCCCACGACGGATCGTGGGGGCACGTGGCGGCTCTGGGGCTCTTGGGTTTGGTGCCAGGGGACGCGTGGCAGCTCCGGAACTCATCTCAGTGGGGAGGCTCGGGCCGGAGCCCAGGGCATGTGTCAGCGCCGGAGATGTCTTCAGCGGGGAGGTAGCTCTGAGCCAGGGGACACGTGGCAGCTCTGGACCACACCTCAGCGGGGAGGCTCGGACCGGAGCCCAGGGCACGTGTCAGCACCGGAGCTGTCGTCAGCAGGGAGGTGGCTCGGAGCCAGGGGACACGTGGCAGCCCCGGACCTCACCTCAGCGGGGAGGCTCTGGACGGAGCCCAGGGCACGTGTCAGCTCCGGTGTTGTCCTCAACGGGAAGGTGGCTCTGAGCCAGGGGACACGTGGCAGCTCTGGACCTCACCTCAGCGGGGAGGCTCAGACCAGAGCCCAGGGTACGTGTTAGCTCCGGAGCTCAAGCGCACGTGGCAGCCCTAGGGCGTGGCTACGCTGGGGCCCGCCTCGGCGGGGAGGCGGGGCCCAAGCTGTCTTTTACCCACTACGTGGGGTACCCGGTCTGTAGGGTACCGACAATATCCATATACCTAACTTCAATTCTTAATACAAGTCTTTCATCTCTCATGATTAGATTTTTTCAGACGTATATATTTTCTAGAATTTGTAAAACATGTGCTATCTCCAATCAGTATAACAAAATTTATCGAATGTAAAAGAATCTCATCATGGTTCACATAATTTGCTGAAACAGTTCCACCATCATAAGATGATGCAACAGATTTAACATCTTTTTTTTCACTTCATGGAGATAATTTCTCCACAATGTTCTTCTAGTATTTATATTGTCACTCTGTTTCTGTTTTTTTTAATTTATTAAGATTTTTTACAATTATGAAAGGCATATTGCAAAAGGAAACTAAAAATAAATACATCATACTCGTTCAACCACAACATACCCTTCAATAGCTAGCAACAAGTGTCTTTTCCCCATCCATTCTCTTCTGAACTCGTAAAATCCATCGCTAGACGAACATGTCTCATCTTTCAGCCTTTCTTCAAGAATTGAATTTGCCGACTGAAACATATTAAAATGAAATTATGAAGAAATTGTATCAAGAGGTGGAAGCATAAACCGATGCAGAATTGTACTGAAATAACTGAACTCACGTCAAATAAATTCTCGAAAAAGACTTCAAAATATTGCTTACCTCCCAAGTAACTCCACGGTCAATAGTAAAAGTAAACAATACTGTAGAAGCACCAGATAAGCTATCAACATGAACAGACTGCACAGATAAACCTGGATTATAAGTACTTGAAGTAGAGCTAATAGTAGCTCTTATCAGAAAGAAACACAACCTTCGGCGACTCTTTCATTTCAACATTTTTTGCTTTTATATCAACAATCCCAGAATCAAGTTGCCCTTCATTTCGCGCATTCTGAATGACTATATCAAGTACGCTTGAAAAAAGATCAAATAACCTGTCAATTTAAGTATGTCATTGAGGTCCTGGACAATCAGGAAGAGATATATAATTATATTCAAAAGAACTAGCCTATTCTGGATGTTTGGAGGCAATCCCAAAATACGGTTGAGGAAAAGGGCCACATTATGCATATCAGAATCAATAATCCTACCAGTAAGCTTTCCTCCAATTCTTTCATTACCTGCAATCACAATCGTCAATCATAAACTCTGACCCAATAGTTGAAACTACAGAGCATACATTGTAACGTAGGGAATAGCTGAGCATTTCTGCCATGTACTACAAAAATGCTAATCGGTGATTGCAAACATCCTTTAAATTTCTAAAATATTGAAGAAACTCTCAAATATTGAAAAATTCAACGAATGAACACAAATTAGAGCCAAACCACTACATTAAACAACTTACTCCCTCCATATTTTTTTGCTGATGTCAATTAGTAAACATTTTTTTACTAATCAATCTTCTTTTACAGAGCTTTTATCTCAAGCATGTTGAGGTAGCCTAGAAATGAAACCCAAACTGGGTTTCATATCCATAGTAATGGCTGGTTTTGATGTTGGCTCGCCGGGCCTATCACAACCCTCCTCCTTTACCCCGGTTTGGGACCGACTATATCTAGAAAGGCATAGGCGGAGTTTTTTTTTACAAAATGAAATTGATGGAATATAAGCACATAACATATCTAGAAGTAATTTCTTATGGTATAAACTGGCTGAAAAATATATACACTTTGTGGCAGTGCACATATATAAATTTGGGAGGTGTACCAATGGAACAGACTATCTAAAATGTGAAACTAGGAGTTGAGCCTAGCACGGTAGGAGGTGTGGATGTTCATCCCTACCACCCAGGTTTGACTCATCTTCAACTTGAATTCAGGTGCTTATTGTTAGACTGTGTATGTGTCAAGGGGTATTGTGGTCCTTTGAGTTGGGCTTCATAGCCTATATATGTAACCCCCCTTTGTATTATCAACAATGAGTTCATTTCCTTCTCACGTGGTATCAGATTAAGGTTAGGGTTTTAGGACCTCCTTTCACCAGCCGCCGCCTCTCCCACCACAGTCGGCCGCCCCATCCTCCATGTAGCAGCGTCGCCGCCGCCGGCCGGCGAGCTGGAGGCGGCCTGCCTCGCGTGGCCTCCGCGTGCGCCCAGTGTTTTCAAATCGGACGACTAATCGCGATTAGTCGTCCTTATCACCAGGGGAAGTCCGATCAGGCCCGTCGACGCGATTAGGTCGACTAGAATCTTAGTCGGTCGACTAATCGACCGACCAGCCCGACTAATCGGGCGATTAGATGCTTTTGGCGATCAGGACGATTTGTACAATTTTGGCCCAACTGTCCGGCCCACTAGGGTTCCTTTCTTCTCAACTCAAGCCAGGTCTTTTCCTCTCCTTCTGTTTTCTAGCTTCTGTTTTCTCGCACAGCCGCCGCGTTCTGCTCTGCGCCGAGTCCGACCGCCCTCCCCTGCGCCGGCCGCCACGTTCTCGCGCCCTGCGCCGGCCGCTCTCCCCGTCGCCGGCCTCTCTCGGTCTCTCCCCTACGCCGGCCCGCTCCCCTGCGCCGGCGGCCGCACTCCCCTGCGCCGGAGGCCGCACTCCCCTGCGCCGGCGGCCGCACTCTCTGTCTCCTGCGCCGGCCCGCTCCCCTGCGTCGGCCGCTGCTCTCTCTGTCTCCTAGGCCGGCCGCTGAGCCCCTGTGGCCCTCTCTCCTGCGCCAGCAGCTAGAAAATGGGGCACTCGGGCCTCTGTGCTCTGTGCCTCTGTTGAAGACTTGAAGTCTGATTGGGTCTCTGAAGTCTGAACTCTGAAGATGACTTCCTCCTCAGATGAAGGTATAGCACTTTAATTGTGGCATTGTTCTTCCTGCTAGACCTAGCCTCTGTTTTGTGCTATACATAGCTCTAAATTTTTGTATTATGTACTATCGTGTAGATGTGAGTCAGCAGCGACGTGCTTTGGTGGAAGTGAGTGTTCCCCAACAAGAAGGGGCTAAAGCTGGTGGCGCTGCTAATGCCACAGGTGAATCAGTTGCGTCTGCCTCTGCTACTGCAGATTGTTCATCCATTGCAGAGAAGACAATAGATGCATTATCAAAAGAAATGGCAGAGATGGCTAAGGATCCTAAGAGGAAGGCTCGATCTTCGGATCCAGGATGGAAGTATGGATTTTGGCCTGATTGTTCAAAGAAGGAGATGGTTCAATGCATTTTTTGTCTTAAGGTTGTCCCTTCAGGAATCAAAAGGTTCAAACAACACTTGGCTGGAGGGTTTGGTGATGTCGGGAAGTGCCCTAAAGCACCCGAGGTGGTCAGGAAGGAAATGGCAAACTATTTGAAAAAGAATGCAAGAAATAAGATTGTACAATTGGAATGTGAAGAGGAAGATGAAGGACAGGGGCAGCAAGAAGATGCACAGGAAGTTGCTGAAGAGGCAAACCTGGCACCAAGTTCTGGCACAAAAGGAAAACAAATTAAGAAGAAAACTGCTCAAACTTCTATCAGTTCCTTCACGGTCTCTGCTCCTGTGAAACCACAAACTCAAAAACATTCAAAGTCCATTAGCTCTTTGCTTTGCAAGACACCAGAAGAAGTTGTTGCAGAAAGGTTCAAGTCTAAGACGACTCAACCCACGCTTGAGCACCTCACAAAGAAAGATAAGGAGTCCAAAATGGTTGTTGATGACCATGTTGTTGATTTCTTAATCGAGAATGGAATACCATTCAATGTCATTAACTCGAGAAGTTGGCACATCATGCTTGAGTCCATTGGACAATATGGTCCTGGGTACCGGTCCCCTTCATACCATGAGTTGAGGGTGCCATTGCTTGATAGGGCCGTTGATAGGACAATGGAGTTGAGGAAAAAGCATGAGGAAGCTTGGAAGGAGTATGGCTGCACTATGATGTCCGATGGGTGGACCTCGACGAACCAGCGTCATATTATTAATTTTCTTGCCAACAGTCCAGCAGGGACCTTTTTCCTTGGGTCGGTGGATGCCTCAAACGAGGTAGCAAATGCAAGTATGCTAGCTGACTTGTTGGAGAAGCAAATTGATAAGGTTGGCAAGGAATATGTGGTGCAGGTAGTCACGGACAATGGATCTAACTTCAAGGCAGCAGGAAGAATTCTAATGGATAGGATCCCAACTCTCTTTTGGACACCTTGTGCAGCTCATTGCTTGGATTTGATGTTGGAGGATATTGGGAAGATAAAGGAGTTTAGTAGTTGCATCAATCACGCAAAGAAGGTGACTAGATTTATCTACAAGCATGGGAGATTGCTTGACACCATGAGGGAGAAAATAGGTGGAGATCTTGTGAGGCCTGCCGTGACTCGCTTTGCTACTTCATTTCTCACATTGGCAAGCATGCAAAGGCACAAGCAAGGCCTAAGAAGCCTCTTTGTTAGTGATGAGTGGCACCAAAATAACTTATCTGCTACCAGGGAAGGGCAGCAAGTTGAAAGCATTGTCCTCTCTATTCCATTTTGGACAAAGGTGGAAAATTGTCTAAGAGCTTCACAACCACTTCTTATTGCCCTTAGGATAGCAGATGGGGATGAAACACCAGCCATGCCTGAGATCATGGCAGCCATGAATGTTGCAAAGACCACCATCAAAGACGCTTTGAATGCAAAGCCACAACTGCTTAGAGAGGTCATGGATTGCTATGACAAGAGATGGGATGGCCAAATGGAGCAAAAATTATATGGGGCAGCCTTGTTCTTGAATCCATCTAAATTCTTTTCTTTAAGGGAAAAGGATAGGAGAAATGCATCAAGAGTAAGGTCCATGTTTAATGATGTTGTATGGAAGATGGTGCTTGATGAAGATGAGCAAAGCAAGATAAGTAAGCAAGCCGATGATTATGAGAGGTCTGAAGGAGAATGCTTCTCTAAGGCATTAGCAATAAGGGATAGAGATAAAAAAATCCTAGTGAGTTTTCTCCTTAATTCTTTAAAATTAATATTCTTTAAGGAATAGTTGTTCTTCTAATGAATTGTTCTTTAAAATGCAGTTCTTTGGTGGGGAGCGTATGGTGGTCTTGCATTCGAGCTTCAGTGTCTAGCAAAAAGAATTGTGAGCCTTTGTTGTTCGGCATCGGGTTGTGAGCGCAATTGGAGCACATTTGCCCATGTATGTCCACCTTTTATTGTTACTAGTTTATTGTTAGGTTGTTGTCCTTTAATTGGTAGTGTTCTTAATTTGCTCATGTGTGTAGGTCCATACCAAAAAAAGAAACCGCTTAGAGCATAAAAGGTTGAATAAGTTGGTATATGTTAGCTACAATCGAAAGATGGCAAATAGGTTTCAAACAATTAAAGAGCTCGGTTCAAAGGGAAAGAAAAGTAACCCCTTGCTGCTTGAAGAGTTTGAATGGGAGAATGAGTGGGTTGATGAAAGTTGTGAGGCGGGAGAAGGAACTGAACTTTGGAGTGCCGTTGATGAGGCTATTGGTGCAACTGAGCATCTAAGAGGGAGAAATCTGCCAAGGTCTGCTGCTGTCAGTGGTTCTTCTACCCAAACATACTCAAGGAAGCGTGCAAGGACACTGCCTAAAACTATTTCAGAGCAGCCACAAGCTGATGAAGGATCTGATTCAGATGAAGAAATGGATAACCAAGGAGATGGAGATGGACAACACCCACCATCGACAACAGATCCAGCTGCAGGAGATGGAGCCTTCCAACTTGATGATAACATGCTGTTTTTAAACTTTTAATTAAGATGTTGTTGGAGTGCTAGACTGAAAGACTTCTTTTTTAGTTTAATGTTGAACTTAAGTACTGAACCTTAAATACTGTTGCTTGTTTATTTTATTTAACTACTGCAGTTTTTTTGTCTCTTCTAATATTGAGGATCTGATTTTATGAAAGTTTGTTGCTGAATGCTGAGCTGAGCTGAATTTGTAAGTACTTCTACACTGAACTTCTTCCCTTTTTTAGTTAAATGTTGAACTGAAATATGTGTATATTTTATTTATCAGGTCTGAAATTTTAATCTGGTATGTGTACATCATTATTTGTAGGCTTCAAAATTCAAATCTGGTATGTTTTCTATTTTCTAAGCATATTTTAAAGCTGCACTTAAAGGTTTGTTTGCTTTTGCTGGTATGTGTATTATTGTTACTGGAAATATATATATATATATTATATATGTCGATATATATAAGCATCGACTAGAAACTGCTATAAAAAAGGTTGGACGACTAGGACCTCGACTAGAGGTCGACTAGGAGCGACTAGTCGCCCTAGTCGACGACTAGTCGACCTAGTCGCCCCTAAGGCGACTAGGGTCGACTAGGCGACTTAAAAACATTGCGTGCGCCCGCGCTGGACGCCGCCACTAGACCCGACAGGCACCGCCTCCGGCCACCGGCGCCGCCGCCAGCCTCCTGAGCGATGTGGCCACCTTCTCGGATCCGCCGCCAACCTCCGTCGACAGCCGCGGCGCGTCCTCGACCCGACGCGTCGGCGCCAAAGGCGAGCCCTTCGCCGTCTCCCGCGCCTCTGGACCCCGCCGCCGCTGCGCACCAGCCGCGCGACGCCGTCCTCAAGCGCCGCCGCCGGCTTCCTCGGCCCTGGCGCGGCCGGATCTACCACCACCGCACCTCTGGTCGCCGGGTGAGGCACCTCCGCCGCCGCCCTCGCCCTCCAACGCCGCTCCTGCTCACCGGCCGCGCCCCTGCCGGCCCCCTCTCCTTTGCCCGCCGTCATCGGCCTTCCGGGCGCTACCGCCGGCTTCACGTGCGCCGCCGCCGCGCCTCTGGACCCACTAGAGCATCGCCACGGGCCTCCCGAGCGGTTCCTGTGTCGAGGCCAGGCGATGTTGCCGCGTTCACTGGTCTGCATCACGCCGCCGCTCGCCGGTGCCAACGGCACCCTCCTCGAGCGCGCTGTTTGTGGACACAGCACGACAGCTCAGCCCTCCAAGCCGCAGTGCCTCCGCTCCTCCCCATGGCCGCAGCAGCGCCTCCGCTCCTACCCCGCGCCGTCGACCTTCGCCGCGTGCATCCCTCCTACCCCGCGCTGCCATCCTTCCGCGCGCGTTCCTTCCCTCCTTTCCCGCGCCGCCGGCCTTCCACGCGCGCCCCTTCCCTCCTACCCCGCATCGTCGGCCTTCGCCGTGCGCATCCCTCCTCCTACCCCGCGCTGCCGACCTTCCGCGCGCATCCCTGCCCTCCTACCCCGCGCTGCCGGCCTTCCACGCGCGCCTCCTACCCCGCGCTGCCGGCCTTCCGCGCGCGTCCTTGCCCTCCTACCCCGCGCCGTTGGTCTCCGCCATGCACGTCCCTCTTATCCCGCACTCCTACCCCTCGCTGCCGGCCTTCGACGTGCGACCCTCTTCCTCCTACCCCGCGCTGCCCTCCTTCCGCGCGCGTCCTTGCCCTCCTACCCTGCGCCGTCGGCCTCCGCCGCGCGCGTCCCTCTTATCCAGCGCTGTCGGCCTTCCGCGCGCGTCCTTGCCCTCCTACCCCGCGCTGCTGGCCTTCCGCGCGCGTCTCTGCCCTCCTACCCCGCGTTGTCGGCCTTCCGCGCGCGTCCCTGCCCTCCTATCCCACGCTGCCGGCCTTCCGCGCGCGTCCCTGCCTTCCTACCCCACGTTGTCGGCCTTCGCCGCGCCCACCCCTCCTACCCCGCGCTGCCGGCCTTCCGCGCGCATCCCTCCTCCTACTCCGCACCGCCGGCTTTTCGCATGCGTCGCCGTCCTCCGCCACGCGCACTTGGGCCATCTCTACCGGGCGTGCCCCTCATGGCGAGGTGTTTGCGGCCCACTCCGTCCTCGTCACCACTCGGGAGCATGAGTAGGCTCTTCTACGGTGTTCTCCGTGGGAAGCTGTTAGTGTGTTTACTTATGTTTGTAGGGTATTTTGGTCCAGTCTCAACATCTGCCACGGCTAGATGTTGTGACTATGAGGGGGTCTTATTAGAATGTGTTTGTGTTCTCATGTAGTAAGTGTGTTGTTGTACAGTCTAAACATCTCTTGCAGCCAGAGTTTCGACTGCGGGGGAATGTTAGACTGTGTGTGTGTGTCAAGGGGTATTGTGGTCCTTTGAGTTGGGCTTCATAGCCTATATATGTAACCCCCCGCCCCCCGCCGCTTTGCATTATCAACTATGACTTCATTACATTCTCACACTTATCCTTTTATACGCAAAGCAACCTGGATCTCCTTACGCTGATCCAGCTTTTTTTAGACAGAGATTCTGTCTGTGATAAGCGTATGTTTTTTTGGAAGGATCACGATGAGCGACGGCGATTTTGCTGCAGGGGACAATCTCATCTGACCGAAGACGGTGGTGCTAGCCCAGTGGGTACTATATATAGAGTACATGAGAGAAACCCTAGAGTAGAAGATTACACTAATACCCTCGACTATTATACCTTAACAACATGGTCATTAGATAGCAAATCAAACAAAACAGGATATTCAACCCTGATCCAATATTTTTATCAAAAGAATACTCAAGCCTAATGTGCTAGTCCAATATTTTTATCAGCCATAATAAAATAGGTTTGATCTAAAAAATAACTTGTACGGACACTTACACATCACAGGATCTCTAACAATTCCAATTGCCACTAAAGCAGCTTTTGCTGTAGTTATGAACTCTTGAAGAGTAGCTTGATTCTCAGAGCATCCCAAAGGTACAACCGGAAGTGTGTCCTGGTAACCTTAAAAAATGTGCTTTAGAATGATGCATGAATTCTGAAGTAACCCATTCTCCCTCCCTAGAAGGAAAAGAGAAATGAATGTTGACTACAAACCTGTTCCATTATTCCTCTGTACATCATCGCCAGGGCCTTCTTTCCATAATTACTGTCGTAGTTAAAGGCACTAAGTGATGGGCCAGCTCTACAAGAGTCAGATAATATGGGAAAATCATCAGAGGCGTTCAAGGTTACAATTATAATATGTATGCAGACTGATTTGACTGACGGACTGAGAAAGGAGAAAGAACCTTCGATTTCCTTGTGTTAAAGCTCCTAGAGACTCCAATCTCTTTGCCACGATTGATGCAAATCGCTTTTCTCCACCAAGGTTTGTGAAAAGAAGCCTACATTGTGTCTTCAAGAATCAATGCTTCATAATTCAAATATAAGTAACTTAAAAAGGATTTTTTGCTCCTGCACTTAGCAATTTCCTCTCTTAAGCATAATTTAACCAAGTTATTGTGTTTCATGATCTTACCAATAATCAATAATTCAACAGAGCATTATGTTAAAATCCTTGTTCTGATCACTATCTAGTAAGTAACTACATAAGCAGTATGGATAAGCAAAGAAGAAATTTACATAATCAACTAATCATATAATACCTGTACTCAGGTGCAGAAGATTGATCAGAGCGATGAGTTCTTCCAAACTGCTGAATCGCATGGTCAGCACTCCAAGGAAGCTCAAGTGTTATGTGTACTCGTCTCCTCTGGCATTGAGTAGTTAAGAAGAATAAGGAGCAATGCTACAGAAAGATGCCTTGGAGAATTGTATGGATGAACAGTGGACTAAATCAAACCTGATCGTTCACCCTTTGTGAAGCATGTAGAGAAATAGCAGATGATCCTGCTTCTGATATTATTGCAATATGCTTTTCTCCATCCATAAACTGCTGCTTTTCATGCATATTGACCATGTCCGGTGCAACTTCTTTACTAATAGAGGGAAAATGATTGTGTGTATTAATTTGAGGGGTTAAGGATACAATATATAGAGGGATTAGGTGGGGGGGGAAAGACTATTAAGCCCCTAACCCTAATCCCATCCAAAAGACTAAATTGCCCCTGGTTATTCCCCTAATTACATAGTCTAACGCCCCCCGCAATCACAACATCTAGCCACTGCAGATGTTGAGACTGGACCGAAACTCTGAAAACAGTGACGCCAGGAGGCCCTTTGTGAAGGTGTCAGCAAACTGCGTCGTCGGGACATGGTGTACCCGAACCTCGCCTCAAGCCACCCGCTCCCAAACAAAGTGGAGGTCAATCTCCACATGCTTTGTGCGCTGATGCTGGACAGGGTTGGTGGAGAGGTACACAGCGCTGACGTTGTCGCAGTAGATGAGAGTGCTCCTGACAACTGGAGTGTGTTGTTCCTGAAGCAGCTGCTGAAGCCAGTAAGCCTCAGCACGCCGTTAGCCACGGCGCGATACTCCGCCTCAGCACTCGAACGCGAAACCACGTGTTGTCGCTTCGAGGACCAGAAGACGAGATTACCGCCCAGGAAGACAAAGTAGCCAGAGGTAGACCGGCGAGTGTCCGGGCAGCCTACCCAGTCAGCGTCGGTGTACACGACCAGCTCGAAGGCCGCGTCACATCGAATGAGGAAGCCGTAGTCGAGGGTGCCACACAGGTATCGAAGAATCCGCTTTACAGCGGTGAGGTGCGGCTCACTCGGGTCATGCATGTGGAGGCACACCTGCTGAACTGCATAGGAGATATCCGGTCTGGTGAAGGTGAGGTACTGAAGAGCACCTGCAAAACTCCTGTAAGCAGTGGGGTCAGTGACGGGTGTCCCGCCGGTAGCGGAGAGCTTCGCCTGAGTATCCACCGGAGTGGAGCACGGCTTGCACTCAGCCATGCCCGCTCGCTGGAGGATATCCAGGCAGTACTGTCGCTGGTGAAGGAACAAGCCACCTGGTCAGTCCTCGACCTCAATACCCAGGAAGTGGTGGAGGCGGCCCAAGTCCTTCATAGTGAACTCCTGCTATAAAGCAGAAATAGTGCGCCGAAGAAGAGTCGGACTGGACGTTGTCAGTACAATGTCATCGACGTACAGTAGAAGATAAGCAGTGTCGCTGTCACGTCGATAGACAAACAGCGGAGTGTCCGACTTAGCTTCGACGAAGCCCTGTGAGACCAAGAAGGAGGCGAACTGGCTATTCCAGACTCTCGATGCCTGCTTCAGGCCGTACAGGGATTTGTTCAGCTTACAGACCATGTCTGGATGAGCTGAGTCAATAAATCCTGTCGGCTGACTGCAGTACACCGTCTCGATCAGTGTATCGTGGAGGAAGGCATTCTTGACGTCCAACTGGTGGACGGGCCAAGAACGCGAGAGCCGGCGACAGAACGGTATGAACCATCGCCGGCTCCACCACCGAGCTGAAGGTCTCGTCGTAGTCGACTCCAGGGCGCTGAGTAAAGCCTCGAAGTACCCACCGAGCCTTGTACCTCTCTAAGGTATCGTCCGCCTTCTTCTTATGTGTGAATACCCACTTGCCCGTGACAACATCGCCACGACCGGAGCGGGGAACCAGGTCCCAGGTCCGGTTGGCAAGCAGGGTCTCATACTCTTCTTCCATAGCGCGACGCCAATGAGAGTCGACGAAGGCGCTACGGACGGAAGTCGGTATGGGTGAGATCGAAGAAGAGTCGGTCGGTGGAGACGTCGTCGACGAGAAGACAGCTCCAGAGAAACGCTCAACCGGCCGGAGACTCCCGGATGCACGTCGAGTCACCATCGGGTGGACGTGACCAGGATCCCTGTGGAGCAGAGGAGGATTGTACACCGGACGCTCAGGTACAACAAACCGCTCCCGTCGTGGATAGATGAGAGTGGGTCTCGAGGCTGCGCGTGGCGTGGCGACTGGTGCAGAGGGCTTCGATGCCGCGCGTGGCGTAGCTAGAGTCGGGGCCCCATCCCGCGCTCGTCGTTGGTAGACAAGTGCAGGGTCAGGGAAGCGAGAACTCGAGGTCGTCATCGGTGCTGCGCCTGGTGCGACTGGTGACGTCGGGGATGTCGGGCTCGCTGCAGGTGACGACGGGGAAGCCGAGGCCGCGCGTGGTGCAGCTGGTGACGTAGAGATCACCCGAGGTGCAGCAGGCGACGCCGGAGACGTCGATGCCGCGCGTGGCGCAGCTAGTGATGTCGGGGCCACCCGAGGTACAGCAGGTGACGCTGGAGGCATCGATGTCGCACGTGGTGCAGCATGTGATGTCGGGGGCACCTGAGGCGTAGCGCGTGTCGAACCTGCAGAAGAAAGAGGCCAAGGCAGCTGGGGAGCAGCCTCGGGGTCAGTGGGAAAAAGGGAATCCAGCTCTATGGTGGAATCGGAAGAAGTGGTGGAGAAGGGAAAGGACTCGTCGAAGACGACGTGTCGAGAGATCAAAAGGCGGTGAGTAGTGAGATCTAAGCACCGGTACCCCTTATGATCAAGGGAATACCCGAGGAAAACACACCGTGTCGAGCGGGGCGCAAGCTTATGTGGGGCAGTGGCGGAAAGGTTAGGATAGCAAGCGCACCCGAAAACTCGAAGGTGGTCGTAAAGAGATACCATATAAAGCAAAATAGGGGGTGGAGGCACGAATCGCCTTGGTAGGAAGGCGATTAATCAGAAGTGTAGCAGTGTGGAGAGCCTCCACCTAGTATCGGGCTGGAACAGATGCCTGGAACATCAGGGAGCATATGACATCTTTAGTGGTGCGAATCATGCGCTCTGTCTTGCCGTTTTGAGGAGAGGTATACGAACAAGACATGCGCACCTGTACTCCATGTGCGGGGAGAAAGTTACGAAACGTAGAGTTATCGAACTTGCGTCCGTTATCACACTGGACAGCTCGGATGGTGCGCCCAAACTGAGTGGAAATCCAAACGAAGAAGTGAGAAAGAGTAACAAAGGTCTCAAACTTCAATCGTAATGGAAAGATCCACGAGTAGTGAGAAAAATCATCAATGATCACCAAGTAGTAATTAAAGCCCGATACACTGGTAATGGATGATGTTCACAAATCACAATGTATAAGATTAAAAGCGTGCTCAACATGAGTCACAGAAATAGGAAAAGGGAGCCGAACATGGCGACCAAGCTAACAAGCATGACATAAGGAGTCATGTGTGCCCCTAGAACACGAGATAACGGAACTACTGGACAACATCGAAATAGCATCTGCACCAGGGTGGCCAAGACGGCGATGCCAAATGGTGGATGAAGCTGTCGTAGTCAAAACAAAAGGCGGTGATGCAGCGGAAGTAGGAAGTTGAAGTGTGTATAGGGGCCCGATCTATCACATCGAAAAAGAGGTCACTGGGTAGAACGATCCTTCACAGACAAACCAAATGGATCAAACTCAATGGAAACATTGTTGTCAGTGGTAAAACGACGGACAGAAAGCAAATTTTGAATGATATCCGGAGCGACAAGAATGTTTTTAAGCTGGAAAGAACCCGGGAGACCAGAATCACCTACTGAGGTGACCGGAAGAACAGACTCATTCCCAACAACGATAGATGAAGGAAAAGAGGGATTGGGAGGGTGGGAGGAAGAGAGTATACCAGCATTTGGAGTGGTATGGTATGACGCTCCAGAATCAGCTATCCAGTCGGCACCTGGTGGAGTAAGATGCATGGTGCTGAAGGAGGAGACCGCGATTGTCGATCCCACGTCGAGGGTGGCTCCTGGAGAGGGGTCGACGGCTCCGAGTACCCGACAGGATAGTTAGTGCCACCGTAAGTCGACTGTCCGCCAGAAGGGTAGCCAGGCCCACCGTAGGCCTGAGCCGGAGGCCCACTAGCACTGTGGGCTGGTCCACTGTAGCCCGGGGTGGCTACGAACGCCGGCTGGGGGCATGGTGGTTGTGGAGGCTGAGAACCCGGAGACGGCCCAGGCCACATGTAGATCTGGCCAATCCACGGGTTGTAGGGTGTGGGCCAGGGTGCACCTCCCCGGCCAGTACCACCAGTAGCCGGAGTAGTGGACGTAGGAGTGCCGCCCACACTGCTACTACCATCACGGCTGCTGCGTTTTCCTCGGCGACGACGATTACCACCGTAGAGCTGGATGGGGTGCCTAGGGTGGTAGGTGGTTGCGACGATGGTCCACCAGCTGCTGGCGAAGGTGGACGAGGGGACTGCCTAGAGCCATAAAAAGTTGTGGCAGGTTCGGAGCCAGTAGAGCCTCCTGTAGTAATCTGCTCAAGCTCGAGGTCAGACCATACCTTCTCGAAGGTAGGGGTGGCTCCAGACGGAGAAGCCACGTCCGTAGGTGACAATAGCGCTCATTTAGGTCCTGAAGGACCCGAAGGACAAGAGCGCTATCAGTGATCGGCTCGTCAAGGTCACGTAGAGCATCCGCCATTCCCTTCATCTCCCGACAGTAGGCGGAGACAGAGCGGTCACTCTGGACGGTGTTTTGGAACCGCGCGCTGATGTGGAGGGATCGAGTCGCGCGGTTCCCCAGAAAGCGTTGCTCAAGAACCAGCCAAGCCCGCCGAGCAGTGCCACCACCGCGCTGCCCGACGATGTCCTGTAGCTCCTCCATCAAGGAGTCAAGGATCCAGGATAGGACCAGGCTGTCCATGCTGATCCAGGAGACATTCACTGAAGAACCGTCCTGGAGGACGTGGTCGTCGAGGCGGAAACGCCTCAGCGTGAGCACCAGGTCACGCCATCGGGCATCTGAGGTAGACTCGGAACTGAGGACAACCGGCACGAGCGTCCGGATGTTCTGAATCCCAACGGCATGCACATGAAGAGCAGCCACAAGTGAAGTCGAGTACGTACCAGCGTCCGAGGGAGGCTCGTGAGCAGCACTCATCGGTCGGTGAGCACTCTCCTCGAGCTGGTGAGATAGAGCGGCCACAGAGGCACGCTCCTGCTCCAGGGCGAGAGCGAGTGCCCGCTCGCGCTCGCAAGAGGCAGCTAGAGCTGCGGCGATGTCGGAGGTGTCTGTCGTGTCGGTGTCGTAGACGGAGGCACCAGCTACTAGAAACGGGATCACTGGCTAGACGGTGGTCATGGTGCTCCTGTCGATGTCAAGGCCGGTAGATGTGGCGGCGGAGTCGTGGGGCCCGGAGGTAGTACCTGCCATGAAAGCAACGGCGGTGGTTGGTTTTCCGGTGGTACCTACAAGGGGTCCACCGGCAGCTGGTCCGGTCCTCGGAGACTCGACGGCGGTGGTAGCACCCTGGCCAGGGACGCTGCTAGCCCCCCAAGGGTTGGTGGTGGCCGCCCACGGGGTGGGATCTGTCGTCCAGGAGGACGCACCAACGCTCCCCCCCCCTTGGACCAATACCAGTGGCGGCGGCCGGCCATCCTGTGGCAGCCACTCCGGGGAAACCAGCGCCTGGCAGCCTGGCGAAATCAGCAGGAGCCGGCCCCTAGGCGGCAGCTACCGACCTGGCGGCGCCATGGCCAAAACAGCACCAGCCGGTCCTCCGGTGGCGGACTGGTGTGGCACGCCGACTGGCTGCGGCGATGGTCGGCCATGGCCTGGGGGCGGGGGCGCCCCGAACCCCAGCGGCCGCTGCAGCCCTGCGGTGGCGACGTTGATCAGAGGCGGCGGCGACGGACAGGGATACTGCAGCGGCGACAGCGCACAGGGGTGCTGCAGTAGAGGTAGCAAACAGTGGTGCTGCGGCGGCGGCGGCGGCGCATTAGGCAGGGGCGGCGCATCAGGCAGAGGCGGCGCGTGCTGTTCAGGCGGCGGTGCCATTAGGATTAGGGTTAAGCCCTAATCCTGGTCTAACCTAGCTAATGATACCATAATAGAGGGAAAATGATTGTGTCTATTAATCTGAGGGGCCAAGGGTACAATACATGGAGGGATTAGGTGGGGAAAAAGACTATTAAGCCCCTAACCCTAATCCCATCCAAAAGACTAAATTGCCCCCTGGTTATCCCCCTAATTACATAGTCTAACATTTACTACAAATGGCAAAAATTTAAATGAGAATAACTGAATCTGAGAGGGCACATCCGGCACTAAACTGCTCTAATGAAATGGCAGAGCCCTGTCATAGTATCTCAGGAAAAAAGAACAAATCAGAAAGACGAAAAGCTATCATAAGAAAGTTCACTCACGTGCCCCGTGATTGGTAGATAACACCTTTTTCATCTGATGCTCTTATTAGCATACCACGCCGTCCTGTTATTTCTGCAACATTTTCAGGGCCACCAAGCTACAAAAATACAATAGAAAAATGTAACAGTTTGAAGGCTAAACAAGCAGTTACACCATTAAAACAACTTTCATATCTGTGGTTCCAGCTTCCAATGTACATGGCCGACTAATTTTTTTAGGAAAAAACTAATCTATTTTCGTAAGTGTAGATAGAACAACAACCTTCATCACTCATTTATGCCAACTGATCTCACTGGCTTTCATCTATCTTAACAAACCACGACATACATATTATAACTTTACTGATGTGCCTTTAGCAATAAGGACAGGGAATCAAATGATGGACATTTATCAGCTTGGCCCATATCATGTATCATGTAAATTATAACCTGATTGGAAAAGTCTGAGAATTTGTTGAAACAACTAAAGGGGGGTAACTGAAAGGAGTTTAGTGATAGCTGGGACTTTCGACTGGTCCCAACCTACCAGAACCCTTTTTCTTCACCCAGACTGGGTTATTTATCTTTTACTTATACTACTAATAATGTAATGCTGCTTACCAATTATTACCGTTAATATATTTAATACCAGAAGGGCAGGCCTGACACAGTGGTAGAGTCTCTCCACTTGTGTCCTGGAGGTCCTGGGTTCGAATCAGCCTCCTTGCAAAATAAGCAAGGAGAAGGCTGGCTAGAAATCCCCTTCCCCAGACCCCACAACGTGTGGGAGCTTTCAGCACTGGGTATGCCCTTTTAATATATTTAATACCAACATTTGTGGTTCATGTCAAGTTTCATCTCTAGCATATGCCTAACACAATTTACTCTAGGTTGCTTCACACAAAAGACTCAGTTGCTACATGGATTAAGATATCTCAGCTGCAAAATCTAGGGAACGGTTTTAAATTCCACAAAATAGCCTGAGATTACCAGCCTTGCTCAATATTCAAACCAAAACCTAGGAAGAGGAAATTTACCATGCCAAGGAAGAAAAAAGGGCCTGTTTGTTTCGGCTAGAGCTACTGGCTCTTAGCTTTTATATGCTGAAACAGACAGTTTGTCCTCTCAACTTTTATAACCTGCGCCTCCAGAATCTCATGATCCATCCCAGACCAGCTTTTCTCAGCTTTTGCCTCGTAATTTAACCTAACTACCATGGGGCTAGCTATGACCAGCCCAACCATAATGCAGGCAAGCAAACAGGCCACAAGTTTTTGACCCTCGGCTTTTACAATCCAGATTTTAACAAACCTTAGTGTTAAGCTACTATGCACCGACCGATTGACCCCAACAACTTAAGCTGATGAAGAAGGATGGGCAATTCATTTATATTTCAACACTCCCCCTCACGTGCAGGCTCTTTTGGGCCGCAAACATGAAATAGGAGTCGGCTGCAATTTATTTTTAATAAATCGCGTCTGTCAGGATTCGAGCTCGAGACCTCTGGTCCTGATACCGTGTTAAGCTACTATGCACTGACCGTTGACCCCAATAACTTAACCTGATGGGGAAGGGTGGTCAATTCACTTATATTTCAACACTTGGCTACAAGCAGTTTTTAACAACCTCTAGCCAAATAAAGAGGGCCTAAGTTGGTTACCTGATCAATAATATCATCTAGAGGATTATTAGGTAAATCCAAGGAATGGATAATGCCCAAAATCTTCAACTTTCTCTCCACAGCAGCATCATATCTGACAGTAACTTGCCAGGTAACACGTTTATGAGCCGGGCCATATGATCATGCGAATTTATTTAATGTTTATTGGTTCAATTAGGTACCTCTTTGAAAGTTCAGTCAAGTAAGCATCTCTTGCTATGATGTAGCCTTCAACCTTCTCCTTGCAACCATAACATGACCAGTCATTAGTCACCTTTCCAGTCAAAGGTGGAGTCAGGCAACCAGGGTGAACACGTGTAGCACAAACAGAGCAGTGAAGTAACAGGCTTGTCTCCTGAAACGACATGGAAATGAGAGGGTAATACAGGCCAAAAAAAAAGAACCATGAGAAAATCACACTTCAAGTTCCAGAAGACTAAGCATTTTATGCAAGCATTCAGCAGGCAATGTTTACCTCTTGTACAGTCGCACATAATCGTTTCAAGTTTTCAACCACAAACAAGGATATGAAATAGCACAAGAAAGGAAAAAAGAAAAAGAAAGGACAGCCCGGTGCATGTAGCTCCCGCTTGCGCAGGATCTGGGAAAGTGTCCGACTCATTTGGGTCTTCTGTACGCAGTCTTTCCTTGCATTTTTGCACGAGTTTGTTTCCAGGACTTGAACCCATGACCTCATGGTCACAAGGCAACAGTTTTACCGCTGCGCCAGGATGAAATTGCAAAAACGCAATACAAATAAAATAAGAGTCATTTGCTGTTTATGAAAAGGTTACAGCAAACAGTGAACATAGTAATAACTATTGTAACAACCAGTCAGTTTTAACTGACTTATTTAATCCAAAAATGAGTTTGGTCAAATCCCTCCCTATCCACATAGGGGGCCTAAGCCATTCATGGCTTGTGTTGTAAGTTTCATACCAGCCACAACACTTGAGCTAACGTTCTAATACAATGTAAGGTTTGAATTTGAAAAGTCGGTTTAAAACTGGTTAGCAAACTGGTACTTTCACATGCCTGGATTTCTCATTCAATAATCCATCAAGCTCAGTGGTGACACAGCAGTGTTATAGCCAGCCAATAATTGGCAGGCCCAATTACATCACAGGTAGGATAAAACAAGTAGGCCCTGTTTGACTACAGTATTTTGTGGTTTTAGGCAATACCATGGTATTTCAAAAATGTTGTGCTTTACAAAACTTTGAGGTACAACAACAACAACAACAACCAAGCCTTTATCCCAAGCATGTTGGGGTCTGCTAGACATGAAACCCAATAATTATTTTATATATATATATATATATCAATGAAGTAAAAGAGAGGAAGAGATATAAGAACAACAAGACAACAACAACCAAGCTTTTATCCCAAGCATGTTGGGGTCGGCTAGACATGAAACCCAATATCAATGAAGTAAAAGAGAGGAAGAGATATAAGAACTAGGAAAAAAAGAAAAAAAACAAGACTAGGATTCTGGCACATGAATTGCTACTTTCCATGCGGTCCTATCGTGAGCTAAGTCTCTGGATACATTTCAATCTCTCAAATCTCGTTTTACCGCCTCCTCCTAGGTCAACATTGGTCGTCCTCTACCCCTCCTAATATTTTCTCTACCTCTTAAAATACCACTGTTAACCGGTGCTTCTGGAGATCTCTGCTGCATATGTCCAAACCACCTTAGTCGACGTTGGACTAACTTCTCTTCAATCGGCGTCACCCCTACCCTATCACGAATCGACTCATTCCTTATTTGGTCTCTTCTCGTGTGCCCGCACATCCGCCGTAGCATGCGCATCTCTGCGACACTCATTTGTTGGACATGTTGCCGTTTAGTTGACCAACATTCCGCCACATAAAGCATTGCAGGTCTGATCACCGTCGTATAGAACTTCTCTTTTAGCTTTTATGAGACCTTTCTATCACATAGGATTCCAGAGGCTTGTCACCATTTCATCCAGCCTACCTTAACCCTGTGGCAAACATCCTCATCAATATCGCTATTGCTTTGTAACATTGATCCTAAGTATCGGAAAGAGTTCGTACTATTTGTCTAGACTAACATTTCCCTCTTCACGACCAACACCACTAAAGTCACACCTCATGTACTCAGTCTTTGTCCTACTAGGTCTAAACCCCTTGGACTCTAAGGTTTGTCTCCATAGCTCTAATTTCTTATCAACATCATCCCTAGTTTCATCTACCAGCACTACATCATCGGCAAAGAGCATGCACCAAGGGATATCCCCTTGTATATCCTTCGACACCTCATCCATCACCAAGGGAAAGATATATGGGCTCAAAGTTGATCCTTGATGTAGTCCTACCGTGATAGGAAATGCATCAGTCTCACTATGATTTACGCGCACACTTGTCCTAACATTATTGTACATATTCTTGATAAGGGTAATGTACTTTGTTGGCACTTTATGTTTCTCTAGTGCCTATCACATGACCGACCTTGGTATCTTGTCGTACGTCAATGAATACCATATGCAAGTCCTTCTTCTACTCCCTATATCTCTCCATAAGCTGAATTACTGTAGTTTTGAAAAGTGCAGTTATGTTGAAACAACAGCATTTTTAGAGCATCTCTACTACACTTATCTGTTGGACATGTCGCGTTTTAGTAGTCCAACATTCCGCTCCATATAGCATGGCACGTTGGACTGTAGTCCTATAGAATTTGCCTTTTAGCTTTTATGGCACCCTACTATCCTATGTTAGAAATCCAAGCGAGAGAAATCAGCAATAATGAGGGGATTCAATTTTATTCCAGCACCTGCCGGCATTATATAGCTGGTTACAATCCACTCCAACTCCAACTTGGATTATTTAAACATATTCTAAAGCTGCAGCAACTATCTCTATTACTAGGACTCTTTATTTCTTTCCTAAACTAGAGACTTAGACCAATACATCAAGTACTCCTCAGGCCACACCAGCCAGCCCTAATTCGAATCTAACAATCACTCTCTTGATCCTGTTTTCGAAACACACCTTAATCGGGATGATGAACATTCCTTCATCATCCCACACACACTTGCACTAATTTTAGGATGGCGAGCACAACTTTTCCACCCTAGGATGACGAATACACCTCTTCCACCCTCACTCAATTTTGGGGTGAACACATGGTATGCTGCTGCTCTCTGCCCCTCACCGATCGGAGGTTGTACGTGTGGAGGATCGGTGGGCACGGGTTGAGAGTTGACCGGCGGCGAGACGCCAGCGATGGCGAGGTGAGAGAACACAGGGGCGGCGGCTACGGTTTGGAAATTCCTGGCTCCCTGCAGGAAGCCAGAACAATCTGTTTTCTGCTTACCCTGATTCAATTGTCTTTACAAATATATAGCGCTTAAGTTTCTAAATATAGCTCTCAAATAATAGGAAATGTCCTGGGCCCGTTTGGCTTTCCCTGCATGCGCCCTGCATGCGCCTGCTAGGCAGGAGCAGTCCTCCTCTGATATTGGATTCCCGTCATAACATCTCTCCCTGCCTCGACAAACAGCTCGTCCTCGAGCTGTACATCCGGGTAGAGAGTCTTGAAGTCGTCCAGGGGCTCCCAGGTGGCGTCGTCCTCCGAAAGGCCTTGCCACCTGACGAGGATGTGCCACGCGCCGCGACGGAGCTGGGCGCGCAGGACCCGTGCAGGGGCTGGCAGCAGTCGCCCGTCGTGAACCGGAGGCAGCACGGCCGGCGTTGATGGTGGCGAGCCGACGTAGTTGTAAGGCTTTAACAGCCCCACATGGGAGACGTCATGCAGGCGCGCGTCCGCGGGAAGTCGGAGACGATAAGCCACCTGCCCGATGCGCTCGACGATCTGGAACGGCCCCGCGTAACGTGGGCGGAGCTTGCCCTTGGACGGCGAGGCGAGCGCATGGGTGGGGCGGTGGAGAAGTCGGAGCAGCACCCATGCGCCCACGTCGAACTCCACCTCACGATGGTGCTCATCGTAGTGGCGCTTGGCGTACTGCTGAGCCTGAAGAAGACGCTCGCGAACCTCCTCCAGGAAAGCGTCGCGGTCCCGCAGCATGGTGTCCACCGCCTCGGTCTGGGCCGCCCCGGCGTGGTGTGGCAGGAGTGGTGGCGGGGGTCGGCCGTACACAACCTCGAACGGCGACGCTCGAAGTGCCGTGTGGTAAGAGGTGTTGTAGCAGTACTCCGCCCAGGGTAGCCAGTCGACCCACGAGCGAGGCCGATCACCTGTCGCACAGCGCAAATACATCGCGATGATCTTGTTGACGACCTCGGACTGGCCGTCCGTCTGGGGGTGAAAGGCCGTACTGAGCCGCTGCTTGACGCCTGCACATTTAAAGAGGTTGCGCCAAAGATTGCTGGTGAAGACTGGGTCGCGATCGCTGACGATGGAGCTGGGGAAACCGTGTAGGCGCACGATCCCGTCGAAGAAAGCACGGGCGACGGAGGGGGCCCCGAAGGAGCACTTCGACCTCTTCAGAAAGAGGTCGTGGACTCGTAGGGCGGTGAGGGCGAGGCCGACATGCTGCAGGTGCTCAGCCCACGACGTGCTGTAGATCAGAATGTCGTCAAAGAAAACCAGCACGAACCTACGGAGGAAGGGGCGGAGCACATCATTCATCAACGCCTGAAATGTCGCAGGGGCGTTGGAGAGCCCGAACGGCATCACCAGGAACTCAAAGTGGCCATGGTGGGTGCGGAACGCCGTCTTCTCGATGTCGGCCGGTTGCATGCGCACCTGGTGGTACCCCGAGCGGAGGTCGAGCTTGGTGAAGTACTTGGCCCCGTGGAGCTCGTCGAGGAGCTCGTCAACCACCGGGATCGGGAACTTGTCCTTGGACGTACGGTCGTTGAGCGCGCGATAGTCGATGCAGAAGCGCCACGACCCATCCGCCTTCTTGACGAGGAGCACGGGTGCCGAGAATGGAGAAGTACTGGGGCGGATAATGCCCTGTTCCAGCATGGCGGCGCACTGCCGCTCGAGCTCGTCCTTCTGCAACTGAGGGTACCGGTACGGTCGCACTGCCACTGGTGCGGTCCCGGGCAGCAGGTGTATGCGGTGGTCGTAGGGGCGGGCTGGAGGAAGTCCGCGTGGTGTGTCGAAGACGGCGTCGTGCTGACACAGGAGCTCGTCCAGCAGCGGTTGATGCGGGTCTGGAGCTACCGCTACCAGCGACCGCTGCTGGAAGGGCGCGCCCGGGGCGCCCACACACTGCCACGTGACGCGACGGCCCTCGTGCAGGAAGGATACGGCGAGCCCTTCGAAGTCCCAGGTGATGGGGCCCAGCGTGCCCAGGAAGTCGACGTCGAGGATGAAGTCGAAGCAGCTGAGAGCGAGGCCCACGCAGGTGATGGAGAAAGGCGCCCCGTGGATGTCGACTGGCACGTGGCGTGCGATACCTTCACACGGCATGCGCTCACCGTTGGCCACCGTAACGCGAAGCTGGTCGCCCCCCTGAGGAGCGAGACCAAGGCGCCGCATGGCCGTGCCCTGGAGGAAAGTGTGGGTGGAGCCAGTGTCCAGGAGGGCGAGGAGGCGCTCGCCCTGGATCGTCACGAGCAGGAGCATAGTGTGGTACGTCTTGATGCCTGCAAGAGCGTGTACAGAAACCACCAGAGTGTGAGCGTGAGCGTCCGCTGCGGCGGCGGTGTCTGCGGGCAAGGCCGTGGTCGCAGCATCGGCGGCCGCCTCCTCATCGGCGTCGAGGAAATCGTCCACCTCCAGAAAGAACAGGCGGGGGCACACGTGCCCATGCACGTATTGCTCGTCGCAGTTGTAGCAGAGGCCTTGACGACGGCGTTCCTGCATCTCGGCCGGCGAAAGGCGACGGTATGGCCGCACGGGTGCCGTCGGGGCTGCTGCGCCCGGTGCTGCAGCGCCGGCTACGGGCGGCGCAGGCAGCGCTGGTGCGCCAGTCGGAGCCGCGGTCGCCCCCGGTTGGCGTGGGGGAAGGGCTGGCCGCGGGGGAGGGCGGGCGCCGCGCTGCTGAGGCGGCGCTGCCGCGGCCAGAGCCCGTGTCTCGAAGGCGCGGGCAAGAAACATGGCCGTCTGGAGGTCGGGGGGGGGGGGGGGGGGGGGGGGGGGCATCGCGACGTCGACCCGAATGTGTTCCGGAAGGCCACCGACAAAAAGCTCCGCTTTCTGGCGCGTGGAGATGTCTCTGGAATGCGCTAGCACCGTCTGGAAGCGGTCCGCAAACTCCTGGACCGTGGAGTGGAAAGGAAGACGCCCCAACTCGGCTAGCCGCGAGCCATATATAGGCGGTCCGAAACGAAAGCGGCAAAGTTCCTTGAAGCGCTCCCAGGACGGCATGCCTTCGTCCGATAGGAGGGCGTAGTACCAGGTCTGAGCGGCGCCGATGAGGTGGTAGGAGGCCATCCACGTCCGCTGCTCCACCGGAGTGCGCTGGCCCCAGAAAAATTGTTCACAGTGTGTGAGCCAATTCAGCGGGTCGACCGAGCCGTCGTATGTCGGGAAGTCGATCTTGTAGGTCCGAGGCTGGAAAGGCGCCGCGCAGAACGTCGCAGGGGCGGCAGCCGGGGGCGCCCCGCCGATCGCTGGCGCTGCAGCCGGCGCGGACCCGAAGGTGGAGCCGTGGAGGATTGGGTCGTCAACGCCGCCATAGAGCGTTCCCGACGCCGGAACGCCCCCATGGCCGAAGCCCGCTGTGCTGTGAGGGGCCGAATGGACCGACGGGCGCGCCGGCGCGGAGGAGTAGGCTGGCGGCGCGACGTCGGTGAGCCAAGACGGAAGCGGGGACGGCGAGTGGGGGAACTGGATCTCCTGTACGGGGATGAAGGTGCCCGAGGCGGCAGAAGGCAGTTGCTGCTGCGGTTTGGGCGCCGGCGGTAACTGCGGCTACGGGTGAGACGGTGCCACGCCTGGCTGCGGTCCTAAGAGGAAGGCGTGGACGCTGGTCATCATCCTGCCGAGGTCGAGGACGGCCTTGGTGAGCTGCTCGTTGGACATCACCCCCACGGTGGAGGATGAAGCCCCGGCGGCCAGCGGCCGCGATCCCGCGGCCAGCGATGTAGGCGGGATCGGTGCGGCCGGGATCGGCACGGACCCGTCGGCATCCGGCGGTGACGCGGTGCGGCCGGGATCGGCGGTTGAAGCGGGCAGCGGCAGCGACATCGGATCGGAGGTCCCTGATACCAGGTTGGTATGCTGCTGCTCTCTGCCCCTCACCGATCGGAGGTTGTACGTGTGGAGGATCGGTGGGCACGGGTTGAGAGTTGACCGGCGGCGAGACGCCAGCGATGGCGAGGTGAGAGAACACAGGGGCGGCGGCTAGGGTTTGGAAATTCCTGGCTCCCTGCAGGAAGCCAGAACAATCTGTTTTCTGCTTACCCTGATTCAATTGTCTTTACAAATATATAGCGCTTAAGTTTCTAAATATAGCTCTCAAATAATAGGAAATGTCCTGGGCCCGTTTGGCTTTCCCTGCATGCGCCCTGCATGCGCCTGCTAGGCAGGAGCAGTCCTCCTCTGATATTGGATTCCCGTCATAACAACACATCTTTACATCTCTGAGATGAAACACATCTTAACATCCCATGCACTCAATCTCGAGATAGAACGCATCTTTGCATCCTGAGCACACCTCGACGTGAGATGCTCACAGCCATCCCCGTTGCTGCTAACGAAGGGTACTCCTCTGGCCGTATCCACCTCTGCCACGCCAAACTCCACACAGCCGCCTCGCTCACCACACTTGCCCCTTCCATGACACCCCGGTGCATCTCCATGCAGCGCCTCTGCGCTGCTGTTGTGCTGTAGCACGCCACCATTGTGGGCCCATGGAGCGTCACTCCCCGATGCTGCACCCCGGCAGCGCGCTACTCCCTGCGCACCTGCGCAGCCTAGACACGCCTGCTCGCAAGTCACGATGCGCCTGTGTCCATGGCCTGCTACTGTTCGCGCGCCACTCACGTCGTATCCAGTGGCTGACGTGCCATCGAGCTCCAGTAGGCTCACCCTCGCCTCTTGCTGGATTGGGCACCCCCAGGAGTGTATCCTCCCAGGGCAGCGAGATTGGATCTTCAACCTAAGCTCTATTGGAAATCTGAGCGAGGGAAATCAGCAATAATGTGGGGGTTCAATTTTATTCCAGCATCTACTAGCCTTATATAGCCGGTTACATCACATAAAACACCAGAAGCTTGGCACCACTTCAACCATCTAGCGTTAATCATATGACTAACATCTTCATCGATATCTCCAACCTTTTGCAGCATCAAACCCAAGTTGCAAAAAGTGTCTGTCTTGGGTACCACCTGACTATTGAGTGGACAAACTAAGCCTAAAACACTTTGGTTCCAAAGTTTGTCTCTATAATTCTAACTTCTAATTAATTGTCGTCCTGCTCTCATCCATGAAAGGATGGAACATGGTACAGACATCTGAATGCAAAGTATGCTGGCGCTGATTTCACAGTGCAACAACTGCTACTTTTTGAATCAAAATACTTTACCAAACTGCAAGTGCCAAACAAGTCTTGTTTTTTACTAAATTCCTTTAGTTTTCATAAATTGTGTTATTGTTTGCCTACAACTAACAAAAACTATAATTTTCAAATACCCGAGTTTCGAAAACTCATACATCTGAACAGGGCTGTAGTTTTTTATTTAGAGAAACAAGTTACCTCCTCAGTATTGCAGATCCGACATGTATGAAAATCATCGTCAGGTTCTGTCGATTCATGGTCTGACTCTGCAGCTACATTTTACAAATAGACTAATAAGTACATCGAGAAGTTATTAGGAAAGAGATCATAATTAATCTGCCACAAATCCAGAAAAAATCAATTCACTATTTGAAACTAACAGTTCAGAGGGCATAAGTGTTATTCAGATGCACTATTTTCATGACCTGCCGGCTTTATATAGACGGTTTCACACCCTGAATCGTTTCGAAATAGGACTCTCATTTCCTAACTTCTAAGATCTCTTTTCTAATCTAAATGGCATGCTTGATTTCCTACCTTATCTATTAGGGTCCTATCCTTAAACGACTCCTAGGCGTCCAGGCCTATCCGTCCTGTAGCCCAAACCTAACCCAAGTACCCAACAGATCAAGATTACACAACAACCCTAACCCTTATACAAGGATACATCCCCGACAGTTCAGCCCATCTCGTGTGCACGACCAGGGCAACCAGCGAGTGACCTTTTTTACCCTAGGCTAAAAATTCGAGCCCATGGGAAATCACACCCAGGACCCTGGGTGTGCTACTAAGAGTCCTAACCGCTAGGCTAAGACCCCTTTCGCTGGTGTGCATATAGTCATATATTCACATTCAACAAAACAGATCACTCCTACTTTAAGCAATCACAACATGTAAAACCAAACCAGGTTCCAAAAGGTGTTTTGTTTATCACCTTTTAAGTGTGAAAGAACAAAAATAATTGTTTCGGCAGTTTCTTGCAGTAACCACTCTATTCCACATGACTTACTAATAGGCAAATCCAATGCAACAAGGAGTATCATTATAAAATAAGAAGCTAGCTCAAGAACACATTTTATGTGGTTTAGGTACTAGCTCAAGAATTCAAGATTGAAGTGGTAGAAATAAGCCATTAAGGGCAATTTTGATGTTGTGCTACCCTATGGAATCTGGACAGACTCAAGGACATGGGAATCTTTTCCAGCTGCATCAATATTTTTCTCTTCCAAAAGGATGCTTCCAAGTAAGTGCCAAAAGTAGAAATAATTTTGCCACAGCAGTATTAAATTTGTTTCTATTGGGTTTCATTTCCATGGAAACAAATTTAATACTGCTGTGGTTGTTGTAGTATTAAATTTATAAAAACTTACGTTGAGAATATTCATCAATCCCATCATCACCCACATCTTCCATTTTAGCAACTTTACTAACTTGACCTGTCAAGGATACATCAGATCCATAATGCCGTGTGTGCTGGAACTCCATGACCGTTTCTTCACCTAAAGTAGCATATGTAAATCAAGGAGTAAGGACCAAATAAAGTAAGAAAGCTAATCAAACAGAAACTTATACGTCCTCCGATACTCTTCTACATGAAACATTATTTAGTTTAGAAACGAGGAGTCCTGGCTTTTTATTGAAAGACAATGTTTGTAATGGTGTGGACTTACAGTTATATCTATTGAGGTTTATGAATGCATAAAAAACTAAAAAAAGGCAGAGTTGCCAATTGGCATCAGCAGTACACCGGGATGATGAAAAGATACTACAAAATATGTCACTATAAAATTTTGTTGCAGAGAACAGCTTCTACAATTGTAGAACATAAGCAATCTGTATAAGCATAATGCAAACCTTGCTGGAAACAATCAGGCTTTGGAGGCAAAGGATAATTATCTTCTACAAGCTTAAGAAGCAGCTCTCTAGGACCAGAAACGAAACCTTCCAATTCAAGACCCTGCCGCATAAATTTCATATTTTTAAATCAGGAAACGAAAGATTGGATCATGAGCTACACAAAAACAACAGCAAAGCCTTTTAGCCCCAAGCAAATTGGGGTAGGCTGAGGGGGAAAAGGGACCATAATAGACTAGAAAAAGCATACATATTTTGTGATAGCTTCCTCTGTTCGAGCTTCCCCAGTGCTCTGAAGACCAATCACCACACATTTCTCTTCTGCTAAGGCTTCTTTTGCCAACCTAACAACAGCAGGTACCTTTGCAGACATACACATATGCCTAAAGAAATGCTGCAAAAAGAATAATATACAAATACTGTCATTTTATCATTATTATTAACAATATGGGTAGAGTTAGAGCATATGAAGAAAATGTGTGCCAGACTTCGACAGTCTTTAGGCATGTTATGGCTATAAACATATGGTTGCATAGTAGGAATGATAACCACCTGATGACTCGCCCAGTAGAGTCGCCATATATGAGCCCAATTGCTTTTATCTTCTGCATAATATTCAATGGCTGATAGGAGTTCAACACGCAGTTCAGCCCAAAGTGCAGCTGCCTTTCTATACATATTCTGCATCATGACATAATAAGCAATTTGAGCATGATCTCGTCTAATACCAACCTAAGAAAATCACTAGAGTTAAATTTTATAAAAATATCAATATCCATATCTATGAGCAATCATATTGTGCAGACAAACATGCTCACAAAACATAGAATTATAGAAAACTAATTATATCAACAGTGCAAAAGGAAAAATGTCGATTTACCATCATTCTTTCCTCTAGAGGTGCTTCCAGGACATCAAAATCAACCTCCTTGTAACTTAGAGTGCGACAAACATACATACCCCTGGGACAAATTTAACAGAGTAGGAAATGAATATCGATGCACAAACATTGAATTCAAAACTTTAGCAACAAGACAACTGAGAACGTTAGACATATGTCACCAATTGTTTATTGACTGCTAATGCCAATTAGGTGCAGTTTTGCACATATACAGTAGACCATGTTTATTGAGAATTTGCAGTAACACTAACCTTGCTTTCATGTCCATCCCAACAAGTTCAATAGCAGCCACACCTCCTTTCTCAAGAGCACCTGAAAGTTATTCTCATAGAACTTAGACAATAGAATAAATCATTATTGTTTATTAAAATGTTAGAGGTACAATATCTGATAACAATCAATAGAGCATGGAGTGTATCACAAAAGGAATACAATACTAGGTATTGTGGAGTGTACGCCTAAATGTGATAGATCCATCAATGCTAAGATAAGGAAACTCTGTTCCTATGCACCAGCCACCAATACCAGTGCTACTGAAAACTGCAAAGAACTGACAGTATCATATGTTTTCCCTCAAAAAAGGGGAGAAAATCATCACATGGTTGGTAGTTAACAGCATATCTATCAGTGAATCAAACAGTAAAGTAAATACTGCCCCTATCACACAAGCAGGGAGAAATTGCATACTAAGAACCCGTTCATGTACAATTAATTACTTTGAGCAGCATTCATCTCTAATCCTAAATGATCCCAAAGAATCTAATGTTCCCAATAAACCTGTGGACAAACTACAAATTACTATTCTTGCGTAAATATACTGAGAAACCATGATGGGCTCAGCACTGGTGTGGGCTGATCTGCCCCTGGCCCAGGGCGGCCAGAACTGGACCGAGTGGGCTGGTCTGCCTGGCCCAGGCCGGGCCCCCTTTCTAGAAGAAATCTGAGTTTAATCTTCTTAGAGATAGACTAAAAGATCCTTTTGTAAGATTAGGACTCTTGTAAGGGGGGCTATATATACAAGCCAAAACACCCCAAAAGGTGAGAGGGTTGAATAAAAGAAAAAATTCCTCCAGTTTTTCTGCCCTAGCCGCCTCTCTCCCCTGCTGCAGCCGCCGCCCCCTCTTCCTCTCCCATGTCTGCGCCTCCCTCTCAGGAACCCTAGCCGCCTAGGGTTTCCAGCCACCGCCTAGGATTCTCCAGCCGCCAGCTGCTGTTCCAGCCACCCCTCAAGGCTGCTGCTCCAGTTGCTGCCTAGGGCATCATCTTCCCCAAGCTGCTGCCTCCCTCCTCAACCCTAGCCGCCACCAGGCTTGGTTCAGCCACCATCAAAGCCTGAGTTCAGATTGATCTGCTAGGGCAGATCAGTTTGTACAGCAAGAACAGAGAAGTTTTGGGGCTGGAATTGCAACATTCGTGGTATCAGAGCCGGTTTCAACCCTAGGCTGAATTCTGCAAGATGTCGTCTACACCTACAAGCAGCGGCAGCGCCATCAGCCATGGGACACCCTCACCGGCAGCTCGTGAGGTGAACACCGGGACGGGGTTCCCCGTGCTCACCAAGACCAACTACGCGGAGTGGCCTCTGTACAGGAGGAGCCTATACAGGAACGTCCTACGTGTTCACTGGAGATAGTGGAGGGATGTGTCTTCACTCACCGCAGCAACGACGACAACTTTGACGACACTCGTTGGTACCTCGACACGGGCGCGACAAACCACATGACGGGTTCGCACGCCGTCTTCTCCGAGCTTGACGAAAACGTTGTCGGAACCATCAAGTTCGGCGACAACTCCGTCATGCATATCCAGGGGAAGGGTACGGTTCTATTCGCCGCCAAGACGGGTGAGCACAGGAGGCTCACCGGCATCTACCTCATCCCGCGCCTCACCACCAACCTCATCAGCGTCGGCCAGCTGGATGAGGATGGCTACAGCATCACGGTGCAAGGAGGAGTGATGCACATACGGGATGAACAACAGCGTCTCCTCACACAAGTTCAGCGCGACTACTGCAAGATGTACTCCATCAGGCTCAACATCACACGTCCGGTTTGCCTAACCGCGAGGCGTGATGATGTTGCGTGGCGTTGGCACGAACACTACGGGCATGTCGGCTTCCAGGCGCTTCGGAAGTTGGCACGAGAGGAGATGGTGCTCAGGCTTCCGCAAATTGATCACGTCGATCAATTGTGCGAAGCTTGCTTGGTTGGAAAGCAGAGGCGCTCCAGCTTCCCCAAGCAAGCTCGGCGGGGCGCGGAGGGCGCGCTCGACCTTGTCCACGGCGACAACTGCGGGCCTATTACGCCGATGACTCCGAGCGGCAAGAAGATGTTCTTGTTGCTAGTGGATGACATGAGCCGCTATATGTGGCTCTATCTTCTAGCTGTTGGAAATCCGGCCTGTTTAGCCCTGTTTCTGGCTCTGCAGGTGTGCTGATCGGATCTGTTCGGCCAGAACAGATCTGTTATGCACCTGCGGTGCAGATCAGAACAGGGTGGTTCCTGTGTGCAGAACAGAGAGGACAGAGAGAGTAGAAAGCACCCCTGGTGCTGATCAGATCGGAGAACAGAGAAACAGAGAAGAACTCGCCGAGTTCTTCCTGGAACAGATGCGAAAATCCTGATCTAGGCGAGTTCAGAGAACTCGGCTAGATTAGGTGCTGCCGTGGGGGCTTTTCTGGTGGAGAACTTGTATTCTCTGATTAATACATCTGCTGTTACAAGGGGGGGCCCAGCCCTGTATATATAGGGGGATTTTGGGAGAGTCCCAACCCCCTACAACTCTTATTCTATCTCTAAACTGGATAGGACTCATAAACAGAATGTCTAACTTCCTGGACTCTATTTTAACTGACTGCACCAGGGAGGCGGGCCTGCCTGGGCGTGCGCGCCCCTGGTGGGCTCAGCCGCACCAGGCCGGCCCAGGCCCAGGCCCAGGGTCACCCGACATTCTCCTCCTGACCCTGGACCTGCAGCATGTCCAGAACGCCAATTCTTGTTCTCATCTCGACGAACTTCTGTCTTCCAAGTGCCTTGGTCAAGATGTCCGCCATTTGGTCCTTCGTAGAGATTTGCTCAAGCACAATGTCACCGTTGTCAACACACTCCCGTATGTAGTGATACTTGGTGTCGATGTGCTTGCTCCTGTCATGGTGTACCGGATTCTTACTCAAGTCTATGGCAGACTTGTTATCAACCCGCAGCACCGGTGCCTTCATCTTTTCAGCCAAGTCTTCCATCAGCCGTGCCATCCATACACCTTGACATGCCCCTTGAGCTGCTGCGATGTACTCTGCTTCACACGAGGATAAGGCCACCACCTTCTGCTTGCTGGACTGCCATGAAACGGGGTTGTTTCCAAGACAAAACAGCACCCCGCTCGTGCTCTTCCGGTCCTCCACGTCTCCCGCAAAGTCGCTATCCGAGTAGCCAATCAACTCCATGTTGCCTCCTTTTGGATAGAAAACTCCGAAGTGGATCGTACCCGCTATATAGCGTACGATGCGCTTGACTACGGCAAAGTGATCTTCTCTTGGCTCCTCCAAAAACCGACTCACGTACCCAACCGAGTAGGCGAGGTCGGGGCGTGTGTTCACCAGATATCGCAGCCCTCCAACCAAGCTCCTATAGTCCGTTGCATGCACCAACGGGCTATCACTTGTCTTGCAAAGCTTGAGGCCTTGCTCCATGGGAAATGCACAGGGATTGCATCCTTCCAGGCCAGCTTTAGAGACAAGTTTGGAAGCGTAGGCCGCCTGCCCAACGCTTATCCCTGCATCAGTTTGCCGCACCTCCAGACCAAGATAATATGACAAGAGACCCAAGTCGCTCATCTTGAACCTCTTCATCATCTCGCCTTTGAACTTCTTCAGATCGCCTCCTCCTGTGATCACAAGATCGTCGACGTACACGCCGACGATGAGCTTCTTATCTTCAGCTCCACGGAAATAAATCCCGTGCTCGCTCGTACTCTTCTGGAAACCAAGTGATAGCAAGCTATCGTTGAGCTTGGCATTCCAGGCCCTGGGCGCCTGACGAAGTCCATATAAAGCTTTCTTGAGCCGATACACCTTGTGTTCGGCTCCGTTGATGATGAAGCCAGCGGGTTGGGAGACGTACACCTCCTCCATCAAGTCGCCGTTCAGGAAGGCGCTCTTCACGTCCATGTGGTGTACCTCCCACCCCTTGTGTGCAGCAACTGCAAGGAGCAAGCGAATAGATTCGAGACGAGCTACAGGAGCAAATACCTCGTCAAAGTCTATTCCTTGCCGTTGGACATAGCCTTTTGCCACCAGTCGAGCCTTGTGCTTCACCACCTCCCCATGCTCGTCCTTCTTCACCTTAAACACCCATTTGAGGCCAATGGGCTTGTGTCCTGCAGGAAGATCAACAAGTTGCCAAGTCTTGTTTTCTTCTATGGACTCCATCTCCTCGAGCATGGCCCGTCTCCAGCACGGGTGTTCCTCAGCATCGGCGAAGGACGTGGGCTCCTCCGCGGTGGTGAACATAAGCTCCCCCTCCTCCAAGCTTGGTGGGCGCTCAGCCCGACCAGGAGGGGTGAGGGTTCCTAGCACATTGCGCATCGTGCGGAACCGAAGTGCAGCGTTGTCGTCGTGGTAGGCGTCGACGTTGTTGCCGACGTCCGTCGGCGGCGTGGCGAAGCGGATGGGCCGTGGAGGGTGCCGGGGTGTGACGAAGGTGCTGGAATCTTCAGTCTCGGAATCCCCCGCTGCTGCTGACCCCCGTGCAGGACTGTCCCAGCCCTGATTTGCGCTGGACAGTCCCTGCAGGGGCCCTTGGGGCGATGCTGCAGGTGATGGACCCTCTCCAGCAGGTCTGGAGGCTGGCGTAGGAACTCCTAGGGTCTGTACAGACCTTTCTGTGCCCCTCCTGGGCACTGCAGGGGTACTGTTCGGCCCCTCCGGACCCTGCAGCACCTCTCCGGGTGCTGAAACAGCAGGTCCAGCACCTGCTGGACCTAAGGAGTCGACGTGGAAGGCGGTGTAGTCCTCTTCTCCTGCTCCTTCTCCCCAGTCCCACTTGGCCGCCTCGTCGAATATCACGTCACGTGATATGTGTGTACGCCCATCAGCCGGATTATACATCCGATATCCCTTCGTCCCTGCAGCATAGCCAAGAAAAATCATCGGAGTACTCCGGTCTTCCAACTTTTTCAGGTTGGGGCGTGTGTTCTTGACATGCCCCACGCACCCAAAAGTTCAGAAATAATTGACGGTTGGTCGCTTTCCATGGCAAGCTTCATATGGCGTCTTCCCGTCGAGGTCGCGGGTAGGGGATCGATTCAGGATATAGACAGCCGTGATAACTGCCTCACCCCAAAATATCCCGGGCATACCATTTGCCTTCAACATGCTCCTCGCCATGCCGACCACCGTCTGGTTGCGCCGCTCCACAACCCCGTTTTGCTGCGGCGTATACGGGGCTGTGAGCTGACGTTGTACTCCGTGCTGAGCGCAGTACTCGCCGAACTCCTATGAGGTGAACTCCCCTCCGTGATCAGTACGGAGTAGCTTCAGTCTCCTCCCGGACTCTAATTCAGTTGTCGCCTTGAATTGCTGAATTAAGTCGGGCGCCTTGTCCTTGGTTGCTAGAAGATAGAGCCACATATAGCGGCTCATGTCATCCACAAGCAACAAGAACATCTTCTTGCCACCTGGAGTCGTCGGCGTGATAGGCCCGCAGATGTCGCCGTGGACAAGGTCGAGCGCGCCCTCCGCGCGCCACCGAGCTTACTTGGGGAAGCTGGAGCGCCTCTGCTTCCCGACCAAGCAAGCTTCGCACAATTGATCGACATGATCAATTTGCGGAAGCCCGAGCACCATCTCCTCTCGTGCCAACTTCCGAAGCGCCTGGAAGCCGACGTGTCCGTAGTGTTCGTGCCAACGCCACGCAACATCATCACGCCTCGCGGTTAGGCAAACCGGACGTGTGATGTTGAGCCTGATGGAGTACAGCTTGCTGTCGTCGCGCTGAACTCGTGTGAGGAGACGCTGCTGCTCATCCCGTATGTGCATCACTCCTCCTTGCACCGTGATGCTGTAGCCATCCTCATCCAGCTGGCCGACGCTGATGAGGTTGGTGCGTGGGATGAGGTAGACGCCGGTGAGCCTCCTGTGCTCACCCGTCTTGGCGGCGAATAGAACCGTACCCTTCCCCTGGATACGCACAACGGAATTATCGCCGAACTTGATGGTTCCGACGATGTTTTCGTCGAGCTCGGAGAAGACGGCGCGCGAACCCGTCATGTGGTTGGTCGCGCCCGTGTCGAGGTACCAACGAGTGTCGTCAAAGGCATCGTCGTTGCTGCGGTGAGCGAAGACACGTCCCTCCACTATCTCCAGTGGGCGCATAGGACGTTCCTGTACAGGCTCCTCCTGTACTGAGGCCACCCTTGTCATAAACA
This sequence comes from Neostapfia colusana, assembly GCA_030760725.1. Taxonomy (NCBI): domain Eukaryota; kingdom Viridiplantae; phylum Streptophyta; class Magnoliopsida; order Poales; family Poaceae; genus Neostapfia; species Neostapfia colusana. Next base: position 4,274,323 of record JASWHV010000012.1, on the reverse strand, counting down.
AGGCGCCCTCCTCCTCCGCCTTTGCCACGAAAGCCTGCTGCTGCGGCTCCTCCTTAGACTTCGACCGACACTCCCTGGCCCAGTGGCCCTTCTTCCCGCACTTCCTGCATTGGTCCCGCGGAATATCCTTCCCGGAACCTCCCTTCTTGCCTCCGTTCTTCTTGGGCGGGCCCTTTCGGCCGCCCCTCTTAGAAGAACCCGCGGACTGGGTAGACCGCTCCTCCTTCCGCTGTGCCTCCCACTCCTCCCGAGTGAGGTACAGCTGGCCGTTGTGTACTCCTCCCTTCCGCTGCGTCGAGTCGAAAGCGTTCTCAGCCGCCCTGAGACGCCCCGTCACCTCCGACAAGGTGAGGGTCGACACGTCCAGCAGTGTCGTGATCGCCACCACGATCTGTTGGAAGCGTTCTGGAACGCTTCGCAGGAGCTTCTCCACGGCCCTCTCTTCTCCTATCTCCTCCCCTAGCGACGCAAGCCGTGATAGCATGCCGCTCAGGCGGAGGGAGAAGTCCTCCACGCTTTCACCATCCTTGAAGACAGCGTCTTCGAACTCCTTCCGGAGTTGCTGTGCTGTTGTCTTCCTCACGCGGTCGGCCCCGACCCGCATGATGGCGATCGTGTCCCATGCTTCCTTCGCCGTCCTCTTTTCTCCGATCGTCGTGATCATCTCCGGCGGGACAGCGCTGACCAAGATGTCAAGCGCCATCATGTCTTCCTGCTCACTCACGTTCCCCTCCTCCACGGCCTTCCAAAGCAGTCGTGCCTTCAGCTTGATCTTCATCATGACAGCCCACTCCGCGTAGTTGGTCTTGGTGAGCACAGGGAACCCCGTCCCGGTGTTCACCTCACGAGCTGCCGGTGAGGGTGTGCCATGGCTGATGGCGCTGCCGCTGCTTGTAGGTGTAGACGACATCTTGCAGAATTCAGCCTAGGGTTGAAACAGGCTCTGATACCACGATTGTTGGAAATCCGGCCTGTTTAGCCCTGTTTCTGGCTCTGCAGGTGTGTTGATCGGATCTGTTCGGCCAGAACAGATCTGTTATGCACCTGCGGTGCAGATCAGAACAGGGTGGTTCCTGTGTGCAGAACAGAGAGGACAGAGAGAGTAGAAAGCACCCCTGGTGCTGATCAGATCGGAGAACAGAGAAACAGAGAAGAACTCGCCGAGTTCTTCCTGGAACAGATGCGAAAATCCTGATCTAGGCGAGTTCAGAGAACTCGGCTAGATTAGGTGCTGCCGTGGGGGCTTTTCTGGTGGAGAACTTGTATTCTCTGATTAATACATCTGCTGTTACAAGGGGGGGGGGCCAGCCCTGTATATATAGGGGGATTTTGGGAGAGTCCCAACCCCCTACAACTCTTATTCTATCTCTAAACTGGATAGGACTCATAAACAGAATGTCTAACTTCCTGGACTCTATTTTAACTGACCGCACCAGGGAGGCGGGCCTGCCTGGGCGTGCGCGCCCCTGGTGGGCTCAGCCGCACCAGGTCGGCCCAGGCCCAGGACCAGGGTCACCCGACACTAGCAACCAAGGACAAGGCGCCCGACTTAATTCAACAATTCAAGGCAACGGCTGAATTAGAGTCCGGGAGGAGGCTGAAGCTACTCCGTACTGATCGCGGAGGGGAGTTCACCTCACAGGAGTTCGGCGAGTACTGCTCTCAGCATGGAGTACAACGTCAGCTCACAGCCCCGTATATGCTGCAGCAAAATAGGGTTGTGGAGCGGCGCAACCAGACGGTGGTCGATATGGCGAGGAGCATGTTGAAGGCGAAAGGAATGCCCGGGATTTTTTGAGGTGAGGAAGTTATAACAGCTGTCTACATCTTGAATCGAACCCCCACCCGCGGCCTCGACAGGAAGACGTCATATGAAGCTTGCCATGAAGAGCAACCAGCCGTTATAACTTCTCTATTCTTGCTGTACAAACTGATCTGCCCTAGCAGATCAATCTGAATTCAGGCTTTGATGGCTGCTGAACCAAACTTGGTGGCGGCTACGGTTGAGGAGGGAGGCAGCAGCTTGAGGAAGATGATGCCCTAGGCAGCGGCTGGAGCAGCAGCAGTCCTGGGAGGCGGCTGGAACAGCAGCAATCCTGGGCAGCGGCTAGAACAGCAGGCGGCTGCTGGAGACCTGGGCGGCGGCAGACCCTAGCCCCTGGTGGCGGCTAGGGTTCCTGGTAGAGGCGCCGACCTGGGGAAGATAGAGGGCGGCGGCTGCAACGAGGGAGAGAGGCGGCTAGGGCAGAAAAACTGGAGGAAACTTTTCTTTATTCAACTCTCTCAACTTTTGGGGTGTTTTGGCTTGTATATATAGCCCCCCCTTACAAGAGTCTTAATCTATTACAAATGGATCTTTTAGCCTATCTCTAAGAAAACTAAACTCCGATTTCTTCTAGAAGGGGGCCCGGCCTGGGCCAGGGCAAACCAGCCCACTCGGCCCAGTTCTGGCCGCCATGAGCCAGGAGCAGATCAGCCCACATTCTCCTCCTGATCCTGACATTGGCCCACGTCTAGGGTTCCGATCCTTCTTATCTCCACGAACTTCTGTCTTCCAAGGGCCTTGGTCAAGATGTCCGCCATCTGGTCTTGAGTGGAGATTTGCTCAAGCACAATAGTACCGTTGTCCACACACTCCCGTATGTAGTGGTACTTGACGTCGATGTGCTTGCTTCTGTCATGGTGTACCGGGTTCTTGCTCAAGTCTATAGCTGACTTGTTATCAACCCGCAGCACCGGTGCCTTCGATTTTTCAGCTAAGTCCTCCATCAGCCGTGACATACATACACCTTGACATGCCCCTTGAGCTACTGCGATATACTCTGCTTCACATGAGGACAAGGCCACACCACCTTCTGCTTGCAGGACTGCCATGAAATGGGGTTGTTTCCAAGATAAAACAACACCCCGCTTGTGCTCTTGCGGTCCTCCACGTCTCCCGCATAGTCACTATCCGAGTACCCAATAAGCTCTATGTCTCCTCCTCTTGCATAGAAGACTCCATAGTTGATTGTATCTGCTATGTAGCGTACAATGTGTTTGACTGCAGCAAAGTGATCCTCCTTGGGCTCCTCCAGAAACCGACTCACGTACCCGACCGAGTAGGCGAGATCGGAACGTGTGTTCATCAAGTATCGCAGCCCTCCAACCAAGCTCCTATAGTCCGTTGCATGCACCAACGGGCTATCACTTGTCTTACAAAGCTTGAGGCCTTGCTCCATGGGAAATGCACAGGGGTTATATCCTTACAGACCAGCTTTAGTGACAAGTTTGGAAGCGTAGGCCGCCTGCCCAACGCTTATCCCTGCATCAGTTTGCCGCACCTCCAGGCCAAGATAATATGATAAGAGACCCAAGTCGCTCATCTTGAACCTCTTCATCATCTCCCCCTTGAACTTCTTAAGGTCACCTCCTCCTGTGGTCACAAGATCGTCGACGTACACGCCGACGATGAGCTTCTCATCTTCAGCTCCACGGAAATAAATCCTGTGCTCGCTCATACTCTTCTGGAAACCAAGCGATAGCAAGATATCGTTGAGCTTGGCATTCCAGGCCCTGGGCGCCTGACGAAGTCGATATAAAGCCTTCTTGAGCTGATACACCTTGTGTTCGGCTCCGTCGATGATGAAGCCAGCGGGTTGGGAGACGTACACATCCTCCATCAAGTCGCCGTTCACGAAGGCGCTCTTCACGTCCATGTGGTTTACCTCCCACCCCTTGTGCGCAGCAACTGCAAGGAGCAACCGAACAGATTCGAGACGAGCTACAGGAGCAAATACCTCGTCAAAATCTATTCTTTGTCGTCGGACATAGCCTTTTGCCACGCCTTGTGCTTCACCACCTCCCCATGCTCGTCCTTCTTCACCTTGAACACCCATTTGAGGCCAATGGGCTTGTATCCTGCAGGAAGATCAACAAGTTGCCAAGTCTTGTTTTCTTTTATAGACTTCATCTCCTCGAGCATGGCCCGTCTCAAGCACGGGTGTTCCTCAGCATCGGCGAAGGACGTGGGCTCCTCCGCGGTAGTGAACATGAGCTCCCCCTCCTCCAAGCTTGGTGGGCGCTCAGCCCGACCAGGAGAGGTGAGGGTTTCAAGTATGTTGCGCATTGTGCGGAACCGAAGTTTCGCGTCATCGTCGTAGTAGGCGTCGACGACGTTGCTGTCGGGGTCCGACAGCGGTGTGGCGAAGCAGATGGGCCGTGGAGGATTCCGGGGTGTGACGAAGGTGCTGGAATCTTCAAGTCCGGAACCCCCCGCTGCTGCTAACCCCCGTGGAGGACTGTCCCAGCCCTGATTTGCGCTGGACAGTCTCTGCAGGGGCCCTTGGGGCGACTCTGCAGGTGCTGGACTCTCTCCATCAGGTCTGGTGGCTGGCGCAGGAACTCCTAGGGTCTGGACAGACCCTTCTGTGCTCCTCCTGGGCACTGCTAGGGTGTTGTTCGGCCTCTCCGGACCCTGCAGCACCTCTCCGGGTGCTGGAACAGCAGGTCCAGCAGGTGCTAGACCTAAGAAGTCGACGTGAAAGACGATGTAGTTCTCTTCTCCTGCTCCTTCTCCCCAGTCCCACTTAGCCGCCTCGTCGAATATCACGTCACGTGATATGTATGTGTGCCCATCAGCCGGATTATACATCCGATAACCCTTCGTTCCTGCAGCATAGCCAAGAAAAATCATCGGAAGACTCCGGTCTTCCAACTTTTTTAGGTGGGGGCGCGTGTTCTTGACATGCCCCACACACCCAAAAGTTCGGAAATAATTGACGGTTGATCGCTCTCAATGCCAAGCTTCATATGGTGTCTTTCCGTCGAGGCCGCGGGTGGGGGTTCGATTCAAGATATAGACAGCCGTGATAATTGCCTCACCCCAAAAGATCTTGGGCATACCCTTCGCCTTCAACATGCTCCTCGCTATGCCGACCACCGTCTGGTTGCGCCGCTCCACAACTCCGCTTTGCTGCGGCGTATACGGGGATGTGAGCTGACGTTGTACTCAGTGCTGAGCGCAGTACTCGCCGAACTCCTGTGAGGTGAACTCCCCTCCGCGATCAGTACGGAGTAGCTTCAGCCTCCTCCCGGACTCTAATTCAGCTGTCGCCTTGAATTGCTGAATTAAGTCGGACGTCTTGTCCTTGGTTGCTAGAAGATAGAGCCACATATAGCGGCTCATGTCATCCACTAGCAACAAGAACATCTTCTTGCCGCCTAGAGTCATCGGCATGATAGGCCCGCAGATGTCGCCATGGACAAGGTCGAGCGCGCCCTCCGCGCGCCGCCGAGCTTGCTTGGGGAAGCTGGAGCTCCTCTGCTTCCCGAACAAGCAAGCTTCGCACAATTGATCGACGTGATCAATTTGCGGAAGCCCAAGCACCATCTCCTCTCGTGCCAACTTTCGAAGCGCCTGGAAGCCGACGTGTCTGTAGCGTTCGTGCCCAGCGTTCCAAAAGGCGCTCTAAGGCGGTCGCCTAGGCGCGATTCAGCGCGGGGCGCTGGCCTCCCGCCTCGCCTCAGGGGGTGGGCGCTCGCGAGGCGCCGCGCGGGGGGGGGGGGGGGGGGGGGGGGGGGGGGGGGGGGCTTCCGCTTGCCACGACGAGGAGCACCAGCGTGGGGGCGAGATCCCGGAGGGCCGCGGCGCGGGGGGGAGGGGGGGAGGAAACCCCCGAGGGCCGCAGCGGGGGCCTGGAGGTTTTCCGGGCGGCGGGGGAGGGGGGCGTGTGGAATCCCCAGATCTCGTCGGCCGGCTGCGTGAGCAAATCCAGCGGTGCAGGGAGGAGGAGCTAAAGGGTGGCACTGGGCCAGGTTGCACGTGGGTGGGCTGCGGGAAAGGTTGTGTGGAGAGGAAGAAACTGGCCCATGGAAAATTAGTCCAGTAGAGCAGAATATACTCTTACATTTCTATACAACAACAACAACCAAGCCTTTATCCCAAGCCTGTTGGGGTCAGCTAGACATGAAACCCAATATCAATGAAGTAAAACAGAGGAAGAGATATGAGAACAAGGGGGAAAAAGGAAAAAAAAAAGAAAAAAAAGGAAAAAAGAAAAAGGAAAAAGAGAAAAGAAATAAGAAAAAAGGAAAAGAAAAAGAGAAGAAAAAAAAGAAAAAAACAAGACTACGATTCTGGCACATGAATTGCTACTTTCCATGCGGTCCTATCATGAGCTAAGTCTCTGGATACATTCCAATCTCTCAAATCTCGTTTTACCGCCTCCTCCCAGGTCAACCTTGGTCGTCCTCTACCCCTCCTAATATTTTCTCTACCTCTTAAAATCCCACTGTTAACCGGTGCTTCTGGAGGTCTCCGTTGGATATGTCCAAACCACCTAAGCCGATGTTGGACTAACTTCTCTTCAATCGGCGCCACCCCTACCTTATCACGAATCGCCTCATTCCTTATTCGGTCTCTTCTCGTGTGCCCACACATCCACCGTAGCATGCGCATCTCTGCGACACTCATTTGTTGGACATGTTGCCGTTTAGTTGGCCAACATTCCGCCCCATAGAGCATCGCGGGTCTGATCACCGTTCTATAGAACTTCCCTTTTAGCTTTTGTGGGACTTTTCCTATCACATAGGATTCCAGAGGCTTGTCGCCATTTCATCCACCCTACCTTGATCCTGTGGCAAATATCCTCATCAATATCGCCATTGCTTTGTAACATTGATCCTAAGTATCGGAAAGAGTTCCTTCTAGGTACTATTTGTCCTTGTAGACTAACATTTCCCTCTTCACGACCAACACCACTAAAGTCGCACCTCATATACTCGGTTTTGGTCCTACTAAGTCTAAACCCCTTGGACTCTAAGATTTGTCTCCATAACTCTAATTTCTTATCAACACCATCTCTAGTTTCATCTACCAGCACTACATCATCAGCAAAGAGCATGCACCAAGGGATATCCCCTTGTATATCCTTCGACACCTCATCCATGACCAAGGAAAAGATGTATGGGCTCAAAGTTGATCCTTGATGTAATCCTACCGTGATAGGAAATGCATCAGTCTCACTATCACTTACGCGCACACTTGTCCTAACATTATTGTACATATCCTTGATAAGGGTAATGTACTTTGTTGGCACTTTATGTTTCTCTAGTGCCCACCACATGACTGACCTTGGTATCTTGTCGTACGCCTTCTCCAAGTCGATGAACACCATATGCAAGTCCTTCTTCTGCTCCCTATATCTCTCCATAAGCTGACGAAGCAAGAAAATCGCCTCCATTGTAGACCTCCCAGACATAAAACCAAACTGGTTTTTAGTGACATTGGTCACTTTCCTCAGGCGGTGTTCAATCACTCTCTCCCAAAGCTTCATAGTATGACTCATAAGCTTAATACCTCGATAATTAGTACAACTTTGAATATCTCCTTTATTTTTGAAGATAGGTACTAATATACTTTTCCTCCATTCTTCAGGCATCTTGTTTGACCGAAAAATGTGGTTGAATAGCTTTGTGAGCCATACTATTGCGACGTCCCCAAGACATCTCCACACCTCAATAGGGACATCGTCAGGGCCGAGGGCCTTTCCTCCTTTCATCCTTTTTAAGGCCTCCTTAACCTCAAACTCTTGTATCCTCCGCACGAACCGCCTGTTGGAGTCATCAAAGGAGTCATCCAACTCAACCATAGTGCTCTCATTCCCATCATTGAATAGCTCATTAAAGTAATCACGCCATCTATTCTTAATCTCTTCATCCTTCACTAGAATGCGGGCAGTCTCATCTTTGATGCATTTAACTTGATTGAGATCCCTCATCTTTCTCTCGCGGATTTTTGCTACCTTGTATATGTCTTTTTCACCTTCTTTTGTCCCTAGTCTCTCATATAACTTATCATAGGTTTGTCCTCTTGCCTTACTCACAACCCGCCTTGCATTCTTCTTAGCCTCTTTGTACTTAAGCATGTTGCTTGCGTTTCTATCATTATGCCAACTCTTGTAACACTCCTTCTTCTCCTTAATGGCCTTTTGTACATCCTCATTCCACCACCAAGTGTCTTTATCTATAAGTTTCTTTCCCTTTGTCACACCGAACACCTTACTAGCTACCTTCCTAATGCAAGTTGCCATCTTCATCCACATACTATCTGCATCTCCATTTTCTGCCCAGGGTCCTTCTGTGATCACCCTATTTTTAAAGGATTCTTGTGATTCTCCCTTCAACTTCCACCACTTTGTTCTTGTGATTTTGACACCTTTGTCCCGCAAAGAACATGTATGGAAGCGAAAGTCAGCTACCACAAGCTTATGTTGTGTCACAACACACTCCCCCGGGATCACCTTACAATCTAGACACTCCCGTCTATCCTTTCTCCTAGTGAGGACAAAGTCAATCTGGCTAGAGTGTTGGGCACTACTAAAGGTCACTAGGTGAGATTGCCTCTTCCTAAAGAGGGTGTTAGCTATCAACAGATCATAGGCTACGGCAAAGTCTAGGATGTCCTTACCCTCTTGATTTCTATCGCCGCATCCAAAACCTCCATGTACTCCTTCAAATCCTAGGTTAGTTGCACCCACATGACCATTGAGATCTCCCCCTACGAGGAGTTTCTCGGTTATCGGTACACTACTAACCATATCCTCCAAGTCCTCCCAAAATTGCCTCTTAGCACTCATGTTGAGCCCAACTTGTGGGGCATAAGCACTAATGACGTTCAAGACAATGTCCCCAATTACTATCTTGATTAAGATGATCCTATCCCCTCGTCTTCGAACATCCACTACTCCATCCTTAAGACTCTTATCTATTAGAACACCTACGCCATTCCTAGTCCCAGCCGAACCAGAATACCAAAGCTTGAAACCGGTATTCTCGACTTCTCTCGCCTTTTGACCCGCCCATCTAGTCTCTTGTACACAAAGGATATTTACTCGTCTCCTAATGGCAACATCTACTAACTCACGTAGCTTCCCCGTCAAGGATCCTACATTCCAACTACCCACCCGAAATCTATGTTCCTCGGCTAGCTTCTTTACGCTTTGCACCCGTCGAGTAAGATGCAAAGACCCTTGCTCACTTATCACTACATCCGGGCGATGATGTAGCGCGCCACTAAGGTGATGGCGATCCGGCCCTTGCTCATTTAACACCATATCCGGGTTCCGATATGGCGCGCCACTAAGGCGGTGGCGACCCGGCTCTTGCCCACTTAACACCATACCCGGGTTCCGATATGGCGCGTCGCTAAGAGGGTTACGCCCCAACGAATTTCTATTGGGTTTCATTTCCATGAGAGTGGCTAAGTGTAGTTGTTGGCTCGCCAAGCCTATCACAACCCCCTCCTCCTTTACCCGGGCTTGGGACCGGCTATGTCATTACAACATTGGCGGAGTTATACTCTTACATTTCTGTATTTTAAAAAAATTAAAGTGTACTACTGCTACAGTTTATAACGTCTAGGCGCGTCTAGGCTCTAAGCGGAGGGTCACCGCCCACCTAGCGCCTAGCGCTTTTTGGAACACTGCTCGTGCCAACGCCACGCAACATCATCACGCCTCGCGGTTAGGCAAACCGGACGTGTGATGTTGAGTCTGATGGAGTACAGCTTGCTGTCGTCGTGTTGAACTCGTGTGAGGAGACGCTGCTGCTCATCCCGTATGTGCATCACTCCTCCATGCACCGTGATGCTATAGCCATCCTCATCCAGCTGGCCAACGCTGATGAGGTTGTGGAGCGGCGCAACCAAACAGTGGTCGGCATGGCGAGGAGCATGTTGAAGGCGAAGGGCATGCTCGGAATTTTTTGGGGTGAGGCAGTTATAACGGTTGTCTACATCTTAAATCGATCCCCCACCCACGGCCTCGACGGGAAGACGCCATATGAAGCTTGGCATGGAGAGCAACCAACCGTCAATTATTTCCGAACTTTTGGGTGTGTGGGGCATGTTAAGAACACGTGCCCCCACCTGAAAAAGTTGGAAGGCCGGAGTACTCCAATGATTTTTCTTGGCTATGCTGCAGGGACGAAAGGCTATCGAATGTATAATCCGACTGATGGGCGCACACACATATCACGTGACGTGATATTCGACGAGGCGGCCAAGTGGGACTGGGGAGAAGGAGCAGCAGAAGAGGACTACATTGCCTTCCACGTCGACTCCTGCTGGACCTGCTGTTCTAGCACCCAGAGAGGTGCTGCAAGGTCCGGAGGGGCCGAACAGCACCCCTGCAGTGCCCAGGAGGGGCACAGAAGGGTCTGTCGAGACCCTAGGAGTTCTTGCGCCAGCCTCCAGACCTGCTGGAGAGAGTCCAACACCTGTAGCGTCGCCCCAAGGGCCCCTGCAGGGACTGTCCAGCGCAAATCAGGGCTGGGACAGTCCTGCACGGGGGTCAGCAGCAGCGGGGGGTTCCAGACTTGAAGATTCCAGCACCTTCATCACGCCCCGGAATCCTCCATAGCCCATCTGCTTTGCCACACCGCTGTCGGACCCCGGCAGCAACGTCGTCGACGCCTACTACGACGATGACGCGAAACTACGGTTCCGCACAATGCGCAACATACTTGGAACCCTCACCCCTCCTGGTCGGGCTGAGCGCCCACCAAGCTTGAAGGAGGGGGAGCTCATGTTCACCACCGCGGAGGAGCCCATGTCCTTCACCGATGCTGAGGAACACCCGTGCTGGAGACGGGCCATGCTCGAGAAGATGGAGTCTATAGAAGAAAACAAGACTTGGCAACTTGTTGATCTTCCTGCAGGACACAAGCCCATTGGCCTCAAATGGGTGTTCAAGGTGAAGAAGGACGAGCATGGAGAGGTGGTGAAGCACAAGGCTCGACTGGTGGCAAAAGGCTATGTCCAACGGCAAGAAATAGATTTTGACGAGGTATTTGCTCCTGTGGCTCGTCTCAAATCCGTTCGCTTGCTCCTTGTAGTTGCTGCGCACAAGGGGTGGGAGGTACACCACATGGACGTGAAGAGCGCCTTCCTGAACGGCGACTTGATGGAGGAGGTGTACGTTTTCCAACCCGCTGGCTTCATCATCGACGGAGTCGAACACAAGGTGTATCGGCTCAAGAAGGCTTTATATCGACTTCGTCAGGCGCCCAGGGCCTGGAATGCCAAGCTCAACGATAGCTTGCTATCGCTTAGTTTCTAGAAGAGTACGAGCGAGCACGGCATTTATTTTCGTGGAGCTGAAGATGGGAAGCTCATCGTCGGCGTGTACGTCGACGATCTTGTGATCACAGGAGGAGGCGATCTCAAGAAGTTCAAAAAAGAGATGATGAAGAGGTTCAAGATGAGCGACTTGGGTCTCTTGTCATATTATCTTGGCTTGGAGGTGTGGCAGACTGATGTAGGGGTAAGCGTTGGGCAGGCGGCCTATGCTTTCAAACTTGTCACTAAAGCTGGCCTAGAAGGATGCAACCCCTGTGCATTTCCCATGGAGCAAGGCCTCAAGCTTTACAAGACAAGTGATAACCCATTGGTGCATGCAACGGACTATAGGAGCTTGGTTGGAGGGATGCGATACTTGGTGAACGCACGTCCCGATCTTGCCTACTCGGTCGGGTACGTGAGTCGGTTTCTGAAGGAGCCCAAGGAGGATCACTTTGCTGCAGTCAAACGCATTGTACGCTACATAGCGTGTACAATCAACTATGGAGTCTTCTATGCAAGAGGAGGAGACATGGAGCTTATTGGGTACTCGGATAGTGACTATGCGGGAGACGTGGAGGACCGCAAGAGCACAAGTGGGGTGCTGTTTGTCTTGGAAACAGCCCCGTTTCATGGCAGTCCTGCAAGCAGAAGGTGGTGGCCTTGTCCTCATGTGAAGCAGAGTATATCGCAGCAGCTCAAGGGGCATGTCAAGGTGTATGGATGGCACGGCTGATGGAGGGCTTAGCTGAAAAATCGAAGGCGTCGGTGTTGCGGGTTGATAACAAGTCAGCTATAGACTTGAGCAAGAACCCGGTACACCATGACAGAAGCAAGCACATCGACGTCAAGTACCACTACATACGGGAGTGTGTGGACAGCGGTACTATTATGCTTGAGCGAATCTCCACTCAAGACCAGATGGCGGACATCTTGACCAAGGCCCTTGGAAGACAGAAGTTTGTGGAGATGAGGAGAAGGATCGGGATCCTAGACGTGGGCCAGTGTCAGGATCAGGAGGAGAATGTGGGCTGATCTGCCCCTAGCCCAGGGTGGCCAGAACTGGGCCGAGTGGGCTGGTCTGCCCTGGCCCAGGCCGGGCCCCCTTTCTAGAAGAAATCTGAGTTTAATCTTCTTAGAGATAGACTAAAAGATCCTTTTGTAATAGATTAGGACTCTTGTAAGGGGGGCTATATATACAAGCCAAAACACCCCAAAAGGTGAGAGAGTTGAATAAAAGAAAATTTTCCTCCAGTTTTTCTGCCCTAGCCGCCTCTCTCCCCTGCTGCAGCCGCCACCCCCCTCTTCCTCTCCCAGGTCTGCGCCTCCCTCTCAGGAACCCTAGCCGCCTAGGGTTTCCAGCCGCCGCCCAGGATTCTCCAGTCGCCAGCTGCTGTTCCAGCCGCCCCTCAAGGCTGCTGCTCCAGTTGCTGCCTAGGGCATCATCTTCCCCAAGCTGCTGCCTCCCTCCTCAACCCTAGCCGCCACCACGCTTGGTTCAGCCACCATCAAAGCCTGAGTTCAGATTGATCTGCTAGGGCAGATCAGTTTGTACAGCAAGAACAGAGAAGTTTTGGGGCTGGAATTGCAACAACTGGGAATAAGTATTGTACTTGCTGTCCTCGATAAATACATCAACGATTATTTCTGTGGAGATAACAAATGCCAAAGCAGAAAGTATGGACAAAGAAAACAAAGAAAACGAGTAAGAAAATTAGCACTAACCTAGAAATTGGTGAAAATCATGAAATGACGTTCCATCTCCCCAGAGACCAAGCCGAACCATGTAACCTAAATTTCGAGGTTCAGATGCGCCAGTGGCTGAGCAATATACAACTCGAGCTTGCGGTAACATTTCCTGTGATGTTTGGCGCCATAAGGGAATCAGGCAAGCTTCTGATAAACTGTACCAAATACCAAACATATGGCAGACTGAGCATTAATACACCCACATCCTAGCAAGTAAACGACCTTCATTTTTCAACAAAAAAGAGGGCCATCCATAAGGCGTAATAATATGGGGTTTCTGTCTACAGGGCACTGGAAAAGTGTAGCTTTGTATGTACCATACCATAAAATTTGATTGTCTCCCAGATATTATAAAATTATGGCCTTTGTCCAAGGCACATTATAGATGAATAAGGGGCTATTGTCAATAATTTTATCTAAATGTATAAAATACATTACAACTTGAAATTTCATGGAGATACATTGTTGCTTTTCATATCCATGTGCTTTTCTATGGATTTTTGTTTGATTGTTCAGTAACTTTTCAGCTAGAAAATAGTTATTCTTTAAACCAAACTATGCAAACAGCAGGAAAAATCCATTAAAAAAACACACGGATGAAGAATGCAGCGATGCATTTTTGTGTCAGATTTTAAGTTCCAATGTATTATGTGCATGGAGATAACAAAGTTAATAGTAGTCAGTTCTCTTGCTACAGTGTGCTACGGACAAAAAACCACAAACTTTGTAGTGTCCACGAGATAAAAGTGAATTTTGTAGGGTGATACAGACAAAATCGTTTTTCAGTATCCTGTACACAAAAAATGCTAATATATTTGAAACTTAACAGGTTTCATGGAAAAAATAATAGTAACACAGCATATCAAGACAATGATGGTGAAAATTAGTTCCTCTACATAATCAGCCTTACCCGGACCGTGCGCAAGCGGGAGATACATGCACCGGGCTGCCCTTTCTTTTTTTTAATCAGCCTTACATAAATTTAACTAGATTATGCTTCGATGGATAACAATCTGGGTGTATGGTTTTAAACATACAGTTTTAATCAGCCAGTAGTTTAAATGTTAATTAAAAGCAAGGTTTTAAGGGCGATACAGTTAGCATTCAAGAAATTGGACACATCAGGCCACAGAAGAATGTGTGTTCAGTAATATTCTGTACATCACAAGGGGAAAAGACAAGAAATATCAAGGAACATAAATCACACGCACCTGAATCTCAAGAACTGCTTTACCAGTGCGAGTAGGCTGGTTCCCTGGCTCAGTAATCAGGTTTTTGGCCTTGTGGCACTGCAAGTAACATATTGTTTTCAGCACAATAATATACCATGCAGTTGAATAGATAATCAGATTTTTTTAGAACCAGTATTATTCCATCAGATGTTATAGCATTTTTGTTGTTGACTGCTAAGTTCAAACCTGATCCTTGATTTACCTCATCAAACACTAGAAGACCATCAAATTCGGATCCACACCACTGGACCAACTGCTGCAAACGGGAACAGCCTTTATCAGAGGATGATATCAAGCTGCTATAAGTCATAAAAATAACCCCATTTGTGATCCCAATGGCTTCAGAGTCTAGCTTAGAATATGGAAGCTTATTTAAAGCGTGCACTGCAGAATAAATATACGGGTGTCAGATTCAAATATCAGCAACAACAACAAAACCAACAAATCCATTTAGTCCCAAGCAAGTTGGGGTAGGCTAGAGATGAAACCCACAAGATCCAATACAAAAAGGCAAACATCAGCAATAAACACAAAGGAGATAATAGACTATTTTCATGACAAGGGAAGAAAATTTCACCTAAGTGTCATGTTCTCCATTCAGACTCAATTGATAAAACTACAAGACAGGCAATTTGATTAATTAATTCAACTCAGTAAAAAGGGCATACCCAGTGCCGGAGGCTCCCACACATGGGGTCTGGGGAAGGGTTATCTCTAGACAGCCTTACCCCTGTTTTTGCAGAAAGGCTGGTTCGAACCCAAGACCTCAGGACACAAGTGGAGACACACTACCACTGCGCCAGGTCCGCCCTTCAATTAATTTGACTCAGTATTCAATAATTTTTGCTAGCCCTGTATTTCTTGGATATTGACATAAAGACATCTGAATAATGGTAAATAAGGAAGCATCCATACTATTGAGTACCCAGTGCCAAAGGCTACCACACATTGTGGGGTCCGGGGAAGGGTTATTTTTGGACAGCCTTACCCCTATTTTGCAAAGAGGCTGGCTCAAATCCAGGACCTCAGGACACAAGTGGAGACACTACCACTGCGCCAGGTCCGCCCTATTGAGTATTGCGTCCGTACTATGGAGTATTGTCTTATAAATCTTTGGTTTATAAAAAGAAGTTGTAGTCTATTATTGACAATGTTTTACATAAGTAATGTTATATTGTTTTATATCAACCTATTAGTCCACTGTTGATTAGTATGCTTTACATGATCAGCTTTATATGTCAGTTATCACTTTGTCTTTGATCATCCTATCCAAATGCCATTTATTTGCATGTCGACGACCTCAATTAACATGAATTGTAATTCCATTTTGCCAGATAAAAAAATAGGTACATTTACATTCTCACCTTTCACACATTTTGCACCAACATCATCCAGATCCCTACGAGCATCATATTTCAGGTCGAAATCAATGGAAATCCACCTGAATAGTTTTTTTGTTATTAAAAGCACGAACAGGCAACAAATAATGCAGGCACACCCAAACAACGGATAGGCAGTTACTGAATTCCTTTTCTTGCAGAGGTTCTTACAAAGCCTTGTGCCTTCCCTGTTGCCAATTTTCCCAGATCAATCCAGCTATAGTACGGCCTTTACCAATACCAGCTCCATCACCGATGAAGAAGCCTGCTCTAGCACCAGTCGGGAGATGATGAAGGTGCCGCTGTCATACAAGAATGTTGTACTTATGAAAGGTGCAAAGTTTACATATTAACTTCATGGAGATGACAAACAGAGAAAAGGTAACTGACCTGACAAGCATACACTACTGTTTCAATTTGTAAGCAAGATAACACGTTGGTTCTATTCAATTCATCCATAATAGTCAAGCTATAAGTAGGTTCAGGAGGTTGCACCGCTGACAAAGAGGATGTTTCTACTACAGGGTAAGGATGAGGAAGACCAAGAGATAGCTTGGGGGGCCTCTGGAATAGAATATGTAAAATTTTCAGTGCAACAACAAAAATGGGACGGAAACAGATTTATAAATCTTCTCTCTGTTCTTTCATAAAAATAAAATAAAATGTAAAACCTTACATAGTCAATGAAAGTATCCCCAACCATGGAACCTTCATCTTCCTCACGCTCCACCTCGATTGCAACCTGCTTGAATTGAACTGTAGCTATAAGTCTCGAACAGATGACAAAAAAGTTGGAACGCTCAGTCCTACAGTGACATGATAGGAATAGGGTATCATGGAACATTCCCATGCAGCATTAAATAATAAAACCTAATCAATTATTGATAACAAAGCAGATGAAATGTGAAAACTAATTGGTTCAGACACATACAAACTGGTGATATGCTACACTTGACAACTGTAACAAATCAAACTGCACACCAGGGTTCAAGATGACTGTGTCTATTTTATTTTGCCAGGGGGTGGGACTATTTTTTCATTTTGGTATATGATTAGAACTCCACCTATGTTCTTTCAACAATCAACATAACAAGAACCTGCCTAAGTTGTTTCAATTTAGATGATCCCAAGCCTCAGTAAACAAAGAGTAGGCTATATGAGCCAACTGAAAAAAGCAGTCACCTTTTATGAAAATGAAACCCAAAAAAACACTTGCTGAGTTGCATATGTAGGATACCCCTACTTGCTTGGGTGTAAAGGATTTATTGTTGTTTTGTGATGGTGGCGGTGGAGGTGGTGTATGACTAGCACTAAAGCTGGATAATCCCACCAATTAGCTAATTTACATTTTGCGACTAAAAGCTACAATTGTGTTTGATATGAGGTTCACATGGTACTATGAGAAATAAAAAAAGCAGTACTTTCGAGATTTAGATCCTTTTGTTATAGTCGAGAGAATTAAGAGTGACATATGACAACCAATCGCTGTTTAGCTAAGCTAATTGTTGCACCCAGAGGCAATCTGCAACCAAAGGCCATAAATTTGTGTTCTTCTTTCTAACCAGCTTTAGCCCAACTGTGCATGATGGTGATAGCGAGCTCCAAGAAAATTACTTTACCCAAGAGCATCTTTACATACATATGACGATCTATCACGTAACAAATGTGACATTGACCTAAAACTAAGTAAAACCAACACCGCAAATGTGGCACTGACATAAAAACATGTCTGGCATCCCCACAAGCGCGGCATATGCAAAGAACCAGCAGAGCCACCCACCTCGTTGATCTCCTCAGGAAGCTCGGGAGGAGGGACCATGGGCGCCAATGGCACCGGCAGGTGCGGCATCATGGGCAGGAAGGGCATGTGCGGCATCGGCACAGGTGGGGGAGGCGGCAGTGGGGGCGGAACGAAGCCGGGGGCCGCCCCGCCGAGGAAATGGTGGAGCTTGGAGACGTCCACGGCGAGGTCGACGTCGCACTGGGGGCAGCGGAAGCGGGCGAGGCCGTGGGGCACGTTGAGGACGGCCTTGCAGCGCGCGCAGGGGAGCTGGATCTTGGTGGGGTCCACGCCCTGCGCCCGGGGAGCGGGGCGGTGGGGGGGAGCCGGGAAGTGAGGTGGGAGAGTCGGAGGCGGAGGGGGGAGCGGGGGAGGAGGCGGAGCCGGGGCCGCGGGCGGCGGGGTCGGTGAGGCCTTGGGCGAGGAGGGCGGCATGAGCTCCGGCGGGAGGCGCTGCGCCATGCGGCACTTGGGGCAGATGAACTCGGTCATGCCGGCGGCCACGGCGAGTACGCCGCGACATCCGGCGCAGCGGACCTGGACGGCGGCCGGGGAGGCGCCGCGGCCGGCCATGGGGGAGGGAGGCGAGGGTTCAGGCTGTGCCGCTGTGGGAGAGCGGCAGTGGGGTTTCCAATTCCGCCGGGGTACCGAGCGAAATACCGGGTTTCTATCGGGGTTCTGGGCTCCGTTGTCAAAATTTCCGGACAGAGAGTCTGACAGAACCGTATCAGTTGATTTTATAACGAATTTAACATCATTTTTACTTGATCGAACATCATGGTCGTTTTTCTGTTAATATTTAAAGTTAAAACTGTTTGACTTTAAATAAACCTAGAAATACTTATATCCTTAAGTGATATAATCATCCCAATACCCAAATTCTAGCTAGATTGATACTCTCTCTGTTGTGAAGGACAGCTAATTTAGTCTAAATTAAACTAAATCTTTATACTAAATCTCATTTATTTTATAACAGAGGGAGTATTAGCACTATAACCTGAAATGAATTGAACTCAAGAATTGAAGTCTCCTCCTATGGTGCCTAGAGGACCCAGCAAGAAAAAGGTTTGTCATCACTCAAGTTTATCCAAAACCTTTCGTATCAGAAGAGCAGATTTATCGTACCAAATTTTCAATATCATGTAAGAAATTACATGATATGAGAAATTGGTCAAAATTAAATTGGTTTGACTTGGACCAGCTTTAGAAAAAAAAATCTTAAATGAGATGGAGGGAGTAAGAAATTACAAAGAAGCGGGCTAGATGCTCTAGCTATCAAATTACATAGAAGCGGGTTGGATGCTCGTAGATATCAAGATAGTCTTCGTCGTCATCATCGTCGTTGTCGGGTTGATATGTTCTTTCATTCTAAGAGCCTGAGGCATCCTATAAAACATGTCACATAAATTACACCGTTGTTATGGTTTCACCAATTGGAGAAAAAAAATGCAAAGCTACACTTGTGGGATGCAATGTGCATCATCGTTAATAGATCCAAGTTTCAAATCAGTAGGACTATGTTGTGCAGAACCTTCAGTTCCACACGTGTGGCAAGAATGTTCTTTAGCATGACGGTGTCGTACTAAAGTGTCTACCTATGCAAAACTGATAATGTCGATCAATGGAAGTTGGGTATATCACCAATGGGCCACTTACCTGGTGTGACGCCGAGCCCTCAGCCGCTGGTCCGGCAGTACAAGACGACGGAGCATGCATGCGTTCAAACACTACAGCAATCTGCCACATTTATAATATCCTAAATTATTGTAATTAAGGCCATAACTGTCCTAATTAACTTATTTGTGACGATTATTCCTTACTTACGACAGCATCCGGCTGTCACAAGTAGTTGGTCGTAAATTTTATGATGGCCTAAACTGACCGTCGTAACTTACTGAGTGGCAGGAAGCTTATTTACGATGCCAGGAACACGGGTTTATTTACGACGGCCTGGAGTTGGCCGTCGTAAATAACACAAGATTATTTACGATGGTCACCTTCATGTCGTCGTAAGTAATGAATGTAATTTAAAAAAACAGAAAAATGCTAACCTGGCACAATAGTCAGCTCAGGGACAGGTATAAAAATAAACATATAACATCATAGGTAGTTTATAGTACAATAATATGAAATACAACACACAACGCTAGACACTCCCACGTCCGCTACCTCTGGAGCCCGGAATATCATCCTCTCGTCGTGCTTCAAGTCCCGGTAGCAAGGCGATGGAGTCTGAGCCTCCGCCGCCAATCATGTAAAATGTAAGAGCAATTATGCCTATGTTTGAGCAATTATGTCTAAGTTTGACTATGTTTGAACAATTATAACTAAGTTTGGCTATGTTTGAGCAATTATGTCTAATTTTTGCTATGTTTAAGCAATTATAGCTATATTTGGCTACGGTTGGACAATTATGTCTAAGTTTTGCTATGGTTGACTAATTTTGTCCCAGTTTACTATAGTAATCTAATTTACGATATTTTGAAGAAATGGTGCTTCCCTGTGCCGCAGAAGAAGGCACCTGTGGCTCTGGCATCGGTCGCGGTCATGTGGGAATTGCAATCTGTTGTCTGTGCTGCTGTGCTAAGGCCTGTGATAGAAAAGCATTAGCACCTGAATAGTAATGAAAGGATATAATTGCTTTGTATTTTAAGCTATTACCTGTATCACCGCTTATATCTGTGTGTTGTAGGTGGCTTGATAGTCTTGAATGGCCTTCAATAAGGGTGCTTGCTCCTGAAGCTTCTCCTGTGTCCGGCGTAACTCCTCCTGGACACTTAGAAGCTCCATCTTCCTCTGCGACATCCGTCGGCTGGGTCTGGCAGACGAACACTGCAAGGAGAAGCCTCTCGAAGGCCTTGCCTCCCTCGAGCCAACCACCCCATCAAAAATGACAAAACTACAAAAAACATTAAGAGTAAGATAATGCAAGTTGAATCGATAGAAAGAAAAATAGGTAGTGTCTCACCGTCCTTGCGCTTTATCGCCACCGCTCGCATACACGGCGCTAGCATCGATTGATGTGTTCCGCCAATCGTAATCTTGGTCATGAATCTTCACCGCCTCCTTCCCATACTTCTCCTACAAATACAAGCAATACATAAAAACACGTCAGTAGTAATTTTAGTTACAAGTAAAGCAACATGTTAGTTCGAAGACTCACCAGTCTCGCTGTGACCACCGGAGTGCAAGGCTGATTGGGCTGTCAAGGGTCACTTACCCTGTGACCTCTTTTCCACACCTGAACATCGCTCTGTCATTCACTGAACTTGTTTTCCTGTAAGTACGAGTCAGTAGCGTAAATATACTATAAATATAATTTTGTATATATTTTTCTTACCATTCGTCTAGCCAGAAGTAGATAGCCATCCGGACCATATGTATGACCTCCAATAGAGCCTTTGCACTGTGGGGCCCTCTTGGACTTAGCGATGAAGTCCTCGCTAGACCACAACCGACAGAGGGTCCGATAAGCCTTCGGACAGTCCTCCAATCAAGAAATCCCCACCTGCATGCATTTAGTAATTGATTGAAATAACATTGACATTACAAAATAAGACTCCTAAGTAAAACACTACTAGTTTACCTCGTCGAACTGCTCCTCCGTCAAGTATGTGTTGGAGCCGTCTTTGAATGCCGCAAACTCTTGCCCTTGATGTCTCTTCAGTTAATCGTTTGTTGCTTGAATACGGGCATAGGAGATTGTCTGCGTAAAAAGCTTCCTGACGTTCTTGTTGAAGACGGTTCTCGTGTGGTAGCCATCCGCAGGAATCACCATCCAAGAAGACAAAAATATAAGTGTTAAATATTCTATCTATTGAAGAACTAAATTTAAAACATGTATTAAACATAATTACCTAGAAGTCGGCTCACACTGCACCCTGAGCAGTCCCGTACGTCAGGTCAGTAGCACGAGCGTAATCATCTCATGACTTGGCTGGGATACGCTCGTCACCACTGTCAGGAACCTCACCAGGGTAGTGCAAACGCATGAGGTTCCCTAAGACAGCGTTGGCCTGTCTCTAACGTCCTCTACCCTTGAAGGTAGTGTCCTCCCGTCCACTACAAGAACAATTGTGCATCGAAAAGTTTTAGCACTACGTAATTTTCTAAAGCTACAACATAAGTGTTTCTTACCTATCGGCAATAGGGTGAATAGCTGGTAACGTTGCTTATTCTCTCGGAACTCGAGGAGGAGTCACATAATGGCTCCTCCTGGTCCATCGCTTTCTCTGCACCTCTGTGTCCTCAACCGACCCAGAAGGGTGGTTAGCCGACTGTGGCGCAGGAGCCTCACCCTTGGCCTCTGACTCTTCGATTAAGGGTTGAAACATCACATTTAGGCATGGACCAGGATGATTTGGTCCAGGTACAATGAGACAAAGGAACATGAACTTATATTTCATACACAGAGCGGGTGGTAGGTTGTACGGAATAGTAAAAACGGGCCAATATGAGTAAGGTATGGCATTTGTACTTAAAGGTGAGAAGCCATCTGTCGCTAACCCAATGCGAACATTTCTCGCATCACTAGCAAAGTCTGCATCGAAGTTATCCAGCGCCTTCCATGCATCACCATCGGACGGGTGCACCATTACTCAATCGTTGTCACAGTTATTTGAGAAAAAATACTTAGACTTAATTGACATAAGTCGTGTCATGAAAGAAAGGAATGTCACTTTTGTGTCCTTATGTAGTTGTTCTTCTGAGGATCTGAGAAGATTGAAGAATGCTTCAATCTTCGGTGTAGGAGAGTCTTCGTTAAATTCTGGTTGTATAGATTCAAGCATCTCGTCCATCCTATCAACTCCTATGCTATAAGCATCCTCTTCCTCTTCTTCTATCAGTTTAGACACTGATTCGCCGTGAAAGACCCACACCTCATAAGGTGGCACAAAACCGTATCGGCACAAGTCTAGTGAAAGTGTTCTCTTATCCAAACACCTCATATTCTGGCATCCGCTATATGGACACCACACCTTATTTATCTTCGCTAACGAAAAAGGACGGTCCGTAAAAGTTGTAGTCTTGGTCACTCACTCATCTAGGGACTTCCATTCTTTTTCTAATCAATATACATCCAACTACGGTGTTCACCCATATTTGAGCCTATAAACCAAATTCAGCAACGTCAGATATCACACGTCTACATATCTATTAGGAAGGATGTGTCCTAAAACCACCCAAGAGTGACCGAGAGAGCTTGCTTACAACGAGACCGGGTCCGGCTCCTGATGAATTTTTGACAACGTAACCCCGTAGTTCTCCAACTGCACGTCCGAAATGGTGCAGCAGAGAACATCAGAGTTAAAAAACCGAAACTTCCTTAGGATTCGGATCTCTCGCGTCTCGCCATAAGGAAGCTCTCTCAGTCACTCCGACGTTGTCCAAAAAAGGGACAATTCCGAACCTACACATGTCACGTGCGTAGCGCAAGTGATACGTGACAGTTCGAAACGGGTGACACATAGGTTACATTACTCAGTTTTAATTCATTCAATACCGTCGTAAAAAAACATATTTACGACGATTTTCATTTGTTCCAATGAGAGACAGATGAAAGAAATAGAGAAAGAAAGGGAAAGGTTAGAAGATCGCTGGTGTATGTCTCGTGTACACTGCCGTGTTCTAACGAGCACTTCACGTCCGCAGCGGCACCGTTTGCCTCGAAGTCCGACTCGATAGATGTCCTACTATTAATTATCGTACTAAATGCTCTCACGACAGTATATATAGCTAAACGTCATGAAGCGAATAATTAACACTCAATTTTCAAACAATTTTCATGCAAGTAATTAATAAACAAAACATAATTATTAAAAAATTGACCTGACAAGGGCGCAAAGTCGAGCGGCGGCGGCGGGGTGGGCTGCAATTGTCAAGGGCACACCGGGGCACCGGCGCGGGCGGCGCGCGGGGGCTGGGGGCCTGGGGCTAGGGGGCGTCGTGGGCCGAGGGGCGATGGGGGGCGGGGAGGTGCCGACGGCCAGGGCGGCGGATGCTAGAGCGGAGGCTCGGATCCGGGTGCGAGCAGGGGCACGACGGCGGTCGGGGGCGGCGTGACCGGGGGTAGTAGCAACGGCGGGGGCCAGGGGCCGGAGCGGCGACTCTGAGCCGGGCGAGAGCGGGAGCACGACGGCGGTCCGGGGCGGCGGGGGCGACGCAACCGGGGGTAGCGGCGACGACGGTGGCCGGGGGCGGCGAGGCCAGGGAGTAAAGCAAAATAATGTGCCTAAACAACTAATCAATTAATTAACTAAATCAAATAGCTAAAACATAATTAATTACTAAATATAACCAAATAATTAACAATTAAACTAATTATCCACTAAAAACATACAAATTAATTAAGTATTTATTAATTATATCAAATCTAACTAACATTTAATTACAAAAATTAAAAAAAATTACTTGTTTTGGTCCGTTGACGGTGGCGACGGAGGCGGCGTTGGTCCGTGGGAAGCTAGGGGCGGTGAGAACAGGGCCGACGGGGCTCAGAAAGCGGCGGGCGGCGCGACCGGGGCCGGCGGGACTCGAGGGGTGGTGGGCGGCGGCGGCAGAGGCGGCGACGGTCGGGGCGGCGAGGGCCGGTGGCGTCAGGTGAGGGCGGTGGTGGGTGGCGGCTCGGGCTCGCTCGGGGGCCAGCGCGGGCGTGAATGCCCGCGTTGACCCCGGGCCCGCAGGTATACACTCCTTATTTACGACGGCAAAGTCCAGGCCGTCGTAAATAAGACTTATTTACGACCCCGGTTGTGTGACCGTCGTAAATAAGCTGGTATTAACGACGGCCTAGGTCAGGTCGTGGTAAACAAGCGTTTATTTACGACGGCGGGTGTATGACCGTTGTAAATAATATTATTTATGACGGCTAGATCTAAAACCATCATAAATAATCTCGATCCTCTTAAATGGCCGAGTTTCCTGTAGTGAGATGAGCATATACAAGTATTACAATCACAACATTTGTTCGGAAAAGGAATCACTTTGGGTTCCATGTATGTACCTCAAGGGCTTTCTGGTGACACCATGCCACGCGCCATCTTTAATTTGCTCTAAAGACTGAAACTTCTTCTCCTCCCACGTTTCGTTCAGTTGCTGCATCGCCTGACAAATCATCTCCAGCACCTGGTCCTGCGTGAACACCTCTTTCCGGCCTCTACTTGTGCCCATACAAGGTGGCGATCTACTTGGTACCCCCGCCTCCTCCAAAATGACGCTTGAACCGCTCCTGAGAAATGTAGCATACACAAACATAGATGGCACCAGGTAATAAATCAAACTAGTCTATAGGGTAACTGATAACATGGAAATACAATTATCAATTGATATGGTTCATGCAAATGAGTGCGTACCATGATATCCTTAGCTCTCTCGGTAACAAACTCCTCCTTGCCACCATCACGTTTGTGGGTCCTATTGAACACTTCGATATCTGACACCGGCTTCCCACCATTTTCGATGATCTATCTCAGTTCAGTGGGAATCATAGGCATGTGACTAAGAGCGTGAATAAGGCGATAATGGCAGTCTACTCTTACCATCAGTTTTCGGTGCATGGCTACTATGGTCCGTGAGCCCGCCGTGTGCTGCGCAGAACCTCAACGGATCATCATCTTCGTGCCCCACCGCAGCTGGATCTCTGTGTCTCTGCTTTGACTCTTCTCCAGCATCTTCGTCATCCAACTTTGTCCGTTTATTGGACCTGGCATTGGCAGCATCCAACGCCAGCTTAGCTTTCCTTTCTAACTTCATTCTAGCTCTTCTCTTCTCATCGCATAGGAGTGAACTGAATTGCCTGACTATTTTGCGGTCAAACAGCTTCAGGTTCAGGCACACTGCTTCTTGCCCCGGGACCCATTTGTAGTGTTGCTGCAATAGCAAAATTGAACGTGATTCAGTCACGCCAAATGATTATGGAGAAGCAGTCTTGGATTATCAATCTTACAAGAAATTCATCCAAGATGGTAGCCCTCGTATCTGGAGGATAGTGGTTCCTATTGGAGAATACAGCGTGTCAGGCTTGAGTCAGCACCACAACTGCATCCTACACGTTCACAAGTTAGTTAGATCACGTCGATCACGCATCTTTAGCCATTCTCTCCACTACTTGTAATAAACGGAGCCACGTCTCCTCTGCATGTAATCCTGCCTACTTAAAGGCTTGTTGATCATTGGAAAGGTTGCGCCAAGCATTGCATTCTATCATGGTTATCAGAGCCCTGTAAGATCCTTTCCTACCCTGCCCTCCACTTCCCTCACAATGGCTTCTATATATGTTATCTTCCACAGCGAGCTCAATGTCCAGCAACTCGTTCTCCTCATCTGCTCTTGCTTCGAGCCATTCGTCTCCCATCGCCATTGCCACTCAATCCGTGAACATTACTAGCCTTGTTACCGTTGGACTCGATATGTTTTACACAACATATCGGTAGTGGAAACGACTCTTTCTTGTCGTCCTTGGGCGCTTCAATCTTCGGCATCATGTCGACGGATCTGACCCACATCATGATGATCCTGCGTGGATTCAAAAGGATCTCGCAGTTCTTATGTGGATCCATTCCACATTAGCCGATGATCTTTTCGACTTCGTCATGGACGACGATGCCACTGCACTTGGTGTCTGAACCAAGATTACAAACTATTTTCTCGGCAACAGGGCCAGTCGTGCCATCCAACTCGAGCAGGAACTCCACACTCTTCAACAAGGTGATATGTCTGCTCTTAATATTGTCACAAGTTGGAAACCCTTACAAATGCCCTTGCAGATTGTGATCATCAGATCACCAATCGCGCCCTTGTTCATCAACTGATCAGAGGCTTGAATCCTAAATACCATGTCTTGCGCCAACTACTCCCTGCCCTGCCCTCAATTCCAACTTTTTTGGAGGCCTGTGATAAACTCATAGTTGTCGAAAACTCCCTTGCAATGTCTACAACGACTACACAAGAGACGACATTCATAGATACGGATGCCAATGCTTCTCAAAACTCCAACAATGTTCCTTCTCGCAACGACAACGAACGTGGTAATTTCTCTACACTCCACCATGTGGTCGTGGCCGTGGTGGTCGCAGCAACTACAACAACAACGGTTGTGGCAACAGTGGCTACAATCCATGGATGCAGCACATACCACCATGGGTGGCCTCCTGGCTCGGCTCTAGTGCAACAAGGAGATCACCATGGACAGGCACCGCTGGGTCTGGTGTTCTTGGTGCTCGACCACAAGCAGCTCAAGCTCAAGCGTTCAACACTTATCTACAACAGCCCTCAACTCAGTTTGCACCCTCTACTCCACCTTCCTTTGACACCCAAGGGCTGATGCAGGCTCTACACGTTGTTGCTCTTCCTCAAGGACACATCCCTCAAGACTGGTATATGGATATCCACGCCAGTAGCCACATGACCTCCGACTCAGTTACATGGACTAATTATTGTCCTTCATCATTGTAAAAATTCCTCTAATATTATAGTTGCCAATGGCTCAACATTCCAATACTTGGCTCTTGTTCTGCTCATATGCATACACCATCAGCCACTTTCAGTTACTTCGTGTTCTTCACATTCTAAAATTAATTCACAATCTCATTTCTATGCGTAAGTTCACAATGATAAATTATGGTTTTATTGAATTTGATCCATATGGGTTCTCTGTTAAGGATCTACTCAGCAAGTAAGTGATCATGAGGTCCAATAGCCGTGGTGATTCTCTATTCCTTCTACACACCCTGCAACACTTCATTACCGAGGGCTTTGTCTACTTCAACCACTACACTATGGCATAGGAGACTCGGCCATCCTGGCAAACATAGTTTAAGTAATGTTGTATCTCAGTTTTTTATTCCCACAACAAATAATCAACATCACATTTGTGATGCTTGTCAGAAAGGGTGCCATGTGCGGCTGCCATTCTCTCATTCAGAATATGTTACTTATTTTCCATTTCAAGTTATGCATTCTGATCTCTGGACCTCTCCTATTAAAAGTATCACTGATCTTAAGTATTATTTAGTTCTTCTTGATGATTACACTCACTATATGTGGACTTTTCCAATCAGACACAAATCTGAAGCAACAAACATCATACAAATTTTTTATGGTTTAATCTCTACTCAGTTTAAGTCCACCATACAATCTTTTCATTGTGACAATGGGGAAGAGTTTGATAATAATGCACTTCGATCATTTTTCACCAAACTTGGGATCAGCTTTCGTTTTACTGTCTCTATACATCAGCTCAAAATGGTAAAGCCGATCGATCCCTACGTACCATCAATGATGTTCTTGGCACACTTCTTTTTCAAGCGCACATGCCACCACATTTTTGGGTAGAGGCTCTCCACACTACATCTTACATCATCAATCGCCGACCATGCAAGCCTCTGCATCTTCTTACTTATGTGTGTTTGGTTGTTTATGTTACTCTAACACAACTGCTATCCCACCTCGCGAACTAGCACCACCGAAAGTGCATCTAGGCCCCCGTGTGGGTTTTGAAAGATTGATGACGAACAATTAAAATGCAAATGACTTGGAATGAGCATGTGTGCAGAAAAGATGGATGTGAAAAGGAGTTTGAGCGCTTTTCAAAAGCAAATATGGAGAAGAAGGCATGAAGCTATACAAAAGATCGAAGGTTTTTTATTTTCTTGGTTGGCGACGGTAACTTGTTGGGGGCCCCTATAAAAGGAGGGATCTTGCCTCCATTTGAAGGTTGATCAACTCTAGAGCATTCACCAGCATTCCTAGACCTCTCTTACACCTCCTAGCACACAAATTTGAATCTTGTAAGTATCTGTGGGTTTGTGAGGAAAGTCATGATAAGAGCACTTGGGTTTGAGCTTGTTGATCTTCACACCTCTTTGCTGCCGTGGTTTGTGTTTATTACTCTTGGGACTTTGTTCCTAGCCGGCTAAGTGTCGCTCGGTGACTCTCAACTTATGGTAAGACCCAGGAAGTTTGTATCACCCCGTGATTTGATAGTGGAACAACTAAGTTTTGATCTTTGTGATCACTTGGTGAAGGTTAAGATTGAAAGAGACTCTGTCCTTTGTGGACTCCTCAACGGAGACATAGATTCCTCAGTGGAATCGAACTTCGGTGAAAAATCCTTGTGTTGACTTGTGCTCATTTACTTGTTCATCACATTTCATATTGTTGCTCTTGCTTGTGTTGACCTAACCCTGGCTCTGAGTTACTCCAATCTTTAGGTCATCAAGATTATGCAATAGGTTGCTAGTATTGTATAAGTGTTGTTTATAGATCATATCATTCATACACTTGACCTAGAACTAGCTATATTCATTTTCACTGCGACCAACCTCGGACAAGTATGATTTTATCATACTTATCCAAAAAATTTGGACTTATCTAAAATATTTCTTACTTGTCTAAACCTGCTAGAATTTATTCATTATTGTGTTTTTAGTTTGAATTAGCTTATTCACCCCTCTATAGGCAACTTTCATTTTGTATCAGAGCCTAACTCTTCATTTAAGGGCTTAACCACTCAAAGTGGACATGAGGGAGACAAGCGCTGGTTACGAGAGCAAGAAGCAAAGCGCTCAAG
The DNA here is from genome assembly GCA_030760725.1 of Neostapfia colusana. Taxonomy (NCBI): domain Eukaryota; kingdom Viridiplantae; phylum Streptophyta; class Magnoliopsida; order Poales; family Poaceae; genus Neostapfia; species Neostapfia colusana. The sequence continues at coordinate 4,245,516 of JASWHV010000012.1, read as the reverse complement.
GTGATGGTGAGCGAATTGACTCACATGACTCTCACACACGTGAGAGTGAGGATGAAGTCAATTCCGTCATGCCATTCATGAGGAGACATGCAGGTCAAAAAGCACGCTTTGATGCCTCAAGTGATGAAGATGAGGAGGTGTAGACCTCATGGCCCTGATCAAGAAAAGGAAGGATAAAAAGAAGGAAAAAAAGAAGAAGAAAGAGGAGGAGCCCAAGTACTACTCCCGATACCCTTTTAATTTGAACAATTGAATACTGATGCAAAATTCCTTTCTATTTCCGTTGGCAAGCCTCCCCCCATCTTGATGGTACAAACTACACGATGTGGAGGCATAACATGAAATTACATCTTATCTCGCTTAACCCCGACCTTTGGAGTGTGGTGTGTACAGGTGTAGAGATTCTGGAAGATGATGAAGAGCTCACTCCAGATCAAGAGTAACAAATTCACCATAATGCTCAAGTTGCACCTATCATTATGTCATCTTTGTCTAAAGAGGAATTTCACAAAGTTGATGGATCGGAGATTGCAAAGGATATTTTGGACACTCTCAAGGTTGCACATGAAGGCATCAAATCCATTAATGAAGCTAAGATTGAGATGATTGAGGGGGAGCTTGGAAGGTTTGCAATAGAGGATAATGAAATCCCTCAAGAAATGTACAACTGATTCAAGATTCGCATCAACATGAGTCGAGTATATGGTTGCAATAAGTGGACTGACCATTAAGTGGTCAAAAGGATGATTAGAGTCTTCACGGTGCGCAATCTCACACTTTGCACCTTGATACGAGAGAGTCCTCACTTTGACTCCATGACTACCGATGAGGTTCTTGGAAAGTTTGTTAACCATGAGATGATGGAAAAGGAGGCCAAGCATGTAAAGGACTTGTACAAGGTAGCCTCATCCAAAAGGCATGACATTGCACTCAAAGCCTCCATGAAGTCAAAGGGCAAGGAAGTGTAAGAAGAAAGCTTAAATGAAGAAAGGGATGATAAGAGCTCCATGGATGATGAAGATATAACCCTCTTCATAAGAAAGTTTAAGAGAATGATAAAGGAAGAAAAAGAGCTCAATTTATGAGAACAAGTCAAAGGACAAGACAAAGTCAAGGATAAAGTGAGCTTGCTACAATTGTGGCAAATATGAGCACTACATTGCCAATTGTCCACATGAGAAGAAAGATGAAGATGAGGAAAAGAAGAAAAAGAAGGAAGCAAAGCCCCAATACAAGAAGACCTTCAAGAAGAAGAAATTCTTTGGGGCTGCTCACATAGAAGAGGAGTGGGACTCCAATGTTGAGAGCTCCTCTTAAGAAGATGAAGAAGTGGCCAACATTGTCATTGACAAATCTTCAAGCAAGAAGGTGCTATTGCCCAACCGAGATGATTGGAAGAAAAAGAAGAACACTTGTCTTATGGCCAAGGAGACGAAGTGTAAGGTAAACTCCAAAGCCTCCTCCAAGTCTAATGCTAGTGATGGTCTTTATGATAGTAGTAGTAGTGATATGGAGTTTATGTTTAAGGGTATGAGCAAAAAGACTATTGCTAAAATAGAAAACCTAATGGATCAAGTAGTTGATACGGAGACACTTCTTGATAAACAAGAAGGATTGCTTATTGTTGAGAAAGAGAAAAATCTTGAACCTGAGAAACTTTTAGAACTTGAAAAGGAGAATAGTAGAAAACTAGAGTTAGAACTTGCATCATGTATGGAGACATGTTCAAGTATCAATAGCTCAAATGTTGTACTTCAAGATGAATTTGAGCATTTGTCAAAAACTCATAAATCACTTGAAGTGCAATTTGAGACTCTTAAGGGTGTGTTTGGTTCAGCTGTGGATTCTTGAAAATCTGATTCTAGCTGTGAGCTGAGAGCTACGGTGAAGCTGAAATCTGTTTGGCTGGAAACAACTATCAACTGTGGATGTCATAATAAATATGTGTTTTGCAATAAATATGTGTTATAAAGAAAATAATATTTGGTTGTATAATAAGTGGCATGGTGGGTAATTTTTGTGAAAAGTTGGAATAGGAATCAGGAAAATCTAGTGTTCTAGCAGATTTCCATTTGCACTAGGAAAATTTGTAGATTTTAGAGAATCTGATTCTCATGTGAACCCCTTTGGTTCATATTTCTAATTTTTAGTAGAGAATCTAGTTGGTACAGCTGAACCAAACAGACTCTAAGTCTAGTGCTTCATCTTCCAAAACTCCACTCAAATCAACTAAGCATTCCAACACTAAAAGTTGTGATCATGCAAAATTAATAATTGACTTGAAGGAGCAACTTAGTGCAGCCCAAGGCAAAACCCAAGCCAAGAAAGGAGTATTTGATAAGGAAAAACTCAAATATGAAAGAAGTGCATATTGGAACTCTAGATCTCCACTAATCTAAGATGGTCTTGACTATGTTAGAGGTGGCAAATAAAACACTAGAGTTATTATTAACAACAAGGAACATATTACTTTTGTTAAGGAAGGCTCACCCAAGAATGTGCCCTTAGATAATTCTTTTCATGAAAATGCTCTTTTTAGTTCAACTATGTCATTTCATGACTTTGATGCTTCTTATGTTCAAATGAGAAATAAATTTGGTAAAGTTATTGCTAAATATGTTGGGCCACACCACAAAAAACCAAAAAATTTTGGGTAGTTTCTAAAAACTCTTGTGACTAACGTGAGAGGACCCAAACAAGCTTGGGTACCTAAAACCAAGACATAACTTGTTTTGTAGGCATATTCCTCCGGTGGATCAAAATAGGTACTTGATAGTGGGTGCACAAATCATATGACCGGAGAGAAGAAGATGTTCATTGCATATGAATAAAATGATGATCCAAGTGAAAGCATCTCATTTGGAGACAATAGTAGAGGAAGAGTGCTTGGTATTGGTAAAATAGTCATTTCCTCTCAACATTCAATTTCTCATGTCTTGCATGTAGGATCTCTTGATTATAACTTGTTGTCCGTCTCACAACTTTGTGAAAAAGGATACTGTTACATGTTCACTAATGAAGGTGTGATCATCCTTAGAAGAAGTGATAACTCAATTGCATTTAAGGGTGTACGAAAGGGAAAACTTTATCTTGTGAATTTGACCACAGATAATGCTCAATTTGACACATGCTTAATTGCAAAGACTAACATGGGTTGGATGTGGCATAGGAGACTAGCCCATGTTGGTATGAGGAACATGAAAAAACTTCTAAAAGGCGATTACATCTTAGGACTAACAAATGTTGCGTTTGAGAAAGATAGACTTTGTGGTGCTTGCCAAGCCGGAAAGCAAATTAGAGCACCTCATCCCGCCAAGAATGTGATGACCACAACTAGACCTTTGGAGCTGCTTCATATTGACCTTTTTTGTCCCATTGCTTACATAAGCATAGGTGGTAACAAATATGGTCGTGTCATAGCTGATGATTTTTCTCGTTTCACTTGGGTGTTCTTTTTGTATGAAAAGAGTGGAACACAAGGGCTGTTAAAGAAATTCTCGAGGGGAGCTCAAAATGAGTTCTACTTGAGAATCAAGAAGATTAGAAGCGATAACAACACCGAGTTAAAGAACACTCAGGTGGAGGAGTGCCTTGATGAAGAAGGCATCAAACATGAGTTTTCAGCTCCATACTCCCCTCAACAAAATGGAGCTACCGAAAGGAAGAACCGCACACTCATTGAGATGGCGAGAACCATGCTTGATGAGTACAAGACTTCGGATAGGTTTTTGGCTAAAGCGATTAACACCACTTGTCATTCCACAAACTAACTCTATCTTCATCGACTTTTGAAAAAAACACCATATAAGCTCCTAACCGGTAACATGCCAAATGTTTCATACTTTAGAGTCTTTGGTAGCAAGTGCTATATTCTTAACAAGAAACCTAGGACTTCAAAATTTGCATCCAAATCCGATGAACATTTCTTGCATGGTTATGACTCAAACACTTATGCATACAGTGTTTTCAACAAAAACTCCGGTTGTGTTGAAATAGCACGTGATGTAGTGTTTGATGAAACTAGTGGCTCACAAGTGGAGCAAGTTGACCAGTGTATGCTAGATGAAGAGGAAGCACCATGCATAGCATTAAGAAGGATGACCCTTGGAGATGTACGCCCACAAGAGAAAAATCAAGGTCAAGTGGATCAATCCTCAACACATGCTGCTCCCCCAACACAAGTGGAAGATCAAGCTCGAAATGTTCAACGACAAGATTCTCAAGATCAAGTTGATCAACATCAACATGATGTCAATGATCAAGGGGGAGTCGATGATGAAGATGAAGTTGATCCAACACCTCAAGTCGCTCATCCAAGAGTATACCAAAGTGTTCAACGGGATCACCCCATTGACAACATTCTTGGTGATATCACTAGAGAGGTAACCACTCGATCCCGTGTAGCTAATTTTTGTGAGCATTACTCGTTTGTTTCTTCTTTGGAGCTCTTAAGGGTGGAGGAAGCACTACAAGACCCTGGTTGGGTGGTGGCCATGCAAGAGAAGTTGAACAACTTCAAGAGGAATGAAGTTTGAGAATTGGTGAAGAGACCAAATGCCAATATTGTAGGTACCAAGTGGGTGTTCTGCAACAAACAAGATGAACATGAAGTGGTAACAAGGAACAAGGCAAGACTTGTGGCAAAATGGTACTCACAAGTCGAAGGTTTGGACTTTGACGAAACCTTCGCTCTCTTAGCTAGGCTTGAGTCAATTCGTATTTTATTAGCCTATGTTACTCACCATGATTTCAAGCTTTATCAAATGTATGTGAAAAGTGTGTTCCTAAATGGACGAATCAAGGAGGAAATGTGTGTGGAGCAACCCTTGGGGTTTGAAGATCAAGAATATTCTAACCATGTTTACAAGTTGCACAAAGCTCTCTATGGCCTCAAACAAGCTCCTAAAGCTTGGTAGAGTGCCTTAGAGATTTTCTTATTAAAAATGGTTTCAGTATATGAAAAGTTGATTATACACTATTCACAAAGCATTTTGATGATGACCTATTTGTATGCCAAATATATGTCGATGACATTATATTTGGTTCCACTAACAAGTCTTTTGGGATGACTTTAGCAAGATAATGACGGAAAGGTTTGAGATGTCCATGACGGAGGAGTTGAAGTTTTTCTTAGGTTTTCAAGTCAAGCAACTCAAGTATGGCACGCTCATAAGTCAAACCAAGTGCACTCAAGACATACTCAAGAAGTTTGACATGGACAATGCTAAAACTATCAAAACATGCATGGGAACAAATTGAAATCTTGACCTCAATGAAGATGGAACTAGCGTGGACCAAAAGGTCTATCGTTCCATGATTGTTTCTTTGCTTTACCTTTATGCATCTAGACTCAATATTATGCTTAGTGTGTGTATGTGTGAAAGATTCTAAGCCGCACCTAAGGAATGTCACTTAAGGGTTGTTAAAAGAATCCGAAGATATTTAGTGCACACACCTAATGTAGGGCTATGGTATCCAAAATGATCAAAATTTAACCTTATAGCATACTTCGATGAAGACTATGTGGATGTAAGGTTGATAGGAAGAGTAATCCGGAACACACCGATTCTTAGTTAGGTCTCTTGCGTCTTGGTCCTTGAAGAAACAAAACTCCATTGCTCTTTCCACAACGGAAGCGGAGTAAGTTACAACCAGAAGTTGTTGTGCACAACTTTTTTGGATGAAACAAACTTTGAAGGATTATGGTCATAATATGACCTGTATCCCACTTCTATGCGATAATGAGATTGCCATTAGAATTGCCCATGACTCTCTTGAGCACTCTAGGACCAAACACATAGATATTCGACACTATTTCCTAAGAGATCACTCACTTAAGGGAGATATAGTCATTTCACGTTTAGAACGAAAAAACAGCTAGTCGACATATTTACCAAGCCACTAGATGAAAAACGTTTTTGTAAACTTAGAAATTAATTAACTATTCTAGACTTTAGGAATGTGGATTGATGTGCTAAACACTTACTCTGAAAAGGAGTTGATTTGCTAAGTGAAGATCTAGAATTAGACTTCCATGTCGTGTTTTGCAAAATCTTAGTTTTTGCTCCCCAATGCTCTTTTAAGGCAAAAACGGTCAATATAGTCGACTTGATTCATAATTGACCAACTTCAATAAAAATGTGTGTTAAAACTTGTCTTTCATGTTTGGAGTGTTATATATGCTCTTATATGCCATAGGCACATGTATAATATGCATATGCCACTTTAAAAATGCTTCCAAGGAACTTTTTCTTAACAATTCGGACATGTCTGAAGTAAAGTCCGACATGTCTAGAATGTCGGATAAGTCTGAGCTCAGTACTTATCAGGAAAAGTCGGACATGTCCGAAAGTTGGTTCGGACATATCTGACTTTGGGGTATAAAGACCCCTGCCCGAGCCCGATCAGTTTTTTTCTCTCTTCTTCCTCATCTCTCACAACAGGACCGACACTCCCCCCGCGCCCGAGGCCATTTCTCATTCCTACCGACAAATCCCTTGCTCCTCTACGGATTCTTGAAGGATTGAAGGCCGGGAACTTTTCTCCCGGGCTTCCTCTATGAATTTCGGCGCAAATCCCCTAGGGTTTCACCCTTTTCAAGGTATTTTCCCCTTTTGTGCAATTCATTGAATCCCTTGACTCATTCTCAAATCCATGCATAGGGATAACTTCTAGATGGTGTTAGGGATCTTTCTAGACAATATTGTGTCAATTGAACTCGGATTAGGCAAGATTCGCATGATTTAGGGGGCAAAACTGTACAAATTCGAACATGTCCGAGATCCACCTCGGATAAGTCTGAAATGTCTGGACATGTTCAAAAATTTTTGGACATATCAAAACATGTACAGACTGATTCCTGAAATTATTTTGCATCCTAATCAAATTTGATCCCAAATCCTTTCATAATCATCTCACACTTGTCCCATTATCCAACATCATGTCGGACGCTCCTCCATGTGAAGTTAGGAGCAAGAAAAGAAATGACCGCACGGAGTCTCCATCGAACGTTAGTGCCTACTCCTAGGGAAAGAGAACGGTCCGGAAAGTGCCAAGATCAGTAGATCCCATGGGAAAGGCTGTGAGAATTATGCTTGAGAGTCGTGATGGGTCGGAGGAACCAAGACAAGGATAACCTCAAGAAATTGGCCCGTTGAACATGTAGTGCCTCTTAGAGATCCTAGGAGGACAACCCCCATCATGGACTACTGAAGGAATATTATAGGGGCATAGGAGCAGAGATGTGAAATATCTATGAGTATGAAAAGATGGCAGAAGACTTCCGCTTCTATAGTGACTTTCACGTCGATTACTACCGGTCGGTTCTCATGACCAAGAAGCACCCTGTTATTGACATTCAATGGATTGACTGGAAATATATGGAGAACAGAAACAATGATGTATTTAAGGAAGTTATTGCTGCTTGTGAATATCATGGAATCAAGGACTCCATGGCCATTGAGTATGGATGGAATGTGGAGGTAACCTGTCAATTCTATGCCACGTTATTTTTTCATCCTTAGGGGGAGTCTAGAATCACTTGGATGACTGACGGTGAGAAGTACACCATCACCTATGATCAGTTTGCTAAGATCCTTGGACTCCAAAGAACTTTGAAATTTGACTATAAGATACATGAGGAGCTCATTCTAAAGAACAATGAGATTGATTTCCTATACAACACCTATTTCTACTTCAACCCTGGTCATACTCAGGGACTCCTACCCTTCTTCCAAGTGCTTAACAGAATCACTAGGAAGACCTTGGCACCTAACGATGGAGATGCTACGAGGATCCATTCCAGCCCCAGAAACCTGCTTAAGTGGCTGAGAGGGGACAAGAGATTGAATGTGTTTGACTTTATCTACATGGAGATTTACTCGACATTTGGCACTCCATCGCGGTCGTGTATATACACACCTTATATTATGAAGATGATCGAGAAGGAGTCACGCAAGACTTTTATGAAGGATGTGGCTCATAGGAAGCTACAGCCTTAGGCAGCGACACCAAAACTCCACCCCTCCGACAGACTCTGAGCCAACCACGCTTGTGCAACAACCGCTTCTTCCCCTACACTAGCTCAACCCAAGAGAGATCTAGGTTCGTCTAGTGGTTTTCTTAAGGTACTCTGCTCCATCTTCACCATGTGTAGGAGTACACATGTGAAGGTCCAAAAGAACCAGAAGGCCATTAAAGGAATAAGGAGGGACATCCATGCCTTGAAGACGAAGCTTGGGCTTCCTACCAACGCTCCCGTTTCCACATTATCGAGGATGACACATCCCTTGAGTTTCTGGAGCTCACCACCGAGGAGCTTGCTTTCTTCGACGACACCGGCGCTAGTTTGAGTGCCGCACCATCTGCTCCTGCTGAGTGTTTGTGAAATAGAGAGTTGAAGTATCTTGGAGTCGCCAATAGATGATCAAGTCACCTATACTTCTAGAAATCTCGGCGTTAGCTCATCAAAACTGAGATACTCACTTACGTGGAGAGGGACGGATGCTTTTCTCAGCAAAGCAACAAAGAAGCTACGAACTATGCTACAAGCTATGAAAACATAAGAAAACAAAGTAGATGAACAAAAAGTTGTGTTGAATTGATTTGTTGTTGTTGTTGTTGTTGTCGTGTTTCTTTTTGGTGGAGAGCTTCCTTTATAAAGACTCGGTACAAACTAGATGATTTGATTTCCTAAGTTTAAACTACGATCCTCTCTAATCTATAAGACTCAATCTTATCTAAATGCACGGACGAATGTCATGCTAGACCTTCTAGAAGATTACATGACACTAACTTTATTATTTTCAAAATTTTTAGCTCTACCGAGAATGCCTAAGTTTGCTCGGCCTTTGTATCTTGCGGTTTAACCGTTTTATCTCGTGGTCGCAAGATAACTCGGTCTTCTCGGGTCAAGCTCTCACCTAGACGCTTGTATCTTGAGTTTCTAAGGTAAAAAGGCATTCTTGCAAGGTTCCTCCGGTCTCGGGTAGGTTCTCATGCTGAAGTCCTCTGGACCATGATTCTTGAGATAAAAGGCCCTCTTTTCTTTGTTTCTCGACTTCTCATACATTCAAAATATCACAAGCATTTTTTGCTCCCAACACATGCCCTCCTGTTTTTTGACAAACACAATATGTCGAAAAACACTCTCCAAGCCACGATTCACTAGATAAATCGGCTGTTTTACCTTGCAAGTTTAAGATGTTTTAACTTTCTTGCCATACACTCGGGTAGAATCATTTTAAATACCTTCCACTGATAGCTCTGCTTGAATTCTCCCCTTGCAAGTTCTCCACAAAGTAGGCATTTCTAGAGACAATACCCACAATCTTGAAAGTCCCTTCCCATCTCGGTGACCATTTGCCAAACTTATTATCTCAAGTTCCTAATGGCAAAATCGTTCTCCATACTAAGTCCTTGATTTGGAACGATTTCTCTTGAACTCTCTTGTTATAATATTTGGCCACCTTGAGTTTTTCTTTCTCTATTTTCGTTAAAGCTTCCATTCGACTTTCAGAGACTTCATTCAACTTATCTATCATCAATTCTTTATAGTCCACATCCAAAAGGTTATCTTGTTGATCAATTCTATATGCTTTCATCTTAATCTCCACAGGTAACACAACCTCTTGCCCATACACAAGCTCAAACGGGGTAACTTTGGTGGCACCATGTCTTGACACTCTATGAGCCCATAAGGCTTCGTTGAAAGTCTCATGCCAACGCCTGGGGTTCTCCTTGATCTTCTTTTTGATGAGATTGATAAGTATTTTATCGCTAGCCTGAGCTTGTCCATTAGTTTGAGCATAATATGGAGAAGAATTCAACAGTTTTATCTTAAAAGATTCGGCATATTCTCTGAATTGAGAGGATATGAAAGCCCCGCCTTGGTCTGTGGTTAAGGTCTGAGGAACACCGAATCTATAGATAATATGCTCAAGGACAAAACTTGTTACCTCTTTGTACGTGTTGTTCTTGAGTGGCACAACTTCTGTCCACTTGGTGAAGTAGTCCGTGGCAACTAACATAAACCGATGTTTCTTTGAAGACGCCTGACGAATCTCCCTGATGAAGTCCGGACTCCATCCTCGGAAAGGCCAAGGCTTCATGATGGGATGAAGAATGTTAGCCGGTGCTTGATGGATATCTCCAAACCTCTGGCAAGCTTCACATTCTTTGTAATACCTGAAACAATCTTCCTGCATGGTCGGCCAATTTAAACCAGCTCGTTTGAGCATCCACTTCATCTTGTAAGCTGACTGATGCGTGCCACAAAGACCTTCGTGCACTTCTCCCATGGCCTCCTTCGCTTGATCTTTGACTAAACACTTCAGCAAGAGTCTATCTAAGGTTTGGCGATATAGTTCATCATTGATCAACATATATCTCAATGTTTGACGCCGAACCTTCTGGTCTTTGCATGAATTTGGGTCTTTGATACATCCTATGATCTCTAGCCTCTAATCCTCAACAACCAACACGTCAAAAATGGCCGAATTGTTCTGTTTCATCTTGATCTCATCATCCTTGGACAATGTCAGGCTTGTTTTTACGTGGGACTCCCCTCTTTTCACTTCATAGCGTGATGCCTATTGCGCCAAGTCATTTTCCCTCCGGTTTTATTCTCTTGGTATGTGCTTGGCACATAATGTATCTAGAGTCTTTATGATATCTAGGCATCATTCACGATAATCATTCAAAGTTTTATTGTAACATTGGCTTTCACCACTGATCTGCTAGATGACAAGCTTGGAATCACCAAAAAATTTAACGTCCTTGATCCCCATGTTGACCAAATGCTCTAAGCCATTCAGCAGGGCCTCATATTTGGCTTGATTGTTGGCGCACAAGAAGTTTAGCCAAACATAGAACTCATAGATCACATTTGTGGGTGAAACAAATACATACTAGACTCCTTGACCCCTGTCGCAAACTGATCCATCAAAGAAAAGCTTCCAAGGACGTACCTCGACAATGCATTCCTCCTCGAGTTGCACATCATGCTCCACGATGAAATCTGCTACAACCTGGCCCTTCACGCTCCGGAGAGGCACGAACACCATATCATACTCTACCAACGAGTATGCCCATTTTCCTATCCTACCACTCAAAATCGGTTGTTACAACATGTTCTTGATGATGTCGTGTTGACATGTCACGAAGCACATACTGGGATGGAGATAGTGCCGAAGTTTGGAACACGCGTAATACAAAGATAAACAAAGTTTCTCAATGAAAGTGTACCTGGTTTCGGCATCTAGGAGTTGTCTGCTCAAGTAAGGCACAAAATGCTCTATACCTTGGCTTTCCTGAGTTAAAACGACCCCTATAACTTGGCTTTGGGCAACTACATAGAGTCGGAAGGGCTGCCTCATCTGTGGTGCGCGTAGGACCTGTGGCTTCATCAAGTATTCTTTGATCCTCTCGAAAGCCTCTTTCTGCTCTGCCCCCAAGTAAACTCCTGCTCGTGTTTGAGTTTCAAGAGTGGCATGAAGGTTCCGATCTTCCCAGCCAAATTTGCAACGAATCTTCTGAGGTAATTGACCTTCCCCAACAAACTTTGCACTTTTTTCTTGCATGTCAGCTCCCTTATTCTTCTCATAGCTTCAACTTTCTTGTCAAACCCGATTTTCATAAAGAACAACCGAGCCACCTCACATGTATGCCAGGATCTGTTCTTTCATACATGTGTCGACAATAGTGAAATATCATGATTAAATTCAAGCCAAGCACAATTTACAATAAGAATTTACATATCTCTTCTAGGATTACACAATAATAAACATAGCAGTGGAAATTGACTAGTGATGCTCCATCCACAGGCATTGCCCGAGGGTTCCGCCAGCCTAGTACCACTGTTCTGGAATGAAATCCTCCTTGTTCTACTCTTTCATCCTCGCATCCTTAGCAGCGATGAAAATCCAATAAAAGCAAGTTTGAGTACCAAAGGTACTCAGCAAGAGTAGGAAAGTAATGATATGTATACCAAAATCAAGAAAGGCTGACTCAAGTTGAGCACTAAGCATTAGTCCTAATTCCTTAGCTTTAATTAGCATCCTATATTACTAAGTGATATAATCCCACCATCTTCATCATTGAACCATTAATGCTAGATTACACCATCTAACATCCTCTTCTGATTCTTTTCCATGTTTCTATAATCATGGACAAGTCCAAGCCGCTCTTGACCGTGAGCATGGGTTGTCATGACAGTTTGATTCTATGCAAAGATTGTACCACTTTACCCACAAGTCATGATTTTCTCCCTATTGCCAGGTGGACTAAAACCTCCCTGATATTCGTGGTTGCAAGCCAAATTACACACTTTATTTAGTGTGTGATCAGGAGATCACTACGAGGCCTTTACAAAGGGTCTACCGCAAGTACAAGCCCACTGAGGTTTCACCGCTGCAGTTCCCAGGAGTACACTCTCCCCTGCAGAAGCCCCCTCTTGAGCCTTGCGGTTCCCAGGGCAGTCCAACATTACTCCCATTCCCCGCACCATCCAAACATTCATACTATACCGATAAAACACCTTATTATCTGGCCAACCTACCCCATCTCAGTCTTGTGGTGGCACCATAAAGCCGGGTTAACTGTTCCATGAACTGGTCCTTAGAATCTAAGATAGGCACTTATCGCAATCCCGAGTCTCATGCACGAAGCACCATCCCAAACAACTATTCTGTCTAGATTCCTATCACTATGACAATCTTTTGTGTCTCTTATATATTCCATATGACAAGCAATAACTATGTTTCAGTAAATTTTTCTAAAGTTATAAGCGTGGGTAAAGGAGGAGGGGTTGTGATAGGCTTGGCGAGCCAACAACTACACTTAGCCATTCTCATGGAAATGAAACCCAATAGAAATTCGTTGGGGCGTAACCCTCTTAGCGACGCGCCATATCGGAACCTGGGTATGGTGTTAAATGGGCAAGGGCCGGGTCGCCACCACCTTAGTGGCGCGCCATATCGGAACCCGGATATGGTGTTAAATGAGCAAGGGCCGGATCGCCACCACATTAGTGGCGCGCTACATCATCGCCCGGATGTAGTGATAAGTGAGCAAGGGTCTTTGCATCTTACTCGACGGGTGCAAAGCGTAAGGAAGCTAGCCGAGGAACATAGATTTCGGGTGGGTAGTTGGAATGTAGGATCCTTGACGGGGAAGCTACGTGAGTTAGTAGATGTTGCCATTAGGAGACGAGTAAATATCCTTTGTGTACAAGAGACTAGATGGACGGGTCAAAAGGCGATCGAAGTCGAGAATACCGGTTTCAAGCTTTGGTATTCTGGATCGGCTGGGACTAGAAACGACGTAGGTATTCTAATAGATAAGAGTCTTAAGGATGGAGTAGTGGATGTTCGAAGACGAGGAGATAGGATCATCTTAATCAAGATAGTAATTAGGGACATTGTCTTAAAACGTCATTAGTGCTTATGCCCCACAAGTTGGGCTCAACATGAGTGCTAAGAGGCAATTTTGGGAGGACTTGGAGGATATGGTTAGTAGTGTACCGATAACCGAGAAACTCCTCATAGGAGGAGATCTCAATGGTCATTTGGGTGCAACTAACCTAGAATTTGAGGGAGTACATGGAGGCTTTGGATGCGGCGATAGAAATCAAGAGGGTAAGGACATCCTAGACTTTGCTGTAGCCTATGATCTGTTGGTAGCTAACACCCTCTTTAGGAAGAGGCAATCTCACCTAGTGACCTTTAGTAGTGCCCAACACTCTAGCCAGATTGACTTTGTCCTCACTAGGAGAAGGGATAGATGGGAGTGTCTAGATTGTAAGGTGATCCCTAGGGAGTGTGTTGTGACACAACATAAGCTTGTGATAGTTGACTTTCGCTTCCATACATGTTCTTTGCGGGACAAAGGTGTCAAAATCACAAGAACAAAGTGGTGGAAGTTGAAAGGAGAACCACAAGAATCCTTTAAAAATAGGGTGATCACAGAAGGACCCTGGGCAGAAAATGGAGATGCAGATAGTATGTGGGTGAAGTTGGCAACTTGCATTAGGAAGGTAGCTAGTGAGGTGTTCGGGGTGACAAAAGGAAGGAAACTTGTAGATAAAGACACTTGGTGGTGGAATGAGGATGTACAAAAATCCATTAAGGAGAAGAAGGAGTGTTTCAAGAGCTGGCATAATGATAGAAGTGTAAGCAACATGCTTAAGTACAAAGAGGCCAAGAAAAATGCAAGGTGGGCTGTGAGTAAGGCAAGAGGACAGGCCTATGATGAGTTATATGAGAGACTAGAGACAAAAGAAGGTGAAAAGGACATATACAAGATAGCAAAAATCCGCGAGAGAAAGATGAGAGATTTCAATCAAGTTAAATGCATCAAAGATGAGACTGACCGTATTCTAGTGAAGGATGAAGAGATTAAGAATAGATGGCGGGATTACTTTAATGGGCTATTCAATGATGAGAATGGGAGCACCATGGTTGAGTTGGATGACTCCTTTGATGACTCCAACAGGCGGTTCGTGCGGAGGATACAAGAGTTTGAGGTTAAGGAGGCCTTAAAAAGGATGAAAGGAGGAAAGGCTCTCAGCCCTGATGATGTCCCTATTGAGGTGTGGAGATGCCTTGGGGACGTGGCAATAATATGTCTCACAAAGCTATTTAACCACATTTTTCAGTCAAACAAGATGCCTGAAGAATGGAGGAAATGTATATTAGTACCTATCTTCAAAAATAAAGGAGATATTCAAAGTTGTACTAATTATCAAGGGATTAAGCTTATGAGTCATACTATGAAGCTTTGGGAGAGAGTGATTGAACACCGATTGAGGAAAGTGACCAATGTCACTAAAAACTAGTTTGGTTTTATGCCTCAGAGATCTACAATGGAGGCGATTTTCTTGCTTCGTCACCTTATGGAGAGATATAGGGAGCAGAAGAAGGACTTGCATATGGTGTTCATTGACTTGGAGAAGGCGTACGACAAGATACCGAGGTCAGTCATGTGGTGGGCTCTAGAGAAACATAAAGTGCCAACAAAGTACATTACCCGTATCAAGGATATGTACAATAATGTTAGGACAAGTGTGCGCGTAAGTGACAGTGTGACTGATGCATTTCCTATCACGGTAGGACTACATCAAGGATCAGCTTTGAGCCCATACATCTTTTCCTTGGTGATGGATGAGGTGTCGAAGGATATACAAGGGGATATCCCTTGGTGCATGCTCTTTGCCGATGATGTAGTGCTGGTAGATGAAACTAGGGATGGTGTTGATAAGAAATTAGAGTTATGGAGACAAACCTTAGAGTCCAAGGGGTTTAGACTTAGTAGGACCAAGACCGAGTATATGAGGTGTGACTTTAGTGGTGTTGCTCGTGAAGAGGGAAATGTTAGTCTACAAGGACAAATAGTACCTAGAAGGGACTCTTTCCGATACTTAGGACATATGTTACAAAGCAATGGCGATATTGATGAGGATGTTTGCCACAGGATCAAGGTAGGGTGGATGAAATGGCGACAAGCCTCTAGAATCCTATGTGATAGGAAGGTCCCACAAAATCTAAAAGGGAAGTTCTATAGGACAGTGATCAGACCCGCGATGCTTTATGGGGCGGAATGTTGGCCAACTAAAAGGCAACATGTCCAACAAATGAGTGTCGCAGAGATGCGCATGTTACGGTGGATGTGCGGGCACACGAGAAGAGACCAAATAAGGAATGAGGCGATTCGTGATAAGGTAGGGGTGGCGCCGATTGAAGAGAAGTTAGTCCAACATCGACTTAGGTGGTTTGGACATATCCAGCGGAGGCCTCCAGAAGCACCGGTTAACAGTGAGATTTTAAGAGATAGAGAAAATATTAGTAGGGGTAGAGGACGACCAAGGTTGACCTGGGAGGAGGCGGTAAAACGAGAGTTGAGAGATTGGAATGTATATAGAGACTTAGCTCATGATAGGACCGCATAGAAAGTAGCAATTCATGTGCTAGAACCTTAGTCTTGTTTCCTTTTTTCTTTCTTTCTTTTTTTTCCTTTTTTTCTTTTTTTTTTCTCTTTTTTTTTCTCTTTTTTCTTTTTTTGTCTTTCTTTTTTCTTTTTTTTCTTTTTTCTTTTTTATTTTTCCTTTTTCTCTTGTTCTTATATCTCTTCCTCTCTTTTACTTCATTGATATTGGGTTTCATGTCTAGCCGACCGCAACATGCTTGGGATAAAGGCTTGGTTGTTGTTGTTGTATAAGCGTGGCTAAGAAAATAAAATGACAACCACCTATTCTAAATAAATTCCACCATAGTTTCAAGGAATAATATGGAAAACTAGTAAAATATCCTAAATTGGATTTCATATTAAAGACAACATGCATATAATCTAACTAATCTTCCTAAATTAGGATCAAAGTGGTCAAGGAACACTTGCCTTCTTATTGCTGCTCAGAGGTGTCAAATTCTTCTTCTTGAAGATTAGCTGGCTCTTGGGCCGGTTCTGTTTCCATATATATGCACACATACAATACAAATAACACTTAATAAGTAACACTACATAGCAGCAAACACTGTAAATTATCAAGCACAAAGTTTTATTCATTTATATATATCATAATTTTCTATATATTATGTGGCTCATATGTGTTATTATATACTTATTTCATTTATTTATATACGTAAAATAGTTGTTAACATGATATATATGTTTATAAATTAATTTTGTTATGGTAAAACATCTATTTATAATTTTATATCATTTTATATGAACTTTTGCAGAGTTTATATGAATATATACTAATTTTAATACAATCTTAGAACTTGTCGAAGTGTAGCTGTCGACACTTCCCCGGGGCCTGCACTGGGCAGCCCGCGGAGGTTCTTTTTTGGAGGGGCTAGTCCCCCCGTGTGAGTCTCGCTGTACTGGATGAAGGAAACAGATGAACACAGGGGATTTTACGTGGTTTAGGCCGCCGGAGCGTAAAACCCTACGTCCACGGTGAGCAGAGGTGCTCGTTGTATTGCTTGAGGATGAGCTGAGTGCTAGAATGTCTACCCAAGGTGGCGTACTGCCGACCCCTTGTAACGTTGCCTACCCGAGCCTTTTATAGTCCAAGGCTCGGGCGGCTTACAAGGTGGGCCCGGGGGACCTGACAGGTGGCCCCGGTGTGATTTCCAATCAGCTATTATGTCTTGGCGCTGGCGTCGAGGTCCTCGTCCTGCCGCCCTGCCCATGCCGCAGGCTAGGTGTAGCGTGTAGTCGTTGGCGATGGCAGGGACGGCAGGGCACATCTTGTCCGGTCTTGTCGCTCCCTTCAATGGTCTGCAGCTTCAGTCACTGTACGCCTGTCCTGACTATAACTGGTCACAGCGCCTCCTGACAGGCGTGCGCCGCGCCTCTTCGTCTTGGGAAGGCGCAGGTCTTAAACGCTTTGTACAGTAAAGGCATGGCGCACCTTTACTCCTGCTGCCTACTGCGTCGAGCGGGCAACACTGCTCTGCTGGCCACGTGTCGGGCCCGGAGCTCTCCCCTGAGGAGAGGGGGAGCTCTGGCCCCGCTGGACACGTGGCTCCTTTGGAGCTCGCCCCTGTGGAGGGGGCGAGGTCCGGTCTTCTGGGCCACGTGGCAGGCTCGGAGCTATCCTCTGAGGAGAGGGGAGCCCCGGCCCTGCCGGACACGTGGCGCCTTCGGAGCCCGCCCCTGCGGAGGGGGCGAGGTCCTTAGGCAGTTTCACCTTGTGCGCGGGGGTACCCGGTATTGAGGGTACCGACAGAACTAAATATTATTTTTAAAAGTATTTTATAATTATTTCTAAAGTATATACTTCTATTAATTCATTTACAGAATTTAAAGTTGCATTTTAGTTAATTTTTACTTATTTTCAGGAATATATACTGTTGTTATTATGTTTTCAGCCTTATTATATTAATTAGAATGTATCTTCAGCCTCAAAAGTTGTTTATTCACAATTTCAGAATTTACATATTCTTTCTAATATCAAAACAGATTTAATTTAAGCCTTTTCTTAATTTCCAGAACATATATATATATATATTGTTTTGAATATTTAGAATGTTATTATTTACTGTTACAAGGCTAAAAATATAATTTTATACTTTGCAATGGGTTTATATGAGTTTACAGAAACTATTTTTCTAATTTACAAATAATCCAGGGGCTATTTGGTCATTCCATAGCATTTTTTTAATTTCTATGAAGCATAGGGTCCATTCTATAAAATACCAGTCCTAATCTATATTCTTTTAAAACATCGGGGACCTAACTGTGAAAATTCCAACAGGTATACTGATTTTAAATGTGGGCCGTCGATTTCGAGATGATTGCCTCAGATTTAAAATAACCAAAGGGGAATTCTCATTTTAATCTTGACCGCACATGTGAAACCGAACGTCACTTTAGATACTGAGAGCCGAGGCCCCCGGCGGCGCTTGCCGGTATCCAGCCGCGAGTTCGTCGTTGTTCGTCTACTCCTCGTCATTCTTTGATTTTATACTTCAAATCGAAGAGAAGGTGAAATTGACTAGCGGGGGGTGTGAATAGGCTAAAATACCTTAAATGACTTAATTAAACGAGATTAGAAACACATGGGCCGGACTAGTCTGGCTCAGGGGCGGACTAGTCCGGTGAGCCTGCTAAAAAGCCTTAAAAAGGCTCGACTAGTGTGTCTCAGGGGTGGACTAGTCCGGTCAAACTGATGGAAAAGCCTAAACTTGATTTTTTATGGGTTTTTTCTTTACATTTTAGTTCAATAAAGTGCAGATAAACTATCTAGCAATTTAATATGACAAATTTGACAGGATATAGAAGTGGATCTCAAGATTGTAACAATGAATACTATAATAGCGAAATGATCAAAACTAACCCTAAGCAATTCTAATGGTCAATGAAGTGTAAATGCAAAAGTGACACAAGGATTTTTGCCCAAGGTTCAATTCCACTCAGGAATCTATGTCCCCGTTGAGGAGTCCACAAAGGACCGGGTTTAACAACCCTTTCCTCACCAAGTCGCCACTAAGGCCAACCCGGTTCTTCACTATCTTAAGGGTGAACTTACAAAGTGTTGGGGCTGCTCACAATCTGAGGCTCCCACTTGATCACATCCATAAAACTCCACGAATCTCACAAGCCACATATCATAGATATTTCACACCAAGTGCATGAGATCACTCCAAGAGCCACAACACGAAGTTCTTCCTTGTCCTCTCCTCACACATCCAAATCCACTCAAGAATTGGTTCTAGAGGGTGAGTAGGCAAGGGAGAAGGCTTAGAGAGGCTCTAGGATGGTTGTGGCGGCGCTAGGGTTCCTCTTCTTGTTAAATGAAGTTGGTGCATCCCCTTTTATAGAAGTCCCGACAACCAACCGTTGCCACCTACCGAAGGTCCGGACTAGTCCGCCTCACACCGAACTAGTCCGATCTCACACAGGAACTATTTGTCCGGATGAGAACGGACAAGTCTAGAGCACTCGGACTAGTCCGACCACTAAGGCGGACAAGTCTGGTACACCAAGACTTAGCCGTGGGAGCTCTTATCTCACAACCATATGGACTAGTCTGACTCAGAACGGACTAGCCCAAAATCACACAGGGACTGGTTTTCCAGGTGAAAACGGACTAGTCTGGCTAGCCCGGACTAGTCCGGCCACTGAGGCGGACAAGTCCGGTCTACCAGGACTTAGTCCCGAAACACTCTCACCAAGAGAGAAACGGACTAGTCCGTCCCTAAACGGACAAGTCCGAACTCAGTCAAGAACTCTTAGTCCGCCCCAAAACGGACTAAGCCGTAGGACTTCCGGACTAGTCCGACCTTTGGCCCGGACAAGTCCGCCCTGCCCAAGTTTACCTAACTAGCACTCTCAACTAAGAATTCGACACTTCTAACGCTTTGAGCTCTCTTCTATGATCTCAATGCACTTGACACACACACTCTCACTCTTACACGACTAGCCTACTAAAGACTCAAATGAAACTCTAATTTCTACTCTTTGAGTCTTCGACGCCGTTCTTCATCCTTTTTCTTTTTGAGAGTTTAGGTGTCTGCCTTGGAAATATCATGTGCTTATGATCATCTCAGCTCATTAGTCTTTTAATTGTCGTCATCAATCATCCAAAAGTCACGGGGATACCTAGATGCACTTACAATCTCCCCCTTTTTAGTGATTGATGACAACACATTAAGTTTCAACATAAGAGGTAAAAATTTGATTATCACAACAAGTGTGTGTATGCTTAACCCCCCTGGATGTATGCAACAGTAAAACAGGAGAGTTGACATACACTCACATGTTATGGTGGGGTGCCTACGTGTTGTGCTCAAAAAATATGATAAGACAATGAAACATAGCAAAGAACAACAATGATCAAATATAAGCCATAATATCCGACACGTAGTCTTACACAAAAGAGACACAATGCATAAAACATAGAGATAAAACATAGAGATAGTCATCTCCAAGGATCTATTACAAGACTAGAAGATGATAAAAAGAAGAAAAAGAAGACATCCTCTTCCATCTCTCCCCCTTTAGCATCAAGGAACCAAAAAGGAAAAAAGTAAGAAGATACGCCTAAGTCTACTCGTCATCTTCACCGTCTTCTTCTTCATTCCCATCTTCATCGCTCTCCGTGGCCTCCGTATCATCTTCCTCGTCTTCGACGTCTGTGGATGGAGGCACGACCTTTGAGAAGCTTCCATCTTCCCTGAATTGGGCGAGCTCATCAGCGGTGAACTCTAGATATGGAGTGAGCTCTCCATCACTCTCTTCGGGAGGAGACATGGGTACCTCAAGCTTGTCACACACAACCTTGAGGTACTTCTCCTGACGCCTCTCCATGCGTCGAGTCCGGACCTCCACACATCGACAAGAGGCGAAGAGTGCGTTGAAGCACTTGAAGAATCCGCTCATTGACTGCGGAGGAGGAGGTGATGAAGGAGTCACTGAGCTAGGAGGGTCCGCTGAGTTGGAAGGAGATTGAGCATTTTTCCTTCTAGAGAGTTCTGGCACAATAGGGGGTAGCTGAGGACGGAGAGGTCGATGAGTGACATCCTTGACAAAGACAATCGCCGACATCTTCTCAATTAAGCACATTATATATGGTTCATACCCACATGAGCGGTTGAGAGTGTGAGAGATGTTGAAGATGTCGTCATAGATGTGCTCAACAAGGTTGAACTTCTCTTCACCATCTATCAACAGGAGGAGATGCCTTAAGTTTCCTTGAATCACCCCTGCATCTCCATCCTTAGGGGCAATAGTTCTCCTCAAAATCTGGTTGAGGATGCTATAGAATGGCTTGATGTTCCTAGCAAGCCTGGCCTCATAGGAAACATGACGAGGATACATGTAGTCAAGCTGATACCTATCCACTGCCTTGAGGTTGGAAATGATAATCTCATGGTCCAGGTGCTCCTCAAGGACAAGTATCTGAGCAAACCTCTCATAAGTGACTGAGTATTGCTCTCCCTGAGTCATCCAGGTGATTTTTCGGTCACCGTAGGTGGAGAAGTATACGGTGGTGTAAAATTCCACGATCACCTCAATGTTCCAGTCATACTTGAAGCTCATGATTTTCTTGATTCCATGGCGCTCTGCGGCTTCAATCACGGCATAAAAGGCTTTGTGGTTCCTTTTGGTCATGTAGTCCCAATCTACACATTGAGCTTGAGCGACTGGAGTCTTCATCTTTAGGTACACTAGGCGGAGTAGTCGCAATGGAAGTCACACCAAAATCTAGGGTCCGCTGTGTGCTTCTCATAGTCATAGACTTTATCCATTCTCAGCCTTCTCACCTTCTTAGCCCCCTTTCCTTTGAACACATATGCCGGATTGTTGGGCTGCCGGTTTGGATCTCTAGCAGGGCAGCCATCTTCAGGGGACCGATGGGCTTCAGTTGCCCCTTTTCCCTGATTACTATGCCTCCTGCCCTCTTTGTCGGTGCCTTGGCAGTTGCCTTTTTTTCTTGGGCTCCTCAGGAAGTGGAGCCTTGCCTTTCTTAGGGTCATGGAGAACCCTACCCTCGGATTCTTTCTCCTCTTTTTCCTGCTCTTTCTCTCCCAAAGTGACCAGCTTCTTCCTCTTGGGCTCTACGGCACTAGCATCCTGGGAGCTATGGGCCTCACGTTCGTCCATTTTCTTCTTCCGTTGATCCGCCAAGGATTCTTCAACGGCTTTGGCAATCTGTGCATCCTCGTCGAGATTTTGTCTCTTCTTTGTTTTTGCCTCTCGACTAATGGATTCTGTAGTCGTTTGGGCCTCCTTTGCTGCCCTCTCTTTGGCAATGCGCTGATGGAGGGCTTGTGGAGCCTCCTCGGCCGTGGGACTTGCAACAGGAGAGCTTTGGTCGGAGTCCGACATATTTCCTGAGAAACAAGAGGTAAGAAGTCAAGGAAGTGGAATATTGTGAAAGAATTCACTAAAAATGGCTAAAATTGGGGTTTGTTCTTTGTAGGCCGGACTTGTCCATTAAGGGACCGGATAGTCCGCCCGAGAACGGACTTGTCCGTCCAAAAATCGGACTAGTCCAGGTTACACATGAAGAACCCTCACCCAAACAATTTTTTGCAAAAACTTTGAATTAAGTTACAATACTCCTAGGCTACGATCGCATTGACACTAGGAACAACATTTGTGAAGAGGTTTCTAGCAAAAGACCTAAGAATGAAGAAAAAAGAAGATTTTTTGTTAGGTCAAGAATACCTCTTCAAAACTTCAAATGTGATGAAATCAAAGGCGAAGCTTGAGCAACGAAGCATGGGGAAGGATTTCCACACTCCTTAGGGCTCCAATCCGTGGATTGGACGAGATTTTTGATGGAGAAAAGCAAAAATTGCCAATGGGGGCGTTTCCCGCTTAATAGAGAGTTGAGAGCGGACTAGTCTATGAAGAGAGAGAGGGATGTGGCCGCCTCTGGGAGGTTAAGTCCTCAGGGGCCAGACTAGTCCAGCCTGGTGCCCGGACAAGTCCGGTCGGCGGACCAAAGCGGGACTTCTCTGGTGCCGGACTTGTCCGACCCATGGGCGGACTAGTCCGGCTATATGCTGAAATTCATATAATTTGAATTTTAGCTCAAGAATATGATCCTTTTTGGACAAGTTTTTGCTAATATCTTTGGCAAACATGGTCAGTAAGCATACATCAAACAAACAATGATCATATTTGACAAAGAATCCTTTTGAACATAGTTTTCATAGAGTAAGAGAGATTACGGTAGTATTTTGAAAGCATGCGATTTTTTGAAGTTTATAAACAAGCAACAAACAAATGTGCATGACTCAAGCAACGTTTCGAGAATCTAGGATATTTAGTTCACTTCTTAGGTCACAAAAGCGTTTCTCATCAAGGGGTTTGGTGAAGATGTCCGCCAATTGCTTCTCACTCCTAACATGAGAGATAATGATATCTCCCTTGATAGAGTGATCTCGCAGGAAATAGTGACGAATATCAATGTGTTTGGTTCTAGAATGCTCCACGGGATTGTGAGCAATCTTGATGGCACTCTCATTGTCACATGAGTGGAATATGTCTCAAAGTGTAACCATAGTCAGTTTGTCGCATCCATAGGAGTTGTGCACAACAACTCCCAGCTGCGACGTACTCCGCTTCGGCTGTGGATAAGGCAATGGAGTTTTGTTTCTTTGAAGACCATGAAACCAAGGACCTACCAAGGAATTGGCAAGTCCCTGACGTGCTCTTCCTATCTACCTTACAACTGGCATAATCAGCATCGGAGTATCCGATGAGATTGAACTTGGATCCCTTGGGATACCAAAGTCCTAGGTTAGGAGTGTGAACCAAATATCTAAGAATCCGCTTAACGGCCGTCAAGTGACACTCCTTAGGAGTGGCTTGGAACCGTGCACACATACACACACTAAGCATTATGTCAGGCCTAGATGCACAAAGGTAAAGCAAAGAACCTATCATGGAACGAAATACCTTTTGGTCCACACTTGGACCATCTTCATTAAGGTTAAGATGTCTGTTGGTTCCTATTGGAGTCTTGATGGGTTTGTCTTTGTCCATGTCGAACCTCTTGAGTATGTCTTGGGTATACTTGGTTTGACTTATGAACATTCCTTCCGTGAGTTGTTTGACTTGGAATCCTAGGAAGAACTTCAATTCCTCCATCATTGACATCTCGAACCTTTCTATCATTATCTTTGAAAACTCATCACAAAAAGCTTTGTTAGTAGAACCAAATATAATGTCATCAACATATATTTGGCACACGAATAAATCATCGTTAAAATGCTTAGTGAAGAGTGTATAGTCGGCCTTTCCTATCCTAAAACCATTTCTAATAAGAAAGTCTCTAAGACACTCATACCAAGCTCTAGGAGCTTGTTTGAGGCCATAGAGGGCTTTCCAAAGTTTAAAGACATGGTTAGGATACTTATCATCCTCTAATTCGGGTGGTTGCTCCTCGTACACTTCCTCCTTGTTCGGACCGTTGAGGAAAGCGCTTTTCACATCCATTTGGTATAGCTTGAAATCATGGTGAGTAGCAAAAGCAAGCAAGATACGAATTGATTCAAGCCTAGCTACGAGAGCAAAAGTTTCATCGTAATCCAAACCTTCTACTTGTGCATATCCCTTTGCAACAAGTCTTGCCTTTTTTCTTGTTACAATCCCATACTCGTCTTGCTTGTTGCGGAATACCCACTTGGTTCCCACGACATTTGCGTTGGGTCACTTCACGAGTTCCCATACTTGATTTCTTTCAAAATTGTTGAGTTCCTCTTGCATGGCCACCACCCAATCCGGATCTTGTAGTGCTTCTTCTACCTTGCGGGGCTCCAAATAGGAAACAAAAGAGTAATGTTCACTAAAGCTAGCCATTCGAGAGCGAGTGGTCACCCCTTTGGAGATATCTCCTAGTATGTTGTCGACGGGATTATCCCGTTGAACACTTTGGTGCACTCTTGGATGAGGTGGTTGAACTCTTTGATCTTCATCTTCATTGTCGCTCTTTTCTTCGTCTCCCACTTGATCCAATCCTCCTTATTGACTTTGATCATTTTGATCTTGTGGAGGTTGGCATTACTCATCTTGAGCTTGATCATGGGAGGGAGACATATCTTCGTTTGTTGGATGATCATTTGAGTCTTGAGGATGTTCTTGAGGAAAAATGTCTCCAAGTGCCATCCTTTTAAGTGCTTGTTGTGGAGCCTCTTCTCTATCTAGCACACTTTTGATCAACTTGCTCCACTTGGGAGCCATTAGTCTCATCAAACACTACGTCTCTCGCTATTTCAACAATTCCGGAGGATTTATTGAAAACACAATAGGCGTAGGTGTTTGAGTCATAACCAAGCAAGAAATCTTCATCGGATTTTGAAGCAAACTTTGAAGTCCTAGGCTTCTTGTTTAGAATATAACACTTGCTCCCGAAGACACAAAAATAAGAGATATTGGGTTTGTTACCGGTTAGAAGTTTGTAAGACGTCTTTCTCAAAAGTCGATGAAGGTACAACCGGTTTATGGCATGGCAAGCGGTGTTAACCGCTTTCGCCCAAAACCGGTCTGACATCTTGTACTCATCAAGCATAGTTCTTGCCATCTCAATAAGAGTTCTATTCTTCCTTTCAGCCACCCCGTTTTGTTGAGGGGAGTAGGAGGCTGAAAAATCATACTTGATGCCTTCTTCATCCAAGTATTCTTCCACTTGAGTGTTCTTGAACTCGGTGCCGTTATCGCTCCTTATGTTCTTGATTCTTAAGGAGAACTCGTTTTGAGCTCTTCTCAATAATTTATTGAGCACACCTTGAGTTTCGCTTTTGTCATGCAAAAAGAACACCCAAGTGAAGCAAGAATAACAATCTACAACAACAAGACCATATTTGTTACCGCCGATGCTTATGTAGGTGACTGGACCGAAGAGGTCCATGTGAAGTACCTCCAAAGGTCTTGTAGTCGTCATGACATTTTTGGATGGATGTTGAGATCCAACTTGCTTTCCGGCTTGACAAGCACTACATGACCTATCCTTATCAGAAACAACATTTTTCAAGCCTCAAATGTGTTCTCCCTTAAGAAGTTTTTTCAAGTTTCTCATCCCAACATGGGCTAGCCGTCTATGACAAAGCCATCCCATGTTGGTCTTTGCCATTAAGCACGTGTCAAGTTGAGCTTTATCCGTGGTGAAATCCACAAGATAAAGATTTCCCTTGAGCACACCCTTAAAGGAAATTAAGTCATTGCTTCTTCTTAAGACAGTCACACCCTCATTAGTGAAAATACAATTATAACCTTTACCACATAGTTGGGATATGGATAGAAGGTTATAATCAAGGGAGTCAACATGCAAAACATTTGAAAGAGTATGATGGGGAGAAATAGCAATTTTACCAGTGTCAAGGATTTTCCCTTGGCTATAGTCCCCAAAGTATATTCCTTCACTTGGATCTTCATTTTCCTCATATTCCACAAACATCCTTCTCTCTCCGGTCATATGGTTTGTGCATCCACTGTCGAGCACCCATTTTGATCCATCGGAGGAGTATGCCTACAAAATAGAGTCATGCCTTACCTTTTGGTACCCAAGCGGAGTTGGGTCCTTTCATGTTAGTCAAGAGGCACTTGGGCACCCACACACAAGGTTTTGGACTCTTGCGGAGTGGCCCAACATACCTAGCATAGATCTTTCCAAATTTTTTTCTCAATAAAACATATGAAGCATCAAAGTCATGGAACAAATGATGAGGTTCATTTTTAGGCATGTTAGATTAGTTTGCAATGTTCTTTACATTTTCTTTGTTGGACGAACCCTCCTTGACAAATACAATCAAGTCTTTTCCATTCTTGGGAGTTTTAGCATGTTGCTTCCACTTCCATTCTTCTTCCCTCCTTAGCCATGAGACATGTAGACGTGAAATCTTCAAGGTTTGGGAAGAGCTTGCTCCTTCCAATGGCAAGTGTTGCCACGTTCTCTTCATCCTCGGAGGATGAGTCTTCATTTGAGTCACATTCCTTCCCAAGGTGAGCATGTCCTGATGGCTTCTTCTTCTTGAAGAATTTCTTCTCTTGGGACTTGCCATCTCTCTCCTTCTTACTCTCTTCATATGGACAATCCACAATGAAGTGTCCATATTCACCACAGTTTTAGAAAGCTCTTTTCGTCTTGGGCTTGGACCTTTCCTTGTTCTTGTTCTCATAGTGGTTGCTCCCCTTCCTCCTTCTCATCATCCTCTTAAATTTGTTGATGAAGAGCGCCTCTTCTTCATCGGTGTCGAGACTCTCATCATCACTTGCTTTGAAGTCTTGTGATGAGGATGTTGCTTTGAAAGCAACATCTTTCTTCTTGGAGGAGGCGAGCCTTTGGAGGTCACTGTAGAACATGGCTTCCTTCTCCATCATCTCATTGTTGATGATTCTTCCAAGCACTTCCTCCGGGGTCATTTGAGCATATCTCAGGCTCTCACGGATCAAGGAGCAAAGAGCAATATTTCGAGGCATGAATGCCCGAAGCATCCTCTTCACCACCTCATGATCTGTCCACCGGGTGCATCCATAAGATCGGATCTTATTGACGAGGACCTTGAGACGGTTGTACATGTATTGAGGGGACTCACCATCCATGATGGTGAAACTCCCAAGCTCTCCTTCGATCATCTCGATCTTGGCCTCCCTAATGACTCGGTTGCCTTCATGCGCCATCTTGAATGTGTCCCATATGTCCTGGGCCACCTCCAATCCATCGACTCGGTTGAACTCTTCTCGAGTCAAGGATGAGGTGATGACTCCAACTGCTTGAGCATTGTGATGAAGTAGGATGGCTTGCTCCGGGGTAACGTCTTCTTCATTCCTTGGAAGATGGACACATGTTAGAACAATTTGCCACAAGTTAGGGTTTAAGGAGATTAGATGCATCTTCATATTATGCTTCCACATAGAGTAATCATTTCCATCGAATTGAGGAGGTTTGCCAAGAGGAATAGACAAGTAATGGTTGTTAGAAGTTAATCACTCATAGTTGAAAGGATATTGGGAGTAGTCTGGTTGACCACTTCTTTCATGATCCTTCGTCTTCTTCTTTTCCTCTTTACTTGAGTGACCTAGCTTCTTGCGAAGTCATGCCTTGAGCTGGCGAACTTCTTCATCGTCACTTGAATGGTCTTGCAGCACATCCGTGTTCTTCTTCTTGTCAT
This sequence comes from Neostapfia colusana, assembly GCA_030760725.1. Lineage (NCBI taxonomy): Eukaryota > Viridiplantae > Streptophyta > Magnoliopsida > Poales > Poaceae > Neostapfia > Neostapfia colusana. Next base: position 4,217,392 of record JASWHV010000012.1, on the reverse strand, counting down.
GTGAGTTGTCTCCTTGCAACGTCAGTGGAATCCCGTGTCCCTCCACTCCGACCATCTTCTCTCCGAGTGGTTAGACTCTTGATGGAGAGACCTGCTCTGATACCAATTGAAATTGGCTAGAGAGGGGGGTGAATAGGCTAAAATACCTGAAATGACTTAATTAAACGAGATTAGAAACACAGGGGCCGGACTAGTCTGGCTCAGGGGGGACTAGTCTGGTCAGCCTGCTGAAAAGCCTTAAAAAAGGTTGGACTAGTCTTTCTCAGGGGCGGACTAGTCCGGTTAGACTGCTGGAAAAGGCTAAACTTGTTTTTTATGGGTTTTTTTTTTCAGATTTTAGTTCAATAAAGTGCAGATAAACTATCTAGCAATTTAATATGACAAATTTGACAGGATATAGAAGTGGATCTCAAGATTGTAACAATGAATACTATAATAGCGAAATGATTGAAACTAACCCTAAGCAATTCTAATGGTCAATGAAGTGAAAATGCAAAAGTGACACAAGGATTTTTGCCCGAGGTTCGATTCCACTCAGGAATCTACGTCCCCATTGAGGAGTCCACAAAGGACCGGATTTAACAACTCTTTCCTCACCAAGTCGTCACTAAGGCCAACCCGGTTCTTCACTATCTCAAGGGTGAACTTACAAAGTGTTGGGGCTGCTCACAATTTGAGGCTCCCACTTGATCACGTCCACAAAACTCCACGAATCTCACAAGCCAAAGATCACAGAGATCTCACACCAAGTGCACGAGATCACTCCAAGAGCCACAACACGAAGTTTTTCCTTCTCCTCTCCTCACACACCCAAATCTACTCAAGAATTGGTTCTAGAGGGTGAGTAGGCAAGGGAGAAGGCTTAGAGAGGCTCTAGGATGGCCGTGGCGGCACTAGGGTTCCTCTTCTTGTTAAATGAAGTCAGTGCATCTTCTTTTATAGAAGTCCCGACAGCCAACCGTTGCCACCTATCGAAGGTCCGGACTAGTCCTCCTCACACTGGACTAGTCCGATCTCACACAGGAACTATTTGTTCGGGTGAGAACGGACAAGTCTGGAGCACCCGGACTAGTCCGCCTACTAAGGCGGACAAGTACGGTACACCACGAGTTAGCCTTGGGAGCTCTCATCTCACAAACCATACGGACTAGTCCGCCTCAGAACAGACTATCCCAAAATCACAAAGGGACTGGTTGTCCGGGTGAAAACGGACTAGTCTGGCTAGCATAGACTAGTCTGGCCACTGAGGCAGACAAGTCCGGTCTACCAGGACTTAGTCCCGAAACACTCTCACCAAGAGAGAAACGGACTAGTCCGTCCCCAAACCGACAAGTCCGAACTCAGTCAGGAACTCTTAGCCCGCCCCAAAACGGACTAAGTCGTAGCACTTCCGGACTAGTCCGGCCTCTGGCCCGGACAAGTCCGGCCTGCCCAAGTTTAACTCACTAGCACTCTCAACTAAGAATTCAACACTTCTAATGCTTTGAGCTCTCTTCTATGATCTCAATGCACTTGACGCACACACTCTCACTCTTACACGGCTAGCCTACTAAAGACTCAAATGAAACTCTAATTTCTACTCTTCGAGTCTTCGACGCCGTTCTTCATCCTTTTTATTTTTGAGAGTTTAGGTGTCCGCCTTGGAAATATCCTATGCTTATGATCATCTCAGCTTATTAATCTCTTAATTGTCGTCATCAATCATCCAAAACCCACGGGGATACCTAGATGCACTTACAGAACGCAAAGGGGAACTCACCTAGGCCGTTCTTTTGAACCTGATTGGCTTGGAATGGGGTTTATGACAATGTTAGGTGGCGGTCTTCATTGAACTTCGTTGGAGAAGCAATTTGATTGTCGTTCTTCAGTGTCTCTCGATGGAGAAGTTTCCCTATGTCTCCGCGAGTACCAGAGACTTGTTAGGGAAGAAAGATAATGCGTAATTCGGTGGATCAGAGGAGATCAGGCCAATTCTTACCGTGTTGTATTGGACGATCAGGGAGGGGAAACAAGAGGATTTCGAGGATTTAAATAGGTAAAGATGAGGAGGCACTTCGGGGCGTGTCCCTTGGCAAGGGCGCAAGTGATCGGTTGCTGGAATTTGGGTCGTGGCCGGTGGTTTTGCTCACATGCGATAATAAGGAGAAAGAGAAGAGGTGTGGCTATTTGGAGAAGGAGACGACAAGTGGGTCCTGCATGTAAGTGAGATGAAGAGAGGGAGGGAGGTTGCGGGCTGGGCTGGCTTTGATGGAGTTTTGGCCCAAAAACATGTTTGTTGTTTTCCTTTTCTTTTTCCAATTTGTTTTGGTTTTCTTCATTTGAATCTGGTTTAAATTCAAACATCTATACTCACATGCAACTGAAATGATGCAACTATATATCTCTTTGTTTGATTCACAAAGTTTTAAAATTTTGGTGTTACAGTTGACTTATATGCCGTGCTCATGCACGATAAAACCCACGAAACGTCCAGCCGATACGCCAAACGCACATTTGAGAGGGTTCATCTTAAGGCCATACCTTCTCGTTCTCTCCAAGGACATCATCAAGTCGGCCATATGCCCTTGGAATCTAGCCGACTTGACCAAGAGATCATCAGTGTACACCTCAAAAATATCTCCCAACATGTCATGGAAGATCAGATTCATGGTCCACTGGTATGTTGCACCGGCGTTCTTCAACCCGAAGATCAAGACAACCCATTCAAATAATCCCACGAACCCTGGGCAAGAAAAAGCTGTCTTCAATGATTATCTTATGCCCTGAAGCATAGTTGATCAACACATCGGCAATAGGCATGGGATATTCATCCTTGGGTGTAGCCCGATTGAGGTCTCGGAAGTCTACGCATATCCTCAACTTCCCTGTGTTCTTCTTCTCTACCGGGACTATGTTGGATACCCATTCGGCCTACCTGTAGGTCCGAATGAACTTAGCTTGGAGTAGATGATTCAATTCTTCCTTGATCTTGTCGTGGATGGCCGGGTTGAATCGTCTGAACGGTTGCTTGTGAGGTGGAAAGCCTGGTTTGATCGACAGCTTGTGTTCCACGAGGTCTCGGCTAAGTCTTGGCATCTCGGTGTATTCCCATGCAAAACAATCCATATATTCTCTAAGTAATTAGATTACCTCTTGCTTCTGGGAACATCTGAGGTTTTTGTTGATGAAGGTTGGCCGGTGTGCCGATCCATCTCCGAGGTTTATCTCTTCTAGCTCGTGCACTGAAGAAAACCCTTGCCCAAGCTTCCCTAAGTCGTCAAAGTCCTCCACTAACTCACCCATATCATTCCTATCTAAAGGATATTGCTTGGTTAACTTCTGCAGGCAAGCTAAATGATCTCGTTTATCTTGCATTTTCAAGTTACATTACTGAGCTGAGTGAAGTCAGTTGGCTTTACACATAGGCACAAACCCATCCCTTCCTACGCTCACAAAGTCATAGTCGGTTAAATCTCGACATGTGAGACACCTAATATCTTCATATTGAAGATCAGATGACTCAACCATTGCTATGCAAGCTGAATTATCAGCTTCACCTACATCTACCTCGTCGTCAACCCATTGGACGAGACACTGGTGGAGTGTAGATGGAACATACCCATTGGCATGAATCCAATCTTGTCCAAGGAGAAAGTTGTATCGACTCCACACATTGAAGCTGAATAATGTTGTGGGTAGTGTCTTGCTTCCAACCGTGAGCTCCACAGATAGTATTCCTTTGGCTTCGGTTGGATCTTCAGCAAACCAAGTCAAGGTTGTGTTGGTCTTGATGAGGTCCCTCTCTCGGTATCCAAGCTTTTCAAATATGGATATGAGCATTATGCTGACCCATGCTCCTCCATCGACCAACATCCTTCCCACTAGTGTTCCATCTATATGTCCTTGGATGTACAATGGCTTCATGTGTTGGCCGATCTTTTCTGGTTTCTCAAAAACGACGTCCTTAGCTCCTAGATCGAGCTCGACCACCTTAAAATCCAGAAGAAAGAATTCATAAGGAAAATGAAACACCATGTTTACCTCGACTTAGTTTTCTTCCTTTTTCCGTGGGGTTTTCTTCATTCTCATCATCTCCAGCTTTCTCTCAGGCAATCTCCTTCCATGTCTTCTCGGTGATCATTGGCCGTGCTTGGTTGAATCAACAATCTCTCTGCTCCTCCTTCCTCTTCCCAACAAGTCCCAGAGCCCTCGGCCTTTGTACACGTCTCTTTTGTGTCTTGTTGAGCCTTGTGGGACACCATTGGGGTTCTGGCTTTATTCCCGGAGCCACTGTCTTGATCTTATCTTGTTTAATCCCCTATGGTTTCCCACCTGTTGAGCCATCTCGGAGCTACTCTGTACTGGCCGGTTGATGTCTTAGGTTATCGTGGTCGTGCATGTTCAACCGACCCTTGTATCTTGTGCTTGGTTGCTGGTGTGATGCCTGGTCCAACAATGATCCTTCCCTTTGGAGACACTAGCCGAGAGAGTTTGCTAGGAGGTCTCGGGTCATCCTTGAGTCTCTCGGCCTTGCTTGGACCAACACCCTTTCCACGTTGGAGTTGCCAACCTCAGGCCATTTGCCTATACTTTGCTTTGTAAACTAGCCTTTATTCCTCGAGTTGCTAGGGGCCAGTTTATCTTAGATCAAGCAAGGTACCAATCCAATCATCAGTACTTGGTGACCTGAGCTCTTGTCTCCCTCGATCTGGGTCTTCCCGTCATGTAACTAAGGTTTTATCGAATAATCAACGCTTTCCCGGGGTTTTTGCTTTGGTCTCCAAGTGTAACGCTGGTTCCTCGCTTGCCCTTGCACCCGAGGTTCCCAAGCCGCCCGGGATGGTGTTTTACCTTGGAAATCCACAGATTTCTCGAGGTAAGACTAATCTCCAGGTCATTCCCCTGAGCCCTTTGGGAAGTCGATTTATATCGAAAAATCACAGGATTCTCAAGGTGCAGAGGCCTCCCAGACCTAGTTTTCTAGAGTGCTCCCAAAGCTTCTGTTGGTGAAGGTCTTCGACCCGTCACACTTGCACTCTTTTAGCCTGTGGAAGACACTTCCTGCCTGCCGCCTCCTGATGTATTTGGTGATCAAATACTCTGAGGTTGGCTTGAACTGAGTGGTCTTTCTTGGTTCATTGAGCTTCCATCTATTGACCTCAGGGTTCCGTAGCTTGATCATATTTTTTCGTAGGTCATCAGACACAATCACGTTATTTCTTTTGGTTGTTGACGCCTGATTGGTCCTCACAAGGATCTTCATTCCATCAAGGTTAACCATGTTGACAGGGAAAGGATCCATGCTCAGCTTCATTTGGTGGCTATCGCCGAGTGTCAACCGGCCATCGTTCAAAGCCGATTGTACCTGCCGACAACAGAAGCTACACTCATTACTCGAATGAGAATAAGAGTTGTTCCACTTACAATATCTTCTGTTGGCCAACTGCTCGGGTGGTGGAATAACGTGACCATTCTTCAACTTGATCACTTTGTTTTGTAAGAGCACGTAAAATAACTTACCACACTTTGTTAAATCAAAGGTGAATCTCATATCTTCCTTCTTTCCGGGGTTGGGATTTAAAAATGTGCAATCTAGAGGCTTGTTCTTGTGGGTTTTGACCCACTCGGCCACCGAAAGTTCCATGTCCTCATCACTGGCCGAGTCCTCCCTGAGTTGGTTGACATGTTGCTTCTCCTGGTCCCTGTGGTTGATTTCTTTGAACCGGTCGTGTACCTTAACCTCTCTGGCTCGGTTCTCATGTGCCACAGCCCGTTGCAAGACTTGGTTGACGTCCCTGAACTTGATACCATCCATCTTCTCCTTAAAATAATGTAGGAGCCCTGCAAATGCTAGACCGGCCAAATCTTTCTCCCCTATGGTTAAGCTAAAACATTTCTTTCTTGTGTCCCTAAACTGTTTGATGTATTCAGCAACAAGCTCATTGTGTCTCTACCTCACCGTGGTTAGATGGAGCAACCTTAGCTCTATCTCACTGGTGAAGAAGTACTCATGAAATTTTTATTCTTGACACAACCAAGTTAGAACAAAATTATGAGCTGACGATGTAAACCAGCTAAAGGCCGTCCCGGCTAGGGACAAGAGGAACGATTTGATCTGGTGAACATCCGTGATTCCCACGTCGTTGCACTGGATCAAGAATTGGCCTACATGCTCTTTTGTTATTTAGAGTCCTCCCCACTAAATTTAGTGAAATCTGGCACCCTAAAGCCTCTAGGATACGAGACACTATCATAGTGGTCGGGGTAAGGTTTTCGGTAGTTTTTAATCGTTGTTCTTGTTGCTACCACGATTCTCTAAGCGTTCTAGTCACTTGTTCCTTGAGTTCTTCGTGTGGTACATGGTTCTGTGGCATTGGAGGCTCAAGCAAGTTGTACGGTGCAACTTGTGGGGGTATTGGAGGAAAGTACATGTCGGGTATTGGCCCGAGTGGTACACCACTCCCCGTGGGTGGAACGGCAGGTACATATGCCACCTTTTGGTAGTATGGCTGCTGCACGTCCAAGGTAGGTTGCCGGGATTGCATGTATGTTGATGGCATGCAAGGTGATGGCGCGCTAGCTGCGTTCCCTGCTGCACTGCTCGCGTTAGCTTCTACACGTTTGCCTACTGCCTCGTCTTGTACTTGTTGCACTGTAGATCGGATCTGCTGGTGAAGGTTCCGATCTATCATGTGTTCTAGATCAGTTTTGAACGTGTCAAACGAGTTTTTAATCTTGTCCACTACCGACGGTGCCATCTGCTCTAGATTGGCGCTATACTTTGAGGTGACTGATACATCTACAAGTGGTACGAGTTCTTCGAGTGATTTCTGTGCGTTTACCTTACGAGCTGTTGCTTCGTGCATGTCGGCCTTCTGGATGATATCTGCTCGCGTCTTGTGGAAGCAAGCGAGCTTGGCTGGAAATCACGCCATCTTTTCCTCCTGGATCTCTCACTCTAGTTCTTCCTGGATGCATTCACGTTCCTCTTGCGAAAGATCCTTGAGCTGGACGTCGATGACGTTGCTCGCATCGATGGCTTTTCCGTTGGCCTTCTTTCTTAATGCTTCGGCCATGCCCTTCCTAGATGCGATCGGTACAAGAGCGCTCCGATCACGTAGAAGATGGGTTTGGTCGACGTGAATGACGTCTCTCCTTAGCGGAGTCGCCAATTCTGTTTGTGGAACAGAGAGTTGAAGTATCTTGGAGTCGCCAACAGATGATCAAGTCACCTGTACTTCGAGAAATCTCGGCGTTAGCTCACTGAAACTGATATAAAACCAAAGTTCTCGAGGTTATGAACGTGATGCTCTTCACTTACATGGAGATGGACGGATGCTTTTCCCATTGTCGTTGTTGTGTTTCTTTTTGGCAGAGAGATGCATTTATAAAGACTCGATACAAACTGCAAGATTTGATTTCCTAAGTTTAAACCAAGATCCTCTCTAATATCTAAGACTCAATCTTATCTAAATGCACATATGAATGTCGTGCTAGACCTTCTAGAAGATTACATGACGCTAACTTTATTATCTACAAAGTTTTTAGCTCTATCGAGAATGCCTAAGTCTGCTTGGCCTTTGTATCTTGCGGTTTAGCTGTTTTATCTCATGGCTGCGAGGTAACTCGGTCTTCTCGGGTCGAGCTCTCACCTGGACGCTTGTATATTGAGTTTCCAAGGTAAAAAGGCATTCTTGCAAGGTTCCTCCGGTCTCGTGTAGGCTCTCATGCCGAAGTCCTCTGTACTTTGATTTCTTGAGATAAAAAACCCTTTTTCTTTGTTTCTTGGCTTCTCATACCTTCAAATATCACAGCCATTTTTTGCTCCCAACACCGAGGACGACGATAACGATGATGAGGAGTATGGGGAGGACGAGGACGAGGATGTCGATTTCTAGTTCTCCCTTCTTCTTTTCTTTTTCCCCTTTTTGGTGCCTCGATGCCAAAGTGGGAGAGAGAGAGAGAGAGAGTAGAGAAGGGATTATCTTTATTATCTTTCTCATTTCATAAGCTTACTGTAATGGGTGTATGAACATGTGTTTTATGTATGACTATGTGGTACTCTATGTGGTGTGGTGGCTTGTACCATTTTAAAACTATATCTTTAATGATATGTATTTTGTGACCCCTCTTATTTTGTGAGATGTGATGTACTCTTTTGATATGTGATGTATCCTTTTGTATATCTCTTGCATCACACATATCTTATCACCTTTAGGCATTTAGGCACCCCACGACATGATGTATATATGGGAAATTTCATTTTAATAAATCATACATTCAGGGGAGAGTTCTTTCATACATACATCATGATCAAAACACTTGTTTTTACTCTCTAATTTAAAATTTTAATTGGTTGTCATCAATCACCAAAAAGGGGAAGATTGAAAGTGCATCTAGGCGTCGTGTGGGTTTTGGAGGATTGATGACGAACAATTAAAATTCTAATGACTTGGAATGAGCATGTGTGCAGAAGAGATGGACATCAAAAAGAGATTGAGGGCTTTTCAAAAGGAAAGGAGAACAAGGCATAAAACTATACAAAAGATCGAAGGTTTTTATTTTCTTGAGTATGGGAATGCCGCACTATTAAGAGGGACACAACACGTAGCAAAGAAAAATCAAAGTTCAGTCCTACTCTAAAAAGCATTTAGCGTAGAGAAGAGTTCATATGTCAGAGAGATTCGGACATGTCAGAGAGATTCAAGCAAGTACTCTCTGTGTAGCTTCAGACATGTTCGAAGAACGCGGAAAAGTGCTCTCTGTGTAGACTAGGACATATCCGTACAAATTTAGACATGTCTGAGGTCTAGAGAGTTTGGGGTTTTCTAAGTCAGGAGGGATCGAACATGTCAGAAAACCTCAGAAATGTTGTCTCTGTGTAGGGTCGGACATATCCAACATAGGTTAGACATGTCCGAAGATCGAGTAGGTTTTTATACAAGTAGGATCGACATGTCCAAAAATATCAGACAAGTACTATATGTGTAGGTCCGGACATGTCCGAAAAAGTCAGACAAGTACTCCCTATTTAGGTCCGGACATGTCCGAGGTGTTCGGACATGTACCCTCTGTTTAGGGTAGGACATGTCCGAAGTAATTTGGACATTTTCGAAGTCTGAGGATATCCGAGGTTTGATTCGGATATGTCAGCTCGGAAATGTCCGAAAATGTCGGACATGTTTGAAATAGAATCAAAGGGCAAGTTCAAATTAGTGTCAATTGAGTACGCCATTTTACCGTTGATTGTCCTCATTCTTGGACATGTCCGAAGTGGAGTTCGGACATGTCCAAACTTTAGTGGTTGGCAACGGTAACATGTTGGGGGCCCTATAAAAGGAGGGATCTCGTCCCCATTTGAAGGTTGATCAACTCTAGAGCATTCACCAGCATTCCTAGACCTCTCTCACACCTCCTAGCACACAAATTCGAATCTTGTGAGTATTTGAGGGTTCGTGAGGAAAGTCAAGAGAAGAGCACTTGGGTTTGAGCTTGTTGATCTTCACACCTTCGTGCTGCTGTGGTTTGTGTTTGTTACTCTTGGGACTTTGTCCCTACCTGGCTAGGTGTCGCTCGGTGACTCCCAACTTGTGGTGAGACTCGGGAAGTTTGTATCACCCCGTAATTTGATTGTGGAACAACAAGGTTTTGATCTTTATGATCACTTGGTGAGGGTTAGGATTGAAAGAGACCCACTCCTTTGTGGACTCCTCAACGGAGACGAAGATTCCTGAGTGCAATCGAATTTTGGTGAAAAAGCATTGTGTTTACTTGTGCTCATTTACTTGTTCATCACATTTCATATTGTTGCTCTTGCTTGTGTTGACCTAACCCTAGCTCTGAGTTATTCCAATCTTTAGATCATCAAATTCATGCAATAGGTTGCTAGTACCGTTTAAGTGTTGTTTCTAGATCATATCATTCATACACTTGACCTAGAACTATCTATATTCATTTCTGCTGCGACCAACATTTCAGACTTGTCCGAACCTGCCAGAATTTACTAATTATTATGTTTTTAGTTTAAATTAGACTATTCACCCCCTCTAGTCAACTTTCAACCACGTTACAGGGTATATGTTTTTCTTGGATATCCTGCAGAACATAAGGGTTATAGATGTATGGATCTATCTACTGGAAAATCATCATCTCAAGACATGTTGTATTTGATGAATCAACCTTTCCTTTTGACACTCGGTCTGCACAATCATTCATGTCCTCATATGATTCACCTCCTTACCAGCCCATCAATTATCTGCCCGGGCCTCCATCTGTTCTACCTCACCAAGGTCTTCGTCTTCTACGAGATCATCTCATGATATCACACACAGTCCCTCACCCTCTTCTTCACCTCCTCCAAGATGTGCCATACCACTTTCCCAACACCAAATGATCACAAGAGCCAAAGATGGCATTTTCCAACCACGCCAAATACTCAACCTCAACACAACTAAAACAATTTCTACTTTACCCACAAACTATCGATCTGCTCTGAAAGATCCAAATTGGAACTGTGCCATGTTAGAGGAATATAATGCATTGGCATCGAACAACACTTGGTCTCTTGTTCCTAAACTCGCAGGTGCTAATGTGGTTTCTAGCAAGTGGATCTACCGGCACAATTCAACACTGATGATGGATCACTCAATCATTACAAAGCCCGATGGGTGGTCAGAGGGTTCATACAAGAACCGGGTATTGATTACCGTGAGACTTTCATCCCTGTCATTAAGCATGCAACTGTCAAAACTGTCCTCAGTATTGCAACATCATTGGAGTGGCCAGTGCACTAGTTGGATGTCAAAAATGTATTTTTCAATGGTGAATTATCAGAAAACTGTGTATTGTCAACAACCCTATGGATTTCTTGACAGTGATCATCCCTCTTATGTCTGTAAACTGAATAAATCTTTATATGGGCTTAAACAGGCACCTAGGACATGGTTTCTCAGGTTTCAGAGATTCATCACATCTCTAGGCTCCAAGGCTTCCAAGTCTTACTCATTGTTCATTCTTCACAACACATCCAACACTGCCTATCTCTTATTATATGTTGATGATATAATCTTAACTTCAAATACAAGAACCTTTCTAGGCACTATTATCAAGAAGCTCTGTCAAGAGTTCTCAATGACTGATCTCGGACACTAACATCAGTTCCTGGGTATTCATGTTCAGCAAACTTCAAAAGGTCTTTTTCTCAGTCAGGAACAATATGCCTTGGACATTCTTGAAAGACCAAAAATGAACCATTACAATCCATCAGCAACGCCAGTCGACACTAAGTCTAAACTCTCTGCCACCGACGGAGTGTTGTTATCGAATGCGACTGCATACAGGAGTATTGCCGGCGCCCTTCAGTATCTAACTCTAACCAGACCTGACATCACATACGAAGCACAACAAGCCTGTTTGTTCATGCACTCACCACGGGAACCACATCTACAGCTCTTGAAGAGCATTCTTCGTTATGTTCATGGTACTGTCAAATACGGTCTTCACATACTCAAGTCTCACTCAACATCATTGATTGTCTACTCTGACGCCGATTGGGCGGGATATTCTGACACCAGACGTTCAACGTCGGGTTTCTGTGTGTCCTATGGTGACAACTTGGTTTCATGGTCAACGAAGCGGCAATCAACTATCTCATGTTCAAGCGCTGAGGCAGAGTATAGGGGTGTTTCTAATGCTGTGTCCAAGGTCACATGGCTGCGTCAGCTACTCAATGAACTTTATCAACCTCGTCTTCTGTGATAATATAAGTGCCATGTATTTGTCCAACAACCCCATCCAACATCAGAGGACAAAACAAGTTGAAATTGATCTATATTTCGTTCGAGACAAAGTTTCACTTGGAGAGATCAAAGTGCTGCACGTTCCCTCGTCAGTTCAGTATGCAAACATATTCGCAAAAGGGCTGCCGTCAGTTCTGTTTCATGATTTCAAAAACAGTTTTCATGTTTGGGAACGTCATGACTGCAGGGGGCTATTGGAGAATACAGCGCGCCAGGCTTGACTCAGCACCACAACTGCATCCTACACGTTGGCATGTTAGTTAGATCACGTCTAGCCATTCTCTCCACTACTTGTAATCAACGGAGCCACGTCTCCTCTGCATGTAATCCTGCCTACTTTTTCGATAACGAGCACTTTATTAAACTCAGTAGCATCAAGGTGATACAAGAGTTCGTACTCCGTCTCTACATTACTAAGATACACACAACCCCTTACACTACAGGAAACTCGACCATTTACGATGGCCAAGATTATTTACGACGGTTCTAGGTCTGGCCGTCGTAAATAATGTTATTTATGACAGCCAGTTTTGACCGCCATAAATAAATGCTTGTTTACGACGGTCTGACCTAGGCCGTCGTAAATAACAGCTCATAACAGCGCCAAAAAACAACGGTCTGACATTAACTCACACGAAAAGTTAACTCCGTGGCAAAATACAAGAAATCATCTCATAACAGCGCCTAAAAGGATTAGAAGCGATCTGTAGATTATGCTGCCACCCATGCTGGCTGAGGATCTGCCTCGCCACCAGCTCCAAACATGTACACGCCACCTTATAAAAGATATTTGTATTCCATACACTGTAAAGATGATCAAGAACGGAGTAATGAAGTACACCTGTAAATAACCTGTATAGGAGTTAAATTTTTGCCCTTAAATATTAAATCATTTCTACATAGCCAAAGCGACCAAATAATGGCAATCGCTCCTACCCGAATGTGCACCTTATGTTTAATATCTACCCCCCTTAACCAATTGCCAAAAATATTGGCCACACTATTTGGTGGATATAAGTTTGATGCTACCTGAATATATGACCATATATAACGAACAAACTGACATTGGAAAAACAAGTGTCTAATTGTCTCTTTATGATCACAAAAACAACACTTTGTTTTCCCTTGCCAAATACTTTTGCAAGGTTATCCTTCATTAGAATTTTTCCTTTACGGAGATGCCATGCAAAAATTTTAGTCTTTAAACGTATTCTCATCTTCCCAATTTTTTTAACTAATGGCAGGTCAGTGGTAGAATCGATTAATGCATTGTACATAGAGTCAACAGAAAATTTTCCATTAACATGTAAATCCGAACAGAATTCATCTGTGCCTTGCGTGAGTTGGATTAAAGCCAACCGCTCTACAAGCTCATTCCACGCTGCTAAACGTGATCCGGTTAAAATACTCCTAAAAGACACTTGTGGTACCATAGTTGTCCTCACAGTTTGATGGTGACATTTTTATGGCGTGTAATAGAATACAACCCAGGATATTGCTCTTGGACAGTGGTATTACCTAACTGCCGATCCTCCCAGAATATAATCTCTGATCCATCCTTAATATAAAACGACCCGTAGCAGAAGAATTCTACCTTAGTTGCCATCAGGCCTGCCTAGAAATATGAATGTCCTGATTTCCAATAGACTTGGGATATCACTTTTGAACTGATATATTTTCTTCTCAGGAGGGTTTGCCATACCCCATCCTCAGTAAGAAGCCTATATAGCCATTTACTGAGTAGAGCTTTTTTTAGCTCTAAGGTCATATATGCCTAACCTGCCCTGACCCTTTGGGCGACATATCACGTCCCATTTAACCAATCTGTACTTCTTTTTATCACCATCCCCCTGCAAAAAAAGCAATATCTAAGGTAATCCAATTTATCCAACACTCATTTTGGAATTTGGAAGAATGATAACATATACAATACCATATTACTTAGAACTGAATTAATTAGAATCAATTTCCACCAGAAGATAGTAACTTCTCTTTCCAGCGACTCAACCTTTTAAGATTGAAGAGCACGTGAAAAGCTACCAGAGGGGGATGAATGATAGATTTAAAACTTTTTATGCGGAAGCTACAAAAAAACTCTCGGCAGAAAATCGATCTGATAAATAAACCGTATGTGTGACTGGTTTTGACGTGTTCAAACGTGACTAAACTAGTGCAGATTATATATAATCAAGTCACGAAACCACTGCAACAAGAATTACGTGAAAACACTAAGTAGAACTTGAGTTATGATCAAAAGACTAGACGAAAGTCAATCTGTTCTACCTGATTTTAAAAATAGATCTGCAATGCTGCAAAGAAACTCGTGTAGATCAAACACTACAAATCCAATGACCGTAAAATTGTTATAGATTATAGATAATCATGTTTTGAAGACAACACAAAAAGAATCACTTCAATTATATCAGCAAAACGCGAGTTATGATCGAAATACCAAAGCAACATCGGTCTATTCAAAAACTCGCCTAGGAAAAACTTGTTTGAAACAAGTTGGACGAACAAGGCACCAAAAATCCTCTAAACTACGAATTTTATTGATCGAAAATTATGAGAAGCAGCCACAAGTCGTGCCGCCCACGAGCCTTGGCCTCCCTTGCTTATATAACCAAGGCTAACCCATTTCAAACTAGGACTCCTACTCCTACTTGGATTCAAACTCTAACTTTCTAAAACTGCTCAAGACTCTTCTATATGCAGATAAAAGCAATCTTAAGACTTACAAACACCTTAGGAACATCTCAAACATTTCTAAAACAACTCCACTTCATGCCTAACACGAAATCCTATTATAACCAACTCAAAACCTTCCATAAACGAACCATAACCGCCTCAGCCACAGCCTGAGCGCAAAATCTAGCCGGTTCAACCTTTTCAACCATATATTCACTTCCATATCTCTTCATCACGCCTTGGAACAAAGTAGCCACGTCCATGCACCCCTTGCATACGTGCAAATACTTTCCAAAACGTTCACAACACCTTCATATGCATTATTCTTAACCCAAACATGCTGCGTGACCTCCCGATCAGCTAAACCACAATTCCTCCGGAACTTGATTGTTGAAACTCATCTTCTTCCTAAGATTAGTTCAAGGATCTCCATCACCAGTCATGTCTTGACCTCAAGCAACACCTTCATATAAACAAACATCCACTTTTTTTCGAGCACAAATCTGTGACTTGACTCATGTTAGTCCGGAAACCACAACAGCTTACATGAGCACCTCACATAAATATGTTGCCAACCGTAGCAATGTATTAACCACCATAATCAGCCATAACACATCAAAAACTTAGTAAGAGAATACTAAGCAAACATTCCATAAGCCAAGAAGCAAGTTCAAAACATTGCAAGTTAAAAATAGAGTGGCTGAAAATTAAAAACTATGAAAACAACTACTCTATAGTGACAGTTACTCTTGAAATGCAATGAGAAAGTTCGGACACTCCGAAGCGGGTATTTCAGCAATATTCAAAATTTTGAATGTAAATCCCCAGTCTTATTCTAATTGCCAATGTATTCAGCACACACAGATCTCACAACCCCCCCCCCCCATGATGAATGTATTGGGAACACCACTTAGAATCCAAATATTGGCTCATTTACATGAAAAAGTTTTGAAAGCAAATTTCTCCCCCTTTTTGAAATCAAAAATCAAATGAGAAAGATTTAAAAAAAACCCTCTCAGAAGAATGTGCAAAAACTCATGAATGTGCGATATGTGACATATTTCTCCCCCTTGACAATGTATTTAACATGGTTCAAAAGAGAAATTTCAATTTATTATGAGCATAATATGACATATACATCTAAAATAAAGCTCATCCAAGTCATAGTTTCAAGTAACTTACACTATCACATCAATGAGATACATAAAGTAGTGTAAGCCATGCTAGAGATCAAGTGTAATTTTTCAATTTAATCAAGTCATGATCTCACAAACTAAACTATTTCAAAACCTCAAAACATGACACATGTTGCTGCATTTTTCATTATCTTTTAAAGCACAAGTTCAGATCATATGATATTTGCAATAGATTATATGCCGCATCAGCCTTATTCTAACCAACCAAGCCAAGCCTATGTCATTTGACAATCAAAAGCTTAAGGACATGGTTTTAGTCATACACAACTTCTTTTAAGTTTATATCTAAGTGCAATGATAAGCCATCTCAAAAGAACAAGTGCGATGCATGCATATTTTCTTGATCTTATCTCATTTTCCCATTTGATCATAAATGCTCAACATGTGGATAATTGATTGATTAATTTTTCATTATTAAAAGCACCCGTGAGCATGCAACAAGTTCAAAATAGCAAGAAAGTTCGATCATGACCAGATATAGTGTAAATAACTATTCTAATTACTAGTCATGGCAAAAACTACAAAATGTATAACACGAGTAATGTAGTAAGAACTTTCAGCATGTAAAAAAAATCACAAAGTCATATATGTATGAAATACTTTGCTCATATTATTTTAAAATCAGATTCACATATAGACTTCCCAATTTTCAAAACCCCTCCTCAATTTAAGTCATAAGGATGCATAATCCCTATTTCACTATGAATGAAACAAAAACGAGTGAAATCCAAGGGTTTTATAAAAATATCACCCAATTGTTGTTCGGTATCTATATGGTGAAGCACAATGTTTTCTTTTTCAACATCATCATGGAGAAAGTGTTACCCAATGTCAATGTGCTTTGTTCTAGAATGTTGTACCGGGTTTTAAGCAATGCAAATGACACTAGTGTTATCACAAAATAGTGGAACACTATCTAGATCAACCCTATAGTCTTAAGTGTTTGAACAATCCAAAGAATTTGTGAGCAAGCGCTAGCAGCAGCTACATATTCAGATTCGGTCGTGGATTGTGCAACTGAATTTTGTTTTCTAGAAGATCAAGCAACAAGTGAATTACCAAGAAAATGACAAGCACCCGAAGTACTTTTCCTATCAATCCTACAACCCCTAAAATCAGCATCGAAAAAAGCTTTCAAAGTAATGGTTGAGGAATAAGGAAGAAAAATGCCAAGTTCTAGAGTTCCATGTATGTACCTGAGAATCCTTTTGACGGCTTGACAATGTGAAGCACGTGGGGAAGCTTGAAATCATGCACAAAGACATATGCTGAAATGTTTGCCGGTCTTGATGCCGTGAGGTACAAAAGTGACCCAATCATGCTTCTATATTCTTTTTGATCCACAGGTTCGCCATCTTCGTCAAGTTTGAGTGTTGTTGTTGTTCCCATTGGTGTTCGAAGAGACTTGCTTTTGTCCATATTGAGGCGCTTAAGGAGGTCTTTCGTATACTTCATTTGATGCACGAAAGTTCCTTCCTTTGTTTGCTTGATTTGCAGCCCCCAAAAGTATGTGAGTTCTCCCATCATACTCATTTCAAATTTCGAACTCACCATAGCTGAAAGCTTGGACACAAGATCAGAAGCACAACCAAAGATAATATCATCCACATACACTTGAACGAATAGTGATTCATTGCCATGCTTAAGAACAAAAAGAGTTTTATCAACCTTGCCCATGGTAAATCCCTTTTCAAGTAAAAATATTTTTAACATATCATACCATGCTCTAGGGGCTTGTTTAAGACCATACATAGCTTTGGACAGTTTGTAAACATGACTTGATATAACTTGAAACCTACTCATCTATTTAGCAATTAAGAAAAGCACTTTTAACATCAATTTGATATAACTTGAAAGCTTAAGATGCAGCAAATACTAACAAAATTCTTATGGCTTCTAATCTAGCAACGGGAGCAAAAGTTTCATCAAAACCTAAACTTTCAACTTGTGTGAAACCTTGAGCAACCAACCTAGCCTTATTTCTAATCACAACCCCATCCTCACTTTTTTATTTTTAAACACCCATTTAATTCCAATTAAAGTGTGACTTTGAGGTGGAGGTACAAGTTTCCAAACATTATTCTTTCAAAATTTTCTAACTCTTTTTGCATGGCAATAATTCAAGATTCTTTAGTGAGTGCGTGTGATATATCTTTAGGTTCAAAAGAAGCAACAAAAGCAGAATGAGCATGAGAGTTTGGATAGCAAAACCTGAACCGTGTGAGCCGTTCGTACAAGCTTTCAATAATTTGTTGTGGATGATGACTTTTGAGGATACGGAGGGGAGTAGACACTTCACAAGCTCCTTCTTCTTCATGTTCATCAGAAATCGAAGAACTTGTGGCTTGAGGAAGATCTGGACCAGCAGTAGTGGTCGTTGGTGCTGATTGTGGAGCGAGATCAAGAGCTGGAACGTCATTGTTTATTTCTGAAATTTCGGACAGCAGCTCCACTCATTCTTCATCTTCAATGAAAATACTCTCCCTCTGCAGATATGCATCTTGGCCTGCAGTAGTAGGGCTAGTACCTGGGCTAGCTTCATCAAAATAAATTTCACAAGTCTCCACAATTTTGTTAGTGTCAAGTAAAAGCATACGATAGCCTCTAGTATTAGATGGATACTAAGAAACATGCCATCAACAGATCTAGCTTCATATTTATCAAGATTACCATGTTTCTAAACAAAGCATTTGCAACCAAAGACCCTAAGATGTGTGACACTAGGCCTATGTCCAAACCGAAGCTCATATGGTGTTTTTCCTAACTTAGCTCTCAAGAAAACACGGTTTGAAACATAACAAGTTATTGCAATTGCATCTGCCCAAAATTTCTAGGAGTTTGGTATTCATCAAGAATAGTCCTAGCCATCTCAACTAAGGTTCTGTTCTTTCTCTCTACAAAACCGTTTTGTCGAGGTACATATGGTGAAGAAAATTGATGAATTCCTTTTTTAGCACAAAAGTGATCAAAAGATTGATTTTCAAATTCGGTTCCGTTATCACTTCTAATTGCTTTTAAAGATCATGGGTGATCAATTTATAATCTAAGAAATACAGTTCTAAAGTGATTAAAAGCCTCATTCTTAGATTCCATAAAGTAAACCTAAGAGTATCTAGAATAATCATAAACAATCACAAGCACGTACCATTTACCTCCAAAAGATTAAACATGTGAAGGACCTACGGTGTCAAGATGTAAAAGTTGTCCCTGTTCAGTTGTCATGGTCATTATGAGAGGAGGATGTAAACCTGCAACCATCTTAGCATGTATACAAGAAGAGCACACAATATCGTTGTCCCCTTTAGGTAGCCCACGTATGCAATCAAGACCACTAACACGTGTGCGGTGATCATAGCCTACGGGACCAAGTCTATGATGCCAAAAATATAAGTCCTTTGAATAATTAGCAACTAGACACCTATGCCTAGAAGTTGACATATCAAAATCAGATTTAAAAATGCTAAAAATGGTATAGTCTACCCCCCTTAAATCAATAAAAGAAAAACTAGATTGCAACGTTTTTTTCTTAACTAGTTATGATTGAGGCATGGTGTCGGTACCTGAGATATGGGGTACCCCCGCGCACAGGGTAAAATGCCTAAGGTACTCGCCCTTATCCGCAGGGAGAGCTCCGAAGGCGCCACGCGTCCGGCGGGGCCGGACCTCCCTCTCCTCAGAGGAGAGCTCCGGGCCCGCCACGTGGCATACAGAAGCCGGACCTCCCCCTCCGCGGGAGAGAGGTCCGAAGATGCCACGCGTCCAGCGGGGCCGGACCTCCCGCTCCGCAGAAGAGAGCTCCGGGCCCGCCACGTGGCATACAGAAGCCGGACCTCCCCCTCCGCGGGGAGAGGTCCGGAGGCTCCACGTGCCCCGCAGGCCGGACCCTTCTCTCCTCAGAGAAGGGCTCCGGACCCGCCACGTGGCCAGAAGAACGGTGCTGCCCGCCCCCGAGCGGTAGGCAGCGGGCGTAAAGGCGCCCCACACCTTGCCCGTACAAGGTATTCAAGGCCCGCGTCTTCCCAAGACGCGGAAACGCGGAGCACGCGTCTGTCAGGTGCCGTTGCGCCCAGTCGCATCACAGACTGACACGCGGTGTCAGAACCTGCCAGCTAATAAACGCTACGACAAGACATCCCATGCCGCCTGCGCCGTCATCAACCACTACAACTAGCGTGCGGCATGGGCAGGGCGGCAAGATAAAGACTCAGAAGCCTTCGACCAGAGGCAACTACCGGCGTAACTACAGATACGGTAGATAACGGACAATCTTCCCGGGACCACCTGTCGGGTCCCGGCTCCCCTTGTAAGCCGCCCGAGTCTTGGACTATAAAAGGCTCGGGTAGGCGTCGATAGCAAGGGTTCGCATTTGGCAACTCATACGCTAGCCATACACTCTCGAGCTGTAACTCACCCCCAAGCTCAGGCCCCCGGCCCTGAGCAGCAAGCAATACAGCGAGCTCCATAGCTCGCCGTGGACGTAGGGTTTTACGCTCCGGCGGCCTGAACCACGTAAAACTCCCTGTGTCAAGCTCTCACTAACTCGTCCATCTGCGCAAGCTCTCCGCTAGGAACTAGCCCCTCCGAAAAAAGAACCTCCGCGGGCTACCCAGTGCAGGCCCGGGGAAAGTGTCGACCGAACACTTCGACATTTGGCACGCCAGGAAGGGGGCTTTTCCCCTAGCGCGATGAGTTTCCGCCAGCGAAGATGACCAAGCTCCCTTCGGCGGCAAGCTCACCTCCCCCGCCTCCACGGCGAACCGCGACCAGGGGGGAGTACAAGTCAACACACTCGGGACGGAGTATGTCAGTGCAAGATGGGAGCCAGCAACCGGCTCTTGCAGCGCCGACCCCGGCAATGCAGGCTCCAACCAGCGTCAGATCTTCAGTAGCGCTGGGCGTACCCGGAGGGGGTGCGCTAGCTGCAGCAAGAGCGCTACTGCGCAATCCACCCGCTGGGGACGCGCCTCAGGCAGCGACCCAGCGGTGGATTCTCGAGGTAGACCGTCTTGTCGTCGCTGCCGCAAGCCCGCGACTCCGGCGGAGACGACACTCTGACCAACCGGCCGTGTCGCTGATACGCACGCCGGTGGTTGACGAACAGACGGCGGACTCTAGCTCTGCCAGTCCTCAATCGATGGATCTGAGGACAGAGCTGGAGCGGTGTTGCTCGGGTCAAGATGCCCGGGTATACCTCGAGCAACGCCGAGAAAGGCGTCGCTACCAAGAAGCTGACGACAGCATGACGTCGGCCTCGACCCAGCCAGAAGAGCGGACCTTCGCCATGCGATCTCTGCCCCAGGCCTGCGCCGTGCAGAATATGCCACAGTCATATGTACTGCAGATGGCGCCCCCGGCCTATGGTGCAGCCTTGCCCGTACCGGGGTACACTGTGCCCAGTGCGAACCCAGCGTTCGCGGCACCAGAACCTGCGGTGACAGAAGCAGGGTGTGCAGCCCTCGCGCCTCATCTTCGCTTTGCGAAGTGGCCGCGCAAGTTTCGGCCACACCTGCTCGAGAAGTACGACGGCATCGTCAACCCGGCGGAGTTCCTCCAGATCTACTCCACCGCCGTACTTGCCGCAGGAGGGAATGAAGCCGTCATGGCCAACTACTTCCCCGTCGCCTTGACCGGCCCAGCTCGGTCTTGGCTCATGAACCTCCCCCAGGGTTCCGTCACCTCCTGGGGAGAGCTTTGCCGACAGTTCGTAGCCAACTTCGGCAGCTCCTACACCCGGCCTGACACGGAGCTTGACCTCCACGCCGTCCAGCAGCAACCTGGGGAGTCGCTGCGCTCTTTCATCCAGCGGTTCTCCCAGGTGCGGAACACCATCCCACATATCCAAAATGCTTCTGTGGTGGTGGCGTTCCGGCAAGGCGTCCGGGACAGAAAGATGCTCGAGAAGCTCACGACCAGGGAGGTCCGCGACGTCTCAGAGCTCTTCAGTTTGGCAGACAAATGCGCCAGAGCAGCCGAAGGACGGAACTGGCACCCGCTGCCATCCTCCGAGTCAGGGGGACTGCCCGGATCTAGTCCTACTCCCGGTGGAGGCAGCAGGAAGGCCAAGAACCGAGGCAGAAACAAGATAGAATCACCGACTGCAGCCCCAGTCGTCACTGCAGTGACGCTCGGTGGGGCTCGGGGGCCGCGCCCCGACAAGAAGCAGTGAAGATCACCAATCCCAGAAGGTGATGAAGACAATATGTGCCCCGTGCACAGCAGCTGTTGCCACACTGCTGCCGAGTGTCGGGAGATCCGAAGGCTCGCAGAGCGCTTCCGCAAGGAGAAGCGGCAGCGGGCTGATGCCCTGCCCTCCCGTCCAAAGGAAGATGAGCAGGGGGTGGATGTTCCAGACAACATTGACCACCCAGAGGAGATCCAGGAGCCTCAGCGTGTCGTGAAGGCGGCACGCAATCATGAGGATTCCGGCTCCAGCGACGATGAGCGTCGGAAGAAGCTCTACGTCATATACGGCGGGTCCGCCGACCCCTCGTCCCGAAGCGCAGTCAAGACTCTGCGTCGAGCGGTAGCGTCGGTGGCGCCACTCCCAAGTGCTGCACCGCACCTAAAGTGGATGGGGACCCCCCATCAGCTTTGACGCCACCGACTGCCCCAGGAACATGGCTGGGGCCGGCCAACTACCGCTCCTGGTGGCCCCTACCATCGCCAACGTGAGAATGTACCACGTTTTGGTAGATGGAGGGGCTGGGCTGAACCTCATCAGCCGTGCAGCTTTCCAGAAGCTGCAGATCCCGATGGCCAAGCTCACCCCGTCGAGCCCATTCTCAGGGGTAGGGCCGGGACAGGTTATCCCCTACGGCAACATTAGTCTCCCGGTGACCTTCGGGGCTCCGGACAGCTATCGAACAGAGTACATTCTGTTCGACGCAGCGGAGATAGACCTCCCCTTCAACGCCATAATCGGCAGGCCAGCCCTGTACCGGTTCATGGCTGTAGCCCATTACGGCTACCTTGTCCTGAAGATGCCAACACCGACAGGTGTTCTCAGGATTCGTGGGGACCGCACTGCTGCAGTGTCGGCCCTGGAGAAGCTCCAAGCACTCGCAACAGCTGGGGCATCAGCCCCCGGCAATACGGAGTTGGACCAGCTGCGCCCGTGCGCACGTCACCGTGCTTCCACCACAGCACCCAGGGTGCAACCTCTCGACGAGGGCGGCGTCCCCTTAAAGGTCGTCCAAGTCAGCACCGAAGCTACCCAGACCACCCGGGTAGCCGGGGGCCTGGATAGTAAATAGGAAGGCGCGCTCGTCACCTTCCTCCGGCACAACGTCGACGTGTTTGCTTGGCAGCCGTCACAGATGCCGGGGATCCCTAGGAAGGTGATCGAGCACCACTTGAAAGTCTTCCCCGACGCCCGGCCGGTTCAACAGAAGCCCCGCAAGCAGTCCATCGAGCGGCAAAACTTCATCCGTGAAGAAGTCAAGAAGCTGCTGGACGCTGGCTTCATACGGGAGGTCCACCACCCCCGATGGTTGGCGAACCCCGTCGTTGTCCCGAAGGCTGGCGGGAAGCTCCGGATGTGCATCGACTACACCAGTCTCAATAAGGCATGTCCTAAAGATCCATTCCCTCTCCCTAGAATAGATCAAATAGTAGACTCAACGTCAGGCTATGATATGCTGTGCTTCCTAGACGCCTACTCGGGTTTCCATCAGATCCCCATGTCTAGGGAGGACGAGGAGCACACCTCCTTCATAACAGTAGACGGCCTTTATTGCTATGTGTCTATGCCTTACGGCCTAAAGAATGCACTCCCCACCTTTGTGCGGGCAATGCACAAAACCTTTGGGGAGTTAATAAGAGACCTGGTTGAGGTGTATGTCGATGACATAGTTGTCAAGGTCAAGCAGGGTCCGTCCCTGCTAGATAACCTAGCCTTAGTATTTGACAAGTTGCGCTCTACGCGCACCAAGCTGAACCCAGATAAATGTGTGTTCGGCGTGTCCTCTGGGAAGCTCTTAGGGTTCCTGGTCTCGCACCGAGGGATTGAGGCCAACCCAGAGAAGATCAAGGCCATCGACTTGATGCGGCCCCCTGCCCGCGTCAAGGATGTCCAGAAACTCACGGGATGTTTAGCTGCGCTGAGTCGGTTTATACCGAGGCTAGCAGAGCGGGCACTCCCTTTCTTTAAGCTCCTACGCAAGTCAGGCCCTTTTGTCTGGACTGACGAAGCAGAAGAGGCTTTCCAGGAGTTGAAGCGACTCCTGACGACCCTACCTATCATGGTAGCCCCTGAGCCCGGAGAGCACCTGCTGCTCTACATCGCGGCGACAACTGAAGTAGTGAGCATGGTCCTCGTCGCAGAGCGGCCGGACCCCTCATCTTCACAACCTGCTCCGGTAGCAGAAGACAGACGCCAGAAGGCCCCGCAGGACCAAGACGGTCCCCCGGACCTCCAAGGCAGCCTCCCAGATGCCCAGGTCGGCCTCCCGGAGGTCCAGGGCGGTCTCCCTGACCTCCAAGACAAACCCCCGGGGGCCCTGCGAGACCCCCCGGGGGCCAAACGGGACCTCCCAGAGGTCCCCCAAGACCCCCCGGAGCTCCCGGACAATCAAGATAGCTTAAGGGCCTCCGGGTCCCAGCTCCTGGAGGCCCCCGTGGGTCCACCCACCTCCAGCGGGCCAGGATCAATGGACGAGGACCTCCCAGGCCTGAGAGAAAGGGTTCAAACCGTCCAGAGGCCTGTCTACTACATCAGCGAAGTACTTCATGATGCCAAGACGAGGTACCTGGAAGTCCACAAGCTGCTGTATGCGGTGCTCGTGGCCTCCAGAAAGCTCCGCCATTACTTCCAGGCCCACCGGGTCTCGGTAGTCACCTCGTATCCGCTGAAGACAATTCTTCACAGCCCCCATGCAACTGGCAACGTTGCTAAATGGGCGGCGGAGCTGGCGGAGTTTGAGCTGGACTTCCTCCCACGCCATGCAGTCAAGAGCCAAGCACTGGCTGACTTTGTGGCGGAGTGGACACCAACGGGGACTGACCCAGGGGGCCATATGGGGGCGGGGAACCGGAGCACCAAGCTCCGGTCTTCACCGAACCCCACTGGACACTCTTCTTCGATGGCTCCTCGCGAAAGCAGGGGGCCGGTGCCGGCGTACTGCTCCTCATGCCATCGGGGGAACAGTTTGGGTATATGGTGCATCTCAATTTCAAGGCAACCAACAACATGGCGGAGTATGAAGCACTCATCTTTGGCCTGCAGACAGCCCTGTCTTTAGGCGCTCGCCAGTTGTTGGCACAGGGCGACTCCCAGCTGGTCATCAAGCAAGTCAAGGGCGAATGCTCCTGCAATGACCCCCAGCTAGCTGCGTATCTGCTTCACGTGCAGATGTTGGAGAAAGAATTCCTCGCCTTGGACCTGCACCACGTACCGCGCGCCGGTAATGCCGCAGCCGACAGCCTTTCAACGAAGGCTTCCATCGGGGCCCCTGCGCCCGAAGGAGTCTTCGAGAGGACGTTGCTGCGGCCCACAGCCCGGCCCGCCGAGCCGGGCGAAGGGGGCTTGACCAGCACCTCGAAGCTGGCGGTCCCGGCGGCCCTACAGCCGTGGGCGCCGCCAAGGATCGTAAGCGTCACTGGGGACTTCGTGCAATCCAGCGCTCAAGATCCAGAAGCTCAAGTCAGACCCGATGCATGGATCACGGAGATCCGGGACTACTTGAAGGACAATATCCTCCCTGATGAACATACAGCCGCTGAACGGATTGTGCGTATGGCTAAGAGGTACGCGCTGGTAGAGGGGGATCTCTACCGGCGTGGCGCCAACCACATCCTATTGCGGTGTATAACCCAGGGGGAAGGCTGCGACTTGCTCGCTGAGATCCATGGAGGCGAATGTGGAAGTCATTCTTCCTCACGCACGCTTGTCGGTAAAGCCTTCCGGCATGGCTTCTACTGGCCGACAGCACTCCAGGATGCCGCCAAGCTGGTCGAGAGCTGCAAGGCGTGCCAGTTCCACGCCAAGCAGATCCATACACCGGCTCAGGCGGTACAGATGATCCCGCCCTCGTGGCCGTTTGCCGTGTGGGGGCTGGACATCCTGGAACCATTTCCTAGAACCGTCGGGGGGTTCCGGTACCTCTATGTCGCTATCGACAAGTTCACCAAATGGCCGGAAGCTACACCAGTTGTCACCATCAATAAACAATCCGCAGTAAAATTCATCAAGTCTATTGTCTGCCGGTTCGGGGTCCCAAACAGGATCATCACCGACAATGGGACCCAGTTCACCAGCGCAGCATTCCAAGACTACTGCGAGGACCTTGGCATTCAGGTATGCTATGCCTCTGTCGCCCACCCGAGGAGCAATCGGCAAGTTGAGAGGGCCAATGCGGAGATTCTCCGGGGCCTCAAGACTCGCACCTTCGCCAGCCTGAAGAAACATGGTGCCAATTGGGTAGACGAGCTTCCGAGCACACTATGGGCTAACCGGACATCCCAGAGCCGGGCCACCGGGGAGACACCCTTCTTCATGGTGTACGGGGCAGAAGCTGTACTTCCCCCAGAAATCACCATGAAGTCTCACCGTGTCCGGGCTTACGACGAAGCCACGCAGGACAACCTCCGGCGTGGAGAAATCGACCTCGTCGACGAGGTCCGATTACATGCGGCCCTCCGTAACGCGCGGTACAGACAGGCGCTTCGGCGCTACCACTAGAGGTCTGTGCGTGCCCGGGAGCTACAGGAAGGTGACCTAGTGTTGTGGCGCATACTTTCTCGCGAAGGGGCCCACAAACTCTCCCCTAGTTGGGAAGGACCCTTCCGAGTCGCGAAAGTATGCCGCCCCGGGTGTGTGCGCCTTTCCACCGAGGATGGGGACCTGCTCCCGAACCCTTGGAACATAGAACACCTCCGTAAGTTCTACCCCTAAGAGCAAAAATATGACAGTACTTTCTTTTCGTAATGAACTCCATAGAGTCCAGGAGCAGCGCTCGGAGCAGCTAAACCCCAGGGGACGGTCCAGGACTACGTTCAGCTTTGCCTGGTTCCGACTCCAAGCGCGTAGAGTCTTGCTTCCCCTCTTAATGGAGTGGGTCGTGGCCTCCATGTTTAGCCTGCCTTCCTCCTATGGAAGGTTGTACGAAAAGAAAACTGCCCTACTTTGCTCTTTCCTTGTACTCATTTAAATTGTGAATTGATCTTTTTTTTTATCACCCTTGCAGTACATGGTTGCCATGTGCTCAGCTCCCCCTCTCTACAAGTCCCCAAGCACCAAGCGTATGGTTGGGGCTATAAGTCAAATAAGACTGAGATAAGGGAGGGGGAGCCCCCAAGGAGAATTATGTTTCCTCTACCTGTGTGCAGGACTTCCAGGTTGCGGCAACGGGGACTGCATGAAGTAGGGGGAAAGGAGCTACCAACTACTTCGACCCAGGACTAGAAGGGGCCTGGCCCGGGGGCCCTACGTGTCCAGCAGGCCTGGAACTCTCTCCTCCCCTGAGGAGGGCTCCGGGCTCGCCACGTGGCAGGCGGAAACCGGACCTCCCCCCGCAGTGGAGGAGCTCCGGAAGCCCTGTGTGTCCAACATGGCCGAGGCTCCCGTCTCCGCAGTAAAAGCAATCATCAAGTAAGCGCACGCTCTCACGATCCCGTGGCCATTCGTGCTCCGGCAGCTGTCAATTCGGGACTTAGAGAAAGTGCGCGGATCGGAAGAGACGGAGGCCCGGGGGCCACTGTCGGTACTTGAGATATGGGGTACCCCCGCGCACAGGGTAAAATGCCTAAGATACTCGCCCTTCTCCGCAGGGAGAGCTCCGAAGGCGCCACGCGTCCGGCGGGGCCAGACCTCCCTCTCCTCAGAGGAGAGCTCCGGGCCCGCCACGTGGCATACAGAAGCCGGACCTCCCCCTCCGCGGGAGAGAGGTCCGAAGACGCCACGCGTCCAGCGGGGCCGGACCTCCCTCTCCGCAGAAGAGAGCTCCGAGCCCGCCACGTGGCATACAGAAGCCGGACCTCCCCCTCCGCGGGGAGAGGTCCGGAGGCTCCACGTGCCCCGCAGGCCGGACCCTTCTCTCCTCAGAGAAGGGCTCCGAACCCGCCACGTGGCCAGAAGAACGGTGCTGCCCGCCCCCGAGCGGTAGGCAGCGGGCGTAAAGGCGCCCCACACCTTGCCCGTACAAGGTATTCAAGGCCCGCGTCTTCCCAAGACGGGGAAACGCGGAGCACGCGTCTGTCAGGTGCCGTTGCGCCCAGTCGCATCACAGACTGGCGCGCGGTGTTAGAACCTGCCAGCTAATAAACGCTGCGACAAGACATCCCATGCCACCTGTGCCGTCATCAACCACTACGACTAGCGTGCGGCATGGGCAGGGCGGCAAGATAAAGACTCAGAAGCCTTCGACCAGAGGCAACTACCGGCGTAACTACAGATACGGTAGATAACGGACAATCTTCCCGGGACCACCTGTCGGGTCCCGGCTCCCCTTGTAAGCCGCCTGAGTCTTGGACTATAAAAGGCTCGGGTAGGCGTCGATAGCAAGGGTTCGCATTTGGCAACTCATACGCTAGCCATAGACTCTCGAGCTGTAACTCACCCCCAAGCTCAGGCCCCCGGCCCTGAGCAGCAAGCAATACAACGAGCTCCATAGCTCGCCGTGGACGTAGGGTTTTACGCTCCGGCGGCCTGAACCACGTAAAACTCCCCGTGTCAAGCTCTCACTAACTCGTCCATCTGCGCAAGCTCTCCGCTAGGAACTAGCCCCTCCGAAAAAAGAACCTCCGCGGGCTGCCCAGTGCAGGCCCGGGGGAAGTGTCGACCGAACACTTCGACACATGGGTTTCACTCGCTTACCAAAATAGAACTTAAGACGAGTGGTGAATAAATTTCTTCAAAAGTCTTATTCTCTCTTTGGGTTGTCTCCCTATGTTAATATTTTTTTATTGCATCACAAAATAACAAATTTAGAAAACAAAATATTTTTAAAGCTAGATAAGGCTAAACAAGAAAATAACATAAAAGAACAACAAATAACCTTTTAAGATTTTTTTGAAACAATTTTGTGAACGTAATATATTATTAATACATTCATTCCTAACTAGACTTGCGTCCGTCCTACGGGCAACCTTGTTAAAATCAAGACATGGATTTCACTCGCTGATTAAAATGGAACCTAAACAAATGGTGAATAAATCTCTTCAAATTTTTTTTTTCTTTTGTTGTCTTCATATGTTAATATTTTAAAAAAAACATTTGTCAGTTGAGTGGAAAAAAATAACAAAGTTATAAAAAACCAGACATTTTTTTCTTGGAGAGATAGATGAGGCTAAACAATAAAAGAAGAGTAAAAATATCAACAAGTAAACAATTGTTTTTTTTGTAAAATATATTTTATGAAACTAGTAAAATATCTAGTACGTCTATTTCTAACTAGCCTTGCGTCTCACGAGCATCCTTGGCTCTGATACCACTTTATCACACCCGGTTTTCCGTAAGGAACACCCGAGCGTATTCTCACATATATGCCAGGATCAGTTGATTCATACATGTGCCGACAAGAGTGAAATATCATTGTATTATAAGCCAAGTTTATCATACAACTTAATATTACATCATAAGATATAAAATATCAAATATGAGTATAAGTACACTAATATCATAACAGCGGAAGATTCTAGCGTGGTGCTCCAGTTCCACAGGCGTTGCCCGGGGGTTTCGCCAACCTAGAACAACTCTTCGGGATCGAAGTCCTCCTCATCGAAGTCTACATCTTCATTTGCACCTGAGCAGCAATATGATGTCCAACAAAAGCAAGTTTGAGTACCAAAGGTACTCAGTAAGTGTAGGAAAGAATGTTATGAAGGCTAATAGCAAGGAAATGCTAACATGGTTAAGCACTATGCATTAATTCTAAGCCTTAGCTTTGATTAGCAACCTATCTTACTAAGTGATAATCCCACCAACTTCATAATTAAGTCATTAATGTTAGGTTACACCACCCAACAAACTCTTTCAACTCATATCCATGTTTCTCTAATCATAGACAAGTCCAAGCCGCTCTTGACCGTGAGCACGACTGTCATGACAGTTTTTGGTTCTCTGCAGAGATTGTACCACTTTACCCACAAGTAGTGATTTTATCCCCTGTTGCCAGGTGGTCTAAGAACCTCCTTGATATCCGTGGTTGCAAGCCACGTTACACACTTCCTTTGGTGTGCGATCAGGAGATCTATACATGGCCTTTACAAAGGATTTACCGGCAAGTATAAGCCCACTGAGGTTTCACCGCTGCAGTTCCTGAGAGTAACCCTCCCCTGCAGAAGCCCCCTCTTGAGCCTTGCAGTTCCCAGGACAGTCAAAAATGGACTCCCATTCCCCGCACCATCCAAACACTCATACTATACCGACAAACACCTAATTAATTGGCCAAGCTGCCCCATCTCAGTCTTGTGGTGGCACTGTAAAGCCGGGTTAACTGTTCCATGAACCGGTTCTTAGAATCTAAGACAGGCACTATCACTAACCCGAGTCTCGTGCACGAAGCACCATCCAAAACAACCAGCTTGTCTAGATTCCTAACACCATGACACACACTTGTGTCTTTTATATAATCCACAAGACTTGCATCAACTATGTTTCATTTATTTTCTATATCTTGAGCATGGATAAGCATATAAAATGATAACCAACAAATCCTAACTAAATCCCTCCATGGCTTTGCAAGGAATGATAAGGAATAAAATCTAGTGAAACATCCTAAACTGGGTTTCATATTGAAGACAACATGCAAATAATCTAACTAATCATCCTAGAATAAGAACAAAGTGGTCAAGGAACACTTGTCTTTTTCTTGCTGCTCAGAAATGTCAAAATTTGCCGTTGAAGATCAACAACTGGTTTTGGGACTGGTTCTTAATCTAACAATTCCGAGAGGGACGCATCGTCCTGGCCGTGACCAACAGAGGCGTGCGATGTCGCTCGGTGGTGACAACGACTTTCTTGCCGGATAAACGTGAACACACGGAGAACTCTCTAATTCTCAACTTTTCTACTAAATTCAAAGTAGGGAAACACGAGAAACTCACTTAGCATGGTTTATTTGATCGGAATAGCCTGAAAAATGTGTTGTCGATGGCGAGGGGTGGCGATAATCGTCAATCTTCATATAGAAGGCGATTGGGTCGCAAATTTCTTGGAGATTTGTTGGTTTCTAGCCTCACTGCGATCAAGTACGCACGGAGGGGGTGTTGGAGAAGAAAGGAGGGGCATAATTTTTTTTGTTAGAATGGTGGCAATTGATGGTTGGGGAAGAGGAATGGGGAAGAAAGAAGAGCACCAATGTTTAAATAGGAGAAAGGGGCAGTTGGCAGCGATTTGGCCTGATGGCGGTTGCCTGTGCGCGAGCGCGCGCGGCGTGGCGTGAGGCGGCACATGAGCAGTGCCGGCAGTTTTTTTTATACGTGGGGTGTCACAATACATCAGGTTTATGAGCCACATTTTGAGAATTCTTATTCCCAACTAATGATTTATGATGTGTGTTATGTGTAGCACGAAAAATAGTAGGTTTAGGAGCAATCTTTGCATTTTTATGACTTATAACAGCAGGTTGCATGTTCCTACATTCGATTCAGCATGTACAACAAGTTTTGCTCGGTTGTTATATGATCTAGCAATCGATATTTCCTTTTTATTTTGTTTAGCTAGTCTATAACAAAAATATATGATATGACCATCTCTACCACAGTATGTACAATGAAAAGTAACCTTATATTCATATCTAGATGAGCAAGCAACATGTTTATTAGAAACTGAATGAGACAACACTCCTGCGAATTTGAAAACCACTTCTCTTTGTTTAGGAAATGTTTGAATCAAACCATTTCCTAATGACTTTATGATTTTAGGTGGATGTGCTTTAGCATGAGCATGAGAATCAAAACATAAATCAGTTTTATTATTGCAAGACTTAGATGAATTCAGCAGCAAGTTTAGGTTCTTATTTGCACTACAAGCCGTTCTAGTGTTCTATGCATGTCATCAAGTTTCTTGGACATGTCTAGACAGTTTTCACATGAAATTTCTCCTTTTAGTTTGCAATTAGAACAAGGATAAACTTCATAAATATGTAAAGCGTTGTTCAAAGCAAAAATTTCGTTCGTAGCATCATGTAGTTTCTTATTAAGATCATCACAGCTAGAACAATTCAAATCAATTATAGAACAACTAGCATTTTTCATATTTTTATCATTAAGTGCAGCAAGCTTTTTGCATTTTTCAATTTCAAGTTTAAGTCTATCAAATGTGGAGGTGTGCGCACTTCTTAAAGAGGACAATTGTTCATAAATCAGATCACAAGATGATCAAGAATCATCACTAGGAATCAAAGATTTTAAACGTTTAATTTCAGATTCTAGTGATTCAATTTTAACATCACTTTGCTTAAGTTTTTTGTCCTTTTTCTTAAGTACGGTAGTGGCACGATAAAGAGCATCAAACAATTCATCGTAACAGGGACTTACCTCCCCATTATCGCTGATTTGTTTGTCTTCCTCTAAGCTTGAACTTGATTTGCTCGCCATGAAACACGCATTTGCCACGGCGTATTCATCTTCATCACTTCCAATATCAAAGTCTCCGGAGCAATACTCTTGAAGCGGAGAAAATTTGGTCCATCACTTGACGTAGATTGCAACCCTTCTTTTTCTTGTTGTAGTTGGTAGGGGAGTGCTTCGTCCTTGTTAGTTTTTCATCACTGAATGTAGGATCTGAACGGTTAGGGCAATCTGTATGAAAATGTCCTGTATTACCACATTCGAAGCATCATTGAGAGCTGCCACTTCCTCTCCTTCATGTTGTCACATTTTGCAATGCTTTTGTGAACCAAGTAGAGAGAAGTGCTAGCTCCTCCTCCGGAAACTCTTCAATCGGTTCAAGGGTTAGAGAGGACAACAAAGAAAGTGTACCACAAGATGAAGAATTGCTAGAACTAGGCATGTCACATTGTGAAACAAAAGCAAGAGACTTATTGGGATTCTTATGTGAGATTATGTAAATTTCATGAGTTTTTAATTTAGAATATAGCACATCTAAAGTAAGTGTACTCATGACAGTAGATTCACAAATAGATGTAACTTTCATCTCCCAAATTGACATGTCTAATGCACTTAACAATTGACTAGCATTTTCAGCATTGGGAAAATTAACATTGACACTACGCAAATTGCTGAGAATTTTATTAAAGCGAGCAAATAAATTATCGATGGACTCACATGGTTGCATCTCAAAGCGCATATATTGTTTCTTGAACATATAATGTCTTACCTCCTTGATCGTGTTGGATCCTTCGTGATAGTCGCAAAGTGCTTTCCACACATCACATGCAGATCGGAGGTGTGCAACACGATCGAAGTCACTTTGCGTCAATCCTTGAATGATCAAGTTGCGAGCCTTGTTATTGTTGTCGACATCCCTCATGTTCACAATCGTAACTTGATAGTTTTATGGCACGTCGAAGGACTTATAGAACTTTTCCCATATGGCGAATTCTTGCACTTGTATGTAAGCCTCCATACGAGCCTTCCAAAGCTGAAAATCAACGCTATCGAACACACAAGGTTTTGCAAAGTATTTTTCCATGTTGATTAGCAAAAAGCCGTACAAATCAATAAGATTAGAGCACCGTGGCTCTGATACCAATTGTAGGATCAAAGAGTACGTGAAAAAGCTACCACGGGGTGAATGGTAGATTTAAAACTATTAATGCGGAAGCTACGAAAAATCTCTCGGCAAAAATTGATCTGATAAAGAAACTATGTGTGTGACTGTTTTCAACGTGTTCAAATGTGACTAAACTAGTATATATTATAGATAATCAAGTCACGAAGCCACTTCAACAGGAATCACGTAAAAAAACTAAGTAGAACTTGAGTTATGATCAAAAGGCTAGACGAAGGTCAATCTGTTCTACCTGATTTTAAAAACAGATCTGCAATACTGCAAAAAAATTCGTGTAGATAAAAAAATCTAATGACCGTGAAATTTTTGCAGATAATATATAATCAAGTTGTGAAGAAAACCAAAAACGAATCATGTCAATTGGATCAGTAAAAGGCGAGTTATGGTCAAAATACCGAAGCAACGTCTTGGTTTGTCTTAAAACTCACCGAGGAAAAACTTGTCTGAAACAAGTCGGACGAACAAGGCACCAAAACTCCTCTAAACTACGAATTTTATTGATCAAAACTTAATAGAAGCAGCCACAAGTCATGCTCTCCACGAGCCTTGGCCTCCCTTGCTTATATAACCAGCCCTAAGGCCAACCCAATTCAAACAAGGACTCCTACTCCTCCATGGATTCAAACTCTAACTTTCAAAAACTGATCAAGACTCTTCTATACGCAGATAGAAGCAATATTAAGACTTCCAAACACCTTAGGAACGTCTCAAACATTCCTAAAATAACTCTACTTCATGCCTAACATAAAATCCTATTATAACCGACTCGAAACTTTCCATAAACGAACCATAACCGCCTCAGCCGCAGTCTGAGCGCAAAATCCAGCCGGTTGAACCTTTTCAACCATATCTTCACTTCCATATCTCTTCACCACGTCTTGGAACAATATAGCCATGTCCGTGCACCCCTTGAATATATGCAAACACTTTTCAAAATGTTCACAACACCTTCATATGCATTGTTCTTGACCCAAACATGTTGCGTGACCTCCCGATCAGCTAAACCACAATTCCTCCGAAACTTGATTGTTGAAACTCATCTTCTTCCTAAGATTAGTTCAAGGATCTCCATCACCAGTCATGTCTTGACCTCAAGCAACACCTGCACAATACTCTTGAAGCGGAGAAAATTTGGTCCATCACTTGACGTAGAGTGCAACCCTTCTTTTTCTTGTTGTAGTTGGCAGGGGAGTGCTTCGTCCTTGTTAGTTTTTCATCACTGAATGTAGGATCTGAACGGTTAGGGCAATCTGTACGAAAATGTCCTGTATTACCATATTCGAAGCATCATTGAGAGCTGCCACTTCCTCTCCTTCATGTTGTCACATTTTGCAATGCTTTTGAGAACCAAGTAGAGAGAAGTGCTAGCTCCTCCTCCGGAAACTCTTCAATCGGTTCAAGGGTTAGAGAGGACAACAAAGAAAGTGTACCACAAGATGAAGAATTGCTAGAACTAGGCATGTCACGTTGTGAAACAAAAACAAGAGACTTATTGGGATTCTTATGTGAGATTATGTAAATTTCATGAGTTTTTAATTTAGAATATAGCACATCTAAAGTAAGTGTACTCATGACAGTAGATTCACAAATAGATGTAACTTTCATCTCCCAAATTGACATGTCTAATGCACTTAACAATTGACTAGCATTTTCAGCATTGGAAATATTAACATTGACACTACGCAAATTGCTGAGAATTTTATTAAAGCGAGCAAATAAATTGTCGATGGACTCACATGGTTGCATCTCAAAGCGCATATATTCTTTCTTGAACATATAATGTCTTACCTCCTTGATCGTGTTGGATCCTTCGTGATAGTCGCAAAGTGCTTTCCACACATCACATGCAGATCGGAGGTGTGCAACACGATCGAAGTCACTTTGCGTCAATCCTTGAATGATCAAGTTGCGAGCCTTGTTATTGTTGTCGACATCCCTCATGTTCACAATCGTAACTTGATAGTTTTATGGCACGTCGAAGGACTTATAGAACTTTTCCCATATGGCGAATTCTTGCACTTGTATGTAAGCCTCCATACGAGCCTTCCAAACCTGAAAATCAACGCTATCGAACACACAAGGTTTTGCAAAGTATTTTTCCATGTTGATTAGCGAAAAGCCGTACAAATCAATAAGATTAGAGCACCGTGGCTCTGATACCAATTGTAGGATCAAAGAGTACGTGAAAAAGCTACCACGGGGGTGAATGGTAGATTTAAAACTGTTAATGCGGAAGCTACGAAAAATCTCTCGGCAAAAATCGATCTGATAAAGAAACCATGTGTGTGACTGTTTTCAACGTGTTCAAATGTGACTAAACTAGTATATATTATAGATAATCAAGTCACGAAGCCACTTCAACAGGAATCACGTAAAAAACTAAGTAGAACTTGAGTTATGATCAAAAGGCTAGACGAAGGTCAATCTGTTCTACCTGATTTTAAAAACAGATCTGCAATGCTGCAAAAAAATTCGTTTAGATAAAAAAAAACAAATCCAATGACCGTGAAATTTTTGCAGATAATATATAATCAAGTTGTGAAGAAAACCAAAAATGAATCATGTCAATTAGATCAGTAAAAGGCGAGTTATGGTCAAAATACCGAAGCAACGTCTTGGTCTGTCTTAAAACTCACCGAGGAAAAACTTGTCTGAAACAAGTCGGACGAACAAGGCACCAAAACTCCTCTAAACTACGAATTTTATTGATCAAAATTTAATAGAAGCAGCCACAAGTCATGCTCTCTACGAGCCTTGGCCTCCCTTGCTTATATAACCAGCCCTAAGGCCAACCCAATTCAAACAAGGACTCCTACTCCTCCATGGATTCAAACTCTAACTTTCAAAAACTGATCAAGACTCTTCTATACGCAGATAGAAGCAATATTAAGACTTCCAAATACCTTAGGAACGTCTCAAACATTCCTAAAATAACTCTACTTCATGCCTAACATGAAATCCTATTATAACCGACTCGAAACTTTCCATAAACGAACCATAACCGCCTCAGCCGCAGTCTGAGCGCAAAATCCAGCCGGTTGAACCTTTTCAACCATATCTTCACTTCCATATCTCTTCACCACGTCTTGGAACAATATAGCCACGTCCGTGCACCCCTTGAATACATGCAAACACTTTTCAAAATGTTCACAACACCTTCATATGCATTGTTCTTGACCCAAACATGTTGCGTGACCTCCCGATCAGCTAAACCACAATTCCTCCGAAACTTGATTGTTGAAACTCATCTTCTTCCTAAGATTAGTTCAAGGATCTCCATCACCAGTCATGTCTTGACCTCAAGCAACACCTGCACATGAACAAACATCCACTTTTTTCGAGCACAAATCTGTGACTTGACTCACGTTAGTCCGGAAACCACAATACCTTACATGAGCACCTCACATAAGCATGTTGCAAACCATAGAAATGTATTAACCACCATAATCATCCATAACACATCAAAAACTTAGTAAGATAATACTAAGCAAACATTCCATAAGCTAAGAAGCAAGTTCAATAGATTGGAAGTTAAAAACATAGTGGCTGGAAATCAAACACTATGAAAACAGCTGCCCTGCAGTGACAATTACTACTGAAATGCAATGAGAAAGTTCGGACACTTCGAAACAGGTATTTTGGCAATATTCAAAACTTTGAATGTAAATCCTCACTTTTATTCTAATTGTAAATGTATTCAGCACACAGAGATCTCACAAACCTTTTTCCAGACGCTTCTCAACATCCTTCCATTCGACATTTATGAGCCTTCGATGGTGAATCGGGATACCCAGGTACCAGATAGGAAAACTTCCTAGCTCACAAATAAATCGGCATATTGAGCTGCCACATCTTGAGCGTCTCCAAAACAAAATATTTCACTTTTATGAAAATTAATTGTGAGACCCGAAAGCTTTTCGAATGCTAAAAGTATTACTTTTAGGTTCTTTGCCTTTTCAAGATAATGTTTTATAAAAATGATTGTGTCATCTGCATATTGAAGTATGGATAACCCGCCATCTACTAAATGTGGCACTACCCCCTCAATATATCCCGCATTATTTGCTCATTCAAACAATATTGGGGATAGTGGATCTCCTCGTCTTAATCCATTGCGAGTTTGGAAATAATGACCTCTATCATTATTAACTTTAATGTCCACACTACCTACAGTAATAATCATATGGACCCATTGTCGCCATGTCTCATTAAATCCTTCATCCTCATTGTTTGTTGTAAAAAAGATCATTTAACTTTGTCATATGCCTTTTCAAAATCTATTTTTAGTATCACCCCACTCAACCTTTTTTGGTGCATCTCATGGACCGTGTCAAGGAGAGTAACTACTCCGTCAAGAATGTTTCTCCCTTTCATAAAGGCATTTTGAGTCAGTCGAACCAAATGGTCTGCCACCGAATTCAGCCTATTAGTCACCGTCTTTGTAAAAAATTTAAAACTAACATTAAGGAGACAGATCGAACTATAGTCTTGTATCCGATTCGCTTCCCTAATTTTAGGCAGTAGTGTAATCTCACCAAAATTAAGTCTGAACAATTCTAGTTCTCCTGCCTATAAAGACTCAAACATTCCCAAAAGGTCTACTTTATCGATTTGCCAGAACTGTTGATAAAACTCAGCAGGAAAACCATCCGGTCTTGATGCCTTATTGTGTTCCATTTCAAAAACTGCTTTCCTAACTTCCTACGTCCCGAAGGAGCTGTAAGAAAGGAGTTTTCGTCATTAGAAACTTGTGTAATATCACCTGTTCGTGTTTCATCAAGGTGGAAATCACCTTCCTCTTGACTCCTAAACAACCCCTTATAATATTTTGTAATGCACGTTTTTAAATTTTCATCACCTTCTATAGTACCCTCATCTTGCTGGAGAGAATATATGAGTTTCTTGCGACATCGGCCATTTGCCAAATTGTGGAAGTATTTAGTATTGAAATCTCCTTCAAGCATAAATTCAGCTTTGGACCGTCGATACCATTTAATCTCTTCCTCACGTAGCATACGTGCTAACTGTTCATTAGCTTGAACTTTTTTGTTCAATTTGCCGTTCAGTCAAAGCACGTGTTGCTGCTATGTTATCAATCTCATCAATGATTGATGTTAATCTCTCTTTTTCTTTTTTGAGCATCCCTGTCGTATGAACAGCTCATCCCCGGAGATACTTCCATACCAAATGGATTTTATTATTCCACCTCTGTACAGGAGTTCGAACTTAATCATCTCATAGAATCCTTCTCTATGTAACCATCAAAGTTCGAACTTGAATTGACTCTTCTTGTGGGTTTTATTTAGATTTGTGGTAAAATTGGGGCATGGCCAGATAACACCTCAATACGTTCAACTACTCGTATAGAGACCAAGGGATATTTTTCCTCCCATGCATTATCCATCAGTACACGATCTAACTTTTCGTATGTTAGGGTGTAGAGAGACTATTTGCCTAGGGAAACTGTCGTCCTACCATTGTTACCTCTCTCAAATTCAGACTATCACTAACCGCGTTGAATAAGAAAGGCCAATGTGGATTAAAATGACCGTTATTTTTTTCATGGCTGAATCTAAGTATGTTAAAGTCACCCCCTATTAACATCAGGTGTGAATTATCCCTACTTAAATTAACCAGCTCCTGAAGAAATGCATCTTTATTTTTATCTTGAGCGGCCCCATATACCGCAACTAGACTCCACATGAAGTTGTCAGCATTTGTTCTTAAGAAGGATCTTTAAATGATACTCGCCATCTGAAACTGCTAGCACCTCCATCGAACTTATATTAACACCAAGTAATATGCCGCCCGATCTACCCAGGGGGGCAATGGAGCAAATTGCTATTTTAGCATCCCTAATATGAGGCTTCGTTAAAAATAGCACTCTTAAGTTGGGCTTCGTTAAAATAGAATTCTTATCATTGACGCACCGTCAAAATGGGATTTGAGTCTAATTAACCTCCTTTTAACATTTTTCTATTCTTTTTTTTTTATTAGACCAATAGAGTGAAAATTATGCCCTTATGAATTTTTTGCT
This sequence comes from Neostapfia colusana, assembly GCA_030760725.1. Taxonomy (NCBI): domain Eukaryota; kingdom Viridiplantae; phylum Streptophyta; class Magnoliopsida; order Poales; family Poaceae; genus Neostapfia; species Neostapfia colusana. The sequence continues at coordinate 4,178,002 of JASWHV010000012.1, read as the reverse complement.
CCTATTCTGGATCTCCTCCCGAGGTTTTTTTGCAGCCGCTGCCGCCTCCTACCCTGCGTCGCCCCCGCCGTGATCCGCCCGCGCGCCAGAGGGATCGACCGAGCTGGCACCCGGTCGCCGCGCCATACCCGACGCCAACAGTTGCTACTCCGCCCTCCGTCTCGGCCCCGGCGCGCCCTAAGTGCCTGTCAGTGGCCACAGCCCTGCTGCCCCGTAGCCTCCAGGCCGCCGGCAAGCAGCAGTTGGTCGCCCATCCCCGTCGCCCCATAGCCTCTAGCCCACCGGCATGCACCTGCCGTGTTCGTTGGCTCGCCCCAGTCTCGCCCCCTCCAGGCACCACGCCCCTGCTAGCCGGCTACCACACCCCCGCCATTAGTGCAACACAGGAAGAGGCAATATAATAAAGAACTTCAACACCGAATCACCTTACTGCAAGCTAAATTATTATAGCTGAGACAACCTTGATTGTACTTCAACGTCTGTATCCACAAAAATAGAAAAATCCACAGCATGTGCTGCTACTAGCTCATCCTTTGCAGCATGCATCCACTGTTCGTTACAGTGCTGTCAGTAAAATCTACAAAATTGCTAGCAAACTGGGGTGCCGGGTATGGCGTGGCTGCCGGCTGCAGGATCGGTCCTGGCTATGGCGCCTAGGCGGGCGGGGGCGAGGCACAGGACGACGGCAGTGGGAAAGTGAAAGCAGCAGTCATGCTATCTCCAGGAAGCAAAATAGATTACAAAATATTTTGATCCCCCATGTGTTCGTTATGTGATCCTCTAACAATGGTGTGACCGATACAAACGACACGAGATAAGTCGATCAAACATTGCGAGAAAGGGGCTGTGTGATCGTTGTACGAAATGGGCGCAAAAGATGAACGGATGACTTAAGTTTGGGTTCAAGAATAACTTGATAGGGCTCTTGATCAAAACAGTGTTCTGAATAAAATGTTTAATATGGGTCTATGAATCCTTTATCATTTTTTTAGGAACTAGCTAGTTGCCTTTGCGTGCTGACAGATGAAGTAACAGGTACAAAGATCCGACAGATCTGAACAAGTTGCAGTCACGGTATGTCAGGAGAGGAACGTACAAGAGTTAAGTTTGACCTTTCTAGGGTCTCCGATGGCGGCAATGGGCCGTTGATGACCTTGCATATGCATGCTACTAAGCCATATACATCGCGTCACCAACTTCCAACGCATAGAGTAGGAGGCGGTGGGGGCTGCAAAAAAATCCTCAGGAGGAGATCCAGAATAGGAGCAAAAAAATCATAAGGGCATAGTTGTCACTCCATTGGTCTAATAAAAAGAAAAGAACAAAAAATGTTAAAAGGAGGTTAATTAGACTCAAATCCCGTTTTGACGGTGCGTCAACGATAAGAATTCTATTTTAACGAAGCCCATCTTAAGAGTGCTATTTTAACGAAGCGGCATATTAGGGATGCTAAAATAGCAATTTGCTCGGGGGCAATGCCAGATGTAATCCAGTCCACCAGAAAGGTGACATGCACCGGAAAGTCACTTTTACCCACTTCCGAGATAGCAACAAATTCTAAACTATATTTTGTAATACAATTAGCAATATGTGAATGTTTAGCCAAGTCTCTAAGACCTCTGGTACTAAAAAATATACCATTCATCGGGAAACTTTTGGTGGTTTAGTTAACTTTGTTGTTTTAGGTTTTGTTAAGTTTTATTTTTTGTTAAAGGGCTTTATGTAATCCTGCCTACTTTGTAACTTTGTAATCCTGCCTACTACAAGGCTTGTTGATCAATGAAAAGGCTGCGCTGAGCATTGCATTCTATCAGTTCCAATGGTTGAACCTGGGTGCCACTGCTTGAGATGTGCAGAGATGGTGGAGGCCACCTTGGAACAAGGAGGATCGATATCCCGAAGGTGCTGTTTGTAGAAAAAGTCAACATGCCATCCACATGAAGATTGTACCATTTACAGGTCATACAGCTATTAGAGTTTTCAGAGATGAACGAGAGGAAGTAGCCTTTGCACGATAGATCAAAGACCAATATTCAAGCGCACACACCGGAGCTCTTTTCTTTAATCTCGTACTTCTGTTATGATTACAACGTGAATGCATAAATAACAAACAACACGCTGGACTCGTTAACAACCGATCCACAAAACCCGGTTCACTACTTTACGTTATTGACGCACTCCGCGAACGTCCGCGCATGATGCGGTCTTCAGCGTGAGTTCCACGACGCTGATCTCCAACTAAACGTGCATGCATGAGTCTAACTGAACGTGCATACATAGGTCACATGCAGGATTAAGTCCAACATTCTCCCTCCTAATCCTGGTGTGACTCCAAATCTTGAACACTCAGTAAATACTTCATCACGGCTATTAGAGGGTTAATGGTGGTTGTATTAGATGTATGATAATGTTGAGGTACAGGTCTGATTATATAGAGGGACTAGGAGGGGAAAAAGGACTAAACTATAGGGATGGCAATTGCACCCGCGGGTGCGGGTACCCGGCGGGTTTTGCACCCGACGGGTGCGGGTGCGGGTGGGATTTTCCACCCGCGGGTCTAACCCGCACCCGACCCGACCTGTCACGGGTGCGGGTGCGGGTTTTATTTTGCACCCGCGGGTACCCGACGGGCACCCGAAATGATTTATGTTTATAATTTTAAAGTCAAATTCAATTGTGTTATATTATTTAATTGTTTCATATTACTTATCAAGACCTATATTTATAATATTTATAAGTAACTTAATATTTTTTGTTGTATTATCATTCAAAATGGATGATTTTTTAGACTTATTTTATTAAATGTTCTAGTATGTTCATAAAAAAAGTCAAACCCGATGGGCACCCGAAACCCGCCCGAAACCCGACGGGTGCGGGTGCGGGTGCGAATTTTCACCCGCGGGTGCGGGTGCGGGTCTCAAATTCCACCCGCAACCATTTTTGTTTCGGGCGGGTTTTTGCTCCACCCGACCCGAACCCGACCCATTGCCATCCCTACTAAACTACCCCTAATCCTAATCCCTCACTAATGACTAATATGCCTCTGTGACACACACATAATCACAGTGTTTAACACCCCTCCGCAGTCACAACATCTAGCCACTGCAGATGTTGAGACTGGACCGAAACTCGGAGAACAGCGATGACGGGAGACCCTTCGTGAAGATGTTGGCGAATTGCGTCGTCGTCGGGACATGGTGTACCCGAACCTCGCCACGTGCAACCCGCTCACGAACATAGTGGAGGTCAATCTCCACATGTTTCGTGCGCTGATGCTGGACCGGGTTGGTGGAGAGGTACACGGCGCTGACGTTGTCGCAGTAGATGAGGGTGCTCCTGGCGACGGGAGTGTGGAGCTCCTGAAGCAGCTGTTGGAGCCAGGAGGCCTCAGCTACGCCGTTAGCCACGACGTGATACTCCGCCTCAGCACTCGAACGCGACACCACGGGCTGTCGCTTCGAGGACCTAGAGACGAGGTTACCGCCCAGGAAGACGGCGTACCCAGAAGTATAACGTCGTGTGTCTGGGCAGCCTGCCCAGTCAGCATCGGTGTACACGATCAGCTCGAAGGCCATGTCACGTCGAAGGAGGAGGTCGTAGTCGATAGTACCTCGTAGGTACCGAAGAATCCGCTTCACAGCGGTGAGGTGCGGCTCCTTCGGGTCATGCATGTGGAGGCACACCTGCTGAACTGCATACGAGATATCCGGCCTGGTGAAGGTGAGGTACTGAAGAGCACCTGCAAGACTCCTGTTAGTAGTGGGGTCAGAGACGGGTGTCCCATTGGTAGCGGAGAGCTTCGCTTGAGTATCCACTGGAGTGGAGCAAGGCTTGCACTCAGTCAAGCCCGCTCGCTGGAGGATATCCAGGCAGTACTGTCGCTGGTGAAGGAATAAGCCGCCTGGTCGGCCCTCGACCGCAATGCCCAGGAAGTGGTGAAGATGGCCCAGGTCCTTCATAGCGAACTCCTGCTGTAAAGCCGAAATGGTGCGCCGAAGCAGAGCCGTACTAGACGCTGTTAGTACAATGTCATCGACATACAGTAGGAGGTAAGCAATGTCACTGCCACGTCGATAGACAAACAACGAAGTGTTCGACTTAGCTTCGACGAACCCCTGTGAGACCAAGAAGGAGGCAAACCGGCTATACCAGGCTCGTGGTGCCTGCTTCAGTCCGTATAGGGATTTGTTCAGCTTACAGACCATGTCTGGGTGAGCTGAATCAACAAACCCTGTCGGCTGACTGCAGTACACCGTCTCGGTCAGTGTACCGTGGAGGAAGGCATTCTTGACGTCCAACTGGTGGACAGGCCAAGAACGCGAGAGAGCCAGCGACAGAACGGTACGAACCGTCGCCGGCTTTACCACCGGGCTGAAGGTCTCGTCGTAGTCGACTCCAGGGCGCTGAGTGAAACCCCGAAGTACCCATCGAGCCTTGTACCTCTCCAAGGTACCGTACGCCTTCTTCTTGTGCGTGAACACCCACTTGCCTGTGACAACATTGCCACAACCAGGACGGGGAACCAGGTCCCAGGTCCGGTTGGCAAACAGAGCCTCATACTCTTCCTCCATAGCGAGGCGCCAGTGAGGGTCGGCGAGGGCGCTACACACGGAAGTAGGTGTGGGTGAGATCGAAGAAGAGTCGGTCGGTGGAGAAGTCGTCGACGGGAAGGCAGCTCCGGTGAAGCGCTCAACTGGCCGAAGACTCCCGGATGCACGTCGAGTCACAATCGGGTGGACGTGACCAGGATCCCTGTGGAGAAGAGGAGGGTTGTACACCGGGCGCTCAGGTACAACAACCTGCTCTTGTCTCGGGGCCACGCGTGGTGCAGCTGGAGTAGGGCCGTCCCCCCGTGCTCGTCGCTGGTAGGCAAGTACGGGGTCGGCAAAGCGAGAAGTCGTCGTCGGTGCTGCTCCTGGTGCGTTTGGTGACGTCGGGCTTGCTGCAGGTGATGTCAAGGAAGCTGAGGCCGCGCGTGGCGCAGTGGTCGACGTTGGGGACGCCGAGGCTGCGCTTGGCGCAGCAGGCGTCGTCGGGGACACCGGGGCTGTGCGTGGTGCAGTGGGTGACGTCGGGGGCGCCGGGGCCGCGTTGGCGCAACCGGTGGCGTCAGGGGCGCCGGTGCCACGCGTGGCGCAGCAAGTGGCGTCAGGGACGCCGGGGCCACGTAAGGCACAGCAGATGGCGTGGAAGACACCGAAGTTGTGCGTGGCGCAGCGGGTGGGTAACCTGCAAGAGGTAAGCGACAAGGTCGCTGTACAGGAGCGGCCTCGGGGTCAGTAGAGAAGAGGGAATCCAACTCAGCGACGGAGTCAGAGGATGGGGTGGAAAAGGGAAATGAAGACTCGTTGAAGACGACGTGTCGGGAGATCAAGATACGACGGGTGGTGGGATCAAGGCACCTGTACCCCTTATGGTCAGAGGAGTACCCAAGGAAAACACACTGAGTCGAGCGAGGCGCAATCTTATGGGGAGCTGTGGCAGAGAGGTTCGAGTAGCAAACGCACCCAAAGACTTGAAGGTGGTTGTAAAGAGGATGGGTGCCGAACAAAGCGAAGTGAGGGGTGGGAGCACTAATCACCTTAGTAGGAAGGCGATTAATGAGGTAGGTGGCAGTGCGAAGTGCCTCCGCCCAGTAGTGAGCAGGGGTAGAAGCCTGAAACATCAGAGAGCGCATAACATCGTTGGTGGTCCGAATCATGCGCTCAGCCTTGCCGTTCTGGGGGAAGTGTACGGGCATGACATGCGCAGTTGAACACCGCGAGAAAGCAGAAAGTCACAGAACGTAGAGTTGTCAAACTCACGCCCATTGTCGCACTGGACCACACGGATCGTGCGCCCAAACTGGGTGGACACCCAAGCGAAGAAGTGAGAAAGATTACCGAAAGTATCAGACTTTTGTCGCAAGGAAAAAGTCCACGAATAGTGTGAAAAATCATCAACGACCACCAAGTAATACTTGCATCCAGAAACACTAAGAACAGGTGGTCCAAAGATCACAGTAAATCAAATCAAAGAAGTGCTCAACACGAGTGACAGAGTGCAGAAAAGGAAGTCGAACGTGGCGACCCAACTGACAAGCATGGCAAAGAGACTCATGAGTACCCCGAGTACACGAAATCACTGAACTACCAGACAACTTCGACATAGCATCAACACCGGGGTGGCCAAGCCGGCGATGCCAAATGGTCGAAGAAGCTGTCATAGTCAGGGCAAGAGGCGGAGTGGAAGCAGGAAGACGCATCGTGTACAGGGGACCCGTACTATCACAACGAAAGAGAATGCGTCGAGTAGTAAGATCCTTCACAGTTACACCATAAGGATCAAACTCAAGGGAAACATGGTTGTCAGTAGTAAAACGACGAACGGAAAGAAGGTGCTGAATGATGTTAGGTGCAACAAGAACATCACGTAGCTGAAACGAATCCGGCGAACCCGAGTCACCTACGGCGGTGACTGGAAGAGTCGACCCATTCCCAACAACGATAGATGAAGGATCAGAGGGACGGGAAGGGCAGGTAGAGGAGAGGATACCGACGTCGGGGGTGGTGTGGTATGAGGCACCGGAGTCCACCACCTAGTCAGGGCCAAACGGCGTGAGACCCCGCAGGTAGACCGACGGTGTAGAACGGGTCACGACATGCCCCGGCGGTGGCGGCGCCGGGAAGGAAGACAACACGCTCAGACCCTCGACAGTGGTGCCAACAGAGTAGACAACAGCCGATCCAGGTACATCAGCCGATGGCGGCCGAGAGGCACCTCCCAGGGCGGCAGCAGGCCAGGCGGCGCCGTCGTGGGGGGCTGCAGGACCGGCAGCCCGAGGGGCGGCTGCAGCTGCTGCGGGCCAGGCAGCGGCACCGTCGTGGGGCACTGCAGAGGCAACAGCGGCCCACTGGGCGGCTGCAGCTGCTGTGGGCCAGGTAGCGGAGCCATCGTGGGGCGCTGCAGAGGTGACGACGGCGGGCCAGGCAGCAGCGACTCGAGGGGTGGCAGCGCTGGGGGCTGCAGGAGCGCCGATGGCGCATGGTGGCAGCGGGGCGGCCCCGGGCAATGGCGCGGCGCCGACGGCGGCCTAGGGTGGTGGCGCGGCGGCGGCCCAGGGTGGCGGCGCGACGGTGGCAGCAGAGGTGGCGGCCCCATCAGATGGCGCAGCGGCGTGGCTGGGGTGCACACCAGCAACCCCAGCGAACCCGAATCCGGGCGCGCGCCGGCTCTACCCGAGATGGGGCAGCCCGGGCGTGGATCCGGCGGCGGCGCCCCAGGGCACAGCGGCACGGGCTGGGGGTGCGCCAGCGGCAGAGGCGGCGGCCCCATTAGGTGGTGCGGCGGCGTGGCCGGGCTGCGCACCAGCGGCAGCAACAGCAGCAGGCGGCGCGGCAGCGCAGGCGCGCGTTTCCTCAGCGGCGGCTCCGGCGGCCGGCGCGCCGGTGAGGCCGGCGGCAGCGCAGGCACGCGGGGCTGCGGCGGCGGCTGGGCCTGGGTCATTAGGGTTAGGGTTAGGCCCTAATCCTAATTAGTTCCTAGCTGATACCATATTAGAGGGCTAATGGTGGCTGTATTAGATGGATGATAATGTTGAGGTACAGGTCTGATTATATAGAGGGATTAGGAGGAGAAAATAGACTAAACTACCCCTAACCCTAATCCCTCACTAATGACTAATATGCCTCTGTGACACACACATAATCACAGTGTCTAACAACGGCCAGTCTGCCAACCGGCAAAGCCTTTGTCAGTCCATCCGCCTTTTGCTCTTTAGAACTCACAAATTCAATAGACAACTGCCCCTCCTGGACACAGTCTCAGATGAAATGATATTGAGTGTGAATATGTTTGCTTCGTCCATGGAAAACTGCATTTTTGATCAAAGCAATGGCTGACTTATTATCAACAAATAGCTTCACTACTACCGGCTCTTGATTTCTCAGTTCACTGAGCAAGTTCCTCAGCCATAATGCTTGACATGCTGCCATGGGTGCAGCTACAAACTCAGCTTTGCACGAGGACAGTGCCACAGTTCTTTGCTTATGTGAATTCCAGGAAATCAAACTCTTGTCCAAAAAGAATGCCATGCCTCCCATGCTCTTGCTGTCCTCTTGATCTTTGGACAAATCACTGTCTGAATATCCAGTGATTTCTTGTTTACCCTCTCCTCTGAGGTAAGCCAGCCTATGGTGAAGTGTTCCCTTCAGATACCTCAAGATGTGTTTCACTGCTCTCTGGTGCATTACCGTAGATTTTTCCATGAATCGGCTCACAACTCCAACGGCAAAAGAAAGATCTGGGCGTGTATGAAGGAGATACCTAAGACAACCTATGATCCTTTGGTATTCGGTTACATCAACAGCTTCACCACCTGGATCTTTGTTCAGCTTCAGTTTCGGTTCCATTGGTACCTTCACCGGTTTACAGTCAGACATCTCAAGCTGGTTCAGTATTTTCCGGGCATAGGCACATTCCTTAATGAAGATCCCCTTCTCATGCTGATTTACTTCAATCCCCAAGTAGAAACTGAGCAAGCCAAGATCACTCATGTCAAACTCTGACATCATCTTACACTTGAACTCATTTATCATGTCTGGACTCCCTCCAGTCACAATAAGATCATCTACATAAACTTCAATGATGATTCCATTCCTTTTGTAAACTGCCTGGTCTTGAGCTAACTTCACAAAACCAAAATTCTTTAGACTCTTGTCTAGCTTCATATTCCAAGCTCTTGGTGCTTGTCGTAACCCATATAATGCCTTCTTCAGTTTTAGCACCAATGTTTCCTTGCCTCTTACAATGTAGCCTTCAGGTTGCAGGACATACACCTCTTCCTCTAAATCACCATGGAGAAATGCTGACTTTACATCAAGATGGTGTACTTCCCATCCCCTGTCTGCAGCAAGTGCCAGCAGCACACTGCACACGTACTGTGTCCAATCTTGTTACGGGAGCAAACACTTCATCATAGTCAACTCCCGGTTTCTGCACATACCCCTTAGCTACAAGTCTCGCCTTGTGTTTGACTATTTGTCCAGAGGACTCCTTCTTAAGTTTATATACCCATTTCACCCCAATGGGTTTGTGACCTGCAGGTAATTCTGTCAGCGTCCAGGTTCCATTCTTTTCAATAGACTCAATCTCATTTTTCTTGGCCTCCTCCCACACTTGGTGACCTGCTGCTTCAGTATAACATAGTGGCTCCTCTGTTTCAGCTAAAAATACTTCATCTTCTCATTCTCCATATGTTAACTCTACAACAGGTGCCTTCTGCATAATCTCTGCAAGTGGTTTGTAGCGAATTGGCCTGGATTCAGTACTCCAGTCTTCTGATATAGGTGCCAAACTTGCACTTGGTGTATGTGAAGGAGGTGCACCAGACCATTCTTCAGATCGTCCGCTTGGTGAGAGTGTCCTTCTGACAGAATCTGCCTCCCTTGCATGAGACTCTGCAGAGAATGGTGAGCCAAGCATATTGCCAGAATTACCTATGGCTGGGGTTCATGGAGTTGCAGCAGCACCTCCAGGACTTCTGGGTACATTGTTCTCTTCCTCAGGTGCGTGACCATGTATTTGAGGGTTGAGGAGTCCCACTGACTCTCCACTGGTCTCTTCTCCGACTGCAAAGTCTGAAGACTCTTCATCTGCACACCACTTCCACTCAGTGTTTTCTTCAAAAACAACATCTCTGCTTACCGTCAGCTTCCCTTGACTTGGATCAAATAGTCGGTGTTCCTTGCACCCTTCCTCTACAACAAGGTAGATCATTTTCTTGCTGCGATCATCTAGTTTCTTTAGATGTGGCCCAACTGGCTTGACGTGTGCTAAACACCCAAACACCCGTATATGTCCGAGATGTGGTTTTCTTCCTTTCCAAGCCTCAAACGGGGTTTGATCCCCCATTGCCTTAGTAGGCAGCCTGTTCAACAAATAAACAGCATGTCGTACCGCTTCTCCCCAAAACCTTGCCGGCACCTTCGTACTCTTGAGAAGTGACCGAGCCATGGACATGACTGTCCTGTTCCGACGTTCTACCACACCAGTTTGTTCAGGTGTGTACGGTGCGGTGTACTGCCTCTCAATCCCTTCTACTTCACACAGGCTTGCAAATTTAGCTGACAAGAACTCACCTCCTCGATCTGTTCGCACTACTTTGATGCTTCGGTCTTTTATGTTCTCAGCAAGTGCTCTGAACTTTTCAAATACTGAGCTTGCTTGATCCTTAGCCTTAAGAAGATATACCCACATCCAACGAGGAAAATCATCAACAATCAGCATGAAATATTTGTTACCGGCAATTGTTGTAGGCGTGATCGGGCCACACAAATCTATGTGTAGAAGCTCCAATGGGTCTTTTGCCCTGTACTGAGCAACGAGTGTAAATGGCCTTCTTGTCTGTTTTGCCACAAGACATCCTTCACAGAGCTGATCAGGGTGTTTCATCACCGGCATTCCTATCACCATCTGTTTTTCAGCAAGCATTTTGAGACTCTGAAAATTCACATGCCCCATGCGAGAATGCCAAAGCCATGCCGGGACCTCCAAGCATGACAACAAACATGCCGGCTCTACCTGCTTCAAGTTGATGCGGTAGAGTCCATTATGAGACTGCTTCACCTTCATGATGAGTCTCTGAGGGTTCTTCTCATACACTTCTAGCTCATCATCATCCATAACCACTTTGTGGCCCATCTCTGTGAGTTCACCCAAACTTATAAGATTGCTCTGAAGCCTGGGAATGAAATACACTTCCTGCATTAGCCACTGATCCCCATTTTTACAAGCGAAAATGATGGAGCCTTTGCCCATAATTTCGACGGTAGAACTGTCTCCAAACCGGATTGTTCCAGTTACACCCTCATCAAGTTCCTGAAACTTGGACTTGTCACCTGTCATGTGACTACTCGCCCCATTATCGAGGTACCAAACATCTCCCAAGGGATTTCCTTCATCTGATAGATGCAGTTCAGAGTAAGCTCTTGTTTCACTAAGAAATACCCTTCTGCCTTGATCACCTGGTAAGGAGTTCGGCTCCTGTTCTGAAACTGCTAATAGTAGTGCAGGCTCATTCTCCTCCTTTGTCAGATTTGCCTCTTCCTTCTTCAGCGCCCGGCACTCGCTTGCATGGTGACCGAACCGATCACAGTTGAAGCATTTGATGTGGCTTTTGTCGCGTGTCTTACCTCGCGACCCAGTGTTGCTTCCTTTGGTCAACGGTTCACCGCGCCCACCGTGACCTCGTCCTCTTCCATGCCCACGGCCGCCCCGACCGCGACTACCGCCATCAGGCGATTTTCCCTTCTGTGTTGTGTCGGCTATCTCCTTCTTGAACTGTGCTTCCCACTCAGCACGAGTGAGGAGCAACTGGTCGTCGCCATTACTTCCTCCTGAAGCACGGCTGATACGTTTATCGTAGGCTTTCAAACGTCCTAGCGCCTCCTCGAACACAATGGACTTGAGATCACAGAACTGGTCCATTCCTGCCACACAATGCACAAATTGATCTGGCACGGAATCAAGAAGTTTCCTGACCTGTGCGGCGTTCTCCAGCGAGCCGCCGAGGTTAGAGTAGCGCATCGCCATTGCTGAGATCCTTCCCGCAAGTTGATCGAGTGTCTCTCCTTCCTTCATGCGTATCGCGTCGAACTCTCCCTTCAGCGTCTGCAACCTCGCTTCTTTGACGCGATCCGTGTCCACGAACTGCGCCTTGAGACAGTCCCAGACTTCCCTGGCGGTCTTGTACCTTGCAACCTGGAGGACCAGCCCCTCCGGCCACGCCTAAAGGAGACGAGCTCTCGCCCTCTTATCCATCCTTGGATCAACTCCGAAGCCGCTCGTCGGTTCTATCGCCTCCATGACAGCCCAGATCCCCCGGGTGATGTAATTGGTTGCCGTCAACTGTGGCAACTGGAACGACGTGCCGCCGCTCTCTCGCTCGAGTGCCAGAGTGGTGGTGGTGGTTTGGAGTATCTGGACTGCTCTCAATGGCTCTGATGCCAGATATTAGAGTTTTCAGAGATGAACGAGAGGAAATAGCCTTCGCACGATGGATCAAAGACCAATATTTGAGCGCACACACCGTAGCTCTTTTCTTTAATCTCGTACTTCTGTTACGATACAACGTGAATGCATAAATAACAAACAAGACGCTGGACTCGTTAACAACCGATCCACAAAACCCGGTTCACTACTTCACGTTATTGACGCACTCCGTGAACGTCCGCGCATGATGCGGTCTTCGGCGTGAGTTCCATGACGCTGATCTCCAACTAAACGTGCATGCATGAGTCTAACTGAACGTGCATACATAGGTCACATGCAGGATTAAGTCCAACAACAGCATCTGGTGATATGCATACGAATAACAAGACTTACTCTGCATTATTGTAACAATCTATATTTCTGATGACCCAAAATTCATTGAAGATTCAATATTTCATTCTAATTTTAGATGCGATTCAAATCGCCAAACACAATTTAAAATTTAAGATTCCAGGTTCAAGGGCACGAACTAAATGCCCACATGAAATGATGATCACCTTAGGAATGTATAAAAACCTCTATTTCAGAATAGTATATAAATTATGAGTTAAACACTTGTTGGTCAAAGAAAATTCGTAATTTAATATTTCCTTGAGCAAATTCAAATCTGATTTTACCAAAATGGAGAATAAATTGGGTAGAACCCCTCTACAAATATTTACCATTTTAGGAGGTCTCTAAGCAATTGTTTTTGGTTTTACAAGAGGGCTGCAGATTTGAAAATTCACAAAAATAAAAATAAAAAGGGGGCAGTGGAGCCCGCATGTCAGCGTCTTCCTCGCTGTCTAGCTTCCTCGGAATCCCGCTAGACGTGCATGGCTGCCACGGGTGTACGCCAACTGACCGCGCCAGCAGCGTTAAGGCCTCCCACCGGCAGCTCTCCTACTTCGCCTTCCCTCACACGCTTCCTTGCCTACTCTTCCTCCAAACCAAGCGGCACCACCACCTCCACGCCTAGCTCGTCGTCACCGCGCTGCCTCACCACACTGCGCAGCTCGAACAAAAGCTTCTACCCGCTACGCCGGGGCCTACTTCACCTCACCGAGGCATAAAAGCCCCAAGACTGTTCCCAAGTCGTTCGGATTTCGCTGCTCTTCACCGAGGCCGTCTCGACGACCTTCGCCGGCTCCATCGTGAAATACTCCCTCCACGGTGAACCACTCTTCTCTCAGCTCCACACACATCTACTACACCCTCTAGCGCACGTGTTTGAGTATTTTATTGGATGGTAACCCTAACGGATGCATCGGATTTGATGATTTTTTGCTGGCGGCTGTGAAACCTCTCCACCCTCACCGGTGTGCCCCCCATTTCTGGCCAATTTCATCACGAACCAACCACATGCCGGTGTTCCCGAGACTACCACGAAGCTTCCCGACCAATTCCCTAGCCTTCCCGACCTTTCCTTCACCGGTACGGCCTCGCCGGAGCCATATCGCCGTCACCCCACGTCGCCAGTATCTTTTCCGTTGAGCCCCCACCTCATGGGAATTCTTGCTGAGATCCCCAGAGCACAGCGACCATTTTTCAGTTGCTCCCGCCGCTGGGCCATGCCTCCGGCGAAGGCGCTGCCGCTGCTGGCCGCCGGCGCCATGGCCTATCGGGCTTGGGCGCTCGGGCTAGGTGCGGGGATCCCGTGTGGCACAGGATCCTGTGCGGCACACCCTGCGGTCCCTGTGTGGCCTCCGTCCTATCGGCTTAGCAAAAATCCCCACCATTTTCTATTTAGAAATAACTCCAGGAAATGCTGAGAACTTGTAAAAAATTGCACATAACTGTAGAAAAATCAGAAAATTGTGAAACCAATTTTTTAGATTCCATACAACCACATATTTACATGGGACCAGCCATTACTGTATGTAAATGAACAGAATTTTGTATATAATTTATTCAAACATACATATTAGAGAATTAATTCTGGGAGATCCATCCATTAGATACTTCTCTAACTTTGCTGGAAAATCATCTACATGTCCTAGTATGCACAGAAAGAGTTTCACCTTCATCTGAACATTGGAGCCTTATAAACTTTATTCACTCTCTATGCGCATATAATAAAGCCCACGTAGCTCTATACATAATATAATGTAATTGATGCTTAATCTTTTCGGATAACATCTGAGAACATAATGATGACATCATCCGTTTTCTTATATAAACTTGAGAATCCATTTACATCATGACAACAGTATGTATTAGGATGCTAATTATGAATCTTTCATGTGCATATGCATAATCGGAAGAGCACGAGACGAAGATCGCCGAGGAGCTCAACTCGGAGGACACGGCGAGTGACTTTATTTCTGCTGACTTTATCCCTGAGCAAGGCAAGCCCCAGTTTACATTAGCCCTTTTTTCTTATAAATATTTTATTTTTACATTAATATGTGCCTAGTGTTATGTGATTGTGCATTACGTTCTAGGATTTGGGTCATACTCCACTTGCATGGTTTATAAATCCCTGTTATCTCAATGGGTAGATCAGCTACTTGATTACTTCTTACTATGCTAATTAGACATATCGAACGTTAGAAGTCGGGTAGTCAGAAACTACTCGCGAGTTATAGGATTTTCTAAAAAATATGGGCATGGCAAGGAGTTCTTGGATCACAATTAATAAATGGAGACTGGGCAGGTAGTAGGAAGCCACGGGATGTGATCTTGTGTGCGTAGTCCTGCCTGTGTCGCTTAAGGACTGTGTCGTAGTCAGCCCTGTTGAACAGGTATTGAATGTACCGGTAGCATGCCAGTGATATCGGCACTAGTAAACCGATGTAACTTGATCACCCTGGATGTCGATGATCATTCCGCCGACCTTGGTAAGGCGTTGAGAGGGCAGTAGGTAATCCGCTCACGGAGATCGTCCCGGTTGGACATCTCGTGTAGGAAACCCTCTGTCTGGGCCGCAGAATTTTTTGGAAGTTGGGGTGTCTTGAGAAAGGTTGCCATGTACGACAGTTGCAAAGTGTGTCATATACGAATTCGAGAAGTGTGTACGTGTCGTGCTTTCGGGTTTCTCCCACAGGAATAAAAATTGCTTCGAATTACCGTCACTCACGGATAATGAGTACCGCTTGTTCACTGCGTCGTCGCGTAGTAACAAGTGGAAATGTCTATTAATATGGTCAGACCTGAAATTAGATCAATTGTTGGTATGGAAACTTGAGTGCTTAGGATAGCTGCCAACTAAACTTTATTCCTTTGTGCCACTAAAAATGTTGTCGTAATTTGCTACTTAAGGACACACAATTAGGCTTTTTATGCAAAACAGTCCTTACTAGCAATCTTTCCACTGCATATTAGTAGAGGTGTTAGAGAGACTTTTCACGGGTAAGTCTTGCTGAGTATTAGTTGCTCAGGGTTTGTTAAATTATGTTTTCGGGTAATTATGAATCCAATCCTGATGATAATGTTGAAGGGATCCCGAATGAAGTGTCGCCTGTTGAGGGTTGGGTGGTTCAATGGGAACTTAGCTCGCCGCAAGAGCAAATGATGTGATGCTAGAGTGACATATCATTGGGCTCGATACGTCACTACCGCTTGACCTATGTATCCGTCGAGTTGTAACATCTAGTTTTCTGATGTAATATAACTAAGTGAATCCCATGATGTAATATTTTTGTATTTTTGTATGTGAGCTGTCTGGTGTCGCAGCATGTGACACCACCCAACGTGATCCTGGTTGTCAGGACTCCAGTCCTCACAGCCTGGCATCAGAGCCGTGTTGGGACAACGCACATCGAAAGGACTTACTTTCAAAAATCTAATACGTTTACGAGTGAGAATTCGGTCGTATGCCCATATAAGGTTGTATTATTAGAATATTATCTTGGTGCCAAGCTAATAGTGTTTATTTTTCTATAACTACAGAAATTGTGGTAAGGAAGGTAAAGGTAGGTTGGAACGATTTTATTGTATGGGTGTTATTTTTCTGTTGATGACTTATTTTGTTGTTGGTGACATTATTTTGTTGTTGGTGCTATTCTAGAACTAGTAGGTTGTGGATGCCTTATTTTGTTCTTTATGAGATGTTATTTTAGTTGTTTTGGAGATATTATTTTAGTTGTTTTGAAGATATTATTTCAGTTATTTGTGAACTTTGTTTAGTTGTTTGTGGAATTTTATTATGATGAAGAATATGTTGTTGTGATCCATATTCTGTTGGTACACTAACCACGTTTATCATATCGCGAGTAGAAAACGTTTGTGAGCGACCGCTTTAGTGCCACCGCTTAAACGTATATACCAGCCAATTCGGGTTAAGATTTTTTTGTGAGGATACGTAGTACCTTGGTGTGCTTTCTAGTGAGACACTGGACAAAAAAAGATTCTGATCTCTAAATGAATGTTAGCAGCTTTAAAGTTGATGAAATGTGAATATGTACATTATCACTACAAGAATCCGGATCTATGTGAACACAGCCAAATACTACTTAAAAATATTTCCCTAGAGCCTAAACCAATTTAAATCTTCCCTCATATGCCGAGTAGTTGTTCTGTCCTGTTTCATAAGTTTCAGAAACTTGCAGCAATCTTTAAAGGATGGTATGAGTACCGTTGAAGAGTTTAGAGAGTTCTCTTCAACTTTGATACGGATGGGATCCTTCGGTTCTGTACCCAAACTCTCTAAAAACTCAACAATTATTAAACTATCAATTCTATCCAGTTCCAGTTTTTCAGAAACGGTATTCATCTTCTAAAGGCAGTAAACCCTGTTATACTTATTGGATGAAGATGTATAAATATCTGTTGTAAAGGTTGTGAAGTCCTTTGCGACTTTCAAATCACATAAATTGCCCAAAGTTCAGAAACTGTCACAGAGAGCAGATTTCAAATTCCTCTCTGTACCTTTCTGTAAAATGAGAATAAATCTGAATATAAAAATTGCATAGGGTCATACAAAATACCTTGGAAAGCTTGCTATCACTTTGTAGTACATGAAATTTCCAAATTTTGATTTGAAGGTGTCTGAAAATATTGAACAATTGAGGCTGCTCAGAAAACTGCATAACCGAGAAAAACTTCCAGAACTTGGGTCCATTTCAAGAATTCATATCTTTTGATCCAGAACTGGTTTGGATGCATGCAGATACTCTTTGGAAAGCTATAAAAGTTAAATTTAAATTTTGGTTCAGCTTGAGTAAAAATCTTGCTCCAAATGATGTCAGATTCGAGATTTCTACCTGCTACCAAGTTAAGGACAGAGTTAGTCAAATTTTTATCGGTTAAGCAAAAGCTTATTGGATTCATGCTCCGATATTGTCATGGTTGATTATTGAACCTTTCACAAAGTCCTCATCATGCTAATATGGTCGCTTAATTAGATTTTGCTGTGGGAAACTGAGTTTTGACCTGTTGTTCAAACTCTCCCTGCAGATGGCCAACATTGTGACCAACTTCGGGAACGGATGGTTTGGTTCGGAATGCCTTCACAGCCTGGTTTACCCCCTCTTGATATGGCAGCTGCTTCAAACCTTTGGGTATGTCGAAGCGCCAATATACGTCGGGTGAGAAGTGATGGACCGAGGGGAGATAGTGTGCATTATGCAAGTGGTCGTTCCTGCCGGTCCGGTATCATCCAGATGGGTTCCGTGGACAGTTGACGTCACAGGGCCAACATTGCAGGACACTTGAAACATTGCGGGGTCGCCACGCTCTTGCCCGTTTCTGCAGAGAGCATTGTTGAGAGCTGGAAGGATCACCGTATGCCCTCCTTCCGGTCGATGACCCGACTCATCCGGTGTGGCAACTCCGGGTGCACTGGGTGCATGATGTGTACCATCCACATTATGATACACGTGTAACCGCCCTTAGCTTCTACTTGAGGTTGGACCACCAGCTGTATTGTTCACTGCGGGATCTTGATCACCGAAGAGTGGAATCCTTGCAGCAAGCTCACATACAAAGAGAAGCCAACGCTTTCCTCATTGAAGCACAAGGTGCGGAAATAGCTGAGTTAAAGCGTCAGCTGCAAGAAAAGAATGAGGTCCTGCAACATAAATACGAGACTTTACAGCTGAAGGATCAGATTATTCAAGGGGAAAAATGAGCAGATTGAAGAGCTCACAGCTGAGAGGGATAACCTTCAAGCAGATGCAGAGTTCTTTGAGCAGGAGATGCTCGAGGCTCAGGACAAGTTGAACCGAGCTTAGTGCAAACCCTCTGCAGTTAGGTGACCCTCGCAACGCTTAGGAGCTGCAGCTCGATCAGGGATCACCGATAGAGCCATAGTCCGAGCCAGAGACAGAGGTAGAGTCACCAGTTGACGAGCCAGGGCCGGTGGGGACGTCGGGTTCAGACACTGAGTCAGAGATGGAGGTCGATACCGGGTCAGGCGGATCTGAGGAGGGTTTTGAGGCTGAGTTCGAGCAGGAGCAGCAGCCTGCACCAGTGCCAGCGCTAGGACCCGGAGACGAGTAGACTAATCTCGTGATCTACTAGCTAGCATAGATGTCTACATGTGTACATAGTATATTATCTGCTGTAGTGACTCGTGTGTGGTGTTAATGTGGACTTGAGCATGCTATGTATTTTGTTGACCGAGTGTAGGTGTGGATGAACTCCTATAGATGGGGTACATCATTTTGGGGGCAACATTGTAAACTTTGTCATTGACAGTACTAGTCTTGTACAAATTTCCACAGTGCTAATATATGTGAGATGTTGTGGAAATCTGTGTTGAACTACTATAGTTAATGTTATCTTGAGAAAATTATGAATTCAGCCTTTGGAGATTAACTTGTTCATCACTCTTGCAGCATAGTTCGCACTCGCTCTCAGCAAAAGATCGGAGGCTCTAGTCAAGGTGGAGATGACTCTCCACCGTCGCAATGGCAAGTGCCACCACAACAATCTCTACCGCCACCTCCACCCACTTTGGCGGAGGCTATTGCAGCAATGATGGGTTCTCACTGGGAAAACACTGAGCTACTCTGAGCATTAGTGCATAACACATCCCGTTAAGGCAAACATCCAGAGGCACCTCCACGTCAACTGCCTCAGAACTCCTATTCAAGGTTCTTAGCAACGCACCTGCCAGTGTTCACCGAAGTAGACGAGCCTTTGGATACGGACAACTGGCTCTGCACCATTGAGTCAAAGTTCAGGCTGTTCTAATGCACCGAGCCCCAGAAGACGTTGTTCTCTGCCCAACAACTTTATGGCTCAGCCGGAGCCTGGTGGGCGAACTACCTTGCCAGCCTCCCTGTCAATCAGCAAGTGACATGGGCAGAATTCCGTGAGGCTTTCTGTGCTCATCACATTCCTTCGGGAATCATGAAGTGAAAGCTTCAGGAGTTCCTAGACTTGAAGCAAGGGGGAGGAATGCTCATGAATACTCCAAGGTATTTCAACCACCTAGCACAATATGCGCCAGAACACGTGAACACAGAAACTAAGAAGCGTGATTGCTTCTTTAGAGGGCTGAACTTCCAACTCCAAGATCGTCTGGCCTTGTTCAACAATGGCAGTTTTAACGACCTTGTTAATGCTGCTATTACTCAAGAGGATGCTCATCGCAGCCACCTGGAAAAAAGAAAAAGCAAAGCACCCCTCATGGCAGCTCAAGTGGCCCTCCAATCAAATACCGGATGGTCCTCCATTCGCCATCCGAACAAAGATTCCATGCAACCCCTCGACCACCACAAGCTCGCCCCTTCCAGTCAAGCTTTCTGAAAGTGCATATAGGCATCCCTTGTGGGTTTTGGTTGATTTATGACAAACAAATGAGACCCTAACAAAACTGTTGAGATGAGCGCAAGTTCTTAAAGAAATTAGGAAGAAAGCGCAAAAAGAAAGGAGAAGGAGGATCCAAATTGATAAGAGCTCAGGAGATGAAAAGATTAGATTACTTAGTATAGAGTGTGTTGGAGAAACACATCCCAAGAGCTCAAGTGAAAGAAATCACACTAACTGCACAAAAATCAGCATGTGCGGACTAGTCCGATAGCAACCAGACTAGTCCGATTTGTCTCTGGACAGACAACGGACTAGTCTGCATTCTTACGGACTAGTCCTCTATCTCACAACACTTAGGGTTTTCCACACTCTGCACATCGAACTAGTCTGGATTCTACTACAGACTAGTCCGGACATCGCAAACCCTAACGGTAACTTTGGAAACCCTAGTATAAAAAGAGGTGTACGGTCATACCACCATATACTTCCGACCCCCTGCGCCGTTACACCTCCCAAGAGCCCAAATTTCACATCTCCCCACACATTCTAACCCAAAAAGGATCAAATCTTTGAGCATTAGCAATTGATCAAAGGAGATACTTGTTCTACACATCTTGAGCTCTTGGGTTTGATCTCTTGCACACTCTTGTTCGTTTATTGTTCATCTTTTGAGTGTGTTTGGTTGTATTCATTCATTGTAATTCTTGGGGAGCCCTCAACTTGTGAGAAGGTCCCTTGAACGATTTATTTGCCCTTTGTGATTAGTGGAAGAGAATCGACCTCCGTGGCGATTCAACGAGGATAGGGTTGGTGAAGACCAGGTCCTTCATGGACTCCTCAACGGGGACGTAGATTTTCTTCGTGGAATCGAACCTCGGGATAAAATCTTGTCTCTTACTCGTGTTCATTTATTGTTCATCATATTCTAGTGTTTAATTAATCTTGTGAAATTCACGTTGAAGCATTGAAATCAAAGTTGATCTCTGTCATTCACTGTTTCATTATTGTAATACATCTAAGTTATCAATTAATTTCCGCTGCATAGGGTACTAGAAGTGAAAATATTGATCAACCTTGATCTTTCTAGTCCACGCATACCGGACTAGTCCGCCCAGTACCGGACTAGTCTGATTTTTCTCTGAGTAGAAAATGGACTAGTCCGCACTCTACCGGACTAGTCCGATTTCCTTGTATTTGATAAATCTACTAAGTGTTTTAGGGATTAACAAAGCATCGAAAAGCCTATTCACCCTCCTCTAGGCTACATTCAATTGGTATCAGAGCTAAACTCTTCAAAAGAGACTCACCGCTCGAAGAGACGATGTTGGACATCAAGGATGTACACAAGAAGATCGACGATGAAAAGAGTAATGATGAATGGACTCAAAAACTAAAGAAGCTACTCGACGCCATTCAAGACAGTGAGGACGATGATGAGGAGGTGCTCCAACTCAAGGCTCTTCTACGGAAGAAAGCACTCTCTCCAAAAGGGAACAAGAAGATCGATGATGAAAAGGAGAAGAAAGGGGGTTGTTACATAGACTACTCCCGATATCCTTTTGACTATGAACGTTTGAATTCTAACAATAGTCATTACTTATCAATTCCTCTAGGGAAAGCACCTTACTTTGATGGCAATGACTATTCAATGTGGAGACAAAATATGAAAATGCACCTTATATCTCTTAAGCCAAGTTTGTGGCATATAGTGTGTACAGGAATAGATATCCCGGATGATGATGAAGAGCTGACTCCAAGCCAAGAACAAGCCGTTCATCGGAATGCTCAAGTTGCAGCTGTGATCATGTCATCACTGAGCCGAGACGAGTTCACCAAGGTGGAAGGACTCGAAATTGCCAAGGAGATATGAGACACACTACAAACCGCAAATGAAGGTGACCGTCATGTACGCGAAGCCAAGATAGAAATGATTGAAGGTGAATTGGGAAGATTCGCGATAGAAGAAGATGAATCACCACAAGATATGTACAATCAACTGAAGAATCTTATCAACAAAGTCTGAGCATATGGCAGCATAAAATGGAATGATCATGAGGTCATGAAGTTGTTTCTCAGAGCATTCATGCCTCGCAACGTGACTCTTTGCTCTATGATTAGAGAAAGCACCGGGTACCGGAAAATGACCCCAGATGAACTTCTTAACAAGATCATCAACTTTGAAATGATGGAGAAGCAAGCCAAGCATGTCAAGGAAATTGCCGATCTCACCTCGGCAAAGAAGAAAGGAGTTGCTTTGAAGTCAACCTGTAAACACGTATCAAAAGAAGCTCGAGAAGCTCATGGAGAAGACGACGGTGATGATGAAAGTAGTGACATCGATGAAGAAGACATGATCTTGTTCATGAAGAAGTTCAAGAAAATGATGAGAAGAAGAAAGGGTAGCATCTCAAACGAAGGAAGACAAAGAGACAAACAAAGACCCAAGATGAGACAGGCGTTCTATAACTGCGGAGAATATGATCACTTCATAGTAGATTGCCCATATGAAGAAAACAGGAAGAAGACTAAAGACAACAAGCCTCAACCAAAGAAAATGTTCAAGAAGATGAAGCAATATGGCCAAGCGCATCTAGGGAAGGAGTGGGACTCCAATAATGAATCCTCATCCGAAGAAGAAGAGGAGATGGCCACCATAGCCATAAAGAAGACTACCAAGAAATCCACTCTCTTCCCAACCATGGGCGCATGGAAGGACACCGACAACACTTGTCTAATGGCAAAGGAAGGTAAAAGAAAGGTAACAACTAACTCTTCCTTCTCACATTCTTTTACTAGTGATAGTGATAATTCTAGTGAGGATGATAGCAGTGATGAAAATGAATATATTCTTAGGGTGTAGACAAAAAGACAGCTGCTAAGATGAAATTTCTATTTGATAAGATTGTTGATATGGAGAAGTTAGTCAATCATCAGGAAGATATGATCATCTCCCAAAAGGAGGAATATCTTGAGATTGAAAAGCTTCTTGAACTTGAAAAGGAGCGAAGTAAATCACTAGAACTTGAGTTAGCTTCAAGCAAGGAAGCTTGCTTGAAGTTAAAAGACTCAAACACCACCATCGAGGATGAACTTGCTAATTTAACCAAAGTTAACAAGATCCCTGAGGTACAAATTGAGTCACTCAAGCAAAGTGGTTCTTCATCCACTTCAAGCTCACCTTCTCAACATATAAAATCTGAACTAGTATTACTTGTTCCTGTTCCAAAAGTGACACTAACTTGAATAAAAAAGCCAAGCTCGACAAAGGACAAGCAATCTTCTCAAAGTGGCATATTTGACAAGGAGAAGATCAAGTATGCATGCAGTGCATACTCGGTCACAAGACCTCCTAATGTCAAATATGGCATTGGATATTCTTATGGTGCAAAGCAAAACGCTAGAAGACACAAGAATAACAAGAGTTGCATTGCCTTTGTCAAGGGAAACTCTTCTCAAGTTAGAAAACTTAATAATGTTGATAAATTTAACACTGTGAACACATGTGAGCAACAATTTCAATTTAGAACTTTGATCCTTCATATGTACTTATGAAAAGTAATCCTGGAAGAGTTTATGCTAAATATGTTTGGCCACGCCATGGGAACACCAAGTCTCATGTGTGGGTGCCCAAATCACTTGTGACTAACCTCAAAGGACTCAAGCAGGCTTGGGTACCTAAGACCAAGGCATAATTTATTTTTTGTAGACTTATTCATCCGGTGGAGCAAAATGGATGCTAGATAGTGGATGCACCAATCACATGACCGGAGAAAGAAAAATGTTCATGGAATATGAAGAAAATGAAGATCCAAACGAAGGCATTTACTTTGGTGATAATAGTCAAAGAAGAGTGCTTGGTACCGGTAAAATTGCAATTTCATCACAACATACTCTCTCTCATGTTTTACACGTTGACTCCTTGGATTATAACTTTTTGTCCATATCTCAATTATGTGACAAGGATTATAATTGCTTATTCACTAATGAGGGTGTGACTGTCTCTAGAAGGAGTGATAACGCAATTGCATTCAAGGGTGTGTTAAAGGGAAAACTTTATCTAGTTGACTTCAACAAAGATAAAGCCGAACTGGACACATGTTTGATTGCAAAGACCAACATGGGTCGGCTGTGGAATAGACGGCTAGCACATGTTGGTATGAGGAATCTTCAAAAACTCCTTAAAGGCGATCACATCCGAGGTTTAAAGGATGTTGTTTCTGAGAAAGACAGATCGTGTAGAGCGTGCCAAGCAGGGAAGCAAATAGCAGTACCCCATCCCGCGAAGAATGTCATGACTACAACAAGATCGCTTGAGCTCCTCCACATGGATCTATTCGGTCCAATTGCTTGCATAAGCATCGGCGGTAATAAATATGGTCTAGTCATTGTTGATGATTTTTCACGCTTCACGTGGGTTTTCTTTTTGCATGATAAGACAGAAACTCAAGAAACCCTCAAGAAGTTCATCAAGCGTGCCCAAAATGAATTCTCATTGAAGATCAAGAACATACAAAGTGACAATGGGACAAAATTCAAGAACACCCAAGTTGAGGAGTATCTAGATGAAGAAGGGATAAAGCACGAATTTTCAGCACCATATACTCCTCAACAAAATGGAGTAGCCGAAAGGAAGAACAGAACTCTCATTGAGATGACAAGGACAATGCTCGATGAATACAAGAATTCGGACAGGTTTTAGGCTGAAGCGGTTAACACCGCTTGTCACGCCATAAACCGACTATATCTTCATCGGTTGCTCAAGAAAACTTCATATGAACTAGTCACGGGTAACAAGCCGAATATTTCATATTTTCGAGTTTTTGGTTCAAAATGTTATATTTTAAAGAAGAAGCCAAGGGCTTCGAAGTTTGCTTCAAAGTTCGATGAAGGTTTCTTACTTGGCTATGATTCAAACTCCTACGCTTATCGTGTCTTCAACAAAACCTCCGGACTTGTTGAAGTAGCACGTGACGTAGTGTTCGATGAAACTAACGGCTCTCAAGAAGAGCAAGTTGATCAATGTGTGCTAGATCAAGAAGAAGCTCCATGTCAAGCATTGAGAAGAATGGCACTGGGCGATGTTTGACCACAAGTGCCACCTTCAAATACGAATAAAGAAAATGAACCACAGGTGGAGGAAAATGATCAAGGGGGAGCTTCCATACAAGATCAACCTCACGAAAATCAAGAAGATCAAAACATCAATGGGTGCAACTATCCAGTGGGAGAAGAAGATGATAATGAAGATTCAAGACCACAAGTGCCACATCCAAGAGTACACCAAAGCATCTAAAGAGATCACCCCGTCGACAACATAATCGGTGACATCTGAAAGGGAGTAATAACTCGATCTCGCATGACTAATTTTTGTGAACACTATTCTTTTGTATCCTCTTTGGAACCATACAGGGTTGAGGATGCATTAAAATATCCGAATTGGGTGACGGCGATGCAACAAGAATTGAACAACTTCAAAAGGAACGAAGTGTGGGAGCTTGTTGAAAGACCCAAGTCCAACGTCGTCGGCACTAAATGGGTCTTCCGCAACAAGCAAGACGAACATGGAGTGGTGACAAGGAACAAGGCACGACTTGTGGCAAAAGGGTACTCATAAGTCGAAGGTTTGGATTTCGACGAGACTTTTGCTCCTGTAGCTAGGCTTGAATCGATTCGTATATTACTTGCATATGCTACTCACCATGATTTCAAGCTTTATCAAATGGATGTGAAAAGCGCCTTTCTCAACGGACCGATCAAGGAGGAGGTGTACGTGGAGCAACCACCCCGATTTTGAAGATCAAGAGTACCCCAACTATGTGTTCAAACTGCGTAAGGCTCTCTATGGCCTCAAACAAGCTCCTAGAGCTTGGTATGAGTGCCTTAGAGATTTTTTGATTGAAAATGACTTTAAGATTGGAAATATTGATTACACCTTGTTCACAAAACACTTTGATGATGATCTCTTCAATTGCCAAATCTATGTTGACGATATTATATTTGGTTTAACTAACAAATCCTTTTGTCAAGAATTTAGTAAGATTATGACAGATAGATTCGAGATGTCCATGATAGAAGAGTTGAGGTACTTCTTGGGATTCCAAGTGAAGCAACAAAAGGACGGGACGTTCATAATCCAAACTAAGTACAGTCAGACATTCTCAATAAGTTTGGAATGGATAAAGCAAAGCCCATAAAGACTCCCATGGCGACAAATGGACACTTGGATCTCAATGAAGACGGACCAAATATGGATCAAAATGTATATCGCTCCATGATTGGCTCCTTACTTTATTTATGTGCATCTAGGCTTGATATCATGTTGAGTGTATGTTTGTTGCAAGGTTTCAAGCCAATCCTAAGGAATGTCATTTGACAGCCGTTAAAAGGATCTTGAGATATTTAGTTCATACACCCAACCTAGGCCTTTGGTATCCCAAAGGTTCAAAATTCAATCTCATTGGATACGATGCAGATTATGCCGGATGCAAGGTAGATAGAAAAAGTACTTCCGGTACTTGCCAATTCCTAGGTAGATCCTTAGTTTCTTGGTGCTCCAAGAAACAAAATTCAATTGCCTTATCCACGGCCGAAGCGGAGTATGTTGTAGCCGGGAGTTGTTGTGCACAACTCCTTTGGATGCGACAAACTCTATGGGATTACGGTTACAATATGAGCCGTATTCCACTCCTTTGTGACAATGAGAGTGCAATTAAAATTGCCCATAACCCTGTTGAGCACTCTAGAACCAAACACATAGATATCCGACATCATTTTTTGAGAGATCACTCAATGAAAGGAGACATAGCCATTTCCCATGTCAACATTGAAAAACAACTAGCCGATATCTTTACCAAGCCACTTGATGAAAAACGCTTGTGTGAGCTCTGAAATGAACTAAATATCCTTGATTCTCGGAACGTGGCTTGAAAACTTGCATACCTGTATGCCATCCTCAAAATCATGTTAATTGTGTTGAAAAATAATCTCTCTCTATTTTTCTCCTAAAAAATATGTTAGTTACTTGATCTTGGTGAATTATGGTCATAGCTTAATTGTTGTATGTTTCCTGATCATATTCATAAACAATATCTGTGTGTCTTTGTCCCCTATTCCTTATTAGGAACCTTTGAATACATATATATATATATATATATAAGTGTTTTGTACTTTTCTGCAAGGGACCACGGACTAGTCCGTGGTCACCCCGGACTAGTCCGCACATTGCAAACTAGTCCGCACTTGGTCCGCTAGTCCGGACTAGTCCGATTCGACCACGGACTAGTCCGATATTTTAACTCCATAACCCTAGGGCCGGCTCAGACCTAATCTCCTTCATCCTCACAACCCCTCCCACGTTCTCTCTCCTCACTCAAATGCTCCCAAGGCGGATTTGCGATTTCTCCGTCAAAACCACCCAAATCTCCGTGGGAATCGATCTCCACTGCAAAGGGATCGAAGACCCCGGACTAGTCCGCATCAAGAACTCCTTCAACGCCTCGAATCAAAGGATTTAGTAAACTTCTCTCCAAACCCTAGAACCTTTGATTTTCCTTATTTTTGCTCAATTAGCTTAGCTCCTCCAGTCAATGCATGCTCTATTGATGTATTCCATGTACCCTAGATCATATTTGCATTGAATAACCTCAAATTTCGACAAGTTAGGGTTTGAGCAGCCTCATAACGGACTAGTCCGATCTTAGGGCGGACAAGTACGGTACTCCGGACTAGTCCGAACCTGAACATCGGACTAGTCCGGTATGCCCTGATCAAAATCTTAGCTTATATCAATTCAGTGCAATCCCTTGTCATCCTTGATTATTCATATCCTTTATATCTTCCTTGTCAGAAATCATGTCGGGATCGAATGAGAGTCTCTCCGACTTTGAAGCCGAGACGGATCAAGATGTGATGTCTCATATTCCGGAGTCTCGCTCCAAAAAGAGACAAGATCGTGCTGCCAAGCCCTCGCTCACCCCACCTAGGGTTCGTCGAAAGGTTACAATCAAGAGACCAGCTCCAAAAGCAAATATGGCTGGTTCTAGCTCAGCGGCTCAACGGCAAACCAAGGGCAAGGTAAAGGGCTTGGTTCCGGCCCGATTGGTCCCCTTAAGATGACACCTCCAAGACAGGGAAATGGGGATCCCTCGGAGGAAGTTCAATGGCAAAGGGAGTGATGTGGCATGGAACCTGAGGAAGGTTGATGCCTATAGCACTGCCAAAAGGGCAGCTGACAAGAGATTTTGGAGCAACTTTCACTCGAACTACTACGGTTCGCTGTACCTCCAAATGAAGACTCCAGTGGTCCACAGTCAATGGATCGACTGGACATATTTTGAAAGGAAGAGCTGTGAAGCCTTTGAGGAGGTAATAGAGGCTGCAGAGAGACACAAACTCAAGGACTTGCTCTCCTTCATATACAACTGGAATGATGATATCATCGACCAGTTCTATGCAACTTGCCACTTTGCCCATGATGGAGAAGACAAAGTGACTTGGATGACACATGGATCCAAGTACACAATTTCCTATACTGAGTTTGCCAGACTGCTGCACCTTGAGGACACCGGCAGTGATGAGATTGTGATTCACAATCTTGGTGTTGTGGAGAAGGACAAGATGGAATTCCTCTATGATACTCGACTCCCATACAATCCTCCCTCAACCAAGAACATGAAGCCCTTCTTCATTGTTCTCAACAGAGTGCTCCGGAAGACCATTGCTCAAAAGGATGGAGATGCCGAGAGTGTCCAAGGTTACTTGAGAACCTTGATGAAAGTAATCAGCAGGAGGAGAAGATTTGATATCTTCGATTACATTTGGAATGACATGGTGAACATATCCTACACACCAAACCGCTCCTGTGGCTATGCACCATACTTGATGTTCATGATTGAAAAAGTCACAGGAATTGAGTTTGTGAAGGATGTGGAGCACACTGCTCTAAGGCCTCAAAAGCCTCCTCAGGCCTCCCTCCCAGCTGCTCCCTCACCTGGATCACCTGAAGAACATCCAGAGAGAGCTCGAGAAGATGCAAGGCCTTCATCCAAGACTAGGGCCACTCCTCACAAAGGGTCGCCTAGTGGGATTATGAAGTTTTTGGCTGCTATCTTTGGTTCTTGCCGCAAAACTGAGGTGAAGCTTCATAAGATGAACAAGGCAAGAAAAGAAGAAATGAGATACATGAAGGCCAATGTCAAAGCAATATGCCAAAAACTGGAGATTGAGCCCATTGGATCTCCAGTCATCTCAGATGACTCTGCATCTGACTTCACAGAGCTTCCTCCTCTCTCTCCATCAAAGCGTGCCTACTTTGGCACGACGAGTGGTTCTTCTCCTCCTCCTCCTCAACCTGATGATGAATACGAAGAAAGGACCGACAGCGAGGAGTGAGCCGATGATGACCAGTAGATCCCTCCTCTCCTTCTTTTTGGTGCCTTGATGCCAAAGGGGGAGAGATTGAGGGGGAGTCTTAGGTCGTAGGCTCTTCTTTTTATGTCCTAATTTAAGAAATGAGTTTTTGTGAGACTTATGCTATTATTATGCTTTTGTACATGTGTTGTGAAATGATAACTATGTTATTCTTATGATTAATGATGTATGTTTAAAACTGCTATGTAGGCTTGAGACTCTCGATAATTTTATGATTATGCACATTATGATATTCACATCAAAATTATTGCTCACACACATAGTTCTGCACCCCGCCATAAAGAATGCACATATGTCTTATGTCTAAACTGCCTATTTTGCTCAAAGCTCATATGTTCACACTTTATGAAAATCTGAATTTTTTTATCATATTTGTGTGATCTCAATTGGTTGTCATCAATCACCAAAAAGGGGGAGATTGAAAGTGCATCTAGGAATCCCTTGTGGGTTTTGGTTGATTTATGATAAACAAATGAGACCCTAACAAAATTGTTGAGATGAGCGCAGGTTCTTAAAGAAACTAGGAAGAAAGCGCAAAAAGAAAGGAGGAGGATCCAAATTGATAAGAGCTCAGGAGCTGAAAAGATTAGACTACTTAGTATAGAGTGTGTTGGAGAAACACACCCCAAGAGCTCAAGTGAAAGAAATCACACAAACTGCACAAAAATCAGCATGTGCGGACTAGTCCGATAGCAACCGGACTAGTCCGATTTGTCTCTGGACAGACAACGGACTAGTCTGCATTCTTACGGACTAGTCCGATTTTCTCTCTGACTTGAAAATGGACTAGTCCGATATGGACCGGACTAGTTCGATTTGTCTCTGGACAGACCACGGACTAGTCCGCATTCTTACGGACTAGTCCGGTATCTCACAACACTTAGGGTTTTCCACACGCCGCACATCGGACTAGTCCGGAGTCTACCACGGACTAGTCCGGACATTGCAAACCCTAACGGTAACCTTTGGAAACCCTAGTATAAAAAGAGGTGTACGGCCATACCACCATATACTTCCGACCCCCTGCGCCGTCACACCTCCCAAGAGACCAAAATTCACATCTCTCCACACATTCTAACCCAAAAAGGATCAAATCTTTGAGAATTAACAATTGATAAAGGAGAGACTTGTTCTACACATCTTGAGCTCTTGGGTTTGATCTCTCGCACACTCTTGTTCGTTTATTATTTATCTTTTGAGTGTGTTTGGTTGTATTCATTCATTGTAATTCTTGGGGAGCCCTCAACTAGTGAGGTCCCTTGAATGATTTATTTGCCCTTTGTGATTAGTGGAAGAGAATCGACCTCCGTGGCGATTCAACGAGGGTAGGGTTGGTGAAGACCCGGTCTTTCGTGGACTCCTCAACGGGGACGTAGATTTCCTTCGTGAAATCGAACCTCGGGATAAAATCTTGTTTCTTACTCGTGTTCATTTATTGTTCATCATATTCTAGTGTTTAATTAATCTTGTGAAATTCACGTTGAAGCATTGAAATCAAAGTTGATCTCTGTCATTCACTGCTTCACTGTTGTAATACATCTGAGTTATCAATTAATTTCCGCTGCATAGGGTACTAGAAGTAAAAATATTGATCAACCTTGATCTTTCTAGTCCACGCATACCGGACTAGTCTACACAGTACCGGACTAGTCTGATTTTTCTCTGAGTAGAAAACGGACTAGTCCACACTCTACCGGACTAGTCCAATTTCCCTGTATTTGATAAATCTACTAAGTGTTTCGGGGATTAACAAAGCATCGAAAAGCCTATTCACCCCCCTCTAGGCTACATTCACTTTCGACCACCTTCGCAGCAGCAGCGGATGGTACCTCGTGCACATCCACCTCGGCAAGGTGCACAAGGATACCATCCTCCTCAGTTTACTGGAGGTTTGAGCCGTAACCCGTGCTTCAATTGTGTCCGCTTGGGCCACTTTGCACGGGATCGCCGTCAAGCAAAGCAAGTCAGCAGAAAAACCCCTCTGTCTTAGGCTTCCAACCAGCCACGTGGGCAACAAAAGAAGGCAGCACCAAAGACCGGCAATGTCAACTACGTCGCAGTTGAGGAGATACCGGAAGGAGAACCCATTCTAGCGGGTATGTTCACCCTACATGACCAACCCACCTTCATTATTTTTTATTCTGGTGCCAGTCATAACTTTATCAGTAAATCATACACACAAAAATACCAGCTCTCCCCTACTTTGATGAAGTACCCGTATATTATCTGTTCACCCGGAGGTACTATTTCAGCCAAATAAATTATATCTAGAGCACCTCTTCTCCGAGGTGGAGAGGTTTATCCTACTAATCTCATTGTGCTAGAAGGTCAAGGAATAGACATTATTCTTGGGATGGCCTGGATAACACAACATAGGGCTGTACTTGATATGGGTTCACGTACCGTCCAACTAAATTCTCCGAATCACGATCGCAACACTTTGATCCTTGAAAACCCACCATCAAAAGTTTCAGCCACACACCGAAGAGATTCCAGTGGTCTGTGAGTGCCCAGATGTCTTTCCGGACGACCTCCCGGGTGTGCCACCTGACCGGGAAGTCGAATTCAAAATTGAGTTGTTACCCGGAACTACCCCGATTTCTCGAAGACCTTAAAAGATGTCACCAAATGAACTAGCTTAATTAAAAGAACAACTCAAAGGACTCCCATGGACAAGGGATTCATCTGTCCGAGTTCTTCACCTTGGGGATGTCCCACGTTGTTTGTAAAGAAAAAGGATGAATCGTTGAGGTTATGTGTGGACTACCATCCATTGAATGCTGTTACGATCAAAAACAAATACCCACTCCCTCGCATCGACATTCTTTTTGATCAATTAATGGGTGTTAAGGTCTTCTCAAAAATTTATCTTCGGTCTGGGTATCACCAAATCAAGATACGGCCGGAAGATGTTCCGAAAATAGCGTTCTCAACTAGATATGGCCTCTATGAGTATCTAGTCATGTCTTTTGGTCCCACTAACGCACCAGCATACTTTATGTATCTCATGAATTCGGTGTTCATGCCAGAGATGGATAAGTTCGTCGTGGTCTTCATCGACGACATCCTTGTTTATTCCAAGTCCAAAAAAGAACATGTTGAACACCTGCATATCGTACTCCAAAGGCTGAAACCATAAATTATATGCAAAATTCAGCAAATATGAGTTTTGGTTAAGGGAAGTGCCTTTCCTTGGGCACATCATATAAGCTGAAGGAATACCATTCGATCCGAGTAAGGTTCATGATTTGCTGAAGTGGAGATCTCCCACCTCCGTTCATGAAATTCGTAGCTTCCTGGGATTGGTAGGATACTACCGGAGGTTTATTCCCAACTTTTCTAAGATTTGCAAACCAATAACAGAGTTGTTGAATAAAGGCGTTAAATACATGTGGAGTGATGCTTGTGAGGAGGCTTTCCAAACCTTGAAGAAGCACCTCACCACAGCACCCATGTTAGCTCAGCCGGATATAACCGAACCATTTGATGTATATTGTGATGCATCGGGCACATGTCTCGGATGTGTTCTTATGCAAGAAGTCTAAGTCATTGCCTATGCATCTCGTCAACTCCGAAGGCATGAGCAACACTACCCGACTCATGATCTCGAGCTAGCTGCAGTTGTTCTTGCCTTGAAGGTATGGAGGCATTACCTCTTGGGAAATTTAGTTTTCACCTGTAAACCGATCACAAGAGCCTCAAGTACATTTTTACTCAAAAGGAGTTGAACATGAGGCAGCGTAGGTGTCTGGATCTGATCATAGATTACGACATAGAGATTCACTATCATCCCAGGAAGGAAAATGTTGTGGCCGACGCTTGGAGTCGTAAATCTCATGTTCACTACTTGCCTACCCATCCAGCTGAAGCTGAAGAACCCAGCCTTCGTGTGATTCCACACGGAGCTTTGTATAATCTTGCTCTCATTCCCACCATACGTGAAGAAATCATAGCAGCCCAGAAGGAAGATGTTGGAATGTCTCACATTTGTAGAAGACTGAAAAATGGGGAAATGAAGTGTTTCTGCGAGGATGTAGAAGGAGCTCTATGGTTCAACAACCGACTCGTAGTCCCTAAAAATCAGGGACTACGGAGGAAGATTTTGGATGAGGCTCATTTATCCAAATATTCAATTTGTCCGGGCAGAAACAAAATGTATCAGGACTTCAAGAAAAAGTTCTGGTGGACTCGAATGAAAAGGGAGATCGCTCAGTATGTGGCCGAGTGTGACACTTGCAGAAGAGTCTAGGCCGATCATGTGAAGAAGGCAGGATTGCTGCAGCCTTTGAGCGTTCCCGCGTGGAAGTGGGAGGACATCAGTATGGATTTTATTGTTGGGTTACCTCTCGCATTCTTCAAGCATGACTCAATTTGGTCATCGTCGACCACCTAACCAAATCAACCCACTTTATCCCCGTACATACCAGATACAACGCCAAGAAGTATGTGGAGTTATACACATCTCGCATCGTGTGTTTACATGGAGTTCCCCACACTATGATATCAGACAGAGGCGCACCTTTCGTTGCTCGATTTTGGGGCCAACTACATGTGTCCTTAGGGACTAAGCTCCTTAGAGGCTCCGTGTACCATCCTAAGACCAATGGTCAAACAGAGAGAGTAAACCAAATCCTTGAAGATATGTTACGGGCTTGTACTATCATCTATGGAAGAAATTGGGATGACCATCTACCTCTCAGCTCTTGCCAAGTTCTCTTATAATAACAATTATCAAGAGAGCATCTAAATGGCACCATATGAAGCTCTATATGGTAGAAAGTGTCGAACACCCCTCAATTGGTGTGAGTCGGGTGAAAGGGTCATTTTTGGGGTGGATCTCGTTATAGAGGGCGAGGAACAAGTGAAAAGCATACAAGCAAACCTAAGGGCAGCGAAGGCTCGCTAGAAAAGTTATGCGAACAAATGACGTCACCCCCTGGAATTCAAAATAGGAGACCATGTATACCTACGTGTTTCTCCTATGAAAGGGGTGCATCGTTTTGGGGTCAAAGGAAAGCTAGCTCCACGTTTCATCAATCCCTTTCCCATCATCAAGAAATGTGGACCCGTTGTGTATCGCTTGCAGCTGCCTATATCATTATCCAGAGTGCACAATATTTTCTACATCTCCTTGCTGCGAAAGTGTCTCAGGACACCGTGAGAAGTTCGCATGAAGAACATAGAAGCTCTTCAGCTCGATCTCACCTATACAGAGCCTCCCGTCAGGATTGTTGATGAGAAGGCTCAAGTCACCCGGAATAAAACTATGAAATTTTGTAAAGTGCAATGGACTAATGATTCCGCTGAGGAGGCAACTTGGGAACAAGAAGATTATGTCCAATCGCATTATCCAGAGCTATTAGCGTCATATCTTTGGTAAATATCTACCCTCTCTCCAAAAGTATATCTTCATCTTAATCTCAAGACGAGATTTCTTTAAGGGGGGCTGTAAAAATATATATTTCTAATGACCCAAAATTCATTGAAGATACAATATTTCATTCTAATTTTAGATGTGATTCAAATCGCCAAACACAATTTAAAATTTAAGATTCCAGATTCAAGGGCATGAACTAAATGCCCACATGAAACGATGATCACCTTAGGGATGTACAAAAATCTATATTTCAGAATGTATATAAATACTGTAAATTATGAGTTAAACACTTGTTGGTCAAAGTAAATTCGTAATTTAATATTTGCTTGAGAAAATTCGAATCTGATTTTACCAAAATGGAGAATATATTGGGTAGAACCCCTCTACAAACTTTTACCATTTTAGGAGGTCTCTAAGAAATTGTTTTTTTATTTTACAAGAGGGCTGCAGATTTGAGAATTCACAAAAAAAGGGACAGTGGAGCTCGCATGTCAGCGTCTTCGTCGCTGCCTCGCTTCCTCGGAATCCCTTGAGACGTGCATGGCTGCCACGGGCGCACGCCGACCGACCGCGCCAGCGGCGTTAAGGCCACCGACCAGCTGGTCTCCTCCTTTGCCTTCTGTCACATGCTTCCTTGGCTCCTCTTCCCCCAAACCAAGCGGCACCACCACCTCCACGCCCAGCTCGTCGTCGCCACGCCGCCTCACCACACTGCAGCTCGAACAAAAGCTTCTACCCGCTATGCCGGAGCCTACTTCACCTCACCGAGGCATCAAACCCACAAGACTCGTCCCAAGTGATCCTGATTTTGCTGCTCTTCACCGAGGCCGTCTCGACGACCTTCACCGGCTTCGTCGCGAAATACTCCCTCCACGGTGAACCACTCTTCCCTCAACTCCACACACATCTGCTACACCCTCTAGCGCACGTGTTTGAGTATTTCATTGGATGGGAACCCTAAAGGATGCGCCGGATTTGACAATTTCTTGTCGGCGGCCATGTAACCTTTCCCCCCTCACTGGTGCGCCCCTATTTCCGGCAAATTTCATCACGAACCGACCATATGCTGGTGTTCCCGAGACTACCACGAATCTCCCCGACCAAATCCCTAGCTTTCCCGACCTTTCCCATGTCGCCGGTCTCTTTTCCGGTGAGCCCCCACCTCATGGGCATTCTTGCTGATATCACCAGGGCACGGCGACCATTTTTCAGTTGCTCCCGCCGCCGGGCCATGCCTCCGGCGAAGGCTCTGCCGACCGCCGGTGCCATGGCTGATCGGGCCTGGGCGCTCGGGCTGGGTGCGGAGATCTCGTGTGGCACAGGATCCTTTGCGGCGCACCCTGCGGTCCCTGTGTGGCTTCCGTCCTATTGGCCTAGCAAAAATCCCCACCATTTTCTATTTTGGAATAACTCTAGAAAATGTTGAGAACTTGTAAAAAGTTGTAGATAACTGTAGAAATATTAGAAAATTGTGAAAGCAATTTTGTTAGATTCCATAAAACCATATCTTTACATGGGACCAGCTATTACTGTATGCAAATGCATAGAATTTTGTAGATAATTTATTTAAACATACATATTAGAGAATAATCTGGAGATCCATCCATTAGATACTTCTCTAACTTTGCTGGAAAATCATCTACATGTCCTAGTATGCACAGAAAAATTTCACCTTCATCTGATCATTGGAGCCTTATAAACTTTATTCACTCTCTATGTGCGTGTCATAAAGCCCACATAGCTATATACATAATATAATGCAATTGATGCTTAATCTTTTCGGATAACATCTGAGAACATAATGATGACATCATCTGTTTTTCTAAATAAACTTGAGCATCCATTTACATCGTGACAACAGTATGTATTAGGATGCTAATTATGAATCTTTCATGTGCATATGCATATCGGTAGAGCACCAGACGAAGATCGCCGAGGAGCTCAACTCGGAGTACACAGCCAGTGAATTTATTTCTACTGACATTATCCCTCAGCAAGGCAAGCCACAGTTTACATTAGCCCTTTTTTCCTATAAATATTTCCTTTTTTACATCAATATGTGCTTAGTGTTATGTAATTGTGCATTAAGTTCTAGGATTTGGGTGATACTCCACTTGCATGGCTTATAACTCCCTATTAGCTCAATGGGTAGATCGGCTACATGATTACTTATTGCTATGCTAATTAGACGTATCGAATTTAGAAGTCAGGTAGTCGAAAACTACTCGTGAGTTATAGGATTTTTTAGGAAATATGGGCATGACAAGGAGTTCTTGGATCACAATTAATAAATGGAGACCCGGCAGGTTGTAGGAAGCCACGGGACTGATCCTGTGTGCGTAGTCCTACCTGTGTCGCTTAAGGACCGTGTCGTAATTGGTCCTGTTGAACAAGTATTGAATATACCGGTAGCATGCTAGTGATATGGGCACTAGTAAATCAATGTCACTTGATCACCCTAGATGCCGACGATCATTCCACCGACCTTGGTCAGGCGTTGAGAGGGCAGTAGGTAATCCGCTCACGGAGATCGTCCTGGTCGGACATCTCGTGTAGGGAACCCTTTGTCCGGGCCGACAGACTTTTTTGGAATTTGGGGTGTCTTGAGAAAGGTTGCCATGTACGATAGTTGCGAAGTGTGTCGTATACGACTTCGGGAAGTGCGTACGTGTCGTGCTTTCAAGTTTCTCCTACAGGAATAAAAAATGGTTCGAATCGCTGTCACTCACAGCTAATGAGTACCACTTGTTCACTGCGTCATCTCGTAGTAACAAGTGGAAATGTCTATTAAGATGGTCATATCTGAAATTAGATCAATTGTTGGTATGGAAACTTGAGTGGTTAGGATAGCTGCCAACTAAACTTTATCCTTTTGTGCCATTAAAAATGCTGGTGTAATTTGCTAATTAAGGACACACGATTATTCTTCTTTTATGCAAAATAGTCCTTACTACCAATCTTTCCACTGCATATTAGTAGAGGTGTTAGAGAGTCTTTTGACTGGTAAGTCTTGTTGAGTATTAGTTGCTCAAGGTTTGTTAAATTATGTTTTCAGGTAATTATGAATTCACTCCTAAAGATAATGTTGAAGGGCTCCTGAATGAAATATCACCCGTTGAAGGTTGGACGGTTCAATGGGAACCTAGCTCGCCGCAAGAGTGAATGATGTGATGCTAGGGTCACACATCATTGGGCTCGATATGTTGCTACGTCCTGAGCCTATGTATCCATCGAGTTGTAACATCTAGTTGCACTTCCGTTATTTTCAAACTCTGTTTCAAAACTCGTACTCTGATGTAATATAACTAAGTGAACCCCCTGTTGTAATATTTTTGTATTTTTGTATGTGAATTGTATGGTGTCGTAGCGTGAGACACCACATGACGTGATCCTAGTTGTCGGGACTCTGGTCCTCACAATTATTTGGCGTAAGTAGAGGCCTGTCCGCTTCTCTGCGCGGTTTGATGAGTTTTGTAGGTCCAAGTGTGTGTTTCTTAATCCCTCTAGCCACTAGATCTAACGGATACATTGATAAAATCATCCTAACTAATCTATTTGAACAAGAACGAGTATGTAGATATGGCGTACCTTCGGGTACAGAGGATGATGGCATGTCGTAGTAGGAGCACGGTCTCGATGACGATGGCTTGAGTGGGCGCCACTGATGATGGTGGCGACCTTCCCCTCCTTCTTGTGCCTCTGAGAGATCAGAAAATTAGATGTAGGGTATGTTGAGGTGCACGTCTAACCCGTGACCCGCACCCCCGGCTACCCCTCTATTTTTATATGGCGCAAGACGAAGGGGGGGCACAACCGAAAGTGGTTGGTTGCGCCCCCGATCTGGGTGCGAGGTGGAGTTGGACTCGGGAACGGCCATTGATCCATTCCGAGAGGAAGATCATCTCCAACATTCTCCCCCTTGATCTCCACCGATCAAAACTTACCAAAACTTACTTAATTTTTAAACTAAAATTAGTGTTCATTTCTTCATGTTTGACATACTGAGTACATCACATCAGAATAGCTAGTTACGTGCTATCTGACTTGATGACTACAATACATCTTACATTTAGAAACAACCTTACACTAAGATGGTCCCTAAGTATCTAGGTGATCATAGGTTTTTCTTTAATCCCATGCCGGCTACGTGTTCTCTAAACACATTGGGTGGAAGACCTTTAGTAAGCGGATCCGCAAGCATTTGCTTGGTACTAACATGCTCAAGACTAATAGTATGATCCTGGATTTTGTCTTTCACAACATAAAACTTAATATCGATGTATTTGGCAGCACCACACTGACTTGTTGTTGTGAGAGTACAATACTGCGGGTTCATTGTCAAAGTATAACTTAAGTGAATTTTCAATTCTATCGACTACTTTAAGACCGGGTAGAAATTTCTTAAGCCATAATGACTTCCCCGTGGCCTCATAACAAGAAACAAACTCGGCATGCATTGTGGACGAGGCAGTGATGGTTTGTTTGGAGCTTTTCCATGATATAGCTCCATTTGCGAGGGTGGATATAAAACCTGACGTGGATTTCTTAGTATCCACACAACCCGCAAAATCTGAGTCTAAGTACCCCACTACCTCGAGTGGATTTGACTTACTATACGTTAACATAAGGCCTTTTGTGCCCTACACATATCTTAAAGCTTTCTTAACTGTCTTCCAGTGATCAATCTCTGGATTGGTCTGATATCTGCAAAGCATCCCGGTTACGAACGCTAAGTCAGGACGAGTATATACTTGAGCATACATGAGGCTTCCGACAGCAGAAGTATATGGAACCGTTTTCATTTGATCAATCCCATATTGGTTCCTTGTGGGGAGCCACCCCGTGGTCTTCCCACTCCGGGATCGCAGAGGGTGGTGCCGTGCGATGCGGCACCCAACAGCACGCAAGAAAAGAATACGAACAATATACAAACTTTTATTTACATAAAACTGTGGAAGTATTTTACAAACTTAATTACAGTGGAAGTCTTATTCATAGCTAAACTGTCAGCCTAGCTATGCAAGAGCGCAGCCGTCCAGCTCGGGGACGCTACACACTAGCAACATACAACCGGAGATCACGGCGGCGTGCAGGGCTCCAACTCGGCCATGTACCCCGATGGGAGCATCGCCTCGTCCTCGGACCCTTCCCCATAATACTCACCTGCAACAGCTTAAAGATTGCAACCGTGAGCACGATGGCTCAGCAAGGCTTTACCGACACTCCTAAACATGAGACTCTACATGCAAGGATTAGTAATATAGGACATAACATTGCGATAAAGACACACCTACATGTTAATCCTTATTTTCAATTTTATAGCAGCAGTTTAATGTGCCTTATACAGCCCTCACATCGGAAGTCCACAATCAAACAAGAAACGCTTTCCTCCAATGTGGTTATGCCCAAAGTGGGAAATAAACTTAATGAGCTCGACATCTACAACATACATGGTTTCAAGACAATAATAGATCAATGCATCTTATTCTTCTGTCTTCTTTCAAATATTACTACATCACAGTGCAGTGAACAAGCGGTACTCAAATAACCGTGAGGGACGATGATTTGCAATCAATAGACACCCGGATAACACGTCACATACACCCACTTTCAGAAGTGTGGTGCTTCACACCTTCCTATTCTTTTGTATGCAGCAACCTTTCAAAGGAAACCCAAATGCGGAACCGGTCCATCCGTAACGGGCAGGAGGTCCCCGCGTGGAGCGTTTCTGTGCCCACCAGCAGATTTACACCTTATTATCAACCCACTCCTATAAAATGGTTGGGTAAGCCTCGGCACCAAGGTTAACCAATTACATCGGTTTTCTGGTTCTCATATGCCAGTATGCATCTAGTACTGTTCAAACTTGTCCAGCAGGGCCGCACATGGCTCGATCCTCAATCGACACCAACAGGGCTACGCACGTGAGACCTCCCCTCACTGCATTCTATCCTGTCTATTGGGTCTTAGTTTCACATTCTTAAACCATTCTCTATCTCTTTCCATCCCGTGTGATAAAATTCCTATCTCGCAAGTAGATTCCAACCACTCGACTTCTAACGAGATCCTAAGAACATTAGCATGGCATTCTCTACTCATCAAGTTGTAAATTACCCAACACTCCATAGGATTTAAAAGTCATGCAAGTGGGGTTTCAATCACCTTAACCCTAATGCAAGCATTTCACCCTAGACATAAGTGATGCAAATGAAAACTTTGCAAAAGGTAATTAAATGCAAAACGGGATTTCCTGGTTGCGAGTTATACAGAAAGTTAACGTCTGGTGGGAGGACTCCAACGGCTTCGGGTGTCCTCAACTTCGGTCACTATATGATATTGAATGTGGCCTAGAGGGGGGGTGAATAGGCCTTATAGAGTTTCCTGCACACTTAAAGTAGTTGTCAAAAACTTGATTGACCGGACTAGTCCGGTTGTGTGAGCGGACTAGTCCGGTGTGCCTGAAGTGTGTAGATTGTATAAGTGTTGTGCAGGAGAATTAACTTGTTTAGCAGCGGAAATAAGAACAACAATTATTCTATTTTGATTTTACAATGTGAGGTATGATTATGCCCGTGAATGAGACTTAGCAACTCAAATTATGAAGTTTAGCAACTAGATGTTATAATCAACAAAAAAATAAGGAGGCATGCGAGACACAAATTTTACCGAGGTTCGATCTCACCAAGAGATCTACGTCCTCGTTGAGGAGGCTCACACAGAGCCGGGTCTCTAACCCTTTCCCTCTTCAAGTCACCACACAAGGCCGACTTGACTCCACTAGCACGGGTAATCACCGAGTTTGTGGGGCAACCTCACACGTTGAGCGCCCCCACAAGAATTACAATGAGAAAGCAATCAAAATACACTCAAAAGGATTACAATGCAGAATATGAGTGTAGATAGATCAAACCCCAAGAGCTCACAACGAAGGAACGACGATCTCCCAATCCCAAATCCAAGTATTTGATTGATTTTCACCTTTTTGCACCTTAGATGTGTGGGGAGATGTGTTTTTGGGCTCTTGGGACAGGTGGCGGCGCTAGGGTTTTTGTTTCCAGCAGTATGAGTCGTGTCTTCTTTTGGGAGGCCGTGGATCACCCATTTATATGGTTTCCAAAAGGTTGTCGTTGTAAAACCTAATACCGGACTAGTCCAGTATATGATCGGACTTGTCCGGTCTACTTCCAGTGGGTTAACCGGACTAGTCCGGTGCTATATGAAGTGGGGTTCCAGAAAGTTCAGCGGACTAGTCCTGTCGCTTGGATGGACTAGTCCGCAGTCCTCTAAAGAGGATAACAGAGACATGAGCGGACTAGTCTGGTCCAAAACCGGACTTATCCGGTTGCATTCCAGTAAGCTGACCGGACTAGTCCGGTCCATGGATGGACTAGTCCGGTGTCCAGTGGATCCTGAGCTCTTGGGATGTGTCTCTCACACACACCCTATATATTTACATCTAATTTGCTCTTCTAAATTCCACTAAAGTCTTCCTTTTCGGGCAGCACTTTATTTTTCACCTTTTTGTGTGCACGAGCTAGTTCACTTTGTTTGTCCTGCAATCATTTCATTAGGATCTCATATGCTTGTCATCAATTCTCCAAAACCCACAAGGGATACCCTAGATGCACTTTCAATCTCTCCCTTTTTGGTGATTGATGACAACCATTTGAGATATCACAATTAAGAGAAAAAAATTGATTTTTCATAACGTGTGCATATATGAGAATAATGAATAACTTGCGAGAAAAACTTCTCTCATATACACACACCTTATGGTGGGGTGCCTAACAAATGTGTGATCAACAAAAATGTGATGAACGAGGATAAAAGATAACAACCATAGATAAACAACCATAGATGTAAGCATCACACATAAGGTAAATAGTCAAATTACAATAGTTTTTTTTAAATAAGTACAAGTCCTCGATCACAAGTCCTTAATAGCTTATTCTAGATAATCTCTCCCCCTTTGGCATCAAGGCACCAAAAAAGGAAAAATCGATTGGAGTCACTCATCGCCGTTGCCACTTTCACTCTCAATCCTATCTTCATCTTCATCTTCCTCTCCACCTTGATCTTCATCATCTTGACCACGTAAAGGATTAGCAGCTGAACCACTACCAAACCCAAGGGAGCTCAAATCTTGGTCAGTGAAATTTGACATTTCAGTGAAGTCTTCAGCTGAGTCCTCAGAAACCTCAAGTGACCCTTGTGGCTCAATTTCTAGTTTGGCACAGATGGCTTGGATGTTGGCTTTTACATATCTTTGATGCTTCTTCCTGGCCAATATCTCTTCATGTTGCTTAATTTCAATTTTGCGGCAAGAGGCAAAGATAGAAGATAGCATTTTGAAGATGCCAGTTGAGGATTCCCGAGTAGAGGAGGTTGCATGAGTGGTAGCTGCAGCCTCAGATCTTGGCTCCTCTTGAGCTCTTTTGGATCTTCTTTCTTCTCCGAGTGAGGCAGGAGCAGAAGGGGCAGAATATATAGTAGGCTTTTGGGGCCTAAGTCTAGTGTGAGCCACATCCTTTACAAACTCCAATCCTGTCACTTTCTCAATCATGAACATTATGTAGGGTGCATAGCCGCAAGACCAGATGGGATTGATAGAGATATTGACAATGTCATTGTAGATGTACTCAAACACATTGAATTTTCTCTTCTTGCTTATGACCTTCATTAATGTTCTGAGGGTGCCCTGAACAGTCCCTTCATCTCCCTCTTTGGGAGCTATAGTCTTCCTCAATATCCGATTGAGGACTACAAAGAAGGGCTTCATGTATTTTGTTGTCGGAGGCCTGAATGGCATTCTTGTACCATAGAGAAAGTCCAGTTGATCCTTCTCCAGTGGTTTCAGGTTGTGAATCATAATTTCATTGTCCAAAGTATGCTCAAGATGAAGGATCCTTGCAAATTCTTCATATGTGACACTGTACTGAGACCCATGTGTCATCCAGATCATCCTGTCGTTGTCATCACGAGCGAAGTAGAGAGTGGAGTAGAATTGCGTGATGACTTCATCATTCCAGTCACACTGGAAAGAGAATAGTTCTTTTAGCCCATGAAGCTCGAGGGCTGCCACAACCTCCTGATAATCTTGACATCTCTTGGACTGAAGATAATCAATATCAACCCACTGACTTTCGACAACGGGATGCTTCATCTTCCGATACACATGTTCATAGTAGTCAACATGAAAATTACTCCAAAATCTGGGGTCAGCTGACTCTCTGGGCTGATTATACACTTCTGTTTTTCTGAACTTGTCAGCTAGTTCACCCCCTTTTCCAGTGTAATCATTATCTGAAGGTTGCCTGTTGCAATGAACGGGATTTTTCATTTTCAGAGGCCCAATGGGGCCACTAGCAAGCTCTTTTCCTTTATTGAGAGTCCTCTTAGGTCCTGAGGAGCTCTCGGCCATAGCCTTCCCTCGAGGCTTCTTTACAATTACTTTCCTCTTCTTAGGCAAATTTTCGTCGGAAGGTGAAGAGTGGACATTGACATCATGTCTTTTCTTCATCACTCCCTCCTTAGCTCTCCTCACTCTTTCACGTTGAACTTCTTCCTCAAGGTGAAAAGAGCCGTCATCTGAGCCTAAAGACATGATGCCTGATAAGGAGTTCAAGGATTAGATGCAAATGGACGCATTATCGACTTCAAATGGGAATGTAGGGGTTCAACTGTCAGAGACCGGACTTGTCCGGTTTCAGAGTGCGGACTTGTCCGGTGGACCGGACTTGTCCGCATCTGAGCACCGGACTAGTCCGGCCTAGCATAAGAACCCTAATATTTCATTTGAATCAAATCTCCTATCTAAGGACACAAGGGCAGGAAAGTGGTAGGAATACATCTATTTAGGCAATGTACATCCTTTTGAAATCAAAGGAAACTAGCTAGAACTAGAAAAGTTGAGATTTTGGTTTTAGGGGGGGGGGGATTTACCAAGATTTGAAGATTCGCGTTGAAGGAGCAAGAGTCTATCCGGATGAGTCCGGAAAGTAGAATCCCCTCGTCGAGAATAGGCTTTTTCACGGAGAAAACTCCGAGTTTGAGGGCTCAACTCGAAAATCACTTTGGGAGCTAGGGTTTAGGAGAGGGGGTGAGACAAAGTGCTTATGAGTGGAGAGGGA
The DNA here is from genome assembly GCA_030760725.1 of Neostapfia colusana. Taxonomy (NCBI): domain Eukaryota; kingdom Viridiplantae; phylum Streptophyta; class Magnoliopsida; order Poales; family Poaceae; genus Neostapfia; species Neostapfia colusana. The sequence continues at coordinate 4,133,359 of JASWHV010000012.1, read as the reverse complement.
GGGGTTTGGTCCGGCCAACTGCTTCTATATGCGACTGACCGGACTAGTCCAGTCATGGTAGCGGACTAGTCCGGTGCCCCTGAGTTAACCTAATTGTCGTCTGTCCGGACTAGTCTGGTCGACAACCGGACAAGTCCGGTTCCAGCAGACTTGATGCAGATAGTAGAGTTTAGAGGTGATCCAAGGACACTAATTTTTGCAAATAATCTTAGTAATTACGACCAGTAGGCAAACAACAATAAAAATTGGTCATATTTCGCAAGATTTCTTTATTAAAATAGTTTTCTTAGAAGAAAAAGAGATGAGGAGCAGTTTTTTTTACAATAAAATGTAACATTTGAGGTTGCAATCAGGTATGCAACGTTTCAAGCCACATTTCGAGAGTCAAGAATATTAAGTTCATTTCTTAGCTCACAAAACCTTTTCTCATCTAATGGTTTGGTAAAAATATCTGCTAGTTGTTTTTCAGTTCTAACATGTGAAATCTCAATGACACCTTTTAATGAGTGATCTCTAAGAAAGTGATGACGAATATCTATGTGCTTAGTTCTTGAGTGCTCTACTGGGTTGTGTGCAATTTTTATCGCGCTTTCATTACCGCATAGAAGCGGGATATGATTTAGATTGTAGCCGTAGTCTCTAAGAGTCTGTCGCATCCAAAGTAGTTGTGCACAACAACTTCCTGCTGCAACATACTCTGCTTCTGCTGTTGAAAGAGCAATAGAGTTTTGCTTTTTAGATGACCAAGAAACTAGGGATCTGCCAAGAAATTGACAGGTCCCTGAAGTGCTCTTTCTATCGACTTTGCATTCTGCATAGTCGGCATCGGAAAAACCTATCAAGTTAAACTTGGATCCTTTGGGATACCAAAGGCCCAAGTTTGGTGTGTGCACAAGATACCTTAGGATTCTTTTTACAGCAATTAAGTGGCACTCTTTAGGTGCGGCTTGAAACCTTGCACACATGCATACGCTAAGCATAATATCTGGCCTAGATGCACATAAGTAAAGTAAGGAGCCGATCATTGACCTATATACCTTTTGGTCCACATTTGGACCTTCTTCATTGAGATCGAGATGTCCGTTGATTGCCATGGGTGTCTTGATGGGCTTGGCTTTGTCCATATTGAATTTCTTGAGGATGTCCTGTGTGTATTTGGTTTGGCTTATAAATGTGCCTTCTCTCAGTTGCTTCGCTTGGAATCCCAAGAAGAACTTCAATTCACCCATCATCGACATCTCGAACCTATCTGTCATAATTTTGCTAAATTCCTCACAAAAAGACTTGTTAGTGGATCCAAAGATAATATCATCAACGTAAATTTCACATACAAATAGATGATCATCAAAATGTTTAGTGAAGAGTATATAGTCAGCTTTACCAATTTTGAATCCATTTTGAGTTAGGAAATCTCTAAGGCACTCGTACCAAGCTCGAGGAGCTTGTTTGAGGCCATAGAGAGCCTTACGCAGTTTATAAACGTGGTTAGGATACTCTTGGTCTTCGAATCCTGGTGGCTGCTCCACATAAACTTTCTCCTTTATCGTACCATTGAGGAAGGCACTTTTGACGTCCATTTGATACAACTTGAAATTATGGTGAGTAGCATATGCCAATAAAATACGAATGGACTCAAGTCTAGCTACGGGAGCGAAAGTTTCGTCGAAGTCCAAACCTTCGACCTGAGAATAACCTTTGGCCACCAACCTCGCTTTATTTCTTGTTACTACTCCATGTTCATCTTGCTTGTTCCGAAAGACCCATTTAGTTCCAACGATGTTCGCCCTTGGTCTTTCTACCAGCTCCCACACTTCATTTCTTTTGAAGTTGTTCAATTCTTCTTGCATTGCCATCACCCAGTCTGGACCCCTTAAGGCTTCGTCTACCCTGTATGGTTCCAGAAAAGAGACAAAAGAATAGTATTCACAAAAATTTGCAACGCGAGATCTAGTAGTTACTCCCTTAGCAATATCACTAATAATATTGTTGACAGGATGGTCTCTTTGTACACTCTGATGTACTCTTGGGTGAGGAACTTGTGTAGCTGCTTGTTCTTCATCATCTTCATGTTCATTGTCTCCCCCTAGATCATTGCTTCCATGATTATCTTGATCTTCTTGATCTTCCTCCACTTGATCTTGTGTGAAAGCTCCCCCTTGATCATTGCTTCCTCGTTGAGGTTCACCTTGTGCATTTGAGTCTTGCGTTTGCTCTTGTGGTAGAATATCACCAAGTGCCATTTTCTTCAGCGCTTCACATGGAGATTCCTCTTTATCTAGCATACACTTATCGACTTGCTCCACTTGTGAGCCGTTAGTTTCATCGAACACTACGTCACATGCTACTTCAACAAGACCGGACACCTTGTTGAAGACACGATAGGCGTAGGCATTCGATTCATAGCCGAGCAAGAACCCATCATCAAACTTCGAAGCAAACTTCGAAGCCCTCGGTTTCTTGTTCAGAATAAAACATTTACAACCAAAAACTTTGAAATAAGAAACATTAGGCTTTTACCGGTAAGGAGCTCATAAGGAGTTTTCTTCAGTAATGGGTGAAGGTACAACCGATTTGTGGCATGACAAGCAGTGTTCACCGCTTCTGCCCAAAATCGATCTGATGTCTTGTATTCATCCAACATTGTTCTCGCCATTTCAATCAATGTTCTGTTCTTCCTTTCGGCCACCCCGTTTTGTTGAGGAGAGTAGGGTGCCGAGAACTCATGCTTTATCCCTTCTTCATCGAGATACTCTTCAACTTGTGTATTCTTGAATTCTATCCCGTTGTCACTTCTGATGTTTTTCACGGTTAATGAGAATTCGTTCTGCGCTCTTTTCATGAACTTCTTGAGGATTCCCTGAGTTTCTAATTTATCATACAAGAAAAATACCTAGGTAAATCTTGAAAAATCATCAACAATTACTAAACCGTATTTATTACCGTCGATACTTATGTAAGCAATTGGACCAAATAGATCCATATGAAGAAGTTCCAGTGATCTTGTAGTGGTCATTATGTTCTTGGCGGGGTGTGGTGCTCCGACTTGTTTTCCCGCCTGGCAAGCGCTGCACGGCCTGTCTTTTTCAAAAACCACATCCTTTAGACCTCGGATGTGACCACCTTTTAGAAGTTTCTGCAGATTTCTCATCCCAACATGGGCTAGCCGTCTATGCCACAACCATCCCATGTTGGTTTTAGCAACCAAGCAAGTGTTGAGTTCGGCTTTATCTTTGTTGAAATCAACAAGATAAAGCTTTCCCTTCAACATTCCCTTGAATGCAATCGAGCCATCGCTTCTTCTAAAAACGGTCACACCCTCATTAGTGAATAAACAGTTATAACCTTTGTCGCATAGTTGAGATATTGACAAAAGGTTATAATCTAGGGAGTCTACATGTAAACATTAGATAAAGTGTGTTGAGGAGATATTTCAATGTTACCGCTACCAAGGACCTTTCCTTGGCTGTTGTCTCCAAAGTATATGCCTTCACTTGGATCCTCGTTGTACTCGTACTCTACAAACATATCTCTCTCTCCGGTCATGTGATTTGTGCATCCGCTATCTAGCACCCACTTAGATCCACCGGAGGAGTAAGCCTGCAAAACAGAATTATTCCTTGGTTTTAGGTACCCAAGCTTGCTTGGGTCCTCTCAGGTTAGTCACAAGAGTCTTGCGCACCCACACACAAGTTTTCGAGTTCCTGTTGTGTGGCCCTGTGTATTTAGCAATAACTTTTCCATATTTGTTTTTCATAAGAACATAGGAAGCATCAAATGTACGAAACAATATTTGTAAATTAGATTCATGTGATTTTTCCTTAACAAAGGTGATTATTTTCTTTGCATGATTAAGAGTGGATATGTGTTTGTTCCTATCAAACCCAAGACCATCTTTGACGTTGGAAGGTCTAGTGATCATATATGCGCTACATGCATATTTGATCTTCTCGTTATTAAAGATGCCGATTTGGGAAGGATGCACATCATGAGAAGTTGAAGTATTAGAAATGATATTTTTCTTACTAGAGCATGTGTAGGTTCCAGTTGTTGTCGAACTCATATCTTTGGAGGAAGATGAGTCACTTTGCTTTAGCGACTCAACTTGCACTTCTAGAATCTTGTTAACTCTTGACAAGCTAACAAGCTCATCCTTGATTGCAATATGTGAGTCCTCTAGCTTTGAGTAAGTCTCCTTACTCAAGGCTAGCTCAACCTCAAGTGACTTGTTCTTCTCTCTTTCAAGCTCAAGAAGTTGTTCAACCTATTGATATCTCTTCCTTTCACGGATGAGCATATCTTCTTGTCGGTTGACAAGTTCCTCCTTTTCAAAGATTTTGTTCGACAACATTTCCATTTTCTTTAAAGAAGTTTTACTTAATCCTCTAAACATTTCTTCATTATCACTAGAGCTATCAAAGTCATCAATAGAGGTATTTAACGCAGGAGAAGTAAGGAACCTTTTTCTTGCCTTCTTTAGCCATAAGGCAAGTATGGTTGTTCATATCCCGTCCTCCCATGTTTGGGAAGAGTGTAGCTCTCATGGTGGGTTTCTTAACGGCAATGGTGGCCATCTCCTCTTCTTCATCGGAGGAGGACTCGTCGTTTGAGTCCCACTCCTTGCCAATGTGAGCCTGATGAGCTTGTCCCCTTTTTCTAAAATTTTTCTTCTCATGTGCTTTTGTTTCCTTCTTCTTCTTGTTTTCCTCATAAGTACAGTCCACCATGAAGTGACCGTACTCTCCACAATTATAGCAAGTACGTCGAGCCTTGGATTTTCCTTTATCCTTGCTTTTCCCTTCATTTGAGTTGTTGCCATGTCTTCTCCTCATCATGCGCTTGAACTTTTTGATAAAGAGTACCATTTCCTCATCATCTAGGTCGGTACTCACGTCGCTTGTATCTCCGTCATCTTGGTCTTCACGGGTTCTTTGAGTTTGGGTCTGCACGTTGCTTTGAGAGCAACTTCTTTCTTTTTAGAAGAGGTGAGCTCGGCTAAGTCTTTGACGTATTGAGCCTTCTTCTCCATCATTTCATGATTTATGATCTTCCCCAATAACTCATCGGGAGTCATTTTGTGAAACCCGGGGCTTTCTCTAATCATTGAGCAAAGTGTGACGTTTCTTGGCATGAAGGCTCTTATCATCCTTTTGACCACCTCGTGATCAGTCCATTTCTTACTTCCATAGGCACGGATTTTGTTAATGAGTGCCTTCATCCGATTGTACATGTCTTGAGGTGATTCACCTTCTTCAATAGCAAATCTCCCCAACTCTCCTTCAAGCATCTCAATTTTGGCTTCACGTATAGACCTATTTCCTTCATGAGCTGTTTTGAGTGTATCCCAGATTTCTTTTGCACTCTCTAGTCCATCGATCTTGGTAAATTCTTCTCTGCTCAGTGACGATGTGATTACTGCAACGGCTTGTGCATTTCTGTGAATCTCTTGTTCTTGTTCCGGAGTGAGTTCTTCATCCGTGTCTGGGATATCTATTCCTGTGCAGGCAATATGCTAAAGGCTGGGATTCAAGGATATTAGGTGCATTTTCATGTTGTACTTCCACATGGTATAGTCACTTCCGTCAAACTGCGGGGGCCTTCCCGTAGGAATGGAGAGATAATGATTATTTGAATTGAGACGATTGTAGTTGTAAGGATATCGGGAGTAGTCGTGATGACCATTCCCCATCGTCTTTTCTTCCTCTTTTCCCTTTTGTGCCAGTAATTTCTTTCTCAGTAATGCCTTTAGTTGTCTCACTTCATCATCGTCATGTGGACTTTCTTTCAGCACATCGAAGGCTTTGGCTTCTTGCTCCTCATCGTTGTTGTTCGTCTTCGGGATATCGTTGTTCTTCTCAGAGGCCATTGATCTCTCCGAGATGTGAGTCTCGTTGATGGAGAACTTGGCTCTGATACCAATTGAATGTGGCCTAGAGGGGGGTGAATAGGCCTTATAGAGTTTCCTGCACACTTTAAGTATTTGTCAAAAACTTGATTGACCGGACTAGTCCGGTTGTGTGAGCGAACTAGTCCGGTGTGCCTGAAGTGTGTAGATTGTATAAGTGTTGTGCAGGAGAATTAACTTGTTTAGCAGCGGAAATAAGAACAACAATTATTCTATTTTGATTTTACAATGTGAGGTATGATTATGCCCGTGAATGAGACTTAGCAACTCAAATTATGAAGTTTAGCCACTAGATGTTATAATCAACAAAAAAACAAGGAGGCATGCGAGACACAAATTTTACCGAGGTTCGATCTCACCAAGAGATCTACGTCCTCGTTGAGGAGGCTCACACAGAGCCGGGTCTCTAACCCTTTCCCTCTTCAAGTCACCACACAAGGCCGACTTGACTCCACTAGCACGGGTAATCACCGAGTTTGTGGGGCAACCTCACACGTTGAGGGCTCCCACAAGAATTAAAATGAGAAAGCGATCAAAATACACTCAAAAGGATTACAATGCAGAATATGAGTGTAGAGAGATCAAACCCCAAGATCTCACAACGAAGGAACGACGATCTCCAATCCCAAATCCAAGTATTTGATTGATTTTCACCTTTTGCACCTTAGATGTGTGGGGAGATGTGTTTTTGGGCTCTTGGGACAGGTGGCGGCGCTAGGGTTTTTGTTTCCAGCAGTATGAGTCGTGTCTTCTTTTGGGAGGCCGTGGATCACCCATTTATATGGTTTCCAAAAGGTTGTCGTTGTAAAACCTAATACCGGACTAGTCCGGTATATGATCGGACTTGTCCGGTCTACTTCCAGTGGGTTAACCGGACTAGTCCGGTCTAAAACCGGACTTGTCCGGTACTATATGAAGTGGGGTTCCAGAAAGTTCAGCGGACTAGTCCTGTCGCTTGGATGGACTAGTCCGCAGTCCTCTAAAGAGGACAACAGAGACATGAGCGGACTAGTCCGGTCCAAAACCGGACTTGTCCGGTTGCATTCCAGTAAGCTGACCGGACTAGTCCGGTCCATGGACGGACTAGTCCGGTGTCCAGTGGATTTTAGTTGATTATTAGCCCCTTACCCTTACGAAAAGTCCTGAGCTCTTGGGATGTGTCTCTCACACACACCCTATACATTTACATCTAATTTGCTCTTCTAAATTCCACTAAAGTCTTCCTTTTCGGACAGCACTTTATTTTTCACCTTTTTGTGTGCACGAGCTAGTTCACTTTGTTTGCCCTGCAATCATTTCATTAGGATCTCATATGCTTGTCATCAATTCTCCAAAACCCACAAGGGATACCCTAGATGCACTTTCAGATATGCAACAAAATAGATGTATAAGTGCTAATGATTTATAAGAAGTAAACTTCTATTCATAGCTACTGCGAATAAGGTTTCTTAACTGCCTTTGGGATTTTTCCAGTGAACACTAGACTCTATAAGGATGATTTGAGCAAAATTTGGAGAAGTTTTATGGAAGCTTGTTGGTCTCCAAAATTCCCACAAGTGCAAGGATTCTCTGAATTTTGATCCCATATCTGAAGTTTTGACATGGCTAACAGTGGAAGATCTAATTAGAGCAGGTCTCTCTAGTTCTAACAAAATTTGTTTCATAATTTTCCGAGCTACCTACAGGGAGAATTGGAATTTGAAGTTGGGGCAAATTGCTGAAAAGTTTCTGTTTAGAATTGGAAATTTCAAATGAAGGCTGAACTTTGGAGTAGAATTTAGCCTAGCAAATATACTCCAATAAATTTTAATTTTTTACAGGAGACCACTAGATTATGAAGTATCTTCTGACCAAATTTGAGGAAACTCCATAACAGAGATCTTCTGGAATTAATTCCCAAAAATTTAATTTTGATGAATTTTGGAGAAAATTTCAGAGATCTTCAGACCAAATTCTTTGCATTTATGCAAATTAAGGACTGAGAGGAGTCCAACCAAATTTGTTTCACAAATTTTGGACATTCCTACTGAAAGTTATGGCCATTTGAAGTTGGAACCATTTTCTGGAAATTAACTCTGTGATTTTTAGCTAATTTATTTAACACAGAGATAACCTACTGATTAAGCCCTCTTAATCAGCTCCAAAAAATCCTAATATTTTTACTGGATATCAGGAACTATGATAAGAGTTTTCCGACCAAAAATGGGAATATTTCATAAAGGAATATTCCTGGAATTACTTACTAATGGATTATATAAAAAGAATTTTACAGAAATCCTAGGAATTTTCATAGCAATAGTTTTATTTCTCTGCAAAATATTCTTCCTAAGGATTCAATCAAAATTTGTTTCACTATTTTCGGAGCTCCCTACCCAAAGTTAGAGGCTCTCAAAGTTGCAACAATTTCTGGATTTATTTTACATAGAGAAATTCATCTACCGGCTGACAGTGGGGGCCCACAGCCAGACCCTTCTTCTACCTTTGGACAGAGCCCCGCGCGCGCCGGAACAGCGGGATGGCGTGCCCCGTTCTCCCTCATTTATCGACCATTTTCCCTCCGGTTTCGTGCTACATGATCCTCACACCGTCCTCTAGCAGTCGGGCAAGGTCTCCACGAATGAAAACACCGGGAGAGCGATCGGCACCGGCGGGGGCGGTTGGAGGCACGGCGCCGACGAGGGACGGCACGTCCCGAGTCCAAATCAACCACCCAAGCTGTCGAAAAGCATCCCTAGGATTCGGGGAATGTGACCCAACCCTCCTTTCTAGCGGGGAACGGCCGGAAGGTGGTCGTCACCGGTGGACCGAGCCGTTTTCGGCGTCAGCGGCAAATTCTCGTCGCCCCACTCATGGGATGGAGGGTTTGCTGCGGGATTTGGTCTGGAGGGCCACTAGGGTCCGTGGTTCCTATGGTTTGAACTGAAGGAAGAACGATCAACCACGTTTGGAGAATTTAATGACTTGGTTATCGGCGGTTCTTCACGTACAAAGGCGCCAATTTTCAAATTCCTGCTAGACGGAATTGGAGATGAGCAAAGGGAGATCGGGAGCAGGATCTACACCTCATGGCGCACCTTAGGGTGGTGTGGTCGTGCCGGAAGACGCTTGGAATCGGCCGGGCGCTGTGGAACTATGAGGGCGCGATATGTTCGGTTTTTCGGAGTAAGAACGGCTCGGCCGCGTCGGAGAAAGGCCGGGGATGAGCTGGAACCGTGTTGATGATGTCTAGTAGTCTCCCGCACAGCTTCTGGGTGGATCAACCTGGTGCCAAAGTGGCCGGAAGCCTATCGGCGATGAAGAGCAGAGCCGGCGCCGTTTTCTTCGAGTGAGCGTGCGTGAGCGATGTTCTGTTCGGTGGAGTGGCGAGCAGGGAAAAGGAAATTCATTTGTGCCCTGACCGAGCAGCTGAGGCCAAGGATTGAACCGACTCAAAGGGCAGCAGGCACCGCCAGCTCGGTGGAGAGTGCCGGCGCCTCGGTGTCGAGCTCGCACAGAGGAAAATTCGAGTGTTGCCTCTGTCCCACTGACCTGTGGGTCCTGCCGAAGTTCCCTCCTCCAAAAAACAGTGGCTCCATAATTCAAATTCAAAATTCGCAGCGATTCCCACAAACTGAATTTGATTACCGGGAGTTAACCTGCTGTTGGGTTCAAATTTTAAATTCCATGCTCTTGGTTCAGTTCCTGTGTGGGGGGAAATAACGCTCGGGGTTGCTGTTTTTATGAGCAAAAGATTATGCCGGGAGCTACTCAATCCCACGAGCTGGTCGCTAGCGTGATGGAAGCAGCGAGGAGGTGGCTTCCGCTTGCAGCTCGATGGCGTGCTGTGAGAGCTCGGGTGGTTTTCGACAATGAACAAAGGAAGTCTTCGGGAGCAAGTTAAAGTGGCTCAATGACATGTGGGGTCCACTCCCTTTCCTCCTCTTCTTATCCTCCCAATGTTTCCAAAAGATCTTCATTCAAGTAAATCCACTCAATCTGATATTTTGGGAGTTTAAATGTGATCCGAAATTTGAATAAACCATATCCAGTGTGAGTTCACTTTCAAATTTGAATTCAGCTCACATTTGGAAATGATCATATTCAACTCCTTTTTGGCCCACCCTAAAATCAGGATATGGCCGCCATGAATTTCCTCGAATTCAATGTTATGAAGATGCATGTGTATTCCAAATTTTTGGCAGCGACTTGAGGGGAACATTTGAGTTCAAATCTGAATTTAAACTCCCCCTTACACATGAGAACTTTACACATGGTGTTTAATTCAACCTTGGCTAAACACCTTCAAACGAACATGAGAGCTCATTTGGTTGGACACCCATGCGCATCATCACGTGTATAATTTTTTGTAAGTCCCATTTGTAGGAATTTGAAACACAAAAGCGAATCAACATTCACTTTATTGACTTTGAATTTTTGGGACTTTTACATTCCTAGGACACTGAAAGTTCTCAAACTTATCGCCCTTGACTATAGGAGCAGGCGAGGGTTTACTCGCATACATTCTGTACTTCTTATCTCGGTGAATCTCAATTCCTAACACGTAGAAAGCTTCACTAGGATCCTTCATATCGAAGTTGGAGGATAAAAATTTCTTAGTTTCTAATAGTAGATTGACATCACTACTCGCAAGTAGTATGTCATCTACATAAAGAACAAGGAAAATGAATTTCCCATTCTTAAACTTAGCAAATATACAGTTATCCTCCTCATTCTCTTTAAACTCAAACTTTCTTATGGTCTCATCAAATTTGAGATACTATTGCCTAGAGGCCCGTTTAAGTCCATAAATAGACTTTCTTAATCGGCATCCCATGTGTTCCTTACCGTTAATGACAAAACCTTTTGGTTGTGTCATATTATCCTCATATAGATCCCATTGAGGAACACCGTTTTTACATCCATATGATGTAATTCTAAATAACAATATGCCACTAAGGCAATAACAATTCTGAACGAATCCTTAGTAGAGATGGGTGAAAACGTCTCATTATAATCTATGCCCTCTCTTTGAGTGAAGCATTTTGCCACAAGTTTGACCTTATATTTTTTTATTTTACCTTTGGAGTCACGCTTAATCTTGTAGGCCCACTTACACCCTACTGTTTTGGGTCCATTAGGAATTTTGAATAATTCCCATACTTTGTTTGCACTCATTGAACTCATTTCATCCTCCATAGATTTACGCCATTCAGATGATTGAGGAGTTCTCATAGCATCTTCAAATGAGGTGGGATCATCCTCCATTTGAAAAATCTTCACTCATATAGATCTCATAATCATTAGGAATAGATGATCTTCTTACTCTTTGAGATCTTCTAATTGACACACTATCTTCTATTTGAGGCGGTTGTTGCTCCTCATCATTAGCAACGATTGACTAGAGGCTCAGAAAACTGAGTTGGTTCCTGCGGAGCAAGAGCCTCACTTACTTTGGTGTCACCGATGAGGGACTAACATCAGGTGTTAAAACAATAGCGTCGGGCATTGTTGGTTCAACTACAGCAGGTATCGAGAAATATGGTTCTTGAATCATTGGAGTGGGTGCATACACCCGCTTCTACTCAAGATCAATTTCTAGGGGTACTATACTCTCCCTGATCATGGCATCCTATAAAAAGATGGCATGTCTTGTTTCTACAAACTTAGTGTGTAGGTCAGGAGAATAGAAACGATAACCCTTACTCTTTTCTGTATAGCCAATAAAATGACAACTTGCAGTATTAGAATAGAATCTAACTTACCAATGTTTGAGTTAAACACTTTTGCCTCAGCAGGACATCCCCAACAACAACAACAACCAAGCCTTTATCCCAAGCATGTTGGGGTCGGCTAGACATAAAACCCAATAATTATCTATATACATATATATATGTATATATATATATGAAGTATAAAAGAGGAAGAGATATAAGAACAACAAGAAAAAAAAAAGAAAAAAACGAGACTAAGATTCTGGCACATGAATTGCTACTTTCCCTTTGGTCCTATCATGAGCTAAGTCTTCGGATACATTCCAATCTCTCAAATTTTGTTTTACCGCTTCCTCTCAGGTCAACCTTGGTCGTCCTGTATCCCTCCTAATATTTTCTCTACCTCTTAAAATCCCACTATTAACCGGTGCTTCTGGAGGTCTCCGTTGGATATCTCCAAACCACCTTAGTCGATGTTGGACTAACTTATCTTCAATCGGCGCCACCCCTACCCTATCATGAATCGCCTCATTCCCTATTCGGTCTCTTCTCGTGTGCCTGCACATCCACCGTGGCATGTGCATCTCTGCGACACTCATTTGTTGGACATGTTGCTGTTTAGTTGGGCAACATTCCGCCCCATAAAGCATAACGGGTCTAATCACCATCCTATATAACTTCCCTTTTAGCTTTTGTGGGACCTTCCTATCACATAGGATTCCAGAGGCTTGTCGCCATTTCATCCATCCTACCTTGATCCTGTGGCAAACATCCTCATCAATATCGCCATTTCTTTGTAACATTGATCCTAAGTATCAGAAAGAGTCCCTTTTAGGTACTATTTGTCCTTGTAGACTAACATTTCCCTCTTCACGACCAACACCACTAAAGTCACACCACATATACTCGGTCTTGGTCCTACTAAGTCTAAACCCCTTGGACTCTAAGGTTTGTCTCCATAAATCTAATTTCTTATCAACACCATCCCTAGTTTCATCTACCAGCACTACATCATCGGCAAAGAGCATGCACCAAGGGATATCCCCTTGTATATTCTTCGACACCTCATCCATCACCAAGGAAAATATGTATGGGCTCAAAGCTGATCCTTGATGTAGTCCTACCGTGATAGGAAATGCATCAGTCTCACTATCACTTACGCGCACACTTGTCCTAACATTATTGTACATATCCTTGATAAGGGTAATGCACTTTGTTGGCACTTTATGTTTCTCTAGCGCCCACCGCATGACTGACCTTGGTATCTTGTCGTACGCCTTCTCCAAGTCAATGAACACCATATGCAAGTCCTTCTTCTGCTCTCTATATCTCTCCATAAGCTGACAAAGTAAGAAAATCGCCTCCATTGTAGACCTCCCAGGCAGAAAACCAAACTGGTTTTTAGTGACACTGGTCACTTTTCTCAGGCGGTGTTAAATCACTCTCTCCCAAAGCTTCATAGTATGACTCATAAGCTTAATCCCTCGATAATCAGTACAACTTTGAATATCTCCTTTATTTTTGAAGATGGGTACTAATATATTTTTCCTCTTCTGTCCGACATATTTTTGTGGGTGTGGAGCAGGCACACGAAATTAGGGTCTTTTTCGTGTGTTTCCATCAAAGGCACACGAAATTAGGTACTTTTTCATGGGTTTCCATCATATGTTCCCTCAATGTAGCTTGCTCCTCTTCCATTTGTTTGAACCTTGACTCATCTCTAGTATGCGTACGTCGAGAAGAACTTGCCCCGCTCTGTGTTGACCGTGACATCGAAAGAACCACATCAGTATTCATCACACCATTGTACATTAAATACCTACATAAAGAAATATGACATGATTATATGATAACACTTGAAGCAAGTTTAGTATGTGAATAAAAGAATATGAGGGTAGTAAAAGTTCACCTCCCGTGAGGCTTTCCTCCATCAGATTGGTACAAAGCCACGACATCGATGTCTTCTTTTCTCCAATCATAGTCATCTCCATGACGTCTAGCCATCTCTTCAGCATATTTCTCCTACACACAAGAAAAACTAAGTAAACCAACTATTTGTATTGTTTCATAATAAAATTGATTAATATGACATACCAAGTTCTGAGTTGTTGTCGGTGTCCACAACTGGCTGTCATCTGAGCCTCTATGTCCTCTTATATAAGTATCGATGAAAGAAGGTTCCTCGCCACTTTGAGCAGCCTACAGAGATATATTATAAACATATTGCTATAAAATCTAACATTATAATAACAAATTGTAAATGAACTAAAACTCACCATTCTTTTCGAAAGACGAATATGACCATCTCCACCATAACGATGGAGAACTTGACCACCAGACTCACGGTTGATTCTTTTGGAGTTAGATCGCTCTCGATACTCACTCGATGCCCAATAAGTACATAAAGAGTAATAAGCATCAGAACACTTTACCATCCAAGGAATCATTACCTGACGGTATTGATCGTCGTCTAGGTAATTTTTGAAGCTCCCATTCTCTTGTTCATCATTTGTCCAAGCTTCTCCTTGTAGTATAAACACACAGCCGATATTCGCGCATTTGACATCATGTCATTGAAAACTTTTCGCGCAGCTTTATGGAAGACTTTGTGTGCTCTAGACTCGAGAGCAGCGTCATAGTCGTCCGACAAGCGATATCGTTCCTATAAATAAAATGGTACATGTAGTAATAAAAATTTAATTAAGATAAATATGATGCAATATATGTAAAACATACCCAAAAATCATGCTAGACAACTCCTGCTACATTTTTATGCACAGCATGAGGAGCAATCTTGTAGTGCTCCTAACTTGTTGCGGGTTTCTCAACACCTTTCACAATGACAAGACCTGGATAATGGTGACGACATATAGCACCCAAAACCGCATTATGCTGCCTGCGGTGTTGTCGTCCATCCCAATCCAAGTCATCCCATTGCCTTCAAATAAATGAAACGAAATTCAATACTAAGTCATATATTTTGTTTCTTCAATTCAATACTAAGTATATTTACTAACCAGTCACCGACAGGAGCAATCCGTAATCTTTGTTGTAAAGGCACAGCCAGCGGTAGAGTGTTTGAAGACCGGTATCTAAATGATTGTGGCAAGTATCCCACATCTGTGTCATCCCCATCGTCATCCTCGGCTTCCTCCGCGGCTTCCTCATCAATATATGCTCTTACCCCTAACTGTTGTTCCTGCCTCGTAGAAATTCCTCCAACTTGATCTTCTCGACACTCCTCCTGACCCTCCTATTGAACCTCTTCTTGGACCTCTTCGTCCACCTGAAATTAGAGAAATTAACTTTTACATAATTATATAATGGTAAATATAATAAAATTATAAATAAATTTACCTGTTCGTGAGCTTCTTCCATGCATCTTCTGAATGCTTCTCTTCTACTATTATTTGAGGCGGTACCGTGAAAGAGAGACTCATGGCTACGAGAAGAGCTAGTATACCTGCTACTACTCTTGCTTGAGGAGCCAAAGAGCCCCTTAGCGATATTCTTCAAACCATGTGGCATCCCGTTGGGAAAAAAACATTGATTATAAATAAATAAATAAATAAATAAATAGTGATATAACAAAAAGTAGTACAAACAAATACAAATAAAATATATATTATTTACATGATTAAAAGTCATAATGATTCGATGTTGCTTCGGTAACGTGTCCACCAACTTTCTTCTTCTGTCCCACCTTAACTTTTTTTAGTGCGAGGTCTCTTTCTTTTAATCACTACTAGCTCTTCTACATCATTGTCTTCATTATCAACAACTAATGTATTAAGACCTAAATCATCATCTATATTGAAAGATGATGGATTATCATCCTCTTGGTACACTTCATCCTGTTCTTCTTGATAACCAGCATCACCGGGGGCATATAACCGTTCTCGTGGATTAACTTTATACACGACCCACCAGGCACTCAGTTTTGGACAAGGATACGCTAGGTAGTAAACCAACTCAACTTGATGAGCAAGAACATAATTATCGCATCCACAAAGTCTATTTTCATGTTTCACCTCTACTATACCGAATTCATCCCGTCGTGTTCCCCTGTTATTATCAAACCAGTCACAATGGAAGAAAGTAACTCTAAGATCTTTGGAACCACTGAATTTAAACTCCATAATATTCTGGATAATCCCATAATAGTTATTTTCTGTCCCCTCTGCATCACATGCTCTAGTTACAACTCCACTATTTGTCGTGGTTGCAAGAGGATGTTTTGCTTCAAATTTGGCCGAACAAAATTGGAACCCATTTACATCGTAACGACCAAAACTCCTTGTTGTTATGGTTCCTTGAGAAAGTTATCGTAGGTCCTCATGAACGTAAGCATCGACCATGCACTGCAAAATTAATGAAATATTAGTTATGTTAATCAGATTAACTTGTCAATGATAAAAGTAACATGTAATAAGAAAACATTACATGCTTCCAAAACCAATTGACGAAGTTAGGACCCCCATGAAGGCCATCACGACGTATTTTATCTAATTGTTTGCTTGTTGGTTGACGCGTATACTTTCAAAATTGTTTGTCGAACTCGCTTCATAATGTAATAATATTAGTACATTAGAACATCTCTCATATAAAAAATAAGAAATCATGAAGTGTTACTATGTGATATTTAGAAAAGAACACTTCACAAAATATTGAGTCATCTCTTCGATGTTTGTGTACATGTATAACATACATGAATTCTATTCTTCTTCTGAAACCACATGCCTAGTGTTGCCACCAACCGTTTTTCCCTTCCACGAGAAAATACTTAGATTTCCCGCAGGAGTTTCTTCATCTATGTGGTACCGTGTTGTGGGAGCATACACATTATGTTCCTCTGCAAAGAATGTACTTGAGAAGTATGCTACCTCTTTCAGGGCAAATGATTCTGCAATACACCCTTCTACTCTTGCTTTGTTCAAAACCATTGCTCTAAGTTTCTTTAGTGTCCTTTCAATGTGGTACATCCATCGATATTGCACGGGACCATAAACTTTAGCTTCGTAAGGTAAATGCACAAGTAGATGTTGCATTACATTCATAAATCCTGGCGGGAATACCTTTTCTATTTTGCAGTTGAGTGACGGTATTTCTTTCTCTAATTTTTCCATCATTTGAATTGTAATTTCTTTAGCACATAATTATCTATAAAAAAACTAAGTTCCGCAAGTACTCTCCACACATATTGATGCACATATCCACGGAACATTACTGAAAGCAGTCTTTCCATCATTATATGATAATCGTGGCTTTTAAGATTATTTAGTACCCAATTTTCAAGATTTGTCGTGCGCCTCAATCCATCACAGTATCCGTCAGGAAACTTCAGTCGTTGCAACCACTTCAGAACTTCTTTCCTTTCACTAACTTTAAGGCAAAATGGAGCATGTGGCATTCTCTATTTTCCACTACCATCCTGTCTAACTTCTAAAGATGAACGATTACAAATATCTGCTAAATATTTTCGGGTCTTCAAATTATCTTTTGTCTTTTTAAATTTAGACATGTGCTAATGATGCTTTCTGCTACATTGCGTTCCTAATGCATCACATCAATATTGTGTAGCATTAACAATGACTTAGCATAAGGAAGATCCCATAAGCCACATATATGAGTCCAATTATGTTAGTGGCCAAAACCAACAAACCCATCATCTGAAGGGACAAGTTGACTGAGCCATGCAGCAATCTCAGCACTAGCCAAACGTTTCGGCGGACCTTTTGTTACAATAGTATCTTTTCGAAATGTATTAACTTGCTTTCGAAATGGGTGATTTGCTGGTAGAAATCGTCGCCGGCAATCAAAAAAACACACCTTGCCCCCATGAGTAAGTCTAAAACAATCAGAGTCCGACCCACAAATGGGACAACAAAGTTTGCCATGTGTGCTCCATCCTGAAAAAATCACGTATGCAGGAAAATCATGAATTGACCACAAGTATGTTGCGTGCAAGTTGAATTTCTGTTTTTTGTAGCTATCATATGCTTCTACTCCGGTCCACAATTCTTCTAACTCCTCAATCAATGGTTGAAGAAAAACCCCTAAACGTTTTCCTGGATGTTTACGTCCGGGAATGATGTGAGACAAGAACATATATTCATATTTCATACACAGAGCTGGTGGAAGGTTGTTTGGTATAGCAAAAACCGGCCAACATGAGTACTATGCAGAAATATGTTGAATGGGGTGAAACCATCGGTGGCCAATCTAATACGAACATTTCTAGCATTTTTTTACAAAATATTGATCAAAAGAGTCCAATGCCTTCCAAGCCTGAGCATCAGATGGGTGTGTCATTACCCCATTTGTTTCACGCACACCTTTCTTATGCCACAGCATGTGTCTCACGGTTGATTTTTGATAGAAACAATCATTTTAGCCTAGGTGCAAGAGGCATATAACGAAGTTGTTTCACTACCACTTTTGTCTTCACCAATTCACCGTCCTCATTTCTGGGCTCAATGTATCGAGATTCTTTACAAACCGAGCATTGTGTCAGATTTGCATTTTCCTTCCAGAAAAGCATACAGTTGTTAGGACAACAATCAATCTTTTCGTACTTCATACCAAGGTCTGCCATCAATTTCTTTGACTGGTACATGTCCCTCGACAACTTATGATTCATCGGAAGAACGTCTGATATTAAATCTAAGAGATCATCGTAGCACTTGTTCGACAAATTGTACTTTGATTTTATAGACATGAGACGAGTAACGGTTGAAAGGACGGACACTTTAGTGTGCTCATGCAATTGTTCATGTGATGCGGAGAGAATTCTATTAAACTCTTAACCTTCGGGTCCAAGAATTTCTATAGATGTACCTTCACTATAATCACGATGTAGTGCTTCAATCATGTCTTCCATTATGTCCTCGTTATCAGCATCTACTTCATCAACATCAACATTACTATGGTATAACTCACCATGCTCATACCATGTTTCATAACCTGGCATAAAACCAAATCGACAAAGATCTCGTTCCATGTCAAACTTCTCCTTGCATAAAAAGTTACGACACTTGTTACACGGACACTTCACAAAACGGTCGGTCGATAAAGAAAAAGCCCGACTAATAAATGTCTTAGTATTGATAGCCCATTCACCCGAAGGCGCGGCATTCTTCCGCCAACCATCATACATCCATCGTCTATCATCGTCCATTTTCTAGACTATACAATATAAGAAAATAAGAATTTTGCAAAAACACAATATTATTTATTTACGTTCACTTTACATCTATTGGAAGGGATAGGTCTTAAACCCACCCAAGAGTGACCGAGAGGAGTGTGCTTATAACGAGACGCGGAGTCTGGATTCAGACGAAATTTCAGCAGCATAACCCCGTTGTTCTCCAACTACACACCCGATAATGGTGCAGCGGAGAACATTAGGGTTACGCTGTCGAAATTTCGTCCGAATCCATACCCCGCGTCTCATCATAAGCATGCCCCCTCGGTCACTCCCAGGCTGTCCAAAAAAGGGACAATTCCGAACCTACACGCCTCACATGCATAACACATGTGAGACGGGCCGGTCTGAAACGGGTGATGCATATTGTATAGGTTACGTGAATCTTACTTTTTGGAGTGATTTTCGAGAGAGGTAAGCACGAGAGACAGGAAGAAAGAACAAGGGAGAGACAGTGAAGTGGGTCACCCACAAAAATATATGTATTTTCATCATTCATTTTTGGCTCACAAAAATACTTATTTTCGTGAGATTTCGTGTGGTCGGGGAGGAAACCTAGCCCAAGCAACATAATTATTTCAAAGCTTATATATCAAAATAAGCTAACTTCAAATTGGTGGAACAGACATCTAAAGTAATATAACATAATTGCATTACTCAAAAATAACATCAACTTCTAAAAGCTCACACACAACAGAATCTAGAGACAAGTGTGCGTTTACATGACTAGGTTGGCATCAAAATGTTGTAGCCGTAGCTCAGCACATGGGCTCAACACAGGAACAAATAATTACTTCAATCTAAATGCACGCTCTTTTTATGTCAAACAGCGGTCATCGGCAACACTATAAACAGATCATAGCTAGGTTCGATATGGTCAATCTTGGCAAAGCCGAATGCCCATTTGCATGTTCACGTCCACCATCTAAGAAGAGTCAATAGTGTTTTTTTCAACATAAATGATGCATATGCTACTGTTGGATGTCTTGTATTATCATAGTTAACTTCTTCATGCAAACTTCTATACTAAAACCAATCCATACTACGATTGCAGAATTCACATAAATAAAGTTGATTAACTCGGGTTGCATTATATTCCACAAAATGTATCGTTTTGATTAACTATTACATATCATATGTACCTATTCTCAGGAGCAACGGCCAAGACGGGCTCAGAGTAGAGGTGGCCGGGGCAGGCTCACAGCAGGGGCGACGGAAACCTTGCGGCGCAGCAGCTTCGGCGACGGCGACGACGAGTGGACACCGACGTGGTGCGGCACGGCGGTCACTGCAGCCAAGCGGCAGCAGCAGGGCAGCCTTGGTGCTGTTTCCACACGGCAGCAGCAGACAGTCTCCGCGGGCGGCGTGTCGGCGATGCGGTAGACGGGCATGAGAGGCAGTGCAGCCTCCGGCGTGCGGCGTGGAGGCGAGCTCGTGCCGGGCGACGCTGTGGGCGGGAAGCATGGTTGTCCGGCGGCCTGGCAACGCTGTGGGCGGGCGGCACGGTGGTCCGGAAGCCTAACAGCGCTGTGGGCAGGCGGCACGGTGGTCCGGCGGCATGGTGGCGTGGTGGGCGGGCGGCACGGTGGTTTGACGGCCTGGCGGCGCGGTAGGCGGGCGGCGGGGCGTCGCCTTCGGCCGGTGGCACGGTCAGGCCCCGGGCGGCCGGCCGGGCGACGCGCGGCCGGGCGGGCGGTCGATCGGGCGGTGCGTGGTCGGGCGGCGCGGTCGGCTGGCGGCCGGCCGACGCGGTTGCCGCTCTTCCGGGCGGCGCGGTTGCGGCGTCGCGCTCGGGCAGGGTGGCGGCGGCGGCTTCGCACGTAATTAAGTCGGCATCGGGGCACGATCTAGTTAAATCGGGCATATTTTTGTGTGCTAGGCGGGCAAACCCATGAAAGTAGCTTAATTTCGTGTGCCACGTACCGAAACCGATGAAAGTATCCACCATGCACGACTGACCTAATTCGTGTGCCTCGAAGACAACCCACAAAAATAAATTTGTTTCGTGTGCCTGGCCCAGAAACCCACAAAAAAGTACCTAATTCCGTGTTCCTTTGATGGAAACCCACGAAAAAGACCCTAATTTCGTGTGCCTGCTCCACACCCACGAAAGTATATCAGACCGACAGCAGCCACCCTGACAGAAACATAATTTTGTGTGCCGGAGAGGGAAACCCACGAAATTAAACTTGTTTCGTGTGCCCGGCCCGGAAACCCACGCCAATAACCTAATTTCGTGTGCCCTGGGGTGAAACCCATGAAATAACCTAATATCGTGAGCTGGCCCAAAGACCCACGAACATACATTGGGCTCACAGGGCGTCATTTTATGTAGTTATTTTCGTGAGCTTGTTATACCCACGACAATATCGTACCTCATTTTCATGTGCCTTTGAGAAACCTCCGAAAACACCCGCACTTTCGTGTGTTCCAGTTTCAGCCCACGAAATTAGCCTTTAATTTCGTGGGCCTTCGCTGAAACCCACGAAAATAACTTGGAATTTCATGTGCAGACCTTTGGCTCACGACAATAATTCTTATTTCGTGGGGGCTGAGGAAATTAAGTTTGGCCCACGACAATGTATCGTTTTCCTGTAGTGTCGTCCATCAGGTGCACGAGTCGTCCACCATGTGGACGAGTTGTCCAGTAGGTGGATGACTAGTCCATCACTTGTACTACTCGTCCATCAATTGTTCGACTCATCTATTAGTTGTACGACTCGTCTATTAGGTGGAAAATAATAGTTACTCTTGTCCATCAACGGTTCATTTCACTACAGTGTGAAAATTATAGAACAATAATAGTTACTCTCATCCATATTTATTAAAATTCTTAGTAGAAGATCATACATTACAAGGATACATTGCGAGCATACATGTTGCTCCAAATTAGTGAAACCTAGTTCTAACGGTTATGGTTTGGCTTGTGGTGAGGATATTCGCAATCCTTGTTGTCGCAGACGGGCCTAACACCTATGTACTCGAATAGCTGTGACTCCATTTCCGCTAGTTCACCAACCATCTCTCGGTTTCGATCTTGTAAATATTTAATGTAATCTTCAGTTAGCTTGATTGACGGTGGGTCAACCCAGAGTGTGTATCCGTAATTATCATCATCGAAGTAACACTAGTTAAAAAGCAAAAAATGGTCAAAACTGACAATATTTTATCGAAAAATTAATATGTATTTTGAACTTCACCGTTAGGGCAACAAAAGAATCGACGACCGCTGCCCTCCCTTCCATCCTTCATTTGCACAACACAATCGATGCCACAGTGGCATTTGGGCCACTCTTCTTTCATGATATCATATGGACAAAGAGGATTGAACACACCAAAATCACTCTTGCTTAGAACTGGGAATCTGTCTACCGGTGGTTCATACCAATCAGGACAACCCACCAAGTAGTCGGCTCGCACCGATCTAATGTTTTCCACCTCTGTCCTACCACGACCTCTGCTCGCCATTGTTTTAGTACTCTCTTCGCTCACTCTCAGTTTGTAATAGTGACTCTTCAAGGCGCTACGACTTTTATAGGGCTAATGTTGTCCACCCCGTGGACGACTCGTTTATTATATGGACGAGTCGTCGTGGACTACTCGTCCAACTCATGGACGATTTTGAATCGGTTATGAGAAACACTTTTTCATTTGTAGTTGGGTGTTTTGGTATTAAAAGAGTTATTATTTGTGACATAAAGTAACGTGCAAAGTTAGAGATATAAATTCATTATCGTAAAAGATATGATACATAGAGTGAAACAAAAACAAAAAATAAATTACACAATAAATCAATGCCTAGCACGCTTTCCACGTGCACCCCTAGCAGCCCTACGCGCCGCTCGTACGTGGTCCGCATCGTAAGTCAGCGGATCAGGGGGGTTCCTGGACCTAGGAGGTGCTGGCGGGGTCGCATCGTCCATTGGCTACGTTGGCTGCATCGGCTCCGGAGCTCCTTGTGTCTGAGGAAGCGTGTCCGCCATAGCATCGGCGACATACGCTTCCCAGTCGAAGGAGACTCCCAAATCCTGCTGCGTAGCGTCGGACCCGTAAGACGGGTCCTCAAAACCTGTAAAAAATGTTATTTGTCAAATTATTGAATATCTATAAAGATTAATAATATAAATTAAAGTGACACATACTACTGCACCGGTTGGATGTCCCAACAATATCACCGGGACACGTCGAAGGCACTGCACAGAAAACAATATTAATGACTATGTTGAACTTATTTGTATAAATCTGTAGTATATCTACGTCGTACCTAGCGGTGGAACAGTCGTTGCCGATGCGTAGAACGGCTGATGTGAGGAGGATTCTTGTCGTGCACCACAGGGACATGCTTGATGCCGACGGCGATGTACTTAAGCATTTTTTTCCACGTCGTTGCGTTCTCTTCTACCGGGATGTGCAAGCCCTGATCCACCCTCTGTACCATAGCCCTGGCATCGATCTCGGCACTCCTAAGCATCTGAAACTGTAAACGAAAAATGTAAGTACTACAAATTATTTGACATACCCGCTGTTATCATTTTGCCGTGGTAATCCAACGGCAAATGATAACCTTCGGTTACTCTTAGGTTTTCAAAATTTGGATTACTCCAATCGCCAGGGATAGGAGATTGAACTTCTTCGTCAGATTAATCGTAATCAGGAACATTATTATAATCACTATCCTCAACAACCATCTAATGAACTATATGTTCTATATGCTCTCCTTCATCTGCTTGACCAGTTGTCTCAGTAACAACTGTATGTGACAATTCATTATAATCATCCTCTTCAGCTTCACCACCATTATTATCTTCCCCATCATCATTTTGATCATGTGTCTCATCGACTACTTCCTTGGCTTCAACCTGAATAAGAAGTATGAGAGGCCAGCCATATTGCATAGCCCTTGAAACATAAGCATGCCACACGGGTGTTCCGTTTAGCGGCAGTAGTTCCCAAAGATGAACGGCTGATAACTCCGTTTATTTTTAACTCATATTCATCCTCACTCAGTTTAAAAACTTTCAACAACCATCTGTATATACCCATAAATGTTTGTTCCATTGGACTAGGTATTCCCCGATTTATAAAAGGTAGTCCTGATAGATCTACTCCACTCGAATTGTAGCTAATTTCGTTATCTCCATAAAAGATTTGAAATTCTACTTTATTTGACGTACCTAGCTCTCCCGTTCATCCTCTCTCGCCTGGCGAGCAATGCGTTCTTCCTCCTGAGCCTGGCGACGATACTTTTCGTCGATTCTTTAAAGTTCTTCCTGACGTTTGCGCTGACGCTCCGCCTGTTCAGCCGCATCCTTCCTCTCCTGCTCAACCTGCTTTTCAAACTCCATCTCGTAGTGGAACTTGTTCCAGGCAGCTCTGCGCATCGCGTGTACGTACTCGACGTCTTCCGGTGTTTGGTCGTTGTCGATGTACCGTGTGAACTCACAAAGGGGCGGTGGAGATTGCATGATTAGTTATGTGTTTTTACGAATATTAGAGCTAAAATACGAATACGTGAAGTAAACATGTTACCTGATGTCTACCATTCAGGAAAAGGGTGTGGTCTTATGTGGGGGGTCATATCCATAGTTGTTGCACATCCATAGTATCAAACCTTAAGTGACTCCCAGCGTTAAATCTTTCACGAACCGACAATCAGTGCCACATAGACACATTGGCAGTTGTAATCCCTCTAGAACGCGAACTCTCTCTTTTTTATTTGGTGGTGAGTACGATGAGTCCATATCCGCGAGAGTTGGGTCTGAAGTGTGGTTGTGGCGAATGTCCGGAGTGCTCTTAAATAGACAATCGAAGATAGACGATTCGTCCACGAGGTGGGCGATTCGTCCAGTACGTGGACGACTAGTACATCAGTTGTATGACTCGTCAAACAGGTGGACGACAAGTCCATTAGTGGTACGGCTAGTCCATTATTTATATGACTTGTCCATCAGGTGCACGAGTCGTCCACCATGTGGACGAGTTGTCCAGTAGGTGGACGACTAGTCCATCACTTGTACTACTCATCCATTAATTGTTCGACTCGTCTATTAGTTGTACGACTCGTCTGTTAGGTGAAAAATAATAGTTACTCTCGTCCATCAACGGTTCATTTCACTACAGTGTGAAAATTATAGAACAATAATAGTTACTCTCGTCCATATTTATTAAAATTCTTAGTAAAAGATCATACATTACAAGGATACATTGCGATCATATATGTTACTCCTTATTAGTGAAACCTAGTTCTAACGGTTATGGTTTGGCTTGTGGTGAGGACATTCGCAATCCTTGTTGTCGCAGACGGGCCTAGCACCTATGTACTCGAATAGTTGTGACTCCATTTCCGCTAGTTCACCAACTATCTCTCGGTTTCGATCTTGTAAATATTTACCGTAATCTTCAGTTGGCTTGATTGGCGGTGGGTTAACCCAGAGTGTATATCCGCAGTTATCATCATCGAAGTAACACTAGTTAAAAAGCAAAAAATGGTTAAAAAATGATAATATTTTACCAAAAAATAATATGTATTTTGAACTTACTCCACCGTTAGGGCAACGAAAGAATCGACGACCGCTGCCCTTCCTTCCATCCTTCATTTGCACAACACAATCAATGCCACAACGGAATTTGGGCCACTCTTCTTTCATGCTATCATATGGATGAAGAGGATTGAACACACCAAAATCACTCTTGCTTACAACTGGGAATCTGTCTACCGGTGGTTCATACCAATCAGGACCACCCACCAAGTAGTCGGGATGCACCGATCTAATGTTTTCCACCTCTGTCCTACCACGACCTCTGCTCGCCATTGTTTTAGTACTCTCTTCGCTCACTCTCAGTTTGTAATGGTGACTCTTCAAGGCGCTACGACTTTTATAGGGCTAATGTCGTCCACCCCATGGACGACTCGTTTATTATATGGACGAGTCGTCCACGTCGTGGACTACTCGTCCAACTCGTGGTCGATTTTGAATCAGTTATAAGGAACGCTTTTTCATTTGTAGTTAGGTGTTTTAATATTAAAAGAGTTATTATTTATGACATAAAGTAACGTGCAAAAGAAGAGATATAAATTCATTATCGTAAAAGATATGATACATAGAGTGAAACAAAAACAAAAAATAAATTACACAATAGATCAATGCTTAGCATGCTTTCCACGTGCACACGTAGCAGCCCTACGCGCCGCTCGTACGTGGTCCGCATTGTAAGTCAGCGGATCAGGGGGGTTCCTGGGCATTGGAGGTGCTGGCGGGGTTGCGTCGTCCATCGGCTGCGTCGGCTCCGGAGCTCCTTGCGTCTGAGGAAGCGTGTCCGCCATAGCATCGGCGACATACGCTTCCGAGTCGAAGGAGACTCCCAAATCCTGCTGCGTCGCATTAGAACCGTAAGACGGGTCCTCAAAACCTACAAAAAATGTTATTTATCAAATTATTGAATATCTATAAAGATTAATAATATAAATTAAAGTGACATGTACCACTGCACTAGTTGGATGTCCCAACAATGTCACCGGAACACGTAGGATGTACGCATGACGTCGAAGGCACTGCACAAAAAACAATATTAATGACTACGTTGAACCTATTTGTATAAATCAGTAGTATATCTACGTCGTACCTGGCGGTGGAACAGTCGTCACCGGTGCGTAGAACGGCTGTTGTCCAGAGGTGTCTTGACGACAAGACTTCGTGCACGACAGGGACATATGCTTGATGGCGTCGGCGATGTACTTATGCATTTTTCCACGCCGTTGCGTTCTCTTCTGCCGAGATGTGCAAGCCCTTATCCGCCCTTTGTACCATAGCCCTCGCATCGATCTCGGCACTCCTAAGCACCTGAAACCGTAAACAAAAAAATGTAAGTAATACAAATTATAATAAAACTTACACAACTAAGAAAATAGTAATTGAAAACTTACTGCTAGTAAAGTGTTACGATCTCTGTGTCGAGGGTACGTGTCTATTGCGACGCGACGTGTGCCTCCGGCTCTGCTGGGACATACGAAACTCGCGTATGTGTACGAGAGACGTACCAACGTAGGTACTCATCGTACGATTCCGCGATTACGTCCTGAGGTGCCTCTGCCCACTGTTCTACCCAAGCCTCCATGCGAGGCCAGAAAATGGACGTAGAGAAACCCTTCCGTGTGTGCCTACAAGGAAAATATAACGTTCTCAGCGATTAAAATTTATGTAAGTTAAATATAAATAAAGAAAAGTACTTACGTGTGTGCAGTAGGCGGAACTGCGAGACCCCTAGGAACTAGGAAGACCTGCTGTCGTCCGAATTGTCGCATAACTCTGTGAGGAGAATACTCCTCCACGTAGATGTCGTACACGAGAGCCTTCCGTGTCCATCACACGTCCGCATCTCTCGTGCACAACAACGACAACCCAGCGGGTGCGCGACGCTCCACGGCCTCGTACGAGAACAGAGTCCATACGACGTCGTTGTCCGCCTGTAGGCAGTCAAACGACATCGTATACTCCGGGTAACCTCTGTGCACGGTGTCGTCACCCCAAGTACGCTGAAAAAATATTATAACGAAACAAATAGTTATGTTAATAATGAACATACATGTTTTACAAGTTTACGTACCATGCATCGTGTCCACAATGTCCCATTGTTGGCCTGTCCTCCTAGGAGTTTCCATACAAGGCATCGCCGTATGGGGTGACGTCCACCCTAGGCCGACCTATCGAGAAACGCTCGTACGCCCAGAGGATCAGCAACAACGGACACCCAGATAGTATGCCATCCGTCGCCACCTATGAATAATAGAAATATTAAATGTCATTTGGTTAAGAAATGACAAGTTTTAAACAATGTGTTTATAATAACTTACCTTTATACATGTCATACAAATACCTCGATACGTGGCCGCTAGCACAGCTGAACCCCAACTGTACTGCGGAACTGTGTGAGGGAGATTGTCCGCTATCTCTCTGGTGAAGTAGATCAGACGCTTGTCGACCGTGTCGCCGTGTGAGTCTGTGAACAGGATCCACCCAAAAAGCCACAGAAGTTACGCCTCCAAGTGTCTAGAGGTCGTGTACTCATCCGCGTCCGAGTGGATATTCTCGGGCTAAAAGGAACAAATAATTACGGATTGTTATATTAATTTGTAATGATGACATATTCTATAAAAAATCCAAATAAACTTACCTCAAACTTCTGCAACCAAGACTTCGGCGGACCGTGTTCTTGTCTATCTGTGATCGGTCTCATTGGTTTGTGCCTCTGAGTGTACCTCGGGTGTAGCACACGCCAGAGAAACGGGCCTGTAGGTCCTCGCGCCTTCCGTCCGACAAGTCAGGCCTACAAACGCCTGCTCGGCGAGCGGAAGCCCTAACAGGTAGGACACGTCCTCAAGCGTGACTGTCATCTCTCCACAAGGCATGTGGAAAGTATGTGTTTCTGGTCTCCAACGGTCGACCAACGCAGTAAGTAGGGAACGGTCGTAGGTTAGTCGCGTGGACTTTTCTTTAGACCGTTCCATTATCTGGGGCTCCAACATCCTACATAGTGGTAGGATCCCCGCTACACTCAACCTGCAATACACGATATTAAATTACTACGAAACAATCTAACATTTATTAATTAGTTAATTATACAATTTCGTACCTATCGATCCACCTATCGTCCAGGTGTAACATCGTCTTCGGCACCCTAGGCCACAACGTGGTGAGTTCGACTCCTCGAATACTGCTCAAGTATGAGCGGTGTCGAGAGTCGAACTGAGCGTCCAAGAGCTCGTAAGTGCCGCTGTCACTCGCAGCCATGGCTGCAAGGTTAAAATATATGAAATTGTTATTCATTATTAACTTATGTAAAGTCTTAACGAACAATATTGTTCTTAAACAACAAAATTCATTATACATGGTGACGTTAAAACGAAATATTACAAATCAAATCATTGCTCATCCCGCCGTGAGCTACGAGCACGAGGACGCCGCCCGTCATATGGATTTCCTGAAGGTCCCGCTTCTGCTGCTCCAGGAACATTATGCCAAACGCAATTCTTATAACTATGGTCAACTTCGTTACAGTTGCTACATCTCACTTGTTGCGACGATGAGCACTCATCCATATCATTTCTTATGCGTCGAGTCTTACGACGGCCAAGAGTCTGCTTCAACCTCAGATAATCAGGGCCTCTTTCGAATTATGGTCCAAGATCGTTGGTGAATGCACCAAAAATACGGTAACCAAATATCTCTGCGTGCCAGGTTGTGTGCAAAGTCTCCTTCAAAAAATACTGTGACACATATATATTTGAAGATAATTGACTCCGACTGTAGGCAGCAATGACATGAGAACAAGGCATATGCAGTAGCTTTGGCTTCATACATGTACATATGGCAGAGTTCTCACGAAGAACGCACTCATGCACAGTCCATTCACTCGTGGCACAACGTTTGCCTCTGTCTCCGCATGTGATATCAAACCTGTAATGCACAGTTCCAGTTTGTTTAACACTGTGCAAATGAGCCTTTTTAATCTTCTCGTCCATGTAGTCACAAACAAATCTTGAGAAGACTAAATTAGGATCAGTCATCAATAGAGAAGCTTTTGCAAAACGCTCACGAAAGTATTTCATCGTTCCATTCAATATTCCTTCAACGATACCAACTAGTGGTAAAACTCTTGACCCACGTAGGACAATGTTGTAGACCTATATGAAAGTTGCATTAATTTGTAATCTTACCATTGTTAAGATAAACTTAATGTATAACAAATAATTATATACCTCGGCTAAATAAGTTTTCATAATTCTGTACCTAGCACCATGTGTGTCATATAACAATGACCATTTCTCTTTCGGCTCATTATGAATCCAATGTGAGAAATAGATGATCCAGCCCTACGAGATATAGTCTGTTTGGTTGAAGGAACGGTGGAGAGTGGATCAAAGGCGTCTACATTACTATCCCGTCCAAGTAAATCATCGGTTTGTTTATTAGTGAGCTCATTAAGACGACGCCATAAAGTATTTAGCTTTCTATCTTGATTTTAACTACAGAGACGCTTAAACATGTTCATGAGCGGTTTGTTCTTGAAGTGACTATAAAAATTTGCACCCAAGTGCCTCATACACCACCTTGATTGTATATCCAGCCAAACTGGTAACAGAGAGCTCTCTACGCAGCCGTATTTAATATCCGTTATTGCCTTCAACAAGCCAACGTGATGGTCGTGTACGACACATACATTTTCTCAGCCTTGAACTACATCAATTCTAATCAGTTTCAAAAACCAGTACCAACTGTCAGCATTTTCACTCTTCACAAATGCAAAGGCCACAGGTAAAATTTGATTATCACCATCAACTCCAATAGCTGTGAGAATTTGACCTTTGTTTTTCCGGTTAGGAATGTGCTATCCATACACAGAACGGGACTACAATATCAAAATGCACTTATGCATTGACCTATTGAAAAGAATGCACGGTGAAGAATAAGTTTCCCAGTATGTCGAGATTTTGGAACATCCACGATATCCACGGTTGTGCCAACATTCCAACTTCTGATAGTATTAAGTAATTTCGGAAGATTATCATAAGATGCTTCATAAGTACCAAATCTTGCCTCAATAACCTTCTGTTTTGCCTTCCAAGCTTTAGAGTAACTTATTATGTACTTAAAATCTTGCTCAATTGTGTTGATAATAGATTTAGGCTCAAAAGAAATATTATCAACGACACGAGCATACATGTGATCTGCATCAAACTTGGATGTGATAGCAGTATTGCATTTTTTAAGATGTTGTAACTCACACGAATGATCAATCACAATAGAACACTTCCAAAGGCTACTCCACTTCTCTGCATATCCGCGAACACGAAACGGGCAACTGGTTGATAAGCATCCGACATCATAAAGTTTCTTAGTGGATCGAGAAACTATAAATGATCCTTTCATTGAAAGAGACCAATATTTAACAGCATCTTGCAAATCTTCTTTATTTTTGAAAAGAGACTCCGTTGTTATCGTATTGCCATGGTAATCCAACGGCAAATGATAAACTTTGGTTACTCTTAGGTTTTTAAAATTTTGATTACTCCAATCGGCAAGGACAGGAGGTTGAACTTCTTCGTCAGATGAATCGTAATCAGGAACTATCTAAAATGCACAATTAAAATAAGTAATTTCATAGTTTGTTATTTGTTTCTACAATTTTTTACCATTTCTTTTTTCTTTTCTTCCTTTCTTTATTCTTTTCTTCTCTTCCTCTTCTCTTTCTCTTTCTTCTCTTCCTCTTCTCTTTCTCTTCCTCTTATCCTTCCCCTTCCGTCTCTTTGTGCTGTTTTGGTGTGGGAGATGGTCCCCCGGGGCGGCTTTTTATATAGGAATACCTAGGACATGTCGGTCTAACGGTCCCGTGACCGTTGGGCTGACGTGTAAGTCCACGTGGGCTCCTGTCGTCCACGCTGTGAATGACACCGTCCTGTCGTCCATGGCGTGGACGACAAGATGTCCACGTGGACAAATCATCCACGCCGTGGACGATAGGGTAGCTACTTTTGCAAAAAAAAGAAATTGGATGTTATTAATATTAAATTCTTTAACAACAGTGCCAAAGATAAAAAAATCGCCGCGGGCGCCGCCCATGTGGGCTGCTAGGGCCGCGCGCCTACACACTGCCGCCCCCTGGCTGGCTCGCGCGCATGTTAGCAACTGGCGCACATGATTGTCGTGGTGGTGTGCCCGTTAGGGACTGTCGATGCGCCCGGTTTGCCCAGCACCTGCTGGCGCTTGCTTCTGGGCCGGCCAGCACTCAACCCATGTGGTGGCTTCACATCGTCACCATTCAATCTGATCGGACGGCTCAGCGTGAAAATAGCCGGTATAAAAAGTACGCCTGACCCTCCAAACATAACTCTATGAATGTAGCCTAGAGGGGGGTGAATAGGCTTTTCGACGCTTTGTTGGTTCCTGAAACACTTAGTAGGTTTATCAAATACAGGGAAATCGGACTAGTCCGGTAGAGTACTGACTAGTCCGTTTTCTACACAGAGAAAAATCGGACTAATCCGGTACTGTGCGGACTAAAAAATTAAGATTGATCAATATGTTCACTTCTAGTACTCTATGCAGCGGAAATTAATTGATGACTTAGATATATTTGCAACAGTGATGCAATCAATGATAGAAATCAACTTTGGTTTCAATGCTTCAACGTGAATTTCACAAGATTAATTAAACACTAGAATATGATGAACAATTAATAAACAAGAGTAAGAGACAAGTGTTTATCTCGAGGTTCGATTCCACAAAGGAAATCTACGTCCCCGTTGAGGAGTACACTAAGGATCGGGTATTCACCAACCCTACCCTCGTCGAATCGCCACGAAGGCCGATTCTCTTCCACTAATCACAAAGGGCAAATAAATCGTTCAAGAGGCCTTCTCACAAGTTGAGGGGTCCCCAAGAATTACAATGAATGAACACAACCAAACACACTCAACAGATGAACAATTAACGAACAAGAGTGTGCGAGAGATCAAACCCAAGAGCTCAAGATGTGTAGAACAAGTCTCTCCTTTGATCAATTGCTAATCCCCAAAGATTTTATCCTTTTTGGGTTAGAATGTGTGGAGAGATGTGAATTTGGGCTCTTGGGAGGTGTGACGGCGCAGGAGGTCGAAGAATTATGTTGGTATGGCCGTACACCATTTTTTCTAGTAGGGTTTCCAATGGTTACGTTAGGGTTTGTGATGTCCGGACTAGTCCGTGGTTGACTCCGGACTAGTCCGGTGTGCGGTGTGTAGAAAACCCTAAGTGTTGTGAGATACAGGACTAGTCCGTAGGAGTGCGGACTAGTCCGATGTCTACTCAGAGATATATCGTACTAGTCCGGTCCATATCGGACTAGTCTGTTTTGTGGTCAGAGAGAAAATCGGACTAGTCCGGTTGATATCGGACTAGTCCGCGAATGCTGATTTTGTGCAGTTAGTGTGATTTCTTTCACGTGAGATCTTGGGGTGTGTTTCTCCAACACACTCTATAATAAGTGATCTAATCTTTTTAGCTTTTGAGCTCTTATCAATTTGATCCTCCTTCTCTTTTCTTTTTGCGCTTTCTTCCTAATTTCTTTGAGAACCTGCGCTCATCTCAATAATTTTGTTAGAGTCTCATTTGTTTGTCATAAATCAACGAAAACACACAAGGGATGCCTAGATGCACTTTCACTCTAACTCATTTTTATTCCCTCTTTTCTCTCTCCCTACTAGTGTGGCGCAGGAGAGAAGTTAGAGGCTGAGAAAAGTCCGGTGTATGGCGCGCTGTGGGGTTCCTCACCGGAGGTTGCTCGTTCTCCTTCTTGTGGGAGTGGCCCTCCGTCGAGGGGTTTCCAGCGATGTCGAAAAGCCCAGAGCGTCGTCCCTTTTCTTTTTTTTTGTTTCTGTTCTTATTTTATCCTTTTGTTTTACTTATTGCTTTCTGGTCTCTTATTTCTGTGCACTTGCTGCAGATCTATTTTTGTTGCGTGCTGTGGATCTAAAATTAAAAAGAATCCCGAATGGATCTAGTGGTTTAGTTGGCTCTGATACCATCTTGTGTTTCTTATTTCCTCTAGCCACTAAATATAACGGGTACATTGATTAAAATCATCCTAACTAATCTATTTAATCAAGAACGAGTATGTAGATATGGCGTACCTTCGGGTACATAGGATGAAGACATGTCGTAGTAGGAGCACGGTCTCGATGACGATGGCTTGAGTCAGCAACGCCGACGATGGTGGCGACCTTCCCCCTGTTCTTGTGTCTCTGAGAGATTGGAAAACTAGATGTAGGAGTTGTTGAGGTGCACGTGAAACCCGTGACCCGCACCCCCGACTACCCCTCTATTTTTATATGGCGCAAGACGAAGGGGGGCCACAACCGAAAGTGGTTGGTTGCACCCCCATCAGGGCACGAGGTGGAGTTGGACTCAGGAATGCATGTTGGGCCATTCCCGAGAGGGATATCATCTCCAACACCACGGTCTCTACGCTTCTTGGATGATTCATTTATAGATCCTATGCCAACATTTTGTGCAACCTGCATGTTCTCAATTACACAGTCACTTCAAGTGAAGAATGTTTGCAGACACTTCTATTCAAACAGAATTAGATTTTCGTTGATATTAGTGAGATATTCCCACTGAGGAATAAGATGTTGAGTTCATCTAAAATACAAAAACAATGGGAAGCGGGTAGACCTGGGAATAGAGGGCGTCTGATAATTAGTGCTCTGGTGGTGGTTGCTGAACTGGTGGCCCTGCACAAAGATGTCAAAACATACAACATGCTAGGTATTCCACGAAAAGAGAAATGTTGGAGAAGAATCTAGAAAACTAGGTGTAAATTAACAAACTTGTGACAACAAGTGATATATGGGGTAATGTAGTGGCAGTCAGTAGTTGCGACAAAGCTGACCATTTTGTGGAGCCCTTTCCTGTATTCTTGTGATGTCGTACAATTTTGTTACGATAAGACTCTACTTGTGCTTGCTGTATATCACTGTCATCATTGGAATCCTCCTGTGTATGTTGCCTGTGCATAACACCAGATGATGGATTTCGTCTTGATTGACTACTATTATGAAGACCTATTCCATTAGAACTTTCTTCAGGTATCTCATGTTTCTCTGCTAAACTGAGGCCCTGGTTGGCAAGGAGACATTTGCAAATTTACCACTCCCAATGTCGGGCTTTGCCAAAATACCACTCTCAAAAGTTAACTCGCTAAAATACCATTATAATAGGAACCAGTTCGCTCGTTTACTATCGGTATGTTTTAAATGACTGTCATGGCTAAACAGTATATAGAAAAGTCAAAATTACCCTCCATATAACCATCTTTGTTCCTTTTTCCCATAGCCCTTTATGCGCCTCCAGAGCCGCCCAGCACCTTGTGTGCCGCCGTGTCTACCTGACTGCCCCCCTCCCCCTGCAGGTACCGATCTGCCCCACCCCGAGCCGAGAGCGCGCGCCTCCCCCGCCCCGTGCGGCGCCCCCCGCTTGTCTGACCAGTGGCAGCGTCGCCCCCTGCCTGAGCCGAGCCGAGGGTGCGTACCTCCCCCCCCCCCCCCCCCCCCCCCCCCCCGCCTGACCGAGGAGGAGGCCATACCTTGCTGGGCGACAGTAGGTATGTGTCGATGGGTTGCTTCTACTGTCAAATGCAATATAAGTGCACATTCAGATTCAGGTATTTTTTTTCAAATTTATGTTAGGTCTTCTTGATATTCCTCCTAGGACAACGAGAATTTCAGTTTCCTCTCTTCTCAACAGCAGCTTAAATTGTTGAGGTAAACCAATCCGTAACAGTTGGGAATTTGGGGGAAGGTGGCATGTCCTATATTGAACTATTCTCTAGTTGTTTAGAACCAATCCATATCACCTTAAAATTGCAGAATCCATATCACCTCAAATGGCTCCAAAAGTGCCTCAAAAAGTGTGGGATTTGCATGAAATTTGGCCTGAACCTTCCCAAGACTTTTTAAGTTCTAGGGGTAAGCTCAATCTCTCATGTTCATGTGTAGGAATCCTACTTTGTGAAAGTTAGGGTTTTCCCCTCTAATCATCCTTTTGATGGAGGTTACTTGCTCTTCACAATTCTTCACAAGATATCAACAACAAAAACTGTAGTGTTGTGAGGTGATGAAAAGTTGTTGCATGTCCCTTTTCTTGGGCTTTTACACTGGATAGGATTCCTGATGCTGGGACATTCTGGCTGTGTATGATTGCTACTAGTAACTAGGTGAATCTCTTCATTTGAAGAACTCAAACCTCCATTTTTTGCTTTGTGATTTCCAGTGGTAATTCTACACCGCTCCTTTTCCTCTTCCGATTCCATCGAGTTCTGTCATCACATGAATCAATTTTGACCTGTTCTACACAAGCAACTTGAGCTGAAGGCTCCCCTATTTCCTGCTCCGGAATACTAGAAATAACATCATGCCTAGCCTTTCGGATTCCAGCCCTTCCAGTGGTGCCACTTTGATTCTCTCCATGTACCTCCTCTGTATGCACTAAATGATTGAAAGACACTTCTTGTGCTCGTGGTGCATGGCTTACCTCCGTAGGACGGTTCATTCTTGTGAAAAAGAATTCTCTGGATCCGTGATGCAAACAGGAGTCAGTGCATCACCAATCTGATTTGTGACATCTGTCCCAACACCAATCTTAAAACAACATATAAAAGAACCATCGTCTTCTCCACGTCGGCCCGGCTCGGCTTGAACAAGCGTACCAGCACCATATCTTCTCTCAGCACTCCGTCGGCGCTGCAGTCAGCTGTTACCACTGCTCCTCCTTTGAATCCCCTCCACCTCCAGGTCTTTGGTTCCGCGTCGTGCTGGTAACCCGCGCCGTCACCAATGGCGAGGCCGAGGAGGGGCCCAGGAAGATGGAGGCTCTGCCCACCATATTTGTGATCACAGAACACTCTTGAGATGTAGACATCTAATAATTTGGGATGGAGGATCCATCTCCGAATAAATTTAGAACAACTTCCTCGCCTGTGGTTGCATGTCACCATGTCCAATGACCAAACAGCATATCATCTTCATCATGGTTCCCAATGTTGGAGCTGGAACATACTCACGATCAGGATCGACACTCAGAATTGACGACCTCACGCCGGATCGTGTGTTGTCACTCTGTTTGCAAAAGCAGAGGAAGAACTCAATGTGTTTTAACCGGCGTTTTTTGTTCGCCGTGGCTCTGATATCTTATATATGTGTAGCACACGAATACAGGGAGTTCACGATCCACATTACCCGGCTTACATGCAGCACTAACTCACACCAGGATCAGATCGCTGAGAACGTGACCAGTTCAGCGTCTAACCCGCTCAACTCTGACTAAACTACATGCATGCAACTGTTGCACCCATTACCAAGTCAATACAGCCTAATACATGGGACTGATGCAAAACTGAAATGAAATGAGTAATGTAAATATGCTAATGCAACTAGATTAACTAACAATTCATCCCCTTAATCTTGTTGCATCTTCGTCACTCCAAGCTGCTGATGATTCTCTATGAACTTGACTCTCGGTAGAGCTTTTGTGAGTATGTCAGCAGACTGATCAGTGGTTCCAATGTGACTCAGTTCTAACACTTTTCTTTCAATGCAATCATGGTTGTAATGAAACTTCGTATCAATATGTTTTACCCTATCGTGATGCTTTAGATTCTTGCTTATTTCGATAGCTGCCTTGTTATCCACCCACAGTTTGGAACTTCTTGGTGTTTCATTCAGAGCTTCAGCCAATAATCTAGTGAGCCAAACAAACTAACAAACAGCTGTGGCTGCAGCTATATACTTAGCTTCAAACGATGACAAAGCAACAACCCTCTGTTTCTATGAGCACCAGGTGATCAGATTGTTGCCTAGATAGAAAATCACCCCTGAAGTACTTTTTCTATCATCAATATCCCCTAGCTAGATCACTATCACTGAACCCAACTAGATTCAGTTTGCCTTCTGCTGAATATCTGCACCCATATTCAGAGGTTCCAGCTACATATCTCAGTATGCGCTTCACTGCTCCCCAGTGACATTCACTTGGAGTTTCCATGAACCTGCTTACTATTCCAACACTGAATGCAATGTCTGGTCTGGTATTTACCAAATACCTGAGGCACCCAATGATTCTTCTGTACATTGTGGGATCAACAGGCTTACTCCCATCAGACTTGCCAAGATGCAGTCTTTGTTCCATGGGTGTATCACATGAGTTGCATTTTGTCATCCCTGCCAATTCTAAGATTTTCAGAGCATAAGCCTTTTGTGACAGAAAAATCTCACCTTCTCTTTGACTGACTTCTATCCCCAGATAATAACTGAGCTTGCCCAAGTAACTCATCTTGAAGGAGTTTTTCATCTCTGTCTTGAACTGTTTGATCACTTCCTTTGATGGTCCACAAATGACTAAGTCATCTACATAGACCCCTACAAGGATTAAGTCTGAACCAGTACCTCTGCAGTAAAGTGCATGTTCAGTCTCACACCTCTTGAAATTCAGTTGATGTAGTTCTCTGTCCAACCTTGCAGTCCAGGCCCTAGGGCCTGTTTCAGTCCATATAAAGCTTTCCTCAACTTCAAAACTTTATCAGGATGTTCTTCATCCTCAAACCCAGGAGGCCGCAATACATAAACTTCTTCTGACAAATCCCCATTCAAAAATGCAGACTTGACATCCATGTGATGAACTTCCCACTTCTCATTTGCTGCTAGAGCCAGAAGCATCCTCACTGTCTCCAACATAGCCACTGGTGCAAAACTGCAAATACTTCATCGAAATCCACCCCCTCTCTCTGTGTATATCCTTTAGCAACCAATCTTGCCTTATATCTGATCAGGTTTCCTGCAGGATCCTTTTTCACTTTGAATATCCACTTCAAGCCTATAGCTTTTCCACTGGGTGGTAAATCTTCTAGTGACCAAGTTTCATTTTCTTCTATGGAGTTTAGGTCCTCTATCATAACCTTCTTCTAGTTTTGATCTTGTATAGCCTGCTGAATACTTGATGGTTCTTCAGCTGTCAGTAAGCAGAGGCCTGAGTATTCAAAATTGGGAATTTTTTCACTGCTTTCAATCACATCTTTCACCTTTCTGAACCTATGTGGAACTCCCTCTAAATCAAATTCTTTACCAGTGAGAGGAGTTACCCACTGCACCCCTGCTGGAGTCTGCATTTGATTAGTCAGAGGGAGTTCTAGGAGAAGGCACAATAGGAGACACAGCTTCAGGTTCAGGCTCTGTCAGTTTGACAGTAGCTGACCATTGCACACTGAAAGTTTCTTCTTCGTCTCCGGCTTGTCCTTCACCCCAAGCCCAAGGCTCCGTTTCATCAAATTTAACATCTCTAGATACTATCACCTTCTGAGCAATAGGATCAAAGACTTTGTATGCCTTTGAACTGGGTTCATAACCCAAGAATACCCCCTGTATTGACCTGTCAGACAATTTGGATATCCCTGGTCCGGCACTCCTAGCATAGACAACACATCCAAAGGTTCTTAAGTGCTTCACGGAAGGTTTATTACCAGTCTAGGCTTCATAGGGTGTTTTCCTTTGTAGACTTTTGGTGGGAGATCTATTGAGAATATAAACTGCAGTTCTGATAGCCTCACCCCAAAATCTTGCTGGTACCTTCATGCTCTTCAGCATGCATCTAGCCATCTCCACCACAGTTTGGTTCCTTCTTTCTACAACCCCATTTTGTTGTGGAGTGTAGGGGGCAGTGGTATGGTGTTTAATTCCCGGTTCCTCCAGATATGTTGTGAACTGAGATGAGTCGAACTCACCACCCCTATCTGTCCTAAGGCCTTTCACTTGGTTGCCTGATTCAGTTTCTGCACAAGCTTTGATTATTTTGAAACAGAGAAATGCTTCACTTTTGGAGGTCAGCAGTTCAAGCCACATATACCTGTTGAAATCATCAACCACAAGAAGAAAGTACCTTTTACCTCCTGGAGTGGGAGGTTCAATATGACCACAAAGATCAGAGTGCAGCAGCTCTAGGGATTTTTCAGCTCTGTATTCAGACAAATGAGGGAATGGTCTTCGGTGATGTTTGCCTAACATACACCCATCACACACCTGCTATACCTGGTTTATATCAGGAATACCATGAGCCATTTTCTTCCTTCCCAAATCCCTTGTTCAAATCTTGCATGCCAAAGCCAAGCTTGCTCTTCTGCTTTTGACATCAGACAGACAGGATGCACTATCTTCAGTCTTGCAATATATAGTCTGTTTGCTGTACCTTGAGTCTTGAGAATGAGTGTATCATATGTGCCGAATACACACAGCCAGCCATTCTCCATCACAACTCAACACCCCCCCTTCTGTTAACTGACCAAGGCTGATGATATTTGTCTTCAGTCTAGGAATGAAGTAGACATCAGAGAGAACCTTATGCTCTTGTGATTTTCCTTGGAATAACACTGACCCCATCCCCTTTATTTCTACTGAAGAACCATCACCAAAACTGACAGACCCCATATTCAGATTATTCAGAGAAGATAGGTAGGATTCCTCACCAGTCATATGATTGCTAGCTCCTAATCTAGATACCACTCTGAATCAGTGCTTAGCTCATCTTTCTTCTTCTGAATCTGACATTCAGA
Source organism: Neostapfia colusana (assembly GCA_030760725.1). Taxonomy (NCBI): domain Eukaryota; kingdom Viridiplantae; phylum Streptophyta; class Magnoliopsida; order Poales; family Poaceae; genus Neostapfia; species Neostapfia colusana. The sequence continues at coordinate 4,093,431 of JASWHV010000012.1, read as the reverse complement.
AACTTCAGTATCAGAATTCTTGGCAGCCAACAGTAGTGCTGGTTGATCACTCTGAGTACGAGTTAGATGAGCCTCTTCCCTGTGATCACGTCGTGGTTTCTTACACTCTCTAGCCCAATGACCCAAGATTTCGCAGTTGTTGCATTTTCCTTTCCTCCTTGGAGTGCCCTCTCAGGTCAGATTTTTGGAGTTGTCATGATTTTCAGGTCGTGCTCCACCTTTTCCCTTTCCTGGTGCAGAGCCTCCGGACTTGTTGATGCTGGATGGATTCTCAGGAGCTGGTCTGTACTTGTACTTAGCAAGCCACTCCTCCTCAGCCAACAGTAGCTTTCCACCCTTGTTGGCATTATCACCATTATTACTCAGGCGATCTTCAGCAGCATGCAATCTGCCAACTAGCTCTTCAACAATCATGGTCTTGAGATTAAGCAGGGTTTCGATCGAGAGGGCGATCTGCATGTAGCGTTCTGGCACCACTCGTAAGAATTTCTTCACTACACGCACTTCTTCAACTGATTCACCCAATGTCCGCAGTGAACTCGCCAGACCAGATATCCTCATGGCAAATTCGTCGATTTGCCTCCCCACTCTTGAACTCAATATTTTCAAATTCCTTCAGTAATTGTTGAGCATTGGCTTCACGTACCCTGTCGTCTCCAATCCACATACTTCTCACCGCCTCCCATGCCTTCTTCGTTGTGGGCTTTGTAGCTAGTGTCATATGCATGTCGGCCAGCACTCCTCTCAGAATGGCTGCGGGAGCCAGTCTGTCTTCTCTCCGAGTTACCTGCTCCGACTCCACGGCATGCCACAATGCTTGGGCCTCTAGATTGACTTGCATCACGAGCGCCCATTGATTGTAGTTGCTGCGAGAGAGCATTGAGTAGACCAGTGAACTTCCGGACTCCTTGACCACCCGCTCGACGATGATCGGGTTGGTGATCGCGCCACCGCCGGTGCGTGTCATGGCTCTCTGTTCGCCAGTGGACATCTTCCTACGATTTTGGCTTCAACACTGCCTCTGGCACCAATTGTTGGAGCTGGAACACACTCACGATCAGGATCGACACTCAGAATTGGCGATCTTACGCCGGATCGTGTGTTGCCACTTTGTTTGCAAAAGCAGGGGAAGAACTCAATGTGTTTTAACCGACGTTTTTTGTTCGCCGTGACTCTGATCTCTTATATATATGTAGCACACGAATACAGTGAGTTCACGATCCACATTACCCGGCTTACATGCAGCACTAACTCACACCACGGTCAGATCGCTGAGAACGTGACCAGTTTAGCGTCTAACCTGCTCAACTCTGACTAAACTACATGCATGCGACTATTGCACCCATTACCAAGTCAATACAGCTTAGTACATGGGACTGATGCAAAACTGAAATAAAATGAGTAATGTAAATATGCTAATGCAACTAGATTAACTAACACCCAAGTACAGCAGCCCGAGGAATTTTCAGGTAAATGACTACGGCAATTAGATGTTATCAGTGGCTGGAGCAGCCCTCTCCGTGGGACGAGAGCATGTCCTCAGCCTGTGAGTCAGGTGTCTGTAGCGCATGTCAAGCGTAGCTTAGGGAGCTACGCCTTCTACGTGGCGGCATGGCCTGCAGCAAGCGAGCAGGAGTAGCAGCAACAGGAGATGGTTGTGGCGGGCTGAGAGAAAACCTGGTGCTGGCTCGCTTCCTCCGAGACGAGTGGAGCGGAGGAGACGGTGTTTCCTTTAAGATTGGTGATAGCACAGGTGTCACGAATCAGATCAGTGATGCACATGCTTAGTTTTGCATTACGGATCCAGAGAATTCTTTTCCATTCTTGCCTTGTTTATACAAACGGATCCATGACCAGCAGATGGTTTATATTGCTTCCTAAATTCGTTCCCGTCAACAGTTTCATTGGGTAAATTGATGTGTGACTCCTCTATATGAACTGACGTGTACATTTTGCCCAATCCACATGAATAGCAGCCGTTGTGTTTGACCAGTGTGAACTACTAGGCTCCTCTCTGACTGAATAAGCAGGGAAAGAAACTACTGTCTGCTTCAAATGAATTGGCTTATTATATCTTCCTACTTGCACTTGTCATACTAGAATTCTTTGGCTTCACTATAAGAAACACTGACAACTTACGACGGTAAAAAACCATCGTAATTAAACTATATGCCTTTATAAATAACTTAATTACGATGGTATTATGTTATTCATGATGGTTACCGGTCATCACAAGTCAAATATTCTAAATAACATAATTTACAACGGCCTGACTCACCGTCGTAACCTCTGAAGACGTGACAGGTGGCACCCTCGGGAACCTTATTTACGACGGCCTGATACCGGCCGTCATAATTTACGCAGACTTGTTTACAATGGCCAGTCCTCACTACCAGAAACAAAGCAATTTACGACGGCCAGCTTTATTTACGACGCTTCTAGGGCTGGCCGTCGTAAATATGTTTGTTTATGATGGCCGGTTCTAGCCATTGTAAACAACATCTTATTTATGACGGCCTGACCCAGGCCGTCATAAATAAATGACTATTTAAGATGGTAGGGCCACGACCGTCGTAAGTAAGTTTATTTACGAGGGCCAGCCAGCGGGCCGTCGTAAATAAGCCCCATATACTTGTTCGCGAGAGGGCCGCCTCGTAGCCCGCTCGCCCGCTCCCCTCTCCGCACCGTCGCCATTCGTCACAGCCCCGACGCCTCGACGCCGCCGTTCGCCCGCTCCCCTCTCCACCCGGCGCCACCGATCGCCGATGCCCTCGCACCCTAGACCGGACACCAAGCTCCCCCAGCATCCCCAGAGGTCCCCGGCGCCACCCACGGCTCTCTCCCGCCGCCGCTGCCCCATCGCAGGCTGGCCCTGGCACCGGCCGCCACCGCCCTCGCGCCCGAGGTCCCCGGACCGCCTCCGAGCTCCCCCAACCTCCCCAAAGCTCTCGGCGCCACCCACAGCTTCCCCTGAGTCGCCCCAGGCCTCCCGACGATGCCCCCCCCCAGCCTCCCCCGCGCCACCCCCGGCTTCCCGTGCGTGGCGTCACCTCCTAACATGTGCCCTGGGCTCCGGTCCGAGCCTCCCCGCTGAGGTGTGGTCCGGAGCTGCAACGTGTCTCCTAGCTCAGACCCTCCTCCTTGCTGAGGAAAGTTTCGGAGTTGACACGTGCCCTGGGCTCCGGTCCGAGTCTCCCTGATGAGGTGAGGTCCAGAGCTGCCACGTGTCTCTTGGTTCAAAGCCTCCTCCCTGCTGAGGAGAGCTCCGGAGCTGACACGTGCCCTGGGCTCCGGTCTGAGCCTCCCCGCTGAGGTAGGGTCCGGAGCTGCCACGTGTCTCCTTGCTCAGAGCCTCCTCCCTGCTGAGGAAAGCTCCGGAGCTGACACGTGCCCTAGGCTCCGGTCCGAGCCTCTCCGCTGAGGTGAGGTCCAGAGCTGCCACGTGTCTTTTTGTTCAGAGCCTCCTCCCCGTTGAGGAAAGCTTCGAAGATGACACGTACCCTAGGCTCCGGTGTGAGCCTCCCCACCGAGGTGAGGTCCGGAGCTACCACGTGTCTCCTGGCTCCAAACCCATCGATAAGAGCTCCGGAGCCTCCATGCGCCCCATGATCCATCGTGGGCTATGGGTCGACCAAGTCAAGGTGGAAGTGCGCTGTCAGCCTACGCATTCAAGGCTCACGCCTTCCCTAGAAGCATGGCGCACTACACATGCCTCCGTCCTCTACCCGTTCACCATTACGATGACACATTAGGATGACAAGGCGTGAGTAGCGGTATAGTGCCCCCCAATAGCACTGGACCGCCCACGCGGCAACAAGACATCATCTTCATCATCACCTGACACACGGACAGGAGCGCTCAGCGCGGCAGGCAGTGGGAGTTAACTCCCCCACTGACTGTTCTACTCACAGTACAAAACTCTAGATCATGTATAGGTGTCGCATTGCTTCAAGGGCACCTGTCGGGCCCGAAGCCACATTGTAACCACCCCGGCCTTGGGCTATAAAAGGACCGGGTGACCACCTGACAAAGGGTTCGTGACCCAGCACCCTCTCACACTCATACAAGCAAACAATACAACAAGAACTCTTATGGACGTAGGGTATTACGCTCCGGCGGTCTGAACCACGTAAATCTCGGTGTTCATCCACTCCCTTGAGCCCGATCGCGTGAGGGTGCCAAGCCCCCTTCAATCGAAGAACCTCGCGGGCTGCTTCCATAGCAGCCCGGGAGGAGTGTCACACCTCACACACTCCGATATTTGGCGCGCCAGGAAGGGGGGCTTTCCACGCTCTCCACGCGACCACGGTGAACATCACCTCCCAAGGTGAGCCTTCTCGCCCAACTCATCACCATCTCCAGGCAGGAGAAGACGAGGCCACCTCTCGCTCCAGAGCGGGCAGGTGTGGCCAGGCCGGTGATCAGACGACCGGTGTACTAGCGGCGCCCACAGCGCCCAAATCTGGCCGAACCGACGACCAGATCACTAGTGTACCTGTGGCATCCACGGCGCCCAAGTCAGAACGGGCTGACGACCGTACGGTCGGTGTGTCGTCGGCACTCACACCGCCAGTGGCCGCTTCCTCTCGGCGGCCCACTACTCCAACGGTGGCGACAGCACCACCACGACCGAGCGAGGAGAGCGTGCTGACCGCAGCACGTGATCTGCTCCACAACCCCGCGCGAGGGCGCCAAGCCCCCTCCAATCAAAGAACCTCGCGGGCTGCTTCCGTAGCAGGCCGCGAGGAGTGTCGCAGCTCACACACTTCGACATTTGGCTCGCTAGGTAGGGGGGATTTTTGCATTCTCCATGCGACCATCTTGAACATCACCTCCCGTGGCGATCCTTCTCGCCCAACTCGTCGTAGTCCCTAGGCGGGAGACGACGAGACTACCTCCCAGTCCAGATCGGGCAGGTCTAGCCAGGTCGGCGATCAGACGACCAGTGTACCAGTGACGCTCACAACACCCAAATCCGACCGAACCGACAACCAGATCGCTGGTGTCCCTGTGGTGCCCACGGCGCCCAGGTAAGGACGGGTCGGCGACCATACGGTCGGTGTGCCATCGGCGCTCACACCGCCAGTGGCCGCTTCCTCTCGGCGGCCCTCTACTCCAACGGTGGAGACAGCACCACCACGACCGAGCCCGGACAGCGTGCTGGCCGCAGCACACCTCTGCTCCATAACACTCCGGACAAGGGCGCCACCCCCGAGGCGGCAGAGCAGTGGCAACACGACGTCGACCATCTCGTCGCTGCTGCCATGAACTCTCCTGCCTACAGGAGACAGCGAGTTGAACCCTCGCTGGCCCAGTCACGTACGTCGACGGTGGCCCGTGGGACGGCAGCCACATGCGCGACAGCAACAGCTGATCTCAGGGTCGAGCTGAAACTGTTGTCTTGCAAGCAAAGATGGTCGCGTCACCATCGAACGACGTCGAGAGAGGCGTCGCAACCTCGAAGGAGAGTACGGCTCTCCGAGCGCTATACTAGCGGGTCGCACTCCACCTACACCTGCCTCTCCAGGGGCAGTAGGGGCTGCTTGGAGCTCGCCCCGCACCTTCGAATGATGGTCTGGCCACCTAAGTTCTAGCCCCACTTGCCGGAAAAATACGGCGGGACAGTCAACCCCGTCGAGTTCCTGCAGATCTACTCCACCTCCTTCCTAGCTACAGGAGGGAATGAGGCCGTCATGGCCAACTACTTCCCCGTGGCTTTGACCGGCACAGCCCAGTCATGGATCATGAACCTTCCCCCAGGATCCATCACGTCCTGGGAAGAGTTGTGCTGGAGGTTCACAGCCAACTTCGGGAGTTCCTACATGCGCCCCGGCACCGAGCTCGACATCCACGCCGTGCGTCAGTGTGATGGAGAGTCGCTGCGATCCTTCGCCCAACGGTTCTCCCAGGTTAGGAACACCATCCCCTGCATCTTCAACGCCTCCGTCATCGTCGCCTTCCGGCAAGGCGTCCGCGATAAGATGCTCGAGAAGCTGGCCACTCACGACGTGTAGGACGTCTCCGAGCTCTTCAGCCTGGCCGACAAGTGTGCCAGGGCGGAGGAAGGCTGAGGCTGGCACTCATGTGCTGCCTCCGCGACACGGAGTGTCGGAGAGGCTGCTGCTCTGTGCAACAGCAAGAAGACACAAGACCGGGGGCAGGAACAAGCCTCTGGTCGGGGCACCACTGTCGCCCTAGCAGCGGACGGTGGGGGCCGAGCCCCGCGCACTGACAAGCGCCCACGACCATCGTCTGCCAGTGACGACGGCCAGTGGTGCCCGATGCACAACTCCAGCTGTCACGACGCCAGTGACTGCAGTGAGATCAACAAGCTTGTCGAGCGTTTCCGTAACCTGCAACAACAGCGGTCTTGCCAAGACGGTGCACCCTCCCGCCAGCGGGAGTGTAAACAAAAGGCCAAACCTGAGGCCAGCGCTGAGCAGGAGATGGAGTATCAAGACGCCGAGCGGGCATTGAAAGTCGCTACGGCCATTCCAACTCCAGCGCTGACAATGATCGGCGCAAGACGCTCCACATCTAGCAAGACGTCCCCCCCCCCCCCCCGTCGTGCGACAAGGGAAACACCCTCTTACAATGGTGTAGGGGGTCGAGGCCGCCCTCCCCCTAGAACACACCAAGGGCTCATCCCGTGTCCAGACATACGACGAAGCCACACGGGACCAGCTTCCGCGTGAAGATATCAACCTCGTTGACGAGGAAACATGGCTAGAGGCTAGTCGAATCGCGTTACACCGCAAAATGCTCTAGCGGTATCAGCAACAGTACGCGCAGAGTAGACAGCCCAAGGTAGGGCCACCTAGTGTCTCGGCTAATACTTTCTCGAGAAGGGGTGACAAACCCTCCCACAGCTCAGAGGGTCCCTTCCGAGCAGCACAGGTATGTAGCCCCAGGTGCACCCACCTAGCCACGGAGGATGGGTACCTCTACCCAATCCACGGAACATAGAACACCTCTGTAAGTTCTACCCTTAGCGTAGTGGTACGGTATTTTTTTTCTTTTTCTCTTTCTTTGTAAAGATGTCATAGTGTCAAGGAACAACGCTTAGAACAGCTAAGCTCCAGAGGTGTCCCGCTACTCTTGCCATCCGTGGCGGGTCGCTGCCTTCTTGCATGGCCTGTTTCCTCCTATCACCCGAAGGAAGCCAGAAATAAAAAAAATTATCCTACCTTGCGTCCAGAAATAAGAAAAAATTATCCTACCCTGCGTACCTTCTTTACAGTTTATGCTCATAGATGCATATCAACTGTAAATTGCATGTCCGGAGCCTGTCCTACATGCTTGTCCTAGGTTCCATGGCACTGGAAGGTCTCCTCGCTAAAAGGTTAATGTCCGTGGGAGGTCCAGGACGCGCAGCCTGCTTAGTCTGGTTCCGTATCCTAAGTCTGCCGCAGTGCCCCCCCTGCGCTACAACTGAGTACTTGGGGACCAGAAAGAACTCGCCTACGGACAAGAAAAGTAACCGGACCCCGGACATTGCCCCCACTCTTTTCGTGCTTTCTTTCCATACTGCTCTGGCCGTATGGCCAGTCACTTTTTCTTGTGTTCAATCATAGCAAGAGATGTGCTATCCTTATACGGGCGGGTCTGCTTGAGTACCAGTGGTGTACCCGGGGTCCTGCGGTTGTCTCATTGCTCGGTGGCCCTATGGCGCCGAATGGTCCCTCCCCATAAGGGCTTATGACGGCAAGAACTTGGTCATCGTAAATAATATTTTATTTACGACGGTCAAGATGTGACGGTAATAAATATGACCTTACTTACGACGGCTAGTTCGGGCCATCGTAAATAAACCTAATTACGACGACCAACCCTAAAACCGTCGTAATTTCGGTTGGTTGTCATAATTGTTGCGCTTTGCTGTAGTGCTTATGAGCTCCTCCTGCACGTGATCCACAAGATTAAGATGAACAAGAAAAAAATAGTACTTGATAGCACACAGTAGCACTTACAGATAGCTGAAATGAGAACAGAACATCCCACTTATTAAGGCCTAAATGGACTACTAGAACTGTTTGAGGGGCAGGAAGCAATTTCTATGCCGACATTTAATAAAGGCATTTGAACCTGTGTTTGGAGGATAGAGGATCGGGAAAAGGAAGGCGATTCCAGGTGATTTTTATTCTATACCCAAACTAAACATATACATGGACTCAGAATTTCAGGTCAAAGCTGAACATTTTGCCATTTGTGTACTTACGCAGGACGTTGCATACGGTTGGTGCATAGCACAAGTTAAAGGATGAAATTCAGGCACAGATGCGTTCCTGTCGTGCCATCTAATGTCAACAGTCGTCAAATGCAGACGCAACAACAATAATAACAACAAAGTCTGTTCCAAACACGTTGAATAGACTAGACATTAAATCCAATAATTTTATATTTTATATTTTTTAAAATAAAAATAAAAGAGGAATAGATACACGAGTAATAAAATATAATAAAAATACAGACGTAAGTCAAAAATACACAGGCATCAAATGTAGTCATTTACGTGGACAAGTTCCAATTTTGAGGCTCTGAACGGAGTAAAATTTTGCTGATATTAGGATTCCTTCACGAATTATAAGAAGCCAAGACTAGAATTGGATCTGTTCATTCCAAGCCTATCCCTCAGAACTGAAATGCGCAATGCGACGGCTCCTGCTACACACCTCCGGCAGCAGCGAGGCCGGCGACGACGTTGCAGCAACCGCGACAGGCTCCGATGCCGGCCGAGAAACGACCTGAACGCCGCTGCGGGCGCGGAGGGAGGCGGGCGCTGCTACCGGCGACGTCGATCGAGCTCGTCGCCGCAGAGCGGGCACGCGACGCGCCGGATCCCCCGCGGAGAGGGGGGTGATGGGGAAAGCGCGTGGAGACAGATACAGTATGCGCGACAGAACTCCGGAGAGTGTCGTGGTAATGGTAACTAACTATATCCGACTGGCGCGCGGGCTGTCAGCGAAGGCAAAATAGTGACACGATGATCCCATGCTCCCTTTTCGCGCCACTGCGGGATCGTGCGCGGATGCTCGAGTTTAATTGATGACGCGCCAAATCCTTGTCCTGCGTTTTGTTACAGGGGTGGCATGCACGCTTGAGGTCCTTCGCTCGTATGATTTTATGTGGTGTCTCATGCGTTTCAGAGGCGCGTAAATCTGATCCATTCGTCCAAAAGGAATGACACGTGCGAAGATCTTCTGCTCCTTGATATACGTGCGAGACGTATCGCAACTTCATGATAGTGATCCAGCTTTTTGAAGGTAGGTAGGTAAATAATCCCCACAAAAACAAAGACGACCCCAAACACTGTCAGAGGACGATGCACCTGCGCCGTGCGAGTTTCCGTGAAGAGAGCAGGATCAGAGAAGCAGTTTGCACGCGAGTGTTTTGGGAGGAGCTGAGCGCCTCCTCGTTTTGTTTTTTTCGATTTATATATCGCACGGAGTGGCCCAACGACGTGCACCCGATTTCCAGGATACGACCGCTCTAGTCCCTCACGTCGCTGGAGAATCGCTCACGTCCGTTGTTCACACGCTGGATACACCATGCAAACGATGATCCGAGTCGCGCGGCGCTGGACAGACCCAAGCTCACACGCTGGTTTATTCCCTACGTGATCAACTAGCTATAACACGATGCAATGGAAAACAAACAGGAAACACACACACATGTACCAGCCTAAGTCGTTGAAGTATACTGACAATCTCCCCCTACTTCATAGACTTAGACAACGTGATCTTCCTGATTCCGATTTCCTCACGCGGTTGCTGGGAACACACCCTGCCCAGTGCCTTTGTGAACATGTCGGTCAGCTGCTCCTTTGTTCCAACGAACTTCAGCAGGACATCACCTCGCTCCACACATTCCCTGATAAAATGATAACGGGTTCTGATGTGCTTATTTCTGTTATGCAAGACGGGATTTTTTTTGCTCAGTGCAATAGCAGGTATATTGTCCATCTCGATGCGTGGAGGCGACGTCACAACACCCACCATTTCTTCAAGCAGACGATGAAGCCACACTCATTGGCACGTCGCTCCCGTGTCGGGTATGTACTCAGCTTCACACGATGAGAGCGTTATGACCCGCTTTCGGTGTGCTCCATGTCACTGCGCCCTCGCCAAGGAAGTAGATGGTTCCTGACGTGCTCTTGCAATCATCCAAGTCCCCCGCCATATCACTGTCGTTATATCCAATGAGTTGGGTATCTCCACCTGATCCCCTTGGATACAGCAGTCCAAGATCAATTATCCCTGCGATGTATCGCAATATGCTCTTCACAACATTTAGATGGTCTTGCTTTGGGGCTTCCATGAAACGGCTTAGGTAACACACACTGAATGTTACATTTAGCCTTGTGTGTAACAAGTACATCAGACTCCCTAACAGACTTCTATATTTAGTGATGTCCACAGCAAGTTTTGCACTGTCCTTCGACAATTTCAATCTTTCTTCCATTGGAGTGGCTGTCGGGTTGCAGTTCTTCAACCTGGTTCTCTCAAGCAGCTTGACCGCATAAGAGCTCTGGCATAGCTCAATTCCTTTTGTGTTTGCTTCACCTCTATGCCCAAGTAGAAGGATAAAGCACCAAGATCACTCATGTGAAATACCTTTTTCATTTTCAGCTTGTACACAATCACTTATTTCTCTAATTCCCCATGATGATCAAGTCGTCAACATATACCCCAACTACATGTCTCATCTTGTTCTTCATGCGGGTGTACAACCCATGTTCCGACTTGCACCTGGAGAAGCCGAGCTCTAGAAGGACTGCATTCAGCTTGGTATTCCATGCTCGAGGCGCCTGCCTTGGTCCATACAGAGCCTTGTGAAGCCGCATAACCTTCTTCTCCTTTCCTTCTAAGACAAACCCCGGTGGCTGGTGAACATATACTTCATCGGCAATATCTCCATTCAGAAAAGCGGACTTTACGTCTATATGATGAACTGTCCATGCATGGTGTACTGCCACTACAAGCATGACCCTCACTGATTCCATGCGTGCAACCGGTGTAAACACGTCCTCAAAGTCCACACCTTGCTGTTGAACATAGCCCTTCGCCACGATTCTTGCTTTGTACTTTACGATCTGCCCATGCTTATCATATTGACCTTGAGCACCCACTTCAAAGCGATTGCTTTATGCCCCTTCGACAAGTCTACAAGAGACCAGGTCTTGTTCTCCCTGATCGAGCTCAGTTCTTCCATCATCGCAGCACACCACTCCTTGTTCTTCAAGGCTTCCTCAACAGTGGCCGGCTCATCAACCACAGCTGCTAACAACTCATCTTTGAGTTGAGTACAGCCTTCATTTTGTTGCTGAGTCGTGCCCACTAGACTAGCAACCCTTCTAAACTGAAGTGGAGCACAATCAGCTGCTTCATCCACATCAGGAGTATCTTGGGGTGGTGAAGCATACTCGACCGCTCCGGGCGCCTCCGGAACGGGAGATGTATGTGGCTCAGACCCGCACGTGGGCATCGCCACACTACTTGGCGAAGACGATCTTGCCGGTGAACCTGCCACCAGCTCTCGTGTGGGTGACTCTGGCCACACTGTCCGGCATTCGCTTGCAAGTGAACCTCCCGCGACGACGTACTCCACCTGGAACGGTTCAGTGTCCCCGACATCTTCTGTGCTCCAGTCTCATGCACGGTCCACTTCAAAGATAGTGTCGCGTGACACATGAACACGCTTTTGTCGGGTTGTAAAATTTCTAGGCCTTGGACCCCGGCTCATATCCGAAGAACACCATCGTAGTACTTCGGTCTTCTAGTTTGCCAAGTTGATTGTTTCCCTGCTGAACATGTGCAACACATCCAAAAATACGGAGAAGACTCAATGAGGGCTTAACACCATGCCATACCTCATAAGGCGTCATGCCATCTATGCTCTGAGTTGGAGAACGGTTCAGGATAAACACTGCTGTGATCACCGCCTCCCCCTAGAACCAATGTGGCATCAACATGGCCTTGAGCATGCTCCGTGCCATGCCAAGCACCGACTGGTTCCTCCTCTCCACGACCCCGTTCTGCTCTGGTGTGTAAGGATCCGTGAGGTGTCGCTCCACGCCGTATCGGGTAGAGTGCTTGATGAAGTCTCGGCTCGTGAACTCACCGCCACGATCAGTGCGGAGGGTTCCCATCTTCCTCCCTGCCTGGACTTCTGCTCGTGCCCGAAAGGTAGTGAATGCTTCTAGTGCCTCATCCTTTGTACTCAGCAACACAAGCCACATGTAGCGACTCGCATCGTCGACCAACAGGAAGAAGTATTCTTTTTGCCTGTCGTCATCAATGTCACTGGACCACAGAGGTCCCCGTGCACCAGCTCCAACTTCTCCTCCGCGCGAAACTTGGCTTCTGATGGGAAAATGGCACGCTTTTGCTTCCCTGCAAGGCAACTGTCGCAAACCTGTTCGACATGGTCAATCTGCGGCAGCCCTCTCACCATGTCGTCCTCCACCAAACGCCTGAGGCTGCAGAAGTTCAGGTGACCGTATCTCAAGTGACAGCGCTAGGATGGGATTGTTCCTTGTGTCACTAGACACACTGGTTGGTCGATGTCGAGATGGAGCGTGTACAGCCAGTTCACGCCACGTCCCACCTTGGCGACCAATGTTCCCGTACTGTCCCACAGCTTGAGGTAGCCCTTCTCCAACACGATCTTATATCCCGCCTCCTCCATCTGCCCCAGGCTAACGATATTCGCAGTCAGTCGCGGGATATAGTAAACCCCTGTCAGGGCCTTGTGTCCACCGGTCTTGGACTTGATCAAGATTGTGCCGCACCCTTCAATATTTGTCACTGATCCGTCTCCGAAGCAGAAGGTGCCCTGTACCCTGAGATCAATCTCAGAGAACGTCGTGCAGGCACCTGTCATATGGTTAGTTGCTCCTGAATCCAATATCCAGTGAGTACCATCACCGCAACCATTTTCCCTGGACTGGGTGAAGAGTTCTCCTTCTTGCAGTTGTATCACCGACGGATGTGCATGGATTGTGTCAGGCTCAATCACTGTTGTGTCGCCAAGAACAGCATGGGCTCTTCCTCCTTTTCAGCTTGTGCGGCATGAACCTCCTCGTCGCGCTTCTTCTTCTTGCATTCACGGGCCCAATGACCCTTCTTGCCACAGTAGCGACATTCATCTTTTGCAACACCATTGTTTCCTTCATCACAGCCTCGGCTGGCACTGCTGCTACCACGGTGCTGGTGTTGTTTCCACCATAACCGCCACCACGTCCACCAGGGCCGCCACCACGGCCCTTTCCGCGGCCGCGACCACGCTTGCAGCACCAGATGAATATTCCTTTTGCCGATCAGCACCGCCATTGCCTGACAACTTCAGACGCGAGTACAGCCGCGCCACCAGCTTGTCCTCAGTCAAGTTGAGACTCGCAACTAACTTGGCGTTGCTTCGGTTGAGCCGCTCCTCCGTGGGTTTGAGTCACCCAATCAGCTCATCAACAGTGATCGTATCCATATCACAAAGGGTCTCAATTGACGCCGCGATTTGCTCAAACTTGGGGGGGCAGTGCAGTGAGAAACCGTCTCACAATCTACTCCTCCTTGTACTCGAACCCAAGTACCGCCAGCTGGTTGGTGATCTGACTAAGGCGTGCGCCAAAGTCTTCGATCGACTCATCGGCCTCGAACTAGAGCGAGTCAAACTCGCACTTGAGTGTGCTTGCCTTTCTTTCGTACTCAGTCGACGCCGACGTCATTGCGTAGCACCAGCGAGTCCCATGCGGCCATCGCCGAAGGCTTGCTCGCAATCGACCCCATCAGTTCCGGCGGCACCGCCTTGGCAATCATCTCCAACGTCAGGCGATCCTCCGTGTAGTCCGACGTGCCCATGCTCACCGCATCCCACAGGCCTCTTGTCTGCAACATGAAACTCATGAGTGCAGCCCAGTCGTAGTAGTTGATCTTCGTCAGTATCAGAAAGTTTCCGGCCGGTGCCGCGTGCTCCATGACACGCTCGACGACGATCTTGGACGTGTGACGCCTGCTCCGGCCGCGGCGTTGCAGCCACTGTTGTGGCGATCGGCTCAGGGGATGAGAGTGATGGCGCCCAGATCCTGGAGACTGCAAATGCGCAGGTGTTCCCTCCATCGACGCTCCCTTGCTGCGGTGACGAACCCGACTCTGATGCCAATTGTCTGAGGATGATGCACCTGCGCCGTGCAAGTTTCCGTGGAGAGAGCAGGATCAGAGAATCAGTTTGCACGCGAGTATTTTTGGGAGGAGCTGAGCGCCGCGCCTCCTCGTTTTTTTTTATGTATATATCGCAGGGAGTGGCCCAACGACGTGCACCCAATTTCAAGGATCGTGACGACCGCTCTCGTCGCCCACGTTGCTGGAGAATCGCTTACGTCCGTTGTTCACACGCTGCATGCACCATGCAAACGATGATCCGAGTCGCGCGGCGCTGGACAGACCCAAGGCTCACACGATGGTCTCGCTATGTGATCAACTGGCTAAAACACGATGCAATGGAAAACAAACAGGAAACACACACACATGTACCAGCCTAAGTCGTTGAAGTATACTGACAGACACAAGCTATGATTCCTTGTCATCTATTCAAACTCGGGTCTCTATATGTTCCAATATTTGGGACCCAACAACAATATAAATTTATAACTCTTTATTTTTTGTTTCAGTGGAATTTGATTCTTTAATTTTGAATCCTTATGTTAGATGCATTATTCTCACGTTAATTTTGTTAGCTTGAGTGAAGCGCATGACCGGTACTCAAACTTGTTTGGAGGTGTCATATAGGTCTCCAAACTCTTAATCTACACATCCAGATCTTCAAACTCGCTAACCAGTTCATCCGCGGTCCAAAGTTCTCTAATTGGCATGCATGCTATATATATCTAGTTCAAACACTTCATCGCCTATATTTTAGGGGTGGTAAACGGGCTCAGCCCACGGGCCCTTCACAATTTATTTTGGCCCTGATTAAATATTAGTTTAAAATGAATATAAATTTAGCTCGGCCCTAAGCCGATCCGGCCCTTCATATTTTTAGTTCGTTTTCTTGGGCCTTTGTCAGCCATACCTATATTACCATCTGAGCGGATTAGCAACGCCAGGGGATATGAAATCCACCAGCTGTGTTAGTGCGACACTGCCAGATGTGACATCGGATCCTGCGGCAACTGAACCCCAGATGTTTTTTGGTCTGGCGTTGATCCGCCCACGGTGGGAGCGCATATGACCCCTGTGCCAACCGGAACCGTCGCCTACAGCAAACAGACAAACTAAGTTCTCACACATAGCTGGCCCAATAATGACCACCCGTCTCAGGTTATTGCAGATGTGCTACAGCCCTGCCACGACCGTCGTGTACGAGATGGTTGCAGCACCCGGAAGAGTTGGAGAAGATTCCTTATCTACCACTCGAAGATAGACTAGTCTTATAATACATAGAAAATTTTGTATTTCCTTATCTATCATCGTATCCGAATTTCATGTCTTTCGTGCCACTACCGTGGAGTTCAGCCTTAATTTTCCTTTTAAACAAACAGCAGAGGAGTCCCCTACTTGCCTTTTTTATAAATTTTATATGAAAATATGTACGGTGTACACGGCCGTGCCTAAAAGAAGACCACAAAGAAAACTACTCAACCAATTATCTAACAACACTCTAGTTGAGCCTTAGATTGATCCGAAAAGAGATAAATTTGCCTTCTCAACAAAATTTACTTAGATTCCTTTGGTACCATTATGATTGTAACTACAAGTGTGTGTTCCTTTCATGCCATTGTACGCGCAAGATGAGTTCAAGACATGATCCAAAATAGCTTGATCAAATAAATATTTGTACACAAATGTACAACCACATGATCAAGAGAGGAAACATATATATAGATGAATTCACCCGGGTAGGATTTCCTTCCCAACCTCAGTTTAAGGCTCTGGTCCTCCTCCCCATGAAGCACCCTAGATCAACCAAAGCTCATTGATCTCTAGGTGAACCCTCTCCATCTGACGGTCTATTGCGAGTTGTCATGCCTATTATGAGCCAAAACTAGGATTGACAATGAGCCGAGCTCGAGCGAGCATGCCTCCTTATAAGATTAGGCTCGGTAAAACCCGAATCGATCTTGAATCGAGCATGTGATCCATTTGATCATATCCGGGAGTCAAACTCAAGTTCGTCTCAGTCAATCTCGAGTTCGAGCTTGAGCAGGTTCGCTTAAACAATTAATCATGGGAGTGGCAATATGAGTACATATATATATTGTCTTAGTGATTTTGTTGTAATTCGTGGCATTGGTCACCCACAAACTTTGTGTTTGTGGATGGAATCCCCCAAGAATGGTTAGAATGCAAGTTCCCGCTGCTTAATTGGCTCCTATCGAAAGTGGAAATTGAGAAAGAAGTATCATACTAAATAGATGGCTTTACGGAAGAATACTAGATTATGTTTATTGGGACAATCTGTTCAAAACTTTAGTTTCAACAATAATATTTACAAGTTCAAATATGTGTACCTTATAGTTAACAACAACAAATGAGCTCATAGCTATTCGAATTTGAGTTCGTCAGATTTGCCAGATTATATGTAATCTCAATCTCAACTCGTTTAGAATTTAATCGAGCTCAAATAAAAACTAAAACAAATCGAATACAAACAAGCTAGGATCCTCTAGCTTTACTAACAAACTTGTCAGAACCGGGCCAAGGTTGCATGCACACGGCACATCGGCGTGCACGGACAATGCAACCGGTGTGCATGGACAGCGCAACAGTGTCACAGGCACCGTCGTGACAATCAACGGACACGGATCGTTTGGCGTAAACTGTGTTCACTGACATGTAGGCCCGGTCCAACACATCAGGGACCATGATAAGCATGCAATTACGTTAGAGGATCCGTGTCCACAGCCCACGGCGGCACCCGGCTTCCCTGTCGCGTGGGTCCAACCGCCACCTCACCGCGCCGCGCCGTCCCTCCTGCATAAATTCACGTGCTCGCCTGGCCGCTCACAGTCCCCACTCCGAGTACCGCGAACACGGCACGGCAGGCAAGCAAGGATCAGTCCATGGCGCCGCCCAAGGGTTCGTCGTCACGGGCTAGAGTTAGGGGCATCATCATCGGCGAGCGTGCGGCGGCGGGTGAGTCGAGGCCGAAGATGCGCGGGGTGCGGCCGCGGCCGTGGGGCCGGTACGCGGCGGAGATCCGCGACCCGATCAGGAAGGCGCGGGTGTGGCTCGGCACCTTCGACACCCCCGAGCAGGCCGCGCGCGCCTACGACGCCGCTGCGCGGACGTTCTGGGGGGCTGCCGCCACAGTCAACTACCCTGCCCCAGCTGCACCGGCGGCCAGCGCGGGGGGCAGCTCCTCCTCGTCGTCGTCATCCCCCCTGGAGGTCAAGCCGGCCGCCGCTGCTGCACCTGCCGTGTCGCTGGAGCTGCGCCTCGGGCTCCCGGACGTGACAGCCGCGCCGCCGCCGGACGTCTTCCTGGACCTGACGTTGGCAACTCCGACCCCATGGTGAGGCGTGATCGATGGTGAAGTAGGAGTTGAGCCATGGCGCGCGGAACGGCAGGGCTAGTGAGGCAGTGAGCGGTGACATCAGTGTCACGCTACCTTGTGTGTCTGCTGGCGTGGTGAGGGAGTGCGTGCCCTACAGAAACGAAGGGAACAAAAGTGTGTGTGCTGGCTAGCGACAACTGCGATAAGTTGGTTAACTTTTGTCTAGTAGTGCATCCAGTTCTGCGTGAGAGATGGAGAACGTCACATGTACAACTGGATATATATAATATCAAGGTGTTCGTGAACTTGCCGTATCAAAATATTTATAGCAGATGTGTTTACAATTTTTCGGTGCACCATTGCATAATACTCAGCGCTGTTTAATTTTATTTGATGCGGGCTAGTTCAAAAATAAACTAAACAACACCAAACAAGAAAGGAACGGAGGAAGTATATTTATGTCGTTTACGAGGAGAGAGTGGATGAGAGGGCGAAAACTTTTCCTTTTCTTTCAGTAAACTGGAAATGCTCCACAACAGTGCATGAAAAATCAGCTTAAGGTTTCCTTTGATGGTAGAAACGTGTTACTGATCTTGAAACACATTAATAAATATCGGAAATACTAGTGTACAGGTGCCCGAATCGGTCCTTGATTTCAGGCAATAACGGCAGCCAACGACAGTGAGTTATATTAAGTTGTTAATCTTGTGATCGTAAAGATTATGGTAGTTGTAAAGTAATTAATCATATAAATTTTGTTAGTCTTATTAATTATAGGGATCAATTAATAACTATGTCGCTTCTGCAAAATAAGCTAATAGCTTGGCGGTAGTGCTTTTCGTAGAGGACCCGCTGGTACTGAGTTTTTGAACGCAGGATTTTTGCACCTGGTCCGGGTCAAGATCGTCCAGTTGGACGCTCAGGTTGTGTATAAAAAAAAAAGCAAGCTGGCGTCACGCACCGCCGCATAGGATTCGGATGCTCCAACTCCGCAGCGGCGTCGGCGGCGCCGGGCACCGACCCGCGCATGGAGGCGTGTGGGCCTCCAACGGTCAGACGGGCTCACCTTCCCCTCTGCCTGCCGCGCGGGCCCCGCCACACGTACCAATCCCAGGTGCCCGATGGAACAATCGGTGCAGCTGCAGGTGGTGGATAGTCTCCTGTTTCTTCCTGTCAGTTTATTTCCAATATGGGCCATCCACGTACTGAAACCCATCAGTTTGGAAGGGAGCTCTACCGTTACGGCGTCATCATGTTATACGACCTTCTGTGCTGAAACATTTGCCCCACCGTAGTCAGATTGACTGTTCCATTGCATCCTGTCCTAGCATATTTTAATTATCAAACCCAGTTCCAGCACCTGAAGTTACTTATTAACTTATTAAAGTACAATAAATAAGAAATGTCATATCTCATGTGCCTAAAATCTAGTTCCTCCCTTCTAGACTACGTGTGAGCCGTTGATTTTGCATTGAGATTCGTGTGAAACAGTTTATTTTCTCCTACACTTTTATCTTCTCTACTCTCACAACATCTTCCCTAGCTCCATTTGATTGTGAGAGAGGCGGCGGCGCGAGATGCGGAGGGCCGTGGTGGGAGGAAGAGGAGGTTAGTTTTATTGATTGTAATCTCACTACAGTAAACCTGATCATTTATAAAATAATCAATTAAAATGAATATAGGCCATAGAAAAAATCTTAATTTTGTTAGTTATACGGATTAATTGTTAACGGTAAGTATTAACAGTTGACTAATTATTACATGTAATCTAGACGGACCCATAATAAATAGGGGTTCGCTAAACAGCTGTGGTTTTCAAACATTTGAAACCCCAGTACCATTTGTCCCCGATATTATGGCCTCTCTGGCGTCACCAAACTCTCTCAAATTCAACAGTATTCAATTGTTCTTGTATTCATACATGTTGGCCTGCCGTTTCTTCGACATATAAAACTATCCTCTTCACACCTACGATACGACCAGACCAAGCATAATGTCATGCATGTTTTCTCCAATAAACCGTATCCCCGTATCAAATCATACTGTTTCTGGTTAAATTTGTCATCTGCTACATCGGCGACGACTACTTCCGGGGTTCTCTCTCAGAAACGACCACCTGCATGCGACGACGGCATGCTCCGCTGCTACGGGCGACGACGGCACACGGCGCGGCCATGATCCAGACGCTGGCTGCTGCTACGGGCAAGGCTTGGTGAGGATGTCCGCGCCGTCGGCTGTGACCAGTATGGTGTGCTCGAACTGCGCGCTGAGGCTGCCGTCCGCTGCCACCGCCGTCCACCCGTCGTCCCATAGCACGCACTGCGTGCTCCCCATCGACAGCGTCGGTTCTGCATGCAGCGGCAGCAGTCTCAGTCACCGCATATCTTTCAAACATGGCCCTTGATGCTCGATCATAAGTTAAAAGTTATATATTTACACGTTGAGACAAGAACCGGACACATGCATACCAATGGTGAAAGTCTGGCCTGCGACCATGAACCCCGGCTCATAATCATCTGTAATGCATGTTCAGTTAGCCTTTTAATTTGTTTTCCTGCGAATATAGTTATCCTAATTTTGGTCGTACAAGTTTGATCGGTAACAGGAACTTACTGATGTCACTTACAGGTGTGCCAGATGATGGGTTCAGAATGGAATACCCTCCCAACGCCATGCCCTACAAAAGGATCGATGCTGTAACCGTACTTCTCCGCGACCTCACTGAAACGACGACAGAAAGGGCCATGCATGAGAGAGAAACGAAGTTTACATGCCACTGAAGGGTCTTACGCTTCTAGGAAGTTTACCTTATCCTCTGGCCGATTTCCTTGAAGCTAGCTCCATGTCTGCAGGCTGATCTGCCCCTCATCATGCACTCGTCGGTGACCTGTTGCAGGAAGAATAGCTCTTATTAGTTTCTTCAGGTAAAGGTTGGATTTTGAAACTCTATGTTTTCAGGAAGTCACTTAGGTGCTTCGGGTAAAGGGACCAGCAAACCCGCACATGTACGAGCTGCTTGGCAGAGCTATCAACGTCTCCAACGAGGTACGTTCTTGAGGTGTCCCCGTGGTAGCCCTGGATCAACACAACATGCATGTCACTCTTCATGATTCGGGATATTCGTCAGGTTGGTCACATGCAGAGACGAAGAATGAGAGAGACGGCAGAGCGTAACACGCACATTTAAGTAGACAGTAACGTCAATGTTGATGATGTCCCCGTCCTGCAAATTCAGTGTAGAAACATGCAGCGATTTTCAGCTAAAAAAGAAACACGAGAACAACACCTGCAAGGCATTCAGACAGACGCTAATTACCTGTAGCGCACGAGAATCAGGGATCCCATGGCAGGCGCACTCGTTCACTGACGTGCAGACACTCTTCGGAAACCCTCCGTATCCAAGGGGAGAGGGGTAAGCGCCGGCGTCGACGATCATCTGGTGAACAGCCCCGTCGATCTCGTCCGTGGTCACCGAGGGCTGCAAGATCGAGATATCACACACACACGGATCTAGAGACGTGTCTGAAGTTCATCTGGATCCGGTCGGCAAGAGCCAAGATGAAGATATGCTCACCTTGACCATGGTTCCTGCATGCTGCAGAACCCGTGCGGCGAGCTCGCAGGCGGCGCGCATACGCACGACGCTCTCGCTGTCGTGCATCTGTCGGTCTGGGCACACCTCCGGGAGACCGGCCGTGCCGACTTAGGGTGGCCGTGGGATCTGGCCAGGGACCGGGAGGCGTGGGCTGACTGTCCCCCGGCGAAGCGGCTGCCTCCTCCTCCTACCTCCATCGGGACCGTGTACGGCTGCAGCCCTTCAGCTCATTTCAACGACGTCATGTCAGGTCATGAATTGAATCCACCCATGCATGATAATGTCGTCAAACGAAAGCATGTGCGCGTTCGACTACATGAAGCTTCGATCGTTGTGATTGGGACGCGCACCTGCAGGTGATGACCACCCTGTTGGCTTCGTCCGGTCTCCGCTGCGGCGA
The DNA here is from genome assembly GCA_030760725.1 of Neostapfia colusana. Classification (NCBI taxonomy): domain Eukaryota; kingdom Viridiplantae; phylum Streptophyta; class Magnoliopsida; order Poales; family Poaceae; genus Neostapfia; species Neostapfia colusana. The sequence goes on along the minus strand of JASWHV010000012.1, from coordinate 4,071,946 downwards.
GCTTGCTGCTACACGGAGAGACTCCTGGATAACGCCGGCGTGACCTGGGACGCCAGTCGTACGCGAGAGTTCAGTAACGGTCGGGTGGTGGGGGAAGAAGGAAGGCGCGGCGGTGAGGGCGGGCACCAGAACGGCAGCGGCGGCGGGAGGCGGTGAACGGAGGCGAGGAGTGAGCTCCGCCGCCGGTACTCTCGTCGCCGCCATCGCCGGTGAGGCGCAGCGCAGGGTTCCGCAATTTGGCGGGAAGCGGGTGAGGATAAGATGATGACAACTGGAGGAGCGAAGTGGGCTGGAGCAGATAAGGCTATTCACTCCTTCAAAATAACCCCCCCCCCCCCCCCCCCCCCCACCCCGTCCCGCTTTTTTAAGTATTTAGGGTTAAGTATTACTTAGTTTGAAAGTAAACTAGATAACTTATTCTAACGTCAAATCAAATAAAAGATAATGGGTGAGCACTTTATTAATATACTCTAGTATCTCATATCTCATTGGAACAAGAATTTGACCTCAATTACTCTATTAACACCATATTATTAATACGAAATACTTTCTTCGTTCTGAATTATTTGATGTTTAGGATAAAAAATTTAGTTTAATTTGAATTAAATTAGATTTTCTAAATGTTAATTAATTTAGAACGGAGGGATTAATTGTAAGAAGAAAATATTTTATTATATCGATCTAATGGAACTATTCCGTTTTTGAAGAAAATATTTTATAATATCGATCTAATGGGCGATGCGGCACATTCATTACATTAGTGCGTCGATCAGGTGTAGATAAGAAAGACAGGAACGCGTGGAGCACTCGTATTCAGCGTCGAGGCTTTACTCTCTCTCTCTCCCTCGGTCTGTCGCGATAGCTGGCATGGCGAGGGAGACGCCGGAGGCTGCGGCGCCGGCGACCTTCCTCCGCGGGGATGAGGGAGCGTCGCCGCGGTCCACGCGCGCGCGGTTCGAGCGCATGATCCGGCGCGTGCAGGCCGAGGTCTGCGCAGCGCTCGAGGCCGTCGAGGGCGGCGGCGCGCTGTTCCGCGAGGACGCGTGGACGAGCCCTGGCGGCGGCGGAGGGATCAGCCGCGTCCTCCAGGGCGGCCGCGTGTTCGAGAAGGCCGCGGTCAACGTCTCCGTCGTCTACGGCGTCATGCCCCCGGAGGCGTACCGCGCGGCGAGGCCCGACGCCGCCGGCGCCGGCGCCGCCGCTGGTGGGGCGGAGAAGGCCGGGCCGGTGCCGTTCTTCGCCGCCGGAGTCAGCTCAGTGAGTGACACCCCGTCCCTGCATTGGCACAATGGCGTGTCCAAAGATTCCACAATCCAGTAGTTCGTTGTGGCACCCTTCTTACCTTCAGAAACTTCAGACATTCAGCACATGGACCACACTTGGAGTAAAATTCTTGCTTTGAAAAGAATCGACAGAATTTAAGAGATTTCTCATGTAATTAAACATGTAATGCACTTCTGTATCTGCCGGATGGTGAGGCTCTTGTTTTCCTTGTCAGGTCATTCACCCAATCAACCCATTTGCCCCAACAATGCATTTCAACTACCGGTATTTCGAGACAGAGGCACCTGAAGGTACTAGCTCTGCTGAAATCGAGATGTCATGGTTCTTGAAGCTAAGACAATTTCAGATGCTATGGTAGATCCATCGTTTCTCCGCAGATGCTCCTGGTGCACCTAGGCAGTGGTGGTTTGGCGGCGGTACGGACCTGACGCCATCGTACATCATCGAAGAGGACGTCAAGCACTTCCATTCTGTACCTCAACTTCTAGTCTACATGTTTTAACTACAAAATATACATGCTGTTATGCTTATGTTTGGTTTTGGCTTAGACCAGCCTTGCCAGTGCCATTATTTCATGACCTCTGAGTTGCAATCTAGCAGCTGGATAACCCTTTCACGTCAATGCTTTTAGGTTCATAGAAAAATATGTGATAGATTTTATCCTGGCTTTTATCCCAAGTTCAAGAAATGGTGTGATGATTATTTTTATATCAAGGTCAGTCCGTTTAGCTGTCCATTTGATGTGTCCCGAGTCCCCACTCTTGTGGTTCTCTCGATGCCATTTCTGTATAATGTGACATCTCATTGCTGGCTACCAAGAAATCTGAAAACTGTTTATGCGCTGCGAATTCACAATTCAGTAATCAGCACTGGATAGTTGTTTTGTATTTTTTTTCGTTGCCAGGACTAGGCACAGAGGCAGGTAAGTACTTATATTGTATCTGACTGCAGCATCGTGGAGAACGACGTGGGGTGGGTGGAATATTTTTTATGATCTTAACGACTATGATCAAGAAACGCTTCTTCACTTCGTTTCTGGTACTTAACCACCTCTTGAGTCTCATTAGCTTAAGTGGATCTTGATACGGATTTATCAACTCTGTGCTTGGCAGCAGCCGGTACTTTCAGTGCTGATCAGAGTTGTGCCGACAGAGACACCTTTCTTTCATATCTTCAGGGTGTGCAGACTCAGTCCTCCCTGCGTACGCCCCCATTGTAGAGCGTCGCAAAGACACCCCGTTTACAGAGGACCACAAGACGTGGCAGCAGCTACGGAGAGGTCGCTATGCAGAGTTCAACCTTTGTGAGTTGCTTCTCTGTGAAAGCTGTTTTTGTTTCACTATGTCAAGCTACTATGCGCCGATCGATTGACCCTAAAAGCTTAAGTTGATAAGAATGGGTGGACAATTCACTTACATTTCAACACTCTCTCTCACGTACACACTCTCTTAGGCCGCAGACGTCGAATATGTGGATAATTTACTTATATTTTAACACTCTCCCTCACGTACAGGCTCTCTTGGGCGCCAAATGTGGAATAGGAATCGGCTACAATTTTTAATAAATCGCGTCCGTCAGGATTTGAACTCGAGACCTCTGGCCCTGATACCATGTTAAGCTACTATATGCCGACCGATTGACCCTAAAATCTTACTAATAGGGAAGGGTGGGCAATTCACTTATATTTCCACATTCTCACTCTCGTGTAGGCTCTCTTGAGCCGCAAACGTGGAATAGGAGTCGGCTGCAAATTATTTTAATAAATCGCGCCCGCCATAATTCGAACTCGGACCTTTGGTCCTGATAACATGTTAAGCTACTATGAGCCGACCGATTGACCCCAAAAGATTAAGCTGATAGGGAAGGGTGCGCAATTCACTTATATTTTCAACACTCTCTCCCACGTGGGAAGGGTGGGCAATTCACTTACATTTTCAACACTCCGCCTCACGTGCAAGCTCTCTTGATCCGCAAATGTGAAATAGGAGTTGACTGCAATTTATTTTAGTAAATCGTACCTGTCAGGATTCGAACTTGAGACCTCTGGCCCTGATACAATGTTAAGCTATTATGCGTCGACCGATTGACCCTAGAAGCTTAAGCTGATAGAGAAGGTTGGGCAATTCACTTATATTTCAACACACTGGATGTGTTGGCTCTGCTATGGCTCTTAAACTCGCTTCATTTTTGAAGGTCTATGATCAAGGAACCACATTTGGCCTCAAGACTGGAGGACAGATTGAGAGTATACTAGTTTCCCTTCCTCTTACCGCACGGTGGGAGTATGATCATGTAAGCTCAGAAGCTCTCTTGCTTACCATACTCTACAAATATTAAGATCTTCAGTTCTTTCTGTTCTAAACCGCTGCAGCATTGTTTTATATTCCAATTTTTTAGACGCATATTTTTTGTTTAGCATTTTTGGTTGCCCTATTTCATGGTGAATACAATTGGAGTGAGGGAGGCTTCTGTTCTTACACCATCAACAGCATTGGGCCTTAGATCTGGGTAGATTTTCTAATATGTCGTTCGTTTGCAGAAACCAGAAGTAGGGACTGAGGAGTGGAAACTTCTTGACACTTGCATAAATCCAAAGGAATGGATCTGATTGGTAAAAGTGTGTTATTCTTTTGTACGTGCAGCTTTCTCATTTTATCAGCCTCACTGCTGGCCTGAGAGAAGGCAGTCTCTCTCGGGATAATAAGTCTCATTTCTCATGAGAAAAGAAGAAATAAAGTCGCCCTGTCCGGGATTCATAGAAGAAGAGAGCAATTACATAACAGTAGTTGGAATTTCGTGTTGTACACCAGATCAAGTCATCACTGGTGGCTAATTTTGCCATTATTACATGATCTTCTCCTTCCTTTATCCATGTTCTTCCATCCAGCGCATCATGGAGCAAAACATCGTCAATTCCTCCTCCTGCGTCTTGGAGCTCCTTTGATGAAGAAACGCTTAATTAGCGGCGTACGGCGTTTACGTGTGGAAAGTGAATCGTATTCGTACGGCAGAAGCACGCGGACTCCGCGGCAGAAACACGGCTTTAAACAAAATCGTACTCTGAGCAGTGAGATTTAGCTCAGACATTCCTTTTTTTATCACATGATCATCAGTTCATCATGCTGAAACTGTAAAACCCCAAACGTCACGGTACATAAAAGTTCTGCATCCAAAAGAAATTTCTGAGCTGTTCATCTACCTCTTTCAGTCACAGAACACCTATCGGGTGTTAGATATTTAGATATTTTACAGTACATTTTAATTCCAAAAGTAATAAAGAAAATCATGATATAATTGAAAATGAGCAATATTATGGCTTCATAAGGATTGTTCGTGTTCGCGCTTAATCTGTATAAAAACAGAAAGAACACAACAAATGAACGTGAGAGCGTCAGATTGTACCCTGAGGCAGGACCAGTGCCGGAGGCACCGGCGGTGCCGTTCCCAACAGTTGACATGTTGAGCTGCTTGAAGTAGTCGATCGTTAGTTGAGGCAGGAAGACTGGAAGCAGTGAAGTCCCACGAACGTCCTTCACCAGGAAGTAGTCGTTCGTACAAGCGAGCAGTCGCTTGCGCTTCCCAAAAACTTGATCGTCCGCCTACCCGTGCAAATATCGCAGCTAGACGAGGTTTCGGAGGCCTGCTCTCGCAAGTTCTATGCGCGCAGAGACTTGCGAAGGGAATGCAGAGTGCGCAGCGATAGTAGTGAAGTGTGTATTTTCCAGTGTGAATGAGGAGCGCCTTATATAGCTACTTGACATACTGAATCAACTTTATTGCGCGAGATTAATTCTCGGTTTTAATACGTCAGTTACTAGTAACGTCTGTTTTAATACGTCGGTTACTAGTAACGTCTATATTTAATTCACCATCATAATTGAGTTGATTAAATTATTAGAAACGGTAAAAATATTTAACTCAGCGCAATAAGAATGATGCAGCAATTTCTCCACACACATGCACACGCCGCTCGTCGCAAGTCACGCGATTTTCTCACGCGAAAATGCGCGTGACGCGTACGTGTCGCGCACGGCACGGCTCGACGCGCGTGTAGCACTCCCTTTTCTTCTTTCCAACTTCTCAAATAGAGAGGAATAGTCCACCTATTTAAGTTGGTCAGAATCCTCTTCAACTACCCATGTGGGACTAAATAGTTTAGCCACATAGCATTAATGTGGGCCTTAAAATTAATAGGATTAATTTGAGAAATCAATGGGCCCTGCCCAAATTATTCCAACAATCCTCACCAATTTTGAGACACATAAAATGCGCTCAATTACACTACTATTTTGATATACTAGAGTTTCGATGGAGACTGTTAAGTTCATCCATCTAGAACAAAGGGGACACTTTGTCTGCAACTGATCAATGGACTATGCCTTGAATTTACAGTCTTGTGCAGACAAGTTTTACCGAAGGTCTTTTCTGGTACTAGACTGCTAAGGCATTCCCACGGTTTGGAGCATATAAGTCATACTCCAGGCCTTTCATGAGCATCTAGAGACTACCCAAATCTCATAGACTACGACTAGTAGTCGAACTCATATAGGTGTAACTCTTATAAGATGTTCTGTAGGACAACATCTTTGTTTAATTAAGCCACACGAATCACATTAAGTCAAAAGCCAACCCGCCGTACAGTTTGAAGAGAAATGCATTTTCACAGGAATGAGCCTTATTCAAAGGTGACTTGTTTCATTGTCCTAATTTACGGGATCTCCGATCACATAAGACATGTTGCCGCCATGGCTTGACTCACTAAATGGGTCTCAAGCCCAATTCCTTGGATGCATTGTCGATCACAGATCGTGAAAGACCCTTTGTAAATTGATCTGCCAGATTTTCAGCCGCTGGGATATAATCCAAGGCTATCAATCCAGAGCTTCTCAATTTTCTGACAGATTGTAACCGCCTCTGTCGAAGTGTGTAGCCGACACTTCCCCCGGACCTGCTCTGGGCAGCCCGCGGAGGTTCTTTTTTGGAGGGGCTAGTCACTCACGGAGAGCTTCATCGTTAGGGACGATTGAGGGAGAAGCTTGACACGGGGAGTTTTACGTGGTTCAGGCCACCGGAGCATAAAACACTACGTCCACGGTGAGCAGAGGTGCTCGCTGTATTGCTTGCTGCTCAGAACCGGAGTCCTGAGCTTGAGGGTGTGTGAGAGGCGAGTCAACAGAGTTCAAACCCTTGCTAACGTTGTCTACCCGAGCCTTTTATAGTCCAAGGCTCGAGCGGCTTACAAGGTGGGCCCAGGACCCGACAGGTGGTCCCGGGGAGATTTCCTGCCATCTAACGTATCTGTAGTTATGCCGGTAGTTGTCTCTGGCGAAGGCTTCCGAGTCTTCGTTCTGTCGCCCTGCCCATGCCGCAAGGTAGTCGTAGTGGTTGACGATGGCAGGGCGGTAGGGGATGTCTTGTCGCTGTGTTTATTGGCGGGTAGGCTCTAACACGGCGCGCCAGTCTGCGATGTGACTGGGCGTAACGGCACCTGACATAGGCATGCTCCGTGTCTCCGCATCTTAGGAAGGCGCGGGCCTTGAATACCTTGTACGGGCAAGGTATGGCGCGTCTTTACTCCTGTTGCCTACCGCTCGGGGGCAGACAGCGTTGCTCTGCTGGCCACGTGGCGGGCCCGGAGCTCTCCTCTGAGGAGAGGGAGGTCCGGCCTCGCGGGACACGTGGAGCCTTCGGAGCTCTCCCCGCGGAGGCGGGAGGTCCGGCTGCTGCTGGCCACATGGCGGGCCCGGAGCTCTCCTCTGAGGAGAGGGAGGTCTGTCCCCGCGGGACACGTGGAGCCTTCGGAGCTCTCCCCGTGGAGGGGGGAGGTCCGACTCAGTTGGCCATGTGGCGGGTCCGGAGCTCTCCTCTGAGGAGAGGGAGGTCCGGCCCTGCTGGACACATGGCGCCTTCGGAGCTCTCCCTGCGGAGAAGGGCGAGGTTCTTAGGCATTTTCCCCTATGCGCGGGGGTACCCCATATCGAGGGTACCGACAGTGGCTTCCGGGCCCATCTCGGGGGAGATAGCGAGCCCGAGGTGGGGCCTCCGTCTCTTCCACTCCGCGCACTTTCTCTAAGTCCTGCATTGACCGTTGCCGGAGCACGAACAGTCCCGGGATCGTGGGAGCGTGTGCCCACTTGATGGTTGCTTTTACTGCGGCGGTTCCCAAGGCTGCCACTTCTGCACGTCGCGGCGCTTTTTTTGGGAATCACCGAAGCGCCTTGCCGGCTCGTCTCCTTGGGAGACTGACTTCTTGGCCCACCGCTTCAGCTGGATGACTTGGGTCCACTTGTCGTCGTCGCTTGGTCTTGCAGCCGAAGTGGTTGCCCAAGCGGCGTATTCGAAGAGTTTCGAATCGCTTTGAATCGCACCTGGGAAGTTTTAAAAGGGGATCTTACCCGCATCGCGGCTTCCCTTTGCACTTCCCAGCGCTTGCACCTTCCTTGAGTTCCTGCGCCTTTGTCTTCCCTGTTCTTGAGCTCTCTCCTGCCATGGCCTCCAACCTGCTTCCGGCGCGTCTCGCTCGGTCGGCCGAGCTCGGACCAGTGCTCAGGCTGCTGGGCTGGCACACGAAGGAGCAGAAATGTTGGCTCCGCCAGGGATCCTCCCCCTGCTCCTGGAGAAGGGGGAGATGGTCTTTTTCACTGCTTACGCTATGGCGGGGTTCGTCCCGCCAATTTCTTCCTTCTTCGTCACGCTGCTGGAGACGTACGGTCTCCAGCTCCACCCCCTTTCCCCCCAACTCCTTCGTGATGTCCGCCGTCTTCATCAATTTTGCGAGATGTTTGTGGGGGTGCACGCTTCAGCGACGCTCTTCCGCTACTTCTTCATGTTGCGAATGACCGGGCGGAGCTAGAAGACTCAGTTGGGCGCGTACTACTTCCAGCATCGCTGCAAGGATCCGAAGGCCTCTGGGTACCTTCTGCCTTTCGATGCTTCGAGGTGGGAAAACTAGAGGGAGAACTGGGTGATCGTGCAGACCGACGAGCATGATTGCCTGCAGCTCCCAATCGCCGGCCCAACCACCGAGCGTCGCTTCTGGGAGGAGGTTCCGGACCTGGAGCAGGAGTACGCACCGGTCTTGGAGCGGATCAGGTTCCTAGCCAACGAGGGGCTGACGTCCCTGATGGTGCTAGTGGATTTCCTGTCGCGCCGCATTGCGCCCTTGCAGCAGCGCAACCGCCCGGCATGGTACTACACCGGCGAGCTCGACTGCACCAGGTTGGAGAGGGGTCTTGGCTCTGATCCTTCCGATGATGAGCTGTACGAGATGGTGGCCAAGGTGAGCTACGACTACGTCACCGGCGGCGACCTTGCCTTCCCGGCCTCTGGGACTCCCCTCTTGTTGGAGCCGCAGAGGAGGATGGAGCTGCTGCGGAAGATGCCGAATATCGACGACATTGAGATCGCCGTTCGTCAGGTTGGGGATGCCTTCCGGGGCATCTCGATCCCTGGGACTGAGCGTTCCGGATTGGAGCGCGAGGCTTCTGTCGCTGTCCAACCCGCACCGAGGGCCGGCGAAACTCAGGTCGCCGACAAGGGGAAGGGGAAGGAGTCGGCCCCCGGGCAGCCAGAGAAGAAACATGCCCGGTCTCCTCCGAGGGCGTCTCTTGCGCCGAGCCAGGGGGCCGGGGCACCCTTGCGCCCATCTCCCGGAGGCGCTGGTTCGTCGAGCGGCGACCCAAAGAGACCTCGGGTATCCCACTCCGGCGTGTCTCTTCTCGGACAGCAGCGGTCCGAGGAACCCCAAGCGTCACGCCACTCTTCCTCAGGCGGAGGGGCTTCCAGGAAGGACGCCGGTGGGGCGACGCCTGGGAGTGTGCCGGGGGCTCAGACGCCACAGCCAGCAAGCGTTCCGGCTGCTGGTCCTGGCAGTTCTGTCCCGGCCGAGAGGCCGGGGCTCCAAGCCCGTTGGAGCGCTCACGCCGCCCAATAAGTGTTGCTCTTTCTGGCTTGTAGAAGTAGCGTTCCCTTCTCTTCTCTTAGCCTGAGAGCTTCTTCTGCCTGCAGGGACTCACCGGCTCCAGGGGCGAGCCTATTCCCCGGCCATCTCCAGTTGGCGGAGGCTCTGCGCCGCTGCATCTGGGAACTGCGGTGGTTCTGACGGCCCCCAAGTCGGCAGGGGCTTCTTCTGTGCCGGCGGGTTTGCCTTCTGCGGTGGCTGCGGCAGTACTTACTCGTCCCCCTTCGCCAGCCCGGAAGTCCGGTGCTGAGGCTGGAGGGGTTGCTGTAGGCGCAGATGTTGGCTCCCTGTCTCCCCCAGGCCAGCGTCTTGCCTCAGTTGCCGAGGCACCAGCACCTCCTCCGGTCGCGGACGCGACAGGGGAGGTCAGGGGCGCAACTCCTGCGCCCGCCGCCCGGTTTCCCATATGGGATGCTGTGGGGCGTGCTCAGGCTGGTGCCCGACAGATCTAGGCCGCCTTTGAGCGGGAGCGGGGGGTGCTGGCTGGAGAGAGGGAGCGCCTCCTTAGCTATGAGCATCTCCTGCAGCAGCGGACCCAGGAGGCTAAGGCAGAGCTCGACTCGAGGCAGTCGAGGCTTGACGCCATGGGTGCTCTGCTCGATGCTCAGAAGAAAGTTGTTGGCCGCCTGGATTCAGAGACCCGGTGGCTCCGCGCTACCTTCCGCGAAGCTCACGCCAAGGCCGAAGCGCGCTCTACTGCCGTGGAGGAGTTGCGGTTGCAGGTAGTTCGTCGAGAGTGCGCCGTCGCCGAGCGGGAGCGTGCCGTGGCGGCTAAGGAGGAGAAGGTCGCCGCACAGCTGGAGGCCAGAGAGGGCGAGCTGAGAGCTCGGGCCGAGGAGCTGGAGCTCCGCGAGTCGGCTGCTGTCGCGAGGGAGGAGCAATCCTCCCAAGAGCGCCAGGCAGCGCTGGACCGCGAGCTGGCGGCCCGCCAAGAGGTAGAGAATCTCCAGGCTTCGCGGTCTGTCGAGGCCCGAGCGGTCTGGAGCTTCGTTACTGAGGCAGGATCCGCCTTGGTTCCTCTTGGTTTCAGCCCGGTGCGGACGGAGGCTCCAGCGCAGGAGGTGTCTGGGGCAATCCCGGCGCGTGAGTCCATCGGCGCCAAGCTGGGCCGGCTCGAAGCGGTGATCGCCGACGAGCTTGAGGCGGAGGGGAGAGGCCTGGCGAAGGAGGTCGCCAGGCATGTGCTGGCGTGCTTCCGGAGCCAAGACCCTTCCTTCTCTCTGGAGCCAGTCCGACTAGGGCCGACCGTCGAGCGGGAAGAAGCTGCCAGGGCCGAGGTCGGGGACATGGCCGCCCTCGTGGCCTCTAGGTTCCAGCGGGAGTCCAGGGACTCTTAGGCAGCCGCCCTTGTGGCCAGAAGGCCCTGTATCTCTTTCCCTTTTATCTTTACTTTTATTGAGTCTGTAGTCCAGCTCATGGAGCCTTGAATGAATAGACTCTTGTTATTTTCTGTGTCTGTGTGCTTTCGTCTTCTTCCTGGCTTGGCCTGACCGAGCCCTTAGCTCCGCAAGGCACTCAGAGGCCTCCACCAATCTTGAAGCCCTGCACAGACACCTTCCCCGGGTCCTTATTGTGTTAAGGGGCCCGGAGGTCTCCGGAACTTGCCCGTGGGAACAGGGAGGTCCGGATCGGCCGACCACGTGGCGGGCCCGGAGCTCTTTACTAAGAAGTCAGAGGTCCGACCCTGCGGGACACGTGGGGCCTTCGGAGCTCACCCGTGCGGAGGGGGCGAGGCTCGGCTCTGCCGGCCACGTGGCGGGCCCGGAGCTACCTGCAGAGGAGAGGGGGGCTCCGACCCCGCCGGACACGTGCGGCCTCCGGAGCCCGCCCCTACGGAGGGGGCGAGGTCCGGATCCTTTGATCTTGCATTGGAGCTCCGGTCTTGTGCGGTCCCGTAGTGGCCCCCTGGTAGGTGTGGCCAATTGTTTGGGCGCTCCTATCATACTTCTGCGGGGAGCTAAGGCCGGGAGGTCCTGCACACAAGCATGGGAAACATAATTCTCCTTGGGGCTCCCCCTTCCCTATCTCATAGTCTTATTTGGCTTATGATCCTGATCCGGTGTACGGTGCTTGGGAACTTCAGTGCACGAAATGCCGGGAGCTCGAGGCCCCCTGTCCATCGGCAGGTTCCTCAAATGCGACCGCCTTCGGTAGGATAGCAAATGCCGACTAGAGGTGAGAATGGGAAAAGGAAGCTGAGTGCATGGTGAGCATACACAGGAAGTGGGGTCATAAAAATTAATACGTAATTTAAATGAGCACAAGGGAAGAGCAAAGTAGGACTGGTTTCTTTCCATATAAATTTCTATAGGAGGAAGGTAGGCCAAACATGGAGGCAACGACCCGCCCCATTAAGAAGGGAAGCAAGACTCTACACGCTTAGGGTCGGAACCAGGCCAAGTTGAACGTAGTCCTGGACCGTCCCCTGAGACTTAGCTGCTCCGAGCGCTGTTCCTGGACTCTATGGAATCTATTACAAAAAGAAGAGATTGTCCTACTATTGCTCTAGGGATAGAACTTACGGAGGTGTTCTATGTTCCAAGGGCTCAGGAGTGGGTCCCCATCCTCGGTGGAAAGGCGTACGCACCCGGGGCGGCACACTTTTGTGACTCGGAAGGGACCTTCCTAGCTAGGGGAGAGTTTGTCGGTCCCTTCGTGAGAAAGTATGTGTCGCAATACCAGGTCGCCTTCCTGCAGCTCCCGGACACGCACAGACCTTTGATGGTAATGCCGGAGCGCTTGTCGGTACCGTGCGTTGCGGAGTGCTGCATGTAATCGAGCCTCGTCGACAAGGTCAATGTCTTCACACCGGAGGTTGTCCTGCGCGGCTTCGTCGTAAGCTCGGACACGGAGGGACCCCATGGTGATCTCTGGGGGAAGCACAACCTCGGCCCCGTATACCATGAAGAAGGGTGTCTCTCCAGTGGCCCGACTCTGGGATGTCCGGTTAGCCCATAGTGTGCTCGGAAGCTCATCCACCCACTTGGCGCCATGTTTCTTCAAGCCGGCATAGGTGCGAGTCTTGAGGCCCCGAAGAATCTCGGCGTTGGCCCTCTAAACTTGTCCATTGCTCTTTGGGTGAGCAACGGAGGCATAACACACCTGGATGTCGAGGTCTTCGCAATATTCTTGGAACGTTGCGCTGGTGAACTGGGTCCCGTTATTAGTGATGATTCTGTTCGGGACCCCGAACCGGCAGACGATCGACTTGATGAACTTTACTGCGGATTGCTTGTTGATGGTGACGACGGGTGTGGCTTCCGGCCACTTGATGAACTTGTCGATGGCGACGTAGAGGTACCGGAATCCCCCGACGGCTCTCGGGAATGGTCCTAGGATGTCCAACCCCCATACAGCGAACGACCATGAGGGCGGGATCATCTGAACCGCCTGAGCCGGTGTATGGATCTGCTTGGCGTGGAACTGGCACGCCTTGCAGCTCTCGACCACCTTGACGGCATCCTGGAGTGCTGTCGGCCAGTAGAAGCCATGCCGGAAGGCTTTACCGACAAGCGTGCATGAGGAAGAGTTTTGACTCCCACATTCGCCTCCATGGATCTCAGCGAGCAAGTCGCAGCCTTCCCCCTGGGTTATGCACCGCAATAGGACGTGGTTGGCGCCACGCTGGTAGAGATCCTCTTCTACCAGCGCATACCTCTTAGCCATGCCCACGATCCGTTCAGCAGATACACGTTCATCAGGGAGGATGTTGTCTTTCAAGTAGTCCCGGATCTCCGTGATCCATGCATCGGGTCTGACTTGAGCTTCTGGATCTTGAGCGCTGGGTTGCACGGAGTCCCCAGTGACGCTTACGATCCTCGGCGGCGTCCATGGCTGCAGGGCCGCCGGGACCGCCAGCTTCAAGGTGCTGGTTCAGCCCCTTCCCCCGGCTCGGCAGGCCGGGCTGTGGGCCATAGCAACGTCCTCTCGAAGACTCCTTCGGGCATAGGGGCTCCGGTGGAGGCCTTCGTTGAGAGGTCGTCAGCTGCGGCATTGCCAGCGCGCGGTACATGGCGCAGGTCCAAGGCGAGGAAGTCTTTCTCCAACATCTGCACGTGGAGCAGATAAGCAGCTAGCTGTGGGTCATTGCAGGAGCATTCACCCTTAACTTGTTTGATGACTAGCTGGGAGTCGCCCTGTGCCAACAACTGGCGAGCGCCCAGAGACAGGACTGTCTTTAGGCCAAAGATGAGTGCCTCATACTCTGCCATGTTGTTGGTTGCCTTGAAATTGAGACGCACCATGTACCCAAACTGCTCCCCCGACGGCATGAGAAGCAGTACGCCGGCACCGGCCCCCTGCTTTCGCGAGGAGCCGTCGAAGAAGAGCGTCCAGTGAGGCCCGGTGAGGACCGGAGCTTGGTGCTTCAGTTCACTGTCTTCGTGGCCCCCTGGGTCAGCCTTCGTTGGCGTTCACTCAGCCACAAAGTCAGCCAGCGCTTGGCTCTTGACTGCATGACGAGAAGGAAGTCCAACTCGAACTCCGCCAGTTCCGCTGCCCATTAAGCGACATTGCCGGTCGTGTGAGGGCTGTGAAGGATCGCCTTCAGCGGATAGGAGGTGACCACCGAGATCCGGTGGGCTTGAAAGTAGTGGCGGAGCTTCCTGGATGCCACGAGCACTGCATACAGCAGCTTGTGGACCTCCAGGTACCTTGTCTTGGCGTCGTGGACGACTTCGCTGATGTAGTAGACTAGCCTCTAGATGGTCCGGACCCTCCCTCCTAGGCTAGAGAAGTCTTCATCCATTGGCTCTGGCCTACCGGAGGTAGGTGGGTCCGGGGAAGCTTCCGGGAGCTGGGACTCGAAAGCTCCTAGGCCGCCGTTGGACCTCCGAGAGGTTGTCGTGGAGGTCCGGGAGGCCGTCTTGGACCCCCGGGAGGTTATCTTGGAGGTCCGGGAGGCCGTCTTGGACCTCCGGAGTCTCCTGGTGCTTGTCTTCTGCTATCAGAGCAGGCTGTGGTGGCGAGGGGTCCGGCCGCTCTATGACGAGGACCATGCTCACCACTTCGGTTGTTGCCGCGATGTAGAGCAACAAATGCTCTTCGGGCTCGGGGGCTACCATGATGGGTAGGGTCGTCAGGAGTTGCTTCAACTCTTGGAAAGCCTCTTCTGCTTTGTCGGTCCAAACAAATGGACCGGATTTGCGCACGAGCTTAAAGAAGGGGAGCGCTCGCTCTGCTAGCCTCGGTATAAACCGACTCAGCGCGGCTAGGCATCCCGTGAGTCTCTGGACTTCCTTGATGCGGGCGGGGGGCCGCATCAAGTCGATGGCCTTGATCTTCTATGGGTTGGCCTCAATTCCTCGGTGTGAGACCAGGAATCCTAAGAGCTTTCTAGAGGATACGTCGAACACACACTTGTCGGGGTTCAGCTTGGTGCGCGTGGAGCGCAATTTGTCAAAGACTAAGGCCAGGTTGTCAAACAAGGATGAACTCTGCCTGACATTGACAACGTTGTCATCGACATACACCTCGACTAAGTCTCTTATTAACTCTCCAAAAGTTTTGTGCATTGCACGTACAAAGGTGGGAAGAGCATTCTTTAGGCCATAAGGCATGGATACATAACAATACAGGCCGTCTACTGTGATGAAGGAGGTGTGCTCCTCATCTTCTCTAGACATAGGGATCTGATGGAAAGCCGAGTAGGTGTCTAGGAAGCACAGCATATCACAGCCTGATGTCGAGTCTACTATTTGATCTATTCTAGGGAGAGAAATGGATCTTTGGGACATGCCTTATTGAGACTGGTGTAGTCGATGCACATCCGGATCTTCCCGCCGGCCTTCGGGACAACGACGGGGTTCGCCAACCACCGGGGGTGGTGGACTTCACGTATGAAGCCAGCGTCCAGCAGCTTCTTGATTTCTTCTTGGATGAAGTTTTGCCGCTCGATGGACTGCTTGTGAGGCTTCTGTTGGGCTGGCCGGGCGTCGGGGAAGACCTTCAAGTGGTGCTCGATCACCTCCCTAGGGATCCCTGGCATCTGTGACGGCTGCCACGCAAACACGTCTACGTTGTGCCAGAGGAAGGTGACGAGCGCACCTTCCTATTTGCTATCCAGGCCCCCGGCTACCCGGGTGATCTGGGCAGCATCAGTGCCGACTTGGACGACCTTCAGGGGGACGTCGCCCTCGTCGATGGGTTGCACACGGGGTGCTGCGGTAGAGGCACGGTGGCGTGCATTCGGGTGGAGCCGGTCCGATTCTGCACTGCCAGGGGCTGGTGCTCGAGCTACCGCAAATGCCTGGAGCTTCTCCACGGCTGACACTGCAGCAGTGCGGTCTCCATGAATCCTGAGGACGCCTATTGGTGTAGGCATCTTCAAGACGAGGTAGCCGTAGTGGGCTACTGCCATGAATCGGTACAGGGCAGGCCTGCCGATTATGGCATTGAAGGGGAGGTCGATCTCCGCCACGTCGAACAGAATGTACTCTGTCCGATAGCTGTCCGGTGCCCCAAAGGTCACCAGAAGGCTGATGTTGCCGTAGGGAACGACTTGTCCCGGCCCTACCCCTGAGAACGGGCTCGATGGGGTGAGCTTGGCCATCGGGATCTGCAGCTTCTGGAAAGCTGTGCGGCTGATGAGGTTCAACCCAGCCCCGCCATCTACCAGAACGTGGTACATCCTCGCGTTGGCGATGGTGGGCGCTACCAAGAGCGGTAGTTGGCCGGCCCCAGCCATGTTCCTGGGGCAGTCGGTGGAATTGAAGCTGATGGGGGATCCCATCCACTTGAGGTGCGGCGCGGCACTTGGGAGGGGAGCCACCGACGCTACCGCTCGGCACAGGGTTTTAACTGCGCTTCGGGACGAGGGGTCAGCGGACCCGCCTTAGATAACGTAGAGCATCTTCCAGCGCTCGTCATCGTTGGAGCTGGAGTCCTCATGGTTGCGCACCGCCTTCACGGCACGCTGAGGCTCCTGGAACTCCACTTGATGGTCGCGTTGTCTGGGGCGTCGACCTTCTGCTTGCCCTCCCTTTGACGGAAGGGTGGGGCATCAGTTCGCAGCTGCTTCCCATTGCGGAAGCGCTCCACGAGATTTTGAATCTCCCGGCACTCGGCAGCAGTATGGTAACTGGTGTCGTGCACGGGGCATAGCTCGCCTTGGTCACCATCTGGAGCTGGTGACTGTCGCTGCCTTTTGTCGGGGCGTGACCCCTGAGCTCCACTGGGTGTTGCTGCTGCAGCAACGGGAGCCGCGGCCGATGCCTTCATCTTGCCACCGCCCCGGTTCTTGATCTTCTTGCCGCTTCCATAGGAAGCAGCGCCAGATCCGGGTTGTCCTCCTGACTCGGAGGCTGGCAGTGAGTGCCAGTTCCGCCCTTCTGCTGCTCTGGCGCACTTGTCCGCAAGGCTGAAGAGCTCTGAGACGTCGCGAACCTCTCTGGTCGCGAGCTTCTCAAGCATCTTCTTGTCCCGCACACCCTACCGGAACGCCACCACCACAGAAGCATTTTGGATATGCGGGATGGTGTTCCGTACCTGGGAGAACCGCTGGATGAAGGAGCGCAGCGTCTCTCCAGGTTGTTGCTGGACGGCGTGGAGGTCGAGCTCCGTGCCAGACCGGGTGTAGGAGCTGCCGAAGTTAGCAGTGAACTGCCGGCAGAGCTCTCCCCAAGAGGTTATGGAACACTGGGGAAGTTCATGAGCCAAGACCGGGCTAGGCCGGTCAAGGCGACGGGGAAGTAGTTGGCCACGACGGCCTCGTCCCCTTCTGCAGCAAGGATGGCGGTGGAGTATATATAGAGGAACTCCGCCGGGTTGACACTGCCATCGTACTTCTCGGGCAGGTGCGGCCGAAACTTGCGCGGCCACCTCGCGAAGCGAAGGTGTGGCGCTAGGGCCGCACATCCTGCTCCTGTTGCTGCAGGCGTTGGTGCCGCGAACGCTTGGTTCGCTGCTGGCACTGTATACCCCGGTATGGGCAAGGCTGCGCCATAGACAGGGGGCGCCGTTTGCAGGGCATATGCTGCGTGGCGTATGCCTGGGGCAGAGATCACGTGGCGAACGTCTGCGCCTCAGGCTGGGTTCAGGCAGTCGACATGCTGTCGCCAGCCTCCTGGTTGCGACGCCTTTCTCGACGTCGCTCAATGAACACTCGGGCATCTTTGCCCAAGTGGCATCGTTCCAGCTCCGTCCTCAGGTCCTTCGATGGGAGCCTGGTGGAGCGGAAATCTGCCGTCTGCCCGTCAACCGTTGGCGTGCGCGTCAGCGACACAGCCGGTTGGCCGGGACGTCATCCCCACCGAAGTCGAGGGTTTGCTGCGGCGACGATGAGACGGTCTACCTCGCAAATCCACTGCTGGGTCGCTAACTGAGGTGCGTCCCAGTAGGTGTATTGCGCAGTAGCGCTCTTGCCGCAGCTAGCACGCCCCCGTGGGGGACGCTCAACGCTGCGGAGGATCTCACTCTTGCTGGAGCTTGCGTTGCTGGAGTCGGCGCAGTCGGAGTCGGCTGCTGGCTTCCAGCTTGCGCCGACACACTCCGTCCAGAGTGTGTCGAGACGTAGTCCCCGCTAGTTACTGTCCGTCGGAAACGCGGGGGAGGAGAGCTTGCCGCTGAAGGAAGTTTCGTCATCTTCGTCGGCAGAAGCTCGTCGCGCAAGGGAAAAGCCCCTACTTGGCGCGCCAAATGTCCAAGTGTGTAGCCGACACTTCCCCCGGACCTGCTCTGGGCAGCCAGCGGAGGTTCTTTTTCGGAGAGGCTAGTCACTCGCGGAGAGCTTCAGTGTTAGGGAAGATTGAGGGAGAAGCTTGACACGGGGAGTTTTACGTGGTTCAGGCCGCCGGAGTGTAAAACCCTACGTCCACGGTGAGCAGAGGTGCTCGCTGTATTGCTTGCTGCTCAGAACCGGAGTCCTGAGATTGAGGGTGTGTGAGAGGTGAGTCAACAGAGTTCAAACCCTTGCTAACGTTGCCTACCCGAGCCTTTTTTAGTCCAAGGCTCGAGCGGCTTACAAGGTGGGCCCGGGACCTGACAGGTGGTCCCGGGGAGATTTCCTGCCATCTACCGTATCTGCAGTTATGCCGGTAGTTGTCTCTGGTGAAGGCTTCTAAGTCTTCGTTCTGCCGCCCTGCCCATGCCGCAAGCTAGTCGTAGTGGTTGATGATGGCAGGGACGGCAGGGGATGTCTTGTCGCTGTGTTTATTGGCGGGCAGACTCTGACACGGCGTGCCAGTCTGCAATGTGACTGGGCGTAACGGCACCTGAAAGAGGCGTGCTCCGTGTCTCCGCGTCTTGGGAAGGCGCGGGCCTTGAATACCTTGTACGGGCAAGGTATGGCGCGTCTTTGCTCCTGCTGCCTACCGCTCGGGGGCAGGCAGCATTGCTCTGCTGGCCACGTGGCGGGCCCGGAGCTCTCCTCTGAGGAGAGGGAGGTCCGGCCTCGCGGGACACGTGGATCCTTCGGAGCTCTCCGCGCAGAGGGGGGAGGTTCGGCTGCTGCTGGCCACGTGGCGGGCCTGGAGCTCTCCTCTGAGGAGAGCGAGGTCCGGCCCTTCGGGACACGTGGAGCCTTCGGAGCTCTCCTCGCGGAGGGGGGAGGTCCGGCTCAGTTGGCCACGTGGTAGGTCCGGAGCTCTCCTCTGAGGAGAGGGAGGTCCGGCCCCGCTGGACACGTGGCGCCTTCGGAGCTCTCCCTGCGGAGAAGGGCAAGGTCCTTAGGCATTTTCCCATGTGTGCGGGGGTACCCCATATCGAGGGTACCGACAACCTCTTTACATGTCTAGATGACTTCATGTTGTCCTTTGAACTGTCCACTTTAGTAATCACAGTCTCATCATCACAGTTTATTAAGATAGCCGGTATCGGTTTTTCAACCATCGGCGGATCCATTAGGAGTTCACGAAGCCACTCAGCCTCAACTGTGGCGGTATCTAATGCTATTAGTTCTGCTTCCATAGTTGACCTCATTAAGATGGTCTGCTTGCAAGACTTCCAGGAAACAGCGCCACCTCCGAGCGTGAACACATATCCGCTCGTGGCTTTTATCTCATCAGCATCAGAGATCCAATTAGAATCACTATAACCCTCTAGAACCTTCTGGTTTCTGGAATAGTATATTCCGTAGTTCGTTGTGCCTTTTAGATAGCGCATTACTCTCTCAAGAGCCCGCTAATGATCATCTCGTGGGTTTGAAACAAACCTGCTAAGTTTGCTCACGGCAAATGAGGTGTCAGGCCTCGTAGCGCTAGCTAAATACATAAGGGAACCAATGATTTGAGAGTATCTCAACTGATCTCTCATTATCCTTTTATTTTTCTTCAAAATCATACTAGCGTCATAAGGTGTTGGAGCATGTTTACAATCACTATAACCAAAGCGACGTAAAACCTTTTCCACATAATGAGATTGTAGAAGTTTAACCCCACCATCACCTTCTCTCACTAATTTTATGTTAAGGATAACATCAGCCTCTCCCAAATCCTTCATCTCAAAGTTTTGAGAGAAAAACTCTTTAACTTCCTTAATCACATTAAGGTTTGTCCCAAATATAAGTATGTCATCAACATACAAGCATAATATTACTCCTTCACCCCCACCAAAGTGATAGTACACACATTTGTCAGCTTCGTTCACAACAAAACCAACAGACGTGAGAGTTTTGTCAAACTTCTCATGCCATTGCTTAGGTGCTTGCTTCAGGCCATATAAAGATTTCAATAACTTACACACATTCCTTCTTAACTTTTTACTGCAAAACCATCTGGCTGATCCATATAGATCTCCTCCTCCAACTCTCCATTTAGGAAAGCTGTCTTAATGTCCATCTGATGAACGAGAAGACCATATGAGGTTGCCAAAGAAAGCAGCACTCAGTCAGTCGGGCAACGGGTGAGTAAGTGTCAAAGAAATCTTCTCCTTCTTTCTGATTATAGCCCTTAGCTACAAGCCTCGCCTTGTACTTTTCGATTGTACCATCAGGCCTAAGCTTTTCCTTGAACACTCACTTGCACCCAATGGGTTTGCACCCATAAGGTCTAATAACAACCTCCCACGTTCCATTACACATAATTGAATCCATCTCACTCTTAATTGCTTCCTTCCGCTAGTCCGCATCAAGAGATGAATATGTCTCTTCAATGGTTCTAGAAGTATCATCCACAAGGTACACAATGAAATCATCATCAAAGGACATTGTAGTCCTTTGTCTCTTGCTCTTTTTAGAAATTTCATTGTCACCGCACAGATTTCCCACAAGAGTTTGTTCATTGTGTTCTATCATATCAGTAGGCTCGTTATTTATAAGAGATTTTTGACTAATACTACAATGATCCTCTCGCATAGGAAAAATATTCTCAAAAAATATAGCATCTCTGGATTCCATAATTGTACCAAAATGCATGTCGGGTACTCTAGATTTTATTATTAAAAATCTATAAACAATGCCGTGGAAGACATAACCAATAAAAATACAATCAATAGTTTTAGGACCTAGTTTACGCTTTTTATTGATTAGCACATTTACTTTTGCCAAACAACCCCAAGTACGCAAATATGAGAGATTTACTCTTTTCTTTTCCCATTCCTCGAATGGAGTGATCTCTTTATTCTTTATAGGAACATGATTCATGACATGACATGCTGTCAATATAGCCTCACCCCACCACTCCTTGGAAAGTCCCGATGTATCTAATATGGCGTTAACCAAATCAGTTAGAGTACGGTTCTTTCTTTCGGCTACCCCATTCGATTGAGGTGAGTAGGGAGGCGTCCTCTCATGAATTATTCCGTGTTTCTCACAGAATAAAGTGAATAAATTTAAAAAGTATTCTCCACCACGATCAGTCCTTATATGTTTGATCATTCTCTCAAGTTGGTTTTCTACCTCAGCTTTATAGATTTTAAGATAATGTAATGCTTCATCCTTTGACTTTAATAAATATATGTAGCAGAATCTAGTACAATCATCAATTAAGGTCATGAAATACCTTTTACCACCTTTTATCAATTCACCATTCATTTCGCACAAATCGGAATGAATTAGTTCTAATGGTGCCAATTCTCTCGCCTCTGCAACCTTGTGAGGTTTGCGAGGTTGTTTTGATTCCACACAAACATGGCACTTAGAACCTTTGACTAAGGTAAATTTTGGAATTAAACTCAAGTTTGCTAGCTGTGCCATACAACCAAAATTAATATGACAAAGTCGTTAATGCTAAACATTAGACTCATCAATATTCATGACATTGTTCACAACGTTATTACAATCTTCTGACAAGGATAAGCGGAACAAACCTCCGCTTTCATAACCTTTACCAACAAAATTCTCATACTTAGACAGTACACATTTATTGGATTCAAAGACTAATTTAAAACCATCTCTACAAAGTAGAAAGCCGCTGACTAATTTTTTTTGATGGTTGGAACATGTTGCACGTTCTTCAATCGCACGGTCTTTTCCGAAGTAAGCTTCAGATTGACCGTACCAACTCCAAGAACACGCGCATATGACCCGTTTCTCATCAACAAGGACACAGTCCCTCCGACCTGATAAGATGAAAACAAGAATATATCAGCACACACATGGATATTAGCACCGGTATCAATCGACCACTCAGGTGAATGACAAACTAAAAGAACTGTAGGTAATATGTTACCATACCTCGATGTTCCTGCAGTTTTGCCAATAACCATATTTGCTGATTTTTTATTGCCCTTCCATTTGCGGTTCTCACATTCACTGGCGAAATGACCAGGATCGCCGCAAACAAAGCAATTTTCCTTCATTTTCTTCTTAAAAGTGCTTGTCTAGTCTTTGTAGGGTTCTCCTGCTTGTTCTTCTTCTTGTTGTTGTGGGATCTATTAGAGTTATTCTTCGGTACTACATTGGCACTAGAAGTCCCAACAACCCCCTTTCCACGAGTGTCTTTTGCCCTCGCCTTCTCTTCAACATCCAAAGAGCCAATAAGATCAGCGATGATGTACTCTTTTCTCTTATGTTTTAGAGAAGTGGCAAAATCCGTCCAGGTAGGTGGCAGCTTGGCAATATTGCCCCCGGCCACAAACTTGTCGGGTAGCACACACTTGAAACCTTCGAGTTCTTTTGCCAGTGACTGAATTTCATGAGCCTGTTCCACTATAGAACGATCATCGACCATCTTATAGTCATAGAACTGTTCCATGACATACAGTTCACTCCCAGCATCAGAAACACCATATTTAGTCTCAAGCGCATCCCACATTTCCTTACCAGAGGTCGCAGTGAGATAGAAATCAACTAAGTTTTCTACAAGAACACTGACCACCTCACCTCTAAAGAGGTTATCGACTGCCTTGAAAGCTTGCTCCTCCTTAGGAGTAAACTGTTCAGCCTTTTCATTCACAACATGAATGATGTTCATAGCAGTTAACCAGAGAATCATTCTATCACGCCACCGTTTGTAAATTGATCCGTCAAAAGCATTTGGCTTGAGCGCAACAGCACAACTAGTGATCGAAAACCTATCACAACATCAAGTTTATGGATTGTTAGATATTTAGGCATTTTACGGTACATTTTAATTCCAAAAGTGATAAAGAAAATTATGATATAATTGAAAATGAGCAATATTATGGCTTCATAAGGATTGTTCGTGTTCGCGCTTAATCTGTATAGTAACAGAAAGAACACAACAAATGAACGTGAGAGCGTCAGGTTGTACCCTGAGGCAGGACCAGTGCCGGAGGCACCGGCGGTGCCGTTCCCAACAGTTGACATGTTGAGCTGCTTAAAGTAGTCGATCGTTAGTTGAGGCAGGAACACTGGAAGCAGAGAAGTCCCACAAACGTCCTTCACCAGGAAGTAGCCGTTCGTACAAGCGAGCAGTTGCGTAGAGTTGCGCTTCCCAAAAACTTGATCGTCCACCTACCCGTGCAAATATCGCAGCTAGACGAGGTTTCGGAGGCCTGCTCTCGCAAGTTCTATTCGCGCAGAGACTTGCGAAGGGAATGCAGAGTGCGCAGCGATAGTAGTGAAGTGTGTATTTTTCAGGGTGAATGAGGAGCGCCTTATATAGCTACTTGACATACTGAATAGTTTTATTGCGCGAGATTAATTCTCTGTTTTAATACGTCAGTTACTAGTAATGTCTGTTTTAATATGTCGGTTACTAGTAACGTCTATATTTAATTCACCGTCATAATTGAGTTGATTTTATTCTCTGAAACGGTAAAAATATTTAACTCCGCGCAATAAGAATGATGCAGCAATTTCTCCACACACACGCACACGCCGCTCGTCGCAAGTCACGCGATTTTCTCACGCAAAAATGCGCGTGACGCGTACGCGTCGTGCACGGCACAGCTCAGCGCGCGTGTAGCACTCCCTTTTCTTCTTTCCAACTTCTCAAATAGAGAGGAATAGTCCACCTATTTAAGTTGGTCAGAATCCTCTTCAACTACTCATGTGGGACTAAATAATTTAGCCACGTAGCATTAATGTGGGCCTTAAAATTAATAGGATTAATTTAAAAAATCAATGCGCACTGCCTAAATGATTCCAACATCGGGTACCACACGGGTCGACCTCATGGATAGACTCGACACAAGAGGTCGCTCAAGAAGAAGAATGCACGGTGTTGGTATCATACGTCTCGAGAGCTGTGCATTATGCAAGGGGAGCAGTCAATAAGCTCATCCTCAATCATAGCTTATTATACACAAGGTGGAGTTTGATTTTCAGCAAAAAGTTCAGGGAGGCTATTGGAGTGTTCCTATAATTGTGAGTTCATTCTCGACGATACTGCTTACTATACGGTAAACCACGAGCTTAATTATCTCTTTTCTTTTACAAACTTTATTATCTGAACATATCCACATCTGACAACAATTCATCTCTCTAAACAAAACAGGTCTCTGCATTTGGAAACAACGAACCTTTTTATGCGCATGTACATCGCCCTATGAATTTTTTTTTTCTTGAAAACCGTGTGAATGCAGCAGTACTTGGAGAAAAAATGGCAAAATGTCATATAATCAACAGAGTACAAAATCTTGCGACACGAATTTTTGTGCAATGTGGCTCGCACAATTTCCACTGTACCCCGGTAACAGCACATCTGCAACACAATCAGCCCAATTTCAATGTAAAATGTACCTCAGCAGGTCCAAGATTCATAAACATCGTGATTGCAGTTTGGAAACATAAAATGACTAGTAGGCGGAAATACAAATGAAGTTAACAAACCAATGCCGTAAAGATCCAGCTCTTCACAGAATTTTACATGACGTTTCAGAAAATTCAGAGCTGTGACGAGGCCTGGTCTCCAGCGTAGTGATAGTACAGGTCATTGCAACTGACCACAGGAAAAAACATCCAGAATATTGTGCAACTAAATCATACAATACGCTCCAGCTCCCTAGCGTAGCTGAGCGTCTGGTTGATAAGCTGCAGGGATGGAATCTCCTTGCAGGGCTGGGACTCCTTTGCCTTTTGGAAGAAGACAAGGCCATTCTTAATCTCCCATTCGGGATGTTCCTGTTCAAAAAGTATGGTATAATTATAATCTACAGTGAATATCACATATATCACAAGGCAACGCTCGCATATATGGATGATGAAAACAAAAGAGGATTTACCTCTGTGACATATTGGTGCAGTTCTTGGTCAGAATTGAACATCAGCATTTGTTTTGCATCACTTATTGATAGGGAATCATACCCCTTTTCGCTGCAACCAGCTATTTCGTCTCTGCATATACACGACAAGTAGCAGAATAAGTGTCTCTGTAAGACCAATGATTACGTCAAAATAACAGATAGCAAAAACAGAAGCCGCTCACCTTACTGTTTTGGCAAGCAGATCCATGAAGTAAACATATGTTTCATGTGGCACAGCCTGTCGAGCGCTCAAAACTCGGTTGTACGCGCCCTCCATAAATGACTGCTCAAGCTCCACAGCATGGTTGATGCAAGGATGCTCTAGAGCTTTAACAGGCAGAAGCTCCAGCTCAGTGTGGAACTCTGCAATTCTATTCTGGACCAACAGCCTCAGAAGATTGAGTCCCAAAATTGGGTACTCCTCTGGTGATGGGGGAATTATGCCACTGCATGAATAAAAATTGTCTAGTATCAAATAGCAATGCAATACAAAAAGAGTTTAAACTAATGGCTCAGGCCAGTTGAAACTACTATAAGCATATAAAACTCAGACCAATACAAGCAAAACATCTATTATACATCATACATCATCAAGATGGCAAAGTGCAATATATTACGCAACTAAAGGAACAACCCATTAATTCCAGAGTTCCACTAATGGAACTTTAGTTTTAGATCTACAAAAAAGCCAGCAGGATTGACTAGGCAGGTATAACAAGGCAGGCAAGAATCCTGAGCAGGACAATAAACAGCATTACTTTGTATGCATACATAAACAAAATTATCTTTGCCCACTACATATCAGATATAAGCATGGCGCTCTGCTTTAAACAGAACTAAGTTCATGTTCTGTATGTTACAAAATGGTAAACTCTACAGGCATACACAATGCACCTAAAGACATCAGGATGGTACTAGTATCTAGTTAGAAGAAAAACATATATGCACCTACCATAGCACTATTCCTTAGAAAAATGCTAATGCAGACAAATAGCCGAGTACTCTCTGACCATAATTAAGACCAATACTCCATTTTTCCAACAGGCAGGAAAAAGAAACATCTGCCAAAATTATAAACAGATGGGGAAAAAGGATATATTTGAACTAACCATGTGTCCATGTAATAAGGCTTGAGCTGGCAGAAATCGCGCTCAAATGCATCTTGATCCTCAAGTTTCACACTTAGAACAACAGCATGCTCGTAAATGTCCCCTGAATGATTTCATATCGATCTAAGTACTTGTTCTGTTAAATAAAAACTAGCAGGCATAAACATTACTACTCCCGCATGTTGAAAATCGTTGATGTTAGGACAGGGTGGTTGGTTCAAAATTGAACTAAGCTCCATGTCCTAACATCAACAATTCCCAACTTGGAGAAGCAGTACCTAGAAGTAACCCTATCAAAATCATAAATGTGACAACATACACTTTTGGCACGAGTATTGCAAGAAATTTAAAGACAGGAGGTCAAAGTTATCCTACTTGCAAGTTTGAGCTCCTCCACGGCGTTGGGAGTCTGCTGAAACAATGGCGGAAGGCTGGGGAACTTAGTTAGCTGGACCTGCAAATGAAAAGCATATTCACACGTGAGTAGCACGGAAATTCAAAGACATAAGACAATTCATCAAGCTCACACCTTTCTATCGCAAAATCACACACAGCACTCAAAACTCAGTTTTTTTTAAAAAAAAAAAACTAGACTTTCTGCCACAAGTCGAACTATAACCTGAAGGACGAAGATCCGCACTACACATCCGATCCAATCAACTAAAGAGGCAAAAGGAACAGAACATCACGAAAAAATCCTAAAAATCCGGTATTTCCCCTATTAACCCCTAGAAATCATCTCGAAAGCGATCTCAGCACCGCAAAAACTTATGACACCCCCATCACTGGATCATCCCTAAGCCGATTTTTTTTGGAAATTAACCCTCGAAACCATCGAACCACTAGCAAAGATCGTATCTTTCTAGCCGTCAGCCTAGATTCCTCCACCCTCAATAGAACAACCGTCGAAATCCCCTGAATAAAGCAGGATAAATCACGTACGGAAAGGAAACGGCGAGCGGCAAGATCCAGCAAAGCCGGGGCGCGCGCACCTTGAGCTGCGAGAGGAGGGTCTCGCAGGCGTTGAGGTCGTCCCGGGCGAACGCCGCCTTGAAGCGGGCGAACATCTGGTTCACCTCCCTCAGCTTCGGATCCATGGCAGCGGCGGCGGCGTGTCGCTGGAACTCGACTCGCCCGCCTCCCAGGGAACGGAGGAAAGGCTGTTCTTGCGGGTTGGGCTGGGTTCAATTCTTTCTCTTCCTCCTGGTATTTTATTGAACTGGCGGAGCTGGTTTGGGCCGGGTCGGATTCAAGAATGGGCCCGGTTCGGGCCAGAGCCCTTACCCTATCCGGACTCTGACAGGGTGGACCACCTTGTCAGGACCTACCGGCACGTCGAGAGGCTGCCTGACGTGGCACAAGCAAAAGGAAAGGATTGGGCGTGTTTATAATGCAGTGATTGTGGGCAGATCTGCCCTGGCACAATGCGACCAGAACTGGGTTGTATGGGCGGATCTATCTCTAGCACAGGTCGGATCCTTCTTCTAGAAGTGATTAGAGTTTAGTCTTCTTAAAGATAGAATTAGAGATAGACTAAAACATTGAGTTGTAATAGATCAGAACTCTTGTAAGGGGTTATATAAAAAAGCCAAACACCCTAGTTTTAGATCAGATCAATAGAGAAATAATTCCTCTACCTCTCTAGCCCTAACCGCCGTCATCTCTCTCTCTCTAAAGCAGACGCCGCCACCAGGGGCCAAATCCTAGCTGTCGCCCCTACCGATCTCCCTGTTTTACGCCTCCACAACTCAGGAACAGGCCGATAGCTCCCTGTTCTTCCCTCTCCCTCTCTTCTTGTGACGCCCTCGTTTCTGTGGAAAACCACGGAACTGAGAACTGATGCATATGTGTGCCCATGACGTTCATCACACATGCACATATCATCCACAAACTGAATTCAGAATATATATTACCACGAATAACATGGTTTATTACAATGTCTCATGAGTATTGGACCCATGCTAACAACGGAAGTCTTATCTAAGCAGTGGAAGTCTAAATCTAGCAGCAGAAGTCTTCTAACTAGTGCGGAAGCAATCTAAGCTGCAGCAGCTCCATCTCTACTCTATCCCCACAGGAAAGGTTGAGGACAGATTACACACCTAAGGCTCCACTTGGTCTTCATAGTAATCTTCTCCTGTAGCTGATGATGAAGTAATAATGCAAGTTTGAGTACAATTATGTACTCAGCAAGTGCGGGAAAATATGATATGTAGCTCACAACAAGAAAGGTATAAAAAGGCTCATTGCAGAAAGCAAAGTTATTTCTCAAAACACAATAAAAAATAACAACTTAACTTTAAGTGAATGTAATCCCAACATGTATTAAAATACCAACATACCTCCATTATGTCTCATCACTTTCCATGTCTCAACCAGACATTAATCTTTCTCATTTTTTCTAACGAATACCTTCTCGTATTCGCTACCATCTCACGAATACCATCTCGTATCTGCTGCCATTTCATCTCATAAACAATTCCGTCTCACACCGAGACCAACCTCATTGCCATGACTCAACAGTCATGCAACCAAGTCTTATCATCCGAACTCAACAGTCCCGAAAATCAAACCAAAACCAAACCATAACCAAAATCCATCCATCTATTCATGTTGGTTATCCATGCGCTCGTGACCGTAAGCTTGGCTATCATGATAGTTTAAAGACTCTGCAGAGTTTGTACCACTTTACCCACAAGTTTGTGATTTCGTCACCCGTCGGCGACTGCAGAACCTCCATTATACCAGTACACAACTGTCGATGTATGGTCAAGAGATCACAAAATAGCCTTTATAAAGGGGTTACTAGATGTATGGACTCACTAAGGTTTCACCAGCAGGCTAGAATCTCCAATTCTCCCACCCACGGGCCCCCTCTTGTGCCATGCAGTTCCCAGGACAGTCCTCACTCGACTCCCATTCCCTGCGCCTTCCACGGTCCATAACAATCTAGTAACTTACCTAATTACTCAGCTATGTCGTACCCATACTTGGCCTTGTGGTGGCACTGTTATCCTGACATGGCTTGCATGAACCGGTCCTTAGATCTACAACAAGTAAAACCACCATCTCATTCTACCTCATTCACAAACCCATGCTTGCCTAGATCTCCCTCCGATCCATGTTCATTAACAACATCAGTTTCTCATTATCATTACGAGTGCAGTTAGCTAGACACATCTATCTCACTTCCCAAAATCCCGTGGACTCAGCAAAGCAAAAAGTGAAAACCATACCCGACTAATAAACTTCCCTGGCGACAAGGGTGGTTTAACCAAAACTAGTAAACTCCTATGAAAGGGTTTCCCATCATGTTTGACTCAACACACACACCTTTTCGCAAACAAAACAATTTTCCAAAACATAGGATCAATATGGCCAAGGGGCACTTGCCTTGTTCTTGCGGTTCCGGTTGCTCTTGGATCTCGAAACCTTGTTGTTGCAGCTCATCGTAGACAGCTCCCTGAGCTTGTCCTTCTATACACGATCACGCACATACAAGATTCATAGCAATCAATACCATGCACAAACTCTAATCAAGATGCGATGATGCATATGCATGCTAACTCCTATGATGCAAATTTTTATTAGATCAGTTGTACGTGTCCTTGTATGTTTGCATGGGTTTTACGATGAAAAGAGTTATAGAGATCAATTGCGGACGTGGCGATGATCTTGACTTAGATCAAACCGATCAACAAGTGATCTGCCCACGAAAAAGCTTCTGTTCGAAAGGAATTGAAGAACAGATGCAAAGAAAACGCGATGATGTCGTAAGGTGGTATTGGAGACCTACCTTACGTTCTTCTTGGTCTCGGGGTCCTTCTCCCAGCAAGACAGATCGTCGAGGCTCCTCCGGCGATGGAAATCGTCTCTGGCTCGTCCGCGATCTCTCTGGTGGTCAAGTTCTGGCGAAAGGGTTTGCTCGACAAGCTGGGGCTACGACTCTAAGTTGTCGGCTCAGGAGGTGAAAAAGAAGTTTGTGGTTCCGGCCAAAGGTTTTCGGTTCTATTTATAAGAGGAAAAAGGAGAGTCCTCCTCTGATCGGAATTCGAATAAGAGTCCCATTCGAACTGTTTTTGGATCTTAACAACTTATCTTTAGTTTGATTCAGTGCGGTAACATTGTGGAAATCGTGTCGGTTTCCACAGTACCGGGGATTCCCGCGTGTACAGAAGAAAAACCGCTTCAGAATCGCGTCCTTACGCGGTGATGAGCTCCGAAGGCTCCACGTGTCCTGTGGGAACCTGGGCTCCCTTTTCCGCAGAGGCAAGCTCCGTTTGTGCCGCGTGTAAGGCGGGTGAGTCCTCCCCCTTACTCAGAGGTGAGCTCCGCATGCGCCACGCGTCCTGGCGGGCGGGACCTCCCTTTCCCTCAGAGGCGAGCTCCGCGTGCGCCACGTGTCTGGTGGGTCGGTACCTCTCCTTTCAACAGAGGCGAGCTCTGCGAACACCACGCGTCAGTTCCGGACCTCCCTTCTCTTTGGAGGTGAGCTCCGAGAATGCCACGTGTTAAGTAACGCCAGACTTACTTTCTGCTCAGAGACAAGCTCTGAGGTTGACACATGTCCAACAGTGACGGACCTCATGGAGATGAGCTCCGGAGGTATCACGTGTCCGGAAGTGTCGGTCCTCTCGAAGGTAAGCTCCGGAGGTGACACGTGTCCAATAGGACCGAACCTCTCAGAGGTGAGCTCCGAGAGCGACACGTGTCCTGCGCGGCTGGTCCTCTCTTTTCCGCAGCGAATAGCTCCGCAGCCGACACGTGTCCCGCGGGACTGGCCTCGCTTCTCCGCGGAGGCTAGCTCCGGGGAAACACGTGTCCCATGGGGTCGGACCTCTCCCCCTTTGCGAGGATGAGCCCTGAGCCTGCCACGTAGCTAGTTTAGCGGCGGACCTCTCCCCCTTTGCGGAGATGAGCTCCGGACGCGCCACGTGGCTAGCGAGTCGCGAGGGTTGTCTTCAGCGCTCTCTGTACACTGGAATTTGCTCTTTTTGGCTAACTTTTTGATTCTTTCTCGGTTTCAACTTATTGTAAAAGTGTTTTTATACATGAAACATGAATACATGCAGAACCCGAAAATGAGGGTGTCACAAATTTACCCCCCTTAAATTGAATCTCGCCCTCGAGATTTATTGGTAGAGAATAGATGAGGAAACTCTGTCTTGATGTCTTCTTCACGCTCCCATGTGGCTTCAGCTTTTGTGTGATGGCTCCATTGAACCTTGCACCAACGGATCACCTTGTTCCTTGTGACCCTTTCCTTTATGTCCAAAATTCGAACGGGGTGCTCTGCATAGGTCAGGTCCTCTTGAAGTTCAAGCTCTTCAATCGGTACTTGCTCCTCTGGTACTCTCAAGCACTTCTTGAGCTGGGACACATGAAACACGTCATGTACGTCGGAGAGGTGTGTTGGGAGCTCTAGTTGATATGCTACTGCTCCTCGCTTGTCCAGAATCTTAAACGGCCCGATGTAGCTAGGTGCTAGCTTTCCTTTGATGTTGAAACGTCGTTGGCCTCGAATAGGCGATACCTTAAGGTATACGAAGTCTCCTACTTCGAAAGTCAACTTCCTTCGCCTATTGTCCGCATAGCCTTTCTGTCGTGACTGAGCAGCCTTCACGTTCTCCCGTATGGTTTGGACTTGCTTTTCAGCCTCCTGTAGCACTTCTGGTCCAAACACTTGGTTCTCTTCGGTCTCGTTCCAAAACAGCGGTGTCCTACACCGTCTACCATATAATGCTTCGAAAGGCGACATCTTCAAGCTAGCTTGATAGCTGTTGTTATAGGAGAATTCAGCGTACGGTAAACTCCTATCCCAACTACACCCATGTTTCAAGGTGCAAGCTCTCAACATGTCCTCCAAAATTTGGTTTGTCCTTTCGGTTTGCCCATTGGTTTGCGGATGGTAGGCGGAGCTAAAATCCAGTCGTGTACCCATAGCTTTCTGCAGCTTCCTCCAAAATCTAGAGGTAAACTGAGAACCCCGATCTGAGACTATTCTTCTCGAGGCTCCATGGTGGCACACGATTTGCTCCATGTACATCTCGGCTAGTCGTGCAACGTTGTACACGGTCTTAACAAGAAGAAAATGAGATGTTTTTGTCAATCGGTCCACGATAACCCAGATTGAGTCGTAACCCGATCGAGTACGTGGCAACCCGACGATGAAATCCATACTTATATCTTCCCACTTCCACTCGGGTACCTTCAAGGGTTGCAATAGTCCAGCGGGTCTTTGATGTTCGGCCTTCACCCGTTGGCATATGTTGCATAGGGCAACATATTCGGCTATGTCCCTCTTCATACCATCCCACCAATAACAAGTCGTCAGGTCCTTGTACATCTTGGTAATTCCGGAATGTATGGAATAAAGTGAGTCATGTGCCTCTTTTAATATCGTGTCGCGGATGTGCTTCACATTAGGCACACAAATCCTTTTTCCTAGCCAAAACGTACCCTTTTTGTCTTCCTTGAAGTCCTTCTCTATTCCTTGTTGGATCCTTTCCTTGATCTCCTCATCCGTAGCTTGGTCGTCTCTTATCTCTTGTTCCAATGATGAGTGGAGTTCCATCACTTCCATCTCGTTCAAGAAACCGAGATGTAACCGTTCGAACTCCTTTCGTAGCTCGGGTGGTAGCTCCCGAACCGTAAGTTGGTGACATGCTCCCTTCCGGCTCAATGCATCGGCTACTACATTGGCCTTTCCGGGGTGATAGTTGATTCCAACATTATAATCCTTGATAAGTTCCAACCATCGACGTTGCCTCAAATTCAAATCCGTTTGAGTGAATATGTACTTAAGGCTTTTATGATCCGTATAGATCTCACATCGATGACCAAGGATATAATGTCTTCAAATCTTCAATGCATGCACCAAGGCTGTGAGTTCCAAGTCATGTGTAGGGTAATTGAGCTCGTGCTTCTTGAGTTGTCTTGAGGCATAGGCTACCACTTGTCCTTCTTGCATGAGCACACATCCAAGCCCTTGTCTAGATGCGTCACAATATATGTCAAAGCTCTCACTTACGTCCGGCAATACCAAAATCGGCGTTGTGGTTAGCCTCTTCTTGAGCTCCTCAAAGCTTTCTTGGCACATTGGTGTCCATTGGAAGACTTTTCCCTTCGTTAGCAACTCCGTCATAGGCTTTGCTATATTAGAAAAGTCCTTGATGAACCGGCGGTAGTATCCAGCCATCCCAAGAAAACTCCGAATATCCCTCACGTTTTGCGGTTGGTTCCACTTTAGAACATCTTCCACTTTTCCGGGATCAACCGATACTCCTTCCTTGGAGATGATGTGGCCTAGGAACGATATCTCCTTTAGCCAAAATTGACATTTGCTGAACTTGGCATACAGCTGATGCTCTCGTGGCTTCTGTAATGTCAATCTTAAGTGTTCTTCATGTTCCTCCTCACTTTTCGAATACACCATGATATCGTCAATGAAAACCACGACGAACTTGTCCAAGTACTCCATGAAAACTTTGTTCCTGAGGTACATGAAGTATGCGGGTGCATTCGTTAACCCAAAAGACATCATGGTATATTCATACGAACCATATCGTGTTCGAAAGGCAGTCTTGGGTATATCGGAGGGCTTAATCTTCAGTTGGAAGTATCCCGACCGAAGATCAATCTTGGAGAACACTCTGGCTCCCTTCATCTGGTCGAACATGTCCTCTATACGGGGCAGAGGGTACTTGTTCTTGATCATCACCTCGTTGAGAGACCTATAGTCCACACACATCCTTTGGGTTCCATCCTTCTTGTCTACGAAGAGCACGGGGGCTCCCCATGGTGACGAGCTTGGACGTATAAAACCCTTCTCTTCCTGCTCCTGGATTTTCTTCTTGAGCTCCACGAGTTCATTGACGGGCATCCTATATGGTCTCTTTGCTATAGGTGCGGTTCCAGGTACTAGGTCAATGGAAAACTCGATATTCCGGTTAGGTGGCATACCGGGAAGTTCTTCTGGGAACACGTCCGAAAATTCTTGAACCACCGAAATGCTTTCCAGGGTTGCTTCTTCGACGTGGTTCAATGTTGCCTTCTCGGTTGCCGGTTGGGCTGACTCAAACTCGATACGGGTACTGTGCTCGTTGGTCAACTGCAAGCTCCTTTCAGCACAATGAATTACCCCGTTGTGCTTACTTAACCAATCCATTCCGAGTATTATGTCAAGCGCTTGGGAATCCAAGATAATGAAGTTAACAAGGAAGTGTACCCCCTTATATTAAGGTGTACTTTCGGACATACTATATTAGTCCTCATCTCTCCACCGAGAGAATTAACCAACATAGTATATTTCAAATGTGATATGGGTAGATTATGCTTGGCAACATACTTGGATGATATGAAGGAATGTGATGTTCCAGAATCAAATAAGATGGTGGCTAGGTTGGAGTTGGCAAGGAACATACCAATCACGACGTCCTCAGCCTGTTGCGCTTCCTCAACAGAGACATGGTTCACGTTGCCGCGAGCATAGTTCTGCTGTCCACGGTTTCCTTGGTTGGCTCCTCTGTTCGGCCGTAGGTTCTGCTTGGGGACGTTGCCTTGCTGTCCAGGACCTCTCCTCGGGCACTGGCTCACGAAGTGTCCCGTCTCCCCGCATGCAAAGCATGCCCTGTTGCCCACGGCAGC
The DNA here is from genome assembly GCA_030760725.1 of Neostapfia colusana. Taxonomy (NCBI): domain Eukaryota; kingdom Viridiplantae; phylum Streptophyta; class Magnoliopsida; order Poales; family Poaceae; genus Neostapfia; species Neostapfia colusana. Next base: position 4,037,365 of record JASWHV010000012.1, on the reverse strand, counting down.
ATGTACGTTGGGGCAGGGGTTTTGAGCAGGAGCACCCACGTTGGGACGGGGCGCAGGAGGCAAAGGCACACAAGGTGCTTGTGCAACGGGTCGTTGCTGTGGTGGATGATTAGGGCGGTATGCAGGAGCGGTCTATCCATACTGCGGTGCAGCTGGGGGCATGTACCGAGGTCGTATGTTGCTCCCTTGTGGCTGGTATGGCATCTTCCTCTTTCCCTCTTGCTCGATCTCTCGGATCTTGCTTTCAACCACGATAGCCTTGTCAACCAGCTTTTGGAAGCTCGCATAGTCATTGTTGAGAAGCTGAACCTGGACCTCATTGTTCAACCCTCTCATGAACGGGTACTACTTCCTCTGGTCTGAGTTGACATCTTCGGAGGCATACCGGGACAGTTGTGTGAACTTGTTGATATACTCATTCACACTTTTCTGTCCTTGGCGGAGACCTACGAACTTCTGTCTCTTGAGCATCATTACACCAGCAGGGATGTAATGAGATCGGAAACTCTCTTTGAACTCAGTCCAAGTGATCGTCTCCGGGTCGACGTGAGCGTTACAAAGGGCATCCCACCAGTCAGCGGCAACTCCCATGAGTTGGTGCGACGCAAAGAGAACTTTCTCTCTGTCGTTGCACTGGACGATGGCAAGCTTCTTCTCCATGGACTTCAACCAATCGTCGGCCTCCATGGGGTCATTAGCTTAAGCAAAGGTGGGCGGTCGAGTCCTCATGAACTCTCCCAGTCTGTTATGAGCCGGCGGTGGTGGCGGTGGTGCCGGAACAGGGTTGTTGTTGTTGGCCTGCAACTGACCCAAAGTTTGGATCATGTTCTACATAAGCTGATTCTGCATGGCCATCAACCGTTCCAGGTTGTTCTCGCCAGCTCCGGGGTTAACAGGAATTTTGTCGTGGCCATCCTCTTGGTTGCCACGGACGTTACTTCCTTGGCGGCCAGCGTTTCCTCTCACCATCTTTTAGAGAGAACGGAATAGAATAGAGGTTAGAAGGTTAGATGGATCCCTCCCAACTATATGAATCAAGGTGGATGGATTGTATATATATATCAGCCCATATGAGGATGTGAACAAGTGCCGAGGCATCTCACATCTCTCTCTACTTATGTGTGGATATGGACAATGCTTGAGACGTCCCAAAACACACACTAAGCACACAATCACAACCAATCATCACAAAGACTCACACAACTCCTATTCAAGGTTTAATCAATGGGGGTCCTATGGGGTTTTAGGGTGATATCAATCTGTGACTTCACCCTATGTCAAGGTGGTTTGGGGCGACTCCAATCTGTGATCCAACTATGGCTTCTTCTAGGCTTGCATCCTATGTCAAGGTGGTTCCAATGCCAAACTATGCATCCTAGGCTTGCATCCTATGGTCAGTGTGGCTTTTAATACCAATCTATTACTAGGGTGCGTCCTATAGTCATCGTAGCTCTATAACCAATCTGTGATCATTCTAAGTTTGTGACCTACAGTCAACCGTGGTTGCTTGGTACCAATCTGTGGATTGTACCAATATGTGACTAGGCATGGCAGCTTTAATATCAATATGTGACCTATCTAGGATGTGTGGTCTACGATCAACCCATGGCAGGTTGATACCAATCTGTGTCCGATACCAATCTGTGTTTCCTATCTAGGTGTGTAACCTACCGTCAACCCGTGGCAGGTTGATACCAATCTGTGGTTGTATCTAGGTGTGTAATCTACCCTCAACCGTGGCTCTAGTACCAATCTGTGACACCCTCGTTTTTGTGGAAAACCACGGAACTGAGAACTGATGCATATGTGTGCCCAGGATGTTCATCACACATACATATATCATCCACAAACTGAATTCAGAATATATATTACCACGAATAACATGGTTTATTACAATGTCTCATGAGTCTTGGACTCATGCTAACAGCAGAAGTCTTATCTAAGCAGTGGAAGTCTAAATCTAGCAGCGGAAGTCTTCTAACTAGTGCGGAAGCAATCTAAGCAGCAGCAGCAGCTCCATCTCTACTCTATCCCCACAGGCAAGGTTGAGGACAGATTACACACCTAAGGCTCCACTTGGTCTTCATAGTAATCTTCTCCTGTAGTTGATGATGAAGTAATAATGTAAGTTTAAGTACAATTATGTACTCAGCAAGTGCGGGAAAATATGATATGTAGCTCACAACAAGGAAGGTATAAAAAGGCTCATTGCAGAAAGCAAAGTTATTTCTCAAAACACAATAAAAACAGCAACTTAACTTTAAGTGATTGTAATCCCAACATGTATTAAAATACCAACATACCTCCATTATGTCTCATCACTTTCCATGTCTCAACCAGACATTAATCTTTCTCAATTTTGCTCACGAATACCTTCTCGTATTCGCTACCATCTCATGAATACCATATCGTATTTGCTACCATTTCATCTCATAAACAATTCCGTCTCACACCGAGACCAACCTCGTTGCCATGACTCAACAGTCATGCAACCAAGTCTTATCACCCGGACTCAACAGTCCCGAAAACCTAACCAATACCAAACCATAACCAAAATCCATCCATCTAATCATGTGGGTTGTCCAGGCGCTCGTGACCATAAGCTCGGCTATCATGATAGTTTTAAGACTCTGCAGAGTTTGTACCACTTTACCCACAAGTTTGTGATTTCATCACCCGTCGACGACTGCAGAACCTCTATTATACCAGTACACAACCGTCGGTGTATGGTCAAGAGATCACGAAATAGCCTTTACAAAGGGGTTACTAGATGTATGAACTCACTAAGGTTTCACCAGCAGGCTAGAATCTCCAATTCTCCCACCCACGGGCCCCCTCTTGTGCCATGCTGTTCCCAGGGCAATCCTCACTCAACTCCCATTCCTCGCGCCTTCCACGGTCCATTACAATCTAGTAACTTACCTAATTACTCAGCTAAGCTGCACCCATACTTGGCCTTATGGTGGCACTGTTATCCTGGCATGGCTTGCATGAATCGGTCCTTAGATATACGGCAAGTAAAACCACCATCTCATCCTACCTCATTCACAGACCCAGGCTTGCCTAGATCTCCCTCCGATCCATGTTCATTAACAACATCAGTTTCTCATTATCATTACGAGTGCAGTTAGCTAGACACATCTATCTCGCTTCCCAAAATCTCGTGGACTCAGCGAAGCAAAAAGTAAAAAACCATACCAGACTCATAAACTTCCCTGGCGACAAGGGTGGTTTAACCAAAACTAGTAAACTCTTATGAAAGGGTTTCCCATTCTGTTTGACTCAGCACACACACCTTTTCGCAAACAAAACAGTTTTCCAAAACATAGGGTCAATATGGTCAAGGGGCACTTGCCTTTTTCTTGCGATTCTGGTTGCTCTTGGATCTCGAAACCTTTTTGTTGCAGCTCGTCGTAGACAACTCCCTGAGCTTGTCCTTCTATACACGATCACACACATACAAGATTCATAGCAATCAATACCATGCACAAACTCTAATCAAGATGCGATGATGCATATGCATGCTAACTCCTATGATGCAAATTTTTATTAGATCGATTGTACGTGTCCTTGTATGTTTGCATGGGTTTTACGATGAATAGAGTTTTAGAGATCAACTGTGGATGTGGCGATGATCTTGACGTAGATCAAACCGATCAACAAGTGATCTGCCCACGAAAAAGCTTCTGTTCGAAAGGAGTCGAAGAACAGATGCAAAGAAAATGCGATGATGTCGTAAGGTGGTATTGGAGACCTACCTGACGTTCTTCTTGGTCTCGGGGTCCTTCTCCTAGCAAGACAGATCGTCGGGGCTCCTCCGGCGATGGCAAACATCTCTGACTCGTCGGCGATCTCTCTGGTGGTCAAGTTCTGGCGAAAGGGTTTGCTCGGCGAGCTGGGGCTATGGCTCTAAGTTGTTGGCTCAGGAGGTGAAAAAGAAGTTCGTGGTTGCGGCCAAAGGTTTTCGGTTCTATTTATAAGAGGAAAACGGAGAGTCCTCTGATCGGAATTCGAATAAGAGTCCCATTCGAACTGTTTTTGGATCTTAACAACTTATCTTTAGTTTGATTCGGTGCGGTAACATTGTGGAAATCATGTCGGTTTCCTCAGTACCGGGGATTCCCGCGCGTACAGAAGAAAAAACGCTTCAGAATCGCGTCCTTACGCGGTGATGAGCTCCGGAGGCTCCACGTGTCCTGTGGGAACCTGGCTCCCTTTTCCGCAGAGACAAGCTCCGTTTGTGCCGCGTGTCAAGCGGGCGAGACCTCCCCCTTTTTCAGAGGTGAGCTCCACATGCGCCACGCGTCCTGGCGAGCGGGACCTCCCTTTCCCTCAGAGGCGAGCTCCGCGTGCGCCACGTGTCTGGTGTGTCGGGACCTCTCCTTTCGACAGAGGAGAGCTTTGTGAACACCACGTGTCAGTTTCGGACCTCCCCTCTCTTCGGAGGTGAGCACCGAGAATGCCACGTGTCAAGTAACGCCAGACTTTCTTTCTCCTCAGAGACAAGCTTCAAGGTTGATACGTGTCCAATAGTGACGGACCTCCTGGAGATGAGCTCCGGAGGTGACACGCGTGCGAAAGTGTCGGTCCTCCCGAAGGTGAGCTGCGGAGGTGACATGTGTCCAATAGGACCGGACCTCTCGGAGGTGAGCTCCGAGAGCGACACGTATCCCGCATGGCTGGTCCTCTATTTTCCGCAGCGAATAGCTCCGCAGCCGACACGTGTCCTGCGGGACTGGTCTCGCTTCTCCATGGAGCCTAGCTCTGGGGAAACACGTGTCCCACGGGGTCGGACCTCTCCCCCTTTGCGGGGATGAGCCCCGAGCCTGCCACGTAGCCAGTTTAGCGGCGGAACCTCTCCCCCTTTGCGGAGATGAGCTCCGAACGCGCCATGTGGCCAGCGAGCCGCGGGGGTTGTCTTCGGCGCTCTCTAAACACTGGAATTTGCTCTTTTTGGCTAACTTTTTTATTCTTTCTCGGTTTCAACTTATTTTAAAAGTGTTTTTCTACATGAAACATGAATACATGCAGAACCCAAAAATGAGGGTGTCACACTTCTGCTATGTCCAGCGCCCAGATCAGAAGCACCTCCAAGCAGCGGCTGTTCTGTTCTCCCAAAGAACATATCAGATCTCTCTCTACTCCCTCACAGTTTTCCTGGTTCAGCAAGAACAGCACCCATGCGGGGTGCTGAACTGCTATCGGGACAGGGCAGTTTTGGTGTGATCAGCACCGGAATTGCAACATTCGTGGCATCAGAGCCGGTTCAACCCTAGGTTGAATTCTGCACGATGTCGTCCACACCTCGAAGCAGCGGCATTGCCACCAGCCATGCGATACCCTCTCCGGTAGCTCATGAGGTGAATACCGGGACGGGGTTCTCCGTGCTCACCAAGACCAACTACGCGGAGTGGGATGTCATGATGAAGATCAAGCTGAAGGCACGGCTACTTTGGAAGGCCGTGGAGGAGGGCAACGTGAGTGAGCAAGAAGATATGATGGCGCTTGACATCTTGGTCAGCGCTGTCCCGCCGGAGATGATCACGACGATCGGAGAGAAGAGGACGGCGAAGGAGGCATGGTACACGATCGCCATCATGCGGGTCGAGGCCGACCGCATGAAGAAGTCGACGGCACAACAAATCCGGAAGGAGTTCGAAGCCGCTGCCTTCAAGGATGGCGAGAGCGTGGAGGATTTCTCCCTCCGCCTGAGCGGCATGCTATCACGGCTTGCATCGCTAGGGGAGGAGATAGGAGAATAGAGGGCCATGGAGAAGCTCCTACGAAGCGTTCCAGAACGCTTCCAACAGATCGTGGTGGCGATCACGACACTGTTGGACGTGTCGACCCTCACCTTGTCGGAGGTGACGGGGCGTCTCAGGGCGGTGGAGAACGCCTTCGACTCGACGCAGCGGAAGGGAGGAGTACACGACAGCCAGTTGTACCTCACTCGGGAGGAGTGGGAGGCACAGTGGAAGGAGGAGCGATCTACCTAGTCCGCGAGTTCTTCTAAGAGGGGCAGCCGAAAGGGTCCGCCCAAGAAGAACGGAGGCAAGAAGGGAGGTTCCGGGAAGGAAATTCCATGGGACCAGTGCAGGAAGAAGGGCCACTAGGCCAGGGAGTGTCGGTCAAGCCTAAGGAGGAGCCGCAGCAGCAGGCTTTCGTGGCGAAGGCGGAGGAGGAGGGCGCCTTGTTTATGACAAGGGTGGCCTCAGTACAGGAGGAGCCTGTACAGGAACATCCTACACGCCCACTGGAGATATTGGAGGGACGTGTCTTCGCTCACCATGGCAATGATGACGACTTCGGCGACACTCATTGGTACCTCGACACGGACGTGACCAACCACATGACGGGTTCGCGCGCCGTCTTCTCCGAGCTCGACGAAAACATCGTCGGAACCATCAAGTTTGGTGATAACTCTGTCGTGCGTATCCAGGGGAAGGGTACGGTCATATTCGCCGCCAAGACGGGTGAGCACAGGAGGCTCACCGTGCGTCTACATCATCTCGCGCCTCACCACCAACCTCATCAGCGTCGGCCATCTGGATGAGGATGGATACAACATCACGGTGCATGGAGGAGTGATGCACATACGGGATGAGCAGCAACATCTCCTCACACGAGTTCAGCGCGATGACAGCAAGCTCAACACCACACGTCCGGTTTGCCTAACCGCGAGGTGTGATGATGTTGCGTGGCGTTGGCACGAACGCTACGGACACGTCGGCATCAAGGCAATTCGGAAGTTGGCACAAGAGGAGATGGTGCTCGGGCTTCCACAAATACATCATGTCATCAATTGTGCGAAGCTTGCTTGGTCGGGAAGTAGAGGCACTCTAGCTTCCCCAAGCAAGCTCTACGGCGCGCAGAGGGCACGCTCGACCTCGTCCACGGTGACATCTACGGGCCTATGACGCCAACGACTCCAGGCGGCAAGAATATGTTCTTGTTGCTAGTGTATGACATGAGCCACTATATGTGGCTCTATCTTTTAGCAACCAAGGACCACGCGGCTAACTTAATTCAGCAATTCCAGGTGACAGCTGAATTAGAGTCCGGGTGGAGGCTGAAGCTACTCTGTACTGATCACGGAGGGGAGTTCACCTCATAGGAGTTCGGCGAGTATTGCGCTCAGCATGGAGTACAGCGTCATCTCACAGCCTCGTATACGTCGCAGCAAAACGGGGTTGTGGAGCGGCACAACCAGACGGTGGTCGGCATGACAAGGAGTATGTTGAAGGCGAAGGGTATGCCCGGGATTTTTGGGGTGAGGCAGTTATCACGGCTGTCTATATCTTAAATCGATTCCCCACCTGCGGCCTCAACGGGAAGACGTCATATGAAGCTTGGCATGGAGAGTGACCAGCCGTCAATTATTTCTGAACTTTTGGGTGTGTGGGGCCTCTCAAGAACACGTGCCCCCACCTGAAAAAGTTGGAAGACCGGAGTACTCCGATGATTTTTTTTGGCTATGCTGCAGGGACGAAGGGCTATCGGATGTATAATCCGGCTGATGGGCGCACACACATACAGCGTGACGTGATATTCGACGATGCGGCCAAGTGGGGCTGGGGAGAAGGAGCAGGAGAAGAGGACTACACCACCTTCCACGTCGACTCCTTAGGTCCAGCACCTGCTGGACCCGCTGTTCCAGCACACGGAGAGGTGCTGCAGGGTCCGGAGGGGCCGAATAGCACCCCTGTAGTGCCCAGGAGGGGCACAGAAGGGTCTGTCCAGACCCTAGGAGTTCCTGCGCCAGTCTTCATACCTGCTGGAGGGGGTCAAGCACCCACGGCGTTGCCCCAAAGGCTCCTGCAGGGACTGCCCAGCGCAGATCAGGGCTGGGACAGTTCTGCATGAGGGTCAGCAGCAGCGGGGGCTCCGGACATGAAGATTCCAGCACCTTCGTCATGCCCCAGAATCCTCCACGGCCCATCCGCTTTGCCACACCGCTGTCAGACCTCGGCAGCAATGTCGTCGACGCCTACTACGACAATGGCGTGAAACTACGGTTCTGCACGATGCGCAACGTGATTGGAACCCTCACCCCTCCTGGTCGGGCTGAGCACCCACCAAGCTTGGAGGAGGGGGAGCTAATGTTCACCACCGCAGAGGAGCCCACGTCCCTCGCCGATGTTGAGGAACACCCGTGCTGGAGATGGGCCATGCTCGAGGAGATGGAGTCCATAGAAGAAAACAAGATTTGGCAATTTGTTGATCTTCCTGCAGGACACAAGCCCATTGGCCTCAAATGGGTGTTCAAGGTGAAAAGGGACGAGCATGGGGAGGTGGTGAAGCACAAGGCTCGATTGGTGGCAAAAGGCTATGTCCAGCGGCAAGGAATATATTTTGATGAGGTATTTGCTCCTGTAGCTCGTCTCGAATCTGTTCGCTTGCTCCTTGCAGTTGCTGCGCACAAGGGGTGGGAGGTACACCACATGGACGTGAAGAGCGTCTTTCTAAACGGCGACTTGATGGAGGAGGTGTACGTCTCCCAACCTGCTGACTTCATCATCGATGGAGCCGAACACAAGGTGTATCGGCTCAAGAAGGCTTTATATGGACTTCGTCAGGCGCCCAGGGCCTAGAATGCTAAGCTCAACGATAGCTTGCTATCGCTTGGTTTCCAGAAGAGTACGAGCGAGCACGGGATCTATTTCCGTGGAGCTGAATATGAGAAGCTCATCGTTGGCGTGTACGTCGATGATCTTGTGCTCACAGAAGGTGGTGACCTCAAGAAGTTCAAGGGGGAGATGATGAAGAGGTTCAAGATGAGCGACCTAGGTCTCTTGTCATATTATCTTGGCCTAGAGGTGCGGCAAGCTGATGCAGGGATATGCGTTGGGCAGGAGGCCTACGCTTCCAAACTTGTCTCTAAAGCTTACCTGGAGGGATGCAATCCCTGTGCATTTCCCATGGAGCAAGGTTTCAAGCTTTACAAGACAAGTGATAGTACGTTGGTGCATGCAACGGACTATAGGAGCTTGGTGGGAGGGCTGCGATACTTGGTGAACACACGTCCCGATCTTGCCTACTCGGTTGGGTACGTGAGTCAGTTTCTGGAGGAGCCCAAGGAGGAGCACTTTGCTGCAGTCAAACGCATTGTACGCTACATAGCGAGTACAATCAACTATAGAGTCTTCTATGCAAGAGGAGGAGACATGGAGCTTGTTGGGTACTCGGATATTGACTATGCGGGAGACGTGGAGGACCGCAAGAGCACAAGCGGGGTGTTGTTCTGTCTTGGAAACAACCCCGTTTCATGGCAGTCCTACAAGCAGAAGGTGGTGGCCTTGTCCTCATGTGAAGCAGAATATATCGCAGCTGCTCAAGGGGCATGTCAGGGTGTATGGACGGCACGACTGATGGAGGACTTAGCTGAAAAATCGAAGGCGCCGGTGTTGCGGGTTGACAACAAGTCAGCTATAGACTTGAGCAAGAATCCGGTACACCATGACAGAAGCAAGCACATCGATGTCAAGTACCACTACATACGGGAGTGTGTGGACAGCTGTACTATTGTGCTTGAGCAAATCTCCACCCACGATCAGATAGCGGACATCTTGACCAAGGCCCTTGGAAGACAGAAGTACGTGGAGATGAGAAGAAGGATCGGGATCCTAGACATGGGCCAGTGTCAGGATCAGGAGGAGAATGTGGGCTGATCTGCCCCTGGCCCAGGACGGCCAGAACTGGGCCGTGTGGGCTGATCTTCCCCTGGCTCAGGCCGGATCCTCTTTCTAGAAGAGATTAGAGTTTAGTCTTCTTAGAGATAGAATTAGAGATAGACTAAAAGATTGAGTTGTAATAGATTAGGACTCTTGTAAGGGTGGCTATATAAAGAAGCCAAACACCCCAGTTTTAGATCAGATCAATAGAGAAATAATTCCTCCATCTCTCTAGCCCTAGCCATCGCCATCTCTCTCTCCCTGAAGCAGCCGCCGCCACCAGGGGCCAAACCCTAGCTATCGCCCCTGCTGATCTCCCTGTTCTGCGCCTCCACAACTCAGGAACAGGCCGGCAGCTCCCTGTTCTTCCCTCTCCCTCTCTTCTGCTCTGTCCAGCGCCCAGATAAGAAGCACCTCCAAGCAACAGTTGTTCTATTCTCCCAAAGAACAGATCAGATCTCTCTCTACTCCCTCACAGTTTTCCTGGGTCAGCAAGAACAGCACCCAAACTCCACCTATGTTGTAATGATATCCGGTCCCAAGCCCAGGTAAAGGAGGAGGGTTTGTGATAGGCTTGGCGAGCCAACAACTACACTTAGCCATTCTCATGGAAATGAAACCCAATAGAAATTTGTTGGGACGTAACCCTCTTAGCGACGCGCCATATCGCAACCCGGGTATGGTGTTAAGTGGGCAAGGGCCGGGTCGCCACCGCCTTAGTGGCGCGCCATATCAGAACCTGGATATGGTGTTAAATGAGCAAGGGCCGGATCGCCGCCACCTTAGTGGCGCGCTACATCATCGCCCGGATGTAGTGATAAGTGAGCAAGTGTCTTTGCATCTTACTCGACGGGTGCAAAATGTAAGGAAGCTAGCTGATGAACATAGATTTTGGGTGGGTAGTTGGAATGTAGGATCCTTGACGGGGAAGCTACGTGAGTTAGTAGATGTTGCCATTAGGAGACGAGTAAATATCCTTTGTGTACAAGAGACTAGATGGGTGGGTCAAAAGGCGAGAGAAGTCGAGAATACCGGTTTCAAGCTTTGGTATTCAGGATCAGCTGGGACTAGAAATGGCATAGGTGTTCTAACAGATAAGAGTCTTAAGGATGGAGTAGTGGATGTTTGAAGACGAGGGGATAGGATCATCTTAATCAAGATAGTAATTGGGGACATTGTCTTGAACGTCATTAGTGCTTATGCCCCACAAGTTGGGCTCAACATGAGTGCTAAGAGGCAGTTTTGGGAGGACTTGGAGGATATGGTTAGTAGTGTACCGATAACCAAGAAACTCCTCATAGGAGGAGATCTCAATGGTCATGTGGGTGCAACTAACCTAGGATTTGAGGGAGTACATGGAGGCTTTGGATGCGGCGATAGAAATCAAGAGGGTAATGACATCCTAGACTTTGTCGTAGCATATGATCTGTTGGTAGCTAACACCCTCTTTAGGAAGAGGCAATCTCACCTAGTGACCTTTAGTAGTGCCCAACACTCTAGCCAGATTGACTTTGTCCTCACTAGGAGAAGGGACAGACCGGAGTGTATAGATTGTAAGGTGATCTCCGGGGAGTGTGTTGTGACACAACATAAGCTTGTGGTAGTTGACTTTCTCTTCCATATATGTTCTTTGTGGGACAAAGGTGTCAAAATCACAAGAACAAAGTGGTGGAAGTTAAAAGGAGAATCACAAGAATCCTTTAAAAATAGGGTGGTCACAGAAGGATCCTGGGCAGAAAATGGAGATGTAGATAGTATGTGAGTGAAGATGGCAACTTGCATTAGAAAGGTAGCTAGTGAGGTGTTCAGTGTGACAAAAGGAAAGAAATTTGTAGATAAAGACACTTGGTGCTGGAATGGGGATGTAGAAAAGGCCATTAAGGAGAAGGAGTGTTACAAGAGTTGGCATAATGATAGAAGCACAAGCAACATGCTTAAGTACAAGGAGGCCAAGAAAAATGCAAGGCGGGCTATGAGTAAGGCAAGAGGATAGGCCTATGATGAGTTATATGAGAGACTAGAGATAAAAGAAGGTGAAAAGGACATATCAACATAGCAAAAATCCGAGAGAGAAAGATGAGGGATTTCAATCAAGTTAAATGCATCAAAGATGATACTGACCACATTCTAGTGAAGGATGAAGAGATTAAGAATAGATGGCGGGATTACTTTAATGGGCTATTCAATGATGGGAATGGGAGCACTATGGTTGAGTTGGACGGCTCCTTTGATGACTCCAACGGGCGGTTCATGCGGAGGATACAAGAGTTTGAGGTTAAGGAGGCCTTAAAAGGATGAAAGGAGGAAAGGCCCTTGGCCCTGATGATGTCCCTATTGAGGTGTGGAGATGCCTTGGGGACGTGGAAATAGTATGGCTCACAAAGCTATTCAACCACATTTTTCAGTCAAACAAGATGTCTGAAGAATGGAGGAAAAGTATATTAGTATCTATCTTCAAAAATAAAGGAGATATTCAAAGTTGTACTAATTATCGAAGGATTAAGCTTATAAGTCATATTATGAAACTTTAGAAGAGAGTGATTGAACACCGCCTGAGGAAAGTGACTAATATCACTAAAAACCAGTTTGGTTTTATGCCTGGGAGGTGTACATTGGAGGCAATTTCCTTGCTTCGTCAGCTTATAGAGAGATATAGGGAGTAGAAGAAGGACTTTCATATGGTGTTCATTGACTTGGAGAAGGCGTACGACAAGATACCAAGGTCAGTCATGTGGTGGGCACTAGAGAAACATAAAGTGCCAACAAAGTACATTACCCTTATCAAGGATATGTATAATAATGTTAGGACAAGTGTGCGCGTAAGTGATAGTGATACTGATGCATTTCTTATCACGGTAGGACTACATCAAGGATCAAATTTGAGCCCATACATCTTTTCCTTGGTGATGGATGAGGTGTTGAAGGATATACAAGGGGATATCCCTTGGTGCATGCTCTTTGCCGATGATGTAGTGCTGGTAGATGAAACTAGGGATGATGTTGATAAGAAATTAGAGTTATGGAAAGAAACCTTAGAGTCCAAGGGGTTTAGACTTAGTAGGACCAGGACCGAGTATGTGATGTGTGACTTTAGTGGTGTTGGCCGTGAAGAGGGAAATGTTAGTCTACAAGGACAAATATTACCTAGAAGGGACTTTTACCGATACTTAGGATCAATGTTACAAAGCAATGGCGATATTGATGAGGATGTTTACCATAGGATCAAGGTAGGGTGGATGAAATGGCGACAAGCCTCTGGGATCCTATGTGATAGGAAGATCCCACAAAAGATAAAAGGGAAGTTCTATAGGACGGTGATCAGACCCGTGATGCTTTATGGGGCGGAATGTTGGCCAACTAAGCGGCAACATGTCCAACAAATGAGTGTTGCCGAGATGCGCATGCTACGGTGGATGTGCAGGCACACGAGAAGAGACCGAATAAGGAATGAGGTGATTCGTGATAGGGTAGGGGTGGCGCCGATTGAAGAGAAGTTAGTCCGACATCGACTAAGGTGGTTTGGACATATCCAGCAGAGACCACTAGAAGCACCGGTTAACAGTGGGATTTTAAGAGGTAGAGAAAATATTAGGAGGGGTAGAGGACGACCAAGGTTGACCTAGGAGGAGGCGGTAAACCGAGATTTGAGAGATTAGAATATATCCAGAGACTTAGCTCATGATAGGACCGTATGGAAAGTAGCAATTCATATGCTAGAATCTTAGTCTTGTTTTTTCTTCCTTGTTGTTCTTATATCTCTTCCTCTTTTTTTACTTTATTGATATATATTTATATAATTATTAAGTTTCATGTCTAGCTGACCCCAACATGCTTGGGATAAAGACTTCGATGTTATTGTTTGTTGTTGTAGCAAGAACAGCACCCAGAGGGGGTGCTGAACTGGACAAGGCAGTTTTCATCAGCACCGAAATTACAACAGTGATTTCATAGTAACTCTCGTGTAAAGCTTTTTTCAGTCTGTAGTCATGATTGCAAGTTGAATAGTTTTCTCCCCGTTCCTCAGAAATAAAAGAAAAGTTTCTTCCCCAAATTGTATGAACACAACAATTATCCTGTATATTTTTACCGCAAAATAGACTTCATAACAAAATAAATAGAATGGATTCCATTCCATATGAAACATCTTTTAAGTCAGGATATCGGTCAACAACAGTAGCATGCAGATCACCCATTGCCATGCATTTCCAGATATGCAATGTAGTTTCTAGTTGCTTGTCCACTCATACATGTCACAACTAAACTACTACGGCTATAAACTATACCTGGCTCATTAACCAGGTTTTTACCAGCAAAAGATTCCACTGCCGCGACTGATTTAATAACCCAATCATCTGCCTATTGACAGGATTTTGAATAAAATAAATAAGATACTGAATGGACCCCAATGCCAAAATGAAGCATCCAGGTGTCTTGACGGTGCCCACCACAGGTGTTTTGCTGGTGTCCATTTGTCGCTTGTCAGTAACATTTCAGAGCTTAGTTCATCCATCTAATACTGGTCAACACCTCAATTTGATGCAACTTGACAAATCAAGTATTTAACAATATGCAATAACTTTGACTGTTTGTCTTTAAATCATCAGATTCCAGACAAAATGATGCCATGCAGGGAGATTTTCAGCAAGGACGAGAATTTCTAGTGCCAAAGCTTGCAGCATGCTCCCTTCCGTCTAGGCTGAGGGGGCTTCTCCTTGATGCAGACGATGTCCATGAATGCATCAGTCAATTGATCAACCAAGCTGGCAGGATCGCTGATGAGAGCATCTACAAAGGCGCTCACAATGCGCCTGTCCTGCGCTGTTGCCTTCAGACTGAACCAAGTGAGGAACGCTACACGGAAATCACTGTCCATGTGCCCTTCAGACTCGAGCCATCTGATCACCTTCACGCAGTAATCATACTGCTGCTCCAAATAATTCTTAGAGGTAGAATCTGGGGTGCTGCTAAGTAATTCAGGTTTGCTTGGAGCTTCCAAAGGGGAGGAGTTGGAGCTTGCGAATGGTAAAACTTCAGAAGTTGGAGGCAACTGGCTCTCATCGATGTCACTTGCACCATCTAACCTTGCAACCTTAGCGCGCTTAGAACACCGCTCAGAGGATAAATTGTTCTCACTGTAGTTTGTTGAACCTTTAGGCGAATCATATTGAATGGCTTTATGATGGTTCTGCAGGTGGAAATCCTTTTGCTGATGCAGCATTGAATCCTCTCTGAGGCACGTGCTCTCAGAGTTCTGAGTCGAACACTGGCTACTACCACGGTCAAGGCTCCGTGTAGAGCATTTTGCCTCCCACTCACAAAACACCTGTTTACTGCCGAATGGCAAAACTTTGAATAAATATTCAGTCGCAGGGCATAGACCAGAAACACAGCTCCTGGTGTTTGGCCTCAGTATGTGGCATGTCGGTTCCAGTGGATACTGATGAACCTTGGCACTCCGGTGCCAAACTTTGCAACCATCAATGTGCTCCTTAGTTATGTTGTCCTGATATTTTAGCACAATAACAACAGAAGATGGAGTGATATCCTCAAAAAGGATTCGGGGTTGCGGGCCTGTAAAAGTAAATATCATCAGTTTAAGCAAAAAGTTGTGACCTCTATCTTTTGTAAGGAAATCTTTTATGGTCTACTTCCATTTTCTGGATAATAAATGCATGTAAGTCGAATTTTAAGTTTAAGTTCTCAGAGTGCAGGTGCAGTTTAAGAAAAGGAGTCAAAACTATGTGACGAACTTACCAATGGGTTTCGGATTGTTGTTCGATTCAAACTCCACGGTGTTATCCACTACAGAATCTACAATTTCTAATGCACATGAACAGAGCTTCTGAACATCAGCACCACAACTCAGCCGGTTCACGATGCCACGCCCCATGATTGCAGATACTTTGTCCAATGCACTACCAATTTCTTTTTCAAGGGTCTTCACAGCCGAGCTGATTATGTTGACCAGTTCCATGTCATTTTCAGATCCTTTTACCATTTTGCTGCTTAACGACAGACGCTCACATAGTACATCAACTCTTCTTGCATCTCTAGCAATAGCCAGTTGTTTCCGCAGACTCCTGCAATAGGGTAAGAGGTAAATCATACTTTCATTTTTTTACATTAAAATAGAAGTTGACTGTTGGCAAGCTTTAAATCATCAATTTATGTCCCATTTATCTTTCTTTCTCAAAATGGGCGTGGATGAAAAACAAACTTGTTTTGGTTAAAGAAACTGCCAAAAGAAAGTAATGTCATCATTAATACAATCTAGTTCGGTAGTTTCAGTCAGGGCCACAATACAGCAATTCATGAATCAATCAGTCAGAAAGGTACCTCAGTAGCCAGTTGACTTTCCCACAGTACACACAGAAGAAACTACAATCTTCTAACTTGTTGCTGCACCCATTCTTGAGAATGCCAGCTTTTTTGCTCTTTAGAGCACACTTTAGGTGACAAGACATATCACATGAACAACCAGAATATGGAGCATCTGAGGTGCAAACCAACCATAAGCTAGGATCCTTGTTTTCATCGTATTTGTGGCAAATGCAGCAAGAGCAACGTTTACAATATGCATCTCCTGCATTCAGTGTGGCTTGGCATGCCACATTTTTGCATACCCGTGAACTACCAGCTCGGGCCTCTCTTTGTGTTGCTGAGTCTGAGTCAACAAGTTTCACAAAATTCTGTTGTTCTCCATTCCCTTCCGTTTGAATCTCATCTTTGTTATTTTGCACCGGTAAGATAGCATTTGCACTATCATCCTTGAGTTGTTCATCCTTTTGTGAAACTAATTTCAAGAGATAGGCAATCATCCTAGATTTTGGAACATTGGTGTACTTCCTCTCCTTGCCCAGCTCAGCACAGATAACCTCAAGAAGATCCCTGCGGGTCCAGCATTGAAGAATCTCCACAGCACTTTGCGGCCAACATGAAATTTCATATACTAGTTGTCTCTTGTCCTTCAGGCTCATCTCATTCTGTTTTTCTGGATCCATCACAATCCTGGAAGAAAGAATTATATGAGATATAGCAACTAGCAGGATTCAACTGAGTGAGAGTACATACACAAATACAAATAGAAGACTGTGCTGCAAGAGTACATTATAAAAAGGTGTTTGCACACACTTGTAACAGATTGTAGGCACAAAAGTTGTTTTGCCACTGAATATTTGAATGCAGGTATTTCACCCTTGACTGAAGGACAAAAACTGAAACTGGAGTTCTACTTCTCCCATTTTGTCAGTACATCAGTTAGGCGTTCTGAGACAACAAGAGAGAACCATATTTAAAATATTTCAATTATTTTATCATGCAGTAATAAACCTTAGTTCTGCACAAGAACTTTCGTAATATGTAGGGTCATTTGCCGTCGAATGTCAATTTTACATCAATATACATGAAGTCTTGGGGGGTAAATTTCAAATGTCACTTAGAGCAAAAGTAACAAATCCAAAGGAAAGAAGACTGTGGGGGTAAATATGACGGTAATAAAAAGAAAGGGCAGCCCGGTGCATGTAGCTCCCGCTTGCGCAGGGTCCGGGGAAGGGTCCGACCCATTTGGGTCTTTTGTACGCAGCCTTTCCCTGCATTTCTGCAAGAGGCTGTTTCCAGGACTCGGACCCGTGACCTCATGGTCACAAGGCAACAGCTTTACCGCTGCGCCAAGGCCCCCCTTCGGTAAATATGATGGTAATCAAAACGTTAATTTATTCCCATAAAAATAAGTTCTCACTCTTCGAATTAGTGAATTGTACATTGTCCTTAGCCCAATCTTTATAATGAAGTACTAGTATCTTAAAGAACTGACAACAGCATAGAGCAATTGTGCCTCCATGTACAGCCAAACTTCACATAAGTGTCTCGAGTAGAGTAGTAGACTGAAAAGATATCTTGAAATATAATATGACAATTATGTCCTAATACCTAGGGTCTGGATTTCCTCTACAAATAGTAAACCAGTACATCTAAAATTATAAAAAAGATTCAAAAATAGAAACGACAACCATGCAGTCCAATTGAACTTCACAGTGCCTCACTAAAGGGCATACCCAGTGCTGAAAGCTCCCACACTTTGTGGGGTTTGGGGAAGGGGATTTCTAGGCAGTTCACAGTGCCTCACTGACACGGTATTTTACCTAACCTCTGCCAACTTGGCAGGATCTAGGTGGCATTGTAGATAAGAAGAAATAGACACCCAAATTCACGTTGAAGAGTGTCGGTACCCTGCAGACCAGGTACCCTGCGTGGAGGGTTGAAGATATCCCTGACCTCGCCTCCCTGTCGAGGCGGGCCTTGCCACGGCCACGTACCTGGCCTCCCCGGTGCTGCCACATGTGCCCAGGCTCCGGGCCGGACCACCCCGCTAAGGAGGGCCCCAGAGCCGCCACGTGTCCTTGGCCCCGGACCTGGCCTCCCCGCTGAGGTGAGGTCCGGAGCTGCCACGTGTCCCCGGGCTCCGGACCGGACCTCCCTGCTGAGGAGGGCTCTGGAGCCGCCACGTGTCCTTGGCTCCGGACCTGGCCTCCCCGCTGAGGTGAGGTCCAGAGCTGCCACGTGTCCCCGAGCTCCGGGCCGGACCTCCTTGCTGAGGAGGACACCGAAGTCGCCACGTGTCCTTGGCTCCAGACCTGGCCTCCCCGCTGAGGCGAGGTTCGGAGCTGCCACGTGTCTCCAAGCTCCGGGCCTGACCTCCCGGCTAAGGAGGGATCCGGAGCCGCCACGTGTCCCACGACCAGTCATGGGCCGTAAAGACTCTAAAGTTATGGAAGACGTGCGTCGTCCAGTCGCGCATTCAAGACTCGCGTCTTCCCTAGAAGCATGGCGCACGGCTCACGCCTCCGCCCCCTCCCGTCCGTCATTGCACTGACAAGATAGGGCGGTGAGGCGTGACAGCGACACAGTGCCGCCCAACGGCACAGTGCTGCCCAACAGACCGAGGGGACGCGGCGTCAAGACGGGGTCTTCGTCATCACCCGCTACTTGGTCAGAGGCGCCCGGCGTGTCAGGCGGCACGCCTTAACTCCACCGACAGCGACATTACATGTAGCTGTAAATGCCCTAGCTCATGCATAGGTTACGAACAGCCGCGGGGCCACCTGTTGGGCCTCGGGCTACATTGTAACTGCCCCGGCCTTGAGCTATAAAAGAACCGGGGCAGCTTCCAGGCAAAGGGTTCGCGACCCGGCCAACTCACTCTCTCACACGCACAAGTAATACTACACTCACTCCCATGGAAGTAGGTTTTTACGCTCCGACGGCCCGAACCACGTAAACCTCTGTGTTCACCTGTGTTCATCAGCCTCGGTCGATCTAGCGTCGTTAGCCCCTCCAAACAATAAACCTCCGCGGACTGGTCCAGTAGCTGTACTAGGGGAAGTGTCCCAGGTTACACTTCGACAAAGAGGGTTCTGATTTTGGTGGTCTAGGTGTAAACCAACACCTGAACTGAGGTGGACTCAGTTCCTCATAATTTTGACTTGTTAGGAAAGCAAAGAAATGAGAAATGGGGCATGAAACTAAATTATCTAACTTTTAGATACACTTTATAAGCAGTGAATCTACAGTTTCCTCGATAACTTAAAATGATATTAGGTCCATGTGTTATTCTCATATATTCATTCAGCAGTTCCACAGTTGCTGACTAACCACCATAAAAGGAAGACTTAGTTTCACTGAAAAAAGTTAGACGTGCATAACTTCCGACAAATTCAACATCACACAACAAAAGAACACAATAGGATTTCCTAAACTGGCATAGATCATACTGCCAACTCATAAGTCAACCACTTAACAAACAAAAATAGCAAACAATAACTAGTCAGCTTAAAGACAATTCTGAAAAATGGCAACCTTCTATCTTCCAGATTTTCAGGAAAACCTCAAGAAGCCAAGAATTCAATTGCTTCACAGATCAAATATTTCAAAATTTGTGCCACAAACAAAAGAAGCAAAGAGCGGAAAGGGCGGTCTGAGGATTTGGGGTTATCATCACCTTCTGCCTTCTAGGGTTTAGAAAGGGAGTAGGGGTCCTCAACACTGCAGTAGCATTTTGGGAGACTTCTGCACCATGCCACAGAGGATAGGAAATTCTTGGAGAAGTTGATTTAGGAAAGAAACAGTTATCGCTTCAGCGGGCAGAAAAATGCAATCTATTGACCGCTGTTCTATTAAGTATCAGCCACTAGGCGGGCAGTTGCTCGACACCTAGCACCTAGCACGTCAACTAGGCAGCCAGGTGTCCGCCTACCTTTGCCTGCAACCACAGCCATATGTGGCATGTTTGCACGCAACTAGCATCAACCTTTTGTCATTCACTTCATAATGCTCACATAATAGCTAGACAGTTAGTGAATAGCCACATAACTCATCCAGAATGGGCCCTAGGTTTCCAAAAAGACAGTTTTAGGCATTTCACGCAGGTTATTTTAAATCCACGGTTGGACACCCAGGCACCCGCCTAGACGCCCAGGCGGCCGGCCAGGCGCATAGACGACGGCGAGCGGGCTGTTGAAAAAACCGGCGTCCAAAAACACCAGAACTGCCTCTGATCTTCTAGCTGCAGAAGTACAGAGGCTACACAGCTGTCCAGCAAGGAGTATACTGTAGCAGATCACGTGGTGAACAGATGCAATCTCCTCACGTGAAGACAAGAATAGCTTCACATGCAACCTGCCTGGTTGCAGCTGCTTGCTTACGTGCAGCACAGAAGCTACACGGGAGTTGCTGATGTCTAGAGACAAATTGATCTGCAATTGCAGATCACGCCTGGAGGCTAGGGCTGGTAGGAGGCGGCGGCTCCAAGAGAGGGAGAGGTGGCTGCGGCTAGGGCAGAGGCTAGGCTGGCGGCTAGGGCAGGAGGGAGAGAGGCGGCGGCTAGGGTTAGAAAAGTGGAGGAAAATTTTCTGTATTGATCTCTCTCACAATTTGGGGTGTTTTTGGCTTGTATATATAGCCCCCCCCCTTACAAGAGTCCTAATCTGTTACAAAGGATCTTTTAATCTATCTCTAAGAAGATTAAACTCAAAAACCTTCTAGAAAGGGGCCCGGCCTGGGCCAGGGCTGACCAGCCCACTTGGCCCAGTTCTGGCCGCCCTGGGCCAGGGAGGGGCCGGCCTGGGCCAGGGGCAGATCAGCCCACATTCTCCTCCTGATCCTGACACTGGCCCATGTCTAGAATCCCGATCCTTCTTCTCATCTCCACGAACTTTTGTCTTCCAAGAGCCTTGGTCAAGATGTCCGCCATCTGGTCTTGAGTGGAGATTTGCTCAAGCACAATAGTACCGCTGTCCACACACTCCCGTATGTAGTGGTACTTGACGTCGATGTGCTTGCTCCTGTCATGGTGTACCGGGTTCTTGCTCAAGTCTATAGCTGACTTGTTATCAACCCTCAGCACCGGCGCCTTCGATTTTTCAGCTAAGTCCTCCATCAGCCGTGCCATCCATACACCTTGACATGCTCCTTGAGCTGCTGCGATATACTCTGCTTCACATGAGGACAAGGCCACCACCTTCTGCTTGCAGGACTGCCATGAAACGGGGCTGTTTCCAAGACAAAACAACACCCCGCTTGTGCTCTTGCGGTCCTCCACGTCTCCCGCATAGTCACTATCCGAGTACCCAATAAGCTCCATGTCTCCTCCTCTTGCATAGAAGACTCCATAGTTGATTGTACCCGCTATGTAGCGTACAATGCGTTTGACTGCAGCAAAGTGATCCTCCTTGGGCTCCTCCAGAGACCGACTCACGTACCCGACCGAGTAGGCAAGATCAGGACGTGTGTTCACCAAGTATCGTAGCCCTCCAACCAAGCTCCTATAGTCCGTTGCATGCACCAACGGGCTATCACTTGTCTTGCAAAGCTTGAGGCCTTGCTCCATGGGAAATGCACAGGGATTGCATCCTTCCAGGCCAGCTTTAGAGACAAGTTTGGAAGCGTAGGCCGCCTGCCCAACGCTTATCCCTTCTTCAGTCTGCCGCACCTCCAGGCCAAGATAATACGACAAGAGGCCCAAGTCGCTCATCTTGAACCGCTTCATCATCTCCTCCTTGAACTTCTTGATCGTGCCGCCTCCTGTAATCACGAGGTCGTCGACGTACACACCGACGATGAGCTTCTTATCTTCAGCTCCATGGAAATAAATCCCGTGCTCGCTCGTACTCTTCTGGAAACCAAGTGATAGCAAGCTATCGTTGAGTTTGGCATTCCAGGCCCTGGGCGCCTGACGAAGTCCATATAAAGCTTTCTTGAGCCGATACACCTTGTGTTCGGCTCCGTCGATGATGAAGCCAGCGGGTTGGGAGACGTACACCTCCTCCATCAAGTCGCCGTTCAGGAAGGCGCTCTTCACGTCCATGTGGTGTACCTCCCACCCCTTGTGTGCAGCAACTGCAAGGAGCAAGCGAATAGATTCGAGACGAGCTACAGGAGCAAATACCTCGTCAAAGTCTATTCCTTGCCGTTGGACATAGCCTTTTGCCACCAATCGAGCCTTGTGCTTCACCACCTCCCCATGCTCATCCTTCTTCACCTTAAACACCCATTTGAGGCCAATGGGCTTGTGTCCTGCAGGAAGATCAACAAGTTGCCAAGTCTTGTTTTCTTCTATGGACTCCATCTCCTCGAGCATGGCCCGTCTCCAGCACGGGTGTTCCTTAGCATCGGCGAAGGACGTGGGCTCCTCCGCGGTGGTGAACATAAGCTCCCCCTCCTCCAAGCTTGGTGGGCGCTCAGCCCGACCAGGAGGGGTGAGGGTTCCTAGCACGTTGCGCATCGTGCGGAACCGAAGTGCAGCGTTGTCGTCGTGGTAGGCGTCGACGTTGCTGCCGACGTCCGTCGGCGGCGTGGCGAAGCGGATGGGCCGTGGAGGATTCCGGGGCGTGACGAAGGTGCTGGAATCTTCAAGTCCGGAATCCCCCGCTGCTGCTGACCCCCGTGCAGGACTGTCCCAGCCTTGATTTGCGCTGGACAGTCCCTGCAGGGGCCCTTTGGGCGACGCTGCAGGTGCTGGACCCTCTCCAGCAGGTCTGGAGGCTGGCGTAGGAACTCCTAGGGTCTGTACAGACCCTTCTGTGCCCCTCCTGGGCACTGCAGGGGTGCTGTTTGGCCCCTCCGGACCCTGCAGCACCTCTCCGGGTGCTGAAACAGCAGGCCCAGCACCTGCTGGACCTAAGGAGTCGACGTGGAAGGTGGTGTAGTCCTCTTCTCCTGCTCCTTCTCCCCAGTCCCACTTGGCCGCCTCGTCAAATATCACGTCACGTGATATGTGTGTACGCCCATCAGCCGGATTATACATCCGATATCCCTTCGTCCCTGCAGCATAGCCAAGAAAAATCATCGGAGTACTCCGGTCTTCCAACTTTTTCAGGTGGGGGTGCGTGTTCTTGACATGCCCCACGCACCCAAAAGTTCGGAAATAATTGACGGCTGGTCGCTCTCCATGCCAAGCTTCATATGGCGTCTTCCCGTCAAGGCCGCGGGTAGGGGATCGATTCAGGATATAGACAGCCGTGATAACTGCCTCACCCCAAAATATCCCGGGCATACCCTTCGCCTTCAACATGCTCCTCGCCATGCCGACCACCGTCTGGTTGCGCCGCTCCACAACCCCGTTTTGCTGCGGCGTATACGGGGCTGTGAGCTGACGTTGTACTCCGTGCTGAGCGCAGTACTCGCCGAACTCCTGTGAGGTGAACTCCCCTCCGCGATCAGTACGGAGTAGCTTCAGCCTCCTCCCGGACTCTAATTCAGCTGTCGCCTTGAATTGCTGAATTAAGTCTGGCGCCTTGTCCTTGGTTGCTAGAAGATAAAGCCACATATAGCGGCTCATGTCATCCACAAGCAACAAGAACATCTTCTTGCCACCTGGAGTCGTCGGCGTGATAGGCCCGCAGATGTCGCCGTGGACAAGGTCGAGTGCGCCCTCCGCGCGCCACCGAGCTTGCTTGGGGAAGCTGGAGCGCCTCTGCTTCCCGACCAAGCAAGCTTCGCACAATTGATCGACATGATCAATTTGCGGAAGCCCGAGCACCATCTCCTCTCGCGCCAACTTCCGAAGCGCCTGGAAGCCGACGTGTCCGTAGCGTTCGTGCCAACGCCACGCAACATCATCACGCCTCGCGGTTAGGCAAACCGGACGTGTGATGTTGAGCCTGATGGAGTACAGCTTGCTGTCGTCGCGCTGAACTCGTGTGAGGAGACGCTGCTGCTCATCCCGTATGTGCATCACTCCTCCTTGCACCGTGATGCTGTAGCCATCCTCATCCAGCTGGTCGACGCTGATGAGGTTGGTGGTGAGGCGTGGGATGAGGTAGACGCCGGTGAGCCTCCTGTGCTCACCCGTCTTGGCGGCGAATAAGACCGTACCCTTCCCCTGGATACGCACGACGGAATTATCGCCGAACTTGATGGTTCCGACGACGTTTTCGTCAAGCTCGGAGAAGACGGCGCGCGAACCCGTCATGTGGTTGGTCGCGCCCGTGTCGAGGTACCAACGAGTGTCATCAAAGTCATCGTCGTTGCTGCGGTGAGCGAAGACACGTCCCTCCACTATCTCCAGTGGGCGCATAGGACGTTCCTGTACAGGCTTCTCCTGTACTGAGGCCACCCTTGTCATAAACAAGGCGCCCTCCTCCTCCGCCTTTGCCACGAAAGCCTGCTGCTGCGGCTCCTCCTTAGGCTTCGACCGACACTCCCTGGCCCAGTGGCCCTTCTTCCCGCACTTCCTGCATTGGTCCCGTGGAATATCCTTCCCGGAACCTCCCTTCTTGCCTCCGTTCTTCTTGGGCGGGCCCTTTCGGCCGCCCCTCTTAGAAGAACCCGCGGACTGGGTAGACCGCTCCTCCTTCCGCTGTGCCTCCCACTCCTCCCGAGTGAGGTACAGCTGGCCGTTGTGTACTCCTCCCTTCCGCTGCGTCGAGTCGAAAGCGTTCTCAGCCGCCCTGAGACGCCCCGTCACCTCCGACAAGGTGAGGGTCGACACGTCCAGCAGTGTCGTGATCGCCACCACGATCTGTTGGAAGCGTTCTGGAACGCTTCGCAGGAGCTTCTCCACGGCTCTCTCTTCTCCTATCTCCTCCCCTAGCGACGCAAGCCGTGATAGCATGCCGCTCAGGCGGAGGGAGAAGTCCTCCACACTTTCGCCATCCTTGAAGACAGCGTCTTCAAACTCCTTTCGGAGTTGTTGCGCCGTCGTCTTCTTCACGCGGTCGGCCCCGACCCGCATGATGGCGATCGTGTCCCATGCCTCCTTCGCCGTCCTCTTTTCTCCGATCGTCGTGATCATCTCCGGCGGGACAGCGCTGACCAAGATGTCAAGCGCCATCATGTCTTCCTGCTCGCTCACGTTCCCCTCCTCCACGGCCTTCCAAAGCAACCGTGCCTTCAGCTTGATCTTCATCATGACAGCCCACTCCGCGTAGTTGGTCTTGGTGAGCACGGGGAACCCCGTCCCGGTGTTCACCTCACGAGCTGCCGGTGAGGGTGTGCCATGGCTGATGGCGCTGCCGCTGCTTGTAGGTGTAGACGACATCTTGCAGAATTCAGCCTAGGGTTGAAACCGGCTCTGATACCACGATTGTTGAAAAAACCGGCGTCCAAAAACACCAGAACTGCCTCTGATCTTCTAGCTGCAGAAGTACAGAGGCTACACAGCTGTCCAGCAAGGAGTATACTGTAGCAGATCACGTGGTGAACAGATGCAATCTCCTCACGTGAAGACAAGAATAGCTTCACATGCAACCTGCCTGGTTGCAGCTGCTTGCTTACGTGCAGCACAGAAGCTACACGGGAGTTGCTGATGTCTAGAGACAAATTGATCTGCAATTGCAGATCACGCCTGGAGGCTAGGGCTGGTAGGAGGCGGCGGCTCCAAGAGAGGGAGAGGTGGCTGCGGCTAGGGCAGAGGCTAGGCTGGCGGCTAGGGCAGGAGGGAGAGAGGCGGCGGCTAGGGTTAGAAAAGTGGAGGAAAATTTTCTGTATTGATCTCTCTCACAATTTGGGGTGTTTTTGGCTTGTATATATAGCCCCCCCCCTTACAAGAGTCCTAATCTGTTACAAAGGATCTTTTAATCTATCTCTAAGAAGATTAAACTCAAAAACCTTCTAGAAAGGGGCCCGGCCTGGGCCAGGGCTGACCAGCCCACTTGGCCCAGTTCTGGCCGCCCTGGGCCAGGGAGGGGCCGGCCTGGGCCAGGGGCAGATCAGCCCACACGGGCGGCGCCGGCGGTAGGGCAGAGGTAGGCATGCGGCGGGCGGGCAGGCGGTGGCTGAGCGAGCGGAGGGTAGGATGAGGCATCGACATCAGGCGGGCTGGACTCAGCCCGATTGATGTGGGCCGTCAGATCTTATCCGGCGGTCCTGATTTCAGATTGGACCATATAAATTTACTCACCCCCTCACCCTAAATCCTTTCTTCCCCTCCCTCCCTCTCTCTCTCTCTCTCTCTCTCTCTCTCTCAACCTCCTCTGGCAGCGAGCAGAAGCGGCCGCGGCAGCGGCGCCACGAGGGGGCGGCATCACGAGGGAGCAGAGGCGATGGCGGCGGCCCTGTAGTGGCGGCGGGGGCAGCAACGGCAGCGACTGCGGCGGTGACCACCAGCCAGGCGAGGCGGTCGACCATGGAGTCCAGGCTCCGGCCTGGACGCCTAGGCGGCGCCTTTTAAACACTGGTTACACATATATATTTCTGGAAAATTTAGTCAAACCAGAATGATTGTTTAACTGATAGTTCGCACATGTTTCTAATTTTGAGCTGCAAATGTTAGGTATACAATGCGTATGGTTAGCAGTTCCTTCACATGTTCCTATATCTAGAGGAGTTGTGCCATATGTCTTCAAAATAGAAATCAACAGAGCTGAAAATACTGAGCATGACCGCACAAACAGGATCCAGAATTTACCAGCCAAACGGAGCCTCACGATCAAACAAAGTCTTCACCAGGTCACCTCACCTCCACCAAGCTCGGTTAGTATCTGAAAAAAACAGAACCGAAGTTTAAATAGATAAATAAATAAAGTGGAAATGTGAATCTTGAGCCCCGGGCCCGGGGCACCCCTACACGCCTGGTGGGCGGAAGCAGCTACCGGCGAACCAGCAGCATTGCGCGCGAAAATACACCGCCGAGGCGCGGTCAACCTCGGAAAGGGCGACCTTGGGACGGGCAAGGACCTAACCGACCCACGGATCGCAGCCCTCCACGGCGCGGGTAACGATGAATCCGCCTGCGTGACGCGAGATGGACAGGGGGGCGGTGACCTGGGGGCCGCGGCACCGGGCACCGGACGGTTTCCTCGCGGGGTAAACGGAAAGATTTTGGGGGCGGTCGAGGTGAGAGCTAGCTGGCGCTTACCGAGAGACCCCGGCGGATGTTCCCCCTCGCGACGCCATTCTAGGACCGGAGCGATGAGCCGGGGGCGTCGGGAATCGGAGAGCGGCGGCACCGGCGGCGGGCGGAAGGGAGGGAGGAACGGTGGTAGCGGCGGGGCCAGGTTAGGAGGGGTGAAGTGGCCGGCGAGTGATGGTAAGCGAGGCTTTTGAGACGACACGCCAGGAGGGCGTGGACCAGCTATGGTGGGTGCCCACTGCGCAGCAAGCCAGACAGGGCCATATCTCGAGGCTCGAGCTTGCAACGAGGCACGTGTCCACAAGGTAAAAAATGTTTCCTTTTTACCCTTGCTGTTATTTTATACCAAAAGAAAATAGATTATCAAGTGTAAGGCTAGGTTATCAAGTATAATGCTATCCGTACTCATCGTACTCCGAAAGTCTACTACAAAAGTATATTTTCACCTGTTTCTAGTACACTCTAAAAAATTCTCTACTTTCTAGCACGTGTTGTCGTACTCGTCATGCTCTAAAATTATACTCTATATCAACTATCGCTTATTCTATAATATTTCTTTGCATCCTTTTCTAATTTCCTTTTTTCCCTCTTTTCTTTTCCTTCTATTTTCTTTTCCTTTTTTCCTTTTCTCCCTCTCTTCTATTTCCTTTTCTTTCTCTCCTTTTTTCATCTTTTTTCCTTTTATTTCTTTTCCTTTTCTTTTCTCTCTTTTTCTTTTCTTTTAATTCCTTCTTTCCTTTATTTATTTAGTTTCTCTCCTGAATCTTTCCTTCTTTCCTCTGTTGCCTCTAATGAACCCATTCCGTATGCTTTCTGTGCGGGGAAGATGGTGTGCCCTCGTAGCCTACAGGCACATCCAGTAGGAGAGCCAGTACCCAAGTGCGGTGAGATTTTGGGAGCGTTACTCCTCTCGCCCACTTGTGTTGGTGATGCACGTCATCGGTACGGACGGTCTAAACAGTAAACCCTTGCTCTTTTGACATTATCAATGTAAACCCTTGCTCTTCGACGCAGGGCCGAGCTGGTAAAATTTTAAGCCCCGTAGGAAAATATTAATATGAGATTTATCTCTATTAGCAGGGCCAAGATGGTTACGTGTAATAAGCGGTATAATATAAATTAATAAAGTTTAATGTCTTAAATATATTAAGGGCATGATTGCATGCCTACAAAATATTAGTGTTTTAAATGAAGTGAAGGTTGGAGTCATGAAGCGGTACGACGCGATCAAAATCTGACCTCTACAGTCCTATGATGTATCGTGACTACACATGTAAACCTGTTTCAGTGCACGTCTCTAGAATTCAAAATTGTGTAGACTACCCATACGTTAGGCGCACTAACCAGCAACATTTCCTACGTTCAAGCGGGTGATATTGTTATTTGATTTTCTCTATCCACATAAAGATGATAAGTGACTTCCATTGTCCATCTTTAATTGATTTTAAAGGTCGTAGCCCAGGCAGGATGAGGACGCAAAGTAAGTCGAGAGACAACACAATCAACAGATAACGAAACAACACTACAGGATTTGACATATAAAAAATAATACAATATATAAATGTAGGGGCCCAAAAATTGGAGGCCCTGTTTTGTGGAACAGGTCGCATTCCCCCTGGCTCGGGCATGCTTCGACATTATTCTAAATGACCCTCTAACGATAGACAAGTGACTACTTAACCTCTTAAACTCAAAAACTAGATGTTTAACTCCCTCAAGTATTAAAAACTATTCAAAATAACCTTCCCGATGGTTTTGATGGTGGTTTCTCATGTACAGGAGGACATATATGATGGTGTAGCACCAGGAAAAAATGGTTTTTAAAACATAGAGAGAAAAAATAGCTGGAATATATAAACATGGCAGGACGCACATGTTATTCTCTCTACCCTATCGGGTCACCCTTATCTCCCAAACCACGCAAAAGCGTTGCTGTGGATATCAATGCACTATTTTTAATGCTCGTAGATGGAGATGGGAGAGGCGAAAATAGAGCTCATCAAGTCAAGGATGGGACGAAAATCATCTTCCCAGCAACATAGGTGCACTGCAAAGCAAAGAAGAAAATGGTATTAGACCTGAGAAGTGGATCCTAAGTTTTAGGTTAATCGGTGAGCTAATCATAATTTGAGGGTTATATAAACTTATTTCTTGTTAATAAAAAATCGCATGTGAAAGTTCAATGATGATATAGCACGTCATCTTTAAAAGAAAGTTTCAGAATTTACCAAAAGTCCAAACGGGTGGATTTGTCAAGATGTTTAGAGAGCTCATAACCGCGTACAAGTATAGTTGATTTTAGGGAATGATCTAGTAAGATGTGGAATTATATTTCACCGCTTGGATTATAGTTGGTGGATGTGAGTCCAAGTTTGTTGATCCATAAAGATGGAAAATATGTACATAGAGACTATATATGCTTATGAAGACATGTTAAAAGGTCATTGGCTTGTTATAATGTTTTAAGATCCCCTAGTTGTCCGTCATAACAAATGATCCCCTAGTTATAGATTTGTTGGCACAATAAACTACATCGTGACATAATCTAGTCATCGGTTTTAAACCTCAATTTTAATTTTAGTAGTCTTATATCGCCTTTCGCTTTTCATGTAGCTCCCTACACTAGTAGTATACACTACTAGCTGGTACAGGCTAACACTGACAGTGGCCCCGTTGTGCGTTGCTCCCCTTCGTCGTCGCCCATTTCGCCCTGCCGAACGCGTCCGGGTGCAGGGAGCAACGGTTCTAAGGATGGGTGGTTGGGTCCGTCCACCAATGTTTGCTGGCCCAAAACGAGGGATGCAGTTGCCGCGGAGATGGTGGCGGTGGCGACCAACAACGGGGAAGATGCGGCCAGCGTGACAAGGCGTGGCGGGTGCCCTTTTCCGCGGCATCCGGGGTCCCGTCATCGCTACGCCTTGGCGGTTGCTGGTTTCGGAGGTAAAGGATCCGACCAACCTCATAAACTTTCCATTTTGGTGAAAAGCGAAAACCTTGGAGACCAATCTCAGAGATCACACACGGTTCATCTTCTTTTATGGTGAAACTTGTGATGTTGGTCTGTTTACATAAGGCAAAATGACATCTTGATATTCATTACCTACTCACCGAAGCGAAATTTGTCAGGACCTCAGTAT
This sequence comes from Neostapfia colusana, assembly GCA_030760725.1. Taxonomy (NCBI): domain Eukaryota; kingdom Viridiplantae; phylum Streptophyta; class Magnoliopsida; order Poales; family Poaceae; genus Neostapfia; species Neostapfia colusana. Next base: position 4,007,210 of record JASWHV010000012.1, on the reverse strand, counting down.
TCTGCAGAGCATGAGGAATCGGGGGCCATGTTAAAACACTGAAAATCACGCAAGCGAATCTGCCACACCATTAGGTGTCAGGACTTCAAAAGGTACCAGTTTTCAATATGTTAGTTGCTTGTTGACAATTCACAGTGGCCAGCAGTAGTTGTTCTTTACCTTACTAGCTCCAATATTAGAAACGCAAATAGATTCATGCTGTTGTCTCACTGTTGTCTGGGCTAATTTTATTTCGTATTTTTTGTATGCTGCATATCAATTGTTTCAGCTGTGGACGTGTTTTTTATGCCCATATAATTTTTTTTCTAAGCACTGCGTACAAAAGACAAAAGTGGATAGGACCCTTTCTCGGACCCTGCCCTTTTTCTTTGTTTTTTCAAGAATCACAGCTTACTGATGGCTTCTTGATGGAAATGTAAACTCCAAATAACATGATGCTTGAGCTGCTACTGGCGCCCTTCCATAACAAATCACTTGGGACAGAATAGTTTTGAAGAACTAACTAATTTGCCACTTTATTATGTTTTTTTGTTGTATGTTCATGTAGCTAAATCTATAGTGCTGTTTAATCACAGTAGCATAAAAAATTAGCTATATTCTAAAGGCCACGCTAACCTCTATTCATTTTGTGACCAACAGTTGATTTGAGACAGAGGACATATAGTACAAAACGGAGAACTTGATCAAACTATACCATGATGGGAAATTCAGATGCTATTGCTTCTAAGTTTTGCAATACAAATGTTTCTAAATTTTGCAGTGGCCTCCGGTGGCATAACATTAACATGTTGCTTAGGCTCTCCATTTGGATAGCTTATTTGGGAGCAGACATGATAGCATATGCCCTTGGCTACCTATCACAACATGAGGATGCCACCATCGAAAGGGACACAAGCACTACAAGAATCCGGACAATAGACGACGACCGAAAACCGTCGTCAATAAGCATAGTACCGTCGTCAATAACTTATTGACGACGGTAAAATGTTATAGACGACGGTTTATAGCTGTCGTCAATTATTAGTCATCAATAAGCTTATTGACGACAGCTAAAGTTAGTTGTCGTCAATAAGCTACAGCAGCTTATTGACGACGGCCAGGGTTTGGCTCTCGTTAATAAGCTTATTATAGCTAAAGTTGACTGTGGCCAAGGTTTGGCTCTCGTCAATAAGCTAGCTTATTGACGACGGCCAGGCTTTGTACCGTCGTCAATAAAAATGGCTTATTGACGACGGTTTCTGGTACCTGGCCGTCGTCAATACTAATGGCTTATTGACGACAGCCAAGTACCTGGCCGTCGTCAATAACAATGGCTTATTGACGACGGTTTCTGGTACCTGGCCGTCGTCAATACTAATGGCTTATTGACGACGGCCAGGTACCAAAAAACGTCGTCAATAAGCTTGACAATTTTTTTAAAAAACAGAAAATCCTGCCCTGGCTTCGAGGCCAGCCCTGACTCGATGGCCAGATCACAGGCAATTAAAACATACATCACAGACAGGCACAAAAACACTATACGCACGCCACACTACCCTAGGCTACCCCGACCGCTGCCACCGGAGTCCAGGAAGTCGTCGCGCGCTCGTCCAAAGCCGGTTGCTGAGGGGATGGAGTTTCCTGAGCCCGCGTCACCGATCCCTGTGATGTACATGTATAGTTGGACAAATTAGAAGTTCACAAATGTGTATATGACTAAATAAACTCATTACAAGTTAGAATTGAGCAAGTTAGCTAGATTTGGCTATGTTTGAGTAAGTTTGCTCATATTTTACTAAGTTTGAGAAGTATGGACTAGTAGTGTTTGTGTTTGAGCTAGTTCAACTAGTTTTGGCTATGTTTGAGTAAGTTTGCTCATATTTGACTATGGTTGAGTAAGTTGTACCATATTTTGCTCAGTTTGAGGATGTTTAACTAGTTTTCCCTAAGTTTGAGTAAGTTTGATCAAATTCAACTAAATTTGAGCAAGTCTAACTAGTTGCAGCTATTATGAGAAATTTTGTACCTGTGCTCCTGACGTCGGCCCCTGTGGTAGCTGTATCGGTGGCGGCGCCCACTGTGGAATGGCTGTCCTGCGGCCATAGCCTGCAAATATGAAGTAAATTATTATGCATGTCATTCATATATTAGAAACGTTGAGTACAACGATCTGAACTTATCTGCATGGCAGCTTGCAGCTGTAGCATGTACGAGTGTTAATATTCGTCCCTATCCCGGAGCTCGGCTACCTGTCTCTCGTCCCTAGCTCTGAGTTCGGCTGCCTGCCTCTCGTTCGCGAGCCTCAGCGCTTCCTGCGTCCTCTGGAGCTCCTCCTGGACACTCTGGAGCTCCAGATCTCGGCTGCCACGCCTACTGGATCCACCCTGCGATGAAGAGGCCCTCGAGGAAAATCGCGCCTCCCTCGAGTCGACTACTCCATCGAAGATGGCCAACCTACACAACGAAGTAAGAGTATTAAAGTTTCGTGTCTCGAATTTAATGAAAGTAAATGAAAAACAACAGAACTCACCGGCCGTGAGGTTTACCGCCACCGCTTGCATAGGCGGCTTCAGGTACGATCGGCGAAATCTACCCATCGTAATCGTCGCCTCGAAGCCTCCGCATCTCCTCCCCATACTTTTCCTGAAAATACAGAAAATTAAAGTCATCAGAAGTTTTAAAGAGAATACAATTAAGTTAACTAAAGTACTCACTAACGTCTCCGTCACCGTCTGAGAAGACAGCTGATCAGGCTGCGAGGGGTCACTTCCCATGTGACCCCTCCTCCACACCTAGATAGCGGTCGGCTCCTGACCGATCTCATCACAAGCCACGCCCCCTCGGTCACTCCCAGGCTGTCCGAAAAGGGACAATTCCGAACGTACACGCCTCACATGCGTAACACATGTGAGACGAGCCGGTTCAAAACGGGTGACGCATGTTGTATAGGTTTACGTCAATCTTTCATTTTTGAGTCATTTAAAAGAGAGAGAGGAAAGAACGAGAGAGAAGGAAAGAACGAGAGAGAGACAAAGAAGTGGGTCAGCCGTCCTAAGTTATGTCCCGCTGGGGCCTGCCATTATCTTACGACGCCTTTAGGGTTAGCCGTCGTACGTTATGTCCCGTCGTAAGTGGTTCAAAGATGAAACCGCACCGTCGGGGCCCGCCGTCCACGCGCGGGAGCTTGCCGTCCTCCGTGCCTGTCTCGACTAATACATTACCAATAAATGGGCCGTGACAGACACTAAATGGGTCGTGTCAGGCCGGACCGGGCCGAAACTCATTTATTTACATATAGTAACTAATCACGCAATCAATCAAAGTATTATTTAAACAATAATCAATTACAATACTAATTAAACAATTAATCAACTAAGGTCGGGCAGCGCGGCAGGGCGGGGCTTGGGGCGGGGCCGGGTGGCACTTCAGGGCGGGGCTCGGGGCGGGGCGCGGGAATTGAGACAAGACTCCAAATCAGTTGATGACAATATTTTTGCATGGTCTCAATAATGAATTTTTTGATTGGTGAGATGTTTTCATATTATGATCACAAAGTCTTCTGGATCATGCTATGTGCATTGAGAGAAAAATTCAGCAAGAAGGACGTAGTCGATCCTATGATGGTCAATCTATCTCACTTTCTTAGAACCGGCAGCAATCTAGTACCTCTTTTGCTGGGGTAGGTCTCAAGATGGTGCAGCTAAGCGTTCTCCATTTATTGGTGTTGTGCAGTAATTAGTTCCTATTGTCTCTTCACCTACAATTCAGCAAGAGCAACAACGTCGTGCTACAAGTGGATAGCCCCGTCTGTTGCGTCGGCTTTGGGTTCTGTTTATCCTTTTAGTTCTGTAATTTTCTGGACAGAAATCAAAATATTTGGAATTGAATAGACCTGAACGGCTGAATGTAATTAGTAACTTTTTGTCCTGATGCCGTTTACTTTTGCTCCTTTGTTATTTTTACAATAAAGGGAACAAAAGCTTAGGTCTGAAGTCTAGTGCTTACATGACTGAATCTGACTAGCCTGAGGTTGTATTTTTTATTGCTGAAGGTATGACTTCGACTTGACATAGTTACTGAACAGTATAATTTGTTTTCCTTGCAGGGTGGTGTGATTCTTGATTTTAGGTTGGTTCTTACTGTGTGATTTGATGATAAGTCTCAGGCTGCTGAAAAAATAAAGGCAGCCGCGATATCAGCTGCCAAGGGGCTGAGCAGGGCTCAAGCTGAACGTGCTGCTGCCGCCGCTGCCCGCAATGTCAATGCCTATGGGCAGAAGGAAGAGGGGCCAAGCCACTGGCAGGAGAGAAAGGAAGCTAAGAGACAGATTTATCTGATGAGTACAGAGAAGGCTGCAAAACTGGGTACTGTGAAACCAAAAGCTTCAGAAACTTCTTCTGGTGGTGCATATACCTAATGTCAGAAGTGTTTCCAACATGGGCACTGGACATACGAGTGCAAAAATGAGCGGGTCTACATGTCACGACCCTCAAGAACACAACAGCTCAACAATCCCATACTGAAGAAAAATGCGTCGGATTCTTATCAGTTTGTGAACCCTGATCTTGAGAAAGAAAGGGAGGAGGAGGAGAGGAAGTTGATGAAAGCAAAGTTGAAGAAGGAAAAGGCTGAAAGGAAAAAGGGAAAGGGTAAGAGAAAACACTGTTCACCTAGTGATTCAGATAGTGAGGCTAGTGATGCTTCGGTGTTCGAGTCTGATACTGAATCATCAGTGACGGGATCTGAATATTCTTCCGGAAGCAGTTCAAGTTACAGTTCCTCAGACTCAGAGGACAAGAAGCGGCGGTACAAAAGCAAGCAGAAGAAGAGAAGGCACCGTAGGGATAGCTCGTCATCAGCATCATCTGAGTCTGAATCAGCATCAGACAGTGATTCTGATGACAAGCAAAGCCGTAAGAAGAGCAGGAGGCGCAGCGACAGGCGCTGAATTTGGAAAAGTGGAGAAGGCAGTGTGGATTTGACATATGGATTTCTTTCCATCATAATCAAGCTGCATCTGCCAAGCGTTAAGAGCGCCCCAAGAAACAAGTGTAGCAGTTCCTTACCTGAATGCAAGTTCTGATATTTTTCTTGTACCAGAAGATCTATATTTTCCTTTAGTTTTTTATGATCTTTGGTGCGAACCATTGAGTCTTGTAGCAATGTTTCACCTATGAAATTATATGTTTGCACTTGTGTTCCTGAAAAATGATCTGTTACCATTTGAGGTTGGCTCATCCTCGCTGCTTCAGTCTTGCATAACATTCAGTCCCTTTGATGTTTTGTGTGACAACTCTGTCATGTCCTGCAACTAACACAATCTGGATCCATGACATTGCAATGGTTCCACCTTTGAAGTTGATTAGTACAAACTTGTGTTGAACAGAAACTGGGTGGGTCTTTGCCTGAGGTGTTTTCATTCCCTGCATGGGCTGTGCCCTTGCTATCTGCAACACTGAATACCTTGCTGACAGTTTTGCTCATCAACTAGCAGGTTAGCTACACTAACGTGAGATTCAAGATCAGGGGAGCGGGGGGAGGGGCCGGGCCGGAGGGGGACGGGGAGGGGCCGGACGGGGGGAGGACGGCGAGGCCGGCCGGCCGGTGGCCGGCAGCGCGGCCGGGGGGCGAGGAAAGCGGGGGAGAGGCCGGAGGGGGAGGGGGACTTACCTCGGGCCGGAGATAGGCGGCGGCGGCGACGGGGACGGCCGGCGCGATCGAGTTGGGAGGCGGCACTGGCCGTCTTCCGACTCGCGTACGGGTTATATGTCCCGTTATTGACGACGGTGCTAGGAAACCGTCGTCTATAAGGATCTTGTTGACGACGGTGCTAGGTCACCGTCGTTAATAACTCCTCGGGTGGGCCCGAATTAAGTAAAAGACGACGACCACCGTCGTCAATAATTTATTGACGACGGTGCTCGTCTAGCCGTCGTCAATAACTAAGTTATTGACGACGGCTAGATAAAGCCGTCGTCAATAATATTAAAGACGACGGCCCCGTCGTCAATAAATATGGTCGTCGTCAATAATCGTTCAATGATCGTTTTTCCTGTAGTGAATAAGGGGAACCCAGCCTCTAGCTTTCTTTTGGCCGCCCTTCCTCCTCATTCATCTTGGTGGACAGGACACTAACTGCTTTTCCATGGAGGCCAGGACAACAACTTGTGGCTGAGGCATTTACTTAATCTGGTGTTGCAGGTTATCGTAGCCTTATATGTATTCTGGAAGTCTATTGGAAGGCACAGCGTCGAGCTTCTAGTTTCAGGTATCTTTGTGTTTGTTGCAGGAATCATCAGATATGGAGAAAGAACATGGTCTCTCAAGTATGGGAGCTTTAAAAATCTTGAAAGCTCCACTGGAGATCACTGTAATCATCAGTTTCCAGAATTAGTTGATGGTGATTTTGCCTATTCCAACATTGTGTGCACTGGTCTGTGTTCAATGCTAGATGTCCTTAACTTCTTTTCCGGACGAACCCTGTTTGTTGGTTGTTCGGTGAGGTTCGGTATGCGAGGTTTGGGAACTTGGCAACCTGACCAACTGCTCGAGATGTTGGGAATTGAGCTTGGTATGATGTATGATGATCTCTACACCAAGGCTATTGTGCTTAGAACAAGGAGTGGCATTATTCTTCGATCTATCTCTCAGATATCTGCTTTTGTCGCTTTTGTGCTCTTTCTTGCATGCAACAAACGTTAGTATAGCAGAACCGATCTGGCAAGCACCTATTCACTGTTTGTCGGTGTTTTCTTCCTGGAAATTTGTGCTGTATTCAGAATCATTATATCACCATGGACTTGGGCATGGCTGAAGGCTCAAAAATACAACAGATTTGCCCGATTTTCCTGGTTTCTTTTCTCTAGTGGCCCCGTTGGATGGCCTGAGAAGAGGCCATTGTGGTCAAATGCAATGGGACAGTACAACTTAAGGACTTGGTTCGAGGGCAGTGACAAACCAAATTCATGTAGTCAGCAAGTGATGAATATGACCAGAAAGTTGGCAACATTAGTCGGTGTTAAAAAGGAAAAAAATATTTTGGTTAAGCAAACTGTTAGATGTGGAGTACATCAACGCGGATAAGGTGATGGACTGCCTCGCGAGAGCCGCCAGCTCAGGCTGGGTAAAATAAACCGAACACCGAGACCAAAAAACCAGAACCGAAATCGAAAAAAAGGAACTGATGAAACCGGACCTCATTTCGGTTACCATTATTAGAAAACCAAACTTTTTTGTTTCGGTTTTTCCCACCAGTTAACCGAGTTAAATGAAGTAGTTTCATAAAAGCCCAACCCATCACAGCCCAACCCACTGGCCCAGGTATACAACAACCCTAACCTAATCCTAATACCTCACCCTCACGCCTCAGCCCCCAGCACCCACCCGTGACCCGCCGCAGCGCCGCTCACGCTCGCCCTCGCTCGCACAATCCGCTGGTCGCCCCTAGCCCACCGCCCCGCCGCACCTAGCCCACCGCCCCGCCGCGCCGCCCACTAGCACACTGCCCCGCCCCGGCGGAGCCCACTAGACATCGCCCCTAGCCTACTTGCTCACCGTCCCGCCGCCCCCTAGCAAACCAGCGTCGGGCGCCTTGCGCCCCTGCTGCACAACGCCGAGCCGCCGACCGCCGAGGCCCGACCGCCGACCGCCCCTAGCCCACCGCCGCGCTGCGCCGCCCACTAGCACACTGCCCCGCCCCGACGCAGCCCCCTAGCACATCGCCCCTAGCCCACTCGCTCACCACCCCGCCGCCCCCTAGCAAACTGACGTCGGGCGCCTTGCGCCCCTGCTGCTCAATGCCGAGCCGCCTAGGCCCGACCGCCGACTACCGAGTCTCCTCCACCTGCTGGCCCGGCCCAGCTCACTACTACAAAAACCATTATCATAGACGCCTCGTTTTTTAGACCTAGACGGTTCATAAAAAAATGCGGCTGTGATGTCGAATGAATTAATAGCCGCCTGTGATGAATGAACATCATAGCGGCTCACAAAGGCAAACCTTCCGTGTAAACATATCAATTTTCACAGGTGGATCGTGGAGTAAGAGCCGCCTGCAATATTGGCCATTAATACAGGCGGCTGAAGTGATCGGACGTGCGCGACCGTACCTTTGCGGTTACCGAGTGGAACACACCTTTAATTGAGTTCAATTCGAAGGACACCAAACGTCGCTGCCCGGTATACATCAACCATATTTAGCATCAAATAAAAAGACAACAATCAATTCGATAATCGATAACAAACATTCATCGTCAAACAAACATTCATTAAAAATTAAATTTTTACAAACAACAAAAGAAAACAATAGATGATCACCTAGTCTTCCGGTGGCGGAAAAACCCCACACTTGTCGGCGATCGCCTCCACCAACTTCCTGTTGCCTTCCACCCCAAGCACCCCACCAACCGTCTCCCGCATCACGTCAAGACGACCGGCCACTGCGCTTAACCCGAAGAGGAAGTGAGCTATGGTGCCTTATTCCAGTACATACTGAAAGGCGGCCAAGACCCAAAAGCTCCATGGCATTAGATGTACTGTTAAATACATCTTTCGCCATCTGCCGGCGCAACGGTAATAGGTCGTCCGCCTCTGCCCTGAGGGCAACCAAACTCTGCTCTAGGAAAGCGACTTTTCTAAGTAGGTGCACTCTCTCTTCCGCCCAGGAAGGCGGCGGAGGTGTGGTTGGAGCCGGGGACGGAGGCGCGGTTGGAGCAGGGGACGAATGTATTGTTGGAGCCGGGAACGAAGGCGTGGTTGGATCCGGGGATGGAGGTGCGGTAGGAGCCGGGGACGGAGGCGCGCCGAGTGGAGAGCATGGTCGGGAGCGCTTCGTCGGTGGTGCCATTGAGACTAGGGCTACGGTGCGGCGAGGAAGACAAAGACTAGAGGGAAGAGGAAGACTGTGATAGTGGTGCAGAGAAGGGGAAGGTGCAAGTTATAATGGTGTGGAGAAGGAGAGGTCGGATCGCTTTGAATTTTGCGCGCGAATGGCAACGACCGCACCATACAGGTGGACTGTAGAGTAGGAGCCGCCTGTAATATTGGCCATTAATATAGGCGGCTGAAGTGACTGAGCGTGCACGCCTTTTCGATTACCGAGGGGAACGTGCATAGTACATGCCTCCTTAGAGTTACATAGGCGGATAATCTTACGTTAAATTCTTCACAAGCGGACAGTCGTAGCTAAAGAACTGCCTACGATAATGGATTTATCACAGGTGGATACTCTATACGTTACAAACCGCCTGTGACAAAGATTCTTCACAGGCGGCTAGTCGTAGGTATAGAACCATCCGCGAAAATTGTAGCATGCACCATTCCACAAAAGTTCTAGTAACAAAATATGTCTCACATGGTAGCATGCATTACAGGTCCCCAAAATGTCAAGTTGCGCAAATGCAACATCTCCTGCACAACTTGCCTTCTCTCCAAAAGCTCTAGTATCCATCAGTCAGTTTCATGGATCGGCTCCGAGCCACTGCTCCCACCACATCTGTTTCTGGCTGGTTGATGTACGTGGAGCTTGATGGAGGAAGTGACACACCCGTGGTCTCTGGAGCCCCTCCAACTGGCAACTTGTTGATGATAGGTCTCAGAAGTGGTGATCTCGTGCCAAGGATTGTCACGCCGGCCAGGGGCCCTTGTGCACGTTGTTGGTCGCTGGATGAAACCCACCATGCCGTTGAGGACTGCGGGTAGGCGCAGTGTATTTCACTGTTGAAGTCTACGGCCAACTCAAACCCATTATTTCACTGTATGAATTTTGTTAATTTTTTAAAGCATTCTAACATGTCAAAATTCAAATATTAAAAGAGAAAAATTGTCAAATTAAAATATTAAAGCTTCATTACAATATTACAAATATCTAAAATATATGTCATATATTTTTTTCCAGTATTGACATCTTCTCGCATATAGGGTTTCAAATCCTTTTTAATGCTTCTTTCTGCGCTTGATGTTGTTTGGATCGGTAAATAGGTGGACATCTTCATATTGATTATATTCCTCTTCATTATCTCCCACATTCTCAACCCCAACAATATTTTGGTTTCCAGAAATGACTACGTGCATCTTCTCAGTTCCTGGATCCTGTACATAAAAAACTTGTGCAACAAGATCGACGAGAACTCACTGGTCATCTTTAGAACACACTTTGTTCAAGTCTACCGGTGTCATCCCGTAGTTGTCCACTTTCACACCATCAGGACGTTTGACCCATTGGCACTTAAACACATGCATTTGTATTCTTTCGCCATAATCGAGTTTCCATATTTCCTCTATGAACCCGAAATATGTGGTCTTATGCCCTTGTGGTCATAAGCCTCTATGCGAACACCACTATTTTATGCAACACTCTTACCGTCTTTTTTTCTTAGTGTAAAATGTGTAACCATTGATGTCATATGCTTGCCATGATGTCACCAAAGAAGATGGGCCAGAGTCTTCGTATGGTATATTTTTATCCATTAACCATTCAGTGAAACGTCTATTGTGCTCTTTCATGATCCAGTCTGTTGGTACTCTGCAGACCGGGTACCCCCTCGTAGTGGATAAAAGACAGCCTCGGCCCCGCCTCCCTGCTGAGGCGGGCCCTAGCATAAGCCACGTGCCCTAGGCCCCATGGTCAGCCTTGTGGCTACTGCGTGCGCTTGGTCTCTGGAGCTAATACGTGCCCTGGGCTACGACTTGAAGCCTCCCCGCTGAGGTGAGGTTTGGAGCTGCCACATGTCCCCGGCTCCGAGCCGCCTCCCCGCTGAGGACAACTCCGGTGCTGACACGTGTCCCGGGCTATGATCCGAGCCCCCCCGCTGAGGTGGGGTCCGGGGCTGACACGTATCCTTTGGCCTCGAGCCGCCTCGTCACTGAGGATAGATCCGGTGCTGATGCGTGCCCTGGGCTCTGGTCCGTGTCTCCCCGCTGAGGTAAGGTCCGGAGCCACCACGTGTCCCCTGACACCAAGCTCGTCGGCAAGAGCTCTAGAGCCGCTGCGTTCCCCACGATCCTCCATGGGTCGTGGTTCGATGAAGTCAAGAAGGAAGTGTGGTGTCAGGATTCGCACTCAAGGCTTGCGCCTTCCCCACGAGCTTGGCTCACTACGCATGCCTACGTCCCTTGCCTGTTCGCCATTACGGTGACAATACATGACGACAGGGTGTGACAGCAGTACAGTGCCGCCAAACGGCACTAAGCCGCCCAAGCAGGGCGAGGAGACGCGATGACAAGACGACGTCTTCATCATCACCTGACATATGGTCAAGGGCGCTCGGTGCGCCGGACGGAGGGACTTAACTCCCCCACCAGCCACTCTACTCAAGGACGAAGCCCTAGATCATGTATAGGACACTCAAAGCTTTGGGGCCACCTGTCGGGCCCGGGGCCTCATTGTAACCACCCCTGGCCTTGAACTATAGAAGGACCGGGGTGACCACCCTGCAAGGGGTTCCGATTCCTCGCTCTTTAGATCACACCACACACAAGGGATCACGCTAAAGCAATAGAACAAGCACACCCGTGGATGTAGGGTATTACGCTCTGGCGGTTTGAACCACGTAAATCCCTGTGTTCATCCGCTCCCTAGAGCCCAGGTCGCGAAGGGTGCCAAGCCCCCTCCGAAAAAAAAACCTCGCGGGCTGCTTTCAAGCAGGCCGGGAGGAGTGTCGCAGCTCACACTCTGATATTTGGCGTGCCAGGAAGGGGGGTTTTACGCTCTCTCCTCGCGACCATGGTGAACATCACTTCTCACGGCGAGCCTTCTCGCCCGCTTCGCCATCGTCTCCAGAGGGGAGACGACGAAGCTACCTCCCGCTCTAGGGCGGCTAGGTCTGGTCAGGCCGGCGGTCAGACGACCGGCGTGCCACCAGCAGCCCCAGCGCCTAAATCCGACCGATCCAGCGACCAGAACGCTGGAGCCCCTGAGGCGCCCGTGGCGCACAAGTCGGGCAAACCGGCAACCGCGTGGACCAGTGGTCGCTTCCTCTCGACCACCTCCTTCTCCGACAGTGGCAACAATACCGCCACGACCAATCCCGGAGAGTGTGCTGGCTGCAGCACACACTCTTCTCCACAACCCTTTGGGTGAGGGTGCAACCCTCGAGGTGGCGGAGCAGTGGCGGCATGACATCAACCATCTCGTCGCCGCCGCCATGAACTCTCCTGCCTACAGGAGACAACCGACAGAACCCTCGTTGGCCCAGTCTTGTACGCCGACAGTGGCCCGAGGGGTGGCGGCCCCGCGCGCGACGGCCACGCCCGACCTCATGGTCGAGTTGGACCGTCGTCTCGCGAGGGAAGATGGTCACACCACCATTAAGTGGCGTCGCGAGAGGTGTCATAACCTTAAAGGAGGGTACCGCTCTCCGAGCGCCGTACTGGCGGACCGTGCTCCTCCTACCCCTGCCTCTCCGAGGGCGGTGGCAGGATGCATGGCGCTCGCCCCGCACCTTCATATGGTGGTCTGGCCATCCAAGTTCCGGCCCCACCTGCCGGAAAAATACGACGGGGCAGTCAATCCCACCGAGTTCCTGCAGATATACTCCACCTCCATCCTAGCTGCAGGAGGGGATGAGGCCGTCATGGCCAACTACTTCCCCGTGGCGCTGACTCGTCCAGCCCGGTCATGGCTTATGAACCTTCCCCCAGGATCCATCTCGTCCTGGGAAGAGCTATGCTGGAGATTCGCAGCCAACTTTGGGAGTTCTTACACGAGACCCGACAACGAGCTCGACCTCCACGCCGTGTGTCAGCGCGATGGGGAGTCGCTGCGATCCTTCATCCAGCGGTTCTCCAAGGTCAGGAACACCATCCCCCACATCTCCAATGCCTCCGTCGTTGTCGCCTTCCGGCAAGGCGTCCGCGACCAGAAGATGCTTGTGAAGTTAGCCACACATGACGTGCAATACGTCCCCAAGCTCTTCAACCAGGCTTAAAAATGTGCCAGGGCGGCGGAAGGCCAAGACTGGCACTTGCGACCCGCCTCCATGGTGGGGAGTGCCGGAGAGACTGCTGCTACGTGCGGTAGCAAGAAGAACAAGACCAGAGGCAGGAACAAGCCTCTGGCCGGGGTACCCACTGCTGCTCTAGCAGCGGCCGGTGGGGGCCGAGCCCTGCGTCCTGACAAGCGCCCACGACCATCGCCTGCCAGCGACGACAGCCAGTGGCTCCCGGTGCACAACACCAGCAGCCACGACACCAGCGACTGCCGCGAGATCAAGAAGCTCGCGGAACGCTTCCATGAGCTGCAACAGCAGCGGCCGTTCCAAGACGGTGCACCCTCTCGCCAGCGGGGAGGGGGGCAAGCAAAAGGTCAACCTGAGGCCGATGCTGAGCATGGTATGGAGTATCAAGACGCCGAGAGGGCGTTGAAAGCCGTCTACGCCCCTGTGACTCCGACTCCAGCGATCACAGCGAGCGACGCAAGATGCTCCATGCTTAACCAGGTGTTTCCCCCTCCGTCGTGCGACAAGGGAAAACACCCTATTACATTGGTGTAGGGGGTCGAGGCCGCCCTCCCCCCCAGAACATGCCAGGGGCTCACCCAATGTCCAGACATATGACGAAGCCATGCAGAACCAGCTTCCGCGTGAAGAAATCGACCTTGTCGACAAGGCAATGTGGCTAGAGGCTGCTCGAAATGCGCCACACCGCAGAACGCTCCGGCAATGGTGCGCGCAGAGTAGACACCCTAAGATAGGGACACCTGGTACCTCGGCTAACACTTTTTCGAGGAGGGGTGACAAACCCTCCCCCAGCTAGGAGGGTCCCTCCCGATCCGCACAAGTATACCGCCTCAGGTGCACTCACCTAGCCGCAGGCGATGGGTATATCTACCCAGACCGCCAGACATAGAACACCCGTGTAAGTCCTACCCTTAGCGCAGTAGTAGGGTATTTTTTTCATTTTGTCTTTCTTGTAAGGGTGTCATAGTGTCTAGTAACAGCGCTTAGAACAGCTAAGCCCCGATGGGGTCCATCTACTCTTGTGATCCGGGGCGGGTCACTGCCTTCTTGCACGACCTGTTACCATCTATCACCCGAAGGAAGCCAGAAATAAAAAAATTACCCTACCCTGCGCACTTTATTTACAGTTTGTGCTAGCTCATGCATATCAACTATAAACAACATGTCCGGAGCCTATCCTGCACACTTGTCTTAGGTCCCGTGCCACTGGAAGGTCTACTCGCTGAAAGTTTAACGCCTGCGGGAGGTCCAGGGTGTGTAGTCTGCTATGCCTGGTTCCGTACCCTTAGCGTGCACATCCTGCCTCCCCAGCGCTACGACTGAGTACTTGGGGGCCAGAAAGAACACGCCTACGGGCAAGAGAAGTAACCGAAACCCGAACATTGCCCCATACTTTTCGTGCTTTATTTCCATACCTCTCCGACCGTGTGGCTAGTCACTTTTTCTTGTGTCCAACCGTAGCAAGAGCTGTGCTATCCTTGTACAGGTGGGTCGTCCTGAAGTATCTGTGGCGTACCCGAGGATCCTGTGGTTGTCTCGTTGCTCGAGGGCCTTATGGCGCCGAATGGTCCCTCCCCTGAAAAGCTTAGGACAGCGGGAAGTCCAGGGGCGTAGCCTGCTATGCCTGGTTCTATACCCTTAGCGTGCGTACCCTGCCTCTCCAGCGCTACAACTCGGTACCGGGGAGCCGAACAGCTCATACCCCTGAGCAAAGTCTTGACTGTAACTTAAGGTATGTTTGGTTGTCTCATTGCGTGGGGTCCCTATGGCGCCTAACGACCCTCCTCCGAAAAGCTTACGCCAGAGGGAGGTCCAGGGGCGTAGCCTGCTATGCCTTGTTCCATACCCTTAGCGTGTGTACCCTGCCGCTCCAGCGCTACGGCTCGGTACCAGAGAACCGAATGGCTCATACCTCTAGGCAACGCTTTAACCATGACCCGGATGACCCACATCAAATTACCCAAACCCCGCGGCTTAACTAAGGACCGTAAGCCACAACAAAGCACCAAACAAGGAAGAGTGACCAGAGAGCACGACTGCTTCTTCTTTCTGCCGTGACTACAGGTCCACACAGGTCCTTAGTGTGTCTGACCTCCTAGGGGGCCTGATGCTGACGCCCTGCCCCATCGAGTGGTAGGTGCACCCCAATATTAGGGTCGCATCTACCAGGGGGCCATCACGGTGAACCACACAGGCAGGACGTCGGACTGCTGCAGCAGCAAGCAGAAGACTCTGAGCACCAGCTACGACAAGTTGAAGATAAGGGCCGAACTTCCGTCGGGTCCTTTCGTCGTCGAGGACCCGGAAGGAGTGGTAGCCACACTACCGGAGCGCCTTGGGTCTTTATGCTGCTAAGGATCCAGAGGAACAAGCTCGGAGCATCGACAAAGAGCTACCCACGTTGGCTAAGTTATTCTAGACCTTTTGAAAGTTGTCTAGAGGGGGGTGAATAGGCGGAAAATCTGAAATACGGCTTAATAAAACTGACCAGTTCACAGAGTGCGGACTAGTCCGGTCTCGAGGGCGGACTAGTCCGATCACAGAGGAACTTAACTCAAGAAAGAGAACACACGATTTATCCCGTGGTTCAGCTTCATAAAGAAGCCTATCTCCATGTTGAGGAGTCCACAAAGGACCAGGTTGCTCTCAACCTTTTCCTCACCAAGTCACCACAAAGGTTGGCTTGTTCTTCCACTATATCACAAAGACTTCACAACAATTCATGGGGCAACTCACAAATTGAGTCTCCCACAAGATTTCAGCTCAAAGCACTTACAAATTAGCACCCTCAACAACACACTGCCCACTTAGTGCGAGAGAATCAACCAAAAGCTCAAAGCTGCTCACTCCCCTTTTTCTCCTATTCCCAAAACCCCCCAAACCCTCAAGAATCACTCGTAGGGCTCCAAGAATTTGAAGAGAGGGGGCTAGAAAAGCTCTAGGAAGGCTATTTCGGCGTTAGGGTTCTTGTCACATGCTTTGAGGCCTGGGCATCCCCTTTTTATAGAGGTCCCGGGAGCTAGCCGTTGCCACCAGAAAAGGTCCGGACTAGTCTGGTCTTTAACCCCGGACTAGTCCAGCCTGCGGGGACCGGTGACATCACTCTTCACCTACTAAACGGTCATATCCTACCAACTAAATGGTCACCCACCTCATTTTGAATTCAAATTATCACAACACCACGGACTAGTCCAATCCACAACGGACTAGTCTGATCTCACACAGAAACAATTTTTTCGGTTGAGAACGGACAAGTCTGGTCCACCGGACTAGTCCGGCCTCAAGGGGCCGACAAGTCCAGCCATCCAGGACTTAGCCCCTGCAGCTATTTCCAAGTTTCAAACGGACTAGTCTGACTCACAGAGGACTAGTCCGATCTCACACAAAACCTCTTGTTCCGGTTGGAAACGGACTAGTTTGAGTCTGCGGACTAGTCCGACCTCAAAGGGCGGACTAGTCCGGTCCTTTAGGACTTAGCTCCTGAAGAGCTCAGACACACTATCCATGGACTAGTCCGTCCCCAAACGGACAAGTCCGAACTCACACAGAACCTCTTGGTCCGTCCTACATCGGATTAGTCCGATGTTCCGAACTAGTCCGGCTTCCAGCCCGAACAAGTCCGGCCCTATTCTCAGGGCTGTCTCAAATCTTCACTCCACTCAATCTAGACTCGGACTAAGAGCACTTAGATGATTCTCAACACTTTGACTCTATGAACACACTCATACTTAAAGGCCAATACAAGAGAATTTAAATCCCTAAATTCTACTCTTCTTGTATGTTTGCCTTTTTCTCCTCTTTTCCCTTTTTGAGTGCATCCATCTTCGCTGATTTCTTAATCACCTGTACTTCACTTGTAATGTTCATTAGTCTCTTAAGTGTTTTCATTAATCATCAAAACCCACGGGGATTTAGTCTAGATGCACTTTCACCTTTGCGCCACCAAGGGTCCGAAGTCTACATCAACAACTCAAGATAATATAAGACTTGAAACAAAAAGGTCTTTGATAACAGCAGACCTCAGGCATACACAGGAGGATACAAAACAGGCGGGAGACCTAGGAGCTACCTGCGTTGGAACCTAGCAGCTACGAATCGGGTGGCTTCCTACACGGAAGACTTTGCTGCCTCTGACAGCTCTGAGCTGTGGCCCTGCACCACAGGTTCCAGGGAGATGTTGGGGTCGGAGCTCCGAAGGAAGGTGAGCACATGCCCCGCCACAATCTGAGCCACAACCTTAACTTTGGCCTTCAGATGCTCCCCCACGACATTCTCCAGCGTCAGGAGCTTCTCCCCAGGTGAGTCCAGGGTAGGGAGCACCTGGCTCACCTCCTGAACCGGCCCTCTGGGGCGCAAGGGGCCGAAGTCGAAGGGTTCCAGGGCCGCCTCTGCGCGGCCGAGGAAGTCCCAGACCTTCTCTGCCTTAGCAGCACGAGAAGCCTGGAGATCTTGGACCTCCTTGATGGAAGAAGCCAGCTCCCCCGCCAAACTCCTCCTTGCCAGCTCCTGTTCCCGAGCGGCTAGCCCTTGCTCCAGAGCAACCATGGCCTGCTCCCTGGTGGCCAGCTGTGCAGCTCGCTCCTGTAGGTCAGACTCCCTGGATGCAGCGGAGACCTCCCGGCCATGGACGCCCTGAAGCCGCTCCTCCAGGCACATCTGCTCCGCCTCGTAGGCAGCCAGACGGTCGGAGAGTCCCTTTCCCTTGCCTCCGCCGCCTCCTCCCGACAAACAAGTGTCTCTCGATGCTCCGTCAGGGCTGCGAGACGTGCATTGGCGGAGGCATGGAGACTCACTACCTCAGCATGGGTCTTCTCCGCATTCCTTTGGAGGGTCGTGACGGCCTCAGCACCGAGGACTGGACCCGCGCCTTCAGCAGGTCATCCCAGTCCTGGAGGCGCCTCCGCTCAATCCTCAGTTCAACCTACTCTTTCTCGAGTGCATATTGCATATGGTCCAGACTAGAGCGGATGGCCCTTGCAGCCCTGGGGACTGGGACAGCCTTCAGCATCATCAGGCGAGGCAACACCTCGACACCCTCTGGCTCTTCGGCCACCGGTGGGATTGCCACCATGGCAACTTGCGAAGGGAGAGGAGGAGGGTTAGCAGCCTGCCCAGCAGGAGCCGCATTGCTACCACAGGCGTTAATGCCCGCCGGTTGGCTGGCCTCAGGGGCCCAGGTGTCGACATACGGAGCGGCCTCAGGCATAGGCTCCGGCACCACCGCCGGTGTTGGAGCGTCAGTGGACAGGGAGCTCCAACTCCCGTACTGCTGTGGTGGAGGAGGAACAGAAGTTCTCTGCTGGGAAGCCCTACAAAAAGAAGCACAAATCATCAACTACGGCATCCAGTGGCTCAGTACACAGCCTCGTAAGGTTGAGCCGTACCTGGAGGCCTGGAAGTTCCACTCCGCGTGGAGCTTCTTACGCGGGGGTTCGAGCCACTCGCCCCCACTGACATCGAGGTCACCTCCGCTGGCTTCGGAGCTAGAGGAGCCTCGGGGGCATTCATCGATGAAGACACCAATTCAGGGGCCTTCCCTACCGAGGACCCCGACGTCGAAGATGTGCCCTTAGCTGGGGCGGCCCTCGATGGCTGAGAAGTCGATGGCGTTGCTGGGGTTTGCCTTGAAGCTCCAGCAGCACAGACGCCCTTCCGGCGACCGCTGGGACTGCTCCGGTAGCGGCGTCTCTAGAGCTGCCCCACCGGGGAGCCGTCAGGCCTGGTGCGGGATCACGGGAAGCCTGGGAACCCCTCGCCTTAGGCCCTGAGACAAAGCTTCCGTCAGGACGGACCAGCTTCCTCTTCGATGACCTGCTGGTCTCTAGGGCATCCTGTGGTGGCGAACGGGGGCGCACCGCAAACTCAGGCCTCCCTATCGACTCCCTCCCCCTGCCTGGAAGTGAGTTTGGTGCAGGCTTTGACGGACCACAGCGCCATCTACTCCAGGGATCTCAATGCCCTGCGAGGAATCCCCAATCTGCCGCACTGCGACATCGATGTTGTCCAGCGTCGGCAGTTCCCTCAGCAGCCTCAACCGTGTTGGGTGTTTTCCTCACTGAACTCTCATTGATTTGAGATGCAAATCGTGTTGGAAGTCTAGAGGTGTGGTGTAGATCCAAAACACAAGTGGAGAACCGAATGAAAAATGGCTCGGATGAGTTGTGGCGGCGCTCAACAAACACCAGCGCATTCCCCTCCTTTTATTAGCCGGAAGCCACAAGTTTTCAACAACTTCAGCCTGGGTTTTACACCATACAAATTTGAAAAACATGCAGCACATGCATGTGCCATGCACGTATGGCCCAAACCCCCCGGGTTGTTTGAAACATAACAAAAACACCCTCACACACACTAGGACTCGGTGCAACACATGTGACTCAGGACACACCCCTGGTTCTTGTCATGTGTGCTTTATTTCCTTGAAAACATAAGGAAACTAAACTCTGGTTAAACCTCCAGAAGTACTCAACAATCTCCCCCTACTTCTGAGGTTTGATCTCCTGAACTCCAATCTTCTCACGAAGTTCCTGAAATTGTGTACGTCCCAGTGGCTTTGTGAGGATATCAGCAAGCTCATCTTTTGTGCCAACATGCTCCAAGATGACTTCTCCTCTATCAACACATTCTCTGAAAAAGTGAAACTTGATGTCAATGTGTTTACTTCTATCATGTAAAACTGGATTCTTTGCCAAAGCAATTGCTGCTGTGTTATCCATCTTAATCACTGGTGGAGGTACTTGAATTCTTGTTACTTCTTCTAACACATGCCTGAGCCAAACAGCCTGACTTGCTGCAGCTGCTCCAGCCACATACTCAGCTTCACATGTGGACTTTGCCACAGCCTTTTGCTTATGGGATAACCAGCTGATAGGATTTTCACTCAGGAAGAATGTGACTCCTGTTGTGCTTCTCCTGTCATCCACATCTCCCCCAAAATCACTATCACTATAGCCTCTTAACTCAAGACTTCCTTCACCTCGATTGTAAGACAAGCCATACCTCATTGTAGCTGCCACATACCGAAGTAAATGTTTCAAAGCCACCATGTGTTCTTCTTGAGGTTCTGACATGAACCTACTTAAGTACCCAACACCAAAACTGAGATCAGGCCGAGTATGTAAAAGATACCTGAGTCCACCAATTTTGCTGCGATAAGTGGTTGGATCAGTGAGTGGAGCTGTACTTCTCTTGGTAAGCTTCAACCGGGATTCCATGGGAGTGGCACACCCATTACAATTTATCATCCCACTTCTTTCCAGCAACTTTGCAGCATAGGCTCCTTGACACAAGTCAATACCATGTCTTCCTTGCTTTACTTCAATACCAAGATAGTAAGACAAGCTTCCTAAGTCACTCATGCAAAACTTGTCCTTCATTTTCTCCTTGAACCGACTGATTTCCTCCATGTTTTCTCCCACAATCAGTAATTCATCAACATACACACCCACAATGAGCCTTGCCTCACCTCCAAACTTAGTGTACAAGCCATGTTTTGATTTGCACCGTGTGAAACCGAGTTGCTTGAGACTTTCATCAAGTTTGCAGTTCCATGCTCGAGGAGCTTGTCTCAAGCCATACAATGCCTTGTGAAGTCTTAAAACCCACTTTTCCTTGCCTTCAGCTATGAAACCCGGAGGTTGAGTGACATAGATCTCCTCTTCTAGACTCCCATTCAAGAAGGCTGACTTCACATCCATGTGATGAACATGCCACCCAAAATGAGCTTCAACAGCTAACACAATCCTCACAGACTTCATCCTGGCAACTGGTGCAAAAACTTCTTCAAAATCAACTCCTTGCTTCTGCACATACCCCTTTGCAACTAGCCTTGCTTTGTGACGTATGACATTCCCATGTTCATCTTTCTTCAACTTGAAAACCCATTTCAAGCCAATGGCACGATAACCCTCCGGAAGTTGTACCAGTGACCATGTTTTGTTCTCTTCAATGGCTGTGAGCTCCTCAATCATGGCAATGCGCCACTCCTTGACCCTCAAGGCCTCTTCTGCTGTGCATGGCTCTTCACCTATGACAACAAGAAGTTCATCTACTCCTCCTTCTTATGGTTCACAATTTGGCACCTCCTCAAGAATATTTCCCGTGGAATGATAACGAAGTGGTGCTTCTTTTAGCTCACTATCCATTTCTGGTGACATGGAAGGAGGTGACACGAACTCCACATCCTTGGATGCTTGTTGCTTCAGTTGTGTCATAGAAGACACTCCCTCAGCTGGGTTTTTGTCACCTTGACCTGTGTCACAAGAGGAAGAACTCACTCCATCAGGGTTCTCATCACGAAAGATGTATTCTACCCGAAAGATGTCTTCATCATTCACCATTTCACTTGACTCAGCTGCATCCCACTTCCATGGGCGGTTTTCTTCAAACACAGCATCATGTGACATGTGAACACTCTCCGTGTTTGGATTGTAAAACCTCCATGCCTTGCTTCCTTGCTCATATCCAATGAAGACCATTGGTATACTTCGATGTTCAAGTTTGCTAAGGCGTTTGCTTCCCTGTTTCACGTGTGCCACACAACCGAAAGTGCGCAAATGATGTACACTAGGTTTCTTGTCATGCCATACCTCATATGGAGTCTTTTTCTCAACACTCCGAGTAGGAGAGCGGTTCAACACATACACTGCTGTGGTTACTGCCTCCCCCCAGAACCAACCGGGCATATTCATTGCTTTCAACATGCTTCTTGCCATTCCCATAACAGTTTGGTTCCTTCTCTCAACCACACCATTTTGCTCAGGAGAATATGGAGCTGTTAAGTGATGTTGAACACCCTCCTTGGTGCAATACTCAACAAAAGCCCGAGCTGTGAACTCTCCATCACGATCTGTGCGAAAAGTTCCAATCTTCCTCCCTGCCTCAGCTTCAACACTTGATTGAAAACCCATGAAAGTACTCATAGCTTGATCCTTTGTGCTGATAAAAAACACCCACATGTATCTACTGAGATCATCCACAAGAAGAAAGAAAAACCTGCTGCCTCTTGGAGTTGCTGGCTTCACTGGTCCACATAGGTCTCCATGCACAAGTTCAAGTTTCTTCTCAGCTCGGTACTTTGCCATGCACGGGAATGGTTGACGTCTTTGTTTCCCAGCCAGACAGCTATCACACTTCTCCTCAGTTTGAGTGATGGTTGGCAATCCATACACAAGTTTCTCTTTGGCAAGTCTCCTGAGACTCCGAAAGTTTAAGTGCCCCATCCTTGCATGCCACATCCATGTTGCATTGCACCCTTGTGCCATGAGACACCTTGGTTGCACTACCTTAAGATCAATGGTGTACAACCG
This sequence comes from Neostapfia colusana, assembly GCA_030760725.1. Classification (NCBI taxonomy): domain Eukaryota; kingdom Viridiplantae; phylum Streptophyta; class Magnoliopsida; order Poales; family Poaceae; genus Neostapfia; species Neostapfia colusana. Next base: position 3,984,967 of record JASWHV010000012.1, on the reverse strand, counting down.
GTTCACTCCCCGTTTCACCATTGCCACAGGGGTTCCATCTTTATCCCAAATCTTGACATAACCACTCACCATCAAGATTCGGTGTCCCTCCTCCTCAAGCTGTCCAAGACTGATGATGTTTGCCTTGAGCTGAGGAATAAGGTAGACCCCAGACAACTCCTTTCGACCACCTCTCTTACCTTGGAACACCACAGTTCCTTGGCCATCAATCTCTGTCAATGAGCCATCTCCCAAACGCACAGTACCATGCACCGTGTTATCAAGTTTTGTGATCACATCCCGTTTCCCGGTCATGTGATTTGTTGCACCGGAGTCCAGGATCCACCGGGTACTGCCTCCTCCCTCCAAGTCTCCTACTTGAACGTGTAACATGTCATTGTTGAGACATACCTCCTCCAGGGACATTTCTTGATCAGCCTTGGTGTTGGCACACGCCACCAAGAGGCTGGATTCAAACTCATGATCAACTTGAGCTATGTTCACCTCTTCATCCTTCTTTTTCTTCCTACATTCTCTAGCCCAATGACCTTTCTTACCACAGTAGTGGCACTCATCTTTGGCCACTCCACGGCCTGAGTTTCCACCACCACGGTTACCTCGACCACGGCCACGTCCTCGACCATGATCTTTCCTTGGTGCAAATGAGTCTTTGTGCCGTTCCTGTCCAGTTCCCGCGGACATCTTGAGACATGTCGACAACCTTGCAAGCAACTCTTCTTCACTCAGATGCAACTTCTCATGTGTGTTGACCTCCCAAGTGCTTGCACCAAGCCTTTCTTCTGCAGCTTTGAGTCTACCAATCAACTCATCAACGGACATATCACTTAAGTCAAGCAATGTATCGATGGAGGCCGCAATCTGCTCAAACTTTTGTGGTACCGCCTGAAGGAACTTCCGGACAATCTCCTCCTCCGAACGTTCACTCCCAAGTGCCGCAAGTTGAGATGTGATCCGGCTCATACGCACCCCAAACTCATCAACCGTTTCACCATCGTGGAATCTGAGTGCATCAAACTCCCGACCCAATGTGCTTGCCCTGGCCTTGCGCACATGTTCGGCTCCAACATTGCGCAACTTGATCGCATCCCATGCAATCTTGGCCGACTCCTTCCCGGCAATGATCCCTATCATTTCTGGTGGCACAGCCTTGGTGAGAGCCTCCAAAGCCATACAATCTTCAATGTAATCATCGGTGCCAAGGCTCAAAGCAGTCCACAAGCCTCTCGCTTGCAACATCACCCGCATAAGTGCCGACCAATCATGATAGTTTGTCTTTGTGAGCATCGAATACGTACCACCACTGCTGACTTCCTTCGTGATGCGATGAATCACCAATGCCCCTGATCCTCCTCCTGCCCTGCTGGTGCCTCCCGGCGGTGTGACGTCTCTCCATGAACGTCGGGCTGGCGATGAAGATCTCCTCCACGACATCAGCACCCACTCAATGGCCGTGTCACGGTTCCAGGCAATGTAATCGGCTCTGATGCCAATTGTTGGGTGTTTTCCTCACTGAACTCTCACTGATTTGAGATGCAAATCGTGTTGGAAGTCTAGAGGTGTGGTGTAGATCCAAAACACAAGTGGAGAACCGAATGAAAAATGGCTCGGATGAGTTGTGGCGGCGCTCAACAAACACCAGCGCATTCCCCTCCTTTTATTAGCCGGAAGCCACAAGTTTTCAACAACTTCAGCCCGGGTTTTACACCATACAAATTTGAAAAACATGCAGCACATGCATGTGCCATGCACGTATGGCCCAAACCCCCCGGGTTGTTTGAAACATAACAAAAACACCCTCACACACACTAGGACTCGGTGCAACACATGTGACTCAGGACACACCCCTGGTTCTTGTCATGTGTGCTTTATTTCCTTGAAAACATAAGGAAACTAAACTCTGATTAAACCTCCAGAAGTACTCAACAAACCGCGCCTGCGGGTTGAGGTAGATGGGCTGGCAGCTCGCCGGCGGGGTGATGGAGTCGTCGGTAATCGGGTCACATGAGAGCTTCTTTAGCATCACCTACAACATCTCCTGATTCGGCGACAACCCTGCTCCACGCTCCAACCGGGTCATGTCGCCCTCCCCGGTGTACTGCCAAGCTGCCCGGACACTGCTGGAGGGGAGCGATTCGACGGGACAGGAGGTCAGCCAAGACCATCAACGAGGTCAGGTCTTCCTCTGCCAAGTACCTGATCCTCTCTAGCACCGGCGTGTAGGCATCCTGCAGGTCGGGGATCTCATCCCCAACGTCCACCTCGGTGATTGGAGGGTCACTCGGCAGCTCCAGGAAGTCGTGAAGTCAGTCTGGGCAATCACCCAGTCCTCCCTCCAGTTCTCCCACTTCCCTGGAGTGAAGGGTGCGATGTAGGGCACGGAGTGCCTCCCCCGGTGCTGGAAGTAATAATCCCCCAGTTGGCTTGTGCTTCTTCCCGAGGCCCTCAAGGAGAAGAACACCCTGAAGAGTCGCACCGAAGGCCATACACACACGAACATCTCGTAGAAGTGGACGAAGACGACCACTAGCGCGAGAGCGTGCGGCGTGAGGTGCTGCAGCTGGAGCCCATACACCTCCACCAGAGTGAGGAGGAAGGACGACCCTAGGAGCACGAACTAGGACAACACGTACGAGGTGAAGAGCATCACCTTGTCGGGTCGCATGTCGGTCAGCGGGACCCTCCCACGACAGATCTTCTCGTCGAATGTGGCCGATTGCCAGCCGAGCAGGCGCCTCATGATAGCGATGTTGCCATCGCTCCTGAGCCTGGATGTACGGAGACCGGAAGACATGGTGACGAAGAAAGGTTGTGAGCGCCGGGGAGTAGAGGCTTCAGGCACGCAGGAGGAAGGCAAAGATTGCAAAAGGCGGAAGGGAACCGTCCTTCCCCGGAAGGATTCCCTTTATACGTCCGCAATCTCTTGCAGGGCAACAGGCGCGACATTTGGGTTTCCATCGTGCCACACCACGGATTGCCTGCCTCCCCCAACGATGAGTAGGACTCAGGTCCACCCGTCAGACACTGGGGGCCAGGTGGGTGACTTCTCGGGAACGTCCAACGGTTCCAAGGAAAAGCGGGGCGGTGGAGCTGCAGCGGTCGACCCAAAGGCTGCCGTAGTAAATGCCCCGGGTCAATCCCTCGAGCACGTCACCACGACCCACCAGTTAGGTGCGAGCTTGCATCCACTACGCCTACGACGTGCTAACGCCTCGACTGGCGAATACACCCGCTACGCCAAGGACGTGCAACCTCTTCGTCTCCCACGTACAACCACTCGCCCACCACGAGAAAATCTCGCCATCACTTTGGTTTCCAAAGTACAGGTTCAAAACCACCACGCGGGAGAGATGGGGGCCCCACTTGCAGGCTTAGTGCCTCCCCTGAGATGGGCCCGAGGGCCACTGTCAGTACTCTGCAGACCAGGTTAGCCCGTGTAGTGGGTAAAAGACAGCCTGGGCCCCAGCATAAGCCACGTGCCGTCGGCCCCATGGTCAGCCCTAGGGCTACCGCGTGCGCTTGGGCTCCGAAGCTAACATGTGCCCTGGGCTCCGACCTGAAGCCCCCCCCCCCCGCTAAGGTGAGGTCCGGAGCTGCCACGTGTCCCCGGCTCCAAGCCGCCTCCCCGCTGAGGACAACTCCGGTGCAAACACGTGTCCCCGGCTCTAATTTGGGCCCCCCGCTGAGGTGGGGTTTGGAGCTGACACGTGTCCTCTGGCTCCGAGCCGCCTCCCCGCTGAAGATAGATCCGGTGTTGACGTGTTCCCTGGGCTCCGGTACGAGTCTCCCCGCTGAGGTGAGGCCTAGAGCCACCGCGTGCCCCATGATCCTCCGTGGGCCGTGGGTCGACAAAATCAAGAAGGAAGTGCGCTGTCAGGCTCCGCATTCAAGGCTCGCGCCTTCCCTAGGAGCTTGGCTCAATACGCACGCCTCCGTCCCTTGCCCGTTTGCCATTACGGTGACAAGACAGGACAACAGGGCGTGATAGTAGTACAGTGCCACCCAAGCAGGGCGAGGAGACGTGGCGACAAGGCGGCATCTTCATCATCACCTGACATGGTCAGGGGCGCTCAGCGCGCCGGACAGAGGTACTTAACTCCCCTGCCAGCCACTCTACTCACAGGACGAAGCCCTAGATTGTGTATAGGACACTCAAAGCTTTGGAGCTACCTGTCAGGCCCCAGGCCTCATTATAACCACCGTGGACTCGAACTATAAAAGGACCAGGGTGACCACCCTGCAAGGGGTTCCAATTCCCCGCTCTTTAGATCACACCACACACAAGCACTCACGCTAAAGCAATAGAACAAGCACACCCGTGGATGTAGGGTATTACGCTCCGGCGGCCTGAACCACGTAAATCCCTGTGTTCATCCGCTCCCTCGAGCCTAGGTCGCGAAGGACGCCAAGCCCCCTCCGGAAAAGAGAACCTCGCGGGCTGCTTTCGAGCAGGCTAGAAGGAGTGTCGCAGCTCACACTCCGACACAGTCCTCTGTGCGGCCTTGGTTTTTTCTGCGAAGCTCAATTTTGTGTTTCTCGATGTACGACTCAGCTATTGCGAGCTGTTGTAGTACACTAAAATGTGAACAGTGTACTAATTTGTAATCCTGAACGATAAAAGTTTTCTTACCCACTTTGCCTCTTTCACATAGTCTACCCTCATGTACTGGTATAGGCACACCTATCGGCTTTCCATCTTTGATGTAATCAGCACAACCCCCAAGTACTTCTTCTATAGTGTATCCTTTCATAATTGAACCCTCTGGGTGAGCACGGTTCCGCACATAACCCTTTAAAACTCCTAAATATCTGTCCAACGGAAATATATGATGTAAATATAGTGTCCCTAATGCTTTTATGTGATCAACAAGATGTATGATTAGGTCTACTTGCATATCGAAAAAGGATGGTGGGAAACACATCTCAAGCTTGCACATAGCCTCGACGATGTACGTTTTTAAATAGTCTAAGTCTTCCCAGGCTATCACCTTTTGGGATACTGCATTGAAGAAGTAACACAAACGTGTGATGACAACTTTTACATGCTCATGTTTGATGACCCTTATTGCAATGGCAAGGAACACTTTCATCATCATGTTACTGTCGTGAGAATTATAGCCAAATAAAGACAAGTCTTTCATCGAGACTAGTTTGCGGATATTGGATGAAACTCGTGGGCACTCCGATCCCATGCAAGCATTCGCAAATTGCCTTTTTCACCTGTAGTGTAAAGTTGTAGCTGGCCGGTGGAAGGTAATGCTTCCCGTTGGCCTTTTCTACCGAGTGAAGCTCTGGTCTCATATCAAAATTTACTAGATCCATACGTGATTTTAATCCGCCTTTGTTTTCCTCAGCGTGTCCAGCAAGGTTCCAATGATGCTGTCAAATACATTCTTTGTAACGTGCATCAAATAAATACTATGGCGAATTTCCAGGTTCTTTCAGTACGGAAGATTCTTTGTAACGTGTCAGTTGTATCACCCGAAGATGTAGTTTTCTTTCTCTTTGTTCCTTTACATTTTTTGCCCTTATCGAAAGCAACCTGAATTTTCTTAACCATTTCGAACATGAGTTTTCCACTGTAAGGCTTTGGTGCAGTATTTTTTTCGATTGTGTTATCAAATTGTTCTTTCATCTTCCTGTACTTATGTGTATCTATCAAGAACCACCGGTGCATCATGTACACCGTCTTTCTGGATGAAGTGAGGTACGAAAATCCAGTTTCATCCACGCACCTCACACAACCTTTCTTCCCTTTCATTTGTCCTGATAATGTAAACAATCCGGGATATTCATGCACGGACACGAATATCATTGCTCTTAGCGGGAAATACTCCCGCTTGTACTCATCCCATGTACGTACCCCTTCATTCCACATTTTCGCCATATTTTCTAGTAGAGGTTCCAAGAACACATCAATTTCGATGCCGGGTTGTTTCAGACCTTGTATAAGAGTAGATAACAAAATATATTTCTTTTTGTGACACAACCACGTCGTTAGGTTGTACATCGTTAAGACCATAGGCCATGTGTTGTGTATGCTCCTTTTTTCACCAAACGGATTCATTCCGTCTGTACCTAAGGCAAACGTTACATTTCTGACTTCCTTTGCGAACTCTGGATACTGAATATCAAATTTTTTCCACTGGGTTGCATCACCAGGGTGTCGAATATGTTTTTCATTCTTTCTTCGCTGCTTGTAATGCTAACGCATAAGTTCAGCCTACCTAGTGTTTGAGAACAAACGCTTCAAGCGATATATTACTGGAAGGTATCACATCACCAAGGCAGGAATTTTTCTCTTATTCTTCCCACCTGCATCGTCAGAAGTATCGTCATCGTCACCTTCAGGGCCAATAACATTCTTCTTATTCTTCAGGGTCTTATTCATGTTGGTAACATAAGAGCGTGTTTAGGAGCAAGCTCGACGGTACAGTTTAGATCAATCGATGGGAGCGTCATAGAAATATAAGTCTGAAATGTATAGTTTTGAGGGCACACAATGTTTATAAACTATGAAATGTTCATTGAGTTGCAAATGTTTATCTCTAAATTGCAATGTGATTGCGGTTCTATATGTTCATTGTGGCAACGATGCACATTTATTATCTCTGCGCGCGAAGTGGCAACGGACAAATATACTAGAAAGAACATAATTTAAACATTTTTGACAGGCAGTGTTTAACTAAGAGCCGCCTGTGAAATCTACGCCTATATAAGGCCGCTCAGACGGTTCTAAATTACAATCTATGAATCGCCTGCACCAATACATCTTCAGAGGCGGTGTTTAACTAAGAGCCTCCTGTGAAAATCTGCGCCTATATAAGGCTGCTCAGGCGGTTCTAAATTATAATTTACAGACCGCGTGTACTAATACATCTTCACAAGCGGTGTTTAACTAAGAGCCGCCTGTGAAAATCTGCGCCTATATAAGGCCGCTCAGTCTCCTAAAAAAACCCAACCCTGGAGATTTCACTTGGACGCAGTCAGGCTGCCAAAAATTTTCCTTTGGCGCCAAAACCCTCGTCGCCGAGCTCCGTCCTCGCCACCGAGCTTTCTCGCCGTCCCCGCCGTTGAGCTTCGTCGCCGTTGCCATCCATGTACATCTGCCTCTTTCCTTCCTTCTCTCCCTCCTCCCTTCTCTGTCCCCCACGCCGTCTTCTTCCCTCCCCCCTCCCTGTGCCGCCTCCCTCCTCACCCTCGCCGCTGGCCAAGTGTCGTCCTCGCCCTCGCTGCTGCCTCCCTCCTCCCTTTTTTGTCCCCCTGCAGCACAATTGCCGCCTGACCCCCGCGCCTTAATCCTCCCCGCGCCGTCTCGTCCTTCCCGGCATCTACCCCCACCGTGCGCTGCCCCCTCCACACCGTCCCCCACCGCCGGCGTTCTCCCACTGCGCCGTACCCCACCCCCCCCTTAGATTGTTTAGATTATTTAGATTACTTGTTTAGAGACCTTGACAATTGCTTAGATTAATTGTTTAGATTTTGTTTGAAGGTGGACCAGAGAGCAAATTGTTTACATCAGAAAGCAAAGCAAATTTAGCTCAATTGTTTCTTCTACATTTTCTGTTTGTGTTCATACCGGCACCAATTAGTCGTTTAGAATAGTTGTTTTGTTAAAGGAGATAGTCTTGTGCTAACAAGTAGTCTATGTTGTCTTTGTAATCACTTAGTAATATAACAGGGATACATGTTGTCTTTGTAAACCCACCACGTTCACTCTATTTTATATATTAGGAAGTGAGTTTACATATTAGGATGTCTTTGTAATCACTGAGTACTATAACAAGAAACACCTTCTGTTGCTTTTCAAGTTCTAACATGAAAAGCCCTAAGAAGACTGGTGTTGGTAGTAATAATGAAGCCGACAATGTGGAGTTTAGTAACTCCAGCAGTTCAGGCTCGTATCATAGTCCATCGGATCCTTTTCCAAATATAAAAATTAAAAAGACTTCAGAGTATCTCGACCCGAAATATGATCCTGCCGGCGAGGTATGGATCATGAATCTTAACTCCAGCAGTTTAAGTTAATGTTGGTTGTCAAGTATATGAAGCCTTATAATTCTTTTCTACCTAGCTTAATTGCCAAGACAACGAGGTGACTTTGGCTCCTAAAACCGCAGAAGGTTCTCCAATGGATGAATTCTCAAATTCAGTCAAGCAAAAACAAGAGCAACGAGGTACCAATAAGGGTACATTGATCCGCATCATATACATAAAAAGTGTCGGTCCAGGTGGGGCTTCCCCAAGAACCACTGGATTCAGTTACAAAATACCGAAATGCATGCGGTTGTCTTGTTAGAGAGCTCGTGCCGATCACAACCGAGAATTGGAGAAAATTCACTGAGGCGAACAAGAATGAGTTGTTCACACAAGCTCAGTGGCAAGAATTTGTTCGTCGAAAGACCACACCTAAGGCTAAAGCCCTAAGTGAATCTAGGTCAGAGCTTGCCAAAAAGAACAAATACCATCATCGCTTGGGGTGTGCCGGATATGCCCCAAAGTTGAGAAATAGAATGAAATATTAGAGGAAACTGTTAGTAAGGGCAATCCTCACCCGCTACAAGGATGCGATGAGAGAACTAAGTGGTGGGTCTTAGCTCGGTCAGGTTTGACCAGAGAGGGCAAACTTGAAAAGCCCGACTCTGTGAACCGAGTAGAGCAAAAAATGAAAGAAGTAATTGAAAAGCAACAGAAAGGTCTATTCAAGCCGAAGAGGGAGAATGTCCAACTTACCGCTATCCTAGGCAATCCTAAACACGGTGGACGGGATCGAGTAATCTCTTCTCAAATATCCTGGAGAGATGGTTTCCTGAATGATAAATAGTTATATAGAAGATGTGACAAGTTTAATAAGGCAATTGAAGATACGATTGATTAAAAGGTCAAGGCATCTATGAAAGAAAGAATAGATGAACTTATAAAATCAGGACAATTAACGCCACAAAACAGAGCGATGGTTCCCGTGGCAATGGAGCATTTGATATCTCCAACTTCCTACCCTAGCAGCGTAGGTTGTTTGCTAGACTCAGGGTCAAGCCATAAGTTCCCTGTCGATGATATTGTTAAGGACACATCATTCCATCTTCCTGTCCTGATCGGCAGAGCAGGGAACAAAACAAAATAGTTTGCCACTGCTATGGCAAAGTCGAATCTTGTCTTCAACGGCAATTCACTCTCGTTGTATGTTTGTCGTGGTGCAGGTTCTTCAGATCATTGATAATGATTATGAAGATTATGAAATAGACCACATTACACCTAAGGGGATCACGACTCTGGGGCAGGCCGTCAACTAGTTAATCCTTTGGCACCGATGCAATATCGTGTTGTTGGACGATGAGCCAAGGTCTAGCCCCGTCGCATCTCAAAAGACTGCAGCCCCGTCTTCTTCGTCGAAAGTCCAAAAAGATCCACTCCCGCTATGTCCCAGCAAGGATGATAAGTAACCTTGCTAGTAAAGATAACCAAGAGCAACTAGTTGAACAACAGGTTGAAGCAATACAAGAGCAAGTTGCTGGTAGTAAAGAGCAATTAGTTGAACAACAGGTTCAACAAAAGGCCAATGTCCAATTTCCAATGACTACTCCTCGGTAAGTGCCTGTGAAAGTTATCTCTTACGAAAATAAGGAACCTTCTAAAGAAGTGTCAAAATATTTGGAAAAAAATAAAGAAAAATATTACAAAAATCTAATGCATCTCGTGCTTCACATGAGCCAGCAGTAGAAAATATTGAGGAGTGGGAAGAAGACGGTGTGAAATATACTCGGGAGACGGCTTTAGTTAAACCAGGAGTTCAGCTATACAATATTCAGGATGTTCCTCCTGAATATGAGAATGGGAAGCCATTCATGACATCGACACAGCTTAGCAAACAACCTTTCCCGCTCAGAAGAATGCACAAGTGGTACATCACTACCAGCACAAAATATGACATTTTTTACGTCACATTTCGTGTGCCAAAAGAAGCATTCTGGATCATTGGAGAAGATGAACGAGCCTTTCTCTTTGAAGATTTGCGGATCCTTTTCTATCGAGGCATGCTCGAAATCAACCTGCTACTTGTCTGGTGCTTGTAAGTGCCTCTAATATTTCGTATTTGCTTTTCTTATTACACGAATACACATGTCATAAAATTATAACTATTATGGACTTTTTGAATAGGATGTAATACATGGATAATGAAAAGCTGAACTCCAAGACAGGTATCCTTGACCCTACAGTGATTGCAAAGTCGAATTTCGACTTTCAGGTGCAACAGGGCTCAGAACAGTACAAAAACATGACAAAAAACAATTTTGAAAAATCAATCGCAAACCAAAAGAAGGATAAAAAGACAAAGGTTACAGCCTACATAGGACATGCCATGTTTAACTTTGTCATTAGATGGCAAGAATCTCGTAAAGGTTCCGTACCACTTCAAGTAAGTGCGACACATGACATGAAAATAGCAATTATTGCTAATTTTTAAGTTAACACGTGTGTTTGTACTTGTGCAGTAAACACTACATAATAATATTCATCAAGCCAACGCAGGGTTTAGCAACGGTCTTGGACTCAACCGATTACTCACAAGATACTTACAAAGATTTCTTTAACATTTTGAGAATGTACAGTTATTCGATACTTTTAATATATATACATGCATATATATAGGTTGACAACTCTTATATGACATTCCTTGTATAACAGCGCTTGACGGTTTTACGTGAAACAACTTGGCGGTCAGAGAGCTACTAATGGATGCATTGTAGATATCAACAAATTATACTTGTCCCAAACAGCCTTCTCGGAGCGTCTTATGCGGGTATTATGTATGCGAGCATCTTCAGACCACCCACAAATATAGAGTGAATCGTGAGGATATAAGTTATCCTAAATGTCAATATTGTATTTTCTTACTCTTGAGTTTCATTTTCATTGTAACTAGCGTATTTTAATACTATTATGTTATCATTGTCACCAACACATTCTAAACCTTGTTATGTGTTTCATTGCAACACATGGATGTGGACGAAGAATGACCGGTTTCTAGAGATATGCCTGGTGGAGGAGTCGAGAAGATTGCGAGTGAACTATGTTACTTCATGCTTCGCGAAATTTTCCACCGAAAAGGGCAGTTCATCGATGACGCAGGTGTAATAGCTGATGTTCCAGAATTTTACCGTTATACTAAGCATCAATTTAGCTTTCAGGGACAAACTTGTAAACTATATGAATTGAGATGTATTGTACATATATGTATATGAGATGAATTTTTGGTAACATTGTGTCCGTGATGCTTGTCAGGCGGTATGTGAATGTGCATATGAAATTGACCTGAAAATTAAAAATAATAGCATGTAGTACCTAACAAACTGACTGTGATAATATAATTTCACAGATAGCTTATCGTAGGTAATGATCCGCCTATGATAGTATAGTTTCATAGGCATCTAGTCGTAGGTAAAGAACCGTCTGCGATAATGGAGTTACACAGGCGGATAATCTTACGTTATAAACTGCCTGGGATAAACATTCTTCACACGCGAACACTTGTAGGTAAAGAACCGTCTGCGATAATGGAGTTATCACAGGCGGATACTTTTAGTTACAAACCACCTATGATAAAAATTCTTTACAGACGGATAGTCATAAGTAAAGCACCGCGTGCTATAATGGAGTTATCGTAGGCGGATACTCTAACGTTACAAACCGCCTGTAATAAACAGTCTTCATAGGCGGTTTCACGAAAGGTTAAGACTGCCTGTGATAATTTTTTTCACAGGCGGTTTAAGTTTCTGCCTGTGAAAATTGCTGATTATCACGGGCTCTCCGTTTCAGCCAGTTTTAAAAACCGCATGTGATAATACATTAAGAGTCGCCTGAGATGAAGCTTGTTGTAGTAGTGGCTGTTCAAGTTGACCCTGATCCGGCGTCGGGCAAGCGGATGCCCTACACCACCGGCCATCGGCTCGCCCCTGCCAGCGGGAAGACCACAAAATCACATATCAACATGGCAACATCCGAGGAGCAAGCTTCTAACAATGTATATGTCATGCCATTTTGTTGATTCTTGGTCATTTTTATGATATTACTCTTCGTGTTTCCTCTACCGTAAATGTGACGGTCAATGAATTCTTTCATGAGATTGGTGAGATCAAGGTACTGTTGCGAGATTGGGCTGATAGTGAAGACCTTTTGCGCCAATCAATGGCTAAAATAATAAAGGATAAATATGACAAAGTATTGGGGGAATTGGCATGACAATGAGAGTGAAAATGCAAATGAAGGGAGAGGGAAGGGTAGGGTGAGGGACAACGAGAACATGAACTTGCTCATCTTTATTGCTACAGCTCTTATCCAAGATACAAACTATCTAACTACACCAAGTTAGCAATTTGTGAAATGTTTGATGAAGAAAAAGGACAAAAAGTTTGGGATGCGGTGAATATATGTTTTCATGACTTGTTTGAAGAGTATAGAAACATCTATGCCCCAAATGACTCATCGATAGAACTCAATAATGAAGAACAAACTCAAAAAAGAGGAGGAAGGTTAATGAGGTCGCTAATTGCTAGAAAGATGAGGATTTGCACTTGCTCAATGAGTACTTCTAAATCTAAAATTGAGAAATATCTTAGTGAGGATAATGAAGATGACAACAACAAATTTGGTATTCTTGCATGGTGGAAAGTGAATGAATCCAGATTTCCTATATTAGCACGATTAGCCCGTGATGTGTTGACAATTTCAATATCAAGTGTTGCATCCAAATCAGTATTTAGTATGGGCGGACGGATTCTAGATGATTCTAGATCCTCTGTAACCCCATTCACGGTGCAGACTCTTATTTGTACACAAGATTGGTTGAGACGATCAACTCCAATCAATATTGAAAAAGATGTGGAAGAGTTAGCCCAAATAGAATATGGTGAGCTAAGATAGACGAATTAAACTTGTATATGATATCTTGCAAATCACTTACAATTTTACTTGTTTTTGTTCTATTTCATAATTAATTGCAGAGCATAAAGCTAAAAGGGCTGAGAAGACTACTGAATCTGTTCGGTAATTTTCATGAGTTGATGTAATTTTGTATTGAACTTGGAAAATAAAAGTGTGCTAAATTGACTATTTTTGTACTTGAGTTAAAATTGTTATTTATGGATTCCGATGTTCTGTTTTTTAAATCTGTAATTCTCAATGAGATATTTAATTCTGTTATGTTTATGTGATTTTCCCTGTAATGAATATACTGAGATGGTTTAAACTTCAGTTTCCAGTTAAACGAAAACCAAAACCGGAATTTCCGGTTAACCGAGAGTCCGGTTTTTATTTTTTTCTGACCAATTTCGGTTCCTGTTTCACGAACACCGAACTTCAACGAAAACCAAAAAACCGAACCCAACTGTTTCGTTAACGGGTTGCCCAGCCTGACCGCCAGCTGCTTTGTTCGTGAACCCTATGAGTTCCAGAGGACCTGAGAATGGCCACATCTTGGCCCTCTCTTGAGATATGCTCAAGTTTTTGACATTGCTGATTTTGGTTTCGCTATTGTGTTTATGCATATGGTCACATAACTTCACTTGAGTAAATACCCCTGCTCGGACATTGAGGAACATGTAGCAGCAGATACTGATGCTTTGGTAAAGCTCTGACAGAAACTGTCCCGGTATATGATGCACCTCCTCCTCAGCCTCCCTTTCCTGCTGCCTCTTAATGCCAGCGCTGTGGCTACTTTGGATCGGTGGCAAGCTTACATGTCGGAGAATGATATCATGTCAGAATTGAAAACACTTGATCCCCAGCCAGGAAAGGAAGCACTGGAGGAGATCAAGGAGGTCTGGGTGCAGCTCAATGGCTCATCATCTACGCTGCTGCCAAGTCAAAGCTGGAGATGCATGCAGCGTAGTTGGCAAGAGGAAGGGAGCCCCTCACTTTTGTTTGGCTGCACTTGGCGCACTATAACTGCGGTGACTTTGGGTTCAGTAGGATTGAGTTTACCCGTGATCGCTCCAAACATTTGATATTCTATGTCCTACAACTCCAAGGCTCGTAGTCTCGCTGTTCGTTAATTTATTACGTTTTTGACTTTAGTGACATGCAGTTCTGACCATTTTGATCTTTTATGAGTTAAAATCAATATGGTAATAAAATAATTTTATATACTAATCTTGATAGTTTAGGAACATTAGTTTTCAACTTTGGAAGGTTTGTGGTTCTAGGACGTCCACTACAGAAACCCGATCATTTGCGACAAGGGGAAAACCATCACAAATAATCTAATTGCGACGGTCTCCGACCGTCGCTCGTTTTTTGTCGCAATTAAGTTTATTTGCGACGGCCATCGTTGCAAATAATGTTGTTTACAACGGCTTCGGCAAGCTGTCGCAAATAAGTTCCCGGGCCCAGCGAATGGGCCCGACAAGACAATTTGCGACGGCCGGCTGCGGCCGTCGCAAATAAGACCCTATTTGTGACGGCCGTATTCAGGCCGTCGCAAAAAACATAGGTTAATTTGCGACGGCTTTAACCTTATTTGTGACGGTACTGTATAAAAAGCCGTCGCAAGTAAGGTTTCTTTATTAAAAAAAATAGAACATTATGCCCGGCTCGATGGCCAGAAACACGACAGAGACAACACAAAACACACCATATAACATTTCATTTCAATCGATCACAGCACAAAAGTGTCTCGCATCTCATCACAACAATAGAAAAGAAAGAATAGAGCCTATCCACTAGCACTACCTCCAGAGCCGCCAACGTCCTCGCGGCGCGTCAGTCCAGGCGCCGGTATAGACGGCGACGAAGTTTGAGCCTCCGTCGGCGATCCCTGCAACACATAGAAGTTGTTTGACATATGAATTAGTTTAGAACTTAGTTTTTGACTAGAATTGATTAAGAACGTTTTTGATTATCTGAAAACCCGGAGAAATGTGCATCGGTGGCGGTAGCTCCAGTTCTGGCGGTGGAATTGGCGGTTGCAGTGGAGGTAGCTCGAGGTGCAACCCCTGGGCTTCGCGGCCTTGAAAGAAACTCTATCATTACAAACGTTACAGGTTATTACATATTATTAAGAATGTGATAAATTTAAATTACTTTAACTTACCGTCATCGCCTACCATTGCATCTCCATCGTCTGGCGCATCTGCTCCATGCAGGCTCGCTGGTAGGAGATGGTGGCCTCCATCACCGCCCTCTATGCCTCCATTGCCGCCTGATACTGCTCGCGACTCTCCTGGACCTGATAGGCGAGAGTCTCCACCTGCGAGACATGGCGACTCGGGCCCGTCGATGAAGACTGTGTGGAGCTGCCTCTCGCAGGTCTCGCCGCCCTCGAGTCGACAACTCCATTTAATATAGCGAGCCTATAAAAAAGAATCAGTAATATGAAAGTGAAATCTTGAATATTTTGAATTGAAAACGATAAAATGACTTATGAACTCACCTTCCGTGGGCTTTTCCACCTCCGCTTGCATACGCGGCTTGAGAATCGATTGGTGCATGTTCCCAATCGAAATCTGCACCGTGTATCCTCCTAGCCTCCTCCTCGTACCTAACCTGAAAAATAAGAAAACCGTGTAAGTTCATCAATCCATATAGTTAGATTTACTATGAATGATTTCTACACTTACCAACCGCTCGGCTGCGGCCTGACTGCACCCCTGGGGCTGAGAAGGGTCCCTGTGACCTCTCTTCTAGATCTCAGCAGGGGTCGGCGGCACCCCCGTCTCGCACTCCTATCAATACGTGTTAGTACGAACAATATATTATGTGACGGGGGCCCGACCCCGATCACATAGCCGTGCCGCCTTGCCCGAGGAATCGCATTGGGTGGGGTGGTGCCGTGTTATGCGGCACCCAACAGCACACACATAAGGAACACAGTATTACATAAATCAAAAGCGGAAGGTTACAATTATTCTTTGTAAATAATTTACACAAATTAGCTACAGCGGAAGTCTATAACCAGCTCACGTTGAATAACTATGAAGCACCGAGAAGAGGTCCAGCCCGCGGACTCCTCTCGCTAGCAACACGAAGACAAGGCAGCGGCTAGGTTCTCCAAGTGTGACATGACTTGGAAGTTTCCGAGTCTCACCGGACAACCCTCTTTATAGCGTCGATGTTTACCTGCAAAACCACTTATATAGCAAGAGTGAGCACAAAGGCTCAGCAAGACTTAACCGTCTCTCCTAAAGCATGAAACTCCACATGAATGTAACCTAAGACCTATCCTATAATTTGCGAAAAGACTCGCCTACGAGTTCATCCTTAACTTTCAGATTTTATCCATAATAGTAGTGACCTTGCGCCCAGCAACATTGGAACTCCACAATCAAACAAGAAACGCTTCATTCCAATGTTACTTGTCCCAAGGTGAAAAATAAATTTAGTTTGATCTATCTCTACTTCAAACATGGTTTTCATGCAACTTAACATAATCACAACAGCAATTATACTTTTTGCAAACTGTTTCCACACAAGTTGATTTAAGTACGTCACAACATGGGAGCAAGCGGTACTCAATAACCGCGAGGGACGGTGATTCGAATCAAACACTACCCGGATAACTCGACACATAGGCCCGCCTCTGAAGACCCAACTCTGGCGTCCTTCATTACGTCGTATGTGGCAACCTTTCTCAGGACACTAGACTGTAGAACCGGTCGCGCCGTCTCGGGCTCATAGGTCTAACGAGACGATATGGTATGCCTCTACAATCCAGTGAACCTGGTACATCGGTTTCCTGGTTCCCATATATCAGTAAGCATCCGGTACACAACTCAATACTTGCTCCTGGACGCAGCATACGCATCGGTCCTTAACCGACACAGGCAGAGCTACTCGACCAAGACCTCATCTTGTCGCAGCCTAACCCCTCTGCCCGGTCTCATCTTTAGAAATGTAAACTTTAGTTTGCTTCCTTTCCCAACCACACTTATGATCTTCTGAACTATAGCTCGCGAGTAGATTCCAACTACTCGTCTTCTACCGGATGCCCTAGACTATTTAGCATGGCCTTATTCTACAGCGATGACATAATGCTACCCTTGACCTCAGGGTTCATGTTTGGTTATGCAAGTGGAGTATCAACATCCTTGACCTAATGCACATACAAACCTTGACCAAATGTAGTGAACAAAGGGAAAACTTTAAAAACAGCTTAAGTGCAAACCGGGGCTTGCCTTGGTTTTGCAGGTGACTTAAGTCAGTTAAGATGAAGTTAGTTGCTGATGATGACTTGAGGCTTAATCCCTGCCTTCTTGCTCCTTGATCCAATTTCAACTTCTCCTTCACTCTTCCACGTTTAAACACTACACGTTATGAACATGCATACATGTTTAATTGTAAAACTTTTTGCTAACAAATGCTAAAGCCAAGTTTGAAACTGGAACTTTGTTTAATAATTTAAAATGAAACTGGTGCTCGTGGTTTGGGTTTGTGTTTAAGCACTATCATCAAGTGATGAGTGGGGTTCCATCACTTGGGTGGGGATCAACTAATAATGGTTGGACAGGACATAATGATCCAGGGCTCCAATGGATCTGGAAATTTTCTTGTGAGTTCCTTGTCACAATAAAGTCCTCTGGACCAAAATTCAGAATGTTTCACTGAGTAGAGCACCCAGAATAATTTCCTAAGCATTTAGGCATAAAGGAATTAATTCTGATTAAACTTGCACTTTCATGCAAATCTAAGTGAACCATAATTTCCTACATAGCTCAGAGAGTATGCCTAAATTTTCCTAGGATTTTTGGAGCTAAGGAATGGCTATAACTGAATTTCCAAGTTTTGGAAATTCTCTGAAAATGTTTCTGTATTTATTTGAATACAGAAACTTGAAATTGGAATTATCCAAACTAAATCAATTCCAAATGAGCTGAAACTTTAACAGGAGTTTCCTAATATCCTAAAGAATATCCTGGCAAAATTTGGGGAATTTTGGATGAACCAAACTCCCTCTAAAATTCTTTTGCTGAAAAGCTTTAAAGAATTTTCCAGAATTTTCTATTGGTTTTCATGCAAATTGGGTTGCATATTTGGATAGAGTTTTTCATCCTGAATCCAACCCAATTTAAATCACTAATTTTGGAGCTTCCTAGCAAAAGTTATGCAGTTCTAAAGTTTGAACTAAATCTGTTTGATTTTAAACAGCACAGTCCCACGTGGGGCCCACGGTTCAGGTGCTTCTTCAACCTCCCGCCAGAGCCCGCGGGTGCACACCGGCTGAAAACTTGGCATGGCTCGTTCTCCCTCATTTCTCCACCAAATGAGCTCCGGTTTCGCCCTACATGCTCCTGGGAACGTGGCGCAGCTGCCGGTCAAGGTTTCCCCGCGTGAAAACGGCTGCAGGTGGGTCGGCACCGGCGGGGCGGCTCGGGAGCTCGACATGGACGCGTTCCCGCGTGTCCAAGGCATCTCCCGGCGAGCTATGATGTCCTACAGCATCCCTATGGGTCTAGGAACATGGAACGGAGATCAAATCGTGCAGAACATGGCTGCAAACTAGTCGTCACCGTGGACCGTGGCAGTTTTGGCCGCCGGCGACGATTTCTCGTCGCCCGGGGCATAGGGTGGTCGGTTTGCTTCGTGCTTCGGCGTGGAAGGGCGCTAGGAACCCTAGTATCTGTGGTCTGAATTGTAGAACGAACAATCAATCGATTGGAGCTAATTTCAGAAATTTGCTGAGGTCGGTCCTTCACGTGCGCCGGCGCCAAAAATGAAATTCCGGCTAGCCGGCGTCGGGGGAGAGCAGGGGAACGACGGGATGAGGATCAGTACCTCCTAGCGCACCTCTGTGGCCTCTTGAGCCTGCCGGAGAGGCGCTGGGCTGGCCGGGAGACAGGGAGCAGTGGAGCAGCGCCGGTGAGGGAAATCACACACGTTGCAGCTGCTGATCGTGAGGAGGAAAACAAACACGGTTGCCTCAGCTGTGTGGGGTAATATCAGTGCCTGAGCAGATCGCCAGCGTGAAGAATTCAGGCAGGAGGTGGAGCTTTGGGGCGTGGAGCAGCAGCTGGGTGCCAGCCGGAGGCAGGGCCTCGGTGGAGTGAGGAACAGAGAGCAATACTTAGGGACTAAGTCTACTCATTCCTATGACATGTGGGGTCCACCCCTCTTCTTATCCCCCAAAACTCTCACAAATATCTCCAAATTTTGGCACCTTGCAAATTCAGCTATGAGGTACTCAAATCCAAAAGTCATTTGGCAATTTGACCAGTTTTGCCTCAGTTTCAAATTTGAATTCAAATTTGGAATAAATTTACAAGCCCCTTTGATATACCTATCAAAGCACCTCCAAATTTGCTCAAAATTTGCCTCCTTCATAATTTGGACCTGGAGAGTTTGAATATGCCCTCTGATCTTTGAGTTGGTCATTGCAAATACCACTTCTTAAACAACAGTTTGAATTTTTCCTCTTTTGAAAATGCCCTTCTTCTTTTTGAAGTGACCCTCTTAATTCAAACTGAATTCAAAGTTTTATTGCACATGCCAACACTTTCATGAGGAACATAAAAGTTTTTGTAAGTCCCATTTCTTGCATATAAACTCAACTTTATTCATAGCTCAAGTTTTCTATTTACAAGTTTTGGGACTTTTACATTCCTCCCCCCTTAAAAAGAATCTCGTCCCGAGATTCATGATTAAGGACAAGGTGGAGAGGACAACTACTACATATAAGCCTCTAACAACTCCGGATGATTGCGTTGCAAATACTCCTCGCTTTCCCATGTAGCTTCGTCGGACGTGTGATTTTCCCATAGCACCTTGAAAAATCGTAGCGTCCGATTCCTGGTTTCACGAGTCTTTTCATCAATTATCCGGGTTGGTCGCTCAACATACGTGAGGTCCGGCTTCAAATTTTCTATGTCTCCCGTGAGAATCTCCGTTGGAACTTTTAAACACTTCCGCAACTGAGATATGTGGAAGACGTTATGAACTCCGGCTAAGGTTGCCGGCAGCTCCAAACGGTATGCCACGGGTCCGCATATTTCAATGATGACGAAGGGACCGATAAAGCGCGGAGCTAATTTTCCTTTCACTCCGAATCGGTGAATGCCCTTCATAGGAGATACGCGGAGGTAGACGTGGTCTCCAACTTGAAAGTTCAGAGGACGACGTCTCTTATCCGCATAGCTCTTTTGCCTGGACTGAGCGGCTTTCAGATTTTCCTGAATAAGCCTCACCCGCTCTTCTGCTTCATTTACGAGATCAATCCCGTATATAACTCTCTCGCCGGATTCACACCAGTTCAAGAGTGTGCGGCACTTCCGGCCGTAGAGAGCTTCATAAGGCGCCATTTTGATACTTGATTGATACCCGTTGTTATATGAGAACTCTGCCAACGGTAAGTGATCATCCCAGCTCTTACCGTGGTGGATGACACATGCTCTCAGCATATCTTCAAGTATTTGATTCACCCTCTCAGTTTGTCCATCGGTTTGAGGGTGATACGCGGAGCTTCGAATCAATTTAGTTCCCAAGGATGTGTGTAGCTGTTCCCAGAAACGGGATACGAACAGCGATCCTCTGTCGGAGACAATGGTACGGGGAACTCCGTGCAGGCATAAGATTCGTGCTATGTATAACTCCGCATACTGCTTGGCGCTGTAGTTGGTATGCACCGGAATGAAACGTGCCGATTTGGTCAATCGATCAACGATTACCCAAATCGAGTCATGGTGGTAGGAGGTCATCGGCAATCCAACGATGAAATCCATACTCAAGTCTTCCCACTTCCATGCCGGTATTTGTAGCGGTTGCAGCAGGCCCGATTTCTTCACATGGTCGGCCTTAACTCTTCGACACGTATCACATTATGATACGTATTTAGCAACTTCTCTCTTCATCCGGGTCCACCAAAATTTAGTCCTCAATTCTTGGTACATCTTGTTGCTGCCCGGATGAATAGAAAATTTGGATAAGTGAGCCTCATCCAAAATTTTCTTCCGCAGCCTCATATCACGGGGTACGACTATCCGGTCCTTGAACCATAGAGTGTCTTCATCATCTAACCGGAAACATTTCATTTCCCCGTTCTTCAATCTCCTTCTGATATGAGCCATGCCCTTGTCTTTCTTTTGAGCTGCCATAACCTCCTCTTTTATTGTGGGTATGAGGGCTAGGTTATGTAGGGCTCCAAATGGAACCAAGTAAAGACTTGGTTCTTCCTCTTCTATCGGCGTGATGGATAGGCTATGAATACGAGACTTCCGGCTGAGTGCATCGGCAACCACATTTGTCTTGCCCGGATGATAATGAATTTCAATCTCATAGTCCTTGATCAACTCCAACCATCGCCGTTGTCGCATATTCAACTCTTTCTGAGTGAATATGTACTTCAAACTCTTGTGGTCGGTGTAGAGATGAACCAGATTTCCCAATAGGTAATGTCTCCACATCTTCAAAGCGAGTACCACGGCAGCAAGCTCGAGATCATGAGTTGGATAATGTTGCTCATGATTCCGTAATTGCCGTGATCCATATGCAACCACACGTCCTCCTTGCATGAGTACACAACCAAGCCCGACGCCGGATGCATCACAATATACATCAAAATTCTTGGTTGTATCCGGTTGAGCTAGAACCGGGGCTGTTGTGAGGTGTTTCACCAATGCTTGAAAAGCTTCCTCACATGGCTTGCTCCAATCATACTTGATACCCTTCTTCAGTAGCTCTGTCATAGGTTTGGAGATTTTTGAGAAGCTCGGGATGAACCTCCGATAATATCCAGCCAAACCCAAGAAGCTACGAACTTCATGGACTGATGTTGGAGACTTCCACTTCAGCACTTGTTCAATCTTGCTTGGATCAACAGCAATGCCTTCTGCTGAAATAATGTGCCCAAGAAATGGCACTTGGTTGATCCATAATTCACATTTACTAAACTTTGCATAGAGCTTGTGATCTCTCAGTCGTTGGAGCACAATATGCAAATGTTTAGCGTGTTCCTCTTCAGATTTGGAGTAGACCAAGATGTCGTCGATGAATACCACGATGAACTGATTCAGCTCCGGCATGAACACCGAGTTCATAAGGTACATAAAGTGGGCCGGAGCATTGGTCAACCCAAATGACATGACAAGATATTCATAGAGCCCATATCTTGTCGAGAATGCTGTTTTCGGGACATCTTCCGCGCGAATCTTGATTTGATGATATCCCGACCTTAAGTCCATCTTGGAGAAGACTTTAGCACCCACTAGCTGATCAAAAAGAATATCAATTCTTGGTAGTGGATACTTGTTCTTTATGGTCACAGCATTTAAAGGACGATAATCGACACATAGCCTCAGCGTCTCATCCTTCTTCTTCACAAATAAAGCTGAGCAACCCCATGGTGATGAACTTGGACGAATAAACCCCTTGTCCATTAGATCCTTGAGTTGCTCCTTCAGCTCGGCTAATTCGTTCGGAGCCATTTTGTATGGTCTCCGAGAGATTGGCGTAGTTCCCGGCATCAATTCTATTTTGAATTCCACCTCGCGCTCAGGTGGTAAGCCTGGAAGATCTTCGGGAAACACGTCCGGATATTCACGGACTACCGGAATGTCTTCTAACTTGCACGCCTCGGCATTACATACTTCCGGTTCTTTAGAAATCGCTTCGCCGAGGTACAATGTTTGACGTCCGTGAAGTGGAGAGTCCAAGTGAACACTCCTGTTCTCGATGTCCAGAACAGCCTTATGGAAGGTCAGCCACGATATTCCCAATATGGCATTGATTCCCTGGTCTTCAAGAATGATGAGGGTGGTAGGATAAATTTTTCCACCCAAGCAAAGTGGTGCTCGAGAAACGACTTCATTAGTTGAGATGTCTCCACCTGGCGAATGAATAAGGTAAGAACCTTTTGTGACAGTTGTGGAGATCTGATCCCGGATCACCGTTGCCCTGCTAATGAAGTTATGTGTCGCACCAGAGTCGAATAAAATGACAACCGGCTTGTCATTTAAGGTGAACATGCCGGCAAGAACAGGTCCTCCCTTTGGCAGATCATCGACTGACACATAATTGACTGTTCCCACTTTGGACATAGCTTTTCTTGGCTGTCCAATATCACTCTGTTGAACTGGACCCGCAGACCCATTTTTGCTGCTCGGTTCAGTTGCTTCATTGACCTTAAGATCATTGTCAAGCTGAAGTGGGACAGCACCTTGCTCGGCTGAGAAATCACCTTGTTCATCTTCAACCTCTTGAGGGAAAAAGTATTCTGGTGCACCTTGTTGATACTGAGGTGCATAAGAAATAAGTTGCTGCTGCGGTGGAGGTGAATAAGACCTCTGTGGAGTAGAAGAGTCGTCACACTCACAGAATGATTGCACCTCTTGTGGAATCTCCCGACCGGAAGGTGAACGAATTACCAACCGATACTTCTGAGGTAGACGATTGTCTTCATCTTGTGATGAGTCCCTCTCCCTCTTTTCCTTGAGGTAGAGGTTGGAATAATATTCTTGAGCGATAGCACAGCTCACAAACTCATCAAAATTCTCTTGGCTAACTTGAGCCAATTCACATCGCAGCCTAGCAGTCAGCCCTCGGTAGAAATGATAACCTTTCATGGCTGGTGATTTCACATAGTCAGGGACATATTGAGCTAAGCGATTGAATTCCTTCGCATACTCAATAACACTCATGTCCCCTTGCTTCAGACTCCAGAACTCATCCAGACTGGTTTGCATTATGCCCGCAGGGATGAAACGAGCACGAAATGCAGCCTGGAACTCCGCCCATGTGACACGATGCCCTGCTGGTTGGACAGCAAGGTAGTCTGCCCACCATGCTCCAGCAAAGCCGTGAAGCTGCTGAGCGGCATATAGAGTCTTTGAGAATTCATCACATTGGATCAACCCAAACTTGGACTCGATGACACGTAACCAGTGATTTGCTTCACAAGGGTCAGCCGCCTCGGAGAATACCGGCGGTTGTGTCGCCAAGAAATCCAGATACGTGCTCTGGGTGGGCATGTGACGTTGAACTTCTCGATCTATGCCTTGCTGAACTATGGTTTGGAGAGTTTCATTCATCTTCGCCATAATTTCGGCCAATCCGGTTGGCGATGGCTCTTGTGATGAAGTCGAGTCATTCCCACCTCGACTTGAATCTCCAAGCTCCATTTGAGAATGTGTGCGTACCATACTGCACGAAACAAAATTTTGAGTCAATCAAAATTATATCTCAGTAGTAAGTAAAGATAAGTAAAACATGAACATGTCATGAACTTTATGAAAGCATAACCACATTCATGTTTAAACCAATCTTATGTACGCTAAGCTAATCAGCGGGACTACCCTGACCAGCTCACACAAACTCCAAATTTTACTCAAGTTATCAACAGATTCTAGACTTGAGTTCCATAACAAAGTTTTAGTAAACTTCAGTAGCTTTCCAACAAGTACTTATGTGCTCCTTAAGGATTTTTCTACAGGAAGTTATGGCTTAAAAACAGAAAGGTCCAGAGAGGTTTTTGCTACTGTCCTGGTTCTGAACAGTTTGCCTTCAACTGGACTTTTCACGAACTTAACGTGTGATTTTGCTCTGGAGGTCTACAAAGGAGTTGTAGAGCACTTAAAAATCTTTCCAGAACTGTATCATACACCTCAATGGGTTAAATCTACTCAGAGTTATGCTCTGTTAAAGCCCAGCAAGAAATTCCTGCCAGAAACAGAGCACTCTGTTTTTTTTATTGAAAACTTTGATACCTAGTTATACTCTCATTTGAATCTTAGCTTAAAATAAGAGTTCAGTAGCTACTACTTGTTTTAAACTTCCATTTTTAGTTGAAAGTTAGTTCATGAATCATTTCTTCTTAGGGAAGAGGTTATTAAGTGTAGTACGGTGTCGATGCACCGTAAGAACATGTCGGTACTACGTAGCCTCACCAAAAGAAATTCCTAAACCGGATTATACCGGCATATCCGTTTTATCAGTGGCACTAAGACGGTCTCTCGCACACGTGTACTACACGGGATACGTACGTGGTTAGTACCTGCAGAAGATCACTCAATAGTGGTGCACTCAAAGGTTGTTTCATTTCAGGCAGTTCTATAATTGAAAGTAAATACAAACGCCCGTATCATTGTCATACGGCCGTCCTTGAGTTAAGTCACGTCTCAAGCTACGTGATCGTGTTTCAACACCACACGACGGGGAACCCGAGTATGTCATGAACGGGTCGTCACGGTTGGGAATGTTATCAACCCAACGGATACCACCTACTGCCCTGCAGGGCACGCCGATGGCAAGCGCTGCGTATGTCCTCCTGGGCTACTTCCAGACGAACAAACTATCGCGTTACTGACCACACGATGGGGTCTCCACTTACTTGCCTAATGCACGCTAGGGATCAGCGTTTCATATGAACTCAGGAACATGAAGAGTCCAAGAGTTTCATATTAACATCTCACACCAAGCTGTGAGATCTAACCCTGAACCACTTTCCTCGTCAGGGGAGCTAACCGAAATTGAACCGCTTTCGGTGGCGTTCCTTATCATTCTTACCTGAACGTAGGTGCGTCGTTACATAATGAAAGTTCAGAATTAAAACACATATGCTAGTCTTGCCACTTTAAGTAACTATACTACTATAGTCCTTATGTGGGCCTAATACCGTTTCCTCACCGTATCCTAAGGTTTTGTCGTAATACCATCCTTATTCCGTGTGCTATTACCAATGTGGCTCTGATACCACGCTGAGGGGGGCCCGACCCCGATCACAGGGCCGTGCCGCCTTGCCCGAGGAATCGCATTGGGTGGTGCTGTGTTATGCGGCACCCAACAGCACACACATAAGGAACACAGTATTACATAAATCAAAAGCGGAAGGTTACAATTATTCTTTGTAAATAATTTACACAAATTAGCTACAGCGGAAGTCTATAACCAGCTCACGTTGAATAACTATGAAGCACCGAGAAGAGGTCCAGCCCGCGGACTCCTCTCGCTAGCAACACGAAGACAAGGCAGCGGCTAGGTTCTCCAAGTGTGACATGACTTGGAAGTTTCCGAGTCTCACCGGACAACCCTCTTTATAGCGTCGATGTTGACCTGCAAAACCACTTATATAGCAAGAGTGAGCACAAAGGCTCAGCAAGACTTAACCGTCTCTCCTAAAGCATGAAACTCCACATGAATGTAACCTAAGACCTATCTTGTAATTTGCAAAAAGACTCGCCTACGAGTTCATCCTTAACTTTCAGATTTTAGCCATAATAGTAGTGACCTTGCGCCCAGCAACATTGGAACTCCACAATCAAACAAGAAACGCTTCATTCCAATGTTACTTGTCCCAAGGTGAAAAATAAATTTAGTTTGCTCTATCTCTACTTCAAACATGGTTTTCATGCAACTTAACATAATCACAACAGCAATTATACTTTTTGCAAACTGTTTCCACACAAGTTGATTTAACTACGTCACAACATGGGAGCAAGCGGTACTCAATAACCGCGAGGGACGGTGATTCGAATCAAACACTACCCGGATAACTTGACACATACGCCCGCCTCTGAAGACCCAACTCTGGCGTCCTTCATTACGTCGTATGTGGCAACCTTTCTCAGGACACTAGACTATAGAACCGGTCGCGCCGTCTCGGGCTCATAGGTCTAACGAGACGATGTGGTATGCCTCTACAATCCAGTGAACCTGGTACATCGGTTTCCTGGTTCCCATATATCAGTAAGCATCCGGTACACAACTCAATACTTGCTCCTGGACGCGGCATACGCATCGGTCCTTAACCGACATAGGCAGAGCTACTCGACCAAGACCTCGTCTTGTCGCAGCCTAACCCCTCTGCCCGGTCTCATCTTTAGAAATGTAAACTTTAGTTTGCTTCCTTTCCCAACCACACTTATGATCTTCTGAACTATAGCTCGCGAGTAGATTCCAACTACTCGTCTTCTACCGGATGCCCTAGACTATTTAGCATGGCCTTATTCTACAGCGATGACATAATGCTACCCTTGACCTCAGGGTTCATGTTTGGTTATGCAAGTGGAGTATCAACATCCTTGACCTAATGCACATATAAACCTTGACCAAATGTAGTGAACAAAGGGAAAACTTTAAAAACAACTTAAGTGCAAACCGGGGCTTGCCTTGGTTTTGCAGGTGACTTAAGTCAGGTAAGATGAAGTTAGTTGCTGATGATGACTTGAGGCTTAATCCCTGCCTTCTTGCTCCTTGATCCAAGTTCAACTTCTCCTTCACTCTTCCACGTTTAAACACTACACGTTATGAACATGCATACATGTTTAATTGTAAAACTTTTTGCTAACAAATGCTAAATCCAAGTTTGAAACTGGAACTTTGTTTAAGAATTTAAAATGAAACTGGTGCTAGTGGTTTGGGTTTGTGTTTAAGCACTATCATCAAGTGATGAGTGGGGTTCCATCACTTGGGTGGGGATCAACTAATAATGGTTGGACAGGACATAATGATCCAGGGCTCCAATGGAGCTGGAAATTTTCTTGTGAGTTCCTTGTCACAAGAAAGTCCTCTGGACCAAAATTCAGAATGTTTCACTGAGTAGAGCACCCAGAATAATTTCCTAAGCACTTAGGCATAAAGGAATTAATTCTGATTAAACTTGCACTTTCATGCAAATCTAAGTGAACCATAATTTCCTACATAGCTCAGAGAGTATGCCTAAATTTTCCTAGGAATTTTGGAGCTAAGGAATGGCTATAACTGAATTTCCAAGTTTTGGAAATTCTCTGAAAATGTTTCTGTATTTATTTGAATACAGAAACTTGAAATTGGAATTATCCCAACTAAATCAATTCCAAATGAGCTGAAACTTTAACAGGAGTTTCCTAATATCCTAAAGAATATCCTGGCAAAACTTGGGGAATTTTGGATGAACCAAACTCCCTCTAAAATTCTTTTGCTGAAAAGTTTTAAAGAATTTTCCAGAATTTTCTATTGGTTTTCATGCAAATTGGGTTGCATATTTGGATAGAGTTTTTCATCCTGAATCCAACCCAATTTGAATCACTAATTTTGGAGCTTCCTAGCAAAAGTTATGCAGTTCTAAAGTTTGAACTAAATCTGTTTGATTTTAAACAGCACAGTCACACGTGGGGCCCACGGTTCAGGTGCTTCTTCAACCTCCCGCCAGAGCCCGCGGGTGCACACCGGCTGAAAACTTGGCATGGCTCGTTCTCCCTCATTTCTCCACCAAATGAGCTCCGGTTTCGCCCTACATGCTCCTGGGAACGTGGCGCAGCTGCCGGACAAGGTTTCCCCGCGTGAAAATGGCTGCAGGTGGGTCGGCACCGGCGGGGCGGCTCGGGAGCTCGACATGGACGCGTTCCCGCGTGTCCAAGGCATCTCCCGGCGAGCTATGATGTCCTACAGCATCCCTATGGGTCTAGGAACATGGAACGGAGATCAAATCGTGCAGAACATGGCTGCAAACTAGTCGTCACCGTGGACCGTGGCAATTTTGACCGCCGGCGACGATTTCTCGTCGCCCGGGGCATAGGGTGGTCGGTTTGCTTCGTGCTTCGGCGTGGAAGGGCGCTAGGAACCCTAGTAGCTGTGGTCTGAATTGTAGAACGAACAATCAATCGATTGGAGCTAATTTCAGAAATTTGCTGAGGTCGGTCTTTCACGTGCGCCGGCGCCAAAAATGAAATTCCGGCTAGCCGGCGTCGGGGGAGAGCAGGGGAACGACGGGATGAGGATCAGTACCTCCTGGCGCACCTCTGTGGCCTCTTGAGCCTGCCGGAGAGGCGCTGGGCTGGCCGGGAGACAGGGAGCAGTGGAGCAGCGCCGGTGAGGGAAAACACACACGTTGCAGCTGCTGATCGTGAGGAGGAAAACAAACACGGTTGCCTCAGCTGTGTGGGGGTAATATCAGTGCCTGAGCAGCTCGCCAGCGTGAAGAATTCAGGCAGGAGGTGGAGCTTTGGGGCGTGGAGCAGCAGCTGGGTGTCAGACGGAGGCAGGGCCTCGGTGGAGTGAGGAACAGAGAGCAATACTTAGGGACTAAGTCTACTCATTCCTATGACATATGGGGTCCACCCCTCTTCTTATGCCCCAAAACTCTCACAAATATCTCCAAATTTTGGCACCTTGCAAATTCAGCTATGAGGTACTCAAATCCAAAAGTCATTTGGCAATTTGACCAGTTTTGCCTCAGTTTCAAATTTGAATTCAAATTTGGAATAAATTTACAAGCCCCTTTGATATACCTATCAAAGCACCTCCAAATTTGCTCAAAATTTGCCTCCTTCATAATTTGGACCTGGAGAGTTTGAATATGCCCTCTGATCTTTGAGTTGGTCATTGCAAATACCACTTCTTAAACAACAGTTTGAATTTTTCTTCTTTTGAAAATGCCCTTCTTCTTTTTGAAGTGACCCTCTTAATTCAAACTGAATTCAAAGTTTTATTGCACATGCCAACACTTTCATGAGGAACACAAAAGTTTTTGTAAGTCCCATTTCTTGCATATAAACTCAACTTTATTCATAGCTCAAGTTTTCTATTTACAAGTTTTGGGACTTTTACATTATGAATATATAAACATAAGTTATATACACTTACCATGCGTTTAGCTAAACGCAAGTGGTTATCTTGGCCGTGTTTGTGCTTCCCCTCGACCCCTCTGCACCCTCGAGCCCTCTGGGACATAGCCTTAAACTCATCGCTAGCCCAGTACCGACAAAGGGCACGGTATGCGTTGGACCAACCCTTCAACCAGCTCACGTGGCCCTGCACATAGTTGTAGGTCGTTAAAAATACCATTGATGCATCTGCCCCATGCTCAGAAAAAGTATTTACTACACCCCACGTACCTGCGCGTACTCTTCCTCCGTCAGGTGCCTCTCGCTCTCCGGCCGGAAGTGTAGCACGTGGTGCTGGTTCGCCTTCA
This sequence comes from Neostapfia colusana, assembly GCA_030760725.1. Classification (NCBI taxonomy): domain Eukaryota; kingdom Viridiplantae; phylum Streptophyta; class Magnoliopsida; order Poales; family Poaceae; genus Neostapfia; species Neostapfia colusana. The sequence continues at coordinate 3,955,104 of JASWHV010000012.1, read as the reverse complement.
AGTGCTCATTGATAACTTGAATACGAGCGTTCGACAAAGCATGCCGAACCGCCTTCGCAGCGTTGACGTGAAAAACTTTCCTCGCATCCTCCAACATGCGAGGGTCATCCGGGTCCTCTAAAATATACCTTTCCTGTGATAAAGAATATATTGAAGAGATGTAAATTAAAAGAGTTTAATAGTTAAAACTTAGAAACTTTATTTAACATACATACCATAAAATCGGCCCATACGGCCTCCTGAATGTTGCCGTGCTCCTGGTGATGGGCGCGTGCGTAATCCTCCCATGAAGTAGTAGGCACCCCTTCGATGACCCCGGGATAGTGCAAACGCACTAAGGACCCGAGGACACCGTTCACCGATCTATGGCGTCGTAGCAAGTGCTGCAAGATATTTATTAATTCATTACTTAAGTAACAAAAAGAAACCAGAATTGAACACTACGATTTTATTACCTGTCTCTGACCGAACGAATCATGATCCTCTGTGAAGGGACGGCAGAAGGACTGACAAAGTGAGTCCTCCTCGTCCTCCACGTCTGCTCGGGCACCACGTCAGGTGACCCAAAAGGCTCGTCACCAGTCGAGTTTAACGGCTCAGAAACCGAAGGCTTGCCAGCCAAGGGCTGGCTGGCCGAGGGCTGGCTCACTGAAGGGTAGCCAAGCTCAACTGGCACCATAGCCACTGAGTCAGTCGGTGAGGACTACAACATTCAAATGATTCATAAATTTAATTGGAAATTGAATTTGAAGAATTTGTCAAAGAATAGTTAAATTTACCTGTGTGGACTGCTGAGATGACGCCCTAGAGCTGCTCCGAACGTACCCCAGCAGCTGAGAGCGTCTGCTCCCGGTCGACGAGGCACCGGTGAAAGCGTCCTCAGCTCTAGAGGGGAAGAACCCCCTTGTTGGATGCATCTTCTTACTCTTCTTTGACGCCATCTCGTTTTAATAGATAATCAGTAAATATGCAAATAAAATATACAAAATTCATGTTACTAGCTGTCGAAGTGTGTTGCCGACACTTCCCCCGGGCCCGCTCTGGGCAGCCCGTGGAGGTTCTTTTTCGGAGGGGCTAGTCACTCACGAAGAGCTTACGCATTAGGGACGATGGAAGAAGAAGCTTGACACAGGGAGTTTTACGTGGTTCAGACCGCCGGAGCGTAAAACCCTACGTCCACAGTGAGCAGAGATGCTCGTTGTATTGCTCGGTGCTTAGAACCGGAGTTCTAAGCTTGGGGATGACCTAAGTGCTGGGGTGCGAATGACTCAGGTGTGAGTGCGTAAAAGGCGAACAGCGAAGGTGAGAACCCTTGCTAACATCGCCTACCCGAGCCTTTTAGAGTCCAAGGCTCGGGCGGCTTACAAGGTGGGCCCGGGACCCGACAGGTGGTCCCGGGGAGATTGCCTGCCATCTACCGTATCTGCAGTTACGCCGGCAGCTGTCTCTGGTGAGGGCTTCTAAGTCTTTGTTCTGCCACCCTGCCCATGCCGCAAGCTAGTCGTAGTGGTTGATGATGGCAAGGGCGGCAGGGGATGTCTTGTCGCTGTGTTTATTGGCGTACGGCCTCTGACGCGGCGTTCCATTCTTCACAGCGATGTGAGTGGGCGCAACGGCACCTGACAGAGGCGTGCTCCGCGTCTCCGTGCCTTGGGAAGGCGCGGGTCTTGAATACCTTGTGCGGGGGAGGTATGGCGCGTCTTTACTCTTGCTGCCTACCGCATGGGGGCAGGCAGCGCTGTTCTGCTGGCCACGTGGTGGACCCGGAGCTCTCCTCTGAGGAGAGGGAGGTCCGGCCCCGCTGGACATGTGGAGCCTTCGGAGCTCTCCCCGCGGAGGGGGGGAGGTCCGGCTCTGCTGACCACGTGGCGGGCCTGGAGCCCTCTTCTGAGGAGAGGGAGGTCCGGCCCCGCTGGACACGTGGAGCCTTCGGAGCTCTCCCCGCAGAGGGGGGAGGTCCGGCTCAGCTGACCACGTGGTAGGCCCGGAGCCCTCCTCTAAGGAGAGGGAGGTATGGCCCCGTTGGACACGTGGAGCCTTCGGAGCTCTCCCCGCGGAGGGGGGAGGTCCGACTCTGTTGGCCACGTGGCGGGTCCAGAGCTATCCTCTGAGGAGAGGGAGGTCCGGCCCCGCTGGACACGTGGCGCCCTCGGAGCTCTCCCCGCGGAGAGGGGTGAGGTCCTTAGGCAGTTTCCCCTGTGCGCAGGGGTACCCCATATTGAGGGTACCGACAGTGGCCCTCGGGCCCATCTCGGGGGAGATAACAAGCCCGAGATGGGGCCCCCGTCTCTTCTACTCCGCGCACCTTCTCGAAGTCCCGCATTGACCGTAGCCGGAGCATGAACAGTCGCGGGATCGTGGGAGCATGTGCCCCACTTGATTGCTGCTTTTACTGTGGCGGTTCCCAAGGCTACCACTTCTGCACGTCGCAGCGCCTTTTCGGGAACCGTCGAAGCGTCCTGTCGGCTCATCTTCTTGAGAGACTGACTTCTTGGCCCACCGCTTCTGCTGGACGGCTTGGGTCCACTTGTCATCGACGCTCGGTCTTGGAGTTGAAGCGGTTGTCCCAAGCAGCGTATTCGAAGAGTTTTGAATCGCTTTGAATCGCGCCTGGGGAATTTAAAAGGAGATCTCGCCCGCATCGCGGCTTCCCTTCGCACTTCCCTGCGCTTGAATATTCCTTGTTCCTTCGAGCTCTTGCGCCCTTGTCTTCCTTGTTCTTGAGCTTCCAACTTGCCTGCACCGCGTCTCGCTCGGTCGGCCGAGCTCGGGACAGTGCGCAGGCTGCTGGGATGGCACGCTGAGGAGCAGAAGCACTGGCTCCGGCAGGGATCTCTCCCCCTGCTCCTGGAGAAGGGGGAGATAGTCTTCTTTACCACCTACGCCATGGCGGGGTTTGTCCCGCCGATTTATTCCTTCTTCGGGATGCTGCTGGAGACGTACGGTCTCCAGCTCCATCACCTCTCCCCTAACTCCTTCGCGATGGCCGCCGTCTTCGTGCACTTCTGCGAGATGTTCATGGGGGTGCGCGCTTCAGTGATGCTCTTCTGCTACTTCTTCGTGTTGCGGACGGCCGGGCGCAGCTTGAAGAATCAGCTGGGGGCGTACTACTTCCAGCATTGCTGCAAGGATCCGAAGGCCTCTGGGTACTTTCTACCTTTCGGCGCGGCGAGGTGGGAAAACTAGAGGGAGAACTTGGTGATCGTTCAGACCGACGAGCATGATCGCCTGCCAATTGCCGACCCGACCACCGAGCGTCGCTTCTGGGAGGAGATCCCGGAGCTAGAGCCGGAGTACGCGCCGGTCTTGGAGCGGATCCGGTTCCTATCCAACGAGGGTCTGACGTCCCTGATGGTGGTGATAGACTTCCTGTCACGCCGTATTGCGCCCTTGCAGCAACGCAACCGCCCGGCGTGGTACTACACCGGCGAGCACGACTGCACCAGGCTGGAGAGGGGTCTTGGCTCTGACCCATCTGAGGAGGTGTTGTACGAGATGGTGGCCAGGGTGAGCGGCGACTTCGTCACCGGCGGCGACTTCGTCACCGGCGGCGACTTCGTCACCGGCGGCGACTTCGTCACCGGCGGCGACCTCACTTTCCTGGCCTCTTGCACTCCCCTCATCTTGGAGCCACAGTGGAGGGCGAAGTTGCTGTGGAAGATGTCGAACCTTTACGACATCGGGATTGCCGTTCGTCAGGTTGGGGATGCCTTCCGGGGGATCTCGATCCCCGGGGTCGAGTGCTCCGGGGTGGAGCGCGAGGCGTCTGCTGCTGCCCAACCCGCACAGAGGGTCGACGGAGCTCAGACCGTCGACAAGGGGAAGGGAAAGGAGCCGGCCCCCGGGCAGCCAGAGAAGAAACGTGTCCGGTCCCCTCCAGGGCGTCATTTGCGCCGAGTAAGGGGGCCGGGGTACCCTTGCGCCCATCTCCTGGAGGCGGTGCTTCGTCGGGCGGCGACCCAAAGAGACCTCGGGTCTCCAGCTCCGGCGGGGCTCTTCTCGGACAGCGGCGGTCCGAGGAGCCCCGGGCGTCCCGCCTCCCTTCTTCAGGCGGGGGAGCTTCAAGGAGGGACGCCGGTGGGGCGATGCCCGGGGGTGACCCGAGGGCTCAGGCGACACAACCAACGAGCGTCCCGGTTGTAGGCTCGGCAAGCAGCGGCGCCGGAAGGAGCAGCGCTGAGACTCATCCGGGGGCGCAGGTGCCCCTATAAGTGCATCTAGGATATCCCTTGTGGGTTTTGGCTAATTGATGATGAACATATGAGATCCTAATGAAACTATTAAGATGATTGCAGGATAAACAAAGTGAACTGGCTCAGCACACACAAAAAAGGTGAAAAATAGAGTGGTGCCCGAAAAGGAAGACTTTAGTGGAATTTAGAAGAGCAAAGTAGATGTAAATGTATAGGGTGTGTGTGAGAGACACATCCCAAGAGCTCATGACTTTGCGTAAGGGTAAGGGCTAATAATCAACTAAAATCCACTGAACACCGGACTAGTCCGTCCATGGACCGGACTAGTCCGGTCAGCTTACTGGAACTCAACCGGACTAGTCCGGTCATGTCTCTGTTGTCCTCTTTAGAGGACTGCGGACTAGTCCATCCAAGCGACAGGACTAGTCCGCTGAAGTTTCTGGAACCCCATTTCACATAGCACCGGACAAGTCCGGTTTGTGGACCGGACTAGTCCGGTTAACCCACTGGAAGTAGACCGGACAAGTCCGATCATATACTGGACTAGTCCGGTATTAGGTTTAACAACGATAACTTTTTAGAAACTATATAAATGGGTGATCCACGGCCTCCCAAAAAAAAAGACATGACTCATACTGCTTGAAACAAGAACCCTAGCGCCGCCACCTGTCCCAAGAGCCCAAAAACACATCTCCCCACACATCTAAGGTGCAAAAAGGTGAAGATCAATTGAACACTTGGATTCGGGATTGGGAGATCGTCGTTCTTTCGTTGTGAGCTCTTGGGGTTTGATCTATCTACACTCATATTCTGCATTGTAATCTTTTTGAGTGTATTTGATCGCTTTCTCATTGTAATTCTTGTGGGAGCCCTCAACGTGTGAGGTTGCCCCACAAACTCGTTGATTACCCGTGATAGTGGAGTCAAGTCGGCCTTTGTGGTGACTTAAAGAGGAAAAGGGTTGGGAACGCGGCTCTGTGTGAGCTTCCTCAACGAGGACGTAGATCTCTTGGTGAGATTGAACCTCGGTAAAAATTCATGTTTTTTTGTCTCTCATTTACTTTACATTTTGATACATTAGATCACTAGTTTGTTAATCATCATTTAAGTTTCTTATAAGTTTGCACGTGCACTTATACAATAAACTTAATTTATAAAAACTGTTGTTCTCATTCCGTTGCTGAAAGATTCAATTTCTAAAACACACTTAATTAACTCACATAATTCAGCACACCGGACTAGTCCGCCCACACAACCGGACTAGTCCGGTCCATCAAGTTTCTGATAACTCTATTAAGTGTGCAGGAATCTTTTAAAGGCCTATTCACCCTCCTCTAGGCCACATTCAATTTGTATAAGAGCCAAGTTCTCCATCAACGAGACTCACATCTCGGAGAGATCAATGGCCTCTGAGAAGAACAACGATATCCTGAAGACGAACAACAACGATGAGGAGCAAGAAGCCAAAGCCTTCGATGTGCTGAAAGAAAGTCCACATGACGATGATGAAGTGAGACAGCTAAAGGCATTACTGAGAAAGAAATTAATGGCACAAAAGGGAAAAGAGGAAGAAAAGACGATGGGGAGTGGTCATCACGACTACTCCCGATATCCTTACAACTACCACCGTCTCAATTCAAATAATCATTATCTCTCCATTCCTATGGGAAGGCCCCCGCAGTTTGACGGAAGTGACTATACCATGTGGAAGTACAACATGAAAATGCACCTAATATCCTTGAATCTCAGCCTTTGGCATATTGTCTGCACAGGAATAGATATCCCAGACACGGATGAAGAACTCACTCCGGAACAAGAACAAGAGATTCACAGAAATGCACAAGCCGTTGCAGTAATCACATCGTCACTGAGCAGAGAAGAATTTACCAAGATCGATGGACTAGAGAGTGCAAAAGAGATCTGGGATACACTCAAAACAGCTCATGAAGGAAATAGGTCTGTACGTGAAGCCAAAATTGAGATGCTTGAAGGAGAGTTGGGGAGATTTGCTATTGAAGAAGGCGAATCACCTCAAGACATGTACAATCGGATGAAGGCACTCATTAACAAAATCCGTGCCTATGGAAGTAAGAAATGGACTGATCACGAGGTGGTCAAAAGGATGATAAGAGCCTTCATGCCAAGAAACTTCACACTTTGCTCAATGATTAGGGAAAGTCCCGTGTTTCACAAAATGACTCTCGATGAGTTATTGGGGAAGATCATAAATCATGAAATGATGGAGAAAGAGGCTCAATACGTCAAAGACTTAGCCGAGCTCACCTCTTCTAAAAAGAAAGAAGTTGCTCTCAAAGCAACGTGCAGACCCAAACTCAAAGAAACTCGTGAAGACCAAGACGATGGAGATACAAGCAACGAGAGCACCGATCTTGATGACGAAGAAATGGTACTCTTCATCAAAAAGTTCAAACGCATGATGAAGAGAAGACACGGCAACAATTCACATGAAGGCAAAAGCAAGGATAAAGGAAAATCCAAGGCTCGACGCACTTGCTACAACTGCAGAGAGTATGGTCACTTCATGGTGGACTGTACTTATGAAGAAAACAAAAAGAAAAAGGAAACAAGATCTCAAGAAAAGAAAAATTTCAGAAAAAGAAGACAAGTCCATCAAGCTCACATTGGGAAGGAGTGGGACTCAAACGACGAGTCCTCCTCCGATGAAGAAGAAGAGATGGCCACTATCGCAGTCAAGAAACCAACTATGAGAGCCACACTCTTTCCGAACATGGGAGGACGGGACACGAACAACCATACCTGTCTTATGGCTAAGGAAGGCAAGAAAAAGGTTCGACTTACTCCTCCTGCACTAAATTCCTCCATTGATGACTTTGATAGCTCTAGTGATAATGAAGAAATGTTTAGAGGGCTAAGTAAAATTGCTTTAAAGAAAATGGAAATGTTGTTGAACGAAATCTTTGAAAAGGAGGAACTTGTCAACCGACAAGAAGATATGCTCATCCGTGAGAGGAAGAGATATCAAGAAGTTGAAAAGCTTCTTGAGCTTGAAAGAGAGAAGAATGAGTCACTTGAGTTAGAGCTAGCCTTGAGTAAGGAAACTTACTCAAAGTTAGAGGACTCACACATTGCAATCAACGAAGAACTTGCTAACTTGTCAAAAGTTAACAAAATCCTTGAGGTGCAAGTTGAGTCGCTCAAACAAAGTGACTCCTCTTCCTCCAAGAGCTCTTCCTCCAAAGACATGAGTTCGACAACAATAAGAACCTGCACTTGCTCTAGTAAGAAGAATGTAATTTCTAATGCTTCAACCTCTCATGACATGCATTCTTCTCAAGACGACATCTTTGATAAGGAGAAGATCAAATATGCACGAAGTGCATATATGATCACTAGACCTCCCAATGTCAAAGATGGTCTTGGTTTTGACAGGAACAAACACATGTCTACTCCTAATCATGCTAAGAATAGAATCACTTTTGTTAAAGAAAAATCCCATGAATCTGAGTTACAAACACTGTTCCGTACATTTGATGCTTCTTATGTTCTCATGAAAAACAAGTATGGAAAAGTCATTGCTAAATATACAGGGCCACGCCACAAGAACTTAAAAACTTGTGTGTGGGTGCCCAAGACTCTTGTGACTAACCTGAGAGGACCCAAGCAAGCTTAGGTACCTAAAACCAAGGAATAGTTCTATTTTGCAGGCTTACTCCTCCGGCGGATCTAAGTGGGTGCTAGATAGCGGATGCACAAATCATATGACCGGAGAGAGAGGTATGTTTGTGGAGTACGAGTGCAACAAGGACGTGAAGAAGAAGCGATGGCTCGATTGCATTCAAGGGATTGTTGAAGGGAAAGCTTTATCTTGTTGATTTCAACAAAGATAAAGCCAAACTCAACACTTGCTTGGTTGCTAAGACCAACATGGGATGGCTGTGGCATAGATGGCTAGCCCATGTTGAAATGAGAAATCTGCAAAAACTTCTAAAAGGTGGTCACATTCGTGGTCTTAAGGATGTGGTTTTTGAAAAAGACAGGCCGTGCAGCGCTTGTCAAGCAGGAAAACAAGTTGGAGCACCACACCCCGCCAAGAATGTGACGACCACCGCTAGACCGCTGGAACTTCTCCACATGGATCTCTTTGGTCCAATTGCGTACATCAGCATCGGCGGTAACAAATACGGTTTAGTAATTGTTGATGATTTTTCAAGATTTACCTGGGTATTTTTCTTGTAAGATAAATTAGAAACTCAGGGAATCCTCAAGAAGTTCTTGAAAAGAGCTCAGAATGAATTCACGTCAACCGTAAAGAATATCAGAAGTGACAATGGGACAGAATTCAAGAACATCCAAGTTGAAGAATATCTCAATGAAGAAGGTATAAAGCATGAATTCTCGGCACCCTACTCTCCTCAACAGAACGGGGTGGCCGAAAGGAAGAACAGAACATTGATCGAAACGGCGAGAACAATGTTGGATGAATACAAGATGTCAGACCGATTTTGGGCAGAAGCGGTGAACACCGCTTGTCATGCCACAAATCGGTTGTACCTTCATCGACTACTGAAGAAAACTCCATATGAGCTTCTCACGGGTAAAAAGCCTAATGTTTCTTATTTCAAAGTTTTTGGTTGCAAATGTTTTATTCTGAACAAGAAACCAAGGGCCTCAAAGTTCGCTTCGAAGTACGATGAAGGATTCTTGCTCGGATATGAATCGAATGCCTACGCCTATCGTGTCTTCAACAAGGTGTCCGGCCTTGTTGAAGTAGCACGTGACGTAGTGTTCGATGAAACTAACGGCTCACAAGTGGAGCAAGTCGATAAGTTTATGCTAGATAAGGAGGAAGCTCCATGTGAAGCGCTGAAGAAAATGGCACTTGGTGATATCCTACCACGAGAGGAAACACAAGACGAATTTCAACAAGGAAGCAATGATCAAGGGGGAGCTCCTACACAAGATCAGGTTGAGGAAGGTCAAGAAGATCAAGATGATCATGGAAGCAATGACCTAGGGGGAGACATGACACATGAAGACAATGAAGAACAAGCAACTATACAAATTCCACACCCAAGAGTACATCAGTGTGTGCAAAGAGACCATCCTGTCAACAATATCATTGGAGATATTGCTAAGTGAGTAACTACTAGATCTCAAATTGCAAATTTTTGTGAACACTATTCTTTTGTGTCTTTTATGGAGCCATACAGGGTAGAAGAAGCCTTAAGGGATCCAGACTGGGTGATTGCGATGCAAGAGGAGCTGAACAACTTCAAAAGAAATGAAGTGTGGGAGCTGGTGGAAAGACCAAGGGCGAACATCGTTGGAACCAAATGGGTCTTTTGGAACAAGCAAGATGAACATGGAGTAGTGACAAGAAATAAAGCGAGGTTGGTGGCCAAAGGTTATTCTCAGGTGGAAGGTTTGGACTTCGATGAAACTTTCGCTCCTGTAGCTAGACTTGAGTCCATTCGCATTTTATTGGCATATGCCACTCACCATAATTTTAAGTTGTATCAAATGGACGTCAAGAGTGCCTTCCTCAATGGTCCGATAAAGGAGGAAGTCTATGTGGAGCAGCCACCGGAGTTCGAAGATCAGGAGTATCCCAACCATGTCTATAAACTGCGTAAGGCTCTCTATGGCCTCAAACAGGCTCCTCGAGCCTGGTATGAGTGCCTTAGAGATTTTCTAACTCAAAATGGATTCAAAATTGGTAAAGCTGACTATACACTCTTTACTAAACATTTTAATGATCATTTATTCGTATGTCAAATTTATGTTGGTGACATTATCTTTGGATCCACTAACAAGTCCTTCTATGAAGAATTTAGCAAAATAATGACAGACAGGTTCGAGATGTCAATGATGGGTGAATTGAAGTTCTTCTTGGGATTTCAAGTGAAGCAACTGAGAGAAGGTACATTTATAAGCCAAACTAAATATACACAAGACATTCTCAAGAAATTCAATATGGACAAAGCCAAGCCAATCAAGCCACCCATGGCCATCAACGGACATCTCGACCTCAATGAAGACGGTCCAAATGTGGACCAAAATGTATATCGGTCCATGATTGGCTCCTTACTTTATTTATGTGCATCTAGGCCAGATATTATGCTTAGTGTTTGCATGTGTGCAAGGTTTCAAGCCGCACCTAAAGAGTGTCACTTAATTGCTGTAAAAAGAATCCTAAGGTACCTTGTGCACACACCCAACTTGGGCCTTTGGTATCCCAAAGGATCCAAGTTTAACTTGATAGGGTATTCCGACGCCGACTATGCAGGATGCAAAGTCGATAGAAAGAGCACGTCAAGGACTTGTCAATTTCTTGGTAGGTCCCTAGTTTCTTGGTCATCTAAAAAGCAGAACTCCATTGCTCTTTCCACAGCGGAAGCGGAGTATGTTGCAGCCGGTAGTTGTTGTGCGCAACTACTTTGGATGCGACAGACTCTTAGGGACTACGGCTACAATCTAAGTCATATACTGCTTCTATGCGATAATAAAAGTGCTATAAAAATTGCACACAACCCTGTAGAGCACTTAAGAACTAAGCACATAGATATCCGTCATCACTTTCTTAGAGATCATTCATTAAAAGGTGACATTGCTATTTCACATGTTAGAACTGAAAAACAACTTGCGGATAACTTTACCAAACCATTAGATGAGAAAAGGTTTTGTGAACTAAGAAATGAGCTAAACATTCTTGACTCTCGAAATGTGGCTTGAAACATTGCATATCTGGTTGCAACTTAAAATGTTCCTTTGTATTGTTAAAAATGCTCCTCTTCTCCTTTTTTACTCAGAAAACTATTTTAATGAAGAAATCTTGTGGATTATGACCATTGTTTGATTGCTGATTGCCTACTGGTCGTAATCACCAAGACTATTTGCAAAATCATTGTCCTTGGATCACTATTAATCATCTATATATGTATCAAGTCTGTTGGAAATGGACTAGTCCGATTTCCAACCGGACTAGTCCGGACAGACGACAATTAGGTTAATTCAGGGGCACCGGACTAGTCCGCTACCACGACCGGACTAGTTCGGTCAGTCGCATATAGAAGGAGTTGGCTGGACCAAACCCCTCCTTCTCCACTCATAAGCACTTTGTCTCACCCTCTCTCCTAAACCCTAGCTCCCAAAGTTATTTTCGAGTTGAGCTCTCAAACTCGGAGTTTTCTCCGTGAAAAAGCCTCTTCTCGACGAGGGGATCCTACTTTCCGAACTCATCCAACTAGACTCTTGCTCCTTCAACGCGAATCTTCAAATCTTGGTAAATCCCCCCCTAAAACCAAAATCTCAATTTTTCTAGCTCTAGCTAGTTTCCTTTGATTTCAAAAGGATGTACATTGCATAAATAGATGTATTCCTACCACTTTCCTACCCTTGTGTCCTTAGATAGGAGATTTGTTTCAAATGAAACATTCAATTTAGGGTTCTTATGCTAGGTCGGACTAGTCCGGCGCTCAGATGCGGACAAGTCCGGTCCACCGGACTAGTCCGCACTCTGAAACCGGACAAGTCCGGTCTCTGACAGTGGAACCCCTACACTTCCATTTGAAGTCGATAATGCGTCCGTTTGCATCTAATCCTTGAACTCCTTATCAGACATCATGTCTTCAGGATCAGATGACGGCTCTTTTCACATTGACGAAGAAGTTCAACGTGAAAGAGTGAGGAGAGCTAAGGAGGGAGTGATGAAGAAGAGACATGATGTCAATGCTCACTCTCCACCCTCCGACGACAATCTACCTAAGAAGAGGAAAGTCATTGTCAAAAGGTCTCAAAGGAAAGATGCTGCTGAGGGCTCGTCAGGGCCAAGAAGAGTTCTCAATAAAGGGAAGGGACTTGCTAGTGGCCCCATTGGGCCTCTGAAAATGAAAAATCCCGTTCACCGCAACAGGCAGCCTTCAAGTGAGGATTTCATTGGAAAAGGGAATGAGCTAGCTGATAACTTCAGGAAGATTGAAGTGTATGACCGACCTAAACAATGTTCTGATCCAAGGTTCTGGAGCAACTTCCATGCAGACTACTACGAGCATGTGTACATGAAGATGAAGAATCCTGTAGTAGAGAGTCAATGGCTAAATATTGAATACCTGAAGTCGAAGAGGTATCCTGCCTTTCGTGAGATGGTGGAGGCCTTAGAGAGGCACGGTCTGACCGACCTGCTATCCTTTGAGTATGACTGGAACAATGAAGTCATTACCCAGTTTTACTCAACTCTCTACTTTGCTCGTGGTGATGGAGACAGTCTTACTTGGATGACTCATTGTTCAAGGTATAGTGTCACTTATGATGAATTTGCTAGGATTCTTCACCTCCAACACACTTTGGATCATGAACTGGTCATCCATAATCTGAAACCTCTGGAGAAGGAAGAGCTTGAGTTTCTCTATGACACAAGGATGCCATATGTTCCTCCCACCATCAAATATCTGAAACCCTTCTTTGTGGTCCTCAATAGAGTCTTGAGAAAGACTATAGCTCCGAAGGATGGAGATGCGGGAACTATACAAGGGACCTTGAGGACTCTCATGAAGGTCAATAGTGGAAGGAGACCATTCAATGTGTTTGAGTATATCTACAATGACATCGTGAACATCTCAATCACCCCCAATAGGTCCTGTGGATATGCACCGTATATCATGTACATGATTGAGAAAGTGACGGGACTCAAGTTCGTAAAAGATGTCAAGCATGCGGGGTTGAAGCCGCAAAAACCCACCGAGTACAATCTCCCCCCGGCTCCAACTGCCCCGTCCTCTCCATCAGTGGAGAGGAGATCAAAGCAAGCTCATGATGTCACTAGATCTGCAGCTGCTCCTCCTGGGTCTCCACCTGCACAAGAATCATCCAGTGGCATCCTCAAGGTGCTCTCCTCCATCTTTGCCTGCTGCCGCAAGATCGAAGACAGGCAGCGCAAGGAAAAGCTTGCAAGGAAGAAACACCAACAGTATGTCAATGCCAATATCAAGTCTATCTGTGCAAAGCTTGAGATTGAGCCCGTTGGATCACCGCCCGCCTCCGAGGACTCAGAGGAAGATCCTGCTCCCATGGATGCCGAAGTTGGTGAAGATGAAGATTAGACTGAGACTGAAGGAGAAGGCAGCGATGAGTGATTCCCCTCAATTTTTCCCTTTTTGGTGCCTTGATGCCAAAGGGGGAGAGATTGAGATTAGATTTGGACTCAAACTATCTAGTATTAGTCATTAAGATCTTTTGTGATCAAGGACATGTACCTACTTTAAAATCTTGTAATGCACTATTTCTTTTCTTATGTGTGATGCACTATGCTCTAATGCCTACTTATATGTTCACTATTGTTTGTCTTTAATTTATCACATTTTGTTTATCACACACCTGTGAGGCACCCCACCATAAGGTGTGTGCATATGTGAGAAGTTTTTTTTGTGAATTCTTTATTATTCTCATAAGTGCACACCTTATGAAAATCAACTTTTTATTCTCAATCGTGATATCTCAAATAGTTGTCATCAATCACCAAAAAGGGGGAGATTTTAAGTGCATCTAGGATATCCCTTGTGGGTTTTGGCTAATTGATGACGAACATATGAGATCCTAATGAAACTATTAAGATGATTGCAGGATAACCAAAGTGAACTGGCTCGGCACACACAAAAAAAGGTGAAAAATAGAGTGGTGCCCGAAAAGGAAGACTTTAGTGGAATTTAGAAGAGCAAAGTAGATGTTAATGTATAGGTTGTGTGTGAGAGACACATCCCAAGAGCTCATGACTTTGCGTAAGGGTAAGGGCTAATAATCAACTAAAATCCACTGAACACCGGACTAGTCCGTCCATGGATCGGACTAGTCCGGTTAGCTTACTGGAACTCAACCGGACAAGTCCGGTTTTGGACCGGACTAGTCCGGTCATGTCTCTGTTGTCCTCTTTAGAGGACTGCGGACTAGTCCATCCAAGCGACAGGACTAGTCCGCTGAAGTTTCTGGAACCCCATTTCACATAGCACCGGACAAGTCCGGTTTGTGGACCGGACTAGTCCGGTTAACCCACTGGAAGTAGACTGGACAAGTCCGATCATATACCGGACTAGTCCGGTATTAGGTTTAACAACGATAACTTTTTAGAAACTATATAAATGGGTGACCCACGGCCTCAAAAAAAAGACACGACTCATACTGCTTGAAACAAGAACCCTAGCGCCGCCACCTGTCCCAAGAGCCCAAAAACACATCTCCCCACACATCTAAGGTGCAAAAAGGTGAAGATCAATTGAACACTTGGATTCAGGATTGGGAGATCGTCGTTCTTTCGTTGTGAGCTCTTGGGGTTTGATCTCTCTACACTCATGTTCTGCATTGTAATCTTTTTGAGTGTATTTGATCGCTTTCTCATTGTAATTCTTGTGGGAGCCCTCAACGTGTGAGGTTGCCCCACAAACTCGTTGATTACCCGTGATAGTGGAGTCAAGTCGGCCTTTGTGGTGACTTAAAGAGGGAAAGGGTTGGGAACCCGGCTCTGTGTGAGCTTGCTCAACGAGGACGTAGATCTCTTGGTGAGATCGAACCTCGGTAAAAATTCGTGTTTTTTGTATCTCATTTACTTTACATTTTGATACATTAGATCACTAGTTTGTTAATCACCATTTAAGTTTCTTATAAGTTTGCACGTGCACTTATACAATAAACTTAATTTATAAAAACTGTTGTTCTCATTCCGCTGCTGAAAGATTCAATTTCTGAAACACACTTAATTAACTCACGTAATTCAGCACACCGGACTAGTCCGCCCACACAACCGGACTAGTCCGGTCCATCAAGTTTTTGATAACTCTATTAAGTGTGCAGGAATCTTTTAAAGGCCTATTCACCCCCCTCTAGGCCACATTCAGCCCCTGGCCTCAGGAGTCGGATTGACGAGCAGTGCTAGGGGCGCCATTGATGGGGGCCCTACTACTCTGCCTCCTACTCCGCCAGTCCGGGTGCCTGCGGCGCAGGCGCAGGCGCCGGCGGCAGGTTTCGGTGGTTCTGTCCCGGCTCGGAAGTCGGGGCTCCAAGCCCGTTGGAGTGCTCACGTCCCTCGACTGTCCCCTGGCCATCTTTGGCTAGCAGAGGCTCTGCGCCGCAGCGTCCGGGAGCTGCGGCGGCTCCGACGACCCCCAAGTCGGCGGGGGCTTCTTCTGTGCCGGCGGGACCATCCCCCGCGGTGGCAGCGGCAGCACCCGCTCGTCCCCCTTCACCAACTCAGAAGTCCGGTGCTGAGGCTGGAGGGGCAGCTGCGGGTGCAGATGCTGGCCCTCCGGCTTCCCCAGATCGGCACCTCATCTCAGTTGCCAAGGCACCGGCACCTCCACCGGTCGAGGACGTGATGGAGGAGGTCAGGGGCGCGACTTCGGCCTCCGCCGCCCCGCTTCCCCTAGCGGATGCCTTGGGGCTTGCCCAGGCTGGCGTTCGGCAGGTCCAGGCCGCCTTGGAGCGGGAGCGGGAGGTGCTGGCTGGAGAGAGAGACCGCCTCCTTAGCTGGGGGCATCTCCTGAAGCAGGGGACCCAGGAGGCTAAGGCAGAGCTCGACTCGAGGCAGTCGAGGCTTGACGCCATGAAGGCACTGCTCGATGCTCAGAAGAGGGTCATCGACCGCCTGGGCTCAGAGACTCGGCGGCTCCGCTAGGAGACCCGCGAAGCTCACGCCAGGGCCGAGGCGCGTTCCACTGCCGTGGAGGAGCTGCGGCTGCAGGTAGCTCGCCGCGAGTGCGCCGTCGCGGATCGGGAGCACGCCGTGGCGGCCGAGGAGAAGAAGGTCGCCGCACGGCTGGAGGCCAGCGAGGGCAAGCTGAGGGCTCGGGCCGAGGAGCTGGGGCTCCGTGAGTCGGCTGTTGCCGCGAGGGAGGAGCAGACCTCCCGGGAGCACCAGGCGGCGCTGGATCGTGAGCTGGAGGCCGGCCAAGAGGTGGAGAAGCTCCAGGCTTCGCGGTCTGTCGAGGCCCGAGCGGTCTGGAGCTTTGTCGCTGAGGCAGGGTCCGCCCTGGTTCCCCTCGGTTTCAGCCCGGTGCGGACGGAGGCTCCAGCGCAGGAGGTGTTTGAGGCAATCCCGGCGCTTGAGTCCATCGGCGCCAAGCTGGGCAGGCTCGAAGTGGTGATCGCCGACGAGCTTGAGGCGGAGGGACGAGGCCTGGTGAAGGAGGTCGCCACGCACGTGCTGGCGTGCTTCCGGAGTCAAGACCCTTCCTTCTCTCTGGAGCCGGTGAGACTTGGCCCCGTCGTCGAGCAGGAGGAAGCTGCCTGGGCCGAAGTTGGGGACATGGCCGCCCTCGTGGCCTCTAGGTTCCATCGGGAGTCTGGGGACTCTTAGGCAGTCGCCCCTGCGGCCAGAAGGCCCTGTATCTCTTCTTTTTTGCTTTTGTTGAGTCTATAGCCCAGCTCATGGAGCTTTGAATGAATGGGTAGACTCCTTATTATTGCGTCTGTTCCGTATCTTCTCCTTGGCTTGACCTGGACGAGTCCTTAGCTCCGCAAGGAACTCAGAGGCCTTCACCAATTTTGAAGTCTTGCCCAGACACCTTCCTTGGCTCCTTATTGTGTTAAGGGCCCAAGGGGTCTTCGAAGCTCGCCCCGTGAGGACGGGGGGGGGGGGGGGGGGGGGGGGGAGGTACGGATCTGCTTACCACGTGGCAGGCCTGAAGCTCCTCTGAGGAGAGGGTGGTCCGGCCTCGCGGGACACGTGGAGCCTTCGGAGCTCGCCCCAGCGGAGGGGGGCGAGGTCCTTAGGCAGTTTCCCCTGTGTGCGGGGGTACCCCATATTGAGGGTACTGACACTAGATAAAAGAAAACGTTACTTGTAATCACTTTCAAAATTCATCAACATTATTATCATGTGCCCTACTCCTTAAACCATCCCAACGATCTTCCATCGTGACCTATTTTAATTTCCGTTTTCGCATATCATCTGTCTCTACATCTTCAACATCTCCAAAAAATTGATCGGGTCCTGCACCAGGCTCGACGGTAAAAGTGTCGGGCAACTCTTCTTCTTGGTACACTTCTTCAACGTCTTCACTATCATGGTAACCATCATCCCCAGGAGTATATAACCGCTCACGAGGATTCATCTTATATACCACCCACCAAGCACTGAGCTTTGTGCATGGATAAGGTAGATAATACACTTGCTCCACTTGGTGTGCAAGAACAAATGTATTGTAACCTCGTAGTCGTTCCTTATGTTTGACTTACACCATTCCAAATTGGTTTTCTCGAGTTCCATGAGTGCTATCAAACCAGTCACAGTCAAAGAAGACAACTCGAAGTGTCTTATTTTTGGTAAAAGTAAATTCAAGAATTTTGTTAATGATCCCATAATAATCGGTTACATTCCCTTGAGTGTCAATTGCTCTCGTCACAACACCGGAACTTGATGTTGCCGTGAGAGGACGAAGAGCTTCAAAATGAGTTGTACGAAATTGAAAGCCATTTACGTCATATCGACCATAGCTTCTAACATCCACCAATCCATAAGATAGCTGCCGCAAATCTTTATGGACATTGTGAGTCTGGCACTGTCAAACATGATCGTAAGTTATAATAGAAGAGTAACTTATAATGGGATAGTAACTTATAAAGTATTACATAACCTCGAAACCAGGATAGGAAACCCGGCCCTCCATTTATTCCTTCTTGTCGTCTCCTTTCTACTTGTTTAGCCATAGGTTGATGCCTATGTGGCCAACATTGTCTATGGAACTCGCTGAACATGAATAAACAGTTTTTAAAATACATGTGTAGCAAAATATGTCAATTAGCATAAATGTAGGAGAAACACTTACTCGAAGTATTCCTGCATGCCTTCTATATTTGCGTACATGTAGAGTAAAGCAGCAGTTCTGTCACGTTCGGGTAAGACGTAGGTCGTGTAGCTACCAACGGTAGTGCCTCTCATTTGAAAAATGGAGAGGTCGCTTAAAGGGGATGCTTCGTCCACATTGTACCGCATCGCTGAAGTATTGACATTGTGTTCATCTGCAAAGTAGACACTTGAAAAGTATCCTACTTCCTTAAGAGCATATGCTTCAGCGATGCACCCTTCCACCCTTGCTCTGTTACCAACCATTAGTTTCAGATATCATAGCGCTCTTTCAATGTGATACATCCACCTGTATTGCACATGACCGCCAACTTTAGCTTCGAATGGAAGATTGATAAGCAGATGTTGCATTGGATTGAAGATACCTGGTGGAAATTTTTTTCCATCTTACATAAAAGTACGGGTATCTCCTTCTCTAACTTATCCATCATCCCTATCTTGATTTCTTTAGCACGAAGCTGTCTATAGAAATAGCTGGCTCGGCTAAAACCTTCCACACTGCATCATCTAGATAGCCACGAAACATAACAGGTAAGAGTCTTTCCATGATAATGTGATAATCATGACTCTTCAACCCAGTGAGGTTTCCTGTGTTCACATTCACGGCTCGTTTCAGGCTAGCTGCGTAACCATATGGGAATTTCAAAGTTTTCATCCACTTCATGACTTCTTTCTTTTCTTTAGATCAATGACAAAAAGAAGCACGTGGCTTGCCACCACTTTCAGAGATTTCAAGAGTTGGACGGTGACAAATGTCTACCAAATCTAGTCTAGCTTTTATATTGTCTTTCGTTTTGCCAGAAATATCCATGCATGTGCTTATGATACTTTCGCTCATGTTACGCTCCTGATGCATCACATCAATGTTGTGCATTAGAATCAACGACTTCACATACGGTAGCTCCCAAAGTCCACATATGTGAGTCCAATTGTGTTCCTCTCCGTAACCTACGAAATATACAGGACGGTCTTCATCTGGCACCAGTTTGTCCAACATATCAGAAATTTCTGACCCATTGAGACGTTTCGGTAGTCCTTTAGTGACAACGGTGTTCTTTCTAAAGGCATGTCTCTGTTGTCTAAATATGTGATTCGAAGGCAACCAATGTCTGTGACAATAAGTAAGATATCTTGCCTCCAGGAGTTAGTCGAAAGCAATCCGTGTCCGAAGTACATATCGGACACGTCAGACGACCGTGAGTGATCCGAAAAACATGTCGTATGTCGGACAATCATGGACGGACCACAAATAAGCAGCTCGAAGATTGAATTTTTGCTTCTTGTAACTGTCGTACGCTTTGACTCCTATCCACAACACTTTCCATTCTTCAATCAGCGGTTTTAACATCAAGTTGAGACGTGACCCAGGATGATCAGGTCCAGGTACAATGAGGCTGAGGAACATGAACTCGTTCTTCATACACAAAGCCGGTGGTAGGTTGTAGGGAATGAAAAGATGGGCCAACAGGAGTATGGCGTGGCGTTTTGTACTGAACAGTGAGAATCCGTCTGTCGCTAACCCGATGCGAACATTTCTCGCATCACGAGAAAAATATGGATCAAAACGGTCTAGCGCCTTCCATGCATCACCGTCGTACGGATGCGTCATGAATTATTTGTTCTCATGTTTACCTTCTTTGTGCCATCTCATGTGTCTCGTGGTTCTTTTTGAAAGAAACAACTGCTTCAACCGAGGTGTCACATGCAAGTAACAAAGTTGCTTATGTGCGATATCTGTCATCACATTATCGCCATCGTCATTAACAACTTCGACATACCTCGGTTTACCACATTTCAAGCACATGTTTTCAATGGCGTGCTCTTTCTAGAATAGCATGCAGTTGTCTGGGTACACATCGATTTTCTCATAGTTCATACTGAGACCAGATATCCGGATCTTCGACTGATACATATCTTTAGGCGCTTTGTGAGGTTGTGGAAGGATATCACATATCATTTTCATGATATCATTGTAGCAGTTGATGGAAAAAAGTATTTAGACTTAATTTCCATAAATCTGGTCAAGAAAGCAAGGATGGTCACATCCGTGTGTTCATGCAACGGCTGTTGTGATTTCTTGAGCTCCTCAAAGAAATTGTCTGTCTCCTTTGTAAGAGGATCCTCCACTTCCAGAGCTTCTAGCATCTCATCCATCCTATCAACCCCCATTATATCATCATCCTCATCCACTTCTACTATGTCTCGAGATTTAGTCTCGCCGTGGAAGGTCCACACCTTATAACTTGGTGTGAAACCGTTTCTACATAAGTGAAACGAAAGTTCCAATCTGCTCAAAAACTTGGTGTTCCGGCATTTCGTACATGGGCACCGCACCTTATCATCCGTTGACAATGAAAATGCTGGATCCAAGAATTTATCTAAATTGATGTACCATTCATCCGAGTGACCACCAGTTCAGCTCTTCCAGCCAGTATACATCCAATTGCGGTCTTCACCCATGTTTGACTCTGCAGTTTAAAGCCGAAGAAATTATCGTTAATATATGCAGGATTTATCCTGCTTCTGTCGAGACACAATATCTGAAGCCCAACAACAATTTTGGCAGCATAACCTCGCTTAGTTTACACTGCACCCCCCAAAAATGGTGCAGTTCTTCAAGCTTTGGGGTCAACTGTCCAAAAACAAGGGAGGAGACGAGAAAATAACGAAAGAGGAGGAATGAACGGGGGAAAACTACCCGTCGGGGCCCGCCGTCCATGCGCAGGAGATTGTCGTAACTAACGACATCCTGCGGACGAACGACTGTTACCGTCGCCAATTATGGCTTGGAGACTTTATTTGCGACGGTTACCAGGCTCGCCGAAGGAGTACCATGTCGCCGGAGTCACCAAAGTCGCTGCCACCGTCGCACACCCATCCCTGGCCATCGTCGCTGAGGGGTAAGACTGGCAGCATGTTTCTCGTGTGGAAATAGGCAGTAGCGGCGAGTTTGGCGAAGGTTGGGGCACGGGAACACCGTTCCGGCGAGGGCAGCCACGGGGAGGCGCGGGGGCACGAGGAAGAAGAAGACGGGTGGGGCCCAATCGTCAGTGAGCGGGAGAAACTGGGAGGATCCTGTGTGGCGCGGGGATTTTCTGTGACAGCCACTACAGGAAACCGTCACAATTTATTTTACTTGTGACGGCTTTTTGTTTGGCCGTCGCAAATAGGACTTTATACGAGCATTGGCCTAGTATGCGCCTGACTACGCCTAGGTAGATATTACTCTGGGTTACTCGTACCCGCTGGATAAAATCCATACCCGAACCCATACCCATTACCCGCAACACTTTAGCACATAACAGAATATGTTCAACATATAACACAAAATAGGCACATAAAATAACATGTTCAACACAAAATAGGCACATGCGGGAGGCGGCGGGCGCGGCGGGAGGCGACGCAGTGGGGCGCGACGGTGGGAGGTGGCGGCCACGGAGGGGCGCGGTGGCGGGAGGCGGCGCGCGCGCAGCGGGAGGCGACGCGGCGGGGCGGTTCGTCGCAAATCAATTAACCATAAACCAAATTAAACTATAAACACCCTAATTACCTAACTAACTACAAAAAACAATTTAATTGCCAAATTAATTACATATTACTCTAAAACAAATTGAATTAACTATACTCTATCCTAATCTAACTAATAACAAGAAAAAAAATGAAAAATGCATTTAGATGAAGGAGTTTACCGAGAGGCGGTGATGGCGGCGGGAGCGGCGGTGATGGGAGGCGGGGGCGGCGGGAGGCTGCGGGAGGTGGCGTGCGCGGTGGGAGACGGCGACGGCGGCGGGTGCGGCGAGAGGCTGCGGGAGGCGGCGTGCGCGGCGCGGCAGCAAGAGGCCGCGGGCGAGGCGGGGCGCGGAAGCGGGCTGCAGGCCAAAAATTGGAGGCGGGGGCGGCCGGGCGCGGGCGACGAGAGCCGTGCGGCGGGTGGCGGCCGATGGGCGGCGGCCGGCGGGAGGCGGGCGGCGGCGCGCTGGGACGTGGGTGGCGGCCGAGGGAGGTGGGCGGTGGGCCGCGGCGCGGCGGCGCGGGAGGCGGGCGCGGTGGCGGCGGCGTCGATAGTTGTGTGAGTCGGGAGGCGCTCGGTCGGGTATATCGGGGTCATTTGCGACGGCTTCCTAAATTGCGACGACATTTCCTTCGGCCGTCGCAAACAAGAATTTAATTGCGACGGTTGTTTAATTTGTGATGGCCACAGGTCTGGCCGTCGCAAATTAAAGCTATTTGCGACGGCTCTAGTCGTAGCCATCGCAAATAGGGTGCTATTTGCGACGACTTGTTGTTTTGCGACGGCCTAGGGTTAGCCGTCGCAATTTACTTTATTTGCGACGGGCTACCGTCGCAAATAATTATAGCCGTCGCAAATGATCGGGTTTCCTGTAGTGGTCAAACAAAAAAGAACATAGGAACTATAATCACTAAAGGAAAACACACCATTTATAACGGCCTTAGGGTTAGCCGTCGTAAACAATATTATTTACGACGGCCCGATGTGACCGTCGTAAAAGGAGGCTTACTTAAGATGGCCTGGTGACGACCATCGTGAGTTAGTCTCAATTTACGATGACTAATCCTAAGGCCGTCGTAAATAAATCGGCCATCGTAGATACCACGTTATTTACGACGGCTCGGGACCGGCCGTCGTAGATACCACGTTATTTACGACGGCTCGGGACCGGTCGTCATAAATAATGGGTTTATACCCACCTGGGCCAGGGTCGACGTGGGCATTACAAGCCCGAGCCACGCCGCCGCCGCCGCCCAGCCCTCCCCCGCCCTCGAACGCCGCCGCACCGGCGCTGCCCGACCTCCCTGAAAGTGCATGTAGGCCAAATCCTGTAGGTTTTAATGATTAATGACAACACTGAAGGGACTAATAAGCATTACAAGTGTAAGTACAGGTGATTAAATGATGGATGGAGATGGATGCACTCAAAAAGGGAAAAGAGGAGAAAAAGGCGAAAATACTCGAAGAGTAGAATTTAGGGTTCAAATTTCTTTGAGTTTAGTTTAGCCTTTTAGTATGAGTGTGTTCTTGGTGTCAAAGTCATGAAAATCATCTAAGAGCTCTTAGTCCAAGTTAGGTTAGAGAGAAAAGTTGAAGCAGCCCTAAGAACAGGGCCGGACTTGTTTGGGCTGGAAGGACGGACTAGTCTGTCCACATCGGACTAATCCGATGTTAGGCGGACCAAGAGTTTCTTTGTGAGTTCGGACAGGTCCGTCTTGGGACGGACTATTCCATAGTGAGTGTGTCTGAGTCCTTCTGAAACTAAGTCCTGAAAGACCAAACTAGTATGCTTAGTCAGACTAGTCCATTTCTAATCGGAACAAGAGTTTCTTTGTGAGTTCGTACTAGTTTATTGTGGGTCTGACTAGTCCGTTTGGAATTTGAAGGTTGCTGCTGGGACTAAGTCATGTATGGCCGGACTAGTCCGGTGGACCAGACTTGTCTGTTCTCAACCAGAGCAAAAGGTTATGAGATCGGACTAGCCCATTGTTGGATGGACTAGTCCATGGTGTTGTGACCGTTTGAATTCAAAAGGAGGCGGGGGACTTTGTGGTTGGTCAAGTGTGACATCACCGGTCGCCACAGGCCGGACTAGTCCAGGGTTAAAGGTCGAACTAGTTCGGACTTTTTCTGGTGGCAACGACTAGTTACCAGGACCCCTATGAAAAGGGGGTCCTCGAGCCTCTAAGGTATGAACTGGAACCCTAGCGCCGCCATAGCCTTCCAAGAGCCCTCCTAGTCCTTTCTATTCAATTCATTGAGCCCTAAGAGTGAATCTCGAGGGTTTGTGGGATTTGGGAAGAAGAGAGAGAGAGGAGTGTGATTCGTTTTGAGCTCTTGGTTGATTCTCTCACTGTGACTTGTTGAGATGAGTGATCATGGGTGTTGATTCACAAGTTCTTCAAGCTGTAATCTTGTGGGAAACTCAGATAGTGAGCTGCCCCACAAATCGTTGTAAGTTCTTCATGATCTAGTGGAAGAACAAGCCAACCTTTGTGGTGGCTTGGTGAGGATATGGTTGAGAGCAACCCGGTCCTTTGTGGACTCCTCAATGTGGATGTAGGCTTCTTCGTGAAGCTGAACCACGGGATAAATCGTGTGTCTTGCACTTTTGATTTATCTCTTGTTTTTTGTTAGATCACTTTAGGGTTCTTCACACTTTTCATTTAAATCTTGCGATCCACCTAGTTCTAGTCAATTGCTTTCTCGTTCAACCTCATTACTAGATTGCTAGGTTATAATACTTCACTACTCATTAAGTAGATAAGTGAAAAACTCCTAAATATCTCTGCATTAACAATTTACTTTTCTGTGAACGGACTAGTCCGACCCTAGGCCGGACCAGTCCGCACTCTGCCAGCTGATTAGATTTTATTAAGTCAAATTTCAGGTGTTTTGCCTATTCACCCCCTCTAGGCAACATTCAATTGGTATCAGAGCCTAACTCTCCCAAAGAGCTTAACAGCTTGGAGAGGAGATGGGGGAAAATGGGAAGAAAGTGTTGCCGATCATCGACACCACCGACACCGACGAGAACAGCGCCAACGACGAGCTAGAATTCAAGTCCGTGCCGAACAAGACCGTCAACACCACCAAGGACAAGCCGAAGCCTCCTCACTTCGACATAGAGACTGATGATGAAGGTGAAGAAGTGAAGCGCCTTGCGGATCTTCTTCAAAGAGCAAAAGAGGAAGCAAGGAGGAAGAGAAAACTTGAGAAAGAGAAGAAACTCAAGAAGCACGAAGAGGACTACACGCGATATCCTTTCAACTATGAGCGCTTAAACTCTCATACAAATTACTTGTGTATTCCTTTGGGCAAACATCCACATTGCGATGACACTAACTATACCATGTGGAAGCACAACATGAAACTGCATCTTATTTCTCTCAATCCTACACTTTGGCATATTGTTTGTACAGGTGTAGATACCCCCGTGGATGATGAAGAGCTTACTCCGGAGCAAGAACAATTAATCCACCACAATGCTCAAGTGGCGGTCGTGCTCAACTCGTCCTTGAGCCAATAAGAATTCAACAAGGTGGATGGGTTGGAGCAAGCCAAAGAAATTTGGGATACGCTCAAAATTGCACATGAAGGCAACGTTCCGTGCGAGAAGAAAAGATTGAGATGATCGAGAGGGAGCTTGGAAGATTTTCCATGGAAGATGGCGAGACCCCACAAATGATGTACAACCGACTCAAGACTCTCATCAATAAGAGTCGGGCGTACAGATGCAAGAAGTGGACGGACCATGAAGTCGTCAAATGGATTGTGACACCCGATTCCAAAAAATGAACCAAGTGAATGCATGTGCCCAGGATGTTCATCACACATACACATGTATTCCAAAAACTGAATTCAGAATATAACCACGAACAAATAGTATTTACGTACTTTATTACAATGACTCGATGTCTCACTCATGAATATCCAACTTATTTAGCAGCGGAAGACTCTAAACGAAAGCAGAAAATGACTAAAACAGCAGGCTCCAACTTCAACTCCACAGGCATATTGGCGGTAGTGCGCACACCTAGTACTCCACATGTTCCTCGAAGCACTCTTCTCCTGTAGCTTATGTATATGTGGGAATGCAAGGGTGAGTACATGTCGTACTCAGCAAGTGCGGGAAAAGTATGACATGTAGCTTACAACAAGTTAGGCAATAAAAAGGTTCACTGCAGCAAGCAAATTTTATTTCACAAACCTGGTAAAAACATAAACTATCTCTAGGTGAGTTTAATACCATCATAACCAAGTATTTCATCAACATTCCTTCATCATAATTCACCATTTGTCAAGTCTCAACCAGCCATTAATCTTTCTCAAGTTCATCTCATACTCATAAATATTCATAACCATCTCATATTCATATAACCGAAACTGTTCATTGTCATGACCCAAAACAGTCCCAAAACCAATCCTACCATAACCATACCAAATAACCATCCCAAGTTTTGTCTCTAATCATGGAAGTTGGCCTGGTGCTTGTCACCAGAAGCACGGCTATCATGATAGTTTTACACTCTACAGAGGTGGCACCACTTTACCCACAAGTTCGTGATTTCGTCAGCCGTCGGCGAATAGAGAGAACCTCCATTATACCAGTACACAACCATCGGTGTATAGCCAAGAGATCACAAAATAGCCTTTACAAAGGGGCTACTAGGATGTACGGACTCACTGAGGTTTCACCGGCAGGCTCGAATCTCCATTCTCCCACCCACGGGCCCCCTCTTGTGCCATGCAGTTCCCAGGGCAGTCCCTCTTGACTCCCATTCCCCGCGCCATCCAATAGTCCGTAACAAGCTAGCAACACACCTAACTAGTCAGCTAAGCTGCACCCATATTTGGTCTTGTGGTGGCACTGTTTTCCTTGCATGTGCTCGCGTGAACTGGTCCTTAGATCTATGGCAAGTAATCCACCATCTTCTTCAGCAATATCAATGAATCAGGCTTGTCTAGATCTCCCTGATTCCATGCTCATCAACATCATAATGTTCTCATCATCTTTAATATCATGAGTGCAGTAGCTAACAAGTTTTATTTCAGTTTCCCGTATCCCGTACGTTGAGCGAAGCAAAAGGAAAAATGACCATACCCGACTCATCAACTTTCCCGGCAACAAGGATGGTTAACAAAACTAGTAAACTTCTATAAAAAGGGTGTCCCATCAAGTTGACTCAAGCATACGAGTTTTCACAAGCAAAACAGTTTCAAAGACATAGGATCAATATGGTCAAGGGCACTTGCCTTGCTCCCGTGGTTCGTGTTGCTCAAGCGTCTTGAAGTCTTGGTGCTGTAGCTCCTCGTAGACGGCCTCTTGAGATGGTCCTTCTACTCATGACCACGCACATACAAAATTTACAGCAATCATTTATCATTCACAAACTTTACTCAAGATGCAGTGAGGTGAATGAATGCAATTCCTATGGTGCAGTTTTATAAAACCAGTTTGTACGTGATCTTGCATGTTTTAGTAGGCTTCCATGGGGTTTTATGGTGATCAAGGTTGCTGGGATCAAGTGTGGACGTGGTGATGATCTTAATGTAGATCAATTCCACCATCAAAAATTAACCAAAACATGGTCTATCCACACGCAGAAGTTTCTGCTCGAAGGGGGCGAAGAAAACGGTGTGTAGAAACAGCGGCGACATCGTAAGAGGGGTAACGAAGACCTATCTCACTTCTTCCTTGTGGCAGGGCCTCCCTCCTAGCAATGGCAGCAGCGGAGGATTTTCCGTGGAGAATTATGGGGCCGCAGCTAGGGCAGAACGTCAGGGACTTCTTTTCCGGTGACAACGAGGCGTGACGGGGCTCGACGACGGCCAAATTCCGACAAGGGGGGGGGGGTACTCGGCGACTTGGCAGCAAGGGGGTGCAACTTGCAGCAGGGGGGGGCGGCCAAAAGAAAAGAGGTGTGCGGCTTGGGGTGGAGTTATATTTATAATGGGGGAAAAGAGTCCTAGGGGTGGGGAACAAAGAGTCCTAGAGGTGGGGGACTAACCAAAGAGTCCTATAGGTGGGGGGGACTAACCAAAGAGTCCTAGAGGTGGGGGACTAGGGTTCCCCTCTAATGGGTTGCGGCCAAGGGGGGTGTGCCCAATTAGGGTTCCCCCCTAATTTAGTGCGGCCAATTTGGGGGAAAATTCCCTCCAAATGTGGGGGAAATTCTCCCTAGGGGAGTTTTGGGGAATTTGGGAAAAACCAGGAAAATTTGGAAACATTTGGGGAAGGGGGGAATTTGGGGAAAATTTGGGGTGGCTGAATTTGGCTATTTTTTTCATTATTTTCCATTTCTATTTCCTTTTATCATTTTAGTAGCTCCTATATTCCTTTCTTCATTTCTTCTTTTTTTAAATGCTTCTCTACATGAATATGTATGCAATGCAGGGTAGTGAAACTGAGGGTGTTACAAACCTACCCCCTTAAAATGAATCTCGCCATTGAGATTCGATAGAGTGGGGAAGAGATTGGGGAATTCTTCCTTGAGATCTTCCTCACGTTCCCATGTAGTTTCGGCTTCCGTATGATGGCTCCATTGTACCTTGCACCAACGGATCACTTAATTCCTCGTGACCCTATCCTTCACGTCCAAGATTTTGACGGGGTGTTCCGCGTAGGTCAGATCCTCTTAAAGCTCTAGCTCATCCATCGGTACTTGTTCTTCCGGTACTCTTAGGCATTTCTTGAGCTGAGATACGTGAAAGACGCCGTGCATGTCGGAGAGGTGCGTTGGCAGCTCTAGTTGATAGGCTACCTCTCCTCGCTTGCCCAAAATATTGAATGGCCCGATGTAGCGGGGTGCTAGCTTGCCTTTGACGTTGAACCGTCGTTGGCCTCGGATAGGCGACACCTATTGTACGCAATAACCCTTTTGTCATGACTGAGCGGCCTTCAAGTTTTCACGTATTGTTTGTACTTGCTTTTCGACGTCTTGCAGCACTTCGGGTCTGAATACTTGGCTTTCTCCGGTCTCATTCCAGAACAGCGGTGTTCTACACCGTCTACCATACAATGCTTCGAAAGGTGACATCTAAAAGCTGGCTTGGTAGCTGTTGTTGTACGAGAATTCAGCATATGGCAAGCTCTTATCCCAACTACGCCCATGTTTCAAGGCGCAAGCTCTCAACATGTCTTCCGAAATCTGATTTGTCCACTCAGTTTGCCCGTCAGTTTGCGGGTGATATGCAGAGCTGAAATTCAATCGTGTACCCATGGCTTCATGCAGCTTCGTCCAAAACCTAGAGGTAAATTGAGAACCTCGATCTGAAACTATCCTCTTTGGAACTCCATGACGACACACGATTTGCTCCATATACATCTCGGCTAGTTGTGCGAATGTACTTGGTTCTCACTGGAAGGAAGTGGGCTGTTTTCGTCAATCCGTCCACGATAACCAAAATGGAGTCGTAGCAGGACTGAGTATGCGGCAATCCGACTATAAAATCATGCTTATGTATTCCCACTTCCACTCGGGTACTTTTAATGGCTGCAACAATTCAACAGGTATTTGATGTTTGGCCTTCACTCATTGGTACGTATCGCATAGGGAAACATATTCAGCAATATCCCTTTTCATGCCATCCCACCAATAGCATATTTTCAGGTCCTTGTATATCTTTGTACAGCCGGGGTGTATGGAATAAGGTGAGTCATGTGCCTCCTTTAGGATCGTGTCACGGATGTGCTTCACGTTAGGCACAAAAATCCTTTTCCCTAACCAAAGCGTGCCATTCTCGTCTTCCTTGAAATCCTTTTCTATCCCTTGTCGGATTCTTTCCTTGATTTCTTTATTTCCTCATCCGTTGCTTGGCCATCTCGTATCTATTGTTCCAGCGTTGAGTTCAGTAATACCACCTCCATCTCGTTCAAGAACCCGAGATGTAACCATTCAAACTCCTTACGCAGCTCGGGTGGCAGCTCCCAAACCGTGAGCTGGTGACATGCTCCCTTTCGGCTCAACGCATCAGCTACTACATTGGCCTTTCCGGTGTGATAGTTGATTCCAACATCATAATCCTTGATGAGTTCCAACCATCGACGTTGCCTCAAATTCAGATCCGTTTGCGTGAATATATACTTGAGGCTTTTGTGATCCATGTATATCTCACATCGGTGACCAAGGATGTAATGCCTCCAAATATTCAAAGCATGTACCACGGCTGCAAGTTCCACATCATGTGTGGGGTAATTTAGCTCATGTTTCTTTAGTCGTCTCGATGCATAGGCAACCACTTGTCATCGTTGCATGAGCACACATCCAAGCCCTTGTCTTGATGCGTCACAATATATATCAAAACTCTTGCTTACATCCGCCAATACTTAAACCGCCGCTGTTGTTAATCTCTTCTTTAGCTTCTCAAAGCTGTCTTGACATGCTTGTGTCCACTGAAATGCTTTCCCTTTCATCAGCAATTCAGTCATAGGCTTTGTTATTTTGGAGAAATCTTTGATGAACCGGCGGTAGTATCCAGCCATCCCAAGGAAACTCCGAATATCCCTCACATTCTGCGGTTGGTTCTACTTCAAAATATCCCTCACTTTCCTGGGATCAACCGATACTCCTCCTTCGGATATGTTGTGGCCTAGGAATGATATCTCCTTTAGCCAAAATTGACAATTGCTGAACTTGGCATATAATTGATGCTCTCGCAGTTTCTGCAACGTCAACCTCAAGTGTTATTCATGTTCTTTCTCGCTTTTTGAATACACTACGATATCATCGATGAAAACCACGATGAACTTGTCCAAGTACTCCATGAATACCTTATTCATGAGGTACATAAAGAATGCGGGTGCATTCGTTAACCCAAAAGACATAACGGTATATTCATACAAACCACACCGTGTTCGAAATGCAGTCTTGGGTATGTCGGATGGCTTAATCTTCAGCTGGAAGTATCCAGACCGAAGATCAATCTTGGAGAAAATTAGGGCACCTTTCATTTGATTGAACAAGTCCTCTATGTGGGGCAGCGGGTATTTATTTTTGATCGTCACTTCGTTGAGAGACCTATAGTCCACACAAATCCTTTGGGTCCCATCTTTCTTGTCCACAAAGAGCACGGGGGCTCCCCACAATGACGAGCTTGGGCGTATAAAACCCTTTTCTAGCTGCTCCTGAATTTATTTGTTGAGCTCCACTAATTCATTAGCAGGCATCCTATATGGCCTCTTTGCTATAAGTGCAGTTCCGGGTACTAAATCAACGGCAAATTCAATGTCCCGGTCAGGTGGCATACCTAGAAGTTCTTCCGGGAACACATCTGAATATTCTTAAACCACCGGAATGCTTTCCAATGTCACTTCTTCAATGTGACTCAGCACTGCCTTCTCGGTTGCAGGTTCGGCTGCCTCAAACTCAATACGGGTACCATGCTCACTTGATAACTGCACGATCCTCTGAGCGCATTGAATCACTCCGTTGTGCTTGCTTAACCAATCCATTCCAAGTATTATGTCAATCCCTTAGAAATCCAAGACGGTAAGATTGGCAAGAAAGTCTACCCCCTTATTTTAGTGCTTACTCTAGGAATAGAATTTGGAATTGAAAGAAGAAATTTCCCAACTATATGCATCAAGGTATATGAAACTAATCAACTTCTTTTATTAATATCAGCCTATATGAGGATGCGAATACGTGCCGAAGCATCTCACATCTCTCAACTATGTGTGGATGTGGGCATTCGCCGAAGCATCCCACAACTCACACCAGCACACAAACACAAGCAATCATCATAAAATTCTGCACACCACTCCTATTTCAGCCTACTACGTCTCAGCGTTCCTATTACAACTTTATTCAATGGGAAACCAAAACTTAATCGTGAGAACCGGTGCTGTTCTCACCGTGTGACGGGGGTGGTCCATACATGGGCGCATGCCATGGTGAGTCGACAGTCCATGTAGGGATAGATGATGCTGGTGCTCCATTTGCTCCCACGTTGGCACGAGTCTCCTCCTGTTTTTCCAGCAAGTACAGCTTCTTGCGGAGGTAACAGATCTCTTCTTGTGCGCTTGCATAGCGGTTTCCTAACTCCACGAGCATCCTCTGATACTTGTCAGCAGCTTTGTAGGTTAGAAAGAGCTCCTCCATGGGGTCCAATGATCTCCCTTGTACCACTCTTCCGATACGGGTGCAGCCCAAAAGTAGTGTTCTCAAGCTGCTCACGGAAGGCGTAGCACAGTCCGGTGAGTGCATCCCATGCAGCATCATCGATAGCTTCTGCCCTTGTAGCTCTCCATGTGGGTGCGAAGTGCCGAGTGACAACCCTACCATTAGATAGGATGGTTACGTCAGCCTTCCACTCTTCATGCCCTAGACGAGGGACTTTCTTGAGGATATACTCCGGGTATAAGCTGCAGCAATCCAGAAACTCTTTAACCTCCTTGGATATGTGTTCTCCTTCCATCCCGTAGGACCGGAATTCTCGAACTGAACGGTTGGCCCGTTCATCACCTTCATTCTCGGCCTCAGCAGGGGGTAGCTCCTCTTTGGATTCATCTCCTTCCGACATAGTTTCATGAGGCTCGGCTGGGTGTAAGCCCGCGTGAAACTCCTCTTGAGGTGCGTACCAATGCTGTTCTTATGGATCATCTTCCATGTTGTCTTCGATTGGTTCCACCTCTTCCGGATCCTATTCCTCATGCATAGAGCTACTGACCTCATCTTTCTCATGGGGTTCCATCTTCACCTCCTCCCAATATGGTCCATCGGACACCTCAATGGGGTTAAGTGTACTCCCAAGTGGTGGTGGACGAGTCCTTATGCGTGCTGTGCTCCTAGTCACCGGCATCTATAAATAAGATATGAGAAAATTTAGAGAAGAAGAAAATAACTCCAAAACTTCAGAAGCTATGAAGCAAGAAAACAGAAAGTGTGGCTGTCCACATGAAAAGAAGAAAAGAGGGGCTGAAACTAGCACATTGCAGTGGCTGAATTGACAAGTAAAATGCAGCAAAAAGCAAATTTCGAAACTAATAGTTTAGAGGGGTGTTCCTATGTGTTTTAGAGTGTCCATTCTACCTAGGCTTGCGTCCTATGGTCAACGCGGCTCTGGTACCAATTTGTGACACCCGATTCCGAAAAATGAACCAAGTGAATGCATATGTGTGCTCAGGATGTTCATCACACATACACATGTATTCCACAAACTGAATTCAGAATATAACTACGAACAAATAATGTTTAAGTACTTTATTACAATGACTCAATGTCTCACTCATGAATATCCAACTTATTTAGCAGCGGAAAATGACTAAAGC
The DNA here is from genome assembly GCA_030760725.1 of Neostapfia colusana. Classification (NCBI taxonomy): domain Eukaryota; kingdom Viridiplantae; phylum Streptophyta; class Magnoliopsida; order Poales; family Poaceae; genus Neostapfia; species Neostapfia colusana. The sequence goes on along the minus strand of JASWHV010000012.1, from coordinate 3,922,297 downwards.
AGCAGGCTCCTTCAACTCCACAGGCATGTTGACGGTAGTGCGCACGCCTAGTACTCCACATGTTCCTTGAAGTACTCTTCTCCTGTAGCTGATTTATATGTGGGAATGCAAGGGTGAGTACATGTCGTACTCAGCAAGTGCGGGAAAAGAATGACATGTAGCTTACAACAAGGTAGGCAATAAAAAGGTTCATTACAACAAGCAAATTTTATTTCACAATTCTGGTAAAAACAACAACTATCTCTAGGTGAGTTTAATCCCATCATAACCAAGTATTTCATCAACATTCCTTCATCATAATTCACCATTTATCAAGTCTCAACCAGCCATTAATCTTTCTCAAGTTCATCTCATACTCATAAATATTCATAACCATTCATATTCATATAACTGAAACCAAATTCATTGTTATGACCCAAAACAGTCCCAAAATCAATCCCAATGACCATACCATAACCATACCAAATAACCATCCCAAATTTCGCCTCTAATCATGAAAGTTGGCCAGGTACTTGTGACCGGAAGCACGGCTATCATTATAGTTTTACACTCTGCAGTGGTGACACCACTTTACCCACAAGTTCGTGATTTCGTTAGCCGTCGGCGACTAGAGAGAACCTCCATTATACCAGTACAAAACCATCGGTGTATGGCCAAGATATCACAAAATAGCCTTTACAAAGGGGCTACTAGGATGTACGAACCCACTGAGGTTTCACCGGCAGGCTCGAATCTCCATTCTCCCACCCACGTACCCCCTCTTGTGCCATGCAGTTCCCAGGGCAGTCCCTCTCGACTCCCATTCCCGGCGCCATCCAATGGTCCATAACAAGCTAGTAACACACCTAATTAGTCAGCTAAGCCGCACCCATATTTGGCCTTGTGGTGGCACTATTTTCCTGGCATGCGCTCGCATGAACTGGTCCTTAGATCTATGGCAAGTAAACCACCATCTTATTCAGCAACATCCATGAACCAAGCTTGCCTAGATCTCCTTGATTCCATGGTCATCAACATCATCAAGTTCCCATCATCTTTAATATCATGAGTGCAGCAGCTAACAAGTTTTATTTCAGCTTCCCGTATCCCGTAAGTTGAGCAAAGCAAAAGGAAAAACGATCATACCCGACTCATCAACTTTCCCGTCGACAAGGATGGTTAACAAAACTAGTAAACTCCTATAAAAGGGTGTCCCATCAAGTTGACTCAAGCATACGAGTTTTCACAAGCTTTGGTGGTTCGTGTTGCTCAAGCGTCTCGAAGTCTTGGTGTTGTAGCTCCTCGTATACGGCCTCTTGAGCTTGTCCTTCTACTCATGAACACGCACATATAAAATTTACAGCAATCAATTATCATTCACAAACTTTACTCAAGATGCAATGAGGTGAATGAATGCAATTCCTATGGTGCAGTTTTATAAAACCAGTTTGTACGTGTGCTTGCATATTTTAGTAGGCTTCCATGGGGTTTTATGGTGATCAAGGTTGCTAGGATCAAGTGTGGACGTGGTGATGATCTTAACACAAGATGTAGATCAATTCCACCGTCAAAAATTGACCAAAACATGGTCTGTCCACACGCAGAAATTTCTGCTCAAAGGGGGCGAAGAAAATGGTGCGTAGAAACAGCAGCGACGTCGTAAGAGGGGTAACAAAGACCTACCTCACTTCTTCCTTGGGGCAGGGCCTCCCTCCTAGCAATGGCAGCAGCGGAGGATTTTTCATGGAGAATTATGGGGCTACGGCTAGGGCAGAACGTCGGGGACTTCTTTTCCGACGACGGCGAGGCGTGACGGGGCTTGACGGCGGCCAAATTTCGGCAAGGGGGGGGGAATCAGCGACTTGGCACAAGGGGCGCAACTTGCAGCAGGGGGGCGGCGGCCAAAAGAAAAGAGGTGTGCGGCTAGGGGGAGTTATATTTATAAGGGAGAAAAAGAGTCCTGGGGTGGGGAACAAAGAGTCCTAGAGGTGGGGGACTAAGCAAAGAGTCCTAGAGGTGGGGGACTAACCAAAGAGTCCTAGAGGTGGGGGACTAACCAAAGAGTCCTAGAGGTGGGGACTAGGGTTCCCCTCTAATGGGTTGCGGCCAAGGGGGGTGTGCCCAATTAGGGCCCCCCCTAATTTGGTGCGGCCAATTTGGGGGAAAATTCCCCCCAAATGTGGGGGAAATTCCCCCTAGGGGAGTTTTGGGGAATTTAGGAAAAACTAGGAAAATTTGGGAAAATTTGGAAAGGGGGAAATTTGGGGAAAAATTGGGGTGGCTCAATTTTGCTATTTTATTTTTATTATTTTCCATTTCTATTTCCTTTTATCATTTTAGTAGCTTCTATATTCCTTTCTTCATTTCTTCTTATTTTTAAACGCTTCTCTACATGAATATGTATGCAATGCAGGGTAGTGAAATTGAGAGTGTTACAAGGATGATAAGAGCCTTCATGCCTCACAACATGACACTTTGCACCCTCATCCGTGAAAGTCCAAACTTCCACAAAATGATTCCGTATGAGGTGCTTGGTAGAATCATCGACCATGAGATGATGGAGATGGAAGCATGCCACATCAAAGACCTTGCTAAGGTCACATCCTCCAAGAAGAAGGATGTTGCTCTCAAAGCCTCACCCAAGTCCAAAGGCAAAGAGGTACAAGCTTCAAGCAACGATGAAGAAAGTGAAGAAGAAAGCACCGACATGGACGATGAGGAGTTGGCCTTCTTCATAAAGAGATTCAAGAGAATGATGAAGAAAATAAGAGGGTCAAACTATGAGAGCAGGGGAAAGGACCAGAGCAAGTTAAGAACCAAGAGAGCTTGCTACAATTGTGGCGAGTATGGGCACTACATCGTTAATTGACCATATGAAAAATAAGAAGACAAGAATAAGAAGAACACGGATGAAAAGCCTCAAGAGAGGAAGATGTTCTAGAAGAAAAAGGCATATGGGCATGCTTATGTTGGCAAGGAGTGGAACACAAATGATGAGTCCTCCGATGATGATGAGGCGGAACTGGCAACCATCGCCATCAAGAAGCCAATGATGAAGAAGACTCTCTTGCCAAACAAGGGAGAGTGGAAGAGCTCAAGCCACACATGTCTCATGGGAAAGGAGGAAAAGCGAAAGGTTAAATCAAAACTCTCCTTGTGTCTTATTAAAGATGAAGATTTTAATAGTGATAGTGAGAATGAGTACATGTTTGAAGGGTTAAGCAAAAGTGCTTTAATTAAAATGAAAAAGCTCTTCGGTGAAATCTCAGACAAGGAGGAACTTCTTGAGAAACAAGATGATTTTCTTGTGAAGGAGAAGGAAAAGAATCTTACCTTGAGAAACTCCTCGAGCTTGAGAAGGAGAAGAACAAGGCGCTTGAACTTGAACTTGCGGAATGCAAGGAGACATCTTCACGTCTCAAGATTTTGAATGTTGTGCCCCAAGATGAGCTTGTGAGTTTGAACAAAGCTCACAAGAATCTTGAGGCACAATTCGCAACTCTCAAGTCAAGTGTTCCCTCTTCCTCCTCAACAAGCTCAAACTTGTCCAATGTGGAGTCGAACACTAAAACTTGTAATTGTGCAAATCTCGTACTTTATTTAAAAATGAGCTTAACGTGGCAAAGAGAAAGAGTACACCTAAGAGTGGCATTTTTGACAAGGAGAAGATCAAATATGCACGTAGTGCATACTCGGTTGCAAGGTCTCCCTTGATCAAAGATGGTCTTGGCTATTCAAGGGGGGAGAGCAAAATGCTAGAATTCCCAAGAATAACAAGTCGCATATTGCTTTTATCAAGGAAGGATCATACCAAACCATGAATGAACATCATGTATCTACCTCTCTTGAAATGGTAAAATTTGATAAAGATGCTAAAAATGCTAAGAATGTTAACCTATCTATGTTTCATGATTTTGATGCATCTTATGTGCTTATGAGAAGCAAATTTGGTTATGTCTATGCAAAATATGTTGGGCCACTCCGCAAGAGCCCAAAGCCTTGTGTGTGGGTACCCAAACGCCTTGTCACTAACCTCAAAGGACCCAACCAAGCTTGAATACCTAAAACCAAAGCCTAAACTTGTTTTGTAGGCTTACTCCTTCGGCGGTACAAAAAAGGTGCTAGATAGTGGATGCACCAACCATATGACCGGAGCAAGAAGAATGCTGTGGAGTATGAAGAAAACAATGATCCAAGTCAAGGTATCTACTTTAGTGACAATAGCCAATGGAAGGTACTAGGTGTGGGTAAAATCTCTATTTCTCCACAAAACACCATTTCTCATGTTATGCATGTTGAATCACTAGACTACAATCTTTTATCTGTATCTCAATTGTGTGCAAAAGGTTATAATTGCTTATTCACTAAAGAAGGCGTGATTGTCACTAGAAGAATTGATAACTCAGTTGCCTTCATGGGTGTGCTCAAGGGAAAGCTTTATCTCGTGGACTTCACCGTGGATAAAACTCAGCCTGACACATGCTTGATAGCAAATGCCAACATGGGATGGTTGTGGCACCGTAGGCTAGCCCATGTTGGTGTGAGGAATCTTCAAAAAATTCTAAAAGGAAATCATGTTCGAGTTCTTAAGAATATTGTTTTTGAGACAGATGGGCCTTGTAGCGCGTGCCAAGCCGGAAAACAAGTCGGAGCAGCTCATCCCGCCAAGAATGTGATGACGACAACGAGACCGTTGGAGATGCTACACATGGACCTTTTCGGTCCCATTGCTTACATAAGCATTGGCAGTAACAAATATGGTTTAATTATCATTGATGACTTTCCCACTTCACTTGGGTGTTTTTCTTGCATGACAAAGGTGAAACTCAAGGTATCCTCAAGAGTTTCTTGAGGAGAGCTCAAAATGAGTTTTCCTTGAGAATCAAGAAAATAAGAAGCGACAACGGCACCGAATTCAAGAACACCCAAGTAAAAGAGTACTTGGAACATGAGGCATCAAGCATGAGTTTTCGGCACCCTACTCACCCGAACAAAATGGGGTGGCCGAAAGGAAGAACCGGACTCTAATAGAGATGTCAAGAACCATGCTTGATGAATACAAGACATCCGATCGGATTTGGGCGGAAGCGATCAATACCGCTTGCCATGCCAAAAGACGTCTCTACCTCCATCGCCTATTGAAGAAAACTCCTTATGATCTTCTAACGGGTAACAAACCCAACATCTCCTACTTTAGTGTCTTTGGTAGCAAGTGTTACATACTTAACAAGAATCCTTGAATTTCAAAGTTTGCTTCGGAATCCGATGAAGGTTTCTTACTTGGCTATGATTCAAACACCTATGCCTATCGTGTATTCAACAAAACCTCCAGTTGTGTTGAAATCGCACGTGACGTGGTGTTTAATGAAACTAACGGCTACCAAGTGGAGCAAGTTGATCAATGTGTGCTAGATGAAGAAGAATTACCATGTATGGCGTTGAGAAGGATGGCACTTGGTGATATACGACCACAAGAGCAACAAGGCCCAAGTGACCCATCCTCGTCACAAGAGATGCCCAAAGCCCAAGTTCCACAAGACCAAGAATAAGATCAAGATCACCATGATCAATACATTAATGATCAAAATGGTGGCAATGATTAAGGGGGAGATGAAGACGAAAAAGGAGGTGAAGAAGGTTATTCAAGACCAAGTGTACCACACCCAAGAGTCCATCAATGTGTTCAACGGGACCATCCCGTTGACAAAATACTTGGAGACATCTCAAAGGGGGTAATGACTCGCTCTCATATGGCTAATTTTGTGCTCACTACTCCTTTGTGTCTTCTTTGGAGCCATTTAAATTTGAAGATGCCATACGACACCCGAATTGGGTGATGGCCATACAAGAGGAGTTCAACAACCTCAAAAGAAAAAAAATGTGGGAGCTTGTGAAAAGACCTATGCCAACGTGGTAGGCACCAACTGGGTCTTCCGCAACAAGCAAGATGAGCATGGCGTGGTGACAAGAAACAAAGATAGACTTATGGGCAAGGGGTACTCACAAGTCGAATGTTTGGATTTCGATGAAACTTTTGCCCCCGTAGCTAGGCTTGAATCTATACGTATATTATTGGCCTATGCTACTCACAACGATTTCAAGTTATATCAAATGGACGTGAAAAGCGCCTTCCTCAACAGACCAATCAAGGAGGAGGTGTATGTGGAGCAACTACCCGACTTCGAGGATGATAAGTATCCTAACCATGTATTTAAGCTTCATAAAGCTCTCTATGGCCTCAAACAAGCTCCTAGAGCGTGGTATGAGTGCCTTAGAGATTTTCTCATTGACAATGGTTTTAGGATAGGAAAGGCCGACTATACACTCCTTACTAAAAACTTGGATGATGATTTGTTTGTATGCCAATTTTATGTCGACGACATAATATTTGGTTTTACTAATCGAGCTTTTTGTGAAGAGTTTAGCTAAATCATGACGGAGAGGTTTGAGATGTTGATGATGGGAGAATTGAAGTTCTTTCTAGATTTCTAGGTAAAACAATTAAAGGAAGGCACCTTCTTATGTCAAACCAAGTACATTCAAGATATACTTAAACAGTTTCACATGGAGAAGGCCAAGCCCATCAAGACGCCAATGGCGACAAATGGACACCTCGAACTCAACCAAGACAACCCTAGCATGGATCAAAAGGTATACCGTTCCACGATTGGATCCCTTCTTTACCATTGTGCATCTAGGCCCAATATTATGTTAAGTGTATGCATGTGTGCAAGGTTTCAAGCAGCTCCTAAGGAGTGTCACTTGACAGCCGTAAAGAGAATCTTGCTTTATTTAGTTCATACACCAAACCTAGGGTTGTGGTATCCTAATGGGTCCAAGTTCCATCTCATCGGATACTCTGATGCAGATTATGCCGTATGCAAAGTGGATAGGAAAAGTACCTCCGAGACTTGTCAATTCTTGGGTAGGTCCCTAGTATAATGGTCACCCAAGAAACAAAATTCTATTGCCTTATCTAGAGCCGAAGCAGAGTATATCTTAGCCGGAAGTTGTTGTGCAAAACTTCTTTGGATGCGACAAACTCTAAGGGACTATGGTCTCATTATGAACCATATTCCACTCGTATGCGACAATGAGAGTGCTATTAAGATTGTCCATAATCCCGTTGAACACTCTAGGACCAAACGCATTGACATCCGGCACCACTTCTTGAGAGATCATTCAATAAACGGGGACGTTGTTATTTCACATGTAAGAACCGAAAAACAACTAGTGGATATATTCACCAAGCCACTAGATGAAAAATGCTTTTGTGAACTTAGAAATGAGCTAAATATCCTTGATTCTCGAAATGTAGCTTGATACGTTGCACATCTGCTTATTAGTTTTTTATTCTCTTCAAAATTATGCATGTTTTTGAAAACTTGACTCCTTCAATTTTCCATCAAACAATTTTTGATTATTGTCTTCTTCCATCATGGTCGTTGTATGATTGTTTGTGTGTTCTACTAGCCATATTCATTGAGAATACTAGTGAAAACTTAGTTCATATGGATCATTCCTTGGAAATCTCTCAGTATATATGAGAATTGGCTATCTAGGACCGGATTAGTCCGTCCTCAGGGCCAGACAAGTCCGTCGTCCAAGACAAGTCCGGACAGGCTCAGACAAGTCCACATCGTACTAGTCCGTCCTGTCACCGGACTTGTCCGTACTGCTAAATAAGTCCGGACCTGGTCCGGTAACTGTACTTGTCTGGTATTTCCCACGGGACTAGTCCGAACCTTGGGGACTTAACCCAACCGCCGGGCCCGACCTGCTCCATTCCATCCAAAATGCATCTCATGTGCGCCTTCCCTCAAACTCACCCCCATTGGCGATTTTTAAGGATTCTCACCAAAATCTTCAAACAATCCGAGCCCTCAACTCTTTGGAGTCTTGAGAAGTCAATCCCCGGACTTCTCTGCCCTCCAATCCGGTGTTTTGTTCAGATTTGAACCCTCAAGGTACGTTCTTGAAGCAAAACCTAATCCTTTTGAATCCTTTGATTTTAGATTGTTTCTCCCATAACCTAGGATCTCTAGTGCTTCATGAACACATTGTGATTCTTTCCTAGGGTTATTGCAAATTATTAACGAGATTTGTAGAAAAATACCTTAGTTAGGGTTTAACATTGGCTGGTCCGGACTAGTCCGGACCCAAGGTGGACAGGTCCATTCCTGACCGGACTAGTCCGGCCAGAGACCGGACTAGTCCGGCCAGAGACCGGACAAGTCTGGCCCAACCTAGGGTGAACTCCTAACTTAGTGAATTTGCTGCACTTCTATCGCAATAATCTTTTGTTCTAAACTCATACTTCTGTTAACTATTTTTCCAGCATGTCTCAACACGACGACTCTCCCCCCCTCTCCGACCTAGAGCGAGAGGCGGCTCGCCAAGAGCTTTATCGCCGTTAGGAATAGGAGGACGTGACAATCGCACAAGAGCTAGCTCGCCGTGAAGCTAGAACCAAAAAGAGACATGAAAGAGAGGCAACACATGCTCAAGCAGTAGAAGAGCAAACTAGCCGAAGGAAGAGGCTAGTCTCGGTTGGAGAAAAGGAAAGGGCCCAAGCGGCCGATAAGGGGAAATGACCTGCGACAGAAGGAGAGACAGTCAAGGGCAAAGGAATGGCCCCAATTAAGAAGGTGCCTGCTAAGAAGGCCACACCAAGGAAAAAGGCACTTGTCAGCAGGGGATTAGTCATCCGAGACCGTCTCGTGGGATCAAGTGCTCCCCCACGAGGCCCCATTGGACCCTTGGTTATGACTCCTCCCATGCTTAACCCCAACCGGCAACCGGAGCTTTCAAGAAACATTTTTCAAGGGAAAGGCTCCGAGAAGGCAAAAATATTTAGAGAAAAGGATCCATACAAGTATGAGAAGGCCACACCAGATCACCACATCTGGTATGACTTCCATTGCGATTATTATCGCTTAGTATACTTGAGGATGGAGACGCCGGTTGCAGATGCTCAGTGGGTCGATTTGCCCTATATGGAGAAGAAAAATGACCAAGCCTTCAACGCAGTCATACAAGCAACTGAGCATCATGGCCTCAAAGAACTGCTTGGGTTTCAATATGACTAGAACATGGAGGTGGCGTCTCAATTTTACACCACCTGCTACTTCTCCACCTTTGGAGACAGGAAAATCTCCTGGATGACTGACAGAGTCCAATACTCCGTCCTATATGATGAGTTTGCTAGGATACTTGGACTTGAGGAATTTCTAAACCATGACTTGATCATTCACAACTTCATGATAATGGATTTGGGGGAAATGGAATTCATGTATGAGGTTGGCTTCTACAATCCCCCCACAACCAAGATCCTCCGTCCTTTCTTGAGTGTGTTAAATCGAATCTTGAGAATGACTCTAGCACCTAAGGACGGGGATGCGGGGATGATCCAAGGCCACCTCCGGCCCCTGCTAAAGTTAATTTGCAAAGATGAGAAGTTCAACATATTTGACTACATCTATGATGGCATCTTCAACATATCCCACACCCCTAATTGCTCGTGTTGATATGCTCCATTCATCATGTTCCTCATTGAGAAGGTTTCTGGCTTGGAGTTCGTGAAGTATGTCAAGCATAGACCCCTTCACCCTCAAATTCCTCCCATTGCGCCAAAAGATTAGCGGGGCTTCTAGGAGGGGTGCGTCCAATGCACCTCCTCCTTCTCCCACTCCCGTCTCTTCCTCCTCCGACGACTCTTCAAGTGCAATCTAAAATTCTTGAAGTCTATCTTCACTTATTGCCGCAAAGTTGAATTTAAAACACAGAAGATGGCTAGAAGGCAAGACAACTACTTGAAGAAGCTCTATGAGAAGGAAGACATAGCTATGTCCACGAAGGCTTCTGATGACGAGGAGTTGACAGCTTTCCCGGATCTCACGGAGGCGTAGGCTGCTCTCCTTGGTGGTGGGGGTGGCCCTTCTAGTGCTTCTCCCGCCGTTAAGGAAGAAGAGGAAGAGCAAGATGATGAGGATGGAGAGTAAGATGAAGAAGCAACCAAAAATGATGAAGATCGTGGTGAGGGGAGTGAGAGTGATGACGAGTAGACTTAGGCTCTCTCCTTGCTTCCCCCTTAGTCTCTTCCCTTTTTGGTGTCTTGATGTCAAAGGGGGAGAGATTGAGGGGGAGTACTATGGACTATGTAATGTTATTTTGAAAAACTTGTAACGTTTCTATATTTTCATATTTGGGTTGTAATAACTCTGTACTATGTTATGTTACTCTATATTGATCCTTTACATATCACTCTAATTTGAATATGTTATTGTCCCATATGTGTTATTATTCTTAGTTACAATTGAGATGCATATTTAGCTTCTACTTATCACATCTCAACACTTGCATCACACGTAGGCACCCCACCATAACACACAACTATATAAATCTCCCATAGAATCCACTCTTGTGCATTACTTTTATTGTAAATTATTCATGGACACATTTAGGGGGAGCTCTTTATACACTTGTGTGTTATGAAAACCAACTCATTTATTTTTTTATCAAAAACCTCAACGTGTTGTCATCAAATCACCAAAAAGGGGAGATTGAAAGTGCATCTAGGCTAAATCCCCGTGGGTTTTGATGATTAATGAAAACACTTAAGGGACTAATGAGCATTACAAGTGTAAGTACATGTGATTAAATGATGGACGGAGATGGATGCAGTCAAAAAGGGAAAAGAGGAGGAAAAGGCAAAAATACTCGAAGAGTAGAATTTAGGGTTTAAATTTCTTTGTGTTAAGTTTAGCCTTTTAGTATGAGTGTGTTCATGATGTCAAAGTCGTGATAATCATCTAAGAGCACTTAGTCCAAATTAGGTTAGTTGGAGAGAAAAGTTGAAGCAGCCCTGAAGCACAGGGTTTCTGTGTGAGTTCAGACTTGTCCATCTGAGGACGGACTAGTCTGTGGTGAGTGTGTATGAGTCCTTCTGGAACTAAGTCCTGAAGGACCGGACTAGTCCGCCCTTGGTGGATGGACTAGTCCACTCAGTCAGACTAGTCTGTTTCTAACCAGAACAAGAGTTTCTGTGTGAGTTCGGACTAGTCCATTGTGGGTCAGACTAGTCTGTTGGCTAGACTTGTCCGCTCTTTGAGACCGGACTAGTCCAGTGGACCAGACTTGTCTGTTCTCAACCGGAGCAAAAGGTTTTGTATGATATTGGACTAGTCCGTTGTTGGATGGACTAGTCCATGGTGTTGTGACAATTTGAATTCAAAAGGAGGCGGGGGACTTTGGGGTTGGTCAAGTGTGACATCACCGCTCCCCGTAGGCCGGACTAGTCCGGACTTTTTCTAGTGGCAATGACTAGTTACCCGGACCCTTATAAAAAGGGGATCCCCAGGCCTCTAAGGTATGAACTCGAACCCTAGCACCGCCATAGCCTTCCAAGAGCCCTCCTAGTCCTTTCTCTTCAATTCTTTGAGCCCTAAGAGTGAATCTTGAGGGTTTGTGAGTTTTGGGAAGAAGAGAGAGAGAGGAGTGTGATTCGTTTCGAGCTCTTGGTTGATTCACTCACTATGACTTGTTGAGCTGAGTGGTCGTGGGTGTTGATTCGCAAGTTCTTCAAGCTGTAATCTTGTGGGGGCCTTAGATTGTGTTAGCTGCCCCACGAATCGTTGTGAGTTCTTCGTGATCTAGTGGAAGAACACATCAACCTTTGTGGTGGCTTGGTGAGGATAGGGTTGAGAGCGACCCGGTCCTTTGTGGACTCCTCAACTTGGACGTAGGCTTCTTCGTGAAGCTGAACTACGGGATAAATCATGTGTCTTGCACTTTCGATTTCTCTCTTGTTCTTTGTTTGATCACTTTAGGATTCTTCACACTTTTCATTTAAATCTTGCGATCCACCTTGTTCTATTCAATTGCTTTCTCGCTCAACCTCATTACTAGATTGCTAGGTTATAATACTTCATTACTCATTAAGTAGATCAGTGGAAAACTTCTAGATATCTCTGCGTTAACAATTTACTTTTCTGTAACGAACTAGTACGCACTCTGGCAGTTGATTAGATTTTATTAAGTCAAATTTTAGGTGTTTTGCCTATTCACCCCTCTCTAGGCAACATTCACTCCCCCGCACCGGCGCCGCCCGGCCTCCCCTGGCACGCGCCGAGCCGCCCCGACACCCCCCCTGAGCCACCACCATCGCTTGGTCCCGAGCCCGCCCCGCGCTTGCCGCCACTTCGAGGTAAGTGTAATCTAATTTTGTATTAGTTGTATAATTAGTTATTTTTTAATTAATCTAGTTACTTTACTAATTAGTTTAGTTAATAAGTTACTTTTTACTTAATTTAGTTACTTAACTATAGTTTAGGTTACAATTAAGTTAGTTTAGTATTTATTTAGTTTAGTTGAATAATCTTGGTGATTGTTTTTTTTAATTAGTTAGTGGTATGTTTAATTGGTTAGTTAAATTACTTACTTCATTAATTAGTTTAGTTATTTGATTATTTAGTTGTATATTGTCATTGTTTATTATTTAGTGTGTTCATTTGTTAATTATTTGTTTAATTTTATTATTTAGTTGACAATTGTTACAAAATTGAGTGTAATTATTTGCTTCATGACGATTAATTAGCTATATACACCATCATGAGAGCACGTATAATATTTTATTTAGTACGGTAGTAGGACAGTAATTAGTATGACAACCGTTGAGGCGGGCACGGAGGCAAACGAGACCGGTGAGGACGCCAAGCACTCGTTGGCGCCGCCGCTACACGCGCTCCTCGTGCCCCCCGCTGGGACGCTAAGTCATGATTAGTCGTCCATATCGGTCGTTGATGGTCGATCAGGGACAACGACGCGATCAGGGCGACTAGAAAACTAGTCGTTCGACTAGTCGGCCGATCAGGGCTAAAAAAACCACTGTACGACTAGGGCTTGACTAGTCGCCCTTGTCGACGACTAGTCGACCTAGTCGCTCTAGTCTCCCTAGGGCAACTAGGGTCGATTAGACGACTTAAAAACCTTGGCATGGAATCAGACCCGCCGGTTGACGGTCACCCCTATTTTTCTCCCCTCTCTCTCTCTTTCGTTCTTTCCTTTCTCTCTCTCTCTCTCACGTAAATTACTCCAAAATGAATGAGTAACTGTGGCGGACCGAAATCCGCTCATCCAGGATCGCAGAGGGTGGTGCCGCGCGATGCGACACCCAACAGCACACATCATAAGGATACATTGTATTATATAGAAAGCAAACTGAGATGTACAAAGTAGTACACTTGTTCAGATACAAACTAAGGTATACATTACACAGCGGAAGTTTTAATTTGTATAACTCACGCCCGCCTATCTAGCAAAAGTCAGTTGCCCAGCCCTAGGGCAATCCACACTAGCTGCACTCCTTAGCTCAGCGCGGCGTGTACGGCTCCCACTCAGCCGTGGTCCCCGACGGAGGGTAACCCTCGCCGGTGGACTCGTAACCCGAGTCCGTGGGTGGCTCCTCACCTGAAAAACACTTAAGCAGCAACCGTGAGCACGATAACTCAACAAGACTTAACCGACTCACCTACGCATGAAACTCTACATGTAGGGTACAATGAACATGGGATGGTAAAATTTCAGCAAACGGACACACATATAGTTTATCCTTAGTTCATCTTTTAGCCACAAGTTAACAGTTCATGAATCTGAAATTTAGTAAGCAATATTTGGTGGCACACATGTAACAATACAATTATATCATACAACAGAATTGAATCATAACATTCCATAAATTATCTACGTTACGATGCAGTGAACAAGCGGTACTCGTCACCGCGAGGGACGGCGAATCGACTCGATATACACCTGCAGGGATACCCGAAGAGCACGTCACGTACGCCCACCCGTGGAGCTGCACAGCATGCTCACTCGATGTCGTACGGGACAACCTTTCACCCAACAGCCCAAACGTCGAACCGGTCGCACCAAAACGGATAGGAGGTTCCCTACACGGAGCATCTCCCTATGCCCGTTAGCAGATTTCCACCTTGCTGTCCTCAACCTACACCTATAAATCGGTGTACTATGCCTCGACGCCCGGAGGTTTAGGTTACATCGGTTTATCGGGGCCCATATATCCGATATGCCTTCGGTACGTTCAATACTTGCTCAGCAGGGCCGCACACGGATCGGTCCTCAATCGACACGGACAGGGCTGCGCACACAAGACTTTCTCTTGCTGCGCACTAGCCCCTGCCTAGTCTCATTTTCATTTCTAAAGTGATCTCACCTCACTCGAACCAATCCCGTGTGTCCCAAGCCTAACTCGCGAGTAGATTCCAACTAATCGACTTGTACCGAAGTCCTATGAATCATTAAGCATAGCCTGTCTACTCGAGGACTTAGACACTATCCTCACTCTTATAGGAAAAATTCCGGTTATGCAAGTGGGGTTCCATCCATCCTACACCTAATGCACATTCATACCTCACATTAGACATGTAAACAAAGCAAACTTTGTAAACGGGTTAATGCAAACCGGGGCTTGCCTTGTTGCTGCTGGTAAGGGTTTAGGTCTTCATCCGAAAGAAGGAAGTCGAGCACTTCCGGAGTCTCCTCGCCTTCAGCGACTACACGTTTAACAAGATACTACATGTTAATTCACATGCAATGTGTAAACTTGAATAATTAATTACTATACTCTAGCTAAACCTCCCCCTTTGGCTCCGAAATTTTTATGGTGGCTTGGTATGGTCCTAACCAGAGTCTTGACCAAGTTTCATTTGAGCTTTGTACAAATAAAAGCCTATTTGGTCAATATTTGAGCCTCTAAGTAATTCCAGGGATTTTATGGCTCCAACCATTACTTTCTGGAAACTAGAATTTAAGATGGTTCTAATGGACTTGGTTTCATGTCATTTGAAGAATTCTAGAGGAAGTTGTGCCCCGAACAAGATTTGAGAAAATCTGAAAAATGTTTCTGTACATTTTTCTATTTTCTTAGGGCAGTTCACTTAATCACAACATTAGAGGTACTAAGTGAACTTGGATGAGTCTGAAAATTTTACTGAGACTCAAGGATTTTCCACTGAACCTCTCAGCCAAATTTCAGAATTTTTCATAAAGTAATTCTCCAGATAAAATTCCCAACAGTTTGAAATTTAGGGATTTAATTCTGGAAAATTATTAAGTTTCATGAGCTGAAATTTGTATTGCTGGAAAGTACTCAAAATTTTGAGTTCAGAAAAATTTGGTTCACTGAATTTGGAGCTTCCTAGCAAAAGTTATTTGCATTTGAAGTTTGGAATAAAACTGGAAATTCCCAAAATGTTTAAACTCTGCGGGTGGGGCCCACTCCTTAAACCGGCCCACTGAGAATGTGGCCACACCGCGGCCCACGGGGTTTTACCCGTGCTGCCGCACCGAATCCCGGCCTCAAATGGATCCCCGCGCGCAAACAGAGGCTGAGCGGTGGACCCGGCCCCCTTCGTCTACCTCGCACCATCCTGCGACTCCCGCGGCGGTGCCTCACCGGAGTTCTCGCCGCCGGCTGTTTCACTGCACGACCTTCGATGGTTCTCACCGCCTAGGCCCAACTTGGCTCGAGGAACATGCTGGTGCCCTCACCGAAGCTCGGCGATGGCCGAACCATGCCCGCGACGGTGACAGTGGTTCTCTCTACTCTGGCGATGTCGCCCGGGCTACTCAGGGCCTTATTCTTCAAACGGTTTGCTCCTACAGATCCGCTGTGGCATGCTGAGCACGAATATGAGCTCGGTTGGCTATGGAAATGGCCGGAGCTACGTGCTCACCGTCGACCTAGGCCCGATATCGGCTGTGACCGGAAAATTTCGAAGAACCGTAACCCAAGCCCATGGTTTTCGCTGGTTTTTTATCCTAGGTGGTCGTGGACAAGTGCAGAACGTGTGTGTAGCTCGGAATCCCCTGTAGTGAACTACCCATTCCGAATTTCCGCGTTTTGAACCATTCGGAACTTTGAACACCGAATGACTAAACGGACAAATACTCTCCCTACAGAGCATGAAAGGGGGTAAGATCTTCACCGTGAGTTCGAGCGGCCTCCGGCGCGTCTCTTTGCTGTTGAGCTCCTGTCGCGAGAACGCCTGGATCAGCAGCACAACGAGGAGCCGAGGGGAGCGGCCGGCGAAGTATCTCGTTTCGGTTGTGTGCGGGCAGAGCGAAGAGGGTGAGGCCGGACTCACATGGGCTAGTGTTTTAACTGCGTTTTGCACCCGGCGCCCGTGGTCATCGAGCAGGAGGTGGCAGGGTGAGGCGGTCGGGCACCGACGCTGCCGTGCGCTGGCGCGCGTTCTCGGCCAAGGGAGGAAAAATCACTGAGTATACTTCTCTGTTAAGGCTGCTGACAGGTGGGGCCTCCCCTCTAATTCCTTTTTGAATTTTTCCTCTCTGTTTGTACTAAAATATCCCCAGCTACTCACAATTGAATGTGAGGCTTAATCACCAAGTCATAGTTTGAATTTGGTTTCCCAAATTTGAGATTTGTTTGGCTAAATTTGCTTCACATTTGAACTGAAATTCAAATTCAGTTTTTAATTCTTGCAAATTTAGCTCCCGACAAGATGAACTCCAATGGGGATGAAAATTGGTGGACTAACTCAGAAAAATGTGCTGAGTTTGAATATGATGCCAACTTTTGAATTTAAGTGATGAAAGTTGCTGCAATTTGAATTTACATTCAAATTGGCCTCTTTTTCAAATGCCTCCAAAAGTGCCTCAAAAAGTGTTGGATTTGCATGAGATTTTGCCTGAACCTTCCCAAGACTTTTCAAGTTCTAGGGGTGAGCTCAACCTCTCATGTTCATGTGTATAAATCCTACTTTGTGAAAGTTAGGGCTTCCCCTCCTAATCACCTTTTGATGGAGGTTACTTGCTCTTCACAAATCTTCACACAATATCCACAACAAAAACTGTGGTGTTGTTAGGTGATGAAAAGTTTTTGTAAGTCCCTTTTCTTGGGATTTACATCCCCCCCTTAAAAGAATCTCGTCCCGAGATTACAACAGAAGAGACAGCGATGTAAGAGGAACTCACCCGTGTTGAGATGCCATGAATTCCGGGTAATTTGAGCGAAGGAATTCCTCGCTCTCCCACGTCGCTTCTTCGGCGTTGTGGTTACTCCAGAGTATCTTGTAGAACCACAACGTTCGGCTACGCGTGGTCCGGGCTTTCTCATCAGGAATTGCCACCGGATATTCATTATATGTCAAATCCGGTTGCAACTCGACGATGTCTTCGGTAGGGACAGCAGCTGTATGCTTCAGACATTTTCACAGTTGCGAAACATGGAAAACATCGTGAACACCAGCAAGAGATGCCGGTAGCTCCAGCCTATGCGCCGCTGGTCCACACTTCTCGGTGATAGCATAGGGTCCAATGAAATGGGGAGCGAGTTTCCCCTTCACGCCGAACCGG
Organism: Neostapfia colusana; assembly: GCA_030760725.1. NCBI lineage: Eukaryota > Viridiplantae > Streptophyta > Magnoliopsida > Poales > Poaceae > Neostapfia > Neostapfia colusana. The sequence continues at coordinate 3,904,921 of JASWHV010000012.1, read as the reverse complement.
TGCACACCCTTTATCGGAGATACAGGGAGGTACACGTGTTCTCCGACGTCAAAGTGCAGCGGTCTACGCCTCTTATCAGCGTAGCTTTTACGTCGGGATTGGGCGGCCTTCAAGTTGGCTTGAATCATCTGAACGCGCTCTTCGGCGTCGTTCACCACATCAACCCCAAACGTGACCCTTTCACCGGACTCGCACCAGTTTAATGGTGTGCGGCACTTGCGACCGTAGAGAGCTTCAGAGGGTGCCATCTTGATACTCACCTGATAGCCGTTATTGTACGAGAATTCCGCCAACGGTAGGTGATCATCTCAGTTCCTACCGTAGTGGATGGCACATGCTCTCAACATATCCTCTAGTACTTGATTCACCCTCTCTGTTTGGCCATCTGTCTGAGGGTGATAAGCGGAGCTCCTAATCAACTTAGTACCCAAAGCAGCGTGCAACTGCTCCCAAAAGCGAGATACAAATAATGCACCTCGGTCTGAGACTATGGTCTTGGGTACTCCATATAAACATAGAATCTTCGCTATGTACAACTCTGCATATTTGCCGGCATTATAACGTGTATGCACTGGGATGAAGTGAGTCGTCTTGGTTAACCGGTCAACGAATACCCAAATGGAATCATGTTTGTTGGACGTCAGGGGTAAGCCCACAATGAAATCCGTGCTCACATCTTCCCATTTCCATGCCGGGATTTTCAGAGGTTGCAGCAGCTCTGATTTCTTCATATGATCAGCTTTCATTCGTCTACATGCATCATACTCGGATACGTACTTCGCCACTTCCCGCTTCATCCGTGTCCACCAAAATTTCTTTTCCAAATCTTGGTACATTTTGTTGCTGCCCGGATGAATGGAGTATTTAGACAAGTGAGCTTCATCGAGGATCTTTCTCCTCAGCTCCATATCTCGGGGTACGACTATGCAGTCATTGAACCATAGCGTCCCCTCATCATCCTTCCGAAAACATTTGATCTCCCCATTGTCTATCCGTCTCCGGAGATGTGCCATGCCCTTATAAACTTTCTGAGCTGTAATGATGTCCTCCCTAATAGTAGGGATGAGGGCAAGGTTGTAGAGCGATCCATAAGGAACCAAGTATAAACTCAGCTCTTCCTGCTCCACCGGGGTAATGGTGAGGTTATGGACATGTGACTTCCGACTCAGCGCGTCGGCGACCACATTCGCCTTGCCGGGGTGGTAGTGAATCTGAATTTCATAATCTTTGATTAGTGCTAACCACCTCCTTTGCCTCATATTCAGCTCCTTCTAGGTGAAAATGTACTTCAAGCTCTTGTGATCGGTGTAGAGATGCATCAAATTCTCCAGGAGATAGTGCCTCCACATTTTTAACGCCAAAACCACAGCAGCAAGCTCAAGATCATGAGTTGGATAATGCTGCTCATGGTTCCGAAGTTGGCGTGAGCCATATGCGACCACACGTCCTTCCTGCATCAACACGCAGCCGAGCCCAATACCGGACGCGTCACAATACACGTCGAATGGCTTGGTTGTATCCAGTTGAGCTAAGACCGGGGCTGTTGTGAGATGCTTCACTAATGCTTGGAACGGTCCTTCACACGCCGTGTTCCAAACATATTTTGTTCCCTTCTTCAGCAATTCTGTCATCGGCTTAGCAAGCTTGGAGAAGCTTGGAATGAATCTCCGATAGTATCCTGCTAAGCCGAGGAAGCTTCTGACTTCATAAACTGAAGTGGGAGCTTTCCATTTCAGCACTTGCTCTATTTTTCTTGGGTCAACCGCAATACCTTCCGCTGAGATAATATGTCCCAGAAATGGCACTTGGCTGATCCAAAACTCACATTTGCTGAACTTGGCATAGAGTTTGTGGTCTCGCAATCATTGAAGAACGATCCTCAAGTGTTCGACGTGTTCTGCTTCTGTCTTGGAGTAAACCAAGATATCATCAATGAACACCACCACGAACTTGTCCAGCTCCGGCATGAACACCGAGTTCATGAGATACATGAAATGGGCTGGAGCATTAGTGAGACTAAAAGACATGACGAGATATTCATATAAGCCGTATCTCGTCGAGAAGGCCGTCTTCGGGATATCCTCCGCTCGGATCTTTATCTGATGATACCCAGAGCGAAGGTCCACCTTAAGGGGTGATTCAGCCCTGGAAGTCTGCAACAAAGTTGTAGAGTGCTTAAACATCTTTCCAGAACTATCTCCCCCACCTCCATTGGCCAAATGATCTGTGAGTTATGCTCTGTTAAGGTTCAGCAAACTAGCTGCCTAAAACAGAGCACTCTGTTTTTCAATCTTTTGGAACTATACCGATCAACTATCAAACTTTTCTACCCAACCAGGATCCTAAATGTTGAAACTTAGTGATTTTAATTCCTTGTTATCATTATCTTTCATGCACATGCCTATGATATGTCGGTACTACGTTCCTCACAAAAGAAAATCCTAACCGGATTATACCGGCATATACGTCTCAGTTGTGGCACTAAACGGCCTCTCACACACGTTTTCTACACGGAATACATATGTGGTTAGTACCTGCAGAAGACCACACAATAATGATGCACTCAATGGTTATTTCCATTTCAGGTAGATCCATATTTGAAAGTAAATACAAACACCCGTATCATTGTCATACGGTCGTCCTTGAGTTAAGTCACGTCTCAAGGTACATGATCGTGTTTCAACACCACACGACGGGGAACCCAAGTATATCATGAACGGGTCGTCATGGTTGGGAATGTTATCAACCCAACGGATACCACCTACTGCCCTGCAGGGAATGCCGATTGCAAGCGCTGCGTATGTCCTCCTGGGCTATTTCCAGACGAGCACACTCTCGCGTTACTGACCACGCGATGGGATCTCCACTTACTTGCCTAATGCACGCTAGGGATCAACGTTTCATATGAACTCAGGAACATGAAGAGTCCAAGAGTTTCATATTGAAGTCTCACACCAAGCTGTGAGACCTATCCCTGAACCACGTTCCTCGTCAGGGGAGCTAACCGAAATTGAACCACTTTCGGTGGCGTTCCTTACCATTCTTACCAGAGCGTAGGTGCGTCGTTACATAATTAAAATTCAGAATTATAACACATAGGTTAGTCTTGCCACTTTAAGTAACTATGCTAATATAGTCCTTACTTGGGCAAACTATCGGATCCTCACCGTAAACCTAAGTTTTCCCGTAATACAGTCCTTAATTACTGTGTTATCCCCAATGTGGCTCTAATACCAGCCTGTGGCGGACCGGAATCCGCTCATCCAGGATCGCAGAGGGTGGTGCCGCGCGATGCGACACCCGACAACACACATCATAAGGATACATTGTATTACATAGAAAGCATACTGAGATGTACAAAGTAGTACACTTGTTCAGTTACAAACTAAGGTATACATTACACAGCAGAAGATTTAATTTGTACAACTCACGCCCGCCTATCAAGCAAAAGTCGGTTGCCCAGCCTTAGGGCAACCCACACTAGCTGCACTCCTCAGCTCAGCGCGGCGTGTACGGCTCCCAATCAGCCGTGGTCCCCAACGGAGGGTAACCCTCGCCGGTGGACTTGTAACCCGAGTCCGTGGGTGGCTCCTCACCTGAAAAACACTTAAGCAGCAACCGTGAGCACGATGGCTCAACAAGACTTAACCGACTCATCTAGGCATGAAACTCTACATTTAGGGTACAACGAACATGGGATGGTAAAATTTCAGCAAACGGACACGCCTATAGCTTATCCTTAGTTTATCTTTTAGCCACAAGTTAACAGTTCATGAATCTGAAACTTAGTAAGTAATATTTGGCGGCACACATGTAACAATACAATTATATCATACAGCAGAATTGAATCATAACATTCCATAGATTATCTACGTTACGACGCAGTGAATAAGCGGTACTCGTCACCGCGAGGGACGGCGAATCGACTCGATATACACCTGCAGGGATACCCGAAGAGCACGTCACGTACGCCCACCCGTGGAGCTGCACAGCACGCTCACTCGATGTCGTACGGGACAACCTTTCACCCAACAGCCCAAACGTCGAACCGGTCGCACCGAAACGGACAGGAGGTTCCCTACACGGAGCATCTCTCTATGCCCGTTAGCAGATTTCCACCTTGCTGTCCTCAACCTACACCTATAAATCGGTGTGATATGCCTCAACGCCCGGATGTTTAGGTTACATCGGTTTATCGGGGCCCACATATCCGATATGCCTTCGGTACGTTCAATACTTGCTTAGCAGGGCCGCACACGGATCGGTCCTCAATCGACACGGACAGGGCTGCGCACACAAGACTTTCTCTTGCTGCGCACTAGCCCCTGCCTAGTCTCATTTTCATTTCTAAAGTGATCTCACCTCACTCGAACCAATCCGGTATGTCCCAAGCCTAACTCGCGAGTAGATTCCAACTACTCGACTTGTACCGAAGTCCTATGAATCATTAAGCATAGCCTGTCTACTCGAGGACTTAGGCATTACCCTCACTCTTATAGGAAAAAATCCGGTTATGCAAGTGGGGTTCCATCCATCCTATACCTAATGCACATTCATACCTCACACTAGAGATGTAAACAAAGCAAACTTTGTAAACGGGTTAATGCAAACCGGGGCTTGCCTTGTTGCTGCTGGTCTGGGTTTAGGTCTTCGTCCGGAAGAAGGAAGTCGAGCACTTCCGGAGTCTCCTCGCCTTCAGCGACTACACGTTTAACGAGATACTACATGTTAATTCAAATGCAATGTGTAAATTTGAATAATTAATTACTATACTCTAGTTAACCCTCCCCTTTTGGCTCTGAAATTTTTATGGTGGCTTGGTATGGTCCTAACCAGAGTCTTAACAAAGTTTCATTTGAAACAAAGTTCATTTGACTTTTGTACAAATAAAAGCCTATTTGGTCAATATTTGAGCCTCTAAGTAATTCCAGGGATTTTATGGCTCCAACCATTACTTTCTGGAAACTAGAATTTAAGATGGTTCTAATGGACTTGGTTTCATGTCATTTGAAGAATTCTAGAGGAAGTTGTGCCCCAAACAAGATTTGAAATCTGAAAAATGTTTTTGTACATTTTTCTATTTTCTCAGGGCAGTTCAGTTAATCACACCACTAGAGGGACTAAGTGAACTTGGATGAGTCTGAAAATTTTTACTGAGACTCAAGGATTTTCCACTGAATCTCTCAGCCAAATTTCAGAATTTTTCATAAAGTAATTCTCCAGATAAAATTCCCAACAGTTTGAACTTTAGGGATTTAATTCTGGAAAACTATTAAGTTTCATGAGCTGAAATTTGTATTGCTGGAAAGTACTCAAAATTTGGAGTTCAGCAAAATTTGGTTCACTGAATTTGGAGCTTCCTAGCAAAAGTTATGTGCATTTGAAGTTTGCACTAAAACTGGAAATTCCCAAAATGTTTAAACTCTGCGGGTGGGGCCCACTCCTTAAACCGGCCCACTGAGAATGCGGCCACACCGCGGCCCACAGGATTTTACCCGCACTGCCGCACCGAATCCCGGCCACAAATGGATCCCCGCGCGTGAACAGAGGTTGACCGGTGGACCCGACCTCCTTCGTCTACCTCGCGCCATCCCGCGACTCCCGCGGCGGTGCCTCACCAGAGTTCTCGCCACCGGCCATTTCACTGCACGAACTTCGATGGCTCTCGCCGCCTGGGCCCAACTTGGCTCGAAGAACACGCTGGTGCCCTCACCGAAGCTCGGCGATGGCCGGAACCATGCCCGCGACGGTGACAGTGGTTCTCTCTACTCCGGCGATGTCGCCCGGGCTACTCAGGGCCTTATTCTTCAAATGGTTTGCTCCTACAGCTCCACTGTGGCATGCTAAGCATGAATATGAGCTCGGTTGGCCATGGAAATGGCCGGAGCTACGTGCTCACCGTCGACCTAGGCTCGATATCGGCTGTGACCAGAAAATTTCGAAGAACCGTAACCCTAGCCCATGGTTTTCGCTGGTTTTTGATCCTAGGTGGTCGTGGACAAGTGCAAAACGTCTGTGTAGCTCGGAATCCCCTGTGGTGAACTACCCATTCCGAATTTCCGCGTTTTGAACCATTCCGTACTTTGAACACCAAATGACTAAACGGACAAATACTCTCCCTACAGAGCATGAAAAAGGGTAAGATCTTCACCGTGAGCTCGAGCGGCCTCCGGCGTGTCTCTTTGCTGTTGAGCTCCGGTCGCGAGAACGCCTGGATCAGCAGCGCGACGAGGAGCCGAGGGGAGCGGCCGGCGAAGTGTCTCGTTTTAGTTGTGTGCGGGCAGAGCGAAGAGGGTGAGGCCGGACTCACGTGGGCTAGTGTTTTAACTGCGTTTTGCACCCGGCGCCCGTGGTCATCGAGCAGGAGGTGGCAGGGTGAGGCGGTCGGGCACCGACGCTGCCGTGCGCTGGCGCGCGTTCTCGACCGAGGGAGGAAAAATCACTGAGTATACTTCTCTGTTAAGGCTGCTGACAGGTGGGGCCTCCCCTCTAATTCCTTTTTGAATTTTTCCTCTCTGTTTGTACTAAAATATCCCCAGCTACTCACAATTGAATGTGAGGCTTAATCACCAAGTCATAGTTTGAATTTGGTTTCCCAAATTTGATATTTGTTTGGCTAAATTTGCTTCACATTTGAACTGAAATTCAAATTCAGTTTTGAATTCTTGCAAATTTAGCTCCCGACAAGATGAACTCCAATGGGGATGAAAATTGGTGGACTAATTCAGAAAAATGTGCTGAGTTTGAATATGAAGCTAACTTTTGAATTTAAGTGATGAAAGTTGCTGCAATTTGAATTTACATTCAAATTGGCCTCTTTTCCAAATGCCTCCAAAAGTGCCTCAAAAAGTGTTGGATTTGCATGAGATTTGGCCTGAACCTTCCCAAGACTTTCCAAGTTCTAGGGGTGAGCTAAACCTCTCATGTTCATGTGTATAAATCCTACTTTGTGAAAGTTAGGGCTTTCCCTCCTAATCACCCTTTTGATGGAGGTTACTTGCTCTTCACAAATCTTCACACAATATCCACAACAAAAACTGTGGTGTTGTGAGGTGATAAAAAGTTTTTTTAAGTCCCTTTTCTTGGGCTTTTACAGTAACGTAAACCTTTAGAATACGCATCACCTATTTGGAATCGACTTGTCTCACATGCGTTACGCATGTGAGCCGGGTAGATTCGGAATTGTCCCGTTTTGGACAGCCTGGGAGTGATCGAGGGGGCGTGCCTATAATGAGACGCGGGTCTGAATCCGGACGAGATTTTGACAGTGTAACCCTGATGTTCTCCTCAGCACCATTATCGGGTGTGCAGTTGGAGAACAATGGGGTTATGCTGCCAAAATTTCGTCTGGATCCAGACTGGGCGTCTCGTCAGAAGCACATTCCTCTCGTTCACTCTTGGGTGGTTTAGGACCTATCCATTCCAATAGATGTAGTGTCGTGACATATTTTCCCTGTCTTTAATCTATATCCTCAAACATGGGTGAAGACCGTAGTTGGATGTATACTGGTTGGAACAAGAAACATGGTCACTCAGATGAATGGTTCCCAAAGACAGATGCTTTTGTAAATCGAGCTTTTTCGTTGTCGATGATCAATAAGGTGTGGTGACCATGTACGAAATGCCGAAACACAAAGTGGTTTGATAAAATGATTGTTTCGTTACACTTGTGTCAAAACGGTTACATTGCACATTATGAGGTGTTGAGCTTTCACGGCAAGACATCTTCTCAAACTGTACAAGAAGTGCAAGAGGATGATGACAACACAAGGGTTGATCAGATGGATGAGATGGTATAATCTATTGAACTAGAGGCTACGGAGGATCCTCCAACAATGGAGGTAGAAGCTATTCTTCAAGCTTCTCAAAACTTCAGAAGAGCCGCTTCATGAACACACAGAAGTGACTCTCCTTACGTTCATCACCAGATTTATGGCCAATAAGTCTAAGTACTTCTTTTCTAACAACTGTTACAACGACCTAATAATATTGATCAGCGATATCCTTCCACAACCCCACAAAGTGCGTAAAAATATGTATCAGTCGAATAAATTGTTGTTGGTCTCGGTATGAAATATGAGAAGATTGATGTGTGTCCAGAAAATTGTATGTTTTTTTGGAAAGAGCATATGAAAGAGAACAAGTGCTTAAAATATGGTAAATCGAGGTTTTTCTAAGTTATTAACGACGATGGTGATACGGTGATGTCAGAAGTCGCACATAAGAAACTTCGTTACTTACCACTGACACCCCGATTAAAGCGGTTGCTTATTTCAAAAAGAATAGATAGACACATGAGGTGAGACGAAGAAGGTGTACGTCAGAACAATGGAGTCATGACGTAGTCGTCTGATGGTGTGGCATGGACGACATGGTGACCATCCTTCCGAGTCACCAGACGTGATCCCAGAGCAGAGGCGACGGACGAGGAGGACGCACTTTGTGTCTCCGTCTCTAGTTCCTACAGAGCGGGTCATTATTCGCCTGGTCGGAGACACGTAAGCAAACTATCACATAATATTCAACTTTTAGGTTCTTTTGTTTGTGGGTACATTAATAAGTTCACTAAATCCTTGCAGCTCCTGTTACAACTGCTCATTCACGGGTCAGGGGCACCACAGACAAGTGTCCGGTTGCATCGGGTCTTTAGTGCGTCTGCACTACCCCGAAGTGATCGACGGGGTCCCTGTGACGTCGTGGGACGACTACGCTCGTGTCTCTCACGAGGCACAAAACAACCTTCAGAGGGCTGTGTGGGCAGATTTATGGTAAGTCCGCTTAATATTTTTTTGTAAATTAGTATTTTTCAACTTGATTAAATTGTTAATGTATATCTCTTCAATATTTGTTTTCTTATCACTGAGGTACCATTTAGAGGACACGAGCCAGAGCATGTTAGACCATGCTAAAGCCATGTTCAACAGGAACGCACGGAAGCTTGTAACACAAGCGTTGTCGTATGCCCGTATTGAAGCCGTGAACGAGTACCTCAAGCGGCACCAGGAGTACCAGTCGGTGCCGTTTAGGAGGGCCTCGGACACGTACTTGACGGAAAAGTCGTACGCAGAGGTAAGTTGTTTGTGTTCAATTATTTTAATACTTAGTTATTTAAATGGTATATCAATGATATAATAAATATGTGCAGGTCAGTATTTCCTGGCTAGAGGGTCAGCCCGAAGCATACCGAGCTCTCTGCCAGATGTGGTCTAGCGATGCTTTCATCGCTAAGTCCAGGAGGGCTCGTGGATGCAGAGGTTCTGACGAGAAGCACTAATATGCCCCTGATGGTCATGTGTGTTTGGCTAAATGCATGGTAAGAATAATTTTTGTTTGTACGTCTTCATAATATAATTAGCATACTAACACATATCTACAGGAGCGTGAGACCGGTCAGGTACCGACCGCCACTCAAGTCTGGAAGCGAGGTCATAAGGACCCATCCCAGCCTGGGGAGTGTAGTTAGGTCACGATCGATCGACTGGTAAGTTATCAAAACTCATCAATTCAATTGTTACTAATACTATTGTTATTACTAATATGCAATTTTACCGCTTTTAGGAAAAGTACGGGCGAGAGGCCGTGAGGATATGCGGGGAAGGGTACGATTAGGAAAACGTGCCAATCGACCCTCAAGCCGTCTACGCTAGCGGAGGCGGGAAGGCACATGGACGGTTAGTTGATCATTTGTCGTTTCTTTGAAATCTTGCTTCTTTTTATTATTATTCTTTTATTCCTTTGTTGATTTGCCATATTCGATGGAGTTGTCGACTCGAGGGTAGCACGACCTTCAATCGTCACTCCATCGATCGAGGGTTTCTCCGTTGGTCAGACAATTCGTCGTCTCTCCCAGAGCGATATAGAGGAGCTCCATATGGAGAGGCGAGATCCGGAGAGAGAGAGAGAGAGAGGACCTCCAGAGTGAGAGGATCTAGCTCGGGTCGCACAGGAGCAACATGCCACCTACATGGCAAACTACATGGCCCAGAGGTCAGACGGCGGTGCAGATAAGTAATTCAATGTAAATTAATTTAAATTCATATCATTGCATTAGCATATTTATTTTAATATTTTGCAATTACAGACCTTAGCTCGACAGAGTGGGCAGCAGATAATCCTGATCCCTACGTGGCAGCTGTCAGAGTTGGCCCCATCACAGGTGCCACCACCACATGGACTTTCAGATATCCAGGTAATATATTTTTTATTTGCTATTTTCTAATCTAAGAAAAACTTAGTGTGATTGAGAGGAGAGAGAGAGTGAGGGGGGAGACGGAGGGAGTGAGAGTGAGAGATAGTGATAGAGAGAGGGAGGGAGAGGGAGAGAGTGAGAGTGAAAAGGGAAAGAGGGAGGGAGAGAGAGACAGTGTTGTAGAGAGAGGGGGTGAGAGAGAGAGTCATAGAGAGGGGGAGGGAGAGGACGAGAGAGAAAGTGAGAGTGCGGGGGAGGGAGAGGGAGAGAGAGTGAGAGTAAGGGGCGAGAGGGAGGGAGAAAGAGATAGAGTGATAGAGAGAGGGGGTGAGAGAGAGGGAGTGGTAGAGAGAGGGGACTGAGAGGGGGTAAATAAATCAGTGACTTAGAACCTCAAACTCACTTTACCTATTTATTTGCATTGCAGAGATTGGCGATGGAGGCTCAAACTCTACCGTCACAGCTATAGGCACTGAGAGGAAGGCGCAGAGACAAATTCTTCGGCTCCGGAGCGAGTGGATCCGCGAGTGGAAGGGATAGTGTTTAGCTCATTGTTGTTTTATATTTTGGATGATTATGTTTTTGATGATTATCTTGCTGTTTATATTAACTGTTCTGTTAGCTGGTCATCGTGTCAAGGTAGTTATTTTCTGTTTTTTGAAAAAAATTAAAAACTTATTTACGACGACCACCTATACAGGGGCATCGTAAGTTAACTTATATAACTTGCGACGGCCAAGGGTACAGGCCGTCATAAGTTAGGTGTCCAGTCCACCACGTGGCATGGCCATGGGCGACGACCTATTATTTACGACAGCTGGGGACGACCGTCGTAAGTTAGTTATTTGCGACGGTGGTCGTCGTAATTAACGTTATTTACGACCAAATAACAGAAAGGCCAGAAACCGTCGTAAATAAAGGAAAACTGTCGTAAATAAGTTATTTACGATGGTTTTCTCTTATTTACGACGGTTTCTGGCTGTTGTAAATTGATCGATTTCCTATAGTAGATTTAGAGCAAAACAAAAGATTACGTAGCTATTCAACTTCATTTGCATGGACGCTTGCTTATCTGTTTGTTTCTTACTATTTTACATTGAGCTAATGAGATCCATGGAAATGGTGCATTATATGTATGATGGACCATTTTAACTAACTTTATGTCCAGCTAGTACGTAAAGTTATATTAACTATTTTGTTGCTCGTTTTATTTCTGCCTATTTACTTACGGGTTTACTAAATATGATAATATTAACTGCTGTTCTGTATACATTTAAATAAATTTTTTGTTATGTCATGATTAATTGTTTTTTCTTGGGAGCAATTCATGCGCCAGAATTTTAGTTTTCTTATATATTTTGTTAGTCTTATATCTCGTTCTCTCTTTTTATTTTTTCTAAAAAATAAAATAATTATTGAGTTTCATGTCTAGCCTATCTAACGTGCTTGATACAAAGACTTTGTTGTTGTTGTTTGATAAAAAACGTCATTTACTATCTTTGTTGTTTGTTCCTATTGTGGCCTTGTGGGATATATTAGGCAACAATATTGTGGCCTTTTACTAATCGTTTGTTTCTGGCTGCGGTACCCGACTTGTGCGGGTGGGATTTTCCACCCGCGGGTCAAACCCGCACCCGACCCTACTTGTCACGGATGCGGGTGCGTGTTTTATTTTGCACCCGTGGGTACCCGACGGGCACCCGAAATAATTTATGTTCATAATTTTAAAGTTAAATTTGAATATTTTTGTATAATTTAATTGTTTAATCTTACTTATCGCAACCTATATTTATAATCTTTATAAGCAACTTAATTTTTCTTGTATTGCCATTCAAAATATATGATTTTTTAGACTTATTTTATTAAACATTGTAGTATGTTTATAAAAAAGTCAAACCCGACGGGGACCCGAAACCCGACGGGTGCGGGTGCGGGTCTCAAATTTCACCCGTAAACTCTTTTGGTTCAGGCGGGTTTTTAGTCGACCCGATCAGAACCCGACCCATTGCCATCCCTACTGGCTGCGCGGGCTGTGTTGTCCGAGCCAAGTCAAGCTTGTTGAGTACTTCCTCCATTTCTGATTAGTTTATTTTTTGAACTAACCAGTATCAAATAAAAAGGAATGGACGGACTATGTAGTATGCATGTTTAATTTGAGAGTGCTGAGAAACGAGTTGATTCACGATGCAATGATCCTTCACCCACTGCGTTATGATACGATGGTAGTCGTGGTTGCTTCAAGGACTGGGATTGAGCTTCTACTATATTTTTGAGTGAGCTCAATCTTAGAATTTAGTGTACTCTGGTAGTGTACAGAATTTTGCTAACATTGTTGTCTGAGTTCAACTAGTCAAATAATGTGCTACGGCGGTTAACCTTGTATTTGGTATTTAGACTGATCGTGCTTGGTTTAGTATCTTTCTGTAAATTGGGGAAGATACTCATGAATTCATGTTCATGGGTCATTTCAAAATTAGTTTGTGTACATTGGTCACTTTGGTGAAATACTGTCATACCTCCAATCACCCATCCCTTGTGGAGAAAAGTATGCTATATTAATCTTTATCCCTATTTAATTATGCGGACAGTTTATAAGAGAGGAAACAGAGGTTAGCTCAGCTGGTTAATTACTTTGACTCTGATTTGAGTCTAAGACTTAGCACGGATGTTACATTTACAACTAACAATTCTTTCAATGGTAGTCAACATACCTGAGATAGGATGTTAAAGGATGTAGTGACTATTAATCTCAAGATCAGCTGCTCTAGTCTTGTGCTCATAGGGGTAGGGTGTGCATGCCTATGTTCAATGTCTATGTTGTACTATATTTCACAAAAAAATATAAATAATTTTTGGTTGATAAAAATAATATGATTTGGCAAAAGAGGAGCATTTTGCAAACAACATGTTAATTAAGCCATTATACTGAATTACGGTAGAAATATTTATTCGTTTTGCGAGGAGTGATAAAAATATGTGCAACAGTAAAAATACCCTTTGAACTCTTCACAATTGGCCAATTCAAGGTGTGTACTCTTCACAATATGTGCAACAATAACGCAGAACGGCGATCGACTTCATGAGACGACTTCAATGCTCGCTGTATCCAGTCACACCGGTATATGTATGTGCACCGTAGGCCATGAGTACTGCCTTGTGCTCTCCAAGTTTTAACCATACACCGCAGTCGGGTCACTGCCCGTGTCTTTCAATCTCGCTCGCCACGACCGGCACCGCCGCGTCGAGCCATGGACCTCGAGGCTGCCGGCTCGCGGAGCTCCCCTGCCATCGCCGGCGGTGCTGGCATGGCCGTGCACGGCCACCAGCTGTCGACCGTGGTGCCGAGCTCGGTGACCGGGGAGACGGTCGACTACGAGCTCGCGGACGCCGACCTGCTGCACAAGCTGCACTACCTCCGGGCGGTGCACGTGTTCCGTGCGCCGGAGCCCGGTGACGCCGCCGCGCCCACCGTCCGGGAGCTCAAGGAGCCCATGTTCCCGTGGCTCGACATGTACTTCCCCGTCGCCGGCCGCCTGCGTCGACGCCGCGGCGAGGGCGAGGGCGAGGCGGCGGGGCGGCCGTACGTGCGGTGCAACGACTGCGGCGTCCGCGTCGTGGAGGCCGCCTGCGACGCCACCGTCGACGAGTGGCTGGAGGAGGAGGCGGAGCGCGGTGGCCGGTGCAGGATGCTGGCCTACGACAAGGTGATCGGGCCGGAGCTCTTCTTCTCGCCGTTGCTCTACGTGCAGGTTCGGTCGGGTCCCAACCAATACCTGGATATGATTATCTCTTCTAGGCTTACACTGGCACAGATAACAGAACAGTTTTACACAGTAACCAAGTAACAAATCTGCTAAAACTGACCTAAAACGTTGTCCTTTTTCTTCCAATGCATTTCTTGTTCCCTCCACCGTCGTAGTGTCTGAACGAGAATATCAGTAGCTAAAGAAATTCAAAAAATATTCTCTTAGCCGTAATGATATGCAAGTAGCGACGACTCAGTTCACAGTTTGGCTGCTGCTGCTTCAATAGAACTCACAAATAACGATTTACTGCGCACACAAATGCATTAGCTACACTCCACGCATCAGCTTTTTTAGTGCTTGTTCCGGCAGCTGCTGCTGCAGTGCTGCACAGGACAATGTCTTCAAGTTTCAGAGAAGAGTAAAGTGAAGTGAAGAACATGCATGTTCTGAACAGTTCTGCATGTGTGTGCATGTCCTCTCCCGTACTCGATCGAATGAAGCGTTAACTCCGTGTCGGCTGCTCGACCCATCTCCCAAGCTACTCTTAGTGCCCAATTACAAGAAGCTGTGCGTTGCCACTGATCGAGCTTCCATTTTCGATCTTGAGACCAGTTACCGCGTCTCATAGCAATTGATGTCCCTGGCATCTCGTAGCAATTGGTTTCCTTGGCCAACCACCTCATGGATGAAGCGAAGTACAATGAATTCAATATGCTTGTGCTGGAAACCTTCAATGCTGACAGTAGGATAGAATAGACCTAAGTTCGCAGAAAGTTATGGTTCCCCACACTGGATAACCATGTCGTGAAAGAACCTGAATCGGCTCACACCAATCACATATGCACGCACAGAGTACAAGTAGATGGACACAATGATGTGAGACAGAAATAGGCTGCTCGCCTTTTCTTCTTTATTAACTGTATTATTTCACATGGAGTAGATATCATGGCTTCACTTTATATCTTCATTCATGAAGCTAAGTACTCAACTTTACGTGAATTCAATCAACAGATCACCAGCTTCAAGTGCGGCGGGATGGCCATCGGCTTCACATGGGCACACCTCATCGGCGACATCCCCTCCGCCGCCGCATGCTTCCGCACATGGGCCCAGCTCGTCAGCGGCGAGAAGCCTCTGTACCCCACCCTGCGGGACCCAGCCGCCGTTCCACTGTTGACCCCGCCGCCTGACAGCGCGAGGGCCCCGTCGTCGGTCAAGGTCACGGCGGCGCCCGTCGGCGACCACTGGGCCGTACCCACCGGCCATGACATGGTGTCCTTCTCGTTCCACGTCAGCGAGCAGCAGCTCGAGGGCCTTGGGCTCAGCGTGTCCAAGGGAAGCGGCCACGTGGGCCCGTTCGAGCTGGTTTCTGCGCTGGTGTGGCGCGCGCTGGCCGTGATCCGAGGCCCCGAGCAGAAGGAGACGTCGACGCGCACGGTGACCATCGTGAAGGTGGACGCCGTGTCCGCGCGGAGCGGCGCCAGTGGGCTCAGCAACGGGCACCTCATCGGCCACGTGGTCGCGACCGGGCCTGTGGCGTCGGCGGAGGCCGGGGCCGCCGAGCTGGCGGCGCTGCTCGCCGGCGCGCGGCTCGACGATGCCGGCGCCGCCGCGGCGATCGCGGCAGCGGGCGCCGACGTCGTGGTGTACGGCGCCAACCTGACGTTCGTGGACGCGGGGGCCGTGGACGTGTACGGCGGGCTTGAGCCGGCGGTGGCGGAGCGGCGCCCGGCGCACGTGGAGTACACGGTGGGCGGCGTCGGCGACGGCGGCGCGGCCGTTGTGCACCGCGACGCCGGCGGGCGGGGCCGGACCGTCGCGGCCGTCGTGCGCCGGGGCGAGGCGGACCGCCTCCGCGCCGCGCTTCGTGACGCGCTGCGCGTTGCTTGATGGAGCCAAGCTTGCCTCAGCCCTCAGGCTGAATGAATAAATTACTCTGCCTGTAGTGCAGTGGGCTTGTGTGTTGGTCTCAGTTCGATCCTATGTTCTAGAGCCTGTTGGATTGGTAACAACCATGTTCTCCAAATGTTTGGACTTGGATTTCTGAAACTTTGCGTGTGGTCATCTGTTCGATCCTGTATTCCACTAGTAAATGAACAATTATATGTTAATCCTTCACAAATATGAACACTTGTCTGTTATGTCGTGACTAATTGTTTTTATTGGGAGATAAAAAATGCCATTTACCATCTTTATTCATGACTATTCATTTATGTTATTTATTGTTTGTGCCTATTGTGGCCTTGTGGGATACATTAGGCAACAATATTGTGGCCTCTTACTAACCGTTCGTTTCTGGTTGTGGGGATGTGTGGTCCAAGCCTATAATTCAAGCTTGTTGAGTAATTTCTCTGTTTTCTTTCATTTTGATGCATGTTTAATTTAAAAGAGCCGAGAAACGAGTTGATTCACGTGTAAAATCCTATGGAATTTCAACATGAGTAGTTCAGATTTGAAGTTTAGGAGTAGGAAATTCCCAAGAGAGAAGTGTGTAATAGAAATTTATTTAATTTAAGCTTTGAGGAGGGGTTACTCAAATTTAAATCTGATCTTCACTTGCTAGAGGGTAGATTTGAATTCTGAGTTCAATCCTGAGTTTTCAAGTTTCTTTCAACCTAGCTACTGAATTTCAATGTGTATAAAGCATATTAATCAGTTGATTAATTGCAACATACAAGGGAGAGTTCAAATTTAAATTCAGATGCATGTGTTAACTTGCTCAATTTTCAAATTTGAGCTCAACATTGGATTCCTCACAGCCAATAGTCAGCCACCTAATTTTTACCATTTTTGGAGCTGCGGTAAATGGAATTTTAAAGAATATTGTGAGAAGAGGTGCGACGCGCACTCACGCTGCCGCCGCTCCAGCTCGAAGAGGGCAAGTTGATTGCCTCATTCCCACGTGATCATTCAATTCTTTGCTCTTATCAGCTCCTGGCGTGATGATTCGAGCCACGAAGCTAGCTGTCGGTACCCTCAATATGGGGTACCCCCGCGCACAGGGGAAAACCGCCTATGTACCTCGCCCCCTCCGCAGGGGTGAGCTCCGAAGGCGCCACGTGTCCAGCGGGGTCGGGGCCTCCCCTCTCCTCAGAGGAGAGCTCCGGGCCTGCCACATGGCCGGAAGAGCCGGACCTCGTCCTCTTCGCAGGGGTGAGCTCCGAAGGCGTCACGTGTCCAACGGGGCCGGGACCTCCCCTCTCCTTAGAGGTGAGCTCCGGGCCCGCCACGTGGCCGGCAGAGCCGGACCTCGCCCCCTCCACGGGGGTGAGCTCCGAAGGCGCCACGTGTCCAGCGGGGTCGGGGCCTCCCCTCTCCTCAGAGGTGAGCTCCGGGCCCGCCACGTGGCCGGCAGAGCCGGACCTCGCCCCCTCCGCAGGGGTGAGCTCCGAAGGCACCATGTGTCCAGCGGGGCCGGGGGCTCCCCTCTCCTCAGAGGTGAGCTCCGGGCCTGCCACGTGGCCGGTAGAGTCGGACCTCGCCCCCTCTGCAGATGAGCTCCGAAGGTGCCATGTGTCCAGCGGGGCTGGGCCTCCCCTCTCCTCAGAGGTGAGCCCCGGGCCTGCCACGTGGCCAGCAGAGCCGCGCTGCCCACCCCAGCTCGCTAGGCAGCAGGAATAAAGGCACGCCATGCCTTTGCCGTATAAGACATTCAAGACTCGCGCCTTCCCAAGACGCGGAGGCGCGGTGCACGCCTATCAGGAGGCACTGTGACCAGTCACAGTCAAGATAGGCGCACCATGTCAGGAGCTGTAGACTAATAAACACAACAACAAGACATGGCCTGTTGTCCCTGCCATCATCAACCGCTACGCCTAGCTGGCGGCATGGACAGGATAGCAGGACGAAGACTAAGAAGCCCTCGCGAGAGACTACTACCAGCATTCACTGCAAGATATGGTAGATGGTAGGAAATCACGCCGGGGCCACCTGTCGGGCTCCGGGGCCCACCTTGTAAGCCACCCGAGTCTTGGACTATAAAAGACTCGGGTAGGCGACGTTACAAGAGGTTCGGCATTTGGCTCAACTCCCTCGAGAGATCTAGGGCAACTCAGCTCATCTCCAAGCTTAGAACTCCGGTTCTAAGCACCAAGCAATACATCGAGCAACGCAGCTCCCGTGGATGTAGGGTTTTACGCTCCGGCGGCCCAAACCACGTAAAAATCCTTGTGTCATCATCTCCTTCATCCAACGCGTGACCCTCCGAGAGGACTAGCCCCTCCAAAAAAGAACCTCCGTGGGCTGCTCCATAGCAGGCCCGGGGGAAGTGTCGACCGCAACACTTCGACATTTGGCGCGCCAGGTAGGGGGCTTTTCTCTCTCGCGACGGGTCTGCGCTGACAAAGATGACCAAGCTTCCATCAGCGGCAAGCTCTCCTCGCCCTCGTTCCCGGTGAACGATGACCAGCGAGGCTTATGTCTCGACACACTCAGGGAGGAGTGTGTCGGGACAGGTTGGGAGCCCACATCGGACTCCTGACAACACGGACTCCTGCAAGCCCAAGTTCTGCTGCGACGTAGAATGCTACTCAAGAGAGTACACTAGCTGCAGCATGGCCGCTCCTGCACAATCCACCTGCTGTGGACGCTCCCCAGGGAGTCACCCAGCAGTGGATCCGTGACGTCGACCGCCTCGTCGTCGCCGCCGCCAACCCTCCGCTTCGACGGGGATGACGCCCCAGTCAACCAGATGTGTCGCTGTCGCGCACGCCAACGGTTGACGAGCAGACGGTAGACTCCCGCCCTACCAGGCTCCCAATGGCGGACCTGAGGTCAGAGCTGGAGCGACGTCACATGGGCGAGGATGCCCGCGTGACCATCGAGCGGCAGCTGGAAAGGCGTCGCAACCACGAGGCCGACTGCAGCATGTCGACTGCCTCTACTCAGCCTAGGCCGCGGACGTTCGCCATGCGACCTCTGCCCCAGGCGTACGCCACGCAGTATATGCAGCAGCCATATGCCTTGCAGACGGCGCCCCCGATGTATGGTGCACCATTTCCCATGCCAGGGTACACCGTGCCAACAGTGGACCAAGGGTTCGTGGCACCAGGATCTGCAGCAGCAGGAGCGGGGTGTGCGGCCCTGGCGCCCCACCTTCGCTTCGCAGTGTGGCCACGCAAGTTCCGGCCACACCTGCCGGAGAAGTACGATGGAAGCGTAAACCCGACGGAGTTCCTGCAGATCTACTCCACTGCCATCCTCGCGGCAGGAGGGGATGAGGCCGTCATGGCCAACTACTTCCTCGTCGCCTTGACCGGCCCGGCCCGGTCATGGCTCATGAACCTGCCCCAGGGTTCCATAACCTCCTGGGGAGATCTATGCCGACAGTTCACGGTGAACTTTGGCAACTCCTACACCCGTCCCAGCACAGAGCTCGACCTCCACGCCATCCGACAGCAACCAGGAGAATCCCTGCGCTCCTTCATCCAGCGGTTCTCCCAGGTGCGCAACACCATCCCCCACATCCAGAATGCATCAGTGGTAAGATGCTCGAGAAGTTGGCCACCAGGGAGGTGCGCGACGTCTCGGAGCTCTTCAGCCTAGCGGACAAGTGCGCCAGAGCAGCAGAAGGGCGCAACTGGCACACGCAGCCAGCCTCCGAAGCAGGAGGGCAGCCCGGAGCTAGTGCTGCGTCCCAAGGGAGCAGCAAGAAGAACAAGAAGAAAGGCGGTGGAAAGATCAAGCCGCCGGCCGGAGCTTCCGTTGCTGCAACTGCAGCACCCAGCAGAGCTCGGGGGCCACGCCCCAACAAGAGACCACGGCAGTCACCCGACGGTGGCAACCGTGGTGAGCCGTGCCCGGTACACAACACCAGGAGCCACCCTGCTGGTGAGTGCCGGGAGATCAAGAAGCTCGCGGAGGCGCTTCCGCGAGGGGAAGCAGCCGCACGTAGATGGTGCTCCCTTCTGCTAGAGGGAGGGCAAGCGGAAGGTTGACCCCCGGGACAACGGCGACCAAGAGATGGGGTACCAGGAGCCCCAGCGCGCCGTGAAGACGGTCCACATCCGTGGTGACTCCAGCTCCAGTGAAGACGAGCGCCAGAAGGCGCTCCACGTCATCTACGGAGGGTCCTCGGACCCCTCGTCCCGGAACGCAGTCAAGACCCTGCGCCGAGCAGTGGCGTCGGTGGCTCCTACCCCAAGCGCAGCACCGCACCTCAAGTGGGTAGGGACTTCCATCAGCTTCGACGCCTCCGATTGCCCCAGGAACATGGCTGGAGCCAAACAGCTGCCACTCTTGGTAGCTCCAACCATCGCCAACGTGAAGATGTACCACGTCCTGGTGGATGGCGGGGCCGGCCTCAACCTCATCAGCCATGCAGCTTTCCAGAAGCTGCAGATTCCGATGGCCAAGCTCCCCCCGTTGAGCCCGTTCTCAGGGGTAGGGCTGGGACAAGTCGTCCCATATGGGAACATCAGCCTTCCGGTGACCTTTGGAGCTCCGGACAACTACCGGACAGAATACATTCTGTTTGACGTGGCGGAGGTCGACCTCCCCTTAAACGCCATCATCGGCAGGCCAGCCCTGTACCGATTCATGGCGGTAGCCCACTACGGCTACCTCGTCCTGAAGATGCCTACACCTACCGGCGTCCTCAGGATCCGTGGAGACCGCACTGCCGCAGTGTCAGGCTTGGAGAAACTCCAAGCACTTGCGGCAGCCCGAGCACTAGCCCCTGGCGGTGCATAACCGGGCCAGCTCCACCCGAGTGCACGCCATCGTGCCTCGACCTATGCACCCCGAGTGCAACCCTCCGACGAAGGCGACATCCCCCTGAAGGTTGTCCCAAGTCGGCTCCGAAGCTGCCGAGATCACCCGAATAGCCGGGGACCTGGACAACAAATAGGAAAGCACGCTCATCACCTTCCTCCGGGACAACGTCGACGTGTTTGCATGGCAACCATCACAGATGCCCGGGATCCCTAGGGAGGTGATCGAGCACCATTTTAAGATCTACCCCGACGCACGGCCGATCCAGTAGCAGCCTCGGAAGCAATCCATCAAGCGGCAGAACTTCATTCGTGAAGAGATCAAGAAGTTGCTCGATGCTGGCTTCATATGGGAAGTCTACCACCCCCGGTGGTTGGCAAACCCTGTTGTCGTCCCGAAGGCCAGCGGGAACCTCCGGATGTGCATCGACTACACCAGTCTCAATAAGGCATGCCCAAAAGATCCATTCCCTTTCCCTAGAATAGATCAGATTGTAGACTCTACATCAGGCTGTGATATGTTATGCTTCCTAGACGCCTACTCAAGCTTCCACCAAATACCAATGTCTAGAGAAGGTGAAGAACACACTGCTTTTATAACAGTAGACGACCTGTATTATTATGTCTCCATGCCTTATGGTCTGAAAAATGCTCTCCCTACCTTTGTACGTGCCATGCATAAAACATTTGGAGAGCTAATCCGAGACTTAGTAGAGGTGTATGTCGATGACATTGTTGTCAAAGTCAGACAGAGTGCATCCTTGTTAGATAACCTAGCGCTAGTCTTTGACAAGCTGCGCTCCACGCGCACCAAGCTAAACCCGGACAAATGTGTGTTCGGTGTCTCCTCTGGAAAGCTCCTTGGATTCCTGGTCTCACACCGAGGGATCGAGGCCAACCCAGAGAAGATCAAGGCCATCGAGCTGATGCGACTCCCGGCTCGCATCAAGGATGTCCAGAAGATCACGGGATGTCTAGCTGCGCTCAGTCGGTTCATACCGAGGCAAGCTGAGCGGGCTCTTCCCTTCTTCAAGCTCCTGCACAAAGTCGGTCCATTTGTTTGGACCGAAGAAGCAAAAGAAGCATTCCAGGAGTTGAAATAGCTCCTGACGACGCTGCCCATCATGGTAGCTCCTGAGCCTGGTGAGCATCTACTGCTCTACATCGCGGCGACGACAGAAGTGGTGAGCATGGTCCTAGTCACAGAGCGACCGGACCCCTTGCCACCACAACCTGCTCCAGCAGCAGAAGTCAAGCACCAAGGCTGTCCGGACCCCATCGGGGGCCCTGACAGCCAGGAGATCTCTGTGGCCCAGGCCCCAGAGACAGCAGGCGACCTCCCGGAGGTCCAAGAAGACCTCCCAGAGGTCCAAGAAGACCTCCCAGAGGTCCAAGACGACCTCCCGAAGGTTCAAGAGGACCTCCCATAGGTCCAAGGCGACCTCCCGGAGGCCCAAGGAGACCTCCTGATGGTCTCAGATGACCTCCCGAAGGTCCAAGGCGGCCGAGAAGTCTCCGGGTCCCAGCCCCCGGAGATGGCCCCGGACCCAAAGGACAGGAGGTCCCAAGGTCCGGTGCCAATGGAGGAAGAGGTCCCAGACCCCCCAGGGAGGGTTCGGACCATCCAGAGGCCCGTCTACTACATCAGCAAAGTCCTCCACTACGCCAAGACGAGGTACCTGGAGGTTCATAAGCTGTTGTATGCAGTGCTCGTGGCGTCCAGGAAGCTCCGGCACTACTTCCAAGCCCACCGGATCTCGGTGGTCACCTCCTATCCGCTGAGGACCATCCTACATAGCCCCAACGCGACTGGCAATGTCGCCAAGTGGGCAGCGGAGCTGGCAGAGTTTGAGCTGGACTTCCAACCACGTCATGCGGTCAAGAGCCAAGCACTGGCTGACTTCGTGGCCGAGTGGACGCCGTCACCAAACAACCCAGGGGGCCCTGAAGGCGAAGAACCGGAGCCCCGAACACCGGTCTTCCGAGCCTCACTGGACGCTCTACTTCGATGGCTCCTCACGGAAGCAGGGGGCCGGAGCTGGCGTGCTGCTCCTCATGCCAATGGGGGAGCAGTTCAAGTACATGGTGCGTCTCAACGTCAAGGCAACCAACAACATGGTCGAGTATGAAGCTCTCATCTTCAGCCTAAAGAAGGCGCTGACCCTCGGCGTCCGCCAGTTGTTGGTCAAGGGCGACTCCCAGCTAATCATCAAGCAAGTCAAGGGTGAATGCTCCTGCAACGACCCACAGTTAGCTGCCTATCTGCTCTACGTGCAGATGCTGGAGAAAGACTTTGAAGCCTTGTACCTGTGCCATGTACCGCGCATCGACAACACCGTGGCTAACGACCTGTCAACGAAGGCCTCCACCGGAGCCCCGGTGCCCGAAGGAGCCTTCGAAAGGACGTTGCCGTGACCCATAGCCCGGCCTACCGAGCCGGGCGAAGGGGGCGAGACCAGCACCTCGAAGCTAGCGGTCCCGGTGGCCCTGCAACCATTGTGCCTGCTAAGGATCGTATGTGCCACTGGGGACTCCGTGCTACCCATCGCTCAAGACCAGAAGCTCAAGTCAGCCCCGATGCATGGATCACGGAGATCCGGGACTACTTGAAAGACAACATCCTTCCTGATGAACATGCATTCATTGAACAGATTGTGCGGATGGCTAAGAGATACACGCTGGTAGAAGGGGATCTCTACCGGCGTGGCGCCAATGGCATCCTATAGCGGTGCATAACCTAGGAGGAAGGTTGCGACCTGCTCGCAGAGATCCATGGAGGCGAGTGCGGGAACCACGCTTCCTCACGCACGCTGGTCGGTAAAGCCTTCCGGCATGGCTTCTACTGACCGACAACTCTCCTGGATGCCGTCAAGCTGGTCAAGAGATGCAAGGCGTGCCAGTTCCATGCCAAGCAGATCCACACACCAGCGCAGACGCTGCAGATGATCCCGCCCTCATGGCCGTTCGCGGTATGGGGGTTGGACATCCTGGGGCCCTTCCCCAGAGCTGTCAGGGGATACCATTACCTCTACATCGCCATCAACAAGTTCACCAAGTGGCCGGAAGCTGCTCCAGTCATCACCATCAACAAGCAATCCACAGTCAAGTTCATCAAGTCAATCGTCTACAGGTTCGGGGTCCCGAACAGGATCATCACTGACAACGGGACCCAGTTCACCAGTGCAGCATTCCAAGAGTACTACAAAGACCTAGGCATCCAGGTGTGCTATGCCTCCGTTGCTCATCCAAAGAGCAACGGGCAGGTCGAGAGAGCCAATGCCGAGATCCTTCGGGGCCTCAAGACTCGCACCTATGCCAGCTTGGAGAAGCATGGTGCCAAGTGGGTGGATGAGCTCCTGTGCACACTGTGGCATAGCCGGACATACCAGAGCCGGGCCACAGGGGAAACACCCTTCTTCATGGTGTACGGGGCCGAAGCCGTGCTTCCCCCAGAGATCACCATGGGGTCCCCTCGTGTCTAAGTTTACGACGAAGCCACGCAGGACCAGCTCCAGCGTGAGGACATCGACCTCATCGATGAGCACGATGGCAAGCAACGCTCCACAACGCACGGTACCGGCAGGCGCTCCGGCGCTACCACCAGAGATCCGTGCGTGCTCAGGAGCTCAAGGAAGGCGACCTGGTGCTGCGGCGCATACTTTCTCGAGAAGGGACCAACAAACTCTCCCCCAGCTGGGAAGGTCCCTTCCGAGTCACAAAAGTTTGCCGCCCCGGGAGCGTGCGCCTTACAACCAAGGACGGGGACCCGCTCCCAAACCCTTGGAACATAGAACACCTCTGTAAGTTCTATCCTTAGAGCAATGGTAGGACATGTTTTTTTCTTTCTGTAATAGATCCCATAGAGCCCAGGAACAACGCTCGGAGCAACTAAGCCCCAGGGGGTGGTCCAGGACTACGTCCAGCTTAGTCTGGTTCCATACCCTAAGCGCATAGGCCCTGCCCCCCCTTCACAATGGGGTGGGTCATTGCCTCCATGTACAACCTGTTTTCCTCCTATGGATGTATATGAATGAAAAGAACCCTGCCCTACCACACTCTCTTATGTGTTCATTTAAATTACGCATTGATTTTTATGATCACCTCCCCATGCTCAAAACAGAGTACGCTCATCGTATACCTCTCCTTTCCCACTCTCATACCTAGTCGGAATTTGCCATCCTGCCAAAGGCGGTCATACTTGAGGTACCTGCCAGAGGCCAGGGGGCCTCTCGGACCTCCCCCAGTTGGGTACTGTGACACCAGTTGGTCTCCTCCAGGAAAAACCTACGCCAGACCAGGGGGGTCTAGGGTGCGTAGCCTGCTTTGCCTGGTTCCGTACCCAAAGCGTACGCACTCTGCCTTCCGGGAGGTCCAGGGTGTGCAGCCTGCTTTTCCCGATTCCGTACCCAAAGCGTGTGCACTCTGCCTCTCCAGCGCTACGGTCTAGTACTAGGGGCCGGACGGTTGCACCCTGACCTAGGAGGGAGCCGGACCTCCGGAGCCGAAGGCACTGAATTGCCCAAGCCCCGTATACCGGCCCAGGACTGTAAGCCAAATAAGACTAAGAGACAGGGAAGGGAGAGCCCCCGAGCAAAATTACCGTTTCCCTACTTGTGTGTAGGACCTCCTGAAAGGCCTCCCGGATCTCCGGCGTGCTCCAGACGGTCAGGGGGGCCCTGGCCTTAGCTCCCCCGCAGGAATGTGGTAGGTGTGCCCAATGCATTGGCCACACCTACTAGGGGGCCACTACAGGGACTGCACAAGGAAAGGCCGGAGCACCTGACGGTATTGAAGTCGCCCCAAGACTTCCCAAGACTGGAGTTCCAGACTCCAGCTCAAGACCTCTCGGGTCCTTGTGAGAACAAGGGCCCTAGGAAGGTGTCTGTGCTGAATAAGCTTCGAGATCGGTGGAGACCTCCCGGGGCCCTTACGGAGCTAATGGCTCAGGCAGGAGAAGCCAAGAAAAGAAGGCAAAAAGCACAGGCACACAAGACAACAAGTCTGTTCATTCAAAAGCTCCACGAGCTGGTCTACAGACAAAAGGAGAAGTACAAAAGCCCTCCAGCTACAAGGGCAAGTGTCCAAGGGTTCCCGGCCTCCCGCTGGAACCGAGACGCGACGAGGGTGGCGACATCGCCAACTCCAGCCATGGCGACCTCGTCCCGCTCGGCGACGGGGCCCTGCACCACCGGCTCCAGAGAGATGGAGGAGTCCCAACTCCGGAAGCACGTTAGCACGTGCGTGGCGACCTCCTTCGCCAAGCTCCTCCCCTCGACCTCGAGCTCGTCGGCGATCACGGCCTCCAGCCTCTCCAGCTTGGCGCCGATGGACTCAAGTGTCGGGAGCGCCTGGGCCATCTCCTGCGCTGATGCCACCGTCCTCACGGGGCTGAAGCCGAGAGGCGCTAGAGCAGACTTTGCCTAACCAACGAAGCCCCAGACTCCCTGGGCCTCGGCGGTCCGCGAAGCTCGGAGCTGCTCCCTCCTGACGAGCTGCCAGCAGGGCGCCAGAACCTTCCTCGGCGAACCTCCTCTCCTTGGCGGCCAGGTCATTCTCCCGAAGCTGGAGGTCCCGGGTGAGCCTCTCCAACTCAGACGCCCGTAAGTCGGCAGCAAGCTCCCGGTTCAGCACCGCCTGGCGGTCCTGGGCGACCTGCGCCTCCCTCTCGGCCAAGGCAGCCTTCCGGAGTTCCAGCTCTCCGGCCCTGGCCTTCAGGTCGCCTTCTTCTGCCTCCAGCTGCTTGGCGACCTCCTTCTCCTTGACCGCCACGGCGTGCTCCCGCTCCGCGACGGCACACTCATGCCGCACCAGCTGCAACCGCATCTCCTCACTGGCGGCAGAGCGGGCCTGGACACCGTCATAGGCCTTGCGGGCCTCCTTTATGATCCTCTGGGTCTTGGTGTCCAGGCGGTCCACGGCTTTCTTCTGCACATCGAGGAGCTCCTCCTCGGCATCGAGCCTCGCCCTCTTAGCGTCGAGCTCCTCCTCGACCTCCCTGGTACGCAGCTTCAAGAGCCGCCCCCAGCCGCGGAGGCGGTCCCTCTCGTCCGCCAAGGCCTCCCTCTCGCGCTCGAGCGCAGCCTGAACCTGTCAGACGCTGGACTGGGCCAGCTCCATGGCGTCCGACAGAGACAGTGGAGCAGCAGAAGCCGAAGCTGAGCCGTGAACCTCCTCCATGGCGTCATCATCCGACGGAGGAGACGTCAGCACCGCAACCTTCGGGGGAGCCACGACGATGCGCCGGTCAGGAGAAGATGGCGCTGAGGCAGGGCAGGTCCCGATGCGCTCCTTCTCATCACCCACCTGAGGACCTGCATCAGCTCCTCCTGCACCAGCACCCGAAGGCTGGTCGCCACCGGCCCGCTCCCACGAGTCTTCACCAGCAGCCAGCTCCTGAGCTGGCGAAGGAGGAGGAGCAGACACCGCCACTGTCGCAGAAGCCGGTCCTGCCGGGCCAGAAGGAGAAGCTGCCTGGACCTGCACGGGGGCTGGCGAAGCTGCCGTGGCGTCCGGACACTGTGGCACTGGGCTCCTACCAGCCGAAGTTGGCCGGGGAACAACGCGTCCCCGACAGCTGACGAATCCCTACAAGCACAGGGAACACTCAAGACAAGAATAGAAGAAGAATTAAAGTACACAAGTACTAAGATCCAGAAAGTACAACTTACCGAGGAACACAAACATTCCAGTGGGCATGGAGCCCTGGCTTCCGAGACGGGGCGGGGCCACCGGATCCTGCCGTTGCCGCTGGGGCCTGCGCCGAAGGCAACTGAACTAGCGGAACAGGGGGTGCACCTGGAGCCCCCCTGGGAGATGGAGCAGCGGAGCTCCCACCGGCAGCAACACTGGCGCCGCTCGTCGTGCCAGCCCCTGAAGCACCTAAAGGCCGGGGCGCCCGCGCCCCCGGCTGAGTCCCAGCTGCACTCCCTCTGGCACCGCCACCTGCTGAGCCTGCAGCAGGGACACTTGGCGACCGGGGCACCTGAGCCCCTGGCTCAGCCCTGGGTACCGCCGCACCACCATCCCTCCTCGGAGCTCCACCCGTGGAAGGAGTGTGGGACGCCCGGGGCTCCTCTTACCGCCGTTGTCCAAGAGGAGTCCCATCGGCGCGGACGACCCGAGGTCTCTTTGGGTTGCCACCTGACGAGCCGACGCCTCGTGATGAAGGGCACGGGGGTACTCCGGTCCCCTGACTCGGCGCGAACGACACCCTCGATGGAGACCGGGAGCGCTTCCTCTTCGGTGAACTGGAGGCCGGTGCCTTGCCCTTCCCCTTGTTGACAGTACGAGCTCTGTCGCCCCTTGGCGCGGGTTGGGCATCGGCCGACGCCTCGCGCTGCTCTCTGGAGCAGTCAACCTCGGTGATCGAGATCCCCTGGGAAGCATCACCAATCTGGCGCACGACGATGCCGATATCGTCCAAGGTCGACATCTCCTGCAGCAGCTTCGACCTCCATGTCGGCTCCATGAAGAGAGGGAGGCAGGAAGCTGGAACTGTTAGGGAGCGGTCATCGAGGAAGTCACTGCTTACCCTCATCACCATCTCCCTCAGTATTTTGGCGGACGGGTCAGAGCCTAAGCCCGTCTCCAACCTGGTGCAGTCATGCATGCCGGTATAGTACCAGGCTGGGCGATTGCGCTGCTGCAGCGGCGCAAGGCGACGCGACAGGAAGCCCGCCATCACCATCAGGGATGTCAGCCCCTGCTCCGCCAGGAACTGGATCCGCTCCAGGACTGGCGCGTACTCTGGCTCCAGCTCCGGGATCTCCTCCCAGAAGCGACGCCTGGTGGATGGATCCTCAGTCGGCAACTGGAGTCAATCGTGCTCGTCAGTCTTCACGATCACCCAATCATCCCTCCAGCCTTCCCACCTCGTGGCACTGAAGCGCAAAAGGTACTTGGAGACCTTCGGATCCTTGCAGCGGTGCTGGAAGTAGTAGGCTCCCAGCTGGTTCTTCGAGCCGCGCCCAGTCGTCCGCAGCAAGAAGAAGTGACGGAAAAGCGTCACTGAAGCACGCACTCCCATGAACATCTCACATAAGTGCACAAAGACAGCAGCCAGAGCGAAGGAGTTTGGGGAGAGGTGATGAAGCTGGAGGCCATAAGTCTTCAGAAGAGTCACGAAGAAGGAAGAAATCGGCGGGACAAACCCAGCCAAGGCATAGGCGACGAAGAGGACAGTCTCCCCTCTCTCCAGTCGCAGGGGAAGAGATCCCCGCCAAAGGCAAAGCCTCCGCTCCTCAGAGTGCCATCCCAGAAGCCTTCGCACCGGCCCAAGGTTCTTCGTCTGGGCGATGCGCGACGGAGGCAGGCTGGAAGCCATCAAAGGCGAAGGGGCAAGAACCTCGAAGGCAGAGAAGGCTTGGGCGCACAGAAGAATCTGGAAGGCTCAGGCGTAGGGAGATGTGCGAAGGGAAGCCTGCGATGCAGAAGTGATCCCCTTTAAACCTCCCAGAGGCGATTCGAAACGCTTCGTATGCGCCGCTCAGGGCAGACACCCCAGGTCCAAGCCCCAGCGACAATGACAAGAGGGCACAAGCCATCCTGAAGAAGCGGTGGAGCAAGAAGTCAGTCCCTCGAGCGGACAACCCGGTGGTTCCTGACAAGGTGCTGCGACGTGCAGTAGTGGCAGCATTGGGAACCGTCGCAGTAAAAGCAACTTTCAAAGCGGGAGTCACGTTCCCACGACCTTCCGTTGCCCTAGCAATGGTCCAAAGGAGTTTCCAAGAAAGTGCGCGGGATAGACAAGGGGAAGGTCCCACCCCGGGATCGTTATCTCCCTCGAGATGGGCCCAGGGGCCACTGTTGGTACCCTCAATATGGGGTACCCCCGCGCACAGGAGAAAACAGCCTAAGGACCTCGCCCCCTCCGCAGGGGTGAGCTCCGAAGGCGCCACGTGTCAAGCGGGGCCGGGGCCTCCCCTCTCCTCAGAGGAGAGCTCTGGGCCCGCCACGTGGCCGGAAGAGCTGGACCTCGCCCCCTCCGCAGGGGTGAGCTCCGAAGGCGCCATGTGTCCAGTGGGGCCGGGGCCTCCCGTCTCCTCAGAGATGTGCTTCGGGCCCGCCATGTGGCCGGCAGAGCCGTACCTCGCGCCCCTCCGCGGGGGTGAGCTCCGAAGGCGCCACGTGTCTAGCGGGGACAAGGCCTCCCCTCTCCTCAGAGGTGAGCTCCGGGCCCGCCACGTGGCTGGTAGAGTCGGACCTCGTCCCCTCCGCAGGGGTGAGCTCCGAAGGCGCCACGTGCCCAGCGGGGCCGGGGCCTCCCCTCTCCTCAGAGGTGAGATCTGGGCCCGCCACGTGGCCGGTAGAGCCGGACCTCACCCCCTCCGCAGGGGTGAGCTCCGAAGGCACCACATGTCCAGTGGGGCCGGGCCTCCCCTCTCCTCAGAGGTGAGCCCTGGGCCTGCCACGTGGCCAGCAGAGCCACGCTGCTCACCCCAGCTCGGTATGTAGCAGGAGTAAAGGCACGTCATGCCTTTGCCGTACAAGACATTCAAGACCCGCGCCTTCCCAAGATGCGGAGGCGCGACGCACGCCTGTCAGGAGGCACTGTGGCCAGTAACAGTCAAGACAGGCGCACCATGTCAGGAGCTGTAGACCAATAAACACAGCGACAAGACATGCCCTGCCGTCCCTGCCATCATCAACCGCTACGCCTAGCTTGCGGCACGGACAGGACAGCAGGACGAAGACTAAGAAGCCCTCGCCAGAGACAATTACCAGCACTCACTGCAAGATATGGTAGATGGCAGGAAATCACCCCGGGGCCACCTGTTGGGCTCTGGGGCCCACCTTGTAAGCCACCCGAGTCTTGGACTATAAAAGACTCGGGTAGGCAACGTTACAAGGGGTTCGACATTTGGCTCAACTCCCTCGAGAGATCTAGGGAAACTCAGCTTGCCTCCAACCTTAGAACTCCGGTTCTAAGCGCCAAGCAATACATCGAGTAACACAACTTCCGTGGATGTAGGCTTTTACGCTCTGGCGGCATCAACCACGTAAAAATCCTTGTGTCATCATCTCCTTCATCCAACGTGCGACCCTCCGAGAGGACTAGCCCCTCCGAAAAAGAACCTCCGCGGGCTGCTCCATAGCAGGACCGGGGGAAGTGTCGACCGCAACACTTCGACACTAGCCTTGCTCTCCTTGCGCTCTGCTCGCCGAACTCACGCCCGCAAGCCAAAAATAGCTCGGTCCTTCGGCGCCCGGCCGATTCACGGCCGTTTCCGCTCGACTGAGCCACTAAGCAGCTGCGCCGAGTCCTCCTCTACCTCACCGAAGCCCCAAAGGGTCGCCATCGCCGTCGGTTAGCCGCACCGAACGAGTTTTCTCTCGGCGCCTTGGTTGTCGGCTGCCTCGACCCTTCACCTTCGCCCCGGCATTTCAGACACTTCCACAACTGAACAAAGCCGGAAAGAGGTCCATTACCACCTCTAGTTCCTCCCAGATCACCCGCTCGGGGATCTTTGCTTTGTGTTCCATAAATTTTAAATTTTTCCATCGGCCGTTGTTTAGAGCACCGATCACCTTTTAATGAAATGCATCGTGATCGGTTTGTCTTTAGCTTATCTGGTTTGGGGTTAGCTCCTACACGATCTTGCGAAGCTGTCTGAAGAAACGGCGGTAGAAAAGATCAAGTAGGATTACCGGAAACCAAGTTTTTGCATCCGCAACCATTTTCGGGCTCGGGTCACCGGTGAGAGCATACTTCCGGTGGTTTTCACCCCGATCAGTAATCATTTCCGGGTTAGGCATGTTCCACTGCTGCTGTAGGAGCAAACCGTAGTGGATCTAGAGCTCTCACGAGCTGTAGCCCCATCGCCGGAGTTGTCTGAATCACTGCCACCATCGCACGGGTATCTCCGGCCATCCTCGGGGTGAGTTGAGGCTGGTAGAGTATTCAGCGTTGAAAATCATGTGGAGGCGGAAATCCTCATGAAGCTCTGTGGCCAGGAAGGCCGTCACGGCGAGCTCGCCAGCGAGGTTGGCCGCGAGGAAATCACGGGTGGCGTGAGGAAGAAGAAAGGGGGCGGCCTCACTCATTAGAGAGAGAAACGATTCGGCCGAGATCTTCTGTGTCCTACAGATTCGGTGTGGCTACGTACTTTAATCCTGTGGCCCCGTATGTTCTCGCGTCTGATTGGTCCAATTTTAACCCATGGGCCCAACTCCTATTTAAATGATTTCTAGTTGAAAAGAAATTCCAGTTTCGGTTCAAACTTTGGAAATTCATAACTTCTACTAGGAAACTCCAAATTTAGTGATTCAAATTGGGTTAGAATCAGTTTGTAAAGATATATCCAAATTTGCAATTCAATTGGTATGAAAGTCAATAATATATTCTGGATAATTCTTTGAAATTTTTCAGTAGAAGAATTATTGAGGGAGTTTGGTTCATGCAAAAATCTCCAAAATTTACCAGAATAACTATTTAGAATATTGTTGAAATTCTATCCAAGTTCAAGCTAATTTGGAGATGATTTGAGTAGAAAATTTTAGAGTACAAACTACTATACTAAAAAATGTACACAAACATTTTCAGAAAAAAGCTAAACACTTGTAAATACATCCTAGTAAATCCTTAGTTCTAAAAATCTTAGGAAAATTCATGCATACTCTCTAAGGTATTATTGAAATGGTAGTTCCATTTTATTTGCATGAAAATGCAGATTTATGCAGAATTAATTCCTTTTATCATAACTGATTAGTAAATTATTCTGGATAAACTACTCAATGAAAAATCCTGAAACTTAGTCCAAAATTCTTTCTTGTGACAAGGAACTCACATGCAAAGTTTTCAGCTCAAGTTGAGCCTTGGATCTTCCTGTACTTGTTATCCATTCTTATGTATATGAGAACTCATACTAATATTGTTGGAATCCTTTCTTCTATCAAATCAATTACAAGTTTAGAGCTCCTCATCACATCAACTCCTATTCTAAACTCATTTCTTTTATTCCTTCAGTTTGACCATGTTTAGATTAAAATTCTTATACTTGCTTGTGCATGGAAATTTGAGCAATTGAAGCTTGGATCAAGAATCAAGAAGAACAAGTGATCAAGCAGAAAGTGATAGAAGAATTCTAACTGTTATATATAACCCTATTCACCTGCAAAACAAAGGCAGGCCCCGGTTTACATTTAACAGCTATTAAGTTTTTGCTTTGTATACACCATGTTGGTTAGGATTGAGATGTGCATTATGTCTAGATGATTTGAGACTCCACTTGCATGATCAGAGAATCCTATGGAGGAATTGGATATTTGTCATTTCCTCGCGTTGAAACTGCTATGCTTATTGTTTTATAGATTCGGTAGAAGACAAGTAGTTGGAATCTACTCGCATGACTAGGAGTTGGTGCACACGGGATTGGTTTGAGAATTGGTTTAGTAATCTGAAGTTGAGACCGAGCAGGTTGTAGTGGCAGCAGGACGTAGGGGCCTGTGAGCATTAGCCCTGCCTGTGTTGGTTAAGGACCGATCCGTGTGCGGCCCTGTTAGACAAGTTTGAATTGTGTACCGGTAGCATGCTGGATATATGGGACCCAGTAAGCCGATGTACTTTGAAAAGGCTGCGTTGAGACTTTTTCTATCGTCTCAGGCATTCGACCGTAGCATAATAGTGGGTAACTCGCTCATGAATCTTCACGGCGGAGGGTGGACCATGAGGTGGGGCTACTGTCCTAGACGATTGAATCGATTCGGCGTAGGTGGAACTTGGGAAAGGTTGCCACGTACGACGTCCGTTGAGTGCACAGACGTGACTTCCAGTAGGGACGTACGTGTCATGTAGTCCGAGCATCTTTTGATTCGAATCACCGTCGCTCGCGATATTTGAGAATAATTGTTCTCACAGTCGTGACGTAGTAAATATTTGCAATTGAGATAAGAACTAATCACTGCTGTCATGAACTTCATACTATCATTGTATTGTTATCTTGTATGGATGAGATTAGTACAAACTAAATTTATTTTTCACCGTGAGCAATTCACATTGGGATGAAGCGTTTCTTGTTTGATTGTGGACTTTCGATGTTGAGGTGCCCAAGGTTATTGATCTGCTACTAATAAAATCTGAAAATAAGGATCCACATTGAGGCGAGTCCATTATGCAAATAGCTATCCTATGTTTATGTCATTACCCTCATATAGAGTTCCATGTTTAGGTGAAACGGTTAAGTTTTGCTGAGCCTTCGTGCTCACGGTTGCTATATTAGTTGTTTTGCAGGTACTAACAACTATGATTATGATTATGGTTGTCTGATGAGACTCGGAACCCTCCGAGCGGTAATACTCATGGAAAACCCTGCCGCTGCTGCATGTCTTCGTGTTGCTGGTGAGTAGCATCCGCGGGCTGGACGACTTCTCTTTTGCCTAGTTAGATGGAGTACGAGAGTTGTAATCTTACCTTCCGCTGTAGTTTATTTTGATGTGAATCATTTGTAAACTGGATACTTTGTAAGTTTTCATCAATGATTTATGTAATATGGTTCCTTTACTATGTGTGCTGTTGGGTGCCGCATCTCACGGCACCACCCAATGTGATTCCTGAAAAGTGTAGACCCCAGATCAATCATCCTTCACCCACTGCCAGTAGGACAGTTTATGGTACGATGGGAGTCGACATTGCTTCAAGGACTGGGATTGAGCTTCTACTATATTCTTGAGCAAGCTCAATCCTAGAATTTAGTGAACTCTGGTAGTGTACTGAATTTCGCTAACATTGTTGTCTAAGTTCAACTAGTCAAATAATGTGCTACGGTTAACCTAGTATTTGGTATTTAGACTGATTGTGCTTGGTTTAGTATGTTTCCGTAAATTGGGGGAGATAATCATGAATTCATGTTCATTGGTCATTTCAAAATTAGTTTGTGTACATTGGTCACTTTGGTGAAATACTGCCATACCTCCAATCACCCATCCCTTGTGGAGAAAATGTATGTTATATTTTTATTTATCCCTAATTTAATTATGCATACAATTTATAAGACAGAAAACAGAGGTTAATTACTTTGACTCGGGTTTGAGTCTAAGACTTAACACGCATGTTACATTTGCAACCACCAATTTTTTCAATGGTAGTTAATGTACCTGATATAGGACGGTAAGGGATGTAGTGACTATTAATCTCAAGATCAGCTGCTCTAGTCTTTCGGAGGTGTTTATAGAGGTAGAGCATGCATGTCTATGTTCACAGTAGCATGTAGGTGTCTATGTTATACAATATTTTAAAAAATATAAATAGTTTTTGTTGATAAAAATAATGCAATTCGATAAAAGAGGAGATTTCGTAAACAACACGTGAATGATCATGGTAGGAATATTTATTTATTTTGTGGGGAGTGATAAAAATATGTGCAACAGTAAAATACCCTTTTAACTCTTCACAATTGGCCAATCCGAGGTGTGGTACTGTGTGTCTACGACCTTGGCAACAAAAATGCAGAATGGCGATCGACATCATGAGACGACTTCAATTATCTCTGACTCTAGTCACACCGGTACATATATGCAATGTAGTTACTACGCCATGCGTACTGCTTGTGCTCTCCATGTTTTAACCATACACCGGAGTTGGGTCACTACCCGCGTCGTTCAATCTCGCTCGCCACGACCGGCACCGCCACGTCGAGCCATGGTTATCAAGGCTGCCAGCTCGTGGAGCTCCCCGGCTGTCAGTACCCTGCAGACCGGGTACCCCCTGCGTGGAGGGTGGAAGACATCCCAGACTCGCCTCCCTGCTGAGGCGGGTGCTGGCATGGTCACGTGTCCTTGGCCCCGGGGTTGGCCCCAGGGCTGTCACGTATGCCAGAGCTCCTGAGCCGACACGTGCCCTTGGCCCCGGACCAAGCCTTCCCGCTGAGGTGAGGTCCGGAGCTTCCACGTGTATCCGGACTCTGAACCTCCTCTCTGTTGATGAGGGCTCCGGAGCCGACACGTGCCCTTGGCCCTGGACCAAGCCTCCCCGTGGAGGTGAGGTCCGGAGCTATCATGTGTAGCTAGGCTCTGAACCTCCTCCCCTGCTAAGGAGGGCTCTGGAGCCGACACATGCCCTTGGCCCAGGACGAAACTTCCTGCTGAGCTGTGTCCGGAGCTGCCACGTGTATCTAGGCTTTGAACCTCCTCCCCGTCGAGGAGGGCTCCGGAGCCGACACGTGCCCTTGGCCCCGGACCAAGCCTCCCCGCTGAGGTGAGGTCTGAGGCTGCCACGTGTATCTGGGCTCTGAACCTCCTCCCCGCTGAGGAGGGCTCCGGAGCCGACACGTGCCCTTGGCCCAAGACCAAGCCTCCTCGCTGAGGTGAGGTCCAGAGCTGCCACGTATATCCGGGCTCTGAACCTCCTCCCCGCTGAGGAGAACTCCAGAGCCACCGCGTGTCCCATGATCCGTCGTGGGCCACATGTCTTAGAAGTCAAGAAGGAAGTGCGGTGTCAGGCCATGCATTCAAGGCCCGCACCTTCCCCAGAATCATGGTGCATGACACACGCTTCCATCCATCACCCGTTCGCCATTACGGTGATAAGACAGGGCGGCGAGACGTAACAGCGGCACAGTGCCGCCCAGCAGAGCAAGAGGACGCGGCAACAAGACAACGTCTTCATCATCACCTACTGCGCGGTCAGAGGTGCTCAGTGCGCCAGGCGGCGGGACTTAACTCCTCCGCCAACCACTTTACTCATAGCTGCAAATACCCTAGCTCATGTATAGGGATCAGACAGTCTTGAGGCCACCTGTCGGGCCCCGAGCCACATTGTAACCACCCTGGCCTTGGACTATAAAAGGATCGGGGTGTCCACCCGATAAAGGGTTCGCATCCCTACCAACTCACACACATACACGCAAGCAATACAACAATCACCCCCGTGGATGTAGGGTTTTACGCTCCGGCGGCCTGAACCACGTAAATACCCATGTTCATATTCTTTCTCAAGCTCGATCACTCTAGGGACGTCAAGCCCCTCCAATCAAAGAACCTCCACGCGCTGCTCCCGTAGCAGACCGGGGGAAGTGTCGTTGCAACACTTTGACATTTGGTGCGCCAGAAAGAGGGCTCACCTCTCTCGGCGACACCTCCCGCCCCACTCGCCGGCGTCTCCAGGCGGGAGACGAGGAGGCCACCTCCCGCTCAAGGGCAAGCAGGTCTGAGCGGGCCAGCGACCGGACGGTCGGCGTGCCCTCAGCGCCCATGGTGCCATCGGCCGCTACTTCATGGCGGCCCTCTACCCCGATGGTGGCGACAGTGCCACCACTACCAAGCTCGGAGAGCGTGCTATTAGCAGCATGCGCCCTTCTTGACAACCCTCCGGGCAAGGGTGGCACCCCTGAGGCAGCAGAGCAATGGTGACATGACGTCAACCACCTCGTCGCCGGCGCCATGAACACGCCCGCCTACAGAAGGCAGCGGGCCGAGCCCTCGCAGGCCCAGTCGCATACGCCGACGATGGCCTGCAGGCAGTGGCAGCAGCTACTCCAACTCCCACGCCGGCGCCACACTGCAAGTGGATGGAGACGTTGATCAGCTTCAATGCCTCCGACTGGCCCAAGAACATGGCAGGCGCCGGGCAGCTGCCCCTCCTCGTCGCCCTGACTATCGCCAACGTGAATCTCTACCACGTGCTGAATGATGGTGGGGCGTCCTTCAGCATCATCAGCCTTGCAGCTTTCAGGAAGCTGCAAATCCCTATGTCCCAGCTCACCCCTTCATGACCATTCTATGAGGTGGGCCGGGACCCTATCTTCCCGTGCGGTAGCATCTCCCTCTCAGTGACATTCGGTATGCCTGAGAACTACCACACGGAGAGCGTCGTCTTTGACGTTGCGGAGGTCAGCCTCCCCTTCAACGCTATCATTGGCAGGCCCGCCCTGTAATTATTCATGGTCGTAGCCCACTAGGGCTACTTTGGTCTTGAAGATGCCAACTCCGGGAGGCATCCTCAAGATCCGTGGAGACCGCACTGCTGCCGTCTCAGCGCTAGAGAAGCTCCAAGCGTTGGAAGCGGCGCAGAAGGCTGCTTCCGACAATGCAAAAGCTAGCCGGCCACCTCCAAGCACGCGCCAGCGAGGGATGACATCTGCACTGTTGGTGATATGCCCAAGAGGCAATCATAACAATTCGGATAAAGGCCTGATGGATATTTGATCCATATGAAATTAGGGTACTAATGGGCCTGTGACCTAAAAGCCCATTAGCGCGCCTATAAATATGAGGGGTAGGGTTAGGGACAGAGGACTCCACCAGATAGCAGTCCCAGCCGCCGCCCCTCACAGGTCAGCCGCCGAAACCCCTGCCGCGCGCACGGTGCTAGCACACCGACGCACGGCGTTCCTCCCTGTACGTGTGGACTCCGTGGAGGCGCTGCTGTTACTGCTGCGCTGATCGGCTACGACGCGCATCTACGATCCGCTGCGTTGCGCGTCTAGTGGTAACGATCCATGACCTTCTTACTCGCATGTTTCCTGGGTGATACGGTCGAATTGCTAGAGTAGTGCATCCCTATTTCCCTACAGTGGTATCAGAGCCGACTTGCGTAGTTTTTGGTCTGGATCTTAGATGCGATCTACTGCAGACAAGTTCATATGATGAATTTTTATATTTTGGCTTTTGGGATTTGGAATTGGTTAGAGTAGATTTCCATCATATGACTAAAGGATTAGTTCGTGCTCCTTCTCTGCTGTGTGCGCAACCTGTCCCTACCGGCTGGAATCACCATCGGGACTAATAGTGTACATAGCTAACAGATTGAGCCAACAGATCACGGTCATGTGTCGCGATCTTCTCGTGGATAACCAATCACAATGAAAATTGAGGCATTCTGAATGGCTCAGATTCGGGTTGATCTGATCACCACCGCCGTTGCTATCTGCTATAGTAACATCATTAAGTTGTTTCGAGATAGACATCGTTCTACACTTAACTTGTTTTTGCAGGGAATGATGTGAATGGTATGGCCTAAATATGATGTGATAATCTGTGTGTAAAATTCGTGCAGCCTGCGTGTTGCAAATTTAACACAACCGGGTTGAGGTTGTCACATATTTGTATAACGACCTGTGTGTCGCCCTGTGATGCCTGATCTCTCATGTAATTTATTTGATAGCTATTAGATGTATTAGCTTCTTTTATATTCATTGAGAAACCTCAAGCATGATGGCGATGGTGATCACCATAAGAAGGGAGACATGGCGGTGCAGATCATGATGGAACCATGGTGATGGAGACCACTATGATCCTAAAGGCCATACTATTCACATATATGATATGATCGTATGCCTGTGATGTTTTACTATTCTTTTCATGCTTTTCATATGGTGGATGTTTTGTCATGATAGAATAGCTTCCCTCGGAAAGGTTGAGTATTTGATGTCATTTACCTATAGCTGCACCTATGTTGTTTTGATCGTTGTATGGTAGGTTTGCCAAAGCAAAATACCGTCATCTATCATAATGAATAGGGTGAATGTTGGACATTCACATGCATAGGATTAGTTTACTCAACAAAGCTATCAAAATGGTTTTGGGCTTTATGGCATAGTGTTGGGAGCCGGGGCATTGGATGTCACCCAACAAACAAGAATCATATAGAGATATGATTAACAATGGTTGTTTACCTATGTCACTAATTTTCTAGCAGTGAAGCCAAAGCTCACTAGGAATTAGTGAATATGGATCTTGGACCACTATATGTCGTTAGAGGGAGGACGATGCTCATATAGTGGTGGTGTCTTTTATTAAACTGTTAATAAAAGACTGGTACATAACATAGTGCTAAAACCTTGCATATTTATTTTCTATTGTAGATCATGTCTGCTAGTAACAATTCCGGTTTCAATTTGCGATCTGTGCTTGAGAAAGAAAAGCTCAATGGAGCTAACTTTATTGATTGGTACCGCAACCTGAGAATTGTTCTCAGGCAAGAGAAAATTGAGTATGTTCTTGAGCAACCATACCCCAATGACCTCCCCGATGATGCAAATGCCGCAACTCGCAGGACTTATGAGAAGCACTGCGATGATGCGCTTAATGCAAGCTGCCTCATGCTTGCCACAATGTCCCCTGATCTACAGAAACAATATGAGCATGCATATGCTTATTCTATGATTCAGTGACTACGTAGAATGTTTGAGAACCAAGCAAGGGCTGAGAGGTACAACATCTCAAAGTCCTTGTTCTCATGCAAGCTGGCAGAAGGTAGCCCGGTCAGTCCCCATGTAATCAAGATTATTGGTTACATTGAGACTTTGGACAAACTTGGTTCTGAACTCAAGGATGACCTGGCTATTGACGTTATTCTCCAGTCACTCCCACCGAGTTAAGATCCATTTATATTGAATTATCAAATGAATGGCATGGAGAAAACGTTGGCTGAATTGCATGGGATGCTTAAAACAGCCGAGGAAAGCATTAAGAAAAACACCACTCATGTGATGATGGTTCAAAAGGAGAATAAAAAGAGGAAGTGTGTGATGCATCCTAAAGGCAAGGGAAAGGTTCCCAATGAGTCTTCAAGCTCAAAGCCAAAGGGCAAATCAGGCCCTTCTCCTAATGATGAATGCTTCCAGTGTCATGCTAAAGGGCATTGGTCTAGGAACTGCAAGAAGTACTTGGAGGATAAGAAGAAGAAAGGGAGTGAGACTTCCACTTTAGGTATAAATGTTATAGAAATCAATATTGCTATATCTTCTAGTGAATCATGGGTATTTGATACCGGATCAATGATTCACACTTGCAAATCGTTGCAGGGTCTAAGTGAGACTAGAAGATTTGCAAAAGGCGAGTTGGATGTTCGGGTCGGCAATGGAGCAAAGGTTGCTGTCATAGCTGTCGGAACTTATCACTTGTCATTACCCTCAGGATTAGTTTTGGAATTAAATAATTGTTATTGCATTCCTTCTTTGAGCAAGAACATTATATCTTCTTCATGTTTGGAAGAAGTTAATGGTTATGAGATTATAATAAAGAACAAATGTTGTTCTATTTATTATAATAATATTTTATATGCTCAATGTCCATGTGAATGGATTATATGTTCTTGATCTTGAGGATAAAACAATCTATAACATTAATACAAAAAGGGCTCGACGAAATGATCTAAATCCCACTTTTATTTGGCATTGTCGCTTAGGTCATATAAATGAGAAACACATTGAGAAACTCCATAAAGATGGTTTGTTAAGTTCATTTGATTTTGAATCACTTGACACATGCGAGTCTTGTTTGCTTGGGAAGATGACCAAAGCACCCTTCACTGGTCAAAGTGAGAGGGCAAGTGACTTGTTGGGACTAATACATACTGATGTATGTGGACCAATGAGTTCGGTAGCTAGAGGTGGTTTTCAGTACTTCATTACTTTTACCAATGACTTTAGTAGATATGGATATGTCTATCTAATGAGGCACAAGTCTGAATCTTTTGAAAAGTTCAAAGAATTTCAGAATGAAGTACAAAATCAGTGGGGCAAGACAATTAAACTTCTACGATCTGATCGTGGGGGTGAATATTTGAGCCATGAATTTTATGATCATTTAAAACAATGTGGAATTGTTCCACAGTTGACTCCACCTGGAACGCCCCAATGGAATGGGGTGTCCGAGCGGAGGAACCGAACCTTGTTAGACATGGTTAGGTCGATGATGAGCCAGACTGATCTTCCACTATCCTTTTGGGGTTATGCTCATGAAACTGCTGTGTTTACACTAAACAGAGTCCCAACTAAGTCTGTTGAGAAGATACCATATGAGATGTGGACCGGGAAACGTCCCGGATTGTCTTTCCTCAAAGTTTGGGGATGTGATGCTTATGTCAAACGTTTGACGTCAGACAAACTTACTCCTAAATCAGACAAATGCTTCTTTGTGGGATATCCTAGGGAAACCAAAGGATATTATTTTTATAATAAAACAGAGGGTAAAGTGTTTAATGCTCGCAATGGTGTCTTCTTGGAGAAAGAGTTTCTCTCAAAAGGAGTTAGTGGGAGCAAGGTGCATCTTGAAGAAATTCAAAAAATATCTGAAAATGTTTCGGCACCCTCTAATCCTATACAGGATGTACAAGATGTTGTACAACCACTTCATGAAACACCAGCCCCACGAAGGTCTACAAGAGTACGTCGTGCAACTGAAAAGTTGACACTCCTAACCACGGAACCACAGGACATGGTATTGTTGGACAATAATGAGCCTGTGACCTACACTGAAGCAACAATGGGACCCGACTCTGAGAAATGGCTTGGAGCCATGGAATCCGAAATTAAATCCATGCATGAGAATCAAGTTTGGAACTTGGTTGATCCAATCGATGGTGTGAGACCGATCGATTGCAAATGGATTTTCAAGAAAAAGACTGATATGGATGGAAAAGTTCACATCTATAAAGCACGATTGGTGGCGAAAGGTTTCAAACAAATTCAATGTGTTGATTATGATGAAACATTTTCGCCCGTCGCTATGCTAAAGTCTGTTCGGATTCTCCTAGCAATTGCTGCATATTTTGATTATGAAATATGGCAGATGGATGTCAAAACAGCCTTTCTTAATGGGAGTCTGACTGAGGATGTGTACATGACACAACCTGAGGGTTTTGTCGATCCTAAAAATGCTAGAAAAATATGCAAACTTCAAAAGTCCATCTGTGGATTGAAGCAAGCATCTCGGAGTTGGAATCTACGTTTTGATGAAGTGGTCAAAGGGTTTGGTTTCATCAAGAACGTAGAAGAACCTTGTATTTACAAGAAGGTTAGTGGGAGCGCACTTATATTTCTGGTCCTATATGTAGATGACATATTGTTGATCGGAAATGACATTCCAGTACTAGATGCTGTTAAATCCTCATTAAGGAAAAGTTTCTCAATGAAGGATTTAGTAGAGGCAGCGTACATTTTGGGCATAAAGATCTATAGAGATAGATCTAAAAGGTTAATTGGATTAAGCCAAGACACATATATTGACAAGATATTGAATCGGTTCAATATGCAAGATTCTAAGAAAGGTTTCTTGCCAATGTCACATGGCATCACTCTAAACAAAAGTCAGTGTCCTTCGACGTCTGATGAGCAAAAGAGGATGAGAGCGATTCCTTATGCTTCGGCTATTGGATCTATCATGTATGCCATGTTGTGTACACGCTCAGATGTATCCTATGCTCTAAGTGTTACGAGCAGGTATCAATCAGATTATGGTGAGGCTCATTGGACAATTGTCAAAAACATTCTTAAGTACTTGAGAAGAACTAAGGATGTATTACTAGTGTTTGGAGGTGAAGAAGAGCTCGTTGTAAGAGATTACACCGATGCTAGCTTCCAAACAGACAAGGATGACTCTAGATCGCAATCCGGTTTTGTGTTCTGCCTCAACGGAGGGGCAGTGAGCTGGAAAAGTTCCAAGCAAGACACAGTAGCAGATTCAACGACGGAGGCGAAGTATATTGCAGCTTCTGAAGCTACAAAGAAGCTGTTTGGATCAGAAAATTTGTTTCTGAGTTGGGTGTTGTTCCTAGTGCGTCCGGACCTGTGGATCTCTATTGCGACAATAATGGAGCCATTGCACAGGCAAAGGAGCCTAGATCACACAAAAGATCCAAACATATACTACGACGCTATCATCTGATTCGAGAGATTATCGACCGAGGTGATGTGAATATATGCAAGGTGCATACGGATTTGAATATGGCAGATCCGTTGACAAAGCCTCTTCCACAATCAAAGCATGAGACGCACACGAGATCTATGGGTATTATATACTTACATCAGTGATCCTAGTGTGTAGTGGGAGACATGTGTCATAGCTATGTTTATGTACTATTTGAGTAACTATTATTCACATTGATCATCAAGTATGTGACTTGTTCGTGAGACTCTTTGTTATTTATAATGTTACTCAAAATGATCCCTAGTCTACATCGTTATATGAGATAATGATAGTACGCAGACTAGCACATGTATTAGTTGATGATCACGTTTCACGGATCATAGATATGGAGATATCAAATTAATAATGTGAACACATGTTAGTGAACATGGTGTTGGATAGACCCATTCCGAGACACTGTTGGGATTGTTATTTACATATGTGCCATCAGTTGGTCTTGAGTGATACACCTGCTAGATTCTTTGACCTGAGATCACCAATGTTTCTCACTATGTGTAGTTGTGCACTTTGAAACTATCAAACGCTACTCTGTAACTAGGTGGTCATAAAAATAGTCTTCAGGTGCATGATGAAGCATGGAATGAGATGTGTGCGGATCAAGATGGGATTTGCCCCTCCTAAATAACAGGAGAGATATCTCTGGGCCCCTCGAGATAGTTGGATTGAAAGTGCATGGCCATGCCAAAATGATTAAAGAGTTAATCATTATGACTAAAAGTTAGTCATAGATTGAATCCACTATTTGATCGAGTGAATGGTCGAGCTATC
Source organism: Neostapfia colusana (assembly GCA_030760725.1). Classification (NCBI taxonomy): domain Eukaryota; kingdom Viridiplantae; phylum Streptophyta; class Magnoliopsida; order Poales; family Poaceae; genus Neostapfia; species Neostapfia colusana. The sequence goes on along the minus strand of JASWHV010000012.1, from coordinate 3,860,864 downwards.
ACAAGGATGGCATGTATCTTGCCTTGAGCTTGACTGGTATCGTGTGGCAAAGGAATTAGCATGTGAATGTATCTAGGTTCAGCCGATATGATCTTTATGTACATTCGGGAGTCAGTATGTCCTGCTAGGTACCTCTACTGACTTGTGTTTGAAAACGGTTTTCATTCATAACCGACTGTACATGAACCTAACGGGTCACACACTTAAGGGGATGGAATATTGAAAAACTTGGCTATATGATTGTCTCTAGTGCAAGTGGAAGATTGTTGGTGATATGCCCAAGAGGCAATCATAACAATTCGGATAAAGGCCTAATGGATATTTGATCCATATGAAATTAGGGTACTAATGGGCCTGTGACCTAAAAGCCCATTAGCGCGCCTATAAATATGAGGGGTAGGGTTAGGGACAGAGGACTCCACCAGATAGCAGTCCCAGCCGCCGCCCCTCACAGGTCAGCCGCCGAAACCCCTGCCGCGTGCACGGTGCTAGCACACCGACGCACGGCGTTCCTCCCTATACGTGTGGACTCCGTGGAGGCGCTGCTGTTACTGCTGCGTTGATCGGCTACGACGCGCATCTACGATCCGCTGCGCTGCGCTCTAGTGGTAACGATCCATGACCTTCTTACTCGCATGTTTCCTGGGTGATACGGTCGAATTGCTAGAGTAGCGCATCCCTATTTCCCTACATGCACCCCGTGTTCAGCCCTCACCCGGCAAGGACGTCCCCGTCAAGGTCGCCCAAGTCGGCTCCAACGTCACCTAGACAACCCGAATCACCGGGGGGCCCAGGTGACAAATAGGAAGACACGCTCATCACCTTCCTCCGGGCTAACGTCGACGTGTTTGCATGGCAACCGTCGGAAATGCCCTGGATCTCAAGGGAGGTGATTGAGCACCATCTGAAGATCTACCCCGATGTCAGGCCGGTCCAATAAAAGCCTCGGAAGCAATTCATTGAGTGGCAATACTTCATTCGTGAAGAGATCAAGAAGCTGCTCCATGCTAGCTTCATCCGAGAGGTCCACCATTCACGATGGTTGGCCAACCCTTTTGTCATCCCCAAGGCTGGCTAGAAGCTTCGGATGTGCATCGACTACACCACCCCCAATAAGGCATGTCCAAAGGATCCGTTTCCTCTCCCCTGTATAGACCAAATAGTAGATCCTACATCCGACTATGATCTACTATGTTTCGTAGATGCATATTCAGGTTTTTACAAAATACCTATGTCTAGGGAAGATGAAGAGCATATTGCCTTCATCACAGTAGATAGTATATATACTGCTATGTATCCATGCCTTATGGTCTTAAGAATTCTCTTCCCACCTTTATACGTGCAATGCATAAAACATTTGGGAATCTCATTTGTGACCTAGTAGAGGTGTATGTCGATGACATCGTAGTAAAGGTTAAGTCACAAGCATCTTTGCTCGACAACCTAGCCCTAGTCTTTGACAGACTGTGTTTGACACGCACGAAGTTGAACCCAGAAAAATGTGTCTTTGGGGTCTCTGTCGTAAAGCTGTTAGGTTTCTTGGTCTCACACTGATGAATCCAAGCTAACTCAGAGAAGATTAAGGCAATAGAGTTGATGCGGCCACCTGCCCGCATCAAGGATGTACAAAAGCTTACCAAATGCTTGGCAGCGCACAGTCAGTTTATCTCTAGACTGGTTGAGCGGGCTATTCCATTCTTCAAGCTTCTGTGCAAATCTGGTGCATTTGTATGGACCGAGGAGGCGGATGAGGCGTTCCAGGAGCTGAAGAAGTTCTTCATGATGCTGCAGATCATGGTGGCCCCGGAAAAGTCAAGCCTCTACTCCTGTACATCGCTACAACAACAGAGGTCATGAGCATGGTTCTGGTCGTGGAGCGACCAAAACTCCATCGACCTCTTGTCCCGGCCAGGGCTCCTACTGCTGCTGGTCTAGAGTCCCAGGACTCAGACTCCGTAGGAGACCCAAGGGAGAGCTAGTCAGGTCCTGTCCATCCAGACCTGATGATCAATGCATATCCGGGTCCGAGCTCCCGGAGTGTAGTCCAGGACCCGGGGGCCTGCGGGCCCCGAGTCCTGAATCTCCCCAAGGAGAACTAGTCAGGTCTCAGCCAGCTAGACCTGACGACTGATGCGCATCTAGGTCCCAGCTCCCAAAGTGCAGTCCCGTACCTAGGGGCAGGGGGCCCCCGAGTCCTGGACCTCTTCAAGAGGACGCACCGGACCCCTCCAGGAGGGTCCGGACCATCCAGCGCCCGGTCTACTTCATCAGCGAGGTCCTCCATGATGCCAAGACAAGATATTTGGAGGTGCACAAGCTGCTCTATGCAGTCCTCGTTCCATCAAGGAAGCTGCGCCACTACTTCCAAGCTCACAAGATACCGGTGGTCACCTCATACCCTCTAAGAACCGCCCTCCACAGCCCCAACGCAACTGCGAACATAGCCAAATGGGTTGCAGAGCTGGCGGAGTTCGAGCTGTACTTCATACCGCGCCACACGGTGAAGAGTCAGGCGCTAGCCAACTTCATGGCAGAGTGGACACCCCCACCTGCCACCAAGGGGGCCAAGACATCGGTGAACCAGAGCCCAGAGATTTGGTTTTCACTGGGCCTCACTGGACTCTCTTCTTCGACGGCTCCTCGTGCAAGCAAGGTGCCGCAGCGGGGATGCTGCTCCTCACCCCGGCTGGGAGCAGTTCAAGTAGATGGTGCGACTTGACTTCAAGGCAACCAACAACATGGCGGAGTATGAGGCTCTCATCTTTGAGTTAAAAACTGTGCTGTCCCTCGGCGTCCAACAATTGTTCGTCAAGGGTGATTCTCAGTTGATCATCAAGCAAGTCAAGGGAGAGTGTTGTTGTAACGACCCTCAGCTTGCATCCTATCTCCTCCAAGTATAGAAGTTGTAGAAGGACTTCTTATCCTTGTACTTGTGCCATGTTCCTTGCGCCAACAAGACAATAGCCGACGACCTGTCAACGAAGGCTTCCACCTGGGCTCCGGTGCCTGAGGGGTCTTTGAAAGGAAGTTGCTGCGACCTACCGCCTGGTCTGCCGAACCAAGTGAAGAGGGTGATATCAGCATCTCGAAGCTGGCGGTCCCGGCGGCCCTGCTACCATGGTGCTCGCCAAGTATCGTAAGCGTCACCGGGGAATCAGTGCAACCCAGCGCTCAAGATCCAAGTGCTCAAGTAGGTCCCAACGCCTGGATCACTGAGATCTGGGACTACTTGAAAGATAGTATCCTTCCCGATGAACGTGTATCCAGTGAACGGATCGCTCGGTTGGCTAAGAGATATGCGCTGGTAGAAGGGGATCTCTACCGGCATGGCGCTAATTGCATCCTATTGTGGTGCATAACCCAGGAGGAGGGCTGCGACCTGCTCACAGAGATCCATGGAGGCGAGTGTGGGAATAATGCATCTTCCCGCACCCTGGTCGGAAAAGCCTCCCAGCATGGCTTCTACTGGCCGACTTCTCTCTAGGATGCCGTCGACGTGGTCAAGAGATGCAAGGCGTGCCAGTTCCATGTCAAGCAGATCCACACACTGGCGCAGACGCTGTAGATGATCCCGCCCTCATGGTCCTTCGCTGTGTGGGGGCTGGACATCCTGGGGCCATATCCCAAATCCGTCGGAGGGTACTGGTACCGTACCTCTACGTCGCCGTAGACAAGTTCACCAAGTGGCCAGAAGCTGCTCCGTAGTAACGATCAACAAGCAGTCAAGTTCATCAAGTCAATCATCCGCTGGTTCGGAGTCCCGAACAGAATCATCACCGACAACGGGACCCAGTTCACCAGTGTAGTGTTCCAAGACTACTGCGAAGATCTCAGCATCCAAGTTTGCTATGCTTCCATTGCTCACCCAAGAGCAACGGTCAGATCGAGAGAGCAAACGCAGAAATACTCAGGGGACTTAAGACGCGTGCCTATGACAGCTTGAAGAAGCATAGTTACAATTGGGTAGAAGAGGTTCCATGTGCACTATGGGCTAGCCAGACGTCCCTCAGCCACGCGACAGGGGAAACGCCCTTCATCCTAGTGTATGGGGCTGAGGCTGTCCTCCCCCGGAAATCACCATGGGCTCATCCCGTGTCCAAGCGTATGACGAAGCAATGCAGGACCAGCTCTGGCGTGAAGATATCGACCTTGTCGATGAGCGAAGGTGGCAAGCAGCTACTCGAAAGCACGGTACCGCAGGGCGCTCCGGCGTTATCACCAGCGGTTCGTGCGGAGTAGACAGCTCAAGGTAGGCGACCTGGTGCTTTGGCGAATACTTTCTCGAGAAGGGGCGAACAAACTCTCCCCCAGCTGGGAGGGTCCATTCCGAGTGACACAAGTATGTCACCTGTGGTGCGTCCACCTGGCCACATAGGATGGGGTACCTCTAACCAATCCATGGAACATAGAACACCTCCGTAAGTTCTATCCTTAGCGCAGCGGTAGGGTTCTTTTTTCTCCGTAAGGGTGTCATAGAGTCTAAGAGCAGTGCTTAGAACAGCTAAACTTCGGAGGAGTCCTGCTACTCTTGTCATCTGGAGCGGGTTGCTGTCTTCTTGTATGACCTGTTTCCTCCTATGAATAAAGCCTGATATGGGAAAAGTTTACCTGACACTACGTATTCCCTCCCTCCCTCTCCTTATAGTTTGTGCTCACACATGCATATCAACTGTAAATGGCATGTCCGGAGCCCGTCCTGCATACTTGTCCCAGGTCCCGTGGTGCTGGAAGGTCCCCTCGCTGAAAGGTTAACACCCGCGGGAGGTCCAGGGCGCGCAGTCTTCTTAGCCTCGTTCCGTATCCTAAGCCTGCCACACTGCCTCCCCTGCACTACAACTGAGTACTTGGGGACCGGAAGGTACACACCTATGAAAAAGAGCGTAACCAGACCTCGGACATCGCCCCTTCCTTTTTCGTGCTTTCTTTCCATACTGCTCCGGCCGTGTGGCCAGTCACTCTTTCTTGTGCTCATTCATAGTAGGAGTTGTGCTAACCTTCCGCACGCGGGTCCGTTTGATGTACCTGTGGTGTACCTAGGGTCCTTTGGTTGCCTCATTGCTCGGGGCCCTATGGCACCGAATGGTCCCTCCCCTAAAGAGCTAATGCCAACAGGAGGTACAGGGTGTGTAGCCTGCTTAGTCCGCTTCCGTACCCTAAGTGTGCACACTCTGCCTCTCCAGCGCTACAGCTAAGTACCGGGGAGCCGGATGGCTCATACCCCTGAGCAAGGTTCTGACCATAACGCGGATGCTCTGGCATTGAATTACCCAAACGCCATAGCTTGGCTAAGAACCGTAAGCCACAACAAAACTTAAAACGGGAAGGAGTGACCAGAGAGCACGACTACTCTTTTTTCTCTCCAATTTCTGCATCCGAACAGGTCCTTGGCTTCCCAGACCTCTCAGGGGGTCCACTGCTGACGTCCTCCCCTAGCCAGTCTGCTTGGTAGGTGCGCCCCACCTTAAGGGCCACACCTACTAGGGGGCCATCACAGTGAACCACGCAGGTAGGATGTCAGACCACTACGGCGGCAAGCAGAGAACTCGGAGCATCAGCTACAATAAGTTGAATACACTGCCCGAGGTTCCCTTGGGTCATTGCATTGCCAAGGACCCGGGAAGACGAGTTAGCCACACTATCGGAGCGTTCTGGGTCCTTACGCTGCTAGAGACCCTGAGGAACAAGCTCGAGAGATCGACAAAGTGCTATCTACCTCGACTAAGTCACTCCGGACCTTTGCGCTACCAAGGGTCCAAAGTCTACATCAACAACTCAAGACACACAGACTTCAAACAAACAAGTCTTTATTCAAGGCAGAGCTCCGACATACAGAGGGGCATACAAAGTAGGCAGGAGACCTAGAGGCTATCCACGCTCGAACATAGTAGCTACAAGTCAGGCGACCTCCTCCACAGCAAACTTGGTCGCTCCCGACAGCTCTGCGCTGTGGCCCTACGCCACAGGTTCCAAGGAGATGCTAGGGTCGCAGCTCCGAAGGCATGAGGGCACATGCCCTACCACCTGCTGGGCCAGAGCCTTGACTTCGGACTCCAGCTCTTCCCGACGATGTTCTCTAGTGCTAGGAGCTTGGCTCCGACTGCATCCAAGGCAAGGAGCACTTGGCTCACCTCCTGGACCAGACTGCCGGAGCGCAGGGGACCGAAGCCAAAGGGCTCCAGTGCCGTCTCCGCGCGGCTGAGAAAGTCCCAAACCCTCTATGCCTCAATGGCACGAGAAGTCCGGGTTCTTCCATGGTCTTGGCGGTGGAAGCCAGCTCCCCCACCAAGTCCCTGCTAGCCAGCTCCTGCTCCCGAGCAACTAGCTCCTCCTCCTTGGCGGCCAGCGATGAAGCCCTCTCGTCCAAGTCAGGCTCCCTGGTTGAGGCCGCGAGCTCCCGGTCATACACACCTTGAAGCCGCTTCTTCAGGCACTTTCGCTCCCCCTCATGGGCAGCCAAGCGGTCGGAAAACTCCCTCTCCTTTGCCTGCTCCTCCTACTTCCACCGGAAGAGCATGTCCCGAAGCCTGGACAGATCTTTGAGACGTGTATCAGTGGAGGCATGGAGTTCCTTTGCCTCAGCCAGGAGCGCCACTGCACTCTTGTCGAGCTCAGCAACGGCGGTTTCCCTCAGCTCAAGGGCCTCCTCCATTAGCTCCAGTCGCTCCTCCCGCGTTTGCGCCTTCTCCCTGGCGGACTGGACATGCACCTTCAGCAGGTTGTCCCAGTCCCGAAGGCGCTCCTGCTCAGACCTCAGCTTCGCCCATTCCCGCTAAACAACTTCCTACACATGGTCCAGGCTTGAGCGAACAGCCCTCAAGGCCCTCGGGAGTGGGATGGCCGCCGGCATCGGCAGACGAGGAATTGCCTCGACCTCCTCTGGTTCTTCATCTTCTGGTGGGGCTACCACCACGGCAACCTGTGGAAGAGAAGGAGGAGGGCTGGCAACGCGCCCTGCAGCAGCTTCGCCACTACCAGAGGCATTCGCGTCTGCCGGTTGGCTGCCCTCGAGGACCCGGATGTCGGTATCCGGAGCCAACATAGGCACAGGCTCACGCAGTGCCGTCGGCGTTGGAACTTCGGCGGAGAAGTAGCTCTGGCTCCTAGGCTGCTGTAGAGGAGGAGGAGGAGTGCACTTCAGAGAAGCCCTGCAATAATGAATGTCAAGATCAACCACACGATTCAGCAAACCTGTGTGCAACCTAACCTAAAAGGTTAGGCCATACCTGGAGGCTTGGAAGTTCCACGATGAGCGGAGCTTCTTGCACGGAGGACTGGAGTCAATCGCCCTCACTGGCCTGTGGGTTGGAGGCTTGCCCGCTGTCGGCGCCTCAAAATCCTTTGCCGCTCCAGGCTACGCAACAACAGTCTTCCCCGCCGCTGGCTTCAGTGCCGAAGACGGTCCCTATGCTGGGGCCAATGATGCCGCAGGAGCCTTCGTCGTTGCCGACGTCGTTTCAGGGGTCTTACCCATGAACGGCTTCTGAGCAGGTGATGCGTCGGAGGATTTCTTCTGCATTGAAGGCGCGTCAGGGGCCCTCCTTGAAGCTCCAGCAGCACCAGACTTCCTCCTCGCGCCCGCCGGGGCTGCTCCGGCAATAGCAGTTCTCGTCGGAGCGCACCAGCTTCCTCTTCGGCGCCTTGCTCGACTCCGGGGCGTCCTTGGGCGGTGAGCGAGGGCACGCCCCGGGTGCAGGTCCACCAGCCGACACCCACTCCTTACCTCTGTTTGGGAGTGAGTTCGGCGTAGACCCCGCCTGTACACCAGCACCGTCTCCTTCGGGAATCTTCACGTCCCGTGAAGCGTCACCGACCAGCCGCACCACGACATCGATATCGTCAAGAGTCAGCAGCTCCCTCAACAGCCTCGACCAAGCCTGCTGGTTGAGGCAGACAGGCTGGCAGCTCGCCGGCGAGGTGATGGATTCGCCGGAGATCGGGTCGCAGGAGAGCTTCTGCAGCATCGTGCTCGGCATCTCCCGATTCAGCGACGACCCAGCTCCGTGCGCCAACTGGGTCATGTCGCCCTCCCCGGTGTACTGCCAGGCGGACCGGGTGCGCTGCTGGAGAGGAGCGATCCGGCGTGACAGGAAGTTGGCCAAGACCATCAACGACGTCAGGCCTTCCTCCACCAAGTACCTGATCCTCTCCAGCACCGGCGTGTAGGCGTCCTGCAGGTCGGGGATCTTGTCCCCGACGGCTTCCTCGGTGACAAGGGGGCCGTTCGGCAGCTCCAAGCGGTCGTGGACGTCGGTCTGGGCGATCACCCAATCCTCCCTCCAGTGCTCCCACTCCCGGGACAGAAGGGCGCGATGTATGGCACCGAGTTTCTCCCTCGGTACTAAAAGTAGTAGGCCCCCAGGTGGCCTGTGCTTCTCCTCGAGGTCCTTGGCCCCGGAGCAGACATGTGCCCTTGGCCCCGGACCAAGCCTCCCAGCTGAGGTGAGGTTCGGAGCTGGCACAAGTATCCGGACTCTGAACCTCCTCCCCACTGAGGAGGGCTCTGGAGCAGACACGTGCCCTTGGCCCCGGACCAAGCCTCCCCGCTGAGGTGAGGTCCAGAGATACCACGTGTAGCCGGGCTCTGAACCTCCTCCCCCGCTAAGGAGGGCTCCAGAGCCGACACTTGCCCTTGGCCTCAGACCAAATCTCCCCGCTGAGGTCAGGTCCGGAGCTGCCACGTGTATCTAGGCTCTGAACCTTCTCCCCGTTGAGGAGGCTCTGGAGCCGACATGTGCCCTTGGCCCCGAACCAAACCTCCCCGCTGAGGTGAGGTCCGAAGCTGCCACGTGTATCTGGGATCTGAATCTCCTCCCCGCTGAGGAGGGCTCCGGAACCGACACGTGCCCTTGGCCCTGGACCAAGCCTCCCCGCAGAGGTGAGGTCTAGCGCTGCCACGTGTATCTGGGCTCTGAACCTCCTCCCCACTGAGAAGGGCTCCGGAGCCGACACGTGCCCTTGGCCCCGGACCAAGCCTCCCCCCCCCTGAGGTGTGGTCCGTAGCTACCACGTGTATCCGGGGTCTGAACCTCCTCCCCGCTGAGGAGGGCTCCAGAGCCACCGCGTGTCCCACAATCCGTCGTGGGTCGAGCGTCTTAGAAGTCAAGAAGAAAGTGTGCCGTTAGGCCGTGCATTCAAGGCCCGCGCCTCCCCCAGAAGCATGGCGCACGCCTCCGACCAACGCCCCGTTCACCATTACGATGACAAGACATGGCGACGAGGCGTGACGGCGACAAAGTGCCACCGAACGGCACAGTGCCACCCAGCAGAGCGAGAGGACGCGGCGACAAGACGTCGTCTTCATCATCACCTGTTGTGCGGTCAAAGACGCTCAGCGCTCCAGGCGGGGGGACTTAACTCCTCCGCCAACCACTCTACTCATAGCTGCAAATACGCTAGCTCATGTATAGGGATAAGACAACCTCGGGGCCACCTGTTGAGCACCGAGCCACATTGTTACCACCCCGGGTTTGGACAGGGCCGACTCTATGTTTTCGAGGGCCCTAGGGCGAAGTTGATATAAGGCCCCTAAGACTATAGATATATACGTAATTAACCGATGAAAATGATCAAAGCGATCAAGCATAATTATGGTTGAAGGCACTATCACCCTATTCAGTAGTAATAAAGGTAAATTTATAAACATATTACCCTCTCCATTTCGAATTATTTGACGCTGGTTAGTTCAAAATTGAATTAGTCAGCGTCAAATAATTCGAAACGGATGGAGTGTCAATCAAATACAGAATAGAATGCTACTAAAGTCAATCGCAAAAATAACCCCAACAACCCTTTAAAGTTAATCTATCTACTGCAGAAAAATAGGTTTTGAAATTTTGTAACTATTTTATACAATAGAGAAGATTGCGCGAATATGCTATGAGAATCTAAAGAAAATTCATACAACTTTGATATTAAAACCGAAAATCAATTTCCTACAACACCGACATATAAATGGACGTGACAAACATGGTGTCTTTGTAGTGATTAGAACCGAATTATCGGATCGAAACAACCTAAAGAGAGGGAGAAACAAGAGTTTTTAGGTCTTAGATCAAAACCTAACACTAAGATCTGAGCAGCGATGATCTTTTTCCACTAATAGTCATCATTTTTTCCTCTCTACTCTACACTGCCTGGTATTTGCGGCTAATTATTGTGTCCCTCTTCTTCTTGCTACCCAGCAACAGTCATAAGAGGTTAACAAAAAAGAAATATGATGAAAATAATAGGGGCAGTCTATTTCTTTTAATGTAACTAGCAAGAAGATCAAAGATAGCATGGATCGTCTTACCTTAGTGAGTAATACGACGGTGAGCCAACACTTTTCTTTCTCTACGTCTGAAGCACGATCCATAGTAGGAGAACATGTGGTAGGGGAAGAGACTTTGGTATAGGAATTAAGGTTAATTGGTTTATTCTCTCTCCTAAATTAGGTTCTAATTAGAACTTAATTAAACCATACTAAACCTAATAAGTCTGGCTATCTATTTTTTTCTTAATTTTCTTGATCCCAATTAGAGCACTCTGTATAGCATAAACTCTCATGGGCCCCTTCGGCCTGGGCCCTAGGCGGTCGCCCCTCCCACCTAGGGCCACAGCCGGCCCTGGGTTTGGACTGTAAATCGCATCTCTGCCAACTCACACACATTAGCACAAGCAATACAACAATCATCCCGTGGATATATAGTTTTACGCTCCGGCGGTCCGAACCACGTAAATCGCCGTGTTTATCTTCTTGCTCAAGCTCGATCGCTTTACGGACGTCAAGTCACTCCAATCAAAGAAACTACGTGGACTACTCTCGTAGCAACTAACCGGGGAAGTGTCGTTGCAATACTTCTACACTGGCCATGGCCGGCAGTGCTGGCATGGCCGTGCACGGCCACCAGCTGTGGACGGTGGCGCCGAGCTCGGCGGCTGGAGAGACGGTCGACTACGAGCTCGCGGACGCCGACCTGCTGCACAAGCCGCATTACCTCCGCGCAGTGCACGGGTTCCGCGCGCCGGAGCCCGGTGACGCCGCCGCGCCCACAGTGCGGGCGCTCAAGGAGCCCATGTGCCCGTGGCTCGACATGTACTTCCCCGTCGCAGGCCGCCTGCGTCGTCGCCGCGGCGAGGGCGAGAGCGAGGCGGGGCGGCCGTACGTTCGGTGCAACGACTGCGGCGTCCGCGTCGTGGTGGCCGCCTGCGACGCCACCGTCGACGAGTGGCTGGAGGAGGAGGCGGAGCGCGGTGGCCGGTGCAGGATGCTGGCCTACACAAGCTAGGTGATCGGGCCGGAGCTCTTCTTCTCGCCGTTGCTCTACGTGCAGGTTTGGTCGGAGCCCAACCAGTGTAGCTACTTGGATATGATTCTCTCTTCTAGGCTTACACTTGCACAGAAAACAGAACAGTTTTATATGGTAACCAAGTAACAAATCTGCCAAACTGGCCTAAAACGTTGTCCTTTTTCTGCCAATGCGTTCCTTGTTCCCTCCACCGTCGTAGTGTCTGAACCAGAATATCAGTAGCTAAAGAAATTCAAAAAATGTTCTCTTAGCTGTAAGAGTATGCTAGTAGCGACGAGTCACTTCATAGTTTGGCTGCTGCTGCTTCGATAGAACTCACAAATAACGATTTATTGGGCGCACAAATGCATTAGCTACACTCCACGCATCAGCTTTTTTACTGTGTGTTCTGACAGCTGCTGCTGGCTGCTGCACAGGACAACGTCTTCAAGTTTCAGAGAGGCCTCACATGGACAAGAATAAAGTGAAGTGAAGAACATGCATGTTCTGAACAGTGCATGTTCTGAACAATGCTGCATGTGAGTGCATGTCCTCTCCCGTACTCGATCGAATGAAGCGTTAACTCCGTGTCGGCTGCTCGACCCATCTCCCAAGCTACTCTTAGTGCCCAATTACAAGAAGCTGTGCGTTGCCACTGATCCAGCTTCCATTTTCGATCTTGAGACCAGTTACCGCGTCTCATAGCAATTGATGTCCCTGGCATCTCGTAGCAATTGGTTTCCTTGGCCAACCACCTCATGGATGAAGCGAAGTACAGTGAATTCAATATGCTTGTGCTGGAAACCTTCAATGCTGACAGTAGGATAGAATAGACCTAAGTTCGCAGAAAGTTATGATCCCCCACACTGGATAACCATGTCATGATAGAACCTGAATCGGCTCACACCAATCACATACTCATGCACGCACAGAGTACAAGTAGATGGACACAGTGATGTGAGACAGAAATAGGCTGCTCGCCTTTTCTTCTTTATTAACTGTATTATTTCACATAGAGTAGATATCATGGCTTCACTTTTATATCTTCATTCATGAAGCTAAGTACTCAACTTTACGTGAATTCAATCAACAGATCACCAGCTTCAAGTGCGGCGGGATGGCCATCGGCTTCACATGGGCACACCTCATCGGCGACATCCCCTCCGCCGCCGCATGCTTCCGCGCATGGGCCCAGCTCGTCAGCGGCGAGAAGCCTCTGTACCCCACCCTGCGGGACCCAGCCGCCGTTCCCCCGTTGACCCCGCCGCCTGACAGCGCGAGGGCCCCGTCGTCGGTCAAGGTCACGACGGCACCCGTAGCGACCACTGGGCCGTACCCACCGGCCATGACATGGTGTCTTTCTCGTTCCACGTCAGCGAGAAGCAGCTCGAGGGCCTTGGGCTCGGCGTGTCCAAGGGGAGCGGCCACGTGGGCCCGTTTGAGCTGGTTTCTGCGCTGATGTGGCGCTCGCTGGCCGTGATCCGAGGCCCCGAGCAGAAGGAGACGTTGACGCGCACGGTGACCGTTGTGAAGGTGGACGCGGTGTCCGCGCGGAGCGGCGCTAGTAGGCTCAGCAACGGGCACCGCATCGGCCGTGTGGTCGAGGCCGGGCCTGTGCCGCCGGCGGAGGCCGGGGCCACCGAGCTGGCGGCGCTGCTCGCCGGCGCGCGGCTCGACGAGGCCGACGCCGCCGCGGCGATCGCGGCAGCGCGCGCCGACATCGTGGTGTACGGCGCCAACCTGACGTTCGTGGACGCGGGGGCCGTGGACGTGTACGGCGGGCTGAAGCTGGCGGTGGCGGCGCGGCGCCAGGCGCACGTGGAGTACGCGGTGGGCGGCGTCGGCGACGGCGGCGCTGCCGTCGTGCACCGCGACGCCGGCGGTCGGGGCCGGACCGTCGCGGCCGTCGTGCGCCGGGGCGAGGCGGGCCCGCCTCCGCGCCGCGCTCCGTGACGCGCTGCACGTTGCTTGATGGAGCTGACAGCTGAGCTCGCCTCAGCCCTCAGGCTGAATGAATAAGTGACTCTGCCTGTAGTGCAGTGTGCTTGTGTTGGTCTCAGTTCGACCCTATGTTCTAGTCTGTTGGATTGGTAACTACCATGTTCTCCAAATGTTTGGATTTGGATTTCTGAAACTTTGCGTGTGTTCATCTGTTCTATCATGCATTCTACTAGTAAATGAATCATTATATGTGTAATCATTCACAAATATGTGTGTACGATAATGTAGAGGTCAAAATTATTTTCTATTACCTAAAAAACTGCACACAAATAGTACATACTCCCTCCGGTGCATAAAAAATTGTCGTTTTGGACATGTTCTCGTATACTAAGGAAGTATTAAATAGATTTTCTTTTCATTACTATCACTCACTTTAATGGCTTGACTGGTCTACTCCACTAGTTCCCAGGCCACTGATGTAGATTCAATTCCTAACTACACAATGTACGATGCGTTTATTACGTTTTTTTTCCGAGACAAACTCTTCGATTTTGCTTCGACGATAATTTTTTGTGCACTCATGACTTCTATGTAGAATGACAATTTTTTGTGCACCGGAGGGAGTAATGATAAAGAATCCAAATGGAGATGCTGCAGCAAGAAGACCTGCGGCAGCACTTTATGAGGTAAGAGATTATTCATCATTTGCCACTCTTACAAGTATCTCAACATGTAAAAGCAACCACCAACTGTTTTTCCAAGCTTTGCTACATGCTTGGGGTACTCATGTTTTGGAGTCAAACCCATAGGTTCTATTCATTTATCATCAATATAACACAATACAAAGAAATATCACCTAGGGCACATTAATGTGCCTGGATAAACGAAAATTTGGGCACAATATCGTGTAGTGATTCTGAAAACTCTAACATTTTAAAACCCGAATTTACCGACACTAAATTTGAAGTAATACCGAACGCCCACCGCTAGCTCAAACAACCTCCAATAGGATATGCAAATGGATAACCATTCGACATATGAGAAGAGAGGATAGCTAAAATTTATACCCTTGGTTGCAAGTCTAATTCTGATTTTATCCTTCAAAATTAAGGTTTGTGATTTTACCCCTCTTTTTCGAAACGAAGCCAAAGTATACCCCTACTCCGTTACGGGTTGTTTACGGTGTTAGATATGATAAAAAAGACACAAATGCCCTATGATTTACCCTAGTTTGATATGTGCTTATGATTTTACCATTATTTTGCATAAACACAGGTTAATCTATTACTATATTAAAATAGGGGAAAATAATAAACACATATTAAAAGTAGAAATGAAATCAAAAGGAGATTTATGTCTTTTTCATTATAATTTAACACCTTTAACAACCCATAACGAAGTAGGGTATTTTGGCTTCGTTTCGAAAAAGTAGGGGCAAAATCACAAACTCTAATTTTGGAGGGCAAAATCACAATTAGACTTCCAACCAAGGGTCACAATAGCCGCAAAATATAATCATCTCTACTCATGCATTTATTCATGACCTATCTGTCAATGAGAGAAAATAAATACTCTATTGGAGATATCAAATATTTGTATTCTTTATTTTTTAACTCTCAAAAATGGATTCCATAGTCGGATTCAGCAAAAGTAAAAAAAAACGTTGCAGTTTGTGTGGTATGGGCTAATAACCCGTGGTCTTGGTGCAATTTATTCAAGAGCTGGAGGCCCACAGGCCCATTGGGCTGTTAGGATTTGGGACAAATGAACACGTCATCTCACGCTATCGCCGACGAACGGATCATGTCATTCCTACCACCACGGCCGCCCGCGTCACCTTCTCCATTCCCATCCCCGCCGCCGCTGCGCCACTATCATCACCCATGGCTGCTGGGAGCACGGATGGTGGAGGCTGCCAGAACAGATCGGCGACTTTACGAGGAATAGGATGAGCATGAGCTCGGTTCTGTTCTTCCATCCCTTCTCACGGTTTACCCGACACCTCTTTAGTACACGGGCCAAGCCCACTCCTCCTGTCCACCGGCCCACACTACACAGCACCTGCTCCATCACCCGGGTATGACCCCCCCCCCCCCCCCCCCGCCTCAAAATGTGCCAGAAATACTCTCTCGATGCTCATTATCTCCTTCTCTTGCACCCCTTTTTCGTGATACATGCTTTCAGCCTTCCTCTCCAAATCCTGTATAGTCTATTCCTCTGTAAAGACCTCTTCATTTTAACTCCGTGTTTCTGCCAATAGAATAACACCTTGATCCCTTGTGGTTCAGCACTCACACCCTGCAGAATAATGTGTTGGCCTTTATAAACATACGGCAAACACTGCCCAGGAAGGTAAACTATCCAGAAAAAATCCAGATGCTCTATTCCCTCTGCTCAAGCCGCAAAACCCTTTTGTCTTCAGCCATCAATGCCAATAATAATTTCCTCTTCTCCTCTAGTATTTCTGGTGGTTGTGTCAGTCTAACATCACTAACATCAGCAGGCAACTCAGCCTCAATCAAGATATGTGTTGGATCACTCAAGTGTTCATAGTCAGGCCTTCCCTTAAGCTGTTTTTCCTTTACAGGATCTATTATGGAGCGCTCCCCTTTGATAAAGATGCGGCAACCTGTAGTAGCTTCAACTCTCTTCAATGAGTTGCCCCTCGACCCAAGTATAAGGACCTAAGTTTTTGGCACATATTCAAAGTGTTCATCACCACACACACACTTCATTTGAAGAAACTTGATGAATACATTTGAAGAGCAAGTAAACACCATCAACATGATCATTAGAGAATAAACTCACAAAATGCAAAAGTGGTATTTCCCACATGCATCATATAGGGGCTGGACATATGAAAAACTCCTACACCTTGCTAGGAATGTCCATGCCAAATTTTACCCAAATTCAAGACCTCTTTGAAGCCCTTTTGGGTATAACTATAAAGAGGGTGGTTTGAACTCAAATTCAAATTCAAACTATTTCCATCCCATGAATTCAAAAGTGGGAGACATATTCTTACTCAGCACATTTTTGTGATCTCACCCACCAATTTTCACTCCATTTGGATTTGATCTTGACACGAGCTAAGTTTAGCAAATTCAAACTCAATTTGAATTTCAAACTGCATATGTGCTGAAAATTAATTCAAACACTTCACAATTTGAATTCTATCAACCTCAAGTGGCCAAGGGGTAGATAATTCAAATGACCAAGGTTAATTGGGTCTCTACTGTTTAGAGCAGTGGGGAAAATTTAATTTCAGAGGTTAAACCTCAGATGGGACCCACATGTCAGTCTCTATAGCAATTCAACCGACTGAATCACAGAGTACTCGGTTCTCGGGTTGCAGCCGAGCGTGCCACCGAGGAGCCGACCAGCGCCAGCTCCTGATGTGCTTCCCCACGTGGTAGACCAGCTGCCCGGCTCCATATCCTTCCCCGGCATGCTCCTGTTAAGTATCACCCGAGCCCACGGCGAGTTCGTTCATTTTCACACCGAGCCCCACCAAGAACCAGCCGCCCTCTCGGTTCCGCTCGTGAGCAGGCCGATGACACGCAAACACAACCTTCCCAGTAGCAAAACAGAATCTTGAGCTTGTGAGCAACGTCCTAGACGTTGTGTTGTCCAGTGAGCAGGCGCCCTCGAGCTCAGCTGGGCGTTTTTCCCGGCGAACCGAACGTTGCCACCATTCGGGCTCTCGTGACAGCTCGGCACAGCCGTCGTCGCATCCACTTTTCTACACAAGAAAGGTGCGCCACTGCAAAACCATCGGTTGAGAATTTCCATGTTTACCGAAAGCCAGTTCATATGAGCCGAGCTCACCTCCGATTGAAATTCGGACTCCACACACTATTGTTGGTAAAGCCGATTGTCCAGTAGGTTCCATACATGCTAGCACACACGCTCGAGAAGGAAGTAGGGAAAACCATTGAGGATCGGCTGTGATATGGCCATTTTCCTCGACGCCGTTGCAAAGTACCTCGGCTCACCGTCGAGAGTATGGTTGCCGGCGTTTCTAGCTTCCACAAAGCCTTGGTTCATGTTCCTCGTACTCCACTGATGCTCTCCGAGCAATTTCCAATCAATTTGGTGCATGGTGGTGCGAAACCGACCTCGCCGAAACCCGAACTGGTGCTGTCACCGGTGCGCGCGGGTTTCCGGCCATCGCCGGTGTCCGGCGAGGTCACAACCGAGTTGAGGTCGGAAAAGGGGGTGGCGACGAGTTTCAGGCCGGGAACTCAGTTCCGGCGAGTCTCGCCGGAGACCGCCACCACCCGGTGTTTGGCCCGAGGAGGAAGACGAAGCACTATGTGTGGACCCACAGGCAGAAGTTTAAACTTTTCTTCGATTTCCAGTTTTAGTTCAAATTTCAAACCCACATAAATTTGGCTAGGAAACTCCAAATCGAGTGAATTAAATTTTGTTGGATTCAGATCTCTGAGTACTTTCCAACAAATCAAGTTTCACTTCATGAACATCCTCATTTCTCCAGAATTAATTCTTCAAAATTCAAACTGGTTAGAATTTTAACTGGAGAACCATTTGGAGAAAAATTTTGAAATTTTGCAAGGATGTTCACCAATATATTCCTGAGCTACTATAAAAATTTCAGATCCATTTGAGCTCATTTGGTCCACCTAATGGTGTGATTAATAAAACTGTTCCAGATAAAATAGAAAATATCCAGAAACATTTTCAGAATTTCTCTGAAATTGTTTAGCTCATATATTTAGCTTGGAACCTTCAAATTAAGTGAAACCAACTCTATTAGAACCCTATGAAAACCTAGTTTTCAGAAAGGCATGGTTTGCTCTATGAAAATCCCTAGAACACCCTAAGAGCTCCAATTAAGGTCAAGTACAAAATTATTTGTGGAGAGCTCAAATGAGCTTTGCTGCAAATGAAACTTGGCCAAGTATCTGTTTAGTTTGTAACCAAACCACAGTAAAAATTTCAGAGTCAGTGGGTCTGTCTAGTAAGACTTATAGTCTTCACAAGTTTAAATTCAATTCAAATGCATTTAAATTGATACATATACATGTTATCTCATGTAGTCGCTAAGGTTGAGGAGGAACCCAAAGTCTTAGACTTTGTCACTCCGGAAGAGCAGCTAGCCTACGACCAAGAGCAGCAAGGCAAGCTCCGGTTTGCAATAACCTTTTTACAAAGTTTTACTGTTTTGAGAACTTACTTTGAGCACTAAATAAATTCTTGCATTAGAGTCTTGTTTGAAAACCAAATGCATAGCCAAGAAAACCCTGGGTTGGGATTAGATTTGAAAACCTCGTTAGCTACTGCAATGCTAAGACAGTGAAGGATTCGGTACAAGTCGAGTAGTTGGAACTACTCGTGAGAATAGGCTAGAGGCACATCGCTCGGGTAAAGATAGCAAATGAAACACATGGCAAGAAAAATGAGACCGAGCGGAGAGTAAGGGCAGCAGGACTTTGGGGCCTGGGTGCTATAGCTCCGCTTGTGTCGATTGAGGACTGAGCCGTGTGCGGGCCTGTTGAACAAGCTAGAACAGTACTACCGGCTATATGGGAACCGGGAAACCGATGTAGCTCGGGTAGCTGGGTGTTGAGGCATAGCTGGTCATTTAGAGGGTAGGTTGAGAGCTCGAGGTGTAAATCGGCTTGCGGCACTGTGGATGCACGCGCAGAGACCTCTTGCTCGGGGCGATTGGACCGGTTCAACATTTGGCTGACGGGTGAAAGGTGGTTGCGTACGACATCCGTGATGGTTGCTGTAGGCAACATCGAGTACGGGCGTACGTGACGAGTTATTCGGGTAACCCTGCAGGTGTAAGTCGATTATAATCGCCGTCCCTCGCGGTCAGTGAGTACCACTTGTTCATTGTACCGTGACGTAGAAAGAACAGGCTAGATACATACTAAAAGTTTGCTGATTTAAAAGTTATACTTTGCTTGTTAATGTCTTGTTGTAGCTTAGAGCTAATTAAAGTTCTTTTCAACTTTGGGCAAAGTACATGAGAGAAATATGTTTCTTGTTTGATTGCGGCTCTCTCATGTGCCTTAGCGTAAGGTTCTCCACAACCTGCCGCTAAAACATTGAAAGTAAGGTTCAAATAATTAGGTGGGTCCTTTGCAAATTATTTACCACATGTACCCTATACCCATCATGTAGAAGTTTCATGTATAGGAGAGACGGGTCAGTCTTGCTGAGCCATCGTGCTCAATGCTTGTGTTTGAATCTTTTGCAGGGATCTATGAGGAAGGGACTCCCGAGGAGGAGACAGAACCCCAGGAGGGGAACCCCGTCGAGTGGGAGTCGTGCACGCCGCTGTGTTAGTGTGTGTGCGTGCTAACGGGGACACGTTCACGGGCTGAACGTGAACTCGATGCGTAGTCTACGCCCGTGAGTATAGACTGAACTATTTTGTTGTAAAAATATTCATAAACTGGTTTATGTAATAAAACTTTGCATCCGCTTTGTATCTTTGATGTGTGTGATCCGGTGCTGTGCAACGCAGCACCCCTCAGCGTGATCCTGGCTCAACGAGGCCGTTTGGTCCGTGTCAGCGTGGTATCAGAGCTCGCTTGAGGTTTAACGCACTACAAAGGTCATCATTTTCAAAAATCCAGTGAGGAACGAGTTAGTAGCCCATATAAGGATGTTATTAGTATATAGATAGTGGCATACTAACCTATTTGCTTATGTCGGGAAAATCATGCATCTCGGGACGCTTTATGTCTTGGGAGGTGCACGTAAGCGCTGTCCACCAGTACGCACAAGTTGAAGGGTGGAGCCCCACGGGTGGCAGGTAACCCGACCTGCTTTAATATTCTCTACGACTCTTCATGTCGTTTGGGGTATTCGAGCAACGTCTGTCTCTGGCGTGCTTTGGGCGATTTGGGAGACCCCGTCACGTGGTCTGTAACGTGAACACTTAGCTCAAGGCGTGTTTGGATTGAGAACATCCGGGCGAGTGATGACGGCCGGGTGCACGAACTGTATGGATACCGGGCTCGGTGTGCAGCCGAGTATGATGATTGTTTGAGTTATCTGCAGGTAGTCTAACCATGAAACGGTAGATGTGTAGTATCCATGTGCGATAGACGCATAGCGCCACTGAACTAACGAAGTCGGCTAAGTCCGGTATAGGTTTTCTTTGTGAGGACGTAGTACTGACATGATCTAGTGACGCATCGACGTCACGCCCCACTAAATGAGCAACTGCATTGTAAAACTTGAAAGTTTTGTTCCATAGCACTAAAACTTGATGTAACTCCTTCTCTTAATCAGGATATTCAAAGTTAACAAGTTTTCAACTTATAGGATACTAAGGACAGAGTCCCCTGTTTTCAGCTGAAATAAGGCTGAAGTTAATCAGAGGTTAGAGGTTGAGTTCTTTCGAGGATGGGGTTATATAATATATTTATCGAAAGCTTTGGAAGAGATTTACAACCTTTCTGTTGATGTCCAGAGATGTTTCATCCCTTCACCAATCGAAAAATGCAGTAGAGTTGAAATTGTCCAGAAAACAGGGCAGAGCAAAGACTCTCTGTAACTCTCTGTAAATTGAGCATAACTTCCTGCATAAAAATCCAAATATAGAAAATGAGGTGGTTCTAAAAATTTCATGAGATGGGTTACAACTTTGTAACAGAAAGTTTTGTCGGATTTAGAGTATAATTAACTGGAATTCTTGGATCAAATCAGTACCTCAAGCAGGGAGGTGCTGTCCAATTTTCTCCAGAAATTCTGTCAACTTTGAAATCTCATAACTTTTGAATCAGGACAGATCTTAGGACAAGCAAATACTTTATGGAAATCTTTTGAAGTTAACATTAACTTTGATGTTGAGCTCCAGAATTAGTTTTGCCATTAGCATGGTCTAAATCAGGTTGAAATGGAAACTGGTCAGAGCTGTCACAGTGGACAGCAGATCAGCAGTCAAACTTGTTTAAGTTTGAGCTATGTTTCCAAGTTTTATGAGTTCAATGACATGTTTTATGTTACAACTCAATGGTTTACTATTCAAATAAATATTTGACATTTTTCAAATATGTTTTTACAGATGACAGAGGATAGACAGTTGGAGAACGGGTGGGTGGTGTCCCACTGTTCTCACCACAGCGGCTATCCGGAAGCATTGAGGCAAATGCTTCAATATTTCAGGTACAGCAAGATGCCGCAGTACTTCGCCAAAGAAGAAGACGAGGAGGGGAACAAGATGTGGACGATCCATGTCGAAGTTCCTGCAGGACCCACGTCACCCGGTTGGGCGCCGTTCACCGTCACGGTGAGAGGTAGACAGCCGGAGGGGATGTGGCAAGTGGCAGCCCGCGACACCATGTCGCGTTTCTGCCAACTACACATGAGAGATACGGAGTGCACTCCATACGTGCTCGTTCCGGTGGAGGGACGGGCTAATCACGTGTGGGAAGGGAGGTACATGGAGGCAACAGATCCGGGTTGCCCAAGGTACAATCCTGCGGGGGCGAATCTCAGCCTCCAGTTGAGGGCAGGAAAAGCCGTGATGGACAGCCAAGCTGTTCATACGGATTGTCTTGCTGCAAAGCTCAAGGAGAGCACAAGCCGTGGAGACCAGTTCGAGAGTGCTCACAGCGCACTCCGCAATGTGCTCCTTCCGACGATAAAGCGACTGAATGAGCAACACAATCAGTTGCATCGTCTGAAAAAGGCAAAAAAGAAAAGCCGTGTCGACATCACGGCTTTGCAACAACAGGTGCAGGCTCTGACCCAGCAGAACGAGGTCCTCACTCAAGAGTGGGATGACGCTATTGAGGAAGGGCAAGGCTTGGAAGAAGACTACAACCAAGCCATGGACGAGGTGCACGCGTTGCAGGACCTCGTACCTCCGGTAATGGGCATACCGGTGGTAGGTGTTGTACCTGTGGTCTTGGGTCTTCCGGCAGTGGGGGAACCCGAGCCGGAGGGGGGGTTGTGGACCCCGATCCACCAGCAGAGGTATCGGAGGAGGACGACCCACAGGAGGTCGACCTCTACTCCGAGTAGGAGGTTACCGTTGCCAAATAGGGCAGCTGGGGTGATGTGACCCAAACTTTTGTAATGGGTGACATGTCGTGTAGACAGTAGTGTATGTATAGGTAGTGACGACATGTGCACGACTTCTCGGAGATCCGAGACTAATGTATCTTGTATAAAATTTATGCTTTATCAATATATGTGAATGTTGTGCAAATTATTCATGCGTCACTTCAAATACTTACTGTTTCATATGGAATTTTAAGTATGACATGTGCTGATCACTGCTGTTTTGAATTTCAGAATGACTCGTACTCGTGCCAACCCGGACGTTGGGGGTTCCAGTCAGGGGGAGAGACCTCCCAACAGCCTCCCGAGGACTCCTCGGGGCAGCAACAGCAACAACCGCCACCGTCAACGGTTACTTTGGCTGACATTGTGGCAGCGATGGCGGGCTCTCATCAGCAGCACAAGGAGTTGCTGCAGACCCTCATTGCGAATACGTCTCGACCAGAGAGGCGTCAAGATCGTGAGGAGCGCCAACAGAGCTCCTACTCTGATTTTCTGGCTACTCATCCCCCGGTATTCTCCAGGGCGGATGAACCCCTCGATGCGGACAATTGGCTCCGCACGATGGAGATGAAGTTCGGGCTGCTCCAAGTGAGTGAGCAGTGCAAGACTCAGTTCGCGGTCCAACAGCTCCAGGGATCCGCAAGCGCGTGGTGGGCGAATTACTGTGCTTCGCAGCCCACCGAGCGAGTTATGACCTGGGCGGAATTCCAGACGGCCTTCAGGGCCTATCACATACCGCCGGGTCTCATGAAGAGGAAGACGTAGGAGTTCTTACGCCTGCAGCAAGGGAGCCGGAACACGCTGGAATACTCCAGGGCATTCAATGATCTTGCGCTCTACGCTTCGTATCACGCTGATACCCACGAGAAGCGGCGGGATCACTTCTACCAGGGCTTAACCCACTCCTAAAGGACAAACTGGCGATGTTCAATCGCGGCAGCCTCAACGATATAATTGATGCTGCGATTGTTCAAGAGGACTCCGGCAAGGAGTTAGTGGCGGCGGAAAGGAAGCGAAGCGCGCCGCAAAGCAGCGGAGAGGGAGGTGGCCCTTCTCAGAAATATCGGATGGTGAATCGCCCACCATCGGGTCCACGCTGGCAGCCACCACAGAGGCCGATGCCATTCCGCAGTCGGCCGTATTCTCCACCGATATTCAGGCTGGCACTGCCAGTACCACCTATGTAGCAACAACAACAACAGCGGGCGATGCCGCGTGCGTATGCACCTCAGCAGCGCATGCCAGGCTTTCGTCCCCCAAGCACCGGCCAAGCAGCAGCCACATGCTACAAATGTGGTCGTCTAGGAAACTTCGTCAGCAGTTGTCCGGAGAGGCAAGGCGGCGGAGTTGCACCGCAACTTCCGGGGAGGAATCAGCCCCGGAACCCCACTAATGCGCGGCGGGCAAACCCTAGGCCTGGCACCATCCACCAACTTGCCATAGAGGACGTGCCGGAGGGAGAGCCGATCCTTGCGGGTATGTTCCAACTCCACCAGCATCCCGCCATAGTATTATTTGATTCAGGCGCCACACATAGCTTCATTAGCCAAGCCTTTATTGCTAAATACAGCTTGCAAATACTACCCACCGATAGTCCATACCTGATTTGTTCACCGGGTGAGAAGATTTCAGCAAGCATGATGGTCCCAAAAGCGCCATTATGCCTAGAGGGTAGAGTATACCCTATGTCTCTCATAGTTCTAGAGGGACAGAAGGTCGATGTCATCTTAGGAATGTCGTGGTTAACCCACCACGGCGCTGTTTTAGACACCGTCCTCCGAATTGTGCACTTGAACTCAGAAGTGCACGAGTGTCATTCCTTAGTTCTGGACAGTCCAGAAATAAAACTTCCAAGTGTGCATCAATCCACAACCATCAGATTGGAAGACATTCCAGTAGTCCGTGAGTTCCCTGACGTGTTCTCGGATGATTTACCGGGGATGCCGCCTGACAGAGAGGTGGAGTTCAAGATTGAACTTGCACCGGGAACCATGCCAATATCCCGAAGGCCGTACAAGATGGCGCCCAAGGAATTGGCTGAACTGAAGACTCAGCTAACGGACCTGCTGGAGAAGGGTTTTATTAGGCCGAGCTCCTCGCCATGGGGCTGTTCGGCATTATTTGTGAAAAAGAAATACGAGACGTTGTGGCTTTGCGTGGACTATCGTCCATTAAACGTTGTAACCATCAAGAACAAGTACCTATTGCCACGGATCGACATGTTATTTGATCAGTTGGTCAAAGCAAAGATCTTTTCCAAGATGGACTTAAGATCCGGGTACCACCAGATTAAGATACGGGCTGAGGATATTCCGAAGACGGCTTTCTCGACGAGGTACGGACTTTATGAGTACTTGGTGATGTCCTTCGGCCTCACCAATGCTCCAGCTCATTTCATGTATTTGATGAACTCGGTATTCATGCCGGAGCTGGACAAGTTTGTCGTGGTCTTCATCGATGACATATTGGTATATTCCAAGTCGGACAAAGAACACAAGAAGCATCTGCGTATAGTCTTGCAACGGCTGCGGGATCACAAGCTATACGCGAAATTCAGCAAGTGCGAATTCTGGATATCGCAAGTGCCTTTTCTCGGGCATATTATCTCAGCGGAGGGCATCGCTGTAGACCCGAGTAAAATCACACAAGTGCTGAATTGGAAGTCCCCGAGAACTGTCCACGAGGTACGGAGTTTCCTCGGACTTCCGGGATATTATCGGAGGTTCATTCCGAACTTCTCGAAGATTGCCAAGCCTATGACGGAGCTGCTGAAGAAGGCTACCAAATATGTTTGGAGTCCAGCATGTGAAGCAGCGTTCAAGGCATTAGTGAAGCACCTAACATCAGCACCGGTTTTGGCGCAGCCAGACACAACAAAACCGTTCGATGTGTATTGTGATGCATCCGGCATTGGGCTCGGATGTGTGCTGATGCAAGACCGAAGAGTGGTCACATATGGATCACGGCAGATCAAAAACCATGAGCAAAATTATCCAACTTACGACTTGGAGCTCGCTGCCGTGGTGCTCGCACTTAAAATGTGGAGGCACTACCTACTCGATAACCTCGTGCATTTATATACCGACCACAAAAGCCTCAAGTACATATTCAATCAGAAAGAGCTGAACATGAGGCAGTGAAGATGGTTGGAATTGATAAAGGATTATGAAATAGAGATCCATTATCACCCCGACAAGGCAAACGTAGTGGCGGATGTGCTGAGCCGCAAGTCACACGTCAACAATCTGACCATAACACCGTTGGGAGAGAGCGAGCCACCATTGCATGTGATTCCACATGGAGCTCTCTACAACTTAGCGTTGATCCCCACCATCCGTGAAGAGATAGCGACAGCTTAGAAACATGACAAGGGCATGTCGCATTTGCGGTGATGTATAGACAGTGGGGAGCTGAAATGTTTCCGGAAAGACAGAGACAACGTCCTGTGGTTCAAGGACCGGATCGTTGTACCCCGTAACCCGGAGTTACAGAAGAAAATCTTTGATGAGGCTCACTTGTCAAAGTTTTCTATTCACCCCGGCGGCAACAAAATGTATCAAGAACTCAGAAGCAAGTTTTTGTGGACACGGATGAAGCGGGAGATCGCAAAGTACGTGTCCGAGTGTGATACATGTCAAAGGGTGAAGGCAGATCATATGAGGAAACCGGGACTGCTACAACCACTGGGCGTTCCTGCCTGGAAGTGGGAAGAAGTGAGCATGGACTTCATCGTTGGTTTACCCACCACTTTTTAGAAGGATGATTCTGTGTGGGTGATCGTCGACCGACTCTTGCCCATTTCATCCCGGTCAATACCAACTACAACGCCAAGAAGTATGTTGAATTGTACATATCACGGATCCTATGCTTGTATGGTGTACCCCGCACCATCATATCGGATCGGGCACTTTATTTGTGTCCCGTTTTTGGGAGCAGCTACATGCGAAGTTGGGGACGAAGCTGATCCGTAGTTCAGCATACCACCCGTAGACGGATGGGCAAACCGAGCGGGTAAATCAAATTTTAGAAGATATGCTACGAGCTTGCGCTATCAATCACAACAAGAATTGGGATGATCACTTGCCGTTGGCCGAGTTCTCGTACAACAATGGGTACTAAGCCAGCATCAAGATGGCGCCTTATGAGGCCTATACGGGAGAAAATGCCGCACACCACTGAATTGGTGTGAGTCTGACAAAAGGGTCACCTTCGGGATTGATGTTGTCAACAACGCGGAGGAAAAGGTTTGGCTAGTTCAAGCGAACTTAAAAGCCGCCCAATCCCGACAAAAAAGTATGCAGACCGGAGAAGACACCATTTACAGTTTGAAGTCGGGGATCACGTATATCTACGTGTGTCTCCGATGAAGGGCGTGAACAGATTCGGGGTGAGGGGAAAGTTGGCACCCCGATTCATCGGTCCATTCCAGATTGCCGAAAGATGTGGATCAGTAGCATACCGGCTGAATTTACCAGAAGCACTCTCTGATGTGCACGACGTCTTTCACATTTCCCAGCTGAGAAAGTGTCTCAAGCTATCAACTACCATTCAGCTGGAGGATATAGAGGAACTGAAACTGGATCTCACGTATCGGGAGGAACCGGTTCAGATTATCGATGAAAAGGCCCGAACCATACACAACCGTACATTGTGGTTCTACAAAGTTCTATGGAGTAATCACTCCGTAGACGAAACAACATGGGAGAGCTAAGGATTTCTTCGCATGAACTACCCCGACTTTTTCACATCGCATATACGGTAATTTTTCCACTGTTCTCTCTCTCATTTTCACCTTGTAATCTCGGGACGAGATTCTTTTAAGGGGGGAGGAATGTAAGGGCCTAAGTTTTTGGCACATATTCAAAGTGTTCATCACCACACACACACTTCATTTGAAGAAACTTGATGAATAGATTTGAAGAGCAAGTAAACACCATCAACATGATCATTAGAGAATAAACTCACAAAATGCAAAAGTGGTATTTCCCACATGCATCAAATAGGGGCTGGACATATGAAAAAGTCCTACACCTTGCTAGGAATGTCCATGCCAAATTTTACCCAAATTCAAGACCTCTTTGAAGTCCTTTTGGGTATAACTAGAAAGAGGGTGGTTTGAACTCAAATTCAAATTCAAACTATTTCCATCCCATGAATTCAAAAGTGGGAGGCATATTCTTACTCAGTACATTTTTGTGAGCTCACCCACCAATTTTCACTCTATTTGGAGTTGATCTTGACATGAGCTAACTTTAGCAAATTCAAACTCAATTTGAATTTCAAACTGCATATGTGCTGAAAATTAATTCAAACACTTTACAATTTGAATTCTATCAACTTCAAGTGGCCAAGGGGTAGATAATTCAAATGACCAAGGTTAATTGGGTCTCTACTGTTTAGAGCAGTGGGGAAATTTTAATTTCAGAGATTAAACCTCAGCTGGGACCCATATGTCAGTCTCTATAGCAATTCAACCGACTGAATCACAGAGTACTCGGTTCTCGGGTTGCAGCCAAGCGCGCCACCGAGGAGCCGACCAGCGCCAGCTCCTGCTGTGCTTCCCCACGCGGTAGACCAGATGCCCGGCTCCTTATCCTTCCCCGGCGTGCTCCTATTAAGTATCACCCGAGCCCACGGCGAGTTCATTCATTTTCACACCGAGCTCCACCGAGAACCAGCCGCACTCTCGGTTCCGCTCATGAGCAGGCCGATCGCACGCAAACACAACCTTCCCAGTAGAAAAACAGAATCGTGAGCTTGTGAGCAACGTCCTAGACGTTGTGTTGTCCAGTGAGCAGGCGCCCTCGAGCTCAGCCGGGCGTTTTTCCCGACGAACCGAACATTGCCGCCATTCGGGCTCTCGTGGACAGCTTGGCACAGCCGTCGTCGCATCCACTTTTCTACACAAGAAAGGTGCATCACTGCATGTATATGGTGTAGCCGAAAGCCATTTGGCATATGATCAACCATCGGTTGAGAATTTCCATGTTTACCGAGAGCCAGTTCATATGAGCCGAGCTCACCTCCGATTGAAATTCGGACTCCACACACTATTGTTGGTCAAGCCGGTTGTCCAGTAGGTTCTATACATGCTAGCACACACACTCGAGAAGGAAGCAGGGAAAACCGTTGAGGATCGGCCATGATATGGCCATTTTCCTCGCCCCCGTTGCAAAGTACCTCGGCTCACCGTCGAGAGTATGGTTGCCGGCGTTTCTAGCTTCCACAAAGCCTTGGTTCATGTTTCTCGTACTCCACTGATGCTCTCCGAGCAATTTCCGATCGATTTGGTGCACGGTGGTGCGAAACTGACCTCGTCGAAATCAGAGCGGGTGCTGTCACCGGTGCGCGCGGGTTTCCGGCCATCGCTGGTGTCCGGCGAGCTCACAGCCGAGTTTAGAAGGTCAGAAAAGGGGGAGGCGGCAAGTTTCGGGCCGGGAGATGGCCGGGAACTCGGTTCCGGCGAGTCTCGCCGGAGACCGCCGCCGCCGGGTGTTTGGCGCGAGGAGGAAGACGAAGCACTGTGTGTGGGACCCACAGGCAGAAGTTTAAAATTTCTTCGATTTCCAGTTTTAGTTCAAACTTCAAACCCACATAATTTTGGCTAGGAACTCCAAATCGAGTGAACCAAATTTTGTTGGATTCAGCTCTCTGAGTACTTTCCAACAAATCAAGTTTCACTTCATGAACATCCTCATTTCTCCAGAATTAATTCTTCAAAGTTCAAAATAGTTAGAATTTAACTGGAGAACCATTTGGAGGAAAATTCTGAAATTTTGCCAAGATGTTCACCAAAATTTCCCTGAGCTACCATAAAATTTTCAGATCCATTTGAGCTCCTTTGTTCCACCTAATTGTGTGATTAATAAAATTATTCTAGAGAAAATAGAAAATATCCAGAAACATTTTTAGAATTTCTCTGAAATTGTTTAGCTCATATCTTTAGCTTGAAACCTTCAAATTAAGTGAAACTAACTCTATTAGAATCCTCTGAAAACCTAGTTTTCATGAAGTCATGACTTGCTCCATGAAAATCCCTAGAACACCCTAAGAGCTCCAATTAAGGTCAAGTACAAAATTATTTGTGGAGAGCTCAAATGAGCTTTGCTGCAAATGAAACTTAGAAAAGTCTCTATTTAGGTTGTAACCAAACCAGAGTAAAAATTTCAGAGTCAGTGGGTCTGTCTAGTAAGACTTATAGTCTTCACAAGTTCAAATTCAATTCAAATGCATTTAAATTGATACATATACATGTTATCTCATGTAGTCGCTAAGGTTGAGGAGGAACCCGAAGTATTAGACTTCGTCACTCTGGAAGAGCAGCTAGCCTATGACCAAAAGCAGCAAGGCAAGCTCCGGTTTGCATTAAACTTTTTACAAAGTTTTACTGTTTTGAGAACTTACTTTGAGCACTCAATAAATTCTTGCATTAGAGTCTTGTTTGAAACCCAAATGCATAGCTAAGAAAACCCTGGGTTGGGATTAGGTTTGAAAACCTCGTTAGCTACTGCAATGCTAAGACAGTGTAGGATTCGAAACAAGTCGAGTAGTTGTGCCTATTCTCGCGAGTAGTTGGAACTACTCGCGAGAATAGGCCAGAGGCACATCGCTCGGGTAAAGATAGCAAATGAAACACATGGCAAGAAAAATGAGACCGAGCGGAGAGTAAGGGCAGCAGGACTTTAGGGCCTGGGTGCTATAGCTCCGCTTGTGTCGATTGAGGATCGAGCCGTGTGCGGGCCTGTTGAACAAGCTAGAACAGTACCGAAGACCTACCGGCTATATGGGAACCGGGAAACCGATGTATCTCGGGTAGCTGGGTGTTGAGGCATAGCTGGTCATTCATAGGGTAGGTTGAGAGCTCGAGGTGTAAATCGGCTGGCGGCACTGTGGATGCGCACGCAGAGACCTCTTGCTCGGGACAATTGGACCGATTCAACATTTGGCTGACGGGTGAAAGATGGTTGCGTACGACGTCCGTGATGGTTGCTGTAGGCAACATCGAGTACGGGTGTATGTGACGGGTTATTTGGGTAACCCTGCAGGTGTAAATCGATTATAATCACCGTCCCTCGCGGTCAGTGAGTACCACTTGTTCACTGTACCATGACATAGAAAGAACAGGCTAGATACATGTTAAAAGTTTGCTGATTTGAAAGTTATACTTTGCTTGTTAATGTCTTGTTGTAGCTTAGAGCTAATTAAAGTTCTTTTCAACTTTGGGCAAAGTACATGAGAGAAATGCGTTTCTTGTTTGATTGCGGCTCTCTCATGTGCCTTAGCATAAGGTTCTCCACAACCTGCTGCTAAAACATTGAAAGTAAGGTTCAAATAATTAGGCGAGTCCTTAGCAAATTATTTACCTCATGTACCCTATACCCATCATGTAGAAGTTTCATGTATAGGAGAGACGGGTCAGTCTTGCTGAACCATCATGCTCACTGCTTGTGTTTGAAGATTTTGTAGGGATCTATGAGGAAGGGACTCCCGAGGAGGAGAGGGAACCCCAGGAGGGGAACCCCGTCGAGTGGGAGTCGTGCACGCCGCCGTGTTAGTGTGTGTGCGTGCTAGCGGGGACACGTTCATGGGATGAACGTGAACTCGATGCGTAGTTTACGCCCGTGAGTGTAGACTGAACTATTTTGTTGTAAAAATGTTCATAAACTGGTTTATGTAATAAAACTTTGCTTCCGCTTTGTATCTTTGATGTGCATTATCTGGTGCTGTGCAACGCAACACCCCTCAGCGTGATCCTGACTCGACGAGGCCGTTTGGGCCGTGCCACCAAGCAGACGGCCAATCTTCTTGACAATGTATGAGAAGTGGTTCTGTACAACACCCTGCCATTCCATGGCTCCACTAGGAAAACAATTTCTCTCATGATGCATTCCATTCCACGCACCGAAACCATGTACAACAAAGTTAGGCACCCGAGGCAATGGATGCATAGGATTTGGGCTTGCAATTGGCAGCCTCTCATTTCCTCTTACTCTAAGGTGCCCAAAACATGCTTGATATTTTCATTATCTCTTGATTTAACAGCCTGCTGCAGATTGGAAGCACCTGTACTAAGGGATCGAGCTTCTGTTGCCTTTGCAGCAACTCCTCCAGATACTGATTGGCGGCCTCATAAAATTTTGCCATCTGTTCCACAAGGACATCTACTCCTGGCCTCTTAAAGGTCCTCCATCCTCTCTCCTGCTGCCAATTTGAGTAGACAAGAGCTTCATCCAGATCAAGAACTAGGGTAAAGACATGTTTCTCCTCAGGAAGTAGATCTGGTAGCAGGTTGTCTGATGTGGGTTCAGTAAAGCCCTTCACATGATCTTCAATTGTGCTCCTAACATCAAAGGGGATATCTATTGCTGCAACAGGAACTTTCATCGTCATAGCTTTGAACTTTTCGACCTTGGACGCATCCTCCAGAGTGTCTTCCATATCAGATTCATCCCAATTGATTGTTTTTGTATTCTCCTCTTCATCATCAAACACTGCCTGAACTTCACCCTCATCCACTTCTGCCACCAGTTCATGGGTTCACCGTTCAACATCATTATCACTCTCACTCATCTTCTTCAGTATCCCAAATAGGAAGCAATTCATTTTTCCTCTGAAAGTTTGGCTTGTTCCAATCCCTCTCAATCTTCTCAGCAATATCTTCCTTTTCCTCCATTGATTCCACTTCCTTAGGATCATCATGTATCTGCCCTGTAGAATTAACCAGCACTGCCCAAGGTTGCTGACCTCTAGTCACCTCTTGTGCATTTGTGTGCATTCTGCAACCCTTGTGATCAGCACCATAACCTGGAGGTTCTTCCGACTTGGGCTCCATCTCCTCATCTTGCCTCTCCAGTTCATATCAATCACTCATGTTGCCTTCAACACCAGTAATTTCTCCTCCCCTGCTGAAACATGGATGCCCGCAAGTGCTGAATCATTCCCCTCTTCCTCCTCTGTGTAGATGTCGTAAACCGGGGCGTCCATCTGCACCTGCAAGACGTGGTGGCGGCAGGCAGTGGATCCAAACCCTAGAGTAGAGGCAGAGGCCCGAACGGGTGCAACTGAGGAGGAGACGGCGCCGAACATGCTTGGGGTGGTCGTCGGTGATGAGGTGGAACTGAACATTTCCACGGTGGTCTCCAGTGATGAGGTTGAACTGAAGAGGGACGGAGCTCATGCAGTCAGGGAAGCGGGCGCGGCGTAGAGCGTGATGTCGAGGAAGTCCACCGCGTAGGGCCGAGAGAGAGAAGGCGATGCGCCCCGGCAGGTCGCAGGCGATGAAGGTGAGGTGAACAACGAAGCTCGGCGCGGGCCTCCTCCAACTCGCGCCGCAGATTCCCCTCCTCGACACCCGCGGTGTCCCATCGCCCACTCCATCCATGGCAGCCGCCCTTCCCGCCCCGCCACCTCTTTCTCGGGTGGCGGTGGGGGCATGGCGGTGCTCTCCTGCCAACGCGCATCCTTCCTGGCCAAGTCGCAGCCGACCAAGCGCTCCGTGCCGCCGCCCTTGGCCCTGCCGCTGCTCCGCAACAAGCACGCGAGATTCATTGGCGCGACAGCTACCGCGAGCGGGGCCGCCTCGGCCGTGGCCCGATTTGGCACACCCTCTGCCGGGTGGACCAAGCCCGCCACTGGTGCGGCCGAGGCCGACGCCCATGGCGACGACGGGTTGGTGCCGCACACGCTTGAGCGGAGGAGCTCCAATCTCGCCGCCAACGACATCGAGTCGATCCTCCGCCGTCAACCACCGGGTACCGCCGAGCTCTAATACCAGATGTCGCGACCCATGGCCGTTAGCTCCCCGGACCGATGACGTGAGCACGAATGGTGGAGGCTGCCGAAGAAGATCGACGACTTTACGAGGAAGAGGACGAGCGTGAGATCAGTTCTGTTATGTTCTTCCATCCTCTCTCACGGTTTACCCGACACCTCTTTAGTACACGGGCTAAACCCACTCCTCCTGTCCACTGGCCCAGCCCGCACTACACAGCACCTGCTCCATCACCTAGTCAATTTCTATTATAGCACCCGTTTCGAGCGGCTTCGACAAAATAACACTCACGTAGTGGGCTTCTTTAAAATAACACTTTTATCGTTGACACACCGTTAAAATAGAATTTTAGTCTAATCTACCTCTTTTTAACATTTTTATTTTCTTTTCTTATTATTA
This sequence comes from Neostapfia colusana, assembly GCA_030760725.1. Lineage (NCBI taxonomy): Eukaryota > Viridiplantae > Streptophyta > Magnoliopsida > Poales > Poaceae > Neostapfia > Neostapfia colusana. The sequence continues at coordinate 3,827,435 of JASWHV010000012.1, read as the reverse complement.
TAAACCCTGAAATGACCATTGTGCCCTTCTTTCATTTTTGGTTGTACCCTTAATCTCTCTTCACCCGCCGCCAGCCTTCTGCGGCCGCAGCTTCCTGTACCGTAATCTCCTGTATAGGCAGGTTTCATCTAAGCCTGATGTTCATTTGATCATTTCGAATTTTGGGCACAGAACGCTTGTGATTTTAACTGGATAGTCAAGAGAGTTCACCAGTCTGTTATTCTATATAAATAGAATGATCTGCATCTTTGATATGGGTAGCTGTGAAGGTACAGTGAACAGTACAGATGAGGTAGAGTTTGTTATAAAAACAAATATATGAAGACCCACAATTACATGCTCTGAAATCATTTCAGCATTTCATATATGCGAATATCAACGCCCAGAATATCAACACCAAAAAATATGGTACAAATTATTAATATACGTCAATGAAAACATCACCACCAAGATGTTATGAGACTCTTATTTTAACAAATGAGTAATGTAGTAGTAAAAAAACTGTATTACATCTCATAAATCATGACACATCAGACATCTAAAATTCTCTTGGCTTTTTTGGAGTCATCTTCCTTGGAGCCGTTGTAGTGGTCTCAAAAGCATGAGAAGAAGAAGCCTCCTGAGACGTGTTTTCTCTCATTAGCATAGAAAGACGTCTACACATGAGATAACACGTTAGTAAAAGTTATTTGTATCAACACAATACATACATGACAAAAGTAAGTAATTTTGTACCCTCTTGTCACCATTCCAGGACTCTCTTGTATTATTTGTTCCCTTGTTTTACTTGGCCTCTCTGGTGTTGAATCTTTAGCAAACCAACCCTTTGTAAATTTTTTGGCTTTCTCTTTCTGTAATATTAAAAGAGGTAAAGTTAATAGCACATGAATACAACAAACATAAGAATAGAAAAGTTCAAATCTTGCCTTTTTTAGTTCCATTGAGTGGACATTTGTAGCTTATTTTCCTATGTCCCAGTTCTCCACAATTAGGACACCCCACTTTTCCCCTAATCGTTTTCTTTGTCTTCTCATTTTGATTTTCAACATGTTTCGAACCTGATTTTGACCCACTACTCCCACCTTCAAGGCAACTTTTGATCCTGTTCTTTCTTTGTCTCCCAGCACTCCTTTTACTAAGTGGTGCACCGACCTCAAATGGCAAGTCCACATCTGGCCACTTTCCTTTGTGAGGAATTGGCTCAACCAGTCTAGCATAAGCCTTTCTAAATTTCTCCACGGAGTAATAGTCATTGACAAAATCCTCTATCATCACATTTCTGATCTGTTTGCTTGTTATCAAGGACAGGGCATGTTGGCAAGGCTTTCCAGTATGCTGCCACACATAGCACGAGCACTCATATGAATGTGCCCTAACCACAAACCTACGATTGCAGTTGTCCCACACCTCAGCAACATAATTGTCACCTTTGATTACAGATAAATAACCCAGCCCCCTAGTCTTAGCACACAAGCTTTGTAGGATGTAGGTAATATCCTCCCATACAACTTTTCTCCAATTCTTCTTTTATGAAAAAGAATCATAATCTTCTCTCTTATTTTGTCAACAAGCTCAACAACAGGCATGTCTTTTATATCTTTGATCCAATAGTTGAAAACTTCAGCTATATTGTGATATGGTGAAACCCAGGGGTGGCCCGATCTTCATGACAATAGGTACGACAAAGGACAATTGAAAAGATCGAACAGCGGAACGAACAATGGTAACTAGCTGAAAACAGCGGGGTAACTAGCTTTATACATGCCAAGGTTGGATGCGACTAAGTGACAGGGAGAGAGGCATCGAAGTCTTTGAGAACTTCGACTCGATCTCCGAATGACCACAAAATCACAATCCGAGATAACTAGCTTTATACCGGCCAAGGTTAGTTGCGACCAAGCGGCGGGGAGAGAGACATCGAAACCTTGAGGATTTTGACTCGATCTCCAAATGACCGCAGAATCAAAAACCAGAAACTAATCCACACAAAAGGCCTGGAAGCCTAGAACACGAATTAGGGGACCCCTGAGGGATCACTTTACAAGTCCATGAAGAACCAGGAAGAACAAAGGTGTGTAAGCCACTCAGAATTATATTGTTTATGAAATGATCAATGGTTATTTTTCCAGCAGCACAAGGGTGTTATTTATACTAGGAATAACCCTCCTAGCTAGGTGTGAACTGAAGTCACCACATTTTGAAATGGAGGACCAGGTACTGAGCAATTCACGAAGTAGTCTTTGGTCCTCGCGTGTCTGCTCACCTTCTGCGCAGTCTTAGTAATTTGGCTATAACTCTAGCTTGGAAACTCCAAACGACGCACCTTTTGTTGCGTTGGAAAGTAGACTTGATAAGCTTTCACACCATGTGTATTATGCCCCCTGTAACGTGACATATTGGTACAGAATTACATGTGGAGTTGAGGCTGCTGCAGTGCATCCGTTTTCAGATTGGACGGTGCGAATTAACTTGGTTCTTTTCCGTGGCAGGCAATGATGCTCCTTCATGTGTAAACCTGAGTATCACGTAATCACACGACTTAGGTAGCATATTATTCTCATTAATATTAAAATGTAATGTAGAGAGGAAATCATTGACCTGTTGTTCAAGTTTCTTAGCACGAGTTCGTGTAATGAGTCATTCGTAGGATTGTTTATGTATATCCTTTGCTGAGATGTCCACATCATCCTCTCCCTCTTGAAAAGGAGTCGTCCTCGAATCTTCTTCTCCAAAGTAAGGAGACAGGTCAGCGATATTGAATGTTGTACTTATGCCATATGTACTTGGAAGGTCAATCTCATAAGCATTGTCATTGATCTTTCGAAGTACTTTGAAAGGACCATCTGCTCGAGGCTGCAATTTAGACTTGCGATGCGCAGGGATCGTTCCTTGCGTAAGTGCACCCAAACCAAATCTTCTATTGCAAATTCTACTTTCTTGCGGCCCTTGTTGGCACGCCTCTCATAGAATTTCGTCATCTTCTCTATGTTTGCACACACTTGATTATGAAGTTTCTTGACAAATTTAGCACGCTTGCTTGCATCAAAGTTCTCACGTTCTTGCAAAGGCAAAGAAATAAGATCGATAGGAGCAGTGGGTTTGAAACCATATACTATCTCAAATGGACAAAAATTTGTTGTTGAGTGTACTGTCCTGTTGTAAGCAAATTCCACATGTGGCAAACTTTCTTCCCATAATTTCAAGTTCTTCTTTAGAACAGCTCGTAATAATGTTGATAATGTGCGATTCACCACTTCGGTTTGCCCATCTGTTTACGGATAACATGTTGTGGAAAATAGCAATCGTGTATCAAATTTCCCCACAAGGTCTTCCAAAAGTAGCTCAAAAACTTGGTGTCACGATCTGAAACAATAGTCCGCAGTACACCATGAAGCCATACAATTTCCCTAAAAAACAATTTAGCAATATGTGAATCATCATCGCTCTTTTGATAGAGAATAAAATGAGCCATTTTACTAAATCTGTCCACTACAACAAAAATTGAATCTCTCCCCCTCTTTGTTCGAGGTAGACCCAGAACAAAATCCATAGAAATGTCTTCCCACGGAACACTAGCAATAGGTACAGGAGTATATAGACCATGAGGGTTCAAGCGCGACTTAGCTTTGTTGCAGGTGACACAACGTAGAACATGCCTCTCCACATCTCTTCTTATCTTGGGCCAAAAGAAGTGATCAACCAGCACTTGATCTGTTTTCTTGGCACCAAAGTGACCCATCAAGCCTCCAGCATAAGCTTTCTGCACAAGCACTAGACGAAGAGAGCAATCTGGAATGCAAAGTTTGTTAGCTCAAAACAAAAGTCCATTATGCATATGAAATTTCTTCCATCCTTTCCATCACAAGACATAGAATATGGTTTAGAAAAATATGAATCAGTGGCATACAAATCTTTGATACTTTCTAAGTCAAGCACTTTTGCATCAAGTTGAGACAACAAAACATGACGTCTAGATAATGCATCCGCAACAACATTGTCCTTTCCTTTCTTGTACTTTTCAATGTAAGGAAATGTCTCAATAAATTCACTCCATTTTGTATTTCTTTTGTTCAGTTTTAATTGACCTTTAATATGTTTCAAAGATTCATGATCTGAATGTATAATAAATTCTTTAGTCAAAAGATAGTGCTGCCAAGTTTCTAAATATCTAACAAGAGCATATAATTCTTTGTCATAAATTGAATAATTGAGAGTTGGACCACTTAGCTTTTCACTGTAATACGCAATTAGTTGACCTTCTTGCATAAGAACGCCTCCAACTCCTACTCCACTTGCATCGCATTCAATCTCAAAAGTCTTACCAAAATCCGAGAGAGCAAGTAGTGGGCCTGTTGTCAACATCTTTTTCAGCTCTTCAAATGCTTTTGTTTGTGTTTCTCCCCAATGAAAAGGTATGTGCTTCTTTGTTAACTCATTGATTGGGGCAGCAATGGTACTAAAATATTTCACAAAACGTCGATAGAAACCTGCAAGTCCAAGAAATCTTCGCACTTGGCTGACATTTTGTGGATGCATCCACTCACGAACAGGTTTAACCTTTTCTTCATCGACCTCCACGCCTTGAGCTGAAACAACAAAGCCAAGAAAGACTACCTTGTCGGTGCAAAAGGTGCACTTTGCAAGGTTAGCAAACAAGCATTCTTTTCTCAAACAGCAAGCACACATTTTATATGTCCCACGTGTTCACCAAGACACTTGCTGTAAATTAAAATATTATCAAAATAAACCGCAACAAACTTTCCAATAAAGGCTCTAAGAACATGATTCATCAATCTCATAAAAGTACTAGGAGCATTTGTCATCCAAAAGGCATCACCAACCATTCATATAAGCCAAATTTGATTTTAAAAGCTGTTTTCCGTTCATCTACCTCTTTCATTCGGATTTGGTGATAGCCACTTAGCAAGTCAATTTTTGTAAATATGATAGCACCACTAAGCTCATCAAACATGTCATCAAGTCTAGGTATGGGATGTATATACCTTATCGTAATGTTGTTTATGGCTTGGTAATCAACACACATCCTCCATGAACCATCTTTCTTTGGAACTAAAAGAACAGGAACTGCGAAAGGTGAGAGACTTTACCTTGCATATCCTTTGTTGATGAGCTCCTGTACTTGGCACTGAATTTCTTTTGTTTCCTCCGGGTTGGTGCGGTATGGTGCACGATTAGGAAGCGGAGCACCAGGAACAAGGTTAATTTGATGCTCAATTCCCCTCTTTGGTGGCAGCCCTGGTGATACTTCTTCCGGAAATACGTCTTCATATTCCTGCAATACATCAAAAACAGCGTATGGCAATGTAGAGGAGAAATCATTAGTGGTAAGAAAATTGTCCTTGTACAGGAGTATATAGAACGTGGCATTGGGTTCACTCAATTCTTTTAAATCCCTTTTTGTAGCTATCATCACTAAACCCTCTTTTCCTTTTGGCTTGGTTCTTTGCGGTTGTGGAGTTTTATTTGGCCATGGAAGCACTCCCTCACTATGTTTATGGGTCACTCGCAAGTGGTTCTCACCCTCTCGCTGTTTTCTTTTCAGATCATCCTTCATAATTTCCTCTGGTGTCAATGGAAGTAGGGTGAGACGCTCTCCATTGTGCATGAAGATAAGCTTGTTAGCACGGCCACAAATCTGAACATCACGATCATATAGTCGTGGTCGTCCTATCAATTGCTGACAAGCGTGCATGGGGACGAGTCACAGTCCACTTGGTATTTGTACTTCCGAATAGAGAAAGGAACAATTATGGTGTTTGTAACACGTAGTGCCCCACAATCATTAAGCCACTGCATCTTATATCGGTTAGGGTGACGCTGCCGTTTGAACCCCATTTTCTCTACTAATTCTTGACTTGCAATATTATTGCAGCTGCCATTATCAACAATAATTCTGCATACTTTGTCTTTGATCATGCCTCTGGTATGAAAAAGATTGTGGCACTGTCTATTATCTTCTTTTACAGCCGTGACACTAAGCACTCGACGAGAAATGAAGCAATTATCATCACCTTCTTCGGGTTGGATCTCATTCTCGTTATCTTTAATTTCTTCATCATAGCATGGTGCATCTTCTGGTTCACTTTCAGATTCCCATTCTCCTTGTTCATTCACAATCATAGTCCTTCGAGTAGGACACTCAGCAGCAACATGTCCATGCCCTTGGCACTTGTGACACACAATGCTTCGGCTATTTGAAGATGACGCAGCTGCTGATGCAACAGAAGGGGCTGTTGTACTAGTAGTGCGACGTGGTTGCTCTTGTTGAATTGTAGGCGAAGAAGCAGGTGAAACTGATGTTTTTGCAGTACCAATGGATGTAAAAGACTTAGCTGCACCGCCTTGAGATTTCCCCTCAATGAAAGATGTACCGGGTTGCTGCCGGTTCCAAGGAAAAGATCGTCCACCATAGGATCGACTTCGTCGAGCTTGCTGAAATTTTCTTTCAGTGTGCATATCTTGATCCATAAGGCTATGCAAATTGTGGCATGGAAACATCTCAACAAAATCACAGTTTTCAGCATTAAGACCATGCAAAAATCTTGCAATATTTCATTCTTTATCTTCTATAATTCCCGATCAAATAAGCAGCAACTCCATTTCCTTGTAATACTCATCAACTGATTTGGAACCTTGTCTCAATTGCTGCAACCTATTACGACGGTCACGTTAATAGCTGGATGGTACAAAGCGTCTTCTCATCACTTGCTTCATCTCATTCCATGTGTTGATATGATCACGTCCCAACACAAGTTGATTTTCTTGTATTTGATTCCACCAAGTGAGAGCATAACCTGAAAATTGAACGGAGGCAAGGTTTACACGCCGTCGATCGAAGAGATTATGCACTCTAAATATTTGGTCACATTGCTCCTCCCATTCTAGATATGCGTCTGCATCTTCTTTTCCAGAAAACTTTGGGACACTTAGTTTGACACGAGCAATGTTGTCCCGATCATCTCCATTGTGTTGACGACGACATTCTCCATTATAACCAGCACCTTGATGACGATCATGGTGATGTGCAAAAGGTCCTTGATCTGCAAAAGGGTTATGATTTGCCTCATACCCATCGTATGAGTCCTCATGTAATTCCTGCTCATCATCAAAGTACACATGGTTGCCGTGACCACGTCCTTGCATTCTTTTTCTACGCTGATCATTGTGACCATCACGCCTACCACCCTCATGGCCACCATGTTCATTTTGGAAATGGTTCCGAGAACCATTCCAAAAACCAGAATTTTCATCGCCAAATTCTTCATTATGATGTCGTGGAGCCCTGCCATCAGCTGGAGGGAGACGTTCATTGAACATCCTCTCCATGGCATCCAATAGTGAGTCTTCAAGTTGGCGTAGTTCAGCTCTTGCAATTGGTAGTTCTTGCCTTCCAGTGTTACCACCATGAACACTCGAATCAGATCCTGCCATGTTAGAACAGTGGAGGGAAAATGATATAGGATTTTTTTCTGAATCACACAATCTCACCTCTTGCTTACCAAAGTTCTTACCTATTCTCAAGGACTGCGAGTGTGCAAAATGTGGTAGTATCCCTGCTGTGATTAAGCGGTTGAAAGGATTACGAGCCGAGGGATCTGGTTACCGTATTTTGTGGAGCTAGGATTACTGAACAAGGAAGGCTTGTAGCACCATAAATCAAGTATCATAAACCAAGTCAAAAGATGAGTAAAGACTTTGTTGCCCAATCTGAAAATTCTTTCAACAATGATTATAATCTCGCAGCCCTTTAAATATTTCTCTTTTTTCTTACTCTTTTTTTCACTTGTCTCTTTTTTTCTTTTTTTTTATGCAAACAAGATGCGGCCTGACCAACACAATATAGATGGATATGGAAACAAGAAATGATGCAAATGACACAAGATCAGCGGTGATACACAAAGGTTCGATTACTTTTTGTGGTGGTTTAGTGGACTATAGATATGACACGGAAAATACGAGATGGATAACGGAAAAAATGGTGATAACAAATGGATGATATGAGGATCGTACCTACCATGTAAATCCGAAATCTGGTACCAAATGATAGGGTGAAACCCAGGGGTGGCCCGATCTTCACGGCAGTAGGTACGACGAAGGGCAAATGAAAAGATCGGACAACAGAATGAACAATGGTAACTAGCTGAAAACAACGGGGTAACTAGCTTTATACCTGCCAAGGTTGGATGCGACCAAGTGACAGGAAAAGAGGCACCAAGGTCTTTGAGAACTTTGACTCTATCTCCGAACGACCACAGAACCACAATCCGAGATAACTAGCTTTATACCAGCCAAGGTTGGTTGCGACCAAGCGACGGGGAGAGACGCACCGAAACCTTGAGGATTTTGACTCGATCTCCGAACGACCGCAGAACCACAAACCAGAAAATAATCCACCCAAAAGGCCCGGAAGCCAAGAGCACGAATCACAGGACCCCTGAGGGATCACTTCACAAGTCCATGAAGAACCAGGAAGAACAAAGGTGTGCAAGCCACTCACAATTATATTATTTATCAAATAATCAATGGTTGTTTTTCCAGGAGCACAAGGGTGTTATTTATACTAGGAACAACCCTCCTAGTTAGGTGTGAACTGAAGTCACCACGTTTTAAAGTGGAGGGCCAGCTAGTGAGCAATTCACAATGTAGTCTTTGGTCCTCGCGCGTCTGCTAACCTTCTGCGCAGTCTTCAGTAATTTGGCCATAACTCCAGCTTAGAAACTCCAAATGACGCACCGTTTGTTGTGTTAGAAAGTAGACTTGATAAGATTTCACACTATATGTATTATGCCCCCTGTAATGTGACAGATTGGTACAGAACTACACGTGAAGTTTAGGCTGCTGCAGCGCACCCATTTTCAGATCAGACGGTGCAAATTAACTTGGTTCTTCTCCGTGGTAGCCAATGATGCTCCTTCATGTGTAAACATGAGTATCACGTAATCACACGACTTAGATATCATATTATTCTCATTAATATTAAAATGTAATGTAGAGAGGAAAGCGTTGACCTGTTGTTCAAGATTCTTAGCACGAGTTCGTGTAATTGGTCCTTTGTAGGATTGTTTATGTGTGTTCTTTGCTGAGATGTCCACATCATATTGTTTGTCACATAATCACACTTGACATCAGAATTAAAATCCAACTTTCGTCACTTCAGTTTATGATACTCCTACAACCACTGCTTAGCTTCAGGGTTACCTGCATAAGCTGCAGCCATGTGAATGTCACAAACATCCTTGTCATATGCCCTAGATCAACATGTGCCTAATACTTCCACCAGAAAATCTCTTGATAAAATCTTGCATTAAATATCTAAAGCATTCTCTTTGATCAGCTCGGCATTTAATAGACATTTGCAAGCATCTGAACAAATAGCAAGTGTAGGAAGATCTCTCAAGGCCTTTTGCAAATGAGACATAAACCACTTCCAATTATCTTCTGTTTCCGAGTCTATAAATCCAAATGCAACTGGATACATCCAGCTGTGACCATCCACCCCAGTTACAGCAGTTAAATGACCATTCCACCTACCATTGAGTGTAGTGGAGTCGATGCCAAGCCATGGCCTACAACCTGATCGAAAACCCTCAATACATGGGCCAAGTGCACAAAAGAACCTGTGGAAATAAACTCTATCATGAACCATCTTGCAATCAATCTCAATAACACTATCTGGTGATCTTTTCATGACCCCTGCCTTCCAATTTTATATAGCAGCTGGAAACTCTATTCCCATGTACCATACAATTGTTCCAAAGCCTTCTCTTTTCCTTTCCATACAGTGTCATAACTAATAGTGCACTTGTGATCATTATAGCTTAATTTGTAACTCTTTAGCTGCTAGAAATACATGTGTGTACATCATTCAACACTGTGACATGCATAAACAATTAAAATTTTTTGAAAAATCAATTATGTATAACAAATACGAAATACCATTCAAGTGTCATGAACATGTTATTTCAAAAGTTAGTACCATAACAGTTTTGTTGCCTCACTTCTTGAACCCAACAATAGACCAAGGGCAATCAACACCCTTACAGTATCCTGTGTATCTTGACTTGCTTGTTGCCGAAATATCCAATTCAAATTCTTTATTTATAGCATATTGTCTCATAGCCAATCAAAACTCCTCCATAGAAGGGTATATGGTACCTAAAGCCATAGTGGGATTATCTTGTTCATACACCATCACCGTCTCTTCTGGAATATAATCATCCACTAGCATAGATGCACCTTCAGTACCCTCTACATTAGGAATTGTAGAAGCACTTCGTCCATCGGCTCTTGATTTTGATGAAGCCTGCCTAGCCATATCTTCCTCCCTCTCATCCTCATGTCTCAAACCTAAAAGCGCATAAACTTGTTCTTCACTGCAAAATTCTATCATTCCTTCCTCCTCCATTTCCTCTTGAATTTGCAATGAATCCCAATCTACCAATTGAGGTAAATCTGACAATGGAACTGATAGCTCTACTGCTGGAGTTGTTGCTTGTACCATTGTTAAACTAAAATCATGCAAATAAATTAGTTAGGAGATGTGGCTACAAAGTTAGACTATAGTTAAATATGGTCTGAAATTAGTGCAACATTGAAAAAATATACCTTGTGTTGTCCTCGTTGAAGGTCCAATTCATCCCAACTAGCACTCAATGGTACTGTAAAAAATATGAGATCAATACACAGAATGAACTATAACATTACAATTTCATAACTGAAAGCGCAAATCATGTTTGACGTCCCTAAAAAGCAATCATCATTAACTAAAAATGTTTTCTGCCAATAATAAAAAGCAAGTGACAGCTACAATACACAGAATGAACTATAACACTATAATTTCATAACTGAAAGCGCAAATCATGTTGGATGTCCCTAAAAAGCAATCATCATTAACCAAAAATGTTTTATGTCAATAATAAAAAGCTAGTGACAGCTATAGCTATGCTATGTAAAATGCAACCATGTACTGAGATCTCAATTTCTAAGACCCGACTCATAGTTACGAGTAATAAAACATGAAGACATGAAAATTCTACTCATACATTCAAAATATTTCAAATTATGGTGCTGATTAATATCCACTACACAATTGACAAACATAAAATTGACAAAAACAAACTTTTTATCAACTTTTGAACATCTGTGATCTTCAATCAAAAATGTTGTAATTCACGCAGTGTAAGACTGAATTTTTTGGTTCTCACCTCGACGAGCTTCTGCTTCTGACTTCGGTTCTCACCGTGCGTGGCGGTCGTCGGGGGAACACGACATGCAGGGAGTCGTAGGAGGAGGGGGCGTGCGCCAGGGAGCTGCAGGCAGCGGTGCGCTGGCGGGGGCACCGCCAGGGACTGCCAGCGGCGGGTCAGGGACTTCCTACGTCGGCGGCGCACGTCTTCAATTAACAGGCGGGGCAGGGTCTTCGAGTCCAGGGTGGGGCAGGGTCAGGGACATGACAGAAATCCTGCAGGTGGTGGGGAAGCGGCAGGGATGTCTGCCGGCAGGCTCTCGGGCACAGAAGCCTGGCGACGGTCTTTGAGTCAAGAGCGGGGCAGGGTCGGGGGCACGACAGCGGAACCTGCAGGTAGCGGGGAAGTGGCAGGGATGCCTGCCAGCGGGGGCTCGGGCATAGAAGCCTGGCGGCGGCGACTCGGGCACAAATACCTGGAGGCGGCGGCTCGTCCTAGTGGCGTAGTGTTGGGAGAGGTCGAAACAGTAGGGCACAACCAAAAGATTAAGGGTACAACCAAAAATGAAATAAGGGTACAATGGTCATTTCAGAGTTTATAATAATTAGAAAAGAAAAAAATGTTAAAAAGAGGTAGATTAGACTAAAATTTTATTTTAAGGCGCGTCAAGATAAAAGTGTTATTTTAAAGAAGCCCACATCGTGAGTGTTATTTTGTCGAAGCCACTCGAAACGGGTGCTATATTAGCAATTGGCTCTCCATCACCCGGATATGACAGCCGCCTTCCGCGCCCACCCTGCTAGAGGTACACCCACCCGCCCGCCGTGCCGAGCAGCCAATTGAATTCCTCCGTCCACGCGCGCCGCACTCACGGGCCTCTTAGGTTGGTTAGGGTTCGCATGCCTCGCGATCCCCCGCGCCGCCAATCTCCGCTGGACATTTGTAACACCCTAGTTTTAATTTGAAACTCAAAAGAGAAAATTCATCCAAAAATTCAGAAATTCAAACACAGGATGGGCTGAAAACCCATTTCTCTTTCCTCCTGGGCCTAGCCTGCAGCCCACCACAGCCCAGCCGGCTCCCCCACCCTCTCTTCTCTCTCTGACAGCGGGACCCACTTGTCAGCGCCTTCCCCTTTCTTCCCCTTTCCTCTCCGTTCACCGCCGTGCCAAGCATGATCCACCGATCTCGCTCAGAAATGGAGGAACTGTCGAATCAATGTCGGTCTTCACTGCCCACACACCCTCCGCCGCCGCCCCCTTGCTATATACCGCAGTGCGCCCTAGGGTTGCCCCCCCTCGCAAGAATCCGCCGTAGACGATCGATCTCGGGTAGCCACCGATTTCACCAAATTCTACTCGCTCTTTTCATTTTTTGACGATCTAACGCGACGTGCGGCTTGCAGGAACTTCGGAGACCCCACTCGTCCCGCCCCAATTCGTGCCGACGCCCCAAACCCTAGCTTCGGCGAGAGTCCGCTCGATTTTCCTCGCGTTGCGAAGCATCGGGTGACTAATTTCCCCTATTGACCGCTCCATTGTCTTCGCCGTACCTCAGAACACGTTGACGACATGAAGAACGCGAGGGGATCACCACCTACGCCATCACCGACGAAGAACTGAAGGTTTCCACCGCACTCCTCCATCGCGAGACCATTTGCGCCGCCTCACAGCCTCCAAAATTATTCTAGGTGAGCTCATGAGGTCCCCCTCCTCCGATTTGTGTGTTTAGATGCGAGTTTTTGGCGAAAAATTGCGGATCCGATCGGTCTCCGGCGAGATCCGGCCGCGCGCATGGCGTTCCGCCGCACATCGAGTCACCGACGGCCGTCTGGGGAGGGGAACGCACCCCCACCGTCCGATTCCGGATGAGCGGCCATGATTAGATCGTGGGATACCGCTTCAGGATTTAAAATCCCAGCCATCTGCTGCCGATCCAACGGCCCCGGTTCAAACCTGGTTTTCCGGCTGGCAGTTTTACACTCGCCCCCCTGGAAGTTTTGGTGGGCAGCAAAGGGGCCCCTGATACTTGTAAAAACACCCCTGGGCTGGGCTCTCTGAAAATTGGAGATTTCACTGTAAATTGAGTTAAAAGCCCCTGGACAGTTCTGTTTTTGCACAAGACACCCACATACACACTGATTTTTGCAGAGACACCCCTGGAATAAGCAGAAATGATGTTTAGGCCCCTGTAATTAACTGGTTTAGCAGTTTGACCGCTGTATTTATCTGATTTAGCAGTTTAGCCCCTGTAGAAACTAGAATTTTGTAGAGAGCCCCTGTATAGTGCTAATTTCACCCAATTGGCCCTCACCACATGATTAATTTTTGCAACTAGGGCCCTGCAGTACTCTGTTTTGCAGTTTTGACACCTAATACATGTTGAATAATTACCAGAATGACCCTGGGGGAACTGTTTTTGCAGATTTACCCCTGTAATTAATTTTTATTAGGTTCTAGCCTCTATATTATGCTGAAAATAAGCAGAAACACCCCTGTCCATGCTAATAATTATCCAAAACCCCCTTAAAGTGGCTGAAATTATTTACTAACCTTGGCATAATGCAATTTTCACTTAATTAACCTTCACAACACGCTGATTTTACACCTAGACCCATAGTAATTATTGATTTTATAAAATGACTTCATAAATGTTTATATTAACTTTTAATGTTGATTTTAACATCACAAATGTATTTTAACAAAGTAAAGGCTTAAGTTTAGGGGTAGTTCTTATGTATTTATGTGGATTGAACACTTTAATACCCTGTCTTATTTGTTTCTTGTTAATTGGCTATGTGTATGATGAATTGGGTAGAGCCAGACCCGGAGGAGGCCTTTAATTTACAAGATCAAGACTTTGATGTCGGAGAGCAGCAACTACTTTCCGGAGGCGAGTGTCCTTGACCACATTGCTCCCGTTTTAGGATTTTAGTTAGAATTTGCATGCAATGTCTTAAAATGAATTCCCATGATAGGAAGTTTACTAGAAATTCCATATTATTCCTTATAGCCTGGAAAAGGGATTTGGTTGGGATTTACTTTATGTCATTTACTCATGCTTAGCTCTGCTTAGATAATGGGATGGGGGAGACTTTACATTAATATGATTATCACCATCTTTGAGAATTTGTTGGGGTGTTATGTATGGTATATACATGGATAGTAGAGATAGGAGTCTAGCAGGCTGGTTGGTATACGGTTGGTGCGTATGCACGAGACCCGGGTTGGTGGTTAGTGCCGGTGTAGATTCTAAGGATCGGTTCGTGATATCCTGTGATCTAGCTATATCGTGCCACTACAAGACCGGTATGGAACGGTTTGGCCAATGAAGTTGACTTCTACCTTATCTCGTGTACACCATTGAGATGTTTGTGTGGCGCAAGAGGGGGCTTCTGCAGCGGAGGTAAAATAGACTCCAAGTATGCTGTTAGCGGTGAAACCTTAGCGGGTGTACAGGGATTTGGTAGTGCAATGTAAAGGCCTCATAGTGATCCCCAGGCCACACACCATAGGAAGTGTGAGATGTGATTCGCGATCACGGGCAATCAAGGAGACTTTAGTACACTTGGTGACAAGGGATGAAATCACGACTTGTGGGTAAAGGGTACAAACTCCGCAGAACCGAAACTGTCTAGACAGCCATGCTCACGGTCAAGAGCGGGCTAGTAACTCCTTCATGATTAGCTGGGTATGGGAAAAAGGTTGGTTGTATTTTGGTTGGTAGAGGGACTGGATTTTAGTGACACTTGGTGGGATACTCACTTAGTAATTAGGATGTTATTACAACTCAGAGATAGGATGCTGCATAGTGCTTTAGCCGAGTTAGCCTTCCTTGAATTTTCCTACATGTCATATAATTCCCTCACTCGCTAAGTACTCTAAGTATTCATGTGTCTTTGTTGCTTCTCTTTGGAAATAATTGTTGCTAAGTCTATGGAGATGAAGTGGAATACGATGAAGATGATGGCTTCAACCCCGGTGCACAGTACTAGGTGGGTGTGCCCCCGGACAATGCCTGTGATGGAGCTCTACGCTTAGATTAGCCTTTGTTATGTATCTTTCCTTTTTAGACTATAAGTTCACTATGAGATTGTAATAAACTTGGCTTTTATATATATATGATACATCATTTCTGTTAACACATGTATGGTATAACTGATCTTGGCATACTTGTGTAGCATGTCTGGTTGTCATACAGGAACCAGGCATGACAGAATGGTATCAGAGCCGAGGTTGTCCGTAGGACGCAAGCCTAGTTAGAAACGGTTGCGAATTTAGGAGTATATGGGTCACCTTGTCGTAGAAACCGTAAGAGTTGACATTTTGTGTAACTTAATGATACGGGATGCTTTGTTTTGAAAAATTGATAGTGATATGTTGACTTGCTATATTTCAAATATTTATATATGAGCTTTTATTTTGATTATTCTTTTCAGTTGTTTAGCCTTAACACTTGTTCTCATTATCTGATATATATATATATATATATATCAGATGGTAGGCAGGGGACGTGGACGAGGTCATGGCCACGGGATGACCGAGGAGGGTAATGCTCCTCCATCATTCCGTATTCCACCGTGGAATGGTCGAGGTGCTCACGGGGGAGATGTTCCACTGGGAATGCAGCACATGATGGCTATGTCAGCATCTGCAGAATCTGACTCAAGTGGTGGCCAACATAAATCAAGCTCCTCCACCTCCAGCACCGCCAGTGCCTGAACCCCGGCCCAAACTGAGGGACTTTCAGAGTACTCATCCACCAGTGTTTCAAACTCCGTGGAGCCACTAGATGCTGATGATTGGTTGAAGTCAATTGAAACCAAGCTGCAGTTAGTTCAGTGTCAGGGTCGGGAGAAGGTGCTACTTGCCTCCTACCAGCTTTTAGGTCCCGCAGCAGACTGGTGGACAGCTTACACGTCCGCCCACGAGGACCCACAGAGTATCACTTGGGAGGAGTTCACACAGAGCTTTCGCAGTCACTATGTGCCAGCTAGGGCAATAAAGATGAAGTGGAGGGAGTTTTTGAGTCTAAGGCAGGGTAACATGACCGTTCACGCAGCTGTCTCGTTATGCGCCTGAAGATGTCAACACTGATGATAAGAAGCAGGACTACTTTATCCAGAGGCTAGATGAAGAATTGAAAAATGTACTTTCCTCCAGCTACTACGAGACTTTCCAGAAGATGATTGATAAAGCTTTTGTTATGGAGAAGCAGAGGCCCGAGTTAGAAGTACACAGGAAGCGAAAGACATCTTGGCAGGGCCAGTCTTTCGGCAGCAGCAGTCGCACCCGTTTTACTCCGACGCCAGTGGGGCAGGTGAGCCATCCCATGGGATCGTATCAGGCGCCGAGGTACCCTACCCCGGCTTTCAGGCAGTCAGCGCCGCAGACTCAGCAGCAGCGTCCACAGTTCTAGCAGGCGCATCCTACCTTTCCACCCTGTCCAGGTGGTCATTTTCAGCAGAGTTAGCAGCAGGGCAGCAAGACTCAGAGTGACAGGATGATTGGGCTGTGTTACACTTGCGGCGAGAATGGGCATCTCTCCAACCGTTGCCCGAAGAAGAAACCGCCACAGCAGCAACAACAGAGTGTCATGCATGGTCGTGTGAACCATGTAGCTTTGGAGGAGGCTCATGATGCTCCAGATGTGGTGATTGGTATGTTCTCCATCGATTCCCACCCAGCTACAGTCTTGTTTGATTCGGGTGCTACTCGTTCTTTCGTTGCTAAGGACTTTGTACAGAAGCATAATATGAAGACTACATATATGACCCATATGCTAGTGGTCAACTCTCCTAGGGGAGAACTCAAGACAAACTTAGTGTGCTCAAAAGTGAGCCTTGACATCATGGGGATGGTCTTCTCTGCAAACCTCCTTGTGTTGGAGTCACGAGGCCTAGATATCATATTGGGGATGGATTGGCTGGCCAAGTATAATGGTGTGATACATTGTGCGTCGAAGACTGTCAGTTTGACTCACACCGACGGCAGCAAGGTGGAGTTCAAGTCAGTCCATGTGACAGATGAGAAGATCCATCTCAATCAACTCGAGACAACGGAGGGAATCCGGGTGGTTAGTGAGTTCCCGGATGTTTTGCCTGAGGAGTTACAAGGTATGCCACCAGATCGTGATATTGAGTTCATCATTGATTTAGTGCCTAGCACAGCTCCTATATATAAGAGGTCGTACAGGATGGATGCTAATCAGTTGGCAGAGCTCAAGGAGAATATCCAAGAGCTGCTAGGTAAGGGGTATGTTCGACCCAGTTCCTCACCTTGGGGAGCCCCGGTTATATTCGTGCCAAAGAAAGATGGGACTTAGAGGTTATGTGTCGACTATCGAGCTCTTAATGCAGTGACTATCAAAAACAAGTACCCGTTACCACGTATCGAGGACTTGTTTGATCAATTGAGGGGAGCAAGTGTATTCTCCAAAATTGATCTTCGCTCAGGGTATCATCAACTGAAGATTCGAGTCTCAGATATTACGAAGACAGAGTTTGTTACTCGCTATGGTCTATACGAGTACACGGTCATGTCTTTCGGGTTGACTAGCGCCCCAGCCTACTTCATGTACCTTATGAATAAGGTGTTTATGGACTATTTGGATAGATTTGTGGTGGTGTTCATTGATGAAATTCTGGTTTCCTTGAGAAATGAAGAAGAGCATGAGGAACATTTGAGGCTGGTGTTGCAGAAGCTTCGGGAGAACTAGTTGTATGGCAAACTTAGCAAGTGTGAGTTCGGGTTGAAGGAAGTGGCTTTCCTAGGGCATGTCATCTCAGCAGGAGGGATATCTGTTCATCCAGGCAAGGTAGCCACTGTAATGCAGTGGAGTGCGCCAGAGAATGTGGGGGAGATCAGAAGCTTCTTGGGTGTGGTAGGGTACTATCGTCGCTTTATTGAGGGATTCTCAAAGATTGCCCGGCCACTCACTAAGATGCTTGAGAAGGGGGCAGTTTTCCGATGGACGCCCGAGTGCGAGACAAGCTTTCAAGAATTGAAGAAGAGGTTGACCTGAGCTCCGGTATTGATCATGCCAGACATGAAGAAGGAGTTCTCAGTTTAGTGTGATGCTTCTGGGCAGGGACTGGGATGTGTCCTTATGCAGGAAGGACATGTCGTGGCCTACGCTTTCGGACAGCTTCAGAAGCATGAGAGAAATTATCCGACGCATGACTTGGAACTGACAGCTGTTGTCCGTGCATTAAAGATTTGGAGGCATTACTTAATGGGAAAGAGGACAGAGATCTACACGGATCATAAGAGCCTCAAGTACATATTCACACAGACAAATCTTAACCTCAGGCAACACAAATGGTTGGGGCTTATTAATGACTTTGATGTGGGGATTAATTATCACCCAGGGAAGGCCAATGTGGTAGCCGATGCCTTGAGCCGAAAGGTGCATTGCAATGTTTTGATGTTGCAACCCCAATTATGTGATGAGTTTGCAAAGCTTAATCTCAGCTTGGTGTCCAACACAGAGGCAGTGGTCATGGAAGTGGATTCCACTTTGGAGCGCGAGATTCAAGAGGGACAGAAGAATGATGAGAAGCTTTGTGAGATTAGGTGACTGATGAAGGAAAACAAGGCTCCCGGTTACCGAGAAGACGAGCAGGGGACATTGTGGCTGGGTAAGAGGATATGTGTACCTGATGATAAGAGCATACGGCAGACGATACTGCGAGAGGCTCATGACTCAGAGTACTCTATTCACCCTGGGGGTACTAAGATGTACCAGGACTTAAAAGACTGTTATTGGTGGCATGGTATGAAGCGAGATGTTGCAGAATTTGTGGCTCTATGTGACACATGTCATCTTGTGAAGGCAGAACATCAGAGACCTGTAGGGTTGCTACAACCACTTAAGGTGCCAAAGTGGAAGTGGGAAGAAATCAGCATGGACTTTATCGTTGGGTTACCTAGGACCCAGTCGGGATATGACTCAATATGGGTAATCATGGACCGATTGACTAAAGTTGCTAATGTCATCTCAGTCAAAGAGAAGTACAATGGGTCACAATTGGCAGAGTTATACATGTCAAGGATTGTGTGCTTGCATGGGGTCCCTAAGAAGATCATGTCTAATAGGGGTACACAGTTCACTTCAAGGTTCTGGCAGAAGTTGCACGAGCATATGGGTACCCACCTTAATTTCAGTTCGGCCTATCACCCTCAGACGGACGGCCAGACTGAATGCACTAATCAAATCCTAGAGGAAATGTTGAGGGCTTGTGCTTTGAAGAATAGTAGAAGTTGGGACATGAATTTATGCTATGCGGAGTTTTCCTATAACAACAGCTATCAGTCTAGCTTGAAGATGTCACCCTTTGAGGCATTATATGGGAGGAAATGCAGGACACCGCTATTTTGGAGTCAAACTGGAGAGAGTCAAGTAATTGGGCCATAATCGTTGAGAGAAGCTGGGAGGCAGGTGCAAGAGATTCGGAAGAACCTAAGAACAACTCAGTCCAGGCAGAAGAGCTATGCTGACAGGAGACGATGAGAGTTAACTTTTGAGGTTGGTGACTTTGTGTACCTCAAAGTGTCACCCATCAGTGGACTTCAATGATTCAAAGTCAAGGGCAAGCTTGCATCTAGGTACATTGGACCATTCAAGGTGCTAAGCGGAAGGGGAGAGGTTGCATACCAGTTGGAGTTGCCACCTCGCTTGTCAGACGTGCATGACGTGTTTCATGTGTCACAGTTGAAGAAGTGTCTCAGGACACCTGAGGAATAGTTGCCGATGGATGATCTCACAGTGGAGGAAGACCTATCTTATGCTGAGTACCCTGTCAGGATTCTCGAGAGGACGGAACGTGTCACCATAAACAAGAGGGTTCCCATGTGCAAGGTTCAATGGAAGCACCATTCTGAGCAGGAAGCCACTTGGGAGAGGGAAGAAGATCTCAAGGCAGAGTTTCCTCACCTCTTCTCGTAAGTCTACTAATCTCGGGTCGAGATTCTTTGTAGGGGGTAGAGTTGTAATACCCTAGTTTTAATTTGAAACTCAAAAGAGAAAAATTCATCCAAAAATTCACAAATTCAAACACTCGATGGGCTGACAACCCATTTCTCTTTCCTCCTGGGCCGAGCCTGCAGCCCACCACAGCCCAGCCGGCTCCCTCACCCTCTCTTCTCTCTCTGCCAGCGGGACCCGCTTGTTAGCGCCTTCCCCTTTCCTCTCCGTTCACCGCCGCGCCAGACACGATACTCCGATCTCGCTCGGAAACGGAGAAACTGTCGAATCAATGTCGGTCTTCACTACCCAAACAACCTCCGCCACCGCCCCCTTGCTATATACTTCAGTGCTCCCTAGGTTTGCCCCCTCCTCCCTGCTCGCAAGAATCCGCCGCCGCCGATTTCACCGAATTCTACTCGTTCTTTTCATTTTTCGACGATCTAACGCGACGTACGGCTTGCAGGAACTTTGGAGACCCCACTTGTCTTGCCCCGGATCGCACCGACGCCCCAAACCCTAGCTTCGGCGAGCTCCGGTGAGTCCGCTCGATTTTCCTCGCGTTCCGAAGCCTCGGGTGACTGATTCCCCCTATTGACCGCTCCATTGTCTTCGCCGTACCTCAGAACACGTCGACGATGTGAAGAACGCAAGGGGATCACCACCTATGTCGTCGCCGACAAAGAACCAAACGTTTCCGCTGCACTCCTCCGTCGCGAGACCATTTGCGCCGCCTCCCAGCCTCCAAAATTATTCTAGGTGAGCTCATGAGGTCCCCCTCCTTCGATTTGTGTTTAGATACGAGTTCTAGGCGAAAAATCGCGGATCCGATCGGTCTCCGGCGAGATCCGACCGTGCGCATGGCGTTCCGCCGCACGCTGAGTCGTCGGCGGCCGGCTGGGGAGGGGAACGCACCCCCACCGTCCGATTCCTGATGAGCGGCCATGATTAGATCGTGGGATACCACTTCGGGATTTAAAATCCTAGCCATCCGTGGCCGATCCAACGGCCCCGGTTCAAACCTGGTTTTCCCGCCGGTAGTTTTACGCTCAGCCTCCTAGAAGTTTTGGTGGGCAGCAAAGGGCCCCCTGATACTTATAAAAACACCCCTCGGCTCTCTGAAAATTGGAGATTTCACTGTAAATTGAGTTAAAAGCCCGTGGACAGTTCTGTTTTTGCACAAGACACCCCCATACACACTGATTTTTGCATAGACACCCTTGGAATAAGAAAAAATGATGTTTATGCCCATGTAATTAACTAGTTTAGCAGTTTGACCCCTGTATTTAGCTGATTTAGCAGTTTAGCCCCTGTAGAAGCTAGAATTTTGTAGAAAGCCCCTGTATTGTGCTAATTTCACCCAATTGGCCCTCACCACATGATTATTTTTGCAACTAGGACCCTGCAGTACTCTGTTTTGCAGTTTTGACACCTAATACATGCTGGATAATTACCAGAATGACCCTAGGGGAACTGTTTTTGCAGATTTACCCCTGTAATTAATTTTTATTAGGTTCTAGCCTCTATATTATGCTGAAAATAAGCAGAAACACCCCTGCCCATGCTAATAACTATCCAAAACCCCTTTAAAAGGCTGAAATTATTTACTAACCTTTGCATTATGCAATTTTCACTTAATTGACCTTCACAACATGCTGATTTTACACATAGACCCATAGTAATTACTGATTTTACATAAAATGACTTCATAAATGTTTATATTAACTTTTAATGTTGATTTTAACATCACAAATGTATTTTAACAAAGTAAAGGCTTAAGTTTAGGGGTAATGCTTATGTATTTATGTGGATTGAACATTTTAATACCCTGTCTTATTTATTTCTTGTTAATTAGCTATGTGTATGATGAATTGGGTAGAGCTAGTCCCGGAGCAGGCCTTTAATTTGCAAGATCAAGACTTTGACGTCGGAGAGCAGCAGCTACTTTCCGGAGGCGAGTGTCCTTGACAACATTGCTCCCATTTTAGGATTTTAGTTAGAATTTGCATGCAATGTCTTAAAATGAATTCCCATGATAGGAAGTTTACTAGAAATTCCATATTATTCCTTGTAGACTGGAAAAGGGATTTGGTTGGGATTTACTTTATGTCATTCACATGACCCCACGGTCTTGTCGAGCCAGGATCACGCTGAGGGGTGCTGCGTTGCACAGCACCGGATAACACACGTCAAAGGTACAAGGCGGAAACGAAATTTTATTACATAAACAAGTTTATAAACATGTTTACAACAAAATAAGTCCAGTCTATACTCACGGGCGTAGACTACGCGTCAAGTCCATGTTTAGCCCTTGAACGTGTACTTGCTAGCACACACACACGCTAACTCTGCGGCGTGCACGACTCCCACTCGACGGGGTTCCCCTCCTGG
The DNA here is from genome assembly GCA_030760725.1 of Neostapfia colusana. Lineage (NCBI taxonomy): Eukaryota > Viridiplantae > Streptophyta > Magnoliopsida > Poales > Poaceae > Neostapfia > Neostapfia colusana. The sequence continues at coordinate 3,804,873 of JASWHV010000012.1, read as the reverse complement.
GGTTCCGTCTCTTCCTCGGGAGTCCCTTCCTCATAGAACCCTGCAAAAGCTTCAAACACAAGCAGTGAGCACGAAGGCTCAGCAAGACTGACCCGTCTCACCTAAACATGGAACTTCTACATGAGGGGATGATGGGTACATGAGGTAAAATCATTTGCAAAGGACTCGCCTAATTAATGGAACCTTACTTTCAAGTTTTAGCAGCAGGTTGTGGAGAACCTTACGCTAAGGTACATGAGAGAGCCACAATCAAACAAGAAACGCATTTCTCTCATGTACTTTGCCCAAAGTTAAAATGAACTTTAGTTAGCTCTAAACTACAGCATATTATTAACAATCAGAGTCCATCTTTCAATCAGCAACATTTTAACATGTAACTAGCCTGTTCTTTCTATGTCACGGTACAGTGAACAAGTAGTACTCACTGACCGCGAGGGACGGTGATTATAATCGATTTACACCTGCAGGGTTACCCGAATAACCCGTCACGTACGCCCGTACTCGATGTTGCCTACAACAACCATCACGGACGCCGTACGCAACTACCTTTCACCCGTCAGCCAAATATTGAACCGGTCCCATCGTCCCGAGCAAGAGGTCTCTGCACGCGCATCTCAGTGCCGCCAGCCGATTTACACCTCAAGCTCTCAACCTACCCTCTGAACGACGAGCAATGCCTCAATACCCAGCTACCCGAGTTACATCAGTTTCCCGGTTCCCATATAGCCGGTAGGTCTTCAGTACTGTTCTAGCTTGTTCAACAGACCTGCACACGGTTCGGTCCTCAAGCGACACAAGCGGAGCTACAGCACACAGGCCCCAAAGTCCTGCTGCCCTTACCCTCCGCTTGGTCTCATTTTCTTGCCATATGTTTCATGTGCTATCACTACCCGAGTCGAGTGCCTCTAGCCTATGCTCGCGAGTAGTTCCAACTACTCGACTTGTACCGAATCCTACTCTACCTTAGCATTGCAGTAGCTAACGGGGTTTGCAATCCTAAACCCAACCCGTGGTTTTCTTGGCTATGCAGTTGGATTTCCAAACAAGACTCTAATGCAAAGAATAAAGTAATCAAGTATGTGCTCAAAACAATAAAAACTTGTAAAAGGTTAATGCAAACCGGAACTTGCCTTGCTGCTCTTGGTCGTAGGCTAGCTGTTCCTTCGGAGTAACGAAGTCTAGGACTTCGGGTTCCTCCTCGACCTTAGCGACTACATGATAGAAGCAATACATGTATTAATTTAAATGCAGTCGTATTAACTTTTAACTTGTGAGGTCTATAACTCTTACTAGACAGATCTAATGACTGTGAAATTTTTACTGTGGCTTGGTTACAACCTAAACAGAGACTTGGTCAAGTTTTAGTTGCAGCAAAGCTCATTTGAGCCCTCCACAATTAGTTATGTCCTTGACCTCAATTGGAACTCTTAGGGTGCTCTAAGGATTTTCATGAAACAAACTATGACTTTCTGAAAACTAGATTTTCAGGGGGTTCTAATGGAGTTGGTCTCACTTAATTTGGAAGTTCCTAACTAAAGATATGAGCTAAACAATTTCAGAGAAAATTCTGAAAATGTTTCTGAACATTTTCTATTTTCTCTGGAACAGTTTCACTAATCACACCATTAGGTGGATTAAATGAGCTCCAATGGGTCTGAAATTTGTATGGTAGTTCAGGGATATTTTGGTGAACATTCCAGCAAAATTTCAGGATTTTCCTCCCCAAGATTCTCCAATTTAAATTCCTAACAGTTTAAACTTTGAGGAATTAATTCTGGAGAAACAAGGGTTTTCATGAAGTGAAACTTGATTTTCTGGAAAGTGCTCAGAAAGCTGAATCCAGCAAAATTTGGTTCACTCGATTTGGAGCTCTCTAGCCAAAGTTATGAGGATTTGAAGTTTGGAAGAATTCTGAAAATCGGGGAAAAAGTTTAAACTCTCGGGGCCCGCGGGGACACGTGTCGAGCGCGGAGGTGTCCGGCACACCGGGGATACCACACGTGTCGAGTGCGGAGGTGTCCGGCACACCGGAGCTCATAGGGTATTTGCGCGCCAGCACAGCCGATCCCCGGCCACACCCGATCCCGATTTAAATTCTTCAGCTGCTGACACGTGGGCCAGCCGGCTTCATCTTCCTCCCGCCGTTCTCTCGCGCCCGCGCTGCCGACCTCGCCGGAGCAGATTTGGAGCTCGCCGGCTCGCCGCTGCCGGACCTCCCATGGTCTGAAACTCGCCGCTAGGGGGGTTGTCGACGTCGAGGAACACGTTGGTGGTGTCAGGTCAGGCTGGGGGTGACCGGAAATAGCTCGGCGACGTGCCGCGGCCTCGGTTGAGATTCGGCACCGTAGATCGTGGTTTCTAAACCCGCCAACACCTCGAACAAACGGCCCTACAGCATCAGTGTACCTCTAGGAAGCTCGACAAGGTATCAAAAGGTTCATGGATGGCGGCAAGTCGGTCGGCACCGTGTGACCGATCGTGCCCGCCATGACCGCCCTCGATCGAGCTCGTAATTCGTCACTCCTAGACAGTTTCACGCTACGGATGCAGAAAAGAACTTGATCGCCGGCTAGTCCAGCGTCTATGTGCAAGATTTGATGACCTCCGAAAGATCATAGAGTGAGAATTTAAAGAAACCGTACCAGAACCTCGGTTTACGGTCGCCGGAGCAAAAACTGAGAATTCGCCGGCGAGGGTTCACGGCGTGGCTTGAACTTTTGGTGGAAGCAGCGTGGGGTCCGTGCGCTCCTGTTGCCGCCCTTGCTCGGCCGTGGAAGTGGCTGTAGTGTGCTGCCCAAGTGAGATTGATCGCCGTCCTTCAGCTAAACTGTGGCGGTCGTTGTTGATCACGGGAACAGGGGCCGAAACCCGGTGGTTCAGGCGTTGGGAGGGTGGTGCTCGAGCTCAGGATGTTGCCTGGCAACTCGGAGAGGCGAGGACACGAGTGTTTACTGTGTTTTCCTGATCGACCGAGAGCTCGGGAAGAAAAAGGAATGGCGCCGCCCAGTGTCGCTCACGGGGATAAGAAGGCACCCGGTCTTCACCCCGTTGAGGCGGTGACGGTCGCGTGGGGGCGCGAGCAAGCCGCCCTGGGCGCCAGCGCGCGGAGAGGGAAGCAGCTGGTGGCGCCGGTAGTTGCTCGGTGGCACAGCCGACAGCTGCTCGGTGGAATTTCCCACCGAGACTCTGACTTCGGGTGCAAGTTTCTCCTTCTTCCCTCTATGACATGTGGGTCCCACCCGGAGTTTTAACCTCTGAAATTTACTCCTAATCACTGTAGTGAACAGTGAACCCCATAATACCCCTGGTGATTCAAATTATTCACCCCTGAGCCATTCGAATTGAATAGGATTCAAATTGGGTTTGGTTTGAGTGAATTTCAGCACAAGTTCAGTTTTGAATTCAAATAAAGTTTGAATTTGTCCCACTTAGCTCATGTCAAGATCAACTCCAAATGAAGTGAAAATTGGTGTGTGAGCTCACAAAAATGTGCTGAGTAGGAATATGCCTCCCAATTTTAAATTCATGGGATACAAACAGTTTGAATCTGAATATGGTTTCAAACTGCCCTCTTTCTAACTATACCCAAAATGACCTCAAAAAGGTTTTGAATTTGGGTGAAACTTGGCATGGACATCCTTAGCAATGTGTAGGAGTTTTTCATATGTCCATCCCACTTATATCACATGTGGGAAATACCACTTTTGCAATATGTGAGTTTGTTCTCTAATGAGCATGTTGATGGTGGTTACTTGCTCTTCATTTGTGTTCATCATCTTTCCTCAAATGAGGTGTATGGTGTGGTGATGAACACTTCAATTATGTGTCAAAAACTGAGGCCCTTACAGTCATTTACTCATGCTTAGCCCTGCTTAGATAATGGGATGGGGGAAACTTTACATTAATATGATTATCATCATCTTTGAGAACTTGTTTTGGTGCTATATATGGTATATACATGGATAGTAGAGATAGGAGTCTAGCAGGCTAGTTGGTATACGGTTGGTGTGTATGCACGAGACTCGGGTGGGTGGTTAGTGTCTATGTAGATTCTAAAGACCGGTTCGTGATATCCTGTGATCTAGCTATATCATGCCACCACAAGACCGGTATGGAACGGTTTGGCCAATTAAGTTGACTTCTACCTTATCTCGTGTACACCATTGAGATGTTTGTGTGGCGCAAGAGGGGTCTTCTGCAGCGGAGGTAAAATAGACTCCAAGCATGTTGTTAGCGGTGAAACCTTAGCCGGTGTACAGGGATTTGGTAGTGCAATGTAAAGGCCTCATAGTGATCCCCTGGCCACACACCATAGGAAGTGTGAGATGTGATTCGTGATCACGGGCAATCAGGGAGACTTTAGTCCACTTGTTGACAAGCGACGAAATCACGACTTGTGGGTAAAGGGTACAAACTCTGCAGAGTCAAAACTGTCTAAACAGTCGTGCTCTCGGTCAAGAGCGAGCTAGTAACTCCTTCATGATTAGCTGGGTATGGGAAAAAGGTTGGTTGTATTTGGTTGGTAGAGGGACTGGATTTTAGTAACACTTGGTGGGATATTCACTTAGTAATTAGGATGCTATTACAACTTAGAGATAGGATGTTGCATAGTGCTTTAGCCGAGTTAGGCTTCCTTGAATCTCCTACATTTCATATAATTCCCTCACTCGTTGAGTACTCTAAGTACTCATGTGTCTTTGTTGCTTCTCTTCGGAAATAATTGTTGCTCAGACTATGGAGATGAAGTGGAGTACGATGAAGACTATGGCTTCAACCCCGGTGCACAGTACTAGGCGGGCGTGCCTTCGAACCATACTTTTGATGGACCTCTACGCTTAGATTATCAGCTGCTATATATCTTTCCTTTTTAGACTATAAGTTCACTATAAAATTGTAATAAACTTGACTTTCATATATATGATACTGTTAACACATGTATGGTACAACTGATCCTGACATATGTGTGTAGCATGTCTGGTTGTCATAACATTGTAGTTCCTAGCGGTGTTCGAAAGCAATTTGTTCCTGTAGATTGCCCGGCCTCTCTGCTTCTAGCCAGTTTACCGTCACCATTTCTCTGGCGCCATGTCAGGGAGCGACCTGTTAGCAGTGATAAAACCAGAGGTATGTTGTCCTTTGAGTCTCCGAACTATCCTTTTTGATGTGAAAAAAGAACCAATCTTGAGATATCAACTCGTGTTTTTTTGGGTGAAATCTTTAACAGGCGTTGAAGGCTTACATCTGGCTTCAGTGCTCGGACGGCTGCATACAGCAAGTGGAGGAGGTCGCCATGTTCTGCCCTATGATATGCCGGAATATAATGAAGAATGGCGCCGGCGTCGAAAATTAAGTCATGCGATTGTTCTCCCAGAAAGAGTCAATCCGGCAAGTCTGAGTCTGGTACTCGACTACTGTCGGTTCCATCAGGTCCCTGGGCGTTCAAACAAGGTATGTTGCAGTTCATGATGACGTTCTTGAAGATCTCGCTTGCTGAGTCCGTATTTGCGCTCGTGTGTCTTAGTATTTTTTTTACAGGAGCGGAAGCTTTTCGATGAGAAGTTTGTTAGGATGGACTATGATAGACTCTGCAAGTTGGCTTCTGCGGCTCTCAGTCTACAGTTGAGGCCTCTGGTTGATCTTACGTGCGGTTCGCTTGCCCGAATCATTGGAGGAAAATCTCCTGAAGAAGTTTGTGATATTTTTCATTTACCGGATGACTTAACAGAGGTAAGAGTCCCAGTATTAGGTTGATATATAGAACCACATTCAGCGTTATCTTGTCTAACCTTACATGCGCTCAGGAAGAGAAATTGGAGCCTCTGGTAAATATAAATGATGATCCAACAATTCCCTTATTGAACCGGTTGTATGCAAAGAAGCGGAAAGAACTCCAGGAGCGCCAGAGACTAAAGGTATCAATGTCTATTGTTGATTCAATGCATCGTGCTCAATTATTTTTTTCCTACAGTGTTTTTGATGTTTAATTTTACGTATTCTAAGGTTTGCATTATTTCAGGATGTTCAAGTACAAGAAGAAGAAAAAGATGAGAGATCTTTGGATGAGATTCTTTGCTTTATAAATGGGAATGGAGGTACGATTACGGCAAGTTATATTAGGTAAACTATTCACCTGGTGTGTAGCTACACCTACCCAGATCACTGGAAAAACTGAAATCTAGTGAAAGTTGCTGAATATGATTCAGTAAACTGAACTTTTGATACGGTAAATAGCAATTCTAGTTGCACTGCCATCTTATAAAACTCCTTTCGTTCCATACACCAATTGACATTTCCTCTGGACCAATATATCTGCATGTTTGACCTTGATAAGTAGTTTCACGTGTTCATGGCCAAGATTTTTACTACAGTGGATGTGTGTCTGTTTATTGATTTGGAATAGAAAATTAATCTCTTGTCAAAAGGATTTCAACTGCCCCCTCCCCCCTCAAAAAAAAAACATAAAGTCTAATACCATATTATTTGGTGGACTAGCTGACTCAGACCAGATTCCTCCCAAATTAAATTGTAATGCTAGTCAGAGTCTACATGATAGAGATGTCCAGAGGCCAGAACAATAATAGAACAAAAAAAACTGAGCTCGCTACAGCAAAAGTATCCTATTTTAAGAAGTTGCATTTCCCCTCTTCCAACATATATACATGAAATTATCTTCTACCTTCTTTTTTACTTCCTGAGATCTACACATGTTTCATGATTAATAAGTAATGTCAAGCTAGTTAAATCAACATTTTTAATATATTGAATATTAGTCTATTATTTTTAGCGGCTTTATTAACTAAAAATATCATGAAGAACATGCGACACGAGAACTTGCTCTTGAATTCCTTTTTCTATATATATATTTTATAAATCCAAATGCTTCATGTAACCATTTGACATGTTCTAGAGGCGGAAAAGCTGCTAAGAATAAGAAAAAGAAGGAAAGATAATGCTAATAATTCTGCAAAAGCCAACCCCAGTCCTGTAAATAAGGTTAGAATTCTAAATTTCTTTCTCTCTATGTGGTATATTCCGCAAGAGTATTGTGTTTCTAACATGATTTATCTGGGAATTTAGGAGGGAGCTTCATGTGGGGTTCTAAACAAAGCAGATAGTGGCAATATTTCTAGACTTTCTTGCCAAAGTCAAGAATTGCAAGATGGTATTGAGTTACCGTTTGAAGATTGTGACCCCGATGATGGGCTTGATCCCGCAATGAGGGAAGAGCTAGACAGGTAAGCACATCAGATATGTTATGGTGCATCCATGTGGTTTCATCTTGTACCTGCTACTGTCAATTTCAGAAAACAAGAAACATGTATTTGTCCCTTGTAACACCCCAAAATATGGCAAAGTATGAATTCAAATTTATTGGACGTGATGCATGTTGGAGGAAATTTCAAATTCAAACCGGAATTCAAATTTGAAGCAAAAAAGAAAAAGGAAAAGGAAAGGAAAAAGAAAAATGGCCAATGGGCCGAAACCTGCCAGCCGGCCCAGCAACCTGCGACCCATTCCCCCCCTCTCCTCTCTCTGCCGTGCGGGACCCACCTGTCGGCACCTTCTTCTCCAACCGCCGCCCGGCCTTTTTCTCGCTCCGAGCAACCGCCGCGCGCTCCCGTCCGGATTCGCCGCCTGCACCCACGATCTGTGGCCCCCTCTCGGTGCAGCATGAACCCCACTCGCCCCCGCCGCCCCCTCGCCCATTTAAACAATGAGGTCCGTCCCATTTTCTCCCCGATCGACTCGCCTCAGTTTCTGGTGAGGACCGAAGCTCCCATCGCCGTTTTCCTTCAAATTTCTCCTGTTTTCTCCGATCTAACGCGTGTAGTGTGTGCCACCGCCGCCGGGGAGTCTTGCAGGTGAAGAAGGCATCGTGTTTTGCGCTCTAGCCAGAGCTCTGGTGAGCACCGCCGAGCTTTCCCCCTCGGACCTCGTCGCCGACCGACTTCCAGGGCCTCTGAGCTCAAGAAAATCACCGAGGTGAGACCCCCCCCCTATCTCCCCTATTCCGTTCTATGCCAAGAAATCCAAGTTTTAGCGAGTGTAGACGAAAACCCGAAACTCTCCGGCGAGATCGCCGCCTCCTGCCGCCGCGCGCCGCCGGGCAGCGCCGCCCGCACACGGCTAGGGCGACGTGGCCCTCTGTAGCCCGTCCATTTTAAATCGGGCGGATGAAAACAGAACCCCTGCGTACCCCTTCGCGATCTAATCTCAGCCCTGCACTTAAAATCCCATGGCCCACATCAGTCCCGCGTTATAAAAGTCGGGAATCTTGCGGGCTACCCCCCGGGGTTCTGAGGAAAAAGGATCTAGCCCTGGAAACTTCTGATCTAGCCCCTGGACCCTCAGAAATTCATGTAAATGCATTTAAAAATCAGTTTTAGCCCATGGACTTAATAAAAATTAGGAAAACCTCTCTGTTTTGCACACTTAGACCCCTGACAATTTATAAAATAATAAATTGGACCCTACTGCAGTGTGGATTTGCACTTCAGACCCTATAGGACATTAAATTCAGAGATTTGAACATATGAGTACAATTTAAATTCAAATGGTGATGCAAATACATGTGCAAATAGAATTTAAATTTTCCTAGCACTTGGAAAACATTTAGAATGAGATGAGGACTGATTTTAGGCTGAAATGAAATCTGACTAAGGGCTATTTACTTTTACTATTGCTGGAAATTCATTTTTAGGCTAGAAATAACTCTGAAAAATAGGTAAAAACAAATATAAATTGATCCCATCAGAGAGGGAGTCAAAAGATATTTTGTTGGACATTTTAGATCAAATTATATTCTGTGTAGGTGATATATCTTGCTATTTTAGTATTAAAGTTCACTTTTAGGTATGGAAAATAAATATGAAAATATAGGAAAATAGGTATGCATAATTAGAAAATATCAAATGAGGTCCCCACATTTAAAACTTCAATTCAAGAATAGTGTAGAAGATATGAAAATCCATTTGGAGTAGGAAATTATATTTCATGCAAATTTTGTGGCTAATAAGTGTATTATCTCATATAGAAAATTTGTTCAAATTGGAAATTCATATACGTTGTGCACTTAGAAATCTGAATATTAAAGTTGAAGTAAATATATGTTTAAAAGTGCATGTATGCATAGGAGCAACCTATCTAGGGTAAAAACAACACTTAATTATGTGTATGACTTTAAATGGGTATGCATGTATGACTTGCATGAATGTATGGGTGGACTATTACTTATGGATTGTGGTTTTCTTTTGCTATGTGTGTATTGGCATGAGTGGAACCAGCCCCAGAGCAGGTTCTCACCTTTCAAGATCAAGACTTTCCATTCCCGAAGCAGCAGGAAGAAGGCAAGTGTCCTTGACCACTTGGATCCTATACTAGGATGTATAGTTAGAATTAATTGCATTGTCAATTGAAAGATGGAACCCATGCTAGAAAGTTTCCCTAGATGTTCATTATCTTACTTCCTTGTAGCCTGGGTTGGGAGTGATTTTATTTTGTCATTCATTTATAATACTCATGCTTAGTCATGCTTAGAATGAGATAAATGGGATATGAGGTCATCACCTTGATTATTTTACCCATGAACGAAATAGTATGGATTATGTAGAGGTACGGATCTAGGCAACTTGGATGCTTTGGTTGGTGCTGTGTGCACGAGACACGGGTTTGTGTTTAGTGCTTGCCTGGATCCTAAGGACCGGTTCATGGAGCATGTAACCTGGCTTTACCGTGCCAACCACATGCTGAGATGGGGCAGCTTGGCCAATTAATTAGGTGCATCCCCAGCGTAGTATGGGTGTTTGGATGGTGTGGGGAATAGGTGTCAGCTGGACTACCATATGAACCGCAAGGCTCAAGAGGGGGCCACTGCAGCGGGGTTGGAGCCTCTTGGATGCTGTTAGGGGTGAAACCTCAGTGGGCCCACACTCGTCGGGAATCCCTTTGTAAAGGCCTCGTAGTGATCTCCTGGCTACACACCTCGGAAGTGTGAACGTGGTTCGCGGCCATTGGCATAATGGAGGTTCTTCTAGTCCACCCGGCAACGGGGGATGAAATCACTACATGTGGGTACAGTGGTGCAAACTCTGCAGAGTCAAAATTGTCATGACAGCCATGCTCACGGTCAAGAACGGCTTGGACTTATTCATGATTAGAGAATGATGAATTGGTTGTTGAGGATGTTAAGCGGGGAGCTTAACATTGGAAATGAGGTTATGGTTACTTGATATTGATGAAGAGTTGTGGGATTGGGACCATTTCACCTATGTAGTAATGTAGGTGCTTAATAAGCTAAGGTGATAGGTATTAATTGCGTAGTGCTTTAACCATAAGTTCAACCTCTCCTTGCTCTAGCCATGCATGACATAACTTTCCCACACTTGCTGAGTACCTACGGTACTCAAGCTTGCTTTTCTTTTGGTTTTAAATTGCTGCTCAGACCAAGGGAATGACGTGGTGTACAACGACCAAGACTTCGGACCCGAAGAAGGATTCTAGGTTCACGGAGTCCCCCGGACAACGCCTGTGATGGAGCCCACAAGACTTATCTTCCGCTGTTGGTTTATTCATATGTTGTGAACATATTATCGTCCATCGTGACATTATGTAATGTAAGACTTATTTATATTCGAACATTTGGCTTGTAACTTAATGATGCTTCACTTTTTGTCATCGCATGTATGAGAAAATGATCCTGGCATACATGTGATAGTCACTCGGTCGTTCTTCGGAAAAACCGGGTGTGACAGAAGTGGTATCAGAGCCAGGTTGCCCGTAGGAACGTGGACCTAGGTAGAAATAGACGTATTTAAGGACCTTATGTTCTTAAAAACTATTTTACAAAAGGTGTGGGGGAAAAGTGTTAATTAATGTTGTTTCTTTATTTTATTTGTTCATCCTGCCTCAAGTTTTATTCAAAACATAGTATTTATTTAATTATTGTCTAACTTGATTTTAAATGTTTTATGTTTTAGATGGTTCGCATGGTCCGCACCGCTCGCAAGTCCACCGGAGGGAGAGTTCCTGTAGCTGCCCTTGCCTTGAGGGAGGAGAACCGCCCGGTGACATACCACTCCTACGGGTTGGCAATGGGAGGCTTGTTGCGCCGTCTTCGGCGTATGCTTCACACCGCCGGCAACGTGGGTAAGCTGATCATACACTACAGCTCCACCAGGACCATCCGTGAAAAGCGTGAAGAATGGAGCTCAGAGATGAGGATCATCCATGACAACAAGCTGCTCAAGATCCACCGCTCTCCAGCTTGTCGGGCGACTCAGGCCGATGCTGAGAAGGATGTCACCTGGGAGGCCATCACCTGCCAGAGTTACATCAACCGTGGCCACCTGGACAGGACTGAGTACATGTGTGTCCTCCAGCGTGAGAGTGGCACCGCGGAGTACAAGTACCCGCCGGTGCAGTAGGGGACTTCTCATGAGCACATGGACATGTGCTTGGAGGATGCAGCTATGCTCAGCACTCGACTGCAGGAGTGCCAGCAGGAGCTTCAGGATGTCCGCGACACCCTGAAGGAGACTGAGGCGTTGCTTCGCGCCAGCTTGAGGGCGAGGGAGAGAGGAGATGGGAGCGAACTGTGTGTCACGGAGAATGACACATGGACTCCTGACTCCCGAGACCGTCGGGTGAACAAGCGTCGCCGCACTTCTCCACCAGCAGCTTCCCCACCTAGAGCGGAGTCTGAGGGAAGCCGCAATAATGAGGAAGACCCCGACGAGCTAGCTCAGTGATATGAGTCGTTTAGAGTTATTTCCCTTATTGCAGCATGTTATCGAGTAGTCGAGTCAAGAACCTATCTATTTGCTTGTTAGTGTTTGGTGTGTGACGTGAGTTGTGGGAGCCATGGGCACTTGTCCACAACTTCGTCTTTATGATTGCATTTGCTTTTGTGTGTGAAACCTTATGAATCAATAGTTGCTTTTGTTTTTGTATGAGACATGATGCCTAAGAGTCTATGCGAGATTTTTAGAAATTGTCTAAATTTTAATGTCTCAAAAGTTTAAGTTTATACAAGCAATGTGGGAAATTAATGCGTAATGATTAAGTTGACATTCGGTTAATCATAATAGATGGCCAGAAGAGGAAGAGGTCGTGGTGCCAACCCCAACAACCCCAACAACAACAACAACAATGAGGTTGTCAATCCTCACCTTCCTGGATGGCAAGGCAGGGGTGGTCGCCAAGGAGGAGCTGATCCTATCTACCAAATGATCGACAATCAAAATCAGCTCATCCAGAATTTGACTCAAGTGGTGGCCAACTTGCACCAAGCTCCACCCCCACAGGCTGCACCACGTCAACCAAGGTTGACTGAGTTTCTGGGAACTCCACCCCCAAAGTTTGCCAGTGCTGCTGAACCTCTGGAGGCCGATGATTGGCTCCAGACCATTGAGAAAAAGATGAGGATCATACAATGCCAAGGATATGAGAGGGTGTTGTTTGCCTCTCATCAATTGCATGGACCCGCTGCTGATTGGTGGACCGCCTACGTGGCAGCCCACCATGATCCCGAGAACATAACTTGGGAGGAGTTCAAGCGCAGCTTCCGAAACCACTACATACCAAGGGGAGAACTCAAGAATAAGAGGAAGGAGTTTTTGGGACTGCAGCAGGGCAACATGACAGTGAGGGAGTACCTCACAAAGTTCACCCAACTGTCCTGTTATGCACCGCGGGACATTGAAACTGACGAGCAGAAGCAAGACTGTTTTATGGAGGGGCTCACCATGGAAATGCAATGTGCCATGTCCTCCAACGAATATGAAAGTTTACAAAAGATGGTGGACAGGGCGTTCATAGTGGAGAGGAGGATGAAGGCCTTGGAGAATGAACACAAGAGGAAGGCGGGATGGTCACACCAAGCGTCAAGCAGCAACACACGTCCACGTCTTATGCAGCAACCGGCAGGGCAGATGAACCGTGCTGTGGTACCCTACTCAGCACCGAGAGGTTACAACCCGAACATCAGGCCTCCATCAGCACCAGTACAGCCGCAGCGTCAGTTTGTGCAGCAGCCACGCCTCACTTATCAACCTCGACCAGCAGGACAAGGGCCACAGAACCCACCCCAAGACAACAAAGGTCAGGCACCTAAAGTTGGGGTGCAATGCTTCAACTGTGGTGAAGTGGGGCACTACGCTCATAAGTGCCCAAAGAAGAAGCCTATGCAGCCACAGCAGCAGAATATGATGCGAGGACGGGTGAACCACATGACCATGGAAGAAGCACAGGAGGCACCTGATGTGGTAATTGGTAAGTTCCCTGCAAATTTACACATCGCAACCATATTATTTGATTCTGGTGCTATCCACTCGTTCATTGCTCAAGGATTTGTTAAGAAGCATGATCTAGCCACAACACAAATGAATCATATGTTAGCAGTGAACTCTCCAGGGGGAGAAATAAGAACAAGACAAGTGTGCCCCAAAGTGAATCTAGACATTAATGGGGTAGTGTTTACTGCAAACCTCATAGTGATAAGCTCACAAGGAATAGATATTATCTTGGGTATGGATTGGTTGACCAAGCATAGAGGCGTTATCCATTGTTCGACTAGAACGGTGGAACTAACTCACACTAGTGGCACCAAAGTGAAATTCGTAGCTGTCCAAGGACCTAGAAAGGACATTAAACTCAATCAAGTGGACGTGGAATTGGAAAAGATCAGTGTCATCAAGGAATATCCATATGTTTTTCCTGAGGAGTTGCCAGGTATGCCCCCAGATCGTGAAGTGGAGTTCGCGATTGAACTAGTGCCGGGAACAGCCCCGATCTACAAGAGGCCTTACCGGATGGACTCCAGACAAGTGGAAGAGCTCAAAGAACATATCCGGAATTGACAGAGAAGGGGTATATTCGTCCTAGTTCCTCACCACGGGGAGCTCCAGTGATATTTGTGCCCAAAAAGGACGGAACCCAAAGGCTATGCGTAGACTACCGTGCGTTGAATGAGGTAACCATCAAGAACAAGTACCCATTACCCCGCATTGAAGACCTATTTGATCAGTTGAGGGGAGCTTGTGTATTCTCAAAAATTGATCCCAGGTCGGGATATCACCAACTGAAGATAAGACCAACCGACATTCCCAAGATGGCTTTCATATCTCGGTACAGGCTGTATGAGTACACCATCATGCCGTTCGGGCTAACTAATGCCCCGGCGTACTTCATGTATCTCATGAACAAGGTATTCATGGAGTATTTGGACAAATTTGTGGTGGCTTTCATTGATGACATTCTCATCTTCTCTAAATATGAAGAAGAACACGAGAAGCATCTAAGACTGGTGTTGCAGAAGTTGAGAGAACACCAACTATATGCCAAGCTAAGAAAATGTGAGTTTTTGCTGAAGAGAGTTCCCTTCTTAGGACATATAATCTCGGAAGGAGGAATCTCCGTGGATTCCGCCAAGATCGTGGATGTGCAGAAGTGGAAGATCCCTGAAAATGTCGGGGAGATCCGGAGCTTCTTAGGATTTGCTGGGTACTATCGACGATTCATTGAGGGCTTCTCCAAGATCTCAAGACACCTCACCAAATTGTTAGAGAAGGGAATCACATTCACGTGGACACCGGAGTGTGAGGCAAGTTTCCAAGAGCTGAAGAAAAGATTGACAACAGCCCCAGTGCTAGTTATGCCAGACATGCAGAAGAATTTTTCAGTATATTGTGATGCTTCTGGACACGGGTTGGGATGTGTTCTCATGCAAGAGGGGCATGTCGTTGCCTATGCGTCCCGGCAGCTCCAAAAACACGAGAAGAACTATCCTACGCATGACCTAGAGCTAGCCGCAGCGGTCCACACATTGAAGCTTTGGAGGCATTACTTGATGGGAAAGAGGACAGAGATATACACAGATCATAAGAGCTTAAAGTACATTTTCACACAGCCAGATCTCAACCACAGACAAAGGAGATGGTTAGAGCTAATCAACGACTTTGATGTGGGTATCAACTATCATTCAGGGAAGGCGAACGTCGTGGCAGATGCCTTAAGCCAGAAGGTGCATGTCAACATGTTGAGCTTAAATGACATGCCTACGGAATTGAAGGGCGAACTTGCAAAACTCAACCTATGTCTGGTGAATAGTGGTGAGGCCATCGCCATGGAAGTGGACTCCACATTAGAGCAAGACATACGCAACGGTCAGAAGAATGACGAGAAAATACGAGAAATCAGAGAACTCATCAAATAAAATAAAGCTCCTGGGTTTAGAGAAGATGAGCAAGGTACGGTGTGGCATGGGAAAAGAATCTGTGTGCTTGAGGTAAAGGAGATCCGTGAGCTAATTCTGAAGGAGGCTCATGATTCTGACTACTCCATTCATCCTGAGAGTACGAAGATGTATCATGACCTCAAGAGCAGATATTGGTGGTATGGCCAGAAGTGAGATGTCGCGGAACATGTTGCCCTATGTGACACATGTCAGTTGGTGAATGCAGAACACCAACGACCCGCGGGACTGTTGCAACCACTCAAAGTGTCCGAATGGAAATGGGAAGAAATAGTTATGGACTTCATAGTGGGACTGTCTAGGACCCAATCGGGATATGATTCGATATGGGTCATAATCGACAGACTGACTAAGGTAGCTCATTTCATCCCCGTGAAAGAAAGCTACAGCGGATCCAAATTGGCAGAATTGTACATGTCAAGAATCGTGTGTTTTCAAGGAGTGCCGAAAAAGATAGTGTAAGATCGAGGGACACAGTTCACCTCAAGGTTTTGGCGGAAGTTACATGAGACCATGGGGACTCATTTGAATTTTAGTTCTGCGTATCATCCACAGACCGACGGGCGGACCGAAAGAACCAATCAGATCCTTGAGGATATGCTGAGAGCTTGTGCACTTAAAAACAATATGAGTTGGGATAAGAACTTACCGTATGCGGAGTCCTCCTATAACAACAGCTACCAGGCTAGTATGAAGATGTCACCATTTGAGGCGTTGTATGGGAGGAAGTGTAGAACTCCATTATTTTGGAATCAAACTGGGGAGAGCAAAGTGTTTGGGCCTGAGGTACTACAAGAAGTTGAGGCAAAAGTGAGGGAAATCTGCAACAACTTGAGGATAGCCCAGACCCGACAGAAGAGCTATGCCGATGTACGAAGAAGAGAGCTCATTTTCAACGTAGGGGACTATGTCTATCTCAAGGTATCTCCTATCCGAGGGCTTCGTCGGTTCAAGGTGAAAGAGAAGTTATCACCTCAGTACATCGGACCCTTCCAGATTCTGGAGAGGAAAGGCGAAGTGGCATATCAGTTAGAACTACTGGCTCGCCTATCAGATGTGCATGACGTGTTCCATGTGTCACAACTCAAGAAATGCTTAAGAACACCCGAAGAGAGGTTACCCATGAATGAGGTAGACGTACGAGAAGACCTTTCATATGCCGAGCAGCCGGTCAAGATCTTGGAGACGATGGAACGCATCACAAGGAATAAAAGAATCTGAATGTGCAAAGTGCAGTGGAAGCACCACTCGGAAGCAGAAGCCACATGGGAGCAAGAAGATGAGCTCAAGGCACAGTTTCCGAATTTGTTCCCCTAGAGTCACCAATCTCGAGGACGAGATTTCTTTTAAGGGGGTAGAGTTGTAACACCCCAAAATGTGGCAAAATATGAATTCAAATTTATTGGATGTGATGCATGTTGGAGAAAATTTCAAATTCAAACCAGAATTCAAATTTGAAGCAAAAACAGAAAAAGGAAAAGGAAAGGAAAAAAGAAAAATGGCCAATGGGTCGAAACCCGCCAGCCGGCCCAGCAACCCGTGACCCATTCCCCCCTCTCCTCTCTCTGCCGTGCGGGACCCACCTGTCGGCACCTTCTTCTCCAACCGTCGCCCGGCCTTTTTCCCGCTCCGAGCAACCGCCGCGCGCCCCCGTCCGGATTCGCCGCCAGCACCCACGATCTGTGGCCCCTCTCGGTGCAGCACGAACCCCGTTCACCCCCGCCGCCCCCTCGCCCATTTAAACACAGAGGTCCGTCCCTTTTTCTCCCCGATCGACTCGCCTCAGTTTCCGATGAGGACCGAAGCTCCCATCGCCGTTTTCCTTCAAATTTCTCCCGTTTTCTCCGATCTAACGCATGTAGTGTGTGCCACCGCCGCCGGGGAGTCTTGCAGGTGAAGAAGGCACCGTGTTTTGCGCTCTAGCCACATCTCCGGTGAGCACCGCCGAGCTTTCCCCCTCGGACCTCGTCGTCGACCGACTTCTAGGGCCTCCGAGCTCAAGAAAACCACCGAGGTGAGACCCCCTACCTCCCCTCTTCCTTTCTATGCCAAGAAATCCAAGTTTTAGCGAGTGTAGACGAAAACACGAAACTCTCCGGCGAGATCGCCGCCGCGCTCCGACAGACAGCGCCACCCGCACACGGCTAGGGCGACGTGGACCTGTGTGGCCCGTCCATTTTGAATCGGGCGGATGAAAACAGAACCCCCACGTACCCCTTCGCGATCTAATCTCATCTCTCCATTTTAAATCCAACGGCCCACATCAGCCCCACGTTATAAAGGCCGGGAATCTTGCGCGCTACCCCCCGGGGTTCTGAGGAAAAAGGATCTAGCCCCGGAAACTTCTGATCTAGCCCCTGGACCCTCAGAAATTCATGTAAATGCATTTAAAAATCAGTTTTAGCCCCTGGACTTAATAAAAATTAGGAAAACCTCTCTGTTTTGCACACTTAGACCCCTGAAAATTTATAAAATAATAAATTGGACCCTACTGCAGTGTGGATTTGCACTTCAGACCCTATAGGACATTAAATTCAGAGATTTAAACATATGAGTACAATTTAAATTCAAATGGTGATGCAAATACATGTGCAAATACAATTTAAATTTTCCTAGCACTTGGAAAACATTTAGAATGAGATGAGGACTGATTTTAGGCTGAAATGAAATCTGACTAAGGGCTATTTACTTTTACTATTGCTAGAAATTCATTTTTAGGCTAGAAATGACTCTGAAAAATAGGTAAAAACAAATATTAATTGATCCCATCAGAGAGGGAGTCAAAAGATATTTTGTTGGACATTTTAGATCAAATTATATTCTATGTAGGTGATATATCTTGCTATTTTAGTATTAAAGTTCACTTTTAGGTATGGAAAATAAATCTGAAAATATAGGAAAATAGGTATGCATAATTAGAAAATATAAAATGAGGTCCCCACATTTAAAACTTCAATTCAAGAATAGTGTAGAAGATATGAAAATCCATTTGGAGTAGGAAATTATGTTTCATGCAAATTTTGTGGCTGATAAGTGTATTATCTCATATAGAAAATTTGTTCAAATTGGAAATCCATATACATTGTGCACTTAGAAATCTGAATATTAAAGTTGAAGGTAAAATATATGTTTAAAAGTGCATGTATGCATAGGAGCAACGTATCTAGGGTAAACACAACACTTAGTTATGTGTATGACTTTAAATGTGTATGCATGTATGACTTGCATGAATGTATGGGTGGACTATTGCTTATGGATTGTGGTTTTCTTTTGCTATGTGTGTATTGGCATGAGTATAACCAGCCCCAGAGCAGGTTCTCATCTTTCAAGATCAAGACTTTCCATTCCCGGAGCAGCAGGAAGAAGGCAAGTGTCCTTGACCACTTTAATCCTATACTAGGATGTATAGTTAGAATTATTTGCATTGTCAATTGAAAGATGGAACCCATGCTAGAAAGTTTCCCTAGATGTTCATTATCTTACTTCCTTGTAGTCTGGGTTGGGAGTGATTTTATTTTGTCATTCATTTATAATACTCATGCTAAGTCATGCTTAGAATGGGATAAATGGGATATGAGGTCATCACCTTGATTATTTTACCCTTGAATGGAGTAGTATGGATTATGTAGAGGTAGGGATCTAGGCAAGTTGGATGCTTTGGTTGGTGTTGTGTGCACGAGACACGGGTTTGTGTTTAGTGCTTGCCTGAATCCTAAGGACCGGTTCATGGAGCATGTAACCTGGCTTTACCGTGCCAACCACATGCTGAGATGGGGCAGCTTGGCCAATTAATTAGGTGCATCCCCGGCGTAGTATGGTTGTTTGGATGGTGCGGGGAATAGTTGTCAGCTGGACTACCATATGAACCGCAAGGCTCAAGAGGGGGCCACTGCAGCGGGGTTGGAGCCTCTTGGATTTTGCTAGGGGTGAAACCTCAGTGGGCCCATACTCGTCGGGAATCCCTTTGTAAAGGCCTCGTAGTGATCTCCTGGCTACACACCTCGGAAGTGTGAATGTGGTTCGCGACCACTGGCATAATGGAGGTTCTTCTAGTCCACCCGACAACGAGGGATGAAATCACTACATGTGGGTACAGTGGTGCAAACTCTGCAGAGTCAAAACTGTCATGACAGCCGTGCTCACGGTCAAGAGCGGCTTGGACTTATTCATGATTAGAGAAGGATGAATTGGCTGTTGAGGATGCTAAGCGGGGAGCTTAACATTGGAAATGAGGTTATGGTTACTTGATATTGATGAGGAGTTGTGGGATTGGGACCATTTCACCTATGTAGTAATGTAGGTGCTTAATAAGCTAAGGTGATAGGTATTAATTGCGTAGTGCTTTAACCATGAGTTCAACCTCTCCTTGCTCTAGCCATGCATGACATAACTTTCCCACACTTGCTGAGTACCTACGGTACTCAAGCTTGCTTTTCTGTTGGTTTTAAATTGCTGCTCAGGCCAAGGGAATGACGTGGTGTACAACGACCAAGGATTCGGACCCGAAGAAGGATTCTAGGTTCACGGAGTCCTCGGGCAACGCCTGTGACGGAGTCCACAAGACTTATCTTCCGCTGTTGATTTATTCATATGTTGTGAACATATTGTCGTCCATCGTGACGTTATGTTATGTAAGACTTATTTATATTCGAACACTTGGCTTGTAATATAATGATGCTTCACTTTTTGTCATCGCGTTTATGAGAAAAATGATCCTGGCATACATGTGATAGTCACTCGGTCGTTCTTCGGAAAAACCGGGTTTGACATCCCTGAAATGGCGAATCTATCAAGTTCTTGTTTGAAAAGTGAAAGATTTTGTTGAATAGCATAATCCATGAAAGTCAAGTTGTACCTTTAGTTGATCCTTTCCTCCATCAACTCTGAGCTATGTTCAGAAAATGTCTGGGGTTGTGTGATGTACTGAAATGACAAAGTTTTTTGTTGTCATCATGCAAAGAAGTGGAGGACTTTGCTAGGAGGTTGAACTTAGTTAGGCCTGAAAGAATGCATTTGGACCAGGACAAAATAACCAGGCCACATTTGTGGTGATGGTGTAACACCCCAAAAACGTGGCAAAATATGAATTCAAATTTAGTGGACGTGATGCATGTTGAAGGAAAATTCAAATTCAAACCGGAATTCAAATTTGAAGCAAAAACAGGAAAGAAAAAGGAAAGGAAAAAGAAAAATGGCCACTGGGTCGAAACCCACCGCAGCAGCCCAGCCGGCCCACGCTATTCCCCCTCCTCCTCTCACTGCCGCGCGGGCCCCGCCTGTCAGCACCTTCTTCTTCCAACCGCCGCCCCTCTTTTCCCGCCTCCGAGCGCTGCGCGCCCACCCCGTCCGATTTCCACGCGCACGAGCAACGATCTCTGGCCGCGCAGTGCTACATCACTCCAACTGACCCGCCGCCCTCCCTCGTCTATTTAAACACTGAAGTTCGCCCATTTTCTTCCCCCGCTCGACCCATTTTCATTCCCGGTGAGAACCGAAACTTCCATCGCCGTTTCCTTTCAGATTCTTCTCTTTTTTGTTGATCTAACGGGCTTGTCACGTTCCACCGCTGTCGGGGAGTCTTGCAGGCGAAGAAGGCACCGTGTTTTGCGCTCTAGCCACAGCTCCGGTGAGCACCGCCGAGCTCCCCCCTTGGACCTCGTCGCCGACTGACTTTCAGGGCCTTCGAGCTCAAGAAAACCACCGAGGTGAGGCCCCCTACTACCCCTCCTTCAAATTGTGCAGAGAAAACGTTAGTCTAGGGCCGGTAGACGAGAATTCGTGAAATTCCGGCGAGCCCGCCGCCTACCGCCGCCGTGCGCCACCGGGCAGCGCCGCGCGCACACGGCCAGGGCGACGTGGCCCTCTGTGGCCCGTCTGTTTTAAATCGTGCGGCCATAGTCAGATCTCCCGCGTATCCCTTCGCGTTATAATCTCGGCCGTCCGTTTCAAATCCAACGGCCCACATCAGCCCCGCATAATAAACCCCGGGAAACTTATGCGCTACCCCCTGGATTTGTTGGAAAAGAATAGCTAGCCCCTGAAACCTTCTGATCTAACCCCTGGGCTCTCTGGAATTCATGTAAAGGCATTTAAAAATCAGTTTTAGCCCCTGGACTTAATAAAAATTAGGAAAACCCCTCTGTTTTGGACACTTAGACCCCTGAAAATTTAGAAAAATAAGAAATTGGACCCCCACTGCAGTGTGGATTTGCACATCAGCCCCTGAGGATTACCAATTTCAGGAAATTGAACATGTGAATAGAATTTAAATTCAAATAATTCAAACATTTATGTAATTATAATTCAGATCCTTTTTTGCACCTGGAAAGGAGATAGAACAAATTGAGGACTGATTTTAAGCTGCAAGGAAAATTTGACTAAGGGTTATTTATTTTTATTATTGCTGAAAATTCATTTTTAGGCTAGGAATAATTCTGAAAAATAGTAAAAATAAATTTGAATTGATCCTATCAGAGAGGAAGACAAAAGATATTTTGTTGGACATTTTAGATCAAAATATATTCTGTGTAGGTGATATATTTTGCTATTTTAGTATTAAAGTTCACTTTTAGGTATGGAAAATAAATCTGAAAATATAGGAAAATAGTTATACATAATTAGTAAATGTCATATGAGGCCCAAAAATCAAAACTTCAGGTTTAAGATAATGTAGAAGACCTGAAAACCATTTTGGGGTGGGAATATACATTTTATACAAGTTGGAAAGTAAGAAGGGTAATATTCAATGTAGGAAATAGTTCAAATTGAAAACCTAGAGTTAGGATATACTTGGAAATCTGAATAATCAAAGTTAGAAATAATATGGATGTTTAAAGGTGCATGCATGCATAGGAGCAACCTATCTAGAGTGAACACAAAACTTAATTATGTTTATGACTTTAGTGTGCATGTATGTATGACTTGCATGAGTGTATGTGTTGATGGTTTCTTATGGAATGTTGTTTTATTTTGCTATATGTGTTGGCATGATTAGAACCAGCCCTAGAGCCGGTTCTCACCTTCCAAGACCAAGACTTCCCATTCCCGGAGCAGCAAGAAGAAGGCAAGTGTCCTTGACCACTTTGATCCTATACTAGGATGTATAGTTAGAAGTTAATTGCATTGTCAATTTGGAATATGATACCCATGCTAGGAAGTTTCCCTAGATTTTCATTATCTTGCTTCCTTGTAGCCTGGGTTGGGAGTTATTTTATTATGTCACTCATTTATACTACTCATGCTTAGCCATGCTTAGAATGGGATAAATGGGATATGAGATCATCACCTTGGCTACTTTACCTTTGAATGGATTATTATGAATTATGTAGAGGTAGGGATCTAGGCAAGTTGGATGCTTTGGTTGGTGTTGCGTGCACGAGACACGGGTTTATGTTTAGTGCTTGCCTGGATCCTAAGGACCGGTTCATGGAGCATGTAACCTAGCTTTACCGTGCCAAACACATGCTGAGATGGGGCAGTTTGGCCAATTAATTAGGTGTATCTCCGGCGTAGTATGGGTGTTTGGATGGTGCGGAGAATAGGTGTCAGCTGGACTACCATATGAACCGCAAGGTTCAAGAGGGGGTCACTGCAGCGGGGGTTGGAGCCTCCTGGATGCTGTTAGGGATGAAACCTCAGTGGGCCCACACTCGTCGGGAATCCCTTTGTAAAGGCCTCGTAGTGATCTCCTGGCTACACACCTCGGAAGTGTGAACGTGGTTCGCGGCCACTGGCATAATGGAGGTTTTCTAGTCCACCCGGCAACGGGGGATGAAATCACTACATGTGGGTACACTGGTGCAAACTCTGCAGAGTCAAAACTATCATGACAGTCGTGCTCACGGTCAAGAGCGGCTTGGACTTATTCATGATTAGAGGATGATGAATTGGGAAGTGGAGGATGTTAAGCGGGAAGCTTAACAATGGAAATGAAGTTATGGTTATTTGATATTGATGATGGGTTGGGGGATTGGGACCATTTCACTTATATAGTAATGTAGGTGCATATTAAGCTAAGGTGATAGGTACTAATTGCGTAGTGCTTTAACCATGAGTTCAACCTATCCTTTTCCTAGCCTGCATGACATTCATTTACCACACTTGCTGAGTACCGACGGTACTCAAGCTTGCTTTTCTGTTGATTTTAAATTGCTGCTCAGGCCAAGGGAATGACGTGGTGTACAACGATCAAGACTTCGGACCAGAGGAAGGATTTTAGGTTCACGGAGTCCCCCGGGCAACGCCTGCGATGGAGCCCAAAAGACTTATCTTCCGCTGTTTGTTTATTTACATTATTGTGAACATATAATCGTCCTTCGAGACACTATGTAAGACTTATTTATATTCGAACACTTGGCTTGTAATATAATGATACTTCACTATTCGTCATCACATGTATGAGAAAATGATCCTGGCATACATGTGGGAGTCAATCGGGTGTTCTGCGGAAAAACCGGGTGTGACAGATGGTTTCCCCCAGAGATCTTTGGAAAGTTTTCCTGCAAATTCAACATAGAATTTGCTTGGTCAGGTTTTTGCTATTAGAGTAGCGGAAAACCGTAGGCAGGGATGAGTTTTATTGGGGAGACTGTAGAACAACATTAGGAGGGCATATCCAACAGAGACCTCCAAAAAACACCAGTTAACATTGAGATTCTAAAGGGTGGGAAAGGTAGAGGATGACGAAGGCCTATCCCGACATGTTTGGGACAAAGACTTTATTGTTGTTGTTAGAGGATGACGAAGATTGACATGGGAGGAGATGGTAAAACGGGACTTAAGGAATTAAAACTTATCTAGAGATTTGACTCTTGATAGGATTGCATGAAAATCAGCAATTTGTATGTCGTTATCTTAATTTATTCATTCTTTGCTTAGTCTTCTAGCTTTTCTTTTTTACTTTCATGCGTTTCTGTTTGGTTTCATATCTAGCATGCACTAACGTGCTTGAGACAAAAGTTTTGTTGTTGTACTGTAGGACAACATTATAAGTAGTTTAGGTCCTATGGCTTGCATGTACCCTGTTCTTTAGTAATAGAGGGCTAATGATAGCTGTATTAGATTATTCAATAATGCTAGGTACAGGTCTGAATTATATAGAGGGATTAGGAGGGAAAAAGGACTAAACTACCCCTAACCCTAATCCCTCTCTAATGACTAATATGCCCCTGTGACACACACTTAATTACAGTGTCTAACACCCCCCGTAGTCACAACATCTAGCCACTACAGATGTTGAGACTGGACCGAAACTCGGAGAACAGCGACGATGGGAGGCCCTTCGTGAAGATGTCGGCGAACTGCGTCATCGTCGGGACGTGGTGTACCCGAACCTCGTCCCGTGCAACCCGCTCACGAACAAAATGATGTTCAATCTCCACATGCTTCGTGCGTTGATGCTGGACCGGGTTGGTAGAGAGGTACATGGCGCTGACGTTGTCGCAGTAGATGAGGGTGCTCCTGACGACGGAAGTATGGAACTTCTGAAGTAGCTGCTAAAGCCAGGAGGCCTCAGCCACGCCGTTAGCCACGGCGCGATACTCCGCCTCAGCACTCGAGCGCAACACCACGTGCTGTCGCTTCGAGGACCAGGAGACGAGGTTGTCGCCCAGGAAGACGGCGTACCCAGAAGTAGAGCGTCGTGTGTCCAGACAGCCTGCCCAGTCAGCGTCAGTGTACACGACCAGCTCAGAGGCCGTGTCACGCCCAAGAAGGAGGCCGTAGTCGAGGGTGCCTCGTAGATACCAAAGAATCTGCTTGACAGCGGTGAGATGCGGTTCCCTCGGGTCATGCATGTGGAGGCACACCTGCTGAACCGCATATGAGATATCTGGTCTCGTGAAGGTGAGGTACTGAAGAGCACCTGCAAGACTCCTGTAAGAAGTGGGGTCAGAGACGGGTGTCCCGTCGGTGGCGGAGAGCTTCGCCTGAGTATCCACTGGAGTGGAGCACGGCTTGCACTCAGCCATGCCCGCTCGCTGGAGGATATCCAGGCAGTACTGTCGCTGGTGAAGAAATAGGCCGCCTGGTCGGTCCTCGACCGTGATACCTAGGAAGTGGTGGAGACGGCCCAGGTCCTTCATAGCGAACTCCTGCTGCAAAGCAGAAATGGTTCGCCGAAGCAGAGCCGGACTAGACGCTGTCAGTACAATGTCATCGACGTACAGTAGGAGTAAGCTGTGTCACTGCCCCGTCGATAGACAAACAGCGAAGAGTGCGACTTAGCTTCAACAAACCCCTGTGAAACCAAGAAAGAGGCGAACCGGCTATACCAGGCTCGTGGTGCCTGCTCCAGTCCGTACAGGGATTTGTTCAGCTTACAGACCATGTCTAGGTGAGTTGAATCTACAAATCATGCCGGCTGCCTGCAGTACACCGTCTTAGTCAATGTACCGTGGAGGAAGGCGTTCTTGACGTCCAACTGGTGGACAAGCCAAGAACATGAGAGAGCTAGCGACAGTACGGTACGAACTGTCGCCGGCTTCACCACCGGGCTGAAAGTCTCGTCGTAGTCGACTCCAGGGCGCTAAGTGAAACCCCGGAGTACCCAACGAGCCTTGTATCTCTCCAAGGTACCATCCGCCTTCTTCTTATGCGTGAATACCCACTTGCCCGTGACAACATTGCCACGACCAGGATGGGGAACCATGTCCCAGGTCCGGTTGGCAAGCAGGGCCTCATACTCTTCCTCCATAGCGCGGCGCCAGTTAGGGTCGCCGAGGGCGCTACGTGTAACACCCCAAAATTTTGTTAAGACCCTAAATCATGTTAAGAGGGGAATTTAAAAATTTTTGGACGTGTTGCATGTTTTGCAAAAATTCAAATTCAAACTGGAATTCAAATTAAACTCAAATCAGAAAAGAAATAGAAAAAAAAAGAGAAAACAGAAAAAAAAACCGGCCAGTGGGCCGCAACCCACCAGCCGGCCCAACCCGCGCCCGCGCCAGCCCGCAGCCGCGCGCGCCGCTTCCTCCCACTGACAGGCGGGGCCCGCCAGTTCATCGTCTACCTCGTGCCAGCGCCGGACTCTCTCACCCGAATCGAAATCGATCCGGAATTCTCGCGTATTCCAGCCGAATTCCGTTCGTAGCGACGCGGACTTGATCTAAACCACCCCGTCGCCTTTCCCCATCTATAAAAACCCCGGCCTCATTCTGTTTTTCCCACGCGATCCGCCGATTTTCCTCCGGTGAGAACCGAGACTTCGCCGGCGAATTCTGGCCGATCTAAGCTCAGAAATTCCGATCTAACTCGCTGGTCTTGATCCACCGCCTCCGGGGAACCTTGCAGGTGCAGAAAACTCGGTGACTTGCGGTGTAAACACAGCGCCGACGAGCCTCGCCGTGAATTCACCTCGGACCTCGTCGCCGATCACCTTCCAGGAGCTCCGAGCTCAAGAAAACCCCCGAGGTGAGATCTCCAACCTCCCATCCACCGATCTATGCCATAAAATCACAGTTCTAGGAAGAATTCTCGAATATCCGAAAGTCTCCGGCGAGATCGCTGCTTCTCGCCGCCGTGCGCCGCCGGCAGCGCCGCCCACGCTCGATCAGAGCGACGTGGCCGCTTGTGCGCCGTTTATTTTAAATCGCACGGTAGGGTTTAAATCCCCGCGTACCGGTTCGACATTATAATCTCAGCCGTCGGTTTAAAATCGGACGGTCCACGTCAGCCCCGCGTTATAAAGACTGGAAATCTTACGTGCTACCCCCTGGGGTTCTCAGGAAATAAGAGCTAGCCCCGGAAACTTCTGATCTAGCCCCTGGGACTTCAGAAAATCATGTAAATTCATTTAAAAATCAGTTTTAGCCCCTGAACTTAATAAAAATTAGGAAAAACTCCTCTGATAAGTGTAGCTAGACACCTGGAAATTCTGAAAATAATATTATAAACCCTGTAGTGGGGTGAGTTTACCTTTTTAGCCCTGTTTAATATTTAATTTAGGAAATTGAATATGCAGCTTGTGTTTAAAATTTAAAAAGTGGGACAAACATATTGTCAAAATTAAATTAAAAACTTTCTCAGTATTTAGAAAACTTTGGAGTGAGATAAAAATATATTTTGGGCTGAAATGAATCTGTTTAATTTATTATTCATATTTAGGGACACATTTTTAAGTAAAGAATAGTTCTGGAAAATAGGGAAAATAATTATAAAATAGTTTACATCAGAGGAAAAGGTCAAAAATATATTAGTAAATATTTTAGATCAGAACCTATTCTGTTTAGATGATATGTCTAGTTATTTTCATAATAAAGTTCACATTTAGGCATAGGAAATAAATCTGAAAAATATAGCAACTAATAAATGATAAATGGAGTTTCTAAAATCCAAAGAATTCAGTTTAGGGTTGGTAGAAATTATAAAGACACATATGGAGAAGGAAAATACCTTTCATGCATACTAGGTAGCTAAAAGGTGTAGTAATTGAATATAAGGAATTTATTTAAATTGGAAACTCATATATATAGCATGTAAGTATAAATGTGAACACAAAAGTAGAAATCATATACATATGATCAAAAGTGCATGCAAGCCACAAATCAACACACATAGAGTAACCACAACACATATAATTGTGAATGACTTTCATAAATGTGAATGTGTGGTTTGTATGAAGTGGAAGTGTGAACTATGTCTTATGGATTGTTGTTTTTCTTTTGCTATGTGTGATGGTATGACGTAGAACCTGCTCAAGAGCAAGTTATTCCTTTCCAAGATCAGGACTACCCATTTCAAGAGCAGCAGGAAGGAGGCAAGTGTCCTTGACCACTTTGATCCTATGCTAGGATGTGTAGATAGAATTATTTGCATTGTCAAAAGAAATATGAAACCCATGCTAGGAAGTTTCCCTAGAATTGCATTACCTTGTTTTCCTTGTAGCTTTGGTTGGGATTTGTTTTATAATGTCACTTATTATTATGCATATGCTTAGCCATGCTTAGAATGGGATATTTGGGATATGAGATCATCAGTTTATTTTACCATACTCTTGAATGAGATATTGTGAGTTATGTAGAGGTAGAGATCAAGGCAAGTTGGATGTTTTGGTTGTGTGCTGGTTGCACGAGACTTGGGTTTGTGTTTAGTACTTGCCTGGATCCTAAGGACCGGTTCATGGAGCATGTAACCTGGCTTTACAGTGCCAACCACATGCTGAGATGGGGCAGCTTGGCCAATTAATTAGGTGCATCCCCGGCGTAGTATGGGTGTGTTGGATGGTGCGGGGAGTAGGTGTTCAGCTGGACTACCATATGAACCGCAAGGCTCAAGAGGGGGCCACTGCACCGGGGTTGGAGCCTCTTGTATGCTGTTAGGGGTGAAACCTCAGTGGGCCCACGCTCGTCGGGAATCCCTTTGTAAAGGCTTCGTAGTGATCTCCTGGCTACACATCTGGGAAGTGTGAATGTGGTTCGTAGCCACTGGCATAATGGAGGTTCTTTTAGTCCACCCGGCAACGGGGGATGAAATCACTACATGTGGGTACAGTGGTACAAACTCTGCAGAGTCAAAACTGTCATGACAGTCGTGCTCACGGTCAAGAGCGGCTTGGACTTATTCATGATTAGAGGATTGATGGTTTTGGAAATTGTGGATGTTAAGCGGGGAGCTTAACATTGGAAATGATGTTATGGTTATTGGATTATGATGATGGGATGGGAGATTGGGACCATTTCACCTGTGTAGTAATGTAGGTGCTTAATAAGCTAAGGTGATAGGTATTAATTGCGTAGAGCTTTAACCATGAGTTCAACCTCTCCTTGTTCTAGCCATGCATGATATAATTTTCCCACACTTGCTGAGTACCATTAGTACTCAACCTTGCACATTTTGTTGGTTTATATTTCTGCTCAGATCAAGATAATGAGGTGGTGTATAATGA
This sequence comes from Neostapfia colusana, assembly GCA_030760725.1. Classification (NCBI taxonomy): domain Eukaryota; kingdom Viridiplantae; phylum Streptophyta; class Magnoliopsida; order Poales; family Poaceae; genus Neostapfia; species Neostapfia colusana. Next base: position 3,775,741 of record JASWHV010000012.1, on the reverse strand, counting down.
CCAAGACTTTGGACCCGAAGAAGGTTTCTAGGTTCATGGAGACCCCCGGGCAACGCCTGTGACGGAGCCCTCAAGAATAATATTCCGCTGCTAGTTTATTTACTTGTGATGAACTTTTTATTGGCCAACGAGACATTTGCTATGTAAGACTTATTTATATTCGATACCTAGCTTGTAATAAATGATGCTTCACTATTTGTCGTCACATGTATGGGAAAATGATCCTGGCATACATGTGATATTCACTTGGTTGTTCTTCGGAAAAACCGGGTGTGACACTACGCATGGAAGTAGGTATGGGCGAGATCGAAGAAGGCTTGGTCCATGGAGATGTAGTCAATGAGAAAGCGGCTCCATCGAACCGCTCAACTGGCCTAAGACTCCCGGACGCACGTCGAGTCACCATCGGGTGGGCGTGACCAGGATCTCTATGAAGGATAGGGGGGTTGTACACCGGCCGCTCGGGTACAACCATCTTCTCTCGTTGTGGGTAACGAGAGTGGGTCTCGAGGCTGCGCATGGCGTCGCTGGAGCAGGAGCCTCTCCCCGCGCTCGTCGCTGGTAGACAAGTGCGGGGTCAGCAATGCGAGAAGTCGTCGTCGGTTCCGCACGTGGCGCGGCTGGTGGCGTCGTGCTCGCTGCAGGTGACGTCGGGGAGGCAGCTGGTGACGCCACGGGTGCTGATGCCGCACGTGGTACATCTGGTGACGCTGGGGGAACCTGATAGGAGGATGAGTCCCGATCTTCCGAGAGGTAGGGTAAACTTGATTGGGTGGAGATCTCGACGTTGATGATCCAAGGCTCCGAACGAACGAAACCCCGCAATCACTACACCACTGCTCCGTTGGTTATCACCCATGTCACACGAATGACCTCGCCACGAAGGCTTATCCCTGCAAGCGCAATCAAGAACACAAGCAAGAACAGAGAAGTTGCAATTAAAACTGAATTGATCACGAATTTGGGGTCTCACAACCGATGATCGGCGACACTGTTCAATGACAGATTGTAACTATGCAAAACCCGACCCTAACGTGGTGACGGCTGCTGTATAAAAAGGAGTTTAGGGGCGTGCAAGACCCCTGGACGCAAACCTAATAGGCTTCCACACGATACACGGGCCAGCAGCCCAAAAGGTGGTGGCACAGCACCGGACAGATTCTGGACGCCCACTTGTTTCGCTGATTCCCTTCAACATAGAAGGAATTTTGAGGTGGGGCTGGTTCCACTGGAAGCTTTATGAATTCACGTTTCCAACCATATATAGAACGTCCAAATCCGACTCCGTATGTGTCCGGGACGTCAGTTTTAGTGAAGGCAGCTCCTGGAACCCGAGGTGGAGTCGAAGTCGAGTTGTACTTGGGCTCCTCCTTGGTGTGCACGTCCTATCTCCTCCTCCTTGACTCCTTGGACTCCTCCCATCCCTTGCTGGTCCTCTCCATTGTTCCTAATCAATAAAACATGCATGGAAACAAGCGTAAGTTCTGAAAAACAATTGACAAGGTTAGAACGTACCTAGAGATCCAATTGTCGTGCACGTGCTCTAGTGATCGGTCCTTGCATTGTATGCAAAGGAGAGATGTACTCATCATCCTCCCCCTCTTGAATTGGAGTCGTCCTCGACTCAAGCTCATCTTCCTCACCCAAGTATGGCTTCAAATCTGAAATGTTAAATGTGGGACTAACCCCAAACTCGGGAGGCAACTCAAGTTTATATGCATTGTCATTTATCTTCTCAAGAACCTTAAAAGGTCCAGCAGCACGTGGCATGAGTTTGGACTTTCTCAAATCCGGGAATCTATCTTTTCTCAAATGAACCCACACCAAATCACCGGGTTCCAATTTTACCTCCTTCCTACCTTTACTAGTAGCAATGCAATACTTTTCATTCATTTTTTCAATTTGTAACTTAGTAGTTTCATGCAACTTAAGAATAAATTCAGAACGTTGTGTAGCATCTAAGTTCACAATTTCAGTATGTGATAAAGGTAGCAAATCAATTGGAGCACGAGGATTGAAACCATAGACTACCATAAACGAACTTAACTTGGTTGTGGAGTGAATAGATCTGTTATAAGCAAACTCAATATGTGGCAAACACTCCTCCCACAACCTCAAATTGTCTTTCAAAACAGCCCGCAACATAGTAGATAAGGTACGATTAACTACCTCCGTTTGCCCATCAGTTTGTGGATGACAAGTAGTAGAAAACAGCAACTTTGTTCCCAATTTATACCATAAAGTTCTCCAAAAGTGACTCAAAAACGTAACATCCCTATCAGAAACAATAGTTTTGGGAACACCATGCAAACGCACAACCTCATTAAAGAACAGATCAGCAACATGTGAAGCATTATCGGTCTTGTGGCAGGGTATAAAATGAGCCATTTTAGAGAAATGAACAACAACCACAATCCCTCCCCCTCTTTGTTCTAGGAGATCCTAAAACAAAGTCAATAGAAATATCCTCCCAAGGTGCACTAGGAACCGAAAGAGGCATATAAAGACCATGTGGGTTAAGTCGAGACTTAGCTTTGTTGCATGTCGTGCAACATGAAACGTAGCGCTCCACATCACGCCTCATTCGTGGCAAAAAGAAGTGAGCGGCCAGCACATCCTCTGTCTTTTTAACACCAAAATGTCCCATCAAACCACCTCCATGCGCTTCCTGCAACAACAAAAGATGAATGGAGCTAGCTAGAACACACAACTTGTTAGCACGGTAGAGAATGCCTTCACGCAGCAGGAATTTTTGCCACGTTCTTCCTTATCTACAATTTTTAAAGGCATCTTTGAAGTCCAAATCAGTAGCATATAACCTCTTTATGGTTTTCAAACCAAAGATTTTATGAGAAAGTTGGGACAGCATGGTATAACGTCTAGATAAAGCATCGGCAATCACATTGTCTTTCCCTTTCTTATGTTTAATGATGTAAGGAAATGATTCTATGAACTCAATCCATTTAGCATGACCTTTGTTCATATTAGCTTGTCCTTTAAGATACTTCAAAGACTCATGATCTGAATGTATGACAAATTCTTTAGACCATAAGTAATGTTGCCAAGTTTGCAAGACACGCACTAAAGCATAAAGTTCTTTGTCACATGTAGAATAATTCAGCGAAGGCCCATGCAATTTTTCACTAAAGAAGGCAACAGGTTTACCTCCTTGAATTAGCACTCCTCCAATGCCTATGCCGCTCGCGTCACATTCAAGCTCGAAGGTCTTCTCAAAATCAGGAAGTTGCAGCAATGGTGCTTGTGTGAGCTTCGACTTGAGAACATCAAAAGCTTGTTGTTGTGCTGGTCTCCATCGAAACGGCACTCCATGCTTTGTCAACTCGTGGAGAGGTGCCGCAATGGTGCTGAAATCCCGCACGAAACACCGGTAGAATCCTGCGAGACCAAGAAAACTCTGAACCTGTGTGACCGTAGTCGGAAGTGGCCAGCTCGTGATGGCAACAATCTTTGCCTCGTCCACCTCAATGCCCTGCGAAGTAAAAACATACCCAAGAAAAGTCACACGATCGGTGCAAAAGGTGCACTTCTCAAGGTTACCATATAAACGTGCATCGCGCAAGACATTAAAAACAGCACGCAAATGTTCAAGATGCTCATCATATGACTTGCTGTAAATAAGGATATCATCAAAGTAAACTACCACAAATTTACCAATGAAAGCACGTAAAACCTCATTCATCAACCTCATGAAAGTGTTGGGCGTATTAGTTAAACCAAATGGCATGACTAACCATTCATAAAGTCCGAATTTAGTTTTAAAAGCAGTTTTCCATTCATCACCTAAAGCCATACGTATCTGATGATACCCACTACACAAATCAATCTTGGAGAAAATAACAGAACCACTCAACTCATTAAGCATGTCATCCAATCTAGGAATAGGATAGCGATAACGAATGGTAATGTTATTGATGGCTCTACAATCAACACACATGCGCCAAGTGCCATCTTTTTTTAGAACCAAAAGAACAGGAACAGAAAAGGACTAAGGCTCTCACGAATGTACCCGCGGTCTAGAAGATCTTGGACTTGTCACTGAATTTCCTTAGTCTCGTCGGGGTTGGTCCTGTAGGCAGCACGGTTTGGCAAGCTCGCCCCTGGAACCAAATCAATCTTGTGCTCAATGTCTCGCACAGGTGGTAATCCAAGGGGTATCTCTGATGGAAAAACATCCATATATTCGTGCAAAAGGTTAGCACCAGCAGGTGGCAAGACAATGGATGTATCCTCAATGGAATATAAATCATGTTTGCACACTAAAGCATAGCAAGTTCCATTAGAGGCATATAAATCATCAAGATCAGATTTAGTTGCAAGCAAAATAGGATTTTTCAACTTAATAGGTTGCTGAATTTCAGAATTGAAAACACCCTTTTGCTTAGAATTATTCTTTTTCTCCTGCTCAAATTGTACAATTTCAGTGGGACTCATAGGAAGCAACACAATTTTCTTGCCCTTATGCATGAGAGTATACTTATTAGATCGACTATGGTGAATAGCATCAGTATCAAACTCTCAAGGACGTCCCAACAAAAAAGAACAAGCATCCATAGGTACCACATCAAAATCAGCAAAATAATGATAAGAACCAATGGAAAAATGTATCCTTACTGTTTGTGTTACCTTAACCTTACCATTGTTGTTACACCATTGAATGTGATAAGGGTGGGGATGCTCCCGTGTGGTTAAGCCAAACTTCTTGACCACCTCAACATTCACCAAATTATTGCAGCTACCACCATCAATGATGGTATGTACACGGCAGTCCTTGACGACGAGAAACATGTTGAAAAGGTTGTGACGTTGGTGGTTGTCGTCCTCTCGAACCGTGACACTCAAAGCTCGCTGCACAATCAAAGTCCTATAGTTGTTTGTCGCAGATGTACCAAGAACCTCCTCAGCACCATCATCCGAACCTGAAATGTTAGTTGCAATAATATTTTCATCTTCAATATCAGAAGCACTAACATACCCACCATCAGCAGTGGCAATGATCGCCCGTTTGCTGGGGCAATCTCGTTGCATATGGCCAAGTCCCTGGCAGCGGTGGCACTTGATGTCGGAGCTGCGACTTGTTGAAGTGTTGGGTGCAGCCGCCTTTGCTGCAACACCTGGAGGCATCTGGGACTTGCTGTTATCTTATCCCCGTGATGTAGAAGGTGTGATGCTGCTGCGTACAACACCCGTAGAGGGTGGTGTAGAAGCACGTACGCTCGAGGAGGGTGCTGCTTTGGATAGCACCGGAAATTGTCGTGGCGTGAAGGTGTTGTTCCGCCGTTGCTGTTGGCGACCCTGCACTTCTTTTTCTGCTAACATAGCAAGTTGAAATAAACGTTGAATAGAATGATATTCCTTGTAGTCAACTATGTCCTGGATCTCACGCCGCAAGCCCCCAAAAAACCTAACAATTTGGTCTTCCTGATCCTCAACTACCCCACAGCGAAGCATACCTTTCTGCAACTCTTGGTAGTACTCTTGGACAGTCATGTCACCCTGATCAAAGCATTGTAATTTCTTAAGAAGATCATGTCTATATGAAGGAGGAACAAACCTAGCGCGCATCTCTTCTTTTAACGCAACCCATGTCTGTGGTGCATTACGTGTATTGACAAGTTCATTCCACCAAATTATAGCAAAATCTTTAAACTCACTAGTGGCTTGTCTAACTCTGTCGCTCAGGAACAAGATGAGAGCTAAATTTTTGTTCTACCATCATCTCCCAATCCAAGTAAGTCTCAGCATCATAAGATCCATAAAATGTTGAAATAGAAAACTTAATCTTAGCATAAGGATCATTATCTTGTTCAGGAGCATGAGGACGAGGTATACCTCCCATACCTTGACGATTTCGTCGAGGGCGACGGCGCTGTTGTGCATCAACCTCATCATTATTGAAGTCATCCTCTGTGTCGTAGTGAGCATGTGCATCATCATCAAGGATGATAGAGGGTGTAGCTTGTTGGGGAAGACGAGTCTCCATCTCGTCCAACCGTGTGGTCAGACCAGCAACACTTGTATGGAGCCTCTGAAAGGTGGCTGTTGTAGTGGTCTGGTAATTGTCGAAAGCTTCGGTCATTGCCCGCATCATGTCCTTTAGTTCCATATGGGACACGCACTCATCATCATCCGGAGGTGTAGAACCAGAGGTCTTATCCATAGGCTTCTTTCCTGTCATTGTTAGTACAAAACAGAAACGAAGACAAAAAAATCGTGAAGAACCCTATTACTACGCTCTCCGAAGTGGGTGGAAAATCGATCAGTAAGATGCGTCTTACCCCGCTCTTACAAGTTTCTTACCAGCACTGCAGGTGGCCAACGGTGACCAGTGTGAAGCATGCAGAGAGTGGGTGTGATTGCAAAGTTTACCTGTTCTGCTCGAGAGAAGGTGGAGCTTGGAAGGCTCAAATGCAGTATATGTATGTGGCACACAAGTTAGTAACAGATAGCAATGCTGAATAAGTGTCCAAAGAATTTCACCTAGTTGTTGGCCTAAGAATGTATTAGAACAGTTGTGGCAACAAGCAAGGGCAAGGATGAATGATGATGAACAACAAGGATAATATCAGCAAGTATCCAGCACTCACACAGAAATAGCACAACAAGAAAACCCCTTAGCCTCCTGTTTTTGTCTTGAAGCACTAGTAGAAATCAAAATCTTTTTTCTCTTTTTTTGGTATTTTTTTCTCAACCAGGGGCACAAGAATAGAAACAGCACCAAGTATTAGCTCAAACCGATGAAAGATGAGATCGGCACAAATTCAGGAGCGATTGGAAAAACTGGTGCTGGAACTTCGGAGTTCGAAACGAGGGCCTTCTTAATATTTTTTGTAATTTTTTTTAAAACACCGTATGTGGACTTTTTCGAGACCTTTCTGGGAAAAAATGCGCCTCAATCGGAGTTACGAGCGAAAAGTTATGCCCGTTTTAAGGAGGATACCCCGAATCAGATTTTGGTGGTGGTGGAAACTGCAACAGAAACGAATCGGTGGATGGAATTTTTTTGTAGATTGGTTTTTTTATAGATGGCAGCGGATGGAAGAAACAACCAAAACAAATCTAAACCAGCAACCAGACTCAACCTAGGACACGAACTCAGAACTACGGACTTCGAAACTAAATTGTGCAAAAGGTTGAGCGGGGGTTGTAGGTCAGGGAAACTAAAATTTTTTTTGTGGCTTTTTGTGGACGATAGGACTGAAACAAAATAAATCTAAAGGGCACACAAGTATACATCACGGTGAACCTGGAAATCTGATACCAATTGATAGGAGGATGAGTCCCGATCTTCCGAGAGGTAGGGTAAACTTGATTGGGTGGAGATCTCGACGTTAATGATCCAAGGCTCCGAACGAACGAAACCCCGCAATCACTACACCACTGCGCCGTTGGTTATCACCCGTGTCACACGAATGACCTTACCACGAAGACTTATCCCTGCAAGTGCAATCAAGAACACAAGCAAGAACAGAGAAGTTGCAATCAAAACTGAATTGATCACGAATTTGGGGTCTCACAACCGATGATCGGCGACACTGTTCAATGACAGATTGTAACTATGCAAAACCCGACCCTAATGTGGTGACGGCTGCTGTATAAAAAGGAGTTTAGGGGCGTGCAAGACCCCTGGACGCAACCCTAATGGGCTTCCATACGATACACGGGCCAGCAGCCCAAAAGGCGGTGGCACAGCACCGGACAGATTCTGGATGCCCACTTGTTTCGCTGATTTCCGTCAACATAGAAGGAATTTTGAGGTGGGGCTGGCTCCATTGGAAGATTTATGAAATCACGGTTCCAACCATATATAGAACGTCCAAATCCGACTATGTATGTGTCCGGGACGTCAGTTTTAGTGAAGGCAGCTCCTGGAACCCGAGGTGGAGTCGAAGTCGAGTTGTACTTGGGCTCCTCCTTGGTGTGCACGTCCTATCTCCTCCTCCTTGACTCCTTGGACTCCTCCCAGCCCTTGCTGGTCCTCTCCATTGTTCCTAATCAATAAAACATGCATGGAAACAAGCGTAAGTTCTGAAAAACAATTGACAAGGTTAGAACGTACCTGGAGATCCAATTGTCGTGCACGTGCTCTAGTGATCGGTCCTTGCATTGTATGCAAAGGAGAGATGTCATCATCAGCACCTGAGGTACAGTAGGTGGCGTCGGGGAAGCTGAGGCCGCACGTGGCGCAGCAGGTGACGTCAGAGGCGTCGATGCCACACGGGGTGCAGCGGGTGATGTCGGAGACGTCGATGCCACACGAGGTGCAGCAGTCGGTGTCGAGGGCACCTAAGGCGTAGCTCGTGTCGATCCTGCAGAAGAAATAGGCCAAGGCAGCTGGGAGGCAGCCTCGGGATCAGTAGGAAAAAGGGAGTCCAACTCTGTGGTGGAATCGGAAGAGGTGGTGGAGAAAGGAAAAGATGACTCGTCGAAGACGACGTGCCGAGAGATCAAAAGACGGTGGGTAGTGAGATCTAAGCACCGGTAACCCTTATGATCAAGGGAATACCTGAGAAAAACACACCGTGTCGAGTGGGGCGCAAGCTTATGTGGGGCAGTGGCGGAAAGATTAGGGTAGCAAGCGTATCCGAAAACTCGAAGGTGATTATAAAGAGGATAAGTACCATATAGAGTAAAGTATGGGGTGGAGGCACGAATCGCCTTGGTGGGAAGACAATTAATCAGAAGTGTGGCAGTATGAAGAGCCTCCACCAAGTATCGTGCTGGAATAGATGCCTGGAACATCAGGGAGTGTATGACATCATTGGTGGTGTGAATCATACGCTCTGCCTTGCCGTTTTGAGGAGAGGTATACGGACAAGACATGCGTAGCTGTACCCCATGTGCGGAGAGAAAATTACGAAACGCGGAGTTATCAAACTCGCGTCCGTTATCGCACTGGACAGCTCGAATGGTGCGGCCAAATTGAGTAGAAATCCAAACGAAGAAGTGAGAAAGAGTAACGGAAGTCTCAGACTTCAATCGTAATGAAAAAGTCCAGGAAAAGTGAGAAAAATCATCAATTATCACCAAGTAGTAATTAAAGCCCGATACACTGGAAATGGGAGATGTCCACAAATCACAATGTATAAGATCAAACGGGTGCTCAACATGAGTCACAGAGGTGGGAAAAGGGAGCCGAACATGGCGACCAAGCTGACAGGCATGGCATAGGGAGTCATGTGTACCCCTAGAACACGAGATAACTGAACTATTAAACAGCTTCGACATAGCATCTGCACCAGGGTGGCCAAGACGGTGATGCCAGATGGTGGATGAAGCTGTCGTAGTCAAAGCAAATGGTGGTAATGCAGCGGAAGTAGGGAGCCGAAGTGTGTATAGGGGCCCCGAGCTATCACATCGGAAAAGAGGTCGTCGGGTGGAAAGATCCTTCACAGACAAACCAAAAGGATCAAATTCAATGGAAACATTGTTGTCAGTGGTGAAATGGCGAACAGAAAGCAAGTTTTGATTGATATCCGGAGCGACAAAAATGTTTTTAAGATGGAAAGTACCCGGAAGACCGGAATCACCTACTGAGGTGACCGGAAGAACGGACCCATTCCCAACAACGATAGATGAAGGAAAAGAGGGATTGGGAAGATGGGTGGAAGAGAGTATACCGGGATTAGGAGTGGTATGATATGATGCTCCAGAATCAACTACCCAGTCGGCACCTGGTGGAGTAAGGTGCATGGTGCTGAAGGAGGAAGCAAGCGACTGTCGATCCCACGTCGGCGGTGGCTCCTGGAGAGGTGCCGATGGCTCCAAGTTCCCAACAGGATAGTCAGTGCCTCCGTAGATCGGGGCTGACTGTCCGCCAGAAGAGTATCCAGGCCCACCAGCACTGTGGGCTGGTCCACTGTAGCCCGGGGTAGCCGCGAACGCCGACTGGGGATGTGGTGGTCGTGGAGGCTGAGAACCCGGGGACAGCCCAGGCCACATGTAGATCTGGCCAGTCCACGGGTTGTAGGGTGTGGGCCAGGGTGCGCCTCCCTGCTCGGTACCACCACTACCACCAGTAGTCGAAGCCGTGGGTGTGGGAGCACTGCTACCAGCACGGTCGCCGTTCTTTCCTCGGCGACGACGGTTTCCACCTCCTGTACTGGTAGGAGTAGAAGGTGGTCGTGACGTTGGTCCACCAGCAGCTGGTAAGGGTGGACGAGGGGACTGCCTGGAGCCATAGAAGGCTGTGGCAGATCCGGAGCTAATAGAGCCTCCTGCAGTGATCTCCTCAAGTTCAAGATCATACCATACCTTCTCGAAGGTAGGTAGTGGCTCCAGTCGGAGTAGCCACGTCCGTAGGTGACAATAGCGCTCATTCAGGCCCTGAAGGACCTAAAGAACAAGAGCGCTATCGGTGACTGGCTCACCAAGGTCACGTAGGGCATCCGCCATGCCCTTCATCTCCCGACAGTAGGTGGAGATAGAACAATCACCCTGGACGGTGTTCTGGAACCGAGTGCTGATGTGGAGGGCTCGAGTCGCGCGGTTCCCTAGAAACCGCTGCTCAAGGACTAGCCAGGCCTGTCGAGCAGTGCCGCCACCGTGCTGCCTGACGATGTCCTGTAGCTCCTCTGTCAGGGAGCCAAGGATCCAGGATAGTACCAGGCTGTCCATGCTGATCCAGGACACCTGTACTGAAGACTCGTCCTGGAGGACGTGGTCGTCGAGGAAGTAGCGCCTCAGCGTGAGGAGCACCATATCACGCCACCGGGCGTATGAGGTGGACTCGGAGCTGAGAACAACCGGCACGAGCGTCCGGATGTTCTGAATCCCTGTGGCCTGCGCGTGAAGAGCGGCCACAAGTGAAGCCGAATACGTACCAGCGTCCGAGGGAGGCTCTTGGGCAGCACTCGTCGATCGGCGAGCACTCTCCTCGAGCTGGTGGGATAGTGATGCCACGGAGGCACGCTCCTGCTCTAGGGCAACAGCGAGTGCCCGCTCGCGAGAGGCAGCCAGTGCTGCGGCGATGTCGGAGGTATCCGCAGTGTCGGTGCCGTAGGAAGAAGTTGTGTTCTCAGCAGCAGCACCGGCGGCTGGGAACGGAATCGGTGGGACAGCCATGGTGCTCCCATCGATGTCAAGGCCAGTCGAGTCCCGTAGCACGGGAGTACCTACCATAAAAGTGACAGCGGTGGCGGGGTTGCCGGTGGTACCTACGAGGGGTCCACCGGCAGCCGGACCGTTTTCGGAGAGAAAGAGGGGCGGCAGCACCTCTAGGAACCGGCAAAACGGGTGGTCGAGCGCTCCAGGGGGCGGCAGCGCCTCCAGCAGCGAGAGGCCAGGGGGCTGCGGCCCCTCCAGAGGTGGCGGCGGCCCCTCCAGAGGCGGCAGCGCCTCCAGAATCGACGGACCAAGGGGCGGCGCCCCCCCCCCCCCCCCAGAGGAGCCCCCCCCCCCCCCTCGTGCGTGAGCGCGCCCCCATCCGGGTGGGGGCGGCCCGAATCCGGGTGGAGCCGCCCCGATCCAGGGCGCGACGGCCCCGAATCCGGATGGGTTGGTAGCGGCGGCCCAGGGCACGGCGGCGGCCCCTCCAGAGGAGGTGCCCCCCCCCCCCCCCCCGCGCACGCGCTGCCCCCATACAGCGGCTCCGACGGCGGGCGGCTCCGGCGGCGGCGTGAGTCCAGGGCTGCGGCGGCAGCGGCGCACGGACAGGGGCTGCGGCTGCGTGAGGCCAGGGCTGCGGTGGCGGCGGCTAGGCCATTAGGGTTAGGGTTCAGCCCTAATCCTAATTATTCCTAGCTAATGATACCATAATAGATGGCTAATGATAGTTGTATTAGATGATTCAATAATGCTATTCTGATTATATAGAGGGATTAGGAGGGAAAAAGGACTAAACTACCCCTAACCCTAATCCCTCTCTAATGACTAATATGTCCCTGTGACACACACTTAATTACAGTGTCTAACATTCAGGAAGTCAGATATACCACTGAAAAAAGAAAAAGAAATGAGTTACTTGTGAGTGTAAATTGTCAGATTTCATGTTTATTCAGTAATTTCATGGTACGGTGCGAAATATGTGGTTGATTGCTTTAATATAATTCGCCCCATGGTTGATCGTGCCATCTCTTTTATACTGCATCAATTGATCTTGTTTTACCGGCTGGCATCTTGCGGGCCTGTGCTATTGAAAGGCAGGGCTCATGCCTTATTCTGTCAAGAACGAAATGCAAGAATTTTTTATTTAGGAATTGATGATGAATAATTACTACTGGGTTGCTTGCAGAGAACTGGATTGGCCATGTCATTTCTTTGTATGTAACAATTTTTTTTTGAAGAAATGCTTGTGAGGCCAAGTTTGAGTATGTAATGTACTATTTAATTTTTCTTGGTTCACTCTGAAATTTGCATGGAATTTTGTTAAATTTTTAGTCTGATACTCTGCAAGGGCCCATATTGTGTTAGATCGCGGAAGTTTTGCTGTTTCATGCTTCCAAATCTCTGCCTCTACTCCCAGCGCTGGCACCAATCATTTTGAAGGCCTAATTGATATCTATGTCAAATAAATTTTATGACTCAATTCTCAACTATGACAAATGAAGAGTTGATTTTCTATCTCGCAAGACACAGAACAGAAAAGACTCGGAACAGGTATGGGGTCCAAGAGAAGCATGCAGACGCCTTCTGAAACAGGGTCCAACACAAACAGGATGTGGTTGCTTCGGATTGAGAGCTGCCTTTCCTCTTTGTGCAACTGAGATGATGTTCATGTCGTCCCCGGCGAAGCCATTGAGTGAAACGACGAGGCCTCCCGGTGTTCTGACGCTGCTTGCAATTACTGGAGGCTCCAGCCAAGAAGAGATTGTGGTCGGAGTAAGGTTCCCGTGATGATCGCAAATACAGCTGCATAGCCTACGTGGTCGGAGTAAGTTTTCCAATTTTTTTTCTACAAAATGAAAATATGAATTGAAGTTTGAAAGTATTCAAACCTATTACTGGATCAATATTCTTAAGCAAAAGAAACGCACACACACTCACACACACTCATACATATATATATATATATACACACACGCTTTCATTTCTTTGGTAGTAGTTCGAGCTCTGTTTTATATATAGCTATTTGAGTTTCTTCTTGGGGGGGGGATCACATCAGGTAATAAGCAACTGAGCAGCATTTAGTAGGATTAGTGGCTAGAACTAACCCCGGTCGCAAAACACTTTCGGGTTTTGACTATCCTAGTTGTAGCTTTGGCCACAGATTGTAAGTTTTGAAAGATTGTTTGCACTTAACTGCATGGTGAACTGTTTGTAGTTGTAGCCAAAGTTTGTGAAGTCAAAAGAAATGTGTTCTTAAAAGGTGATTAGTACTAGTAAGCAACAGTAAAACCCCGAAGCACTCAATTCAGCGGTTCAGCCGCCGGCGGAGTGACAAGAGACGGCCACCGTGCCCCAGAGACCATGGCGATGGGCAGTGACAGAAGCACTACGATAATAGATAGGCACCTGCTTATACAAGAGGGTCTTGCCTTGCATGTGTAGACACCCTGCTTGTACCTGCGGCAGTATAAACATCGAGTGAGAACGCAAGGGATCTGATGTTGGTGGCGAATCTTTTAGATTGGTTTCCAAAGAGTACAGGTGGTGTTTGTGCCCAAGTGGTTGAGGGTGTCACAATCTCTGAAATCTCATATTGATCTTGCTCTCCACAACACCGTAACAAAATCTTACCAGTAATCCCTTACCAGTAATCAAATCTTGCCGTAAATACGACCAGCATGGCGATCAGATTATTACAACAGTGTCAGACATTAATCAAGATTCAATTCACCCGTAGCTTAATAAAATGATATCAGTAGCCGTGCTCCGTATTACAACAGCTTTGCAATATGTTATCAGTAGTCTACTATGGATGTATCTATAGCACAAACATAACAAAACTCTCAAGTGTGCAAGCATGCCACTTTGCAAGTTATTTCCTTGTCTCCGATAGACCAAGCAATGCATTGCCAAGCTAGATTGTCATCATAATTATAGCAGATGATCCTCATGGCATCGTGTTGTCTTGATTAGGGTGGAAGTTCCATCAATGAAACCAACAAACCTGATGTATCCAAGCACCATCTGATAATGGAACATATAGTGAACGCGTTTCTTCCAGCCTTGCAGTGCAGCCACCCAATCAGGAGCTATCTATACAGGCACTAAAACTGCAAAGATATATTTTCCCTTAATAAGTCAATCAATCAGAATGATGGGGCCACAATCAAGTCAGCAGACATACTATGATGAAAATCTAGGAACCTCCCTTTAGGGAAACTTTTTCCCTCAGATATCCATCTTTTTAAAACTTTACTGCCATAGTACAGCTAGAAAACAGGCCGGAAAAAAGGGGTCATGTAACACAACAAATAAAATGTTTAAAGGACTCACAATATGCTCATGCACTTCTCCTTTTAGCAACTTTAACTTGGAGAATTAGATGGACATCTCTCTTAAATATGGACCTAAGTTCCTCATTAGCTTCAATACCTATTCTCCTGAAACATTCATCCCAATTCAGAGATGTAATCACATTAGTATAACTCATAAATCATGCGCCTGAATAATTCAGATAATGTATTGGATTGGTGATGTTAATGGATAAAGCGCTTCTCATCAAAACACCACATTGACAAAACACTTCTCGTCAAAACACAATCTGGCATTCTACCGTGGAAGCACATTTTGCATAAGGGAGCGCCTTACCCAATCTTAGAGCCGTTTTTCCCAACAAGAATCTGACGCTGGCTTTGCTTTGGTGTAATGAAGTGCTGTTCCACCCTAAGAGAACCATCTTTTAGTTCCTTCCAGTCCATCAAACGATGCTCAATTACATAGGGGATTTCCTGCAAAATGCCACACACCAAGCAAATAAATTCCAGATAAAAAGAATCCATGAGAATTCTAGTACAAAATTCAACAAAAAGAAATGCAAGGGAATTACTTGATGAATGTGATGCAGCATCTTCTCTCGCACGACCTCCAGCGATATGGTTTTCATTACCTCTTCAGTCATTACAGTTGGTTCTTCGTCCCAAGGTCTTCTTACTGCCTACAAAGCATCAGCATATCAAGAATATAAACAAGCAGCACACAGAGGGTTGATAGCGCTAAATAGTTAGTTAAAAATCAGATAATTGCAAAAGATCCAGGATTCAATTTGAAGTGGCCATAATAGTAGATTACTGCATCCATTCAGATATAGAGTTTTGGCCAAATATCAATTTCAGGGGATTTTCAAGTGCTGCTTTTTTAATCTTAAGAGAATAGAGACATAAAGTTGTTTTTCAAGTGCCAAAAAGAGAAGCAAAAAATATTGAACTAACAGCCATAACTGTCCAGAATTAGACATAAGGGCTGCGACTAGCCTACTAATGCAGCTAGCAGTGATATATCACAAGAATAATCAACTATACCATGTTTATGTAGTGCACACCAGAACACAAAATCTGTTTGGATTATCATCCTAAAACCATGGAGCTACAGATAGAGATGGTAGTCAATTTTTTTGAGGTCGATGGATCTGCTCAAAACTCTGATGAGCTAAAATCCACCTCTATCCAGTTGTGCTAGTTGGGGTCGGCGACATGAAACCCAATAAATTTATATATATATATATATATATATATATATATATATATATATATATATATATCAATGAAGTAAAAGAGAGAAAGAGATATAAGAACAAGGAAAAAAAAAAGAAAAAAACAAGACTAAGATTCTAGCACATGAATTGCTACATTCCATGCGGTCCTATCATGAGCTAAGTCTCTGAATACATTCCAATCTCTCAAATCTCGTTTTACCGCCTCCTCCCAGGTCAACCTTGGTCGTCCTCTACCCCTCCTAATATTTTCTCTACCTCTTAAAATCCCACTGTCAACCGGTGCTTCTGGAGGTCTCTGCTGAATATGTCCAAACCACCTTAGTCGATGTTGGACTAACTTCTCTTCAATCGGCGCCACCTCTACCCTATCACGAATCGTCTCATTCCTTATTCGATCTCTTCTCATGTACCTGCACATCCACCGTAGCATGCGCATCTCTGCGACACTCATTTGTTGGACATGTTGCCGTTTAGTTGACCAACATTCCGCCCCATAAAGCATCGCGGGTCTGATCACCATCCTATAGAACTTCCCTTTTAGCTTTTGTGGGACCTTCCTATCACATAGGAGTCCAGAGGCTTGTCGCAATTTCATCCACCCTACCTCGATCCTATGGCAAACATCCTCATCAATATCGCCATTGCTTTGTAACATTGATCCTAAGTATCGGAAAGAGTCCCTTCTAGATACTATTTATCCTTGTAGACTAACATTTCCCTCTGACCAACACCACTAAAGTCACACCTCATATAGTCGGTCTTGGTCCTACTAAGTCTAAACCCCTTGGACTCTAATGTTTGTCTCCATAACTCTAATTTTTTATCAACACCATCTCTAGTTTCATCTACCAGCGCTACATCACCAAGAGATATCCCCTTGTATATCCTTCGACACCTCATCCATCACCAAGGAAAAGGTGTATGGGCTCAAAGTTGATCCTTGATGTAGTCCTACCGTGATAGAAAATGCATCAGTCTCACTATCACTTACGCGCACACTTGTACTAACATTATTGTACATATCCTTGATAAGGGTAATGTACTTTGTTGACACTTCATGTTTCTCTAGTGCCCACCACATGACTGACCTTGGTATCTTGTTGTGCGTCTTCTCCAAGTCAATGAACACCATATGCATGTCCTTCTTCTGCTCCCTATATCTCTCCATAAGCTGACGAAGCAAGAAAATCGCCTCCATTGTAGAACTCCCAGGCATAAAACCAAACTAGTTTTTAATGACATTGGTCGCTTTCCTCAGGCGGTGTTCAATCACTCTCTCCCAAAGCTTCATAGTATGACTCATAAGCTTAATCCCTCAATAATTAGTACAACTTTGAATATCTCCTTTATTTTTGAAGATAGGTACTAATATACTTTTTCTCCATTCTTCAGCCATCTTATTTGACTAAAAAATGTGGTTGAATAGCTTTGTGAGCCATACTATTACCACGTCCCAAGACATCTCCACACCTCAATAGGAATATCATCAGGGCCAAGGGCCTTTCCTCCTTTCATCCTTTTTAAGGTCTGCTTAACCTCAAACTCTTGTATCCTCCGCGCGAACCACATGTTGGAGTCATCAAAGTAGCCATCCAACTCAACCATAGTGCTCCCATTCCCATCATTGAATAGCCCATTAAAGTAATCCCGTCATCTATTCTTAATCTCTTCATCCTTCACTAGAATGCGGTCAGTCTCATCTTTGATGCAACTTGATTGAAATCTCTCATCTTTCTCTCACGGATTTTTGCTATCTTGTATGTCCTTTTCACCTTCTTTTGTCTCTAGTATCTCATATAACTCATCATAGGCCAGTCCTCTTGCCTTACAACCCGCCTTGCATTTTTCTTGGCCTCTTTGTACTTAAGCATATTGCTTGCGCTTCTATCATTATACCAACTCTTGTAACACTCCTTCTCCTTAATAGCCTTTTGTACATCCTCATTCCACCACCAAGTGTCTTTATCGACAAGTTTCTTTCCTTTTGTCACACCGAACACCTCACTAGCTACCTTCCTAATGCAAGTTGTCATCTTCACCCACATATTATCTGCATGTCCATTTTCTGCCCAGGGTCCTTCTATGATCACCCTATTTTTAAAGGATTCTTGTGATTCTCCTTTCAACTTCCACCACTTTGTTCTTGTGATTTTGACACCTTTGTCCCACAAAGAACATGTATGAAAGCAAAAGTCAACTACCACAAGCTTATATTGTGTCACAACACACTCCTCGGAGATCACCTTACAATCTAGACACTCCTGTCTATCCCTTCTCCTAGTGAGGACAAAGTCAATCTGGCTAGAGTGTTAGACACTACTAAAGTCACTAGATGAGATTGCCTCTTCCTAAAGAGGGTGTTAGCTACCAACAGATCATAGGCTACGACGAAGTCTAGGATGTCCTTACCCTCTTGATTTCTATCGCCGCATCCAAAGCCTCCATGTACTCCCTCAAATCCTACGTTAGTTGCAGCTACATGACTATTGAGATCTCCTATGAGGAGTTTCTCGGTTATCGGTACACTACTAACCATATCCTCTAAGTCCTCCCAAAATTGCCTCTTAGCACTCATGTTGAGCCTAACTTGTGGGGCATAAGCACTAATGACGTTCAAGACAATGTCCCCAATTACTATCTTGATTAAGATGATCTTATCCCCTTGTCTTCGAACATCCACTACTCCATCCTTAAGACTCTTATCTATTAGAACACCTACGCCATTCCTAGTCTCAGCCGAGCCAGAATACCAAAGCTTGAAACTGGTATTCTCAACTTCTCTCGCCTTTTGACCGGCCCATCTAGTCTCTTGTACACAAAGGATATTTACTCGTCTCCTAATGGTAACATCTACTAACTCACGTAGCTTCACCGTCAAGGATCCTACATTCCAACTATCCACCCGAAATCTATGTTCCTCGGCTAGCTTCCTTACGCTTTGCACCCGTCGAGTAAGATGCAAAGACCCTTGCTCACTTATCACTACATCCTGACGATGATGTAGCGCGCCACTAAGGTGGTGGTGATCCGGCCCTTGCTCATTTAACACCATATCCGGGTTCCGATATGGCGCGCCACTAAAGCGGTGGTGACCCGGCCCTTGCCCAAAATTGGTCTTATAAAGACAACAGAATATTATCTAAGCACAAGAATCCAGCATTTGGCCTCATGAAATGCTTATGTCCTTTAGGTTTAGAAAGTTAAAGGAAGAACAAAAGGTGTAAACGTAATACCTGTTCATTCAAGTATTGTACAAGGTCTTTCACACCTTTTCCTTTTAGTCCAGATACCATAAAGTACCTAGCATTGAAAGAAATTTAAATAAATCAAGTGAAATAGTAGGAACACAATGAAAGTTTATAGATTAATGAAAACCTTTCATATCCAGGAAGGCTTTCAAATTCCTTTGCAACTTTAAGGAGGTCTTTTTTATCTTCCACCAGGTCAACCTTATTCATGCATAATATACGCCTCTGGTTTGGGTTTACCTCAGCACCCAAACGTTTGATTAACTTTATGACTCGTGAATCAGGCCTGCAGATATGAAATTATGAATAATATTTATAAGTGAACTTGCCATGAGTTCAAACATTAACAAAAAACAAAAGTGAGACAAGGACTTCACATTTTAAGATGCCTGTTGACGTCAAACATGACTATTAGTAAATCATAAAGGTTAATTGAGCTCCAGGCACTCTCCACACGAACTGTGACATCCCTATGAGGAAATCCATGGTGCCCTAACATAAGCCCTGGGGTGTCAAAGAAGCACTGCAGAGAATTTTATCAGCTGAAAAGAACTCAGAAGCTGAAGACATCTTGCGCAGAGTGTGTGCTTCTATGATGGATAAGCCTTTGTCCCAAGCACGTTAGGGTAGGCTGTCAATCCTCATATAACAAAAAATAAATACAGAAAGAAATTAGAGCACAGGACATACTATCTGGATTTTTCCTTTTGTCAGCACCCCTAGAATTTCATGGGTCGTAGTATTTGTCTTGCGGGAGACTGCAGCAACTTTTGTCCCAACCTGATAGCAAAAAGTTAAGGAAACACAAAGCATCATTCTGGTGATTTCACTCCCACTCTACTGAATTGGTTAATATCCAAAAAAATCACGTTAGAGAAATTACAAGAACTGAGACAACCGTTATATGATTGGTTAAAGAATACAAGTCAAAACGAAGAAACTGGTAGTAGGCACAAAACATAATGAGGTGCCAAACTGTGTATAAACTTAAGAACCAGTATTAGTCAATAGCATCTTGGAGGGCAAGTATGGAACTAATGCCATACTACCATTAGCTACATCCCTTGTAACCATAGAGAATAGCATTGCAGAAGTCATGTCCTGATGGTTCATGTGACAATGAGCCAACAAATGCTAAAATACCTGCTGCTCTCTGCTAATAATGCTCTATGACCAATCATTTCCATGCCCTACCCCATATCAACAGACATTCTTGACGCAGTCATGAAGCATTATAATTTTTTTCATGAAGTCACACACATACCATGGTGTTGGTGAGCGAGGATTTGCCGGCGTTGGGCGCACCGACGATGCCCACGGAGAGGGACATCTGATCCTCCTCCCTGACCTCCCCGGGCATCTCGTCGTCATCCTCGTCGGGCGGATCCATCGCCGCCTCGAGCAGCGCGACGGCGACGTCCCGCGACCGCTCCTCCTCCTCCTCCGTGACCGGCTCGCTCAGCCACGACTCCACCTTCTTCCCCAGGAGCGCCTCGTCGGCACGCGCGCGGAGGGAGGGGTCGAACCGGAGGTTCCTTAGCGCGGCGGCGGGGTTCTTGCGCGACGGCGCGGGTCCTGGGGTCGGGAGGCCGTAGTCGGCGCTGTCGAAGTCGGCGTCCGCCGGAGGGGCGGCGGCGGGGGCGGAGTCGGAGTCCGAGGAGGCGGCCGCTGAGGTGGACGAGGAGAGGAGGCGGAGAGGGGCGGGTGCGGCTGGGGCGATGGTCAGGGTCCGTAGCGGCCGCAGGGCCCGGATGAAGCAGCGCATGGCGGCGGCGGCGGCGGCGCGGGGAGGGCGGCGCCGGAGGCCGAGGCGGAGGGTTTAAGAGAGGGGCACTTTGGGCAATCCTTATGAACGGGCAGAGCGGAGGTACGAATACTGGGTCCTTTGGGCTGAACGGGCCTTCTCCAACGAAGCCCGTTTTTTGTTCAGAAGTACTGGCCCGTCAATATTACTCCGTCCGGTTCCAATTGTTTGACGTTTCAGACATCTTTATAAAAACTAAGGAAGCTGAAAATGACTATTTTGCCCTCTGAGCCACTGGCGGAGGCACTCGCAGGAGCGGAAATTTAAGGCTGAGGCACGCTTTCGTAAGAGTAAAGCATGAAAAAAGCTTTCTAACACAGTTGTTGGCGTTAAATAAAAAGGCGCTTTCTTAGTTGACTTATAACGTCAATTAACTAAAACAGTGGGAGTATCAAATTGTCGGCCCACGATCTACTCCTGATTTCGGCCCAAAAGTTTCATTATCGAATCGTAATGGCCCATTGAGGAAAGGAAAAGGATTGCACCATCCTAGAAAGCTATAGTATAAAACTAAAATCTTTCCCCTGTGACTTGTTGTGACAACTTACAATATGGATGTCGTGTTTCAGACACAACACTCTTTTTTGAAAGCTCCGGATTTTTTCGGCTTGTAATTATTAGAAAGGAAAAGTTAGATAGGATCGCTTATAAAGTCATTGCTGGAGACATTAGTTGTCCATTGTAAAAATATGTTTGCTAAGCTAATAGGAGAGCTTGAAAATGTGATGCCCCGACCAAGGTTCAGAGCCACACCGTGTTTCTAATTTCATCAAAAATACCCAACAATGACTTATTCTTGGAGTTGAAGACCCGCCGGTTCCGTTCCCTCCAAATCGTGCAACACGTTAAGATGGCCATCGACTTGGCAAGTTTAGTCGCTGGCTCATCGCCGCTGCTCGTGAGGCTGCAAAACCACTCACACACCAGGCATTCTGATTTCGAGGATGATGGATGCATCGAAGGTATATCTGTTCAGTTTGCAACTGATGACCAAATGATTTTATCGGTAAGATATCGAAATCACTGAGCGGGGTCACATTTGAAGTTACTCGTAAATGATGATGAAATAATAAACTACTTGCTTTGTCAAACCCGCTAGATTGGTATTCCATTGCAACATTCTAAATACCAAGTCAAATTGCACTTAAGAATGGCTTATCTATGATTCAAACTAAAAGCTAACACTGTGACTAACAGATGGAGTCCTGATTTTCTGACACTCCGAGAAAAGGTGCAATGTTGTTTCCAGACTGCGGTAGCAAAACGGATAGAAGTATTGATTTGGTCAACCACGTCGCTGGAGTCGTGCCGCGGTCCAAATGCAATCTTGTGCTAATAACCAGATAAAGAGCTTGTTTTTGGGGGGCCCAAGCCTTCCAAATCTTTCCAGGGAAGCATGAAGTTACCATTCCCTCAAACTGCAACAAGTATGCTGATTTGGCTGAGTAGCGTAGAGAAGCGGATCTAGTCAAAATGATTTGGTCCTCTTGCTGATCATCTAAAGTGACGTTCATCTCATGTAGCAGTACCCATAGGGATATGAGGTCTGCAAGCAGTGGCACTGAGGGGTTGTGCAAAACATCGCGCATCCAAGTGTCATTTGAGAGAGCTTCCCTAACAGATCTTTTCTTCCTTTTGCACTGCTTGAAAAGGTATGGAAATTGTGCTGCTGGAAATGTGCCTTGAATCCAGCTTGAGGTCTAGAATTCGGCCCTTCTCCCATCATGCACAATTACAATTGTGGCCACAGCAAACAACTCCTCATCGGTGGAGTCTACCGGCAACTCCATCCCTACCCATGTATTGCGTGGAGATTTCCAGCTCATCCGTAACCAGCGAAGTCGAAGAGCTCGACCAAATTTTTCCAGGTCAGTGATGCCGAGGCCGCCTCTATCCAAAGGTCTACAAACGTTGGCCCAACTGACCTTACAGCTGCCCCCTGAAGCTCTTGGCAACCTGCCCAAAGGAATCTCCTCCGGACCTTGTCGATAATACTGAAAAAAACGCTTGGGAAACTTTAAGACAGTCATAGCATAGACTGGTATTGAGCTCAGGACTGAGCGAACAAGCTCGCGCCTCCCTGCAATAGATAGCAGTTTCCCTTGCCACCTAGCAAGGCGGGCCGATACTTTATCAATTATCTGTTGCACGTGAGCCATCTTCATCCTCCCAAGAACCAACGGCAGACCAAGGTAGTTTATCCGAGGTGGGGCTTCACTACTATAAAAATCATTATCACAGATGCCTCATTTTTTAGACTGTCCGTAAAAAATGTGTCTGTGATATCGAATAAATTAATAGCCGTCTGTGATGAAAAAACATCACAGACGGCTCGTAAAGGGAAACCGTCTATGTAAACATATCAATTTTCACAAACGGACCGTGGAGTAGGAGTCGTCTGCAATATTGGTCATTAATACAAACGGCTGAAGCGACCGGGCGTGCGCGACCTTTGCGGTTACCGAGTGGAACGCACTTTTGAATTCAATTCGAAGCCACCAAACGATATAAGAGGACCGTGGAGTAGGAGTCATATGCAATATTGGCCATTAATACATGCGGCTGAAGCGACCGGGCATGTGTGCCTTTTCGGTTACCGAGGAGAATACGCGCAGTACATGCTTCCTTTGAAATCAATTCGAAGCCACCAAACGATGATCGATATAAATACACACCCGCACGGTCGTCTTCTCCGCACAACCATAGTACTACTCGTTCTCTTCTTTCTCCGCCACGCCCAATCGACCTCCACATGAAATGGCAGACAACCAAACACCGCCGCCAAGCCCGCCGAGGAAACCAGCGGCTAAGCGGCCAATCCTCACTCTCCCCCTCGAGCTCCAGGCAAATGGAGGATGTGCGTCGTGACATGACGTGAGATGTACTTAACATTACATCTCACTCCATGAAGCGCCTGGGCCTCATTACCCTTCCAGAACATACTAGAATGGAAACTGTGGGCCACTACTTGTTCGGGATCATGCATATGGCCGGTTGTCTTGACGCTCTGTGGGAGATGATGGCTCAGGAGCTCAGGGTCCACGGCCGCATGAACCTGGTGGCGGCGACGACCAAGAGACTGGGTTTCCCGGTTCTGCTGCCGGAGGCGCCCCAGGAGCTCCAGGAGCCTCAGCAGCCCGAGGAGGAGGAGGAGGAGGAGGAGGAGGAGGAGGAGGAGGAGGAGGAATATAGTTAGTAGAATTAGTTGCTTTTCTTTTCTTGTTTTTAGTTGATGTTGTGTTTTCTTTTCTTGTTCTGTAATATTGTTTTTATCTCCTAATCGTAATAGATATCGCATGTATGCATCGTGTGCACTCAAAAGCAATCGCATCGCTTCACTTCACTTCATTCATGGCCTCATACACGCCTCGTGATCACCACCACCACCACCTCTTCCTCCTCCTCCTCTTCCTTTGCAATATGTACAACCTTCTACTTGAAATCGTAATGTTGCAGGTATCTTTTCTTATTCTGAAAGTCTTGTGCTGCAATGTTGTGTTACACATTATCACATAAAATTTGATATCATAAAGTGGGATAAGTTTTCACATGCAGTCCTTAACCAATAGACGCCTGCAAAAATTGTAGTTACCAATTATTCAAAATATTTTCACGGGGGGTCTTTACTTGAATGAAAAGCAAAGGAAAATTATATAGACACACGTACACATAGAGATGAAGCAACACTCAGCCGGCCAAGTCTTGAAGCGTAGTGTATTTCACTGTTGAAGTCTACGGCCAACTCAAGGCCAATATTTAATTGTATAAATTTTGTTAATTTTTTTAAAGCATCCCGACATGTCAAAATTCAAATATTAAAAGAGAAAAAATTGTCAAATGAAAATATTAAAGTTCATTACAATATTACAAATATATAAAATATATGTCATACATTTTTTCCAGCATTGACATCTTCTCGCATATAGAGTTTCAAATCTTTTTTAATGCTTCATTCTATGCGCTCGATGTTTTCTGGATCGGTGAAAAGGTATATATATATATATATTCATATTGATTATATTCCTCTTCATTATCTCTCACATTCTCAACTCCAACAACATTTTGCTTTCCAGAAACAACTACGTGCATCTTCTCAGTTCCTGGATTCTGTACATAAAAAACTTGTGCAACACGACGACGAGAACCCATGGGTCATCTTTATAACCCACTTTGTTTAACCAATGTCAGCCTGTAGTTGTCTATTTTCACACCATCAGGATGTTTGACCCATTGGCACTTAAACACGAGCATTTGCATTCTTTTGCCATAATCAAGTTCTCATATTTCCTCTATGAACCCGAAGTATGTGATCTTTGCCCTTGTGGATATTAAGCCTCTATACGAACATCACTATTTTGTGCAACACTCTTACCGTCTTTTTCCTTAACATAAAATATGTAACCATTGATGTCATATGCTTGCCATGATGTCACCAAATCAGATGGCCAAAAGCTAACTTTTTAATTACTGCCTCTTCTATAGAGTCTCCGTATGGTATATTTTGTCCATTAACTATTCAGTGAAACGTCTTCTGTGCTCTTTCACGATCTAGGCCTCTCTGTGGCCTTAGTTTTTTCTGCGAAGCTCAATTTCATGTTCCTCGATGTACGACTCAGCTATTGCGAGCTGTTGTAGTACACCAAAATATGCACAGTGTACTAATTTGTAATCCTGAACGATAAAAGTTGTCTTACCCACTTTACCTCTCCCACATAGTCTACCCTCATGTACTGGTATAGGCACACCTATCTGCTTTCCATCTTTGATGTAATAAGCACAACCCTCAATCACTTCTTCAGTAGTGTATCCTTACATAATTGAACCCTGTGGGTAAGCACGGTTTCGCACATAATCCTTCAATACTCCTGAATATTTCTCTAACGGAAATATATGATGTAAATATAGTGACCCCAATGCTTTTATCTGATCAACAAGATGTATGATTAGGTGTATATGCATATCGAAGAAGGATGGTGGGAAACACAGCCCAAGCTTACACATAGTCTCGACGATCTATGTTTTCAAATAGTCTAAGTCTTCACAGGCTATCACCTTTTGCAATACTACATTAAATAAGTAACATAAATCTGTGATGACAACTTTTACATGCTCAGGTTTGATAACCCTTATTGCAATGGCAAGGAACACTGTCATCATCACGTGACAGTTATGGGAATTATTGCCGAATAAAGACAAGTCTTTAATCGAGACTAGTTTGCGGGTATTGGATGAGAAACTCATGGGCACTTTGATCCCACGCAAGCATTCGCAAATTGCCTTTTTCTCCTGTAGTGTCAAGTTATAGCTAGCTGAGGGAATGTAATGCTTCCCGTTGGTCTTTTCTACCGGATGAAGCTCTGGTCTCATATCAAGATTTACTAGGTCCATACGTGATTTTAATCCGTCTTTTGTTTTCCTCGGCATATCTAGCAAGATTCCAATGATGCTGCCAAATACATTCTTTGTAACGTGCATCAAATCAATACTATGACAAATTTCCATATTCTTCCAGTATGGAAGATATTTGAAAGAAATCGATTGTTTCTTGAAAGCCGTATTAGTTGTATCGTCCGAAGATGTAGTTTTCTTTCTCTTTGTTTCTTATATTTTTTACCCTTACCGAAAGCAACCTGAATATTCTTGACCATTTCGAACACGAGTTTTCCACTGTAAGGTTTTGGTGTAGTATCTTTTTCGATTTTGTTATCAAATTGTTATTTAATTTCCTGTACTTGTGTGTATCTATGAAGAACCGCCGGTGTCTCATGTATATCGTCTTTCTGGATTAAGTGAGAAACAAAAATCCAATTTTATCCACGCACCTTATACAACCTTTCTTCCCTTTCATTTGTCCCGATAATGTAAACAGTCCGCGATAATCATGCACGGTAACGAATATCATTGCTCTTAGCGTGAAATACTCCCGCTTGTACTCATCCCATGTATGTACCTTGTATAAGAATAGATAACAGATAGAACAAAAAGTTTAAAACTTATATAGGTAACATTGTTATGTTTGGGTAAATATAGAATTGATTTATATACACATATTATTCAAATTTTCATATCTCCTAAAAAAATGGATTTCCACTGAAAGTTGGTTCGTATGAACATATTGTCTTATTTATACATATATAATTTTGTTAATTTTTAAAAGCATTCCAATATGTCAAAATTCAAATTATCTATCATTCGAATGAAATGCTCATATACATATGAGACATTCTTCAAATTTTGAACACACGTTGATTCAAACAATTTTGTAAACATTTGAAGAAAAAATCATAGAGGTACGATGACTAAAAAATCCCATAGAAAAATTCACTCACAGAATCATTATATTATACAAGATACAAAAATAATAAATAACCTATTTATTTGTTTTTTATGTTCTGACCAATTTTAAAGATTTTTCTAAGTGAAATTTAATGGGCACCTGTAATACTAAATCATATTACAAGAACTTGGAATTTGGGCTTTTCCAAGCTCCCTTATTTCGATCAAGAATATTAATTAATCCTAAACATAGTAAACTTTTTTCACATGCGGTTTTAAATTACAAACCGTCTACGCTAATACATCTTCGCAGGCGGTGTTTAATACATCTTCGAGGAGGAGGAGGTCGCACGTCGGTCGCATGTCTTTGTACCACCGGCCGCAATTAAGTTCTCCACAGCTCTTCCTCCTCGGGTCGCGTGTCTCCCTTTGTCAACAATGGAAGACACGCTTTTATCTCGCCCGTCTCTGTACCACCGGCCGTAATTAAGTTCTCTGCACCTCCTCCTCGGGCCGCGTGTTTCCCTTCTGTCCAACTCTAGCCGCTCTCTCTTCGAACCCTTAGCGATCGACCAACTCCAGTGCGACTGTCGCCTGCCGTCCACTATTCGCCATTGCCGTCATCGTCGCCGCCGTCACTACTCCCTCCTATTCTACGCTACTTATGTCCCACTTTTTATGTAGTTCATGGCTGGGAAATTTGTTATCAACTTGGCGCGTTGCCGACTCAAGGAGGAGCGCTTGGCGTGACGCAAGAACCACCCCATGTATGTACGTATGGCACACCAGTCGCATGGTTGTATGTAGCTCTGCATTGGACTAATGAACTTAAACTCTGTAGTTTTGCTTTTTCGTCTTGTTTGTTTTTAGTATTTGTAATTTCATGGCTCGCCATTTGCATAACTTGTTATCCAATTTCTCTACGTAGGGTTTCTCTGCGAAGCCTGAGTCAAGAGACTTAATGAAGTGGCACTGCATCGTCCCCGGTAAAGAAGGGGTAAGTCATGAAGAATAAGCACAATCCAGTATAACCATCGTCTCCTTATTAATGAATTTCCTTTAAAGACTGACTGGGAAGGTGGTTACTACCCAGTGATAATCTTCTTCTCGGAGTTCTATCCCTTGGTACCTCCAAGATGCGCCTTTCCACCAGGTTTCTTCAACCCGAATGTCCATCTGTCAGGAGCACTCTGCCTTGGGGTTATTGATCAAGAGATTGTAAGATAGAATTATTTTGCTCAAGTAATTAGTAATTTTTGCCGACCTTATTTGAAGTGGTTTCTTATGTTGCTTAAATTGATATTCCGTAGGGATGGTGTCCTTATATTAGTGTCAAAATTTTACTATTTGAAGTTCAGCGTTTGCTTCATCAGCCAAATGCGCCCAATGTTGAAACTGAATTCTATAATCTACTTATCAAGGTTAGTAACTTTGTGTTAGTGACCAACCTAGGCTATATATCATTCCTCATTCGATATTTGTTAATTTAAAGAATATCAATGTTATTTTCAGGATCCATAGAAATATAAGATGTGTTTGGGAGCAAGCTCGACGGTACAGTTTAGATCGATCGATGGGAGCTTCATAGGAATATAAGTCTGAAATGTATAGTTTAGAGGGCACGTAATGTGTATGAACTATAAAATGTTCATTGAGTTACAAATATTAATCTCTGGATTACAATATGACTGCGGTTCTATATGTTCGTTGTGGCAATGATGCACATTTATAATCTCTGCGCGCGAAGTGGGAACGCACAAATATACTAGAAAGAACATAGTTAAACATTTTCACAGGCGGCGTTTAACTAAGAGCCATCTGTGAAAATATGTGCCTATATAAGGCCGCTCAGGCGGTTCTAAATTATAATTGACAAACCGCGTGCACTAATACACTTTCACAGGTGGTGTTTAACTAAGAGCCGTCTGTGAAAATTTGCATCTATATATGTCTGCTCGGTCTCCTCAAAAAATCCCAACCCTGGAGATTTCATTTAGACGCCGTCAGACTGCCAAAATTTTCCTTTGCCGCCAAAGCCCTCGCCGCCGAGCTTCGTCCTCTCCGTCCTTGCCACCAAGCTTCATCGTCGTCGCCGTCGCCATTGCCATCTATGCACGTCCGCCTCTTTCCTCCCTCCTCTCCCTTCTCCCTTCTTGTCCCTCACGCCGCCTCCTTCCCTTCCCCTCCCCGTGTCGCCTCCCTCCTCGCCCTCGCCGCCGCCTCCCTCCTCACTTTTCTGCCCCCCTCTGACACCATCACCGCCGCACCCCCGTGCCGCCTCCTCCTTCCCGGCATCTACCGCCACCGTGTGCT
The DNA here is from genome assembly GCA_030760725.1 of Neostapfia colusana. NCBI lineage: Eukaryota > Viridiplantae > Streptophyta > Magnoliopsida > Poales > Poaceae > Neostapfia > Neostapfia colusana. Next base: position 3,746,484 of record JASWHV010000012.1, on the reverse strand, counting down.
GCCCCCTCCCCACCGCCACCGTCCCCACCGCCGGCGCTCTCCCACTGTGTCGAACCCCCCTTTTAGATTGTTTAGATTACTTGTTTAGAGACCTTGACAATTGCTTAGATTAATTGTTTAGATTTTGTTTGAAGGTGGACCAGAGAGCAAAATAATTATTTACATCATAAAGAAAAGTAAATTTAGCTCTATTTTTTTTTCTAGATTTTCTGTGTGTGTTCATACCGGCACCAATTAGGTTTCTAGAATAGTTGTTGTGTTAAAGTAGATAGTCTTGTTGTGCTAACAGGTAGTCCATATTGTCTTTGTAATCATTGAGTACTATAACACGGATACATGTTATCTTTGTAAATCCACCATGTTCACTCTATTTTATATATTAGGATGTGATTTTACATATTAGGATGTCTTTGTAATCACTGAATACTATAACAAGAAACCCCTTCTATTGTTTTTCAAGTTCTAACATGGAAAGCCCTAAAAAAATTGGTGTCGGTAGTAACAATGAAGTCGACAATATGGAGTTTAGTGACTCCAGCAGTACAGGCTCGTATCACATTCTATCGGATCCTTTTCCAAATATAAAAATTAAAAGACAAGATCTCGACCCGGAATATGATCCTGCAGGCGAGGTATGGATCACGAATCTTAACTCCAACAGTTTAAGTTAATGTTGGTTGTCAAGTATATGAAGTCTTATAGTTATTGTCTTCCTAGCTTAATTGCCAAGACAACGAGGTGTTTTCGACTCCGAAAACCGCAGAAGGTTCTCCAATGGTTGAATCCTCAAATTCAGTCAAGCAAAAACGAGGGCAACAAGGTCCCAATAAGGGTACATTGAACCGCATCATATACATAACAAGTGTCAGTCTAGGTGGGCTTCCCAAGAACCACTAGATTCAGTTACAAAGTACCGAAATGCATGCGGTTATCTTGTTAGAGAGCTCGTGTCGATCACGACCGAGAATTGTAAAAAAATCCCTCAGGCGGACAAGAATGAGTTGTGGGAGAATTTAAAGAAACAATTCAAGTTCCCAAAAGGCAGGGAAGAAGTTGTAAAGAAAGCAACATTGGTCTCTTGCGGCAAGAAGTTTCGTGGCTGGAAGAGTGAAATGAACGCTTATGTTAAGGACAATAAGATCCCTAGCCCGAAGAAGATGAAAAAAAATCACACAAGCTCAGTGACAAGAATTTGTTCGTCAAAAGACCACAGCTAAGGCTAAAGGCCTAAGTGAATTTAGGTCAGAGCTTGCCAAAAAGAGCAAATACCATCATCGCTTGGGTCCGCCGGATATGCCCCCAAAGTTGAGAAATAGAATAAAATATTAGAGGAAACTGTTAGTAAGGGCAATCCTGACCCGCTACAAGGCTGCGATGAGAGAAATAAGTGGTGGGTCTTAGCTCGGTCAGGTTTAACCAGCGAGGGCAAATTTGAAAAGCCCAACTCTGTGAACCAAGTAGAGCAAAAAATAAAATAAGTAATTGAAAAGCAACAGAAGGGTCTCTTCAAGCCGAAGAGGGAGAATGACCAACTTACCACTATCCTAGACAACCCTGAACACGGTGGACGGGTTTGAGCAATCTCTTCTCAGATGTACTGGAGAGATGGTTTCCCGAACGATAGAGTTATATAGAAGACGTGACAAGTTTAAAAAGACAATTGAAGATACGATTGATCAAAAGGTCAAGGCATCTGCGAAAGAAAGAATAGATGAACTTATAGAATCAGCACAATTAACACCATGGAACAGAGCAATGGTTTCTGTGGTAAAGGAGCATTTGATATCTCCAACTTCCTATCCTAGCAGCGTAGGTTCTGTGTCAGGCTCAGGGTCAAGCCATAAGTTCCCTGTCGATGATATTGTTAAGGACACATCTTATCATCTTCTGGTCCCGATCGGCAGAGCAAGGAACAAAACAAAATAGGTTGCCACTGCTATGGCAAAGCCAAATCATGTCTTCAACGGCAATTCACTTCTGTTGTATTATGTTGTGGTACAAGTTCCTCAGATCATTGATAATGATTATGAAGATTATGAAATAGACCACATCACACCTGAGGGAATCACCACTCTGGGGCAGGCCGTCAACCAGTTAATCATTTGGCACCGACGCGATATTGGCTTGGACGATGCGCTGATGTCTAGCCCCGTCGCATCTCAAAAGACTGCAACCTCGTCATATTCGCCGAAAGTTCAAGAAGATCCACTCTCTCTATGTCCCAGCAAGGATGATAGTAACCTTGCTAGTAAAGATAACCGAGAGCAACCAGTTGAACAACATCTTGAAGCAGTACAAGAGCATGCTGCTGGTAGAAAAAAGCGATCAGTTGAACAACATGTTCAACAACAGGCCAATGTCCAACTTCCGACAACTACTCATCAGTCAGCGCCTGTGAAAGTTAGCTCATACAAAAATAAGGAACCTTCTAAAGAAGTGTCAAAATATTTGGAAAAAATGAAGAAACATATTACAAATCTAATGCATCTCGTGTTTCACATGAGCCAACATTAGAAAATATTGAGGAGTGGGAAGAAGACGATGTGAAATATACTCGGGAGACAACTTTAGTTAAACCAGGAGTTCCGGTATACAAGATTCAGGGCGTTCCTCCCGAATGTGAGAATGGAAAGTCGTTCATGACATCGGCACAGTTTAGCAAACAACATTTCTCACTCAGAAGAATGCACGAGTGGCACACCACTACCAGCACAAAATATAAAATTTCTTACGTCACATTTCGTGTGCCAAAAGAAGCATTTTGGAGCATTGGAGAAGATAAACGAGCCCTTCTCTTTGAAGATCTATGGGGCCTTTTCTATCGAGGCATGCTCAAAATCAACCTGCTACTCGTCTGAAGCTTGTAAGTGCCTGTAATATTTCGTATTTGCTTTTCTTACTACACATATACAACATGTCATGATATTATAGCAATTTTGGACTTCTTCAATAGGATGCAATACATGGATAATAAATAGGTGAACTCCAATACAGGTATCTTCAACCCTATAGTGATTGCAAAGTCGAATTTTGACTTTCAGGTGCAACGGGACTCAGAACAGTACAAGCACCTGACAAAAAAAGAATTTGAAAAATCAATCGCAAACCAAAAGAAGGATAAAAAGACAAAGGTTGCAACCTACATAGGACATGCCATATTTAACTTTGTCAGAGATGGTAAGGATCTCGTAAAGGCTCTATACCACTTCCAGTAAGTTCGACACATGGCATGGAAAGAGCAATTATTGCTAATTTTTAACTTAACACGCGTGTTTGTACGTGTAGAGTAAACACTACATAATGATCTTCATCAAGCCAGCATATGGTTTGGCAACGGTCTTGGACTCAGCCGATTACTCAAAAGGTACTTACAAAGATTTCCTTGTCATTTTGAGAACGCACGGTTATTCAATACTTTTAACATACACGCATATATATAGGTTGGCGACTCTTATATGACCTTTCTTGTATGACAACGCTCGGCGGTTTTACGCGAAATAACTTGGCGGTCAGAGACCTCCTAATAAGGATGCATTGCAGATATCAACATATTATCCTTGTCCCAAGCAACCTTTTGGGAGCGTCTTATGCGGGTATTATGTATGCGAGCATCTTCGGACCGCCTGCGAATATAGAGCGAATCGTGAGGATGTAAGTTATCCTTAATGTCAACATTGTATTTTCTTACTTTTGAGTTTCATTTTTATTGCAACTAGCGTATTTTAATAATATTATATTATCATTGTCACCAACACACTCTAAACCTTGTTATGTGTTTCATTGCAGCACACAAATGTGGATGAAGAATGGCCAGTTTCTAGAGATATGCCTGGTGGAGGAGACGATAAGAATGCGAGTGAACTGTGTCTCTTCATGCGTTATGAAATTTTCCACCGAAAAGGGTTGTTCTTTGATAACGCAGGTGTAATAGCTAATGTGCCAAAACTTTGCCAGTATGAGTATCGAAAAAAATTTTAGTGAAAAACTTGTAAACTATGAATTAAGATGTATTGTAATGTACATATGTATATGAGATGACTTTTTGTTGATATTTTATCAATGATACTTGTCAGAATATATTGTTTCTACTGTGTTTGAATGTGCATATGAAGCTGACCTGGAAATTAAAAATAACAGCATGTAGTACATAACAAACCGTCTGTGATAATATAATTTCACGGACAGCTTATCCTAGATAAAGAACCGCCTGTGATAATATAGTTTCATAGGCGGCTAGTCGTAGGTAAAGAACCGCCTGCGATAATGGAGTTACACAGACATATAATCTTATGTTACAAACCGTCTGTGATAAACATTCTTCATAGGCGGACAGTCGTAGGTAAAGAACCGCCTGCGATAATGGAGTTATCACAGGCAGATACTCTTACGTTACAAACCGCGTGTGGTAAAGATTCTTCAAAGGCGGCTAGTCGTAGGTAAAGAACCGCCCGCCTGCGATAATGGAGTTATCACATGCGGATACTCTTACGTTACAAACCGTGTGTGATAAAGAGTCTTCACAGGCGGATTCATGAAGGTTAAGACCGCCTGTGATAACTTTTTTCATAGGCGGTTTAAGTTTTCACCTGTGAAAATTGCTGATTATCACAAGCTCTTCATTTCATGCGGTTTTGAAAACCGCGTGTGATAATACATTTAGAGGCGCCTAAGATGAAGCTTGTTGTAGTAGTGCTTGCTGCCCCTCAAAAATCCTGAGAACGGTTTGCATATCAATCCCTTCGCACCTTACCGGAGTTACGGCGCTTTCGGTGACGTTAATCTTTAATCCGATTGCTTTCCCGAAACGATCTAGCAGCTGCATGGTGATGTCCATATCTTCTTTCGTAGGGTTGAGGAAGATCATGGCGTCGTCTGCGTACAAGGACACACGAGCGACCACTTGACGTTCCTGTAAAGGAGAAAGGAGGCCAGTTGTTGTTGCAGCTTCAAAAAACTGTTGTAAAGTGTCTATGACAAGAATGAAGGGGGTCTCCTTGCCGAAGTACACTTGATCCACGCTCCAGGGACTCCGTTAAGCGGAACTGAAAATGATGAAGATGCGAGTATATTGGAGATCGAGTTCGTCCATCTCCTTGGAAAATCCCTTTTTCCAACATCTCCAAAAGAAAGCCCCAAGACACTTAGTCAAAACCCTTTGATATGTCCAGTTTCACCATCAGTACCGGTAGTTGCCTCCGATGATATTGTCTTGCCAAATTTCTAACATAAAGATAGTTACCAAGTATGCATCTCCCTCGTATGAATGCGCTTTGTGACTGGGTTATTATTTGGTCCATGTGCTTAGCCGGTCTGAGCGCGAGAATTTTGGACATTAGCTTTCCAAATGAGTGAATGAGATTGATCGACCGGAATCGGCCGGAAGTCACCTGGATGTTCATCCTCCTCTCGCTTCGGTAGCAACATGATCATTGACCCATTCAGTTTCCACAGATGCCCAATATGCAATGAATATATGTTGCTTAGTGCAGCCATGATCTCTGCTTTTATAGGTTGTGTTTTTTTTTGAGGGATATGGTGGGATGGGACGTGGCGATCCCACTTTTAATTGTGTTTGTTTTAGAGACAGGTGGGATGGAGTCATCCCCTTAGAAGAATATTCCTCTCAAATCCGAGATGTGACCATCCCTATGAAGTTGAGAGGACGAATCCGTCCCACCTCCCGTATTTGCTGCTTTATGATAAATTATAAGGTGCTTATTTGTAATTTTAAACAGATTATATGCTGCTTATTTGCAGTTTTATTAGAGGGATAATTGTGGTCTGTATTAGACGATGAAAATAACCCCCCCCCCCCCCCCCCCCGCAGTCACAACATCTAGCCACTGCAAATGTTGAGACTGGACCAAAACTCGGAGAACAACGATGATGGGAGGCCCTTCGTGAAGATGTCGGCGAACTGCGTCGTTGTCAGGACATGGTGTACCTGAACCTTGCCACGTGCAACCCGCTCACGAAAGAAATGGAGGTCGATCTCCACATGCTTCATGCGCTGATGCTGGACCAGGTTGGTGGAGAGGTACACGGCGCTGACGTTGTCGCAGTAGATCATGGTGCTCCTGGCGACAGGAGTGTGGAGCTCCTGAAGCACCTGATGAGGCCAGGAAGCCTCAGCCACGCCGTTAGCCATGGCGCGATACTCCGCCACAGCACTCGAACGCAACACCACGGTCTGTCGCTTCGAGGACCAGGAGACGAGGTTACCACCCAGAAAGACGACGTACCCAAAGGTAGACCGACGAGTGTCCGGGCAGCCTGCCCAGTCAGCGTCGATGTACACGACCAGCTCAGAGGCCACGTCACGTCGAAGGAGGAGGCCGTAGTCGAGGGTGCCACATAGGTACTGAAGAATCCGTTTCACAGCGGTGAGGTGCGACTCCCTCGGGTCATGCATGTTGAGGCACACCTGCTGAATCGCATAGGAGATATCCGGCCTGGTGAAAGTGAGGTACAGAAGAGCACCTGCAAGACTCCTGTAAGCAGTGGGGTCAGTGACAGGTGTCCCGTCGGTAGTTGAGAGCTTCGCCTGAGTATCCACTGGAGTGGAGCACGGCTTGCACTCAGCCATGCCCGCTCGTTGGAGGATATCCAGGCAGTACTGTCGCTGGTGAAGGAACAAGCCGCCTGGTCGGTCCTCGACCGCAATACCCAGGAAGTGGTGGAGGTGGCCAGGTCCTTCATAGCGAACTCCTGCTGTAAGGCAGAAATAGTGCGCTGAAGAAGAGCCGGACTGGACGCTGTCAGTACAATGTCATCGATGTACAGTAGAAGGTAGCAGTGTCACTGCCACGTCGATAGACAAACAGCGAAGTGTCTGACTTAGCTTCGACGAACCCCTGTGAGACCAAGAAGGAGGCGAAGTGGCTATACCAGGCTCTCGATGTCTGCTTCAGACCGTACAAGGATTTGTTCAGCTTACAGACCATGTCTGGGCGAGCTGAGTCAATAAATCATGTCGGCTGACTGCAGTACACCATCTCGGTCAGTGTACCATGGAGGAAGGCATTCTTGACATCCAACTGGTGGATGGGCCAAGAACGCGAGAGAGCTAGCGATAGAACGGTACGAATTGTCACCGGCTTCACCACCGGGCTGAAAGTCTCGTCATAGTCGACTCCAGGTTGTTGAGTGAAACCTCGAAGTACCCATCGAGTCTTATACCTCTCCAAGGTATTGTCCGCCTTCTTCTTATGTGTGAACACCCACTTGCCCGTGACAACATTGCCACGACCGGGGCGGGGATCCAGGTCCCAGGACCGGTTGGCAAGCAGGGCCTCATACTCTTCCTCCATAGCGCGACGCTAGTGAGGGTCGGCGAGGGCACTACACACGGAAGTCGGTATGGGTGAGATCGAAGAAGAGTTGGTCGGTGGAGATGTCGTCGATGAGAAGGCAGCAACGGCGAAGCGCTCAACCGGCCGCAGACTCCCGGACGTACATCGAGTCACCATCGGGGTGGACGTGACCAGGATCCCTGTGGAGAAGAGGAGGGTTGTACACCGGGCGCTCGGGTACACAACCTTCTCTCATCGTGGGTAGACGAGAGTGGGTCTCAAGGCCGCGCATGGCGCACGACTGGTGTAGAGGGCTCCGGTGCCGCGCGTGGCGCAGCTGGAGCTAGGAGCCCATCTCGTGCTCGTCGCTGGTAGACAAGTGCGGGGTCAGCGAAGCGAGAAGTCATCGTCGGAGCTGCGCCTGGTGCGAATGGTAGCGTCGGGGACGTCGGGCTCGCTGCAGGTAACGTGGGGGAGGCCGAGGCCGCGCGTGGCGTAGCTGGTGACGTCGGGGAAGCCGAGACGCCCGTGGCGCAGCTGGTGACGTAGGGGTCACCCGAGGTGCAACAGGCGACGCCGGAGACGTCGATGTCGCGCATGGCGCAGGTGGTGATGTAGGGGTCACCTGAGGCGCAACATGCGACGCCGGAGACGTTGATGCCGCGTGTGGCGCAGTAGGCGACGCCGGAGACATCGATGTCGCACGTGGTGCAGCAGGTGATGTCGGGGCCACCTGAGGCATAGCGTGTGTCGGACCTGCAGAAGAACGAGGCCAAGGCAGCTGGGAAGCATCCTCGGGATCAGTGGTAAAAAGGGAATCCAGCTCTATGGTGGAACTGGAAGAGGTGATAGAGAAGGAAAAGGAGGAGTCGTCGAAGACGACGTGCCGAGAGATCAAAAGGCGATGAGTAGTGAGATCTAAGCACCAGTACCCCTTAGATCAAGGGAATACCCGAGAAAAACACCCCGTCTCGAGCGGGGCCCATGCTTATGCGGGGCAGTGGCGGAAAGGTTAGGATAGCAAGCGCACCCGAAAACTCAAAGGTGATCGTAAAGATGATCAGTGCCATATGAATGTAACCTAGAGGGGGGTGAATAGGCTTTTCAACGCTTTGTTGAAAACTGAAACACTTAGTAGTCTATCAAATACAGGGAAATCGGACTAGTCCGGTAGAGTGTGGACTAGTCCGTTTTCTAAACAGAGAAAAATCGGACTAGGTCGGTATGCGTGGACTAGGGATCAAGATTGATCAATGTCCACTTCTAATACTTTATGCAGCAGAAATTAAACGATAACTTAGATGTATTGCAACAATAATATAATGAATGACATGAATCAACTTAATTTTAATGTTTGAACGTGAATTTCAAAGGATTGATTAAACACTCGGATATGATGAACAATTAATGAAAAAGAGTGGGAGACAAGTGTTTATCCTGAGGTTCGATTCCACAAAAGCAATCTTCGTCCCCGTTGAGGAGTCCACTAAGGACCGGGTCTTCTCCAACCCTACCCTCGTCGAATCGCCACAAAGGTCGATTCTCTTCCACTAATCACAAAAGGCAATAAACTTGTTCAAGGGGCCTTCTCACAAGTTGAGGGCTCCCCAAGAATTACAACGAATGAATGAACACGTCTCAACACACTCTACAGATGAACAATTAACAATGAAAAGTGTGCGAGAGATCAAACCCAAGAGCTTAAGAGATGTAGACCTAGTCTCTCCTTTGATCAATTGCCAATCCACAAGAATTGATCCTTCTTGGGTTACAATGTATGGAGAGAGGTGAATTTTGGGCTCTTGGGAGGTGTGACGGCGCATGGGGGTCGAACTATTTTTTGGTATGGCCGTACACCTCTTTTTATAGTCGGGTTTCCAAAGGGTACGTTAGGGTTTGCGATATCCGGACTAGTCCGGTGTGTGGTGTTTAGAAAACCCTAAGCGTCGTTAGATATCGGACTAGTCCGTGATTTTGCAGACTAGTCCGTTTTCTGTCCATAGACAAAATTGGACTTGTCCGGATGATATCAGACTAGTCCGTTTTCTGGTCAGAAACAAAATCGGACTAGTCCGGCTGATATCGGACTAGTCCGGACGTGTTGAAATCGTGCAGTTAGTTAGATTTCTTTCTCTTGAGCTCTTGGGGTGTGTTTCTCCAACACACTCTATACTAAGTGATCTAATTTTTTCAGTTCTTGAGCTCTTATCACTTTGGATCCTCACTCTCCTTTCTTTTTGCTCTTTTCTTCTTAATTTCTTTGAGAACCTGCGCTCATTCTCAACAATCTTGTTAGGATCTCATTTCTTTGTCATAAATCAACCAAAACCCACAAGGGGTGCCTAGATGCACTATTAATCTCCCCCTTTTTGGTGATTGATGATAACCAATTGAGATCTCACAAATATTACAATAAGAATTCAGATTTTCATAAAGTGTGCACATATGAGTTTTGAACAAAATAGGCAATGAAGACATGAAACATATGTGCACTCTTTATGGTGGGGTGCAAAACTACATGTGTGAGCAGTAATTTTGACGTGAATGTCATAATGAGTATAATCATCAAGGGTCTCAATCCTTCATAGCAGTTTTAACCATACATCATTCATCAAAAGCATAACATAGTCATCTCACAAAAGCATAATGATAACATAAGTTTTACAAACGCATAATGGTCGCATAAGTCTTACACAAGCTCATCTCTTAAGCTAAGATACAAAAGGAAAGACCTACGACCTAGGTCTCCGACCTATGACTCCCCCTCAATCTCTCCCCCTTTGGCATCGAGACACCAAAAAGAAGGAGAGGAGGAATTTACTTGTCCTCTTTGGCTCACTCCTCGCTGTCGGTCCTTTCTTCATCTTCATCATCAGCCTGCGGAGGAGGAGGAGGAGGAGGAGAGGAACCACTCGTCGTGCCATTGTAGGCACGCTCTAAAGGAGAGAGAGGAGGAAGCTCTGTAAAGTCAGATACAGAGTCCTCTGAGATGACCGGGGATCCAATGGGCTCAATCTCCAGTTTTTGGTATATTTCTTTGACATTGGCCTTCATGTATCTCAGCTCTTCTTTTCTTGCCTTGTTCATCTTATGAAGCTTCACCTCAGTTTTGCGGCAAGAGCTGAAGATAGCATCCAAAAACTTCATGATCCCACTGGAGGAACCTTTCTGTGGAGAGGCTCTAGTCTTGGATGTAGGCCTTGCCTCTTCATGCGCTCTCTCTGGATGTTCTTCAGGTGATCCAGGTGAGGGAGCAGCTGGGAGGGAGGCCTGAGGAGGCTTCTGAGGCCTTAGAGCAGTGTGCTCTACATCCTTCACAAACTCAATTCCTGTGACTTTCTCAATCATGAACATCAAGTAAGGAGCATGGCCACAGGAACGGTTTGGTGTGCAGGATATGTTTATCATGTCATTCCAAATATAGTCGAAGATATTAAATCTTCTCCTCCTGCTGATCACTCTCATCAAGGTTCTCAGATAACCTTGGACGCTCCCGACATCTCCATCCTTTGGAGTGATGGTCTTCCGGAGCACTCTGTTGAGAACAATGAAGAAGGGCTTCATGTTCTTGGTCGAGAGAGGGTTGAATGGAAGTCTAGTATCATAAAGAAACTCCATCTTGTCCTTCTCCACCACTCCCAGATTGTGAATCACAATCTCATCATCCCCGGTGTCCTCAAGATGCAGCAGTCTGGCAAACTCAGTGTAGGAGATTGTGTACTTGGATCCATGTGTCATCCAAGTCACTTTGTCTTCTCCATCATGAGCAAAGTGGCAGGTCGAGTAAAACTGGGCAATGATCTCATCATTCCAGTTGTACCTGAAGGCGAGCAGGTCCTTGAGTCCATGTCTCTCTGCAGCCTCTATGACCTCCTCAAAAGCTTCACAGCTTTTTCTTTCAAAGTACGTCTAGTCGATCCATTGACTTTGGACCACTGGAGTCTTCATTTGGAGGTACACTGAACTGTAGTAGTCCGAGTGAAAATTACTCCAAAATCTCTTGTCGGCTGCCTTTTTGCCAGAGCTGTAGGCATCAACCTTCCTCAGGTTCCATGCCACTTCACTCCCTTTGCCATTGAATTTCTGCTCCGATGGATCTCTATTTCCCTGCCTTGGAGCTGTCATCTTCAGGGGACCAATCGGGCCAGAAGCAAGCCCCTTTCCCTTGCCCTTGACTTGGCGTTGAGTCGCCGAGCTAGAACCAGCCACATTTGCTCTTAGAGCTGGTCTCTTGATTGTGACCTTTCGGCGAACTCTAGGTGGCGTGAGCGAGGGCTTGTCAGCATGATCTTGTCTCTTTTTGGAGCGAGACTCCGGATGATGAGATATTATATCTTGATCCATTTCGGCCTCAAAGTCGGAGAGACTTTCATTTGATCCCGACATGATTTCTGACAAGGAAGATAAAATGGGTATGAATAATCAAGGATGACAAAGGATTGCATTGTGTTGACATAAGCTAGAATTTCCTAACAAGATATCTAAATCAGGGCATATCGGACTAGTCCAGTGTTCAGAGTTGGACTAGTCCGGAGTACCGGACTTATCCGCCCTAATAACGGACTAGTCCGTTATGTGGCTGCTCAAGCCCTAATTTGTTGAAATTTGAGATTATTCATTGCAAATGTGATCTAGGGTACATGTAATACATCAATGAAGTAAGTATTGACTAGAGGAGCTAAGCTATTTGAACAAAAACAAGGAAGATCGAAGGTTCTAGGGTTTGGAGAGAAGTTTACCAAATCCTTCGATTCGGGGTGTTGGGGAAGTTTTTGATCCGGACTAGTCCGGGGTCTTTGATTCCTTGGCGGTGCAGAACGATTTCCACGAAATTTGAGAGGTTTTGGTGGAGAACTTGCAAATTTACCTTGTGAGCACTTGAGTGAGGAGAGAGAGAGATGGGAGGGTTATGAGCATGAAGGAGATTAGGTTTGAGCCGTCCTTAGGGTTATGGAGTCAAAATATCGGACTAGTCCATTTTCTGTCTAGAGAGAAAATCGGACTAGTCCGTGGTTGTCCGGACTAGTCCGTGGTCCCTTGTACAGAGGTGTATAAAACATATATATATATATGTGTGTGTGTGTGTGTGTGTGTGTGTGTGTGTGTTTGTGTGTGTGTGTGTGTGTGTGTGTGTGTGTGTGTGTATTCAAGGGTTTCTATTGGGAAATAAGGTACAAAGGCACCTAGGTATTCTTGATGAATATGATCAGTAAACATACAATAATCAAGCTATGACTATAATTCATCAAGATCAAGTAATTGACATAGTTTTTAAGAGAAAAATAGAGAGAGATGATTTTCAGTATCATTAACATGATTTTGAGGATGGCATACATATATGCAAGTTTTCAAGCCACGTTTCGAGCATCAAGGATATTTAGTTCAATTCGGAGCTCACAAAAGCGTTTTCATCAAGTGGCTTGGTAAAGATATCGGCTAGTTGTTTTTCAGTGTTGACATGGGAAATGGCTATGTCTCCTTTCATTGAGTGATCTCTCAAAAAATGATGTCGGATATCTATATGTTTGGTTCTAGAGTGCTCAACAGGATTATGGGCAATTTTGATAGCACTCTCATTGTCACAAAGGAGTGGAATACGACTCATATTGTAATCGTAATTCCTTAGAGTTTGTCGCATCCAAAGGAGTTGTGCACAACAACTCCCAGCTGCAACATACCCCGCTTCGGCTGTGAATAGAGCAATTGAATTTTGTTTCTTGGAGGACCAAGAAACTAGGGATCTACCTAGGAATTGGCAAGTACCAAAAGTACTTTTTATATCTACCTTACATCCGACATAATCTACATCGGAGTATCCAATGAGATTGAATTCTAAACCTTTGGGATACCAAAGGCCTAGGTTGGGTGTATGAACTAAATATCTCAAGATCCTTTTAACGGTTGTCAAATGACATTCCTTAGGATTGGCTTGAAACCTTGCACACAGACATACACTCAACATGATATCAGGCCTAGATGCACATAGATAGAGTAGGGAGCCAATCATGGAACGATATACCTTTTGATCCAAATTTGGTCCGTCTTCATTTAGAACCAAGTGTCCATTTGTCGCCATGGGAGTCTTTATGGGCTTTACTTTGTCCATTCCAAACTTCTTGAGAATGTCTTGTGTGTACTTTGTTTGGCTTATGAACGTGCCGTCCTTTTGTTGCTTCACTTGGAATCCCAAGAAGTACCTCAGCTCTCCCATCATGGACATCTCAAATCTATTTGTCATAATCTTGCTAAATTCTTGACAAAAGGATTTGTTAGTTGAACCAAATATAATATCGTCAATATTGAAAGTTGCCTATAGAGGGGGTGAATAGGCTAATAAAACCTGAAATTAAATGAAGAGCGGATAAAACTAGAGTGGGCCGGACTAGTCCGGTATGAGGTCAGACTAGTCCAGTCTAAGCCTACTTTGTGTTTTAGATTTTCTGTTAAGTTTGTTTGAGCTGAAAATATGTGTTAGTCAAATGATGTCACAAGTTTGTTGAGAATAATCAGATTGCAAAATAATAGAACAATTTGCGGAAAATAACACAATGAAAGTTTAACAAGTAATTCTAGTGAGCAAGTAAGATAGTAGAGAAGACAAGAGACCCGAATTATCCCGAGGTTCGATTCCACACAGGAACCTACGTCCTCGTTGAGGAGTCCACCAAGGACCGGGTCTTTTCTGACCCTTCCCTCACCGAGCGATCACTAAGATCAAGCCCGGGCTTTCTCACTATCAATCGAATGTGAATACAATGCTCTTAGGGGCTACTCACACTTTGAGGCTCCCTACACCAACCAAGCAGTTCTAGAATTCAAAGTACAACTGTTGAGAACTCAAAATAACAGTTACAGTGCAAAGGAATCAAACCGAGAGCTCAAACGTCGATCACCACGTCTTTCCTCTCACAAAAACCGCTAACACCTTAAGATCCAATCTTAGGGGTCTAGAAGGTGAGGAAAGAGGCTTAGAAGAGCTCTAGGAATGAGTTTTCAACGCTTGGGTTCGTGTCTCTTTGATTCTCAGTCGGGGGGTCTCCTTTTATAGAAATCCCGGCATTTGGCCGTTACCAACTAAAGTCCGGACTAGTCCGGTCCCAACCCCGGACTAGTTCGATCTTGAGGGACCACTCACGTCACGGCTTACCAAATAAAGTTTTAGTGACCGTTGAATTCAAACGGTCATGAAACTCCGGACTAGTCCGGCCAAGGGCGGACTAGTCCGATCTCAGTCAGGAACCTTTGTTCCGTATGAGAACGGACTAGTCTGGTAAGGGCGGACTAGTCCGGCCCGAAGAGCGAACTAGTCCGGTCTTACCAGACTTAGTCTAAAAGACTCTCTCAACTGGAGTTGCGGACTAGTCTAGCCAACCTCGGACTAGTCCGAGCTCACACAGGAACCTTTGTTCCGTCCTATTTCGGACTAGTCGGAAAAGATTGGACTAGTCCGGCCTGTGGAGCGGACTTGTCCGATGACACTCAGAGACTTCTTCTCTGGAGCTAAGCGGCTTAGTCCGCTTAGCGGACTAGTCCGGCCTCTTGGGCAGACTAGTCCGGCCTTCTGAGACTTAGTCTCATAACGGCTCAGACTCACATGACAACGGACTAGTCTGGACTTTATCGGACTAGTCCGAGCTGACTCAGGAACTCTTTGTCCGGTCTAAAACGGATTAGTCCGGTTCTGAATGGACTAGTCAGGCCATTTGTCCGGACAAGTCCGGTCTTCCCTTTTCTTCATGTCTATGACTACCTCATCTCATGATTCTAACGTTCTATCCTTCGTTTGAGCTCTCTAGTGATTCTTAAGCACTCTAAAGGAGAAGACCCTATACACAACTAAAAATGTGAAGATTAATAGAAAATGCTATTTTCAACTCTTCCAAGTCTTCTTCTTTTCCTTTTGCTTCTTGAGAGACTCCACATCTATTTCTTTGATAAACACCTGTGCTCATACTCAGTAGAAACTTATTAGCATCTTAATTGTCATCAATGAACCAAAACCACGGGGATTATCTAGATGTACTTTCAATCTCCCCCTTTTTGGTGATTGATGACAACTCATTAAGATTTTCGCAAAGTAGATATAGTAGATTGTTTCCATAAATATTTCTTCCCCTAGATGTGTGCATAGTGGATTATCAAGAATGAGAGAAAAATGTGCACAAGAGTGAGTTTATGGGAAATTTTATGCTTACATGTGTTGTGATGGTGGGACTAATTATAAGCAGTAACCACATTTAGAAAGATATAACATTTACGAGCAAGCAGATTTCATTACGGCATAATTTGAAGAGATAAAGTAACATAGTCATTACAAAAGCAACATAACGTGGCATAATGTAGCATAGTATTACAAGCCATCATGAAATGAGTGTAATGAGCAAGACTAGACTATGACTATGACTAGAATACTCCCCCTTGTTCTCTCCCCCTTTGGCATCAAGGCACCAAAAAGGGAAGGAAAAGGAGAAAACCTAATCACTATCATCTTGATCTTCGTCTTGGTCACTCTGGGTCTCTTCGTCCTCATCCTCTTCTTCATCGTCATCCTGGTGATGGGTGTGGGAGGTAGGAGGAGCCGCTGAGGTGGATCCAAAATAGGCAAGCTCATCCTCCTTGAGAGTGGGAAACTCTGTCACGTCGTCATCATCTGATGACGGTGGAGACATAGGTATCTCCATCTTGTCGCACATGGCCTTGAGATACTTCTCTTGGCGTTGCTTCATCTTCTGCGTGCGAACTTCCACCTTCCGGCACGAGGAGAATATGGCTTTGAAGATCTTGAGCAGTCCACTAGAGGAGCCACTCGATGACGGAGGAATGGATGGTCCGGCAGAAGAGGATGGAGCTGCAGTAGATCCCCTGCCCATGAATGCAGGAGGGCGAGGAAGAGGAGTCGGCATCTGAGGACGGAGCTTCCGGTGCTTCACATCCTTTGCAAACTCTAGCCCTGTGACTTTTTCAATCATGCACATGATGTATGGTGCATAGCCACAGGATCTGTTCGGGGTGTGGGAGATGTTGAAGATGTCGTTGTAGATGTAGTCAAAGACATTGAATTTCTCTTCTTCATTGAGCAGCTTCAACAGGTTTCGGAGGTACCCCTGTATCATCCCCGCATCTCCATCTTTTGGAGCTAGAGTCTTCCTCAGAACTCTGTTCATCACTCCAAAGAGGGGTTTGATGTTGTGGGTGGAGGATGCTTCATAGGAGAGATAGGAGGGGTACATGAAGTCCAAGTCATCCTTTCCCAAAGTTCTCTCATTGTGAACTATTATCTCATAGTTCAAATGCTCCCTAAGTCCTAGGATGCGAGCAAACTCATCATAGAGGACCGAGTATACTACACCATTTGTCATACATGTTATTTTCCTGTTTCCGTAGGTGTGGAAGTAACAGGTGGTGTAGAACTGGACTATGACCTCAATGTTCCAGTCATATTGAAAAGCCATCAAGTCTTTGATCCCATGCCGCTCTGTTGCTTCGATTACTGCATCAAAGACTTGATGTTTCTTGTTGGCCATGTATGGCGAGTCCACCCACTGAGCATCAACTATCGGTGTCTTCATTGGGAGATAGACATGCCGGTAGTAGTCATAGTGGAAGTTACACTAGAAGCGAGGGTCTGGTGTAGACTTCTCATACTTGTAGACCTCCTCCTCCTGGAACCTTCTTGCCTTGTCGGCTCCTTTCCCCTTGGAGGTTGCACTCGCCAAATTGGGTTGACGGTTTGGATTGTGCATGGGAGGTGCCCTTTCAAGGGGCCCAACAGGTCCCTGTGGGGGATTTTCCCTTCCCCATCTAGGGTTGTCATGAATGACGAGTCCCCTGTTGGCTAGAGCCTTCTTTTTGGAAGGATCAGCTGCTTTGCCTTTTCCTTTGTCCTGGGTTGTTTTTTGTGGCTCGGCAGGCTGTTTGTCCTTTAGAGTGACTAGTCTCTTCCTCCTCGGAGGGTCAACGGACTGGGAGGATTGGGCTTCCCTGTCAGCCCGTTTCTTCGTCCGAGCTTCCCTTGCAGCAGCCTCTACTGCTTCTGCCTCGGCTGCCACGCGATAAGCGGCTTGGCAAGCTGCTTCGGCCTCGGGATTTGGAAGAGGGCTGTCATTGGATCCTGACATGATCTGGTGAGAAAAGAAGTTTTTAGTTGATGGAGTACTGCGTTTGAATTGGTTTACAAACCCAAAGTTAGAGGTTAAGGCTGTATCATCCGGACTTGTCTGGTTGGAGTCCGGACTAGTCCGCTCAGGCCGGACTTGTCTGGTTGGAGTCCGGACTTTACAGTTTTAAACCCTAACTAATATGATTTGCTTATCAATTCGTCAAAGTAGGTGCAATACTACGGGGGGTTTGAAATGATATGGCCTAGAAAACTCAGAGAGGCCCTAAGGTACCCAAGATATGTTCTAGGAATAGGATTTTTTGTGAAAAATCAAGGCTAGGTTAAAAAGTACCTTGGAGTGAAGGAACGTGATGAAATCCGCGGTTCGAAGGAGCGGAGATGGTCGGAGAAGAGTTCCCCACACTCCACAAGCCTTGAATCAAGGATGCCTTCGAGGGATTTGAGGAAGAACTCCAAAATCGCCAATGGGGGCGAGTTTTGGAGGAGAGAGGTGGAGTGGAGGTGAATGAGGGAGAGAGAGGGGGGCAGCCCGACCCTTGGAGGTTAAGTCTCCAGGGGCCGGACTAGTCCGGTCCTCAGTCCGGACTAGTCCGTTCTGTCGGACTAGGTCCGGACTAGTCTCTAGTCCGGACTTGTCCGTATTCCGGGCGGACTAGTCCGTTGTGGACTTGTCCGCTGCTCCTCGGACTTCTTTTAGAATGCCCGGACTTGTCCGGCCACTAGGTCGGACTAGTCCGGCTTTTTAAAGTCTAAAAATTCTTATATATCAGAATTTTGCCTTGGTGAATTTACTTGTACTTGCTATATGGTCCACATATATATATATATATATATATATATATATATATATATATATATATCAAACACATAATTATGTGATAACAACGTAGCCAAAAATAATATGAGATGAAAATAGAGGAGGTACAAGTTTCCACAATCATGCACATTTTTGAAGGTTGTAAAAGAATTTTTGAGAACTTCTATTTGCACAATTTTTTCAACTTACATTCCTAGAGTCTAATATATTCAGCTCATTTTGAAGTTCACAAAATCGTTTTTCATCTAGTGGTTTGGTAAAGATATCGGCTAGTTGTTTTTCAGTTCTTACGTGTGAGATAGCTATGTCCCACTTTATAGAGTGATCTCTTAAAAAGTGATGTCGAATGTCTATGTGTTTGGTTCTAGAGTGCTCAACGGGATTGTGGGCTATCTTAATAGCACTCTCATTGTCACAAAGGAGTGGAATGTTGTTCATATTGTGTCCATAGTCCCTCAAAGTTTGTCGCATCCAAAGAAGTTGAGCACAGCAACTCCCGGCTGCGACATACTCCGCCTCTGCTGTGGAGAGAGCGATGGAATTTTGTTTCTTGGATGACCATGATACTAGGGACCTACTCAAAAATTGACAAGTTCCTGAGGTGCTTTTTCTATCTATTTTACATCTGGTGTAATCCGCATCGGAGTATCCGATGAGATTAAACTTAGACCCCTTTGGATACCATAATCCTAAGTTGGGTGTGTGAACTAGATATCTTAGGATCCTTTTAATGGTTGTTAAATGGCATTCTTTAGGTGATGCTTGAAATCTTGCACATAAACATACACTAAGCATGATATCGGGTCTAGATGCACAAAGATAAAGTAATGAGCCAATCATGGAGCGATATACCTTTTGATCCACGCTTGGTCCATCTTCATCGAGGTCAAGGTGCCCATTTGTTGCCATTGGTGTCTTGATAGGTTTTGCTTTGTCCATGTCGAACTTCTTGAGTATGTCTTGTGTGTATTTGGTTTGACTAATGAACGTGCCTTCCTTGAGTTGCTTGACTTGAAATCCGAGGAAGAACTTCAACTCTCCCATCATGGACATCTCAAACCTATCTGTCATTATCTTGCTAAACTCATTACAAAAGGATGTGTTAGTAGAACCAAATATAATATCATCGACATATATTTGGAATACAAAAAGATCGTTGTCTACATTCTTTGTGAATAGTATATAATCTGCTTTGCCTATCTTAAAGACGTTATCAATAAGAAAGTCTCTAAGACATTCATACCAAGCTCTAGGAGCTTGTTTAAGGCCATAGAGAGCTTTATGCAATTTAAACACATGATCAGGATATTCTCGGTCTTCAAAGCCGGGAGGTTGCTCCACGTACACCTCCTCCTTGATTGGACCGTTTAGAAAGGCACTTTTCACATCCATTTGATAGAGTTTAAAATCATGATGAGTAGCATAGGCTAATAGAATACGAATAGATTCTTAGCCTAGCTACGGGAGCAAAAGTTTCATCGAAATCCAAACCTTCGACTTGAGCATATCGCTTTGCTACAAGTCTGGCCTTGTTTCTTGTCACCACTCCGTGTTCATCTTGTTTGTTGCGGAACACCCACTTGGTGCCTACCACATTTGTGTTTGGTCTTTTCACTAGCTTCCATACTTGATTTCTTGTAAAGTTGTTTAATTCTTCTTGCATGGCTACTACCCAATCCGGGTCCTTGAGTGCATCTTCCACCCTAAATGGTTCCAAGGACGACACAAAGGAGTAATGTGCACAAAAGTTAGCTATACGAGAACGTGTTGTTACCCGTTTTGTAATATCTCCAAGGATGTTATCAACGGGATGATCTCGTTGAATGCTTTGATGAACCCTTGGGTGAGGCACTTGATTTCTTGAGTGGTTTTCTTCATCTTCTTCTCCCCCTTGATCAACACCATGGTTTTGATTTTCTTCTTTCTCAAACTGACCGTCTTGATCTTGGGGTGCTTGGTTTTGATCTTGAGTGAGAGGTGCCACTTTTGATGAGCTTGTAGCATCTTGTCCTACGTTTTCTTGGGGACGTATTTCTCCAAGCCCCATTCTTCTTAGTGCTTCACTTGGTGCCTCTTCTTCATCTAATACACATTGATCAACTTGCTCCACTTGGGAGCCATTAGTTTCATCAAACACCACATCACGTGCAATTTCAACGCACCCGGAGGTTTTGGTTAAGACACGATAAGCGTAGGTGTTTGAGTCATAACCAAGTAGGAAACCTTCATCGGACTTCGAAGCAAATTTTGAAATCCTAGGCTTCTTGTTAAGAATATAGCATTTGCTTCCAAAGACTCGAAAGTAGGAAATATTGGGTTTGTTACCGGTTAGGAGCTCGTATTAGGTTTTCTTTAAGAGTCGATGAAGGTAGAGGCGGTTTGTAGCATGACAGGCGGTGTTGATTGCCTCCGCCCAAAATCGATCCGAGGTCTTGTATTCGTCGAGCATGGTTCTTGCCATCTCTATGAGCGTCCGGTTCTTCCTTTCAGCTACCCCATTTTGTTCGGGAGTATAAGGAGCTGAAAACTCATGTTTGATGCCTTCTTCATCCAAAAATCCACTTGAGTGTTCTTGAATTCAGAACCGTTGTCACTTCTAATCTTCTTAGTTTTTGAAGAAAACTCGTTTTGAGCTCTCCTCAAGAACTTCTTGAGGATTCCTTGAGTTTCTCCCTTATCATGCAAGAAAAATACCCAAGTGAAACGAGAATAGTCATCAACAATTACAAGACCATACTTGTTACCGCCAATGCTTATATAGGTGACATGGCCGAAGAGGTCCATGTGAAGCATCTCCAATGGTCTTGTTGTCGTCATCACGTTCTTGGCGAGGTGAGCTGTTCCAATTTGCTTTCATGCTTGGCACGCACTACATGGTCTATCCTTTTCAAAAACAACACCTTTTAGTCCACGGATGTGATCCCCCTTTAGAAGTTTTTGTAAATTCCTCATTCCAACATGGGCTAGTCTTCTATGCCACAGCCATCCCATGTTGGTTTTTGCTATTAAGCATGTGTCAAGCTGAGCTTTTTTTGTGGAAAAATCCACCAAGTAAAGCTTTCCTTTTAACACACACTTAAAGGCAATTGAGTTGTCACTTCTTCTAGAGACGGTCACATCCTCGTTAGTAAACAAGCAATTATAACCTTTCTCACATAGTTGAGATATGGACAATAGGTTATAATCCAATGATTCAACGTGTAGAACATGTGAAAGAAAGTGTTAAGAAGAGATTGCGATTTTACCAATACCTAGTACCCTTCCTTGGCTGTTGTCACCAAAACAGATGCCTTCATTTGGATCATCATTTTATTCATACTCAACAAACATTTTCTTCTCTCCGATCATATGGTTAGTGCATCCACTATCTAGCACCCATTTAGTGCCACCGGAGGAGTAGGCCTGCAAAACAATTTAAACATTGCTCTTAGGTACCCAAACTTGGTTGGGTCCTTTGAGGTTAGTTACTAGGCATTTGGGCACCCACACACAAGTTTCTGGACTCTTTTGGAGTGGCCCAACATATTTTGCATAAACTTTACCATACTTGCATTTCATAAGAACATAAGATGCATCGAAATAATGAAATACGATAGATTTTATATTTTTGGTAATCTTATGTGAGGTAGATGCAAGGTTTTTACTCTTGTCTTGACTTGAGTTTTCTTTCACGAAGGCTACGAATTTGCTATTGTTTTTAAGGATTCTAGCATTTTGCTTTCCCCCCTAGTATATCCAAGTCCATCTTTGATTACGGGAGATCTTGTGATTGTGTATGCACTACGTGCATAATTGATTTTTTCTTTATCAAAGATCCCACTCTTGTGTGTATTTTTGCTTTGTACCTCTTTGAGCTCATTTTTTAAGTTTAAGATAGTGTTAGCACATTTGCAAGTTTTAGTGTTGGATTCTTTCTTTGTTGAGAGAGAGCCTTTAGAGGATGAATTAATTGGGATGCTAGACTTAAGTGAGTCAAGTTGTGCTTCAAGATTCTTGTGAGCTTTGGTTAAACTTACAAGTTCATCTTGAAGGGCTATATTATCACTTTTAAGTTGAGCGCATGTCTCCTTGTTCATGGCAAGTTCACTTTCAAGTGTACTACACTTTTCTCTTTCAAATTCAAGAAGTTTCTCGATCTCAAGGTTTCTTTCCTTTTCAAAGATAAGCAATTCTTCTTGTTGATTTATAAGCTCTTCTTGTTCAAATATTTCATCCGATAGCATTTTCATTTTAGCTATAGCCTTTTTGTTTAATCCTCTAAACATGAATTCGTTTTCACTACTACTATCGAAGTCACTATCATCTTCATGTAACTTAGAAGGTTTAGTCATTACCTTGCGTTTTCCTTCCTTTGCCATGAGGCATGTGTGACTTCGGCTCTTCCAATCACCCTTGTTTGGCAAGAGTGATTTCTTCATGGTTGGTCTCTTGATGGCTACAGTTGCCACTTTTTCTTCATCTTCGGAAGAAGATTCTTCATTTGAGTCCCATTCTTCTCCGATGTGGGCTTGTCCATATGTCTTCTTCTTTGTGAAGAATTTCTTGTCTTGTGGTTTCCCATCCTTCTTCTTTCTCTTGTCATCCTCCTTGCTATGGGGGCAGTTCACAATGAAATGCCCATGTTCTCCACAGTTGTAGCAAGTCTTCTTTGTTCTTGACTTGCCTTTGTCTTTGCTCTTGTTCTCATAGTGATGGCTTCTCCTTCTTCTCATCAACCTTTTGAATCTTTTGATGAAGAATGCTATTTCTTTATCATCCATATCTGTGCTTTCATCATCACTTTCTTCATCTTCACTTGTGAGTTGTGTTTCTTTTGCCTTTGACTTGGATGTGGCCTTGAGAGCAATGCCCTTCTTCTTGGATGAAGTGATTTTGGCTAAGTCATTGACGTGTTGGGCTTCCTTCTCCATCATCTCATGGTTAATGATCTTCCCTAGCACTTCATCCGGAGTCATCAAATGAAAGTTTGAACTTTCCCGGATTAGGGTGCATAGGGTCACATTGCGAGGCATAAATGCTCTTATCATCCTTTTAACCACCTCATGGTCATTCCATTTCTTGCATCCGTACGCCCCACTCTTGTTGATAAGAGTTTTGAGTCGGTTGTACATTTCTTGAGGTGTTTCGCCTTCTTCCATGGCAAACCTTCCAAGCTCTCCTTCTATCATCTCAATCTTAGCTTCCCTCACGCATCGGTTTCCTTCATATGCGATCTTGAGGGTGTCCCAAATATCTTTGGCGAGCTCCAACCCATCTACCTTGTTAAATTCTTCAATGCTCAAAGATGAGTTGAGCACGGCTGCTGCTTGTGCATTGCGATGGATTTGTTGTTCTTGTTCTAGAGTGAGTTCATCCTCGTCTTTGGGAATATCTATACCTGTACATACCACATGCCAAAGACTTGGGTTCAAGGAAATTAGATGCAACTTCATGTTGTGTTTCCACATTGTATAGTTAGTTCCATCAAAGTGAGGTGGTTTGCCTAGAGGAATTGATAAATAACTGGAATGAGAATTTAGTCGTTCATAGTTAAAAGGATATCGTGAGTAGTCTTGTTGACTACTCTTGAGTTTCTTCTCTAACTTCTCCTTCTTTTTCCTTTTGGCCTCCTCCTTCTTCTTTTTGAGGAGTGCCATAAGACGAAGAACTTCTTCTGAGCTTGTAACGTCTTGTGGAGGAGCAACTGCGGGAGGTGGGTTAGACCCTTATTCTTCAAAGTTGCTTGAGCTTGCTCCTTTTCCCTTGTTGAGATCAATTTGGCTACCGACCTTGTCCCCCATCTCCTCTCCAAGCGGTTAAGCTTTTGTGGAGAGTTAGGATCTGATACCAATTGAAAGTTGCCTAGAGGGGGGGTGAATAGGCTAATAAAACCTGAAATTAAAATGAACAGCGGAGAAAACCAGAGTGGGCCGGACTAGTCCGGTATGAGGTCGGACTAGTCCGGTCTAAGCCTACTTTGTGTTTTAGATTTTCTGTTAAGTTTGTTTGAGCTGAAAATATGTGTTAGTCAAATGATGTCACAAGTTTGTTGAGAATAATCAGATTGCAAAATAATAGAACAATTTGCGGAAAATAACACAATGAAAGTTTAACAAGTAATTCTAGTGAGCAAGTAAGATAGTAGAGAAGACAAGAGACCCAAATTATCCCGAGGTTCGATTCCACACAGGAACCTACGTCCTCGTTGAGGAGTCCACCAAGGACCGGGTCTTTTCTGACCCTTCCCTCACCGAGCGATCACTAAGATCAAGCCCGGGCTTTCTCACTATCAATCGAATGTGAATACAATGCTCTTAGGGGCTACTCACACTTTGAGGCTCCCTACACCAACCAAGCAGTTCTAGAATTCAAAGTACAACTGTTGAGAACTCAAAATAACAGTTAGAGTGCAAAGGAATCAAACCGATAGCTCAAACGTCGATCACCACGTCTTTCCTCTCACAAAAACCGCTAACACCTTAAGATCCAATCTTAGGGGTCTAGAAGGTGAGGAAAGAGGCTTAGAAGAGCTCTAGGAATGAGTTTTCAACGCTTGGGTTCGTGTCTCTTTGATTCTCAGCCGGGGGGTCTCCTTTTATAGAAATCCCGGCATTTGGCCGTTACCAACTAAAGTCCGGACTAGTCCGGTCCCAACCCTGGACTAGTCCGATATTGAGGGACCACTCACGTCACGGCTTACCAAATAAAGTTTTAGTGACCGTTGAATTCAAACGGTCATGAAACCCCGGACAAGTACGGCCAAGGGCGGACTAGTCCGATCTCAGTCAGGAACCTTTGTTCCGTATGAGAACGGACTAGTCTGGTGAGGGCGGACTAGTCTGCCTCGAAGAGCGAACTAGTCCGGTCTTACCAGACTTAGTCTAAAAGACTCTCTCAACTGGAGCTGCGGACTAGTCTAGCCATCCTCGGACTAGTCCGAGCTCACACAGGAACCTTTGTTCCGTCCTATTTCGGACTAGTCGGAAAAGATCGGACTAGTCCGGCCTGTGGAGCGGACTTGTCCGATGACACTCAGAGACTTCTTCTCTAGAGCTAAGCGGCTTAGTCCGCTTAGTGGACTAGTCCGGCCTCTTGGGCAGACTAGTCCGGCCTTCTGAGACTTAGTCTCATAACGGCTCAGACTGACATGACAACGGACTAGTCTGGACTTTATCGGACTAGTCCCAGCTGACTCAAGAACTCTTTGTCCGGTCTAAAACGGATTAGTCCGGTTCTGAACGGACTAGTCAGGCCATTTGTCCGGACAAGTCCGGTCTTCCCTTTTCTTCATGTCTATAACTACCTCATTTCGTGATTCTAACGTTCTATCCTTCGTTTGAGCTCTCTAGTGATTCTTAAGCACTCTAAAGGAGAAGACCCTATACACAACTAAAAAATGTGAAGATTAATAGAAAATGTTATTTTCAACTCTTCCAAGTCTTCTTCTTTTCCTTTTGCTTCTTGAGAGACTCCACATCCATTTCTTTGATAAACACCTGTGCTCATACTCAGTAGAAACTTATTAGCATCTTAATTGTCATCAATCAACCAAAACCACGGGGATTATCTAGATGTACTTTCAATCTCCCCCTTTTTGGTGATTGATGACAACTCATTAAGATTTTCGCAAAGTAGATATAGTAGATTGTTTCCATAAAGATTTCTTCCCCTAGATGTGTGCATAGTGGATTATCAAGAATGAGAGAAAAATGTGCACAAGAGTGAGTTTATGGGAAATTTTATGCTTACATGTGTTGTGATGGTGGGACTAATTATAAGCAGTAACCACATTTAGAAAGATATAACATTTACGAGCAAGCAGATTTCATTACGGCATAATTTGAAGAGATAAAGTAACATAGTCATTACAAAAGCAACATAACGTGGCATAATGTAGCATAGTATTACAAGCCATCATGAAATGAGTGTAATGAGCAAGACTAGACTATGACTATGACTAGAATACTCCCCCTTGTTCTCTCCCCCTTTGGCATCAAGGCACCAAAAAGGGAAGGAAAAGGAGAAAACCTAATCACTATCATCTTGATCTTCGTCTTGGTCACTCTGGGTCTCTTCGTCCTCATCCTCTTCTTCATCGTCATCCTGGTGATGGGTGTGGGAGGTAGGAGGAGCCGCTGAGGTGGATCCAAAATAGGCAAGCTCATCCTCCTTGAGAGTGGGAAACTCTGTCACGTCGTCATCATCTGATGACGGTGGAGACATAGGTATCTCCATCTTGTCGCACATGGCCTTGAGATACTTCTCTTGGCGTTGCTTCATCTTCTGCGTGCGAACTTCCACCTTCCGGCACGAGGAGAATATGGCTTTGAAGATCTTGAGCAGTCCACTAGAGGAGCCACTCGATGACGGAGGAATGGATGGTCCGGCAGAAGAGGATGGAGCTGCAGTAGATCCCCTGCCCATGAATGCAGGAGGGCGAGGAAGAGGAGTCGGCATCTGAGGACGGAGCTTCCGGTGCTTCACATCCTTTGCAAACTCTAGCCCTGTGACTTTTTCAATCATGCACATGATGTATGGTGCATAGCCACAGGATCTGTTCGGGGTGTGGGAGATGTTGAAGATGTCGTTGTAGATGTAGTCAAAGACATTGAATTTCTCTTCTTCATTGAGCAGCTTCAACAGGTTTCGGAGGTACCCCTGTATCATCCCCGCATCTCCATCTTTTGGAGCTAGAGTCTTCCTCAGAACTCTGTTCATCACTCCAAAGAGGGGTTTGATGTTGTGGGTGGAGGATGCTTCATAGGAGAGATAGGAGGGGTACATGAAGTCCAAGTCATCCTTTCCCAAAGTTCTCTCATTGTGAACTATTATCTCATAGTTCAAATGCTCCCTAAGTCCTAGGATGCGAGCAAACTCATCATAGAGGACCGAGTATACTACACCATTTGTCATACATGTTATTTTCCTGTTTCCGTAGGTGTGGAAGTAACAGGTGGTGTAGAACTGGACTATGACCTCAATGTTCCAGTCATATTGAAAAGCCATCAAGTCTTTGATCCCAGCCGCTCTGTTGCTTCGAAATCCAAACCTTCAACTTGTGAGAACCCTTTTGCCACAAGTCGTGCCTTCCTTGTTACCACTCCATGTTCATCTTGCTTGTTGCGGAAGACCCATTTAGTGTCGAGACGTTGGACTTGGGTCTCTCAACAAGCTCCCACACTTCGTTCCTTTTGAAGTTGTTCAGTTCTTCTTGCATCGCCATCACCCAGTCTGGATCTTTTAATGCATCCTCGACCCTGTATGGTTCCAAAGAAGATACAAAGAAATAGTGTTCACAAAAATTAGCTATGTGAGATCGAGTTACTACTCCCTTTCGGATGTCACCGATTATGTTGTCAACGGGGTGATCTCTTTGGATGCTTTGGTGTACTCTTAGATGTGACACTTATGGTCTTGAATCTTCATTATCATCTTCTTCCCCTCTGGATAGTTGCCCTCATTGATGTTTTGGCCTTCTTGATTTTCTTGAGGTTGATCTTGTATGGAAGCTCCCCCTTGATCATTTTCCTCCATCTGTGGTTCATTTTCTTCATTCGCATTTGAAGGTGGCACTTGTGGTCGAACATTGCCCAAAGTCATTCTTCTCAATGCTTGACATGGAGCTTCTTCTTGATCTAGCACGCACTGATCAACTTGCTCTTCTTGAGAGCCGTTAGTTTCATCGAACACTACATCACGTGCTACTTCAACCAGTCCGGAGGTTTTGTTGAAGACACGATAAGCGTAGGAGTTTGAATCATAGCCAAGTAAGAAACCTTCATCGGACTTCGAGGCAAACTTCGAGGCCCTTGGCTTCTTATTTAAAATATAACATTTTGAACCAAAAACTCGAAAGTATGAAATATTTGGCTTGTTACCCGTGAGTAGCTCATAAGAGGTTTTCTTGAGCAGCCGATGAAGATATAGTCGGCTTATGGCGTGACAAGCGGTGTTAACTGTTTCAGCCTAAAACCTGTCCGAAGTCTTGTATTCATCGAGCATTGTCCTCGACATCTCAATGAGAGTTCTGTTCTTCCTTTCGTCTACTCCGTTTTGTTGAGGAGTATATGGTGCTGAAAATCCGTGCTTTATTCCTTCTTCATCTAGATACTCTTCAACCTGAGTGTTCTTGAATTCTGTCCCATTGTCACTTTGTATGTTCTTGATCTTCAATGAGAATTCATTTTGGCACGCTTGATGAATTTCTTGAGGGTTCCTTGAGTTTCTGTCTTATCTTGCAAAAAGAAAACCCACGTGAAGCGTGAAAAATTATCAACAATGACTAGACCGTATTTATTACCGCCGATGCTTATGTAGGCAACTGGACCAAATAGATCAATGTGAAGGAGCTCAAGGGGTCTTGTTGTAGTCATGACATTTTTCGCGGGATGGGGTGCTCCTACTTGCTTTCCTGCTTGACATGCTCTACACGACCTGTCTTTCTCAAAAACAACATCCTTTAAGCCTCGGATGTGATCGCCTTTAAGGAGTTTTTGAAGATTCCTCATACCAACATGTTCTACTCGTCTATGCCACAGCCAACCCATGATGGTCTTTGCAATCAATCATGTATCAAGTTCAGCTCTATCTTTGTTGAAGTCAACTAGATAAAGTTTTCCCATCAACACACCTTTGAATGCAATTGAGTTATCACTCCTTCTAAAGACAGTCACACCCTCATTAGGGAATAAGCAATTATAACCCTTATCACATAATTGAGATATGGACAAAAGATTATAATCTAGGGAGTCAACATGTAAAACATGAGAGAGAGTATGTTGTGATGAAATAATCAATTACCGGTACCAAGCACTTTTCCTTGACTATTATCACCAAAGTAAATGCCTTCGCTTGGATTTTCATTTTCTTCATATTCCATGAATATTCTTCTTTCTCCGGTCATGTGATTGGTGCATCCACTATTTAGCACCCATTTTGCTCCACCGGATGAATAAGTCTGCAAAAAATAAATTATGCCTTGGTCTTAGATACCCAAGTTTGCTTGGGTCCTTTGAGGTTAGTCACAAGTGATTTGGACACCCACACATGAGACTTGGTATTCCCATGGCGTGGCCCAACATATTTAGCATAAACTCTTCCAAGATTACTTTTCATAAGTACATATGAAGCATCAATGGTTCTAAATAGAAGTTGTTGTTCATATGTGTTCACATTGTTAAATTTATCAACATTACTAAGCTTTGTAGTTTGAGAAGAGTTTCCCTTGACAAAGGCAATGCAACCCTTGTTATTCTTGTGGTTTCTAGGATTGTTCTTTTCACCATTAGAATATCCAATGTCATATTTGACATTAGGAGGTCTTGTGACCGAGTATGCATTGCGTGCATACTTGATCTTCTCCTTGTCAAATATGCCACTTTGAGAAGATTGCTTGTTCTTTGTCAAGTTTGGCTTTTTCTTCATGTTAGTGTCATTTTTGGCACATGTACAAGTAATGCTAGTTTCAGACTTTGTGTGTTGAAAATGTGAGCTAGTAGTTGATGAAGAACCATTTTGCTTGAGTGAGTCAACTTGTCCCTCAAGGATCTTGTTAATTTTGGTTAAGTTAGCAAGTTCATCCTTGATGGTGGTGTTTGAGTCTTTTAGCTTCAAGCAAGCCTCCTTGCTTGAAGCTAATTCAAGCTCTAGTGATTTATTTTGTTCCTTTTCAAATTCAAGAAGCTTTTCAATCTCAAGATATTCCTCCTTTTGGGAGATGATCATATCTTCCTGACGATTGACTAGCTTCTCCATATCAACAAGCTTATTAAGTAGAAATTTCATTTTAGTAACTGTCTTTTTGTCTAAACCCCTAAGCATATATTCATCTTCATCACTGCTATCATCCTCACTACAATTATCACTATCACTAGTAAAAGAATGCGAGAGGGAAGATTTAGTCGGTACCTTTCGTTTACCTTCCTTTGCCATTAGACAGGTGTTGTCGGTGTCCTTCTATGCGCCCATGTTGGGAAGAGAGTGGATTTCTTGGTAGTCTTCTTTATGGCTATGGTGACCATCTCCTCTTCTTCTTCAGATGAAGATTCATCATTGGAGTCCCACTCCTTCCCTAGATGCGCTTGGCCATATTGCTTCTTCTTCTTGAATATTTTCTTTGGTTGAGACTTGTTATCCTTTGTCTTCTTGTTTTCATCATGTGGACAATCTACTATGAAGTGATCGTATCCTCCGCAGTTATAGCACGCCCGTCTCATCTTGGGTCTTTGTTTGTCCCTTAGTCTTCGTTCATTTGAGTTGTTGCCCTTTCTTCTTCTCATCATTTTCTTGAACTTCTGCATGAACAAGATCATGTCTTCTTCATCAATATCACTGCTTTCATCGCGTTGTCGTCTTCTCCATAAGCTTCTCGAGCTTCCTTTGATACGGGTTTACAAGTTGACTTCAAGGCGACTCCTTTCTTCTTTACCGAGGTGAGATCACAATTTCCTTAACATGTTTGGCTTGCTTCTCCATCATCTCAAAGTTGATGATCTTGCCAAGAAGTTCGTCTGGGGTCATTTTTCGGAACCCGGGGCTTTCTCTGATCATTGAGCAAAAAGTTACATTGCGAGGCATGAATGCTCTGAGAATCAGCTTCACAACCTCATGATCATTCCACTTCTTGCTGCCATAAGCTCGGACTTTGTTGATAAGATTCTTTAGTCGATTGTACATATCTTGTGGTGATTCATATTCTTCTATAGTGAATCTTCCTAATTCACCTTCAATCATTTCTATCTTGGCTTCACGTACGTGGCGATCACCTTCATGTGCAGTCTGTAGTGTGTCCCATATCTCCTTGGCAATTTTGAGCCCATCCACTTTGGTGAACTCGTCTTGGCTTAGTGATGACGTGATCACGGCTGCAGCTTGAGCATTTCGATGAATGGCTTGTTCTTGGTCATCGTCCTAACTGTCTTGAATGGCGTCGAGTAGCTTCTTTAGCTTTTGAGTCCTTTCATCATTTCTCTTTTCGTCGTCGATCGTCTTGTGTGCATCCTTGACGTCCATATCGTCTCTTTGAGCGGTGAGTCTCTTTTGAAGAGTTTGTTTCTGATATCAATTGAATGTAGCCTAGAGCGGGGTGAATAGTCTTTTCGACGCTTTGTTGAAACCTGAAACACTTGGTAGTTTATCAAATACAGGGAAATCAGACTAGTCCGGTAGAGTACGGACTAGTCTGTTTTCTAAACAGAGAAATATCGAACTAGTACGGTACTTGGCGGACAAGTCTGGTATACGTGGACTAGGGAGATCAAGGTTGATCAATGTTCACTTCTAATACTTTATGCAGCGGAAATTAAACGATAACTTAGATGTATTGCAACAATAATATAATAAATGACAGGAATCAACTTGATTTTAATGTTTGAACGTGAATTTCAAAGGATTGATTAAACACTCGGATATGATGAACAATTAATGAACAAGAGTGGGAGACAAGTGTTTATCCCGAGGTTTGATTCCACAAAGGCAATCTACGTCCCCGTTGAGGAGTCCACTAAGGACCGGGTCTTCTCCAACCCTACCCTCGTCGAATCGCCACAAAGGCCGATTCTCTTCCACTAATCACAAAAGGCAATAAACTTGTTCAAGGGGCCTTCTCACAAGTTGAGGGCTCCCCAAGAATTACAAGGAATGAATGAACACGTCTCAACACACTCTATAGATGAACAATTAACAATGAAAAGTGTGCGAGAGATCAAACCCAAGAGCTCAAGAGGTGTAGACCTAGTCTCTCCTTTGATCAATTGCCAATTCACAAGAATTGATCCTTCTTGCGTTAGAATGTATGGAGAGAGGTGAATTTTAGGCTCTTGGGAGGTGTGACGGCGCAGGGGGGTCGAACTATTTTTTGGTATGGCCGTACACCTCTTTTTATAGTCGGGTTTCCAAAGGGTACATTAGGGTTTGCGATGTCCAGACTAATCCAGTGTGCGGTGTTTAAAAAACCTCAGTGTTGTGAGATATCGAACTAGTCCGTGATTTTGCAGACTAGTCCATTTTCTGTCCAGAGACAAAATCGAACTTGTCCGGATGATATCGGACTAGTCCGTTTTCTAGTCAGAAAGAAAATCAGACTAGTCCGGCTGATATCGGACTAGTTCGGACGTGTGTGAAATTGTGCAGTTAGTTAGATTTATTTCTCTTGAGCTCTTGGGGTGTGTTTCTCCAACACACTCTATACTAAGTGATCTAATTTTTTCAGTTCTTGAGCTCTTATCACTTTGGATCCTCATTCTTCTTTCTTTTTGCTCTTTTCTTCTTAATTTCTTTGAGAACCTGCGCTCATTCTTAATAATTTTGTTAGGGTCTCATTTTTTTGTCATAAATCAACCAAAACCCACAAGGGGTGCCTAGATGCACTTTCACCATATAAACCAAAGTAGGGGGTGGAGGCACGAATCGCCTTTGTAGGAAGGCGATTAATTAGAAGTGTGGCAGTATGGAGAGCTTCCACCTAGTATCGGGCTGGAACAGATGCCTGGAACATCAGGGAGCGCATGACATCATTGGTGGTGCGAATCATGCGCTCTGACTTGCCGTTTTGAGGAGAGGTATACGGACAAGACACGTGTAGTTGTACCCAATGTGCGGAGAGAAAGTTACGAAACACAGAGTTATCGAACTCGCGTCCGTCATCACACTGGACAACTCGTATGGTGTGCCCAAACTGAGTGGAAATCCAAACGAAGAAGTGAGAAAGAGTAACGAAAGTCTCAGACTTCAATCGTAATGGAAAAGTGCACGAAAAGTGAGAAAAATCATCAATAATCACCAAGTAATAATTAAAGCCCGATACACTGGTGATGGATGATGTCCACAAATCACAATGTATAATATTAAAAACGTGCTCAATATGAGTCACAGAAGTGGGAAAAGGAAGCCGAACATGGCGACCAAGCTGACAAGCATGACATAAGGAGTCATGTGTGCCCCTAGAACACGAGATAACAGAACTACTGGACAACTTCAACATAGCATCTACATCAGGGTGGCCAAGCCGGCGATGCCAAATGGTGGATGAAGCTGTCGTAGTCAAATCAAAAGGTGGTGATGCAGCGGAAGTAGGAAGTCGAAGTGTGTACAAGGCCCCGAGCTATCACATCGAAAAAGAGGTCGCCGGGTAGAAAGATCCTTTACAAACAAACCAAATGGATCAAACTCAATGGAAACATTGTTGTCAGTGGTAAAACGACAGACAGAAAGCAAGTTTTGAATGATATCCGGAGCGACAAGAATGTTTTTAAGCTAGAAAGAACCTGGAGACGAAATCACCTACTGAGGTGGCCGGAAGAACCGACCCATTCCCAACAACGATAGATGAAGGAAAAGAGGGATTGGGAGGGTGGGTGGAAGAGAGTATACTATCATTTGTAGTGGTATGGTATGACACTCCGAAGTCAACTATCCAGTCGGCACCTGGTGGAGTAAGGTGCATGGTGCTGAAAAAAGAGGCCAGCGACATGGGGGGGGGGTGGCGACAATAACCTCCCAGGGCGGCAGCAGAGGGCCCCCCGTGCGCCCTGGCTGTTGCGGCGGCATCCCATGGTGCAGCGGCGGCGGCGGTCCAGGGAGCGGCTGGTGCAAGGACGGCGGCGGCTGCGGCTAGGCGGCAATGTCATGGGGGCTGTAGAGGCGGCGGCAGCCCAAGGGGCGGTTGCACTGCAGGCCAGGCGGCGGCGACCCGAGGGGTGGCGGTGGCGACGGCCAGAGGGCGGCTGGTGCAGCGGCGGTGGCGACCCGAGGGTCAGCTGGTGCAGAGACGGTGGTGGCCCGAGGGGTGGCGGCGGCGATGACCCAAGGGGCAGCGGCGACTGCGGGCCAGGCGGCGCCGTCATGGGGGGCTGCAGAGGCGGCGCCACCAGCAGCGGCGGCCCAAGGGGCGGCGGCGGCTGCGGGCCAGGCGGCGGCGGCAGCGAGAGGGGTGCCGGCGGCGATAGCCCAAGGGACGCCGGCGGCAGCGGGCGAGTGCAACACCGGCTGGATGCGGCCCTGCGGCGGCATCCCGAAGTCAGGCGGGACAACAGGGAGGCGGGGTTGGGTGCCGGCGGCATGGCTGTGCGGCGGAGCACCGGCGGCTGCAGCGAGATCCGCAGAGGCGAAATCGGGAGCAGCGGAGGCGCCGGCGGTTGCAGCGACGCTGGGCTAGAGAGGAGAGGGCGGCTGTGAAGAAGCTGCGGGTTGCGTGCCACCGTGGGCAGCGACGGCGTTGGCGGCGCTGGCTCAGGGTGGCGGCGACTGTGAAGGAGTCATTAGGGTTAGGATCCTAATTAGGCTAATACCATATTAGAGGGATAATTGTGGGTTGTATTAGATGATAAAAAGCAAGAGGTACAGGGTCCATTATATATAGGGATTAGGTAAGGGGAAAAGTCTAAACTACCCCTAACCCTAATCTCTTACTAATGACTAAACTGCCCCTGTGTTATCCATGTAATTACAGAGTCTAACACGTTTGACAAGAGTAAATTAATATCAGCGGTTTATTTGCAGTTTAATGACAATGTTGTCGTGTTGTCTGTTAATGAAATTATTTTCTTTCTGGAACTTGTGTTATCAAGTAACAAATTGCATTTTATATTGCTGCTGCTTACTGAAATTAATCATACCCATATATCCCTATCCCTTCATTAAAATAGTAGACATGACCATCCCATCCCACATTATCCCTCAAACCAAACAGAAAATAGGGGCGGTCCCATTCCACAACACAAACAAAAAATGGGACCATTCCATTCCTGAAAATTAGGATAGATCCAAACCATCCCACCTTGTCTCGGTGCCAAACACACACATAATGTTACAACAGGCTTTGTAAAAATCGCTTGTGAGACCGTCCGGGCCTGGCGCCTTTCTGCTGTCAACTCACTCACTGCATTTGCCGCTTCTTCTTCAGTAAACGGCTCATCCAGATTTTGATCTTGTAGGGTGCGCAAGCCGATGATATCCCAGTTGAACGTTGTTTCCCTGTGCTCATTGGTGCCTAATGTTCGCTGGAAATGAATGTGTAGTTGTTCGCTTGTCATGTCGTCCTGTGACCAATCATAGACCCCGTTACTATTCCTGAGTCGCGGGATATAGTTTTTCCTTTTCCGTGCATTTGCCTTGAGGTGAAAAAAACGTGTGCAAGCATCACCTTCTTTTATCCAGGTGACACGTGATGCCTGATGACGCCGGGCTCGTTCAACTGCTGCCAGACCCAAAATTCTCGCTTTCAAATCTTTCCGCAGTGACAGTTCGTCCGCTGACAAATCCCTTTGTTCTTTTGCAACCTCGAGGCGGAAAATGACTTCGGATGCCAGCAGAAACAGTTGTCGGCCGTCATCGAAACGCTCTTTGCTCCACAACCTTAGGTCCTTAGTAACTCGTGTAGCAGCTTGTTATGTAGGATCTGCAGTGCCGATCCGCCCCCGTAACTGGAGCTTCCCATGCTCGCTTGACAACCTCTTGGAATCCCGGAACTTGGAGCCAAATTTCTTTCAAACTTGAAGCCCTCTCGCGCCTTCGAGGCCTATGCTGTTCACCCAGTAATAGCGGACAGTGGTCAGAAACAGATGTTGACAGAGGCTGCAGACAATAATCAGCATAGGAGAGATCCCATTCCATATTGTAGAAGATCCGATCAAGCCTGACCAGAGTTGGGGCTGCCCACTCGTTGCTCCACGTATGCTTCCTGTTTTGTAAAGCAAATTCTTCCAGCAGAGCACACCGATCCAAAGTTCTTCTAAACATTCCCATAAGTCGGTTATTGAGGATGGGGTTGTTCTTATCTGCTGCTGTGCATATGAGGTTAAAGTCACCCATGCAAATGCATGGGGTCCCACCGTTTGACATGCCAGTCCCAGTGCAACGTCCACTTCGTTGTTATCCATGCGCATCACCTTACGGATATATAGCTTCGATCGATTTCTTCGGAAGCGGGTCTTGATTTGTAGGTGTCTAAGTACTTAGCCATGGCTGCTGTCGAAGTGTGCGGTCGACACTTCCCCTGGGCCTGCACTGGGCAGCCCGCGGAGGTTCTTTTTTTGAAGGGGCTAGTCCCTAGCGGAGAGCTTGCGCAGATGGAACGAGTTAGTAAGAGCTTGACACGGCGAGTTTTACGTGGTTCAGGCCGCCGGAGCGTAAAACCCTACGTCCACGGCGAGCTATGGAGCTCGCTGTATTGCTTGCTACTCAGGGCCGGAGGCCTGAGCTTGGGGGTGAGTTACAGCTTGAGAGTGTATGGCTAGCGCATGAGTTGCAAAATGCGAACCCTTGCTATCGACGCCTACCCGAGCCTTTTATAGTCCAAGACTCGGGCGGCTTACAAGGGGAGCCGGGACCCGACAGGTGGTCCCGGGAAGATTGTCTATTATTTACCGTATCTGCAGTTATGCCGGTAGTTGTCTGTGGCCGAAGGCTTCTGAGTCTTCATCTTGCCGCCCTGCCCATGCCGCATGCCAGTCGTAGCGGTTGATAACGGCGCAGGCAGCATGGGTTGTCTTGTCGCAGTGTTTATTGGCTGACAGGTTCTGACACCGCGCGTCAGTCTGTGATGCGACTGGGCGCAACGGCACCTGACAGAAGCGTGCTCCGCGTCTCCGCGTCTTGGGAAGAGGCGGGCCTTGAATACCTTGTACGGGCAAGGTATGGGGCGTATTTACGCCCGCTGCCTATCGCTCGGGGCAGGCAGCGTCGCTCTGCTGCCACGTGGCGGGCCTGGAGCCCTTCTCAGAGAAGAGAAGGGTCAGTCCCGCGGGGCACGTGGAGCCTCCGGACCTCTCTCCGCGGAGGGAGAGGCTCGGCTTCTGCTGGCCACGTGGCGGGCCCGGAGCTCTCCTCTAAGGAGAGGGAGGTCCGGCCCCGCTGGACACGCGGCGCCTTCGGACCTCTCTCCCGCGGAGGGGGAGGTCCGGCTTCTGTATGCCACGTGGCGGGCCCGGAGCTCTCCTCTGAGGAGAGGGAGGTCCGGCCCCGCCGGACGCGTGGCGCCTTCGGAGCTCTCCCTGCGGAGAAGGGCGAGTTCCTTAGGCATTTTACCCTGTGCGCGGGGGTACCCCATATCTCAGGTACCGACAGTGGCCCCCGGGCCCATCTCGGGGGAGATAGCGAGCCCGAGGTGGGACCTCCGTCTCTTCCGATCCACGCACTTTCTCTAAGTCCCGAATTGACCGCTGCCGGAGCACGAACAACCACGGGATCGTGGGAGCGTGCGCTCACTTGATGGTTGCTTTTACTGCGGCGGTTCCCAAGACTGCCACTTCTGCACGTTGCGGCACTTTCTTCGGGAACCACCGAAGTGCCTTGCCGGCTCATCTTCTTAGGAGACTGACTCCTCGCCCCCACCGCTTCAGTTAGGCGGCTTGGGCCCACCCATCATCGGCATTCGGTCTAGGAATCGAAGCGGTTGCCAGTGCGGGATATTCGAAGAGTTCCGAATCGCTTGGAATTGCACCGGGAAGCTTTTTAGAGGGGGTCTTACCCACATTACAGCTTCCCTTCGCACTTCTCAGCGTTTCTTCTCGGACTGTTGTGATTTTGCTCTCTTGCCTTTGAGTTCTCCCTTGCCATGGCTTCCAACCCGCCGCCAGAGAAGAAACGCGCTCGATCTCCTCCAGCAACGGCGTCGGTGCCAAGTCGGGATTCTGGGGTGCCTGACACTCCCTCCGGTGGCGACTCGAAGAGGCCCCGGGTTGATGCGCTGGGGGAAGCTTCTGGGGCATCCCCTGTTCCGCCAGTCCAAGCGACTGCGAAGCGGCCGTCGGCGACAGTAGCGGGCTCTGGAAGTCCTACCCCGGCTCGGAAGTCGGGGTTCAGAGCCCGCTGGAGTGTCCGCGCTTCCCGGCCTTCCCCGTCTTGCGGGGAATCTGTGCCGCTGCGCTCAGAGCCAGGGGCAACTGCCGCGGCCCCCAGGCCAGCGCGAACTTCTCCTGTCCCGGTGTGCCCGGACTCCACGGCGGCGTCGTCTCTTCCTGCCGAGACGGCCACCGCGGCCCCCGAGCCAGCGCAGGTTGACCCTGCACTAGGCGTCCTGGCCTCTTCTCCAGCACCGCCTTCCCCGGTTCGCCCCTCTCCTCAGGTCAAGGAGCCAGAAGCTGAAGAGAGCCCGGCTGGCCTGGCTGCCAGAGCCGCGGAGCCAGCTTCTCCTGATCGGCGTCTCGTCTCGGTTGCTGGTGCGTCGGCTCTTCCTGAGGACGAGGTAATGGAGGAGGTCGGGGGGACTGCCCCAGCCTCTGTTGCTCCATTGCCTCTGGCGGACGCCTTTGCGCTTGCCGAGTCGAGCGTCCGGCAGGTCTTGGCTGCACTAGGGCGCGAGCGGGAGGAGCATACGGTTGAACGGGACCGCCTCCTCATCTGGGGGAACCTTTTGTGGGAGAGGACCGCGAAGGTTAAGAGTGAGCTCGACTCCAGGCGGGAGTTGCTCGACTTCAGGGAAGCGCTCGTCGACCGGATGAAGCGGGCTGTCGACCGCATGGACACCCAATCGCGACGGATCAATAGGGAGGCCCTGGAGGCACACGCCCGGGCCGAAGAGAGCCTCTCTGCTGCTGTGGAGATACGGCAGCGGTTGGAGCGCCGTGAACTCGCCGTTGAGGAACGGGAGCGTTCCATGGCAGCTGAGACGGAGAGGATCGCTGCGTAGCTGGCTGCGGGCGAGGATGACCTTCGAGCTCGGATGGAGGAGCTGGAGATCCTGAAGGCAGATCTCGACTTGAGGGAGGAACAGGTCTCCCGTGATCGCCGGGCGGTCTTGGACCGGGAGCTGACCGCCGACTTCAAGGCCGCTGAGTTGGAGCGGCTCGCCAAGACTCTCCACCTTCGGGAGAGCTCCCTGGCGGCCAAGGAGAAGGAATTCTCCGAGAGGAACCTGGAGGCTCTGCAGGCGGCCCGCCGCGAGGTGGAGGAGCTCTCAGCCTTGCGGTCCTCCGAGGCTCTTGCGGTCTCAAGCTTCGTGGATCGAGCGGGGTCCGCCCTGATCCCTCTTGGCTTCAGTCCGGTGAGGGCCGCGACTCCTGCATTGAAGGTGGCGGAGGTGATCCCTGCGTTGGAGTCGATCGGCGCCAAGCTGGACAGACTCGACTCGGTGGTTGCCAGCGAGCTTGAGGCCGAGGGCTGCGGCTTAGCTTTAGAGGTCGCCTCGCATGTGCTGGCATGCTTTAAGAGCCGCGATCCCTCTTTTT
This sequence comes from Neostapfia colusana, assembly GCA_030760725.1. Taxonomy (NCBI): domain Eukaryota; kingdom Viridiplantae; phylum Streptophyta; class Magnoliopsida; order Poales; family Poaceae; genus Neostapfia; species Neostapfia colusana. The sequence continues at coordinate 3,707,112 of JASWHV010000012.1, read as the reverse complement.
CGCTAGAGCCAGCGAGAGAGGGCCCAGCCGCGGAGCGGGAGGAAGCTGCCAGGGCTGAAGTCGAGGATGTGGCCGCCCTTGTAGCCGCAAGGTTCCGGCGAGAGCCGGGAGGTCCTTAGGACTTGTTTCTCCCTTTTTATCGAGTCTGTAGTCCAGCTCATGGAGCCTTACTTAATTTGACTCCCTTGGATACTTGTGTCTGTGATGCTTTTTCTCTCCTTCTTGGCTTTGCCTGGCTGAGTCCTTAGCTCCGCAAGGTACTCAGAGGCCATTTCCGATCTCGGAGCTTTGCACAGACACCCTCCCCGGGTCCTAACCGTGTTAGGGGCCCCCGGAGGTCTCCGGATCTCGCCCTATGGGGAGCTCCAGATCCGCCTGCCACGTGGCGGGTCCGGAGCTCCTTCCTAAGTGGCGGGAGCTCCGGCCATGTTGGACACGTAGGGCTTTCGGAGCCCTCCCACCGAGGGGGAGGTCCGGCTTCTGCCCACCACGTGGCGATCCCGGAGCCCTCCTCAGGGGAGGAGAGAGTTCCGGGCCCGCTGGACATGTGGGGCCCCCGGGTCCCGCCCCTGCTGGAGGGGCAGGTCCCGGTCCTTCCAGTCCCAGGTCGGAGTAGCTGGTAGCTCCTTTCCCCCCGCTTCATGCAGTCCCTGTTGCCGTAACCTGGAGGTCCTGCACACAGGCAGAGGAAACGTAATTCTCCTCGGGGGGTCCTCCCCTCCCGTCTCCTAGTATTATTCGTCTTATGATCCTGATCCGCTATACGGGGCTTGGGTAATTCTGTGCACGAGGCGCCGGAGCTCCGGCTCCCTCCGAGGTCCGGGTACGGCCTTCCGATCCCTAGTACCGGGCCATGCGCTGGGGAAGCAGAGTGCACGCGCTTTGGGTTCATGACCAGGCAAAGCGGACGTACTCCCCTGGACCTCCGGAGGGCAGGATGCGCATGCTTTGGGCTCTGGGCCGGCTAAGCTGGATACGCACCCTGGACCCCCTATGCACAACGCAGGCCTTTCCTGGAGGTAACCAACTGGCACCGCAACACCTGACTGGGGGAGGCCCGAGAGACTCACTCGGCCATCGGCAGGTGCCTCATGCGCAACCGCCTTCGGTAGGATAGCAAATGCCGACTATGGATGAGCGCATGAGAGGGGGAGCTAGATGTACGATGAACATACAGAGATAGTGCGATCATAAAAATTAATGCATAATTTAAATGAGCGCATGAGAGAGAGCTAAGTAGAACAGGGCTCTGTATTCATACCCATAGGTGGAATTCTGGCTGTACAGGGAGGCAATGTTCCGCCTTGTCTTCAAGGGAAGCAAGACTCTACGCGCTTAGGGTCGGAACCAGGCTAAACTGGACGTAGTCCTGTACCGTCCCTTGAGACTTAGCTGCCCCAAGCGCTGTTCCTAAATTCTATGGGATCTATTACAGAAGGGAATAACCCTGTCCTACTGATGCTCACGAAGTAGGACTTACAGTGTTGCTCCATGGCAAGGATTTTTGGGAACGGATCCCACTCTCGGTTGAAAGGCATGTGTACCTGGGGCGGCAGCTTTCATGATTCGGAAGGGACCTTCCCTGCTGGGGGAGAGCTTATGGGTCCTTCTTGGAATAGAGCGTGCCGCTTCACCAGGTTGCCCTCCTGCAGGCCCCCGACGCGTTTGGTTCTTTGGCGGTAGTGCTTAGAGCATTAGCCGAGACCGTGCGTTGCGGGGTGTTCGCTGCAGCCGAGTCTTGTCGATGAGGTTGTAATCTTCGCGCTGGATCAGGTCCTGCGCGGCTTCTCCTGGGGGCCCCCGGGGAGTTCTCCCCTTCTGGCTAAGGCCTTCAAGGGGTAGGTAGGCCCGGGCTCGTCTTGGATGACCTAAGGCGTCTTCCCCTTCTGGCAAGGCCTTCAAGGGGTTGACAGACCTTAGGCGGCCCCCGTGAGGTATGTTCGAGGCACGGAGGCGCGCCGCAGTTGGCTAACGCCCTGGCCTGTCACCGTCGGAACTGGATTCCTCACCGTCATGCACTGTCTTTATGACACACTGAGGCTCCTGGAACCCCACCTGGTGGGCAGCAGTGACTGGGGCATCGACCTTCTGTTTGCCATCCCTCTGAGGGTAGGGCGGCGCTTCAGCCCTCTGCTGTCTCCCTTTGCGGAAGCGCTCTGCGAGCCTCTGGATCTCCCAGCACTCGGCAGCAGTATGGTTGCAGGTGCCATGCACGGGGCATAGCCCGCCTTGGTCACTGTCTGGGGCCGGTGATTGCCGCTGCCTTTTGTCGGGGCGTGGCCCCCGAGCTCCACTGGTCGTCGCAGCTGCGGCGACAGGGGCCGTGAATGGTGACTTCATCTTTCCACTCCCCCGGTTCTTGGTCTTCTTGCCACCCCCATAGGCAGCAGCACCGGACCCGGGTTGCCCTCCTGACTCGGAGGTCGGCAGAGCGTGCCAGTTCCGCCCTTCAGCCGCTCTGGCGCACTTGTCCTTCAGGCTGAAGAGCTCCGAGACGTCGCGGACCTCTCTGGTCGCGAGCTTCTCAAGCATTTTCTCGTCCCGGACACCCTGCCGGAACGCCACCACCACAGAGGCACTTTGGATATGCGGGATGGTGTTGCGTACCTGAGAGAACCACTGGATGAAAGAGCGCAGCGACTCCCCAGGTTGTTGCTTGACGGCGTGGAGGTCAAGCTCCGTGCCGGGGCGGGTGTAGGAGCTGCCAAAGTTGGCAACGAACTGCCGGCAGAGCTCACCCCAGGAGGTTATGGACCCCTGAGGTAGATTCATGAGCCAAGACCGAGCTGGGCCGGTCAAGGCGACGGGGAAGTAGTTGGCCATGACAACCTCGTCCCCTCCTGCAGCAAGTACAGCGGCGGAGTAGATCTGGAGGAACTCCGCTGGGTTGACGCTGCCGTCGCACTTCTCGGGCAGGTGCGGGCGAAACTTGCGTGGCCACCTTGCGAAGCGAAGGTGGGGTGCAAGGGCCGCACATCCTGCACCTGCTGCTGCAGGTACTGGCGCTGCGAACGCTTGGTTCACACTTGGCACCGCGTATCCCGGCATGGGCAAGGCTGCACCATAGACCGGGGCCGCTACTTGCGGCGCATATAGCTGTGGCATATGCTGCGCAGCATATGCCTGGGGCAGGGCTCGCGTGGCGAAGGCCTGCCCTTCTGGTTGTGTCGAGGCCGACGACATGCTGTCGCCTGCTTCATGGCAGCGACGCCTCTCTCGGCGCCGCTCGAGGTACACCCGGGCGTCCTGGCCCAAGTGGCACCGTTCCAGTTTCCTTCGCAGGTCCGTCGACAGGAGCCTGGAGGAGCTGGAATCCGCCGTTAGTCCGTCAACCATGGGTGTGCGCGTCAGCGTCACAGCCGGTTGTCCTGTGCGCCGTCCTCGCCGAAACTGAGGGTTCACGGCGGCGACGACGAGGCGGTCCACCTCACGGACCCATTGCTGGGTCGCTAAATGGGGCGCATCCCCCGCAGGTGGGTTGCGCAGCAGCGCTCTTGCTGCAGCTAGCGCACCTCCATGGTGTACGCTCAGCGCTGCAGAAGATCTCACACTGGTCGGGGCCTGCATAGCCGGAGTCGGCTGCTGGCTACCAGCTTGTGCCGACACACTCCGTCCTGAGTGTGTCAACATGTACTCCCCAGTGGTCACGGTTCGCCGTGAACGCGGAGGGGGAGAGTTTGCCACTGAAGGAAGCTTGGTCATCTTCGTTGGCGGAAACTCGTCGCGCTAGGAGAAAAGCCCCCTACCTGGCGCGCCAAATGTCGAAGTGTGCGGTCGACACTTCCCTCGGGCCTGCACTGAGCAGCCCGCGGAGGTTCTTTTTTCGGAGGGGCTAGTCCCTAGCGGAGAGCTTGCGCAGATGGAACGAGTTAGTAAGAGCTTGACACGGCGAGTTTTACGTGGTTCAGGCCGCCGGAGCGTAAAACCCTACGTCCACGGCGAGCTATGGAGCTCGCTGTATTGCTTGCTGCTCAGGGCCGGGGGCCTGAGCTTGGGGGTGAGCTACAGCTTGAGAGTGTATGGCTAGCGTATGAGTTGCAAAATGCGAACCCTTGCTATCGACGCCTACCCGAGCCTTTTATAGTCCAAGACTTGGGCGGCTTACAAGGGGAGCCGGGACCCGACAGGTGGTCCCGGGAAGATTGTCTATTATTTACCGTATCTGCAGTTATGCCGGTAGTTGTCTCTGGCCGAAGGCTTCTGAGTCTTCATCTTGCCGCCCTGCCCATGCCGCATGCCAGTCGTAGCGGTTGATGACGGCGCAGGCGGCATGGGTTGTCTTGTCGCGGTGTTTATTGGCTGACAGGTTCTGACACCGCGCGTCAGTCTGTGATGCGACTCGGCGCAACGGCACCTGACTGAAGCGTGCTCCGCGTCTCCGCGTCTTGGGAAGAGGCGGGCCTTGAATACCTTGTACGGGCAAGGTATGGGGCGTATTTACGCCCGCTGCCTATCGCTCGGGGCAGGCAGCGTCGCTCTGCTGCCACGTGGCGGGCCCGGAGCCCTTCTCAGAGAAGAGAAGGGTCAGTCCCGCGGGGCACGTGGAGCCTTCGGACCTCTCTCCGCGGAGGGAGAGGCTCGGCTTCTGCTGGCCACGTGGCGGACCCGGAGCTCTCCTCTAAGGAGAGGGAGGTCCGGCCCCGCTGGACACGCGGCGCCTTCGGACCTCTCTCCCGCGGAGGGGGAGGTCCGGCTTCTGTATGCCACGTGGCGGCCCGGAGCTCTCCTCTGAGGAGAGGGAAGTCCGGCCCCGCCAGACGCGTGGCGCCTTCGGAGCTCTCCTTGCGGAGAAGGGCGAGTTCCTTAGGCATTTTACCCTGTGCGCGGAGATACCCCATATCTCAGGTACCGACAGCTGCCTCACTAGCTGGTAGCATCTCTTTATCCGCCAGGTCGAACAGGCAGATTAAATGGTGGCTTGCACGTTGAGCAGCAGGGATGAAACAAGGATGTGACGCCTGGCGTGCACTGCTTCGGCCTGGTTCTACCGGAATTGATCGCTTGGCGCGAGCTTTTTGAGTCGGCGTAGGCAGCAGAGGGACTGGTAGAGGCGGGAAGAGTTGGTTCAAAAAATCGGTCTCCTTCTGGGCACCAGTGGCCTTGCTTGCAACTCCTGGGCCGACTTGCTCCGGTGGGCCATGGCTAGCCATTGGGTCTTGGACACACTGATCAGTTGACATCACAACCCGGTCTTGGGTCCCTTCTGTTGGTGTGACCGGGCATGGCGGCAGGCACGGGTTACGCTGTTCTGGAGCTGAGATATTGCAGTCTTATTCCGTGGCCAGCGTGTCCGGAAACAGGTGGTTGACGACCAGCAGATCGGAGGATGGCAGCACTGCAGGTGCTGAAGCCGGCCATGCCATGCCACCGCGCCCGGTTTCGTCTAGCATTGGGTCTTGGTTGGTTGGAAGGAGGTATGTTTCAGCTTTCCGTGGCCCGGCCCCCCACACAGGAAGAGTGATTCGTCGGCATAGCCGGTTTCGGTTGGGGCAGACACAACACTCGCATTTCAGCTATAATACACAGATTTTAGCAAGTTACACAAGAACACAAGGGGAATGTCTCAAATCGTCTCACTTTCCTAGACAAAGCCAAATTGACACCCAGAAAGTACAAGACGATCGATGTCTCAAATCGTTTGGCAAGGTTCAGTCTCTTGTTCTAAGATTTTGTCTCCTCTATAAATGAATGATGGTCACATGCTTAGGATAAAGGCTTTGTTGTTGTTGTATAAATAAATGATAGTCACATTCAGGCCTTCTTTTTACCCTCCTGTGCTCTAGTTAGGGAGATTCTGCAGAAGCCGATGCAGCAATGCTACAGCCAAATGAACCCCACCGGTGTTAACCAGATTCGGCCCGGGGTCTATATCAACGACAGATGCATCTACCTAACTACACCCATTTGGCAAGCACGGACATCAGCCCCGCGCCGAGGAAGAGGGAGAGGTACGCCGCCAGCTGAAGCCTCGTGTTCGTTTGCAGCTTCGGGCTGCTGAAGTCCGCCGCGAGGAGGTCTACCAGGGACATGTAGATCAAGATCCCCGCCGCGGCGGAGTTGAACGCCCCCTCCACGACGAGCGAGGTGGAGCCGTGGTTGCCGTAGCTGGATGCGATCGCGATCCCCAGCGCGATGCCGATGGGGGCCGTGAGGGAGAAGAAGGTCGCCATGATGACGGTTGCTCTGACCTTGAAGTTCGCCTGCAGTAAGAAGATGGAAAGAATGTATGTTAGAATTTGGAACTTTATTTTTTCTGTTATAGGGAAAGATCATCTTGTTTCTCTTTCCCCCCTTTTATTCACTGAATAAAATTCATCGGTGATCAGTGCTTTGATGTCATCTCAACGGTCCCGTTCCCGGAACATGATATTCCAGTTTAGCTGTAGGTTAATAAGTATGAATAGTTCCTCTGAAAAGACCTACGTAGAAGCCTTTTCCGAACGGTGGCCGGAACAAAAGAAGGCGACGGAAAAGGCTTCCCGTGCCAGAAAAGAGCCGCGCCGCCTCACTGAGCGAGGAAGGCGAGGAGCGAGACCGCGGCGGCGACGGCCCACGGCCCCGGCGCGGCGAGTCCGACGGCGCGGCCGACGACCGGAGCACGCGGCTGCTACCCGCCGCCCCGCCGCCCGGCGCTAACGCCTCCTCCTCCTGCCCGTCCTACTTCCGCTACATCCACGAGCATCCATCGCGCGGGGGGCCTGAGGCCTTCACCTTCATCTCCGCGCGCGGCCGCGAGCTCGTCCTCGCTCCGGCCTCCCTGCCCCTGACCCACGTGCACGGTGCGGGGGCAGATCCGCGGAGGGTCCAGAAGCTGGCGGAAATGCGCGGCGCCCGAGACGAGCGGCCGTCAGATCTGCGGTTCAGAGTTCTGGAATCGAACTTCACAAGATCTACACAACGGAACTACACCCATTCAGCGGCTGGTAGTAGGCGAGATTGGGGAAGACTCATCAGGAAATTTTTTTGACGAAGCAAGATACTCACAAAAGCGAGATTCAGAAGACTGGTTGATTTAATTGGTAACATCATTTTCTTGCTATCGATTTCTTTGTTTTGGCTGGTTTGTTTGTTTATTGGCAGATCACAATTGATTCAATATCGTGGGATGGCAATCTTGAGCGAGTTAGAGGGGTATAGTGTCCATCCAGATGATTTTCTGATGAACGGTTGTGAGTTTCGTCCAGAAGGGCAAAAAGGGAACTACACATCAACTTTTACCCCTAGAGCTAAAGATAAAGAAGGGAACTCAGGGTCGGCAACTTTCCTCCACCGCCGCCAACCGTTCATACATAGACGGAGACCAAATTTTTTGGTCATTTCTGGGGGAAGAGGAGATCTTTCCTACAAGTGGTGAAGACTTCCATCGCTCCCGTCGTCATGGTTTCTAGCGAAGGAGATTCCACCAAGAAGATCGAAGGGGGATGTGAAAAAGGTATGAAATCTGATTCTGCATTTAGTGGGGGCAGCAAGGGTGATAGGCAGGAAGGAGGATTGAAAAGGGGAGGATCTGGATCTATTCAGATTCAGGGTAAAGGGAAGGAGACATATAATATAGTGGGTGGTACTGGTAGTCAAGAAAGAGGAATGGGAGGAGACTTCAATCAGGCGAGAGGCGGTTATAGAGGAAATGGAGGGGGAAGAGCTGTAAGTGGTGGAGGACGAAGAGGAAGATGGATTTCAGGGATGGTGGATGGAGAGGAGGAAGAGGAAATATGTCTTGGGGTATGGGTGGTAGAGGAGGAGGACGACAAGGATTTGGTGGTAATGATTTTGTTACAGATCAAGGAAAATGGGGGGTGCTCATTCGTGGCATAGATCTCAGAATTGGAGTCCATGGGCTGGAGAGGGGCAGAGTTTAAAGATTGAGGAGAAGATGGGTAAGGATGATTCTGTACAGGGAGACATTGAAAAGAAAAAGCAGATGTATATGCATGACATTTCAATTGGAGGTAGTTCCAGAAAAGATAAAGGGAAGGAGGTTAGAAGGTTCTAGGAAAAAGGATAATCAAGGACATCATAGTACAAATAGTAGTGGGTTTATGGAGAACATTAAAGGAGATATTAAAGCTGGTAAGGAAATGGAGATGAGTTGCTATGGTTGTGGAAGTAAAGATCATAAGATTAATGTATGTCCTGTAGCTAGACAGTGCAACAGATGTGGAAGAATACGACATGAGGATATATATTGTTATACTAAATTGCTTAGAGACTATATTGCTCCCCTTTGTGCCACACAAGTGGAGGGACAAAGTTTTTTCAGTATTCCAGATATTCAATCAGATTTCAATCAAAAGAATCTGAATTGACTGCAGTAATTACTATGGTAAGTGGGTCCGCAACTGCATCAGATATTGAGGAATAATTCAAGTCAATTAATGTGAATCATGAGTGGCAATGGTCAGCTAAGCAAATTGATTCAAAGAATTTTACCATGAGGTTTCCTGAAGCACAAATGTTGGATCATTGGAAAAATTTCAAAATTGTGTTGGAGGCTACTGATGCTCAGATCACTGTTAAACCATGGAGTCCTATTGTAGGTGCAAAAGATAAGTTACAGGAAGCTTGGTTTAGAGTTAGAGGAATCCCTCATGATAAAAGAAATATAAAAACACTTGGGTATGTGGGCTCACTAGTTGGCCTTACTGTGGAAATTAATGAAATATCCATGTATAATATTGATTTTGTACGCCTGAAAATCGGATGCAAAGATCTGAGAAGAATTCCGGCTAAGGTGGAAGGTGCTATATATCCTTTTTGTATGATTTTTGGTTTGAGAGAGAAGTTGAAGTTTCAAACAAAAAAAGAGAGATGGAGATTATAGTAAATGCGGATGAAGATGTTAATGATCAAGATCTGAATAAAAAACAGAAAGGAGGACATGAGGAGAATAAAGATACAAATAAGAAATCACTGAATATACAAGAGATTGGGCATGTAGACAGAGGGAAAGATTCATCTGGTCAGGAAAAGAAAAGATCTAGTGAGGAGACTTTCATGAAGAAAAAAGCTGTTATAATTCAAGAAGAAATACCAAAAATCAACAACAGTGTATGTTTGATTTGTGGGATGAGGAAGAAGATGATTTATTGGGAGAAGTGCAAGACGAGATAATCAAGAAAGATATTGGAAAGGTTGCTTCACCTATGATGTTAAGGTGCAAGGACCTTAAAAAAGATGAAATGAAGGGATATTTTTAGATGCATGAAAAGATGGTAGGTGAAAATAAAAGTTATGATATCAATCAGGAACAAATATTACCTATGGTAAGGCAGTGTGCTAGACTTCATCAACATCTGACTCAGAATTCCAAGGAAATGGAAGAGATCAGTGGGTTAAAGCAAACAGGTATGAAAACAAGTTTTAATTCTTTTACTTTTTTAATTTTAATGAAATTGCAAATTTTGCTGCGGGGATGGGTGTTAAAATATTAGATAAAGACTTTGAGTCAGTAGAATTAATGAAAGATTTAGAAAGAGTTAGATCAGTTTGGAAAGGAAAGGTAAAAAAGAAGATAACTAATGATAAAAAGGAGGACAGGTTTAAGCAGTCTGATTGTAATATGAATTATATGTTAGAATCGTCAAGTGATATAGATATGAAGAGTGAAGATGATCAAAAGAGAGACAAGAAGACAAAACAATATTCTAAAAGTAAAGAAATTGAGGATAGATTGGAGACTTCGTTAAGAAGAAGTAAAAGAAGTGTCCCATCAGTGTATAGAAATAAGGGATTTCAGGTGACATTTGAATCTCAAAAAAAAGAAAAACAAATTAAAGCAATGAGTCTAGAAGGGATTTTTTTGGAACTGTAGAGGTATAAGAAAAAAAGGAAAATTACAATATATAAGGGATTTAATTAGAGAGCATGATTTTGATGTTATTTGTCTTCAAGAGACCAAATTACCTATTATAGATGGTGGTTTTCTTAGGAAGATAGATGACACAAAAAAGTATGTGTGGAATGGGGTATTGTCGATGGGGAAATCTGGTGGAATTTTGAGTGGAATAAAAAATGATAGATTTTCTATAGAATCTGTAAAATTAGGGAATTATATATGTTTGATTAATTTGTGGGATAAAAAATAGGAAAAAGTTGGAGTTTAATGAATGTTTATGGAGTTGCTGATATTAGAAATAAATAATCTTTTCTAATTGAAATGTCAGCATTCTGTTTCAATTGTAAAAACCTTTCATTATAGTGGGTGATTTCAATATTATTAGAAAGGCTGGGGAAAAGAAAAACAACTATGCACATTCTAGATTCACTGATCTGTTTAATGAGATTATCAATCATTATGAAGGGGGGCCTTGGCGCAGCGGTAAAGCTGTTGCCTTGTGACCATGAGGTCACGGGTTCGAGTCCTGGAAACAGCCTCTTGCAGAAATGCAGGGAAAGGCTGCGTACAAAAGACCCAAATGGGTCGGACCCTTCCCCGGACCCTGCGCAAGCGGGAGCTACATGCACCGGGCTGCCCTTTCTTTTTTCTTTATGAATTAAGGGAGATTCATATAGTGGGTGAGCCTTTTACATGGTCTAATAATCATGATGACCCTACTCTAGAAGCACTTGATAAAATTTTAGTTACAACAGAGTGGGAGAGTATATTTCCCAGGACTATAGTAAATAAGAAACCAAGAGACTTTTCTGATCATAATCCTCTAATAGTACATATGCTAGGGAGAGATATAAGGAAAAAATTACCTTCCATTTCGAATCATTTTGGCTAAAACATCCAAAATTTATAGAGAATATTAAGAAAATTTGGGACGAAAAGTGTAAGGATATTGATCCTCTGAGCAATATATTGTTTAAACTTAAGAAGGTTAAAAAGTTTCTTAAGGGATGGAATGTTAATGAATCTGGAAAGAATAAAAAAACTAAAAAGCAGTTACAAGATAGATTAAGAGAATTAGAGAATATTGAAGAACAATCCTCTCTGAACAGTAATGAAATACAAGAAAAAAATATGATTAAATCTGAGCTGTTCAAATTATGGAAGATAGATGAATTGTATTGGCACAAAACAAGTAGGCTAAATTCGTTACTAAAAGGTGACCAAAATACAGGATTCTATCATAGAATTGCAAATGGTAAAAAAGGAAGAATATAATTTACTCATTAAATGATGAGGGAAAAGTTATACAAGGGACACAATCTTTGTTGAAACATGCTACAGATTCTTATAAAAAGTTATTTGGGAAAGATAATGATACTGTTTTTGATTTGCTAGATGATTTTTGGGAAGGTAATGAGAAAGTGTCAAAAATAGAAAATAATTTACTTTGTCGAAAATTTGAAGAAAGTGAAATAAAAGAAGCCTTAGATAAAATGGAAAAAAATAAGGCCCCTGGACCTGATATGTTACCAATTGAGTTCTATCAAACTACTTGGGAAATCATCAAAAAAGATATTATTAAACTTTTGATGAATTTTATACAGGGAATTTAAAACTATATAGAATTAATTTTGGAATAATAACGTTGATTCCTAAGGTAAAAGATGCTGAAAATATTACCCATTTGTTTGTTAAATAGTTTATATAAATGGTTTATCAAGGTATTGACTATTAGACTAGAGCCTATAGCACATAGGATTATTGATAAAGCTCAATCGGCTTTTATTCCAAAAATAAATATTATGAACGGAATACTTTCTTTACATGAGATTCTTCATGAGTGTAAGAAGAACAAAAATGAAGTCGGTATTATACTCAAACTAGATTTTGAAAAGGCATATGATAAAGTTAATTGGTCCTTTCTTATCAATAGTATGAAATTAAGGGGTTTCGATAATAAATGGTGTAACTGGATCAAAAGTATTTTAGAAGAAGGAACCTTAAATGTGAAAATAAATGAGGAATTAGGAAAGCACTTCCAAAGTTATAAGGGGGTAAGACAAGGTGATCCACTATCTCCTCTATTATTCAATTTTGCTGCTGACTGCTTAACTAAAATGGTATCGAAAGCCCAGAATAATGGCTTAATTACAGGGCTAGCTTATAATTTAATACCTGGTGGGGTAGATATTCTGCAATACGCTGATGATACCATTTTGTGTTTAAGAAATAATAAACAGGAAGCTCAGAATTTAAAATTACTCTTAGCCATTTATGAGCAAATGTCAGGGCTGAGGATTAATTTTGATAAAAGTGAGATATTGACTCTAGGAGGAGATAATAATATTGCAACAGAATTTGCTGATATTTTTAATTGTCAAGTTGGGAGTTTTCCTCTGAATTATTTAGGAGTCCCTGTTTCTTCCTCTAGATTACATGTTGCTGATTGGAAAAAAATAGAAAAGAAAGTAGCTAGGAAAATAGAAATATGGAAAGGAAATAATCTTCCAATGGCCGGTCGCATGATATTAATTAACTCTAGTTTATCTAGTAGCCCTATATATCATATGTCTATGTTTCTATTGCCTCAAACTGTAATCCATCATATGGAGAGAGATAGAAGAAAATTTCTTTGGCAGGGTGGTAGTAAAAAAAAGAAATACCACCTAATCAAATGGAATAGTGTTTGCAAAAGTAAGATGAAAGGGGTTTAGGGATTAAGAATCTCAAAAAAATGAATATTAGCTTACTTGTTAAATGGTGGTGGAAATTAGAGTCAGAAGGAGGTATATGGCAAGAATTAGTGAAAAAATATGTCAAAGGGGATCCTATAGGGTGTATTAAACATAAGCAATCAGATTCTGCAGTATGGGTAGATTTGATAAAAATTCGAGATATATATTTAGCTGGTAGGAAATATGTTTTAGGAGATGGGAAAAAAATAAGATTTTGGTATGATATATGGTTAGAAGATAAACCACTCAAGGTATCTTATCCTCTACTTTTTGAGTTTTGTCATAACAAAGATATTACTGTATCTCAGTGTGCTTTGGATGATTGGAGTTTAAAATTTCATCCTTCATTATCCTCTGTTTTACATGATCAATGGTATAGTTTAGCCGAAAGTTTAAACAAACAATGCATATCAGGTCAAGAAGACAAAGTTAGGTGGTTGTGGTCTAAATCTGGGTTTTTTTCGGTGAAATCTATGTATGTTAAACTTACATCTGATGAGGTTAATGAATCAAGGTTTCAGTTCAAGAGAATCTGGAAGGCAAAGATTCCTCCGAAGATTAAAACCTTTATTTGGCAAATGGAAAAGAATGCAATTTTAACTAAGGATGTGCTTGTAAAAAAGAAATGGAAAGGAAATAAATGTTGTAGTCTTTGTGATGAACCGGAAACAAATAATCATCTATTTTTCACGTGTACCTATCTGAAAGTTGTTTGGAGAATTGTAGCCAGCTGTTTTAGTTGTAAAAATAGGCCTATCAATTTTAATCAATACTGGAATTGGATAAAAAAAGGATTACCAGGGGGTGAGATAGTGTATACCTTAGGTTTAGCCTCAATAGGCTGGGCAACATGGAAATTAAGAAATGAGGTATGCTTCAAAAATAAGGTGATCAAACATCCTGGCGAAATAATTTTCTTTCCATGTTCACTAATGATGTATTGGGCAGGATTATATTCGCGGGAGATGCAGAATATGATTCAAATGGGAGCCAAGGCTATGATGAAAGAAGTCATAAAAGTCATACAATCGCAAGGGGATACCCAAGTTTGACATATCCTGATACGAAAGGAGTTTAGACTGAGGATAATTCAGATGGCGCATAAAAGAAGATAATGCGTTCTGAAACTTGGTCTTTGTGATATGTGAACTTGCTTAGGTTTTCTAAATGTTATAAGACATTTGTTTCGGCTTTTGTGTGATAAAACACTATGGTTGTGGCTTAAGTGTTTTAAACCCCCGGGGGATGTTGTGAGTTGTCCAGACAGCTATAAACATGGATATGAGCTGTTGGGTGACAAAAAATATGTAATTCTGAATGTCTGTTTATGGTGAATGGAGATGGAATGTTTTCCGAGTAAAAAAAAAATAGTTCCTCTGGCACGGCAAGGAAAGTGAAAGGTGACTGACTGACCAATCCATGTTCTAAGGCCCATCGAGTAAGACAACTTCAGATTACCAAATCCAGTAAGCCTGACATAAGTTGTTGCCATGAGTTACTTATATACCAAAAACAGTAGCGGAATACTTGCACGGTGGCAGTATTTCTTCAGTTTGGACTTGTTTGGATACAACTAAATACTCTCCATTTAAAGTGGATTGAGAGGGATTGGAGTAAAAATCAGTTTATTTTTCACTCCAATCCACTCCATTTCTTATTACCCAAACAAAACCTTAAGGAGCTGTCAACCCCGGTCGAATCAGTAATTGGTCGATCCTGCTTCCTGCTTCTGATACTGTACAATGTGGCTCGTGATATCTCTGTCTATGTATAGCTTGTCGCACGCTTCTGCTACAAATATCTCTTATGCCTTTCACGAGTCATATGCGTCTAATAGCACTTGATTTAACAGCGAGGTATTATTGTTCTGTCGCTCTCCAGTATGCTATAAATAGAGAAAGCAATAGCTGTACTATACCGCACCTGAACAATGCAGCCACCGAGGCCTATGCCTTCAAAGAACTGGTGGAAGCTGAGGGCTCCGACGAGAGGCCTGATCGTCGAGGGCCTCAAAGACACGCCTAGGGACACGCCGATTATCACCGAGTGCACCAAGATCCCCAGCTCCAGAACCTGCAACAATCATTATCATTTTCTGATTAGAATTAGACAAGCGTGGCTCATCCAGCCATACATTGGTATGCAGAGTTGATGAAGAATCCGCAATGGGGCTTAGTTGTGAGGCTGAGGAGTGAGGACTAAAGTTAGAGGCATTGTTCTTCTTATCTTCTGCTGGACTCTCCGTCATTAGCAGGAATGGCAGAGAAGACCATGTATCTGGATTCAGATGGAAACAAAGAGAAGCCTGTGAAATATCGGTTTGTATGTGTATAGGGGGGCGTTGCTTCCCAATCGAATTGCCCAAGAACGTGAGCCTTTTCTTTTCGCAGAGGATGAGAAGTTAATCTCATCTATACCTCTGTTACTTCATAGTGCAGAGTATCTCAGACAACCCCATTTAGGCTGTGAACAGTATAGTTGAATTATAATCTTGTCAAAGAAAATTTGGACAAATTATGCATAGTATTTTCATGAGTTCACCCTTAGTCTCAGAAATGTTTACTGCACTTGCTCCAAAATGAAAAGCAGCTTAATGGGGCATGTGTAATGATTGGTGTCAAATTAAAGTAGCCAGTGATCTCATTTACACTTAAAATACCCGACTATAAATTTTGGAATGTTTGATTCATCTGCATATCGGTTTTGTGGAAGCTTTTTCCAAATTTTGCTTGTACTTTTTCTAGAACATGAAAACTTTATTACTACCGAGCTAAACAGGGCCGTTGAGGGTGCTCACGCTCACCTGAGAGATCACCCTATGCCGAATCGACACGGCGACGGAGGCATCCTCCGGCGAGCCGCCGGCAACTGGCCCACCGTGCGCGTGCACATGGCCTGCGTGCTGCGCGGCGCCCTCAGGGTCTACCGCCGCGCGGCCCGGCACGTCGGCGCCGTCGTCGACGGGCCGAGCCTTCCGGATGTGCGAGCGCTGGTAGTAGCCGGCGGCCACGGAGTCGACCATCATGGTGGCCATGGCGGCGCACATGGCGCCGAACCCAGCGTAGGGGAACCGGTCCTTGGTGCCGCCGCCGTCGCAGGGCGCCGCGAGCGCGTCGAAAGCGGAGGGCAGGATGTGCACCATGCCGGTGGCGAGGATGACCCCGGCCGCGAACGCCTTGACGGCGAAGAAGACGTCGCCGTCGGGGCGAAGCGCGGCAGCGGAGAGGCCCAGGACGGGGACCAGCACCCCAGCGGCGCCGGACGCCAGGATGGACGCCACGGCGACGAGCTTGAGCCGCAGCGCACCGCGCGCGTCCTCCTCCCCCTCCCCCGTAGACTCCGCGGACGCGGCCACCCCGGGAGCCAGGAGGAGGACGAGGGCCAGCGATGCGAGGCAAGCCCTCCACCACTGAGGCAAGGGAAACCGAGCTCGCGCTGCGTCCATGGCGTGCGCGTGGCGAGGGAGGGAGGGAGGGAGGCGACGTCGCGCGCGCGCGCTGGCTTTATGAAGCTGGTGCTGCTGCTACAGCGAGTGGTTAGACATGTGAGCTCATTCCGCTGCTTTAAAAATAAATTATCTGCATCCCGTATCTAGAGGGGGATACACAATCCTCTTGATGCATATCGGATGCAGAAAATTTTTTTAGGGCTGCGGAATGAGCTCACTATGTCACCCCACTCGCAGAAAATAAATTCTTTGAATCCGATATGTATTTTAAGGCTTCTGCATCCCCGTATAGAATTTCGCCACGTGTCCAGACCACTAATCTCAAAACATTGTTTCAAGAGTTAGAACTTAAGGGTCAATGTTAGTGTCTAGAGTTAAAGTTTAGTGTTTAAAATTTAGTTTTTTAGAATTTAGTGTTGGTGTTTTAGAGTTTAACATATAGAGAAAATTCAAAAATCAATGTTTTTAAAATTAAAACGGGACGCGTGGCACACATCTAGATGGGGATGCACGAAAATAAATTATCTGCATCCGATATGCATTTTAAGCCTTGTGTATCACCGCATAGATTTTTGCTATGTGTCCAAATCACTGATCTCAAAGCATCAAGTTTTAGGGGTTATGATCTAAGGGCTAGTGTTTAGAGTTAAAGTTTAGTGTTTAAAATTTAATTTTTAGCGTTTAGCGTTAATATTTTAGAGTTTAACATATATAGAAAATTCAGAAATCAACGTTTTAAAATTAAAAAACTAACACGTGGCACACATCTAAATGGGGATGCATAATCAGCTTGGTGGATACGGGATGCAAAGAATTTGGTTTAGCGTGCTCTGCCGCGCCACTTTTTGTAGTGAGCTCGTTTCGCGGTGCCGTAGTCCAGCTGGAGCAGTGTGAGCTGGCGAGCGCCACAGCCGTCGGTCGCGTTGATGCCTCCGCGAGCCGTCTGTCTTTGTTCGCCTCCCGTCCCGCCAGCTTCCTCCCATCCTCGACGGATCCGGGCGAGCTGGCGAGCGCCACAGCCGTCGGTACGCAACAGCATTGGTCTCGCCGCGGCCGTTTATCCTGTTCGCCTCCGGCCAGCCTCCTCCCCATCCCTGACGCCCTCCTCACCGCCAACTCAACCTCTGTGCCGACCTCGTCGGGGCCGATGCTCTCCGCCCACCGTCGGTCTCCCGTAGCCCACGGCGGATGGTGTTCCTCCTGCCGCCTCGTTGCACCCACCCATCCCTGCGTCCGCCTTCCCGACGAGCTGTTGCCTCCCACGAGCCCGCATGTCCCGTTGTCGTTGTTGTTTTTCCAGTTCGGCCGGAGGTGTTGACACCATGTCGTCATCCCAAGCATTTATGCTGCTGATTCTAGTCTAGCAGCAGCCCTCCTTCTTCCCTTTATACTATGCGTGCGATGCAAACTTTTCTTTCCAGATTGACGCACGCCCGCCTTTGCCAAAGCGAGGGTGTGTTCGATCATCCGCAAGGTGCACGTGGCGCATCGCTTGCTTAAGATGGCTAAGCCTCTTTACGAAGTGGTTCTATCGTACTGAGCTTAACTGAAAAATAGAACCAATAATACTAGGATGCATATCGTGTGATCTAGAAGATTTTGGTTGCACGATTAAATCAAATAGTTGTTTGCATCCTTCTCTGGCCTGTGGAACCTGGATTGAATGCTTACTCCTCAAAATCCACATTTGTCCAGTTCACCATGGGGATGAGGATCTCACAGACTATGTGTCATCTTCTTCCAATTTCATTAGGAATATGCTATTGATAAAGAAGATAAATATTAAAGCCAAAACCTCGTTCGTTTTGTGAAGCTTTCTCCTATCATATGTTCCTTTCTCCAACTATCCTCTCAAAGCAAGTATGCTGGCGGTCTACTTTTTAATCACTTCATGGGTTGTTCTTAACTATCAAAATTTTACTGTTTGTTGATACTGATACATTTTATTTGAAAATCCATCTAAAAGCCTCTGTTCCAAACACGTTGGGTAGGCTATCCTAAGCAAATAAACGATACTTGAAAATCCATCTAAAACCACCAAAATCAGAGTGCGGTCAACTAAGCTCATCATCAAAATAGCCACTTTAGTTATGCAAAACCCTATCATTTTTTATTTCTAAAACTGTTTGAGTCGAAACTCTCTCGCTTGCCGTAATGAAAGTTGGTCTAGTCGTGGAGGTCCTTCCTTTTCCTTTTAAACTCTCTGAGCTAGAGTTTGATCCTTAATTCTGTATCGTCTTGACTTAACAATATATGCAGAGTGTCTCGCAGCTTTCTGGAACAAATGGCAGCCATCCAAGATGGAGTGCACAAAAGCATCATGACGACATACAAATATATAATTTTCCATTCTTTCAATGTTCAGATCTTCCTTTTGGACATAATATATATATGTATATATATATATACATATATATATACACACACCTATTTTTAGGTCGTTAATAATTTAAATTAATATTTTAACTGGTCAAAGTATTTAAATAGTAACCCTCCTGAAAACATATTAATGATGTTGTTTGCTCGATCGCGTGGGGTGTGCCACCACATGAGGTAGTCAGTTCTCACTTGATTAACTCAAAAGATACGTGACTTTTAGTGTAACAGTATTCCTGTTCAAAACACTCTCTGTCAAAGAATATGAGCATTCTGGGTTTACGCAAACTCAGATAGTTTGATTTTTTAGTATCAATAAAAATAAAAAATCCTTGCCGTTTGATCAAATACTCCCTCAGTAACTGGCGTCAAATATTTCAAAACGGAGGAAGTATAAATTATGTTATTAGATCATTGCAAAACGAATTGTTATAACATGTAACTCTTTTTGTTTAAAATAATTTATTTAAAATATATTGTTGATTAAAATTAACAATAATTTAACTTTGACCAAATCCAGAAACGGTTATGTTCTTGCATAGAGGGAGTAAAAGTATATCGATGAACCCACACATTCTACATTCCTATATATTAGTGTGTATTAAATCAAGAGTTAGTGACTAAAAGTGATTTTCACAAGGTTTGCGGATCCAACAACATAAAAAATGCATAGAATGCAACTTTCATTCGTAGCCGGTGAATGGATGTTGTCATCTTCCACCTTTGAGGCAAGTGGCATGGCGCCATGGCGGCATATAGGTCTGAATGTTCAACGAATCTACTATGCATCAGTTTACTGGGTCCCTTAACTGTGGTTAGAATATTTCACCAGATATTCTTCTCGGCTTACCCTGTCGATCGCCTGACCCTGTCGATCGCCTGAGATTTGCTCATGCCCTCATGCATGCCTTTTCTCACTGAACGGGCGATCGATGTCGTACTCATACCTCACTTTTCTGAAAATTCGTGCACCTTTTTCTTTATGACAACATCCCAGTCTACCTAAATTATGTACAAAAGGAGAATTGTAGACCGATACTTCATTGACTTTCTGAAACAAAGTATTTCAGTCAAGCCCGCGGTTGTCAAAACTGAGGATGAGTTTTGCTTGTATGTGAGCAACACCAGCTGTCTAATTTGGCAAACTGAGACAAAATTAGTCAAACATAGCTAAATTTAGCCATAATTATCCAATCGTAGCTAAACTTAGCCATCCTTAGCCATAATTGCTCAAACAAGCCAAACTTGCTCTAACTATCACAGGGATCGGCGGCGGAGGCTCAGACTCTGTCGTCGCAGCTATTGGGACCTGGAGCACGACGCGAGGACGACATTCCGGGCTCCAAAGGTAGCGGACGTGAGAGTGTCTAGTGTCGTGTCTTGTATTTGACAATATTGTAATCTGAACTGGCTGTGATGTTATCTATATTGTTATGTATTTGCCTGTGAGCTGGCCGTCGTGCCAGGTTAGCATTTTTATGTTTTTTCTAAATTAAATCGCTTATTTACGATGGTCTGAGGTGACCGTCGTAAATAAGAGTAAGTTATTTACGACGACCTGGAGCGGCCATAGTAAACAAGCTAGTGTTATTTACGATGTCCTATTGCTAGCCGTCGTAAATAAGTTTCGAGAGGGTATACGTCTCCATAAATTACACGGCCGGTTCAATCCGTCGTAAATAACTTATTTACGATAGTGACCGTCATAAATAAGTCCATCATAATATCATTATTTACGACCACGCACTTATGACGACCAGATGCAGTCGTAAATAAGGCATAACCGTCATAAATAACTTAATTACGATGATTAATGATTTAATTATGATGATTTTGACCGTCATAAATGTCCTTGTTTCTTGTAGTGCATGTCTTGTTAGGAACATCGTCAACTATGTTTGCGCTTTTTCCGACATTTTTCAAACATGAGAATTGCTCTAGGAACTTTTAGAACTGACTTGATTGAATCATCCCTTCTCAAATGGACCTTCAAAATACAAGTAATCACATTTTTTGAGGGACTCAATAACCTTCATGAGGTATACACTGCTGAATAAGCTGAAACTCGCTCAAACAAGTTTATCGTACAGATTTATAAGTCAAGTCGTTTTGGCGTTATCACTGACCATAGAAGTCAATGGCACCCTATCTATATTGACACGAGGGCGGCCCACGCATACACTACAGCAATCTGGCATATTTACGACTGCCTAAATCATCGTAATTAAGTTCATAACCGTCGTAATTAACTTATTTACGACGGTTATTCCTTATTTACGACGGCATCCGACCGTCATAAGTGATTGATCATAAATAAGCTTATTTACGACGAAAGTCAGCTCCAGACCATCGTAAATAAGCTTCCATATGGTGCCAGCTGGCACCCTCTTCATAAGTTACGACTGCTAGTTTAGGTCATCGTAAATAAACTTATTTACGATGGTCTGGAGCTAGTCGTCGTAAATAACACAGGCTTATTTACGACGGCCTGGCACCCCTAGGCCGTCATAAATAAGAAATGTAATTAAGAAAGCAGAAAAATGTTAACGTGACATGATGACCAGCACACATATAGATACATAACAATATAGATAAGATCACAGACAATTCAAATTACAATATTATCAAATATAAAACACAACACTACACACTCCCCCGTCCGCTACCTCCCAAGCCCAGAATATCGTCCTCGCGTCGTGCTCCAGATCCCGATAGCACATGCGATGGAGTCTGAGCCTGCGCGCCGATCCCTGTAAAATGTAAGAGCAATTATGGCTATATTTGAGCTATTATGGCTAAGTTTGACTAAGTTTGACTATGTTTGGCAATTATATCTAAGTTTGGCTATGTTTGAGCAATTATGTCTCAATTTTGCTATGTTTAAGCAATTATGGCTATATTTGGCTACGTTTGGGCAACTATGGCTTAGTTTTGCTATGGTTGACTGATTTTGTCCTAATTTGCTATAGTATCTAATTTATGTTGTTTAAAGAAATGGTGCTTACCTGTGTCGTAAAGGAAGGCACCTGTGGCTCCGGCATCGACAACAACCATGTGGGAATGGCAATCTGCTGTGCTGTGCTAAATCCTATGATAGAAAGTATTAGTACATGAATAGTAATAAAATGATATAATTGCTTTATATTTTAAGCTATTACATGTATGACCGCTTGTATCTATGCGTTGTAGGTGGCTTGATGGTCTTGAGTGACCTTAAATAAGGCTGCTTTCTCCTGGAGCTTCTCCTGTGTCTGACGTAGCTCCTCCTAGACACTTAGAAGCTCCAACTCCCTTGCTGACATCCGCCGGCTGGGTCCGACAAACGAAGACTGCGAGGAGAAGCCCCTCGAAGGCCCTGTCTCTCTAGAGTCAACCACCCAATCAAAAATGGCAAAACTATAAAAATATTAAGAGTAAGATAATATAATTCGAATCTTCACCGCCTCCTCCTCGTACATCTCCTATAAATACAAGCAATACATAAAAACGCATCAGTAGCAATGTTAGTTACAATTAAAGTAACATGTTAGTTCAAGGACTCACCAGTCTCGCTGTGGCCACCGGAGTGCATAGCTGGTCGGGCTGTGAAGGGTCACTTGTACTGTGACTTTTTTCCACACCTGAATAAAAGAATAATAAATAGAAGAAGCAAGATTTTAAAGAAATAAATAAAATGACCAACTAACCGTCCATGTGCCTTCCTGCCTCCGCTAGCGTAAAATAGAGAGATCGCTGCAAGGTGGATGTTCACTATATTGTATCGCATCGCCGAAGTATTTACATTGTGTTCCTCTGCAAAGTAAACACTTGAAAAGTATCGCACTTCCTTAAGGTTAAATGCTTCGGCAATGCATCTTTCCACCCTTGCTCGGTTTGCCAACCATTGGCTTCAGATATCTAAGTGTTGTTTCAATGTGATACATCCATCTATATTGCACAGGACCACCCACTTTAGCCTCAAATGGAAGACGAATAAGGAGCTGTTACACTGGATTGAAGAAACTTGGAGGAAATTTTTTTTACATAATAGCACCGGTATCTCCTTCTCCAACTTATTAATCATCACTACCATGATTTTTTTAGCACAGAGCTGTTTATAGAAGTAGCTAAACTCGGCTAACAGTTTCCACACCGCATCATCAAAATAACCACGAAACATAACAGGTAGAAGTCTTTCTATGATTATGTGATAACCATGACTTTTCAACTCAGTGAGCTTTCCTGTCTTCACATTCACAGCTCGTTTCAGACTAGCTGCGTAACCATCTAGAAATTTCAAACTTTTCAACCACTTCATGACTTCTTTCTTTTCTTTAGATTAAAGACAGAAAGAAGCACATGGCTTACCACCGCTTTTGGAGAGCTCAAGAGTTGTACGGTTACAAAGCTCCGTCAGATCCTTTCGAGCCTTTATATTGTCTTTTATTTTGCCCATCATATCTATGCATGTGCTTATTATACATTCGCCCATGTTAAGCTCCTGATGCATAACATTAATGTTGTGCATTAAAATCAAGGACTTCACATACGGGGTTCCAAAATTTCACATATATGAGTCTAATTGTGTTCCTCTCCGTAACCTACAAAATATCCAGGATGACTTTCATCTGCCACCAGTTTGTCCAACATATCAAAAATTTCTAACCGATTTTGACGTTTCAGTGGTCCTTTTGTTACAAATGTGTCCTTTCGGAAGACATTCTTCTGTTGTCGAAACACGTGACTTCCAGGAAACCAACGTCTATGACAATCGAAGTAACATATTTTGCCTCCATGAGCATGTCGAAAGCAATCTGTGTCCGAAGCACATATCGGGCACGTCAAATGACCGTGAGTGCTCAATCCAGGAAACATACCGTATGCTAATCATGGATGGACCATGAGTGAGCAGACCGCCGGTTGAATTTTTGCTTCTTATAACAGTCGTACGCTTCGACCCCCGCCCACAATTTTTTCAGTTCTTCAATCAACGGTTTCAATATCACGTTTAGACGTGGCTTAGGATGATCCGGTCCAGGTATGAAGGTAAAGAAACATGAATTCATACTTCATACAAAGAGATGGTGGAAGGTTGTATGAAATAACAAAAACCGGACAACACGAGTATGGCATGACGTTTGTACTAAACGGCGAGAAACCATATATCGCTAACCCGATGCGAACATTTCTCGCATCACTGGCATAGTATGGATCAAAGCGGTCCAACGCCTTCCATGCCTCACCATCGGACGGGTGCGTCATGACTCCATTGTTCTGACGTACACCTTCTTTGTGCCATCTCATGTGTCTGGTTGTTCTTTTTGAAATAAACAACCACTTCAATCGAGGTGTCAGTGGTAAGTAAAAAAGTTGCTTATGTGCGACTTCTGCCATCATATTATCACCATCGTTGTTAACAACTTCGAGAAACCTCGATTTACCACATTTTAAACACTTGTTCTCTTTCGCATGCTCTTTCAGAAAAAGCAAACAATTGTCTGGACACACATCAATCTTTTCATGTTTCATACCGAGTCTAGACAACAATTTCTTCAACTGATACATATCTTTAGGCATTTGGTGGGTTGTGGAAGGATATCGCCGATCTATTTGATTAGGTCGTTGTAACAGTTGTTAGATAAGAAGTACTTAGACTTAATTGCCATAAGTCTGGTGATGAACAAAAGGAGAGTCACTTCTGTGTGTTCATGAAACGTCTCTTCTCAAGCTTTAAGAAGCTTGAAGAACGCTTTTACCTCTGTTGTTCGAGGATCCTCCGTAGCCTCTGGTTCAATAGCTTGTAGCATCACATCCATCCGATCAACCCCCGTGTTGTCAGCATCCTCTTGCACTTCTTGTATGGCTTGAGAAGCTATCTCGCCGTGAAACCTCCACACCTCATAATGTTACGTGTAACCGTTTCAATACAAGTGTATCGAAAATATCATTTTATCAAGCCACTTTGTGTTTCGACATTTCGTACATGGGCATCGCACCTTATAGATCGTCGACAACAAAAAGGCTCGACCCAAAAAAGCATCTGTCTTTGCAAACCATTCATTTGAGTGACCACCTTTCTTGTTCCAACTATTATACATCCAACAACGGTCTTCACCCATGTTTGAGGCTACATATTAAAGACAGAGAAAATATCGTTAATTTATACTTACTATATGTCAC
Source organism: Neostapfia colusana (assembly GCA_030760725.1). Taxonomy (NCBI): domain Eukaryota; kingdom Viridiplantae; phylum Streptophyta; class Magnoliopsida; order Poales; family Poaceae; genus Neostapfia; species Neostapfia colusana. The sequence continues at coordinate 3,682,559 of JASWHV010000012.1, read as the reverse complement.
GACCATACTTCTATTGGTATGGATAGCTTCTAAACCCAACCAAAAGTGAACGAGAGGAACGTGCTTCTCACGAGACGCCAGGTCCGAATCCATATGAAATTTTAGCAGCATAACCCCGATGTTCACTGACTGCACGCCCGATAATGGTGCAGCAGGAAACATCAGGGTTACCCTATTGAAATCTCGTCCGGACTCAGACCCGCGTCTCGTCATAGGCATGCCCACTCGGTCACTCTCAGGCTGTCCAAAAACGATAATTCCGAACTTACCCGGCTCACACGCGTAACACATGTGAGACGGGCCGGTTCGAAACGTGTGATGTATATTCTAAAGGTTTATGTTACTCATTTATTTCTAGTCTTTTACTTAAGAGAGAGGAAAGAGCGAAAGAGAGGGGGGGGAATGAATAGGGGTGATCGCCAACGCTTGGGTCTGCGTCCATGCGACCTAATCCTTCGGCATGTCCGAGATCTCAAGAACAACCGGAGAAGGATGAAGCCAAAGCCCGCCGGCCTTTCGGGGGCTCGGGCACCGGACACGGGTCGTTGGGTGGTCCCTGTACCCTTCGGCGACGGGTCATGGCGGATGAGCGGTCGAGCGTTGAAGGGTGGTCGGTCAGGCTCCGAGCCTAGACTGACGACTCTCGTCTAGCGTCTCTCCGCGTCCTTGGATGCTCGAAGCTCAATGTATGTCTCGTGTACACCATCGTATTCCAACGAGTCCTTCACGTCTGCACCGACACCGTTTGCCTCAAGGCCCGGCTCGATAGATGTCCTACTATTAATTATCGTATTACATGCTCTCACGACGGTGTATATAGCTAAACGTCGTGAAGCGAATAATTATCACTCATTTTTCAAACAATTTTCATGCAAGTAATTAATAAACAAAACATAATTATTAAAAAATGACTCAAAGAGGGTGCGAAGTCTGGCGGCGGCGGTGGGGTGGGCTGCCATGGTCTGGGGCGCACCAGGGCACCGTCGTGGGCAGGCCAGGGGCCGGGGGCAGCGGGGGCCGGGGCCGGAGCGACGACTCGGATTCAGGCGAGGGCGGGGGCGCGGCAGCGGCCCGGGGCAGCAGCGACGGCGGGGGCGGCGGCCGGCGGTGGAGGTGGCGGCGGCGGACGGCAGGCGGTGACGGAGGCAGCGGCGGAGGACAGCTCGGAGGAAGGGCTTAGAGGCGGGCTCGGGCTCGGGGGCGTGAGGCGTCGGCGGTGGCGGCGCGAGGGGCTGGACGGCTAGGCATCACCTTGAAAACACTAGCGGCGATGGCGGGGGCCGGGGAGTAAAGCAAAAATTAAATAACTAAAATAACAAAGATCAATCAATTACTAAATTAACTAAATTAAACAACTAATCAATAATTTAACTAGATTAAACAACTAAAATCAGAACCAATTACTAAAAAATAACTAAAACAACTAAAATCAATCAATTCCTAAATTAACTAAATTGAACAACTAGTCAATCAATTAAACAACTAATCAATCAAATAACTGAATTAAATAACTAAAGTCAGAACCAATTACTAAAATAACTAACATCAATCAATTACTGAATTAACTAAATTAAACAACTAATCAATCAATTAACTAAATTAAATAACTAAAATCGGAACCATTTACTTGATTCGTCGACGGCGACGGCTGAGCATCGGAGGTGGCAGCGGTCCGCGGGAAGCCGGGGCGGCGAGGCCGGGGCTGGAGCTCCGAAGGCGGTTGGCGGCAGCGGCCGGGGCGGCGTCGGAGGCGTCACGGTGGCGGCAGCGGGCGGGGGCGGTGGCGCTTCGGGCGGCGGCGGCGGGCCTGTGGGATATATAGCGCCTATTTACGACGGTCAAGGTCAGGCGAAAAAATCTATGTCTGAAGCACATATCGGACATGTCAAATATCCGTGGATGCTCCAGCCATCAAACATGCCGTATGTCGGGAAATCATGGACGGACCACAAGTACGCAACTCGAAGGTTGAATTTCTGCCTTTTGTAACAGTCGTATGCTTCAACAACTATCCACAACCATTTCAACTCTTTGATTAGGGGTTTCAACATCGCGTTCAGGCGTAGGCTAGAATGATTCGGTCCATGTAGAATGAGACAAAGGAACATGAACTCATATTTCATACAAAAAGGAGGTGGTAGGTTGTACGGAATAGCAAAAACTGTCCAACATGAGTAAGGTGTGGCATTTGTACTGAAAGGGGAGAAGCCATTTTTCGCTAAACCGATGTGAATATTTCTCACATCACTAGCAAAGTCTGCATCGAAGCTGTCCAGCGCCTTCCATGCATCACCACGGACGGGTGCACTATTACTCGATCGTTGTCACACACACCTTCTTTGTGCCACCTCATGTGTGTGGCAGTTCTTTTAGAGAGGAACAATTGTTTCAACAGAGGTGTGACGGGGAAATAACGAAATTACTTATGTGCGACTTATGTCATCACCTTGTCACCGTCGTTGTTAACAACTTTGACAAACCTTGATTTACCACACTTTAATCACTTGTTCTTTTTGCCATGCTATTTCTAGAAAAGCATGCAGTTATCTCGGCACACATCAATCTTCTCATATTTCATACCGAGACCAGAAAACATGCTATAAGAATCCTCTTCCTCTTCTTCTATGGGTTTAGGCGCTGATTCACCGTGAAAGACCCACACCTCATAATGTGGCACAAAACCGTATCGGCACAAGTCTAGTGAAAGTGTTCTCTTGTCCAAACACCTCATATTCTGGCATCTGCTACATGGACACCACACCTTATTTATATTGGTTAACAAAAAAGCACGGTCCACAAAATCGTTAGTCTTGGTCACTCACTCATCTGAGTGACTTCCATTCTTCTTCTAACTAGCATACATGCAACTACGGTCTTCACCCATATTTGAGCCTACAAATCAAATTGAGCAACGTCAGATATCACACATCTACGTCTCTATTAGGAAGGATGTGTCCTAAACCCACCCAAGAGTGACCGAGAGAGGTTGCTTACAACGAGACGCGGGGTTCGGATCCTGATGAAAGTTTGGCAGCATAACCCCGCAGTTCTCCAACTGCACGTCCGAAATGGTGCAACAGAGAACATCAGAGTTATACAATCGAAACATCATCAGGATCCAGAGCTCTCACGTCTCGCCATAAGAAAGCTCTCTAAGTCACTCTGGGGCTGTCTAAAAAAAGGACAATTCCGAACCTACATGTGTCCCGTGTGTAGCACAAGTGACACATGACGAATCGAAATGAATGACGCATAGGTTACGTTACTTAGTTTTGATTCATTCAACGCTGGAGGCGGCGGGGGCGGCGCGGCCAGGGGCAGCAGCGACGGCGGGGGCCGAGGGCGACAGCGCACGGGGCGGCGGGGGCCGGGGGCTGCGAGGCCGAGGAGTAAAGCAAAAACAATATGCTTAAACAACTAATCAATCAATTAACTAAATTAAATATCTAAAAACAGAATTAATTTACTAAATTAAACCAAATAATTAACAATTAAACTAATTATCTACTAAAACATACAAATTGATTAAGTATTTACAATTATATCTAATCTAACTAACAACTAATTACAAAAACAAAAAAAATACTTGTTTGGGTCCGGCGACGGGGCGGCATCGGAGGTGGTGGCGCTCCGCGGGAAGCCGGGGGCGGGGGCCGGGGCCGGCGGGGCTCGGGAGGCGGTGGGCGGCGAACTTCGGGGCCGCGGGCACCTAGATTCGAGGCGGCGGCGGCGGGGGCCGAGGGTGGCGGCGGCGGCAGCGATGGTCGGAGCGGCAAGGTCCGGCGGCAGTGGGCGGGGGCGGCAGCGGGTGGCAACACGAGAAAGAAGAGGCTCGATCAGGCTCGGGCGGAGGAAAGAGTGGTGCTGGGGCTCATGCCGGGGTATAAGGCTCCTATTTATGACGACCTAGGTAGGGCCGTCGTAAATAATGTTTTTTATGACGACCAAAGCCTGGCCATCGTAAATAATAGATAACTTACGACGACCTAGGTCAGGCCGTCGTAAGTAAGCTGTTATTTACGACGACTAAAATTGGTCGTCGTAAATAATATTATTTACGATGGCCAACCCTATAACCGTCATAAATAATCTTAGCCGTCGTAAATTTAGCCTTTTCCTGTAGTGATTTAGGAAACAGATTCGAAAGCATGATCCTCTGCCTGATATATTTCTCCATTTGAAATGTCTACATTTTGTTTCAGGCTATGAGGATTGAAATGTTTACATTTTCTATACCTTTAATGCCGCTATAGATGCTTCATTCCTATTTGCGTACAAATTATTCCATGGTCCTAATGTTGGTCTAGTCATTTGCGAGATTTAACATGATTCATAAGACTGACCAAGATCACTGGCTCTGGGTCGTTTTTTCTTTTTCCTGAACTATTGTCATTAGATAAGTTCCATTTCTTTCTAGGGGTACAATCACTACTACAACAAGTTTCATCTCAGGCGGCTCTAAACGTATTATCACACGTGGTTTTCAAAACTGCCCGATATGAAGAGCCCGTGATAATCAGTAATTTTCACAGATAGAAACTTAAACCGCTTATGAAAAAAATTATCACAGATGGTCTTAACCTTCATGAATCCGCCTGTGAAGACTTTTTATCACAGACGGTTTGTAACGTAAGAGTTTTCGTCTTTGGTAACTCCATTATCGCAGGCAGTTCTTTACCTATGACTAGCCACTTATGAAGAATCTTTATTACAGATGGTTTGTAACACAAGAGTATCCGCCTGTGTAACTCCATTATCGCACGCGGTTCTTTACCTACAACTAGCCGCATATGAAACTATATTATCACAGGCGGTTCTTTATCTATGATAAGCCGTCTGTGAAATTATATTATCACAGGCGATTTATTAGGTAGTACATGCTGTTATTTTTATATTCCAGGTCAATTTTATATGCACTTTCACACAGTAGAAACAATATATTCTGACAAGCATCATCGACACAATATCATCAAAAAAGTACAATACATCTCAATTTATAGTTTACAAGTTTTTCACTAAAAACTCTTTCGATGCTCATACTGGGGAAGTTCTGGGACAATCAGCTATTACACCCGCGTCATCAAAGAAGTGTCCTTTTCGGTGGAAAATTTTGTGACGTATGAAATGACACAGTTCACCCGCAATCTTATCGAGTCCCCCACCAGGCATATCTCTAGAAACCAGCCATTCTTCGTCCACATTCGTGTCTGCAATGAAACACATAACAAGGTTTAGAATGTGTTGGTGACAATGATAACATAATAATATTAAACTATGCTAGTTACAATCAAAATGGAACTCAAAAGTAAGAAAATACAATATTGACATTAAGGATAACTTATATCCTCACGATTCACTCTATATTCGTAGGTGGTCCGAAGATGCTCGCATACATAATACCTGCATAAGACACTCCCTGAAGGCTGCTTGGGACAAGGATAATATGTTGATATCTACAATGCATCCTTATTAGGAGGTCTATGACTGCCAAGTTGTTTTGCGTAAAACTGCCAAGCGCTGTCATACAAGGAATGCCATATAAGAGTTTCCAACCTATATATATGCGTGTATATTAAAAGTATTAAATAACAGTACATTCTCAAAATGGCAAGGAAATCTTTGTAAGTATCTTGTGAGTAATCGAATGAGTCCAAAACCGTTGCTAAACCCTGCGTTGGCTTGATGAAGATCATTATGTAGTGTTTACTGCACATTTAGTTAAGTTAAAAAATTGCAATACTTGCTATTTATATGCCATGTGTCAAACTTACTCGAAATGATATGGAGCCTTTATGAGGTCATTGCCATCTCTGACAAAGTTAAACATGACATGTGCTATGTAGGCTGCAATGTTTGTCTTTTTATCCTTCTTTTTGCTTGCGATTGATTTTTCAAAATTTTTTCAGGTGCTTGCACCGTTCTTAGTCCCGTTGCACCTAAAAGTCGAAATTCAACTTTGCAATCACTGTAGCGTCAAGGATACCTGTCTTGGAGTTCAACTTTTCATTATCCATGTATTGCATCCTATTGAAGAAGTCCGGAATTGTTATAATCTCATGGCATGTGTATGCGTGTAGTAAGAAAAGCAAATACGAAATATTAGAGGCACTTACAAGACGAGTAGCAGGTTGATTTCGAGCATGCCTCGATAGAAAAGGCTCCACAAATCTTCAAATAGAAGGGCTCGTTTATCTTCTCCAATGCTCCAAAATGCTTCTTTTGGCACACGAAATGTGACATAACAAAGTTTATATTTTATGCTACCAGTGATGTACCACTCGTGCATTCTTCTGAGTGAGAAATATTGTTTGCTAAGTTGTGCCGATGTCATGAACGGCTTCTCATTATCATATTCAGAAGGAACGTTCTGAATCTTGTATACCAGAACTCCTGGTTTAACTAAAGCCATCTCCCGTGTATATTTCACACCTTATTTTTCCCACTCCTCAATATTTTCTAATGTTGGCTCATGTGAAGCACGAGATGCATTAGATTTTGTAATATTTTCTTCTTTTTTTCCAAATATTTTGACACTTCTTTAGAAGGTTACTTATTTTTGTATGAGCTAACTTTCACAGGCACTAACCGAGGAGCAGTCATCGGAAGTCAAACATTGGCCTGTTGTTGAACCCATTGTTCAACTGATTGCTCTTTACTTTCAGCAGCATGCTCTTGTAATGCTTCAAGCTATTGTTCAACTGGTTGGTCTTGGTTATCTTTACTAGCAAGGTTACTACCATCCTTGCTGGGACATAGCGGGAGTCGATCTTCCTGGACTTTCAGCGAAGAAGACGGGCTGCAGTCTTTTGAGATGCAACGGGGCTAGATATTGGCTCATCGTCCAACACGATATCGCGTCAGTGCCAAAGGACTAACTGGTTGACGATCTGCCCCAGAGTCGTGATCCCCTCAGGTGTGATGTGGTCGATTTCATAATCTTCATAATCATTATCAATGATATGAAGAACTCGCACCATAACATAATACAACAGAAGTGAATTGCCGTTGAAGACACGATTTGGCTTTGCCATAGCAGTGGCAACCTGTTATGTTTTGTTCCCTGCTCTGTCAATCAAGACAAGAAGACGACAATATGTGTCCTTAACAATATCATCAACAGGGAACTTATGGCTTGACCTTGAGCCTGGCACAGAACCTACGCTCCTAGGGTAGGAAGTTGGAGATATCAAATGCTCCTTTGCCATGGGAACCATCGCTCTATTCTGTGGTGTTAATTGTCCCAATTCTATAAGTTCATATATTGTTGCTTTCACAGACGCCTTGACCTTTTGATCAATCGTATCTTCAATTGTGTTCTTTAACTTGTCACATCTTCTATACAACTCTTTATCATTTGGGAAACCATCTCTCCAGGACATCCGAGAAGAGATTGCTCGAACCTGTCCATCGTGTTCAGGGTTGCCTAGGATAGCGAAGTTGGTCATTCTCCGTCTTCGGCTTGTAGAGACTTCTGTTGCTTTTTAATTACTTCTTTCATTTTTTGCTCTACTTGGTTCACATAGTCAGGCTTTTCAAGTTTGCCCTCGCTGGTCAAACCTGACCAAGCTAAGACCCACCGCTTAGTTCTCTCATCGCAGCCTTGTAGCGGGTCAGGATTGCCCTTACTAATAGTTTCCTCTAATATTTTATTCCATTTCTCAACTTTGGGGGTATATCCGGCAGACCCCAAGTGATGATGGTATTTGTTATCTTTGGCAAGCTCTGTCCTAGATTCACTTAGGGCTTTAGCCTTTGGTGTGGTCTTTTGACGAACAAATTCTTGCCACTGAGCTTGTGTGATTTTTTCCATCTTCTTTGGGCTAGGGACCTTATTGTCTTTAACATAAGAATTCATTTTACTCTTCCAGCCACGAAACTTCTTGCCGCAAGAGACTGATGTTGCTTTCTTTATAGCTTCTTCCGTGCCTTTTGGGAACTGAATTGTTTCTTTAACTTCTCCTAAAACTCATTCTTGTCGGCCTCAGGGAATTTTCTCCAATTCTCAGTTGATATCAGCACTATCTCTCTAACAAGATAACCACATGCATTTCGGTACTTTGTAACCGAATCTAGTGGTTCTTGGGGAAGCTCAGCTGGAATGACACTTGTTATGTATATGATGCGGTTCAATGGACCCTTATCAAGACCTCGTTGCCCTCGTTTTCGCTTGACTGAATTTGAGGATTCAACCATTGCAGAACCTTCTGCGATTTTAGGAGCCGAAGTCACCTAGTTGTCTTGACAATTAAGCTAGGTAGAAAAGAATTATAAGACTTCATATACTTGACAACCAACATTAACTTAAACTACTAGAGTTAAGATTCGTGATCCATACCTCGTCGGCAGGATCATATTTCGGGTCGAGATCCTCTAAAGTCTTTTTAATTTTTATATTTGGAAAAGGATACGATGGACTGTGATACAAGCATGAACTGCTAGAGTCACTAAACTCCATATTGTCGACTTTATTGTTACTACCAGCACCAGTCTTCTGAGGGCTTTACATGTTAGAAAATTGAAAAGCAACTGAAGGGGTTTCTTGATATAGTACTCAGTGATTACAAAGACATCCTAATATGTAAAATCACATCCTAATATATAAAATAGAGTGAACATGGTGGATTTACAAAGACAAAATATATCCCTGTTATAGTACTCAGTAATTACAAAGACAACATGGACTTCCTGTTAGCACAACAAGACTATCTTCTTTAACACAACAACTATTCTAAACAACTAATTGGTGTCGGTATGAACACACACAGAAAATGTAGAAGAAACAATTAAGCTAAATTTGCTTTGCTTTCTGATGTAAACAATTAATTTGCTCTCTAAAAAATTTGCTCTCTGGTCCACCTTCAAACAAAATCTAAACAATTAATCTAAGCAATTGTCAAGGTCTCTAAACAAGTAATCTAAACAATCCAAAAGAGGGGGGCTCGACGCAGTGGTTGAGCATCGTCGGTGGGGGGCGGTGGGGAGGAGGCAACACACGGTGGGGGTAGATGCCAAGAAGGAGGAGGCAGCGCACAGGTGGATTAAGGCGCGGGGGCACAACGGCGATGGTGCCGAAGGGGGACAGAAAAGGGGGGAAGGAGGCGGTGGCGAGGGCGAGGACGACACTCGGCCGACAGCGAGGGCGAGGAGGGAGGCGGCACGGGGAGGGGGCGGGAAGGAGGCAGCACGGGGGACAAAGAAGGGAGGAGGGAGAGAAGGGAGGAAAGAGGCGGACATACATAGATGGCAACAGCGACAAAGCTCGGCGGTGAGGACGAAGCTCGGCGGCGAGGGCTTTGGCGGCAAAGGAAAATTTTGGCAGCTTGATGTCGTCTAAGTGAAATCTCCAAGGTTGGGTTTTTTCGAGGAGACCGAGCAGCCTTATATAGGCGCAGATTTTCATAGGCGGCTCTTAGTTAAACACTACTTGTAAAGATGTATTAGCACAGGCGGTTTGTAATTTAAAACCACATATGAAGAAAGTTTACTAAGTTTAAGATTAATTAATATTCTGGATCAAAATGAGGGGGTTTGTAAAAGCCTAAATTCCAAGTTCTTGTAATATGATTTAGCATTACCGGTGCCCATTAAATTTCACTTGGAAAAACCTTTGAAGTTGGTTAGAACATAAAAAACAAATAAATAGGTTATGTTATTTTTGTATCTTGCATAATACAGTGATTTTGTGAGTGAATTTTTCTATGGGACTTTTTAGTCATCATACCAACCTCTATGATTTTTTCAGATTTTTACAAAATTGTTTGAATCAATGTGTGTTCAAAATTTGAAGAATGCCTCATATGTATATGAGCATTTCATTAGAATGATGGATAATTTGAATTTTGACATGTTGGAATGCTTTAAAAAATTAACAAAATTTATACATGTATAAATAAGACAATATGTTCATACAAACTAACTTTCAGTGGAAGATATATTTTTAGGAGATATGAAAATCTGAATAATATGTGCATATAAATTAATTTTATATCTACCAAAACATAACAATATTATCTATATAAGTTTTAAACTTTTTATTCCATCTGGTATACATTAATTTTTGAAGAATATAGAAAAAAGAATCATCAAGTTTGGACTTAATTTGCAGAGTCTATACATGTTTGAGTATTTACATTGGAATATAAAAAAAAATGAAACAAAGGAAGAAGAAACTGAAGAGCAGATATGAAGAGGCAATTATCACAGACGATTTTTGAATATAGAACCGTCTGTGAAAAAAATTTACTAAATTTAGGATTAATTAATATTCTTGATCAAAGTGAGGGTTCTTGAAAAACCCAAATTCCAATTTCTTGTAATATGATTTAGTATTACTGGTGTCCATTAAATTTCACTTGGAAAATCCTTTAAAATTGGTTAGAACATAAAAAACAAACAAATAGGTTATTTGTCATTTTTGTATCTTTCATAATACAATAATTTTGTGAGTGAATTTTTTCTATAAGACTTTTTAGTTATCATACCAACCTCTATGATTTTTTTTCAGATTTTTAGAAAATTGTTTGAATCAACGTGTGTTCAAAATTTGAAAAATGCCTCATATGTATATGAGCATTTCATTAGAATGATGGATAATTTGAATTTTGACATGTTGGATTGTTTTAAAAAATTAACAAAATTCAGACATGTATAAATAAGACAATATGTTCATACAAACCAATTTTCAGCGAAAGATCCATTTTTTCAAGAGATATGAAAAATATGAATAATATTTGCATATAAATTACTTCTATATTTACTAAAACATAACAATGTTACCTATATGAATTTTAAACTTTTTATTCCATCTGGTATATATTAATTTCTGAAGAATATAGAAAAAAAGAATCATCGAGTTTGGACTTAATTTGTAGAATCTATTTATGTTTGAGTATTTACATTGGAATCCAAATAAAAAATAAAGTAAAGGAAGAAGAAACTACAGAGCAGACCTATGAAGAGGCAGTTATCACAGCTGGTTTTTTAATGGACCACCTTAAAACCCATCTGCGATAATGGACGACTATATAAAGCACCACTCGGGCACTGCAAAAACCTAACTCACGAGATTTCACATCGACGTCGTTAGGCTGCCAAAAAATACATTTGCCCCTCACCGCCGCCGCCATCCTAGCCATCGCCGCCGTCGCCGTGCTCTCCCTCGCCACCTAGCCCACGTCGCCGTCCTCACCCTCGCCTCCAAGAGGTTAAAGCTAAACTGCTTGAAGTCCAGGCAAAAAGGGCAGACACCGTCGTCCTCGCCTCCAAGTGCCATCACTGTACGCTAGCTTTATGAACCTTTTGTTCAACTTTCAACCTTCACTTGCATTAGGGGTTATTTAAATTAGTTAATGCTCCGTGGATATTTAAGTTGTTTGGTGTGGCAAGGGTGTGTTTAATAAGCAATATTAATGACACTAATGGTGTGCTTGATTTTACTGAATTAGGTGTCATGTAAGAAATATTATTTGTTTCTAATATTTGTTTGTATGAACTTGCTCAAGAAATGGTTACTATCATATTTTTATTTTTACAGTTTGACATAGAAGATGGACTGTCGAGCTTGGATGTACAACATGCCAAGATCCGATCCTATGTACATTCAAAATGTTGTAAACTTTATTGAAGCGTCCAAGAGACATGCGAAGATGCAAAAGATAGATGACATATTATGTCCATGTATCGACTGTGAAAATAAGATTGCTTGGATATATACTATAGTAATCCAATCTCACTTGGTGAAAAGAGGTTAAAAAAACTACACAATATGGACAGAGCATGGTGAGTTAGATAATGCTCATATAGATTATGGTAGTGACAATCAGGATGTTGATGGTGATGATGATGAATTTGATTGTGAGGAGATGTTGCGTCACATCAAACCACATCTATTGATTTCTGTGGGAGCAAGTAAAGGTTTAAGTAAAATAGAGAGATTGCAGAATGCGACGACGGAGCTCTTATATGATGAATCAAAGGGTTGTGATAAAGAGTTTACTACATTACGTGCAGTCCTAGAACTACTAAAGTTGAAAGCCACACACGGATGGTCTGATTGTAGTTTCTTTGATCTTTTGAATCTTTTGGCAGAAATTCTTCCAAATCCCAATAAACTTCCTAGAAGTAAAGCGAAGAAACTTTTTTGCTCGATGTAACTAGGTGTGACAAAAATACACGTTTGTGTGAACCATTGTATTCTATATCATAAAGAGCATGAGCTCACAACTAAATGCCCCAACTGTGGTGTTAGTAGATACAAGAAGGACTACAATCACTAATATGTTACCAATATGAATAAGACCCAAAAGAATAAGAACAATATTATTGGCTCTGAAATTTATGATGACGATACTTCTGACAATGCAGGCGGGAAGAGAGAAAAATTCCTGCCTTGGTGATGTGGTACTTTCCATTAATTGATCGCTTGAAGCATTTGTTCTCAAACCCTAGGGAGGTTGAACTTATGCGTTGGCATTCCGAGCAGCGCATGAAGAATAAAAAACATATTCGATACCCTAGTGATGCAACCTAGTGGAAAAATTCTGATATTCAGTATCCAGAGTTTGCAAAGGAAATCAGAAATGTAAGATTTTCCTTGGGTACAGACGGAATGAATCCATTTGGTGAAAAAAGGAGCATACACAACACATGGCCCGTGGTCTTAACGATGTACAACCTACCGACGTGGTTGTATCACAAAAGGAAATATATTTTGTTATCTATTCTTATACAAGGTCCGAAACAACCCGACATCAAAATTGATGTGTTCTTGGAACCTCTAATAGAAGATACGGTGAAACTGTGGAATGAAGGGGTACGCACATGAGATGAGTACAAGCGAGAGTATTTCACGCTAAGAGCAATGATATTCATTACCGTGCATGATTATCACGGGCTGTTTACATTATCGGGATAAATAAAAGGGAAGAAAGGTTGTGTAAGGTGCGTGGATGGAACTGTATTTTTGTACCTCACTTCATCCATAAAGACGGTGTACATGAGACACCGGAGGTTCTTGACAGATACACACAAGTACAGGAAGATGAAAGAACAATTCGATTACAAAATCAAAAAAGATACTGCACCAAAACTTACAGTGGAAAACTCGTGTTTGAAATAGTCAAGAACATTCAAGTTGCTTTCAGTAAGGGCAAAAAATGTAAAGGAACAAAGAGAAAGAAAACTACATCTTCGGGTGATACAACTGACACGACTTTTAAGAAACAATCGATTTTTTTAAGTATCTTCCATACTAGAAAAACCTAGAAATTTGCCATAGTATTGATTTGATGGACGTTACAAAGAATATATTTAACAGCATCATTGGAACCTTTCTGGACATGCCGAGGAAAACAAAGGACGGATCAAAATCACGTATGGACCTAGTAAAACTTGATATGGGACCAGAGCTTCACCCGGTAGAAAAGGGCAACTGGAAGCATTACCTTCTCCCAGCCAGCTACAACTTGACACTACAGGAGAAAAAGGCAATTTGCGAATGCTTGCGTGGGATTAGAGTGCCCACGAGTTTCTCATTCAATATCCGCAAACTAGTCTCGATAAAAGACTTGTCTTCATTCGGCTACAATTCTCACGATTGTCACATGATGATGACAGTGTTCCTTTCCATTGCAATAAGGGTCATCAAACTTAAGCATGTAAAAGTTATCATCACATGTTTGTGTTGCTTCTTCAATGCAATATCGCAAAAGGTGATAGCCTGTGAAGACTTAGACTATTTGAAAACATACATCGTCAAGACTTGTGCAAGCTTGAGATGTGTTTCCCACCATCCTTTTTCAATATGCAAGTACACCTAATCATACATCTTGTTGATCAGATAAAAGCATTGGGGCCACTATATTTACATCATATGTTTCCGTTGGACTTTATTCGATGTTCATGTATCCTTTCTAAAATTTCTACAGACCCTTTGTTAAAAGCTATGCAGTCTCCTCCCTCTTCTTCTCCTGCCAGCTGTGCTAGTTGATGGAGCGCGATACCCAAACGGGTATGCGGGGTGTTATATTTATAATATGATGAGGTACAAGATAGAGTTCGGGATAGAGTCCCATACAACCAAAACTACCGAAACAATCTATGTACGCAACAAATATGGTCTCCAGATTATTTTCTTAACACACCCTCTCAATCGAAACCTAGCTACTACATAGGTTTAGATTGATCTGAAATCTCTTAAAAGCTCTTCCAGCTAGAGGTTTAGTGAAACCATCTCCAACTTGATCATCTGAGATAATGTGTCGACTCTCAAGAAGATTTCGATGTACTCTTTCTTGTACAAAATGATAAACAACCACTATATGTTTTGTTCGAGCATGAAAAACCAGGTTTGCAGATAAATAAGTGGCTCCAACGTTGTCACACCATAGAACTGCAGCTTGCGGTTGTGGTAGAGATAATTCTTGAAGCAATGTTTGAATCCAGATAATTTCAGCCGTTGTATTTGTCAAAGCCTTATACTCGGCCTCCGTACTAGATCGGGACACAGTTGCTTGCTTCCTTGAGCTCCATGTTATCAAGTTTGGACCAACAAATACTGCAAATCCCCCCGTTGAACGTCTATCATCTGGGCAACCAGCCCAGTCTGCATCCGAGAACCCACTCACAAGTAATGACTTTGATGGCGTGATATCTAACCCAAGCCGCACATTAGCAGTTAAGTATCTTAAAATTCTCTTCACTGCAGATCCAGTGCAACGTGGTAGGAGCTTGAAGAAATTGACATAGATTATTTACCAAAAAAGCATGTCTGGTCGGGTTATAGTTAGATATTGAAGAGCTCCCACTATACTTCTATATTTAGTGGCATCTTCTGAATCAAGCAAAACTCTGTAACACCCCAAAACCTATTAAGAGGGGAATTTAAAAATTTTTGGACGTATTGCATGTGGTGCAGAAATTCAAATTCAACTCAAAACTGAAAAGAAAAAGAAAAAGAAAAAGAAAAAAACACAAAACCCCGGCCAGTGGGACGAAACCCACCACCCGGCCCACCCGCCCCCGCGCCAGCCCGCAGCGCGCGCTCCCCTCTCCTCTCATTGACACGCGGGGCCCGCATGTCATCCCTCACCTCCCGCTCGCGCCAACAACCGGACTCTTCCGCGCGCGCGCCCGATCGCAACCGACTCCGAAATTCCGCGTCCCCAGCCCGACTCCCGGTCCCGGACGACTCCGGCTCGATCTAAAAAAACACGCCGCCCTCCCTCGTCTATAAAAACGCCGGCATCACCCCGTTTTTTCCCCACGATCGGCTGCTTTTCCTCCCGGTGAGAACCGAAGCTCCGATCACCGATTTCTCTCAATCCCTGCTCGGATTTTCCGATCTAACGCGCCGATCGCGTTCCACCGCCTCCGGGGAATCACGCACGTGCAGAAAACTCGGTGGTTTGCGCTCTAGGCACAGCTCCGACGAGCACCGCAGCGGTTCCACCTCGGACCTCGACGCCGACCGCCTTCCAGGACCTCCGAGCTTAAGAAAAACCCCGAGGTGAGATCCCCGACCTCCCCTCTACCGATCTATGCCATGAAATCCCAGTTTTAGGAAGAATAGACGAAGATCCGAAGTTTTCCGGCGAGATCTTCGCCTCCTGCCGCCGCGCGCCGCCGGGCAGCGCCGCCCGCGCACGGTCAGAGCGACGTGGCCGCTTATGCGCCGTCTATTTTAAATCGCACGGTAGAATTAAAACCCGCACGTACCGGTTCGGCGATCTAGTCTGAGCCGTCTGTTTAAAATCGGACGGTCCACGTCGGCCCCGCATTATAAAGGCCGGGATTCTTACGCGCTACCCCCGGGAGATCTCGAAAAACACGAGCTAGCCCCGGAAACTTCTGATCCAGCCCCTGGAACTTCAGAAATTCATGTAAATTTGTTTAAAAATCAGTTTTAGCCCCTGGACTTAATAAAAATTAGGAAAACCCCTCTGTTATGTGTAGTTAGACCCCTGGAAATTTATGAAATAATATAATAGACCCTGTAGTGGGGTGAGTTTACCTTTTTAACCCTATATGATATTAAATTTAGGAATTTGAATATGTGATTAGGATTTAAAATTTAAAAGGTGAGGCAAACACATTGTAAATTCAAGTTTAAACTCTCCTAGCATTTGGAAAACTTTAGTATGAGTTAAAAATGGATTTTTAGCTGAAATGAATCTGTCTAGTTGATTGTTCATATTTATTAGTTATAGAAACATATTTTAGGCTAGGAAATAATTCTGAAAATCGGAAAAATGAATTTAAATTAGTTCACATCAGAGGAGAAGTTCCAAAATATATTATTTAATATTTTAGATCAGAACCTATTCTGTTTAGATGATATGCCCTACTATTTAATATTGAAATTTACTTTTAGTCATAGAAAATAAATCTGGAAAATAGGTGTGCATGATTAGAAAATGATAAATGAAGTCTACAAATCCAAAGACTTCAGTTTAGGATTGGTAGAAGATCTGAAAACCCATTTGAAGTAGGAAGTTACCTCCCATGCAAACTTGGTAGCTAAAGAGTGTATTAAAGAAATTGTTTAAATTGGAAATTCATAGATAGTGTGCAAACAGAAAATCTGAATACAAAAGTTAGAAATCATATACATATGTTTAAAAGTGCATGTAGACCAAAAAATCAACACATGTAGAGTAAACACAACACATAGAAATGTGAATGATTATCATAAGTATGTATGTGTGGAGTGAAAGTGTGAACTATGTCTTATGGATTGTTGTTGTCTTTTGCTATGTGTGTTGACATGAGTAGAACCTGCCCCAAAGCAAGTTCTTCCCTTTCAAGATCAGGACTATCCATTCCTAGAGCAGCAGAAAGAAGGCAAGTGTCCTTGACCACTTTGTTCCTATACTAGGATGTGTAGATAGAATTATTTGCATTGTCAATTGAAATATGAAACCCATGCTAGAAAGTTTCCTTAGAATTGCATTACCTTGTTTTCCTTGTAACTTGGGTTGGGATTTGCTTTATTATGTCATACATTCATATTACTTGCGCTTAGCCATGCTTAGAATGGGATAATGGGGATATGAGATCATCAGTTTATTTACCATACTCTTGAATGAGATGTTATGAGTTATGTAGAGGTAGGGATCAAGGCAAGTTGGATGATTTGGTTGGTGTTGGGTGCACGAGACTCGGGTTTGTGTTTAGTACTTGCCTGGATCCTAAGGACCGGTTCATGGAGCATGTAACCTGACTTTACCGTGCCAACCACATGCTGAGATGGGGCAGCTTGGCCAATTAATTAGGTGTATCCCCGGTGTAGTATGGGTGTGTTGGATGGTGCGGGGAGTAGGTGTCAGCTGGACTACCATATGAACCGCAAGGCTCAAGAGGGGGCCACTGCAGCGGGGTTGGAGCCTCTTATATGCTGTTAGGGGTGAAACCTCAGTGGGCCCATGCTCGACAGGAATCCCTTTGTAAAGGCTTCGTAGTAATCTCCTGGCTACACACCTGGGAAGTGTGAATGTGGTCCATGGCCACTGGTATAATGGAGGTTCTTTTAGTCCACCCGGCAATGGGGGATGAAATCACTACATGTGGGTACAGTGGTGCAAACTCTGCAGAGTCAAATCTGTCATGACAGCCGTGCTCACGGTCAAGAGCGGCTTGGACTTATTCATGATTAGAGGATGATGACTTTGAAAGTTGTGGATGTTAAGCGGGGAGCTTAACAATGGAAATGACGTTATGGTTATTTAATTATAATGATGGGATGGGAGATTGGGACCATATCACCTGTGTAGTAATGTAGGTGCTTAATAAGCTAAGGTGGTAGGCAATAATTGCGTAGTGCTTAAACCATGAGTTCGACCTCTCCTTGTCCTAGCCATGCATGACATAACTTTCCCACACTTACTGAGTACCAACGGTACTCAACCTTGCATATTTGTTGGTTTAAATTGCTGCTTAGGTCAAGGGGATGATGTGGTGTTCAATGACCAAGACTTCGGACCCGAAGAAGGATTCTAGGTTCATGAAGTCCCCCGGGCAACGCCTGTGACGGAGCCCACAAGAATAATATTCCGCTGCTATTTTATTTACATGTTATGAACTTATTATCGTCCATCGAGACATATGCTATGTAAGACTTATTTATATTCGACATCTGGCTTGTAATAAATGATGCTTCACTGTTTGACATCACATGTATGAGAAAATGATCCTGGCATACATGTGATATTCACTCGGTTGTTCTTCAGAGAAACCGGGTGTGACAAACTCCTTCATGCTTTGATATTTTTTCTGTGACAGACAAAGGTGCTGAATCAGGTATACAATCCCTCATCTCTGCCCTTGCAATAAGGTCCGAAGCATATTTACCTTGAGGGAGGACTAACCCTTTGTTGTTTCTTGTGACTTCAATACCCAAAAAATTGTGTAAATCTCCAAGATCTTTAAGTGCAAACTCAGCTTGAAGATCAGATAATAATATGTCCCCTGATTTTAAATATGAGCTGATACTAAGATGATATCATCTACATAAATGAGAAGATACATGGTTACCTTTTCTTTTGTGTAGAAGAAAAGGGAGGTGTCAACCTTAGATGCAGGGAACCCCAATTGCAACAACTTGTTGCTTAGCCAAGCATACCAAGCACGAGGTGCTTGTTTTAATCCATAGATGGCCTTGTCAAGTTTGCAAAGATGATTTGGATGCTTTTTGTCAACATATCCAGGGGATTGACGCATATAAACGTCTTCTAGAATTCCATGAAGAAAAACATTTTTACATCTAATTGTTTGATAATCCAATTCCTTGAAACTGCCAAGAAAGATAGAATAAGTCTTATGGTTGCAACCTTGACCACCAGACTAAAAGTGTCCTCATAATCAATATCGTATCTTTGCTTAAAGCCCTTAGCCACTAATCTGGTTTTGTAGCAATCAATAGATCCGTCAGCTTTCCTTTTAATCTTCACTATAGGAAATGAGTAAAAGGCCATCAGTCGTGTAGGCGTCGGTTGTCTTCTGTAGCCGACGTAGATAATTTATAGTCGTCGGTGAACCGACGGCTTTGGCCGTCACCTTTCATCCAATGCTTTTAACTGTTATAGCTGTCGCCCTTCATCCGACGCTTTTAACTATTATAGCAGTCGGTCCCAGCGCTTTTATGTCCTATAACTATCGGTTTCTGCAACCTGCAACTTTTATTCATATAGCCGTTGTCGGAGTGCGTGAGCTGCGACACTCCTCCTGGCCTGCTACGGAAGCAGCCCGCGAGGTTCTTTGATCGGAGCGGGCTTGGTGCCCTACGCGACCTGGGATCGATGGAGCGGATGAACACCGAGATTTACGTGGTTCGGGCCGCCGGAGCGTAATACCCTACGTCCACGGGAGTGCTTGTTGTATTGCTTGCTTGTGTGTGCTTGTGAGTGCGGAGTCAGGAACTGACCAACCCCTTTTCGGGTGGTCACCCCGTTCCTTTTATAGCCCAAGGCCAGGGTGGTTACAATGTGGCTTGTGGCCCGACAAGTGGCCCAGAAGCTATGTGAACCCTATACATGATCTAGGGCTTCGTCCTCTGAGTAGAGTAGTCGGTGGGGGAGTCAAGTCCCGCAGCCTGGCATGCTGAGTGACCCTGTCCGTGTGTTAGGTGATGATGAAGATGTCGTCTTGTCGCCGCGTCTTCTCGCCCGGCTTGGGCGGCTTTGTGCCGTTGGGCGGCACTGTACCGCTGTCACGCCTGACCGTCCTGTTTTGTCACCGTAATGGTGATCAGGCAGAGGACGGAGGCGTGTGTGGTGCACCATGCTTTGGGGGAAGGCACGAGCCTTGAATGTGAAGCCTGACGGCGCATTTCCTCCTTGACTTCGTCGACCCACGGCCCACGACGGATCACGGGGCACGTGGCGGCTTCAAAGCTCTTATCGACGGGTTTGGAGTCAGGGGACACGTGGCAGTTCCGGACCTCACCTCGGCGGAGAGGTACGGGTCGGGGCCCAGGGCACGTGTCAGCTCCGGAGCCGTCCTCGGCGGGGAGGTGGCTTTGAGCCAAGAGACACGTGGCAGCTACAGACCTCACCTCAGTGGGGAGGCTCGGACCGGAACCTAGGGCACGTGTCAGCTCAGGAGCCGTCCTCAGCAGGGAGGTGACTCTGAGCCAAGAGACACGTGGAAGCCCCGGACCTCACCTCGAGGGGAAGGCTCGGACCTGAGTCCAGTGCAGGTGTCAGCTCCGGAGCCGTCCTCAGCAGGGAGGTGGCTCTGAGCCAAGAGATATGTGGCAGCCCCGGACCTCACCTCAGCGGGGAGGCTCGGACCGGAGCCCTGGGCATGTGTCAGCTCCGAAGCCATCCTCAGCAGGGAGGTGGCTCTGAGCCAAGAGACACGTGGCAGCCCCCGGATCGCACCTCAGTGGGGAGGCTCGGACCGGAGCCCAGTGCACGTGTCAGCTCCGGAGCCGTCCTCAGCAGGGAGGTGGCTCTGAGCCAAGAGACACGTGGCAGCCTCGGACCTCACCTCAGCGGGCAGGCTCGTACCGGAGCCCAGGGACGTGTCAGCTCCAGAGCCGTCCTAAGCAGGGAGGTGGCTCTGAGCCAAGAGACACATGGCAGCTCTGAACCTCACCTCAGCGTGGAGGCTCGGACCAGAGCCCAGGGCACGTGTCAGCTCCGGAACTCAAGCACACATGGCAGCCCCAGGGTTGACCTCACGGCTGAGGGCACGTAGCTATGCCAGGGCCTGCCTCAGCAGTGAGGTGGAGCCCAGGCCGTGTTTTACCCTCTACGCTGGGCTACCCGGTCTACAGGGTACCGACAGCCGTCGGCCTGCTGAACTGACATCTTAAAAAACCTATAGTCGTCGGGCAAGGGAGACCAATGCATTTAAAAACTTATAGCCGTCGGCCTTTGTGGTTGAGCCCGATGGCTTTAAATATTTATAGCCTTCAGCTAGGGTGAAACCGACGGCTATAGTACAATCTTTTTTTACCACGGCTTATTTTCTCTCCCTCCTCGGCTCGGAAGCCTCCATTTCAGACATCATAACAGCTATATATGCAGCAAATTCAGCATACATATTCATATTCACAAACAGCAAATTCATTCACAAATAACAATTCATATTTACATGTCCGAATTAAAATGACAAGTTCAAATGTCCAACAGATCTCCGCCACATATTGACATGTCCAAATAAAAACAACATTGCAAAGTTGACATGTTGATATTGTTGTTTGAATCTCCTCCACTCGCACCTTTGCCGTTCAAATTGAGAAAATCATCGCAATGTTCAGGCGTTCCATGACGAAAACCCTACGAGAAACAAATACAAGTTAAACTTTGCATTGGTACATATATTGATGTGTCTCAGTCTCTAATATTTGCTAATTGACTTATTTGTTACAAAACTAACTTATGTAACTAGACTATCTCTAAAAATGTCATATTACTCACCGGAGGTGGTGATGGTTGAGTCTGCCCAGGACTGAAGGGCATCGGTGGGAGAACATCTTTATAAGGTTGCCCTCCAACATTACTTGCTGCTAACATCGACATGAATCCTTGAGGTTGTTGATGGCCACTCTCGGAATCCTATGATACATACGGTTACGATTTTGTATTCTAACTCGGATTAATAAGATATGTAGTTATACATGCAACGAGGAGCCAACAGGTTGTCCTCCCTGCATGGGATCGAAGGGCATCGGTGGGAGAACACCTGTATAAGCTTGCCATCCAGGATGACTTGCAGCCAACATCTACATAAATTTCTGAGGTTGTGGATAGCCACCCTCGAAACTCTGTGACACATATGGTTACAATTTTGTATTCTAGCTTGAAATAATAAAACATGCAATTATACCTGTGACGAGGGCCGCCAACATGTTGTCCTTCCTGCATGGGACGAGTCATACCGAACTGAGGTCCGGTGGTACCTTGAGCCATGAACTGCATCAAGTAAATTATTTGAGAGATCTTAAGTAGAACAATTTTAGACTTGAATAAATTGTTCAATTATTTAAATTATATGTTACCTGTGGCATAAACAAATATTGCATCTGTTGTTGCATCTGTTGCATCTGCTCTTGGGTACGTCTCAATTCTTCTCTTACTCCTCTGTCTCCGCATTAGACCGGGACCGATTAGAACTTGCACTGGAGGACGAGCATCATTTAGCATAAGCCTCGCGCTTCACATACCCGTCGTCCAACCCATGTCTACAAAGAAATACAAGTGTTATGAATCGATAGTCATTAACATATTAACCATCAATATCTTTACACATACCTCCCATGCGGTAAACCTCCGCCGGCTTCGTACGCCGCACTAGAATCCAACGGCTCTTTTACAAAATCCACATAATTTCCATGAGTTTTCTTGAAACGCTCAACATATTTTGCCTGTGATTCATTGAATTCATGAATAGCTGTAATAAAAGATATATTGACTTCATTGATAGATGTAACAAACTCTAAACATACTTACCACTCTCTGTGTTGCTGCCTCGTCACACAACCGCTCCAGGCGATTTGGGTCTCTGCCTCTGTGCGCCTTGAGGTAAACCTCGAAGAAAGAAGAAGTGGCACTAGTTTCAGCTGCGTGCAATACGAAAATCCAATAGTTCAATCAATGCAATTTTTTGAAGCAATTTAAAACTGATTGTAATAATTTATACCATTCTTTGTTCCATCCGTGTATGTCCATCTAGCCCATAGCGGTGCTTTCCAGGCTTGCTCCTTCGATTTTGTCGGTTTTTATCCGAAACATGTTTGAACTCATCCGGTGCCCAGTAATCGCATAGCCATTCCCAAGCTTCCATATCCGCACAAACCCAATCTACACTGCTCTGCAAGTACTCCTCCTTCCACAAGTGAATACTACCTGCTTCCTTGTTGGTCATGGGCAGCAACAGCTTGGTCTTGTAGAACACGGTCACAACTTTGATCCGTGCATCAGAGAAGGAGTCCTTCGTACGTCTTCTTGCTGAATTCTGGAAAAGCAACCATGCATAAGGTTCGCTCGCACCATCATCCAAGCGAAATAAACTATGCATACAAGCAACAATTAATATCAACCAAAGCAAGATGCAATATAATCTAAAAAATCAAAACAAACTTATCCAAAACATCTCCCAAACTCTGTCCCGAAAAGTACACGAATTGCCATACGATTTCAGCGCGTAGTGATCCCAATAATGCGCAACAATTCGTTGGCCACCGGCTAGAACCATCCCAGGGAAGCAAAACCTGATGGCGTTTCCAAATTATGTGTTAACTACTCGTCGACGGCCCTTACCACTCCAACCAGGCTCGATCCAACACTTAGTACCCTTGAGCCTTATAGTTGTCCGCTCGTCCAAGCTTTTACTTGGATTACATAAAAGATGCCTCCGCAACCTGTACAAAAATAATGTTAGTTAGTTAACAAGAAAACAAATATAGAAGATATCTTCTCGAATAATCCGAAAGACTACCTGAAGAGGCATCGATCAGTCTGCCCCTGTCCTGTCTCAGCTATCTCTGCCTCTCTTGCCAACCTTGCATCTCATGCGGGGTCATCGCCCTCATCATCGCCGACCTGGTCATCTGCCTCAGAACCACCCTCAGAGGAGGATCGCCCAAAAACCTCCTCCATCGTCCAGTCTCTCCTGCCTGCTCCTAAGCCTCCTCCCTGTTCTAGCGGCTGCCTGACAGTCTCCGTCTCCTCGTACAACTCCTCGTACGTCGGGCAACAATCTGCCACCTGTGCTGGTTGGCTCGATGCCTGCTCTGCGACACACTCAAGAAGTTGCCTCTATCTCTGCGCATTCCCGGTAGTGCCCTGCAAATTCATATAAACATGTTATGAATATTAGATAGCTAATTATGACATTGAAATGTACATAAAAATAAACAAGTACCTGAAACAAGGCTGTGTCGTCCGAATCACTACTCGGCTGAGACGTGGAGGACAAACTACCACTGCGCCTCTTCCCCCTTCCAGTCACCTTACTTATTGAGCTAGAATGCTTCTACATTTGCACAAATTTCAGAATCCGAGAATATAAGACAATAAATAATAGATGGTAAAAACTAAAAGTTGTTCAAAATAAGAATCAGAATCTCAAAGAATGCATACACTAACATAATAAAAAATCATCAGCATCAGAATGTGCTTCTGCCACACGTGCATGAAGATGTTCACATCTCTCTTGTTCCTCCATCTCTTCTTCAAACTCTTGTCCTTCACTATCTTCCCCAAATCTCTCTTGATCTTCAATAATCCCTTTTCGCTTTTCAATAGTCCTTTGTGACTGCCGAAGACGTTTTCTTGAAGGGCCTGCTTGTTCTTCAGACATTAACTCTAGGGCACCACTAGCTATTTCTGCGAGTCCTGCCCCACAAGGTATCCCAAAATCTTCTACTTCCTTGACTCCATCTTGATAGACACCACCATTATAATCTTCTTGATTCAATATGTACTCATCATAACGACGAGGGTACACTTCACGGTTAACATTATATACAACCCACCAATTTTTCAAACTTAGGTGAGGATAACTTAAGTAGTACACTTGTTTCCACTTGATGTGCAAGTACAATATTGTTGTTATGGGCTGTATACCGTGAGTTGTGGTTGAACTCCACCATTCCAAAATCGTCCACTCGCGTGCTCGATGTTGGATCAAACCATTGACAGTCGAAAAACACAAGTTTTGGTTCTTTCGGAGCACCAAATGTGTACTCAATTAATTTATGAAGAACACCGTAGTATTCATTCACTTCTCCACTACCCTCCGCAGCCGTTAAAAATACTCCACTTTTTGATGTGGCTGCAAGTGGAAGGTTCGCTTCTAAACTTGCCGTTCGAAAACGGTATCCGTTGATATCGTAACGGTTAAATTCCCTTGCTTTCAATTGACCATGCGTGATCTGCCACAAGTCATCAGAGATGTTGACATCCTTAATACATTACATATTAAGAAATAGACAAAGTTATTAACTATGTGATAACCATGTGAACTATAATTGAAAAATAAAGGAAGGATAGAAAAATTACATGTCCATGGTACCAGTTCACGAAGCTTGGGCCACCGTTTATGCCTTGCTGACGTAGCTTATCCAACTGACTTTGCGTAGGTCTTTGAGAAGATGTCCAATACAGCTTGTTGAACACTTCAAAAATGGTAGCACTTCCCCCATGTCGAAGTACATGTAAAGCATGGTGTAGTTCCTCTCTTGCTCTGAAATATAATGAGAAGTGGCAGCCCCAACACCTTTACCCTTCCAATGAAAAATCCTAAGCTCAGCCATAGGTTGCTCTTTTACATTGTGATAACGTGCATAGATGCATTCACGTTGTTCGCACGTGAGAAATATTTAGTAGAGAACTTTGTAATCTCTTTAGCTGCAAATGCCTCTGCAATACACCCCTCAACTCTTGTCTTGTTACGCACTGTAGCTCTAAGTTTTTTCAATTCTCTTTCTTGACTATACATCCATTTGAACTTTGCAGGTCCTGCTACTAACGCTTCATAAGGTAAATGCACCAGAAAATTTTGCATAACATTCATAAATCCAGACGGAAAGACTTTTTTCATCTTACATACAAGCACAACGATTTCTTTCTCCCGTTTTTGCATCATTTTCTCTTACAATATCTTACAAAAATCTGCCTATAAAAGTAGCTAAGTTCAGCAAATATATTTCACAAATCAGGTTTGAAGTAGCCGCGGAACATTGCAGGTACAAGTCTTCCCATCATAATATGGTAATCATGGCTCTTCAACCTGCTGAGTTTACCGGTGCTGAGATTAACACATCGTCTTATGTTTGCTGCATAGCGATATGAAAACTTCAATGTTCTCAACCAACTAAGTATTTGCTTTATTTCTTCTGGCTTGACATAGTATGGAGCTCGTGGCCTACTTTCATATCCACTTGCATTTGTTCTAACCTCAAGCCCATGACGATTACAAAGATCAGCTAAGTCTTTCCTCGCATTCAAATTATCTTTGCTTTGACTAGTAAAATCAAAACACATGCTTGATGCTTTCAGCGACATTAGGCTCCTGGTGCATCAAATCTATGTTGTGCGGTAAAAGAAGTGCATTTGCATATGGTAGTTCCCAATGAAAAGAAATATGAGTCCAGTTGTGTTCTTTACCATATCCTTCGAAGCCACCTTCTGCGGACTGTTTTAACTTTGCACGCCATGCCATTTTTTGTTTGCCTGTCAATCGACGAGATCCTTTTGTAACCCTTCTACCTTTCCGAAATGATTGTGTATCACTCCTGAAAGGATGGTTCGAAGAAAGGAATTGTCGATGACAATCAAAGAAACTGACTTTTTTTTCTTCATTATTCAGCTTGATGGCATCAGTGTCAGCCATACACATGGGGCAACACAACTGTCCTTGGACACACCAACCAACCCAAATGCCATATGCCAACAAATCATGGATTGACCATAGATATGCAGCACGTAAGGTAAATTTACATTTCAGGTGAATGATATATGCCTTTACCCCCAGCCATAGCTCTTTCAGCTCTTCAATCAACGGCTGCATAAACATATTGATTTTCTTCCCTGGATGTTTATGACCAAGAATGATGGCTGCGAGGAATATGTATCCTTCTTTCAGGCACATGTTGGGGGGAGATTGTAGGGCATGATAAAAACAGGCCAACAAGAGTATTAGCTGTTACTGGTGCTGAAAGGAGTGAAACCATCTGTTGACAACCCAAGACGAACATTTCTAGGATCTCTTGCAAACTCCGGATCAAAACGTTCTAGAGCTTGCCAAGACGAACCTTCCGAAGGATGCGCCATAACATCTTTGTCCTCGTCCTCACGTATCCCTTCAGGATGCCACCTCATCTGCCTTGATGTGAAATGACCGCTTAAGACTTGACGTGATAGGCATGTACCGAAGTTGTTTGATCGATACTTCTGTAGTTATTTTTCTTCTCCATCATCGCTCAGAACTTGCACATATCTGGATGTATTGCAATGCATACAGTGAGTATCGTTCTTGTGTTCCTTCTAAAACAACATGCAATTATTCTTGCACGCATCAATCTTCTCATAAGTCATGCCCAGACCGGCCAAAAGCTTCTTAGATTGGTATAAGATTTTCAACATCTTATGATTTGATGGAAGGAGATCACTGATCAGCTTCAAGATACCATTGTAGCAATTGTTCACAAAATTGTACTTGGACTTCATCACCATAAGTCTTGTGACCGCCTACAGAACGGTGCCAGAATCGTCGAGGCATTGGTGCCCTCATGCACTTTTTCATCCGAGGCTGCAAGAAGCCTATAAAACTTCTGCACCTCCTCCGGCGGTGACCGCTCTTCGTACTCTCTACCAATATCCACTATCATCTCATATATCCGATCTTCATCCTTGTTTCCGTCCGACTCACCAGCATCGTTCATATCTTCATGCTTGCGCCACACCAGATAGTCGAGCATAAATCCGTGCTTGCAAAGGTGCGACTCCATTTCATACCTATACAAACGTCGACGATTCTGGCACTTTTACACAGACACTTCGCAACACGAGCACCACTAGCAAAGGCTTGGTTCACAAACACATTTGCGATATGAGCCCATTCCATAGTGTGCGCACGAGTTAAACTCCATCCATCATACATCGCCTTACGATCGTCACCCATTTTCAAAACTATACAACAAGTTGCAGGAATGAAGCTGATTGTGATATGAGATTGTAAACTAATGTAAATATAATGTAAACGGCGTTATACATTGCAAAGCGGTAAACATAATCTAAACATAATTATCTACCCATATTTTTTACGAAATAGCTGGCAGAAAACACTTCATTTGCCCGGCCGGACGACTAGCACTTAATATGACCCTAATTTATCTAAATATTCTCAATTTGGTTCAATACATGCAAGTTATGTACTTTAATTGTGAATTTAAAGACACGAGCTTTGAGCGTACCTTGAATCAGGGCGGCAGCGTCGGGGCAGGCGGGCGCCGGTGCGGTCGACGCGGGGCAGCGGGCACGCGTCGGGGCGGGCGGGCGCCGATGCGGTCGAGGCGGGGCGGCAGGCATGCGTCGGGGCGGGCGAGGCTGCAGCAGCATGGCGATGGCAGCGGGGGCGCGGCGGCGGCGGGGCAGCATGGCGGTGGCAGTGGGGCGGCACTGCAGCAGCGGGGGCACGGCGGTGGCAGGGCACCGGGGTGGCGGCGACCTAGGGCGGGGACGCGCGGGCCAGGGCAGGCGGGCGCGCGCGATGGCGGCCAGTGAAGATGCTCGAGCGGTGCCCGGCAGCGTCGAGAGGCGCCGGGGTGGTGCGGTGTCGGGCACCAGGGGGCGGTCGGTGGCGTCAAGCGTCAGGGCACGGGGCGGCGGTAGGCCGGGGCGAGCGGGCGGCTAGCGGGCGCGCGGCGGCGGGCTGCAGCGAGCGGCGGGGAGGCGGCAGGGAGATGAGATGTCAAGTGGGTGCGTGCGCGAGTCGAGGTGGGGAGGCGGCACGCGTGGCCGGGCCGGGTGTTTGGGCATATAAAACTGTCGGGTATGGTAGGGACCGACAGCTATAGCTAGAGCCATCGACTCTGGCAGCTAGGACGACAACTTTAGTTATATCCGTCGACCTAAACTCCAGGGCCGACGGCTATAACTTATAGCCGTCGGTCTGGGAGGAAAGACCGATGGCTATAATATTATGGCCGTCGGGTTCACAAACCACCAGCTTTAAGCCTTTTATGTTCGATGGCCCCGACGCCTATAAATAAACGGACGGCCTATAACCCTTTTCCTGTAGTGCTTATAAACCCATTTTGAGTCTATAACATTTCTCCCTGGCCGTGGAGGCACCAAATGCCATGTTTTGTTCTTTATTAAGGCCTTGTATTCGTCATCCATTGCTGCACACCGTTTTTCATTTTATATTGCATCTTGCCAACATGTCGGTTCAGACATTGTAGTAAACATTCCATATTGTATCTTTCCATTCTTGACTTCATAACGAACCGTGCCATCTGTGATCTTTGGTTGTCTGCTCCCCTAAGATAATCTGATCCTAGGTCTCGAAGAATCTACCGAGCTGATTTGATTTTGCTTAGAGAGAAAAGCAGTTTGATGATTCGCAGCCAAATCCGCACCGGAAGCTACACCCCCATCAGCCACAGCTGATCCTGGTGCATCACGCGGGCGTATCAGTTCCAAGTCCCGAGGTTGATGCCATCGGTCTAGAGCGTGTCGGAGGCAACTGTCTGTGAGGACCCGATGGTCCTGACATTCTAGGATCTCGCTGAGGGGTGTTGCGATAGACAGCACCGGATAACACACAGAAAAGAAAATAAGCGAAAGCTAAGTTTTATTACATCAACTCGTTTATGAACATAGTTACATCAAAATATCATTATAGTCTACACTCATGGGCGTAGACTATGCAGAAGAGTTCATGTTCAGCCCGTGAACGTGTCCTTGCTAGCACACACGCACACTCTAACACAGAGGTATGCACGGCTCCCATTTGATGGTGGTTTCCTCTGGGGGATCCGTCTCCTCCTCGGGAGCCTCCTCCTCATAAATCCCTGCAAACACTTCAACAACAAGCAGTGAGCATGAAGGCTCAGCAAGACTGACCTGTCACCACTAAACATGAAACTCTACATGGTGGAAATGATTAGGTATACAATGGAAAAACTTTGCATAAAGACTCGCCTAATTAGTTGACTGTTACTTTCAAGTTTTAGCCTCAAATTAGTGGAAAACCTTGTGCTAAGCCACATAGAAAGTCCGCAATCAAACAAGAAACACATTCCTCTTATGTTTCCCGCCTAAGGTTGAAAAGAACTTTGATTCGCTCTAATCTACATCACTTCATTAACGATCAACGTAAGACTTCCAAACATCAACTTTTATTCATGACATCTAGCCTGTTCTTTCTACGTCATGGTACAGTGAACAAGTGGTACTCACTGACCGTGCGGTAAGGTGGTTATAATCGATTTACACCTGCAGGGTTACCCGAATAACACGTCACATACGCCCGTACTCGGTGTTGCCTACAACAACCATCCTGGACGTTGTACACGACCACCTTTCACTCGTTAGCCAAGTGTTGAACCGGTCCTATCGTCCCGAGCAGGAGGTCCCTACGCGGAGTAACCTACGTGCCCGGTAGCGGATTTACACCTTGCTGCTCTCAACCAACCCCGTTGGACGACAAGCAATGCCTCAACATATTGCTACCCGAATTGCATCGGTTTCCCGGTTCCCATATAGCCGGTATGTCTTCGGTACAGTTCTAGTTTGTTCTACAGGTCCGCATACGGCTCGGTCCTCAACCGACACAAGCAGAGCTATGGCACACAGGCCTCAACGTCCTGCTTCCCTTACTCTCTGCTCGGTCTCATTTTCATGTCATATGGTTCATGAGCTATCTCGACCCGAGTGGTGTGCTTCTAAGCCTATTCTCGTGAGTAGTTCCAACTACTTGACTTGTACCAAATCCTACACCATTTGAGCATTGCAGTGGCTACTAGAGGTTCAAATATTAGACATAAACCCTCCGGTTATCTTGGCTATGCAAGTGGGTTTCAATTCAAGTCTCTAATGCACAACACATGGAGCTAGTAAAATAAGTGATAAACATAAGACTTTGAAATAACGGTTAATGCAAACCGGAGCTTGCCTTGCTGCTGGTTGTCGACTAAAGGTTCTTCCAGAGGGATAAAGTTCAGAATCTCCGGGTCTTCTTCGACCTTAGCGACTACACGAAATGAAAATAACAAATGCATGTAAAATTCAAAAGCAATGTGTTGAATAACTCTAGCTATACAACCCTTTTGACTCTGAAATTTTTACTGTGGTTTGGTGACAACCTAAACAGAGACTTGGCCAAATTTCATTTGAAACAAAGCTAATTTCAGCCCTGCACAAATAAATGTGTAAATTGCCATAATTAGGGGTTCTAAGGTTTTCTAGGGATTTTCATGGAGCAAACCATTACTTTTTGGAAACTAGAGTTTAAGATGGTTCTAATGGAATTGGTTTCATGTGATTTGAAGGATCGAGAGAAAGTTATGAGCTAATAAAGTTTGAGAAAATTCTGAAAAATGTTTCTGTACATTTTTCATTTTCTCAGGGGCAGTTCAACTAATCACACAATATAGTGTACTAAATGAACTCGTATGGATATGAAATTTTTCATGTGGCTCAAGGATATTAAAGTGAACATCCTGGTCAAATTTCAGAATTTTCCATACAGGGAATCTCCAGTTACAATTTCCAACAGTTTAAATTTTTGGAGATTTAATTCTGGAAAAGGATTAGGTTTCATGGAGTGAAACTTGTTTTGCTGGAAAGTACTCATAGAGCTGAATCCAATAAAATTTGCTTCACTCGATTTGTACAATCCTAACCAATGTTATGGGCTTCTAAAATTTCGGAGGTAAAACTGAAAAAGAAACTCGAACTGTTTAAAATGCTGACACCCGGGGCCCACAGCACAGTAGCGTCTTCAACCTCCCGCCGGCGCCCGAGCGCGCGCCGAATAGCGGTACTGTCGTGGTGCATTCCCGGCCTATAGTGGATGAATTTCGATGCGGTTTCTTCCTACACCCTCATTGGACCGTGGTACACACGCCGGACAACCTTGTGCACCACGGCATTGCCGAAAACTCATCGGCGACGGCGGCGGCCGAATTCGGTTCAGGTCCGACGGTGAGAACTCAGCTCGGCAGCGAACACGACCAACTAAGGGGTCGTACAGCACCAATGGGGCACGGGAAAGCTAAGGAACCTAACCCTGCCCTCCTCTTGGCCGGAGATCGCTGGAAAGATAGACTTCATCGGTGACCCGGGGCGTTTTTACCGGCGGCGGTGAAAACTCGGTGCTACACTAACCAGATGGACCATTCTTGCTAAGATTCGACCTAGATCATCATTAAATGCTACCCTAGCTCTAGCTAGACCAGAAAGTCCGATGATCAAGTGACCGCGGTGAATTTCTGGTTTTGGTTCTCGTGTTTCTACACGGCGGCTGAAGGCAAAAGCAAAATTCTGGCTCACCGGTGTTGAAATAGCTTGACCGGGTCTAGGAGAAGGAACTAGGATGGGTTGCTAACCCCTGTGATCAGTTGTTCGAGCTAGAGAGGGCTTGTTTCGACCAGGCGATGAAAACTTCCGCCGGTGCTTTAGCTCTGTCCTGAGGAAGAAGATCGCCGGGTACAGCTCGAAGGACGCCGTGAACCAGCTCGGGGCTGGGTCGAGGACGCACTACTACAAAAACCATTATCACATGCGCCTCGTTTTTCAGACCCAGGCGGTCCGTAAAAAATGCGCATGTGATGTAAAATGAATTAATAGCCGCGTGTGATGAATAAACATCACAGAAAGCTCGCAACGGAAAACTGCCTGTGTAAACATATCAATTTTCACAGCCGGACCATGGAGTAGGAGCCACCTGCAATATTAGCCATTAATACAGGCGGCTGAAGCAACCGGGAGTAGGAGCCGCCTGCAATATTGGCAATTAATACTGAGGGTAACACACCTTTGAATTCAATTCGAAGCCGCATTAATACAGGCGACTAAATCGACCGGAAGTAGGAGCCGCCTGCAATATTGACCATTAATACCGAGGGGATCGGAACGCGCCTTTGACACCAATTCGAAGCCACCAAACGTCGCGGCCCGGTATACATCAACCACATTTAGCATCAAACAAAAAGACAACAAACAATTCGATAATTGATAACAAACATTCATCATCAAACACACATTCATTAAAAATTAAATTTTTACAAACAACAAAATAAAACAACAGACGATCACCTAGTCCTCCATTGGCGGAGGAACCCCACAATTGTCGGCGATCGCCTCCACCAACTTCCTGCTGCCTTCCACCCCAAGCACCTCACCGACCGTCTCACACATTGCGTCAAGACGACCGGCCACTGTGCTTAACCCGAAGAGGTAGTGGGCTATGGTGTCCATTCCGGTACATTCTGAAAGGCGACCAATACCCAGAAGCTCCATGGATTGAGATGTACTGTTAAATACATCCTTCGCCATCTGCCGGCGCAACGGTGATAGGTCGTCCACCTCTGCCCTGAGGGCAACAAAACTCTACTCTAGGAAAGCAAGTTTCCCAAGCAGGTACATTATCTCTTCTACCGAGGAAGGCGGCGGAGGTGCGGTTGGAGCCAGGGACGGAGGTGCGGTTGGACCAGGGAATGGAGGCGCGGTTGGAGCCAGGGACGGAGGTGCAGTTAGAGCCGGGGACGGAGGCATGGCGAGTGGAGAGTATGGTCGGGAGCGCTTCGTCAGTGGTGCCATTAAGACTTGGGCTATGGTGCGGCGAGGAAGACGAAGACTAGAGGGAAGAGGAAGATTGTGATGGTGGTGCAGAGAAGGGGGTGTATAATGGTGCGGAGAAGGAGAGGTCGGATCGCTTCGAATTCTGCGTGCGAATGGCAATGACCGCACGATACAGGCGGACCGTTGAGTAGGAGCCACCTGCAATACTGGCCATTAATACAGGCAGACGAAGCGACCGGGCGTCCACGCCTTTTCGGTTACTGAGGGGAATGCGCGTAGTACATGCGTCCATAGAGTTACACAGGCGGATAATATTACATTACAAACTGACTATGATAAACATTCTTCACAGGCGGATAGTCGTAGGTGAAGAACCGCTTGCGATAATGGAGTTATCACAAGCGGACACTCTTTACTTTACAAACCGCCTGTGATAAAGATTCTTCACGGGCCGCTGTTTGTAGGTATAGAGTCGCCTATGAAAATTGTAGCATGCACCATTCCACAAAAGTTCTAGCAACAAAATATGTCTCACATGGTAGCATGCATTACATAGCCCCAAAATGTCAAGTTGCGCAAATGCAGCATCTCCTGCACAACTTGCCTTCTCTCCAAAAGCTCTAGTATCCATCAGTCGGTTTCATGGATCGGCTCTGAGCCACTACTCCCACCAGAATCTGTTTCTGGCTGTTGATGTACGTGGAGCTTGATGGAGGAAGTGACACACCCCTGGCTTGAGCCTCTGGACCCCTCTAACCGGCAGCTCGGTGATGACATGTCTCGAAAGTGGTGATCTCGTGCCAGGGATCGTCACGCCGACCAGGGGCCGCCCCTTGTGCACGTTGTTCAAAATGTTTTCACAGGCGATCTTTACTTGAAAGAAAAACAGAGGAAAATTATATGCGCACACGAACAGAGGAAAAACACAGGTCACACGTACACATAGAGATGAAGCAGCACTCAGCCGGCCATGGCTTCAAGCGCAGTGTATTTCACTGTTGAAGTCTATGGCCAACTTAAAGCCAATATTTCACTGTATGAATTTTGTTAATTTTTTAAAGCATTCCAACATGTCAAAATGGAAATATTAAAAGACAAAATTTGTCAAATTAAAATTGTAAAGCTTCATTACAATATTAGAAATATATAAAATATATGTCATACATTTTTCTAGCATTGACATCTTCTCGCATATAGGGTTTCAAATCCTTTTTAATGCTTCTTTCTACGCGCTTGATGTTGTCTGGATCGGTGATAAGGTACATATCTTCATATTGATTATATTTCTCTTCATTATGTCCCACATTCTCAACCCCCAAAATATTTTTCTTTCCAGAAACAACTACGTGCATCTTCTCAGTTCCTAGATCTTGTACATAAAAACAACACGATCGGCGAGAACCCACGGGTCATTTTTATAACCCACTTTGTTCAAGTCTACCAGTGTCCGCTCGTAGTTGTCCACTTTTACACCATTAGGATGTTTGACCCATTGGCACTTAAACACAGGCATTTGCATTCTTTCGCCATAATCGAGTTCCCATATTTCCCCTATGAACCCGAAGTATGTGGTCTTCTGCCCTTGTGGATCATAAGCCTCTATACGAACACCACTATCTTTTGCAACACTGTTACCATCTTTTCCTTAGTGTAAAATGTGTAACCATTGATGTCATATGCTTGCATGATGTCACCAAAGCAGATAGGCCAGAAGCTAACTTCTTCATTGTCGCCTCTTCATCAGAGTCTCCGTATGGTATATTTTTGTCCATTAACCATTTAGTGAAACTTCTTCTGTGCTCTTTCATGATACAGTCCTCTGTGCGGCCTTGGTTTTTTTGGTGAAGCTCAATTTCGTGTTCCTCGATGTACGACTCAGCTATTGCGAGCTGTTGTAGTACACCAAAATGTGCACAATGTACTAATTTGTAATCCTAAACGATAAAAGTTTTCTTACCCACTTTGCCTCTCCCACATAGTCTACCCTCATGTACTGGTATAGGCACACCTATCGGCTTTCCATCTTTGATGTAATCAGCGCAAACCTCAATCACTTCTTTAGTAGTGTATCCTTCCATAATTTAACCCTCTGGGTGAGCACGGTTCCGCATATAACCCTTTAATACTCCTAAATATCTCTCCAATGGAAACACATGATGTAAATATAGTGGCCCCAATGCTCTTATATGATCAACAATATGTATGATTAGGTGTACTTACATATCAAAAAAGTATGGTGGGAAATACATCTCAAGCTTGCACACAGTCTCGACGATGTATGTTTTCAAATAGTCTAAGTCTTCCCAGGATATCACCTTTTGCGACACTGCATTGAAGAAGTAACACAAACGTGTGATGACAACTTTTACATGCTCACGTTTGATGACCCTTATTGCAATGGCAAGGAACACTGTCATCATCATGTGATAGCCATGAGAATTATAGCTGAATAAAGGCAAGTCTTTCATCGAGACTAGTTTGTGGATATTGGATGAGAAACTCGTGGGCACTCTGATCCCATGCAAGCATTCGCAAATTGCCTTTTTCTTCTGTAGTGTCAAGTTGTAGCTGGCTGGGGGAAGGTAATGCTTCCCTTTGGCCTTTTCTACCGGGTGAAGCTCTGATCTCATATCAAGATTTACTAGGTCCATACGTGATTTTAATCCGTCCTTTGTTTTCCTCGGCCTGTCCAGCAAGGTTCCAATGATTCTGTCAAATACATTCTTTGTAACGTGCATCAAATCAATACTATGGCAAATTTCCAGGTTCTTCTAGTACGGAAGATACTTGAAAAAATCGATTGTTTCTTGAAAGTCGTGTCAGTTATATCACCCAAAGTTGTAGTTTTCTTTATCTTTGTTCATTTACATTTTTTACCCTTACCGAAAGCAACCTGAATGTTCTTGACCATTTCGAACACGAGTTTTCTGCTGTAAGGTTTTGGTGTAGTATCTTTTTTGATTGTGTTATCAAATTGTTGTTTCATCTTCCTGTACTTGTGTGTATCCGTCAAGAACCGCCGGTGTCTCATGTACACCATCTTTCTGGATGAAGTGAGGTACAAAAATCCAGGTTTATCCACACACCTTACACAACCTTTCTTCCCTTTCATTTGTCCCGATAATGTAAATAGTCCAGGATAATCATGCACGGTAACGAATATCATCGCCCTTAGCGTGAAATACTCCCGCTTGTACTCATCCCATGTACGTACCCCTTCATTCTATAGTTTCACCATATCTTCTATTAGAGGTTCCAAGAACAATCGATTTTGATGTTGGGTTGTTTCGGACCTTGTATAAGAATAGATAACAAAATATATTTCCTTTTATGACACAACCACGTAGGTAGGTTGTACATCGTTAATACCACGGGCCAGGTGCCGTGTATGCTTCTTTTTTCATCAAACGAATTCATTCCTTCTGTACCCAAGGCAAACCTTACATTTCTGATTTCCTTTGCAAACTCTGGATACTGAATATCAAAAATTTTCCACTGGGTTGCATCACCAGGGTGTCGAATATGTTTTTCATTCTTCCTACGCTGTTCATAATGCCAACGCATAAGTTCAGCCTCCCTAGGGTTTGAAAACAAACGCTTCAAGCGATTGTCGGATTGTGAGCTGCGACACACTCCTCCCGGCCTGCTCGGAAGCAGCCCACGAGGTTCTTTTTCTTCCCAGAGGGGGCTTGGCACCCTTCGTGACCTAGGCTCGAGAGAGCGGATGAACACATGGATTTACGTGGTTCGAGCTGCCTGAGCGTTATACCCTACGTCCACAAGTGTACTTGGTCTATTTCTTTTGTGTGAGCGCTTGTGCGTAGTATGATCTGGAGTGCGGGGGGTCGGAACCCTTTGCAGGGTGGTCACCCTGGTCTTTTTATAGCTCAAGGCCGGGGTTCTTACAATGAGGCTTAGGGCCCGACTGGTGGCACTAAGCTTTATATGTCCTATACACGATCTAGGGCTTCGTCCTCTGAGTAGAGTGGCCGGCGGGGGAGTTAAATCCCGCCGTCCGGCGCGCTGAGCACCCCTGAGCACATGTCAGGTGAGGATGAAGGTGTCGTCTTGTCGCACGTCTCTTCGCCCTGCTTGGGCGGCGTAGTTCCATTGGGCGGTATTGTACTGCTGTCACGCCCCAATCTCTTGTCTTGTCACTGTAATGGCGAACGGGCAAGGGACGGAGGCGTGTGTAGTGCCCCAAGCTTCTAGGGTAGGTGCGAACCTTGAATGCGAAGCCTGACAGCGAACTTCCTTCTCAACTTTGTTGACCAACAGCCCACGAGGGATCATGGGGCGCGTGGTGGCTATGGAGCTCTCATCGACGGGCTTGGTGTTTGGAGACGCCTGGCAGCTCCGGACCTCACCTCAGCGGGGAGGCTCAGACCAGAGCTTGGGACACGTGTCAGCAACATAGCTGTCCTCAGCGGGGAGGCGGCTCGGAACCGGAGGACACGTGGCTGCTGCGGACCTCACCTCAGCGGGGGGGGGGGGGGGGGGGCTCGGACCGGAACAACACCGCTGTCCTCAGCGAGGAGGCAGATCGAAGCTGGGGACACGTGGGTGCTCTGGACCTCACCTCAGCGGGAAGGCTTCAGGTTGGAGCCCGGGGCACGTGTCAGCTTCGGAGATCAAGTGCACATGGTAGCCCTGGGGCTGACCATGGGATCTAGGGCACGTGGCTTATGCTGGGCCCGCCTCAGCAAGGAGGCGGGGCCCAGTCTGTCTTTTTCCCACTACGTGGGGGTACCTTGTCTGCATAGTACCGACAGTGTCCCCCGGGCCCATCTCGGCTGAGGCTCTGAGCCCGCAGGTGGGCCCCCCATCTCTCCCGCGTGGTGGTTTCAAACCTGTACATTGGAAACCGAAGTGGTGGTGAGATCCTCGCATAATGGGTGAGTGGTTGTACCTAGAAGACGAAAAGGCTGCCTGTCCTTGGCATAGAGGGCGCACTCACCAGTCGGAGCTGGATCACGTCGTCGGCGTAGTGGACACGTGCTTGCTCTTTATTGGTGGGTCGTGGTGATGTGCTCGAGGAGTTGCCCCGGGGCAGTTACTGTTGCAGCCTTTGGGTCGACCGCTGCAGTTCCCCCACGCCGCTTCTCCCGAGAACCGCCGGACGTTCTCGAGAAGTTTCCCACCTGGCCCCTAGTGTCTGACGGGTGGACCTGGGTCCTTATCGCCGGGGGAAACAGGTAACCCATGGCGTTGGCACGGTGGGAACCCAAACGTCGCGCCTATTGCCCTGCCAGAGGTTGTGGACGTATAAAGGGGATCATTCCGAAGAAGGATGATTTCCTTCCGCCTTTTGCAATCTTCATCTTCCTCCTGCACGCTCGAAGCCTCTGCTCCCTAGCGCCCACAACCTTTCCTCGCCACCATGTCTTCCGGCCTCCGTTCGTCCAGGCTCAGGAGCGATGGCGACATTGCTATCGTGAGGTGCTTGTTCGGCTGGCAGTCTGCCATGTTCGACGGGAAGATCCGCCACGGGAGGGTCCTGCTGACAGACATGCAACCCGTCGAGGTGGTACTTTTCACCTCATACGTGTTGTCCGGGTTCGCGCTTCCGGCATCGTTTTTCCTCCTCACCCTACTGGAGGTGTATGGGCTCCAGCTGCAGCACCTCACGCCGCATGCCCTCGCGCTAGTGGACGTCTTCGTCCACTTCTATTAGATGTTCGTATGCGTGCGGCCTTTGATGCGGCTCTTTAGGGTGTTCTTCTCCTTGAGGGCCTCGGGGAGAAGTACAAGCCAGCTGGGGGCTTATTACTTCCAGCACCGAGGGAGGCACTCCGTGACTTACATCGCGCCCTTCACTCCCGGGAAGTGGGAGCACTGGAGGGAGGACTGGGGTGACTGCCCAGACCGACGTCCACGACCGCCTGGAGCTGCCGAGTGGTCCACCAATGACCGAGGTAGCCGTCAGGGATGAGATCCCCAAACTGCAGGACGCCTACACGCCGGTGCTGGAGAGGATCAGGCACTTGGCGGAGGAAGGCCTGACCTCGCTGATGGTCTTGGCTGACTTCCTGTCTCGCTGGATTGCTTCCCTCCAGCAGCGTGTCCGAGCAGCCCTTTTAGTAAACCGGGAAGGGTGACATGACCCTGTTGGAGCGTGGAGCAGGGGCATCACCGAATCAGAAGATGTTGGAGGTGATGCTACAGAAGCTCTCCTGCGACTTGATCACCGACGACTCCATTACCTCGCTGGCGAGCTGCCAGCCCGTCTACCTCAACCCGCAGACGCGGTCGAGGCTGTTAAGGGAACTGCCAACACTGCACGACATCAATGTTGCAGTGCGGCAAATTGGGGATCCCTCACGGGGTATTGAAATCCCCGGAGCGGATGGCACCGGTGGTCCACCAGGGCCTGCACCAGACTCACTCCCAGGCAGGGGGAGGGAGTCGACAGGGAGGCCAGAATCTGCGGCGCACCCCCGTTCGCCACCCCAGGATGCCCTAGAGTCTGGCAGGACGTCAAAGAGGAAGTTGGTCCGTTCTGACGGAATCTTCGTCTCCGGCCCCCAGGCGAGGGATTCCCAGGCTTCCCATGATCCCGCACCGGGCCCGGCGACTGGTGCCGGGGGCAGCTCTGGAGCCGCCGCTGCCGGAGCAGTCCTGGCGGTCGAGGGTTGGGCGTCTGGTGCTGCTGGAGCTCCAAGGCAGATCCCAGCAATGTCATCGGCTTCTTAGCCGTCGAGGGCCGCCGCATCTCAGGGCACATCTTCGACGTCGGGGTCCTCGACAGGGAAGGCTCCTGAAGTGGTGTCTTCATCGACGAAGAGTCCCTGGCTCTGCCAGCTCCGAAGCCAGTGGAGGTGACCTTGACATCGGCGGGGGCATTAGATGCTCCGTGCGGAGTGGAACTTCCAGGCCTCCAGGTACGGCTCAACGTTACGAGGCTGTGTACTGAGCGCTGGATGTTGTAGTTGATGCTTGGTGCTTCTTTTTGTAGGGCTTCCTAGCAGAGCGCTTCTGTTCCTCCTCCACCGCAGCAGTCCGGGAGTCGGAGCTCCCTATCTGCCGAAGCTCCGACACTGGAAGCAGTGCCGGAGCCTGCGCCTGAGGCCACTCCGGATGTCGACACCCGGGCCCCCGAGGCCAGCCAGCCAGTGGGCACTGACGCCACTGGTAGCAATGCAACTGCTGCTGGGCGGGCTGCAAACCCTTCTCCTCTCCCTTCGCAAGTTGCCATGGTGGCAACCCCACCGGTGGCCCAAGAGCCAGAGGGTGTCGAGGCGTTGCCTTGCCTGACAATGCCGAAGGCTGTCCTGGTCCCCAGGGCCGCAAGGGCCGTCCGCTCTAGTCTGGACCAGATGCAAGATGCACACGAGCAAGAGTCAGCCGAACTGAAGTCCGAATGGGAGCGCCTCCAGGACTAGGATGACCTGCTGAAGGCATGGGTCCATTCCGCCAGGGCGAAGGCTTGGGCTCGGGAGGAACGGCTTAAGGCTCAGGAGGAGGTGCTGAAGGAGACAGAGGCCGTTGTCGCGGACTTCCAAAGGAATGCGGATAAGCGCCAAGCTGAGGCCAAGAGCCTCCATGCCTCCGCCGATGCACGTCTTGCAGCCCTGACAGAGCTCCAGAGATACTCGTTCTTCGAGAGAAGGCGGCAGAGGCGAGGAAAAGGGAGCTCTCGAACCATCTGGCTGCCTTTGAGGCGGAACAGATGCGCCTAGAGAAGCGGCTTTTGGGAATCCAAGACCGGGAGGTGTCCGCTGCATCCAGGGAGTCTGACCTGGAGGAGCAGGC
Organism: Neostapfia colusana; assembly: GCA_030760725.1. Classification (NCBI taxonomy): domain Eukaryota; kingdom Viridiplantae; phylum Streptophyta; class Magnoliopsida; order Poales; family Poaceae; genus Neostapfia; species Neostapfia colusana. Next base: position 3,641,553 of record JASWHV010000012.1, on the reverse strand, counting down.
TACGCGGCTAGCCACCAGGGAGCAGACCTTGGTTGCTCTAGAGCAGGGACTAGCCGCTCGGGAACAGGAGATGGTGAGGAGGAGTTCAGCGGGGGAGCTGGCTTCTTCCGTCAAGGGGGTCGAAGATCTCCGGGCTTCTCGTGCCACTGAAGCAGAGAAGGTATGGGACTTCCTCGGCCGTGCAGAGGTGGCTCTGGAACCCTTCGGCTTCGGCCCCTTGCACCCCGGAGGACCGGTCCGGGAAGTGAGCCAGGCATTCCCTGCCTTGGACTCAGCCGGAGAGATGCTCCTAACGCTAGAGAATGTCGTGGGGAGCACCTAGAGGCTGAAGTCAAAGCTCTGGCACAGATGGTGGCAGGGCATGTGCTCTCCTTCCTTCGGAGCTGCAACCCCAACATCTCCCTGGAACCTGTAGTGCAGGGCCACAGCGCAGAGCTGTCGGGGGCAGCGAAGTCTTTCGTGGAGGAAGTCACCCGACTTGTAGCTGCTAGGTTCTAGCGTGGGTAGCTCCTAAGTCTCCCGCTTGCCTTGTATCCTCCTGTGCATGCCAGAGCTCTGCTGTTATCAAAGACTTTTTGTTTCAAGTCTTATGTTACCCTGAGTTGCTGATGTAGACTTCGGACCCTTGGCAACGCAAAGGTCTGAAATAACTTAGCCAACGTGGGTAGCTCTTTGACGATGCTCCGAGCTTGTTCCTCTGGGCCCTCAGAAGCGTAAGGACCCAGGGTGCTCTGGCAGTGTGGCCACCGCTCCTTCCGGGTCCTCGGCGGTGCAAGGACCCGGCAGAAGTTCGGCCCTTATCTTCAGCTGGTGCTCTGAGTCTTTTGCTTGCTGCTGCAGTGGTCTGATGTTCTGCCCGCGTGGTTCACTGTGATGGCCCCCTGGTAGATGCAACCCTCGCGCTAGGGCACACCTACCACTGGATGGGGCAGGGCGTCAGCATCGGGCCCCCTGGGAGGTCCGAAATGCCAAGGACCTGTATTGACCTGCAGTCATGGCAGAGAGAAGGAGTAGTCATGCTCTCTGGTCACTCTTCCTTGCTTGGTACCTTTGCTGTGGCTTACAGTCCATAGTTAAGCTGCAGCACTTAGGTAATTCGATGTGGGTCGTTCGAGTCATGTTTAAAGCCTTGCCCAGAGGTATGAGCCATCCGGTTCCCCGGTACCGAGCCGTAGCGCTGGAGAGGCAGGGTACGCACGCTAAGGGTACAGAACCAGTCATAGTAGGCTACGCCCGTGGACCTCCCTCTGGCGTAAGCTTTTCGAGGGAGGGACGTTAGGGACCATAGGCCCCCCCAGGCAACGAGACAACCAAAGATCCCTTAAATTGCGGTCAAGACTTTGCTCGGGGGTATGAGCCGTCTGACTCCCTGGTAACGAGCTATAGCGCTGGAGAGGCAGGATACACACTCTAAGCGTACGGAACTAGGCATAGCAGGCTACGCCCCTGAACCTCCCGCTGGCGTAAGCTTTTCGTGGGAGGGTCCATTTTGCGCCATAAGGCCCCCGAGCAACAAGACGACCACAGGATCCCCGGGTATGCCACAGGTACTTCAAGCAGACCCACCAGCACAAGGATAGCACATCTCTTGCTACGGTTGTACACAAGAAAAAGTGACTGGCCACACGGCCGGAGCGGTATGGAAAGAAAGCATGAAAAGTATGGGGGCAATGTCCGGGGTCCGGTTACTTCTGTTGCCCGTAGGCGTGTTCTTTATTGCCCCCAAGTACTTAGTTGTAGCTCTGGGGAGGCAGGATGTGCATGCTAAGCGTACGGAACTAGGCATAGCAGGCTACACACCTTGAACCTCCCGTAGGCATTAACCTTTCAGCGAGGAGACCTTCCAGTGGCACGGGACCTAGGAAAAGTATGTAGGACAAACTTCAGAAATGCCGTTTACAGTTGATATGCATAAGCTAGCACAAACTGTAAATAAAGTGCGCAGCGTAGGGTAAATTTTTCTTATTTCTGGCTCCCTTCATGGGATAGGAGGTAACAGGCCGTGTAAGAAGGCAGCGACCCGCCCCGGATGACAAGAGTAGTTGGACCCTTCTTGGGGCTTAGCTGTTGTAAGCACTGTTCCTAGACGCTATAACACTTTTACAAGAAAGAGAAAAAGAAAAAAAATACCCTACTACTACGCTAAGGGTAGGACTTACAGGAATGCTCTATGTCCAGTGGTCTAGGTAGAGATACCCTTCGCCTGTGGCTAGGCGGGTGCACTTCAGGCGGCATACTTGCACGGATCGGGAGGGACCCTCCCAGCTGGGGGAGGGTTTGTCACCCCTCCTCGAAAAAGTATTAGCCGAGGCATCATGTGACCCTACCTTGGACTGTCTACTCTACGCGTACCATTGCCGGAGCATTCTGCGGTGTGGTGCATTTTGAGCAGCCTCTAGCCACATTGCCTCGTCGACGAGGTTGATTTCTTCATGTAGAAGCTGGTTCTTCGTGGCTTCATCGTATGTCTAGATGTCGGGTGAGCCCCTGGCGTGTTCTGGGGGAGAACAGCCTCGATCCCCCCACACCAATGTAAGAGGGTGTTTTCCCTTGTTGCACGATTGAGGGGGGGGGGAATGCCTGGTTAGGTATGGAGCGTCTTGCTCGTCCGCTGTGATCGCTGGAGTCAGAGTCGGAGTGGCCGTAGACGGATTTCAACGCCCTCTTGGCGTCTTGATACTCCATACACTACTTTGCGTCGGCCTCAAGTTTGGCCTTTTGCTTGCCCTCTCGCTGGCAAGAGGGTGCACCGTCTTGGCGCGGCCGCTGATGTTGCAGCTCTCGGAAGTGTTCCGCGAGCTTCTTGATCTCGCGGCAGTCGTTAGCGCCGTGGCTGCCGGTATTGTGCGCCGGGCACCACTGACCATCGTCGCCAGCGGACGACGATCGCGGGGCTCGGCCCCCACCGGCCGCTGCTAGAGCAGCAGTGGTTGCCCCGGCCATGTGGGGACCACCCCCTGGTTCACCCACTCCGGGATCGCAGAGGGTGGTGCCGTGCGATGCGACACCCAACAACACACAAGAAAAGAATAAGAGCAACATACAAACTTTTATTTGATATAAACCAGCGGAAGTCTTTTTACAAAACTTAATTATACAGCGGAAGTAATATACATAGCTACTCTCTAATTCTAACTAAGCAAAAGTGCAGCCGTCCAGCCCGGGGACGCTACACACTAGCAACATGTAACCGGAGATCACGACGGCATGCAGGGCTCCAGCTCGGCCGTGTACCCCGACGGGGGCACCGCCTCGTCCTCGGACCCCTCCTCATAGCTCTCACCTGCACACAGCTCAAGTATTGCAACCATGAGCACGATGGCCCAGCAAGGCTTAACCGACACCCTAATCATGAAACTCTACGTGCAGGTATTGGTAATGTAGGATAACAACATTGCAATAAAGACACGCCTACATGTTAATCCTTACTTTCAGTTTTTATAGCAGCAGTTTAATGGGCCTTAGGCAGCCCTCACATTGGAAGTCCACAATCAAACAAGAAATGCTTTCCTCCGATGTGGTGATGCCTTAAGTGGAAAATAAACTTAATTAGCGCTACATCTACATCAGACATGGTTTCCAAACAGTAATACTTCATCACAGCATATTATCATTCATCTTTCTTATTTCTCTTCTTACTACGTCACAGAACAGTGAACAAGCGGTACTAAAATAACCGCGAGGGATGGTGATTGCAATCAGGAGACACCCGGACAACACGTCACATACACCCACTTTTAGAAGTGTGATTCCACACACCTTCCTACTCTGTTGTATGCAACCACCTTTCAAAGGAAACCCAAATGCCGAACCGGTCCATCCGTAACGGGCAGGAGGTCCCCGCATGGAGCGTGACTGTGCCAACCGGCAGATTTACACCTTGGTACGATCAACCCACTCCTATAAAACGTTGGGTAAGCCTCGGCACCCAGGATAACCAATTACATCGGTTTCCTGCTTATGTCAGTATGCCATCCGGTACTGTTCGATACTTGTTCAGCAGGCCCGCAGACGACTCGGTCCTCAATCGACACCAACAGGGCTACGCACGTGAGACCTCCGCTCACTGCATCCTATCCCCCCTGAGTGGGTCTCATTTTCACCACTCTTAAGCTATTTTCTACTCTGACCATACCGTGTGCTAAAACCTTACCTCGCGAGTAGATTCCAACTACTCGACTTCTACCGAGATCCTAAGCATATTAGCACGGCATTCTCTACTCATTGAGTCTGTAAACTACCCAACCCTCCATAGGATTTAAAGTCATGCAAGTGGGGTTTCAAACACCTTAGCCCTTATGCAAGCATTTCAACCTAGACATAAGTGATACAAATGAAAACTTTGTAAAAGGTACTTAGATGCAAACCGGAGCTTGCCTGGTTGTGAGTTAAACGGAAAGTCAGCGTCTGGTGGGAGGACGTCCAACGGCTCCGGTGCGTCCTCAACTTCGGTCACTATATGAAATGTAGCAAAATATATGTATAAGTGTTAAGGACTTATAAGAATTAAATTTCTATTCCTAGATACTACTATTTAGGATCCTTAATTGGCATTGGGATTTTTCCAGTGGATACTAGACTCTCTAAGGATGATCTGAGTAAAATTTGGAGAAATTTCATTGAATCTTGTGGTCTCCACAATTCCCACAAGCTCAAGTCTTCTCTGAATTTTGAGCCCAAATATGGAGCTTTGACATGTCTAACAGTGGAAGATCTAAGTAGGGTAGGTTCCTATGGTTCTAACAAAATTTGTTTCACCATTTTTGGAGCTACCAACAGGAAGATATGCATTTTTTAAGTTGGACAGATGTTCTGAAAAGTTTCTGTTTAGAATTTGAATTCCCAAATCAAGGCTGAACTTTGGAAGGTAATTTAGCCTAGCCAATGAACTCCAATGAAGCTAATATTTTTACAGAAGATCACTGATATCATGAGGAACCTTCTGGCCAAATTTGAAGAAATTCCATAACAAGGACCTTCTGGAATTAATTCCCAAAAAATTAATTTGATGAATTTTGGAGATTTTTCCCGAGATCTTCAGATCAATTTCTTTGCATTTCTACAAAGTACTAATTGAGAGGAATCCAGAAAAAATTGTTTTACAAATTTTGGACATTCCTACTGAAAGTTATGGTCATTTGAAGTTTGCATTAAATCTGAAAAATGAAGAAATGTTTAAATTCTGGCCGTGGGCCCCACCCGTGGCGCTATCCACTCAGACGACGGCAACACCGAGGCCACAGGGTTATTTCCCGCGCAGCCGCACCCGATCCGGTGCCGCAGGCCGATCCCCGCGCGGATACAGAGTCTGACCGGTGGGACCCGGTTATCCTTCGTCTACCTCGCGCTGCCCGCGCCTCCCGCGGCGGCGCATGCCGGCGAGGCTCGCCGGGATGGGGTTCCCATGGTCCAAACTTCACCAAACTTGCCGCTTGTGAGTTTTACACCGTGCTGAACATGATGGTGGGGTCGGGAGCGGATGCCAACGGCCGTAATAGTGCTCACACCGGCGGCCATGTCGAACTCCACTTCGGCGACCTCGTTCTCACTCGACAGTGGTTCTTTCGGGCTAGGGTTTGCTCTAAAAGCACCAGTGACACATGGACAACTTTGACCCATAGCCCGCTCTCCATGAAAACCACCGGAGATGGGACCTCCCCGGCGACCCGAGCCCGCAAAATGACGACGGCGACAAAAACTCGAAGAACTCCTTCAGTCCTTGATGGTTTCTTGCGCCGTTTGAGCGAGAAGGACCGTAGGGATCTAGCAAAGCTTCTCCTAGACCAGAATGAGCTCTAGCTACTGCTGCGCGACGAATTTGATCATAGACCGAAAGGCGTCGCTATGAACTAGGGTTTGGCAAAACCCAAAATTCTCACTACCCGCTTGATCAATTGATCTGAAGCTTTTGGCAACACGATCTACGGACAACAACACACCTTTCTTGTGTAGGGAAGGGGCAGTGAAACCGGCCGTAGCATGCTGTCCACGGTGACCCGAACGTGGTTCCGCCGGGGCACCTCCAAACGTCGGCGCCAAGTTCTGGTTTGCACGTAGCACGAGCTAGGAAACTTAGGTGGGAGAACGGTGGATGCTGGAGTACACACTCGCGCTTCTTTTTGCTGCTTGGAGATTGATCAACCGAGCTCAGGTGACTGTGTGCGAGGAAGGAACAGAAACGGCGCCGGGGCAGTTTTTCATGGGTGAGAGCGGGGGGGGGGGGGGGAGCGGCTAGCAACCGAGAAAAGCGAAGAAGGGATTCGGTGCTGCGACCGCGTCGTATTGAAGTGGACGATGATCGAGGAAACCAGGAGGTGGCGCGGTGGAGTCCTCGGGAGCGGGTTGCACCGGGAGCTGGTGGCGTCTCGGCGATCGTTCGACGAGGAACAAAGGCGGTTAAGGCATTTGGGTGGCTGACAAAGGGGTCCCACCCCCTCTATTTTTAATCCAATTTTCCACTGATATTTTTCCCACATATACTCAAAATTTAAAGCTATACTTTGCCTCAAAGTTAAGGTTTGAAAAGGTTGAATTCAAATTATCTGAATTCTGGTGTGGAGTTTGAATTGAATATGGTCATTTGAATTTGAAATAGAATTTGAATTATCCCTTTTGCATTGTTCCGAAAACATGGCAAACCAACTCCAAAGTTTCTGATTTTTGGCATGGCTGCTAATTCAAATATGGAGAACACGTTTGTGGAATCAAATTTGCAAATTGAGGAATTTGGGATTTGAAACTGAAATTTAAATTCAGATTAGAGGGCTTCCTCTTTTAATCCCAAACAAATACTAAAACCCCTCCAAATGAGCTGAAATTTGGAAGGTTGAATATTTGAAATATGAAGACCCAAGTTATGAATTTAGATCTCCATGTTTGGATGTTTTGGGAAGTTTGAATCCTCACTTTGAACTTACACCGTTATAATTCAAAGTCTTAATTCCCCTCATTTTTTCTAAGTGTACATGTGCTGAATTTCTTGCTACCACTTTTTGGGGATTTTATATACCTCCCCCCTTAAAAAGAATCTCGTCCCGATATTCCAAAAGAAATGTAAAGTGGGGAAACTTTACCGGGTATACGATGATAGCAAGCCCAGATAATTAGTTCGTAAATATTCCCCGCTTTCCCATGTCGTCTCATCAGTGGTATGGTTACTCCACAAGACCCTGTAGAACCATAAGGTCCGGTTTCTTGTGGCGCGAGTCTTTTCATCGATAATCTAGATCGGATACTCCGTGTACGTGAGGTCCAGTTGTAGAACTTCTATGTCTTCAGTGCAGATTTCAGCCGAGGGTTTGAGGCATTTCCTGAGCTGAGATATATGGAAGACGTTGTGAATTCCTGCGAGCGACGCCGGTAACTCCAAGCGATAGGCCACGGCTCCACATTTTTCAGTGACGGCGAATGGACCAATGAATCGCTGCGCAAGTTTTCCCTTCACTCCAAAACGATGAACTCCCTTCATCGGAGACACACGGACATAAACATGGTCCCCTATGTCGAAGTGGAGAGGGCGGCGTCTTTTATCCGCATAGCTCTTCTGACGAGATTGAGCAGCCTTGAGATTGGCTTGTATTACTCGCGCTCGTTCTTCAGCCTTATTCACAAGTTCGATACCGTAGATAACTCGCTCGCCGGACTCGCACCAGTTGAGGGGTGTGCGTCATTTCCGTCCGTAGAGAGCTTCATACAGCGCCATCTCGATGCTAGCTTGATAACCATTGTTGTAAGAAAACTCCGCCAACGGCAAATGATCGTCCCGATTTTTGCCGTGGTGGATGGCACAAGCGCGTAGCATGTCTTCCAGAACTTGGTTCACCCGTTCAGTTTGACCATCCGCCTGCGGGTGATATGTGGAGCTGCGGATCAATTTGGTCCCCAACGACGCGTGCAGCTGTTCCCAAAACCGAGCGACGAACAGCGCACCGCGATCTGAAATAATGGAGCGGGGAACACCGTGCAAGCACAAGATCCTTGCAATGTAGAGCTCTGCATATTGCTTGGCCACGTAACTTGTGTGTACGGGAATAAAATGAGCCGACTTTGTTAGTCGATCGACTATCACCCAAATCGAATCATGGTTGTGAGATGTGAGAGGTAACCCGACTATGAAGTCCATGCTGATATCTGTAAAAGCCCAAGAAAAGGGACTTGCAAAAATTTGTCCATCACCTCACAACACCACAGCTTTTGTTGTGGATATCTTGTGAATACTTGTGAAGAGCAAGTAACCACCATCAAAAGGGTGATTAGAGGGGAAAGCCCTAACTTTCATAAGGTAGGATTTATACACATGAACATGAGAGGTTGAGCTCACCCCTAGAACTTAAATAGTCTTGGGAAGGTTCAGGCCAAATTTCATGCAAATCCAATACTTTTTGAGGCACTTTTGGAGGCATTTGAAGAAGAGGCCAATTTGAATGTAAATTCAAATTGCAGCAACTTTCATCACTTGAATTCAAAAGTCGGCTTCATATTCAAACTCAGCACATTTTTCTGAGTTTGTCCACCAATTTTCATCCCCATTAGAATTTATCTTGTCGGGAGCTAAATTTGCATTAATTTAAAACTGAATTTGAATTTCAGTTCAAATGTGAAGCAAATTTAGCCAAACAAATTTCAATTTTAGGAAATCAAATTCAGACTGTGACTTGGAGCTTAAGTCTCTCATTCAATGGAGAGTAGCTGGGATATTTGCAGCAGAAGGGGGGGGGGAAATTAGAGGGGAGAAGAGGGCCCACTGGTCAGAAGGCTTAGGACCGAAGGCAATTCGGGCGAGTCACTCGGCAGCCGACGATCGTCGCGTGACAGCTCCTGCTCCAGCGCCCGAGTGGAAGAGGACACCGCACGGTGAAAACCGCGAGTCACAGCGCCAGCACGACGCCCACGCGGTCATTTTCACGGTGCCCCGGCTGAACCGACGCTCACCCACCCCGCAGTTGCTTCCGCTCGCGAGTGTTTCACCGTCGCTCTCTGATCACCGTTGACCGGCCGATCCCGGCTGCATCACGCGCCACCACCAGAGAAGAAAAGGTGCGCCCACATGTGAGGAAGCTGTGGTTGGAAACCTTTCACCGTTTCATGCAGGGTAGACGAGAATTCCGAGTTTTCCCCCACGGTGCACCTTAGGGTTAGCAGTCAGTCGTCGGCGAAATTCGTTGCGCAGAAGCAACCGCCGGTCGAGCTGCAGCTCACACACGTTATAGACAACCGTGCGCGTCTCTCCGAGCAAGAACCCGCAGGAACAACCATCCCAAACCCTAGTTTCACCGGTAACAGTCCAGCGGAATGGGGGGGGGGGGGTCGCCGGTGAGGTCTGGGTTGCCGGCCGTTTAGGTCCCAACCAAGGTCATACCGAGTTGCCTTAGGCTTCCCTGGATGTGGTGACGCGGTTAGCGCGCGAAGGGGGTGGTCAGGAGGACGGGAACACGTTGCCGATGTTGCACCGAGACATAGCGCTCGTCGCCGGCGAGCTATGATGGTTAGCCGACGGCGACATGATGTCCAACGTGTTCAGCATCCAAAAGTATGTGGGGGCGGCAAGTCTCATCGTCGCCGGCGAGCTAGGTCACCAGGAACGCCGACCTCGCCGGAGCTCCGGCGGCTCGGGGCGGCGGCGTCGGGAGGTAGACGAAGGCGCGGGTCCCATGTGTTAGCTGCTGTGTTAAGTGCACGGGAGCGTGCAGTTAGTTTAAATTAAACGGGCAGGCCCCGCTGTCAGCCTCCAGGTTAGCGCGGGAGATGATTTTCTATAGGAAGATAATTCAGGGATCAGCCCAAATTTTAGAAATTCATAACTTTAGCTAGAAGTGTCCAAATTCAGTGAACCAAATTTTGTTGAACTCAGCTTTTTTAGTACTGTTTAGAAACACAAATTTCAGCTCATGAAACTTAATAGTTTTCCAGAATTAATTCCCTAAAATTTAAACTGTTAGGAATTTTATCTGGAGAACTACTTTATGAAAAATTCTGAAATTTGGTTGGGAGGTTCATTGGATAATCCTGGAGTCACATTAAAAGTTTCAGGCCCATCTAAGTTAATTTAGTCCCCCTAATAGTGTGATTAAGTGAACTTCCCTGAGAAGATAGAAAAATATACAGAAACATTTTTCAGATTTTCTCAAATCTTGTTTAGGGCATAACTTCCTCTATAATTCTTCAAATGACATGAAACCAATTCCATTAGAACCATCTTAAATTCTAGTTTCCAGAAAGTAATGGTTGGAGCCAGGAAAACCCCTGGAATTCCTTAGAGGCTCTAATGTTGACCGAATAGGCTTTTATTTGTACAATGCTCAAATGAACTTTGTTTCAAATGAAACTTGGTCAGTACTCTGGTTAGGACCCTACCAAGTTAACATAAAAATTTCAGAACCAAAGGGGACGTCTAGCTAGAGTTATAGTAATTGCTTATTCAATTCTACACATTGCATTTAATTGACATATAGCTTATCGTTAACGTGTAGTCGCTGAAGGCGAGGAGACTCCGGAAGTGCTCGACTTCCTTCTTCCGTACGAAGCCCTAAAAACTGACCAGCAGCAATAAGGCAAGCCCCGGTTTGCATTAAACCCTCTTATAAAGTTTTGCTTTGTATACATGGTTAGGGTGAGGTATGGATGTGCATTAGGTGTAGGATGGATGAAACCCAAGTGCATAACCAGAATTTTCCTATAAGAGTGAGGGTAGTGTCTAAGGCCTCGAGTAGACAAGCTTTGCTTAATGATTCATAGGACTTACAGTACAAGTCGAGTAGTTGGAATCTACTCGCGAGTTAGGCTTGGGACACACGGGATTGGTTCGAGTGATGTGAGATCACTTTAGAAATGAAAATGAGACTAGACAGGGACTAGGGCGCAGCAAGAGGAAGTCTTATGTGCGCAGCCCTGTCCGTGTCGATTGAGGACCGATCCATGTGCGGCCCTGCTGAACAAGTATTGAACGTACCGAAGGCATATCGGATATATGGGCCCCGATAAACCGATGTAACCTGTACCTCCGGGCGTCGAGGCATAACACACCAATTTATAGGTGTATCCTGAGGGCAGCAAGGTGGAAATCTGCTAACGGGCATAGATAGATGCTCCGTGTAGGGAACCTCCTGCCCGTTTTGGTGTGACCGGTTCGACGTTTGGGCTGTTGGGTGAAAGATTGTCCCGTACGGCATCGAGTGAGCGTGCTGTGCACCTCCACGGGTGGGCGTACGTGATGTGCTCTTTGGGTCTCCCTGAAGGTGTATATCGAGTCGATTCGCTGTCCCTCGCGGTGACGAGTACCGCTTGTTCACTGTGTCGTAACGTAGATAAATTATGGAATTTTATGATTCAATTCTGTTGATATGTATAATTGTATTGCTACATGTGTGCCACCAAATATTGCTTACTAAATTTCAGATTCATGAACTGTTAACTTGTGGCTAAAAGTTGAATTAAGGATGAACTTGTAGGCGTGTCCGTTTGCTGCAATATTACCGTCCCATGTTCGTTGTACACTACATGTAGAGTTTCATGCCTAGATGAGTCGGTTAAGTCTTGTTGAGCCATCGTGCTCATGGTTGCTGCTTAAGTGTTTTTCAGGTGAGGAGCATCCCACGGACTCGGGTTACGAGTCCACCGGCGAGGGTTACCCTCCGTCGGGGACCACGGCTGAGTGGAAGCCATACACGCCGCGTTGAGCTGAGGAGTGCAGCTAGTGTGGGTTGCCCTAGATCTGGGCAACCGACTTTTGCTAGATAGACGGGTGTGAGTTGTACAAATTTAGCTTCCGCTGTGTAATATAAACCCTAGTTTGTAACTGAGTATTGTACTACTTTGTACATTTCAGTTGGCTTTCTATGTAATACCCTGTTTCCTTATGATGTTTGCTGTCGGGTGTCGCATCGTGCGACACCACCCTCTGTGATCCTGGATGAGTGGATTCTGGTCCGCCACAATATCCTCCCACTTCCACACCGGAATGTTCAATGGTTGCAGCTGTCCGGCTTTACGCATATGGTCGGCTTTCACACGCCGACACGTATCACATTCAGATACGTACTTTGCGATTTCTCTTTTCATCCGCGTCCACCAAAACCTAGTTTTCAGATCCTGGTACATCTTGTTTCTTCCCGGATGAATAGAATACTTGGACAAATAAGCTTCGTCCAAGATTTTCTTCCGAAGCTTCATGTCACGGGGCACCACTAAACGGTCTTTAAACCATAGAGTGCCATGTTCATCCCTTCGGAAGCATTTCATTTCACCATTCTTCATTCTTCTCCGAATGTGCGATATTCCCATGTCTTCCTTTTGAGCTTCCATAATCTCCTCTCTTATGGTAGAGATGAGAGCAAGATTATATAATGCCCCATGTGGAACCAAGTACAAACTTGGCTCCTCCTCTTCAGGTGGGGTGATGGACAGATTGTTGACATGAGATTTGTGGCTTAAGGCGTCGGCAACCACGTTTGCCTTTCCGGGATGGTAGTGAATCTCGATCTCATAGTCTTTGATCAGTTCTAGCCATCTCCGTTGCCGCATATTCAACTCCTTTTGAGTGAATAAATACTTCAGACTCTTGTGGTCGGTGTAGAGGTGCACTAAGTTCCCGAGTAAATAGTGCCTCCACATTTTCAAGGCCAACACCACAGCAGCGAGCTCAAGATCATGAGTCAGATAGTGCTGCTCGTGGTTACGGAGTTGACGTGAGCCATAGGCGACCACTCTGCCTCCTTGCAACAATACACAGCCAAGCCCGATACTGATGCATCGCAATATACGTCGAAGGGCCTGGATGTATCTGGTTGAGCTAACACCGGGGATGTTGTAAGATGCTTCACTAATGCTTGGAAATCTTCTTCACAAGCTGAGCTCCAAACATATTTGATTCCCTTCTTCAACAGTTAAGTCATCGGCTTAGCAAGCTTGGAGAAGTTCGGTATGAATCTCCGCTAATATCCTGCTAACCCGAGGAAACTCCTGACTTCGTGGACTGACGTGGGGGACTTCCATTTCAGCACTTGCTCGATTTTGCTTAGATCAACTGCAATGCTTTCCGCAGAAATAATATGACCAAGAAATGGCACTTGTCTGATCCAAAACTCGCACTTGCTGAACTTGGCATAAAACTTATGGTCTCGCAATCGTTGAAGCATGATATACAAGTGTTTGGTGTGTTCTTCTTCCGACTTGGAATAAACCAAGATGTCATCAATAAACACCACCACGAACTTGTCCAACTCTGGCATGAACACTGAGTTCATGAGATACATGAAATGTGTCGGGGCGTTGGTGAGACCAAAAGACATGACGAGGTATTCATGCAGCCCATATCTCGTTGAGAAGGCCGTCTTCGGAATATCCTCTGCTCGGATCTTGATTTCGTGATATCCGGAGCGAAGATCCATCTTTGAAAATAAACTTGCACCCACAAGTTAATCGAAGAGAATATCGATGCGGGGCAGTGGATATTTATTCTTGATGGTGACGGCGTTGAGAGGTCGGTAGTCCACACACAACCTCAAGGTTTCATCCTTTTTCTTCACAAACAGCGCCGAGCATCCCCATGGCGAGGAACTCGGTCGAATGAAACCCTTCTTCATTAAATCATTGAGCTGCTCCTTCAGTTCAGCCAGCTCATTCGGAGCCATCTTATACGGTCTCCGTGATATCGGGGTCGTCCTGGGTACAAGTTCGATCTTGAACTCAACATCCCTTTCGGGTGGCATACATGGGAGATCATCCGGAAAGACATCCAGGTATTCACGGACCACACGAATATCCTCAAGTTTTATGGCTTCCATGTTATATGTGGATGGAGCTTCTTGAACCGAATGGTCAAGAATAAGAACATGTGGTTCATGAAGTGGAGAGTTTAAACGAACCACACGTGGAATGATGTCAAGAACAGCACCATGGCGATGTAGCCATGACATCCCTAAAATGGCATCAAGTTTTTGACTCTCTAACATGATTAGAGAAGTCGGATATAGATTTCCACCCAACTGTAATGGTGCTCTATAGACCATTCTATCAGCTGTTATTTTCCCACCCGGAGAGCATATCAAGTATGAACTATTGGTGGGAATGATAGGCAATTGATATTTAATAACATAAGATTGACTTATGAAATTATGGGTGGCACCAGAGTCAAAAAGTATGAGTATGGGATGATCTGAGTAAGAAAACGTACCCGCGAGGACGGGTTCGCCTTCCGACACGTCTTCGATGGCTAAGTGGTGGACGTTGCCGGGTTTTGGTGCTGGTTTCTTGGGCTGATTACGGGGCTGATTAGCACCCTGATACGGTGCTGCACCCCTGCCCTGTCGCTGCTCGGGGCAGTCCCTCGAAATATGGCCGACACGACCACACGCGAAGCACGTGTAAGGTGTTGGGGTCCCTCCGACTTGAGGACAGAATCCCGGTGCACGCGGTTGAAACTGAGGCGCACGCGGGACCATCCTTTGCTGCTGCTGTTGCCGTGGTGGATATGATGGTCAGAAGCTTGGTGCATTATATTGTCGACCGCGAAACTAAGGCGATCGCGCTGGTGGCTGCCATCTCTGACCGGATGGTGAGCGATACACCACGCGGTATTTTTATGGCGCCCCACCACTGCTGCTCATCAGCGTGCTGCGTTTCCTCTTATCAGAACCGCGCTCGCGCTGAGCATTTTCTTGTAAAATCGCGGCATTAACCAGGTCGTCGAATGTGCCACAATTGCTTTGGGCGAGATGGACCTTCATTTTAGAATTCAGGCCCCAGAAGAATGCGTTTCGCTTGTCTTCCTCCGTCTTTACAAATCCTGGCGCATACTGCGCCAGCCGGTTGAATGACCTGGAATACTCATGAGCACTCCTCTCGCCTTGTTTCAGCGCCAAAAACTCCTGGAGCTTCCTCTTCATAACCCCGGGAGGTATATGGTAGGCGCGGAATGCCTCCCGGAACTCCGTCCATGTGACGGCATGACCAGCCGGTAAGGAGGCGGTGTAGTTCGCCCACCAGCTACCGGCTTCTCCTTGAAGCTGTTGCGCTGCGTACAGCGCCTTCTGGTGTTCGGTGCACCGAAGTAAACCAAACTTTGCTTCAAGAGTGCGGATGAAGCTGTCCGCCACCAACGGCTCTTTGGCCTCCGTAAAGACCGGTGGATGGGTTGCCAGGAAGTCTGAATATGAACTTTGTTGGGGCTGGCGTTGCCCATTGTCTTGGCGTCCTCCTGGATGGGACGCATTCTGCTGCACCAGCATCCGCAGCAACTCGGTTTGCTCGTTGCGCGAGCCGAGCACTGCAGCAAGAACCTCCGCAAGGTTTCTTGGAAGTTCTGGCGGTGGAGGAGGTGGTTGCTGATGCATCGTGGTTTGCTACGGAGGTGGAGACTCATCACCACGAACCTGCCTCGGACCTCCCTCCTCTTGCGTGGACCGTGTACGCACCATTCTGCATTCATACCATTCAACGATCAGCACATGTTGGTTTATTTCATCCAGTCTATACAATAGTAGTGCGAAAAATGGAATAAATAATACGCATAATATTCACACATATGGATAAAGTATAAACTTTATATAACATATACATCCCTGGACCATGTCATACGATCGATTTCCAAAGTTACGAACTTTATGGGTTAAAAGTTCATTTCGACCATCGTGGGTTGCCACGGGATGTTAAGTGTGTTAGTCTGCGTAAATCCTCGCTATTGTACTGGATCCTAACATGTCCTCGCTCGAAGTGATATGTCAAAGGCATAAACTTTTTGACTCCACTCGTTGTTTTACATCAGCCGCTGGATATCGAAAAGGGAAACTAATTGTTTCAGCTGAAAAACTTCAACATGGTGTTCACTGTCCAGCTTCTGGTCCAGCAGACCAGTTGGAAGAATTTAACAGTTTTTGCCACCTCGAAGGCAAAATCTGGACTAGAGTTCAACAACAAAATTATAGTAGACTCAAAAAGGAATCCAGATTGTATTTATTTGCCTCCATAGCCTTCCTATTTTATGATTTATGATTCCTACAAAGTGACAGAATTTTTTTAGGAATTTTGACAGCACCTCCTTTGCAAGTGGCTGTTTTATTCACAAAATTCCAACTATTTCTGTCCTCAATCTAGGAAAACACTGAACTACAAAGTTGTAGTAGATTTCCTATACTTTCCAATGATGTCTTACTTGACTCTTAGAAATTTTTCTACAGAAAGTTGTGGTCGAAATACAGAAAATTCCAGAGAGCCTTTTGGTCTGTCCTGTTTCTGGACAGTGCCTACTCATCTGAGATTTTCATCCCTTTTGAGGGAGATTTTGTTCTGTAGCTCTGTAGAAAATTTGTAGAGGACTTCAAAAACTTCCCAGAATGGTATCCCACACCTCCATTGGTTTAACCAATCCTATGTTATACCCTATTTAAGTTCAGCAAGTTTCTGCCGAAAACAGGGGAGGTTGTTCCTAAGTCTTTGAGATTGAATCTATACTCCCAATTGACTCTTAGTTCAATATGGGAGTTCAATAACCCCTAAATGGAATCCTAAACTTCATTTTGAACTCTTTTATTTGAAAATATACTTTTATGCACTAATACTCATCTCGGTACTATGTTTCCTCACCAAAGAAACATCCTAGGCCGGTATTCCGGCTATACGTGTCAAATGGTGGAACTAAGAACGTCACTCACAAATGATTTCTAAACGTCATGCTCTAACGTGGTTAAGGTACCTGCAGAATACCACACAATAATGGTGCACACAAGGGTTTTTCACATTTCAGGCAGTTCCATATCATAGTAAAAACATACGGTCCGTATCATTGCCATACGGATCGTCCTTGAGTCACGTCACGTCTCAAGGTACATGGTCGTGTTTTCACACCACACGAAGGGGAACCCGAATAGAGCATGAACGGTTCGTCACGGTTGGGAATTTTATCAACCCGACGGATACCACCTACTGCCTCATGACCGTTGAGGCATGCCGATTGCGAGCGCTGCGTATGGCTCTTTGAACATTGAACGTTCAAGGGTTGCATACTATCGTGTTGCTTACCACATGATGGGGTATTCTCACTTTTGCCTAAAGCACGCTGGAGATCAGCATTTTAATATGCTCTCAGAACCATGGAGAGGTTCAGAGACTCATATTAACTACCGTGCCAAGCCACGGTATACCATTCCATATTATTGCTCGTATGGCGAGCTATCACAATTGATCCGCCTGCGGTGGCGTACCTTACCTCTTACCTGACGTCGGAGCGTCGTTACAAATTAATAACAAGTATGTTAGCATTTCCACCTTAGTAACTATTACTATAATAGAACTTATGTGGGCATAGTGACTAATCCTCACTCGACTACTTCTAAATTTTCAAAATAGGCTCTTTTCAAGCGTGCTATTCCCAATGCGGCTCTGATACCACGACTGTGGGGAACACCCTGTGGTTCACCCACTCCGGGATCGCAGAGGGTGGTGCCGTGCGATGCGGGACCCAACAGCACACAAGAAAAGAATAAGAGCAACATACAAAATTTTATTTGATATAAAACAGCGGAAGTCTTTTTACAAAACTTAATTATACAGCGGAAGTAATATACATGGCTACTCTCTAATCCTAACTAAGCAAAAGTGCAGCCGTCCAGCCTGGGGACGCTACACACAATCAAACAAGAAACGCTTTCCTCCGATGTGGTGGTGTCCAAAGTGGAAAATAAACTTAATTAGCTCTACATATACAGCAGACATGGTTTCCAAACAGTAATACTTCATTACAGCATATTATCATTCATCTGGCTTATTTCTCTTCTTACTACGTCACAGAACAGTGAACAGGCGGTACTCAAATAACCGCGAGGGACGGTGATTGCAATCAGGAGACACCCGGACAACACGTCACATACACCCACTTCCAGAAGTGTGATTCCACACACCTCCCTACTCTGCGCTATGCAACCACCTTTCAAAGGAAACCCAAATGCCGAAGCGGTCCATCCGTAACGGGCAGGAGGTCCCCGCATGGAGCGTGACTGTGCCCACCGGCAGATTTACACCTTGCTACCCTCAACCCACTCCTATAAATTGGTTGGGTAAGTCTCGGCACCCAGGTTAACCAATTACATCGGTTTCCTGGTTATGTTAGTATGCCATCCGGTACTGTTCGATACTTGTTCAGCAGGGCCGCACACGACTCGGTCCTCACTGCATCCTATCCCCCCTGCTGGGTCTCATTTTCACCACTGTTAAGCCATTTTCTACTCTGACCATACCGTGTGATAAAGCCTTACCTCGCGAGTAGATTCCAACTACTCGACTTCTACCGAGATCCTAAGCATATTAGCACGGCATTCTCTACTCGAGTCTGTAAACTACCCAACCCTCCATAGGATTTAAAGTCATGCAAGTGGGGTTTCAAACACCTTAGCCCTAATGCAAGCATTTCAACCTAGACATAAGTGATACAAATGACAGCTTTGTAAAAGGTACTTAAATGCAAACCGGGGCTTGCCTGGTTGTGAGTTAAACGGAAACTCAGGGTCTGGTGGGAGGACGTCCAACGGCTCCGGTACGTCCTCAACTTCGGTCACTATAAGAAATGTAGCAAAATATATGAGTAAGTGTTAAGGACTTATAAGAATTAAATTTCTATTCCTATCTACTACTATTTAGGATCCTTAATTGGCTTTGGGATTTTTGCAGTGAATACTAGACTCTCTAAGGATGATCTGAGCAAAATTTGGAGAAATTTCATTGAACCTTGTGGTCTCCGAAATTCCCACAAGTTCAATTTTTCACTGAATTTTGAGCCCAAATCTGGAGCTTTGACATGTCTAACAGTGGAAGATCTAAGTAGGGTAGGTCCCCATTGGTTCTAACAAAATTTGTTTCACCATTTTTGGAGCTACCAACAGGAAGATATGTATTTTTGAAGTTGGACAGATGTTACTGAAAAGATTCTGTTTACAATTTGAATTTCCAAATAAAGGTTGAACTTTGGAAGGTAATTTGGCCTAGCAAATGAACTCCAATGAAGCTCACATTTTTACAGAAGACCGCTGATATCATGAGGAATCATCTGGCCGAATTTGAAGAAATTCCATAACAGGGAACTTCTGGAATTAATTCCCAAAGATTTAATTTGATGCATTTTGGAGAATTTTCCAGAGATCCTCAGATCAATTTCTTTGCATTTCTACAAAGTACTGATTGAGAGGAATCCAGCAAAATTTGTTTTACAAATTTTGGACATTCCTACTGAAAGTTATGGTCATTTGAAGTTTGCACTAAATCTGAAAAATGAAGAAATGTTTAAATTCTGGCCGTGGGCCCCACCCGTGGCGCTATCCACTCAGACGACGGCAACACCGAGGCCACAGGGTTATTTCTCACGCAGCCGCACCTGATCCGGTGCCGCAGGCCGATCCCCGCGCGGATATAGAGGCTGATCGGTGGGACCCGGTCATCCTTCGTCTACCTCGCGCTGCCCGCGCCTCCCGCGGCGGCGCACGCCGGCGAGGCTCACCGGGACGGGGTTCCCGTGGTCCAAACTTCACCAAACTTGCTGCCTGTGAGTTTTACACCGTGCTGAACACGATGGTGGGGTCGGGAGCGGATGACAACGGCCATAATAGTGCTCGCACTGGCGGCCATGTCGAACTCCACTTCGGCGACCTCGTTCTCACTCGACAGTGGGTCTATCGGGCTAGGGCTTACTCTAAAAGCACCAATGCCGCATGGACAACTTCGACCCATAGCCCGCTCTCCATGAAAACCAGTGGAGATGGGACCTCACCGGTGACCCGAGCCCGCAAAACGACGGCGATGACAAAAACTCGAAGAACTCCTTCAGTCCTTGATGGTTTCTAGCGCCGTTTGAGCGAGAAGGACCGTAGGGATCTAGCAAATCTTCTCCTAGACCAGAATGAGATCTAGCTACTGCTGCGCCACGAATTTTATCGTAGACCGAAAGGCGTCGCTATGAACTAGGGTTTGGTAAAACCCAAAATTCTCACTTCCCGCTTGATCAATTAACCTGAAGCTTTCGGCAACACGATCTACGGACAACAACGCACCTTTCTTGTGTAGGGAAGGTGCGGTGAAACCGGCCGTAGCGTGCTGTCCACGGTGACCCGAACGTGGTTCCGCCAGGGCACCTCCGAACGTCGGCGCCAAGTTCTGGTTTGCACGTAGCACGAGCTAGGAAACTTAGGTGGGAGAACGGTGGATGCTGGAGCACGCACTCACGCTTCTTTTTGCTTCTTGGAGCTCGATCACCCGAGCTCAGGCGACTGTGTGCGAGGAAGGAACAGAAACGGCGCCGGGGCAGTTTTTCGTGGGAGAGAGCGGGAGGGGGGGGAACGGCGAGCAACCGAGAGAAGCGAAGAAGGGATTCGGTGCTGCGACTGTGTTGTATTGAAGCGGACGACGACCGAGGAAACCAGGAGGTGGCGCGGTGGAGTCCTCGGGAGCGGGTTGCACCGGGAGCTGGCGTCGTCTCTGCGATCGTTCGATGAGGAACAGAGGCGGTTAAGGCATTTGGGTGGCTGACAAAGGGGTCCCACCCCCTCTATTTTAATCCAATTTCCCACTGATATTTTTCCCACAGCTACTCAAAATTTAAAGCTATGCTTTGCCTCAAAGTTAAGGTTTGAAAAGGTTGAATTCAAATGATCTGAATTCTGGTGTGGAGTTTGAATTGAATATGGTCACTTGAATTTGAAATAGAATTTGAATTATCCCTTTTGCATTGTTCCAAAAACATGGCAAACCAACTCCAAAGTTTCTGATTTTTGGCATGGCTGCTAATTCAAATGTGGAGAACACATTTGTGGAACCAAATTTGCAAATTGAGGAATTTGGGATTTGAAACTGAAATTTAAATTCAGATTAGAGGGCTTCCTCTTTTAATCCCAAACAAATACTAAAACCCCTCCAAATAAGCTGAAATTTGGAAGGTTGAGTATTTGAAATATGAAGACCCAAGTTATGAATTTAGATCTCCATGTTTGGAAGTTTTGGGAAGTTTGAATCCTCACTTTGAACTTACACCGTTGTAATTCAAAGTCTTAATTCCCCTCATTTTTTCTAAGTGTACATGTGCTGAATTTCTTGCTACCACTTTTTGGGGATTTTACAGGACAGAGGCTTGTTCCTGCCTCCGGTCTTGTTCTTCTTGCCGCTGCGTGATGCAGCAGCCTCTCCGGAACCCCCCACCACGGAGGCGGATCGTGAGTGCTAGTCTCGGCCTTCCGCCGCCCTGGCACATTTTTCGGCCTGACTTAAGATCTCAGAGACGTCTTGCATGTCATGCGTGGCTAACTTCTCGAGCATATTCTTGTCTCGGATGCCTTGTCGGAAGGCAACGACGACGGAAGAATTGGAGATTCGGGGGATGGTGTTTCTGACCTCGAAGAACCACTGGATGAAGGATCACAACGACTCTCCATCACGCTGGTGCACGACATGGAGGTCGATCTCGGTGTCGGGGCGCGTGTAGGAACTTCCAAAGTTGGTTGTGAACCTCCAGCATAACTCTTCCCAAGACGTGATGGATCCTGGGGGAAGGTTCATAAGCCATGACCGGCTTGTGCCGGTCAAAGCCACAGGGAAGTAGTTGGCCATGACGACATCATCCCCTCCTGCAGCTAGGATGGAGGTGGAGTAGATCTGCAGGAACTCGGTGGGATTGACTGTCCCGTCATACTTTTCTAGCAGGTGGGGCCAGACCACCATATGAAGGTGCGGGGCGAGCGCCATGCAGCCTCCCACCGCCCCTGGAGAGGCAGGGGAAGGGGGAGCACGGCTTGCCGGTGTGGCGCTTGGAGAGCGGTACCCTCCTTCAAGGTTACGAAGCCTCTCGCGGCGCCGCTCAATGGTGGTACGGGTTGACCCTAAGATCGGGTGTGGTCGTCGTGCGCTGGGCCACCACCCCTCGGGCCAGTGTCGGTGTGCGCGACTGGGCCAATGAGGGTTCAGCCGTCTGTCTACTGTAAGCAGGATAGTTCATAGCTATGGCGATGAGATGGTCGACATCATGCCGCCACTGCTCTGCCGCCTCGGGGGTGGCACCCTCACCCGGAGGGTTGTGGAGCAGTGCACGTGCCGCAGCCAGCACACTCTCCGGGCTCGGCCGTGGCGGTGTTGTCACCACTTCCGGGGAAGAGGGTGGCCGAGAGGAAGTCACCACTGGGGGTGTGAAAATCGATAGCGCACCATCCGCGCGGTTGTCGGTCCGTCCTGACCTAGGTGCCATGGGTGCCTCAGGGGCTCCAGCGTTCTGGCCGCCTCTTCGGCCCGATCTAGGCGCTAGGGCCGCGGGTGGCACGCCAGTCATCTGATCACCAGCCTTTCCAGACCTGCCTGCCCTGGAGCGGGAGGTTGCTTCATCATCTCTAGTCTGGAGACGACGGCGAGGAGGGCGAGAACGCTCGCCATGAGAAGTGATGTTCACCATAGTCGCGAGGAGAGATTGTAAAGCCCCCTACCTTGCATGCCAAATGTCAGAGTGTGAGCTGTGACACTCCTTCCAGCCTGCTCGGAAGCAGCCTGCGAGGTTCTTTTTCTCCGGAGGGGGCTTGGAACCCTTCGCGACCTGGGCTCGAGAGAGCCGATGAACACAAGGATTTACATGGTTTGGGCCACCTGAGCATAATACCCTACGTCCACAAGTGTGTTTGGTCTATAGCTTTTGTTTGAGCGCTTGTGCGTAGTATGATCTGGAGTGTGGGGGATCGGAACCCTTTGCAGGGTGATCACCCCAGTCCTTTTATAGCTCAAGGCTGGGGTGGTTACAATGAGGCTTAGGGCCCGACAGGTGGCCCTAAGATTTGTGTGTCCTATACACGATCTAGGGCTTCGTCCTCTAAGTAGAGTGGCCGGTGGGGGAGTTAAGTCCCTTCGTCCGGCGCGCCGAGCGCCCCTGACCACATGTCAGGTGATGATGAAGGCACCTTCTTGTCGCGACGTCTCTTCGCCCTGCTTGGGTGGCTTAGTGCCGTTGGACGGTATTGTACTGCTGTCATGCCCAGCCATCCCGTCTTGTCACTGTAATGGCGAACGGGCAAGGGACGGAGGCGTGCGTAGTGCACCAAGCTTCTGGGGAAGGCACAAGCCTTGAATGTGAAGCCTGACAACACACTTCCTTCTTGACTTAGTCGACCCACAGCCAACGAGGGATCGTGGGGCGCGTGGTGGCTATGGAGCTCTCATTGACGGGCTTGGTGCCTGGAGACGCATGACAGCTCCGGACCACACCTCAGTGGGGAGGCTCGGTCTGGAGCTCGGGACACGTGTCAGCATCGGAGCTGTCCTCAGCGGGGAGGCGGCTCGGAACCGGAGGACACGTGGCAGCTCCGGACCTCACCTCAGCGGGGAGGCTCAGACCGGAGCCCGGGACATGTGTCAACACTGGTACTGTCCTCAGCGGGGAGGCGTCTCAGAGCTGGGGACACGTGGTTGCTCCGGACCTCACCTCAGTGGGGAGGCTTCAGGTCAGAGCCCGGAGCACGTGTCATCTCTGGAGCTCAAGTGTACATGGTAGCCCCGGGGCTGACCATTGGATCCAGGGCATGTGGCTTACGCTGGGCCCACCATAGCAAGGAGGCGGGGCTCAGTCTGTCTTTTCCCACTACCCGGGGGTACCTGGTCTGCAAAGTACCGACAACGATCAATTACTGGAAGGTACCACATCACCAAGGCAGGAATTTTTCTCTTATTTTTCTCGCCAGCATCGTAAGAAGTATCGTCATCGTCACCTTCAGGGCCAATAACATTCTTCTTATTCTTCAGGGTCTTATTCATGTTGGTAACATACTGGTGATTGTAGCCCTTCTTGTATCTACTGACACCGAGATGGGGCATATAGTTGCGAGGTCATGCTCTTTGCGATACAGAATACAATGGTTCACACAAGCGTATATTTTTGTCACACCTAGTGACATCAAGCAAAGAAGTTTCTTCGCTTTATAAGTACTTCTAGGCAGTTTATTGGGATTCGGAAGAATTTCTGTCAAAACATTCAAAAGATCAGAGAAACTAAAATCGGACCATCCGTGCGTGGCTTTCAACTTTAGTAGTTCTAGGACTGCACGCAATGTAGTAAACTCTTTATCACAACCCTTTGATTCATCATATAAGAGCTCCATCGTTGCATTCTGCAATGTCTTCATTTTACTTAAACCTTTACTTGCTCCCATAGAAATCAATATATGTGGTTCGATATGACGCACCATCTCCTCACAATCAAACTCATCACCATTATCATCCTGATTGTCACTACCATAATCGATATGAGCATTATCATCATCATAACCTCTCTCATCATCTTTATCCACCTCATGTGTATCTAACTCACCATGCTCTATCCATATTGTGTAGTTTTCTTTGAAACCCCTTTTCACTAAATGAGATTGGATTATTATAGCATCTATCCAAGCAATCTTATTTTCACAGTCGATACATGGACATAATATGTCATCTATCTTTTACATCTTCGCATGTCTCTTGGACGCTTCAATAAAGTTTGCTACATTTTGAATGTACATAGGATCAGGTCTTGTCATGTTGTACATCCACGCTTGGTGGTCCATCTTCTATGTCAAATTGTAAAAATAAAAATATGATAGTAACCATATCTTGAATGCAAGTGAAGGCTGAAAGTTGAACACAAGGTTCATAAAGCTAGCTTACATTGATGGCACTTGGAGGCGAGGACGACGGCGTGCGCGTGCTTGGAGGCAAGGGCAAGGACAGCGACGTGGGCTCGGCAGCGAGAGAGAGGACGGCGGCGGCGGCGACGGCCAGGATGGCTGCGGCGGCGGCGAGGGGCAAATGTATTTTTGGCAGCCTGACGGCGTCGATGTGAAATCTCCCAAGTTAGGTTTTTGCGGTGCCCGAGCGGTGCTTTACATAGTCGTCCATTATCACGGGCAGGTTTTAAGGTGGTCCATTAAAAACCGCCTGCGATAATTGCCTCTTCATAGATCCGCTATTCAGTTTCTTCTTCCTTTGCTTCGTTTTTTATTTAGATTCCAATGTAAATACTCAAACCTGTATTGTGACACCCGGTTCCAAAAATAGAACCAAGTGAATGCATATGTGTGCCCAGGATGTTCATCACACATACACATGTACTGCACAAACTAAATTCGGAATATAACCATGAATAAATAGTGTTTAAGTACTTTATTACAATAACTCAACGTCTCACTCATGAATCTCTAACTTATTCTTGCAGCGGAAGACTCTAAACGACAGCGGAAAATGACTAAAATAGCAGGCTCGAACTTCAACTCCACATGCATGTTGACAGTAGTGCGCACGCCTAGTACTCCACATGTTCCTCGAAGTACTCTTATCCTGTAGCTGATGTATATGTGGGAATGCAAGGGTGAGTACATGTCGTACTCAGCAAGTGCGGAAAAAGTATGACATGTAGCTTACAACAAGGTAGGCAATAAAAAGGCTCATTGCAGCAAGCAAATTTTATTTCATAAACATGATAAAAATAGAAACTATTTCTAGGTGAAATTTATCTCATCATAATCAAGTAATTCAGCAACATTCTCTCATCATAATTCACCATTATCAAGTCTCATCCATCCATTAATCTTTCTCAAGTCCATCTCATACTCATAAAGATTCATAACCATCTCATATTCATATAACCGAAACGAAATTCATTGTCATGACTCAAAACAGCCCCAAAACCAATCCCAATGACCATACCATAACCATACCCAAGTTTTGCCTCTAATTATGGAAGTTGGCCAGGTGCTTGTGACCGGAAGCACGGCTAACATGATAGTTTTACACTGCAGAGGTGGCACCACTTTACCCACAAGTTTGTGATTTCGTCACCCGCCGGAGACTAGAAAGAACCTCCATTATACAAGTACACAACCGTCGGTGTATGGCCAAAATAGCCTTTACAAAGGGGCTACTAGGATATACGGACCCACTGAGGTTTTACCGGCAGGCTCGAATCTCCATTCTCCCACCCACGGGCCCTCTCTTGTGCCATGCAGTTCTCAGGGCAGTCCCTCTCGACTCCCATTCCCCGCACCATCCAACGGTCCATAACAAGCTAGCAACACACCTAATTAGTCAGCTAAGCCGCATCAATATTTGGCCTTGCGGTGGCACTGTTTTCCTGGCATGTGCTCGCATGAACCGGTCTCTAGATCTACGACAAGTAAACCACCATCTCATTCAGCAACATCAATGAACCAAGCTTGCCTAGATCTCCCCGATTCTATGCTCATTAACATCATCAAGTTCTCATCATCATTATTCATATAAGTGCAGTAGCTAACCATGTTTTATTTCAGCTTCTCGTACCCCGTAAGTTAAGCGAAACAAAAAAGAAAAACGACCATACCCAACTCATCAACTTTCCTGGCAACAAGGATGGTTAACAAAACTAGTGAACTCCTATAAAAGGGTGTCCCATCAAGTTGACTCAAGCATACGAGTTTTCGCAAACAAAACAGTTTCAAAACATGGGATCAATATGGTCAAGGGGCACTTGCCTTGCTCCCGTAGTTCGTGTTGCTCAAGCGTCTCGAAATCTTGGTGCTGTAGTTCCCCGTAGACGGCCTCTTGAGCTTTTCCTTCTACTCACGACCACGCACATACAAAATTTACAGCAATCAATCATCATGCACAAGCTTTACTCAAGATGCAATGGGGTAGATGAATGCAAATTCTATAGTGCAGTTTTATAAAACCAGTTTGTACGTGTTCTTGCACGTTTTAATGGGCTTTCATGGGGTTTTATGATGAACAATGGTGTAGGAATCAAGTGTGGACGTGGTGATGATCTTAACATAAGATGTAGATCAATCCCACCATCAAAAATCGATCAAAACATGATCTGTCCACACGCAAAAGTTTCTACTCGAAGGGGGCGAAGAAAACGGGTGCGTAGAAACAGCGGCGATGTCGTAAGAGGGGTAACAGGGACCTACCTCTCTTCTTCCTCCTCTCCTCCTTGCAGCTGGACTTTTTCCCTTGCAATGGCAGTAGCTGGGGTTTTACTTTGGAGAATAATAGGGCTGCGGCCAGGACTTGGCAGCAGGGGTCCTCTTCTCCGGCGACGGCGAGGCGGGGCAGAGTTTCGATGGCGGCCAAGGCAGAAGCAAAGGGGTGGCGACCAGAAGAGAGAGGGGTGCGGCCAGGGGGGTGGGGTTATATTTATAAGGGGGAAAAAGAGTCCTAGGGATGGAAACAAAGAGTCCTAGAAGTATGGTACTCAACCAAAGAGTCCTAGGGGTGGAAACAAAGAGTCCTAAAGGTAGGAGACTAAACCAAAGAGTCCTAGGGGTGGGGGACAAAGAGTCCTAGAGGTGGGGGACTTAACCAAAGAGTCCTAGAGGTGGGGGACTAGGGTTCCCCCCTCAAGAGCTGCGGCCAAGGGGTCTCCCCCCTAATTTGGTGCAGCCAATTTGGGGGGAAATTTCCCCAAGGGGAATTTTGGGGAATTTAGGGAAAATCAGGAAAAATTGGAAGAATTTGGGATTTTTTGGGAAGGGGTAAATTTGGGGAAATTTTGGGTTGGCTCAATTGAGCTATTTTATTTTCATTACTCACCATTTATATATTCATTTCTCCATTTCTATATTCCTTTCTCCATTTCTATATTCCTTTCTCCATTTCTACATTCCTTTCTCCATTTCTATATTCCTTTCTCCATTTCTACATTCATTTCTACATTTCTACTTCTTTTTAAATGCTTCTCTACATGAAAAACGTATGCAATGCATGGTAGTGAAATTGAGGGTGTTACAAAACTACCCCTCTTAAAATGAATCTCGCCCTCGAGATTCGATAGAGTGGAGAAAAGATGGAGGAATTCTGTATTGAGATCTTCCTCACGTTCTCATGTAGTTTTGGCTTCCGTGTGATGGCTCCATTGTACCTTGCACCAACGGATTACTTTATTCCTCGTGACCCTTTCCTTCACGTCCAAGATTTTGATGGGGTGTTCCTTGTAGGTCAGATCCTCTTGAAGCTCTAGCTCATCCATCGGTACTTGTTCTTCCGGTACTCTTAGGCATTTCTTGAGCTGGGATACGTGAAACACGTCGTGCACGTCGGAGAGGTGTGTTGGCAGCTCTAGTTGATAGGCTACCTCTCCTCGCTTGCCCAAAATCTTGAATGGCCCGATGTAGCGAGGTGCTAACTTGCCTTTGACGTTGAACCGTCATTGGCCTCGGATAGGCGACACCTTAAGATACATGAAGCCTCCCACTTCGAAGGTTAATCTTCTTCGCCTATTGTCCGCATAACCCTTTTGTTTTGACTGAGCGGCCTTCAAGTTTTCACGTATTGTTTGGACTTGCTTTTCAGCATCTTGCAGCACTTCGGGTCCAAATACTTGGCTTTCTCCGGTCTCATTCTAGAACAGCGGTGTTGTACAGTCTACCATACAATGCTTCGAAAAATGACATCTTCAAGCTTTCTTGGTAACTGTTGTTGTACGAAAATTCAGCATTTGGCAAGCTCTTATCCCAACTACGCCCATGTTTCAAGGCGCAAGCTCTTAACATATCTTCCAAAATCTGATTTGTTATCTCAGTTTGCCCGTCGGTTTGTAGGTGATATGCGGAGCTGAAATTCAATCACGTACCCATGACTTCATGCAGCTTCTTCCAGAACCTAGAGGCAAATTGAGAACCTCGATCTGAAACTATCCTCTTCGAAACTCCATGGCATCATATAATTTGATCCATATATAGCTCGGCTAGTTGTGCGATGGTGTACTTGGTTCTAACAGGAAGGAAGTGGGCTGTTTTCACCAATCGGTCCACGATAACCCAAATAGATTCGTAACCCGACTGAGTACGTGGCAATCCAATTATGAAATCCATGCTGGTGTCTTCCCACTTCCACTCAGGTACTTTCAATGGCTGCAACAGTCCAGCGGGTCTTTGATGTCCGGCGTTCACCCGTTGGCACGTATCGCATAAGGCAACATATTCAGCTATGTCCCTTTTCATACCGTCCCACCAATATCAAGTTTTCAGGTCCTTGTACATCTTTGTACAGCCGGGATGTATGGAATAAGGTGAGTCATGTGCCTCCTTTAATATTGTGTCGCGGATGTGCTTCACGTTAGGCACACAAATCATTTTCCCTAACTAAAGCGTGCCTTTCTCGTCTTCCTTGAAACCTTTTCTATGCCTTGTCGGATTCTTTCCTTGATTTCCTCATCCATTGCTTGGCCATCTCGTATCTCTTGTTCCAGCGAGGAGTTCAGTTATATCACCTCCATCTCGTTCAAGAACCCGAGATGTAACCGTTCAAACTCCTTGCGCAGCTCGGGTGTCAGCTCCCGAACTGTGAGTTGGTGACATGCTCCCTTTCGGCTCAACGCATCAGCTACTACATTGGCCTTTCTGGGGTGATATTGATGAGTTCCAACCATCGACGTTGTCTCAAATTCAGATCCGTTTGCATGAATATATACTTGAGGCTTTTGTGATCCATATAGATCTCACATCGGTGGCCAAGGATATAATGCCTCCAAATCTTCAAGGCATGTACCACGGCTGCAAGTTCCAAGTCATGTGTGGGGTAATTCAGCTCATGTTTCTTTAGTTGCCTCGATGCATAGGCTACCACTTGTACTCCTTGCATAAGCACACATCCAAGCCCTTGTCTTGATGCGTCACAATATATATCGAAGCTCTTGCTCACATCCGGCAATACCAAAACCGGCAATGTGGTTAATCTCTTCTTTAGCTCCTCAAAGCTGTCTTGACATGCTTGTGTCCACTGAAATGCTTTCCCTTTCATGAGTAATTCAGTCATAGGCTTCGCTATTTTGGAGAAATCCTTAATGAACCGGCGGTAGTATCCAGCCATCCCAAGGAAACTGCAAATATCTCTCACATTCTGCGGTTGGTTTCACTTCAAAACATCTCCCACTTTTCCGGGATCAACCAATACTCCTCCTTCGGAGATAATGTGGCCTAGGAACGATATCTCCTTTAGCCAAAAGTGACACTTGCTAAACTTGGAATACAATTGATGCTCTCGCAGTTTTTGTAACGTCAACCACAAGTGTTCTTCATGTTCTTCCTCGCTCTTTGAATACACCGTGATATTGTCGACGAAAACCACGACGAACTTGTCCAAGTACTCCATGAAGACCTTATTCATGAGGTACATAAAGTATGCGGATGCATTCGTTAACCCAAAAGACATAACAGTATACTCATACGAACCATACCGTTTTCGAAATGCAGTTTTAGGTATGTCGGAGGGCTTAATATTTAGCTGGAAGTATCCCGACCGAAGATCAATCTTGGAGAAAATTTGGGCACCTTTCATTTGATTGAATAGGTCCTCTATACGGGGCAGCGGGTATTTATTCTTGATCATCACTTCGTTGAGAGACCTATATTCCACACACATCCTTTGGATCCCATCTTTCTTGTCTACGAAGAGCACGGGGGCTCCCCACGGTGACGAGCTTGGGCATATGAAACCCTTTTCTAGCTGCTCCTGAATTTGCTTCTTGAGCTCCACTAATTTATTAGCAGGCATCCTATATGGCCTCTTTGCTATAGGTGCAGTTCCGGGTACTAAATTAATGGCAAAGTCAATGTCCCGGTCAGGTGGCATACCTGGATGTTCTTCCGGGAACACATCTGAATATTCTCGAATCACCGGAATGCTTTCCAATGTTGCTTCTTCGATGTGGTTCAGCACTGCCTTCTCGGTTGTAGGTTGGGCTGCCTCGAACTCAATACGAGTACCGTGCTCACTCATCAACTGCATGATCCTCTGAGCACATTGAATCATTCCGTTGTGCTTGCTTAACCAATCCATTCCAAGTATTATGTCAATCCCTTGGGAATCCAAGACAATAATGTTGGCAAGAAAGTCTACCCCCCTTATTTTAAAGCTTACTTTCGGATAGAATTCAGAACTGAAAAAAGTGATTTCCCAACTATATGCATCAAGGTGTATGAACTAAGCAACTTCTTTCATTAATATCAGCCTATATGAGGATGTAAACAATTGCCAAAGCATCTCACATATCTCTACTATGTGTGGATGTGGACATTCGCCGAAGCGTCCCACAACTCACATCAGCACACAAACCAAGCAATCACCACAAAAATTTCAGCACACTACTCTTATTTGACTCACTGCGATCTAAACGTTCCTATTACAGCTTTATTCAATGGAAACCTAAACTTAATCGTGAGAACCGGTGCTGTTCTCGCCGTGTGACGGAGGTGGTCCATACATGGGCGCACGCCATGGTGAGTCAGCTGTCCATGTAGGGATAGATGACGCTAGTGCTCCGTTTGTTCCCGCGTTGGCACGAGCCTCCTCTTGTTTCTCCAGCAAATACAGCTTCTTGCGGAGGTAACGGATCTCTTCTTGTGCGCTTGCATAGCGGTTTCCTACCTCCACGAGCAACCTTTGAGACTTGTCAGTAGCTTGTGGGTTGGAAAAAGCTCCTACATGGGGTCCAATGATCTCCCTTGTACCACTCTTCCGATACGGGTGCAACTCAAAAGTGGTGTCCTCAAGCTGCTCACGGAAGGCGTAGCACAGTCCGGTGAGTGCATCCCATGCGGCATCATCAATAGCTTCTGCCCTTGTAGATCTCCATGTGGGTGCGAAGTGCCGGGTGACAACCCTACCGTTAGATAGGATGGTTACTTCAGCCTTCCACTCTTCATCTCCGAGACGAGGGACTTTCTTGAGAAGATATTCCAGGTGTAGGCTGCATCAATCCAGAAATTCTTTGAGTTCCTTGGATATGTATCCTCCTTCCATTCCGTCGGACCGGAATTCTTGAACTGAACGGTTGGCCCGTTCATCACCTTCATTATTGGCCTCAGCAAGGGGTGGCTCCTCTTTGGATTCATCTCCTACCGACATAGCTTCATGAGGCTCCACGGGGTGTAAGCTCGCGTGAAAGTCCTCCTCAGGTGCGTACTAATGTTGTTCTTGTGGATCATCTTCCATGTCATCTTCGAATGGTTCCACCTCTTCCGGGTCCTTTTCCTCATGCATAGAGCTAATGACTTCATCTTCATCATGAGGTTTCATCTTCACCTCCTCCCAATATGGTCCATCAGACACCTCAATGGGGTTAAGTGCACTTCCAAGTGGTGGTGGACGAGTCCTTATGCGTGTTGTGCTCCTAATCACTGGAATCTATAAATAAGCCGTGAGAAACTTTAGAGAAGAAGAAAATAACTCCAAAACTTAAGAAGCTATGAGGAAAGAAAACAAAAGTGTTGCTGTCCGAAAAGAAAGAAAAAGGAGGGGCTGAAAATAGCACTTTGCGGTGGCTGCATTGACAAGTAAAGTGCAGCAGCAAGCAATTTTTGAAAATAGCAGTTTAGAGGGGTGTTCCTATGTGTTTTAGAGTGTCCATTATACCTAGGCTTGCGTACTAAGGTCAATGTGGCCTGGTACCAAGTGACACCCAGTTCCGAAAATAGAACTAAGTGAATGCATATGTGTGCCCAGGATGTTCATCACACATACACATGTACTCCACAAACTAAATTCGGAATATAACCATGAATAAATAGTGTTTAAGTACTTTATTACAATAACTCAACGTCTCACTCATGAATCTCTAACTTATTCTTGCAGCGGAAGACTCTAAACGACAGCGGAAAATGACTAAAATAGCAGGCTCGAACTTCAACTCCACATGCATGTTGACAGTAGTGCGCACGCCTAGTACTCCACATGTTCCTCGAAGTACTCTTTTCCTGTAGCTGATGTATATGTGGGAATGCAAGGGTGAGTACATTTCGTACTCAGCAAGTGTGGGAAAAGTATGACATGTAGCTTACAACAAGGGAGGCAATAAAAAGGCTCATTGCAGCAAGCAAATTTTATTTCACAAATATGATAAAAACAGCAACTATTTCTAGGTAAAATTTATCCCATCATAATTAAGTAATTCAGCAACATTCTCTCATCATAATTCACCATTTATCAAGTCTCATCCAGCCATTAATCTTTCTCAAGTCCATCTCATACTCATAAATATTCATAACCATCTCATATTCATATAACCGAAACGAAATTCATTGTCATGACTCAAAACAGTCTCAAAACCAATCCCAATGACCATACCAGAACCATACCCAAGTTGTGCCTCTAATCATGGAAGTTGGCCAGGTACTTGTGACCGGAAGCACGGCTATCATGATAGTTTTACACTCTGCAGAGGTGGCACCACTTTACCCACAAGTTTGTGATTTCGTCACCCGTCGGCGACTAGAAAGAACCTCCATTATAGCAGTACACAACCGTCGGTGTAGGGCCAAGAGATCACAAAATAGCCTTTACAAAGGGGCTACTAGGATGTACGGGCCCACTGAGGTTTCACCGGCAGGCTCGAATCTCCATTCTCCCAACCACGGGCCCCCTCTTGTGCCATGCACTTCCCAGGGCAGTCCCTCTCGACTCCCATTCCCCGCACAATCCAACGGTCCATAACAAGCTAGCAACACACCTAATTAGCCAGCTAAGCCGCACCAATATTTGGACTTGTGGTGGCACTGTTTTCCTAGCATGTGCTCGCATGAACCGGTCCTTAGATCTACGGCAAGTAAACCGCCATCTCATTCATAAACATCAACGAACCAAGCTTGCCTAGATCTCGCCGATTCCATGCTCATTAACATCATCAAGTTCTCATCATCATTATTCATATGAGTGCAGTAGCTAACCATGTTTTATTTCAGCTTCCCGTATCTCGTAAAGCGAAGCAAAAAGGAAAAACCACCATACCCAACTCATCAACTTTCCCGGCGACAAGGATGGTTAACAAAACTAGTAAACTCCTATAACAGGGTTTCCCATAAAGTTGACTCAAGCATACGAGTTTTCGCAAACAAAACAGTTTCAAAACATGGGATCAATATGGTCAAGGGGCACTTGCCTTGCTCCCGTGCTTCGTGTTGCTCAAGCGTCTCAAAATCTTGGTGCTGTAGTTCCTCGTAGACGGCCTCTTGAGCTTGTCCTTCTACTCACGACCACGCACATACAAAATTTACAGCAATCAATCATCATGCACAAACTTTACTCAAGATGCAATGGGGTAGATGAATGCAAATTCTATAGTGCAGTTTTATAAAACCAGTTTGTACGTGTTCTTTCATGTTTTAGTGGGCTTTCATGGGGTTTTATGATGAACAAGGGTGTAGGGATCAAGTGTGGACGTGGTGATGATCTTGACACAAGATGTAGATCAATTCCACCGTCAAAAATCGATCAAAACATGATCTATCCACACGCAAAAGTTTCTGCTCGAAGGGGGCGAAGAAAACGGGTGCGCAGAAACAGCGGCAATGTCGTAAGAGGGGTAACGGGGACCTACCTCTATTCTTCCTCCTCTCCTCCTTGCAGCTGGACTTTTTCCCTTGCAATGGCAGAAGCTGGGGTTCTACTTTGGAGAAGAATAGGGCTGCGGCCAGGGCTTGGCAGCAGGGGTCCTCTTCTCCGGCGACGGCGAGGTGGGGCAGAGTTTCGACGACGGCCAATGCAGCAGCAAAGGGGTGGCGACCAGAAGGGAGAGGGGTGCGGCCAGGGGGGTGGGGTTATATTTATAAGGGGGGGGGAGAGTCCTAGGGGTGGAAACAAAGAGTCCTAGAAGTATGGGACTCAACCAAAGAGTCCTAGGGGTGGAAACAAAGAGTCCTAGAAGTATGAGACTCAACCAAAGAGTCCTAGAGGTGGAAACAAAGAGTCCTAAAGGTAGGGGACTAAACCAAAGAGTCCTAGGGGTGAGGGACAAAGAGTCCTAAAGGTGGGGCACTTAACCAAAGAGTCCTAGAGGTGGGGCATTTAACCAAAGAGTCCTAGAGGTGGGGGGACTTAACCAAAGAGTTCTAGAGGCGGGGGACTAGGGTTCCCCCCTCAAGAGCTGCGGCCAAGGGGTCTCCTCCCTAATTTGGTGCAGCCAATTTGGGGGAAAATTCCCCCCAAATGTGGGGGAAATTCCCCCAAGGGGAATTTTGGGGAATTTGGGGAAAATTGGGAATTTTTGGGAAGGGGGAAATTTGGGGAAATTTTGGGTTGGCTCAAATTATCTATTTTATTTTCATTACTCTCCATTTCTATATTCATTTCTCCATTTCTTTATTTCTTTCTCCATTTCTATATTCTTTTCTCCATTTCTACATTTCTTTCTCCATTTCTATATTCCTTTCTCCATTTCTACATTCCTTTCTCTATTTCTACTTCTTTTTAAATGCTTCTCTACATGAAAAATGTATGCAATGCATGTTAGTGAAATTGAGGGTGTTACATGTATAGATTCTGCAAATTAAGTCCAAACTCGATGATTATTTTTTCTATATTCTTGAAAATTTTATATATACCAGGTGGAACAAAAATTTTAAAACTTATATAAGTAACATTGTTATGTTTTGGTAAATATAGAATTAATTTATATGCACATATTATTCAGATTGTCATATCTCCTAAAAAATGGATCTTCCACTGAAAGTTGGTTTGTATGAACATATTGTCTTATTATACATGTATGGATTTTGTTAATTTTTTGAAGCAATCCAACATGTCAAAATTCAAATTATCCCTTATTCTAATGAAATGCTCATATACATATGAGGCATTCTTTAAATTTTGAACACACATCGATTTAAACAATTTTGTAAAAATCTGAAAAAAATTATAGACGTTGGTATGATGACTAAAAGATCCCATAGAAAAATGCACTAACAAAATCAATGTATTATGGAAGATACAAAAATGACAAATATGTTATTTATTTGTTTTTCATGTTCTTACCAATTTCAAAGGTTTTTCCAAGCGAAATTTAATGGGCACCTTTAATACTAAATCATATTACAAGAACTTGGAATTTGAGCTTTTACAAGCCCCCTTATTTTGATCAAGAATATCAATTAGTCCTAAACTTAGTAAACTTTTTTCACAGACGGTTCTATATTAAAAACTGCCTGCGATAACTGATCTTCATAGGTCTGCTCTTCAGTTTCTTCTTACTTTGCTTCATTTTTTATCTAGATTCCAATGTAAATACTCAGACATGTATGGATTCTGCAAATTAAGTCTAAATTCGATAATTCTTTTTCTATATTCTTTAAAAATTAATATATACCAGATGGAACAAAAAGTTTAAAACTTATATAGGTAACAATGTTATGTTTTGGTAAATATAGCATTAATTTATATGCATATATTATTCAGATTGTCAGATCTCCTAAAAAAATTGATCTTCCACTAAAATGTCGTTTGTATGAACAAATTGTCTTATTTATACATGTATAAATTTTGTTAATTTTTTAAAAGCAATCCAACATGTCAAAATTCAAATTATCCCTTATTCTAATGAAATGCTCATATACATATGAGGCATTCTTCAAATTTTGAACACACATTGATTTAAACAATTTTTTAAAAATCTGAAAAAAAATCATAGAGGTTGTTATGATGACTAAAAAGTCCCATAGAAAAATGCACTCATAAAATCAATATATTATGCAAGATAAAAAATGGTAAATATGTTATTTATTTGTTTTTCATGTTCTAACCAATTTCAAAGATTTTTTCAAGTGAAATTTAATGCGCACCTGTAATAATAAATCATATTACAAGAACTTTGAATTTGGGCTTTACAAGTCCCCTTATTTTGATCAAGAATATTAATTAATACTAAACTTAGTAAACTTTTTTCACATGCGGTTCTAAATTAAAAACTGCATGCGATAATTGCCTCTTCATAGGTCTGCTCTTTAGTTTCTTCTTACTTTACTTTTTTTTATTTAGATTCCAATGTAAATACCTAAACATGTATAGATTCTACAAGTTAAGTCCAAACTCGATGGTTCTTTTTTCTATATTTTTCAAAAATTAGTATATACCAGATGGAACAAAAAATTTAAAATTTATATAGGTAACATTGTTATGTTTTGGTAAATATAGAATTAATTTATATGCACATATTATTCAGATTTTCATATCTCCTAAAAAATGGATCTTCCACTGAAAGTTGGTTTGTATGAACATATTGTCTTATTTATACATGTATGATTTTTGTTAATTTTTTTAAAGCAATCCAACATGTCAAAATTCAAATTATCCCTTATTCTAAAGAAATGCTCATATATATATGAGGCATTATTCAAATTTTGAACACACATTAATTTAAACAATTTTGTAAAAATCTGACAAAAAATCATAGACGTTGGTATGATGACTAAAAGGTCCCATAGAAAACTGCACTAACAAAATCAATGTATTATGGAAGATACAAAAATGACAAATATGCTATTTTTTTCATGTTCTTACCAATTTCAAAGATTTTTCCAAGCGAAATTTAATGGGCACCTATAATACTAAATCATATTACAAGAACTTGGAATTTGGGCTTTTACAAGCCCTCTTATTTTGATCAAGAATATTAATTAATTCTAAACTTAGTAAACTTTTTTCACAGGCAGTTCTATATTAAAAACCGCATGCGATAATTGCCTCTTCATAGGTCTGCTCTTCAGTTTCTTCTTTCTTTGTTTCATTTTTTATCTAGATTCCAATGTAAATACTCAAACATGTATGTATTCTGCAAATTAAGTCCAAACTCGATTATTCTTTTTTTCTATATTCTTCAAAAGTTAGTATATACCAGATGGAATAAAAAGTTTAAAACTTATATAGGTAACATTGTTATGTTTTTGGTAAATATAGTATTAATTTATATGCACATATTATTCAGATTGTCATATCTTCTAAAAAATGGATCTTCCACTGAAAGTCGGTTTGTATGAACAAATTGTCTTATTTACACATGTATGAATTTTGTTAATTTTTTTAAAGCAATCCGAGTACACAATCTCCTACACTGAGTTTGCCAGACTGTTGCATCTTGAGGACAGCGGGAATGATGAGATTGTGATTCACAATCTGGGAGTGGTGGAGAAAGACAAGATGGAATTTCTCTAAGATACTCGACTTCCATTCAACTCTCCCTCAACCAAGAACATGAAGCCCTTCTTCATTGTCCACAACAGAGTGCTTCGGAAGACCATTGCTCCAAAGGATGGAGATGTCGGGAGCGCCCAAGGTTATCTGAGAACCTTGATGAAAGTGAACAGCAGGAGGAGAAGATTTAATATCTTCGACTATATTTGGAATGACATGGTAAACATATCCTGCACACCAAACCGTTCCTGTGGCCATGCTCCTTACTTAATGTTCATGATTGAGAAATTCACAGGAATTGAGTTTGTGAAGGATGTAGAGCATACTGCTCTAAGGCCTTAGAAGCCTCCTCAGGCCTCCCTCCCAGCTGCTCCCTCACCTAGATCACCTAAAGAACATCCAGAGAGAGCGCATGAAGATGCAATGCCTACATCCAAGACTAGGGCCTCTCCACAGAAAGGTTCCTCTAGTGGGATCATGAAGTTTTTGGCTGCTATCTTCAGCTCTTTCCGCAAAACTGAGGTGAAGCTTCACAAGATGAACAAGGCAAGAAAAGAAGAGATGAGATACATGAAGGCCAATGTCAAAGAAATATGCCAAAAACTAGAGATTGAGCCCATTGGATCCCCGGTCATCTCAGAGGACTTTGCATCTAAGTTTACAGAGCTTCCTCCTCTCTCTCCTTCAGAGCGTGCCTACTTTGGCACGACGAGTGGTTGCTCTCCTCCTCTTCCTCAGGCTGATGACGAAGATGAAGAAATGACGGACAGCGAGGAGTGAGCCGGCGAGGACAAGTAAATCCCTCCTCTCCTTCTTTTTGGTGCCTTGATGCCAAAGGGGGAGAGATTGAGGGGGAGTCCTAGGTAGTAGGTCTTTTCTTTTGTATATTAGCTTAAGATATGAGCTTGTGTAAGACTTATGTTACCATTATGCGTTTGTAAGAGATGAGCTTGTGTAAGACTTATGCTACCATTATGCGTTTGTAAGACTTATGTTATAATTATGCTTTTGTGAGATGACTATGTTATGCTTTTGATGAATGATGTATGTTTAAAACTGCTATGAAGAATTGAGACTCCTGATGATTATGCTCATTATGATATTTACATCAAAATTATTGCTCACACATGTAGTTTTGCACCCCACCATAAAGAGTGCACATATGTTTCATGTCTTCATTGCCTATTTTGTTCAAAACTCATATGTGCACACTTTATGAAAAATCTGAATTCTTATTGTCATATTTGTGAGATCTCAATTGGTTGTCATCAATCACCAAAAAGGGGGAGATTGAAAGTGCATCTAGGCACCCCTTGTGGGTTTTGGTTGATTTATGACAAACAAATGATACCCTAACAAAATTGTTGAGAATGAGCGCAGGTTCTCAAAGAAATTAAGAAGAAAGCACAAAAAGAAAGGAGAAGGAGAATCCAAATTGATAAGAGCTCAAGAACTGAAAACAATAGATCACTTAGTATAGAGTGTGTTGGAGAAACACACCCCAAGAGCTCAAGAGAAAGAAATCAAACTAACTGCACAATTTCAACACGTCCGGACTAGTCCGATATCAGCCGGACTAGTCCGATTTTCTTTCTGACCAGAAAACGAACTAGTCTGATATCATCCGGACAAGTCCGATTTTGTCTCTGGACAGAAAACGGACTAGTCCGCAATATCACGGACTAGTCCGATATCTCACGACACTTAGGGTTTTCTAAACACAGCACACTGGACTAGTCCGGAGTCAACCACGGACTAGTCTGGACATCGCAAACCCTAACGTACCCATTGGAAACCCTACTATAAAAAGAGGTGTACGGCCATACCAACAACTTTTGACCCCCTGCGCTGTCACACCTCCCAAGAGCCCAAAGTTCACCTCTCTCATGCATTCTTACCCAAGAAGGATCAATTCTTGTGGATTGACAATTGATCAAAGGAGAGACTAGTTCAACACCTCTTGAGCTCTTGGGTTTGATCTCTCGCACACTTTCCGTTGTTAATTATTCATCTGTTGAGTGTGTTGAGTCATTTACTTTCATTCGTTGTAATTCTTGGGGAGACCTCAACTTGTGAGAAGGCCCCTTGAACAATTTTATTGCCCTTTGTGATTAGTGGAAGAGAATCGTCCTTTGTGGCGATTCGACGAGGGTAGGGTTGGAGAAAACCCAGTCCTTAGTGGACTCCTCAACGGGGACGTAGATTGCCTTCGTGGAATCGAACCTCGGTATAAACACTTGTCTCCTACTCTTGTGCATTAATTGTTCATCATATTCTAGTATTTGATCTATCCTCTGAAACTCACGTTCAACTATTAAAATCAAAGTTGTTTCCTGTTATTCATTGTGTCACTATTGCAATACATTCAAACTAACGATTAATTTCCGCTGCATAGAGTATTAGAAGTGAACATTGATCAACCTTGATCTCCCTAGTCCACGCATACTGGACTAGTCCACTTAGTACCGGACTAGTCCGATTTTTCTCTGTTTAGAAAACGGACTAGTCCGCACTCTACCGGACTAGTCCGATTTCCCTGTATTTGATAGACTACTAAGTGTTTCAGGTTTCAACAAAGCGTCGAAAAGCCTATTCACCCCCCTCTAGGCTACATTCACTCTTCACAACCATGGCGTCTGTAGGATCCTCGTCTCACCTCCCCGCTGATGATCATCAAGGCGGAAAATGCAAGCAGCCGCCGTTGGCGCTCCTGAAGTAAAGCACTAGAGCCAAGCGGCAACCTTCTGGTGGCCCACCAGCGAACAACCAGGGAGCCAAGCTGCAACATTCTGGTGGCCCGCCGGTGAACCACTTCCGATGGATACTCTTTACGTTACAATCCGCCTATGATAAACATTCTTCACAGGCGGCTAGTCGTAGGTATAGAACCGCTTGCGATAATGGAGTTATCACAGGCGGAAACTCGTAGTTACAAACCGCCTGTGATAAAGAGTCTTCACAGGCGGATTCATGAAGGTTAAGATCGCCTGTGATAACTTTTTTCAAAGGTGGTTTAAGTTTCCGCCTGTGAAAATAGCTGATTATCACAGGCTCTTCGTTCCTGGCGGTTTTGAAAACCGTGTGTGATAACACGTTTAGAGCCGCCTGAGATGAAGCTTGTTGTAGTAGTGACGTCGAGGGGGTGGTCAGTGATCCCGTTTGCGGCTCATCTTGGTGTTACAGCGTCTGGTTCGGACGGTCGACGGTGAGGGGGTGAGCTCGGGTGTGCGGCGAAGGCGTGCGTGGTTTCTGTGCGAGAGGGCGTCGAAGCAGTGGAGAAATGGTCTTTTGTCGTCGGTTGCTCGGGGATAAGCAGTTAAGGACGTTGCCCGGCTGCAAAAATCGGCGAGCAGGAGGTGGCGTCGGTCTCCAGCGCCATGGCGCTCGCGGCCGCACGCACAAGAAACCGAGCGCTCATGGTGTAGTCGGTTGAAGCCTCTGTTCCAATGACAGGTGGGCCCCTTTTCCAATTTTTGTCCCACAAAATTGAATTTTCACTTTTGCACAATATTTGGGACCCTCCTACCCCTCACAATTTGATCAAACCACTGAATCACCATCTGAAATTTAAATGATTCAAACTGAAGCAAGGGTTTGAATGAATTTGCTTCAAATGTCAAATCTGAAATTCAAATTCAGTTTGAATTTGCTACAAGTAGCTCATGTCAAGATAAATCCCAAATGGGATGAAAATTGGTGGGTGGGCTCATAAAAATGTGTTGAGTGTGAATATGAATCCCTCTTTTGAATTCATGTGATGGCAATAGTTTGAATTTGAATTTAAGTTCAAACTAGCCCTTTTAATGATTGTATCCAAAAGTACCTCAAAAAGGTTTGGATTTGCATGAAAATTGGCATGAGCATTTCTAAAAAAGTTTAGGAGGTATTTGTGAGCTCAGTCTCTAAAGAGTTCATGTGGGAAATCTATCTTTTGGACTTTTGTGAGTTTATCTTATAATCATCTATTGACGGTGGTTACATGCTCTTCAAACGTGTTCAGGTGTTTACCACAATTGAGCTGTGGTGTGTGTGATAAGGAGTACACTTTTAGCAAGCGAAAAAAACTTGGGCCCTTACACTGTATCCTACCTGAACCGACATCTGGATCAATAATGATAGCAGCTGGCAGGTCTGTACCCAAATCCACCTCATTTTCAGCACCCAGATTGTCGTTTTCAGGATTTGAGCTGTGTTCACTTTCTTGTACATTTGACACCAAATTTTTAGCCAATTCTTCTGAAACCTGTTCAACACCATCTCCAGGGAACTCGTTTGGATTTAGGAGAAAGGTAGGAAGAAGAAGGGTCTCGAACGTGACATCTCTGGAAATATAGACACGTCCTGTGGAAACTCTAAGCATTTGTAGCCTTTGTGGAGACTACTATAACCAAGAAAAACACGTTGCTTGGACCTATATTGGAGTTTATGTTGATTGTATGGTCTGAGATTAGGACAGCAAGCACAACCAAAGATTTTCAGGACAAGATATTTAGGTTTCTCATTATAAAGACCTACAAGGGAAGTCTCATATCCTAGAACATGAGATGGGGTTCTGTTTATTAAATAGGTGGCAGTCAAGAAGGCCTCATCCCAAAACTTAAGTGGCATGGACACTTGAGCTAGGATAGCAAGTCCTACTTCTACTATACGTCTATGTTTTCTCTCAATAAGACAGTTTTGCTGATGAGCAAATGGGCAAGATAGATGATGTGTGATTCCAACGTTGTGAAAAAAGGAGTGAAGTGTCTGATATTCTCCCCCCAGTCGGTCTGCATGTTTTTTATTTTCCTGTCAAAGTATTGCTCAACAAGCTGTTGGAAGATTAAGAATACTTGAAAAACATCGGACTTTCTTTTTCAATAGATATGTCCAAGTGCATCTACTATATCTATCAACATAGCTTACATATTATTTGTGTCTTCCTACTGATTTTGGAGCGGGACCCCACACATCGGAGCACAAAAGATCTAAAGGAGAACTAATAGTACTATGATATTTTTGATAGGGAAGCTGATGACTCTTAGTATTTTGACATGAGTCACAAACTACAATAGACTCAGATGTTTTATTGACAGGAGTATTATATCTAGACAAGACCTTTTGAACAATGACCGAAGAAGGATTCCCTAGAAGTCCATGCCATAAGTGTGATGAGTGCTTTGCTGTATGAAAATTTTGCCTTGCATGCAAAGGTATTGGATAAAGTCCATCAGTGCATCTGCCGGAAAGAAGAATTCTCTCCGTGGTTCAATCCTTAAGACATAAAATCGGGATGGAATTAAGAAAATGCATTATTATCGATTGTGAAACAATGAATGGATACTAGGTTTTTCTTAGAATTAGGTACTCGAAGAATATTTTTGAGTTGCAAATTATTAAAGGGTGTATGAAAAGATGCATGACCAATTTGAGTTATTTTCATACCTGTCCCACTAGCGGTTTGAACTTGATCATGTCCTTCATATCTTTCCCTGGTGGTAAGTTTCTCCAATTCTCCAGTTATGTGATCCGTGGCACCGGTATCTGCATACCAGTTGGTGTCTACGCCATATGTCGGGGCTTTGGCTAATCCTGCAAAGCTTCTTTGAAAACTATCTTCCCCAGAAAAAAATTCTAGTAAAATTCCTGTAAAACCTTCTACGACATGTTTGTATAACATGACCTTTGTAGCCACAAAGTTGACATGTTACTTTCTGGGCTTCACCACGTCCTCCTTTATCATCAAACCAGCCACGACTTGATCTTCGTCAACCACAGCCTCGGTCTCGACCACAAGAAGCTAAGTTTGCAGATGAGGAGAATTGCATGCCATTATTTTGTAACTCAAGTCTTGCCTCAATGGACAAAAGCTGTGCATATAGCTCACTAATATTGGGAGACCTATTTCTCGAGTCATCGAGGAAACAAACGGGTTATAGTCGGCATCTAAACCCGTAAGAATGTAAGAGATAATCTCTTCTTCCTCAAGAGATTTTCCAGTTGCCGCAAGTTGATCGGCATAGCCATTCATCTTTGAAAAATATGTTGTTGTTGTCTGATCTCCCTTTTACTCTCTGACTAGTTGTGCTCTAATATAAATTATACGAGACTTCGAGACAGATGAGTACATATTAGAGAGGCAGCTCCATACCTCATGTGCAGTCTCAAAACGGACCACTTGAGAGATCACTTCCTTTGACAGGGTTGAGTTCAAATATCCAAGAACAATTCGATCTTGAGCAATCCACTGAGCATATTCGGGGTTGTCAACTTCTTCCCTTTTCTTGTCACTCTTCTCGATGATAATTTTCTTTTGTGGTGCCAACTTTGATCCAT
The DNA here is from genome assembly GCA_030760725.1 of Neostapfia colusana. Taxonomy (NCBI): domain Eukaryota; kingdom Viridiplantae; phylum Streptophyta; class Magnoliopsida; order Poales; family Poaceae; genus Neostapfia; species Neostapfia colusana. Next base: position 3,597,327 of record JASWHV010000012.1, on the reverse strand, counting down.
CAAGATATCCTGTGAATTGTGCACCCTGTACTGCGGGCAGCATCTGAGCTTTCCAAACCAGGAAGTTGTCTCTGGTTAGTTTTTCCGATACCAGGTGACCAATGATCTGCATCACCGCAGATTGGGACGATTGATGAAGACGGTAGACTTGACATCATGATTGCCAAGAGTAGCCAGAAAAACGTGAAAGCTAAGAAGAACGCCGGATCTGTTACCATGTTAGTTGATGGAGCGCGATACCCAAACGGTATGCGGGGTGTTATATCTATAATTTGATGAGGTACAAGATAGAGTCCGATACAACCAAAACAATCTACATACGCAACAAATATGGACTTCATATTACTTTCCTAACGAGTTGCCGGTGAGAAGGGTGGGTGGGGATCCATCGCTCAAGAAAATCTAGTGGCCCCAATAAAATTTCTATCTACCCTCTTGAAAAATCGAGTTGGTGATGTGATGACGAGTCACATGTGTTAGTCGTCTCTTGCTCATCTTATTATTGTGGTTTTTTTCCTATGAGAATGTGATTGATATTTCGTGTACATTGTGTCTTTATTCGGTCATAGGTGATGGTAGCCATGTTTAGCATAATTATACTTTGGCCCTTTTCTCGTCTCATCGTTATTCCATCCAGCATTGATGAAGGGTTTGTGAGAGATATGATTATGTTGACGGTTGGTGTCACCAGAGCAGATTTGGATCAGACTTGGATCACATCTTCTTCAATATTTCTTAAGCATATCTACATATCTGTTCTCCCGGACTGACAACTATCGCTATTTAAAATCTTATGTAAGATTGGGGTTTACTCAAATCTCCATGGTTGAAGTGAGGGAGAAGACTTATTTAAATTTGTTTGTAATTGTTTTTGGTCTTTATCATCTCTATATTGGTTACTGTTTTTTCTTAATATATAAGTCAGATACAAGATGCCTTTGATGTCTTTTTGTTAAAATAAGATTATGAGTGTCTCTAACACTTGAGTCATGCCATTTTTGGACAGTCCATGACATGAATGCATATCACGGCCCGAAACCATGCACGGTAGTACACTAAGATTGTCGGTGGTTGAGCCAGCACGGCCCAAAGTGTAGCCCATGTACTCTAGAATCAGTAATGTCCACGAGCAATTACAGATAGAACATGTGATTTTTATTTTAGCATTATTTTTTAATTATTTTATATCAATAGCCTGCAAATTTTTTTGGCCATTAGGAACCTAGTCGTCCACGAATTGTCCACATGGGCGAGTAATCGTCCACGGTGTGGACAATTTGCCACACAGACGACGAATCGTCCAAACCGTGGACGATTTGTCCATGGTGGCTATCATGTTAGCCCAACGATCACGGGCCGTTGCATTGACATGGCTTGTCATCCACACCGTGGACGACTCGTCCACAGCGTGGACTACGGGCGCCCTTTAAAGACCGCCCCGCCACGTGTCTGCCCCAGCCACAGAACAGAGAGGGAAGAGAGAAGGGAGAAGGTAAGGAAAGAAAGAAAGAGAAAACGAGGAGGAGGAGGAGGTATTTTTTCAACTTTTTTGTAGTTTATTTGTAAGATTTTTTATTTAGTTATGTACGTCAAATTAGAATATGTTAATTACTTAGTTAGGTCAGATTTATAATTTAGTTATGTTAGATTTAGTTGGCTTAGATTTAGTTAGCTTAGATTTAGTTAAATTAGATTTATGATAGATGTAGTTAGGTTAGAATTATAATTTAGTTGTATTAAATTAGAATATGTTAATTACTTAGTTAGATTAGATTTAGTTAGGTTAGATTATTGATTTATTTATGTTAAATTAGTTACTTAGAAATATGTAATTACTTAGTTATGTTATATTTATAATTTAGTTATGTTACGTTTGTTTCTTTATAATATGTATATATTTAGTTATGTTAGTTAATTTAGAATACATATTTATGTAGTTAATTTTTAATATGTATTTTAGATTATTTATTTAGTTATATGTTGTAAATTAGTTTTGTAGTTATTTTGTTATTTAGTGATTTAAAAATATTTATATTTTTGTTATGTGGTTATTTAGTAATTTTAGTTAGTAGTGTTACATACTTTATAGGTTATGTAGATATTTAGTTACGTAGATATAGGTTGATTATTTATTGATATCATAAATACGTAGTGATGTTATTTAGTGATATTATTTACTAAGATTTCAATATCATGTTATTTTTTTAAAATATTTGTAGAAGGAGAAGATAACACTAAACGGAGGTAATTTGTGTTACGTGCTTGCATATTTTCAAATGATTTGTTTATTTCAATTTTTGTAATTATGATACCATATTTTTCGTATTTATAGCTCCGTATTTATAATTGACATTTTATAGTTCCGTATTAAGTTTAACGTAATTATAATTCAGTATTTATAATTTAGATTTTAATTCCATAATTATTTTATTCTATTTATAATTTAGTATTTACATTTCTGTATTTAAATTGTTGTAATTATATTCTTATACATGGATCATTATGTATTTAAGTTATTATAGTTGTATTGTTCATACATAGTTGTCAATATAATTATTACGTTTGTTTCTTGGGAATATTGGACAAAATAGATTTTTAGATATTTTATGGAGATGGAGAGATTAATTGAATGTGGCCTAGAGGGAGGGTGAATAGGCCTTTAAAGAATTCCTGCACACTTAATAAAGTTGTTAGAAATTTGACTGACCGGACTAGTCCGGTTGTGTGGGCGGACTAGTCCGGTGTGCTGAATTGTTTGAGTTGATTAAGTGTGTCTCACAAGTTTTATCTTATAGCAGCGGAATAAGAACAACAGTTTTTATAACTTAAATTTATAGTATGGATGCACGTGCAAACTTGTAAAGAACTCAAACGATGACTAGCAAACTAGTAATCTAATGTGTCAAGATGTAAACCAAATGAGAGACAAAAGACACGAATTTTTACCGAGGTTCGATCTCACCAAGAGATCTACGTCCTCGTTGAGGAAGCTCAAACAGAGCTGGGTTCTCAACCCTTTTCCTCTTCAAGTCACCACACAGGCCGACTTGACTTCACTATCAAGTGTAATCACCGTTTTTATGGGGCTACCTCACACGTTGAGGGCTCCCACAAGAATTACAATGAGAAGTTGATCAAATACACTCAAAAAGATTACAATTCAGAATATGAGTGTAGAGAGATCAAACCTCAAGAGCTCACAACGAAGGAACGACGATCTCCCAATCCCAAATCCAAGTATTTTATTGATCTTCACCTTTTTGCACCTTAGATGTGTGTGGAGATGTGTTTTTGGGCTCTTGGAACAGGTGGCGGCGCTAGGGTTTCAAGTTTTGACAGTATGAGTCGTGTCTTCTTGGGGAAAAGCCGAAGGACCTCTTTTTATAGGCTTTTCCAAAAAGTTTCCGTTGTTAAACCTACTACCGGACTAGTCCGGTATATGATCGGACTTGTCCGGCCTACTTCCAGTGGGTTAACCGGACTAGTCCGGTCCACAAACCGGACTTGTCCGGTACTATGTGAGATGGGTTTTCAGAAACTTTAGCGGACTAGTCCTGTTGCTGGATGGACTAGTCCGTAGTCCTCTAAGGAGGACAACAGAGACATGACCGGACTAGTCCGGTCTAAAATCGGACTTGTCCGGTTGCGTTCCAGTGAGCTGACCGGACTAGTCCGGTTCACAAGGCGGACTAGTCCGGTGCACTATGTTTGCGTCTTTCAGAAAGTTAAACGGACTAGTCCGGTCCATGAACGGACTAGTCCAGTTTTCAGTGGATTTTAGTTGATTTTTAAACCCCTTACCCCTACGCAAAGTCATGAGCTCTTGGGATGTGTCTCTCTCACACACCACCTATACATTTATATCTACTTTGCTTCTCTAAATTTCACTAACTTCTTCCTTTTCGGGCACCACTCTATTTTTCACCTTTTTGTGTGTGTGCCGAGCCAGTTCACTTTGTTTATCCTGCAATCATCTTAATAGTTTCATTAGGATCTCATATGTTCGTCATCAATTAGCCAAAACCCACAAGGGATATCCTAGATGCACTTACATTAATGACAGTCCTAGTGGAGTAGATTTATGAGGATTCCTTTTTATAAATCAGGTAATACCAAGTCCAACGGAAAGGACATTTATAGGTGTTTATAGATGGTTGTTGAAGGTGTCTAGATTAAGTGATGATGAATATCAATTGAAGATACACCGAGTTGTGAGTCGTGCAAGGGAAGGTTTTTATTGAGAACTACTGAAACTAAATGGAACACCAGTTTAATAGATTTACGTAGCAAAGGCTCTTGAATATGGGTGGCCTTTGATGCTTTTTGTTAAGGTACAAGCAAAGGAGGTAGTTGCTGAGACAAATGAGGAAGTTGATGACGAAGGAAATGTTGTTTATGATTATGTTGTTGATGCTGAAGAAGGAAATAAGGATGACGCGACAAATACTATTGTTAGTGAGGAAACGGGTCAAACAGATGAAGGAGATCATATTGGACACTTAGTTCACCACATGAGAACTACTGGAACTAAATGGAGCACCAGTTTAACAGATTTACGTAGCAAAGGCTCTTGAATATGGGTGGCCTTTGATGCTTTTTGTTAAGGTACAAGCAATGGAGGTAGTTGCTGAGACAAATGAGGAAGTTGATGACGAAGGAAATGTTGTTTATGATTATTGCTGATGCTGAAGAAGGAAATAAGGATGACGCGACAAATACTATTGTTAGTGAGGCAACGGGTCAAACAGATGAAGGAGATCATATTGGACACTTAGTTCACCACATGGTTGAGAAAGATATAGAGTATCACAATGTTCCTGAATATGATTCATCAGGCGATGAAGATCAACCTCCGGTCCCTGCCGACTGGAGTAATCAAAATTTTTAAAACATAAGAGTTACTGAAGGGTATCCTTTGCCGTTGGATTACCATGAGAATGCAGTGACGGTGAGATCTCTTTTCAAAGATAAAGAAGCATTCAAAGATGTTAAATACTGGTCTGTTTCAGTAAAGATATCATTTATGGTTTCCCGATCCACTAAAAAACTTTATGAAGTCAGACGCTTATCAACAACTTGTCTGTTTCGTGTTCGCGGATATGCAGAGAAGTGAAGTAACCTTTATAAGTGTTCTATTGTGATTGATCATACTTGTGAGTTGCAACATATTGAGAAATGCAATATTGCTCTGACATTGCAGTTCGTTGCAAATCACATGTATGCTCGTGTGGTTGATGATATTTTGTTTGAGCAAAATCAATCATCAACACAATTGAGCAAGATTTTAAGTATACATAACGTATTCCAAAGCTTAGAAAGCCAAACAGAAGGTTATTGAGGCTACAATTGGTACTTATAGAGCATCTTGTGATAATCTTCCAAAATTATTGCATACCATTAGAAGTCATAATGTTGGCATTACTATTGACATCGTGGATGTTCCGAAACCTAGGGTTCCTCGTGCATTCTTTTCATTGGGTCAATGCATAAATGCATTTTGACATTATAGGCCCATTCTTTATATGTATGGTACGTTCCCAACTGGAAAGTACAAAGGTCAAATCCTTACAACAATTAGAGTTGATGACGGTAATCAAATTTTGTTTGTGGCATTTGTATTTGCTGAGAGTGGAAATACTAACAGTTGGTATTGGTTTCTCTATCAGGTTAAAATTGATGTAGTGCAAGGTCGAGAAAATGTATGTGTCATACATGACCGTCATGCTGGTTTGTTAAAAACAATAATGGATTTTCGTAATTATTAATATAAAATGATTAAAAATAATGTTAAACTAAAAAAATTCTAGAACATGCAACTACACGCGTAAGAAGACAGAATGTTAACCCGTCCACGTGCTAGTTGTTGCTTTCATCTCCTCCTTCCTTGCGCAATTGGACAGATGTTTCACCTTGTAAGAACCACCTCCAAACAACATATTCGAAATATGAACCTTTGAAGCAACACTACAAGAAACACGAACAATTACGACGGTCTAAACCATCATAATTAAGCCATTGACCGTCGTAATTAAGTTATTTATGATGGTTATTGCTTATTTACGACGGCATCCTGCCATCACAAGTGATTGGTCATAAATAACGTTATTTACAACGGCCATCGTCGTAAATGCGTTATTTACGACGGACTAGACCGACCGTCGTAACATACAGAGACGTGCCAACTAGCACCCTCTAGAAGTTTATTTACGACGGCCAGAAACAGGCTGTCGTAAATAACTAAAAGTTTCCTATAGTGGGTGAATAGGCTAATTTAAATTTTAATACACAATAATTAACTGACTTGTTCTGTCATGTTCAGACAAGTCCAAAAATATTTCGGACAAGTCCAAAATTTTCGGAGAAGTCTGATGAAATCAGACTTGTCTGAAGTTAGTTGCAGCAGAAATAAAACTAACTAGTTCTAGATCAAGTGTATGAGTGATATGGTCTAGAATAGCTCTAAAACAAGCCTAGCAACCTACTAAGTAAGTTTGATGATCTAAATACTAAAGTAGTTGAACCCTAGGGTTTGATCAATCACAAGTAAGAGCAATGATATGAAAATTGACGAATAAGTAAATGAACTTAAGTGAACACGAGGATTTGTTTACCGAAGTTCGATTCCACACGAGAATCTACGTCTCCGTTGAGGTGTCCACAGAGAACCGGGTCTCTTTCAGCCCTAACCCTCGCCAAGTGATCACAAAGATCAAACTCGGTTGTTCCATTATCAACTCAAGGGTGATTACAAACTTCCCGGGTCTCACCACAAGTTGGGAATTACCGGACGACACCTATCCGCCTAGGAACAATGCTCCAAGAGTAATAACACAAACCACGCGGCAAGACGGTGTGCAACTCAGCAAGCTCAACCCTAAGTGCTCCTCTTCTTGATTTTCCTCACAAAGCCTCAAATCTTCACAAGATTCAAGATTGAATGCTATAGGGTGAGTGAGAGGTCTAGGAATGCTCAAGAACACAAGTGAAAGCTCTAGGGTTTATCACCTTTGAAATGGGGACGAGATCCCTCCTTTTATAGGGCTCCCCAAAATGTGACCGTTGTCAACCACTAAAGTCCGGACATGTCTAAACTACACTTTGGACATATCCGAGATTGGGGACTATCAACGGTAAAATGACGTCCTCAACCGACACTATTTCTAACTGTCCTGTTGATTCCACTTCGGACATGTCCGAGCTGACATATCCGAACCAGTCTTCGGATATCCTCAGACTTCAAACATGTCCAACCCTAAACAAGAGGTACATGTCCGAACCGTTCGGACATGTCCGGATCTATACAGAGAATACTTGTCTGACTTCTTCAGACATGTCCTACCGTACACAAAAGGTACACTTCCAACTTTTTCTGACATGTCCGACCTTCTGGACTTAGGAAATCCCAAAAACCCTAGACTTCAGACATCTCTGAATTTCTTCGGATATGTCTGAGTCTACACAGAAGATACTTCTCCAAAACCTTCGGACATGTACGAGTCTACACAGAGAGCACTCTTCTGAATCTCTCTAGCATGTCCAAGATTATTGACCTAATGACTCTTTTCTACACTAAGGGTTGTTTGATAGGATTGAGCTTGCTTTTCTTTGTTGCGTGTTGTGTCCCTCTTAATAGTGTGGCATTGCTATACTCAAGAAAAATAAAAACCCTAACTCTATTGTATAGCTTCACGCCATCTTCTCCATTTCCCTTTTTGAAAAGCCCTCAATATCTTCTTGTCATCCAACCTATTTGCACACATGCTCATTTCAATGCATTAGCATTTTAATTGTTCGTCATCAATCCTCCAAAACCCACACAGGGACCTAGATGCACTTTCAATCTCCCCCTTTTTGGTGATTGATGATAACCAATTAAAATTTTCAATTAGAGAGTAAAAAAATATGGGTTTTGATTATGATGTTTGTATGAAATAACTCCCCCTGAATGTATGATCTATGAAAATGGAGTTTTCATGTATACATCATGATCGTGTGCGCCTAAAACCCACTTTGTGATAATGTGATAATTGTGTGCGATGCGAGAGATATATGCATGAAAATAACACATACACATCACATATGAGAAGAGCATATCACATTTCACAACCACACCATACTAATAGTCATAAAACACATCATAATAGTCATCACACCACATAGTTATCATAGTGTCATCACACCACATAGTTATCATAGTGTCATCACACCACATAGTCATCATAGTATCATACAAAATATAGGTCCATTATGCCTTACACATTGCTTAGGAGATATAAACTAACATAAGAGACTAACAAAGGACTACTCTCTCTCCCCCTTTGGCATCGAGGCACCAAAAAGGGAAATAAAGCAAAGGAAGGGGTGAAGCTAGGCATTGTCATCCTCATCCTCGTACCTCTCATCGTCGTCATCGTCATCATCGGCAGCAGGAGCAGCTGGAGCGGCACTCGAACTAGCACCGGTGTCACCGAAGAAAGCTAACTCCTCGAACGTGCGCTCTGGAAACTCCAGAGGTGTGCCATCCTCGCTGTCCTCAGAAATAGGGGAGTCGGTGGGAAGCTCAAGCTTTGTCTTCACTTCATGCATGTCCCTCTTCAACTCCTTGATGACCTTCTCATTCTTTTGGACCTTCACATGGGTACTCCTAAATATGGTAAAGATGGAGCGAAGTACCTTGAGAAGGCCACAAGAGGAGGTTGGAGCTCTCTCAGGCTATGCTGTGGGAGGAGTAGAGGCAGCTTCCGCACGGGCATGACTGGCACAAAGTCTGTCAGAGGGGTGGAGCTGTGGCATCACCGCCTGAGGTTGTAGCTTCATATGTGCCATATCCTTCACAAACGTCTTCCCCGACACCTTCTCGATCATCTTCATAATGTAGGGTGCATAGATGCATGACCTCGAAGGAGTGCCAGATGTCAAGTAGATATCCATATAGATGAAATCGAACACATTGAATCTTTTCTCCCCTCTGAGCCACTTTAGCAGATTCTTGGAGTTTGAATTGATTCTTGTTGCATCTCCATCCTTTGGTGCCAATGTTTTTCTAGTAATTCAATTGAGTACTTGTAAGAAAGGAAGGAGACCCTGGGTGTGAGGAGGGTTGAAGTAAAAGTGAGTGTCATACAAGAAGTCGATCTCATTGTTCTTCGAGATGAGCTCCTCATGAATCTTGTAATTGAACTTCAACGTCCTCTAGAGTCCAAGGATCTTGGCAAACTCGTCATATGTGATGGGTACCTCTCACCGTCAGTCATCCAGGTAATCCTCGACTCCCCATCTGGATGGAAAAAGACTGTGGCATAAAACTAGCAAATAACTTCTACATTCCATCCATTCTCAATAGCCATGAAGTCTTTAATCCCATGATACTCATAGGCAGCTATGACTTCTTTGAAGACTTCATTGTTCCTGTTCTCCATGTATTTCCAGTCAATCCATTGCATGTCAATGACTGGATGCTTCTTGCTAATGAGAACAGAGCGGTAATAGTCCACATGGAAGTTACTCCAGAACCGAAAGTCGACTGCCATATTTTCATACTCATAAATATTTTCTCCCCTCTGCTCTTGAGCGCCTGAGATGTTCCATTGGTAGTCCATGATAGGGGTTGTTCTCCTTGGATCTCTAATTGGCGCTGCCATGTGTAGTGGGCCAATATCTCCCGGATTAGCTTGTTGTGGCTCCCCTGACCCCTCACGGCTCTCAAGCATAATCCTCACTGCATTGCCGGTCTCATCCGCTGTCCTTTCCACTTTCCAGATTGTCATCTTCCGCCGGGTGTAGGCGTTGACAGCCGGCGGGAATTCTGCACTGTCGTTTCTCTTCTTGCTCTTTATTTCATGTGGAGGAGCGTCCGACATGATGCCTGAGTAAAGGGACAGTTGTGAGATGATTGTGAGGGAATTTGGAATCAATTTGGAGTTGGCAGCAACATGATTTAAAGTTCAATGTTGTGAGACCTATGTGTGCTGAATACATTGGCTATGACGATAAAAGTTTTGAATTCTGCCAAAACACTCTTTTTGTCAAGGTCAGACTCTAGGTCCGAGCCCGACAAGATCTGAAGTAAGGTCCGACTTGCTATGGCTAGGTCCGACATGTGTTTGGTTAGCTCTGGCGGTAGGTCCGACTAGCTTTGGTAAGTTCCGGTGCTAGGTTCTGCTAGCTTTGGTAAGCTCCGCTCAAGGTTTGGTTAGCTTTGGCAAGGTCTGGAGCTAAATCGCAATGGTTTTGTTTTTACCAAGAAAATATTTCGAACTTGCTTTAGATCTATGGAAAGTTTGCTTAGTATTCGTTTACTAAGTTTTTGAAGTGTTATGGTTGTTTACGGTGTTAACATTTTGCTATGGTTTGCAACATGCTTATGTGAGGTGTTCACGTAAGGTGTTGCGGTTTTCGGAACTAACGTGAGTCAAGTCGCGGACTTGTGCTTTAAAGTCTTGGTTGTTTATTCATGTGCAGGTGTTGCTCGGGTTCAAGATATGGCTGATGACGGGATCCATTGAACTAGTGTTAGGGAGAAGATGAGGTTCAACAACCAAGATCGGGAGGAATTGTGGTTGAGTTGATCGGGAGGTCGCGCAGCATGTTTGGATCAAGAACAATGCATATGAAGGTATCATGGACGTCGTTGTAAGGTGTTTTCACGTGTGCAAGGTGTGCATGGATGTGGCAACATGGTTACAAGGTGTGATGAAGATATGTGGATGTAAAGAATTGGTCGGAAAGGTCCAACCAGCTGGATTATGGACTCAGGCTGCGGCTGAGTCGGTTATGGCTCATTTATGGAAAGTTTCGAGTTAGTTATAATAGGATTTCGTGTTAGTCATGAAGTAGAGTTGTTTTAGGAATGTTTGGGACGTTCCTAAGGTGTTTGGAAGTCTTAAGATTGCTTTTACATGCGTATAGAAGAGTCTTGAGCAGTATTGGAAAGTTACAGTTTGAATCCAAGTAGGAGTAGGAGTCCTAGTTTGAATTGGGTTGGCCTTAGAGCTGGTTATATAAGCAAGGGAGGCCAAGGCTCGTGGTCTGCACGACTTTGGGTTGTTCCTCTTATATTTTGATCAATAAAATTCGTAATTTAGAGGAGCTTTTGTGCCTTGTTCGTCCGACTTGTTTTCGTCAAGTCTTTCTCGTCGAGTTTCTGGACAGCACGACAGTGCTTCGTGTTTTTATCATAACTTGAGTTTTACAGATCCAATTGACATGATTATTTTTGGGTTGTCTTTAAAACTTGATTATATATTATCTGTGAAAATTTCATGGTCATTGGATCTGTAGTTTCCGATCTACACGAGTTTCTTTGCAGTGTTGCAGATCTGGTTTTTACTCGAGTAGAACAGATTGACCCTCGTTTAATCTTTTGATCATAACTTGAGTTATTTTTTACGGATTTCCGTGATTCTTGTTGTCATGTCTTCTTGACTTGATTCTCTATAATGTATACCACTTTTTTCATGGTTGAGAATATTTAGATCAGTCGCATACACAGTTTCTTTAACAGATTGATTTTCTGCCAAGGGGGTTTTTTGTTGCTTCCGCTAAAAAGTTTAAATCTACCATTCACCCCCCTCTGGTAGCTTTCCACGTGCTCTTCAATCCTACAATTGTTATTAGAGCCACGGTGCTCTAATATTTGTGATTTGCACGTGTTTTGACTAATCATCATGGAGAAATACTCCGCAAAACCTTGTATGTTCAGTGGCATTGATTTTCAGGTTTGGAAGGCACGTATGGAGGCTTTCATCCAGGCGCAAGGCTTCGCAATATGGGAAAAGGTGTACAAGTCTTATGACGTGCTGCCAAATGATCAAGTCACGACTACGAACATGAAAGATGTCGACAACAACAACAAAGCACGGAACTTGATGATACAAGGATTAACTCAAAGTGACTTCGACCGTGTTGCACACCTCCGATCTGCATACGATGTGTGGAAAGCACTTTCTGACTACCACGAAGGATCCAACAAGATCAAGGAGGTAAGACAAGATATGTTCAAGAAAGAATATATGCACTTCGAGATGCAACCCGGTGAGTTAATTGATGACCTCTTTGCTCGCTTCAATAAAATTCTCAGCAACTTGCGTTGTGTAAACGTTAATTTTTCAGATGCTGAAAATGCTAGGCAATTACTAAGTGCATTAGATATGTCAATTTGGGAGATGAAAGTTACATCTATTCGTGAATCTAATGTCATGAATACACTTACATTAGATGTGCTATATTCTAAGTTAAAAACTCATGAAATTGACATAATATCACGTAAGAACCCCAACAAGTCTCTTGCATTTGTTTCACAACGTGACATGCCTAGCTCTAGTCAATCTTCATCTTGTGGTACACTTTCTTTGTTGTCCTCTCTAACCCTTGAACAGATTGAAGAGTTTCCAAAGAAAGAACTTGCACTCATCTCTACTCGGTTCTCAAAAACATTGCAAAATGTGAGAACTAGAAGGAGAGGAAGTGTCGGACCTCAATTTCTGATGGTTCTCTAGGATCATAGACTATCCCCACATACCACCACTCGTCTTTTCTGCGCACTTTGTCCTCACTCGTGCGCACCCGGGAAAACTTCCCGGTCGGTCACCCATCCCCAAATTCCTCCAGGCCAAGCACGCTTAACCCCGGAGTTCTTTGCAGGTGGGCTTCCGGAAAAGAAGGTATACCTTGGTGGTATGAGTACTCTATCAATCCTATTAACCTGGGAGCTAGGATATCACACAATCCACCCCCCTTAGAAGACCTACGTCCTCGTCGGTCAACGCCAAGATAGGAACGTCCCCTCTTAGCCACGTCCATACGTTCAGTACTGGCATACGCATACCGTACGTCCGGTTAGCAGCATACGTACCATACCGTGTCCCACACAGAGGACCCATGCGTCATGCGTACGTACCTGCGTCCCTAACCCGTACGCTACCGTATCCTTGTCACTGACCCGTACGCGCCCGTGAAACTGTGAGGGTCGGCTCTGATACCATTTCTGATGGTTCTCTAGGATCATAGACTGTCCCCACATACCACCACTCATCTTTTCTGCGTACTTTGTCCTCACTCGTGCGCACCCGGGAAAACTTCCCGGTCGGTCACCCATCCCCAAATTCCTCCGGGCCAAGCACGCTTAACCCCGGAGTTCTTTGCAGGTGGGCTTCCGGAAAAGAAGGTATACCTTGGTGGTATGAGTACTCTATCAATCCTATTAACCTGGGAGCTAGGATATCACACAATCCAAGATGCTTCGAATGTGGTAAGACAGGACATTTTCGTACGGATTGCCCTAACCTTTCAGGTCCTACTTCCCGTGATGAAACGCAAACTATGATGAAGCACACCTCTGCAAACAATAAGAAAAAGAAGAAGGGTTTTATAGGACGCCAATTGGTAAATAGTTTTATCTCCGCACTTCAAGAACTTGGCTCGAGCGATGTGGACATCGGAAGTGACGAAGATGAAGATGATTTGGCAAACTTATGCTTCATGGCAGGCAAGTCAAGTTCAAGTATGGAGGAGGCAGAACACAACAGCGACAATTAAGAGGTATGTCCTACTTGCAAAGAAATATGTGATGTTATTTCTCGTGCCACTGTTATAGTTAAGAAAAAGGACAAAAAGCCTAGAGACAATGCTGTTAAAATTGAGTCACTAGAATCTAAAATTAATCGTTTGAAATCTTTGATTCCTAGTGATGATTCTTGTTCCTCATGTGATTTAATATATGAACAATTGTCCTCTCTAAGAAGTGCACATACCTCCACACTTGATAAACTTGAGTTAGGGATTGAAAAGAACAGAGAGCTTGCTGCACTTAATGATAAAAACTTGATAGATGCTTGTTGTTCTATAACTGATTTGTGTTGTTCTACTTGTGATGATCTTAATAAGAAACTACAAGATGCTATAAATGAAATTTCTATATTGAACAATGCTTTACGTTCTCATGAAGTTAAGATTGTTCCAATTGCAAACTAAAAGGAAAATCTTCATGTCAAAACTGCCTAGACTTATCTAAGAAACTTGATGACATGAATAGGATACTAGAGCGGTTTTATAAAGGGAATACGAATCTGAACTTGCTGTTGAATTCTTCTAAATCTTGCAATGATAAAATTGGTTTAGGTTTTGATTCCCATGCTCATGCTAAAGCACATCCACCTAAAATTGTAAAGTCATTAGGAAGTGATTTGATTAAAACAGTTCCTAAACAAAAAGAAGTGGTTTTAAATATGTAATTGTGTTGTCTCATTCGGTTTCAAATAAACATGTTGTCTGCTCATCTAGACATGAACATAAAGTTAATTCATTGTACCTAATGTGGTAGAGATGGTCATGTCATAGATTTTTGTTATAGGCTAGCTAAGCAACAGAAAAAAGAAATAATGATTGCTAGATCACATAACAACTGTGCAAAACGTGTTGCGTGTGCTGAATCGAATGTTAGGAATATGTAACCTGCTGTAATGAGTCAAAAACATACAAAGTTTACTTTCGGACCTACTGTTTTTATTGCTACTCATGTAACACCTCGTAGGTCAGTAGTTGGGTAAAAAAATCCTCAAACTTTGGCTCATAAACCTGCTATTTTATCTCAGCCTTTGCATGTTACTTCTGTTGGACGTCATGTGACTCAGTACTGGATTCCTAAATGCCTTTTGACTAACTCCAGTATTGAGTCATCGACGTATTGTACTTCTATGTAGGTTACACGCTTAAGGAAAGAGAACATTTGGATTGTGGATTCAGGATGCTCACGCCACATGACCGGTAACAAAGAATGGTTCTTCTCCCTCTCTTTTGTGTCACATGTAGAAAATGTTACTTTTGCCAATAATTCTTCAACTCCTATAATTGATAAGGGTTTGGTTAAAGTAAATAATCACTACACTTTAAAAGATGTGGCACTTGTTAAAAATTCGAAATATAACTTGCTTTCTGTTTCACAATTGCTAGATGAAAATATGGAAATTATTTTCACTAAAAATTATTGCAAGGTTGTAGATTCAAATAGTGAGCTCGTTTTTAATGTCTCGGTTTGGAAGAGTTTTTAAAGCTGATTTTGATATGTCATCCTCTAAGCATAGATGTCTAGTTGCTAATGATTCAAACGACTTATATTTTTGGCATCGTAGACTTGATCACGTAGGCTCTGATCATCTCACACGTGTTAGTGCTCTTGATCGCATATGTGGGCTGTCTAAACTTAAAGGGGACAAAGAAATTGTGTGCTCTTCTTGTAGACATGCTAAGATGGTTGCAGGTTCATATGCTCCTCTCACAATGATCATGACAACTGAACCGGGTCAACTTTTGCACCTTGACACCGTAGGACCTTCACGTGTTCAATCCTTCAGAGCTAAATGGTATGTTCTTGTAATTGTTGACGACTATTCTAGATACTCTTGGGTTTATTTTATGGCATCTAAGAATAAAACTTTTAGTCACTTTAGAACCTTATTTCTTAGATTATCAATTGATCACCCAGGATCTTTAAAAGCAATTAGAAGTGATAACGGAACCGAATTTAAAAATCAATCGTTTGATCACTTTTGTGCTGAAAATGGAAATAGATCATCAACTTTCTTCACCATATGTACCTTACCAAAACGGTGTTGTAGAGAGAAAGAACAAAACCTTAGTTGAGATGGCTAGGACTATGCTTGATGAATATCAAACTCCTAGAAAATTTTGGGCTGATGCAATTGTAACTGCTTGTTATGTCTCAAATTGTGTTTTCTTGCGTGCTAAGCTAGGTAAAACACCATACGAACTTCGGCTTGGGCGTAGGTCTAGTGTCACACACTTTCGGGTCTTTGGTTGCAAATAATTTGTTAAGAAACATGGTAATCTTGATATATTTGAACCTAGATCCGTTGATGGCATGTTTCTTGGTTACCAATCTCATACTAGAGGCTACCGTGTGCTTTTACATGACACTAACAAAATTGTGGAGACTTGTGAGGTTTCTTTTGATGAAGCTAGCCTAGGTACTAGATCTAATATTGCAGGACCAGACCCATATACGCAGGGGGGAGTATATTCATCGAAGAAGATGAAGAAGTGATGTTGTTGCCCGAAAATTCAGGAGCTAATGACATTTTTCCAGCTCCTGATTTTGATTCACAACCAGCACCAACGACCACCATTGCTGGTCCAGATCGTCCTCAAGTCACAAGTTCTTCAGTTTGTGATGAACATGAAGAATAAGGAGCTTGTGAATTATCTACTCCCCTTCGGGTCCTCAAAAGTCATCCTCCATAACAAATGATTGGAAGCTTGCATGAACTAGTCACACAGTCCAGGTTTTATGATCCGCTCATTCTGCATTTGTTGCTTCTTTTGAACCCAAAGATATATCACACGCACTCACTAATGAATCTTGGATTATTGCCATGCAAGAAGAGTTAGAAAATTTTGTAAGAAATAATGTTTGGAAACATGTACCTCCAAGTCAAGGTCACACTCTAATCGGAACTAAATGGGTGTTTAAAAATAAACAAAGTGAGGATGGGGTTGTGGTTAGTAATAAGGATAGGTTGGTTGTTTAAGGTTTCACACAAGTTGAAGGACTAGATTTTGATGAAACTTTTGCTCCTGTTGCTAGATTAGAAGCCATAAGAATTTTGTTAGCATTTGCTGCATCCAAAAGTTTCAAGTTATATCAAATGGATGTTAAAAGTGTTTTTCTTAATGTCTACATAGATGAGGAGGTTTATGTCAAGCAACCACCGGGTTTTGAAAATCCAAATTTTCCTAATCATGTTTACAAACTGTCCAAAGCCTTGTATGGTCTTAAACAAGCCCCTAGAGCATGGTATGATAGGTTAAAAAAATTCTTACTTGAAAAGGGGTTTACCATGGGCAAGGTTGATAAAACTCTTTTTGTGCTTAAGCATGGCAATGACTCATTATTCGTTCAAGTGTATGTGGATGATATTATTTTTGGTTGTGCTTCTCATGATCTTGTGTCCAAGTTTTCAGCTATGATGAGTTTAGAATTTTAGATGAGTATGATAGGAGAACTCACATACTTGTTGGGGATGCAAATCAAGCAAACCAAGGAGGGTACTTTTGTGCATCAAACAAAGTATACAAGAGACCTTCTTAAGCGCTTCAACATGGACAAAAGCAAGTCTCTTCGGACACCAATGGGTGCAGCACGACACTTGAACTTGATGAAGATGGTGAACCCGTGGATCAAAAAGAATATAGAAGTATGATTGGATCACTTTTGTACCTCACGGCATCAAGACCGGACATACAATTCAGCGTATGTCTTTGTGCACGATTTCAAACTTCCCCACGTGCTTCACATCGTCAAGCCGTCAAAAGAATTCTCAGGTACTTACATGTGACTCAAGAATTTGGGATTTTTCTTCCTTCTTCCTCAACCGTTACTTTGAAAGCTTTTTCGGATGCTGATTTTGGGGGTTGTAGAATTGATAGAAAAAGTTCTTCGGGTGCTTGTCATTTTCTTGGTAATTCACTTGTTGCTTGGTCCTCTAGAAAACAAAATTCAGTTGCACAATCCACAACCGAATCTGAATATATAGCTGCTGCTAGCACTTGCTCACAAATTCTTTGGATTGTTCAAACACTTAAGGACTATGGGGGTGATCTAGATAGTGTTCCACTATTTTGTGATAACACTAGTGCCATTTGCATTGCTAAAAACCCCGTGCAACATTCGAGAACAAAGCACATCGACATTATATATCACTTTCTCCATGATAATATTGAAAAAGGAAATATTGTGCTTCACCATGTAGATATCGAACAACAATTGGCTGACATTTTTACAAAACCTTTGAATTTCACTCGTTTTTGTTTCATTCGTAGTGAAATAGGGGTTATGCATCCTCATGGCTTAAATTGAGAGGGAGTTTTGAAACTTGGGAAGTCTATGTGTGAATCTGAATTTAAAATAATATGAGCATAGTATTTCATACATATATAACTTTGTGGCTCCTTTTATATGCTGAAAGTTCTAACTACATTACTCATGTTATACATTTTGTAGTTTTTGCCATGACTAATAATTGGAATAATTATTTACACTAAATCTGGTCATGATCGAACTTTCTTGCTGTTTTAAACTTGTTGCATGCTCACAAGTGCTTTTAATAATGAAAAAATAATCAATCAATTATTCACATGTTGAGCTTTTATGTTCAAATGAAAAATTGAGAAAAAGATCAAGAGAATATGCATGCATCACACTTCTTCTTTTGAGATGGCTTATCATTGCACTTAGATATGAACTTAGAAGAAGTTGTGTATGACTAAAACCATGTCCTTAAGCTTCCGATTGTCAAATGACATAGGCTTGGCTTGGTTGGTTAGAATAAGGCTGATGCGGCATATAATTTCTTGCAAATGTCATATGATCTGAATTTGTGATTTGAAAAATAATTAAAATGCAGCAACAAGTGTCATGCTTTCAGGTCTTGATATAGTTAAGTTTGTGAAATCATGATTTGCTTAAATTGAAAATTACACTTGATCTCTAGCATGGGGTTACACTACTTTATGTATCTCATTGATGTGATAGTGTAAGTTACTTGATAGTATGGCTTGGATAAGCTTTGTTTTATATGTATATGTTATAAATATGCTCATAACAATTAAAATTTCTCTTTTGAACCTTGTTGAATACATTGTCAAAGGGGAGAAATTGATCACACATTGCACGATCCACAAGTGTTTTGGCACGATTCTTCTCAGGGGGAGAATTTTGTTTTTTCTTCTCATTTTATTTCTGATTTACAAAGGGGGAGAAAATTTTGTTTCAAAATTTCTTTTTCATTTGATTGTTTTCAAAACTTTTCATGTGAATAAGCCAATGTCCGGATTTTAAGTGGTGTTGCCAATGCATTCATCAAGGGGGAGATTGTGAGACCTATGTGTGCTGAATACATTGGCTATGACGATAAAAGTTTTGAATTCTGCCAAAACACTCTTTTTGTCAAGGTCTGACTCTAGGTCCGAGCTCTGACAGGTCCGACTTGCTATGGCTAGGTCCGACATGTGTTTGGTTAGCTCCGGCGGTAGGTCCAACTAGCTTTGGTAAGTTCCGGTGCTAGGTTCTGCTAGCTTTGGTAAGCTCCAGCTCAAGGTTCGATTAACTTTGGTAAAGTCCAGAGCTAAATTGCAATGGTTCTGTTTTTAGCATGCAAATGTCTCGAAATTTCTTTACATCTATGGAAAGTTTGTTTAGTATTCTTTTACTAAGTTTTTGAAGTGTTATGGCTGTTTACGGTGGTTAACTTTTGCTATGGTTTGCATCATGCTTATGAGAGGTGTTTATGTAAGGTGTTGTGGTTTTCGGAACTAACGTGAGTCCAGTCGAGGACTTGTGCTCGAAAGTATTGGTTATTTATTCATGTGCAGGTGTTGCTTGAGTTCAAGATATGGCTGGTAACGGGATCCATTGAACTAGTCTTAAGGAGAAGATGAGGTTCAACAACCAAATTCGGGAGGAATTGTGGTTGAGTTGATCGGGAGGTCGCGCAGCATGTTTGGATCAAGAACAATGCATATGAAGGTACCGCGGACGTCGTTGGAAGGTGTTTGCACGTGTGCAAGGAGTGCATGGATGTGACAACATGGTTTCAAGGCGTGATGAAGACATTTGGACGTAAAGAATTGGTCGGAAAGGTCCAACCGGCTGGATTATGGACTCAGGCTACGGCTGAGTCGGTTATGGCTCATTTATGGAAAGTTTTGAGTTGGTTATAATAGGATTTCGTGTTAGGCATGAAGTAGAGTTGTTTTAGGAATTTTTGGTACATTCCTAAGGTGTTTGGAAGTCTTAAGATTGCTTGTATCTGCTTATAGAAGAGTCTTGAGAAGTATTGGAAAGTTACAGTTTGAATCCAAGTAGGAGTAGGAGTCCTAGTTTGAATTGGGTTGGTCTTAGTGCTGGTCATATAAGCAAGGGAGGCCAAGGCTCATGGTGTGCACGACTTTGGGCTGTTCCTCTTATGTTTTGACCAATAAAATTCGTAATTTAGAGGAACTTTTGTGCCTTGTTCGTCCGACTTGTTTTTGTCAAGTCTTTCTCATTGAGTTTCTGGACAGCGCGAGAGTGCTTCGGTATTTTGATCATAACTCGAGTTTTACAGATCTGATTGACGTGATTCTTTTTGGGTTATCTTCACAACTTGATTATCTATAATATTTAAAAATTTCACGGTCATTGGATGTGTAGTTTCTGATCTACATGAGTTTCTTTGCAGTGTTGCAGATCTGGTTTTTACTCGAGTAGAACAGATTGACTCTCGTTTGATCTTTCGATCATAACTTGAGTTATTTTTGACGGATTCCCGTGATTCTTGTTGTCATGTCTTTGTGACTTGATTATATATAATATATACCACTTTTGTCATGGTTGAACATGTTTATATCAGTTGCATACATGGCTTCTTTAACAGATCGATTTTCTGCCGAGGGGGTTTTTTGTTGCTTCCGCTAAAAAGTTTAAATCTACCATTCACCCCCCTCTGGTATCTTTTCACGTGCTCTTAGATCCTACAAATGTGTACAGGTTTGGATATGTCTGAAAAATTTCGGACTTGTCTGAGGTCAGTCTTGGCATGTCCGAATTTATACAGTTCTGAACCCTAAAGCATTCAAATCTTGCCTAATCCGAATTTAATGGACACAAGATTGTCTAGGTGGATCCCTAACATCATCTAAAAGGTATTCCTATGCATGGATTTGAGAACAAGAGGAGGGATTCGACAAATCACGGAAATGGGGGCAAAGTACCTTCAAAAGGGATGAAACCCTAACGATCCTCGCCGAGGTTGAGAGGAGAGGTCCGGGGAAGGTTTTCCGGGCTTGAATACTTCAAGAATTAGACAATGAACGAAGGAATTGCTGGTGGGAAGTAGAAATCGCCTTGGGCGCAAGGGAGGAGAAGAACCGGTTGAGAGAGAAGAGGAAAAGAGAAGAAAACTGTCCGGGCTCGGCCAGGGGGTCCTTATGCCCCGACGTCGGATATGTCCGAACTCTATTTCGGACATATCCGACTTTTTGGGATAAGTGCGGGACTCGTACTTTTCCGATGGTACGGACATGTCCGACTTTACTTTGAACATGTCCGAGTTATTTAGAAAAATGTCCTTAGTGACATTTTAACGGGACATATGTATGTATATATGTATGCCTATGGTATATAAGATTATATATAGCACACCAAGCATGACAATGTGGTTTTCACACATATTCTCATTAAATTTGACTAATTTTGATACAAATTTACCATTTTTTCTGTGTTAGCCATGGAAATAGCATTTTAAGGATAAAGGCTAAGAGTTTACAAAACATGACATGAGGATCTATTCCAAGGCTTCATTTATCAAATTTGTCGCAATTCAAGGCATATGTTTTGTATATCAGCCACACTCATAAAGTGTAGTATGTTTAGCTCATTCCAAAGTTTACAAAAGCGTTTTTCATCTAGTGGCTTGGTAAATATATCGGCTAGCTGTTTTTCAGTTCTTACATGAGAAATGACTATGTCTCCCTCAAGTGAGTGGTCTCTTAGGAAATGATGTCGTATATCTATGTGTTTGGTCCTAGGGTGCTCAACGGGGTTATGGGCAATTTTAATGGCACTCTCATTGTCGCAAAGAAGTGGGATATGGGTCATATTATGACCATAATCCTTTAGAGTTTGTTTCATCCAAAGAAGTTGTGCACAACAACTTCCGGCTGCGACATACTCCGCTTCCGCTGTGGAAAGAGCAATGGAGTTTTGTTTCTTTGAGGACCATGACACAAGAGATCTACCTAAAAATTGACAAGTCCGGATGTACTTTTCCTATCAACTTTACATCCGGCATAGTCTGCATCAGAATATTCTATTAGGTCAAATTTTGAACCTTTTGGATACCACATCCCTACGTTTACTGTGTGCACTAGATATCTCAAAATTCTTTTAACAGCTCTTAGATGACATTCTTTAGGTGCAGCATGGAATCTAGAACACATACACACACTAAGCATAATATCGGGCCTAGATGCACAAATATAAAGCAAAGAACCAATCATGCAATGATATACCTTTTGGTCCATGCTAGTTCCATCTTCATTGAGGTCAAGATGTCCATTTGTTCCCATAGGCGTCTTGATGGGTTTGGCCTTGTCCATGTCAAACTTCTTGAGTATGTCTTGAGTATACTTGGTTTGACTTATTAACGTGTCATCCTTGAGTTGCTTGACTTGAAAACCTAAGAAAACTTCAACTCCCCCATCATGGATATTTCGAACCTCTCCGTCATTATCTTGCTAAACTCATCACAAAATGACTTGTTAGTGGGACCAAATATGATGTCATCGACATATATTTGGCATACGAATAGGTCATCATCAAAGTGCTTTGTAAATAGATTATAATCATCTTTTCCAATCCTAAAACCATTTTTAATAAGAAAGTCTCTAAGACACTCATACCAAGCTCTAGGAACTTGTATGAGGCCATAGAGAGCTTTGTGCAACTTGTAAACGTAGTTAGGATATTCTTGATCTTCAAATCCCAGGGTTGCTCCACATATACTTCCTCCTTGATTGGTCCATTTAGGAAGGCACTTTTCACGTCCATTTGATAAAGCTTAAAATCATGTGAGTAGCACAAGCTAATAATATACGAATTGACTCAAGCCTAGCTACGGGAGCAAAGGTTTCATCGAAATCCAAACCTTCGACTTGCGAGTATCCTTTGGCCACAAGTCTTTCCTTGTTCCTTGTTACCACTCCATATTCATCTTGCTTGTTTCGGAACACCCACTTGGTACCTACAATGTTAGCATTTGGTCTCTTCATCAATTCTCAAACTTCTTTCCTCTTGAAGTTGTTTAATTCTTCTTGCATGGCCACCACCCAATCCAGGTCTTGTAGTGCTTCCTCCACCCTTAATGGTTACAAAGAAGAAACAAACGAGTAATGCTCACAAAAATTTGTTACACGGGATCGAGTGGTTATCCCCCTAGTAATATCACCAAGTATGTTGTCGACGGGGTGATCTCGTTGAACACTTTGGTAGACTCTTGGATGTGCTGATTAGGGTCTTGGATCAACTTCACCTTCATCATCGGCTCTCCCTTGATCCATGCCATCATCTTGATGTTGATCAACCTGATCTTGATAATCTTGTTGTTGATCATTTTGAGCTTGATCTTGCACTTGTGTTGGGGGAGCAGCTTGTGTTGAGGATTGATCCGCTTGACCTTGATTTTCTCTTGTGGGCGTACATCACCAAGGGCCATCCTTCTTAGAGCTATGTAAGGAGCTTCCTCTTCATCTAGTATGGATTGATCAACTTGCTCTACTTCAGAGTCATTAGTTTCATCAAACACTACATCACGTGCTATTTCAACACAATCGGATTTTTTGTTGAAAACACGGCATGTATAAGTGTTTGAATCATATCCAAGCAAGAATCCTTCATCGGATTTGGATGCAAACTTCGAAGTTCTAGATTTCTTATTGAGAATAAAACACTTCTACCAAAGACTCTAAAATATGAAACGTTGGGCTTGTTACCGGTTAGAAGTTCATATGGCGTTTTCTTCAAAAGTCAATGAAGATAGAGCCGGTTTCTGGCATGACAAGCGGTGTTAACCGTTTCAGCCCAAAAACGGTCCGAAGTCTTGTACTCATCAAGAATCGTTCTTGCCATCTCGATGAATGTGCGGTTCTTCCTTTCCGCAACTCTATTTTGTTGAGGAGAGTATGGAGGTGAGAATTCATGTTTGATCCCTTCTTCATCAAGGTTGTGAAACATACAGTTGTATCCTTTCACAAAGTTGTGAAACAGATAGTAAATTATAATCAAGTGAGTCTACATGCAAAACATGAGAATTGAATGTTGAGAGGAAATGGCTATTTTACTATACCAAGTACTCTTCCTTGACTATTGTCTCCAAAGGAGATGTTTTCACTTGGATCGTCATTTTCCTCGTATGCAATGAACATCTTCTTCTCTTCAGTCATGTGGTTTGTGCACCCACTATCAAGTACCCATTTTGATCCACCAGAGGAATATGCTTGCAAAACAAGTTATGCCTTGGTTTTAGGTACCCAAGCTTGTTTGGGTCCTCTCATGTAACAGGCCCAAAATAGTGGAACTTCAAATTTCTATCAAATGAACCTAATGCATGTTCAAGATAAATTCAAATCCAAACTGGAATTTGAATTTGAAGTCATAACATAAAATAAAAAGGGAAATAAAAAGAAAAAGGGCCATTGGGCCAAAACCCGCCCGAATCAGCCCAGCAGCCTGCGGTCTTTTCCCCCTCTCCTTCCCACTGACCTGCCGGCCCCGCTTGTCAGAAGCATCTTCAACTGCCGCCCCTCTCTTCTCGCGCCCCCGCTCTCGACCCCAACTAACCCCCACCGCCCCCTCATCCATTTAAACACCGAGGTCTGCCCATTTTCCTCCCCGCTCGACCGCTTTCAATTCCGGTGAGGACCCAAACTTCCACCGCTGTTTCCCTTCGGATCCTTCTCAATTTTGTTGGTCTAACGGACTTGTCACGTTCCACCGCCACCGGGGAGCTCACAGGTGAAGAAAAACCCAGGATATTGCGCCCCAGCCACTGCTTTGACAAGCACCGAAGGCCATCGCCGTGTAAGCTAGTCGCCGACCGCCGTCTAGCCACGTAGGGATCAAGAAAACTCCCGAGGTGAAGCCCCCTACCCCTCCTCTACCGAATTATGCAAATAAAGTAAGGTTTCACGTAGATAGGGGCAGTTCCGAGGTTTCGCCGGCGAGATCGCCGCCGCCCGCACCCGACAGGGTGACGTGGCCCTCGGATCTCCGTCTATTTTAAATCGTGCGGCTAGGAACAGAACCCCCCGCGTACCCCTTTGCGATCTAATCTCAGCCCTTCATTTAAAATTGGACGGCCCACATCGATCCCGAGTTATAACCACCAGAATTCTTACGTGCTACCCCCTAGGGATCTCAAAAAACACGAGCTAGCCCCGGATTCTTCTGATCTAGCCCCTGGACTTTCGGAAAACTATGCAAACCCGTATAAAATGTTGATCTAGCCCCTACACAAACTAAAAATTAGGAAAACCTCTCTGTTTTGCATAGTTAGACCCCTGAAAATTTAGAAAATAAGATTTTGGGACCCTACAGTGGGGTGGATTTGCACTTCAGTCCCTGTAGGACATCTAATTCAGAAATTTGAACATATGAATAGGATTTAAATTCAAATAGTGAGGCAAACACATGTGCAAATGCAATTTAAATTTCTCTAGCACTTTGAAAATATTTAGAATGATTTGGGGACTAATACTAAGCTGCAAATGAAATCTGAAAAGGCCATTTAGTTTCTATATATGCTGAAAATTTATTTTAGGCATAAAATAGCTCTCAAACCTATGTAAAAATAAATCTAAAATAACCTAAACAGTTAGGAAGACTATAAATGTTTTTTTAGATATTTTGAGAAGTATAAATTTGTTATGTCTACTTTGCTGTTTTTAGTGCTGAAATTCACTTTTAGGCATAGAAAATAAATCTGAAAATATAGAAAAATGTGGATACCTGATTAGTAAATGTCATATGAGTCCTTAAATCCAAAACATCAAGTTTAAAATTTGGGTAAGAGACCTGAAAACCTGTTTGGAGTTGGAATATACATTTTATGCAAATTTTGGGGCTAAGGAGTGTAGTACTTAATATGGAAAATTAGTTAAAGTAGCAATTCATATTTGGTATGCATTTAAAATCTGAATATAAAATTTTGAAACAATATATATATATATGCTTAAAAAGTGGATATATGTATAGAAACAACCCACCTAGGGTGAGAATTGGATAAAAGCAAAGTTTAGATGTGTTATATATGCACATATACACACTAAGTTTTGTTTAATATGTTATAGGAAACTAAAAAGAAGAATTGCACCCTAAGACCACCCAAGAGGATTATATATATGTAGACTTTTGTAATCCTAGGCTAAATGAATAAAGTGAAGCAATGTGTATGTATATATGACTTGCATGAGTGGATATGTGGATGATTGCTTATGAAATGTTATTTTCTTTTGCTATGGGTATGTTGGCATGAGCAGAACCAGCCCCAGAGCCGGTTCTCATCTTCCAAGACCAAGACTTTCCATTCCTGGAGCAGAAGGAAGAAGGCAAGTGTCCTTGACCACTTTGATCCTACACTAGGTTGTGTAGTTAGAGTTAATTGCATTGTCAATTGAATCATGAAACCCATGTTAGGAAGTTTCCCTAGATTTTCATTATCTTGCTTCCTCGTAGCCTGGGTTGGAAGTTATGTTATTATGCTATTTGTTTATACTACTCATGCTTAGCCATGCTTAGAATGAGATAAATGGGATATGAGATCATCACCTTGATTGTTTAGCCTTGAATGGAATATTATGAATTAAGATAGAGGTAGGAATCTAGGAAAGCTGGATGCTTTGGTTGGTGCTACGTGCACGAGACTCGGGTCTGTGTTTAGTGCTTGTCTGGATCCTAAGGACCGGTTCATGGAGCATGTAACCTAGCTTTACCGTGCCAACCACATGCTGAGATGGGGCAGCTTGGCCAATTAATTAGGTGTATTTCCGACATAGTATGGGTGTTTGGATGGTGCGGGGAATAGGTGTCAGCTGGACTACTCTGTGAACCGCAAGGCTCAAGAGGGGGCCACTGCAGCGGGGGTCGGAGCCTCCTGGATGCTGTTAGGGGTGAAACCTCAGTGGGCTCACACTCGTTGGGGATCCCTTTGTAAAGGCCTCGTAGCGATCTCCTGGCTACACACCTCGGAAGTGTGAACGTGGTTAGCGGCCACTGGCACAATGGAGGTTTTTCTAGTCCACCCGGCAACGGGGGATGAAATCACTACATGTGGGTACAGTGGTGCAAACTCTGCAGAGTCAAAATTGTCATGACAGCCGTGCTCACGATCAAGAGCGGCTTGGACTTATTCATGATTAGATGATGAGGAATGGTGGAGTTGAGGATGTTAAGCGGGGAGCTTAACAATGGGATTGAGTGTATGGGGTTGGGCCACTTTACTTGCATAGTAATGATGGTGCTAAATAAGCTAAGGAGATAGGGGTTATTACGTTGTGCTTTAACCATGCGTTCATCCTTCCCTTGCTCTAGCCTGCATGACATAACTTTCCCACACTTGCTGAGTACAAACGGTACTCAAGTTTGCTTTTCGTTGGTTTTAAATTGCTGCTCAGGCCAAGGAAACGATGTGGTGTACAACAATCAAGACTTTGGACCCGAAGAAGGATTCTAGGTTCACGGAGTCCCCCGGGAAATGCTGTGATGGAGCCAACAAGACTTTACTTCCGCTGTTTGGTTATTTACATGTTGTGAACATATTATCGTCCATCGAGACGCTATGTAAGACTTATTTGTATTCGAACACCTGGCTTGTAATATAATGATGCTTCACTATTTGTCATCACCTGTATGAGAAAATGATCCTAGCATACATGTGGGAATCACTTGGTTGTTCTGCAGAAAAAACCGGGCGTGACATATCACGTTAGTCACAAGAGTTTTAGGCACCCACACACAAAGTTTTTTGTTTCTTATGGTGTGGCCCAACATTAGCAATCACTCGGTCAAATTTATTTCTCAAAAGTACATAAGAAGCACCAAAATCATGAAATGGCATAATTGAAACAAATGATCATTTGCATGATGAGGGTTGTTTAAATGCACACACTTGGATGATCCTTCCTTAACAAAAGTAATGTGTTCCTTATTGTTCTTAATGACTCTAGTGTTTTATTTTCCACCTCTAACATATCCAAGACCATCTTTGATTAGGTGAGATCTAGAGTTCAGGTATGCACTCCTAGCATAATCAAGTTTTTCTTTATCAAATACTTCTTTCTTAGCTTGAGATTTTCCTAGGGCTGCACTAAGTTGTGAGTTTTTGGCACTAGACCTAAGAGACTCAAATTTTACTTCAAGTGATTTGTGAGTTTTTGGCAAACTCTCCAATTCATCTTTAAGTGCAACATTTGAGCTTTTGAGACTTGAACAAGTCTCCTTGCTTGATGCAAGTTCTACCTATAATTTTCTACTCTTTTCTTTTTTAAGTTCTAAGAGTTTCTATAGTTCATGATTCTTTCCTTTCAACAATAAGTAATCCTTCTTGCTTATCAAGAAGTGTTTCCATATCAACTGCTTGATCCATGAGATTTTCCGTTTTAGCAATTTTCTTTTTACTCATTGAAAGTGCATCTAGGTAATCCCCGTGGGTTTTGGATGATTGATGACGACAATTAAGAAACTAATGAGCTTTACTGAGTATGAGCACTGGTCCCTAACATAAGAATGAATGTGGAGTCTCTCAAGACGCAAAAAAAAAGGAAAAGAAGAAGACTTGCAAGAGTAGAAAATAGAATTTTTCTATTGAGTTTCACATTTTCTAGTTGTGTACAGGGTCTTCTCTTTTAGAGTGCTTGAGAATCATTAGAGAGCTCAAATTTTAGTTGGAATCTTGGGAGGAAATAGTCATAGGCATGACTGAGGACGTAGACCGGACTTGTCCAGACACAAGGCCGGACTAGTCCGTTTCCAGCCGGACTACTCCGTTCCTGACCGGACAAGAAATCTCTGAGTGAGTTTGGACTTGTTCATATTAGGCTGGATTAGTCCCCCTTTTTTAGTGAGTCTGAGCCTTTCTGAGACCAAGTCTGAGAAGGCCGTACTAGTCCGCCCAAGGGGCCGGACTAGTCCGCTAAGCAGACTAAGCCGCTTAGGTCTGGAGAAAGAGTCTCTAAGTGACCTCGGACTAGTCCGCTCCTCTGGCTGGACTAGTCCGCTTCCTTTAGGCTAGTCCGGTTTAGGACGGAACAAAGGTTCCTGTGTGAGTTCGGACTAGTCCGGATAAGGCCAGATTAGTCCACAATCTGAGATCAGAGAGTTATTGAGATTAAGTCTGGTAAGACCGGACTAGTCCGCCTCTGAGGCCGGACTAGTCCGCTCTCTGCCAGACTAGTCCGTTCTCATCCGGAACAAAGGTTCCTGTGTGAGATCGGACTAGTCCGCTGCTTAGCGGGCTAGTCCAGGAATTTTTTATCGTTTGAATTCAAAGTTCACGGGACTTTAGTTGGTACCCGTTGTGATGTAAGTGGTCCCCCAAGAATGGACTAGTCTGGGGTTCTGACCGGACTAGTCTAGACTTTAGTAGGTGTAACGGCTAGATGTCGGGATCTCTATAAAAAGGGACCCCCAGCTTCTAATGATTAGAACTGAAACCCTAGCGCCGAAAACTCTTTCCTTGAGCTCTTCTAAGCCTCTCTCCTCACCTTCTTGACCCCTAAGATTGCATCTTAAGGGGTTTGTGGATTTGTGAGAGGAGAGACGTGGTAATCAACGTTTGAGCTCTCGGTTGAATTTCTTGCACCCTAATTGTTAATTTAAGTTCTTGGTTGTTGTATTTTGATTCCTAGAACTGCTAGGTTGTTGTAGGGAGCCGAAAATTGTGAGTAGCCCCTAAGAATATTGTATTCACACTTGATTGATAGTGAAAGAGCCCGGGCTTGATCTTGGTGATCGCTCGGTGAGGGAAGGGTTGGAAAAGACCCGGTCCTTTGTGGACTCCTCAACGGGGACGTAGATTCCTGTGTGGAATCGAACCTCAGGATAAATCGTGTCTCTTGATTCCTTTACCTTCTCTCTCATTCACTAAAGTTACTTGTAAGGTTTTGTCTCGCTCAAACTTGTAAATTGCTCTATGGTTGTGAGTCTTGCAATCTAATCAGTTTTTCATTCACAAATTAGTTGGTTAGATTGTTAGACTACTTACATACCTTTCTCTTAAACAAACTTGAAAAGAAATCCTTAAAAACGCAATTTCTATACCTAGACTTGACTAAGCTGTTTTTAGTAGTTTCAGGTTTTATTAGCCTATTCACCCCCCTCTAGGCAACTTTCAATTGGTATCAGAGCCTAACTCTCCACAAAAGCTTAACCGCTTGGAGAGGAGATGGGGACAAGACCGGTAGCCAAATTGATCTTATCAAGGGAAAAAGAACAAGTCTGAGCAACTTCGAAGAGCATGGTTCTAACCCACCTCCAGCGGTTACTCCTCCACAAGACGTCTCAAGCTCGGAAGAAGATGAAGAAGTTCTTCGTCTCATGGCTCTCCTCAAGAAGAAGAAGGAGGAAGCTAAGAAGAAAAAGAAGGAGAAAATGGAGAAGAAGCTCAAGAGTAGTCAACAAGACTACTCGCGATATCCTTTTAATTATGAACGTCTAAATTCTCATTCTAGTTATTTGTCAATTCACTTGGGCAAACCACCTCACTTTGATGGAACTAACTATACCATGTGGAAGCACAACATGAAGTTGCATCTAATTTCCTTAAACCCAAGTCTTTGGCATGTTGTTTGTACAGGTATAGATATCCCTAAAGACGAGGATGAACTCACTCAAGAGCAAGAACAACAAATCCACCGCAATGCACAAGAGGCGGCCGTGCTCAACTCATCCCTAAGCCTTGAAGAATTCAACAAGGTGTATGGGTTAGAGCTCGCCAAAGATATTTGGGACACCCTCAAGATCGCACATGAAGGAAACCGATCCGTGAGGGAAGCCAAGATTGAGATGATCGAAGGAGAGCTTGGAAGGTTCACCATGGAGGAAGGTGAAACACCTCAAGAAATGTACAACCGGCTCAAAACTCTCATCAACAAGAGTCGGGCATACGGATGCAAGAAATGGAATGATCATGAGGTGGTCAAAAGAATGATAAGAGCTTTCATGCCTCGCAATGTGACCCTATGCACTCTAATCCGGGAAAGTTTAAACTTTCACATGATGACTCCGGATGAAGTGTTAGGGAAGATCATCAACCACGAGATGATGGAGAAGGAAGCCCAACACGTCAACGACCTAGCAAAGATCACCTCATCTAAGAAGAAGGGCATTGCTCTCAAGGCCACATCCAAGTCCAAGCGAAAAGAATTGCAACTCACAAGTGATGATGAAGAGAGTGATGATGAGAGCACGGACATGGATGATGAAGAAATGGCCTTCTTCATCAAAAGATTCAAAAGGTTGATGAGGAGAAGAAGAAGCCACCACTATGAGAGCAAGATCAAAGACAAGGTCAAGTCAAGAACAAAGAAGACTTGCTACAACTGTGGCGAATACGGGAATTTCATTGTGAATTGCCCTCATAGCAAGGAAGATGACAAGAGGAAGAAGAAAGATGGGAAGCCTCAAGAAAAGAAGATCTTCAAAAAGAAGAAGGCTTATGGACAAGCTCACATTTGAGAAGAGTGGGACTCAAATGAAGAATCCTCTTCTAAAGATGAAGAAAAAGTGGCAACCGTCGCCATCAAAAGGCCAACCATGAAGAAATCACTCTTGCCAAACAAGGGTGATTGGAAGAGCCCAAGCCACACATGCCTCATGGAAAAGGAAGGAAAGCGTAAAGTAATATCCAAACCTTCCGAGTTACATACTGTAGATGATGATGACTTTGATAGCAGTAGCGAAAATGAATTCATGTTTAAGTGCTTAAACAAAAATGCTATAGCTAAAATGAAAATGCTATCGGATGAAATATTTGAACAAGAAGAGCTTCTCAATCAACAAGAAGAATTGCTTATCCTTGAAAAGGAAAGAAACCTTGAGATTGAGAAACTTATCGAACTTGAGAGAGAGAAGAGTAGAACACTTGAAAGCGAACTTGCCATAAGCAAGGAAGCTTGTGTTGAACTTAAGAGTAAGAATGTAGTACTTCAAGATGAACTTGTGAGTTTTACCAAGACTCATAAGAATCTTGAAACACAACTCAACTCACTTAAGTTGAGTGTCTCAACTACTTCATCCTCCAAGAACTCCTTCTCAACAAATATGGAATCCAATACTAAAACTTGCAAATGTGCTAATCTTGTTCTAAACTTGAAAAATGAGCTCAAAGAGGCACAAAGCAAGAATACACACAAAAGTGGGGTCTTTGATAAGGAGAAGATCAAATATGCACGTAGTGCATACTCAATCACAAGATCTCCTCTTATCAAAGATGGACTTGGTTATACTAGGGGAGGAAAGCAAAACGCTAGAATCCTTAAAAATAATAACAAGTGTGTAGCTTTTGTCAAAGAAAACTCAACTCAAGTCAAGAATAACAACCTTGCGTCTACCTCACATGAAATTGCCAAAAATATAAACTCTACCGTATTTCATAATTTTGATGCATCTTATGTTCTTATGAAAAGTAATTATGGTAGAGTATTGTGACGCCCGGTTCCAAAAATAGAACCAAGTGAATGCATATGTGTGCCCAGGATGTTCATCACACATACACATGTAATACACAAACTGAATTCAGAATATAACCACGAATAAATAGTGTTTAAGTACTTTATTACATCGACTCATCATCTCACTCATGAATCTCTAACTTATTCTTGCAGCGGAAGTCTCTAAACGACAGCGGAAATAACTAAATAGCAGGCTCCAATCTTCAACTCCACAGGCATGTTGACGGTAGTTCGCACGTCTACTACTCCACGTGGTCCTCGAAATATTCTTCTCCTGTTGCTGAAGTATGTGTGGGGAATGCAAGGGTGAGTACATGTCGTACTCAGCAAGTGTGGGAAAAGTATGACATGTAGCTTACAACAAGGTAGCAAACAAAAAGGCTCATTGCAGCAAGCAAATTTTATTTCACAAACAAGGTAAAAACAGTAACTATTTCTAGGTGAGTTAAAGCCCAAGTTATCCAAGTAAATCAGCAACATTCTCTCATCATAATTTCACCATTTATCAAGTCTCAACCAGCCATTAATATTTCTCAAGTTCATCTCATAAATATTCAAAACCTTCTCATATTCCTAGAGCCAAAGCCAAACTCATTTGTCATGACTCAAAACTGTCCCAAAACCAATCCCAATGAGCATACCATAACCATACCGAATAACCATCCCAAGTTTTCCCTCTAATCATGGAGGTTGGCCAGGTGCTTGTGACTAGAAGCACGGCTATCATGATAGTTTTACACTCTGCAGAGGTGGCACCACTTTACCCACAAGTTCGTGATCTCGTCACCCGTTGGCGACTGCAGAACCTCCATTATACCAGTACACAACCTCCGGTGTATGGCCAAGAGATCATAAAATAGCCTTTACAAAGGGGCTACTAGATGTATGGACTCACTGAGGTTTCACCGGTAGGCTCGAATCACCATTCACCCACCCACGGGCCCCCTCTTGTGCCATGCAGTTCCCAGGGCATTCCTCCTCGACTCCCATTCCCCGCGCCATCCACGGTCCATAACAAGCTAGCAACACCTAATTAATCAGCTAAGCCACACCCATACTTGGCCTTGTGGTGGCACTGTTTTCCTGGCATATTCTCGCATGAACCGGTCCTTAGATCTACGGCAAGTACCACCATCTCATCCAGCAACATTCATGAACCAAGCTTGCCTAGATCTCCCCGATTCCATGCCCATTAACATCATCAAGATCTCATCATCATTATTCATATGAGTGCAGTAGCTAGACATGTTTTATTTTAGCTTCTCGTATCCCGTAAATTAAGCAAAGCAAAAAGGAAAAATGACCATACTCGACTCATCAACTTTCCCGGCGATAAGAATGGTTAACAAAACTAGTAAACTCCTATAAAAGGGTGTCCCATCAAGTTGACTCAAGCATACACGTCTTTGCAAACAAAACAGTTTCAAAACATGGGATCAATATGGTCAAGGGGCACTTGCCTTGCTCCGGTGGTTCTTGTTGATCAAGTGTCTCGAAGTCTTGGTGCTGTAATTCCTCGTAGATGGCCTCTTGAGCTTGTTCTTCTACTCACGATCATGCACATACAAGATTTACAGCAATCAATCATCATGCACAAATTTTACTCAAGATGCAATGGGATAGATGAATGCAAATCCTATAGTGCAGTTTAATTAATCCAGTTTGTACGTGTTCTTGCATGTTTTAATGGGCTTTCATGGGGTTTTATGATGAACAAGGGTGTAGAGATCAAGCGCAGACGTGGTGATGATCTTGACTCAAGATCTAGATCAATTCCACCGTCAGAAACTGATCAAAACCCGATCTGTCCACACGTAAAAGTTTCTGCTCGAAGGGGGCGAAGAAAACGGATGCGTAGAAACAGCGTCGACGTCGTAAGATGGGTAACGAAGACCTACCTCACTTACTTTTGGTGGCAGGGTCTTCCTCCTAGCAATGGCAGCAGCGGAGAATTTTTCTATGGAAAATTTTGGTAGGACAGATCGTCGGGCTTCTTCTCTGGCGATGACGGGGCTCGACGGTGGCCAAATTCCGGCAAGGGGGGAAACTTGGCGAATTGGCAGCAAGTAAGGGGGCTTGGCAGCAGGGGGGGGACGTCCAAAATAGAGAGGATTTTGGTCAGGGGGTGGGGGTTATATTTATAAGGGGGGAAAGGGAGAGTCCTACTCCAATTGGAGCTCAAATAAGAGTCCTATTCAATTTTTTTTTTGGATCTTAACAAACTTATCTCTTGTGGTGCGGAAGCCTTGGGGATTTTATCCCCAAAATGTGGGGAAAATCCCCCTTTTTGGAAATTGGGGAATTTAGAAATTTTGGGGGGGGGGAATTTGGGAAGGCTTATTTCAGCTATCTTTTTCCCATTCCTCACCATTTCTATGTCACTTGCTCCATTTCTACATTCCCCTCTCCATTTCTATGTCCCATTCTCTATTTCTACATTCCCCTCTCCATTTCTACATTGCCCTTCTCCATTTCTATGCCCCATTCTCCGTTTCTGTGGTTTTTCCTCCATTTTTATGGTTCCTTCCTCCATTTCTATGGTTCTTTCTCCATTTCTATGGTCCCTTCCTCCATTTCTATGGTTCTTTCTACATTTCTATGGTCCTTTTCTCCATTTCTATGGTTCTTTCTCCATTTCTGTGGTTCTTTTCTCTATTTTTATGGTTCTTTCTCCATTTTTATAGTTCTTTCTCCATTTCTATAGTTCTTTCTCCATTTCTACTTCTTTTATAATGTTTCTCTACATGAAAAATGTATGCAATGCATGGGAATGAATTTGAGGGTGTTACAAGTATATGCTAAATATGTTGGGCCACTCTACAAGAGTCCAAAAACTTGTGTGTGGTTGCCCAAATGCCTTGTGACTAACCACAAAGGACCCAACCGAGTTTGGGTACCTAAGACCAAAGCTTAAATTGTTTTGCAGGCCTACTCCTCGGGTGGCACTAAATGGGTGCTAGATAGTGGGTGCACTAATCATATGACCGGAGAGAGAAAGATGTTCATTGAGTATGAAGAAAATGGTGATCCAAGTGAAGGCATCTACTTCGGCGACAATAGCCAAGGAAGGGTGCTCGGTATTAGTAAAATTGTAATCTCTTCTCAACACTCTATTTCTCACGTTCTACATGTTGAATCACTAGATTATAACCTATTGTCCATATCTCAACTATGTGAGAAAGGTTATAGTTGCTTGTTTACTAACTTTGGTGTGACCGTCTCTAGAAGAAGTGACAACTCGATTGCCTTTAAGGGTGTGTTAAAGGGAAAGCTTTACTTAATGGATTTCTCCACGGATAAAGCTCAACTTGACACATGCTTAATAGTAAAAACCAACATGGGATGGTTGTGGCATAGGAGACTAGCCCATGTTGGCATGAGGAACTTACAAAAACTTCTAAAGGGGGATCACATCCGTGGACTAAAAGATGTTGTTTTTGAGAAAGATAGGCCATGTAGCGTGTGTCAAGTAGGAAAACAAATTGGAGCAGCTCATCCCGCCAAGAATGTGATGATGACAACAAGACCATTGGAGATGCTTCACATGGACCTCTTCGGCCCTGTCACCTACATAGGCGGCGGTAACAAATATGGTTTAGTAATTGTTGATGACTATTCTCGTTTCACTTGGGTGTTTTTCTCGCATGATAAGGGAGAAACTCAAAGTGTCCTCAAGAAGTTCTTGAGGAGAGCTCAAAACGAGTTTTCCTTAAGAATCAAGAAGATAAGGAGTGACAACAGCTCTGAATTCAAGAACACTCAAGTGAAAGAATACTTGGATGAAGAGGGCATCAAGCATGAGTTTTTGGCCCCCTACTCCCTCAAACAAAATGGGGTGGCCGAAAGGAAGAACCACACACTCATAGAGATGGCAAGAACCATGCTTGATGAGTACAATACTTCGGATCGGTTTTGGGCGGAAGCAGTCGACACCGCTTGCCACGCCACAAACTGCCTCTATCTCTATCGACTTTTGAAGAAAACTCCATACGAGCTCCTAACTAGTAACAAACCCAACATCTCTTACTTTCGTGTTTTTGGAAGTAAATGCTACATTCTCAACAAGAAGCCTAGGAATTCAAAGTTCGTTTCAAAATCCCATGAAGGTTTCTTACTTGGTTATGACTCAAACACCTACGCCTATCGTGTTTTCAACACCGCCTCCGGTTGTGTTGAGATTGCACGTGACGTGGTGTTTGATGAAACTAATGGCTCCCAAGTGGAGCAAGTTAATCAATGTGTGTTAGATGAAGAAGAAGCACCATGTGTAGCACTAAGAAGAATGGGGCTTGGAGATGTCCATCCTCAAGAAGATGTAGGACAAGATGTTCCAAGTTCATCACAAGTGGCGCCTCTCACACAAGATCAAACTCAAGAACTCCAAGATCAAGACGGTCAAGTTCAAGAAGGAGAAAATCGAGACCATGATGTTGATCAAGGGCGAGATGAAGAAGAAGAAGACCACTCAAGAACTCAAGTGCCTCACCCAATGGTTCATCGAAGCATTTAACGGATCACCCCGTTGACAACATCCTTGGAGATATCACAAAAGGGTAATAACACGTTCTCGAATGGCTAATTTTTGTGCACATTACTCTTTGGTGTCTTCCTTGGAACCATTTAGGGTGGAAGAAGTACTCAAGGATCCGAATTGGGTGGTGGCCATGCAAGAAGAGTTGAACAACTTCACAAGAAACCAAGTGTGGGAGCTGGTGAAAAGACCAAATGCAAATGTGGTAGGCACCAAGTGGGTGTTCCGCAACAAGCAAGACAAACACGAAGTGGTGACAAGAAACAAGGCCCGACTTGTGGCAAAGGAATATGCTCAAGTCAAAGGTTTGGACTTCGATGAAACATTTGCTCCCGTAGCTAGGCTTGAGTCAATTTGTATTCTATTGGCTTATGCTACTCACCATGATTTCAAGCTTTATCAAATGGATGTGAAAAGCGCCTTCCTAAACGATCCAATCAAGGAGGAGGTGTACGTGGAGCAACCAACTGGATTTGAAGATCAAGAATATCCTAATTATGTGTCTCTATGGCCTCAAACAAGCCCCTAGAGCTTGGTATGAGTGTCTTAGAGACTTTCTTATTGATAATGGTTTTAAGATAGGCAAGGCAGATTACACTCTTTTTACAAAGAAAGTAGATGATGATCTCTTTGTGTGCCAAATATATGTCGATGACATTATATTTGGTTCAACTAACAAATCTTTTTGTAATGAGTTTAGTAAGATAATGACAGATAGGTTTGATATGTCTATGATGGGAGAGTTGAAGTTCTTCCTAGGATTTCAAGTCAAGCAACTCAAGGAAGGCACGTTCATTAGTGAAACAAAGTACGCACAAGACATACTCAAGAAGTTTGACATGGACAAGGCCAAACCCATCAAGACACCAATGGCAACAAACGGGCACCTTGATCTCAATGAAGATGGACCAAGCGTGGATCAAAAGGTATATCGCTCTATGATTGGTTCATTGTTTTATCTTTGTGCATCTAGGCCCGATATCATGCTTAGTGTATGTTTGTGTGCAATATTTCAAGCATCACCTAAAGAATGTCATTTAACTGCCGTTAAAAGAATCTTAAGATATTTAGTTTACACACCTAACCTAGGATTGTGGTATCCAAAGGGGTCTAAGTTTAATCTCATCAGATATTCCGATGCGGATTACGCCGGATGTAAATTAGACAGAAAAAGCACCTCAGGGACTTGTCAGTTCTTGGGTAGGTCCCTAGTATCATGGTCATCCAAGAAACAAAATTCCATTGCCCTTTCCACAGCCGAAGCAGAGTATGTTGCAGCCGGAAGTTGTTGCGCTCAACTTCTTTGGATGCGACAAACTCTAAGGGATTATGGTTACAATATGAACCACATTCCACTCCTATGCAACAATGAGAGTGTCATTAAGATAGCTCATAATCCCGTTGAGCACTCTAGGACCAAACACATAGACATCCGACATCACTTTTTGAGAGACCATTCTATAAAGAGGGACATAGCTATCTCACATGTAAGAACCGAAAAACAACTAGCCGATATTTTCACCAAGCCACTAGATGAAAAATGATTTTGTGAACTTCGAAATGAGCTAAATATCCTAGACTCTAGGAATGTGACTTGAAATGTTGTGCATCTGAATGCTAGTAATTAGGAATCTTTAAAAAAATCACAAACTTCAAAAATATGCATGATTGTGAAAAACTTGTTCCCCCTCTAATTTTTCTCTCATACTATTTTTGGCTATATTATGGTTATATCTAATTGTGTGCTTTGATATATGTTGACCTTAGCTATCTAATAGAAGGTGCAAGTAAATTCACCATAATCACTCTTGCGAAATTCTAATATATAAGAATTTTTCAGCCTTCAAGAACCGGACTAGTCCGCCCCACAGGTCGGACAAGTCCGGATATCTTGAATAGTCTGGGATGCAGCAGACAAGTCCACAATGGACTAGTACGGACTGCATCCGGACAAGTCCGGACAGCAGACTAGTCTGGACCCAGTCCGACGTACTGGACTAGTCCGGACAGTAAACCGGACTAGTCCGACCCCTGGAGAATTAACCTCCAAGGGTCGGGGCCGAACCCCCTCCCTCTCTCATTCACTTCTACACCTCTCCTCTCCTCCAAAACTCGCCCCCATTGGCGATTCTGGAGCTCTCCCTCAAATTTCTCGAAGGAATCCTCGATTCAAGGCTTGTGGAGTGCAAGGAATCCTTCTCTGACCATCTCCGCTCCTTCGATCCGCGGATTCCATCAAATTTCTTCGCTCTAAGGTATTTTTTGACCTAACTTCGATTTTTCACAAATCTCTTGTTTCTAGGTCATACTTCTAGTGCCTTAGGCCTTCCCTAATGTCCTTATGCCATATCGTTGCAATCCCTCGTAGTATTGCGTCTAGTTTGTTAAATTTGTGCTCCAATCGCTTAAGTTAGGGTTTAAAACTGTAGAGTCTGGACACCAACCAGACAAGTCCGGCCTGGGCGGACTAGTCTGTCCCGGGCCCGGACAAGTCCGACTGATGCAGTTTTAGCCCCTAACTTTGGGGATGTGCACTAATTCAAACGCAATACTCTCACATCTAATCTTTCCCTTTCCTCTATCACCAGATCATGTTAGGATCCAGAGACAGTCCTCTTCCCAACTCTGAGGCCGAAGTGGCTCGCCAAGCCGCCTATCGTGCAGCAGCCAAAGTAGAAGCGGGTGAGGCTGCAGCAAGGGAGGCTCGAACAAAGAAACAGGCTGACAGGGAAGCACAAGCTTCTCAGTCCGTTGATCCTCCAAGAAGGAAGAGGCTGGTGACCTTGAAGGAGAAACAACAAGCTCAGTCACAAAGAACGACCCAAGATAAAGGGAAAGGAAAAGCAGCAGATCCTCCCAGGAAAAAGGCTTTGGCCAATAGGGGACTTGTCATTCGTGACAAGCCTAGACGGGGAAGGGAAAATCCCCCCACAAGGATGGGCCACTTGAGAGAGCACCACCAATGCACAATCCAAACCGCCAACCAAATTTGGCAAGTGCAACTTTCAAAGGGAAGGGAGCTGAGAAAGCCAGAAGGCTCAGAGCAGAAGAGGTCTACAAGTATGAGAAGGCCACATCAGACCCTCGTTTCTGGTGTGACTTCCATTGTGACTACAACCTGCTCGTCTATCTTCCAATGAAGACCCCGGTAGTCGATGCTCAGTGGGTGGATTGGCCCTACATGGCAAACAAGAAGCATCAAGCTTTTGATGCAGTGATTAAAGCGGTAGAACGCCATGGGATCAAGGATTTGATGGCTTTTCAGTATGACTGGAACATCGAGGTGATAGTCCAATTCTAAACCACCTACTACTGCCACACCTATAGAAACAGAAAGATCACTTGGATGACAATGGTGTGGTGTACTCGGTGTTGTACGATGAGTTTGCGAGGATTCTTGGGCTTGAGGAGCATTTGAACTATGAGATCATAGTTCACAATGAAAGGACCTTGGGAAAGGATGACTTGGACTTTATGTATCCCTCATATCTCATCTATGAGCCATCCTCAACTCACAATATCAAGCCCTTCTTTGGAGTGCTCAACCGAATCCTGAGGAAGACACTAGCTCCCAAAGATGGCGATGTGGGGATGATACAAGGGTACCTAAGAAACTTGTTGAAGCTACTCAATGAACAAGAGCAGTCTAACGTCTTCAACTACATCTACAACGACATCTTTAACATCTCTTACACCCCAAATAGGTCTTGTGGATATGCGCCATATATCATGTGCATGATACAGAGAGACACAGGCATGGAATTTGTAAAGGATGTGAAGCACAGGAAGCTACGTCCACAAATGCCGACTCCTCTTCCTCGCCCTCCTATGTCTTTGGGTAGAAGCTCCTCTGCAGCTCCATCCTCTTCAGCTGGGCCATCTGCTCCTCCATCTTCGAGTGGCTCTTCTAGTGGGCTGCTCAAAATATTCAAGGCCATCTTCTCCTCGTGCCGGAAGATGGAAGTTCGCACGCAGAAAATGAAGCAACGCCAAGAGAAGTATCTCAAGGCAATGTGCGACAAGATGGAGATACCTATGTCTCCACCATCATCGGAAGATGAAGGAGTGACAGAGTTTCCCACTCTCACCGGGAACAAGCTTTCCTACTTTGTTGAAGGTGGTTCCTCCTTTGCTTCTCCTCCTACCTCCCACGCTCATCATGAGGATGACGATGAAGACGACGATGAGGATGAGGATGGGGATGAGGAAACTCAAAGTGACCAAGCCGAAGATCAAGATGAAGATGATAGCGATTAGGCCCTTCTCTCTGTTCTTTTCCTTTTTGGTGCTTTGATGCCAAAGGGGGAGAGAACAAGGGGGGGTAGTCTAGCTCTTTAAAATTCTTGTCTTGTCTTGGTTTGTAATAACTATGCCACGTTATGTTATTTTGTAATGACTATGCCACATTATGTCTTCATACTATGCCATATTGAAATGATCTTGTTAGTAGATGTTATTTACATTCCCCTCAATGCATTTTACATTCATTTTATCATATCACACTTAGACACCCCACCATAACACATGTGTGTATGAAGTCCCCATAGAACTCATTCATATGCATATTTTTCTTGACAAACTCTTGTGCACACATTTAGGGGGAGTGAACCATACACACATGTATTATGAAAATAAACTCTTATATCCATTAATCGAGAGTCTTAATTGTTGTCATGAATCACCAAAAAGGGGGAGATTGAAAGTGCATCTAGGTAATCCCCGTGGGTTTTGGATGATTGATGACGACAATTAAGAAACTAATGAGCTTTACTGAGTATGAGCACAGGTCCCTAACATAAGAATGAATGTGGAGTCTCTCAAGAAGTAAAAAAAAAGGAAAAAAAGAAGACTTGCAAGAGTAGAAAATAGAATTTTTCTATTGAGTTTTACATTTTCTAGTTGTGTACAGGGTATTCTCTTTTAGAGTGCTTGAGAATCATTAGAGACCTCAAATTTTAGTTGGAATCTTGGGAGGAAATAGTCATAGGCATGACTGAGGACGTAGACCAGACTTGTCTGGACACAAGGCTGGACTAGTCCATTTCCAGCCGGACTACTCCGTTTCTGACCTGACAAGAAGTCCTTGAGTGAGTTCGGACTTGTCCATTTTAGGCCGGATTAGTCCATCTTTTTTTATTGAGTCTGAGCCTTTCTGAGACCAAGTCCCAGAAGGTCGGACTAGTCCACTAAGTGGACTAAGCCGCTTAGGTCCGGAGAAAGAGTCTCTGAGTGACCTCGGACTAGTCCGCTCCTCTGGCCAGACTAGTCTGGTTTCTTTAGACTAGTCCGGTTTAGGATGGAACAAAGGTTCATGTGTGAGTTCGGACTAGTCCGGATAAGGCCAAACTAGTCCGCAATCTGAGATTAGAGAGTTATCGAGACTAAGTCTGGTAAGACCAGACTAGTTCGCCTTTGAGGCCGGACTAGTCCGCTCTCTGCGAGACTAGTTCGTTCTCATCCGGAACAAAGGTTCCTGTGTGAGATCGGACTAGTCCACTACTCAGCGGACTAGTCCGGGAATTTATGACCGTTTGAATTCAAAGTTCACGGGATTTTAGTTGGTAGCCTTTGTGACGTAAGTGGTCCCCCAAGAATGGACTAGTCCGGGGTTCTGACCGGACTATTCCGGACTTTAGTAGGTGTAACGGCTAGATGTCGGGATCTTTATAAAAAGGGACCCCTCGGCTTCTAATGATTAGAACTGAAACCCTAGCGCTGAAAACTCTTTCCTTGAGCTCTTCTAAGCCTCTCTCCTAACCTTATTGACCCCTAAGATTGGATCTTAAGGGGTTTGTGGATTTGTGAGAGGAGAGACGTGGTGATCGATGTTTGAGCTCTCGGTTTGAATCTCTTGCATTCTAATTGTTAATTTAAGTTCTTGGCTGTTGTATTTGATTCCTAGAACTGTTAGGTTGTTGTAGGGAGCTGCAAATTGTGAGTAGCCCCTAATAATATTGTATTCACACTTGATTGATAGTGAAAGAGCCCGGGCTTGATCTTGGTGATTGCTCGGTGAGGGAAGGGTTGGAAAAGACCCGGTCCTTTGTGGACTCCTCAACGGGGACATAGATTCATGTGTGGAATCGAACCTCGGGATAAATCGTGTATCTTGATTCCTTTACCTTATTGCTCATTCACTAAAGTTACTTGTTAGTTTTGTCTCGCTCAAACTTGTAAATTGCTCTATGGTTGTGAATCTTGCAATCTAATCAGTTTTTCATTCACAAATTAGTTGGTTAGATTGTTAGACTACTTACATACCTTCCGCTTAAACAAACTTTAAAAGAAGTCCTTAAAAATGCAATTTCTATACCTAGACCGGACTAGTCCGCCCCCAAACCGGACTAGTCCAGCCCCTTCAGGTTTAATCCGCTGTTTCCAGTAAGTTCAGATTTTATTAGCCTATTCACCCCCCTCTAGGCAACTTTCACTCATGCCCTTAAACATGAATTCTATATCACTACCACTACTATCACAAAGACTATCACTAACAATGGACTTAGTGGAGGATTTTGAGGTTACCTTATGCTTTGTCTCCTTAGCCATGAGACGGGTGTGCTTTTCTTTCCTCCAATCACCTCGGTTGGGCAAGAGCATCTTCTTGCTTGAAGACTTGTCAATGACAATGTTTGCCACTCCTTCATCTTTGGATGATGAACTTTCATCATTTGAGTCCCACTCCTCTCCTATGTGAGCAGCTCCATGGAACTTCTTCTTCTTGAAGATCTTATTGTCTTTAGCTTCCTTCTTCTTCTTCTTGTCTTCATCATCTTCTTTCTTCTCATGAGGACAGTTGGCAATATAGTGGCCATATTTGCCACAATTGTAGCAGGCTTGCTTTGTCTTTGACCTTACCTTGTCCTTGGATTTGTTCTCATAGCTTGAGCTCTTCTTCTTCCTCATCATCCTCTTGAATTTCCTTATGAAGAGAGCCATCTCTTCATCATCCATAGAGCTTTCATCATCACTTTCTTCACTTGAGCTCTCTTCTTGCACTTCTTTGCTATGACTTCTTGGATGCCTTGAGTGCAATGCCGTGTCTTTTGGATGAAGTTATCTTGTGCAGCTCATTTACATGTTTGACCTCTTTTTCCATCATCTCATGGTTGATGAATTTTCTAAGAACTTCATTGGGAGTCATGGATTCAA
Organism: Neostapfia colusana; assembly: GCA_030760725.1. Classification (NCBI taxonomy): domain Eukaryota; kingdom Viridiplantae; phylum Streptophyta; class Magnoliopsida; order Poales; family Poaceae; genus Neostapfia; species Neostapfia colusana. The sequence continues at coordinate 3,553,370 of JASWHV010000012.1, read as the reverse complement.
AGTGTGGGTTCTCCCGTATCAAAGTGCAAAGAGTGAGGTTACGCACCATGAATGCTCTTATCATCCTTTTGACCACTTCATGGTCAGTCCACTTCCGGCACCCATAGGCTCTACTCTTGTTGATGAGTATCTTGAGCCGGTTGTACATTTCTTGAGGAGTCCCATTGTCTTCTATTGTGAATCTTTCAAGCTCCCCCTCAATCATCTCAATCTTGGATTCACAGATGGATTTGGTGCCTTCATGTGCAACCTTGAGAGTGCCCCAAATGTCCTTGGCAATCTCTTGCCCATCCACCTTGTGAAATTCTTCTTTTGACAGTGACGAGATGATGACAACTGTGGCTTGAGCATTGCGATGAATTTGTTGCTCATTCTCCGGAGTGATCTCTTCATCATCTTTTGAAATTTCTAACCTGTACATACAACACTCCACAGACCGGGGATAAGCGAGATAAGGTGAAATTTCGTGTTATGCCTCCACATCGTGTAGTTTGTTCCATCAAGATGAGGAGGCTTGTCAACAGGAATAGAAAGGAAATTTGCATTGTTATTTAAACGTTTATAGTTAAAAAAATATAGGGAGTAGTACTTGGACTCCTCCTCCTTCTTCTACTTTTCTTTCTTCTTGTCATCCTTTCTCTTCTTGAGCAAGGCCATGAGACGCTCCACTTCTTTGTCTTCATCACTTGAGGTGACGAAGCGTCCTCTTTGACCTGCATGTCTCCTCCTCATGAAAGGAGTGACGGAATCGACTTCATCATCACTATCACGTATCTGGGAGTGATGTGAGTCGTCTTTGTTGCCATTGCCTTGAGGACTTTGCTTCTTGCCCTCATAGTAGGTACTTGTCTCCCCTATGACCTCTTCGAGCAGTTAATCATTTAAATGAATAGTTAGACTCTGATACCAATTGAAAGTTGCCAAGAGGGGGTGAATAGGCTAATTTAAATTTTAACACACAATAATTAACTGACTTGTTCTGTCAAGTTCAGACAAGTTCGAAAATACTTCGGACAAGTCCGAGATTTTCGGATAAGCCTGATGAAGTAAGACTTGTCCGAAGTCAGTTGCAGCAGGAATAAAACTAACTAGTTCTAGATCAAGTGTATGAATGATATGGTCTAGAAATAGCTCTTAAACAAGCCTAGCAACCTACTAAGTAAGTTTGATGATCTAAATACTAAAGTAGTTGAACCCTAGAGTTTGATCAATCACAAGCAAGAGCAATGATAAGAAAATTGAATAATAAGTAAATGAACTCAAGTGAACGCAAGGATTTGTTTACCGAAGTTCGATTCCACACAGAAATTAAGTCTCCGTTGAGGTGTCCATAGAGGACCGGGTCTCTTTCAACCCTAACCCTCACCAGGTGATCACAAATATCAAACTCGGTTGTTCCACTATAAACTCAAGGGTGATTACAAACTTCTCGGGTCTCACCACAAGTTTGGAGTTACCGAGCGACACATAACCGCCTAGGAACAATGCTCCAAGAGAAATAAACACAAACCACGCAGCAAGATGGTGTGCAACTCAGCAAGTTCAACCCTAAGTGCCCCTCTTCTTGATTTTTCTCACAAAGCCTCAAATCTTCACAAGATTAAAAATTGAATGCTAGAGGGTCTATGAGAGGTCTAGGAATGCTAAAGAACACAAGTGAAAACTCTTGGGTTGATCACCTTTGAAATGGGGACGAGATCCCTCTTTTATAGGGCTCCCCAAAATGTGACCGTTGCCAACCATTAAAGTTCGTACATGTCTGAACTCCACTTCGAACATATCCGAGATTGGGGACCATCAACGGTAAAATGATATCCTCAACTGACACTAGTTCATACTATATTGTTGATTCCACTTCGGACATGTCCGGCATATTTTGAACATGTCCGAGCTGACATATCGAACTAGCCTTTAGATATCCTCAGACTTCGGACATGTCCGACTCTAAATAGGAGGTACTTGTCCGAACTGTTCGGACATGTCCGGACCTATACAGAGAGTACTTGTCCGACTTCTTCGGACATGTCCGACCCTACACCTAAGGTACACTTCCGACTTTTTCTAAAATGTTCGACCTTCTAGACTTAGGAAATCCCAAAAACTCTAGACTTCGGACATGTCTGAATTTCTTCGGATATGTCCGAGTCTACACAGAAGGTACTTCTCCGAAACCTTCGGGCATGTCCAAGTCTACACAAAGAGCACTTTTCTGAATCTCTCTGACATGTCCGAGGTTATTGACATAATGACTCTTTTCTACACTAAGGGTTGTTTGATGGGATTGAGCTTGCTTTTCTTTGCTGTGTCCAGTGTCCCTCTTAATAGTGCGACGTTCCTGTACTCAAGAAAAATAAAAACCCTAACTCTATTGTATAGCTTCACGCCATCTTATCCATTTCCCTTTTTGGAAAACCCTCAATCTCTTCTTGCCATCCAACCTATATGCACACACGCCCATTTCAATTCATTAGTATTTTAATTGTTCGTCATCAATCCTCCCAAACCCACACGGGGACCTAGATGCACTTTCAATAACATAGGCTTATTTACAACAGCCTGGAGCTGGCCATCGTAAATAACATAGGCTTATTTAAGACTGAAAGTTGCCTAGAGGGGGGTGAATAAGCTAATAAAACTTGAAACTACTGAAAACAGCCGAATTATACCTGAAGGGCCAGACTAGTCCGGTCAAGGGGCAGACTAGTCCGGTCTAGGTATAGAAATTAGGTAAAGGTTGCGTTTTTATGGATTTATTTCAAAGTTTGTTCAGGCGGAAGATACGTGGGCTATCTAACAATCTAATCAACTAGATTGTGAAAGAGAAACTGATTGAATTGCAAGATTCACAACTATAAGGCAATTAATAAGTTTTGAGCGAAGCAAATCCTAACAATCAATTCTAGTGATTAAGCGAGAAAGTAAAGGAATCAAGAGACTTGATTTATCTCGAGGTTCGATTCCACACAGGAATCTATGTCCCCGTTGAGGAGTCCACAAAGGACTGGGTCTCTTCCAACCCTACCCTCACCGAGCGATCACCAAGATCAAGCCCGGGTTCTTCGCTATTAATCAAATGGTGAATACAAGATTCTAGGGGCTACTCACAACTTGAGGCTCCCTACAACAACCTAGCAGTTCTAGGAAACAAAATACAACAGGCACGAACTCAAATCAACGATTAGAGTGCAAGAGATTCAAACCGAGAGCTCAAACGTTGATCACCGCGTCTCTCCTCTCACAAATCCCCAAACCCCTCAAGATCCAATCTTAGGGGTCAAGAAGGTGAGGAAGAAGGCTTAGAAGAGATCAAGGAAAGAGTTTTCGGCGGTAGAGTTGCAGAGAGGTCCATTCGAAGCCGAGCGTCCCTTTTTATAGGGATCCCGACATCCAACCGTTACACCTGCTAAAGTCCGGACTAGTCCAGCCAGAACCCTTGACTAGTCCGGCCTTGGGGGGACCACCTACGTCACCAAGGCTAACAAACTAAAGTCCCCGCACCCTTTGAATTCAAATGGTTATTAAAACGGTCATTTAACCCCAGACTAGTCCGTTGAAGAACGGACTAGTCCAATCTCATATAGGAGCCTTTGCTTCGGGTGAGAATGAACTAGTTTGGCTAGTAGCGGACTAGTCCGGCCTTACCAGACTTAGTTCCAAAAATCTCTAATCTCACATTACGCACTAGTCTGGCCATGTCCGCACTAGTCCGAGCTCACACAGGAACAATTGTTCCGTTCTAAACCGGACTAGTCTGAAGAGTCGGACTAGTCCGGCCAGCTGAGCGGACTAGTCCGGCCTTCTAGTACTTAACCCAGTGGCCGCACTCACCTCACACAACCGGACTAGTCTGTCCACAACGGACTAGTCCGAGGTCACTCATAGGGATTTCCTCCGGACTGTGAGACCTATGTGTGCTGAATACATTGGCAATTAGGATAAAAGTTAGTATTAACATTCAAAGTTTTGAATATTGCCAAAATATTCTTCTGTGGCAAGGTCCGACAAGTTCTTTGTTAGGTCCGCCAAGTGTTGGCAAGGTCCGACGCAAGAGCTCCTGCAAGGTCCGAAGAGCTTCTATGAGGTCCGGAGCTTGTTTTCAGGGAGCTCCCGTGAAGTTCAACTCGTAGAACTGCAGCGTCTTGTTTTTGCTTTTAACTCGCAATGTTTCAAACTTGCTTTATGGGAAGGTTTGCTTAGTATTAATTTGCTAAGTTTTTGGTGTGTTTTGGTGGTTATGGCTGTTATCACTTGATATGGTTTGCAACATGCTTATGTGACGTGCTCATGTAAGGTGTTGTGGTTTTCGAACTAACGTGAGTCAAGTCGAGGACTTGTGCTCGGAAGAATTGGTTGTTTATTCATGTGCATGTGTTGCTTGAGTTCAAGACATGGCTGGTGACGGGATCCTTGGACTAGTCTCAGGGAGGAGATAAGATTCCAACAACCAAGTTCCGGAGGAGCTGTGGTTGAGTTGATCGGGAGGTCGCGCAGCATGTTTGGATCAAGGGTAGTGCATATGAAGGTTGCGTGTACGTCGTTGAAAGGTGTTTGCACGTGTGCAAGGAGTGCATGGACGTGGCAACATTGTTCCAAGGCGTGATGAAGAGAAGTGGACATAAAGAATTGGTCGGAAAGGTCCAATCGGCTGGATTGCGTACTCAGGCTGAGGCTGAGTCGGATATGGCTCAAATATGGAAGATTTGAGTTGGTTATGATAGGATTTTGTGCTAGGCACGAAGTTGAGATGTTTTAGGAATGTTTAGGACGTTACTAAGGTGTTTGGAAGTCTCACGATTGCTTCTATCTGCGAATAGGAGAGTCCTAAGCAGTTATGGTAAGTTAGGATACGAGTCCAATTAGGAGTAGGAGTCCTAGATTGGAATGTTTAGCCTGAGGGCTGGCTATAAAAGCAAGGGAGGCCAGAGCTCTCGTGGATAGAGAACTTTGGGCTGTTACTCTTGTGTTTCTATTGAATAAAGTTCATAGTTTCGAGGAGCTTTTGTGCCTTGTTCGTCCGACTTGTTTTTCGTCAAGTCTTTCTCGCCGAGTTTCTGGACAGACCGACGTTGCTTCGGTGTTTCGTTCATAACTCGAGTTTTACAGATCCGATTGACGTGATTCTTTTTGGGTTATCTTCAAAACTCAATTATCTATCATCTGCGAAATTTTCACAAGCTTCGGATCTGTAGTTTTTGATATAAACGAGCTTCTTTGCAGCATTGCAGATCTGTTTTATATCGGGTAGAACAGATTGATCTTCGTTTAATATTTTGATCGTATCTCAAGTTTTACTTCGTGTTTTCAAGTGATTCTTGGTTGCATTAGATCCATGACTTGATTCTCTACCTCTCTACTTGATTTGTCACGGTTGAACACGTTTGAAAACACTTGCACACACGGTTTCTTTAACCGATTGATTTTTTGCTGAGGGGTTTTTGTTGTTTCCGCTGCGAAAAGTTTTAATCTACCATTCACCCCCCTCTGGTAGCTTTTCATGTGCTGTTCGATCCTACAATTGGTATCAGAGCCAAGGTGCTCTAATCTTTGTGATTTGCACGTGTTTTGACTAACCATCATGGAGAAGTACTCCGCAAAACCTTGTGTGTTCAATGGCATCGATTTTCAGGTTTGGAAGGCGCGGATGGAGGCCTACATACAGGCGCAAGGCTTCGCCATATGGGAAAAGGTCTACCGGAACTTCGATGTACCACACAACGATCAAGTTACGGCTGCGAACATGAGAGATGTTGACAACAACAAAAGGCTCGCAACTTGATCATCCAAGGATTGACTCAAAGCGACTTCGACCGTGTTGCACACCTACGATCTGCATATGATGTTTGGAAAGCTCTTTGTGACTACCATGAAGAATCCAATACGATCAAGGAGGTAAAGCAAGATATGTTCAAGAAAGAATACATGCGTTTTGAGATGCAACCCGGTGAGTCAATTGACGACCTTTTTGCTCGCTTTAATAAAATTCTCAGCAACTTGCGTAGTGTCAATGTTAACTTTTCAGATGCTGAAAATGCTAGACAATTGTTATGAGCATTAGATATGTCAATTTGGGAGATGAAAGTTACATCTATTCGTGAATCTACTGTCATGAGTTCTCTTACTTTAGACGTCATTTATTCTAAATTGAAAACTCATGAAATTGACATCATCTCACGTAAAAACCCCAACAAGTCTATTGCATTTGTTTCGCAACGTGACATGTCTAGTTCTAGTAATTCATCATCTAGTGGTGCACTCTCTTTGCTGTCCTCTTTAACCCTTGAACAGATTGAAGAGTTTCCAGAGGAGGAGCTTGCACTCATCTCTACTCGGTTCTCAAAAGCATTGCAAAATGTGAGAACTAGAAGGAGAGGAAGCTCCGGACCTCAACGATGTTTTGAATGTGGTAAGACAGGACATTTTCGTACGGAGTGCCCTAACCTTTCAGGTCCGACTTCACGTGAAGAAAAGCAAACAAGGCCGAAGAAATCGTTTGCAAAGAATAAGAAGAAGAAAGATTTATCAATGCGCAACATAGTGCATAGTATGATCTCTACACTTCAAGATTTCGGCTCAAGTGATGTGGACACCGGTAGTGATGAAGATGAAGAAGCTATGGCAAATATGTGCTGCATGGCGAGCAAGTCAAGTTCAAGCTCCGAGGAGGCAGAACACAACAGCGACGATGAAGAGGTATGTCCCACTTGCGAAGAAATGTGTGATGCTATTTCTCGTGTCACTGTTATATTAAAGAAAAAGGATAAAAAACTTAGAAACAATGCTGTTAAAATTGAATCACTAGAATCTGATTAATTTGATTCCTAGTGATGATTCTTGTTCCTCATGTGATTTGATTTATGAACAATTATCCTCTTTAAGAAGTGCACACGCATCTACACTTGATAAACTTGAACTTGAAATTGAAAAGAACAAAGAGCTTGCTGCACTTAATGATAAAAATTTGAAAGATGCTTGTTGTTCTACAATTGATTTGCATTGTTCTTCATGTGATGATCTGAATAAGAAACTAAATGATGCTATGAATGAGATTTCTATTTTGAACAATGCTTTACGTGTGCATGAAGTTAAATATTGTTCAAATTGCAAACTAAAAGGAAAAACTTCATGTGAAAACTGCTTTGATCTGTCCAATAAACTTGATGACATGCATAGGACACTAGATCGGTTTTCTAATGCAAATAAGAACCTAAACTTGCTGCTGAATTCTTCCAAGTCTTGTAATGATAAAACTAGTTTAGGTTTTAATTCTCATGCTCATGCTAAGGCACACCCACCTAAAGTTGTAAAGTCATTAGGAAGCGGTTTGATTCAAACAGCTCCTAGAAAAAAAGAGGTGATTTTCAAATCTGCAGGAGTACTGTCCCATTCGGGTTCTAATAAACGTGTTGCTTGCTCATCTAGACATGATAATAAGGTTGTTTTTCATTGTACCTACTGTGGTAGAGATGGTCATGTCATGGATTTTTGTTATAGACTAGCTAAACATGATAAGAAACAAAGAATACTTGCTAGATCACATAACAACCAAGCAAAATCTGCTAGACCGAATGTTCGGAGCTTGCAACCTGCTGTAATGAGTCAAAAACTTGCTCCCGGGCCTACTGTTTTTTGTGCTACATATAACACATCTTCTAAGTCAGTAGTTGGGAACAAAAATTTTCGATGTTTGGCTCATAAACCTGTTGTACCTTCTCAGCTTTCGCGTGTTATTCCTGCTGGACGTCGTGTGACTCAGTACTGGATTCCTAAAAGTCTTTTAACTAACCCCAGTATTGAGTCATCGATGTATTGTGCTGCTGTGTAGGTTTCACGTTTGAGGAAGGAGAACATTTGGATTGTGGATTCAGGTTGCTCACGCCACATGACCGGTAACAAAGAATGGTTCTCCTCTCTCTCTTTTGTGTCACGTGTAGAAAATGTTACTTTCGCCGATAACTCTTCTACTCCCATAATTGCTAAAGGTTCGGTTAGAGTAAACAACCTCTATACTTTGAAAGATGTGGCACTTGTTAAAAATTTGAAATACAACTTGCTTTCGGTTTCACAATTGCTAGATGAAAATCTAGAGGTTAGCTTGCTAAAAATTGTTGCAAGGTTGTAAATTCAAAAGGTGAGCTTTTGTTTAACATGTCTAGGTTTGGAAGAGTTTTTAAAGCTGATTTTGATTTGTCAACTTCTAAGCATCGGTGTCTAGTTGCTAATGATACAAAGGATCTATATTTTTGGCATCGTAGACTTGGTCACATAGGCTTTGATCATCTCACTTGTGTTAGTGCTCTCGATCGCATACGTGGGCTGCCGAAGCTTAAAAAGGACAATGATATTGTGTGCTCTTCTTATAGACATGCTAAGTTTGTTGCAGGTTCACATGCTCCTCTCACAATGACCATGACAGCTGAGCCGGGACAACTTTTACATCTTGACACAGTAGGTCCGACACGTGTTCAATCCTTCGGAGGTAAATGGTATGTGCTTGTGATTGTTGATAATTATTCTAGATATTCTTGGGTTTATTTTATGGCATCTAAGAATGAAGCTTTTAGTCATTTTAGAACTTTATTTCTTAGATTATCTATTGATCACCCAGGATCATTAAAAGCAATTAGAAGTGATAACGAAACTGAATTTAAAAACCAATCCTTTGATCACTTTTGTGCTGAAAATGGAATAGATCATCAATACTCTTCACCCTATGTACCACAACAAAATGGTGTCGTAGAAAGAAAGAACAGGACCTTAGTTGAGATGGCTAGGACTATGCTTGATGAATATCAAACTCCTAGGAAATTTTGGGCTGATGCAATTGCAACCGCTTGTTATGTCTCAAATCGTGTTTTCTTGTGCTAAGCTTGGAAAAACCCCATATGAGCTCCGGTTTGGACATAGGCCTAGTGTTACACACTTTAGGGTTTTTGGTTGTAAATGTTTTGTTAAGAAATATGGTAATCTTGATAAATTTGAAGCTAGATCTGTTGATGGCATGTTTCTTGGTTATCCATCTCATACTAGAGGCTACCGTGTGCTTTTACTTGACACTAACAAAATTGTGGAGACTTGCGAGGTTTCTTTTGATGAAGCTAGCCCAAGTACTAGCTCCGATATTTCAGGTCCCCGGATCCATATCCGCAGGCGGAGAGTATTTTTATTGAAGAAGATGAAGAAGTGGTGCTGCTGCCCGAAAACTCAGAAGTAAATAACGATCAAGCTGCTGATTTTGCATCACAACCAGCACCAACAGTCACTACTGCTGGTTCGGACCTTCCTCAATCAACAAGCTCTCCTAATCAAAGGTCCGAACATGAAGAAGAAGGTGCTTGTGAAGTGTCTACTCCTCTCCGAGTACTCAAAAGTCATCCTCCACAACAAATCATTGGAAGCTTGCATGAACGAGTCACTCGGTCCAGGTTTTGCGATCCAAACTCTCATGCTCATTCTACTTTTGTTGCTTCTTTTGAACCCAAGGATATATCACACGCACTCACTAATGAATCTTGGATTAATGCCATGCAAGAAGAGTTAGAAAATTTTGAAAGAAATAATGTTTGGAAACTTGTACCTCCACCTCAAGGTCACACATTAATTGGAACTAAATGGGTATTTAAAAATAAGCAAAGTGAGGATGGGGTTGTGGTTAGGAATAAAGCTAGGTTGGTTGCTGAAGGTTTCACTCAAATTGAAGGTCTAGATTTTGATGAAACATTTGCTCCTGCTGCTAGATTAGAAGCTATAAGAATTTTATTAGCATTTGCTGCATCTAAAGGTTTCAAGTTATATCAAATGGATGTTAAAAGTGATTTTCTTAATAGCTACATAGAGGAGGAGGTTTATGTTAAGCAGCCACCGGGTTTTGAAAATCCAAATTTTCCTAATCATGTGTACAAACTGTCCAAAGCCTTGTACGGTCTAAAACAAGCCCCTAGAGCATGGTATGATAGGTTAAAAACATTCTTACTTAAAAAGGGGTTTACCATGGGCAAGGTTGATAAAACTCTTTTTGTACTTAAGCATGGCAATGACTCATTATTCGTTCAAGTGTATGTGGATGATATTATCTTTGGTTGTGCTTCTCATGAAGGAACTTTTGTGCATCAAACTAAGTATACAAAGGACCTTCTTAAGCGCTTCAACATGGACAAATGCAAGCCTCTTCGGACATCAATGGGAACAGCAACAACACTTGAACTTGACGAAGATGGTGACCCGGTCGATAAAAAAGAATACAGAAGTATGATTGGATCACTTTTGTATCTCACGGCGTCAAGACCGGACATACAATTCAGCGTATGTCTTTGTGCACGTTTTCAAGCTTCTCCACGTGCTTCACATCGCTAAGCCATTAAAAGGATTCTCAGGTACCTACATGGAACTCAAGAATTTGACATTTTTCTTCCTTCTTCCTCAACCGTTTCTTTGAAAGCTTTTTCGGATGCTGATTTTGGGAGTTGTGGGATTGATAGGAAAAGTACTTCGGGTGCTTGTCATTTTATTGGTAATTCACTTGTTGCTTGGTCCTCTAGAAAACAAAGTTCAGTTGCACAATCCACGGCCGAATCTGAATATGTAGCTGTGGCTAGCGCTTGCTCACAAATTCTTTGGATTGTTCAAACACTTAAGGACTATGGGGTTGATTTAGATAGTGTTCCACTGTTTTGTGATAACACTAGTGCAATTTGTATTGCTAAAAACCCCGTGAAACACTCTAGAACTAAGCACATTGATATTAGGAATCACTTTCTTCGTGATAATGTTGAAAAGGAAACATTGTGCTTCACCATGTCGATACCGAACAACAATTGGCTGATATTTTTACAAAACATTTGGATTTCACTCGTTTTTGTTTCATTCGTAGTGAAATAGGGGTTATGCATCCTCATGGCTTAAATTGAGGGGGAGTTTTTGAAACTTTGAAAGTCTATGTGTGAATCTGAAACTAAAATAATATGAGCATAGTATTTCATACATATATGACTTTGTGATTCCTTTTACAGGCTGAAAGTTCTTACTACATTACTCATGTTATACATTTTATAGTTTTTGCCATGACTAGTAATTGGAATAATTACTTACACTAAATCTGGTCATGATCGAACTTTCTTGCTGTTTTGAACTTGTTGCATGCTCACAAGTGCTTTTAATCATAAAAAATTAATCAAGTGATCAACTCACATGTTGAGTTTTCAAATAAAAATTTGAGAAAAGATCAAGAGAATATGCATGCATCGCACTTCTTTTGAGATTGCTTATCATTGCACTAAGATATGAACTTGGAAGGAATTGTGTATGACTAAAACCATGTCCTTAAGCTTCTGATTGTCAAATGACATAGGCTTGGCTTGGTTGGTTAGAATAAGGATGATGCGGCATATAATCTCTTGCAAATATCATATGATCAACTTTGTGCCTTAAATGATTATGAATAATAAAAATGCAGCAACAAGTGTCATGTTTTCAGGTTTTGAAATAGTTGAGTAAGGGAGATCATGACTTGCTTAAACTGAAAATTACATTTGATCTCTAGCATGGCTTATACTACTTTATGTATCTCATTGATGTGATAGTGTAAGTAACCTGATAGTGTGACTTGGATGAGCTTTGTTTTGTATGTATGTGTTATAATATGCTCATAACATTTAAAAATTTCTCTTTTGAACCTTGCTGAATACATTGTCAAAGGGGGAGAAATATGTATAAGGAGAGATTTTTTTTACACTTTGCATATGTTATACACTTTCTTCCTTCTCTGATTTTAAAAAATGGGGAGAAATTAATAAAGGGGAGAAATGAGTTTTCAAAGCTTTTCAAAACTTTTCATAAGCCAATGTTCGGATTTTAATTGGTGTTGCCAATGCATTCATCAAGGGGGAGATTGTGAGACCTATGTGTGCTGAATACATTGGCAATTAGGATAAAAGTTAGCATTAACATTCAAAGTTTTGAATATTGCCAAAACATTCTTCTGTGGCAAGGTCCGACAAGTTCTTTGTTAGGTCCACCAAGTGTTGGCAAGGTCCGACGCAAGAGCTCCTGCAAGGTCCGAAGAGCTTCTGTGAGGTCCGGAGCTTGTTTTTAGAGAGCTCCCGTGAAGTTCAACTCGTAGAACTGCAGCGTCTTGTTTTTGCTTTTAACTCGCAATGTTTCAAACTTGCTTTATGGGAAGGTTTGCTTAGTATTAATTTGCTAAGTTTTGGTGTGTTTTGGTGGTTATGGCTGTTATCATTTGATATGGTTTGCAGCATGCTTACGTGACGTGCTCATGTAAGGTGTTGTGGTTTTTGAACTAACGTGAGTCAAGTCGAGGACTTGTGCTTGGAAGAATTGGTTGTTTATTCATGTGCAGGTGTTGCTTGAGTTCAAGACATGGCTGGTGACGGGATCCTTGGACTAGTCTCAGGGAGGAGATGAGGTTCCAACAACCAAGATCGGGAGGAGCTGTGGTTGAGTTGATCGGGAGGTCGTGCAGCATGTTTGGATCAAGGACAGTGCATATGAAGGTTGTGTGTACGTCGTTGGAAGGTGTTTGCACGTGTGCAAGGAGTGTATAGACGTGGCAACATTGTTCCAAGGCGTGATAAAGAGAAGTGGACGTAAATAATTGGTCGGAAAGGTCCAACCGGCTGGATTGCTTACTCAGGCTGAGGCTGAGTCGGATATGGCTCAAATATGGAATATTTGAGTTGGTTATGATAGGATTTCGTGCTAGGCACGAAGTTGAGTTGTTTTAGGAATATTTAGGACGTTCCTAAGGTGTTTGGAAGTCTCATGATTGCTTCTATCTGCGAATAGGAGAGTCCTGAGCAGTTATGCTAAGTTAAGATACGAGTCCAATTAGGAGTAGAAGTCCTAGATTGGAATGTTTAGCCTGAGGGCTGGCTATAAAAGCAAGGGAGGCCAGAGCTCTCGTGGGTAGAGAACTTTGGGATTTTCCTCTTGTGTTTCTATTGAATAAAGTTCAGAGTTTCGAGAAGCTTTTGTGCCTTGTTCGTCCGACTTGTTTTTCGTCAAGTCTTTCTCGCCGAGTTTCTGTACAGACCGACGTTGCTTCGTTGTTTCATTCATAACTCGAGTTTTACAGATCCGATTGACGTGATTCTTTTTGGGTTGTATTCACAACTCAATTATCTATCATATGTGAAATTTTCACGAGCTTCGGATCTGTAGTTTTTGAGATACACGAGTTTCTTTGCAGCATTGCAGATCTGTTTTATATCGGGTAGAACAGATTGATCTTCATTTAATGTTTTGATCGTATCTCAAGTTTTACTTCGTGTTTTCAAGTGATTCTTGTTGCATTAGATCCGTGACTTGATTCTATACCTCTATACTTGATTTTTCACGGTTGAACACATTTGAAAACACTTGCACACACGGTTTCTTTAACCGATTGATTTTTTGTTGAGGGGTTTTTGTAGTTTCCGCTGCGAAAAGTTTTAATCTACCATTCACCTCCCCCCTCTGGTAGCTTTTCACGTGCTTTTCGATCCTACACGGACCTAAGAGGCTTAGTCCGAACAGGCGGACTAGTCCGGCCTCATGGGTGGACTAGTCCGGCCTTCTGGGACTTGGTTTCAGAAAAGGCTCAGACTTACAAAAGAACGGACTAGTCCGGCATAAAACGGACAAGTCCGTACTCACTCAAAGACATTTAGTCTGGTCCAAAAACGAATAGTCCGGTTGGATAGGACTAGTCCGGCCCCAAGTCCGGACAAGTCCGGTCTACATTTTAAGCTATGCCTAGGACTATTCCCTCACCGAAATTCTAACTAAAAGTTTGAGCTCTCTAATGATTCTCAAGCACTCTAAAGAGAAGACCCTCTACACAACTAGAAAATGTGAAACTCAAGGATAACATCCTATTTTCTACTCTTGCAAGTCTCCTTCTTTTTCTTTTTGCTTTTTGAGGGACTCCACATTCATTCCCATCTCAAAGACATGTGCTCATACTCATTAAAGCTTATTAGTATCTTAATTATCGTCATCAATCATCCAAAACCCACGGAGATTACCTAGATGCACTTTCAAAGACGGCCACCTCCAAGCCATCGTAAATAAGGGGTTTAATTTAAAAAAATAGAAAAAAGCTAACTTGGCATGGTGGCCAACTCACAGACAGATGCAAAAACATGTATATCAGAACATAGGAAGTTTATAATACAATAATATAAAATACAAGACACGACACTAGACACTCCCACGTCTGCTACCTCCGGAGCCCATAATGTCGTTCTCGCGTCGTGCTCTAGGTCCCGGTAGCTGCGGCGATGGAGTCTGAAACTCCGCCGTCAATCCTTATGATAGTTAGAGCAATTATGGCTACGTTTGAGGAATTATGGCTAAATTTGGCTATGTTTGAGCAATTATGTCTAAGTTTGGCCATCTTTGAGCAATTGTGGCTATGTTTGAGCAATTATGGCTATGTTTGGTTACGTTTCGGAAATTATGGCTAATTTGGCTATGTTTAACTAATTTTATATCAGTTTGCTATAGTAATCTAATTTATATTGATTTGAGGAAATGTTGCTTACCTAGGCCGCAAAAGACGGCACCTGTGGTTGCGCCAGCACCTGAGGCTACATTGGTGACGGTCATGTGGGAATGGCAATCTGTTGCCCGTGCTGCTGGGCTAAGGCCTGTGATAGAAAAGCATTAACACATGAATAGTAATGAAATGATGTAATTAGCTTGTATTTTAAGCTATTAACTGTATCGCTGTTGTGCGTTGTAGGTGGCTTGATAGTCTTGTGTGGCCTTCAATAACTCTTGACTAGGCTCAATGACAAATGAGGCTCGCAGATCTTCTTCTTGGTAAACATCATCGAACTCACCAAAGGACGTCGGAGTATCATGGTACCCAACATCGCCTAGGGTGTATAACCGTTCACGAGGATTGACCTTGTGTACGACCCACCAAGCGCTCATCTTCTCATCATGCAGTTGTTTGGACACATATCAATCTTCTCATATTTCATACCGAGACCAGAAAGCATTTTCTTCGACTCGTACATGTCTTTAGGCACTTTATGAGGCTATAGAAGAATATCACTCATCAATTTGATAAGATCGTTGTAGCAGTTATTTGATAAAAAGTACTTTGACTTAATTGCCAAAAGTCGTGTCATGAAAGAAAGGAGTGTCACTTTTGTGTGCTCATGTAGCGGCTCTTCTGAGGCGCTGAGAAGATTGAAGAACGTTTCAACCTCCGACGTAGGAGAGTCTTCGTTATAGTCTAGTTGTATAGATCCAAGCATCTCGTCCATCCTATCAACCCTATGCTATAAATATACTCTTCCTTATCTTCTATGGGTTTAGGAGTTGATTCGCTGTGAAAGACCCACACCTCATAATGTGGCAGGAAACTATATCGGCACAAGTCTAGTGAAAGCGCTCTCTTGTCCAAACACCTCATCTTCTGCTATCTGCTACATAGACACCGCACCTATTTATCTTGGTAACGAAAAAGCACGGTCCATAAAAGTCGTAGTCTTGGTCACCCACTCATATGAGTGACTTTCATTCTTTTTTCAACCAGCATACATCCAACTACGGTCTTCACCCTTATTTACAAATCAAATGCAGCAACGTCGGATATCACGCGTCTACATCTCTATTAGGAAGGATATGTTCTAAACCTACCAAAGAGTGACCGAGAGAGCTTGCTTACAACGAGACGCGAGATCCAGATCCTGGTGAAATTTCAGCAGCATAACCCCGCAGTTCTCCAACTGCACGCCCAAAATGGTGCAGCAGAGAACATCGGGGTTATACAACCGAAACTTCAATCAGATCCGGACCTCTCGCATCTCGCCATAATCAAGCTCTCTCAGTCACTCTGAGGTTGTCTAAAAAGGGATAATTCTAAACCTACACGTGTCACATGCATAGCTCAAGTGACACGTGCGTTTCAAAATGGGTGACACATAGGTTACATTACTCAGTTTCAATTCATTCAATAACGTTGTAAAAAAAGCATATTTACGGCGGTTTTCATGTGTTCCAATGAGAGATAGATGAAAGAAATAGAGAAAGAGAGGGAAAGGTTAGGAGATGGCCAGTGGACGTCTCGTGTACACAGTTGTGTTCCAACGAGCGCTTCGCTTCCGCACCGACACCGTTCGCCTCCAAGCCCGGCTCGACAGTTGTCCTACTAATAATTATCGTACTACATGCTCTCACGACAGTGTATATACCTAACTGTCGTGAAGCAAATAATTAGCACTCAATTTTTCAAACATTTTTCAACTAAATAATCAAATAAAACAAATAATTAACAATTAAACTAACGACATAATATATTACTTAATATAAAATCTAATTAACACCTAACGTAGCACTCATTAACAAACTTAATACTATTTAAACCACATAATCAAATAAAGTATTTAGTTAAAAAATTAGCCAACCAACACACCTAATTATACAACTAACTAAACAACAAATTAAACTAAATTCAATTTACAACTAAAATACAAACAACCTACAACTAAAATAATACTAATAAAAAACTAAATACAATTTACAACTAAATAAACATACAATTAACAAGTAAACTAACTAATACAACTAACAAATTACACCAAATTCATTTACACAACTAATTAACCAACAAATTAAAATAAATTCATTTTACACAACTAATTAACCAACAAATTAAACGAAAAAAAAACTTGCAATCTGACAGGAGGTGGCCAACGGCGCGGGGGGGGGGGGGGGGTGGTCAGGCTCGGGGTCGGCGCGGACGGCCGACCCCGGGTCTGCGGGTATATACCTTTTTTTACGATGGCCAATGGGGCCATCTTAAATAAGTTGTTGTTTACGACGGCCTAGACCAGGCCATGGTAAACAAGCTTTTATTTATGACGGCAAACTCTAGGACCGCCGTAAATAAGTTCAGCATAGTAAATTTTGCATTTTCCTGTAGTGCAAAATACTTATGTGATTGTATCATGCACATGTTAACCTACTACGTGGCTACCGGTTAACCCTAAAAGTTTAAGCTGAAAGGATGCACTACAGGAAAGAGGTCAACATACGACAGCCTAGATAACATACGACGGCCAGCCGTCGTATATATACTTATATACGACGGTTCGAAGAGGCCGTCGTATATAAGTTTATATACGACTGCTGGCCGTCGTTTATTACTCGGCTGTCGTAAATAGAAGTTATATGACGGATTTATTGTTGTTATGTTGTTGTTTAGGAGTTATTTATGCTTTAGGATTTGTTGTTGTTATGTTGTTGTTTAGGAGTTGTTGTTGTTATGTCATGTTATTATATATGCTTAGGTTAAGTTAATAGTGTTTAGAATTTGTTGTTGTTATGTTATTCATTCTTATGTTGTGTCGCTCGCTCCCGCCGACACAACCCTCGCCACCGCCGTGTCCTCCCTCGCCGCCTCCCTCCCCTCCTGCTCCTCCGTCCCGCGCCTCCACGCCCCTCCTGGCCTCCTTCCTCAGCACGCTCACGCAGTCCATGTCACTCCTGACGCCGCTCGCGAGCATCCCCGAGGCCATCAGGGCCCTCGCCCCCTACTTCCCGGCCGCTCAGGGAGTCCCGCCTCCTCCTGCACCCGCCGCCGGACCTCATCTCCTCGCTCTCAGACAGCACCCGACCCGACCCCGCCTGCGCCGTCCTCCGCCATGCCGCGGACCTCCGCGCCTCTGAGATCCTCGCCGTGCTGCAGTGTTTCCTCTCGCCAGCCGCCGAGAAGTCCTATGACGCTATGGTGGATGTGAAGAACCGGTGGAAGGATGTTGCGGTGCTTGCTGTCAAAAGGTGCTGGGAGAAGAAGCCCAATGATGCGGGGAAAAAGGTTTCGGGTAAGAACCTCAATGAAGCGGTGAGGAGGACCCCGCTGCTGCTCATGATGGGGCACGACGCGTTCTCCTCCCCAGAGGTGTGCCTGCATTACCTACTCGCGTCAAGAAATATGGACTCTGTGGTGCTTGGTGCAGCCGTGGCGGAGCTCGATGGAATTTGTCTCTCTCTCAATATTTCCTTCTCTCTCTCTTCTTTCCTCTCTCTCATTTAAATGACTAAAAAATGAAAGATTGACATAAATCTTTACAATATGTGTCACCCATTTTAAACCGGCCCGTCTCGAATGTGTTACGCATGTGAGGCGTGTAGGTTCGGAATTGTCCCTTTTTGGATAGCCTGAGAGTGACCAAGAGGGCGTGCTTATGATGAGACGCGGGGTGTGCAGGTTAGTGTCCCTTGGTTACAGGGATGAACTGAAGATTACCGATCCCTTTGTAGGTATTGGGCTAGCGATGAGTTCATCGCTAAGTCCAAGAAGGCTCGAGATGCCAGAGGGAGCTCGGGGAAGCACGGTATGGGCGTCCAGGGTTTCGTGCGGATGGATAAACAGATGGTAAGTTTCTTGGTGGTTTTTTTATATTCATAATGTAGTATTGTTCGTACTAACATATGTTCACAGAAAAAGGAGACTGGCGTGTGACCGAGCGCTACTGCGGTCTATAGGAGAGGTCACGCTGACCCTTCTCAGCCGGAGCAGTGTAGTCAGTACGCAGCAGAGCGCCTAGTAAGTTTCATGACCTCTCAAATTAGTTGACACTATATATGTTGTCGAACTAAAACAATTTCATTGTTTTCAGACTAGGTATGGGCAAGAGGTTGTGAGGATACACGACGAAGGGTTCGATTGTGAAAACTCCCCCAACATCGACCCTCAAGTCGTATATGCAAGCGGAGGTGGAAAAGCACACGGAAGGTGAATTCATTTACTTTCATTGTTTTCAATTCAAGATTATTTGATTTTACCTTGAATTGATTCGTTTTTTTGTAGGCTTGCCATATTCTCTAGAGTTGTCGACTCCAGGGAGGCACGACCTGCGAGAGGCGGCTCCTCGCAGTCTTCGGCTGCTGACGCGGGCTCCTCCAGTCGCCGTGTCACCGAGAGAGATCTCGAGGTCATGGCGGTTCGGGAGAGTTTGGCCCGGCAGGAGGAGGCCATGGGGAGAGAGCAAGAGAAAAACAGGGCCGCCATGGCGTACCATGCGTCCTATATGGCACAGATGCAAGCGGTAATGGAAGTAAGAAACATACAATTGTACTTTAGTTACATTGCATTTCAACCGGTTTTGTAAATTGTAATGTTTGAAATGACAGGCGCTAGCTCGACAGCAAGGGCAGCAAATCCAGATACCGTTGTGGTAGCCACCGCCGTTCGTGCTGCAGCCATCGCCACCACAGGAGCAGTTTCCTGGAGTACAGGTATAAAAAAGAAGTTACATTAAGTTCAACTAAACAATTGAATACGAAAACACCATTGTAAACTTATACATATGTCACCGTGTTTCGTAGGGATCAGGGACGGAGGCTCAGACTCCATCGCCGCAGCTACGTGCGCCAGGTTCGCCGCGGCAGGATAAATTCTTCGCCCCCAGAGGTAGTGGAGGGGCTAGTAATGAATAGCGTTGTGATTTTGTTCTTGATTGTGGATGTCAGACTTCGTGATTGTAGATGTGTACTATTGCACCTTATGATTTTGGATGTGAATCTATTTTGTGAAGTTGTTTTGTGATTGTGGATGTGTAGCTGGCCATCGAGCCAGGTTAGCCATTTTCTGTTTTTTTAATGGAAAAAATTATATACGACGGTCTGTATAAATTATATACGACGGTGTCTATACAGGGACGTCGTATATAATCCTAAATTATATACGATGGCTAGACCGTCGTATATAAGAGCTTATATACGACAGCCAGGGCCCAGAACCGTCGTATATAAAGGCCCAGCCCACTAGCCCTTCTCTACGAAACGGGTCGTCATATATTACGGGTCGTCGTATATATAAACTTATATACGACGGTGTCGTCGTATATAAGTTTATATACGATAATATATATACGACGATCACAAACCGTCGTATGTAAACCACTGCCATCGTATATAGATTATATACGACGCCTTTTGCCTTATATACGACGGTTTCAGCCGTCGTGCTGACGAGAATCCTGTAGAGATGGACAGTTCCCTTTATTTCAATCACACGCATTCTGACGGCGACCTGTTATTTTCTATTGATTCATTAGACGTAGGATGGTGCAGGCTAGCTCGGCGGGCGCCTCAACCTTGAAGAAAGGAGAAGGGTTGTTTGCAAGCCATGCCATTCAATCCAAGCTTCACGTGAAAGTCCACTCGCCCTGTTAAATTAAAATGCCTCTAAATCCGCCTAGAACTCGCAACGAATAGTGAGCTGCATGCCCAGTTCAGCGATGCAAGTATTGAGCGCCAAGGCCGGCATCCTCGTCGGCGCTCTCTCCTGCTGCGTATCAGCCGCGGTACTGCTGCTCCCTGCTCACCTCTCCCATCCAACAACCACTTTGAAGCAGAGAGCTGCGTCCTCTAATCGTCGTTGCCATGAATACAACCCGCTGTGCGACGGCTTCCCGCCGGACTTCCCGCCGCCCGACACACCGGCGGTGTCGGTCTTCTGCGTCGACCCCGACGGCTGCTGCGAGTTCACGACGGTGCAAGCGGCGGTCGACGCTGTCCCCAGCTTCAGCGGGAAGAGGAGCGTCGTGTGGATCAACAAGGGCGTCTACTTGTAAGCATGCGGTTCTCCATTCTCAATCAGCAGGGTTTCAGTACTGTACTCCTTCCAGAGTTCAGTGTGCACTGTTGCTGAGTACTGCATGCTGCTACTGATGAGGAAGCCGCGGACGTTGTGGCAGTGAGAAGGTGACGGTCCCAGCGTCCAAGCCCAACATCACCTTCCAAGGCCAGGGACTCGAGCTGACGGCTATCGCGTGGAACGACACCGCCAAGTCGGCGCACGGCACGTTCAACAGCGCGTCAGTCTCAGTTTTCGCGGCCGGGTTTGTTGCGAAGAACATCAGCTTCATGGTAGCTGAAACTACTTAACCCTTAGATTAGATGGTGCAAAATGACGAAGAAGAAGACGACGACGACTTCACACTGTGTAACAACGCAGCTCTCCTGAACCAGAACGTAGCGCCCATCCCAAGGCCCGGCGCCGTAGATGCGCAAGCGGTCGCGATCAGGGTCGACGGCGACCAAGCGGCGTTCTGGGGCTGCGGCTTCTTCGGCGCGCAGGATACGCTCCATGACGACCGAGGCCGGCACTACTTCAAGGAATGCTTCGTCCAGGGCTCCATAGACTTCATCTTTGGAGATGCTAGGTCGCTATACGAAGTGAGTCGTTGTTGCAAAAATCAAAAAGAGGTTTTTTTTCAAAGATTGCAAACACAATGTCGATGAGCTAGTATTGAGTACTAGTCTTGTCCAGGACTGCAGGTTGGTATCGATTGCAGATCCAGTGCCTGCAGGGCAAAGGTCCATCACCGGTTCAGTCTCTGCACAGGCCAGGGAATCTGGAGACGATGACACCGGCTACTCGTTTGTCCGATGTAGCATCGGTGGCACGGGCCAGGTCTATCTTGGCCGAGCATGGCGACCGTATTCGCGCGTTGTATTCGCCTATACTTCAATGTCGGACATCATCTCCCCGGAAGGATGGAACGACTGGAACGATCCTTCAAGGGACCAGTACGTACGCGTTCGTTCTCCAATATCTGTCTGTGCTCACTCTTGCCTCCTGTTCCTAGCAGAGATGAAGTACATTAACATTAGACTTTTTTTGTGTAATTTCGATTGTCAGGACTGTGTTTTATGGAGAGTACAGGTGTTATGGAGCCGGTGCAGACATGGCACGTCGAGTGCCCTATGCAGTGAAGCTTAGTGATGCGCAAGCTCTGCCTTACTTGAATATATCTTTCATGGATGGAGAACGATGGCTGAAACCATACTCTGACTCGCTGGTATCTGCTTGAAGCAATCGTAGACAGATAACTTGAAACTTGGAAAAGTAGTGCATTCCATCGGTTGATTTGTCTCACAGGTAACCTGTAGAATCAACTGTTACAGTTTGCGCAGATTTGTATTTGGGAGATACCATGTTCTTGACAAAGAGGCAAGGATTACACAAAACTATGTCATAATCTACATTTAAGCAGCATGAGAATGTTGCTAGGGGAGAGAGCAGGGGGTGCAACTTCAAAAGTTGCATTACAATACTTGGCCCTTGCGTAACGTACAATAGTTGACATTAATAAACACTCTGAAGGCAAGAGTTGCTATGCCGCACTCAAAATTGGCAGATCTCATCTTCTTACACCGGGGACTGCAGCTTCTTTCGACAACCGATATGCCTAAAATGGAATCTCACTTGGAGCATGGAACTTCCTTCCACGGCATATGGCTTCTAGGTTTTCTCCAGCATACGAGAGAAGAGGAGAAACTTCGACACCTAAGGACAAAAAATGTTAATAGATGATTTCAATACATAAACATTATGTTGTTGACAGTCACTGAATTTTCTGAAAACATATGTATACAGGCGACAAGTTACCTGTATTGCACAAGGGCACAGAATGAGTCAAAAAGCCACCTGCAGCAACCACCCATCGGCTATGAAGCCTGAGTAGCATTAATAGCGCGATGTCTGGAGTGTCGTAAGTTGCACCGTTAGCATTCTTTACTGGTGCAAATTCCTCCTCACGCAAAACCTGGGAATTAGTGGAATCGTTAGCATTATTTATTGGCGCAAATTCCTCGCGCACAACCAGGAAATACAGGTGTCCGAAAGCCCCAATGAAATTTCCACATGCTACTAATGCATGCTTTTGGGTATGCTTTATTAGGATCGACAATGAATAAGAACCCGAACCTCAAAAAGAGCTGTCGAAGGAGAATAGTTGAACACATCAAATATAAATTGTTCAAGCTTTAATCCTCTCGTGTGCCCATGAACCGAAGCAATACTCTTCTCCGCTAGATGATAACTGACCAAAAGGTTTAAAATTAAGCACAAATGGAGTAATTGCAGGTCGACACTCAAAAGTAATTGCTGCTTTAAGATATAAAGCAACTGCATACTCCCAAGAGAAAAGCTAGGAAACAATTACATATGAACGAAAAGTCGAAAAGAGAGAGTGAAATGCAACATGAATACATAAAGCACAGGAAGAGAAGAATACTTACATGCTATCTTTTTCAAGACTGGTAGTTACTTGATTTAGAAAATCCAAAGAGAACATATGCAAGCAGACCTAAGAATAGATAAGTACACAAATGTTAGTACATGAGTGGAGGAGGGAGAAGGGTGTAAGAAATATACATTGCTCCAACAATAACGAAGACGCCCTGTTGTTTGGTTGATTTCAGTTTGCATGGCTGCATCCATTTCACTGTACTCAACCACAGAGAGTGGTCCACCCTTGCCACGCTGAACAAATACTCCAACTGCCTCACTTGGATATGCCTGAACAGCACCACATAATGATAAAACACAATGATAAGGCCGAGTTTGAACCCATTATCTAAAAAAATAGTTAAATGGCAAACTGCCAATCTATAAGGCATTGGATATCCATGGCTGTACCCATACCTTTCTCACAACCTTCGCAGCAGCAGATACACCTCTGTCAATAAAGTATCCAAGAAATGTTGGATCTGCAACACGGACCTGTATCAACAGATTACTTACTAAATGACATAAAAAAGGGAAAGTCCATCAAATAGATTACAGAAAGAATACACTCACCAATACGTTATCAACTCCATAGCAATCTACATACTTAACACCTCTTGCAGCCATATCATCCAGCAACCTTTTCGATTTTAGAGCTGGGTGCATCAAAAAGAAAAATAAGCAGCAAAGTCATGGTTGACATTAACATCAAATAATTACAGCACCATTATTTTATGTATTACCAGCATATACTCCACCGTTGCCGTCAGGAGCCTTTGCGACCTGGTTTTTGCAGAAGATTTCGTCATTACCAGAAAATAATGAAATCTGGAATTAACGCTACCCCCCCCCAAACACACACACACGCGCACGCGGAACCCAAAATTTTGTTACAAGTGGCAGCCAAACTTATTTGCAGTAGGAATTCCTTAATCCTTACCATTGCAAATGTTATTTCAATTTTGAAAAAAAAATGCACACAGGAGATACCTTATATGGGATCTCCATAATAAATCTTCCATCAGGAGATACACATGGAAGTGTACCTTGCTGGAAAAATGTCACCTGCAAAGAGAAGATTAAAATCAAATATAATTACTAGTAGTGGAGTCATGCATTTAAGATTAATGGAAACTTTTAATAAAAATAAAAAAAGTAAATCATGTAACTGTCTTTACTTGGTTAGGCTCTAAGCCAAAATATCTATGGGTTTCAAAGAATTTGCGGGTGGCTTCATCTGTGAAGGGACTAGTCATTATATACCATTGAATTTGCGGTGTGCCACCTGGGGATACACATAGTAAAATTTCGAGTGTCAGAACTTTGAACCAGACAGAAAGGAACTATTAAAAGAAGTACAACTAATTTACCATCAGTCCATTGAGCAGCCAGCTTCTGAATACACAAAATCCGTTCAGCTTGTAGTTGAAAAAGTGACTTCCTAGATGGGAGTCCGATGCCTAAGCAAAAATTGGAGAGGAAATGAACACAACTTTTTATCAAAGGACTCCATGAATTGGAGTTATAGGTATTAAACAACCAGTCATGCCACATTCTTATCTTAAGCTAGTGAACAAGCAAATGCAAGCAATACATGTGAAATGTTTCTCTGCATCTCGGTCAAAAGGAAATTAGGATAGCATAGGACTGTAATATCATTTCTCTACTGAAATACTACAACCAAAAAAATAATTCTGTAAAATAAAATCCAAACAAATGTGCATGCTTCGAAGTTCAACTTGTACACTTGTAAAGACAGAGTGGAAGTGTCATTCAAAGAATTGGGTTGAAAGACATACTGAAACATCCCTTAGGATCATTACTGCCAAGCCGAGTCCCCTATCAACAGTTGAAGGAAACAAAAAGAGAAAAGGTATATGAGCATTGTCCACACTCCATATTTGCAATACATATAATAAGTACTACACAATACCAATCCAAGGGAGTCTAGGGTACCTGACCACCAGCCAACAGGACAACGGCTAACTTCCCTTCAGAAATGGATCTCAAACCCCTCCTCCACCACCTCTCTCTGTCCTCAGGAGTTCTGCCGTCCACCTTTGATATACTTGACTCCGGCACAGGCTCAATGGCCTGGATAGGAGCGCCTGCGATTGCCATGATGACAACACCAGCATATGAGTGAGCAATCTCAGAGGTGGAAATAGCATACTAAAGCAAGGGAGGGAGGGTGGCCACAAACCTTGTGATTTTAGCGAGCGCCGAATGATCCGATCGATCCTGGGGAGATCTAGGCTCTGGAATGCAGTTCACGAAGCTCAGTTAGTCATGATCAATCAATCCGGCAAGCTTATTAGTAGCACCAATGCATCGCCGTCAATTCACTTTGCTATTGAGGTGACAGTTGAGTTTGTCAAAAGGAAACAGCTGCCGGACTGTGAACGCAAGGGACCAACTGATTTCCCTTTGTTTCAACATGATTTTTACAAAAAAAAGTCACTAACACATCTAAATCCGATCACAACTGATACTTCGAAAACGAATCTTATGCAGAGCTTCAGATTTCAACCATAAGGACAAGTTCTCACGACTGCTCCCACTCAAGAATCAAGGTCAAATCTTTGTGAGCAGCATAAACAAACCAAATACTTGCAACATCTCGGCCCACGCAATGGAGCGAAAGAACAAGACTTTCACCGGAAATGAGTCGACCGCTAACGGCATGGATCGCCGCTCACCTCGATGTCCCGGATGAGGTGGTCGCGCTCCTCGGGTCCGAGCTCGTCCCAGAACGCGAAGGCGCCCTCCTGACCGTAGTCCTTGAGCCTCTCTAGCAGCTCCTGCGGTGGCGCCGCGCCCCACCTCCCCGCCACCGGCGCCGGCGCCCGCGCGGCCACCACGATCTCCGTCATCTCCAAAGCAGCCGAGAGCGCGCGAGATCTGTTGCCCGGGGACGATCTACGACTGGCACGATCCGATCTCGAGCCGATTAATCAGATGGCTCCCGACGGATTAGCGGCGTGCGTCTTTGTCAGCGTGGAATTCGGAGGCGTGCTCTGCCCCTGCTGCATCTGCCATATTCCCTCTGTATTCATTCCTCCCACAGAGTTCGTGGGCAAAAATGTCCAACCGTGTTCGTCGCCCACGTGTTCTTTGTTTAAATAAACAGTTATCGCCAATAGTGTTACACAAGTGAGTTCGTAGCATAGAAACGCTTTCTAGGCCTGTTTGGCACAGTTTTGAACCAGCTTTTTTATAAAAATAAACTGTGGGTGTACCAAACAGTCAGTTTCTCTAGCAGCTTATTAGTTCAGTTGCTTCTCAGAATGAACTAAAAGCAGAATATAAGTTTAAGTTGTTGTTAACCAGCTTTTTAGACAAGCTGCTTTTTTAACAAGTTGAAGCCGTGTCAAATAGGGTTGTGTCAGTGAAATAGGATCGAAGGTTTCAGATGCCATGAAATTTGTATTTGTATCCATATCTGAATTCAAGTATTCAACCATAGGTTTTAGGAGGCTTTTATATGCTAACTTGCAATTTCTTTTCTTGCAGTCTAACACCTACAAGTTTTATTTAGTTTTCATATATATGTTGATCAACCAATCTATCTCTTGGCACACTTTTGATATAGCTCAAATGGTCTATCCTAATTAGAGATACCACAATCCTAAGCTTTTTTCCCTCAACATTGCTCATGCTATTTTGATCTGGTTTTTGATAATAAGACGAAATTAGTTGACCCACCATTTGTCTTTGCCTCAAATTTTTGCCCTCATGATCACCAACTGTTAGGAATAGACTCTAAGACATGGGGCAATACTCGATTGTATCTTCTAATTATAGACCATTGTATCCTATATCTTCCTCACGAGTCTGAATATGTTAAGAATATTGTACTCAAATCATAACCTTCTATGTAAGCACCATGAGGTCGGTGGTTGACCTCCCTACAAATAAAATTGTGGCCCCGGACAAAGGGTTGCATGCTTCCTAAAACTTCAACATGGTAATCTGAGCCATTCTTCCACACGTCTCGGCCTACGATCGATACTCGTCGACATCATGACGGCGAACTCTACCACGCCATTGCTGACGATTCTCCTTGGCGCATCCGTCACGGAGAAACTTACAAGGGAGAATTACCCTCTGTGGAAGGCTCAAGTCCTTCCACAGATTCGAGGTGCGCGTCTGCATGGTTTTCTTGATGGAACCGCCAGTGCACCAGAAGAAATGATCGCTGGAGAAGAAAAGAACCAGATGATTGACAACCCAGCATATGTTGTATGGGTTGCCCAAGATGAGCAGATCTTAGGGTATCTACTTGGAACATTATGAAAGCAGATTCTGAGTCAAGTTGCATCATATGACACATCTAGAGAAGTGTGGTCGGCCTTAGAAAATATGTATGCATCACAGTCAAGATCGAGAATCAACAATTTACGAATCAAGTTGGTGAACTCTTCAAAAGGAAGTAAGTCTATCGCTGTGTATTTCGTAGAAAT
This sequence comes from Neostapfia colusana, assembly GCA_030760725.1. Classification (NCBI taxonomy): domain Eukaryota; kingdom Viridiplantae; phylum Streptophyta; class Magnoliopsida; order Poales; family Poaceae; genus Neostapfia; species Neostapfia colusana. Next base: position 3,525,875 of record JASWHV010000012.1, on the reverse strand, counting down.
AATGAGTTTTGCCGATGAACTTGCTGCAGTAGGCATGCTTCTTAAAGATGATGAGATTATCTCCTACATACTTGCTGGCCTAGATCAAGAGTACAATGCTCTAGTTTTTGTCTTGGGTGTTCAGAAAACTCCCATTTCTTTAAGTGATTTATACGGTCACTTGACTAGCTTCGAAAGTTGTTAAGAACGTCAAGGTGTGAACTACTCTAGCGAGTTCAAGTCTTCTGTGAATGCGGCATCACGGGGTCGTGGCACTCCCTACCATGGGAACTTTCGAGGCGTTCGTGCAAGTGGCCGCAATGGAGGAAGTAGGGGTGCACGCTATCCCACCAATTCACATGAAGGAAGGCGCGGAGGATATGGATCAAGCAGCAGCAAGCAAATCCATGAAAGACCAACATGTCAAATATGTTGAAAAAGTGGGCATATGGCGTCTTCCTGCTCGCACCGATTTGAAGAAGATTTTGAATCAGAAGAAAAGATTGTGGGGTCGATCAGCAACTCTTCATACGGAGTAGACACAAACTGATATATGGACAGTGGAGCAACTGGACATATTACCAGTGAACTCGACAAGATATCCATGAAAGAAAAATACCGTGGCCAAGATCAAGTACAAAAGGCAAATGGAGCAGGTATGAGTACTAGTCATATTGGTCATTCATTTTTTGCACCCCCTCAAAAAATTTGTAGACTCAACAGTATACTACATGTTCCTAACACATCGAAAAATCTTCTTTTCTTTCATCGATTTACTTTGAATGATCATGTTTTCATAGAATTTCAGCCTTGGTTCTTTTTAATTAAGGATCAGGACATGAAGAGAGTATTGTTTCACGGTAGATGTAGACACGACCTTTACCCTTTTGTGCCTCAAGAGTGGAGTTCAAATAAAAGTTCCCTCAGTGTTGCCAAAGTACCCTTGTTGAGGTGGCACAATCGTCTAGGACATCCATCTTTTTCTATCATGCAAAGAGTGCTTAGTAAAAATAAACTTGTCATCTCAGACAAGACTAGTTTTAATTCAGTTTGTTATTCATGTCAATGTGGAAAAGTCATCAAATACCATATTCTATTTCTACTAGTGTGTCTAGATTTCCTCTTGAGTTATTTTCCTCTGATGTTTGGGGTAAAGTGCCAACATCCGTTGGTCGTTTTGAGTATTATGTGAGCTTTATTGATAACTTTAGCAAATACACGTGGATTTATCTTATTAAGAATAAATCTGATGTCCTTGATGTCTTCCAAAATTTTCAAGTTCTAGTAGAAAGAAAAGTTGGACGAAAAATACTTGCCCTCTAGTCTTATTGGGGTGGTGAGTATGAAAAATTAAACTCTCTTTTACAAAAGAAAAGAATCTCTCATCATGTGTCATGTCTGCATGCACATCAACAAAATAGCTCTGGTGAACGCAAACATCGCCATTATTGTTGACATGGGTTTAACACTCCTTGCAAATGCTGGAATGCCCTTAAAATTCTAGGATGAAGCATTTCTCACTACAACCTATCTAATCAACATTCTTCCAAGCAAAGTTATAAATTATGACACTCCTTTTCAGCGTCTCTTTGGAACGAACCTCTCCTACTCAACACTCCGAGTTTTTTGGTGTGTTGCCGGACAAATCTCAGACTCTATAACACAAATAAGCTAGCATTCCGTTTTACTCAGTGTGTGTTTCTTTGATATAGCCCTCATCACAAAGGGGTCAAATGCCTAGAAGTCAAGACTAGCCGTGTCTATATATCTAGAGATGTTGTGTTTGACGAAATAATTTTTCCCTTCAAAAGCCTTCACCCAGATGCGGGTGTTATCCTCAAACAAGAAATTCTCCTCCTTCCAGAAAATCTTCGCCATATGCTTTTTGATCAAGGGGGCGAACAAAATGATGATCAAAGAATGACTAACCCATCTGCTAACATTATTGAGCAAGAGATTAATACTGCAGGAACCTTCCAAGGAAATTTTGAAGAAAATATGGAGAATGATCAAGCATGGAATAGTACTTCCGGTGGGAATGACACTCCTGGCACGGAAATCCAGGCAGATATGCCTGCTACTCCACCCTCACGTCATGGTGCACCATCCCAAAATCCTGCGCGATTGGCAAGTGAGCAGGTTTCTTTGGCAGAATATCAATGTGGCGCACAGAATCAGAGGACACCGGTCAGTGCTGCACCAACCACTTCTGCCGGGAATAAATCAAATAACAGGAGGCCTAGTGCACAGTTGGCAGATGATCAATGAAATGATAGCCTGTTTGGTATGCATTTGTCTGGTGCGCGAACATCTTCAATAGTAAATCAATCAAGCAGCACAACAAATCATGGCATGTCAGAGAAAAAGAATCACGTGCATTTGTAAGTGCTCCTGCCTCACGTGATTTGCTTCTAGCACCAACCCGACAACATATTAATGACCAGGAAAGTCGCCAAGTAAATCAATCTTCGTCTGTGTATTCCGGAAATGCAAGCATTGAGCCTTCCGCAGATCAAACCGTTTTGCAGTCACGTCCGGTCGCCAGAATGCAGAAAGAAATAAGAAATCTGAAGGAGCCCTTCCTTGACATGATTAGATACAACTTTCTAGCGTCCACTGGTGAGCCGAGCCCTTCCTTGACATGATTAGATACAACTTTCTAGCGTCCACTGGTGAGCCAGAGAATGTGGGAGAAGCACTCGGAAACAAAAACTAGAGGAAAGCCATGCAAGAAGAATATGCCGCATTGGTGAAGGACAAGACATGACATCTAGTTCATCCAAGTGAAGGAAAAAATATAATAGACTGCAAGTGGGTATACAGAATTAAAAAAGAGCAGATGGAACAATTGACCGATATAAAGCTCGACTAGTGACAAAAGGATTCAAACAGTGATATGGGATAGACTATGAAGACACGTTCAACTCTGTTGTTAAATCAGCAACAATCAGACTTGTTCTCTCAATTGCTGTGACAAAGGGATGGGAACTAAAGCAGCTAGACGTACAGAACACGTTCTTGCACGGTGTTCCGGAAGAAAGTGTACATGAGATAACCTCCTAGGTTCAAAAATAGAAATTTGCCCACACATATGCAAGTTGGTCAAGGCACTATATGTATTAAAACAAGCTCCTAGAGCTTGGTACTCAAAGCTAAGTTCTAAAGTCTGTGATTTTGGTTTTAAACCATCTAAAGCTGACACATCCTTATTTATTTATACTAAGCATGTTGCAACCATATACATGCTTATTTATGTGGATGACATAATCATTATTGGTTCTTCGCGGGAGATCATTTCAAGATTAATGAGAAATCCGAGTTCTTGCTTCACTCTCAAGGACCTTGGAGATCTGCATTTTTTCTTAGAAATCAAAGTCAGAAAAAACACAAGAAGGATTAGCTCTCACACAAGAAAAATATGTGTTGGATCTATTGGCTAAAGTCGGCATGAAGGTATGTAAAGCATCACCAACACCACTCTCAAATATTGAAAATTTGTCAGCTCATGAAGGAACACCACTTGAACCAGAAGATGGTACAAAATTCAGAAGCATCGTTGGAGGTCTTCAATATCTTAGTCTTACAAGACCTGACATTTCTTTCTCACTAAATAAGGTATGTCAATATTTGAATGCATCGACTACAACCCACTAGACTGATGTTAAGCGTATTCTAAGGTACATTCAAGATACATCTAACACCAATTTCCTCTACAATAGATCCTCTTCAATGACAATAAGTGAATTCTCAAACGAGGATTGGGTCGGTTGTTTGGATAACCGACGCTCCATGAAGGGTTTCACAATATTTCTTGGATCAAACCTCATCTCTTGATGCGCCAAGAAGCAGCCAACAGTTTCTAGATCCAGCACAGAAGCATAATACAAAGCATTAGCTAATGCTACATCAGAAATTATTTTGATGCAATCATTGCTCAGTGAACTAGGCATCACAGGAAGTCAAACACCATATTTATGGTGTGATAACTTGGAAGCTACATATTTATCGGCTAATCCTTTGTTTCATGCAAGAACGAAGCATATTGAGATAGACTACCATTTTTCCAGAAAAAGAGTTGTAAATAAACTGTTAAGGATACAATTTATACACTCGGGAGACCAAGTCGCTGATGGATTTACCAAAGCATTATCAAGAAGTCTGGAAGAATTTAGACGTAGTCTCAACTTAATAAAGTTGTGATTAAGGGGGTGTTAGGAATAGACTAGAAAATGGGGCGATACCCGATTGTATCTTGTAATTATATATCATGCCTGATTGTATTCTATATCTTCCTTAAGAGTCTGAATATGTTAGGAATATTGTATTCAAATCATAACCTTCTATGTAAGCACCATGAGGTCGGTGGTTGACCTCCTACAAATAAAATCGCGACCCGAGACAATGGGTTCAACGCTTCCTAAAACTTCAACACCAACAACATAAAAAATCTTAACATGAGAGTATTTAATTATGATAGGTCATTTTCACCTATCGTGGAGGTCCGTCAAGAACCATGGTGGTCGATTAACACTGTTAGGAGGATATTAGAAAACCAAATAGAACCTACATGTGCTTGCAACAAAAGCTTTTGTAGTTGGGTATATGAAACCCCCTCAAGTCTTGAATCCAAGTGAACAGGTTCCACCATAAGGAGGCTATCCAGCTGAGTTTGTAAAAATAACACATTTAAAGCACTTCGAGATGAAAGTAGTGCACGAGTGCTATTTTCTATAGTGCCAATTGCAGAGCTTTAGAAAGGACAGGATGTACAAACCGTGGTCTGCTTCTTGAACTGTTGCAGTACAACATTAGTCATTGAAAAACGTACGTCAAAATTTCAGTACTCAATGAAGTCTTAGCATGAATCATTCGATTCCTTGTACAAGTAGTGAAAAGTGCCACTGACACTATACAACATCAATAGTACAAGCTCAGCAGGAACATAGATTCACAAGTAACAACGGATATTCACATTACACAACGAATGGATCAGCATTTTGTCATTTCACGGAAATCGGGATCAGGACAGCTTACAGTGAAGCTCGAACTGAATGTTCAGTATGTCCGCAATGGAAAAAACAGAAGGTTCCTTTCCACGATGCTTAAACCCTAGCGCTCTTTGCAAGGATGTTCGGAGTTAGCAAAATCTGGTATACATCGAATGAGTTTACCACGCAACTGCACATAAATAAAATAAACTATTCGATTCTCTCATTGAAGCCATGTTGATCCGACGAGACAGCATCTAGTTGGAGGTATTAACATATTTGACTATAAAGTTAGAAAAAGCTACCGTCTTTTTACATGTATCCTCCGGGGTTACAAATTCATAACACAACGCTAAGAAGAGTAAGATATTATTCATCAGACTCCACCACTTGCCTTCTCTCAGATCTGCTGTTCAAGGATCAAAATGCTACTGCGTGCATTTCCCCCCTTTCAGTTAACTCTCTGGAGGGAACCAACTGCCATTGTAAAGCTTATCCGATGGCCTTGGTAATGGAAGGTTAACGTCTATTTGTGTATGGGTTCTGCTATTGTCTAAAGCAGAAGACGAAGAGTTTGAAGTTGTGCCTTTATTCAAGTCTTGTTGCTGGGGGAAGTAGTCAGTGACAGCTGCAGTGTCGTCAAGAACAGGGATGTCACCTGTAAGGGTCTTGAATGCAAACTCAAGGCACGGATCTGACCATGCATTTCCAAAAAGGGATGGAATGACCAACCCAGACTGATCTGAAGCTGTTACAGGTATTGTTGCCTGTGTTGTTGGTACAACAGATTCTGCTGCTGCTGCTGCAGCCGCATTTTGAAATTTAACATTTGCCGGGAAGCTTGCAACAGCTACTCCATCAATTTGCATAGGAACTGACGAGTCCTGATTTTCAACACTTCTCCAAAAGTCAGTCACAAGTGTTCCACCATTCTGTTCAGGAGCCCAAGAGAAACCAGTCTGCAGCAAAGGATTTTCGGCATAATCCAAGTGATCATTAGTGTTTTCCATATTGATGTGTATCTGGCTCAGAGAGTTTGCTTGGCTCGGCTGTGGCAGATTGGTCTTGTTATTCTGCATCATCTGTATTTTAGTGACAGTGTCTGCCTGGAACTGTAACTCATCAGAAGTGTTTCTCTGATTGGCCTGTCTTCGATTCCTGGGGTCAGCAATGTTAGCCCGTGAGTGATCATTAGTGTTTTCCAGATTCATCTGTATATGATCCATAGTGTCTTCTTGGCTCGGCGTAGTGTATTCCTGCATGGTCTGTGCTGGAATGACTCTGTCTACTATGCTTGACTGTAACTCAGGGGCAGTGTTTTCCTGATTTGCTTCTATATGATTCAGAGTGCCTGCTAGGACTGACTCCAATTGATTAAAAGTGTTTTCCATATTTGTCTGTTTATGATTCATAGTCTCTGCTTGGCTTGGCTGATCAGTAGCATATCCATGCACAGTTCGCATTGGAATATCATTGTTTGCTAGACTCAATTGTAACTGATGGCCAGTATTTTCCTGATTCATCTGAACACGATTCACAGGATCGACTTGGCTCGGCTGCAAGTGATTGGTAATATTTTCCTGCATAGCTTGCATTCTATTAACAGTGACTTCTTGCCTCGACCATAACTGATTGAAAGTTATTCCCTCATTGCAATGTATTTTATTCATGGTGCTTGATTGGCTCATCTCTGACAGATCATTATTGTTAGCTTCTACAGTTTGTAGCTGGTTGACAAGATTAATGCTAACTGGTTGATCTTCAGGCTCAATGCTTGATTCACTTTGGGCATTCAGTGCAGCTAAGCAGTGCAACACTCCTCGGAAAGGTGTCACTGCAGAACTTGCTTCACTTCTACGCTTCTTGGATTTCACCTTTACATCTTGGTTTTTTCTTTTAATAGATTCAGTTTGCCTTGGAGCACATTGTGCCAAAAATGGTTGAACACCATTTCGTTGCAAAACTTGAAGCTTCTGGCCATATCCTTCCATTGGTTTCATGCTCTCTGGCTCCAGTGACGTAGTATGTTCAGTGTTCTTTCCTCTGTGTGGAGTAAAAAGTTCCTCCAACGGAAGCATGATACCTTCAGATGTCAATATTTCACACTGAATAGCCTTATCAGCTGTACCCGGTCTTGTTTGTTGTGATGATGAACTAGTCTGGTTCCAAAAATGATGCACAATAATCAGCATTAGAAAAGGCAAAGGGAATAATATTAACATAAAATATTCTCAAGCCACCTCCTTGGTTTCATATAAGATCTATAAAATGAAACTGTATTACAAACATCAAGTATATGTATTTAGGCCTCGTTAGTGTTGTCATTAGACCTCCTTACTGTTGTTATTAGGGGTCATTACTGTTGTCATTAGAGGCTGTCATTAGACTTCATTAGTGTTGTGATTACAGTCATTATTGCTGTCATTAGAAGGGGCATTAGTGCTGTGATTACAGTCAGCCTTGGCAAGGCTGCCGCCCTATATATATGTACCCCTCCTCCATCATATAAAGGCATCCCACTTCTTGGCAGCACACCTTCTATACCTTCTATCATTGTATCACCAGAACTAGGATCTCGCTTCCCCTCCCTTCCTTAGTTTAGAAACCTTTTTTCTCCTCTCTCCCACCCGACCGGCTCTCCTCCCAGCCGGCCATGGCAGGCACCACTGTCGACGCCCTGCGCCTCCTGCAGGAGCAAGAGGAGAAGGCGGCTGCCAAAGCAACCAAGGAGGACCAGGCCGAACTGGTGGCAGCCCTGGCCAAGGCTCTCGAAGCCCTCTCCGCCCTCGCCTAGGAGAGGGAGAAGGCTGCCCTCGCTGAGCTTGAGCGCGCTCTGGCCACCGCCGAAAAGGTGGCCACGCCCACCATGGATGATGATGACCAGTCTACTACCGGCAAGGGCAATGTTGTCGAGGCAACGGAGGTACACAATACCAATGCGTCAGGTCCGCCCTTCGAAATGATCTACTTTTTAAGGAGATCACTCTCGATTCCTCGGGACGTGCCAACACGACAACCGCGTTCTACGGCTCTTTCTCCAACCACCAGCAGCAGTGCACCTCAGGTACGGCATCCTCGAACCCCGACGCCACCCACCTGCTGCTCAGCCCGCAGCGCCCAACACCACCTCAAGCGGCCGTGGTGGTGGCGGCGGCCGTGGCAAAGGGCGTAGCCGTGGACGTGGCGGAAGTGGCTGTGGCCCCGGTGACGGTGGCAACTCCTCCACTAGTGGTGGACGGGGCACTTTGGCCTCCTTCTACAACCCTTAGACCGCCCACTGCTGGAAATCCGGGGTTATTTTCCTCTAATTATCTCTTCTCTTGATTTATTCTCAATTAGGGGGGGGGGCTGTATAATATAGCCCCAAATTACAGAGTCCTAATCTAATACTACCTAGACTCCTACTCTAATTAGAGATAGACTTTGGTTCTATCTCTAACTCTTGACTTGGACTCTATCTCTAACACTAATTAGTCTAGAAAAACAGGATTATATCTAACAATCACCCCCCTAATCTCATTTTTTTAGACCATGCTCAACTAATTAGGATGAAAACACACTTCCACCCTACGCACACATTTGGGGTGGACACTACACCCCCTAGGATGATCACTTCACGCTGCACACACTAGAGGATGAGCACTACATCCCCCGAGATGGGCACTACATCCCGGACACGAATTTGGGTTAGGCACTACACCCCTGAGGTGGGCACTACACCTCGAACACTTAATTTTGGAATGGGCATGTCTTCATCCCCAAGATGGTCGCATCTTCATCCTACACTCGATCTTGGAATGAACGTATCTTCATTCCGATCACACACTCAAGATGGTCACATCTTCATCTCGAGCACACCTCTCCGCATGACGCTCACGGCTACTACCATTGCCACGAACCACTTCTGTCACATTCTTGGATACACCTTCCTAACACTAGACTGACACTAGAAAATCCAGCCCAGTCCACCTACCAGGCTCAGTCCGACAGGACTCTCTTGACCTCATCTGGCCCACCTCAGCCCAGCTGGCCCAGCTGAGCACTCTTGGCCCAATAGGCCTAACCCAGCAGGCACATCCTTGTCCAAACCCTAGCAGTTGCAAGCCTCTCCTCTTCTCTGCCCAGCCGCCGCCTCTTGCAGACAATGCCCCTTCCTCCGGGTCGCGTCCCCGCATCTCTAGCACGCAGCAACCGCATGCCGCCCGTCCCCCGCGCGCTAGGCGCGCCCGAACGCCATCACCATGTCCAGTGGCACCACCTCCATGAACACCTTGAAGGCCCGCAGGTGCTTCGGCAACGGCACTGCTTCTCCTTCGCCGTCTACTTTGCCTGCTCGCACCTTCGTCCACACGGCACCCGCCATCGCCAGCGCATCCAAAGTGTGGTGTGCCCATGCTCGCCGCGCGCCACCAGACTCTCCTGAGGTTGAGCACAATCCGTGTTGATCTGCCTCCAATTCATCGAGAACTCCTCAATCCACAGCGGCGTCGCCCCGATTCGATGAAATCGTGTCGCCTCGCCCTGGATCTTGATGGGAATCGCATCAATTTTGGGCGCCTCTAACTGTGCACGAGGTTGCTAGCCAGATTACCGAGCTCGTCGGCTGCGGCCTCGCCCTTGGCTGCCTCTTCTTTATCCCTGGTGCGTCACTTCCTCTCCGCGGGTGGATCTGGTCCGGCCCCGTCCGCCTGAAGCTGCGGCCCCTCACAGAGAGCGCCACCCGGTCGCGTGCACGGCGCGGCTGCGTGCGCGCGCCTCACCTGCGCACGTAAGATCTCCAAGCTGCCGCCGCGAGGGTCTCCTCCCCACAGGTCGTTGCCTACCCCCGAGAGCACATCCTCCTAGGGGCAGATCTAAAACCCTAGCTTTGATGCCAAATGTTGGAAATCCGAGGTTAATTTTCTCTAATTATCTCTTCTCTTGATTTATTCTCAATGGGGATGTATATATAGCCCTAAATTACAGTCCTAATCTAATACTACCTAGAGTCCTACTCTAACTAGAGATAGACTTTGGTTCTATCTCTAACTCTTGACTTGGACTCTATCTGTAAGACTAATTACTCTAGAAAAACGAGATTATATCTAACACCCACATCACCATGTGGCCCGGCCCAACGAATGAGGGGTCCAACAGCCGCCTCTGGCGGTGACCGACTGGGTGGCTGACTCTAGTGCATCCAACCACACCACGTCTGACCCCGGTAAAATCTCTACTTTTCGCCCGCCCAACTCTACGTCTCTATCATTGTCGACAACGGATCCATTCTGCCTGTCTCCTCAGTAGGAGACTCGGTTCTTACCAGCCCGTTCTACCTTAACAATATTTTATTCACCTCTGACATCATTGCTAACCTTCCGTCTGTTCGGCGTTTCACCACTGCTAATCATTGTTCCATAGAGTTTGTGACATGTTGGGTCTCTCTATGAAGGATCTGGCTGTCAGGAACATGATCCTCAGGTGCAATAGTGATGGTCCACTCTACACCTTGCGCCTCCCTTCCTGGATTAGATCACCTCCTGCTCGTGCATTGACTGTCGTGTCATCCTCTACATGGCATCGTCGTCTTGGTCACCCTGGCTCGGACATGTTGTCCAAAATTCCAAATTGGCTTGTTCCTCTGCCATCACATATAATAAAGGCGCCGACCCTCGCTCTGCCATGCGTGCCAGCTCGATCGCCACATTAGGTTGCCGTTTGCTTTATCTTCATCCCGCACCACACAAACATCTCTTGATTTAAGCATTTCGAGTTATAAATATTATTTGGTGGTTCTGTATGATTTTATACACTTTTTGTGGACTTTTCCTTTGAAGCACAAGTCTGACACCTTCACCACTTTATCGCATTTCTTCTCTTTTGTGTCGACTTTATCGCATTTCTTCTCTTTTGTGTTGACTCAGTTTAGGTGCACCATCAAAAGCCTCTAATGCAACAACGGGCGAGAATTCGACAACACCTCCACACAGGAACTTCCTTCTCACTCATGGCGTCACCCTCCGCATGTCCTGCCCCCATACCTCCCCCCAGAATGGTAAAGCCAAACGCATTATTCGTTCCACTAACAACATCATCCAATGTTTGCTCTTTCAGCCGTCCCTCCCTGCAAGGTATTGGGTCGAGGGTCTTCACACTGCCACCTACCTCCTCAACCGATTACCCACCAAGGCCGTAGCCACATCATGCCCACACACTGCCCTCTATGGCACACCTCCCTCCTACGAGCATCTACGAGTTTTTGGGTGCACCTGCTATCCGAACATGTCTGCCACGCCCCCATAAGCTCGCTCCTCGCCTCCTCGCGATACGTCTTCCTTGGTTACTCTTCCGATCACAAAGGGTATCACTGCCTTGATCTCTCCACAAACCACATTGTGATCTCTCGACACATTGTGTTTGATGAGGCCGACTTCCCCTTCGCGGCCTCGCCCACCTCTACAAATGATGATTTACATCTTTTGTCTGAGTTGGAACCTGCTATTTGGACCCCACTCACTGTCGCAGGTACCCCGACGGTCCAAACCATGGTGCACAACTCCAGCGCCCCCAAAACAGCGCCGGTCTCACCCTCTGGCAGCGTTGTGCGCCTCCCTGCGACACCAATCGACGCCTTGAGTCCCGCGCATGCCTCTTCCTTCATTCGGCAACGTGCCAGCCTATCCCACCCTAGCCGTCACACGACTCCCTACTGCCACCCCGGCGCCAAGGTCGCGCCCGCCTTGGTCCGCGGCTGCGCCTGTGGGACAGGGCCACTCCCCGGACAGACACCGGTCCCCCTTTCCAGTGTCGCGACCACTAGGGTCTCCGTGCCGCGCCTCGCCACCCTCCGATCCGTCGCCGGGGTTTCCCCCACTGCCAAGCTCACCGGTGTCCCACGCCAGGCCGGTGAGCACCTCGATAACAGCAGCACCAGCCACCTCCCCACTCTAGGTCTACACGCGGCGTCCACGCGCAACACCCCCCCTGTGCCACTGGAGGTCCGACGTCTCCTGTACAGCATCATACGACCAGCAGACGCGGCCCCCCCAAAGGCGTGGTCCCAATTGCTCCAGTGAACAACCAACATGGCATGGTCACGTGGGGGAAGCAGGGGTACCGACAGACTGCCTCAGCTCTCCTGACAGCACCCCCCTCTCTCTCCCCGCTACCCACTTCCTGTCGTGCCGCCCTCGCCGACCCCGACTGACGGCGAGCCATGGAGGACGAGTACGAAGCTTTGATGTCCAACCACACTTGGGACTTGGTGCCTTGTCCACCTGGTTCCAACGTCGTCACCAGCAAATGGATCTTCAAGCACAAGCTCAACACCGACGGTATCCTGGAGCGGTACAAGGCTCACTGGGTCCTCTGCGGCTTCACCCAACAGCCCGGCGTCGACTACGATGAGACTTTCAGTCTGGTGGTCAGGTCAGCCGCAGTCCGCACCCTCCTCTCACTCGCTCTCGCCGAATTGGCCGGTTCACCAACTCGACGTCAAGAATGTATTCCTTCATGGTACGCTTTTCGAGACGGTCTTCTGCAGTCAGCCCACGGGGTTCGTCGGCCCCACTCAGCCTGACATGGTCTGTCGCCTCGACAAGTCCCTCTATGGACTTAAGCAGGCCCCCTGAGCCTGGTACAGTCGGTTCGCCACTTTTCTACTATCACTTGGCTTCGTGGAGGCCAAGTCTGACACCTTGCTTTTCATCTACCGTCGGGGTTCCGACATGGCCTACCTGCTGCTCTATGTGGATGACATTGTATTGACTGCCTCCAGCTCGGCCTTGCTTCATCACATCATTGCAGCTCTTCAGCAAGAGTTCTCCATGAAGGACATGGGCACCCTCCACCACTTCCTAGGAGTCTCAGTGACTCGTAAGTGTGGTGGACTCTTCCTCTCCCAACACACCTACGCTCGCGACATCGTCGAGCGGGCTGGCATGACTGACTGCAAGCCCATCTCCACGCCTGTCACTTGCTCAGATGTTGCTCCTGTGAAGGACGTCACCCACTATCGAAGTCTGGTCGGCGCCCTGCAGTACCACACCTTCACCAGGCCTGATATCTCTTACGCAGTTCAGCAGGTCTGCATCTACATGCACAATCTTTGGGAGCCCCACTTGGCAGCGGTCAAGCGCATTCTGCACTACATTCAGGGGACTCTCGACCACGGCCTTCTCCTTGGGCGCTCCATGACATCGGACCTTCGAGTCCACCAACGCCGACTAGGCTAGGTGTCCCGACACACGGCGCTCCACCTCGAGGTATGTTGTGTTCCTCGGCGACAACCTGGTCTCCAGTCCTCGAAGCGACAGCACACCTACTCCAGGTCCAGTGCAGAAGTCGAATATCGCGCCTTTGCCAATGGCGTCGCCGAGGCGTGCTGGCTCCCACCAGCTACTACAGGAGCTCCACAGCCTCCTCACCCGCAGCACATTGGTCTACTACGATAACGTCAGCGCCGTCTATCTCTCCTCCAACCCTGTTCTGCACCAGCGGACCAAACATGTGGAGATCGACCTACACTTCGTCTGCGACCGGGTGGCCCTCGAGGAGATACGCGTCCTTCATGTGCCAACGATATCCCAGTTCGCCGACATCTTCACCAAAGGATTACCATCTTCAAAGACTTCAGATCCAGTCTCGACATCCGCAGTACCTAGAGTTGGGACTATCGGGGGGAGGGGGTTAGAATATTTTGTATTTATGCCTCATTAGTGTTATTATTAGACCTCCTTACTGCTGTTATTAGAGGTCATTAATGCTGTCATTAGAACAGTGTTATCCTAAACGGCGTTTAGGGCTGTTTAAACGTGTTTAAATGCTAAACAGAGCTTCACTGTGTAGTTTAGGTCCTAAATGTACAATTAACCGGTTGATTGTTTAAATGGGTCCGTTTAAACAAGCGAAACGGGCTAAACGAAACGGATACTATTCGTGTTTAAACGTGTTTTCACCCGTGTAGGACATGGAGCAGCATACCGGTTAGGTGATTTGCACTGAAACATGACAAGCAGTGGTAAATATGGATTCATTCCAAGTCAGGCAATGGTAGATATGGATTCATTCCAAGTCAGGCAATGGTAGATATGGATTCATTCCAAGGCAGGCAATGGTAGATATGGATTCATTTCAAGGCTGGCAGTGGTGAATTGTTACAAAGTGTATACAACAACAACAACAACAACAACCAAGCCTTTATCCCAAGCCTGTTGGGGTCGGCTAGACATGAAACCCAATATCAATAAAGTAAAAGAGAGGAAGAGATATAAGAACAAGGAAAAAAGAAAAAAAGAGAAAAAAAGAAAAAAAAAGAAAAAAAGAAAAAAAAAGGAAAAAGGAAAAAGAGAAAAGAAATAAGGAAAAAGGAAAAGAAAAGAGAAAAGAAAAAAGAAAAAAGAAAAAAAAGAAAAAGAAAAAAAAAACAAGACTACGATTCTGGCACATGAATTGCTACTTTCCATGCGGTCCTATCATGAGCTAAGTCTCTGGATACATTCCAATCTCTCAAATCTCGTTTTACCGCCTCCTCCCAAGTCAACCTTGGTCGTCCTCTACCCCTCCTAATATTTTCTCTACCTCTTAAAATCCCACTGTTAACCGGTGCTTCTGGAGGTCTCCGTTGGATATGTCCAAACCACCTAAGTCGATGTTGGACTAACTTCTCTTCAATCGGCGCCACCCCTACCTTATCACGAATCGCCTCATTCCTTATTCGGTCTCTTCTCGTGTGCCCGCACATCCACCGTAGCATTCGCATCTCTGCGACACTCATTTGTTGGACATGTTGCCGTTTAGTTGGCCAACATTCCGCCCCATAGAGCATCGCGGGTCTGATCACCGTCCTATAGAACTTTTCTTTTAGCTTTTGTGGGACTTTCCTATCACATAGAATTCCAGAGGCTTGCCGCCATTTCATCCACCCTACCTTGATCCTGTGGCAAACATCCTCATCAATATCGCCATTGCTTTGTAACATTGATCCTAAGTATCGGAAAGAGTCCCTTCTAGGTACTATTTGTTCTTGTAGACTAACATTTCCTTCTTCACGACCAACACCACTAAAGTCACACCTCATATACTCGGTTTTAGTCCTACTAAGTCTAAACCCCTTGGACTCTAAGGTTTGTCTCCATAACTCTAATTTCTTATCAACACCATCTCTAGTTTCATCTACCAGCACTACATCATCAGCAAAGAGCATACACCAAGGGATATCCCCTTGTATATCCTTCGACACCTCATCCATCACCAAGGAAAAGATGTATGGGCTCAAAGTTGATCCTTGATGTAGTCCTACCGTGATAGGAAATGCATCAGTCTCACTATCACTTACGCGCACACTTGTCCTAACATTATTGTACATATCCTTGATAAGGGTAATGTACTTTGTTGGCACTTTATGTTTCTCTAGTGCCCACCACATGACTGACCTTGGTATCTTGTCGTACGCCTTCTCCAAGTCGATGAACACCATATGCAAGTCCTTCTTCTGCTCCCTATATCTCTCCATAAGCTGACGAAGCAAGAAAATCGCCTCCATTGTAGACCTCCCAGGCAAAAAACCAAACTGGTTTTTAGTGACATTGGTCACTTTCCTCAGGCGGTGTTCAATCACTCTCTCCCAAAGCTTCATAGTATGACTCATAAGCTTAATACCTCGATAATTAGTACAACATTGAACATCTCCTTTATTTTTGAAGATAGGTACTAATATACTTTTCCTCCATTCTTCAGGCATCTTGTTTGACCGAAAAATGTGGTTGAATAGCTTTGTGAGCCATACTATTGCCACGTCCCCAAGACATCTCCACACCTCAATAGGGACATCGTCAGGGCCGACGGCCTTTCCTCCTTTCATCCTCTTTAAGGCCTCCTTAACCTCAAACTCTTGTATCCTCCGCACGAACCGCCTGTTGGAGTCATCAAAGGAGTCATCCAACTCAACCATAGTGCTCCCATTCCCATCATTGAATAGCCCATTAAAGTAATCACGCCATCTATTCTTAATCTCTTCATCCTTCACTAGAATGCGGTCAGTCTCATCTTTGATGCATTTAACTTGATTGAGATCCCTCATCTTTCTCTCGCGGATTTTTGCTACCTTGTATATGTCCTTTTCACCTTCTTTTGTCCCTAGTCTCTCATATAACTTATCATAGGCCTGTCCTCTTGCCTTACTCACAACTCGCCTTGCATTCTTCTTAGCCTCTTTGTACTTAAGCATGTTGCTTGCGCTTCTATCATTATGCCAACTCTTATAACACTCCTTCTTCTCCTTAATGGCCTTTTGTACATCCTCATTCCACCACCAAGTGTCTTTATCTACAAGTTTCTTTCCCTTTGTCACACCGAACACCTCACTAGCTACCTTCCTAATGCAAGTTGCCATCTTCATCCACATACTATCTGCATCTCCATTTTCTGCCCAGGGTCCTTCTGTGATCACCCTATTTTTAAAGGATACTTGTGATTCTCCCTTCAACTTCCACCACTTTGTTCTTGTGATTTTGACACCTTTGTCCCGCAAAGAACATGTATGGAAGCGAAAATCAGCTACAACAAGCTTATGTTGTGTCACAACACACTCCCCCGGGATCACCTTACAATCTAGACACTCCCGTCTATCCTTTCTCCTAGTGAGGACAAAGTCAATCTGGCTAGAGTGTTGGGCACTACTAAAGGTCACTAGGTGAGATTGCCTCTTCCTAAAGAGGGTGTTAGCTATCAACAGATCATAGGCTACGGCAAAGTCTAGGATGTCCTTACCCTCTTGATTTCTATCGCCGCATCCAAAACCTCCATGTACTCCCTCAAATCCTAGGTTAGTTGCACCCACATGACCATTGAGATCTCCCCCTATGAGGAGTTTCTCGGTTATCGGTACACTACTAACCATATCCTCCAAGTCCTCCCAAAATTGCCTCTTAGCACTCATGTTGAGCCCAACTTGTGGGGCATAAGCACTAATGACGTTCAAGACAATGTCCCCAATTACTATCTTGATTAAGATGATCCTATCTCCTCGTCTTCGAACATCCACTACTCCATCCTTAAGACTCTTATCTATTAGAACACCTACGCCATTCCTAGTCCCAGACGAACCAGAATACCAAAGCTTGAAACCGGTATTCTCGACTTCTCTCGCCTTTTGACCCGCCCATCTAGTCTCTTGTACACAAAGGATATTTACTCGTCTCCTAATGGCAACATCTACTAACTCACGTAGCTTCCCCGTCAAGGATCCTACATTCCAACTACCCACCCGAAATCTATGTTCCTCGGCTAGCTTCCTTACGCTTTGCACCCGTCGAGTAAGATGCAAAGACCCTTGCTCACTTATCACTACATCCGGGCGATGATGTAGCGCGCCACTAAGGTGATGGCGATCCGGCCCTTGCTCATTTAACACCATATCCGGGTTCCGATATGGCGCGCCACTAAGGCGGTGGCGGCCCGGCCCTTGCCCACTTAACACCATACCCGGGTTCCGATATGGCGCGTCGCTAAGAGGGTTACGCCCCAACGAATTTCTATTGGGTTTCATTTCCATGAGAATGGCTAAGTGTAGTTGTTGGCTCGCCAAGCCTATCACAACCCCCTCCTCCTTTACCCGGGCTTGGGACAAAGTGTATCTTGTATGTTTTTATTTCTAAATTGATCATAAAGACAAGATTCATGTTTTATGTTCCCATATGGTTCAAATTAATCCATGTGGTTGTGCCCTCATCTAAATATCAAAGAGTCAGTAGTTTTTTTGTCTCTATATTTTTTCCTGTTATATTATGTTCACTTTAAAATATGGATAAATCTTGTATGCAATGAGTAACCTTTCTGCTTCCCAATAATATAATACAATTGATGTTTAAGATTCAGTCTAGGCCATGGTTATGTGCAATTTCTAGCTGTTAAAGAATCCTAAGAAATCGTGTAAAGGTTCAAATGATTCAAATACTACAACAACAACAACAACCAAGCCTTTATCCCAAGCCTGTTGGGGTCGGCTAGACATGAAACCCAATATCAATGAAGTAAAAGAGAGGAAGAGATATAAGAACAAGGAAAAAAGAAAAAAAAAAGAAAAAAAGAAGAAAAAAAAAAGAAAAAAGAAAAAGAGAAAAGAGAAAAGGAAAGGAAAAAAGAAAAAGAAAAAGAGAAAAAAACAAGACTACGATTCTGGCACATGAATTGCTACTTTCCATGCGGTCCTATCATGAGCCAAGTCTCTAGATACATTCCAATCTCTCAAATCTCGTTTTACCGCCTCCTCCCAGGTCAACCTTGGTCGTCCTCTACCCCTCCTAATATTTTCTCTATCTCTTAAAATCCCACTGTTAACCGGTGCTGCTGGAGGTCTCCGTTGGATATGTCCAAACCACCTAAGTCGATGTTGGACTAACTTCTCTTCAATCAGCGCCACCCCTACCTTATCACGAATCGCCTCATTCCTTATTCGGTCTCTTCTCATGTGCCCGCACATCCACCGTAGCATGCGCATCTCTGCGACACTCATTTGTTGGACATGTTGCCGTTTAGTTGGCCAACATTCCGCCCCATAGAGCATCGGGTCTGATCACCGTCCTATAGAACTTCCCTTTTAGCTTTTGTGGGACTTTCCTATCACATAGGATTTGATAGGATTCCAGAGGCTTGTCGCCATTTCATCCACCCTACCTTGATCCTGTGGCAAACATCCTCATCAATATCGCCATTGCTTTGTAACATTGATCCCGGAAAGAGTCCCTTCTAGGTACTATTTGTCCTTGTAGACTAACATTTCCCTCTTCACGACCAACACCACTAAAGTCACACCTCATATACTCGGTTTTGGTCCTACTAAGTCTAAACCCCTTGGACTCTAAGGTTTGTCTCCATAACTCTAATTTCTTATCAACACCATCTCTAGTTTCATCTACCAGCACTACATCATCAGCAAAGAGCATGCACCAAGGGATATCCCCTTGTATATCCTTCGATACCTCATCCATCACCAAGGAAAAGATGTATGGGCTCAAAGCTAATCCTTGATGTAGTCCTACCGTGATAGGAAATGCATCAGTCTCACTATCACTTACGCGCACACTTGTCCTAACATTATTATACATATCCTTGATAAGGGTAATGTACTTTGTTGGCACTTTATGTTTCTCTAGTGCCCACCACATGACTGACCTTGGTATCTTGTCATACGCCTTCTCCAAGTCGATGAACACCATATGCAAGTCCTTCTGCTCCCTATATCTCTCCATAAGGTGACGAAGCCAGGAAAATCGCCTCCATTGTAGACCTCCCAGGCATAAAACCAAACTGGTTTTTAGTGACGTTGGTCACTTTCCTCAGGCGGTGTTCAATCACTCTCTCCCAAAGTTCATAGTATGACTCATAAGCTTAATACCTCGATAATTAGTACAACTTTGAATATCTCCTTTATTTTTGAAGATAGGTACTAATATACTTTTCCTTCATTCTTCAGGCATCTTGTTTGACCGAAAAATGTGGTTGAATAGCTTTATGAGCCATACTATTGCCACGTCCCCAAGACATCTCCACACCTCAATAGGGACATCGTCAGGGCCGAGGGCCTTTCATCCTTTTTAAGGCCTCCTTAACCTCAAACTCTTGTATCATCCGCACGAACCGCCTGTTGAAGTCATCAAAGGAGTCATCCAACTCAACCATAGTGCTCCCATTCCCATCATTGAATAGCCTATTAAAGTAATCACGCCATCTATTCTTAATCTCTTCATCCTTCACTAGAATGCGGTCAGTCTCATCTTTGATGCATTTAATTTGATTGAGATCCCTCATCTTTCTCTCGCGGATTTTTGCTACCTTGTATATGTTCTTTTCACCTTCTTTTGTCTCTAGTCTCTCATATAACTTATCATAGGCCTGTCCTCTTGCCTTACTCACAACCCGCCTTGCATTCTTTTTAGCCTCTTTGTACTTAAGCATGTTGATTGCGCTTCTATCATTATGCCAACTCTTGTAACACTCCTTCTTCTCCTTAATGGCCTTTTGTACATCCTCATTCCACCACCAAGTGTCTTTATCTACAAGTTTCTTTCCCTTTGTCACACCGAACACCTCACTAGCTACCTTCCTAATGCAAGTTGCCATCTTCATCCACATACTATCTGCATCTCCATTTTCTGCCCAGGGTCCTTCTGTGATCACCCTATTTTTAAAGGATTCTTGTGATTCTCCCTTCAACTTCCACCACTTTGTTCTTCTGATTTTGACACCTTTGTCCCGCAAAGAACATGTATGGAAGCGAAAGTCAGCTACCACAAGCTTATGTTGTGTCACAACACACTCCCCCGGGATCACCTTACAATCTAGACACTCCCGTCTATCCTTTCTCCTAGTGAGGACAAAGTCAATCTGGCTAGAGTGTTGGGCACTACTAAAGGTCACTAGGTGAGATTGCCTCTTCCTAAAGAGGGTGTTAGCTATCAACAGATCATAGGCTACGGCAAAGTCTAGGATGTCCTTACCCTCTTGATTTCTATCGACGCATCCAAAACCTCCATGTACTCCCTCAAATCCTAGGTTAGTTGCACCCACATGACCATTGAGATCTCCCCCTATGAGTTTCTCGGTTATCGGTACACTACTAACCATATCCTCCAAGTCCTCCCAAAATTGCCTCTTAGCACTCATGTTGAGCCCAACTTGTGGGGCATAAGCACTAATGACGTTCAAGACAATGTCCCCAATTACTATCTTGATTAAGATGATCCTATCCCCTCGTCTTCGAACATCCACTACTCCATCCTTAAGACTCTTATCTATTAGAACACCTATGCCATTCCTAGTCCCAGCCGAACCAGAATACCAAAGCTTGAAACCGGTATTCTCGACTTCTCTCGCCTTTTGACCCGCCCATCTAGTCTCTTGTACACAAAGGATATTTACTCGTCTCCTAATGGCAACATCTACTAACTCACGTAGCTTCCCCGTCAAGGATCCTACATTCCAACTACCCACCCGAAATCTATGTTCCTCGGCTAGCTTCCTTACGCTTTGCACCCGTCGAGTAAGATGCAAAGACCCTTGCTCACTTATCACTACATCCGGGCGATGATGTAGCGCGCCACTAAGGTGGTGACGATCCGGCCCTTGCTCATTTAACACCATATCCGGGTTCCGATATGGCGCGCCACTAAGGCGGTGGCGACCCGGCCCTTGCCCACTTAACACCATACCCGGGTTCCGATATGGCGCGTCGCTAAGAGGGTTACGCCCCAACGAATTTCTATTGGGTTTCATTTCCATGAGAATGGCTAAGTGTAGTTGTTGGCTCGTCAAGCCTATCACAACCCCCTCCTCCTTTACCCGGGCTTGGGACCGGCTATGTCATTACAACATAGGCGGAGTTAGAGGTTAGTAAAAATATATTTTACTTACTACAAAAGTATAGCTACAATACATACCGTTTAATCCGTTTAAACTCCGTTTAAACAGACCTCCACGGACTGTCTACTGTTTCCCGTCTAGGATAACACTGCATTAGAGGCTGACATTAGACCTCATTAGTGCTGTGATTACAGCCATTATTGTTGTCATTAGAGGGGTCCATTAGTGCTGTGATTACAGCCAGCCTTGGGGTGCAAGGCTGCTGCCTACCCCTCCTCCATCATATAAACTCATTCCATTCCTTGGCAGCACACCTTCTATACCTTCTATCAGGTTAGACCATATAAAGGTGCATCTTAGTCAAAAAAATTCTGATGCTCCACACACGTGGCGCAAAGAAAAAAATATGAATAAGTTACGTTCCAATGAGCTATCCATGCAAGGGGATAGTTCCAGGATAACAGTTGACAAGTGGCTGGTCACTGCATGACCTAGAAGACATCAATGTTGCAATTCCAGCCGCAAAAACTTCTCTGCTCTTGCTGTACAAAACTGATCTGCACTAGCAGATCAATCTGAACTCAGACTTTGATGGTGCTGAACCAAACTTGAAGGCGGCTAGGGTTTAGGAGGGAGGCAGCAGCTGGGAAAGATGATGCCCTAGGTGCCGGCTGGAACAGCAGCAGTCTTGGGCGGTTGGAGACCTGGGCGGCGGCAGACCCTAGCCCCTGGTGGCGGCTAGGGTTTTTGGTGGTGGCGCCGACTTGAGAGAGGAAGAGGGGGGCGGCAGCTGCAGCAGGGGAGAGAGGCGGCTAGGGCAGAAAAACTGGAGGAACTTTTTCTTTTTATTCAACTCTCTCAACTTTTGGGATGTTTTGGCTTGTATATATAGCCCCCCTTACAAGAGTCCTAATTTATTACAAAAGGATCTTTTAGTCTATCTCTAAGAAGATTAAACTCAGATTTCTTCTAGAAAGGGGGCCCGGCCTGGGCCAGGGCAGACCAGCCCACTCGGCCCAGTTCTGGCCGCCCTGGGCCAGGGGCAGATCAGCCCACATTCTCCTCATGATCCTGACACTGGCCCACGTCTAGGATCCCGATCCTTCTCATCTCCACGAACTTCTGTCTTCCAAGTGTCTTGGTCAAGATGTCCACCATCTGGTCTTGAGTGGAGATTTGCTCAAGCACAATAGTACCGTTGTCCACACACTCCCGTATGTAGTGGTACTTGACATCGATGTGCTTGCTTCTGTCATGGTGTATCGGGTTCTTGCTCAAATCTATAGCTGACTTGTTATCAACCCGCAGCATCGGCGCCTTCGATTTTTCAATTAAGTCCTCTATCAGTCGTGCCATCCATACACCTTGACATGTCCCTTGAGCCGCTGTGATATACTCTGCTTCACATGAGGACAAGGCCACCACCTTTTGTTTGCAGGACTGCCATGAAACGGGGCTGTTTCCAAAATAAAACAGCACCCCGCTTGTGCTCTTGCGGTCCTCCACGTCTCCCGCATAGTCACTATCCGAGTACCCAATAAGCTCCATGTCTCCTCCTCTTGCATAGAAGATTCTATAGTTGATTGTACCCGCTATGTAGCGTACAATGCGTTTGACTGCAGCAAAGTGATCCTCCTTGGGCTCCTCCAGAAACCGACTCACGTACCCGACCGAGTAGGCGAGATCGGGACGTGTGTTCACCAAGTACCGCAGCCCTCCAGCCAAGCTCCTGTAGTCTATTGCATGCACCATCGGGCTATCACTTGTCTTGCAAAGCTTGAGGCCTTGCTCCATGAGAAATGCACAGGGGTTGCATCCTTCAAGGCCAGCTTTAGAGACAAGTTTGGAACCGTAGACCGCCTGCCCAACGCTTATCCCTGCATCAGTTTGTCGCACCTCCAGGCCAAGATAATATGATAAGAGACCCAAGTCGCTCATCTTGAACCTCTTCATCATCTCCCCCTTGAACTTCTTGAGGTCGCCTCCTCCTGTGATCACAAGATCGTCGACGTACACGCCGATGATGAGCTTCTCATCTTCAGCTCTACGGAAATAGATCCCGTGCTCGCTCGTACTCATCTAGAAACCAAGCGATAGCAAGCTATCGTTGAGCTTGGCATTCCAGACCCTAGGCGCCTGACGAAGTCCATATAAAGCCTTTTTGAGCCGATACACCTTGTGTTCGGCTCCATCGATGATGAAGCCTGCGGGTTGGGAGACGTACACCTCCTCCATCAAGTCGCCGTTCAAGAAGACGCTCTTCACGTCCATGTGGTGTACCTCCCACCCCTTGTGCGCCACAACTGCAAGAAGCAAGCGAACAGATTCGAGATGAGCTACAGGAGCAAATACCTCGTCAAAATCTATTCCTTGCCGTTGGACATAGCCTTTTGCCACCAATCGAGCCTTGTGCTTCACCACCTCCCCATGCTCATCCTTCTTCACCTTGAACACCCATTTGAGGCTAATGAGCTTGTGTCCTGCAAGAAGATCAACAAGTTGTCAAGTCTTGTTTTCTTCTATGGACTCTATCTCCTCGAGCATGGCCCGTCTACAGCACGGGTGTTCCTCAGCGTCGGCGAAGGACGTGGGCTCCTCCGCGGTGGTGAACATAAGCTCCCCTCCTCCAAGCTTGGTGGGCGCTCAGCCCGACCAGGAGGGGTGAGGGTTCCAAGCACGTTACGCATCGTGTGGAACCGTAGTTTCACGCCGTCGTCGTAGTAGGCGTCGACGACGTTGCTGCTGGGGTCCAACAGCGATGTGGCGAAGCAGATGGGCCGTGGAGGACTCCGGGGCGTGACGAAGGTGCTGGAATCTTCAAGTTCGGAATCCCCCGCTGCTGTTGACCCCCATGCAGGACTGTCCCAGCCCTGATTTGCGCTGGACAGTCCCTGCAGGGGCCCTTGGGACGACGCTACAGGTGTTGGACTCTCTCCAGCAGGTCTAGAGGCTGGCACAGGAACTCCTAGGGTCTGGACAGACCCTTCTGTGCTCCTCCTGGGCACCTCTGGGGTGCTGTTCGGCCCCTCCGGACCCTGCAGCACCTCTCCGGATGCTCAAACAGAAGGTCCAGCAGGTGCTGGACCTAAGGTGTCGACGTGAAAGGCGGTGTAGTCCTCTTCTCCTGCTCCTTCTCCCTAGTCCCACTTGGCCGCCTCGTCGAATATCACGTCACGTGATATGTGTGTGCACCCATCAGCCGAATTATACATCAGCATAGCCAAGAAAAATCATCGGAGTACTCCGGTCTTTTAACTTTTTCAGGTGGGGGCACGTCTTCTTGACATGCCCCCACACACCTAAAAGTTCGGAAATAATTGACGGCTAGTCGCTCTCCATGCCAAGCATCATATGGCGTCTTTCCGTCGAGGCCACGGGTGGGGGATCGATTTAAGATGTAGACAGCCATGATAACTGCCTCACCCCAAAAAATCCCGGGTATTCCCTTCGCCTTCAACATGCTCCTCGCCATGCCGACCACCGTCTGGTTGCGTCGCTCCACAGCCCCATTTTGTTGCGGCGTATACGGGACTGTGAGCTGACGTTGTACTCCGTGCTGAGCGCAGTACTCGCCGAACTCCTGTGAGGTGAACTCCCCTCCGCGATCAGTACGGAGTAGCTTCAGCCTCCTCCTGAACTCTAATTCAGCTGTCGCCTTGAATTGTTAAATTAAGTCGGGCGCCTTGTCCTTGGTTGCTAGAAGATAGAGCCACATATAGCGGCTCATGTCATCCACTAGCAACAAGAACATCTTCTTGCCGGCTGGAGTCGTCGGCGTAATAGGCCCGCAGATGTCGCCGTGGACAAGGTCGAGCGCGCCCTCCGCGTGTCGCCGAGCTTGCTTGGGAAGCTGGAGCGCCCCTGCTTCCCGACCAAGCAAGCTTCGCACAATTGATCGACGTGATCAATTTGCGGAAACCCGAGCACCATCTCCTCTCGTGCCAACTTCCGAAGCGCTTGGAAGCCGACGTGTCCATAGCGTTCGTGCCAACGCCATGCAACATCATCACGCCTCGCGGTTAGGCAAACCGGACATGTGATGTTGAGCCTGATGGAGTACAGCTTGTTGTCGGCGCGCTGAACTCGTGTGAGGAGACGCTGCTGCTCATCCCATATGTGCATCACTCCTCTGTGCACCGTGATGGTGTAGCCATCCTCATCCAGTTGGCCGACGCTGATGAGGTTGGTGGTGAGGCGCGGGATGAGGTAGACGCCGGTGAGCCTCCTGTGCTCACCCGTCTTAGCGGCGAATAGGACCGTACCCTTCCCCTGGATACGCACGATGGAGTTGTCGCCGAACTTGATGGTTCCGACAATGTTTTCGTCGAGCTCGGAGAAGACGGCGCGCGAACCCGTCATGTGGTTGGTCGCGCCCGTGTCGAGGTACCAACGAGTGTCGTCGAAGTCGTCGTCGTTGCTGCGGTGAGCGAAGACACGTCCCTCCACTATCTCTAGTGGGCGCGTAGGACGTTCCTGTACAGGCTCCTCCTGTACAGAGGCCACCCTTGTCATAAACAAGCGCCCTCCTCCTCCGCCTTCGCCACGAAAGCCTGCTGCTACGGCTCATCCTTCGGCTTCGACTGACACTCCCTGGCCCAGTGGCCCTTCTTCCCGCACTTCCTGCACTGGTCCCGCGGAATATCCTTCCCGGAACCTCCCTTCTTGCCTCGGTTCTTCTTGGGCGGGCCCTTTCGGCTGCCCCTCTTAGAAGAACCCACGGACTGGGTAGACAGCTCCTCCTTCCGATGTGCCTCCCACTCCTCCCTAGTAAGGTACAGCTGGCCGACACTCCCTGGCCCAGTGGCCCTTCTCCCCGCAATTCCTACACTAGTCCCGCGGAATATCCTTCCCGGAACCTCCCTTCTTGCCTCCGTTCTTCTTGGGCGGGCCCTTTTGGCTACCCCTCTTAGAAGAACCCGCGGACTGGGTAGACCGCTCCTCCTTCCGCTGTGCCTCCCACTCCTCCCTAGTGAGGTACAGCTGGTCGTTGTGTACTCCTCCCTTCCGCTACGTCGAGTCGAAGGCGTTCTCAGCCGCCCTGAGACGCCCCGTCACCTCCGACAAGGTGAGGGTCGACACGTCCAGCAGTGTCATGATCGCCACCACGATCTGTTGGAAGCGTTCTGGAACGCTTCGCAGGAGCTTCTCCACGGCCCTCTCTTCTCCTATCTCTTCCCCTAGTGACGCAAGTCGTGATAGCATGCCACTCAGGCGGAGGGAGAAGTCCTCCATGCTTTCGCCATCCTTGAAGACAGCGTCTTCGAACTCCTTCCGGAGTTGCTGTGTTGTTGTCTTCCTCATGCGGTCGGCCCCGACCCGCATGATGGCAATCGTGTCCCATGCCTCCTTCGCCGTCCTCTTTTCTCCGATCGTCGTGATCATCTCCGACGGGACAGCGCTGACCAAGATGTCAAGCGCCATCATATCTTCCTGCTCGCTCACGTTCCCCTCCTCCACGGCCTTCCAAAGCAGTCGTGCCTTCAGCTTGATCTTCATCATGACAGCCCACTCCGCGTAGTTGGTCTTGGTGAGCACGGGGAACCCCGTCCCGATGTTCACCTCACGAGCTGCCGGTGAGGGTGTCCCATGGCTGATGGCGCTGCCGCTGCTTGTAGGTGTAGATGACATCTTGCAGAATTCAGCCTAGGGTTGAAACCGGCTCTGATGCCACGAATGTTGCAATTCCAGCCGCAAAAACTTCTCTGCTCTTGCTGTACAAAACTTATCTGCACTAGCAGATCAATCTGAACTCAGGCTTTGATGGTGCTGAACCAAACTTGATGGCGGCTAGGGTTTAGGAGGGAGGCAGCAGCTGGGGAAGATGATGCCCTAGGTGTCGGCTGGAACAGCAGCAGTTTTGGGCGGCTGGAGACCTGGGCGGCGGCAGACCCTAGCCCCTGGTGGCGGCTAGGGTTTCTGGTGGTGGCGCCAACTTGGGAGAGGAAGAGGGGGGCGGCGGCTGCAGCAGGGGAGAGAGGCGGCTAGGGCAGAAAAACTGGAGGAACTTTTTCTTTTTATTCAACTCTCTCAACTTTTGGGGTGTTTTGGCTTGTATATATAGCCCCCCTTACAATAGTCCTAATCTATTACAAAAGGATCTTTTAGTCTATCTCTAGGAAGATTAAACTCAGATTTCTTCTAGAAAGGGGGCCCGGCCTGGGCCAGGGCAGACCAGCCCACTCGGCCCAGTTCTGGCCACCCTGGGCCAGGGGCAGATCAGCCCACAATCAAATGACTGGCCAAACTCACCAATTTCTATTACACAAGAGAAATGTTCAACTTGAGTTGTGCCACATAGTTATCATACTAATGCATTTGATTCATTTCATTAGCTGGACAAGAAAAGCTGCAAGGAACTCACATGAGTCTGGTTTTCTGTTATACAGACATCATAGAGGGTTCCCTTCTTTGGTCTCGTAGCACACTGTCTGATGTCTCCTGTTTGAAGATACCGGTTCACATCCTTAAGAGAGCGAAACTCATATCCACTGACAGGATCAATATAGTACTGTAGTGATCACAGGAATTAGATGTCAACAGAAGAGGTTCAATACAAAGTAAACAAAATCATGCAAGGAAGAACAAGATTAATGTAAGCATACAAAACACTAAGTTTTGTATTTCCTATAGGTTAGTCAGAACACGCACAAACAATGAAGGGAGGGAGATTTCAGATGAACGTAGAGAAAAAAGAATAGCAAAGGGACCATATACTAGAAAAAGAAACAAGAGGAGATGGATCATAATAGCATACCACAAAAGAAGGAACAAGAGGAAAGGGATCATAACAGCATACCGGATCATTCTTTTGACTTGATCCAGGCTTCCTTGGCCTGTACACTTTCCGCCATCCATCAGGCAGCCCCTCAGTAACTGATTCATCCTTGCCTCGAGTCTAGTAAAGAAATATTAAGTGGCAAATTCAGTCATATGTTTTACATTTCAAAACATATGGAAAGAGGCGAAGTTAAAAACTTGTGCCTTAGCTGTGTTGCTTCCTCGGACAATGCAACTTTGTGTTTCAACAGGCGTGTCTTCTTTCGAACATCCATCATGGTGCCCCTTTGTGGCTGATTCAACCATTGTTAAGGCCTAGTAATGAAATAAAAATCATAATTTCTTATTACACTAGTCATGCATTATTAAATTAAATGAAATAGGGGATATTGGCAAGAAATTTGCATGCCTTGACAGTAAGGCTTTCTCTGACAAGGCCACTTCGTGTACCAAGAGGCCTGTCTTCCTTCAGCCATCCATCAGCCAGCCCCTTAATGACTGGTCCGTCCTCTCTTAGAGTCTAGTGATAAAATAAAAATGGTAATCTCTCACACTACTTGTCAGACTGCACTTTAAGACAAACCAAAAGGGCAAACAAGAAAATTTGCATGCCTTGATATCAGGGTTTCCTCTGACAAAGCCATTTCGAGGTGCAACAGGCATGTCTTCTCTCTGCCATCCATCAGGCAACCATTATTGAGATGTCACATCCTTCCTTAGAGCCTAGCAAATAAATTGACACGGTAACAGATTTGACAAAATTCTGTACCTTGACAATAGGGCTTTGCCTGACAAGCCCACTCCGTGTTCTAGAAGGCGTTTCTTCTATCAAGTGCCCATCAACATCAGGAAGCCCCTTTCTAACTGGTCCATCCATTATTTGAGCCTAGTATTGAATAAGAAGTGGCAAAATTCTGACAAAAATGTAACACTGTCACTCAAAACAAACAAATAAGCAGGGGTCAGAAACTAGATTACCTTGACAGAAGGGCTTTCTCTGACAAGCCCACTTCGTGTCCTAGAACATGAACCATCGCTGGAATCCATAAAGCCTTTTCTCCTTACAAGCCCACTACGTGTCCTAGAACATGAACTGCCGCTGGAATCCGTAAAGCTTCTTCGCCTTACAAGCCCACTCCGTGTTCTAGAGCATGAATCATCCTTGGAAACCATAAAGCTTTTTCGCCTTACAAGCCCACTTCGTGTTCTAGAACATGAACCATCGCTGAAATCCATAATGTTGTTTGCTCTTACAAGTCCACTTCGTGTCCTAGAGCATGAACTGTTGCCAGAATCCAAAATGTGGTCTACCGTAACGATCTCATTTCATGTTCTAGGATATGAGCTCTTATTGGAATTCACAATGTTGCACTTCCCAGTTTCATCAGTCCACGGAAATCTGCTTAGTCACACCAAAAATAAAAGTGTAAACATCATGAGAGGAAGGTCGCCCCAAATCCAACTTAAAAATATGCTGCTCTATCCACAGAAAAAGTCTTGTACTGGAACAAAAAATATATTGTTCATTAAAACGAATGGGATTCATGAGGCTGGACTGGTAATAATTCCAGAAAACCTCAAGCTGTCAAGCGAAGTAAATCAGATTAGTACAAAAATCAGTTATTAGCACAAGTGTTGCACAAGATCTAAATGTTCTACCTTCGCTAGTTGTAAGCCGTAACATAATATTTTCCAGCTTTCTGAAAATCAATTCAAGGAAGCCTTCCATATCTTTATCTGCTTGTAGTTCAATAAATATAGCTACCCATCCTAACCTGTCACTAGCATTAATCATGTAGAGCCTTATCGTGTCAAGTTCCTAGAATCCACTACCCAAAGCACGTGCATTACCATAGGCCTGTCAAGTTAGTGTCTTTGTGAACAATCAATCCTTTCCAAATTCGTATGATGTAATTTCACGGTATCAACTTCTCGTGAATATCAATTTACCTATCTAAAGTCAAACATACTTTTGGTTCTGGGTTGCTACACAATAGATCCAGTTCAATAGCATCATAATACCAATACAGCACAGGAATTGGTCGATTAGGTATAAGTAAGAGAACACAAACTCTTGACCATTAACCAACCTGGAGGCTAAATGGAATTCGTTACCAGCGTCAGTACCCCCACGAACTGGCCATTTGAAACATAAATCTCCCCCCAGAATAGCTAACCGCATCGTCAACCAACCTCAGAACCCATGAAATGGCACCTTAATTCCTATAAATCACGGGAGAAAATTTCAACTTTTACGGCAAGCCCTGAGAAACGTCAGTTTGAACCAACCCCAAATCTCGACGAACAGCTAACCACGTAGCCAATCAGCCCCGAAACTGGCACCTTGATCCCTACGAATCCCACCTTTGATTCAAGGAACTCAACGGAACCACGCTCTGGCACCAAAAAGATCCACCTTTTCCCGCAATTTCCCACCGAATCTCACCCCCCCCCCTCTCCTACGCGGGCCAATCCCGCTCAACCCGGAATCCCAAATCGACCAACTACGCGCAGCTGAATCATCCCGCCGGCATCAAAAAGGGAACGAGAGGGAAGGGGAGAGCGGACTCACGGTCCCGTCGACGCGGCGGGCGCGTGACGTCGGGGCGCTCCGGTGGCTAGGGTTACGGTGAGGCGGGGGGTCAGGCGGTCAGCTAGTCGTCGAGTCGAGTGGATGGAGGTAGGCAGGCAGGGCCGCAGGGGTCAACGAGGGGGGGCGACTTTTTCGGCGGAGCGAGCGGCAGCCGCAGATGAGAGCTCCTCTGCAGGCCGGCCAGCAGGCAGCTTCTCGTCGGCCCAGCTCGACACGCGGGCAATTGATCTTCCTTCCTCGAAATGGAAACCGGCAGCTCTCTGCCCGTGATATGCTGGAGGTTATGATCATATAGTCTCATGCCTTCCTCTACGATCCTACCTCGTGATGACAAAAATGGATCTTTGCTCCTTCTAGTAGGGTCGAAATTGGGTAGGATCCAATCAAGAAGGTTAGGGTGCTTTCA
Organism: Neostapfia colusana; assembly: GCA_030760725.1. NCBI lineage: Eukaryota > Viridiplantae > Streptophyta > Magnoliopsida > Poales > Poaceae > Neostapfia > Neostapfia colusana. Next base: position 3,494,794 of record JASWHV010000012.1, on the reverse strand, counting down.
AGATGAAACATTCTTCTCAATGGAAATGTTTTAGAAAAAATCTTAATTTTCAACCGACTAGAAACAACGAAGTTTTCTTCTCGTAGAAAAAAATGACTGGACGGCAAGTTTAGCAGAACCTTTTAGGGTTGAGAATTTTAATTCCTTCAGTGAGCTCCGTGTTTAAAAAGGGTTTTAAGTGAGGCGAATCAGAAGGTAGCGGTGAGGCGGTGTGGTGAAGCTTTGTTGGTGCGGGGTTGAAGCCGTGGACAGTGGCCAGAGGTGACCATGCAATGGTGAACACTTTTTGAAAGTAATACTGTGGGGGAGAAAATCCCCTTTGGAAGTGTGGTTGATTGCATGAGCAATACTTTTTTTCATTTAGCAACTCTCAATAAAAGGAATAGTGTCGTGATATCCATTTCTGTAGGAATGGAAGTGGAAGATTTTGAGTCAAAAATACTTTTTGTCTTTTAACTCAAGTATTACATGACGAGCAACCGAATAGAAACGATACAGACAAAAAGAGGTGTACTAGTGTTAAAAGCTCTCACACATTATATGATTTGGAAAAGTGAATTTATATGCAGTCGTATCCTTATTTATTTAAAAGAAACGATTCAAACATAAATAGAGAGACCTCCTAAACCGCCCTCAATACAATATAAATGCAACTGGATATTTTTCTGTTTCCAGCTGACATGGCTTGTAATAAGGAACAATATCCTGAGTAGCACGTATTTTTTTACTCATTTTATTAGGTCTTGGTCCACAGACCATTTCACAATCTAAATCAGTCATTGTTATATATTAGACCAAAAATATATATAAATTTAATCTGATGTTAATCCGATTCGACCATCTAAATATTTAGTTCATTTTTTAGCCCAACCCAATAATAAGCGGTCATGTGGTCTGCTCTGTCATTAGCTGTGCTCAATCGGGCCTGATTTGGCCTGTATATTTTGTAACCAGGCTCAATCTCAACCGATAACAGGCTTAATATATATTGGGCCGAGCAGCCACCTGTAGTGGAGGGCCAGACGCTTTCCTTTCGGCCCATGTCCAGTAGCAACACAAGGTGCTTTTGGTTCCCAGCCGTCACCCAGCCACCGCCTAACCTTTGCAGGCCACGTGTGCGTTTGGTTCCCAGCCGTAGACTACGGCCGCCGCACCCACGCGGTTCATATTTTCGCGTTGTGGCGGTGGCCGGCGCCGCCGAAGGTTGCGCATGGCTGGGTACTGCCAAATGGGCTCGACGAAAATAATAAGGGCATGTTTGATACAACTAAATATCTTCATCCAAATCCACTCTATCTAAAATAGATTGAGAGGGTTGAGTAAAAATTAATTTATTTTTCACTTTACTTTTTATTATCCAAACAAGCTCTTAAGAGTGATTTTCATCAGTTGAAAATATAGATTTTATGATATTTAAATTTATATTTTACTGTTTTAAATAAATAATGTTTATAACAATAATTTTTTACTATAATCAATATATAATTTTGAAAAAAAATAACAACAAACGTACAAACATCCCATATTTTGAGTGAAAGGATCTTCAATTTCAACTGATAAAGAAATTAACATTCCCGAAGTAATAAGCGTGAAAACATATGCTCTGAATGGCTAAGTATAAGTATTTTGGAGGGAACGTAATTATGATATTAAAAAATCAAAATAACGATCTAATCTCATGGAGTTACATGTTGTGCTTTAGGGCGTGCGAAGCATATTCGTCTTAACACAGGACACGGGCGTGAGGCTGCTAGGGCAGACTAATTTGAAGTAGTTCTCCGAGATTGGAGAATAGGCGCAAGACCTGTAATTTCGATTCATTTTTTATTTTGCTTTCATTTTTTCTTATATATATACAAAACACTTTTATAATATTTATATATATTAATTAATATATGTATATTTATCAATATATTGATATATATATATACTTCTATTTTTAAATTATTATCGGTAGTACAACTCTTAAAGTCCATATTATTATCGTATACACACACGCGCCGACGCGCGCACTAGTCTAGGTACGTAGATACACACTTGTCTGACGCCCTGCTCAACATTTAATAATTATTTTTTACAGAAACATTTAATTATTAGGTCTAGCGAGCTAGCACTGCCTGATGCACTTGCAGCGGCGCCTGAGTCCGTCGCAGTTGCCGCCGCCCCAGCCCTCCTGCAGGCACACCTGCGCGCAGTTGTGGTCCGAGAAGCAGATGCCCCGGAACCCCGCGCTCGGCCGCCGGCAGACGCGCGCCTCCGCTCCCGGCGCCGGCGCCGCCATCTCATCTGCACCAAATAACGAGCGCACACATACATGTATGTAAACATCACGTGTATTTGTATGCATGCATGCACCGCCGTCTCATCTGCATCAGGGAGAGAGTAGAGAAGGACGTACGCGCGATGATGAGGAGCAGCAGGAGCACGGCCGCCTTTCTCATCGTCCACATGGCTGATGCTTCGAGGGCTACTAGCTTCTTCACTCGGGTCCGTCGTCGATGCTCGTATCGTCTGATGAATGCCTATGGATGTATATATATACAGCTGGAGCCGGGCCGTGCAAGAGGCGGGGGACGCCGGCGAGACGACACGTCGATCGAAGGCCACGCGGCGCGGCTCCTCCGTCTACGTGGAGCTAGCAGCCTAGCACGGCCGCACTCGACCACCAGATCGGCTCCACCGCGCGCGGCCGGCATCTGTACGTGGCTGCTGGCCTGGGCTGCATGCGCGCCAGGCAGGTCATCTCCAGGTTATTAAGCGGCTGGCACAGCACAACGGCGCTGTTTGTCGGATGCTGAAACAGCATCTGTTCGGTCAAGCTGCTTACGTGATCTCCCGTATCGAGTCAAGCAGGCGCCCGTTAGTTAACTTTGCTCCCGAGAGGACTAACACGGCCAAACAGCCACCCTTCAGATCATGGATTCAGAACGACAAAACTCGATCGCTAGACGTGGATGATAGTTGCCAAGTTTCACTTCAATTCAAACCTGTCTGGAACTGGAACTATATGGTTTTGAGTCCAACTGCGTGCCTAGCTCTTACTGTTACAGGGCCTGCTGTGTTGGAGTTTTTAGGAAGGGTTAAACCTTTGTCTCGGGTCGCATGTTATTTATATAAGGCCTAACAATCTGATCCGTGGTTTATTATATGAAAATTTAAATCATGATCTTAACAGTTTTTGTAACAATAATTTTATTCCTAACTAATCCTAGACCGAATATTAACTAGCTAATTTCTTTCCTATTCTAACAGCCCCTTAATCACAACTTTACCAAGTTGAGGTTATTTTTAAAAAAAATCCAACTGTCTGCTTGGCAGTGCTTTGGTGAACACATCCGCAATTTAATCAACTGAATAAATAAATTGTTTTTCAGCTGCTTGTTTGTAACTCGTTCTCTAACGAAGTAAAAAATCGATCTCATTATGTTTTGTTCTCGTATGAAAGACTGGATTTGTCGATAAATATGTTGCTCCCAAATTATCGCACCATAATTATGGAATCTGACTCTCCTTAATCCCGAGTTCTTCAAGCAGTGACATATCCAAATAACTTTGGCCGTGACGTTTGCCAGGGCCTTATACTCTGCCTCAGTACTCGATCTAGAGATAGTTTGTTGTTTTCTTGCACACCATGAGATGATATTTGAACCAAAATGTATTGCAAAACCACGAGTGGACCGACAATCTTCTAGGGATCCAACCCAGTCAGCATCTGAGAATGCGTCTATATTCAATAATGTGGATTTGTTGAACAGTAACCCAGTGCTAGAGGTGTTCTTGACATATCTTAAAATTCGTTTAGCTATTGTCCAATGAGCTGTAGTAGAAGAGTGCAAGTACAGGCATACCTTATTTATTGAAAACACTATGTCACACTACAGGAATCGGGACTATAGACGACGGCCGGAAACCGTCGTCAATAAGGGCACTACCGTCGTCAATAAGTTATTGACGACGGTAAAAGCTTATAGACGACGGTTTTGAGCTGTCGTCAATTATTAGTCGTCAATAAGTTTATTGACGACGGTAACCGTCGTCAATAAATTTATTGACAACAGCTAAATCTAGCTGTCGTCAATAAACTTATTGACGACAGCTAAATCAGGCTGTCGTCAATAAGCTTATTGACGACGGCCAGGAAACCGAACGAAATTTCGGCAGCATAACCCCGCTGTTCTCCACTGCACGCCCGAAAATGGTGCAGCAGAGAACAACAGGGTTATGCCGTCGAAATCTCGTCTAGATCTAAACCCGCGTTTCATCACATGCCACACCCCCTCGGTCACTCCCAGGCTGTCCAAAAGGGACAATTCCGAACGTACACGCCTCACATGCGCAACACATGTGAGACGGGCCCGTTCGAAACGGGTGACGCATGTTGTATAGGTTTACGTCAATCTTTCGTTTTTGAGTCATTTAAAAGAGAGAGAGGAAAGAACGAGAGAGAAGGAAAAAAGGAGAGATAAAGAAGTGGGTCAGCCGTCCTAAGTTATGCCCCGTTGGGGCCTGCCATTATCTTACGACGCCTTTAGGGTTAGCCGTCGTACGTTATACCCCGTTGTAAGTGGTTCAAAGATGAAACCCCACCGTTGGGGCCCGCCGTCCACGCGCGGGAGCTTCCCGTCCTCCGTGCCTGTCTCGACTAATACATTACCACTAAATGAGCCGTGACAGACCCTAAATGGGTCGTGTCAGGCCGGACCGGGCCGAAACCCATTTATTTACATATAGTAACTAATCACACAATCAATCAAAGTATTAATTAAACAATAATCAATTACAATACTAATTAAACAATTAATCAACTAAGGTCGGACGGCGCGCCAGGGCGGGGCTTGGGGCGGGGCCGGGCGGCACATCAGGGCGGGGCTCGGGGCGGGGCGCGGCGAGCGGCAGCGGCCAGGGCTCGACGCGACCATAGGAGCGCGCTCGGGACCTGCATCTAGGGAGCGGCGGCTGCCAGAGGGCGCGACAGCGACAGTCGGAGGAGACCAGACGGCGGCTGGAGAAGGCGCGGTACCGGCGGCCGGAGAAGGTTCGCCTGCGGGTAGAGGAGGCACGGCTGCGGCGTTAGGGGAGAGAGCAGGTGCCCGCCAGGGAAAGTGTTGGGGTGAGGCGGCGCCCAGGGAGGAGAGGTCGCCGGCGGAGCGCCGGCCATGGTTAGTGGCGCTGCTGGAATCGGGAGAGAGAAGGGGAGGGAAGCCTAGGGTTTGGCTGATACCATATTAGAGGATGAAAACAGAATTAGTTCATTAATATGGGTTAGGGGTACATATATATAGGGTACATGACTTGACAGACAAGTAGCCTAATGACTAATGACAATCACCCCTAATCCTAATACACGTATATGCTAACAATCACTTGGCAGCAATTTACTATACGGAAATAACCATAAGAAAAGTATGTAAAATGAGAAACCAAAAGCTTCCATATAACTGGGATAATAAACAGGATGGGCTCAATAAGTATCGATTCTATGCAAAATGTTAGAACCACAATGGTGTCAAACCAATTAGGTGCATCGTATTGAATGTTGACCAATGCAATCTTTGGGGCTACTTATTGATTTTTTTCTAATCACTTTTCTTCTATATTGCAATATGCTATATGCATTAAAGTTTAACCTTCTCATGGTCATTTTTTTCTCAGATGCAGATGATGCTGATTCCTTAGTTGTTGATGCTTGTAACCTTCGTCCATCACTTGTTTGGAAAGATGGCCAGTGGGCTGAGTGGTCCCAATCCAGAGAAAGGAAATCTAAATCAAATAACCTTCGTCCAACACGGTTTAATTTTCGCTTAAGCTGATCACCCCTCCCAAAAAAAAGAAAAAAAAAGCTCTCTGCACGCAGCCTTTGGTCCAGCTGATCCTTTTTATGATGTGGAGCTGTGGAGTAGCTACTGATTAGTTCTAGCCAAATGCGTGATGTTAAACAAATGCACCAAGGACAGCCAGAGCTAAACATGGTCTGGCCAGAAAGTAGGAAACGTATGATTGACTGTACACTGATAAGCAGGGAGCATGCGTGAGGCGTTGGTCCGAAGGTTTCACGCAGGTGCTTAAATTTTCTATCCAATTCCTTAACCTCTAGTATAAACCTCAGCAGCATCTGTCGTCTGCATGCATGCGTGTAGGTTCAAGACCACCGCCCCGACTGTAACTAAGGAACACACACACTTTGCACGCCTTTGAATTCTGAAGTGCAATGCGTGTCTGAAGATAAGCAACATGCAGTTTGCCGATCAGGAATTTAAAGGTGGGAAATAAAATCACACAGTTACAGTAAGTACCATTACGTAAGTGAATCGTCCGTCATCATCAGACAATGGAGACGAACTCTGGGGCTTGCTTGTCTCGTCAGAATCAAATCGAACGCCCGAGAGCGAACCTTCGGCCGGCCGGACGGGGGAGGGTCCGGAGAGGCCAGACGGGGGGAGGACGGCGAGGCCTGCCGGCCGGTCGCCGGCGGCGCGGCCGGGGGGCGAGGAAACCGGGGGAGAGGCCGGAGGGGGAGGAGGAGGGGGACTTACCTCGGCGGTGGCGGCAGGGACCGGCGGTGGCGGTGGCGGGGACCGGCGGGGAGGGCGGCGGCGACGAGAGCTCGGCGCGAGTCGGGAGGCGGCAGTGGCCGCCTCCCGGCTCGCGTACGGGTTATATGTCCCGTTATTGACGACGGTGCCTGGTCACCGTCGTCAATAACGCCTCGGGTGGGCCCGAATTAAGTTAAAGACGACGGGCACCGTCGTCAATAATTTATTGACGACGGTGCTCGTTCAGCCGTCGTCAATAACTGTGTTATTGACGACGGTACTAGGTCACCGTCGTCAATAACTCCTCGGGTGGGCCCGAATTTAGTTAAAGACGACGGGCACCGTCGTCAATAATTTATTGACGACGGTTCTCGTCTAGCCTTCGTCAATAACTGAGTTATTGACGACGGCTTTATCTAGCCGTCATCAATAACATTAAAGACGACGGCCCCGTCGTCAATAAATTTGGCCGTCGTCTATGATCGTTTTTCCTGTAGTGTCAGGTCTTGTGAGATTGAGGTACTGAAGCCCACCAACAATGCTCTGAAATCTTGTGCTATCTTTGGCACTAAGAGGACTTCATGGGCAGATAACTTTTCTTTGCTTGACAGAGGAATAGGCGACTCTTTGCAATTTTTCATACCGATTTTAGTCAGCAAGTCTATGGCATACTTTTATTATGTAAGAGCCACTCCTTCTCTTATTTTCATGACTTCAATTCCTAAAAAGAAATGTAAGTGCCCAATATCTTTGAGAGCAAAGTGTGAGTTCAATACCTTTAGTAGTCTCGAGATTGTTTCTTGAGATGAACTAGTGACAATTATATCATCAACATATAGATGAAAGTTTCATGCTTGTTATAGATAAATAATGACATGTCAGCCTTCGATGCCTTGAATCCAAACTCAAGAAGTTTTGAGCTCAACTGAGGATACCAAGCCCTTGGGCTTATTTTGGTCCATACGATGCTTATCCAACTTACATATGTATGTATGCACATTTTTGTCTTCAAAACTAGGGGGTTGCTTGTACACCTCTTCTTCCAAAGTGCCATGTAAGAACGCATTTTCACGTCTAATTGCTTCAAGTTCCATCCTTTTGTCACTGCAATAGAGATGACCAACCAAATTGTTGATGATTTCACCATTGGCTAAATGTGTCTTCATAATCTATCCCATATCATTGCTTGAAGCCCTTTGCTACTAATCTGGCCTTGTATCTGTCTGTGGCCCCATCAACTCTCTTTTTGATCTTGTATATCTATTTACAATCTATCATATTTATTCCTTCACTTGGTTTTACTAAGTGCCAAGTCTTGTTTTTCATAAGAGCATCATACTCCTCCTCCATGGCCTTCTTCCAATTTTTGTTTTCAAGAGCTTTAGTCACATTCTCTAGTTCTCCCGTTGATGCCAAGAAACCATATCGAATTATTCCCAGAAACAATTTTTTCGGATTTGTTATACCTTTTGTAGCCAAGTTAGCAGCCTGCTTGATTGTGGCTGCTGCGCCACATAAGATCCTGAGGCAGCCGACATGGTTGAGGTGTTCCCATCTGAGTGGCTGTTTTGAATGCCGGTGCCTGCTGCATTGATTATGCCCCCACTCGATTCATCGACGTTATTCGGCATGGAAATCTGCGTTTGTCCCCGCTGCTACTGGCCAGACACCAAGGTTTGATCTCTATGGGGATCCCGTGCGATGATTTGGTACAGGAGAATCAGCCCTGACTCCCTGGGATCACGTGCCACGTCTGCTCATCGTCACATCAGGTAAATCAAGCTCGATTTTTGTGCCCTCCTGGTGATTGTTATTCCATGCCGATAATTCATGATCCCATGGTCTGATTTGCTCCGGATTTTCTTTATTATTTCCTACAAAACATTCTCACCCACAAACTCATCATGGAGATTAGCATAGGGATTAGTCACTTGATCATTGCTCATGTCACCCCGTGATCAAGAAATTTAAGCCGAATATTTCCCAGCAAAAGAAGAATTTCTTGCCGTAGGAGTTTTCTAGTATTTGGATGAAGATCACAAAATAGAAATTCATTTTCATCAAACCTATATCCCTGGAGATATAAACACGACTAGTTTTAGTGTCTATACATTTTGCTCCTTTGTGCCGTGGTATATAGCCTAGAAATACACATTGAGTCGACCGAAATGCAAGTTTGTTTCTGTTCTATGGCCTAGGTTCGGCCAACAGGCACAACCAAACACACGGAGATTTGAATAGGTCAGTTTTATGCCAAGGAGTCGCTCAAAGGGTGTGTTGTAGTTTAGTGTTTTGCTAGGTACAATATTTATCAAGTAAGTAATAGTTAGGAAAGCTTCGTCCCAAAACTTTAGAGGCATTCCAGCATTTGCTAGTAGTATGAGACCCATCTCAACAATATTGCGATGCTTACTCTCAACCGATCTATTTTGTTGATTTGCATGAGGACAACACACACGATGCAAGATCCCATTCTTTTGAAGGTGATGATCAAGTTTTTCATACCCCCAAATCCGATTGTATGGCTAGGATTTTCTTGCTGATTTGTCTTTCAACAAGGATTTGAAAACTCTGGAAGACACTAAGTACATCAGATTTTTTTTTAATGAGGTATATCCATGTAAACTTGCTATAATAATCGATGAAGCTTACATAGTATTGAAAACGTCCAACAGTGTTGGAGCTGTACCCCACACATCTGAGAAAATCAATTGAAGGGGAGAACTGTCACACTAGTGGATATGGAATAAGGCAACCGATGCCTTTTTCCAAGTTGGCACGAGTCACAAACTTTATTTTGACTAGACTCGTCTATAAGGCCAAGTTTATTAGTACTAGCTATTTTTCTGATAACCTAAGGTGTTGGATGTCCTAACCGGTTGTGCCATCTAGAGAAAGAAACTTTGATAGAACTAAGTGCACTTTTATTTGATCTTGGGGAATTAAGGGGTAGAGACTATTCCTACATCTGCCTTGAAACAAGACCTTCCTCGTGACCTGATCCTTGATCAAGAAAAACCACGAGTGAAACTCTATAAAGGTGTGATTATCACGGGTAAAACGATGAATTGAAAGAAGATTCTTGGCAGTACTAGGAACATGAAGAATGTTCGCAAGTCTAAAGTTCTTTTGCGGGGTATGAATAAGCGAATGACCAATGTGACTTATGCCCATACCTGCACCATTTGCATTGTGAACTTGTTCTTGACCTCGATATCTTTCCTTCATTGACCTCTTGTCCATCTCTCTCATGATATGATCCGTATCTCCACTATTGTAACACCCCATGTTTCGTAAGCTAATAAATCATAGTTATAGAATTAACCACCAGGCATATTACATACACTATTGGATGATTTCAGATACGTCTTTCATCGAAACTTGTGCAACCACCCCTCTACTTTTGCCTAATTGCAAACCCCTTTTTTCTTTCCTCCCTCATCCTTATCCATTGTACGAGAAGCTTCTAGAACCACACACCATCCAACTCTTCGTCTTCCATCCTTATCCATTCACGTGAAGCTTCCTGAAACACCCTTCACATACCTCTTTCTCCTCCATCCTTATTTACTCCACGAGAAGCTTCCGGAACCACCCTTCACATACCTTTTTCTCCTCCATCCTTATCCACTCCACGAGAAGCTTCTAGAACCACCCCTCACATACCTATTTCTCCTTCATCCTTATCCATTTCACGAGAAGCTTCCGAAACCACCCCTCATATACCCCTTCCTCCTCCATCCTTATCCATCCACGAGAAGCTTCCGAAACCACCCCTCACATACCTCTTCCTCCTCCATCCTTATCCATTCCACGAGAAGCTCTCGGAACATGCATTAATCACACCTCACCTGCCTCTCCTTCCTCCATCCATATCCCTTCCCCTTCATCTTTAAAAGGGGCTCGGGAACTCACCTCCCCCCGCCCCATTGAGCATCGGCGTCCTCTTTCCCCAACATCGATCTCCGACAAGGAACCCTCTCCGCCGAGCCCAGCCAAGCCGCGGCCAAGGTAAGCACCAAAACCTCCACTCTTCTTCCCGAGTCACCCCCTTCCCCTCTCCTCGGGTTTGGCCGCGACCACCCCGCGACATTGCCGCCCTTTGGTGAAGTTGTCCTACTTCCTATATCCCCTACCGAAATCGGCAGCTTAATCGAGTGGGCCATAGCGTCGGCGTTCAATTTATTATTCTCTGGCCAACCTCTCCCCGTTTACTCTCGCTGATTTGAGCCCAACCCCAAGCAACCACTTGATCGGCCTTAGACCAGATCTCACCCACACACAAAGACCACTTAATACGATTCTTCTTCTAAAAATCATCTAATATCAATATATAGTTAATGCAAGCAAGTCTGAATAATATATATTTGCTTTGTTTGTATGTTTGCTTGTGCGCGGTGTAGAACCAGTGTCGGAAGAAAACCTAGAGGAGCCAAGTGACCAAGAGCACGACGCTGTAGACAGTGGCGAAGGCAGGTTCCATTCACCCCTTTTTGATCATATTGCTCCTATGTGAGGTTCATCCTTGTGGCCAGTAGATTAGATCTTTGCATTGTTGAGCATGAGTTATTCGAATGATAGAGTGTAAACATATTAGTTTCTCTTTTTGCGGCATATTGATATGATGAGATTATGCATGATGATGTTGCCTTGTGTATGTTGCATGGTTGGGGAGAGCATGAGTTGAGACCGGGGCAGAAGGGTTAGTGTTGGTGTAAGAGCTACCGTGGTGGTAGACTTATGGTGAGTACTATCAGGATGATAGGCTTGTGGTTTGAGTATGGAGGCTGCCCTGGTGAGTCTTAAGGACCGAGTTGTTTTGACATCTCACCTAACTTCCTTCAGTACGACCACATGACCCTGTATAGGCAGGGCTTAGTCTAACCCCAGTGGCTAGCCCGACAGTCGTCCACGGTGGAGAGAGGTTTACATTTATGAGTAAAAACTGAGATGATATTGAGATAGGTTATGACATTGGGTTGGAAACGACTGGTCTGGGTGATGTTTCGACCGGGTGTCGGTTACGATAGGTTGTCTTTGATGGACCGTGCATGCGGGTACAACGTACAACCTCTACAGAGTGTAGAATCTGTTTGTACGCCCGTTTCCTCGGTATAGGACAAGTTATGGCATGGTCCTAACAACTACAAAGCCCCCTGTTGTGAGAATGAGGTGAGGGGTGTCTGTGGATGGGTTATTTGGTTGCATTAGTTGTATTAGATTGCATCGTTCTTTATGTTGTGCATTGCATCTATATTTGTATCATTCTCCTCCCAAAGGGCGAGGTGGAGCTTGCTGAGTATTTCTTGTACTCAACCGTTGTTGACATCTTCAGAGGATCCTGACTCCAACCCGGAGGACTTCGAGTAGGGTCGTATCCACACCCAAGGTGTTACGTGGAACCATGTACGAGGAGGAGCTAGTCGTCCATGTGTTTATGCCGTTAGTCATCATTATGTTAGTTCTTATGATTGTTGTACTAAAGTGTACGATTGTGGTCCACTTGTGTTGTAATATTATGTACCCAACTCTGTTTCTGACATAATATTACATGTTTAATTCCGATCTTATGGATCAGGACGCTTCAACTATCCATATACCAATTTGTGTCAATTCTATATGTGAAGTTCACTGAGCCGGCCAACCTTTCTTCTGGTTCGTATTCCTCTTCAAAGCTATGCCAACATGTGGCTGCCGTATGCCCCAGCTTGAGGCAGATCTAGCAGGTTGGCCTCTCACCACTTTGATTGTTTGTTCTTATAGCATCCTCGTCCACCTCTGGTGTTTCTACGATAATTGTTTGATTGACGTCCTCCACGATTTACTAGATTGCGGCCACCTCCTCGACCGCCTTTGGTGCCTCCACGATAAAAGGTAGCACGACCCCGTGACGTCGCATTTGCTGATGACTGAAAATCATTTGAACCATCTCCTCCTTGAAGAAGTTCTTAATGAGTTTCAAAGTTGGACATCTATCCAAACAAATCACTTAGTGTCACGGGCGTCTTTTGAACATCCAGCGCAACAACAAGTGCATTGTAGTCTTGATCTAGGCCGACAAGAATATATGATACAATTTCATCTTCTTCTAAGGTTTTCCTGCGCCGGCAAGTTCATCAACATAACCATTATCTCAGCAAAGTATACTGTGGCCACTTGTTTCCTTTGGAGGCATTTGCCAATCTTATCCGAAGATTGTTAATCCAAACATTTTTTCCAGTGTTGACCACACCTCTTGAGATTTTCATATGTTGTGACTTGACTTAGAATCTGCTTAGACAGCGTCCCAAGAAGATAACCAATGATCTGCTGATCTTGCGTGACTCATGCAATGTAGGCTGGGTTCTCAATCTTTGTACCTCTTTCTTGGCCGGTGATCAACTCCTCCAGTGCACCAATGGTTCCATCTAGGTACCCATACAAGCATGCACCCTGAATTTGTGGAAGAACTTGAGCCTTCCAGAGAGAGTAGTTCTCCCGTGTGAGCTTCTCCGTGATAGATGTGCCAAGGAGGACCACCGGCGACGATGTGGTAGATGGATTTGCCGCCATATCGCTAAGGGTAGAACTTGAGCCTAGACGTGATGTGGAAGAATGACTTTTGTTTCCATGTTGGAGTGTTTAGAAAGCGTTAAACCCTTTGCTTCGGGCAAAATGTTTATTTATATGGGACCAAACAACATGATCCGTGTTTTGTTACATGGAAATTCAGATCATGATCTTAACAGTTTTTGTTACAATAATCTTATCCTAACTAATCCTAGACCAAATATTAACCAGATAATTTCTTTCTTCCTATTCTAACATGCTGGACCCTGTTCTAGAAGCGTGAAGGTTAAATTAAATCTTGGTCAGAAGTTCTCCTGCACTACTTGTATGATAAGTTCCGCACAAGGAAAGATATCGGTTAACTAAAAATAGTTACACGGATCCTGTTCAAAAAGCATCGATTTCTGCTGTCACCTAGTTGACATGAATCTCTCTCATACTTTCAGCTTATATGTATTTCAATTATGATACATTTTCAGCCAAATGCGTACCTTGCATCTCATCTACCATTTCATTTTTCTGGAAGTTGTTTATTTACTGCCCTTGTTGTGATGGCAGGGGCAGTGCATTAACAGTATGTCGGTTCTGGAATTATTCAGGTTGGATTCCAGCACCGTTTTCCCCTGACATTCAAGAGGCCAAGGCTGGCTGTTTGGCATCAGGAGCTCCAGGCACAGAGGACGTTGAGTTCTTATCTGCACAGCAAGGTGAAAGGAACATCCATGATCAGGCTTGCTCTTCCAAACCAGGTTCCAATGGATTCATTCATTTCCACATGGAGACACGTTAATTAGGACAGTCTCGGCATAGGAAAGATGTGCGCGATGAATCTGCAGGGGTTTTCCTCCCGGCCATGTGGTTGCATAGAAGTCTTCCAGCCCTGTCGTCTCTGCTACTTTGAGTCCAGATTCTAATGTTTTGCATCAAACATTTCATTTTCGCCACTGAAAGCCCATGCAGAAGATGCAGCACAACACGTGTTGCTCCACTTACTAGTACAAGTCATCTTACAGTGTCCTGATACTGTCCTTGGGGGCGCGAAAGAACAATGTGGCAGTAGCAGCGCGTCAGAAAGTAAGCAAGAAATCGAAGGAGACAGCAATGCTCGCACCTCAGACCGTGACTACTTACTTGATTCTACCGGCTACTATATACTATAAAAACTGGATATAAACTCCAGTGTTTAAGTATGTATAGTAATGTTATTTTAATTTTGAACTAACCAATATAAAATAATTTGAATTGAACTAACCAGTGTCATAATTCGAAACGGATGAAGTATTTTAGAGTAATAAAAAGTATCATCGGTAGCTTAGAATAGAGTAAGATTTGCAATATGCAAACAAAACTGACAATCACCAAGAGTACTATGTTGGGATCAACTTTTTGATCTTCAACTCACGAACGTCTCAACGGACGTTCCGAGTATTTATCCATCACGCGCCTGATCGGAGGCGCTAACCAATCTATGATTGTGGGTCCCTCGTGCACTGCGCAATATAAAAGGAGGGGAACGTCGGGGGCATAAAAACTAACGTTTTCGTGACCCAAAACCGACCCCAACAAACGCTTTGATCCAATCTCTAAGGCGCGGGAGCAGGGGGGAAGAACCTACGCCGTCCAACCTTGCCTAGACATCATATCGTGCCACCACATCGACTCATTCAAGTTCGTTATCGACATGGCGGCTTCGACATCTACACCTGAAGGTATGCGAAATTCATTCTCATTCTTTTGTTTTGTGCATGTTAGTTTATGATCTATTTTATTCAGTAATAACCCCATCGATCGAGTGGCTAGCAATCATAGAATCCACTAACACTAGATCTCATTCAGGATTTTTAGATCCACAACAAGTAAGTTAAAAAAAAGTGCATCGTAATAAGAACGAAACATAGAAGAAAAAGTAAGTAAAGAAGGGAAAAAAATCTGAAGTAGAAAAACGAGAATATTAAGAAACCGAAAAAAACAAAAGGGTGGCGCCACCGAAATGACCTCACCGCTGGCGGCAAGCTCACACTCCGGTGAGGGCGCCCGCCGGCGAAGACCGACGCGGCAGCGCCGGTTTGAAGGCTGCCGACCTCTTCATCTCACTCTATTCTCTCTCAGATTTCCTCTCTGTTATTCGAATTGGTGGCTGACAAGTGGGATGGAGAGAGAAAGGAGGAAGGAAAATGAATTAGGGTTGATCAAGGGGCACCCCTGGTGGATTTTTATACCTCCAAAATTGTAGCTTCACCATTGGATAGAAAAGAACGGCTGAGATGTGTTATGGTTACAAGCTGAAACTGGGCTCGGGCGAGCGGCCGCGCGCCTCGGCCGGGGCGCGGCAGCGCGTTACAGGGCGCGGCGCGACTAACGGGTGCGCGGCCGGAATCGGGCGCGCACGCAGAAAACGGACGCGGGCTCAACCAATCGGGCGTGCAGCGTACGGCTGCCACGGCACGTGGACTGGCGCGTCTGCCAAGCCTGGCGCAGCCACACGCGAGCTAGGCAGAGGCTTCAATTTTTCTTTTCAGAATCTCCGGGCTGCTGCGTTTGGGCATTTCCTGAAGGCCCAGGCGGAGGCACTTCGGCTAGGCAGCCGCTACTGCCTCAGTTGTTTTTCTTTTGTTCTTTTCTCAGAACAATTAGACAGGCTCACCTGAAAAATGATCTGGGTCGAATTTCGCCTACTGGGTCGCTGAGAATCTAAAATAAAAACTTAGTGGACTGCACAATAATTAAGAAATAGGATGAAAATATTAAGTTTTCTCATGATCAGTTTTTTCACTGATTAAGTAACATATTGCTGCTGTTAAGTATTTAAATTTCTGTAATTAGAGGCAAAATATTTTTTGCCCATATTTATTTACTAAGTTTGTTGCTGTGGCTAATTAAGTTAAATTATGCTTCCGTTGTTGTAATTAAGTTTATTAATTTTCTAATTAATTTCAATTATAAAATTTACATAGGAAATTTTGATTAAGTCTTCTATTAATTAAGTTATAGTAATTTTGTTAAGTAGCCAATGGGAACAACAAAATTTACTATGTATTAAGTTTGATTTAAGTTAATTAATTAATAGAAATTTTATTGAGTAGCCAACGTGAAAAATAAAATTTTGTCATGTTTTATATTGATTTTGAATGTTGTGTTTTTTTATTGAGTAGCCAACGTGAAAGATGAAACGCACAACATTTCTGATTGATTGAGAACATAGAAAAATAAGTTGAGTAGCTAACGTGAAAGACAAAATTTGCTATATTTTTGAATGTTGTATTTTGTCAAGTAGCCAACGTGAAAGACAAAAGAAAACATACTATTTTGTTTAAGTTTTATTATGAATTCTACTTACGATTATGCAATTTTCATCATGAAGGTTCATCCAAAATTTCTTCTACGGTGAATTTGATCATTGCCATAAAGCTCCTCAATGAAGGGAATTTTAACTCGGGGAGAGAGAAGTTAGAGATTGCATTGGCAATTTCGGAGATGGATGGATCTAGCACTGACCACTCCACACCCCAATGAGCCTGAGGTTCCGATTCCTTACGAGAGAGAGTATCCCGATGCTTTCGATGTAAGAAAGACGGAATATGAAAGTTTAAGATTCAAATACGATAAAGATCGTATGAAGTGGATCCAATCAAACAGAAAATGTTTGATGATAATTAAGGGTTCCATCACTGAGGCAATTAGGGGAGCAATCCCTGATTGTGAGACAGCTACTGAGTACCTCCAGAAGGTGGAGAGTCAGTTTACTGGCTCTTCCAAGGCTTATGCAAGTACTCTTATTAAGAGACTTGTGACTGAGAAGTACACTAGAGGTGTTATGCATGAGCACATCCTTAGGATGACACGCATGGCCTCTAAGTTGAAGCCTATAGAAATGGGGCTTAAAGATGAGTTCCTTGTGCATCTCATCTTTGCCTCACTTCCTAAGGAGTTTGAGGCGTTTGTCATCAACTATAACTCTCAGACAGAGCGATGGACCATTGAGAATCTTATGGCCATGTGCGTTCAGGAAGAACACATTAAGTCTTTGCGTAATGACTTCGTAAATTACGCAAAAGGTAAGCGTAAGGCTCAGAAGAGTTATTTTAACAATAACTCTTCTAAGCAATCGTTGAGACACATGACACTCCACACAAGTTTGATGATAAGGTTAAGGGTAAAGCACCTCAGCATCCTCCTCAAAAGGATGTGAAGGTTGATAAGGATCGGTGTAGATTTTGCAAGCAGAAAAGCCACTATCAGAAGGAATGTGTTGGCTTACTGAAGTGGTGTTGTTAGAATGGTAATGATTTTATTACCTTTGTTGATGAATATCTGTTTTTAGATTATTCACAATCTACTTGGTGGATTGAATCAGGTGCCACTGTGCACATTTATAATTCGTTATAGGGGTTCGCTACGAGGAGGACCCTAAGAAGAGGGGAAAGGGCCATTAAAGTCGTTGATGACCATGAAGCTGAAGTCGAAGCCATCGGAGATCTTCCATTAGTACTTAGAGATGACTTTATACTTAAACCTAATGATGTTCTTTATGTACCCTCTTTGAAGAGGAATTGATTTCTGTATCATGCTTGGATGATTCTGGATACGTCTGCCATTTTGGCAATGACAGATGTTTGATTAAGTTTAATAATAAGGTTGTGGGTCTTGGCTTCCGATAAGACATGTGTCGAAGTGTTTTCCATGACACTTCCCCCGGTCTGCTCAGGAGCAAACTGCAGAGGTTCTTCTTTAGGAGGGGCTTAGTGGTTTTGAGCGTCACATCACGGTGGCGAGATGAACACGAAGATTTACGTGGTTCGGGCCGCCTGAGCGTAATACCCTACGTCCACGTAGTGTATGTTGTTCTTTGTTGCTTAAGTTTGAGGGTGGCTCAGCTTCTTACAATGGTGTTCGGGGATCGGAGATGGGAATCAAAATCGGAAAATGGAATCCTTTTGCCTGTTGGCTGTCTAGTCCTTTTATAGCTCAATGCTAGACATCCTTACAAGTGGGCCCGGGGCCTGACAGACAGCCCCGGTATGGGCAGCAACCCCTACTACGGCTAGAACGGGCGCACCACCTTGTCGCATCGCCATCCTTAAGTGCTGCCTAATGAGGGCGGTAGGAATACGTCTTGTCCCGCGGCGCTGCACTATTATTGCCATCAGAGCACCGCGTGACTGGTCTCTGCTGCGAGGCACACCTGTACTGGGATACGCTAGATTGCTTGCCTGGGGAACATGTGGACCTTAAATACGCGATAGGACATCACACCTTTCTCTTTACTCCTTGGCTATCTGCTCTTTGCTTGTCAGCGCAGCGTCCCGATGAATGGCCCTTGGGACATGTGTCATTACCGGAGTTGTCTTGCAGAGTAGCAACGCTGGAGCTCTCCCTGGCAGGAGGGGAGGTCCGGAGCTGTTATGCACGTGGCCGCACCGGAGCCCTCCTTGGAAGGAAGGGACGCCTGAAGTTGTTGCCTACGTGGCAGCACCGGAGCCCTCCCATGCTAGAGGTCGGGCCCAGAGCCGTAGGACACGTGGCACCTCCAGACGCATGGAGTTGTTGCCTATGTGGCAGCACCGGAGCCCTACCATGCTAGAGTTCGGGCCCCGAGCCGTAGGACAAGTGGCACCTCCGAAGCTATCCTTGGCGGGAGACGTGGCTTGGAGGTTTCAGACACATGGCAGTGCCGAAGCCCTCCCTGGCGGGAGGTCGGGTCCGGCACCATCGGACACGTGGCGGCTCCGGAGCCATCCTCGACCGGTTGTGAGACTCAAAGCGTGTAGACACGTGGCAGCCTCGGAGCCCTCCTTAGGAGGTGGTCGGACCCGAGGCCTAGGACGCGCGCCTTCTCATGAGTGATCCCTAGCTGGCGGTTGGGCCCAGCCTGTAGGCTGGGTCCCTGTCTTCTACATACGTGCTGGCGTATGTCTTCTTTTGCTCTTGCACGCGGGGGTACATGGTCTTGAGGGTACCGAAAGTGGCCCCTGGGCCCATCTATGTAGAGACAAAGGCTCTTGTGGATGGGGCCTCCGTCAAAAGTCCCGTGTGGTGGTGTTCTGATCTTGCTTTGGGATACACCAGCTCCAGACCCTTCGGGAGACGCCAGCCTTGGGGGTCAGAGAGTGGCCCTTGGGAAAGCTGGTGTTCTAGAACCAACCCTATGGACCGGAGCCCTATGACCTGCACAAACACTAGAAGAAAGGGGTAACTGTGCCCTGTAGTTGTATTTCCCTGTTCGCTGGCCCCATTATGGCTTATGGTCCTCTGCTAAGCTACGGGACTTGGGCATTTCGATGTAGTAGTGTCCAGACCATACTTACCATCCTTCCCAGGGTGGTGTGCCATCCGGGCCCCCAACACTTGGCTGCTGTGCTGGAGAGGCAGAGTGTGCACGCTTAGGGTACAGGACTAGGCTAAGCAGGCTACACACCCTGGACCTCCCGCTGGCATGGCACTCCAAAGGGGCGGCGTCCTTCTGGTGCCACGGGACCCGAGCAGGAAGGTAACCAAGGGAGTCCGGAGAGAACACAGGTGCCTCAGGCGTTTCCGCCTTGTAGCAGGACGACATAATTTTGGCCAAGAGCGAGACAGAGAAACACAACTATGTACACGTTGAGAGGCACACAAAAATTTACGTAAGCTTGAAAGGAAAGCTGCAAAAATATAGACGTGCATAAGGTAGGGCAAGAGAGCGCAAATGACTGGAACGACTTAGCCGATGTGGGTAGCTATTTGCCAATGTCCCGAGCTTGTTCCCCTGGGTCCTTAGCAGCGTAAGGACCCAGGGCGAATGTTGTAGCTGACGCTTTGTGTCTTCTGCTCGCTGCTGCGGTGGTCCTACCACTGGATGAGGCAAGATGTCAGCATCAGGCCCCTTGGGAGGTCTAAGATGCCAAGGATCCGTGCGGACCTGCAGACATGGCATAAAGAGGCAGTAGTCGTGCTCTCTGGTCACTCTTCCTTGTTTGGTAACTGTACTGTGGCTTACGGTCCTCAGTGCGATGGCTCTCTAGGATCATAGACTGGCCCCACATACCACCATCGTCTTTTTTGCGCACTTTGTCCTCACTCGTGCGCACCCGGGAAGACTTCCCGGTCGGTCACCCATCTCCAAATTCCTCTGTGCCAAGCTCAATTAACCCCGAAGTCCTTTGCAGGTGGGCTTCTATAAAAGAAGGTATACCTTGATGGTATGAGTACTCTATCAATCCTATTAAGCCGGGAGTCAGGATATCACACAATCCACCCCCTTAGAAGACCGACGTCCTCGTCGGTCAACACCAAGACAGGAACATCCCCTCTTAGCCACGTCCGTACGTTCAGTACTGGCATACGCATACCGTACGCCCGGTTAGCAGCATACGTACCATACCGTGTCCCACACAGAGGACCCACACGTCATGCGTACATACCCACGTCCCTGACCCGTACGCTACCGTATCCTTCTCACTGACCCGTACGCACCCGTGAAACTGTGAGGGTCAACTCTGATACCATTTGTGATGACTCTCTAGGATCATAGACTGGCCCCACATACCACCACTCGTCTTTTCTGCGCACTTTGTTCTCACTCGTGCGCACCCGGGAAGACTTCCCGGTCGGTCACCCATCTCCAAATTCCTCCGTGCCAAGCTCGATTAACCCCGGAGTCCTTTGCAGGTGGGCTTCCAGAAAAGAAGGTATACCTTGATGGTATGAGTACTCTATCAATCCTATTAAGCCGGGAGTCAGGATATCACACAATAACCGGCCGTGGCGGACCGGGATCCGCTCGTCCAGGATCGCAGAGGGTGGTGCCGCACGATGCGACACCCGACAACACACGTCATAAGAACACAATATATTACATGGGAAAAACAAACTGAATTGTACAAAAAGGTACAACTTCAGTTACAAACTATTATTTACACAGCGGAAGTCTACTCTGTACAACTCACGCCCGCCTATCTAGCAAAAGTTGGTTGCCCAGCCCTAGGGCAACCCACACTAGTTGCACGTCTCAGCTCAGCGCGGCGTGTACGGCTCCCACTCAGCCGTGGTCCCCGACGGAGGGTAACCCTCGCCGGTGGACTCGTACTCCGAGTCCGTGGGTGGCTCCTCACCTGAAAAACACTTAAGCAGCAACTGTGAGCACGAAGGCTCAACAAGACTTAACCGACTCACCTAAGCATGAAAGTCTACATGAGGTGTACCAAGCACATAGGATAGTAACATTGCAGCAAATGGACACGCCTACAAGTTCATCCTTAATTCATCTTTTAGCAACAAGTTAACAGTTCAGGAATCTGAAATTTAGTAAGCAGTATTTGGTGGCACACAAGTAGCACTACAATTATATCATAACAGCAATATTGAATCATAGCATTCCATAAATTATCTACGTTACGACGCAGTGAACAAGCGGTACTCGTCACCACGAGGGACGGCGAATCGACTCGATATACACCTGCAGGAAAACCCAAAGAGCACGTCACGTACGCCCACCCGTGGAGCTGCACAGCACGCTCACTCGATGTCGTACGGGACAACCTTTCACCCAACAGCCCAAACGTCGAACCGGTCGTACCGAAACGAGCAGGAGGTTCCCCACACGGAGCATCTCTCTATGCCCGTTGGCAGATTTCCACCTTGCTGCCCTCAACCTACACCTATAAATCGGTGTGCTATGCCTCGACGCCCGGAGGTTTAGGCTACATCGGTTTATCGGGGCCCATATATCCGATATGCCTTCGGTACGTTCAATACTTGTTCAGCAGGGCCGCACACGGCTCGGTCCTCAATCGACCCGGACAGGGCTGCGCACACAAGACTTCCTCTTGCTGCGCCCTAGCCCCTGCCTAGTCTCATTTTCATTGCTAAGGTGATCTCCCATCACTCAACCGAATCCGTGTGTCCCAAGCCTATCTCGCGAGTAGATTCCAACTACTCGACTTGTACCGAAGTCCTATGACTCATTAAGCATAGCCTGTCTACTCGAGGTTTTAGACACTACCCTCACTCTTTTAGGAACCTTTGGTTATGAAAGTGGGGTTTCATTCATCCTATACCTAATGCACATACATACTTCACCCTATGTATGTAAACAAAGTAAAACTTTATAAAAGAGTTAATGCAAACCGGGGCTTGCCTAGTTGCTGCTGGTCAGGGGTTAGTTCTTCTTCCGGAAGTAGGAAGTCGAGTACTTCCGGAGCCTCCTCGCTTTCAGCGACTACACGTTAATACAATATTACATGTTAATGAATATGCACATGAGTTTAGGGTAATACTTCTGCTATTAGTTCTAATAACCAGTCTCTAACAACTGGAACTCTGTTTATGAATTTAAAGATGAACTGGGTGTTGGTGGTTTGGGCTTAGACTTAAGAACATGGTTAAGTGCTAAGTGGTTTTCCCCCTTTTCCATATTAATCCCTCAAGTGGTTAAACAGGACAGTGGTGATCCAGAGCTCCAATGGAGCTGAGAATTTTTGTGTGAGTTCCTTGTCACAAGAAAAACCTCTGGACCCAAAATTTAGCACTTTTCATTGAGTGATTTGTTCAGAATAATTTTCTTAGCAATTAAGCAAAGAACAATTAATTCTGAGGTAACATCCCTGTTCATGCCCAACTTAGTGAACTGCAATTTCAATTATAGCTCATAGCGTTTGCATGAATTTTCCTAGCATTTGTGGAGCTAAGATTTGCCCAGAACTGAATTTCCAAGTTTTGGAAATTCTCTGAAAATGTTTCCGTATTCAAATGAACACAGCACCTTCAATTTTGAATTGCCCTGATCAAATCAACTCCAAATGGTCTGAAACTTTTACAGGGGTTCACTAACGTCCTAGAGAACATTCTGGCAAAATTTGGGGATTTTTGGATGAACCAAACTCCCTCTAAAGTTCTTTTTCTGAGAAGATTTAAAGAATTTTCTAGAATTAACTAATAGGTTTCGTACCTATTGGGTTGCATATTTGGATAGAGCTATGCAAGATGAATCCAACCCAATTTGAATCACTAAATTTGGAGCTTCCTAGCAAAAGTTATGGGGTTCTAAAGTTTGAACTAAATCTGAAATCCTAAATAAACCGGGGAAAAATTTAAACTCTGACCGTGGGCCCGGTACACACGTGTCACTGCTGGGGCTGAGCCACACGGGGCTACATACCCCTTCCCGTGCAGTCAGACTTGATCCCGGGGCCGCAGTAGATCTGGGTTTTGAACTTTCCGTCGCTGACACGTGGGGCCCGTGGGTCGTCTTCCTCCTCGCGTTCCCGCGCCCGCGCGCCGCCGGGCTCGCCGGAGCCACGCCGATACTTGCCGCCCGGACGACTCTCGAGCTCTCCCTCGCCGCCAGGGCCTAGTTTCGTGCGCTGAACACGATGGCACCAACTGCTCTGGCCTGCGGTGGCCCTAACCTAGCCGGCGACGGTGCAGCGGCTCGGACTCACTTCGGTTATGCCACCCGGCCAACTCAGCCCGCCAAAACCTCGGTGGAAGGGTTCTACAGCACCGGGGGATCTCAGAGAAGGTCAACAAGGCCATGTCAGGGCTCGGGAATAGCTCTAACCTAGCCGTCACCGTGAGCCCGACCCTTCCTGCCATAACCGTGGTTGGAAAACCGGGAATTACGCCGGCTACAGCCAAAATTAAGCTAGGGTTGCGAAGCAAACTTGTGCGCCGTCCAGTATAGCTCCTGTGAGTGCAGTTTGATAAACTCTAAGCAAGTATATGTTGGGAATTTGTGGTTTTCTTACCCGAAGGTAGTTCTGCACCGGCTGGAAGTGCTTTGCGAAATTCGCCGGCGATGATCGGTCTCTGGTTCTAGGCTTTGGGGTCGAGCAGCATGGAGCCTAGGCGCGTCCAAAACCACTCCTTCTTGGTCGTGACAAGTCCTCTGCCGAGCTGCCCGCGGGCGCACCTTTGCTTGGTTCTTCCCGGCCGCTGCGAAGAACACCGTTTACTCGGGCGGTGGGGGCTCAGCTCGACTGGAACTGGTGCGGGGAGGGCGTGGGAGGTCTGGGGGTGCTGGTTTGCTGAGTTGCCGACGTTGGTACGCGAGAGACGATCGCTCCCGAGTGACTGGATCACATCGGCGGCTCCCCGGCGTTCTGTCTTGCGAGAGGGCGGTGGCTGGGGATCGGCTCGTGGGTGTGGTGAGCTGGGGCACGGCTGGGAGTTACTGCACCCCCACGAGGAGCTCGCCAGCGCGCGAGGGGAGAGCAGGAGGTGGCGCCCGGCGTTTCTCGGTGTGTCACGGTGGAGCCACGGCTCTGTTCCGAGTGCAACACTTAGCCCCTAAGGCTATTGACCTTGTGCAATTTTAACCTCCCCAATGACATGTGGGACCCACTTGTTAGTGCTCCCCCACCCCTCAAAAGATCTCCAACACTTGACAAGGGGTGAATTCAAATGTTTGGAGTTTCACACTGACCTATTTGCATGGTTGGTCAAATTTCCCCCAAACTCATATGTATAATTGAATTCTTTACACATTTGGATCCTTTTTGGACAAATGGATAGCAAACCTTTTCAAAAATTATTGAAACTTTGCCTCCCCACTGATTTGGACCTAAGGAATCCAAATATGCACTTTGATCCTTGTTTTAGCTGCTGCAACCATGAATTTGAATGCAACAGTTTTGAATCACCCTCTCATGTGTCATCATATGTGTAGAAAGTTTGAACTAATACCCTCTTGATGGAGGTTACTTGCTCTTCACAATTTTTCCTAAGATATCCACAACAAAACTGTGGTGTTGTGAGGTGAAGAAAAGTTTTTGCAAGTCCCTTTTCTTGGGCTTTTACATCCCTCCCCCCTTAAAAGAATCTCGTCCTGAGATTATAAAAGAAGAGATAGCAATGTAATAGGGACTTACCCGTGCTGAGATGCCATGAACTCCGGGTAATTTGAGCGAAGGAATTCCTCGCTCTCCCACGTCGCTTCTTCGGCTGTGTGGTTGCTCCAGAGTATTTTGTAGAACCACAACGTTCTGCTACGCGTGGTTGTGGCTCTCTCATCAAGAATTTCCACCGGATATTCATCATAAGTCAAATCCGGTTTCAGCTCGCCGATGTCTTCGGTAGTAACAGCAGCGGTATGTTTCAGACATTTTCTCAGCTGGGAGACATGGAAAATGTCATGGACACCAGCAAGAGATGCCGGTAGCTCCAATCTATACGCCGGTGGTCCACACTTCTCGGTGATAGCATAGGGTCCAATGAAACGGGGAGCAAGCTTCCCCTTCACACCGAACCGGTGCACGCCCTTCATCGGAGATGGGATATAGTTTCCCACCTAAGCACAAAGGTGCCTTTGGGATCATCATATTTGCTGAGATCTTCCCTCCCGGTGAGCAGATCATATAGGTGCAGTCGGTTGGGAAGACTTGCATTTGATGCTTAGCCACATAGGATGCACTTATAAAGCTGTGGGTTGCACCAGAATCAAACAGTATGATGATGGCTTGATTGTTGAGAGTAAACGTACCCGCCAGCACGTTGTCTCCCTCTGGGGCATCCTCATTGTCGAGGTTACGGACGCCCCCAGTCCGCTGACCAACCTTCTTCACCGGAGGTCGGCCTCGAGCACCGCCCTGGAACTGGGCTTGCCCGCTGCTCTGCTGCCCCTGGGGACAGTCCTTCGCGAAGTGGCCCGCCTGACCACACGTGAAGCAAGTGAAACGGGGCGGTCCCCCGCTGATCGGTGGACGGAAACCCAGGGAGCGTTGTGGCGGTGGAAACGCCCGGGGTGCCGTCTGCTGCTGCTGCTGCTGCTGTCTTGGTGGTGGCATCGGCGGACGGAACGGGTGTGACTGAAAAGGACGTCCCCCGAACCGTTGAGGTCGCGCCGGTGGGTGCCACTGCTGCCCGGATGGTGTCCGATACACCATACGGTACTTCTGAGGAGCGCCACCACCACTGCTGGGCGGAGCGCTGCGCTTCCTCTGCTCAGCTGCCAACTCTCGCTGAGCGTCTTCTTGCATAATCGCGGCATTGACTAAGTCGTTGAAGGTGCCGCGATTCCACTGGACGAGATGTGTCTTCATCTCGGGGTGTAACCCCTGATAGAAGTGCTCCCGCTTTTTCTCCTCAGTGGAGATGTAGTCTGACGCATATTGCGCCAGATGGTTGAAGGCACGAGAGTAGTCATGGGCACTCCTCCCGCCCTGCTTCAGTTCCAAAAATTCTTGGAACTTCCTCTTCATGATCCCGGGAGGGATATGATAGGCGCGGAATGCCTCCCGGAATTCCTCCCATTCCACGACATGGCCAGCCGGACGTGAGGCGACATAGTTCGCCCACCACGCACCAGCTGCACCGTGGAGTTGCTGCGCTGCGAACAAGGTGTTTTGCCGCTCCGTGCATTGGAGCAGCCCGAACTTGGACTCGATGGTCCGCAGCCAGTTGTCCGCCTCCAGTGGTTCTTCCGCTTCGGTGAACACTGGAGGGTGCGTACTCATGAAATCCGAGTACAACACCTCACGGGGCTCACGAGGCCCTCTGTCTTGACGCCCCCCCCCCCCCCCGCCCCCCGCCTGGGACGTATTCTGCACGATCGTGCGGAGCAGGTCGGTCTGCTCCTCACGACCACCCACCAGTGCCGCAATCACATCCGCTAGAGCAAGCGGAGGCGGCGGTGGTGGCTGCTGCTGCGGGGTGCTGTCGTGGGCCGGTGGCTTGGAGTCATCGCCTCCCTGTTGGCTAGAGCCACCAACCTCGTGCGTGGTCCTAGTACGAACCTTCTGCAACCATACGACAATAAACATCAGTCCTGTAACATATTGCATGCAGTCCAAATGAAATAGGCGTAAAACATAATGACAATAGAATATGCGATACATCTCGTATGTAGATAATGTAATAACTTTACACAAGCTACACCATTACCAGACCAAACACAAGCTAGTTTATTCTAACTTGATGAACCTCCTCTTTAGAAGCTCACCATAACTAGGTTTGGTCACTACGAGACATTACTATCGCGTTGTCATCATGTATACCACCCTTAGGGTACAACACCCTCTCCAATGAGTTCAACTGTCACTCCTCTGTCAGAATGACCAGTTTCAACCTATTCCAAGTTTTGATCTGGTTATGTGCATTTTCATGACTCAAGCTGAACACCAAAGTTAAAGTTAACTTCAGTATCTTTCCAGCGAGTACTCATTTGCCCTCAGATCAGCTCGGGTCAAAAAGTTATGGCCATTCAAAGTCAGCATAATTTCTGGAAGAATTTTAACAGCACCTCCCTTGGAAAGTTGCTGTTTTCAACTCTGATTTCCGCTAAATTCTGTGCTGAAATTTCAGAAACTTTGAATTGCAAAGATGTAACACATCTTCTACCCTTTCTAAGAATGTATCAGATGAAAATTTTAGATTTTTCTACTAGTAGTTATGTTTGAAAAACAGAACAGTTCAGAGAGTGTTTAACTCTGTCCTGAATCTGGACAGTCTACATCTCTCTGGGTTTTAAGCCATCTTAAGGTGGGTTTCAGCTCTGAAAATCTACAACAAAGTTGTAGAATACTTAGATATCTTTCCAGAACCATATATCACACCTCCCTGGGCTAGAATACCTGTGAGTCATGCTCTGTTAAAGTTTAGCAACCTTGCTGCCCAAAACAGAGCACTCTGTTTTTCAGTCTTTTGGAAACTACACTCATCACTAACCAATTTGTCTACCCAACCAAGGTCCTAAATGTTGAACCTAATGATTTTAATTCCTTGTTATCATTATTTTCATGCATATGCCTACAATACCTCGGTACTACGTTCCTCACAAAAGAAAATCTTAACCGGATTATACCGGCATATACGTCTCAAGTGTGGCACTAAACGGTCTCTCACACACGTGTTTTACACGGATACATACGTGGTTAGTACCTGCAGAAGACCACACAATAATGGTGCACTCAATGGTTGTTCATTTCAGGCAGGACCATATTTAAAAGTAAATACAAACGCCCGTATCATTGTCATACGGCAGTCCTTGAGTTAGGTCACGTCTCAAGGTACGTGATCGTGTTTCAACACCACACAACGGAGAACCCGAGTATGTCATGAATGGGTCATCATGGTTGAGAATGTTATCAACCCAACAGATACCACCTACTGCCCTGCAGGGCACACCGATGGCAAGCACTGCGTATGTCCCCCTAGTGTAGCACTGGAGAGGCACTGTGTGCACGCTAAAGGTATGGAACCAGGCATAGCAGGCTACACACCCTGGACCTCCCACTGGCGTAAGCCTTTCAGGGGAGGGCCATTCGGCGCCATAAGGCCCCCGAGCAATGAGACAACCACAGGACCCCGGTTACGCCACAGGTACCTCAAACAAACCCGCCTACACAAGGATAGCACAGCTCTTGCTATGGTGAACACGGGAAAATTTCCACACGGCCGGAGCAGTATGGAAAGAAAGCACGAAAAGAATATTGGGGCAATGTACGGGGTCCAGTTACTTTTCTTGTCCGTAGGCGTGTTCTTTCTATCCACCGAGTACTCAGTTGTAGCACAGGGGAGGCAGGATGTGCACACTAGGGGTACGGAACCAGGCATAGCAGACTACACACCCTAGACCTCCCGCGAGCGTTAACCTTTCAGCGAGGAGACCTTGTAGCGCCACGGGACATAGGTTAAGTATGTAGTACAGGCTCCGGACATGCCATTTACAGTTGATATACATGAGCAAGCACAAACTATAAATTAAAGCACGCAGGATAGGATAAATCTTTCTTATTTCTGGCTTCCTTCGAGTGATATAGGAGGAAACATGTTGTGTAAGAAGGCAGCGACCCGCCCCGGATGACAAGAGTAGTTGGACTACTCCAGGGCTTGGCTGTTCTAAGCGCTGTTCCTAGACACTATGACACCCATACAAGAAAGAGAAAAAGAAAAATATCCTACCACTACGCTAAGGGTAGAACTTACAGGGATGTTCTATGTCCTGTGAGCTGGGTAGAGATACCCATCCCTTGCGGCTAGGCGGTTGCACCCGAGGCGACATACTTGTGCGGGTCGGGAGGGACCCTCCCAGCTGGGGGAGGGTTTGTCACCACTCCTCGAAAAAGTATTAGCCGAGGCATCAGGTGGCCCTACCTTAGGTTGTCTACTCTGCACATACCATTGCTGGAGCATTCTGCGGTGTGGCGCATTTCGGGCAGCCTCCAGCCACATTGCCTCATTGACGAGGTCGATTTCCTCATGCATAAGCTGGTCCTGCGTGGCCTCGTCATATGTCCGGACGTCGGGTGAGCCCCAAGCGTGTTCTGGGGGGAGGACGGCCTTGACCCCCTACACTAATATAAGAGGGTGTTTCCCCTTGTCGCACGACGGAGGGGGGAACGCCTGGTTAGGCGTGGAGCGTCGTGCGTCGCTTGTTGTGGCCGCTGGAGTCGGAGTTGGAGTGGCCGTAGACGACTTTCAACGCCCTCTCGGTGTCTTGATACTCCATACCCTTCTCAGCGTCGGCCTCAGGTTTGGCCTTTTGTTTGCCCTCTCGCTGTCGGGAGGGCGCACCATCTTGTCAGAGCCGCTGCTGTTGTAGCTCACGGAAGCATTCCGTGAGCTTCTTCATCTCGCGGCAATCGTTAGCGTCATGACTGCCGGTGTTGTGCACCGGGAACCACTGACCGTCATCGCCAGCGAACGACGGTCACGGACGCTTGTCTGGGCACGGGGCTCGACCCCCACCGGCCGCTACTAGAGCAGCAGTAGGTGCCCCGGCTAGAGGCTTGTTCTTGCCTCCGGTCTTCTTCCTCTTGTCGCTGCTCTGCGCTGCGACTCTAGTGGCGGACTCACTGGCCTTCCCCTTGCCAGGCGATGTGTGCCAGTTGCGACCCTCCACGTCTCTGGCGCACTTGTCCGCCAAGCTGAAGAGCTCCGAGACGTCCTGCACATCGTGCGTGGCCAGCTTCTCGAGCATCTTCTTATCTCTTACACCCTGTCTGAAGGCAACTACCATAGAGACGTTCGAGATACGGGGTATGGTGTTCCTAACTTGAGCGAAACACTGGATGAAGGAGCGCAATGACTCTCCTGGTTGCTGTTGCAGGGCGTGGAGGTCGACCTCCATGCCCGGTCGGGTGTAGGAACTCACGAAGTTGGCCGTGAACTGATGGCACAACTCCTCCCAGGAGGATATAGACTCCTGGGGCAAGTTCATGAGCCATTACCAGGCTGACCCGGTCAAGACCACGGGGAAATAGTTGACCATGATGGCCTCATCCCTTCCTGCAGCTAGGATGGCCGTGGAGTAGATCTGCAGGAACTCGGCGGGGTTGTCTGTCCCGTCGAACTTTTCCGGCTAATGCGACAAGAACTTACGCGACCACACTGCCATACGAAGGTGTGGCACCAAAGACATGCAGCCTCCCACTGAGCCTAGGGAGACGGGGTTCTGGCCCGCGTAGATGGGGTGCAGGGCACCCGGGGTACCATACTCCTCCTCGAGGTTGCGATGCCTCTCGCGCTGCCACTCGATGGTGATGCGACCATCTTCTCTCCAACGGAGGGGGTCTAGCTCGACACTGAGATATGTGGTGGAGAGCCTGGACGTTGCTCGAGTGGGTTGCTGCCAACCTGTAATCCATCGTTAGGGTACGGGTTGGCAGCTGTACCGTCTATGGTCGCTGTCTCCGGTGGCACGGTGAGTTGAGTGCGGCGACGACCAGGTGGTCGACATCATTGCGCCACTGCTCTGCAGCGGAAGGGGAAGCTCCTGCGCTCGGGGGATTGTGAAGGAGCACGCGAGCTGCCAGTAGCGCACTCTCTGGGCTGGCTTCGTTCGGCGCTTGCGACGCCGTCGCAATTGAAGGCTGCTGGGTGGTAGCGGGGACCGTCGCTGTAGGGGCTGCTACCGGTGCAGTCGGTCCCGCTCTGAAACAGGATGAGGCTTCCTGCTCCCTCTGCGGCTGGCGGCGCGAGGGGCGGGAAGAGCCTCCGAGAGATTGGATGTTCACCATCGTGAGCTACACGAACAACTTCCAAAACCAGAAGCCCCCTACCCGGCGCGCCAAATGTCGAAGTGTTTTCTGCGACACTTCCCCTGGTCTGCTCAGGAGCAGCCCACGGGGGTTCTCTTTTAGGAGGGGCTTAGTGGTTTTGAGCGTCGCAGCAGGGTGGCGATACGAACATGAAGATTTACGTGGTTTGGGCCGTATGAGCATATACCCTACGTTCACAGAGTGTTGGCTATTCTTTGTTGCTTGAGTTTGAGGGTGGCTCGAGCTTGTGCGCATACAATGGTGTTCGGGGATCGGAGATAGGAATCGGGATCGGATAATAGAATCCTTTTGCCCGTTGGCTGTCTGGTCCTTTTATAGCTCAAGGCCAGACAGCCTTACAAATGGGTCCAGGGCCTGACAGGCGGCCCCAGTATGGGTAGCAACCGCTACTACATATAGAACGGGTACGTCACCTTGTCGCATCGCCATCCTTAAGTGCTGCCTGACGAGGGCGGTAGGAATATATCTGTCCCGCGGCGCTGCACTGTTGCTGCCATCAGAGCGCCGCGTGACTGGTCTCTGCTGCCAGGCACGCGTGTACTGGGATACGCTGTATTGCTTGCATGGGGAACATGCGAACCTTAAATGCACGATAGGACATCACACCTTCGTCTTTACTCCTTGGCTATCTGCCCATTGCTTGTCGGTGCGACGTCCCGGTGGCTGGTCCCCGAGACACGCGTCGTCACCGAAGCTGTCTTGCGGAGTAGCGAGGGGTCCGGAGTCGTTGGACATGTGGCAACACCGGAGCTCTCTCTGGCAGGAGGGGAGGTCCGAAGCTGTTATGCACGTGGCTGCACCGGAGCCCTCCTTGACAGCAAGGGACACCTGGGGTTGTTGCCTACGTGGCAGCACCGTAGCCCTCCCATGTTGGAGGTCGGGCCCGGAGCCGTAGGACACGTGGCACCTCCAGACCCTTGGAGTTGTTGCCTACGTGGCAGCACCAGAGCCCTCCCATGCTGGAGGTCGGGCCCGGAGCCGTTGGACACGTGACACCTCTGGAGCTATCCTTGGCGGGAGACGTGGCTCGGAGGTTCCAGACACGTGGCGGTGTCAGAGCCCTCCCTGGCGGGAGGTCGGGTCTGGCACCATCGGACACATGGTGGCTCAGGAGCCATCCTCGGCCGGTAGTGAGGCTCAGAGCCTGTAGACACGTGACAGCCTCGAAGCCCTCCTTAGCAGGTGGTCGGACTCGAGGCCTAGAACACACACCTTCCCATGAGTGCTCCCTAGCTGGCGGTTGGGCCTAGCATGCACGCTAGGTCCCTTTCTTCTGCATACGTGCTGGCCTATGTATTCTTTTGCTCTTGCACACGGGGGTACCCGGTCTTGAGGGTACCGACAACATGTTATATTTGCTATCCTTGCATCATAATGTTAATGTGGTAAGCAATGATCAAATGTCCTCTCAAAATGACTTATTATTTCATAAGCGCAAAAGAATTGATCCCGAAACATATTATGGCATTATCGTTTAGCCCATATTTCGAGGTTGAGAATTGAACGCTTAGTTTTAGAATCAATTGTCTCTCACTTAGACTTTTCGAATTCCTAACAATGCATATTGATTACATTAAAGGAAAATACGTTAAGAAAATTAAGAAAAATGTCAAACGTAGTACGAGAATTTTAGACATAATCCACACGAACATTTGTGGTCCGTTTCCCGTATCATCCGTGGATGGGTATGATTTATTCATAATGTTTACGGATGATTATTCACGTTATGACTACATTTATCCAATTAAGAAAATATCCAAAGCATTGGATAAATCCAGTATATTTAAGGCTGAAGTTGAAAATTAGCATAATTTAAAAATTAAGGTAGTTGGATCGATCTTGAAGGGGAGTACTACGGTCGTCATACCTCGGATGACCAAGTTCCTAGACCTTATGCAAGGTTTTTGCAAGAAAATGGCATAGTCACCTAGTATTTTACAGACGAGCCTCAGGAAAACGGAGTAGCGGAACGGCGTAACCGTACGCTAATGGATATGGTAAGAAGTATGTTAAGTTATTCTACTTTGCCGATTAGTCTATGGATGGAGGCGTTAAAAAACGCCAATCATATTCTTAATCAGGTACCTAGTAAGTCGGTGCCAAAAACACCGTATGAGTTGTGGACAGGACGTAAACCCACACTTAATTATTTTCATGTGTGGGGCCGTCCTGCTGAGGCAAGAGTGTTTAAACCAAAAATTGGTAAGTTAGATTCTAAAACTGTAAGTTGTCATTTTATTGATTATCCAGAAAAGAGTAAGGGTTACCATTTCTATTGTCTTGACCGACACACTATGTTTGTAGAAACGAGGCATGCCGTCTTTTTTAGAGGATGCCATGATTAGTGGGAGTATGGTACCCCGAGAAATTGACCTTGAGGAGAAGCGGGTGTAGGTACCCACTCCAATGGTTTAATAACCATATTTCTTGATACCTGCTGTAGTTGAACCAACAGTGCCCGCCGCTATTATTTCAACCCCTGTTGTTAGTCCCTCGTCGGTGACACCAATAGTAAGTGAGGCTCGTGTTCTGCAGGAACTAACTCAGTTTTCTGAGCCTCTAGAGTCAGTCGTTGCTAATGATGAGGAATAATAACCGCCTCAAATAGAAGATGATGTGTCAATTAGAAGACCTCAAAGAGTAAGAAGATCAACAATTCCTAATGATTATGAGATCTATACGAGTGAAGATTTTCAAATGGAGGATGATCTCACCTCATTTGATGAAGCTATGAGAAGTTCTCAATCATCCGAGTGGCATAAAGCCATGGAGGATAAAATGAGTTTAATGAGTGCCAAAAAATCTAAAAATTAATCAAAATTCCTAATGGAGCCAAAACAGTAGGTTATAAGTTGGTCTACAAGATTAAGCGTGACTTCAAAGGGAAAATAAAAAATATAAGGTCAAATTTAGGTTAAAAGGCTTCACCCAAAGAGAAGGCATAGATTATAATGAGACGTTTTCACCCGTCTCTACTAAGTATTCGTTTAGAATCATTATGACCTTAGTGGCACATTATGATTTAGAGTTACATCAGATAGATGTGAAAACGGCGTTTCTCAAGGGGATATATATGAAGACATCTATATGACACAACCGAAAGGTTTTGTCATTAAGAGTAAGTAACATATGGGATGCCGGTTAAGAAAGTCCATCCGTGGAGTTAAACATACCTCTACGCAATGGTATCTCAAGTTCGATGAGACCATAAGAAAGTTTGGGTTTAAGAAGAATGAGGAGGACAGCTGCATATATGCTAAGTTTAAGAATGAGAAATTTATTTTCCTTGTTCTTTATGTAGATGACATACTACTTGCGAGTAGTGATGTCAACCTACTATTAGAAACTCAGGAATTTTTGACCTCCAACTTCGATAAGAAGGATCTTGGTGAAGCATCCTAGGTGTTAGAAATTGAGATTCATCGAGATAGAAATAAGGGGGTATTGGGTTTATCCTAAAACACATACTTAGAAAGCGTACTCAAGAAATACGAAATGTATGCGAGTAAACTCTCGTCTTCTCCTATATTCAAGGCGATAAGTTTGGGAACTTTCAGTGTCTCAGAAACCAGTATGAGATCGATCAAATAAAATTGGTTCCATATGTTTTTGCTGTCTTAAGCATTATTTATGCTCAAGTATGTACTCGCCCCGACTTTGCATTCGTAACCGGGATGCTTGGCAGATATCAGGCCAATTTAGGTATTGATCACTGAAAGGTAGTTAAGAAATCTTTAAGATATGCGCAGGGCACGAAAGGTCTCATGCTAACATATAGTAAGTCAGGTCCACTCGAGCTAGTGGGATACTCAGACTAAGATTTTGCGGCTTGTGTGGATACTAAGAAATCCTAGTCAGGTTACATATTCACTCTCGCAAACGGAGCTATATCGTGGAAAAGCTTCAAACAAACCGTCACTGCGTCGCCACAATGCATGCCTAGTTTGTTGCTTGTTATGAGGCCACGGGGCAGGCATTATGACTTAAGAAATTTCTATCCGGTCTTAGAGTGATCGACGGCATTGAAAAAACCACTTAAATTATACCGCGTTAACAAACCCGCAATATTATACATCCACAACAACAAGTCGAGTTGTGCTGCTAAACACATCGATATTAAGTTTTATATTGTGAAAGTCAAAATTTAGGATCATACTATTAGTCTTGAAAATATTAGAACCAAACATATGCTTGCGGAACTGCTTACTAAAAGTCTTACTCCCAATGTGTTCAGAGAACACGTAGCCGACATGGAATTAAAGGAAAACCTATAATCACCTGATACTTAGAGGCCATCTGAGTGTAAGGTTATTTTTAAGTATAAGATGTATTGTAGTTATCGAGTGAGATAGTACGTAATTGGCTATTTTGATGTGATGTATTCAGTATGTCGAATATGAAGAAATGAACACTAAGTTTAGTTTAAAAAATTAAGTGTTGATAAGAATGATCTGTGAAGATCAATAGGGAAAATGTTGGGATCAACGTTTCGATCTCCAACTCGCGAACGTCCCAACGGACGTTCCGAGTATTTCTCCACCACACGCCCTGATCGGGGACGCTAACCAATCTATGGTTGTAGGCCCCTCGTGCATTACGCAATATAAAAGAAGGGGAACGCCGGGGCATGAAAACCAATGTTTTCGTGACTCAAAACCGACCTCAATAAATGCTTTCCCGATCTCTAAAACGCGGGAGCACAGGGAAGGGCCTACGCCACCGAACCGGAACCTTGCCCAGACGTTATTCGTGTCACCAAATCGACTTATTCAAATTCGTTCACCGACATGGCGGCTCCGACATCTACACGACATGGCGGCTCCGACATCTACACCACCGAAGTTATGCGAAATTCATTCTCGTCGATCTATTGGCTAGCGACAATCCATCATGCTACAGACACACTACACATCAAGTTCTAAGCAACAGGATGACATGAACACCTCGTCCATTTGAATCATCGGAAACTATGTTCCAAGTGGGGGTCGATGAAACCAGCTAGGTAGGTTCGGCCTCATAGGCGTAGACCGTTTTCAGGATAGCGGCTTCTGCTCATTCCATAGAATAGTACGTCATCATTCCAGAGAATAGTACGAACAGCGCGTGCGACGACGGCTGGTTGCGATAAACACTTGTTTGGGAAAAAACCATGGAAATAATGCACGTGCGCACTCACACAACACGTGCTAAATTCAATGACGTGGAACATTTAAAACATATATATTATTCACGTTTCTCTTTTATTCTCGTGACAAGCCCATCGGTCGATGCAGCTTTACAGGACCGCCGGATGACATGCTACGTACGTACATACTACTACTACTACTACAGTACAGTACACAACTAATACATCCGCTGCAACCACGAGGCCGTCGCACATGCAGGACGTACAAATACATGTCGCCGCCGTAGACATGTACGTACGTAGCCAGTGCAGGGGCACTGACCGTATGTCCGGCGAGAGGTACGGTACTAGCACTGCTTGAAGCACTTGCACTGGCGCCTGAGCCCGTCGCAGTTGCCGCCGCCCCAGCCCTCCTGCAGGCACACCTGCGCGCAGTTGTGGTCCGACATGCAGACGCCCTTGAACCCCGCGCTCCGCTGCCGCCCGCAGATGCGCGCCTCCGCCGCCGGCGCCGGCACGGCGGTCTCGTCTGCACCAACGAGCGCACACATACATACATACATATGTGAACATCACGTATATATATGCGGCATGAATGCATGCATGCAGCATGCACCGGCGTCTCATCTGCGCTATAGCTGCGTCAGGGAGAGTAGGGAGCAGGAGGACGTACGCGTGATGACGAGCAGCAGCAGGAGCACGGCCGCCTTCCTCGTCGTCCACATGGCTGACGAATGACGATGCCCGCCGCTAGCTGTCTACGTGAACCGAGAGTGCGTCGTGCTGCGCTTCTGCTAGCTAGCTAGCTAGACCGACGCCGGAGGTGTTGGACGATGGGGGACCGTGGCCTGCCTTCACCCACACACGTATATAGAGACCTCTCGGGACGACGGTCGAACGGCCACGTTGAACGCCACGCGGCGCGGGAGCCTCCTCGATCAGATCTCTCGCAACAGGAGAGGTGCATGCACGCACGCATGCAAGGATCATGTCAGGCTGGCCGCTTCCGGCGACGCGTACGTGGCCTCCCGGACGGCCTGCATGCGCGCCACCAGATCGGTTAAGCGCGCGGCGCCCATGCCTTTCTGCCTGCCACCGTCGAGCGTCGGCGGCGTGCGTGCATGCTGCTGGTGCATCGTCTGATGATAAGGCGTGCAGAGGATATCATGAGCTGAACTGTTGGTATTCTTAAGTACCGGATACTCCACGCGCAGGAGAAAAATCATTTAAATACCTCGTTCTTCGTAGGGGTGAGCTTCGAAGGCGCTACGTGTCCAGTAGGGTCGGACCTCCTCTCTTCTTAGAGGCGAGCCTCGGGCCTGCCACGCGGTCAGCAGAGCCGGGTCTCGCCCCCTTCGCAGGGGCGAGCTCCGAAGGCGCCACGTGTCCAGCGGGGCCGGACCTCCCCTCTTCTCAAAGGCACAGTGCCGGACCTCGCCCCCTCCGCAGGGGTGAGCTCCGAAGGTGCCACGTGTCCAGCAGGGCCGGGCCTCCCCTCTCCTCAGAGGCGAGCCCCGGGCCTGCCACGCGGCCAGCAGAGCCGGGCCTCGCACCCTCCGCAGCGGCGAGCTCCGAAGACGCCACGTGTCCAGCAGGGACGAGCCTCCCCTCTCCTCAGAGACGAGCCCCGGGCCTTCAACGTGGCCAGCAGTGCCGAACCTCACCTCCTTCGCAGGGGTGAGCTCCGAAGACGCCACGTGTCCAGCAGGGTCAGACCTCCCCTCTCCTCAGAGGCGAGCCCCGGGCCTGCCACGCGGCCAGCAGTGCCGAACCTCACCCCCTCCGCAGGGGTGAGCTCCGAAGGCGTCACGTGTGCAGCAGGGCCGGACCTCCCCTCTCCTCAGAGGCGAGCCCCGGGCCTGCCACGTGGTCAGCAGTGCCGGACCTCAACCCCTACGCAGGGGTGAGCTCCGAAGGCACCACGTGTCCAGCAGGGCCGGGCCTCCCCTCTCCTCAGAGGCGAGCCCCAGGCCTGCCACGCGGCCAGCAGAGCCTGGCCTCGCCCCCTCCGCAGGGGCGAGCTCCGAAGGCGCCACACGCCGTGCTGCCCACCCCAGCTCGGTAGGCAGCAGGAGTAAAGGCACGACATGCCTTGTCCGATCAAGACGTTCAAGACCCGCTCCTTCCCAAGATGCGGAGACGCGGCGCATGCCCCTGTCAGGTGGCACTGTGACCAGTCGCGTCACAGTTAAGACAAGCACACCATGTCAGAAACTGTTGACCAATAGATACGGCAACAAGATATTCCCTGCCGTCCCTGCCATCATCAACCACTACACCTAGCTTGCGACACGGGCAGGACGGCAGAACGACGACTAAGAAGCCATTGCCAGAGACAACTACCAGCATTCACTGCAAGATATGGTAGATGGCAGGAAATCTCCC
Organism: Neostapfia colusana; assembly: GCA_030760725.1. Taxonomy (NCBI): domain Eukaryota; kingdom Viridiplantae; phylum Streptophyta; class Magnoliopsida; order Poales; family Poaceae; genus Neostapfia; species Neostapfia colusana. Next base: position 3,456,230 of record JASWHV010000012.1, on the reverse strand, counting down.
CGGGGCCACCTGTCGGGCCCCGGGGCCCACCTTGTAAGCCGCCCGAGCCTTGAAGTATAAAAGACTCGGGTTGGCAACGTTGTAAGGGGTTCGAGAGTAGGCAACTCAGTTCATCCAGATCATCGAGCTTAGAACTCCGGTTCTAAGCTTCGAGCAATACAACTCCCGTGGACATAGGGTGTTACGCTCCGACGGTCTGAACCACGTAAAAATCCTTGTGTCGATCCTCTCACAACCAACGTGACCTCCCGAGAGAACTAGCCCCCTCCGAAAAAGAACCTCCATGGGTTACTCCTGAAGCAGGTTCGGGGGAAGTGTCGACGGCACACTTCGACATTTAGCGTGCCAGGTAGGGGGCTTTTTTTTTCTCGAGACAGGTCTGCGCCAATGAAGATGACCAAGCTTCCTTCAGCGGCTAGCTCTTCGCGCCCTCATTCCCGGCGAACGATGACCGGTGAGGGTCATGTCTCGACAAGCTCAGGGAGGAGTGTGACAGGTTTGGAGCCCGCATCAGACTCCAACAACGCGGACTCCTACAATCTCAAGATCTGCTGTGTTGCAGAGTGCTACTCAAGCAAGTGCACTAGGTGCCGCACGAGCGCTCCTGCACAATCCGCCTGCTGTGGACGCTCCCCAGGGGGCTGCCTAGCAGTGGATCCGCGACGTCGACCACCTCGTCGCTGCTACCTTCAACCCTCCGCTGCGATGGGGACGACTCCCCGGTCAACCAGATGTGTCGCTGTCGTGCACACCGATGGTTGACATGCAGACGGCAGACTCCCGTTCTACCAGGCTCTCAACGGCGGACCCGAGGACAGAGCTGGAGCGACGTCGCATGGGGGAAGATGGTCGCGTGACCGTCGAGCAACAGCGGGAAATGCGTAACAACTACGAGGCCGACTACAGCATGTCGACTGCCTCGACTCAGCCTGGGACTCAGACGTTCGCCATGCGACCTCTGCCGCAGGCGTACGCCGCACAGCATATGCATCAGCCATATGCCTTGCAGTCGGCGCCCCCGGTATATGGTGCACCATTGCCCATGCCAGGGTACACCGTGCCAGCAGCGGACCAAGGGTTCGCGGCACCAGGATCTGCAGTAGCAGGGACGGGGTGTGCGGCCCTGGCGCCACACCTCCGCTTTGTAGTGTGGCCACACAAGTTCCGGCCACACCTGCCGGAGAAGTACGACGGAAGCGTCAACCCTGCAGAGTTCCTACAGATCTACTCTACTGCCATCCTCGCGGCAGGAGGGGATGAGGCCATCATGGCCAAATACTTCCCCGTCGCCTTGACCAGCCCAACACGGTCATGGCTCATGAACCTGCCTCAGAGTTCCATAACTTCCTGGGGGGAGCTATGCCGACAGTTCACGGCGAACTTCGGCAGCTCCTACACGCGTCCCGGCACGGAGCTGGACCTCCACGCCGTGCGACAGCAACTGGGGGAATCACTGCGCTCCTTCATCCAATGATTCTCCCAGGTACGAAACACCATCCCCCACATCCAGAATGCATCAGTTGTGGTTGCATTTCGAAAGGGTGTTAGGGACAAGAAGATGCTCGAGAAGTTGGCCACCAGAGAGGTGCGAGACGTCTCAGAGCTCTTGAGTCTGGCGGACAAGTGCGCCAGAGCAGCAGAAGGGCGTAACTGGCACTCACAGCCAGCCTCCGAAGCAGGAGGGCAGCCCGGAGTTAGTGTCGCGCCCCAAGGGAGCAGCAAGAAGAATAAGAAGAAAGGTGGTGGCAAGGTCAAGCCGCTGGCCGGAGCTCCCATTGCTGCAGCTGCAGCACCCGGCGGAGCTTGGGGGCCGCGCCCCGACAAGAGACCACGACAGTCACCACGACGGTGGTGACTGTAGTGAGCCGTGCCCGGTACACAACACCAGGGGCAACACTGCTGGTGAGTGCCGAGAGATCAAGAAGCTCGCGGAGCGCTTCCGCGAGGGGAAGCAACCGCGCACAGATGGCGCTCCCTTCCACCAGAGGGAGGGGATGCAGAAGGTTGACTCCCGGGACAATGGTGACCAAGAAATGGAGTACCAGGAGCCTCAACGCACCTTGAAGGTGGTGCACAACCATGAGGACTCCAGCTCTGGTGAAGACGAGCACCGAAAGGTGCTCCATGTCATCTACGGAGGGTTCTCGGACCCCTCGTACCGGAACGCAGTCAAGATCCTGCGCCGAGTAGTGGCGTCGGTGGCTCCTACCCCAAGTGCAACGCCACACCTAAAGTGGGTAGGGACACCCATCAGCTTCGACGCCTCCGACTGCCCCAAGAACATGGTTGGGACTGGACAACTACCTCTCTTGGTAGCCCCAACCATAGCCAACGTGAAGATGCATCACGTACTGGTGGATGGCGGGGCCGGCCTCATCCTCATCAGTCGTGCAACTTTACAGAAGTTGAAGATTTCCATTGCCAAGCTTACCCCGTCGAGCCTGTTCTCAGGGGTAGGGCCGGGACAGGTCATCCCATATGGGAACATAAGTCTCCCGGTGACCTTCGGAGCTCCAGAAAACTACCGGACAAAATGTGTTCTGTTCGACGTCGCGGAGGTCGACCTCCCCTTCAACGCCACCATTGGCAGACCGACCTTGTACCGGTTTATGGCGCTAGCCCACTACGGCTACCTGGTCCTGAAGATGCCTACACCCACCGATGTCCTCAGGATCCGTGGAGACCGCACCACCACAGTGTCAGCCTTGGAGAAGCTCCAAGCACTTGCGGCGGCCCGAGCACCAGCCCCTGGCAGTGCAGAACCGGCCCTGGTCCACCCGAGTGCATGCCATCGTGCCTCGACCTCTGCACCCCGAGTGCAACCCTCCGACGAAGACGACGTCCCCCTGAAGGTCGTCCAAGTCGGCTCCGAGGCTGCCCAGACCACCCGCATAGCTGGGGGCCTGGACAGCAAATAGGAATGCACGCTCATCACCTTCCTCCGGGACAACGTCGACGTGTTTGCATGGCAACCGTCACAGATGCTCGGGATCCTAGGGAGGTGATTGAGCACCATCTGAATATCTACCCCGACGCTCGGCTGATCTAGCAGAATCCCCGGAAGCAGTCCATCAAGCGGCAGAACTTCATCCATGAAGAGATAAAGAAGCTGCTCGATGCTGGCTTCATACGGGAGGTCCACCACCCCCGGTGGTTGGCAAATCCTGTTGTCGTTTCGAAGGAGGGTGGGAAGCTCCGGATGTGCATCGACTACACCAGTCTCAATAAGGCATGCCCTAAAGATCCATTCCCTCTCCCTAGAATAGATCAAATTGTAGACTCTACATTAGGCTGTGATTTATTATGCTTCCTAGATGCCTACTCAGGCTTCCACCAAATACCAATGTCTAGAGAAGATGAGGAACACACTGCTTTCATAACAGTAGATGGCCTGTATTGTTATGTCTCCATGCCTTATGATTTGAAAAATGCTCTTCCTACCTTTGTACGTGCTATGCATAAAACATTTGGAGAGCTAATCCGAGACTTGGTACAGGTGTATGTCGATGACATCGTTGTCAGAGTCAGAGAGAGCACATCCTTGTTAGATAACCTAGCTCTAGTCTTTGACAAATTTCGCTCCACGCGCACCAAGCTAAACCGGACAAATGTGTGTTCGGTGTATCCTCTGGAAAGCTCCTTGGATTCCTGGTCTCACACCGAGGGATTGAGGCCAACCCAGAGAAGATCAAGGCCATCGAGCTGATGCAGCCCCCGGCTCGCTTCAAGGACGTCCAGAAGCTCACGGGATGTCTAGCTGCGCTCAGTCGATTTATATCTAGGCTAGCTGAGCGGGCTCTTCCCTTCTTCAAGCTCCTGCGCAAAGCCGGTCCATTTGTTTGGACCGAAGAAGCATTCCAGGGGTTGAAGCAGCACCTATCGACGCTGCCCATCATGGTTGCCCCTGAGCCCGGTGAGCATCTACTGCTTTACATCGCGGCGACGACAGAAGTGGTGAGCATGGTCCTAGTCGCAGAGCGGCCGGACCTCTCGCCACTACAACCTGCTCCTGCCGCAGAAGTCAAGCACCAAGGCTGTCCGGAACCCATGGGGGGCCTCGACAGCTAGGAGGTCTCTGAGGCCCAGCCCCCGGAGACCACAGTCGACCTCACGGAGGTCCAAGACGGCCGAGTAGTCCCCGGGTCCCAGCCCCCGGAGGTTGCCCCGGACCTAGAGGACAGGAGGTCCCAGGGTCCGATGCCAATGGAGGAAGACATCCCGGATCCCCCAGGGAGGGTCCAGACCGTCCAAAGGCCCGTCTACTACATCAGTGAAGTCCTCCACGATGCCAAGACCAGGTACCTGGAGGTACATAAATTGTTGTATGCAGTGCTCGTGGCGTCCAGGAAGCTCCGACACTACTTCCAAACCCACAGGATCTCGGTGGTCACCTCCTACCCGCTGAGGACCATCCTCCACAGCTCTAACGCGACTGGCAACGTTGCCAAGTGGGCAGCAAAGCTGGCGGAGTTCGAGATGGAGTTCCTACCACGTCATGCAGTCAAGAGCCAAGCACTGGCTGACTTTATGGCCGAGTGGACGCCATCACCAAGCAACCCAGGGGCCCTGAAAGTGGAGAACCGGAGCCCCGGGCACCGGTCTTCACCAAGCCTCACTGGACGCTCTACTTTGACGGCTCCTCGCGGAAGCAGGGGGCCGGAGCCGGCGTACTGCTCCTCACGCCGACGGGAGAGCAGTTCAAGTACATGGTGCGCCTCAACTTCAAGGCAACCAAGAACATGGCCGAGTATGAAGCTCTTATCTTCGGCGTGAAGACGACGCTGTCTCTCTGCGTTCGCCAGTTGTTGGTCAAGGGCGACTCCCAGCTAATCATCAAGCAAGTCAAGGGTGAATGCTCCTGCAACGACCTACAATTAGCTGCCTATCTGCTCTACGTGCAGATGCTGGAGAGGGACTTTGAAGCCTTGGACCTGTGCCATGTACCACGCGCCGACAACACCGTCGCCGATGACCTGTCAACGAAGGCCTCTACCAGAGCCCCGGTGCCCGAAGGAGCCTTCGAAAGGACGTTGCCGCGACCCACAGCCCGGCCTGTCAAACCGTGCGAAGGGGGCGAGACCAGCACCTCGAAGCTAGCGGTCCCGGTGTCGCTGCAGCCATGTTGCCCATCAAGGATCGTATACGCCACTGGGGACTCCGTGCTACCCAGCGCCCAAGATCCATAAGCTCAAGTAAGCCCCAATGCATGGATCACGGAGGTCCAGGACTACTTGAAAGACAACATCCTTCCTGATAAACATGCATCTGCTGAACGGATTGTGCGGATGGCTAAGAGATACACGCTGGTAGAATGGGATCTCTACCGGCGTGGTGCCAACGGCATCCTGTTGCGGTGCATAACCCAGGAGGAAGGCTGCGACCTGCTTGCAGAAATCCACGGAGGCGAGTGCGGGAACCACACATCTTCCCGCACGCTGGTCGGTAAAGCCTTCCGGCATGGCTTCTACTGGCTTACAGCCCTCTTGGACGCCGTCAAGCTAGTTAAGAGATGCAAGGTGTGCCAGTTCGATGCCAAGCAGATCCACACACCGGCGCAGACGCTGCAGATGATCCCACCCTTGTGGCCGTTCGCGGTATGAGGGTTGGACACCCTAGGGCCCTTCCCCAGAGCCGTCGGGGGATACCGGTTCCTCTACGTCGCCATCGACAAGTTCACCAAGTGACCGGAAGCTGCACTAGTCATCACCATCAACAAGCAATCCACAGTCAAGTTCATCAAGTTAATCGTCTGCAGGTTTGGGGTCCCGAACAGGATCATCACCGACAACGGGACCCAGTTCACCAGTACAGCGTTCCAAGAGTACTGCGAAGACCTTGGCATCCAGGTGTGCTATGCATCCGTTGCTCATCCAAAGAGCAACGGGCAAGTTGAGAGAGCCCACGCCGAGCTCCTTCGGGGGCTCAATGTAACACCCTCAAATTCATTTCCATGCATTGCATACATTTTTCATATAGAGAAACACTATAAAAGAATTAGAAATGGAGGAAGGAACCATAGAAATGGAGAAAGAATCATAAAATGGTGGGGGATGGGAAAAATATAGCTGAAATGAGGCAATTCAAATTTGTCAAACTGCGCTGTCGACACTTCCCGTGGCCCCGCTGGACACGTGGAACCCTCAGAGCTCCCCCCTGCGGATGGGGTGAGGTCCAACACTGCTGGCCACGTGGCAGGCCCGGGGCTCGCCTCTGAGGATAGGGAGACCCAACCTCGCTGGACACGTGGCGCCCTCGGAGCTCACCCCTATGGAGGGGGTGAGGCCTGGCTCTGCTGGTCGCGTGGTAGGCCCAGGGCTCGCCTCTGAGGAGAGGGGAGGCCTGGCCCCGCTGCACACGTGGCGCCTTCGGAGCTCACCCTGGCGGAGGAGGGTGAAGTCCGGCACTGCTAGCCATGTGGCAGACCCGGGGCTCGCCTCTGAGGAGAGGGAGGCCCGACCCCGCTGGACATGTGGCGCCCTCGGAGCTCACCCCTGCGGAGGGGGTGAGGTCCGACACTGCTGGTCACGTGGCAGGCCCGGGGCTCGCCTCTGAGAAGAAGGGAGGCCTGACCCCGCTGGACATGTGGCACCGTAGGAGCTCGCCCCTACGGAGGGGGCGAGGCCCGGCTCTGCTGGCCGCATGGCAGGTCCGGGGCTTGCGTTTGAGGAGAGGGGAGGCCCGGCCCCGCCGGACACGTGGCGCCTTCGGAGCTCACCCCTAAGGAAGGGGGCGAGGTCCTTAGGCGGTTTTTCTCCTGTGCGCGGGGGTACCCGGTACTGAGGGTACCGACACAATTTCCCAAAATTTTCCCCACATTTGGGGAATTTCCCCCACATTGCTTCCGCACCAAATCAATTGGGGAAAAGTTTGTTAGGATTTTCCTCCAATTAGAGTAGGATTCTTTCTCCCCCCCCTTATAAATAGAACCCAACCCCCCCGGCCGCAACCCTTTCCCCTTTTCCCCCTCCCAAGTCGGCGACTTGGAGGCCCTAGCCCCCCAACCTGCCGAGTTGGACCCCCCTCGCCGGAGTTCAGTCGCCGGTGAGCCCCGCCGGTGAGCCTGCCGACGAGCCCCGTCACGCCTCGCCGTCGCTGGAAAAGAGCCGACGATCTGTCCTGCCCTAATCTTCCATAAAAAAATCTCTGCTGCTACCATTGCTAGGATGAAGGCCCTACCACCAAACGGAAGTGAGGTAGGTCTTCGTTACCCATCTTACGACGTCGTCGCTGTTTCTACGCATCCGTTTTCTTCGCTCCCTTCGAACAGAAACTTTTTCGTGTGGACAGATCATGTTTTGATCAGTTTTTGACGGTGGAATTGATCTAGATCTTGAGTCAAGATCATCACCACGTCCACACTTGATCCCTACACCCTTGTTCATCATAAAACCCCATGAAAGCCCATTAAAACATGCAAGAACACGTACAAACTGGTTTAATAAAACAGCACCATAGGATTTACATTCATCTACACCCTTGCATCTTAAGTAAAGTTTGTGCATGATATTTGATTGCTGTAAATTTTGTATGTGCATGGTCGTGAGTAGAAAGACAAGCTCAGAATGCCATCTACGAAGAACTACAACACCAAGACTTCGAGACGCTTGAGCAACAAGAGCCACGGGAGCAAGGCAAGTGCCCCTTGACCATATTGATCCCATATTTTAAAACAGTTTTGTTTGCGAAAACGCGTATGCTTGAGTCAACTTGATGGAACGCCCTTTTATAGGAGTTTACTAGTTTTGTTAAACCATCCTTGTCGCTGGGAAAGTTGATGAGTCGGGTATGATCATTTTTCCTTTTTGCTTCGCTTAACTTACGGGATACGGGAAGCTGAAATAAAACATGTCTAGCTACTGCACTCATATGAATAATGATGATGAGAACTTAATGATGTTAATGAGCATGGAATCGGGGAGATCTAGGCAAGCTTGGTTTGTGGATGTTGCTGAATGAGATGGTTGTTTACTTGCCGTAGATCTAAGGACCGGTTCATGCCAGCACATGCCAGGAAAACAGTGCCACCACAAGGCCAAATATGGGTGCGGCTTAGCTGACTAATTAGGTGTGTTGCTAGCTTGTTATGGACCGTGGATGGCCCGGGGAATGGGAGTTGAGAGGGACTGCCCTTGTACTGCATGGCACAAGAGGGGGCTCGTGGGTGGGAGAATGGTGATTCGAGCCTGCCGGTGAAACCTCAGTGAGTCCATACATCTAGTAGCCCCTTTGTAAAGGCTATTTTTTGATCTCTTGGCCATACACCGACGGTTGTGTACTTGTACAATGGAGGTTCTGCAGTCGCCGATGGGTGACGAAATCACGAACTTGTGGGTAAAGTGGTGCCACCTCTGCAGAGTGTAAAACTGTCATGATAGCCGTGCTTCCGGTCACAAGCACATGGCGAACTCACATGATTAGAGGGAAAACATGGGACGGATGTTCGTTATGGTTATGGTATGGTCACTGGGATTGGTTTTGGGACTGTTTTGAGTCATGACATTGAGTTTGGTTTCGGTTATACGAATATGAGATGGTTATGAATGTTTATGAGTATGACATGAACTTGAGAAAGATTAATGGCGGGTTGAGACTTGATAAATGGTGAATTATGATGGAGAAATTGATGCTGAATTACTTGGTCATGTTGGGATAAATATCACTTAGAAATAGTTGCTGTTTTTATCATGTTGTAAAATAAAATTTGCTTGCTGCAATGAGCCCTTTTTATTCCTACCTTGTTGTAAGCTACATGTCATACTTTTCCCGCACTTGCTGAGTACGACATGTACTGACCCTTGCATTATCACATAAACAATAGCAACAAGACAAGAGTACTTCGAGGACCATGTGGAGTAGTAGGCGTGCGAACTACCGTCAACATGCCTGTGGAGTTGAAGATGGAGCCTGCTGCTATTTAGTTATTTCCGGTGTCGTTTAGAGACCTCCGCTGCAAGAATAAGATAGACATTCATGAGTGAGACAATGAGTTGATGTAATGAAGTACTTAAACCTATTTATTTGTGGTTATATTCTGAATTCAGTTTGTGGATTACATGTGTATGTGTGATGAACATCCTAGGCACACATATGCATTAACTCGGTTCTGTTTTCGGAACCGGGTGCCACAGATTGGTATCAAAGCCACGTTGATCGTAGGACGCAAGCCTAGGTAGAATGGACACTCTAAAACACATAGGAACACCCCTCTAAACTGCTATTTTTGAAAATTGCTTGCTGCTGCACTTTCTTGTCAAGTCAGCCACCGCAAAGTGCTATTTTAAGCCTCTCTTTTCTCTTCTTTTGGACAACAACATTTTTGCTTTCTTGCTTCATAGCTTCTGAAGTTTTGAAGTATTTTCTTCCTTCTCTAAAGTTTCTCATGTCCTATTTATAGATGCCAGTGATCAGGAGCACGACACGCATAAGTACTCGTTCACCACCACGTGGGAGTGCACTTAACCCCATTGAGGTGTCCGATGGACCATATTGGGAGGAGGTAAAGACGAAACCTCATGATGAAGATGAAGTCAATAGCTATATGCATGAGGAAGAGGACCCAGAAGAGGTGGAACCATTCGAAGATGACATGGAAGATGATCCACAAGAACGGCATTGGTACGCACCTCAGGAGGAGTTTCACGCGGGCTTACACCCCGTGGAGCCTCATGAAGCTATGACGGGAGAAGATGAACCTGAGGAGGAGCCACCACTTGCTGAGACCAATAATGAAGGTGATGAATGGGCCAATCATTCAGATCAAGAGTTTCGGTCCGATGGAATGAAAGGAGGGCACACATCCAGGGAGCTCAAAGAATTTCTGGATTGCTTCAGCTTATACCCGGAGTATCTCCTCAATAAAGCCCCTCGTCTCGTACATGAAGAGTGGAAGGCCGACGTAACCATCCTATATAACGGTAGGGTTGTCACTCGGCACTTCACACCCACATGGAGAGCTACAAGGGCAGAAGCTATTGATGACGCTGCATGGGGAGCACTCACCGACTGTGCTACGCCTTCCATGAGCAGCTTGAGGGTACCACTTTTGAGCTGCACCCGTGTCGGAAGAGTGGCACAAGGGAGATCATTGGACCCCATGTAACTGCCCTTTCCAACCCACAAGCTGCTGACAGTCACAAAAATTGCTCGTGGAGTTAGGAAACCGCTACGCAAGCGCACAAGAAGAGATCCGTTACCTCCACAAGAAGCTGTATTTGCTGGAGAAACAAGAGGAGACTCGCGCCAATGCGATAGCGAATGGAGCACCAGCGCCTTCTAACTCTACATGGACTGCTGACTCACCATGGCGTGCGCCCATGTATGGACCACCCGCGTCACACGGCGGGAACAACACCAGTTCATATGATTAAGTTTAGGACTCCCACTGAATAAGCTGTAATAGGAACGTTTAAATCATAGTAGCGTGAATAGGAGTGGTGTGTTGAACTTTTGTGATGATTGGTTGTGTTTGTATGCTGGTGTGAGTTGTGGGACGCTTCGGTGAATGTCCACATCCACACATAGTGGAGAGATGTGAGATGCTTCGGCATGTGTTCACATCCTCATATAGGCTGAAATTAATAAAGGAAGATATTTAGTTCATACACCTTGATGCATATAGTTGGGGGGATCAATCTAAACTTCTATTTTATATTCTACTCAACTCTCTCTCACAGATGGTGAGGGAAAACGCCAGCCGTCAAAGGAGGAACGTTCGTGGCAACCCTGAACCACAAGAGGATGGCAACGTTGAAGTTCCTGAAAATGCTAACCCCGGGGCTGATGCAAACAACCTTGAACGGTTGATGGCTATGCAGAACCAGCTCATGCAAACTATGATACAAACTTTGAGACAGTTGGAAGCCAACAACAACAACAATCCTAACCCCATTCCTGCACCCCCACCGCCACCACCACCACCACCATCGTCGCCTCACAACAGATTAGGAGAGTTCATGAGGACTCGACCGCCTACTTTTGCACAAGCTAATGATCCCATGGAGGCTGATGATTGGTTGAAATCCATGGAAAAGAAGCTTGCTATTGTTCAGTGCATTGATCAGGGGAAAGTTCTCTTCGCATCGCACCAACTCATGGGAGCAGCCGCTGACTGGTGGGACGCTCTCTGCAATGCTCATGTCAACCAGGAGACAATCACTTGGGCTGAATTCAAGGAGAGTTTCCGCTCTCATTACGTCCCTGCTAGAGTCATGATGCTTAAAAGGCAAGAGTTCGAAGGTCTCCACCAAGGAAAGAAGAGCGTGAATGAGTACCTCAACAAGTTCACACAGGTGTCAAGGTATGCTCCCGAAGACGTCAACTTGGATCAAAGGAAGCAATACTTGTTCATGAGGGGATTGAACAATGAGATCCAATTACAACTGCTCAACAATGATTATGCAAACTTCCAGAAGCTCGTTGACAAAGCTATAGGGGTTGAGAGCAAGATCCGTGAGATTGAGCAAGAGGGCAAGAGGAAGATGTCGTACCAGCCACAAGGGAGCAATGTACGTCCCCGTTTTATGCCATCAGCTGCACCACAGTATGGCTCGTCCGCTTCTACTTACTGCCCTGCAAACCCACCTCGCCCTAATCAACCACAGCAGCAACGTCCTATTATGGAAGCACCTCGTATTCCTTTGCCTCCTGCGCCCCGTCCCAACATGGGCGCCTATTCTCAAAACCAGCCTCGCCCCAACGTTTCTGCTGTTTTGGGCAACAAAGCATGATTTTCATGCGGAGAGGTGGGACACTTTGCAAGTCAATGCCCGAAGAAAGGCCTTGGACAGCCGACCAACGCACCAAAACAGAACCCACGGCCGAATGGAGGAGCTACGCAAGGTAACCGTGGGCAGCAGAACTACGCTCGTGGCAACGTGAATCATGTCTCCGCTGAGGAAGCGCAACAAGCTGAGGACGTCATTATTGGTATGTTCCTTGCCAACTCCAACCCAGCCACTGTTTTATTTGATTCCGGAGCATCGCATTCATTCATATCATCCAAGTATGTTGCCAAGTATAATCTGCCCATATCACACATGAAACACACTATGTTGGTTAATTCTCCCGGTGGAGAGATGAGGACTGATATAGTATGTCCGAAAGTAAACCTTAAAATAAGGGGGGTAGACTTTCTTGCCAACCTTATTGTCTTGGATTACTAAGGGATTGGTATAATACTTGGAATGGATTGGTTAAGCAAGAACAACGGAGTAATTCAATGTGCTGAGAGGAGCGCGCAGTTGACAAATGAGCACGGTACTCGTATTGAGTTCGAGTCAGCCCAACCGGCAACCGAGAAGGCAGCGTTGAACCACGTCGAAGAAGCAACATTGGAAAGCATTCCGGTGGTTCAAGAATTTTCAGATGTGTTCCCGGAAGAACTTCCTGGTATGCCACCTGACCGGGACATTGAATTTGTCATTGATTTAGTACCTGGAACTGCACCTATAGCGAAAATGCCATATAGGATGTCCGCTAACGAACTAGTGGAACTTAAGAAGCAAATTCAGGAGCAGCTAGAAAAGGGTTTTATACGCCCAAGCTCGTCACCGTGGGGAGCCCCCGTGCTCTTCGTAGATAAGAAGGATGGGACCCAAAGGATGTGTGTGGATTATAGGTCTCTCAATGAGGTGACGATCAAGAATAAATACCCGCTGCCCCGTATAGAGGACCTATTCGACCAAATGAAAGGTGCCAAAATTTTCTCCAAGATTGATCTTCGGTCGGGATACTTCTAGCTGAAGATTAAGCTCTCTGACATACCCAAGACTGCATTCGAACACGGTATGGTTTGTATGAATATACCGTTATGTCTTTTGGGTTAACGAATGCACCCGCATACTTTATGTACCTCATGAATAAGGTCTTCATGGAGTATTTGGACAAGTTCGTCGTGGTTTTCATCGACGATATCATGGTGTATTCAAAAAGCGAGGAAGAACATGAAGAATATTTGAGATTGATATTGCAGAAACTGCGAGAGCATCAATTGTATGCCAAGTTCAGCATGTGTCAATTTTGGCTAAAGAAGATATTGTTCCTAGGCCACATCATCTCCGAGAGAGGAGTATCGGTTGATCACGGAAAAGTGGGAGATGTTCTGAAGTGGAACCAACCGCAGAATGTGAGGGATATTCGGGGTTTCCTTGGGATGGCTGGATACTACCGACGGTTCATCAAGGATTTCTCTAAAATAGCGAAGCCTATGACTGAATTGCTAATAAAGGGATAAGCATTTCAATGGACACCAGTGTGCCAAGAAAGCTTTGAGGAGCTCAAGAAAAGACTAACCACAGCGCCGGTTTTGGTATTGCCGGACGTGAGCAAGAGTTTTGATATATATTGTGACGCATCAAGACAAGGGCTTGGATGTGTGCTCATGCAAGAAGGACAAGTGGTAGCCTATGCGTCGAGACAACTAAAGAAACACGAGCTGAATTACCCCACACATGACTTGGAACTTGCAGCCGTGGTACATGCCTTGAAGATTTAGAGGCATTATATCCTTGGCCACCGATGTGAGATCTATACAGATCACAAAAGCCTCAAATATATATTCACGCAAATGGATCTGAATTTGAGGCAACGTCGATGGTTGGAACTCATCAAGGATTATGATGTTGGAATCAATTATCACCCCGGAAAGGCCAATGTAGTAGCTGATGCGTTGAGCCAAAAGGGAGCATGTCACCAACTCACGGTTCGGGAGCTACCGCCCGAGTTGCGCAAGGAGTTCGAACAGTTACATCTCGGGTTCTTGAACGAGATGGAAGTGATAGAACTCAACTCTTCACTGGAACAAGAGATACGAGATGGTCAAGCAACGGATGAGGAAATCAAGGAAATCAAGGAAAGAATCCGACAAGGCATAGAAAAGGATTTCAAGGAAGACGAGAAGGGCACGCTTTGGTTAGGGAAAAGGATTTCTGTGCCTAACGTGAAGCACATCCGCGACACGATATTAAAGGAGGCACATGACTCACCTTATTCCATACATCCCGGCTGTACAAAGATGTACAAGGACCTGAAAACTTGCTATTGGTGGGATGGTATGAAAAGGGACATAGCTGAATATGTTGCCTTATGCGACACGTGCCAACGGGTGAAGGCCGAACATCAAAGACCCGCTGGACTGTTGCAACCATTGAAAGTACCCGAGTGGAAGTGGGAAGACATCAGCATGGATTTCATTGTCGGATTGCCACGTACTCGGTCGGGTTACGACTCCATTTGGGTTATTGTGGACCGATTGATGAAAACAACCCATTTCCTTCCTGTTAGAACCACGTACCGTGTCGCAGAACTAGCCGAGCTGTATATGGAGCAAATCGTGTGTCGCCATGGAGTTCCGAAGAGGATAGTTTCAGATCGGGGTTCTCAATTTACCTCTAGGTTCTGGAAGAAGCTGCATGAAGCCATGGATACACGGCTGAATTTCAGCTCCGCTTGTCACCCGCAAACTGACGGGCAAACTGAGAGGACAAATCAAATTTTGGAAGACATGTTGAGAGCTTGCGCCTTGAAACATGGGCGCAGTTGCGATAGGAGCTTGCCGTATGCTGAATTCTCATACAACAACATCTATCAAGCCAGCTTGAAGATGTCACCTTTCAAAGCATTGTATGGTAGACGGTGTAGAACGCCGCTGTTCTGGAATGAGACCGGAGAGAGCCAAGTGTTTGGACCCGAAGTGCTGCAAGACGCCGAAAGGCAAGTCCAAACGATACGAGAAAATTTGAAGGCTGCTCAGTCACGACAAAAAGGTTATGCAGACAATAGGTGAAGAAGATTGACCTTCGAAGTAGGAGACTTCGTGTACCTTAAGGTATCGCCTATCCGAGGCCAACAACGGTTCAACGTCAAGGGAAAATTAGCACCTCGTTACATCGGGCCATTTAAGATTTTGGGCAAGCCAGGAGAAGTAGCCTATCAACTAGAGCTGCCAACACACCTCTCCGACGTACACGACGTGTTTCACGTATCCCAACTCAAGAAGTGCTTAAGAGTACCGGAAGAACAAGTACTGATGGATGAACTCGAGCTTCAAGAGGATTTGACCTATGTGGAGCACCCCGTCCAAATTTTGGACGCGAAGGAAAGGGTCACGAGGAACAAAGTGATCCGTTCGTGCAAGGTACAGTGGAGCCATCACACAGAAGCCGAAACTACATGGGAGCGTGAGGAAGACCTCAAGGCCGAATTCCCTCATCTATTCTCTACTCTATCGAATCTCGAGGGCGCGATTCAGTTTAAGGGGGGTAGGTTTGTAACACCCTCAAATTCATTTCCATGTATTGCATACATTTTTCATATATAGAAACATTATAAAAGAAGTAGAAAACGAGGAAGGAACCATAGAAATGGAGAAAGAATCATAAAAATGGTGGGGGATGGGAAAAAGATAGCTGAAATGAGACAATTCTAATTTGTCGAAGTGCGCTGTCGACACTTCCCCCGGCCCGCTGGACACGTGGCGCCCTCGGAGCTCACCCCTGCAGAGGGGGTGAGGTCCGACACTGCTGGCCACGTGGCAGGTCCGGGGCTCGCCTCTGAGGAGAGGGAGGCCCGGCTCCACTGTACACGTGGCGCCCTCAGAGGTCACCCCTGCGGAGGGGGTGAGGCCCGGCTCTGCTGGCCGCGTGGCAGGTCCGGGGCTCGCCTCAGAGGAGAGGGGAGGCCCGGCCCCACTGGACACGTGGTGCCTTTGGAACTCACCCCTGCGGAGTGGGTGAGGTCCAGCACTGCTGGCCACGTGGCAGGCCCGGGGCTCGCCTCTGAGGAGAAGGAGGCCTGGCCCCACTGGACACGTGGCGCCCTTGGAGATCACCCCTGCGGAGGGGGTGAGGTCCGGCACTTCTGGTCACGTGGCAGGCCCGGGGCTCGCCTTTGAGGAGAAGGGAGGCCCAGCCCCGCTGGACACGTGGCACCCTCGGAGCTCGCCCCTGTGGAGGGGGCGAGGCCCGGGGCTGCTGGCCGCGTGGCAGGCCCAGGGCTCGCCTCTGAGGAGAGGGGAGGCTCGGCCCCGCTCGACACGTGGCGCCTTCGGAGCTCACCCCTGAGGAAGCGGGCGAGGTCCTTAGGCGGTTTTTCTCCTGCGCGCGGGGGTACCCGGTACTGAGGGTACCGACACAATTTCCCCAAATTTTCCCCACATTTGGGAAATTCCCCCCACATTGCTGCTGCACCAAATCAATTGGGGAAAAGTTTGTTAGGATTTTGCTCTAATTAGAATAGGATTCTTTCTCCCCCCCTTATGAATAGAACCCCCCCTGGCCGCAACCCTTTCTCCTTTCCCCCCCTCCCAAGTCGGTGACTTGGAGGCCCTAGCCCCCCAACTCGCCGAGTTGGACCCCCCCTCGCCGGAGTTCAGTCGTCGGTGAGCCCCACAAATGAGCCCGCCGACGAGCCCCGTCACGCCTCGCCGTCGCCGGAAAAGAGCCGACGATCTGTCCTGCCCTAATCTTCCATAAAAAAATTCCCCGCTGCTGCCATTGCTAGGAGGAAGGCCCTGCCACCAAAGGGAAGTGAGGTAGGTCTTCATTACCCATCTTACGACGTCGTCGCTGTTTCTACGCATCCGTTATTTTCGCTCCCTTCGAACAGAAACTTTTTCGTGTGGACAGATCACGTTTTGATCGGTTTTTGACGGCGGAATTGATCTAGATCTTGAGTCAAGATCATCACCACGTCCACACTTGATCCCTACACCCGTGTTCATCATAAAACCCCATGAAAGCCCATTAAACATGCAAGAACACGTACAAACTGGTTTAATAAAACAGCACCATAGGATTTACATTCATCTACACCATTGCATCTTGAGTAAAGTTTGTGCATGATGTTTGATTTCTGTAAATTTTGTATGTGCGTGGTTGTTAGTAGAAGGACAAGCTCAGAAAGCCATCTACGAAGAAATACAACACCAAGACTTCGAGATGCTTGAGCAACAAGAGCCACGGGAGCAAGGCAAGTGCCCCTTGACCATATTGATCTCATGTTTTGAAACTGTTTTGTTTGCGAAAACTCGTATGCTTGAGTCAACTTGATGGGACACCCTTTTATAGGAGTTTACTAGTTTAGTTAAACCATCCTTGTCATCGGGAAAGTTGATGAGTCAGGTATGGTTGTTTTTCCTTTTTGCTTCGCTTAACTTACTGGATACGGGAAGCTGAAATAAAACATGTCTAGCTACTGCACTCATATGAATAATGATGATGAGAACTTGATGATGTTAATGAGCATGGAATCGGGGAGATCTAGGCAAGCTTGGTTCGTGGATGTTGCTGAATGAGATGGTTGTTTACTTGCCGTAGATCTAAGGACCGGTTCATGCCAGCACATGCCAGGAAAACGGTGCCACCACAAGGCCAAATATGGGTGTGGCTTAGCTGACTAATTAGGTGTGTTGCTAGCTTGTTATGGACCGTGGATGGCGCAGGGAATGGGAGTCAAGAGAGACTGCCCTGGGAACTGCATGGCACAAGAGGGGGCCGTGGGTGGGAGAATGATGATTCTAGCCTGCCGGTGAAACCTCAGTGAGTCCATACATCTAGTAGCCCCTTTGTAAAGGCTATTTTATGATCTCTTGGCTATACACCGACGGTTGTGTACTTGTATAATGGAGGTTCTGCAGTCACCGACGGGTGACGAAATCACAAACTTGTGGGTAAAGTGGTGTCACCTTTGCAGAGTGTAAAACTATCATGATAGCCGTGCTTCCGGTCACAAGCACCTGGCCAACTCACATGATTAGAGGGAAAACATGGGACGGATGTTCGGTATGGTTATGGTATGGTCATTGGGATTGGTTTTTGGACTGTTTTGAGTCATGACATTGAGTTTGGTTTCGGTTATACGAATATGAGATGGTTATGAATGTTTATGAGTATGAGATGAATTTGAGAAAGATTAATGGTGGGTTGAGACTTGATAAATGGTGAATTATGATGGAGAAATTGATGCTGAATTACTTGGTCATGTTGGGATAAATATCACTTAGAAATAGTTGTTGTTTTTATCATGTTGTGAAATAAAATTTGCTTGCTGCAATGAGCCCTTTTTATTCCTACCTTGTTGTAAGCTACATGTCATACTTTTCCCGCACTTGCTAAGTACGACATGTACTCACCCTTGCATTATCACATAAACAACAGCAACAGGAGAAGAGTACTTCGAGGACCATGTGGAGTACTAGGCGTGTGAACTACCGTCAACATGCCTGTGGAGTTGAAGATGGAGCCTATTGTTATTTATTTATTTCCGCTGTCATTTAGAGACTTCCGCTGCAAGAATAAGATAGACATTCATGAGTGAGACAATGAGTTGATGTAATGAAGTACTTAAACCCTATTTATTCGTGGTTATATTCTGAATTCAGTTTGTGGATTACATGTGTATGTGTGATGAACATCCTGGGCACACATATGCATTAACTCGGTTCCGTTTTCGAAACCGGGTGCCACACTCAAGACTCGCACCTATGCCATCTTAGAGAAGCATGGTGCCTAGTGGGTGTACGAGCTCCCGTGCGCACTGTGGGCCAGCCGGACATCCCAGAGCCGGGCCACAGGGGAAACACCCTTCTTCATGGTATACGGGACCGAAGCCGTGCTTCCCCCGGAGGTCACCATGGGGTCCCCCCGTGTCCGAGCTTACGACGAAGCCATGCAGGACCAGCTCCGGCGTGAGGACATCGACCTCGTCGACGAGGCAAGATGGCAAGCAACGCTTCGAAACGCACGGTACCGGCAGGCGCACCGGCGCTACCACCAGAGGTCTGTGCATGCTCGGAAGCTCAAGGAAGGCGACCAGGTGCTGCGGTGCATACTTTCTCGAGAAGGGGCCAATAAACTCTCCCCCAGCTGGGAAGGTCCCTTCGGAGTCATGAAAGTTTGCCGCCCCGGGTGCGTGCGCCTTGCTACGGAGGACGGGGACCCGCTCCCCAATCCTTGGAACATATAACACCTCCGTAAGTTCTACCCTTAGAGCAGTGGTAGGACATGTTTTTTTCTTTTTTCTGTAACAGATCCCATAGAGATCAGGAGCAGCGCTCGGAGCAACTAAGCCCCAAGGGGTGGTCCAGGACTACGTCCGGCTTGGCTTGGTCCTGTACCCTAAGCGCGTAGGCCCTGCCCCACCTCATAATGGGGTGGGTCGTTGCCTCCATGTACAACCTGTTTTCCTCCTATGGACTTATATGAATGAAAAGAACCCTGTCCTACCATGCTTACTTATGTGTTTATTTAAATTACGCATTAATTTTTATGATCACCTTCCCATGCTAAAGACAGTGTGCGTTCATCGTATACTCGGCTCTCCTTTCCCACTCTCATGCCTAGTCGGCATTTGCCATCCAGCCGAAGGCGGTTGTGCTTGAGGTACCTGCCAAAGGCCCGGGGGCCTCTCGGACCTCCCCCTGTTAGGGTACTGTGACGCCAGTTGGTCTCCTCCAGGAAAGACCTACGCCAGAGTGGGAGGTCCAAGGTGTGCAACCTGCTTTGCCTGGTCCTGCACCCAAAGCGTGCGCACTCTGCCTCCCCAGTGCTATGGTCTAAGTACTAGGGGCCGGATGGTTACACCCTGACCAAGGAGGGAGCGAGACCTACGGTACCGAGTGCACTGAATTACCCAAGCCCCATATACCGGCCCAGGACTATAAGCCAAATAAGACTAAGAGACAGGGAAGGGAGGACCTCTGAGCAGAATTACCGTTTTCCTACTCGTGTGCAGGACCTCCTGAGAGGCCTCCCGGACCTCCGGCGCCGGAGCTCCGACACCTGCGTGCTCCAGACGGTCAGGGGCCCTGGCCTTGGCTCCCTCGCAGGAATGTGGTAGGTGTGCCCAATGCATTGGCCACACCTACCAGGGGGGCACTACGGGGACTACACAAGGGAAGGCCGGAGCACCCGGTTGTATTGAAGTCCCAAGACTTCTCAAGACCAGAGCTCCAGACTCCAACTCAAGACCCCTTGGGTCCTTATGAGAACAAGGGCCCAAGAGAGGTGCCTGTGCTAAAAAAACTTCGGGATCGGTGGAGACCTCTCGGGGTCCTTACGGAGCTAAGGGCTCGGGCAGGGCAAGCTAAGAAAAGGAAGCAAAAAGCACAGACACATAAAACAACAAGTTTATTCATTGAAGAGCTCCATGAGTTGGTCTACAGACAGAAGACAAAAGGCAAAATACAAAAGCCCTCCAGCTACAAGGGCAAGCGTCTAAGAGTCCCTGGCCTCCCACTGGAACCGAGACGCGACGAGGGCGGCGACGTCTCCGACTCCGGCCCTCGCGATCTCCCCCCGCTCGGTGACGGGGCCCCGCACAACAGGCTATAGAGAGATGGAGGAGTCCCAGCTCCGGAAGCACGTAAGCACGTGCGCGGCGACCTCCTTCGCCAAGCCCCTCCCCTCGACCTCGAGCTCGTCTCCGATCACAGCTTCCAGCCTCTCCATCTTGGTGCTGATGGACTCGAGTGCCGGGAGCGCCTGGGCCATCTCTTGCGCCGGTGCCCCCGTCCTCAAGGGCTGAAGACGAGAGGCACTAGAGCAGACTCCGCCTGGCCAACGAAGTCCTAGACTCCCTGGGCCTCGGCGGTCTGCAAAGCCCGGAGCTGCTCCACCTCCTGACGAGCCGCCAGCAGGACGCCAAGTCCTTCCTCGGTGAACCTCCTCTGCTTGGCCGCTAGGTCGTTCTCTCGGAGCTGGAGGTCCCGGTTAAGGCTCTCCAATTCCGACACCCGTAAGTCGGCAGCAAGCTCCCGGTTCAGCACCGTCTGGTGGTCCTCCCTTTCGGCCAAGGTTAACTCCCGGAGATCCAGCTCCCCGGCCCTGGCCCTCAGGCCGCCTTCTTCCGCCTGCAGCTGCTCGGCGACCTCCTTCTCCTTGTCCGCCATGACGCGCTCTTGCTCTGCGACAGCACACTCACACCGCGGCATCTGCAACCGGATCTCCTCGTTGGCGATGATGTGGGCCCGAACACCGTCATAGGCCTCGCGGGCCTCCTGCATGATCTTTCGGGTCTCGGTGTCCAGGCGGTCGACGGCGTTCTTCTGCGCAATGAGGAGTTTCTCCTCAGCGTTGAGCCTCATCATCTTAGCATCGAGCTCCTCCTCGACCTCCCTGGTCCGCAGCTTCAAGAGCCGCTCCCGGTCACGGAGGCGGTCCCTCTCATCCGCCAAGTCCTCCCACTCGTGCTCGAGCGCAGCCTAAACCTGCCCGACACTGGACTGGGCAAGTTCCATGGCGTACGACAGGGACAGTGGAGCAACAGAGGCCGAAGCTGCGCCGTGAACCTCCTCCATGGCGTCATCATCTGATGGAGGAGACGCCAGTGCCACAGAACCTAGGGGAGCCACGACGATGCACCGATCAGAAGAAGACGGCACTGAGGCAGCGCTAGTCCCGATGTGCTCCTGTTCACTGCCCACCTGGGGACCCGCATCAGCTCCTCCTGCGTCAGCATCCGAAGGCTGGTCGCCGCCAGCCTGCTCCGCCGAGTCTTCACCAGCAGCCAGCTCCCGAGCTGGCGAAGGAGGAGGTACCGCTGCAACACTAGGAGCTGGAGCCTGAGTACTTGGGCTCACCGGCGCACCCGCAGGAACAGGCGCCGTCGTCGTCGCAGGGGCCGGTCCTGCCGGTCCAGAAGGAGAAGAGGCCTGGACTTGCACGGGGGCCGGTGAAGCTGCCGTGGCGTCCAGACGCTGCGGCACTGGGCTGCTACCAGCCGAAGTTGGCTGAGAGACAGGCGCGTCACCGTCAGCCGACGAGATCCTACAAGCACAGGGAACACTCATGACAAAAATAAAAGACGAACTGGAGTACGCCAGTACTAAGACTCGATAAGTACAACTTACCGAGGGACACGGACATTCCAGCGGGCATGAAGCCCTGGCTTGCAAGGCGGGGCAGGGCCGCCAGAGCCTGCCGTCGCCGTCGGGGCCTGCGCCAAAGGCACCTGGACTGGCGGAACAGGGGGGTTCACCAAGAGCCCTCCTGGGAGCTAGAGCAGTGGAGCTCCCACCGGCAGCACCGCTTGCGCCGCTCGCCGTGCCAGTCCCTGAAGCATCTGAAGGCCGGGGCGCTGGCGTCCCTGGCTGAGCCTCCGGCCGACTCCCACCAGTAACTCCGCCAGCAACTCGCCATGCCACCCGCCGGAGAGCTTGAAGGCCGGGGGGCCGGTACCCACGGCTAGGTCCCCAAACGACCACCGCCAGCAGCTCCGCTGGCACTGCTCGACGCGCTAGGCTGACGGAACATTTGAAGGCCGGGGCGCCTGCGCCCCTGATTGAGTCCCGGCTGTGCTCCCTCCGGCACCGCCGCTTGCCGAGCCTGCAGCGGGGACACTCGACGACCGAGGCACCTGAGCCCCTGGCTAAGCCCCAGACACCGCGACACCGGCGTCCCTCCTCGGAGCTCCACCTGTGGAAGGAGTGTTGGTCACCCGGGGCTTCTCCAACCGTCGCTGACCGAAGGGAGTTCCGTCGGCACGGAAGACCCGAGGTCTCTTTGGGTCGCCGCCTGACGGATCAGTGCCTCCTGATGAAGAGCGCGAGGACACTCCGGTCCCCTGACTCAGCGCGAACGATGCCATAGGCGGGGACCGGGAGTGCTTCCTCGTCAGTGGGCTGGAGGCCAGCACCTTGCCATTCCCCTTATCGACAGTCGGCGCCCTGTCGCTCCTCGGCACGGGTTGGGTGTCGAGCGACGCCTCGCACCTTTGCTCTGGAGCTGTCGACCTCTGTGATCGAGATCCCCCGGGAAGCATCATCGATCAGGCACACGGCGACGCCAATATCGTCTAAGGTTGGCATCTCCCGGAGCAGCCTCGACCTCAGTGTTGGCTCCACGAAGAGGGAGAGGCAGGAAGCACGCATTGATAGAGAACGGTCGTCGAGGATGTCACTGCTTACCCTCATCACCATCCCCTTCAGCACCTTGACGAACGGGTCGGGGTCTATGCCCGTCTCCAGCCTGGTGCAGTCTTGCACGTCGGTGTAGTACCACACCGGGAGGTTGCGCTGCTGCAGAGGCGCAAGGCGGCGTGACAGGAAGTCCGCCAACATTATCAGGGACGTCAGCCCCTGCTCCGCCAGGAACTGGATCCGCTCCAGGACTGGCATGTACTCCGGCTCCAGCTCTGGGCACTCCTCCCAGAAGCGGCCCCCGGTGGATGGGGCCTCGGTCGGCAGCTGAAGACAATCGTGCTCATCAGTCTTCACGATCACCCAGTCATCCCTCCTGTTCTCCCGCCTCGAGGCATTGAAGGGTTGAAGGTACTTGGAGACCTTCGGATCCTTGTTGCGGTGCTGGAAGTAGTATGCTCCCAGTTGGTTCTTCGAGCCACGCCCGGTCGCCCGCAGCAAGAAGAAGTGACGAAGAAGCGTACTGAGGTGCGGACCCCCACGAACATCTCGCAGAGGTGCACGAAGATAGCAGCCAAAGCGAAAGAGTTCGGGGAAAGGTGGTGGAGTTGGAGACCATAAGTCTCCAGGAGAGTCACGAAGAAGGAAGAGATCGGGGGGACAAACCCGTCCAAGGCGTAGGTGAGGAAGAGGACAGTCTCTCCTCTCCCTAGACGCAGGGGAAGAGATCCCCGCCGAAGGCAAAGCTTCTGCTCCTCGGAGTGCCATCCAAGGAGCCTGCGCACCGGCCCAAGGTCCCTTGTCCGGGAAATGCGCGGCGAGGGCAGGTTGGAAGCCATCGGAGACGAAAGAGCAGGAACTTGAAAAGCAAAGGAGGCTTGGGCGCACGAAAGAACAAGGAAGGCTCATGCGTGGGGAGATGTGCGAAGGGAAGCCTACGATGCAGAAGGGGTTCCCTTTAAACCTCCCAGAGGCAATTCGAAACGCCTCGCATGCGCCGCTCGGAGCGGATGCCCCAGGTCCAAGCCCCAGCGACAATGACAAGAGGGCCCAAGCCGTCCTGCGGAAGCAGTGGACCAAGAAGTCAGTCCCTCAAGCGGACAACCCGGAGGTTCCTGACAAGGTGCTGCGACGTGCAGTAGTGGCAGCGTTGGGAACCGCCGCGGTTAAAGCAACTATCAAGCAGGGGTTACGTCCCCACGACCCTCCTCCCAGTATTAAACGTGTGGCCACGCGCCAGGGGGGGTGCTGTCCTGGTAACTGCCCCGCACGCCGGCGCTTCCAATTAATGGGGAGTATGCGTGGGCCCGCGCGGTTGGGTCGTGCTGCTCTTGCAATGGCCTAAAGGAGTTTCCAAGAAAGTGCGTGGGGTAGAAAAGGAGAAGGCCCCACCCACGGGATCGTTATCTCCCGTGAGGTGGGCCCGAGGGCCACTGTCGGTACCCTCAGTACCGGGTACCCCCGTGCACAGGAGAAAAACCGCCTAAGGACCTCGCCCCCTCCGCAGGGGTGAGCTCCGAAGGCGCCACACGTCCAGCAGGGCCGGGCCTCCCCTTTCCCCAAAGGCGAGCCCCGAGCATGCCACGCTGCCAGTAGAGTCGGGCCTCGCACCCTCCGCAGGGGCGAGCTCCGAAGGTGCCACATGTCCAGCGGGGCCGGGCTTCCCCTCTCCTCAGAGGCGAGCCCCGGTGTCGGTACCCTTAATATGGGTACCCCCATGCATTGGGGAAACTGCCTAAGGACCTTGCCCCTCTCCGCGGGGAGAGCTCCGAGGCGCCACGTGTCCCGCGGGGCCGGACCTCCCTCTCCTCAGAGGAAAGCTCCGTGCCCGCCACGTGGCCAACAGAGCCGGACCTCCCCCCTCCGCGGGGAGAGCTCCGAAGGCTCCACGTGTCCAGCGGGGCCGAACCTCCCTCTCCTCAGAGGAGAGCTCCGGGCCCGCCACGTGGCCAGCAGAGCCGGACCTCCCCCCTCGCAGGGAGAGCTCCGAAGGCTCCACGTGTCCAGCGGGGCCGGACCGCCCTCTCCTCAGAGGAGAGCTCCGGGCCCACCATATGGCCAGCAGAACAGCGCTACCTGCACCCGCGCGGTAGGCAGCAAGAGTAAAGACACGCCATACCTTGTCCGTACAAGGTATTCAAGACCCGCGCCTTTGCCGCTGTCAGGAGCCATTGTGCCTAGTCGCATCGCAGCGAAGACTGGCAGGCTGCATCAGAGGCTCTACACCAATAAACATAGCGACAAGACATCCCCTGCCGTCATCAACCGCTACGCCTAGCTTGCGACGTAGCGGGGTGGCAAGACGAAGACTCAGAAGCCCTAGCCAGAGACAACTACCGGCGTGACTGCAGGATACGGTAGATGGCAGACAATCTCCCCAAGACCACTTGTCGGGTCCCGCGCCCACCTTGTAAGCCGCCCGAGCCTTAGACTATAAAAGGCTCGGGTAGGCAACGTTGCAAGGGGTTCGACACTTTGCTCAACTCCCTCTAGGGTTTGGCTTGTAGCACACACGCTCAACACTCAAGCAATACGACGAGCGCCTCCGCTCGCCGTGGACGTAGGGTTTTACGCTCCGGCGGCCTGAACCACGTAAAAAAATCTCTGTGTCAACCTTTCTCCTTCCATCGTGCCCAACGCATAAGCTCTCCGTGAGTGACTAGCCCCTCCAAAAAAGAACCTCCATAGGATGCCCAGAGCAGGCCCGGGGGAAGTGTTGACGGCACACTTCGACATTTGGCGCGCCAGGTAGGGGGGATTTTCCCTTGCGCGATGAGCTTCCTCCGACGAAGATGTAGAAGCTTCCTTCAGCGGAAAGCTCTCCTCGCCCGCGTTCACGACGAACGGTGACCAGCGGGGACTACGTCTCGACACACTCAGGACGGAGTGTGTCGGTGCAAGCTGGAAGCCAGCAGCCGACTCTGGCAGCATAGACTCCAGCAAGCCCAAGATCTGCTGCAGCAGCAAGTGTCTCCCATGGGACCGCACTAGCTGCAGCACGAGAGCTTCTGCGCAATCCTCCCGCTGGGGACGCGCCTCAGTCAGCGACCCAGCAGTGGATTCGCGACGTCGACCGTCTCGTCGTCACTGCCGCCAACCCTCAACTTTGGCGGGGACGACGTTCCGGTCAGCCAGGTGTGTCGCTGACGCGCACACCGACGGTTGACGGGCACACGGCAGACTCTCGCTCCACCAGGCTCCCATCGGCAGACCTGAGGTCGGAGCTGGAGCGATGCCACTTGGGCAAAGATGCCCGTGTGATCATTGAGCGACGGCGAGAAAGGCGTCGCAACCAAGAGGCTGACGACAACATGTCGACCGCCTCGACCCAGCCTGGGCCGCAGACGTTCGCTACGCGATCTCTGCCCCAGACATACGCCACGCAGCGTATGCCTCAGCCATATGCCCTACAAATAGCGCCCCCGGTTTATGGCGCACCTTTGTCCATGCCGGGGTACATGGTGCCAACAGAAGACCAAGTGTTCGTGGCACCAACACCTGCAGCAACAGGAGCAGGATGTGCGGCCCTGGCGCCACACCTTCGCTTCGCGAAGTGGCTGCGCAAGTTCTGGCCGCACCTGCCTGAGAAATACGACGGCAGCGTCAACCTGGCAGAGTTCCTCCAGATCTACTCCACCGCTATCCTTGCTGCAGGAGGGGATGAGGCTGTCATGGCCAACTACTTCCCCATCGCCTTGACCGGGCCAGCACGGTCTTGGCTCATGAATCTCCCCCAGGGTTCCGTAACCTCCTGGGGAGACCTCTGTCGGCAGTTTACTGCGAACTTCGGCAGCTCCTACACCCGGCCTGGCACGGAGCTTGACCTCCACGCCATCCAATAACAACCTGGAGAGACACTGCGCTCCTTCATCCAGCGGTTCTCCCAGGTTCGGAACACCATCCCCCATATCCAGAATGCTTCTGGGGTGGTGGCGTTCCAACAGGATGTAAGGGACAAGAAGATGCTCGAGAAGCTTGCGACCAGAGAAGTGCACGACGTCTTAGAGCTCTTCAGCCTGGTAGACAAGTACGCCAGGGCAGCAGAAGGGCTCAACTGACACTCACAGCCAGTCTCCAAAGACGGAGAACAGCCCAGACCAAATGCTGCTCCCCATGGGAGCGGCAGAAAGGTCAAGAACGCCGGCGGCAAGATCATGCTGCCGACCGAAGCTCCAGTTACAGCAGCTGCAGCACCCACTAGAGCTCGGGGGCCACGCCCCGACAAGAGGCCGCGACAGTCACCAGCCTCAGACGGTGACCTAGGCGAGCCGTGCCCCGTGCACAACACCAGCAGCCATACTGCTGCTGAGTGCCGAGAGATCCAGAAGCTCGCGGAGCGCTTCCGCAGGGGGAAGCAGCCGTGTGCTGATGCCCCTCCCTTCCATCAAAGGGAGGACAAGCAGAAGGTCGACGCCCAAGACAATGTCGACCACCAGACGGAGTTCCAGGAGCCTCAACGCATCGTGAAGGCGGTGCACAACCGTGAGGACTCCAGCTCCAGCGACGACGAGCGCCGGAAGGTGCTCTACGTCATCTACGACGGGTCCTCTGACCCCTCATCCCGAAGCGCAGTCAAGACTCTGCGCAGAGCAGTAGCGTCGGTGGCTCCTCTCCCAAGTGCCGTGCCGCACCTCAAGTGGATGGGAACCCACATAAGCTTCGACGCCACCGACTGCCCCAGGAAGATGGTGGGGCTGGGCTGAACCTCATCAGCCGTGCGGCTTTCCAGAAGCTGCAGATCCCGATGGCCAAGCTCACCCCATCGAGCCCGTTCTCAGGGGTAGGGCCAGGACAGGTCGTCCCCTACGGCAACATCAGCCTTCCGGTGACCTTTGGGGCACCGGACAGCTATCAAAAAGAGTACATTCTGTTCGACGTGGCGGAGATCGACCTCCCCTTCAACGCCATCATCGGCAGACCAGCCCTGTACCGGTTCATGGCAGTAGCCCACTACGGCTACCTCATCTTGAAGATGCCTACAACAAAAGGCGTTCTCAATATTCATGGAGACCGCACTGCTGCAGTGTCAGCCTTGGAGAAGCTCCAAGAACTTGCAGCAGCCCGTGCAGCAGCCCCTAGCGGCACAGAACCGGGCCAGCTCCACCCGAGTGCACGCCACCGTGCCTCAACCTCAGCACCCCGCGTGCAACCCCTCGACGAGGGCGACGTCCCCCTGAAGGTCGTCCAAGTCGGCGCCGATGCTGCCCAGACCACCTGGGAAGCTGGGGGCCTGGACAGCAAATAGGAAGGCGCGCTCATCACCTTCCTCCGGCACAATGTCGACGTGTTTGCATGGAAACCGTCGCAAATGCCGGGGATCCCTAGGGAGGTGATTGAGCACCATCTGAAGATCTTCCCTGATGCCCGGCCAGTCCAACAGAATTCCCGCAAGCAGTCCATTGAGCGGCAGAACTTCATCCGTGAAGAAATCAAGAAGCTGCTGGACGCTGGCTTCATACGGGAAGTCCACCACCCCCGGTTGTTGACGAACCCCGTCGTCGTCCCGAAGGCCGGCGGGAAGCTCTAGATGTGCACCGACTACACCAGTCTCAATAAGGCATGTCCCAAAGATCCATTCCCTCTGCCTAGAATAGATCAAATAGTAGACTCTACATCTGGCTGTGATATGCTATGCTTCCTAGACGCCTACTCCGGCTTTCATCAAATCCCTATGTCTAGAGAAGATGAAGAACACACTTCTTTCATCACAGTAGACGGCCTGTATTGTTATGTCTCTATGCCTTATGGTCTAATGAATGTTCTCCCCACCTTTGTACGTGCTGTGCACAAAACCTTTGGAGAGCTAATAAGAGACTTAGTTGAGGTGTATGTCGATGACATCGTTGTCAAAGTCAGGCAGAGTTCATCCTTGTTAGGTAACCTAGCTCTAGTCTTTGACAAACTGCGCTCCACGCGAACTAAGCTGAACCCTGGCAAATGTGTGTTCAGCGTATTCTCTGGGAAGCTCCTAAGATTTCTGGTCTCACACCGAGGGATTGAGGCCAACCTAGAGAAGATCAAGGCCATCGATTTGATGCGGCCCCCTGCCCGCATCAAAGATGTCTAGAAACTCACGGGATGCCTAGCCGCACTGAGTCGGTTTATACCGAGGCTAGCAGAGCGGGCACTTCCCTTCTTTAAGCTCCTGCGCAAATCCGGTCCTTTTGCTTGGACCGACGAAGCAGAGGAAGCATTCCAGGAGTTGAAGCAGCTCCTGACGACCCTACCCATCATGGTAGCCCCCGAGCCCGAAGAGCACTTGCTGCTCTACATCGCGGCAACAACAGAGGTGGTGAGCATGGTCCTCGTCGCAGAGCGGCCGGACCCCTCATCACCACAGCCTGCTCCAGTAGCAGAAGACAAGCACCAGGAGACCCCGGAGACTCAAGACGACCTCCCGGAGCTCCAAGGTGACCTCCCGGAGGTCCAACGGGACCTCCCGGAGCTCCAAGAAAACCTCCGGAGGTCCAACGGGACCTCCCGGAGCTCCAAGATAACCCCCCAGAGGTCCGAAGGGACCTCCCAGGAGAACAAGACGACCTCCCGGAGGTCCAAGACGGCCTAGAAGCCCCCGGGTCCCAGCTCCCGGAGGCTCCCCCGGACCCGTCTACCTCCTGTCGTCCTGAGTCAATGGAGGAAGACATCTCAGGCCCAGGGAGGAGGGTCCTGACCATCCAGAGGCATGTCTACTACATCAGCGAAGTCCTCCACGACGCCAGTACAAGGTACCTAGAGGTCCACAAGCTGCTTCATGCAGTACTCGTCGCGTCCAGGAAGCTCCGCTACTACTTCCAAGCGCACCGGATCTCGGTGGTCACGTCATACCCGCTGAAGGCCATTATTCACAGCCCCAACGCAACCGGCAATGTCGCTAAATTGGCAGCGGAGTTGGCGGAGTTTGAGCTGGACTTCCTTCCTCGCCACGCGGTCAAGAGCCAAGCACTGGCTGACTTCGTGGCCGAGTGTACGCCAACAACGACCAACCCAAGGGGGCCACGAAGACAGTGAACCAAATCCCCGAGCTCCGGCCTTCACCGGGCCTCACTGGACGCTCTTCTTCGATGGCTCCTCGCGAAAGCATGGGGCCGGTGCCGGCGTACTGCTTCTCATGCCATCGGGGGAGCAGTTTGTGTACATGGTGTGTCTCAAGTTCAAGGCAACCAACAACATGGCAGAGTATGAAGCACTCATCTTTGGCCTGAAGACAGCCCTGTCTCTAGGCGCTCGCCAGTTGTTGGCACAGGGCGACTCCCAGCTAGTCATCAAGCAAGTCAAGGGTGAATGTTCATGCAATGACCCGCAACTAGCTGCTTATCTGCTCCACGTGCAGATGCTGGAGAAAGACTTCCTCGCCTTGGACCTGCGCCAGGTACCACGCTGTCGAAGTGTGCGGTCGACACTTCCCCCGGGCCTGCACTGGGCAGCCCGCGGAGGTTCTTTTTTCGGAGGGGCTAGTTCCTAGCGGAGAGCTTGCGCGGATGGAACGAGTTAGTAAGAGCTTGACACGGCGAGTTTTACGTGATTCAGGCCGCCGGAGCGTAAAACCCTACGTCCACGGCGAGCTATGGAGCTCGTTGTATTGCTTGCTGCTCAGGGCCGGAGGCCTGAGCTTGGGGGTGAGTTACAGCTTGAAAGTGTATGGCTAGCGTATGAGTTGCAAAATGCGAACCCTTGCTATCGACGCCTACCCGAGCCTTTTATAGTCCAAGACTCGGGCGGCTTACAAGGGGAGCCGGGACCCAACAGGTGGTCCCGGGAAGATTATCTATTATCTACCGTATCTGCGGTTATGCCGGTAGTTGTCTCTGGCCGAAGGCTTCTGAGTCTTCATCTTGCCGCCCTGCCCATGCCGCATGCCAGTCGTAGCGGTTGATGACGGCGCAGGCGGCATGGGTTGTCTTGTCGCGGTGTTTATTGGCTGACAGGTTCTGACACCGCGCGCCAGTCTTTGATGCGACCGGGCGCAACGACACCTGACAGACGCGTGCTCCGCGTTTCCTCGTCTTGGGAAGACGCGGGCCTTGAATACCTTGTACGGGCAAGGTATGGGGCGTATTTACGCCCGCTGCCTGTCACTCGGGGCAGGCAGCGTCGCTCTGCTGCCACGTGGCGGGCCCTTCTCAGAGAAGAGAAAGGTCAGTCCCACGGGGCACGTGGCGCCTTCGGACCTCTCTCCCGTGGAGGGGGAGGTCCGGCTCCTGCTGGCCACGTGGCGGGCCCGGAGCTCTCCTCTGAGGAGTGGGAGGTCCGGCCCCGCTGGACACGCAGCGCCTTCGGACCTTTCTCCCGCGGAGGGGGAGGTCCGGCTTCTGTATGCCACGTGGCAGGCCTGGAGCTCTCCTCTGAGGAGAGGGAGGTCCGGCCCCGCCGGACGCGTGGCGCCTTCGGAGCTCTCCCTGCGGAGAAGGGCGAGTTCC
The DNA here is from genome assembly GCA_030760725.1 of Neostapfia colusana. Classification (NCBI taxonomy): domain Eukaryota; kingdom Viridiplantae; phylum Streptophyta; class Magnoliopsida; order Poales; family Poaceae; genus Neostapfia; species Neostapfia colusana. Next base: position 3,424,961 of record JASWHV010000012.1, on the reverse strand, counting down.
TTAGGCATTTTACCCTGTGCGCGGGGGTACCCCATATTTCGGTACAGTGGCCCCCGGGCCCATCTCGGGGGAGATAGCGAGCCCGAGGTGGGACCTCCGTCTCTTCCGGTCCGCGCACTTTCTCTAAGTCCCGAATTGGCCGCTGCCGGAGCACGAACAACCACGGGATCATGGGAGCGTGCGCTCCCTTGATGGTTGCTTTTACTGCGGCGGTTCCCAAGACTGCCACTTCTGCACGTTGCGGCGCTTTCTTCGGGAACCGCCGAAGTGCCTTGCCGGCTCATCTTCTTAGGAGACTGACTCCTTGCCCCCACCGCTTCAGTTAGGCGGCTTGGGCCCATCTGTCATCGGCTCGGTCTAGGAACCGAAGCGGTTGCCGGTGCAGGATATTCGAAGAGTTCCGAATCGCTTGGAATTGCACCGGGAAGCTTTTCAGAGGGGGTCTTACCCACATTGCAGCTTCCCTTCGCACTTCTCAGCGTTTCTTCTCGGACTCTTGTGCTTTTGCTCTCTTGCCTTTGAGTTCTCCCTTGCCATGGCTTCCAACCCGCCGCCAGAGAAGAAACGCGCTCGATCTCCTCCAGCAACGGCATCGGTGCCAAGTCGGGATTCTGGGGTGCCTGACACTCCCTCCGGTGGCGACTCGAAGAGGCCCCGGGTTGATGCGCTGGGGGAAGCTTCTGGGGCGTCCCATGTTCCGCCAGTCCAAGCGACTGCGGAGCGGCCGTCGGTGACGGTAGCGGGCTCTGGAAGACCTACCCCGACTTGGAAGTCGGGGTTCAGAGCCCGCTGGAGTGTCCGCGCTTCCCGGCCTTCCCCGTCTTGCGGGGAACCTGTGCCGCTGCGCTCGGAGCCAGGGGCAACTGCCGCGGCCCCCAGGCCAGCGCGAACTTCTCCTGTTCCGGTGTGCCCGGACTCCACGGCGTCGTCGTCTCTTCCTGCCGAGACGGCCACCGCGGCCCCCGAGCCAGCGCAGGTTGACCCTGCACTAGGCGGTCTGGCCTCTTCTCCAGCACCACCTTCCCCGGCTCGCCCTTCTCCTCAGGTCAAGGAGCCTGAAGCTGTAGAGAGCCCGACTGGCCTGGCTGCCAGAGCCTCGGAGCCAGCTTCTCCTAATCGGCGTCTCGTCTTGGTTGCTGGTGCGTCGGCTCTTCCTGAGGACGAGGTAATGGAGGAGGTCGGGGGGACTGCCCCGGCCTCTGCTGCTCCATTGCCTCTGGCGGACGCCTTCGCGCTTGCCGAGTCGAGCGTCCGGCAGGTCTTGGCTGCACTAGGGCGCGAGCGGGAGGAGTACACGGTTGAACGAGACCGCCTCCTCATCTGGGGGAACCTTTTGCGGGAGAGGACCGCGAAGGTTAAGAGTGAGCTCGACTCCAGGCAGGAGTTGCTCGACTTCAGGGAAGCGCTCGTCGACCGGATGAAGCGGGTTGTCGACCGCATGGACACCCAATCGCGGCGGATCAACAGGGAGGCCCTGGAGGCACACGCCCGGGCCGAAGAGAGCCTCTCTGCCGCTGTGGAGATACGGCAGCGGTTGGAGCACCGTGAACTCGCCGTTGAGGAACGGGAGCGTTCCATGGCAGCTGAGGCGGAGAGGGTGTCCGCACAGCTGGCTGCGGGCGAGGATGACCTTCGAGCTCGGATGGAAGAGCTGGAGATCCTGAAAGCAAACCTTGACTTGAGGGAGGAACAGGTCTCCCGTGATCGCCGGGCGGTCTTGGACCGCGAGCTGACCGCCGACTTCAGGGCCGCTGAGTTGGAGCGGCTCGCCAAGACTCTCCACCTTCGGGAGAGCTCCCTGGCGGCCAAGGAGAAGGAATTCTCCGAGAGGAACCTGGAGGCTCTGCAGGCGGCCCGCCGCGAGGTGGAGGAGCTCTCAGCCTTGCGGTCCTCCGAGGCTCTTGCGGTCTCAAGCTTCGTGGATCGAGCGGGGTCCGCCCTGATCCCTCTTGGCTTCAGTCCGGTGAGGGCCGCGACTCCCGCATTGAAGGTGGCGGAGGTGATCCCTGCGTTGGAGTCGATCGGCGCCAAGCTGGACAGACTCGACTCGGTGGTCGCCAGTGATCTTGAGGCCGAGGGCCACGGCTTAGCTTTAGAGGTCGCCTCGCATGTGTTGGCATGCTTCAAGAGCCGCGATCCCTCTTTTTCGCTAGATCCAGCGAGAGAGGGCCCAGCCGCGGAGCGGGAGGAAGCTGCCAGGGCTGAAGTCGAGGATGTGGCCGCCCTTGTAGCCGCAAGGTTCCGGCGAGAGCCGGGAGGTCCTTAGGACTTGTTTCTCCCTTTTTATCGAGTCTGTAGTCCAGCTCATGGAGCCTTGCTTAATTTGACTCTCTTGGATACTTGTGTCTGTGATGCTTTTTCTCTCCTTCTTGGCTTTGCCTGGCTGAGTCCTTAGCTCCGCAAGGTACTCAGAGGCCATTTCCAATCTCGGAGCTTTGCACAGACACCCTCCCCGGGTCCTAACCGTGTTAGGGGCCCCCGGAGGTCTCCGGATCTCGCCCTATGGGGAGCTCCAGATCTGCCTGCCACGTGGCGGGTCCGGAGCTCCTTCCTAAGAGGCGGGAGCTCCGGCCATGTTGGACACGTAGGGCTTTCGGAGCCCCCCCACCGAGGGGGAGGTCCGGCTTCCGCCCACCACGTGGCGAGCCCGGAGCCCTCCTCAAGGGAGGAGAGAGTTCCGGGCCTGCTGGACACGTGGAGCCCCCGGGTCCCGCCCCTGCTGGAGGGGCAGGTCCCGGTCCTTCCAGTCCCAGGCCGGAGTAGCTGGTAGCTCCTTCCCCCCCCCCGCTCCATGCAGTCCCTGTTGCCGTAACCTGGAGGTCCTGCACACAGGCAGAGGAAACGTAATTCTCCTCGGGGGGTCCTCCCCTCCCGTCTCCTAGTCTTATCCGTCTTACGACCCTGATCCGCTATACGGGGCTTGGGCAATTCTGTGCACGAGGCGCTGGAGCTCCGGCTCCCTCCGAGGTCCGGGTACGGCCGTCCGATCCCTAGTACCGGGCCATGCGCTGGGGAAGCAGAGTGCACGCGCTTTGGGTTCATGACCAGGCAAAGCGGACGTACTCCCCAGGACCTCCGGAGGGCAGGATGCGCATGCTTTGGGCTCTGGGCCGGCTAAGCTGGATACGCACCCTGGACCCCCCATGCACAACACTAGCCTTTCCTGGAGGTAACCAACTGGCACCGCAACACCTGACTGGGGGAGGCCCGAGAGACTCACTCGGCCATCGGCAGGTGCCTCAAGCGCAGCCGCCTTCGGTAGGATAGCAGATGCCGACTATGGATGAGCGCAGGAGAGGGGGAGCTAGATGTACGATGAACATATAGAGATAGTGCGATCATAAAAATTAATGCATAATTTAAATGAGCGCATGAGAGAGAGCTAAGTAGAACAGGGCTTTGTATTCGTACCCATAGGTGGAATTCTAGCTGTACAGGGAGGCAATGTTCCGCCTTGTCTTCAAGGGAAGCAAGACTCTACGCGCTTAGGGTCAGAACCGGGCTAAACTGGACGTAGTCCTGTACCGTCCCTTGAGACTTAGCTGCCCCAAGCGCTGTTCCTAAATTATATGGGATCTCTTACAGAAGGGAATAACCCTGTCCTACTGATGCTCAGGAAGTAGGACTTACAGTGTTGCTCCATGGCAAGGATTTTTGGGAACGGGTCCCACTCTCGGTTGAAAGGCATGTGTACCTGGGGCGGCAGCTTTCGTGATTCGGAAGGGACCTTCCCTGCTGGGAGAGATCTTATGGGTCCTTCTTGGAATAGAGCGTGCCGCTTCGCCAGGTTGCCCTCCTGCAGGCCCCCGACGCATTTGGTTCTTTGGCGGTAGTACTTAGAGCATTAGCCGAGACCGTGCGTTGCGGGGTGTTCGCTGCAGCCGAGTCTTGTCGATGAGGTTGTAATCTTCGCGCTGGATCAGGTCCTGCACGGCTTCTCCTGGGGGCCCCCGGGGAGTTCTCCCCTTCTGGCTAAGGCCTTCAAGGGGTAGGTAGGCCCGGGCTCGTCTTGGATGACCTAAGGCGTCTTCCCCTTCTGGCAAGGCCCTCAAGGGGTTGACAGACCTTAGGCGGCCCCCGAGAGGTATGTTTGAAGCACGGAGGCGCGCCGCAGTTGGCTAACGCCCTGGCCTGTCACCGTCGGAACTGGAGTCCTCACCGTCATGCACTGTCTTTATGACACGCTGAGGCTCCTGGAACCCCACCTGTGGGTAGCAGTGACTGGGGCATCGACCTTCTGTTTGCCATCCCTCTGAGGGTAGGGCGGCGCTCCAGCCCTCTGCTGTCTCCCTTTGCGGAAGCGCTCTGCGAGCCTCTGGATCTCCCAGCACTCGGCAGCAGTATGATTGCAGGTGCCATGCACGGGGCATAGACCGCCTTGGCCACTGTCTGGGGCCGGTGATTGCCGCTGCCTTTTGTCGGGGCGTGGCCCCCGAGCTCCACTGGTCGTCGCAGCTGCGGCGACGGGGGCCGTGAATGGTGACTTCATCTTGCCACCCCCCCGGTTCTTGGTCTTCTTGCCACCCCCATAGGTAGCAGCACCGGACCCGGGCTGTCCTCCTGACTCGGAGGTTGGCAGAGCGTGCCAGTTCCGCCCTTCAGCTGCTCTGGCGCACTTGTCCGCCAGGTTGAAGAGCTCCGAGACGTCGCGGACCTCTCTGGTCGCGAGCTTCTCAAGCATTTTCTCGTCCCGGACACCCTGTCGGAACGCCACCACCACTGAGGCACTTTGGATATGCGGGATGGTGTTGCGTACCTGAGAGAACTGCTGGATGAAAGAGCGCAGCGACTCCCCAGGTTGTTGCTTGACGGCGTGGAGGTCAAGCTCCGTGCCGGGACGGGTGTAAGAGCTGCCGAAGTTGGCGACGAACTGCCGGCAGAGCTCTCCCCAGGAGGTTATGGACCCCTGAGGTAGATTCATGAGCCAAGACCGAGCTGGGCCGGTCAAGGCGACGGGGAAGTAGTTGGCCATGACAGCCTCGTCCCCTCCTGCAGCAAGTACGGTGGTGGAGTAGATCTGGAGGAACTCCGCTGGGTTGACGCTACCGTCGTACTTCTCGGGCAGATGCGGGCGAAACTTGCGTGGCCACCTTGCGAAGCGAAGGTGGGGTGCAAGGGCCGCACATCCTGCACCTGCTGCTGCAGGTACTGGCGCTGCGAACGTTTGGTTCGCACCTGGCACCGCGTATCCCGGCATGGGCAAGGCTGCACCATAGGCCGGGGCCGCTACCTGCGGCGCATATAGCTGTGGCATATGCTGCGCAGCATGTGCCTGAGGCAGGGCTCGCGTAGCGAAGGCCTGCCCTTCTGGTTGTGTCGAGACGGACGACATGTTGTCGCCTGCCTCATGGCTGCGACGCCTCTCTCGGCGTCGCTCGAGGTACACCCGGGCGTCCTGGCCCAAGTGGCACCGTTCCAGTTTCCTTCGCAGGTCCGTCGACAGGAGACTGGAGGAGCTGGAATCCGCCGTTAGCCCGTCAACCGTGGATGTGCGCGTCAGCGACACAGCCGGTTGTCCTGGGCGCCGTCCTCGCCGAAACCGAGGGTTCGCGGCGGCGACGACTTGGCGGTCCACCTCACGGACCCATTGCTGGGTCGCTGAATGGGGCGCATCCCCCGCAGGTGGGTTGCGCAGCAGTGCTCTTGCTGCAGCTAGCGCACCTCCATGGTGTACGCTCAGCGCTGCAGAAGATCTCACACTGGTCTGGGCCTGCATAGCCGGAGTCGGCGTTGCCGGAGTCGGCTGCTGGCTACCAGCTTGTGCCGACACACTCCGTCCTGAGTGTGTCGACATGTACTCCCCAGTGGTCACGGTTCACCGTGAACACGGAGGGGGAGAGTTTGCCGCTGAAGGAAGCTTGGTCATCTTCGTCGGCGGGAACTCGTCGCGCTAGGGGAAAAGCCCCCTACCTTGCGTGCCAAATGTCGAAGTGTGCGGTCGACACTTCCCCCGGGCCTGCACTGGGTAGCCCGCGGAGGTTCTTTTTTCGGAGGGGCTAGTTCCTAGCGGAGAGCTTGCGCGGATGGAACGAGTTAGTAAGAGCTTGACACGGCGAGTTTTACGTGGTTCAGGCCGCCGGAGCGTAAAACCCTACGTCCACGGCGAGCTATGGAGCTCGTTGTATTGCTTGCTGCTCAGGGCCGGAGGCCTGAGCTTGGGGGTGAGTTACAGCTTGAGAGTGTATGGCTAGCGTATGAGTTGCAAAATGCGAACCCTTGCTATCGACGCCTACCAGAGCCTTTTATAGTCCAAGACTCGGACGGCTTACAAGGGGAGCCGGGACCCGACAGGTGGTCCCGGGAAGATTGTCTATTATCTACCGTATCTGCAGTTATGCCTGTAGTTGTCTCTGGCCGAAGGCTTCTGAGTCTTCATCTTGCCGCCCTGCCCATGCCGCATGCCAGTCGTAGCGATTGATGACGGCGCAGGCGGCATGGGTTGTCTTGTCGCGGTGTTTATTGGCTGACAGGTTCTGACACCGCGCGCCAGTCTGTGATGCGACCGGGCGCAACGGCACCTGACAGACGCGTGCTCCGCGTTCCGCGTCTTGGGAAGACGCGGGCCTTGAATACCTTGTACGGGCAAGGTATGGGGCGTATTTACGCCCGCTGCCTATCACTCGGGGCAGGCAGCGTCGCTCTGCTGCCACATGGCAGGCCCGGAGCCCCTCTCAGAGAAGAGAAAGGTCAGTCCCACGGGGCACGTGGCGCCTTCGGACCTCTCTCCCGCGGAGGGGGAGGTCCGGCTTCTGCTGGCCACGTGGCGGGCCCGGAGCTCTCCTCTAAGGAGTGGGAGGTCCGGCCCCGCTGGACACGCGGCGCCTTCGGACCTTTCTCCCGCGGAGGGGGAGGTCCGGCTTCTGTATGCCACGTGGCGGGCCCGGAGCTCTCCTCTGAGGAGAGGGAGGTCCGGCCCCGCCGGACGCGTGGCGCCTTCGGAGCTCTCCCTGCGGAGAAGGGCGAGTTCCTTAGGCATTTTACCCTGTGCGCGGGGGTACCCCATATCTCAGGTACCGACAGTGGCCTCCGGGCCCATCTCGGGGGAGAAACCCTTCTTCATGGTGTACGGGGCCGAAGCTGTGCTTCCCCTAGAGATCACCATGGGGTCTCTCCATGTCCGAGCTTACGACGAAGCCGCGCAGGACAACCTCCGGCGTGAAGACATCGACCCTGTCGACAAGGCTCGATTACACGCAGCGCTTCGCAGCGCACGGTACCGGCAGACGCTCCGGCGCTACCACCAAAGGTCCGTGCGTGTCCGGGAGCTGCAAGAAGGTGACCTGGTATTGCGGCGCATACTTTCTCATGAAGGGACGAAAAATTCTCCCCCAGCTGGGAAGGTCCCTTCCGAGTCACGAAAGTTTGCCACCCTAGGTGCGTATGCCTCTCCACCGAGGATGGGGATCCGCTCCCGAACCCATGGAACATAGAACACCTCCGTAAGTTCTATCCCTAGAGCAGTTGTAGGACAATTCTTTTTCTTTGTGTAATAAATCCCATAGAGTCTGGGAACAGCGCTCGGAACAGCTAATTCCCAGGGGACGGTCCAGGACTACGTTTCAGCTTGGCCTGGTTCTGACCCTAAGCGCGTAGAGTCTTGCTTCCCTTCTTAATGGGGCAGGACGTTGTCTCCATGTTTACCCTGCCTTTCTCCTATGGATATTTATATGGAAAGAAACCTGTCCTGCCATGCTCTTACCCTTGTGCTCATTTAAATTACGCATTAATTTTTATGACCGCACTTTCAATGTATGCTCACCGTACATCTAGCTCTCCTTGAGGGAGAGCCCCCGAAGAGTATTACGTTTCCTCTACTTGTGTGCAGGACCTCCCGGCTTTAGCTCCCCCGCAGGAGTATGGTAGGTGTGCCTAATCCATTGGCCACACCTACCAGGGGCCACTACGGGGACCGCGCGAAGGGAGATCGGAGCTCCTGACTACTCCAGCTCAAGACCGGAGGAACCGGACCCTACCCCCCTCCGCAGGGGCGGGCTCCGAAGGCCCCACGTGGCCGGCGGGGCCGGAGCTCCCCTCTCCTCAGAGGATAGCCCCGGGCCCGCCATGTGGTCGGCAGAGTCGGACCTCGCCCCCTCCGCAGGGGCGACCTCCGAAGGCTCCACGTGTCCCGCGGGACCGGACCACCCTCTCCTCAGAGGAGTTCTGGGCCCGCCACGTGGCCAGCAGAGCCGGACCTCCCCCCGTCCTCACGGGGTGAGCTCCGAAGACCCCTTGGGCCCTTAACACAACAAGGACCCGAGGAAGGTGTCTGGGCAAGACTTCAAGATTGGTGAAGACCTCCGAGTTCCTTGCGGAGCTAAGGACTCGGGCAGGCCAAGCCAAGAAGAAGATAAGGAACAGGCACGAGAAGCAAGAGTCTATTCATTCATTCAAAGCTCTGTGAGCTGGACTACAGACTCAACAAAAGCAAGAAAGAAAAGGTACAAGGCCTTCCGGCCATGGAGGCGACTACTTAGGAGTCCTCGGACTCCCGCTGGAACCTGGAGGCTACAAGGGAGGCCATGTCCCTGACTTCAATCCTGGCAGCTTCCTCCCGCTTGACGACAGGGCCCAGTCTTACTGGCTTCAGAGAGAGGGAAGGGTCCCGACTCTAGAAGCACGCCAGCACGTGCGTGGTGACCTCCTTCGCCATTCCTCCCCTCGGCCTCGAGCTCATCAGCAACCACAGTCTCGAGCCGCCCCAGCTTAGCACTAATAGCCTTGAGCGCCGGGAGCGCATCGGTCACCCCCTGCTCTGGAGCCCCTGGCCTCACAGGACTGAAACCGAAGGGCATTAGAGCGGACTCCGCTTCGCCAACAAAGCTCCAGACCGCCTTAGCCTCGACGGACCGTGAATCCTTGAGTTCCTCCACCACCTAGCGCTCCCGGGAGGCCTGCTCCTCCCTCTCAGCCAGAGCTGTCTCCCGAAGCCCCAGCTCTTCGGCCCGGGTCTTCAGGTCACCCTCGCAAGCCTCCAACCACTTGGCGACCTTCTTCTCCTCGGCGGCCACGGCTCGCTCCCGATCTGCAACGGCGCACTCGCGACGCGCCAACTGTAGCCGCAGCTCCTCCATGGCATCGGTAGTCGCTGACCTTTGAACAGACGGAAGAAAAGGAGCGGGCGCCACCGCTGCTGTTGCAGGAGCTGATCCAACCGGCATAGGAGGTGGAAGCACCCGCACTGAATCAGGGGCCGGAAAAGCCGCCACAGCCTCTGGATGCTGCGGCCCAACACCTCCGCTAGCCGGTGAACCTCTACAAGCGTGGGGGATCCTCAAGACAAAAAAAGATATATAAATAAGCAAGTGTCGAGATCTGGTGAAGTACGAGCTTACCGAGGAACTCGGACACTCCAACAGGCATGAAGCCCCGGCTTCCGAGCCGGGGTAGGATCGCCGGGGCCTGGCGCCAGCGGGACCTGCACCGGAGGTACCCGGACCCACGAAACAGGGGGTGCATCCGGACCCTCCGCCTGGGGCTCCTCAGACCGCTGCCGTCCGAGGGGGGTCCCGTTGGAGCGGAAGACACGGGGCCTCTTAGGGACGCCGCCCGATGAACCAGCGCCTCCCGAAGGCGAGCCCGGGGGAACCCCGGTCCCCTAGCTTGGCTCAAGTGGCGCCGTCGGAGGGGACTGGGCGTGCTTCTTCTCCGGCAACCCAGAAGCTGGGTCCTTTCCCTCCCCCTCGTCGGCGGTCTGAGCTCCATCGATCTTCAGCGCAGGTTGAGCGTCGGTTGATGCCTCGTGCTCCGCTCCGGAGCGATCAATCCCAGGAATCGAGGTACCCCGAAAGGTGTCCCCGACCTGGCGAACGGCGATGCCAATATCGTCCAGCTTCGGCACCTCCCGCAACAGCCTCGCCCTCAACAACGGCTCCATGGAGAGAAGGGGGCAGGAAGCTGGCAACATAGGAGAGTTGGCGTTGAGGAGGTCGCTACTGACGAACGATAATACCTCCCTCAGATCTTCCTCGGAAAAAACTGAGTCCAAACCCCTCTCTACTCTGATACCGTCGTGGATGCCGCTGAAGTACCACGCCGGACGGATGTGCTGCTGCAGCGGGGCAATGCGCCGTGACAGGAAGTTCTCCAGCACCATCAGAGACGTCAATCCATGCTCCGCCAGGGACCGGATCCGCGTTAATATTGGCGCGTATTCGGGCCCCATCACCGGGCTCTCTTCCCAGAAGCAATGCTCGGTGGTTGGATCACCGGTTGGTAACTCGAGGCAATCGAGCTCATCAGTCTTCACGATCACCCAGTGATCCCTCCAGCTCTCCAACCTCGCCGCACTGAAGGGCAGAGGGTACCCGGAGACCTTCGCGTCCTTGCAGCGATGCTGAAAGTAGTATGCCCCCAGCTGGTTCCTCGATCCACGACCGGTCGTCCGCAGCACGAAGAAGTGGCGGAAGAGCTTCACCGAGGCGCGCACTCCCACGAACATTTCGCAGAAGTGCACGAAGACGACAGCCGTGGCAACGGAGTTGGGGGAGAGGTGATGAAGTTGGAGACCGTACGTCTCCAGTAACGCCATGAAGAACGAAGAGATTGGCGGGACGAACCCCGCCAAACCATAGGCGGTAAAAAAGACAGTCTCCCCCGCCCTTAGACACAGGGGGAGAATCCCTCGCCGGAGGCAGCACCGTTGCTCCACTAAATGCCACCCCAGCAACTTACGCACTCGTCTAAGGTCTCCTGACTAGGTGAAGCTCGTCGGAGGCAGGTTGGAAGCCATGGCCGACGGAAGCTCAAGAACTTGGAAGACAAAGGCGCAAGAGCTCGAAGAAACAAGGAAGGGATCAGGCGAAGGGAAGTGCAAAGGGAAGCCTGCGATACAGATAAGATCCCCTTTTTAAAACTTCCCATACTTGATTCAAAGCGATTCGAAACTCTTCGAATACGCTGCTTGGGGAAACCGCTTCAGCTCTAAGCCCGGGAGTCCATGACAAGCGGGCCTAGGCCGTCCTAACAGAAGCGGTGGACCGGGTCGTCAGCCCCCAGGCAGAGAACCCGGCGGTTCTTGACATGACGCTGTGACGTGTGTTGCGACGTGCAGTAGTGGCAGCCTTGGGAACCGCCGCAGTAAAAGCAGCCATCAAGCAGGGCTCACGCTCCCACGATCCCACGACTGTTTGTGCTCCAACGAAGGTCAAAGAGGGTCTTCAAGAAGGTGCGCGAAGTTGAAGAGACGGGGGCCCCACCTCGGGCTCGCTATCTCCCCCAAGATGGGCCCGGGGGCCACTGTCGGTACCCTCAATATGGGGTACCCCGCGCACAGGGGAAACTGCCTAAGGACCTTGCCCCTCTCCGCGGGGAGAGCTCCGAGGGCGCCACGTGTCCCGCGGGGCCGGACCTCCCTCTCCTCAGAGGAAAGCTCTGGGCCCGCCACGTGGCCAACAGAGCCGGACCTCCCCACTCCGCGGGGAGAGCTCCGAAGGCTCCACGTGTCCGGCGGGGCCGGACATCCCTCTCCTCAGAGGAGAGCACTGGGCCCGCCACGTGGCCAGCAGAGCCGGACCTCCCCCCTCCGCGGGGAGAGCTCTGAAGGCTCCACGTGTCCAGCAGCGTAGCGGGGCGCCAATACGAAGACTCAGAAGCCCTCGCCAGAGAAAACTATTGGCGTAACTGCAGGATACGGTAGATGGCAGGCAATCTCCCCGGGACCACCTGTTGGGTCCCGGGCCCACCTTGTAAGCCGCCTGAGCCTTAGACTATAAAAGGCTCGGGTAGGCAACGTTGCAAGGGGTTCAACACTTTGCTCAACTCCCTCTAGGGTTTGTCTTGTAGCACACACGCTCAACACTCAAGCAATACGACGAGCGCCTCCGCTCACCGTGGACGTAGGGTTTTACGCTCCGGCGGCCAGAACCATGTAAAAAATCTCTGTGTCAACCTTTCTCCTTCCATCGTCCCCAACGCGTAAGCTCTCCGTGAGTGACTAGCCCCTCCGAAAAAGAACCTCCACGGGCTGCCCAGAGCAGGCCCAGAGGAAGTGTCGACGGCACACTTCGACACCCGGGCCTGCCACGTGGCCCGCAGTGCCGGACCTCGCCCGTTCCGCAGGGGTGAGCTCCGAAGGCACCACGTGTCCAGCAGGGTCGGGTCTCCCCTCTCCTCAGAGGCGATCCTCGGGCCTGCCACGCGGCCAGCAGAGTCGGGCCTCGCTCCCTCCGCAGGAGCGAGCTCCGAAGGCGCCATGGCCTCCCCTCTCCTAAGAGGCGAGCCCCGTGCCTGCCACGTGGCCAGCAGTGCCGGACCTCACCCCCTCCGCAGGGGTGAGCTCCAACGGCACCACATGTCCTGCAGGGCCGGGCCTCCCCTCTCCTCAGAGGCGAGCCCCGGGCCTGCCACGCGGCCAGCAGTGCCGGACCTCACCCCCTCCGCAGGGGTGAGCTCCGAAGGCGCCACGTGTCCAGCAGGGCCGGGCCTCCCCTCTCCTCAGAGGCGAGCCCCAGACCTGCCACGTGGCCAGCAGTGCCGGACCTCATCCCCTCCGCAGGGGTGAGCTCCGAAGGCGCCACGTGTCTAGCATGGCCGGGCCTCGCCCCCTCCGCAGGGGCGAGCTCTGAAGGCGCCACGTGCCGTGCTGCCCACCCGGCTCGGTAGGCAGCAGGAGTAAAGGCACGCCATGCCTTGTCCGATCAAGACATTCAAGACCCGTGCCTTCCCAAGACGTGGAGACGCGGCGCACGCCCCTGTCAGGTGGCACTGTGACCAGTCACGTCATAGTTAAGACAAGCACACCATGTCAGAAGCTGTTGACCAATAGATACGACGACAAGACATTCCCTGTCGTCCCTGCCATCATCAACCACTACGCCTAGCTTGCGGCACGGGCAGAACGGCAGAACGACGACTAAGAAGCCATTGCCAGAGACAACTATCAGCATTCACTGCAAGATATGGTAGATGGCAGGAAATCTCTCCGGGGCCACCTGTCGGGCCCCGGGGCCCACCTTGTGAGCCGCCCGAGCCTTGAAATATAAAAGACTCGGGTTGGCAACGTTGTAAGGGGTTCGAGAGTAGGCAACTCAGTTCATCCAGATCACCGAGCTTATAACTCCGGTTCTAAGCTCCGAGCAATACAGCTCCTGTGGACGTAGGGTGTTACGCTCCGGCAGCCCGAACCACGTAAAAATCCTTGTGTCGATCCTCTCACAACCAACGTGACCTCCTGAGAGAACTAGCTCCCTCCGAAAAAGAAACTCCACGGGTTGCTCCTGAAGCAGGCCCGGGGGAAGTGTCCACGGTACACTTCGACACAAACATACAGTAACGTAGCTAATAGTTGAGCTACCGGGACTGTATCATTGCATATATCTCTTTTTTTCATTTAATTCAAAATAGACCATGTAATTGTCATTGATCGGCATGGACGTACGCGCGCTCCCGACGCGCTCCCGACCGACCAGGCCGACCGACCTCGTGCATGGGTCCGGCCACATCTGCCTGTACGTACAAAGGTGGCTGCTCGGACGGGCTGCATGCGCGCCAGGTCACTGCCTTGTCCGCTGATGAGTACGTAGCACAGGCACGCAGACGCCACGACGCACCCTCCGTTCCGCGTCGTTGCCCGCCCTGGCGCCGGAGCGGTGGAGCACGCACGCACGCACGCACGGCCTCCCGCGCGCGCGCGGCAGGTGGCAGGCGGCGAGCCGCCACGTGGCCGCCTCCCGCGCTGCCTCTCGTCCCTATAAGTAGCAGCTGTCCCTCCCAAACCTCGTCACACACATCGCTGCCGTTGTTTAATTAAACTCGTGTTATCATCAGCGTCATCTAGTGCTTAATTAGCCTGCGTTAGTTCGACAACGCATCGCTCGTGACGACGATGGACCTCAAGTCCCGGGCGACGGTGTGTGCCATCCTGCTGATGCTGCTCGTGCTCTCACGTAAGCTGCTGCTCTCGATCGATCTCTCTGGCTAAGCTACGGATGCGTTGTGCGGACTTAGATGAGCCTTTGGTTTTGTGCATGTGCAGATGACAATGGCGGCGGCGGCGGCGGAGCGAGCGTGGCGGAGGCGCGGGTGTGCACGGGGAAGAGCAGCCGCCACTCGTTCCCCTGCGTCTCCGACCGCCTCTGCAGCAACACGTGCACCAAGCAGGAAGGCGGCTGGACCGCCGGGTACTGCCACTTCAGGGTCTGCACCTGCCAGAAGGCGTGCTAGCTAGCTAGCCGGCGAGCTCTCGCTCGTGATCACCACCATGGCCGACGACGGCGAGCTGATCGATCGAGCCTGCTGCTCTACCCCTGCACACGTTCTCTATAGCCGGTAGGTAGTAGTACGTGTCTCGATCGCCTCGCCTTGGTTTACAGGGTGTTTGGAACTTTAAAGTGTGTACCAACCAATAATAACGAAACATCGTGCATGCACTGCAGCTTGCAGTGCATTCGAATAACGAATTTGTACCACCTTCACTTGCAACGTAAACGTGCCTCCCGCGAGTAGATGTGCATGGAGAATTAATAAACCAATTATGTATGCTGAGTTGTTAATTTTCAGGTGTTAGCATCTTATTTCAACCCCAAAAGTCGTGGGATCTAACAGCACTTTATCTTATAATTTTGTTGAAGTCAATACATTAGTAATTTTTTTAGTCAACTTATAATAATAATAATAATAATAATAATAAACGCATCCATAATGTTTCCTGCAGCAGCGCGCGGGGTTATAAACTACTATAACTAGCTGGTTTCTGCGAGAATTATGATATTTAGTATTAAAGAAATAAGTAACAATAATAATTCATATAAAAATATATAATTGTCATGATGTAATGGAAGAACAGAATTTGTGATGATAACCACATACAAACAAAAAAGTTTAAAACAAAATAGTAACTGAATCAAGTACCATCTTTACCGCGTCGCCTGGTTCAACGATTATTAAAACATAATTGAATCAAGTAGAAACTTTTAGTGTGCTAATGTCATATGGACTATAAGAGTTATCAGCAAGTCGCACAATCATTGCACAACACTTAGGCATAAAATCCTATGGTAGAAATATATGCCATGGCTCATCTTTCAATTATTCATGACATGATTTTTTGGTACCTAAGAATTTAGTATAATTTTGGATAGTGATTTTAAAAATCTAAACTTAATTAAATCAGAATTTTCTGACCTGAATTTTAGATAATCACGAACACCCTTGAACCTACAAATCTGCTTGCCGCGAAAAATGCAGGACAAATTTGACCCTAAAACATCATTTCTTATAAGAGCCGATATTCAGTATGTTTGGATCTCCTACCTAAGATTGAATAAAAATATATGAGAGGATGTTAGTGAAACTAATTAAAGACAATTAAGAGTTAGGATTTAAGAGAGAAGCACATAGAGATGAAAATGTTGGTATATGTCTATCTCTTGTACATTTATAAATAGGCCATCTTTATATCTGTTCCTAACAACACTAACAACACTCAAGATCTGTTTTCCGTAACTTTTTCTCCTCCATATTAAAGGAGTTTTTTTTCACGTTAAGGGCGTGTTTGGCATGGCTCCACTTTATTGCAGAGCAGCTCTGCTCCAAAACTCTGGTATGGAGCAACTCTGCTCTGGAGTTAGAGTTGTTCATAGTGGTGTTTGGCTAGAAATTTGTTCTGAGCTCTAGGAAATAGAGTTTTGTGGGTGTAATACCATTCTTACCCCTGTTATGCTTATTGTATTTATTTTGAGAATAGTAAAATGTATGCAATTTAAAATATGATTTATATTTACGTTTTTTGAAGAAAAAAATGTAATGCGCAATAACAAGGTATATTTACCTATTTTTCAATAGTTTTTATTGATACATCTGCTCGTAATATAATGATGTGGGACAAATATTTTTTCTTTCAACACCAGTTTGAACCATTTATGATCAATGTCTTCATACAAATCACTATAACTCATATATTATTATCCTAAAGTATTACATAAATATTAGATACTAATTCCAAGCAATAGAAAGAGATGTTGCCACACTATCACGAAATGCATCCATTGTAACAAAACTTGACTCTGAAGTTGAATCATCAGAGGCATGTGCTGAAACGGCATATTTGTTGAGCCGCGTCTGCAGGGCCGTTCGTGTCGAGGCGATGGTGGGGGGAGTGGGGGGGCGGCGGCCGGTGCTGGAGATCGACGGGTGGGGAGGCGTGGCCGAGCGTCTTGGGGGGGGGCAGCGGCCGGTGCTGGAGATCGACGGGTGGGAAGACCAAGCTTGGGCGGGGAGACCGATCGGCCGGTGCTGGAGATCGGCTTGGGCGGCGACCTGTTGGGGGGCGCAACAGAGGTCGGCGCAGCTGCTAGCGGACGGCGTGGCCGAGCGCTCTAGGCGGCGAGGCGCAGGATCACGGCCGGCGGCGTGGCGGAGCGAAGCGGCCGAGCGGCGGCGGTGGCCAAGCTCGGGCGACGGCGTAGGGTTTCAGGGAGGAGCCGAGGTGTGTGGAAAAGAAAAGAGATTGAAGCGTTTTTTTGTAACCAGTGGCAAAAGCGGGTAAATATGCCTCAACTCCACGTCTAGTTCTGCAACGAGTGGTTTTGGAGCTAGAAAACAGGTACTCCAAAAAAATAAACTGGAATTCCTCAAACTCCACAGAGTTGGGTTGCTCCTCAGATTTTTAGAGTTTAGGTGTTTGGCTACAATTTTTCAACTCAGACTAGAGTTCAACTTCGGAGCCTTGCCAAACACGCCCTAAATCTCTGTGGCTCTTTTTCTCTAACAAGTGGTATACATACGCTGCTCTCTGTGCTCATCTGCTCTGGCCCGCTCCCCTCCTCTGCCCGCGCGTAGCTCTGCCCCCTGCGTCGAGCTCGCCTGCCGCCGAGGGCCTCCGGAGTCGGCGCTTCTGTTGCGGTCGAGGTGCCCATGCCGCTCCGCCCCTCGGACAAAGCCGCTGCTGTCAGGCCCGATTTTTCTCTCTATCCAGACTTTGCATCGTGGGGTGTGCATCGTGGGTTTCTAAGAAGATTCCATCTTTGCGGGATTTTTGCTACGCGCACATAAGGAAGCTATCTAGTTTTTTTGGATTTTTTGCTACGCGCACATAAGGAAGCTATCTATTTATTTTTTATCTTTGCTACACGCACACAGGGAGTCCATTAATTTTTCTGTTATTTGCTGCACGTCATGACTACAAAATTGGATATTCTAAATTTTGATGGAAAAATCAGCTCTCCATATGGAAGCTCCAGATGAAAGCCGTTCTCACTCAGTTAGGCGTGCGCAAGGTTTTAAATGCGAAATCTGCAGATATGGCGAATGATAAATGTGAAGAACTTAATGAAAAAGTTTTGTCTGCCTTGCAACTCAGTTTGTCCACTACAGGAATACGACAAACCCATAAAAATAGGTGTTTTGTGGGTTTTATGTCTATTTTCGTGGGCCCAAGGCCCACGAAAATAAATCGTTGAAAATAAATTTAATTTCGTGGGCAGCTCACGAAAATAAGACTATTTTCATCGGCTAGAATAAACCCACGAAAATATATGTTTTCGTGGGCCGGCTACTCGCACACGAAAATAACCTACCTGTTATTTTCGTGGGCCGACAGGTGGCCCACGAAAATAACCGGGTAGTATTTTCGTGGGCCAATAGGTGGCCCACGAAAATAATGGAAGGTTATTTTCGTGTGCCCCCTGTTGGCCCACGAAAATACTACCCGGTTATTTTCGTGGGTCACTTTTCGGCCCACAAAAATAATATTGTGCTATTTTCGTGGGCCACATCTTGGCCCACGAAAATAATGTTGCACTATTTTCGTGAGCAACTTCTTGGCCCACGAAAATATATAAGGTTGCGTGCACATAAAATAACGCACATATAACACTTCATATCAAACAAAAAACACACATATAACACTTCATATCAAACAAAAAACACACATATAACACTTTATATCAAACGCAACAAACTCAATTAAACATTATAAAATCTACATCATCCAAACGAAGTCCATTACATTGTCCATACAATATAACAATGTCCACAACATGTTTCTCAAAGCAAACCATTTCACATTGTCCATACAACATGTTTCTCAAAGCAAATCATAACACATTGGCATATTGTCTTTCCAACAAACCAATAAATTGCTCCGACACCCTTTTCCTCGTCGTTTTGCCTGTATCAAGCCAAAGTGAAGTATATAACTAATAGATTCAAATAAAAAGCAACAATATATTTGATTCTATGGCTTAATACACGAGCTCCATTTGAAATTAAGATACACAATATATGATGCAAATGAAAATATAAAATTACCTAATTGCTACCACCGGGAACAAAGAATTGATCGACAAAGTCGTCCCCTCCACCCTGTCCTCCTGAAAGAGATGCTCGCAAATTTGTAACAGGAGGACTATAAAAGTTTTGTGCCCTTGAGGATGATCCCTATATTAACAATAATACATGTTACGAGTATACTAAAACTTTATAAATATTAAAGGAAACATAACTATAATATGTACCTGTGTTCCAACAGGAAGAGGTTGTGGAGGCACCGGTAGCAACGAAGACATAGGTAGCTGCGGAGGCTGCGGTAGCGGTGGCATTGCGACAGGCGGTCCAAGCTGAGAAAAGTATCGCTAAAATCATTTTGAAATGTTTAGCTTCATTCTACTATAAATATACATACATCTCTTGTTTAACATAAATATTTAAACTCTCATATTAATTTACATGCATCGCTTTTTGCCACGTTGCCAGATTCGAGAAATAGTAATTTTGTGCTTTTATAAACTCGTTCTGTCGTTTCATGTGGTCTTCTTGTAGCCTCAAGTGGTCTCTCAATGTAGCCTGCTCCTCCTCCATTTGTTTTAACTTGGACTCATTTCCTGTATGAGTACGCCGAGAAGAACTTTGCCCGCTCTGTAATGACCGTGACTGCGAGAGAACCACATCGGTGTTCATGACACCATTGAACATCGAATACCTGAAATATTGATATGTCAAAATTATAAAGTAACACTTGTAAAAATTGAAGTATGTAAATATATGAATATGAAAGGAGTAAGTTCACCTCCTGTGACGCTTTCCTCCACCGGATTCATATAAAGCTACTACGTCGACGTCTTCCTTTCTCCAATTGTAATCATCTCCATGACGTCGAACCATCTCTTCACCATATTTCTCCTACATAAAAACTAATTATAAAGGTACTATATAACAATTGTATTGATTAATAATTACTTTTACTTATATGACATACCAAGTTCTGAGTTGCGGTTGGAGTGCACAACTGACTGTCATCTGTGCCCCTATGCCCTCTGATATAAGCATCAATGAAAGAGGGTTCCTCACCACTTTGAGCAGCCTATATAGATATGTTATAAATATAGTTACGTAAAAGCTAATATTATAATACTAAATTGTAAATCTACTAAACTTACCATCCTTTTCGAGAGACGAATATTACCATCTCCACCGTAACGATGGAGACTTCACCACCGGACTCACGGTTGATTCTCTTAGAGTTAGATTTCTCTCGGTACTCACTCGATGCCCAATAAGCACATAATGAATAATATGCATCAGTACACTTAACCATTTAAGGAATCATTACCTGATGATATTGATCGTCCTCGAGATAAATTTTTGAAGCTCCCATTTTCTTGTTCGTCATTTATCCAAGCTTCTCCTTGTAGTATAAGCACACAGCTGTGATTCGAGCATTAGACATCATATCATTCACAACTTTACGTGCCGCTTTGTTGAAGACTTTGTGTGCTCTAGACTCGAGAGCAGCGTCATGATCATCGGGCAAACGATATCGTTCCTATAAAAAAACATAGTACTTTTATTACTAAAAATATAATAGACATAATTATAGTGCAGTGTAGTAAAAACATACCCAAAAATCATGCCAGACAGCCCCTGCCACATTCTCATGCACAACATGTGAAGCAATACTATAGTGCTCCTAATATATTGCAGGTTTCTCTTCACCTTTAATGTTCACAAGCCCTGGACAATGTTGGCGACATATAGCACCCAACACTGCATTAGGCTGCCTACGATGTTCTCGTCCATTCCAATCTAGGTCATCCCATTGCCTAAAAGTTAATTTATCAACATATAATATTTATTGAAAATATTATATCTATAATTCAGTACTGAGTTTTATATTTACTTACCAGTCACCAACAGGAGTGATCTGTAATCGCTGTTGTGGAGGCACAACCAACGGAAGAGTGTTTGAAGATCAAAATATGAATGATTGCGGCAACTCTCCCGTATCGGTGTCATCCCCCTCGTCCTCCTCAGCTTCCTCATCAACATAGGCTCTTACCCCTTGTTGTTGTTCATGCCCCGCAGAAAATCCTTCCCCTTGATCTTCTTGGCACTCCTCATTACCCTCCTCCTGGATCTCTTGCTCCACCTGAAATTATATAAATTAGGTTTCATAATATGATATATGAGTAACTATAATAAAAATATAAATAAATGAACCTATTCATTAGCTTGTTCCATGCATCTTCTAAATGTCTTTTATCTACTATTGTTTGAGACACTGCCTTGGAAAAGAGAGTCTTAACTACGTGAAGAGGTAGCAGACTGACTCCCACTCTTGCTTGAGGAGCCAAAGAGCCCCTTAGCTATATTCTTAAGACAACGTGGCATTCTGTTGAAAATAATTGTTAGAGATAAATACTTAATGATACATACAAAAGTAATGAAAATTAATTCAAATGTAATATCAATCAATTACTTGATTAAAATTCATCATGATCCGATGTTCCTTCGGTAACATATCGAACAACTTTTTTCTTCTATCTCATCTTAACTTTTTTAGTGCTAGGTCTCTTTCTTTTAACCAGTACTACATCTTCTACCCCATTATCTTCAACATCACCAACTAATGTATCAAGTTCTAAACCATTATCTATATTAAAAGATGGTAGTATATCATCCTTTTGGTACACTTCTTCCTGTTCTTCTTGATAACCAGCATCACCAGGTGGATATAACCGTTCTCGTGAATTAACTTTATAGACGACCCACCAAGCACTCAACTTTGGACAAGAATACGACAGGTAGTAAACCAACTCAACTTGATGAGCAAGAACATAATTATCGCATCCACGAAGTCTATTTTCATGTTTTACCTCTACTAAACTAAATTCATCCTGTCGTGTTCCCCTGTTATTATCAAACCAGTCGCAGTGGAAAAAACTAACTCTAAGATCTTTGGAGCCACCAAATTTAAATTCACAATATTTAGAATAATCCCATAATAGTTAGTTTCATGCCCCTGTGCATCATATGGTCTAGTTACAACTCCACTATTTGTCGTGGCTGCAAGGGGATGTTTTGCTTCAAATTTGACCGAATGAAATCGGAACCCATTTACGTCGTAACGATCAAAACTCCTTGCTGTTATGGTTCCTTGAGAAAGTTGTCGTAGGTCTTCATGAACATTAGCATCAACCATGCACTGAGAATTAAATAAAAATATTAGTTTTACTAATCAACTTAGAGGTGATAAAAGTAACATGTAATAAGAGAATGTTACATGCTTCCAAAACCAATTGACGAAGTTAGGACCACCATTAAGGCCATCACGACGCATTTTATCTAATTATTTTCTTATTGGTTGATGCGTATACTTCCAAAATTGTTTGTCAAACTCACTATATAATATAAAATATTAATACATTAGAACATCTCTCATGTAAAATGTGAGAAAACATTACGTGTTACCTCGAGGTAATTGGAATAAAAAACACTGACACAAAATATTGAGCCATCTCTTCGATATTTGTATACATGTATAACATACATGAATTCCATTCTTCTTCTAAAACCACGTGTCTACTGCTGCCACCAACCGCTTTTCCTTTCCATAAAAAATACTTAATTTTCCCGCTGGAGTTCCTTCATCTATGTGGTACCGTGTTGTGGGAGCGTACACATTATGTTTCTCTGCCACGCGCCATGTGAGCACGTCGTGCTGCTGACAAGCATGCTAATGCAAACGAAACTCGGGCACATATGATGCAAAGTATTATATACATTCGACTAAATGCAAATATAATAGATAAATACAACTACCAGACGGCTTATTCCGATGGCGTTGCGGTCCGGAAAGCACGTGAAAAAAGCGGCTCAACAGCCTGGGGGCTGCAGCGCCGGGCCGGTCGATGCCGGGCTGCACAGCGGAGAGAGTGGCAGCACGCGCAATGGAGGTTGCGGTCGGGGCAGCCGGGGAAGAGGCGACCGGAGGTGCAGCGACCGAGGAACAGGCGACCGGGAACAACGCGACTGCAGCTGCAGCACCGGTAGCGGCGCCGGCGAACCCACGGCTGTCGGGCTGCGCTGTTGAAGACACAGTCGAAGATGATCGAGACGGCAGCACGTGGAACAGCTAGCGACGGCGCGCGACGGCAGCACTGCGGGCGGCAGCAGCAGGGCGGCGCAAGCACGCGGCGCAAGCAAGCGGCGCAAGGACGACGGCGGCGGCGGCGGAAGGGCTGGCGGCGGCTCGGTCTCGCGCGAGAGAAAGAAAAGAAAGACAATCTCTAAAACATATACACCCTTATTTTCGTGTGCCACGCCCCACGGCCGACGAAAATAAAGGCCTTGATGTGCGAGCCGGTCGGTAGCAGCAGTATCTTCGTGTGCTTCACCGCCTGGCCAACAAAAATACCTCTATTTTCGTGTGCTAAACCGCCTCGGCCGACGAAAATGCGTCCTTGATGTGCGTGCCAATCGGTAGACTATTATTTTTGTGTGCTATGCCGCCCTGGCCGATGAAAATCGATCCATTTTTGTGTGCTGAACCGCCTCGGCCAACGAAAATGAATGCTTGATTTGCGTGCCTGTCGGTAGCCTGAATATTTTCGTGTGCCACGACAGGCCGACAAAATTAAAGCAATCATTTTCGTGAGCTAGGACATAGGCCGACGAAAGTATCGTGTATTTTCGTGCGCTTCTCTGCGGCTGACGAAATTGTAAGACCTAGGTGCGCATGCCTTGTCGGAATCCGGGTTGTTTTCATGAGCCTTGTTCCTAGCCGACGACAACACTCTCTGTTTTCGTGTGCTTGCTCCAGGAGCCACGAAATTAGGGTTTATTTCGTGTGCCAGTAAGCCAGCCCACGAAATTACAGTGTAATTTCGTGTGTTTCATGTTCAACCCACGAAATTAAAACTTATTTTCGTGCGCAAGGTAGTAGCTCACGAAAATAGGTTTAATTTTATGAGGGCCCACGAAAATTTTTCGTTTTCCTGTAGTGGTCTACAGATGTTTTGCGTGAAGTCTTGAATGCAAAACCTGCTACAGAATTATGGGAGAAATTGGAGGATCTTTATATGACAAAGTCTTGCAAACAAGCTCCATATAAAGGAACCGTCTATACACTATTCGCATGGCGGAAGGTATATTCAGTCACATCTCGCTGAATTTAATTCAATTTGTGTTTATTTTGCAACTTTGGATGTGACAATTGATAATGAACGTTAGGCAATTCTGTTGGTGGTTTTTTTGCCCGTTGTGTTTAAGCACTTTAAGGAAATTATGCTTCATGGCAATAATATCACACTCACCTTTGAGAATGTTAAGTCAAATTTGTTGTCTAAGGAGAAATTCGATATTGATTCTTGTTCTGATACTAAGGTTGAATGTTTAATTGTTCGTGATCGTTCTCAACAAGCGGACAATTCTAATAGATCAAGATCAAGGTCTAAGTTTAGAAATTGTAAATCTAACCTTTTTTTGCCATTATCGTAAGACCAATAATCATGAGATCTCCCAATGTTTTAAGCTAAAAAATAAGGAAGAAAAATGGAAAAAGAAAAAAGCGGATAAATCTTCTGCTGAGTCTAGTATTGTTGAGAATTTAGATAGTGGAGAGTCACTTGTGGTCACCCCTAATGTTGAAAAGTGTATGTCTTGGGTTCTTAAATCGACTTGCTCTTTTTAAATTTGTTCACATAGAGAGTGGTTTTCTGATTGTTCTCATATTCATAATGGTGATGTTATTATTGGTGATGAATCTTCACTTGAAATTGCTAGAATTGGTTCTATTCAAATCAAAGTCCATGATAGCACTTTAAGACCCTTACCAATGTTCGTTATGTTCCTAAGATAATGAAAAACCTTATTTCTTTGGGCACTTTAGGAGCAATGGGATTTAAATTTTCTGCTGCTGATAGTGTTTTAAGGTTCTCTAAAGGTAACTATGCTGTTTTAAAGGCTAATCGTATCAATAATCTCTATTATCTGCAAGGATCTACAGTTACAGGTACTGCGCCTATTTCTATTGCATCCAACACTTCAAACACTAAGCTCTGGCATATACGCCTCGGACATATGAGTGAAAAAGGTATGCATCTCTTGCCCAAAAAGGGTTATTTGGACGATATTGGTAAATTGGAATTTTGTGAACATTGTATTTTTGGTAAACAAAAGATGGTCAGCTTCTCTTTATCCACTCATTGCACTGAAGGCATTCTTGATTATATTCATTCTGATCTTTGGGGTCCTGCTCCTCACTCTTCAATTGGAGGTTGTGATTATATGATCATTTTTATTGATGATTTTTCTCGCAAAGTATGGGCTTATTTTCTAAAACATAAAAATGAAACTTTTCCTACGTTTAAGTTGTGAAAAACTTTAGTTGAAAATCAGATTGGCAGAAAAATCAAAAAATTGAGGATCGATAATGGATTGGAATTTTGTAGTGATGAGTTTGATTCTTTTTATGCTAATCATAGTATTGCTATACACAAGACTGTTTCAGGCACTCCTCAGTAAAATGGTGTTGCAGAAAGGATGAATCGTACCATTATGGAGAGAGCACGTTGTATGTTTTCTAATGCTGGTTTATGCGAAAAGCAAAGTTTATGGGCTGAAATTGCTAATACAGATTGTTATTTGATTAATTGCTCTCCTAAATCAGTGATTGATTTTAAAATTCTAAAAGAGGTATGGACAGTTAAACCTGTTGATTATTCACATAAAAAAATTTTGGTTGTACTGCTTATGCTCATGTCAATAATGGAAAGCTAATGCATAGAGCTCAAGAATGCACTTTTGTTAGATATGGTTCTGGTGTCAAAAGATACCGTTTATTATGTGTTGATTCTAAAAAGGTGATTATCAGTCATGATGTTATTTTTGATGAGAGTATATTTAAATCTGTTGGAGGTGTTACAACTAGTGGTTCTTCATCCACATCTTTACCTGATACTACTATTCAAAATCTTGAGGTAGATGTACCTGTTAATGATGGTTATATTGCTTCTTCGAATACACAGTTAGTTTCTACTTCTACACCTTCTTTTATTAACAATCACAACATTGCAGTTGATAGACCTTTAAGGAATATCGTTTTGCCAAATCGATATTGTGACACTAAGAGTATGTCTCATTATGCTTTTATTATTGCTCAAGATACTAATGGTGCATTTCAACCTTCTTCTTATTCGGAAGCTATCATATGTGATAATTCGTCTCAATGGTTAGTTGCTATGAAAGATGAATTTGAGAGCCTTCAAAAGAATTCTATATGGGATTTGGTTGAGCTTCCTGCGAGCAAAAGACCTTTAAAGTGCACGTGGATTTATAAGAAGAAGGAGGGTATATCTGGAGTTGAACCTGCAAGATTTAAAGCTCGTCTAGTTGTAAGTGATTTTGAACAAAAGAAAGGTATTGATTTTAATGAGGTTTTCTCTCCTATTGTTCGTCACTCTTCTATTCGAGTTATGCTTGTAATTGTTGCTATGTTTGATTTGGAGCTAGAGCAACTTGATGTCAACACTGTCTTTCTTCATGGAGATTTAGATGAGGAGACTTATATGACACAACCTGAGGGATTTTCTACTCCTGGTCAAGAGCAGTTAGTATGTCATTTGAAGAAGTCTTATATGGTTTGAAACAAGCTCCTAGGCAGTGGTATAAAAGGTTTGACTCGTTTATGCTTGCACATAATTATTCTAGAAGCAATTATGATCATTGCATTTATTTCAAGCAGTTCTCCAATGGATTTTTGTGTATCTACTGCTCTATATTGATGATATGCTTATGTCTTCTCATAAAAAATCATTGATTGATGACTGAAGACTCAACTTAGTCATGAGTTTGATATGAAAGATCTTGGACCAGCTAAAAAGATTTTTGGGATGGAAATTAAGCGTGACCGTCGTGCCGGTACATTATTTCTATTTCAGAAAAATTATATTGAGAAAGTTCTTGAAAGATACAATCTCAATAATTGCAAACTGTTCCTACACCGTTTGCTTCACATTTTAAATTGTCATCAATGCAATGTCGTACAAATGAAGAAGATAGACAGTACATGTCTCACATTCCATATTCTAGTGTTGTTGGAAATCTCATGTATGCTATGATCTGCACAAGGCCCGATTTGGCTCATGTTGTTTGTGTGGTTAGCAGATTTATGCATAATCCATACAAGGAACATTGGAATGCAGTAAAGTAGATTCTTCGTTATTTGAAAGGTATTTCTAACTTCGGATTATTATTTGACAAGAATTCATGAAGTCAAATAATGTTATTGGATTTATTGATTCTGATTATGCTGGTGATCTTGATAAAAGACACTCCATATCTGGCTATGTATTCTCTTTATGTGGTTCTACGGTGAGTTGGAAGGCTTCCCTTCAATCTATAACTACTCTCTCTACTACTGAAGTGGAGTATGTTGCTGCCACTGAAGGGGTTAAAGAACCTATTTGAATGTGCTGTCTTGTTTCTGAACTTGGTATTCCACAGGATGTCATTAATGTTCATTGTGACAGCCATAGTGCTATTTATTTGACCAAGAATGACATGTATCAATTCAAGACCAATCACATTGATATCAAGTATCATTTCATTCGTGATGTTGTCGCAGAAGGAAAGATTGTTGTTAAAAATATACATACAGATGAGAATCTCGCAGACATGCTTAGAAAACCATTATCTAATACCAAGTTCAAGCATTGCCTTGACTTGATTGGTATTCATGGAGCTTAACACGTTAGTGGTGTTTAGGAGATATGTTCTATAGATTTAGAGTCGGGGGAGATTTGTTAGGATATGACTCTATCTGTTGTACGCCTATAAATAGGCCGCCCCTGTACCTGTTCCTAACAACACTCATAATAGATATGTTCCCTTGATTTTTATCTCCTCCACCTTAGAGGAGTTTTTTCCATGTTATATCTCTGTGCCTCCTTTTCCCTAACAGAAAAAATAACGTTCTTTTTTATTTAATGCTCATTAGTTTAAAATAAAAAGACGGAGGTAGAAGCTAACCATGATAGTGTATGCAGGAGGTAAAAAAAGTACACCATAGAACAAAAAACCCTGAACCACGTAAACATCCCTATATGAAATCCATGCATGATGAAGATGATGTCAACTTTGAGATGTGGCCATCGGAGATCAATAGCCTCCTACGCTCTCCACATGCTTCAATCAACCATAAAAAGTATTTATTGCATCCATGAATTGTTCTATTGCGCTGCACTTAAGAACCAAATAAGTCGTAACTCAGGGGGTGGTTCACTCATAAACTTTTGAGGAAATTTAATCGGATCTAAACCGAAAGCAATCGAAATGAATAGGCCGATTGTTATCAGTTGATACCTTTCCATTCTTTTTCCTAATAGGGATATCTGTATCTTTCTCTTTCCGAAATTGACATCTTTCCTTTCACCGTTTGTACCTTCCCAGCATTTCATTCTTTCATAACCACGCAGGTATGGGTTCTTTCATCATGCACGTATGGCCTACCTGTCAGACGAGGCAGTCCCACTGTGAGCCTTTGTTTAGAAACAGATGAATACTCTCCATTCAAAATGGATTGAGAGAAATTAAAATAAAAGTTAATTCATTTTTCACTTCAACCTCCTCCATTTATTATTAACCAAACAAGACCGACTGAGCTCTCTTTCATCCAAGCGACATGTGCCTCCACAATACCCGCGCATGCAGGTCGCCCACTCCGCACCGCCGAGAATCGTTCTCTCTTCTTCCTCCCGGCTCATTGGCTGGCCGCTCGCGGTTGGGGCGGTGGCGATGGCTCGTTTGCAGATGGATGCTCTATTCCCGTTCACATGTTTGCGGACCCGATCTCTAGCTAGCTTGCGTCTCGGACTGTCGGACGCAGCAGCTCGTATCTCTTCGAACCGACGGGCGGATCGCAGTCGATCGATCTGTCGTCGATGTCTGCTGACGACCTCTGTTCTTGCTCGCTCGCCGCACCGGCGGCCTTGTTCTTCATACGATGTGGGGAGCTGAGAGGTTGGGGCGCGCTGCGTTGGTGGGTGTTCCTAGCTTGCCTTCGTCACGAGAGATGCGTTTAGTTAAGTTTGGGAGTCTTTGGTAGTTCGTCGTGGTTACTAGAACTGGCTCATACTGTCTCACTGGGATTCCAAAGCGATCAAAGTGTGTGTGCGCGCGCTACTACGCACTCTTACTGGATTACGAAATTGCTAAAGATCTGATTTGCAAAGTAGTTACGTCACGTAGTTTCATCCGGATGAATTTCCCTGTAGTGCGACATGTGGCAACAACAAACACGACTTTCACATGTCATGAAGGTTTCGATAAAAGGGGAGATATTTATTTACGATAAAAAATCTGTTGTTGGAAGGCACTGTCCAAATCTACAGACCCCTGTGCATTTCACCTATAAATGCTACATTTGTTCAGCGTTTTTGGCATGACAAAGTTTGGATGTTGTAATATATCAAGCTAGAAAATTCACCTATATGTTATGTGATGCCAAATAATTAGTTTCTATACAAATATCATTTGTTTGATTAAGCTATCATAATTTACCGATTATGTTAGTTTGGTTGGAGTCCTGATCGAGTCGTTGGAATAAACAAACTTAATTACAAATAGTTGCATAAATGTTGTTAAAATCGGTATCTAAGTTTCAAAGCTGAACGTGTCTTCATTTTACCTTAAAAAATAGAAAGTTTTGGAAAAAAATAGAGCATTTTAGAATAGTTCCCCTCAAATATGCTTGCTCTAATCTCCTGACATAGAAAGGCTTCTGAGTAACGCTGAGATTATCCGTGTTGTGCTATATATGTCTATGCACTTAACATTTTTTGTGAATTGTTTTATAAAAAAATTATAGTCTAATATATTTTTTTAATTTTTCCTTTTGCGAAGATTCCGTTTGCTCTACTTTTTGCTCCTGTTGTTAGTTTACCTGCCCTCAAGGACAATTTGTATCTTACAGTACGCTAGATATTTAAATTATTAAGTTGAGCATTTAATATTCTAGAAATGATAGGTTATACAGTAGAAATGCATCTTGAACATGTAGCAACCATCACCAACTAAGAATAATGAAGGTGTCACAAATGGAGACACATCTATAGCATATGCTATAATTGAGCTGTACCAGCCTTTAGCATCGACATCAATACACCAATCAGCTGATGGTGTTGTCTTTCCCCCCAGTCCTATAAGGTGCTCCAATCTTGGCATTCATCACAGCACCTGGTTGCATTCCAACAGGCTCATCAGCAACACAACACCAACAAGAGCAACTTCAGGAGTTCTGGGCTGATCAGACGGCCAAGATTGAGTACAAAACTAATTTCAAGGTCCACAACCTGCCCCTAGCAAGGATCAAGATCATGAAAGTCGATGAGAGAACATTAAGATGATCGCTGATGAGGCGCTGGTGGTCCATCTTTGCCAAGGCCTACGAGATGTTCATCCTGGAGCTGACTCTGCGTGCGTGGCTCCAGACCGAGGGGACCAAGAGGAGGACGCTGCAGAGGAATAACGTCATTGCGTCAATGAATAACACTGACATATTCGATCCGCTAGTGGATATATACCGCCATAAGAGTTGAAGGGAGACGATGTTGTGGGGATACCACCGTCAACAACTGTCGAACTGTTCGGTCGACACTTCCCCCGGGCCTGCACTGGGCAGCCCGCGGAGGTTCTTTTTTCGGTGGGGCTAGTCCCTTGCGGAGAGCTTGCGCGGATGGACGAGTTAGTAAGAGCTTGACACGGTGAGTTTTACGTGGTTCAGCCCGCCGGAGCGTAAAACACTACGTCCACGGCGAGCTATGGAGCTCGCTGTATTGCTTGCTGCTCGGGACCGGAGTCCTGAGCTTGGGGGTGAGTTACAGCTTAGGTGTGAATGGATAGCGTATGAGTAGCAGAGGTGCGAACCCTTGCTATCCTCGCCTACCCGAGCCTTTTATAGTCCAAGACTCGGGTGGCTTACAAGGGGGCCCAGGACCCGACAGGTGGTCCCGGAGAGATTGACTGTTATCTACCGTATCTGCAGTTATGTCGGTAGCTGTCTCTGGCGAAGGCTTCCGAGTCTCCGTCTTGCCGCACTGCCCATGCCGCATGCTAGTCGTAGTGGTTGATGACGGCGCAGGCGGCATAGGATGTCTTGTCGCGGTGTTTATTGGCTGGCAAGTTCTGACACCGCGCGCCAGTCTGTGATGCGACTGGGCGCAACGACACCTGACAAAGGCGTGCTCCGCGTCTCCGCGTCTTGGGAAGACACGGGCCTTGAATACCTTGTACGGGCAAGGTATGGGGCGTCTTTACGCCCGCTGCCTATCGCTCGGGGGCAGGCAGCGCCGTTCCGCTGGCCACGTGGCGGGCTCGGAGTCCTTCTCAGAGGAGAGGAGGGTCCGGCCCCGCGGGGCACGTGGAGCCTTCGGACCTCTCCCCGCGGAGGGGGAGGTTCGGCTTCTGTCGGCCACGTGGCGGGTCCGGAGCTCCTCTTTGAGGAGAGGGAGATCTGGCCCCGCCAGATACGTGGCACCTTCGGACCTCTCTCCCGCGGAGGGGGAGGTCCGGCCTCTGTATGCCACGTGGCGGGCCCGGAGCTCTCCTCTGAGGAGAGGGAGGTCCGGCCCTGCCGGACGCGTGACGCCTTCGGAGCTCTCACTGCGGAGAAGGGCGAGTTCCTTAGGCATTTTCCCCTGTGCGCGGGGTACCCCATATCGCAGGTACCGACAACAACCATGCCAACAATGGTGCCGTCCTACGTACTAAGTATGGTCGTTTCTTTACACATGTATGCAAACCAGCAGTTTGTCCCATATATATGGCAGTTGCTAGAGCATCAACAGAGCAACAAACTTCTGATGGTGCGTGAGATGAGTAAGATTTAGTGACCTTTAATGGTGGGTGGGATGAGTAAGATCTAGTAGTGTGCTTAGTTTTCTGGAATGGAGACAAGTTTGGCCTTCAAGTCGCATTCAACAAGATGTAATTTCTAGTTTAGGCCATTAAGGTGTTTTAGATCTCTCCTTTTTGTGTAAAACGGGTGACTTTCTGTTGCTTATCTTGTTGCCTCGTATCAGTTTAGGGATTAAAACTCAATTACTTTCTTATCTGACTTCTAATATATGCGTTTTTCAAGCAAGCAAAAAATTATGATTCTGAAGCTTGTTATGGTACCCTAGCTCTTGCGGAAGATTTTCAATTGTCGTGGCATAATTGCATTGACAAACAATTAATTATCTCTTGGGTAATTACTGTATTCTTCCTACCTAGATTTTTGTTTCAAATGAAGATGATTTTACTTATATCATCGGGAACTCTATTTTCCAGTCGCGGTGGCATAATTGCATTGACAAACAATTAATTATCTCTTGGGTAATTACTGTATTCTTCCTACCTAGATTTTTGTTTCAAATGAAGATGGTTTTACATGTATCACCGGGAACTCTCCAATTAGGTTGGTTTTACATAAATCATCTCAAAGTTGATACAGCACGAAACCATATCAATTAAGTTGGAAATACATCTGTATCTATATTTTTCAAATCAAACATGTACATGATGTATGAAGTAGTAACGGTTTGTTAGGCAGAAGCAGGGAATGATGATTCAATATTACAAAGCTTTTAAGACTAACAACACCATTTTCTGACTAATGATCTTTACTCTAGGATTTCGATCATGTACATGTTCATCTGCCGTACATAGTGTAGGTCAGAACTTCTCACTTAGAATTAGTACAAAACAACAACAAAAAATGTTCATATATAATATATTTGGCCTACATTCAGAAGACTTTCATGGGGGACATTAAATATCACACTGTTCTCCCTGCAGAGCTTCCTTAGGAAGGCATACAAATAGTTCACAGCAATCTTCTTGGCCATCCCTGAATCCCTGCGTGCCTGCACGACTGTATTCCCCAGGATGTGCACAACACCAGCATCCTTGCATCTGTTAAGGAACTCTAGTTCGTCACCAAATGTCTGGCTCGAGTACCTTGTCAAGCTGTTTCCTGTGATGGTTGACTTGGCGGGCACAATGGAGCCCTGTGATGAGCAGCTCAGGTCACCGGTGGAGCACATTGTATTGCTCCCAGCCTTCTCAGTCATAAGCAGTGCCCTGGTGGATCTCTCACCCTTCTGCTCCATCACAGTGAAGTCCTCAGAATCAGAATAGTCATCCATCATGCTCTCAAGTCTGACATAGATCAAGAGCCTGTCAAGGAGCATCTTTTCAAAGTCCTCATCTTTCTTGTGGATGTCCTTGTACCCATACCGAGCAACACAACGGAACATGTGGTAGTTCTTTGGCCCAATTTTCTTCATTATGAAGCGTTCTTCAACTGGGACTGTATATACAGGGAGGTACTTGACACACACAAAGACCACAACAGAGTGAATGGCAGGGAGGTTTGTGATGAAATGGGAGAATATAAGCGGAACACCACTTGCAAGCTCGGTGTACACGAAGCCTATCCCAGGGACCCTGACAAGGCCAAGGCTCGGACCTAGTCCCAGAATCCAGGCCATAGAGACCCTGCTGTGCATTTCAAACTCATATCGCTTCACGGTACAGAAATGCCAGACATACATGATGACGAAGAAGGTTATTGCAATAGCAAGAGGGACCCAACCACCTTCATCCACTTTATTAATACAGGCCCAAAAGTATGGGAGCTCAAATGTCAAAGAGAGCACGATGAATGTGACAACTAGGATCCAGTGGCTCTTCCATACAAGTATCATCACTGGG
Source organism: Neostapfia colusana (assembly GCA_030760725.1). Lineage (NCBI taxonomy): Eukaryota > Viridiplantae > Streptophyta > Magnoliopsida > Poales > Poaceae > Neostapfia > Neostapfia colusana. The sequence goes on along the minus strand of JASWHV010000012.1, from coordinate 3,391,994 downwards.
ACCATGAGGAACGTTGTTACTAGCATAACAATCACCACTGCAGTGCCTGTTCAGCCAATGTTATACACAAATAAGTAAAATGTTGTGTGGTATGCAAGTGCTTCCTTAAGGTTCAGGAAAATTATTTTTAGTATTAATCTACAATTTAATTTGGGACTCTTAGCAATTCTAGTTTTCTGTTCAGCGCCAATGGGTAAAACCGATGGATATACAAGTTTAAAAGATGAGTGCATTACATATTTAAATACCATGAGATTATAATAATTAAAGCTCACCATATGCATTTCCTATCTGGCTCTGGTTCTTGAATCCAGCAGTTACCGAAATGCAAAGAATCATAAGAATCCAATTAATGTCAGGGATGTAAATCTGCCCCAGGAATTTCTTTGAGGTATGGACAACATTGACGCGGGGGAAACAGCCCACTGCAAGAGCTTGCTTTATTATTGAGTAGGTAGCGGATATGGTGGCTTGACTTGCAACTATTGCTGCAAGAGTTGCTGTGATGAAGGCTGGCCAGTATATGGCATCTGCAGCAGAAGAGCATCTAAATAGGAGCACATTGAAATAAGCACGACACTAGTATACAGTAACTGTAATGAGATAAGCTCTATGCCAATTTGCCCATATTAGACATGATATGGTGGTATCATGGATTCATGGTATGGTCTATTGACTTATTATATGGGATCAAATTTGTTATGAGCTTAAAATGACCTGGAATAGAGCGATAGAAGGCATCAACCACGTGGTCCTTGTGGTAGATAATGTATGCAGCCTGCCCAGTGTATGCCAGTAGAAGGCAAGGGAACACCACTAAGGTGAAAGCAATCTGGACATAGACAAGATTATTCATCGAGGTAATACACATCATGATTCGTGACTTTCTTTTCTTGTTGTGACCACTCACCTGAACAGCCAATACAGGGAAGTGACAAAGATCAGCATACAATGCTTCAGTTCCTGAATAGAAAAGCATATAGGTAACTCTGCTTCATCTTACAGTTTGTGCAAAAAGTAGAGTTAAATTGTCTATGACCTGTGATGCTAAGCATAATTCCTCCAAGAGATGTCCAACTCTTAGCCTTTCCTCGTCTGAAGTATCGGTAGATATAGATTGGATTATATGCTTTTAAAACAGAACCTTTGTACTTGTGTATGTTCAGTGCCCCAACGCTCCCAATTAGAATGAACCAAAGGAGCACAATAGGTGCAAAGAGCCACCCAACTCTATCTGTCCCGTAGTGTTGCATGCAGAATAATCCTATTAATATGACCACCGCGATGATTACAACTACATCTGCCAGATATGTAAGAAACAAATATTAGGTTGTGTTACAAAAATATCATAGTTAAAAGGACCGTGCTCGTTACTAGAACAGGAAAGTGAACATACTACCCAATATCAGAATATTTGCAAATATTATCAGGTGTACAACAGACTAATTTCATTTTACGTGAAGTTTGGCATAAGTTGACAAAGGCAATACAGAGATAACCATATAGAAAAGAGCAATCACCTGTACTCATATTCTGATTCTGAATCCTTATTCCACCTGATGCTGAAAGAACTGCATAACATACAAAACACAACAAGGGTTAGCTCAAAGTTGTACTATATTTACTCATAAAACTATGATTTGAATACCTGATATAGCAGGAGTAAGGATCCCGTCTCCAATGGCGGTACATGTACCAATCAGAACAAGAATAAGAAGACAGTTCTTTCTATATGCATGTCCCTCTAGCCATCTCTTCACTTTCGCTGCAAGTGAATTCTCCTCATAAGTTTGCCGACTATATGTTGTTAGTTCTTCATCTGTCTTATGTTGGTTGGGGATAGTGCTGACCTTTGCATGCCGGCAAAGTAGAGAATAAAGAGCAAAAGTGCCACCTGTGAATAAATATAAACAAATTTCTGTCTGAAATTTATGTAGATAAACTGCAACTGAGGGAGAAGTAACTCTAATCTGCACTAAAGGTAACGAATTCAAGGCTCCACATTCTAGAATTTTTCATAATTAGTAGAGTGCTGTCTAGCAATCACTCCGGCATCTCAAATTAAAGTCCTGTCGATACAAATCCAACACTAGAACAGCATTTTGTTGTGAGATTCCGAACAAAATGTTAAAATTGCAGAATCACTGCCAGTTATTAGCTAATACTTTTGAAAACGTTTAAAGCAAACCTTTTCTGGACAATTGCATGCACAATTGACAAAAACTGAACATATCTGTTGTGGATGCATTTGTGGGCCGCCAATATGGTCGGCGTGGGGCCCACAAAGCCCACAACTAGGCCAGGAAGATATTTAGAAGAATTAATTAGATAATGTTTAGGAATAAAAGGGAGTTATAGATTGAATCAGTTTAGATAGAAAGAAATAGACTAAAAAAAGGGAAGAAAAGAATCCTAGTCAGTTTGGGGAATTATCCCCAAACAGACTAGGAGTAGGCTGCGGCCAAAGGGGGGGTCCTGTCCCCCCTTTATAAGCAGCCCCCCTCCCTCATGTTTTGAGCATCCAGGAAAAAATAAGAATCCCCGTTGAGGGTTGTTCTTCTCCTTGGATCACGGTGGCTTCGAACCCTAACCCTAGCCGCCGTGACCAGCTACTGTCCCCCACGTTACGTACTGCGCAGCTGCCCCCACGACTCCTCGCTGCTGGTTTCTCCCCTGCGCAGCCCTAAGCGCAGCCAAGGGGTCTCCCCCCTCCCTGTTTCTCAGCATTTGGTATCAAGAGACTCCGGGGCAGCGACCATGTCCGGCCCCGTGGACGATTCTGGGACTTTCACCCTCCAAGATCTCGGCAACATGATGAGCAAGATGATGGGGCAGATAGACACCATCAACAAGCGCTTGGACCGCCACGATATGCGCCTTGCGCGCTTTGAGAAGGCACCAGAGCGGGAGCTCTCCGGTGGCGAGGACTTGCAACAAAACTCACCGCAGGGCAGCAACCTTCCCCGCAGCTGCGGCAGCGGCAAGGGCGGCGGCGGTGGCAGCGGCGGCCATGGCGGCAACAACGACCACTACAGTACCAGGCGCCCACCGGGACGCCCGACCTTCGACGACAGCGGGCTGCGTCGTCACAAGGTCAATTTCCCCAAGTTCGACGGGGAAATAGATCCGCTGCCCTGGCTCACCAAGTGTGAGACATACTTCCGAGGGACACGTACGATGCCAGAAGAAAAGGTGTGGCTCGCGTCTCTCCACCTGGAGGGTGTCGCGGCCGAGTGGTACACTGCTCTAGAACGTGACTGTGGCATCGTGTCCTGGGAGCGGTTCGCGGACTTCGTCAACATGCGCTTCGGGCCTCCGCTCCGCTCCAACGACCTGGCGGAAATTAAAGATCTCCGTCGTACTGGCACGGTTGAGGAATATCAGCGTCAATTCCTGGTCCTTCTTTGTCTTTGCGAGGACCTCAGCCAGCGCCAGCAGATCAACCTCTTCACAGCTGGCCTCGGCGAGCCACTTAGAACGGATGTGGAGCTGCAGTTTCCCACTAATCTACAAACCGCCATGAGTCTGGCCAGAGCCTTTGAACGTCGACTTGCGGCAATAACAGATAGCGGAATACAGAAGGGCGCCGCCTCTCAATGCTCCACGCGCTCTTCTATTGTGTCCCGCGCCTCTACTACGGCCTCAAGTGGCAGTTCTACAGCACCCGCCCCGACATCGTCAACAACGGCATCTTCTCGCCCGCGCTTCAAACGCCTTACACCCGATGAGATGGCTGCTAAGCGGGCAAGCGGCGAGTGCTATCACTGCCCTGAGCGGTACACACCGGACCATAAGTGTGCCGGCAAAGGAATCTTCCTTCTGGAGCTTGACGACGATGATGACGTTGACGCGACCGTAGCTGATATGGGCATCTCCTTACACGCCCTGACCGGCATCGACTTCGCCAACACAATGAAGCTCCAGGTCTACGTCCACGACAACCTACTGACAGCATTGGTCGACACAGGGTCCACTCACACCTTCATCAGGGAACCACTCATCAAGGAGCTCGGCCTGATGATGTTGCCACGATCAGGCGTCGGCGTCCGAGTCGCCAACGGCGACTCTATCTCCTGTACAGGCATCTGTCCACGTGTACCCTTGATGATTGCAGGGGATCGCTTCGACGTCACATGCTACGCACTCCCACTGGACGGCTTCGACTTTGTTCTAGGAGTCCAGTGGCTGCGATCTTTGAGACCCATTCTCTGGAACCTTGAGGACCTCACGATGAAATTGTGGCGCGGGGACCGTGAGGTGATCTGGACGGGGCTGCGAAGTTCAGCTCCGGTATGTGCCTCTCTAACACCACCTACTGATATGATGGGCGCCCTCCTGGATGGCTTCCAGGACCTCTTCGACGAGCCACGCGGGCTTCCTCCTGCACGACGCCATGACCACCAAATCAGGCTCCTGCCGGGCACAACTCCAGTAGCTGTCCGGCTGTACCGCTACCCCCAGCTTCTTAAAGACGAGATTGAGAAGCAATGCGCCGAGATGCTTCGCCAAGGCATCATCCGAGAATGCACATCTGCATTTTCCTCGCCAGTACTGTTGGTCCAAAAAGCCAACGACACGTGGCGCTTCTGCATCGACTACCGCGAGCTCAACGCCAGAACTTTGAAAGACAAGTTCCCGATCCCGGTGGTTGACGAGCTACTGGACGAGCTTCGCGGCGCAAGGTTCTTCACCAAACTTGACCTCCGCAGCGGCTACTTTCAAGTGCGCATGCACTCGGACGACATTGAAAAGACAGCATTCCGAACTCATCGAGGCCACTATGAGTTCTTGGTGATGCCTTTCGGCCTCACCAATGCGCCGTCCACGTTCCAGTCGTTGATGAACGACGTCCTCGACCCCTACATCAGAAAATTTGTGCTTGTCTTCTTTGATGACATATTGGTGTATAGCAGGTCCTGGGTCGAACACCTTCAACACGTCAAGCAGGTGTTCCAGACACTACGGACAAACAAGTTGTTCCTGAAGAAATCTAAGTGCTTCTTCGGCCAGGAGACTGTGTCCTACTTAGGACACATCATATCCGCTCACGGCGTGGCAATGGATCCGACCAAGGTGGAGGCCGTGGAACGTTGGCCTACACCTCGGTCCTTACGAGCCTTGCGAGGTTTCCTCGGGCTCACCGGCTACTACCACAAGTTCATTGCGGGGTATGGTGCGGTGGCCGCACCCCTCACCGCCCTACTAAAGCGGGAAGCATTCCGCTGGACTGATGATGCGCAGGACGCTTTCTCCCAACTCAAGCAGGCGTTGATGACAGCGCCTCTACTTCAAATGCCGGATTTCGACAAGCGCTTCATCGTCGACTGCGACGCGTCCGGCGCCGGCTTTGGGGTGGTTCTACACTAGGGCGACGGCGCCATAGCATTCTTCAGCCGCGCTGTAGCGACTCACTATCATAAGCTACCGGCATACGAGCGTGAGCTACTCCCTCTGTTTCGAATTATTTGAAGCTGGTTAGTTCAAAATTGAACTAACTAGTGGCAAATAATTCGAAACGGGGGGAATACATCAGAACAAACTTTGTAAGAAAGTGATATCTCACCTTGACCATTATCATTAGCTCGCAGAACAACAAAAACATACTTCATCAGAGGAATCAGAGTGATTGTGTAAATGATCAAGGATAGAGCTCCAATAACATCTTCATCGTCATCAAACCCATGCGGAAAGATATTGCAGAAAACATACAATGGTGATGTACCTAAGTCGCCAAAGACTACACCAAGGCTCTGAAATGCGAGCCGCAGCAACAAGATTGATGAAAATTTCTGTATAACCAAAAGCAGGATTCAGATTAGTTACTAAATCGAATGAAGAACAATGCAGTCAAAGTCTAAAAATAACAGATGGGTCACAAACTTTTATGCAAATGACAACTATAACAGTGCGTTAAAGTGAGGGTACAGAACGGTTCTTATAAAAGTTTGAATATTGTTCCAGCGATTGGGAACCAACAGTAACATGACATTAGCACACCTCCTATCCTTTTCCATTTACCATCATTTAAACTATCAATCAGTACCACAATGTTCATAATTCCACATCAAAGGACAAATCATGTTTATTTCAGATGTCCACAAAGGATCCATCAAAATGGAAACCATGACAGTACCTCAGAAAAAAAAACAGAGCATACTGTTGTATGAAAAGAACAAGCAAATCTGGAATACAAGGATGAAAGCCAGACCTTTTCTTTGTACATGTTCTTCAGTTGACCGGCCTCCTCATCCATGGGCTCATCAAGGTTCTGATCCAGCTCCCACATGCTCCCCCGATTTGTCGTCTCATTATCTGACATGGACGCCATTAGCGCCTCCTTCAACCTCCAGGTCACAGTCCTGCCTCACAACCTCACACCTGGGAGCTCTCTAAGGGCCGAAAGTGACTTCCCCTTTTCATAAACCAAAAACGGAAGCTCTTAACTTCCCCAATCGAGTATCAGGAACAAAGGTACCAAAACCAGGATCAGGTACAGTTCCGTCAGCCTTCACTCACAATTCCCACCATAAATCCACGCATCTAAAACAAAAATCGCCGCCTTTGCTCTACCCAAACGCAAATCTTTGAGGAGCATCCAAGAACAGAAGTGCAGAAATCCTAGTCCAAATGCAACTTCAAATCTTTGCAGCAACCAGCGAATTCGTCACTTCACAAAGAACGGCAAACTCTCCCCCCTTTGATTTCTGCGCAGAACCAGAATGGAAAGTTCTGTCGGACAGCCAAGAACCGAGAATCGGAGCGAGAATACCGAAATCAGAGCCGGAAATCGACAGGATTTAGGACCACCGAGCTAAGAATCTTGACTCCCATGAACTTCATGCACTTCAGAAAGAGAGATGCACCTGGATAGATTCCCAGAACCATGAAAAACACAATCTTTCATCCCCAAAACCTCGGCAAGATCGAGTTTTGTTGCTACCGTAGCCACCAAGGCGGACAACAATCAGCGATGTGGGCCGCCTCCAATTGGCAAAACCGCTGCAATCCGGCAGACAGAAAGTCTAGACCGAGGAGAAATGATTTATGGTGTGGAGAGAGAGAGAGAGAAGGGCACTGCACTTGTGCCCTCTGCAGGGCCATAAAAGAAGGTGCAGGAAGAGCTATGGCTAGAAGCCTGGACCTGAAAGAGGTTGGTAAGCAGCCCACAAATTGGAATTTGCTTTGAGCTGGATACTCTCACAGAGTAAATTCTGCATGTTAATTTCGAATCAAAAGAGAGGTCAGTAGAGTGGAGTAGAAACCCTGTACAACTTTTAACTTTCTTCTCTGGAAGCAACTCTATCTACTCACTATACTGGTCCTGCTGTCTGCTGCCGAGGATGAGCAGGAAAGTCACTGCCTCTGTTATATACGTCTTTAACTTCTTTTAAGCCGCCAGTCCGGTTATTTGTGATCTGTATTTTATTATCGAGTTGCTGGCCCTGTGATTGCTGTCCTCCTAGATTAGTTGTGATTCCCTTTTTGGTTTCAGATCTTCGGCGTCCATGATCCGGAGATGGGTAATCGACATCTTTTGATATCTGTAGCTTGTTCTGTTCTGGTTTGTTTATTTGGGCGACCGATCTAGATTTCATCCTTGGCTACGTTGAGTTATTCCTCTGCTCAATTTATTATCGTCGAGTCCAAGTTGACATTGCGCACGGCCAGATCAAGATGGCGCATCGAATCAAAGAGCGTTTAACCATATCCATGCCTCCAGTAAATATTACATCTCTCTACGCCACTCAACACACATGCTAGGCCGATATTACTGTGGCCATAATCGTAATACCATGGGGCGAGTTCTCAAATTATTTCACAAGTACCCACTCCATTTTAAAATAAATTATATTTTAAAATAAAAAATCTCAAATAATTTAAATTAAATTAGCTATCGAACCGATATTTTTTCACCTCTGAATTGTTTTTTTCCGTGAAACTGTTTCTGTGAATCACACGGTGTCGACGGCCGAGACGCGCGACAAAGCCACGTAGGCGACGTGTGACGCATGCGAACCGTGCGAGATCAGCCTCCAGCCGTTTTAGTTTGTCGGAAGCACACACTGTTCAGACAATGACATGATGACGAAAGCTGTCCCGTTAGCCCATGTGGCACCGTCGACAGCGCCAAGCAGCGAAACACCGCCTGTAGAACACAAAAGAAGAAGAATGTGACGTAATAGACGGAACCGTGGACCACTTTTTTTTTAATACCAACATAGCATTGTTCTCGGAGAAAAGAAAGGGACATGCGTGGCATGCCGTATTTAAATGCTACTACTCGCTCCGGTGCATAAAAAATTGTCGTTCTACACATAAGTTATAAGTGCACAAAAAATTAACGTTGAAGCAGAACCGAGGAGTTTGTCTTGTGAAAAAACGTAATACACGCGTGGTAATGTGTGTGGCTAGAAATTGAACTTGCATGAGAAGTCTCGGAACTAGTGAAGTAGACCAGTCAAGCTATTAAATGGACTAAGATAGTAATGAAAAGAAAGTTTATTTAATATTTTCTTGGTATGCGAGAACATGTCCAAAATAATATTTTTTTATGCACCGGAGGGAGTAGAGGCCAGATGGCGTTCCAGCTGCCGACTCCTAGTTCCATTCCTGCTGAACTCGCATGTCTTATCTCGTATTAACAGTATCTGAGTGAGCTGTCCTTAACAAATAAAATAAATAAATAAATGGTACCGTTTTTTAATTGGTACAAACAATCTAGTTTAATTTAATCGAATTAGTTAATCTGAATAAGAGTTGTTTTTTAAAAACACTTCATGTCCCCAAGCCGTGTTAAAGATATTCAAATGTAACGGTGAATTACTTCGATAATGGGCTTTCTAACAAATTGCTTTGATAATGTCCTTCTTGGTTTTCTTCTTGATGCATGGGTACATTTGATTGATTAAGGGTACATTTGATTGGAGGGCAAAGCTGGATGGGAGCCGACGGCCTAGTCTTTGCACAAGCTCTGTTACGGGTCAACCAAAAGGCTAAATACGAAGGTGTATGTCGTTCACGTGAAGCTAAACAGTAAACAATAATTGCTTACCAAGCACTTGTATACGGCTAGTCGATCTAAGAGAATTCTGTCCCACTTATTTTATATTCATCAACACCGGAGGTCATACCCGACTTAATTTTTTAGTCGACGACGCTCGGGACCTTGGCAGGACGACTAAGATATATAATCACACCTTGCTAACGAGATGACTAGTTTATGAATCAAAAGGACCCAGCCACTATTTTATATGGGAGTTACACATTCTATTTTATCTTGGCAAAAGTATCAGAAATCTTCAAAAACTGAAGAAACCAGACCAACCCATGTAACAGTGGTTTGCAGCGCTTCCTCAAAGGCAGCTTCGATATCTACTATTTCCTTGCTTTCATACAAGTGATATGGGTTAATTAGACGGTTAAGTATGGACGGAAATATGCTATAAACTACTATATGTTCTTACGGTGGTGGATCTAACCGAGAAATTCACTACAAGAATCTCACAAATTTACTACGGCCTCTGTTATTTACGACGGCTAACCCTACACCCTTCTCGTAAATAATGTAATTTACGACGGCCAGGTTCAGCCGTCATAAGTAAAAGCTTGTTTACGACGGCCTAACCTAGGCAGTCGCAAAAAGTACCTTATTTACTACGGTCCTTGTCTAGCCGTCGTAAATAGGCTGTATATACCCGTGGGTCCGGAGTCGGCGCGGGCATTCACGCCCGCGCCGACCCCGAGCCCGCCGCCGCCCTGGCCCCCGCCGCCTCCCCCGCCCTCAGCCACCCTCCCCCGACCCCAGCGCTCCTCCTCGACCCCGGCGGCCCGGCACCTTCCCCCTCCCCAAGCACTCCTCCCGGACCCCGGCGTCCCGTTGCCCCGCCCCCGGCCCCGAGCTCCCACGGCATCGAGCACGTCGCATCCGTCGAGAAAGTTATTGTCTTTAATTTTGGTTATAATTAGATTTAGTTTAGTTAATTTAGTTATTAGTTATTCTTGTTTAATTTATGTAAATTGTTTATATTAGTTTTAGATTGAATTTAGTTTAGTTGTAAATTGTTTAGTTTATGAATTTTGTTTAATTTAGTTGTAAATTGTTTATATTAGTTTTAGACTGAATCTAGTTTAATTATAAATTGTTTAGTGATGTGGACATCCCAGCACCACATACATGTACACGAGCTTATGAAGGACTTGCTATGCACACTCGTGTTCAAAAACTCAAACAAGAGGTAAATTCTTTCCTCTCTGGATTATATTTTAATATTAATAAGAATGATACGCTACCTAAGTCGTGTAATGACGTGTTACTCATGTTTACCCATGAAAGAACATCATTGGCTGCCACAAAAAAGAACCAAGTCAGTTCGCACTGTCCGAACTTTCGTTGGCGCGATAGTTCGCCCTGTTAGAACTGAGAACGGATACACTGCAGGAACCTCAACTTCACATGTAATCCTGTACCAATCTGTCACGTTCCAGGATCCATAATACACATGGTGCGAAATCTTATCAAGTATACTTTCCAACGCAATAAACGGTGCATCTTTTAGACTTTCCAAACAGAAGTTATGGTTAAACTACTAAAGACTACGCAGAAGGTGAGAAGACGCGCGAGGATCAAAGACTACTTCGTGAATTGCTCAGTAGCTGGTTTCCCACCTAAAAAAGTGGTGACTTCAGTTCACACCTAGCTAGGAGGGTTATTCCTAGTATAAATATCATCCTTGTGCTCCTGAAAAAACATCCATTGATCATTTGATAAACAATATAATTCTGAATGCATTGCACACCTTTATTCTTTATGGTTCTTCACGGACTTGTGAAATGATCCTCAGGGGTCCCCTAATTCGTGCTCTAGGCCTCTGGGCCTTTTGTGTGGATTAGTTTCCGGTTTATGGTTCTGCGGTCGTTCGGTGATCGAGTCAAAATCCTCAAGGTTTCGGTGCCTCTCTCCCCGTCGCTTAGTCGCAACCAACCTTGGCTGGCGTAAAGCTAATTCTCTCGGATTGTGGTTCTGTGGTCGTTCGAAGATCGACTCGAAGTTCTCAAAGACTTTGGTGCCTCTCTCCCCGTCACTTGGTCGTATCCAACCTTGACAGGTATAAATCTAGTTACCCCGCTGTTTTCAGCTAGTTACCATTATTCCTTCCGTTGTCCGATCTTTTCATTTGCCCTTCGACGTACCTACTACCATGAAGATTGGTCCACCCCCGAGTCTCACCCTATCATTTGGTATCAGATTTCAGGTTTCCACGGTAGGTACAATTTTTGACACCTGGTTCCCAAAAATGAACCAAGTGAATGCATATGTGTGCCCAGAATGTTCATCACACATACACATATATTACACAAACTGAATTCAGAATATAACCACGTACGAATAATGTTTAAGTACTTTATTACATAGACTCAATGTCTCACTCATGAATGTCTATCTTATTCTTGCAGCTGAAGAATCTAATGACAACAAAAATAATTAAGGCCAGCAGGCTCCAACTTCAACTCCATAGGCATGTTGACGGTAGTGCGCATGCCTAGTACTCCACATGTTCCTCGAAATATTCTTCTCCTGTAGCTGATGTATATGTGGTAATGTAAGGGTGAGTACATGTCGTACTCAGCAAGTGCGGGAAAAGTATGACATGTAGCTTACAACAAGGTAGGAAATAATAATGCTCATTGCAGCAAGCAAATTTTATTTCACAAACATGGTAAAAATAACAACTATTTCTAGGTGAGTTTAATCCCAACATAACTAAGTAATTCAGCAACATTCATTCATCATAATTTACCTTTTATCATGCTTCAACCAGCCAATAATCTTTCTAAAGTTCATCTCATACTCATAAATATTCATAGCCATCTCTTTTTCATATAACCGAGACCAAACTCATTGTCATGACTCAAAACAGTTCCAAAACCAATCCCAATGACCATACCATAACCATACCGAATAAACTTCCCAAGTTTTGCCTCTAATCATGGAAGTTGGCCAGATGCTTGTGACCGGAAGCACGACTATCATGACCGTTTTACACTCTGCAGAGGTGGCACCACTTTACCCACAAGTTTGTGATTTCGTCACCCGTCGGCGACTAGAAAGAACCTCTATTATACCAGTACACAACCGTCGGTGTATGACCAAGAAATCATAAAATAGCCTTTACAAAGGGGCTACTAGGATGTACGGATCCACTGAGGTTTCACCGGCAGGCTCGAATCTCCATTCTCCCACCCACGGACCCCCTCTTGTGACATGCAGTTCCCAGGACAGTCCCTCTCGATTCCCATTCTCCGCACCATCCAACAGTCCATAATAAGCTAGCAACACACCTAATTAGTCAGCTAAGCTGCACCCATATTTGGCCTTGTGGTGGCACTGTTTTCCTGGCATGTGCTCGCATGAACCGGTCCTTAGATCTACGGCAAGCAAACCACCATCTCATTTAGCAACATCCACGAACCAAGCTTGCCTAGATCTCCCCGATTCCATGCTCATTAACATTACCAAGTTCTCATCATCTTTAATCTCATGAGTGCAGTAGCTAACAAGTTTTGTTTCAGCTTCCCGTATCCCGTAAATTAAGCGAAGCAAAAGGAAAAACGACCATGCCCGACTCATCAACTTTCCCGGCAACAAGGATGGTCAACAAAACTAGTAAACTCTCATAAAAGAGTGTCCCATCAAGTTGATTTAAGCATACGAGTTTTCGCAAACAAAACAATTTCAAAACATAGGATCAATATGGTCAAGGGGCACTTGCCTTGCTCCCGTGGCTCGTGTTGCTCAAGCGTCTCAAAGTCTTGGTGTTGTAGTTCCTCGTAGACGACCTCTTGAGCTTGTCCTTCTACTCATGAACACACACATACAAAATTTACAACAATCAATCATCATGCACAACTTTACTCAAGATGCAATGGGGTAGATGAATGCAAATCCTATAGTGCAGTTTTGTAAAACCAGTTTGTACATGTTCTTGCATGTTTTAGTAGGCTTTCATGGGGTTTTATGGTGATCAATGTTGATGGGATCAAGTGTGGATGTGGTGATGATCTTGACACAAGATGTAGACCAATTCCACCGTCAAAAATTGACCAAAACATGGTCTATCTACACGCAGAAACTTCTGCTCGCATGGGGTGGAGAAAAATGGGTGCGTAGCAACAGCAACAACGTGGTAAGAGGGGTGACAGGGACCTACCTCTCTTCTTCCTCCTCTCCTCCTTGCAGCTGGACTTCTTCCCTTGCGATGGCAGAATTTGGGGTTTTTCTTTGGAGAAGAATAGGGTTGTGACCAGGGCTTGGTTGGAGGGGTCTTCTTCTCCATCGACGGCGAGGCGGGGCAGACTTTCGAGGGCAGCCAAGGCAGCAGCAAAGGGGTGGCGACCAGGGCTTGGCAGCAGGGGGCAACAGGCTTGTTTTGGTAGGGGTGGCGGCCAGGAAGGCTGTATTTATAAGGCGGGATATCTCCTACTCAGTTTGGAGGAGGAGAGGGACTGTATCTCTAAAAGATGTAATGTTCTACTCAGTCTGGAGGAGGAGAAGGACTCTATCCCTAAGAGGTGCGGCCAGCAGTGTGTTTTATCTCCAAAACTTTATCTCTAAGCTCTATCTTTAAGCTTATCTAGAAGCTTTATCTCTAAGGTTCATCTAGAAGCTTTATCTCTAAGGTTTATCTCCAATATTCTTCTAGAAACTTTATCTCTAAGGTTTATCTCCAAGATTCTTCTAGAAGCTTTATCTCCAAGATTCTTTTAGAAGCTTTATCTCCAAGATTCTTCTAGAAGCTTTATCCGCAAGATTCTTCTAGAAGATTTATCTCTAAAATTCTTCTAGAAGCTTTATCTCTGAAATTCTTCTAGAAGATTTATCTCTAAGATGCGGCTAGGGTTTTATCCCATTTCTCTTCATTTCTATGTTCCTTTCTTCATTTCTATATTCCCTTCTCCATTTCTATATTCCCTTCTCCATTTCTATGGTTTTTTTGTCCATTTCTATGGTTCTTTCTCCATTTCTATGGTTCTTTCTCCATTTCTACTTCTTTTCAAATGCTACTCTACATGAAAAATGTATGCAATGCATGGTAGTGAAATTGAGGGTGTTACAAACCTACTCCCCTTAAAATGAATCTTCCCTCGAGATTCGATAGTGGAGAAAATATGGGTCAATTCCGCCTTGAGATCTTCCTCACGTTCCCATGTAGTTTTGGCTTCCGTGTGATGGCTCTATTGTACCTTGCACCAATAGATCACTTTGTTTCTCGTGACCCTTTCCTTTACGTCCAAGATTTTGACGGGGTGTTCCGCGTAGGTCAGGTCCTCTTGAAGCTCTAGCTCATCATTCTGTACTTGTTCTTCCGGTACTCTTAGGCACTTCTTGAGTTGGGATACGTGAAACACGTCATGCATGTCGGAGAGGTGCGTTGGTAGCTCTAGTTGATAGGCTACTTCTCCTCTCTTGCCCAAAATCTTGAATGGCCCGATGTAGCGAGGTGCTAACTTGCCTTTGACGTTGAACCGTCGTTGGCCTCGGATAGGCGATACCTTAAGATACACGAAGTCTCCCACTTCGAAGGTTAATCTTCTTCGCCTATTATCCGCATAACCCTTTTGTCGTGACCAAGCAACCTTCAAGTTTTCAGGTATCATTTGTACTTGCTTTTCGGTGTCTTGCAGCACTTCGGGTCCAAATACTTGGCTTTCTCCGGTCTCATTCCAGAACAACGGTGTTCTACACCGTCTACCATACAATGCTTCGACAGGTGACATCTTCAAGCTGGCTTGGTAGCTGTTGTTGTATAAGAATTCAGCATACAGCAAGCTCTTGTCCCAACTACGCCCATGCTTCAAGGCGCAAGCTCTTAACATGTCTTCCAAAATCTGATTTGTTCTCTCAGTTTGCCCGTCGGTTTGCGGGTGATATGCAGAGCTGAAATTCAACCGTGTACCCATGGATTCTTGCAACTTCTTCCAGAACCTAGAGGTAAATTGAGAACCTATATCTGAAACTATCCTCTTCGGAACTCCATGGCGACACACGATTTGCTCCATATACAACTCGGCTAGTTGGACGATGGTGTACTTGGTTCTAACAGGGAGGAAATGGGCTGTTTTTGTCAATCAGTCCACGATAACTCAAATAGAGTCGTAACCCGACTGGGTACGTGGCAATCTGACTATGAAATCCATGCTGATGTCTTCCCACTTCCACTGGGTACTTTCAATGGCTGCAACAATCCAGCGGGTCTTTCATATTCGGCCTTCACTCGTTAGCACGTGTCACATAGGCAACATATTCAACAATGTCCCTTTTCATACCATCCCACCAATAGCAAGTTTTCATGTCCTTGTACATCTTTGTACAGCCGGGGTGTATGGAATAAGGCGAGTCATGTGCCTCCTTTAGTATCGTGTCGCTGATGTGCTTCATGTTAGGCACACAAATCCTTTTCCCTAACCAAAGCGTGCCTTTCTCGACTTCCTTGAAATCCTTTTCTACGCCTTGTCGGATTCTTTCCTTGATTTCCTTGATTTTCTCATCCGTTGCTTGGCCATCTCGTATCTCTTGTTCCAGCGTTAAGTTCAGTTCTATCACCTCCATCTCGTTCAATAATCCGAGATGTAACCGTTCAAACTTCTTACGCAGCTCGGATGGCAGCTCCCGAACCGTGAGTTTGTCACATGCTCCCTTTCGCTCAATGCATCCGCTAATACATTGGCCTTTGCGGGGTGATTGTTGATTCCAACATCATAATCCTTGATGAGTTCCAACCACCGACGTTGCCTTAAATTCATATCCGTTTGCGTGAAGATATACTTGAGGCTTTTTTGATCCGTATAGATCTCACATCGGTGACCGAGGATATAATGCCTCCGAATCTTCAAGGCATGTACCATGGCTGCAAGTTCCAAGTCATGTATGGGGTAATTCAGCTCATGTTTCTTTAGTTGTCCCGATGCATAGGCAACCACTTGGCCTCCTTGCATAATCACACATCCAAGCCCTTGTCTTGATGCGTCACAATATATGTCGAAACACTTGCTCACGTCCGGCAATACCAAAACCGGAGCTGTTGTTAATCTCTTCTTTAGCTGCTCAAAGTTGTCTTGACATGCTTGTGTCCACTGAAATGCTGTCCCTTTCATGAGTAATTCAGTCATAGGCTTCGCTATTTTAGAGAAATCCTTGATGAACCGGCGGTAGTATCCAGCCATCCTAAGGAAACTCTGAATTTCTCTCACATTCTGCGGTTGGTTCCACTTCAAAACATTTCCCACTTTTTCGGGATCAACCAATACTCCTCCTTCGGAGATAATGTGGCTTAGGAACGATATCTTCTTTAGCCAAAATTGACACTTTCTGAACTTGGCATACAATTGATGCTCTCACAGTTTTTGCAACGTCAACCTCAAGTGTTCTTCATGTTCTTCCTCGCTTTTCGAATACACCATGATGCCGTCGATGAAAACCACGACGAACTTGTCCAAGTACTCCATGAAGACCATATTCATGAGGTACATAAAGTATGCGAGTGCATTCGTTAACCCAAAAGACATAACGGTATATTCATACGAACCATACCGTGTTCGAAATGCAGTCTTGGGTATCTCAGAGGGTTTAATCTTCAGCTGTAAGTATCTTGACCGAAGATCAATCTTGGAGAAAATTTGGGCACCTTTCATTTGATCGAATAGGTCCTCAATGCGGGGCAGCGGGTATTTATTCTTGATCGTCACCTCATTGAGAGATCTATAATCCACACACATCCTTTGGGTCCCATCCTTCTTGTCTACGAAGAGCACGGGGGCTCCCCACGGTGACAAGCTTGGGCGTATAAAACCCTTTTCTAGCTGCTCCTGAATTTGCTTCTTGAGCTCCACTATTTCATTAGCGGGCATCCTATACGGCCTCTTCGCTATAGGTGTAGTTCCGGATACTAAATCAATGGCAAATTCAATGTCCCGTTTAGGTGGCATACCTGGAAGTTCTTCCGGGAACACATCTGAATATTCTTGAACCACCGGAATTCTTTCCAATGTCGCTTCTTCGACATTGTTCAGCACTACCTTCTCGGTTGCCGGTTGGGCTGCCTCGAACTCAATACGAGTACCGTGCTCACTTGTCAACTGCATGATCCTCCCAACACATTGAATCACTCCGTTGTGCTTGCTTAACCAATCCATTCCATGTATTATGTCAATCCCATGGGAATCCAAGACAATAAGGTTGGCGAGAAAGTCTACCCCCTTATTATAAGGCTTACTTTCAGACATACTATATTAGCCTTCATCTCTCCACCGGGAGAATTAACCAACATAGTTGTTTCATGTGTGATATGGGCAGGTTATACTTGGCAACATACTTGGATGATATGAATGAATGCGATGCTCCGGAATAAAATAAAACAGTGACTGGGTTGGAGTTGGCAAGGAACATACCAATCACGACGTCCTCAGCTTGTTGTGCTTCCTCGGCGGAGACATGATTCACATTGCCCCGAGCATAATTCTTATGTCCACGGTTACCTTGTGTAGCTCCTCCATTCGGCCTTGGGTTCTGTTTTGGCGCGTTGCTCGGCTGCCCAAGGCCTTTCTTGGGGCACTGGTTTGCAAAGTGTCCCGCCTCTCTGCATGAAAACATGCTTTGTTGCCCATAACAGCAGGAATATTGGGGCGAGGCTGGTTTTGAGCATAGGCGCCCATGTTGGGACAGGGCGCAGGAGACAAAGGCATACGAGGTGCTTGCATAACAGGACGTCGCTGCGGTGGCTGATTAGGGCGAGGTGGATTTGTAGGGCGGAAAGTAGAAGTGGACGAGCCATAATGTGGTGCAGCTGGTGGCATAAAGATGGGGCGTACATTGCTCCCTTGTGGCTGTCCTTGATATGACATCTTCCTCTTGCCCTCTTGCTCAATCTCACGGATCTTGCTCTCAACCAATATAGCTTTGTCAACGAGCTTCTGGAAGTTTGCATAATCATTGTTGAGCAGCTGAACTTGGATCTCATTGTTCAATCCTCTCATGAATAAGTATTAATTTCTTTGATCCGAGTTGACATATTCTGGAGCATACCTTGATAGCTGCGTGAACTTGTTGAGGTACTCATTCATGCTTGTCGAAGCGTCTGCGGTCGACACTTCCCCCGGGCCTGCTCTGGGCAGCTTGCGGAGGTTCTTTTTCGGAGGGGCTAGTCCTCTCGCGTGGGTCTCGCCGGAATGGACGACGGAGGAAGATGAAGGTGGTTTGACACGGGGATTTACGTGGTTCGGGCCGCCGGAGCGTAAAACCCTACGTCCACGGGAGTGCTCGGAGCACTGGTTTCCTTGAGTATGTGGAAGACCTAGCGGGAGCTAGGCAAAATGCCGAACCCCTTGTAACGTTGCCTTTCCCGAGCCTTTTATAGTCCAAGGCTTGGGCGGCTTACAAGGTGGGCCCCGGGAACCCGACAGGTGGCCCCAGGGTGATTTCCTACCAGCTTCTATGTCTTGGCACTGGCGTCGAGGTCCTCGTCATGCCACCCTGCCTATGCCGCAGGCTAGGTGTAGCGTGTAGCCGTTGGTGATGGCAGGGGCGGCAGGGAACGTCCTGTCCATGTCTTGTCGCTGCCTTAAATGGTCTGCAACTTCAGACACTGTACACCTGTCTTGACTGTGACTGGTCATAGCGCCTCCTGACAGGCGTGCGTCGCGCCTCTTCGTCTTGGGAAGGAGCTGGTCTTGAATACTTTGTACGGTAAAGGCATGTCGCGCCTTTACTCCCGCTGCCTACCGCGCCGGGCGGGCAGCGCTGCTCTGCTGGCCACGTGTCGGGCCCGGAGCTCTCCTCTGAGGAGAGTGGGAGCTCCGGCTACGTGGAGCCTTCAGAGCTCACCCCCGCGGAGGAGGGAGGTCCGGCTCTACTTGCCACGTGGTGGGCCCGGAGCTATCCTCCGAGGGGAGGGGAGCTCCAGCCCCGCTGGACACGTGGATCCTTCGGAGCTCGCCCCTGCAGGGGGGGCGAGGTCCGGCCTCCTGGGCCATGTGGCAGGCCCGGAGCTATCCTCAAAGGGGAGGGGAGCTTCGGCCCTGCTGGACACGTGGCTCCTTCAGAGCTCGCCCCTGCGGAGGGGGCGAGGTCCGACCTTCTGGGCCACGTGGCAGGCCCGGAGCTATCCTCTGAGGATAGGGGGAGCTCCGGCCCGGCTAGACACGTGGCGCCCTCGGAGCTCGCCCCTGCGAAAGGGGCGAGGTTCTTAGGCGGTTTTGTCCTGTGCGCGGGGTTACCTGGTATTGAGGGTACCGACAGTGGCCCCCGGGCCCATCTCGGGAGAGGTAACGAGCCCGAGGTGGGGCCTTGTTCTTCCCGCGCACCTTCTTGTCTTGAGTACTCCCTGCGTTGGCAGGGTCTCGACAGCTTCGGAGTTCAGCCTCTGAGGAGAGGGTGAAGCCTGGCATCGGAGCTCAGCCCTTGTGAAAGGGAGAGGTCTGGCTTCAGAGCTCGCCTCTAAGGAGAGGTAGAGGTCCGGCTCCGGTGTTCACCCCTGCGGAGGGGGTGAAGACCGGCATCAGAGGTCACCCCTGCTGAGGGGGTGAGGTATGTCGTCGGAGCTCAACCCTGTGGAAGGGGGAGGTCCGGCTTCGGAGCTCGCCTCTGAGAAGAGGTAGAGGTCCGGCTTCGGTGTTCACCCCTACGGAGGGGGTGAAGACCGGCATCAGAGGTCACCCCTGATGAGGGGATGAGGTCTGGCATCGGAGCTCAACCCTGTGAAAGGGGGAGGTCCGACTTCAGAGCTCGCCTCTGAGAAGAGGTAGAGGTCCGACTTCGGTGTTCACCCCTGCGGAGGGGGTGAAGACCGGCATCAGAGGTCACCCCTGCTGAGGGGGTGTGGTCTAGCATTGGAGCTCAACCCTGTGAAAGGGGGAGGTACGGCTTCGGAGCTCGCCTCTGAGAAGAGGTAGAGGTCCAGCTTCGGTGTTCACCCCTGCGGAGGGGGTGAAGACCGGCATCAGAGGTCACCCTTGCTGAGGGGGTGAGGTCTGGCATCGAAGCTCAGCCCTGTGAAAGGGGGAGGTCCGACTTCGAAGCTCGCTTCTGAGGAGAGGTAGAGATCTGGCATCGGAGCTCGGACCTGCTATGGGGGCGGAGGTCCGAAAGTCATCGGAGCTCAGGCCAGCGGAGGGCGTGAGGTCTGGAGGTCATCGAAGCTCAGGTCAGCGGAGGGTGTGAGGTCCGGCATCAGGGCTCGCCTCTGAGAAGAGGGCGAGGGCTGGCATCGGAGCTCGGCCCGACTGTGGGGCGGAGGTCCGGAAGTCATCGGAGCTCAGGCCTGCGGAGGGCGTGAGGTCCAGCATCAGGGCTCGCCTTTGAGAAGAGGGCGAGGGCTGACATCGGAGCTTGACCCGGCTGTGGGGCGGAGGTCCGGAAGTCATCGGAGCTCGCCTCTGAGGAGAGGACGAGGGCCGGCATCGAATCTCAGGCCAGTGGAGGGTGTGAGGTCCGGAGGTCATCGGAGCTCTGCCTCTGTGGAGAGGGTGAGGTCCGGCATCGGGGCTCGCCTCTGAGGAGAGGGTGAGGGCCGGCATCGGAGCTCAGGCCAGCGGAGGGCGTGAGGTCTGGAGGTCATCGGAGCTCAGGCCAGCGGAGGGCGTGAGGTCCGGAGGTCATCGGAGCTCTTGCTAGCAGAGGGCGTGAGGTCCGGCATCAGGGCTCACCTCTGAGAAGAGGGCGAGGGCTGGCATCGGAGCTCGGCCCGACTGTGGGGCGGAGGTCCAGAAGTCATCGGAGCTCAGACCTGCGGAGGGCGTGAGGTCCGGCATCAGGGCTCGCCTTTGAGAAGAGGGCGAGGGCTGGCATCGGAGCTTGACCCGGCTGTGGGGCGGAGGTCCGGAAGTCATCGGAGCTCGCCTCTGAGGAGAGGACGAGGGCCGGCATCGAATCTCAGGCCAGCGGAGGGTGTGAGGTCCGGAGGTCATCGGAGCTCTGCCTCTGTGGAGAGGGTGAGGTCCGGCATCGGGGCTCGCCTCTGAGGAGAGGGTGAGGGCCGGCATCGGAGCTCAGGCCAGCGGAGGGCGTGAGGTCTGGAGGTCATCGGAGCTCAGGCCAGCGGAGGGCGTGAGGTCCGGAGGTCATCGGAGCTCTTGCTAGCAGAGGGCGTGAGGTCCGGCATCAGGGCTCGCCTCTGAGAAGAGGGCGAGGGCTGGCATCGGAGCTCGGCCCGGCTATGGGGCGGAGGTCTGGAAGTCATCGGAGCTCAGCCTCTGAGGAAAGGGTGAGGTCCGGCATCGGGGCTCGCCTCTGAGGAGAGGGCGAGGGCCGGCATCGGAGCTCAGGCCATCGTAGGGCGTGAGGTCCGGAGGTCATCGGAGATCGCCTCTAAGGAGAGGGAGACGAGGTCCGACTTTGGAGCTCACCCTCCTGAGGGGGTGTGGTCTGGCATCGGAGCTCATGCCAACGGAGGGCGTGAGGTCTGGAGGTCATAGGAGCTCGCCTCTGAGGAGAGGGAGACAAGGTCCGGCTTTGGAGTTCACCCCTCGTGAGGGGGTGAGGTCCGGCATCGCTCAGAGGTCCTCCTTTCCCTGTATCTTAGTCTTATTTGGCTTACCATCCCGGGTCAGTGTACGAGGCTTAGGGCAATCCAGTGCCTTTGGTCCTGGAGGTCTGGCTCCCGCCGTAGCCAGGGTGCAACCGTCCGTCCCCTAGTACTCAGACTGTAGCGCTGGGGAGGCAGAGTGCGCATGCTTTGGGTGCAGGACCGGACAAAGCAAGGCTCCTGGACCTCCCGCTCTGGCGTAGGTCTTTTCCTGGAGGAGACCAACTGGCGTCACAGTGCCCTAACTAGGGGAGGTCCGAGAGTCCCTCGGACCATCGGTAGGTACCCTAAGCGTGACCGCACTCGGCAGGATAGCAGATGTCGACTAGGCATGAGAGCTAGGAAGGAGAGCCGAGTGTACGGAGGGCGTACACTATCTAGAGATCAGGGAGGTGATCATATAAATTAATGCGTAATTTAAATGAACACCTGAGTAAGTGTGGTAGAACTTACAGAGATAGGGCCGGAGCGCCTGCCTCGAGCTCCCATGCATGGACTGGCAGTGGTAGCGCTGGAGCTCCCGCCAGTTCCGTGCGATCCGGAGCATTGCTTGCCATCTTGCCTCGACGACGAGGTAGATATCCTCACGCAGAGCGGGTCATGCGTGGCTTCATCGTATGCTTGGACACGGGGGGACCCCCATGGCGATCTCGGGGGGAATCATGGCTTCGGCCTCGCATACCATGTAGAAGGGTAATTCCCGTGACCCAGCCCTGGGATGTCCGGCTGGCCCCCGACGTAGAGGAGCCGGTATCCCCTGACGGATTTGGGTGCAGCGTCTGCACCGGTTGTGTGGGTCTGCTCGGCATGGACCTGGCACGCCTTGCATCTCCTAACCGGCTTGACGGTGTCCAGGTGGCTCTCGGTCGGTTGGAGCCATGCCGGATGGCTTAACTGACCAGCGTGTGGGAAGATGAGCATTCCCAGCACTCGCCTCCATGGATTACTGTGAGCGGGTTGCAGCCTTCCTCCTGGGTTATGCACCACAATAGGATGTCGTGGCGCCACACCAGTAAAGATACCAACGTGTAGCACTTAGCCATCCGCATAATCCGTTCAGCGAGTGCACGTTCATCAGGAAGGATGTCTTTCAAGGAGTCCCGAACCTCCGTGGTCCATGCATCGGGACTACTTGAGCTACTGGATCTTGGGCGCTGGGTAGCACGGAGTCCCCAAGGCGCATACGATCCTTTGGCTGGCACCATGGCTGCATGGCCCCCGGGACCGCCAGCTTCGAGGTGCTGGTCTCGCCCCCTTTGCCCGGTCAGCACTCCGGGCTGTGAGTCATGACAACATCCCTTCGAAGGCTCCTTGGAGCTCCGGGGCTCTGGTGGAGGCTTTCGTTGACAGGTTGTTGGCGACGGTGTCGTCGGCGCGCGGTACATGGCACAGGTCCAAGGTACACAAACCGCTCCCCCGTTGGCATGAGGAGCAGCACGCCGTTGAGGTAGAACGTCCAGTGAGGCTCGGTGAAGGCCGGCGCACGGGGCTCTGGTTCTCCACCTTCGGGGCCCCCTGGGATGCTTGGTGGTGGCGTCCACCTGACCACGAAGTCAGTCGGTGCTTGGCTCTTGACTGTCTGACGTGGTCGGGAGTACAACTTGAACTCCGCCATCTTCGGGCTGTCTTCCGGCTTCGGAGGCTGGCTGTGCGTGCCAGTGACACCCTTCTACTGCCCTCGCGCATTTGTCTGCCAGGCTGAAGAGTTCTGAGATGTCTTGCACCTCCCTGGTGGCCAACTTCTCGAGCATCTTCTTGTCCCTCACACCCTGTCGGAATGTGACCACCACTGATGCATCCGGGATGTGGGGGATGGTGTTGCGTACTTGGGAGAACCACTGGATGAAGGAGCGCAGAGATTCTCCCAGTTGTTGCTGCACGGCGTGGAGGTCCAGCTCCGTGCCGGGGCGCGTGTAGGAGTAGCTGAAGTTTGCGGTAACCTATCTGCATAGCTCCGCCCAGGAAGTTATTGGACCCTGGGGCAGGTTCATGAACCATGACCACGCCGGGCCGGTCAAGGCGACGGGGAAGTAGTTGGCCATGACGGCTTCATCCCCTCCTGCCACTAGGATGACAGTAGAGTAGACCTGCAGAACTCCGCCAGGTTGATGCTTGCATCGTACTTCTCCGGCAGGTGTGGCCGAAACTTGCATGGCCACACTGCGAAGCAGAGGTGTGGGGCCAGGGCCACACATCCGGTCGCTGCTGCTGCAGGTCTTGGTGCCGCGAACCTTTGGACGGCTGCTGGCACGGTGTACCCTGGCATGGGCAAAGGTGCGCCATACACCGGGGGCGCTGTCTGCAAGACATATGGTTGCTGCATTTGCTGCATGGCGTATGCATGGGGCAGAGGTTGTGTGGTGAACATCTGCGGCCCAGGTTGAGTCGAGAGAAGCCTAGCTGTAAAAGTCCCAAAAATGCATATGAATAAACCAAGGCTGGAATTCATATGTGTGGCAAAGTCATGAAAAATGGGACTTGTTAAAACTTTTTTCCCACGTGTGATAACACACATGAGAGCTCTCTTCACACAAGTTCAGACAATTATTTGAAAACTTGGAACCCAATAGGGGTCTAAAACAAAGATGGGAAGTTCCCATATGTGTGAGAAAGCTAAACTCAGATTTGGAACAAATTTGTTCAACTCAAATTTCAAATGAGAGCAACACAATGAATTTCAAAACTGTGGTGCTAAACATCTCATTTGCAGCAGCCAAACTGAAAATCAGATTTCATATTTGAATTCCTTAGGTCCAAATTAGTGGGTATGCAAAGTTTCACGATTTGTTGAATTGTTTTGCAACTCATTTTCCAAAATGGACTTTAAATTGCAAAGAATTCAAATACTTGTTTGAATTTGGATGAAGCTTGTCCAATTATCCAAATGCACCTCAGATTTGAACTTCCACGATTTGATTTCACCATTTGCAAATTTTGGGAGATATTTTAGAGGATAAGATGGAACTGTGGTGGGGCCCACATATCATTGAGCTGAAATGTGTGCCTTACCCACTAAGCATTGCTCTGGTTCTCCACTTCCACGGGGGGCTGCACCCGGGCGACACCGAGATCGGCTGGCCACCTCCTGCTCGAGTTCCCCACGCGCTGGCGCCCAAAGGCGGTGTCCCTCGGCGTGATCTACTCTCAGGCCGAGCAAAGACTCATTTGCTTCCCCCTCGCTCACGAACAGCGCCGACAGAACCTCCCTCACTGCCGTGCCTCGGGAGCCACTGAGAAGCCCGGAAAAGCTCGCACCAACTCTCCTATGAGCTGCGAAACAGCACGGCGCACTTGTTGCTCACTTCCCTGGCCCAAAAGTGAGCGAGTTCCGGCGTTCCCGAGCACTCAAACAAACCCTCCACGGTGACCTAACTCGAAACGGTGATCGGGTGCACGTGGGCAGCTTGCCACAGCAGTTATAACGGCCAAGCGAGGGTGGCAATGGGAGCGCACGGCCACTGTGCTGCTTTCACCCAAAGCTCAAGCCATGCCGTGAGCTATTGACGGCGAATTTCGGGATTTGGCTCCGGCGGCTTCAACCCGAATGTCCGGTACGAATTCTGCAAATTTCCGGTCTCTAATCCTCCATTGGTCGTCAAACTTGGCACATAGGTGCTGGACTAGCCCGCGATCATATCTATTTTAGCGATCCTAGCATGAAAACCCCTCAGAGCAGAGGATTTTGAGGTTTCCCGAGCGTGTTCTTGGTGGGACTATTCGGTCGCACGGTGAAACCTTATTTGCGGCCGTTCCCGAGCTAGTTTGAGGATTTGTTGAGCTTCCTAGTCGTACCCTGGGGCCATAGAGCGTTTTGCTCGACGATTTGGCGGGCTGGAAACCACGGCCGACGATGCCGAAGTCCATCCGAGGCCGCCACACGTCGCCGACCATCTTCCGGTCACCGGCAGCCCTAGAACGCCCCACCATCGTATTCCTCGACGTCAATAACTCCCTGGCAGCGAGTTTCAGCTCGGGCGGTGACCGGAAACGGCGAGACAGAGCTCCGACGTCGGGCCGGCGAGCTGGGCGGCATGCGCGCGAAGGGGCGGCGGGAGGTAGAAGAAAGCCATGGGTCCCGTCTGTCAGCAACTCAATTTTAAATCTGGGATCAGCCATGGCCCGGGGATCGGTTGTGGCTGCGCGCCAAAATGTCGTGGCCCGGTGTGGCTGAATTCCAATTGGCTGAGGTTTAAACAGTGGGACCAGCGGAATTTTAGTGTGGAAAAATAATTCCTGAGATGATTCCAACTTTGGAAAATCATAACTCTTTGTAGAAACATCCAAATTGAATGATTCCAATTGGGTTGGATTCATTTTCCAGAGTTCTATCCAAATATGAACTCAGAATTGTATGAAAGTCAATATATAATTCTGGAAAATTCATTGAAGATTTTCTGAAAAAGAATTATTGAGAGAGATTGGTTTATCCAAAAATCCTCAAATTTTGCCAGGATAATCTTTAGCATATTGTTGACCTTCAAGCAAATTTTTAGCGCATTTTAAGATCATTTGAGTGGGAATTTGCTAAATACAAACTGCTGTGTTCATAAGGGTCCAGAAACATTTTCAGAATATTTCCAACTTATAAAATCTATTCTGGGAAATCCATAGCTCCAAAAAATTATAGAAAATTTAGTCAAGCTCTCTGAGACATACTTGAAATTGTAGTTCACTTAATTGAGCATGAAAATACACATTACTCCAGAATTAATTCTTTTGAGTAGAAATGCTTAAAGAATTGTTCTGGAAGAACTACTCAAGTAAAAGGGCTGAATTGTGGACCAAATTACTTTCATGTGACCAGGAACTCACATGTAAATTATCAGCTCAAGTTGAGCAGTAGAACTCCCTGTTCTTATTCTCCATACTTATGTATAGATGGAAATACATAAGAGACTTTGTGAGAATTATGGAGAATACAATTTGACTCCACATTAGCTGCAATTTGGCAAGCTAAATCCCTAGGTAGTATAGAACCTGCTGTAAAAGGTTTGAAGCCATTGAAGTTCTTGTGCTTCAGCTGCCTTCAAATCCTTTCAGCTCATCTTTTATGATGATTAGGGAAAATTAGTTAATGGATAACTAAGACACTAAGACCAAGTGGGCTTATTCCTGTTTTTATGCACAACAGAGGCAAACCAAGCCATTATTGGCTTTTCCACACAACCTCTGTTCCTAAGAAATCATGTCTTAACTTCTTTCCATTGCATTCTATAAAAATTGTGCATATACATCTCATTAGGATTCACGACGAAGGGGATTTAAAGGAGCGATTCATTGAAGTGGATCAAACTCCGGAGAATCAAGGGTTGATCAGCAAGGATCACTAACTGCTTATATACTACTACCCTGCAAAACAGACAAGCCCCGGTTTGCACTTAAGTACCTTTTATAAAGCTTTTCATTTGTATCACTTATGTCTAGGTTGAAATGTATGCATTAGAGTTAGGGTGATTGAAACCCCAATTGCATAGCCTTTTAAATCCTATAAAGGGTTGGGCAGTTTACAAACTTGACGAGTAGAGAATGCCATGCTAATGTTTAGGATCTCGGTAGAAGTCGAGTGGTGGGAAGCTACTCGCGAGATAGTACTTACGGAATGAGAAGAGGTAGAAAATGGCTTAAGTTATGAAAATGAGACCCAGCAGGGGGGATAGGATGCAGTGAGCAGAGGTCTCACGTGCGTAGCCCTGTTGGTGTCGATTGAGGACCATCCGTGTGTGGCCCTGCTGGATCGAACAGTACCGGATGCATACTGGCATATGGGAACCAGGAAACCGATGTAATTGGTTAACCTGAGTGCCGAGGCTTACCCAACCGTAAATAGGAGTGGGTTGAGGGTAGCAGGGTGTAAATTTGCTGGTGGGCACAGTCACGCTCCACGCGGGGACCTCTTGCCCGTTACGAATGGACCGGTTCGGCATTTGGGTTGCCTTTGAAAGGTTGTTGCATACAACAGAGTAGGAAGGGGTGTGGAAGCACGCTTCTGAAAGTGGGTGTATGTGACGTGTTATCCGGATGTGTCTTGATTGCAATCACCGTCCCTCGCGGTTATTTGAGTACCCGCTTGTTCACTGCGCTGTGACGTAGTAAGAAGTGAAATAAGCCAACTGAAAATGCTGTATTTTACTATTCATGTCTTGAATACCTTGATTGTTGTAGTTATAGAGCTAATTAAGTTTATATTCCACTTTGGGCATCACCACATCAGAGGAAAGCGTTTCTTGTTTGATTGTGGACTTCCGATGTGAGGGCTGCCTAAGGCTCATTAAACTGTTGCTATAAAACTGAAAATAAGGATCAACATGTAGGCATGTCTTTATTGCAAAGTCCTTTTTCCTAACTTACACATCATTGCATGTAGAGTTCCATGCCTAGGGTTGACGGTTAAGACTTGCTGAGCGTTATGCTCACGGATGCTATCTGAGTTGTTTTGCAGGATTGACTTCAAGCTTATGAGAAGGGATGTCGATGAGACTCGGAAACCTCCGAGTGATTACTCAAGAACACCCTCGCCGTTGCGGTTTGTTCTTTGTGTTGCTAGTAAGAAACATCCACGGGCTGGACTGTTTCTTTATTGCTAAGTTAGAAATGAGTCGTGAGAGTTATAGTCTTTCGGTGTAGCTTATTTTGATATAAGTATTTGTAAAATACTTTTGTATGCTTCCGCAAATGATTTATGTAATGTGATGTGTTTTCTCGACCCGTGTGCTGTTGGGTGCCGCGTATCACGGCACCACCCAACGAGATCCTGTCGAGGGGCGTGCCCTCACAGCGTGGTATCAGAGCTGCGTTGGGGATAGCGCACGGATTGATCATCATATTACATTAAAAACTTAGGATACAGTGAGATAACGTTATTAGGCCCACATAAGGACTACTATTAGCATATTATGAAGGTGGCAACCTAACTTATTTGTTATGCCGGAAAATCGTGCATCTCGAGACGTTCTATGTCTTGGGGGGTGCACGTATGCTCTGTCCACCAGTGCGCACAAGCTGAAGGGTGGTGCCCCACGGGTGGCAGGTAACCTGACCTGCTTTAGTATCCTCTACGACTCTTCATGTCGTTTGGGGTATTCGAGCAGCGCCTTTCCCTGGCGTGCTTCGGGCAAGTATGGGAGACCCCGTCACATGGTCAGTAACGTGAACACGTAGCTCAAGGCGTGTTTGGCTTGAGAACACCCATGCGAGTGATGACGGATGGGTGTACAAACTGTATTGATACCAGGTTCGGCGTGCAGCCGAACTTGATGATTGAGTGTGTTTTATGTAGGTACTAACCCCGAAAACCTTAGAGCATGTAGAACACGTTTGCGAGTGACCGTTTTAGTGCCACCTAAGAATACGTATATACCTGTGTAAGCCGGTTAGGTTTTTCTTTTGTGAGGCAACGTAGTACCGTCATATGTCTTACGGTGCATCGCCACCGTACTACACTTGATAGTTTTCTTTCCTATGAAGAAATCACTCATGCCTAACTTTCAAACTAAAAATGGATGTGGTAAAGCACATATTAGTTACTTAGCTCTTCATTTGGACTAAGCTTCAATGAAGAGACTTGCTAGGCTTCTTTTGATCTAAAAAACAGAGTGCTCTGTTCTGGCAGAAATTATTGCTGGACTTTTACGGAGCATAACTCTGAGTAGATTGACTGTAATGGAGGTGTATGATACAGTTTTGGAAAAGGTTTTAAGTGCTCTACAACTTTTCTGTAGAACTCCAGAGAAAAATCAGACACCAAATTGGTTAAATGTCCAGTCGAATGCAAACTGTCCAGAAAACAGAACAGCTGCAACCTCCTCTGGATGTTTCTGTAAATTGGCCATAACATTCTGTAGAAAATGTTCTAAGGGTCATATGATGCACCATTGAAAAGGTTATGAAATTTGCAACAATTTTGTAGTTCATAGTTTGTTCAGAATTGTACTCCATTTTAGGTACAACTGTGATGAAAACAGCCACATACAAAGGAGATGTTGGCAAATTTTATCCAGAAATTCTGTCAAACTTTGAGTAATCATAACTTTTGGTTCAGAAATGATCTAGGGGCATATGAGTACTCGTTGAAAAGATACTGAAGTTAACATTAACTTTAGTATTCAACTCGAGTTAGTAAAATGCTGTTAACCGGATCAAAATCTGGGTTAAGTACAGAAAGGTATGTTATGTACAGAATAGGGGATTGATTATGTTGGCTTTAGGAAGAAGTGTAAACATGGATTTGTGTTATGCTTTCATAAAGTTTTAGCATGTTCATGTTCTACATACTTCCCCATACTACAGACATCAAGTACCACAACTTGCACCACCTCCACAACAGCAGCGTCAGACGGTGGTTTGTATTCCATCGCTGCAGCTATATGTACCTAGCTCCCAACCACAGGTCAGCGAGGCACCGGAGCGAAATCCGTGCTTCACTTGTGGTCGAATGGGCTATTATGTTAGGTATTGTTTGGAGGGAAGTCAAGGATGCAGGTCATAATGTTTTCAATATTCAGACCCGTACCTATATCTGCAGAAAAGAGGGCAGACAAGGGGCAACATTCACTACGTAGTGATTGTGGATGTTCTGAAAGGAGAAGCCGCGTTAGCAGAGATGCTTTCTTTGAATTAGCTACTGGTATTAATTCTCTTCGACGCCGGTGCCATACCTAGATTTATTAGTCAGTCTTTTGTGGCTCAACATCAGCTCCAAACTAATTTTACAAAGGGGCTACACCTCATGTCTTCGCCCTGGGCAGCATTACAATAAGTGATGTTATCTTCCGATCACCTCTTTGTTTGGGGGTTAGACTATAACCCACGACCCTCACTTCTCTCGGGGTCTGAAGATCGACCTTATTTTGGGGACGTCGTGGTTGAATTACCACAATGCGGTTCTCAACATCAGTTCTTGAACCGTTAAACTCAATTCCCCTCAGCACGATCTTCATACATTGGTTCTGGGCGCCAGTCGGCAACAGATTGCAATATTGACCCACTCGGAAACTGTTAAGATAGAGGACACTCCGGTGGTACGTAAATATCAGGATGTGTTTCCCAAATTGTTACCGGGCATGCTGCCTGAACGGGACGTAGAGTTCCAGATGGAACTTGCGCTGGGAACACCATTGAGTTCACGAAGGCAGTACAACATGGCACCCAATGAATGGGCAGATTGGAAGACACTGCTGAATAACCTTAGGAGCAAGGTTTTTTTATGACGGAGTTCGTTACCTTGGGTTTGTTCAGCATTGTTTGTAAAGGGAGAGAAACGAAACACTACGATTTTGTGTGGTGTTCGTCCGCTCAACGCTAGGACAACCAAGAATAAGTACCCGTTACCACGGATCAACATTTTGTTTGATCAGTTGGTCGAAACGAAGGTCTTGTTCCAAGATTGACTTAAGATCTGGGTACCATCAGATTAAGATAGGGGCTGAGGATATTTTGAAGACAGCTTTCCGACGAGGTACGGGCTTTATAAATACCTTGTAATGTTCCTTGGCCTCCCCAACGCTCCAGCTCAGTTCATGTACTTGATGAACTCGGTATTCATGCCGGAGATAGACATGTTTGTTGTGGTCTTCATCGCCGACCTACTGGTTTAGTCCAAGTTGGAGGAAGCACACGAGAAGCACCTGCGTATAGTCTTGTGACGGTTGCGGGATCACAAGCTATACACGAAATTCAGCAAGTGCGAATTTTAGATATCACAGGTACTCTGTCTCGGGCATAATATCTCAGCGAAGGGTATTGCTGTAGATCCGAGCAAGATCGCGCAAGTGCTGCATTTGAAAGTCCCTGGGGTCTATTCACGAGGTACGAAAATTCCTCGGACTCGCGGGGCAAAGATGGTTGGATTTGATAAAGGATTACGAAATAGAGATCCATTATCACCTCGGCAAAGTAAACGTGGGGCGGATACGCTGAACCGCATGTCACACATTCATAATCTGACCATCATGCCGTTGGAAGAGAGCGAGCCACCATTACATGTGGTTCCCCCTAGAGCTCTCTACAATTTAGCTTTTATCCCCACCATCCGTGAAGAAAGGGTGGCAGCCCAGAAATATGACAAGGGCATGTCACAATTGCGGAGACGTATAGACAATGGGGAACTAAAATGTTTCGAGATGGACGGAGACGGTGTCCTGTGGTTCAAGAATAGGATAGTCGTACCCCGTAACCTGGAATTACGGAAGAAAGTGTCGCACACCACTGAATTGGTGTGAGTTCGGCAAAAGAGTCTGTTTGGGGTTGATCTTGTCAATGAAGCCGATGACCGAGTTCGGTTGATACAAGAAAAATTTGAAGGATGCACAATCCCGACAGAAGAGCTACGCTGATCAAAGGCGTAGGCCATTGCATTTTGACGTCGGAGAGCACATTTATCTTCGTGTATTTCCGATGAAGGGAATTCACCGGTTCAGTGTAAAGGGGAAACTCCCTTCCCGCTTTATAGGTCTTTTTGCTATCACGGAGAAGTGCGGACCCGTAATCTACCGACTGGAACTACCGGCCAGTCTTACGGGTGTCCATGATGTATTTCATATGTCGCAGCTGCGAAAGTGCCTCAAATTTACCGCTGCTGTCCGCACCGAAGAAATCCACGAATCAAAACCGGACCTTACCTACACCGAGCGACCGGTTCAGATTATAGATGAAAAGACCTGGGTAACCCGGAACCGGACGATCAGATTTTTCAAGGTGCTATGGAGTAATCATACCGCGGAAGAGGTAACGTGGAAAAGTGAAGATTACCTCCGCACCAACTATTCGAAATTTTTAGCTTTGTACAGTTTGTAATTACCTCTCCCGTCTCGTTCTTCTTTTGGAATCTCGGGACGAGATTCTTTTAAGGGGGGAGGAATGTAAAAGTCCCAAAAATGCATATGAATAAACCAAGGTTGGAATTCATATGTGTGGCAAAGTCATGAAAAATGGGACTTGTTAAAACTTTTTCCCACGTGTGATAACACACATGAGAGCTCTCTTCACACAAGTTCAGACAATTGTTTGAAAACTTGGAACCCAATAGGGGTCTAAAACAAAGATGGGAAGTTCCCATATGTGTGAGAAAGCTAAAGTCAGATTTGAACAAATTTGTTCAACTCAAAATTCAAATGAGAGCAACACAATGAATTTCAAAACTGTGGTGCTAAACATCTCATTTGCAGCAGCCAAACTGAAAATCAGATTTCATATTTGAATTCCTTAGGTCCAAATTAGTGGGTATGCAAAGTTTCACGATTTGTTGAATTGTTTTGCAACTCATTTTCCAAAATGGACTTTAAATTGCAAAGAATTCAAATACTTGTTTGAATTTGGATGAAGCTTGTCCAATTATCCAAATGCACCTCAGATTTGAACTTCCACGATTTGATTTCACCATTTGCAAATTTTGGGAGATATTTTAGAGGATAAGATGGAACTGTGGTGGGGCCCACATGTCATTGAGCTGAAATGTGTGCCTTACCCACCAAGCATTGCTCTGGTTCTCCACTTCCACGGGGGGCTGCACCCGGGCGCCACCGAGATCGGCTGGCCACCTCCTGCTCGAGTTCCCCACGCGCTGGTGCCCAAAGGCGGTGTCCCTCGGCGTGATCTACTCTCAGGCCGAGCAAAGACTCATTTGCTTCCCCCTCGCTCACGAACAGCGCCGACAGAACCTCCCTCACTGCCGTGCCTCGGGAGCCACTGAGAAGCCCGGAAAAGCTCGCACCCACTCTCCTCTGAGCTGCGAAACGGCACAGCGCACTTGTTGCTCACTTCCCTGGCCCAAAAGTGAGCGAGTTCCGGCGTTCCCGAGCACTCAAACAAACCCTCCATGGTGACCTAACTCGAAACGGTGATCGGGTGCACGTGGGCAGCTCGCCACAGCAGTTATTACGGCCAAGCGAGGGTGGCAATGGGAGCGCATGGCCACTGTGCTGCTTTCACCCAAAGCTCAAGCCATGTCGTGAGCTATTGACGGCGAATTTCGGGATTTGGCTCCGGCGGCTTCAACCCGAATGTCCGGTACGAATTCTGCAAATTTCCGGTCTCTAATCCTCCATTGGTCGTCAAACTTCGCACATAGGTGCTGGACTAGCCCGCGATCATATCTATTTTAGCGATCCTATCATGAAAACCCCTCAGAGCAGAGGATTTTGAGGTTTCCCGAGCGTGTTCTTGGCAGGACTATTCGGTCGCACGGTGAAACCTTATTTGCGGCCGTTCCCGAGCTAGTTTGAGGCTTTGTCGAGCTTCCTAGTCGTACCCTGGGGCCATAGAGCGTTTTGTCGACGATTTGGCGGGCTGGAAACCACGGCCGACGATGCCGAAGTCCATCCGAGGCCGCCACACGTCGCCGACCATCTTCCGGTCACCGGCAGCCCTAGAACGCCCCACCATCGTGTTCCTCGACGTCAATAACTCCCTGGCAGCGAGTTTGAGCTCGGGCGGTGGCCGGAAACGGCGAGCCGGCGAGCTCCGACGTCGGGCCGGCGAGCTGGGCGGCGTGCGCGCGAAGGGGCGGCGGGAGGTAGAAGAAAGCCGTGGGTCCCGTCTGTCAGCAACTCAATTTTAAATCTGGGATCAGCCATGGCCCGGGGATCGGTTGTGGCTGCGCGCCAAAATGTCGTGGCCCGGTGTGGCTGAATTCTAATTGGCTGAGGTTTAAACAGTGGGACCAGCGGAATTTTAGTGTGGAAAAATAATTCCTGAGATGATTCCAACTTTGGAAAACCATAACTCTTTGTAGAAACATCCAAATTGAATGATTCCAATTGGGTTGGATTCATTTTCCAGAGGTCTATCCCAATATGAACTCAGAATTGTATGAAAGTCAATATATAATTCTGGAAAATTCATTGAAGATTTTCCGGAAAAGAATTATTGAGAGAGTTTGGTTTATCCAAAAATCCTTAAATTTTGCCAGGATAATATTTAGCATATTTTTGACCTTCAAGCAAATTTTCAGCGCATTTGAAGATCATTTGAGTGGGAATTCGCTAAATACAAACTGATGTGCACACTTCTGAAAGTGGGTGTATGTGACGTGTTATCCGGGTGTGTCTTGATTGCAATCACCGTCCCTCGCGGTTATTTGAGTACCCGCTTGTTCACTGCGCTGTGACGTAGTAAGAAGTGAAATAAGCCAACTGAAAATGCTGTATTGTACAATTAATGTCTTGAATACCTTGATTGTTGTAGTTATAGAGCTAATTAAGTTTTTATTCCACTTTGGGCATCACCACATCGGAGGAAAGCGTTTCTTGTTTGATTGTGGACTTCCGATGTGAGGGCTGCCTAAGGCTCATTAAACTGTTGCTATAAAACTGAAAATAAGGATCAACATGTAGGCATGTCTTAATTGCAAAGTCCTTTTTCCTATCTTACACATCCTTGCATGTAGAGTTCCATGCCTAGGGTTGACGGTTAAGACTTGCTGAGCGTTATGCTCACGGATGCTATCCGAGTTGTTTTACAGGATTGACTTCAAGCTTATGAGAAGGGATGTTGATGAGACTCGGAAACCTCCGAGTGATTACTCAAGAACACCCTCGCCGCTGCGGTTTGTTCTTTGTGTTGCTAGTAAGAATCCTCCACGGGCTGGACTGTTTCTTTGTTGCTAAGT
Organism: Neostapfia colusana; assembly: GCA_030760725.1. Taxonomy (NCBI): domain Eukaryota; kingdom Viridiplantae; phylum Streptophyta; class Magnoliopsida; order Poales; family Poaceae; genus Neostapfia; species Neostapfia colusana. Next base: position 3,356,816 of record JASWHV010000012.1, on the reverse strand, counting down.
TAGAAATGAGTCGTGAGAGTTATAGTCTTTTGCTGAAGCTTATTTTGATATAAGTATTTGTAAAATACTTTTGTATGCTTCCGCAAATGATTTATGTAATGTGATGTGTTTTCTCGACCTGTGTGCTGTTGGGTGCCGCGTATCACGGCACCACCCAACGAGATCCTGTCGAGGGGCGTGCCCTCACACTAGCTACGGGATCAAAAGTTTCATCGAAATCTAAACCTTAAACTTGTGCATATCCCTTTGCAACAAGTCTTGCCTTGTTTCTTGTTACAACTCCATACTCGTCTTGCTTGTTGCGGAATACCCACTTGGTTCCCACAACATTTGCGTTGGGTCGCTTCACGAGTTCCCATACTTGATTTCTTTCAAAATTGTTGAGTTCCTCTTGCATGGCCACCACCCAATCCAGATATTGTAGTGCTTCTTCTACCTTACGAGGCTCCAAAGAGGAAACAAAAGAGTAATGTTCACAAAAGTTAGCCATTCGAGAACGAGTGGTTACCCCTTTGGAGATGTCTCCTAGTATGTTGTCAACGGGATGATCCCGTTGAACACTTTGGTGCACTCTTGGATGAGGTGATTGGACTCCTTGATCTTCATCTTCATCGTCGTTCTTTTCTTTGTCTCCCCCTTGATCCAATCCTCCTTCTTGACTTTGATCGTTTTGATCTTGTTTAGGTTGGCCTTACTCATCTTGAGCTTGATCGTGGGAAGGAGATGTATCTTCGTTTGTTGGATGATCATTTGAGTCTTGAGGATGTTTTTGAGGGAAAATGGCTCCAAGTGCCATCCTTTTAAGTGCTTCTTGTCGAGCCTCTTCTCTATCTATCACACTTTGATCAACTTGCTCCACTTGGGAGCCATTAGTCTCATCAAACACTACGTCTCTCGCTATTTCAACAATTCCGGAGGATTTGTTGAAAACGCGATAGGCGTAGGTGTTTGAGTCATAACCAAGCAAGAAACCTTCATAGGACTTTGAAGAAAACTTCGAAGCCCTAGACTTCTTGTTGAGAATATAGCACTTGCTCCCAAATACACGAAAGTAAGAGATGTTAGGTTTGTTACCGATTAGAAGTTCGTAAGACTTCTTCTTCAAAAGTCGATGAAGGTACAACCGGTTTATGGCATGGCAAGCGGTGTTAACCGCTTCCGCCCAAAACCGGCCCGACGTCTTGTACTCCTCAAGCATGGTTCTTGCCATCTCAATAATATTCCTATTATTCCTTTCAATCACCCCGTTTTGTTGAGGGGAGTAGGGGGCTGGAAACTCATGCTTGATGCCTTCTCCATCCAAGTATTCTTCCACTTGAATGTTCTTGAACTCGGTGCCATTATCGCTCCTTATGTTCTTGATTCTTAAGGAGAACTCGTTTTGAGCTCTCCTCAAGAATTTCTTGAGCACACCTTGAGTTTCACCTTTGTCATGCAAAAAGAACACCCAAGTGAAGCGAGAATAATCATCTACAACTACAAGACCATATTTGTTACCTTCGATGCTTATGTAGGCGATTGGACTGAAGAGGTCCATGTGAAGTAGCTCCAAAGGTCTTGTAGTCGTCATGACATTTTTGGATGGATGTTGAGGTCCAACTTGCTTTCTGGCTTGACAAGCACTACATGGCCCGTCCTTATCAAAAACAACATTTTTCAAGTCTCGAATGTATTCTCCCTTAAGAAGTTTTTGCAAATTTCTCATCCCAACATGGGCTAGCCGTCTATGCCAAAGTCATCCCATGTTGGTCTTCGCCATTAAACACGTGTCAAGTTGAGCTTTATCCGTGGTGAAATCCACAAGGTAAAGATTTCCTTTGAGCACACCCTTAAAGGCGATTGAGTCATTGCTTATTCTTAAGACAGTCACACCCTCGTTAGTGAAAACACAGTTATAACCTTTATAACATAGTTGGGATATGGATAGAAGGTTATAATCAAGGGAGTCAACATGCAAAACATTAGAAAGAGTATGATGATGAGAAATAGCGATTTTACCAGTGCCAAGGATTTTCCCTTGGCTGTTGTCTCCAAAGTATATTCCTTCACTTGGATCTTCATTTTCCTCATTGAAAGTGCATCTAGGGTATCCTTTGTGGGTTTTGGAGAATTGAAGACAAGCATATGAGATCCTAATGAAATTATTGAGATGATTGCAGGACAAACAAAGTGAACTAGCTCGGTGCACATAAAAAGGTGAAAAATAGAGTGGTGTCCGAAAAGGAAGACTTTAATGGAATTTAGATGAGCAAAGTAGATTTAAATGTATAGGGTGTGTGTGAGAGACACATCCCAAGAGCTCATGACTTTGCGTAAGGGTAAGGGGTTTAAAAATTAACTAAAATCCACTGGACACCGGACTAGTCGGTTCATGGACCAGACTAGTCCGTTTAACTTTCTGGAAGTCGCAGACATAGTGCACCGGACTAGTCCGCCTTGTGAACCGGACTAGTCCGGTCGGCTTACTGGAATGCACCGGACAAGTCCGGTTTTAGACCGGACTAGTCCGCTCATGTTTCTGTTGTCCTGTTTAGAGGACTGCGGACTAGTCCGTCCATGAGACAGGACTAGTCCGCTAAACTTTCTGGAACCCCACTTCACATAGCACCGTACAAGTCCGGTTTTAGACTGGACTAGCCAGCTTAGCCCACTGGAAGTAGACCGGACAAGTCCGAACATACACCGGACTAGTCCGGTATTAGGTTTTACAAGGTAACTTTTTTGGAAACCATATAAATTGGTGATCCACGGCCTTCCAACGAAAATACACGACTCACACTGCTAGAAACAAAAACCCTAGCGCCGCCACCTGTCCCAAGAACCCAAAAACACATCCCCACACATCTAAGGTGCGAAAAAGGTGAAAATCAATTAAACACTTGGATTTGGGATTGGGAGATCGTCGTTCCTTCGTTGTGAGCTCTTGGGGTTTGATCTCTCTACACTCATATTCTGCATTGTAATCTTTTTTAGTATATTTGATCGCTTTTTCATTGTAATTCTCGTGGGAGCCCTCAACGTGTGAGATTGCCCCACAAACTCGGTGATTACCTGTGCTAGTGGAGTCAAGTCGGCCTTGTGTGGTGACTTGAAGAGGGAAAGGGTTAGAGACCCGGCTCTGTGTGAGCTTCCTCAACGAGGACGTAGATCTCTTGGTGAGATCGAACCTCGGTAAAATTTGTGTCTCGCGTGCCTCTTTATTTTTGTTGATTAGAACATCTAGTTGCTAAACTTCATAATTTGAATTGCTAAGTTTCATTCACAGGCATAATCACACCTCACATTGTAAACTCAAAATAAAATAACTGTTGTTCTTATTTCCGCTGCTAAACAAGTTAATTTTCCTGAACAACACTTAATACAATCTACACACTTCAGGCACACCGGACTAGTCCGCTCACACAACCGGACTAGTCCGGTCAAACAAGTTTTTGACAACTACATTAAGTGTTCAGGAAACTCTATAAGGCCTATTCACCCCCTCTAGGCCACATTCAATTGGTATCAGAGCAAGGTTCTCCACCAACGAGACTCACATCTCGGAGAGATCAATGGCCTCTGAGAAGAACAACGATATCCCGAAGACGAACATCAACGATGAGGAGCAAGAAGCCAAAGCCTTAGATGTGCTGAAAGAAAGTCCACATGACGATGAAGAAGTGAGACAGCTAAAGGCACTACTGAGAAAGAAATTAATGGCACAAAAGGGAAAAGAGAAAGAAAAGATGATGGGGAGTGGTCATCACGACTACTCCCGATATCCTTACAACTACAACCGTCTCAATTCAAATAATCACTATCTCTCCATTCCTATGGGAAGGCCCCCGCAGTTTGACGGAAGTGACTATACCATGTGGAAGTATAACATGAAAATACATCTAATATCCTTGAATCCTAGCCTTTGGCATATTGTCTGCACAGGTATAAATATCCCACACGGATGAAGAACTCACTCCGGAACAAGAACAAGAGATTCACAGAAATGCACAAGCCGTTGCAGTAATCACATCGCCACTGAGCGGGGAAGAATTCACCAAGATCGATGGACTAGAGAGTGCAAAAGAAATCTGGGATACACTCAAAACAGCTCATGAAGGAAATAGGTCTGTACGTGAAGCCAAAATTGAGATGCTTGAAGGAGAGTTGGGGAGATTTGCTATTGAAGAAGGCGAATCACCTCAAGACATGTACAACCGGATGAAGGCACTCATCAACAAAATCCGTGCCTATGAAAGTAAGAAATGGACTGATCACGAGGTGGTCAAAAGGATGATTAGAGCCTTCATGCCAAGAAACGTCACACTTTGCTCAATGATTTTGATAGCCCCGGGTTTCACAAAATGACTCCCAATAAGTTATTGGGGAAGATCATAAATCATGAAATGATGGAGAAGGAGGCTCAATACGTCAAAGACTTAGCCAAGCTTACCTCTTCCAAAAAGAAAGAAGTTGCTCTCAAAGCAACGTGCAGACCTAAACTCAAAGAAACCCGTGAAGAACAAGATGACGGAGATACAAGTGACGTGAGTACCGATCTAGATGATGAGGAAATGGTACTCTTTATCAAAAAGTTCAAGCGCATGATGAGGAGAAGACATGGCAACAACTCAAATGAAGGGAAAAGCAAGGATAAAGGGAAATCCAAGGCTCGACGTACTTGCTATAATTGGGGAGAGTACGGTCACTTCATGGTGGACTGTACTTATGAAGAAAATAAGAAGAAGAAGGAAACAAAAGCACATGAGAAGAAAAATTTCAGAAAAAGGAGACAAGCTCATCAAGCTCACATTGGCAAGGAGTGGGACTCAAACGATGAGTCCTCCTCCGATGAAGAAGAGGAGATGGCCACCATTGCCGTTAAGAAACCCACCATGAGAGCTACACTCTTCCCAAACATGGGAGGACGGGATATGAACAACCATACTTACCTTATGGCTAAAGAAGGCAAGAAAAAGGTTCGACTTACTCCTCCTGCGTTAAATACCTCTATTGATGACTTTGATAGCTCTAGTGATAATGAAGAAATGTTTAGAGGATTAAGTAAAATTGCTTTAAAGAAAATGGAAATGTTGTCGAATGAAATCTTTGAAAAGGAGGAACTTGTCAACCGACAAGAAGATATGCTCATCCGTGAAAGGAAGAGATATCAAGAAGTTGAAAAACTTCTTGAGCTTGAAAGAGAGAAGAACAAGTCACTTGAGTTTGAGCTAGCCTTGAGTAAGGAGACTTACTCAAAGCTAGAGGACTCACATATTGCAATCAAGGATGATCTTGCTAACTTGTCAAGAGTTAACAAGATCCTTGAGGTGCATGTTGAGTCGCTCAAGCAAAGTGACTCATCTTCCTCCAAGAGCTCTTCCTCCAAAGATATGAGTTCGACAACAATTGGAACCTGCACATGCTCTAGTAAGAAAAATATCATTTCTAATACTTCAACTTCTCATGATATGCATCCTTCCCAAAACGACATCTCTGATAAGGAGAAGATCAAATATGCGCGTAGTGCATATATGGTCATAGACCTCCCAACATCAAAGATGGTCTTGGGTTTGACAGGAACAAACACATGTCCACTCTTAATCATGCAAAGAAAAGAATCACCTTTGTTAAGGAAAAATCACATGAACCTGATTTACAAATATTGTTTCGTACATTTGATGCTTCCTATGTTCTTATGAAAAACAAATATGGAGAAGTTATTGCTAAATACACAGGGTCACGCCACAAGAACTCAAAAACTTGTGTGTGGGTGCACAAGACTCTTGTGACTAACCTGAGAGGACCCAAGCAAGCTTGGGTACCTAAAACCAAGGAATAATTCTGTTTTGCAGGCTTACTCCTCCGGTGGATCTAAGTGGGTGCTAGATAGCGGATTCACAAATCACATGACCGGAGAGAGAGATATGTTTGTGGAGTACGAGTACAACAAGGATCCAAGTGAAGGCATATACTTTGGAGACAACAGCCAAGGAAAGGTCCTTGGTAGCGGTAACATTGAAATATCTCCTCAACACACTTTATCTCATGTTTTACATGTAGACTCCCTAGATTATAACCTTTTGTCAATATCTCAACTATGCGACAAGGGTTATAACTGTTTATTCACTAATGAGGGTGTGACCGTTTTTAGAAGAAGCAATGGCTCGATTGCATTCAAGGGAATGTTGAAGGGAAAGCTTTATCTTGTTGATTTCAACAAAGATAAAGCTGAACTCAACACTTGCTTGGTTGCTAAGACCAACATGGGATGGCTGTGGCATAGACGGCTAGCCCATGTTGGGATGAGAAATCTGCAGAAACTTCTAAAAGGTGGTCACATCCGAGGTCTAAAGGATGTGGTTTTTGAGAAAGACAGACCGTGCAGCGCTTGCCAGACGGGAAAACAAGTCAGAGCACCACACCCCGCCAAGAACGTAATGACCACTACAAGACCACTGGAACTTCTTCATATGGATCTATTTGGTCCAATTGCTTACATAAGTATCGGCGGTAACAAATACGGTTTAGTAATTGTTGATGATTTTTCAAGATTTACCTGGGTATTTTTCTTGTATGATAAATCAGAAACTCAGGGAATCCTCAAGAAGTTCCTGAAAAGAGCCCAGAACGAATTCTCATCAACCGTGAAGAACATCAGAAGTGACAACGGGACAAAATTCAAGAATACACAAGTTGAAGAGTATCTCGATGAAGAAGGGATAAAGCATGAGTTCTCGGCACCCTACTCTCCTCAACAAAACGGGGTGGCCGAAAGGAAGAACAGAGCACTGATTGAAATGGCAAGAACAATGTTGGACGAATACAAGACATCAGATCGATTTTGGGCAGAAGCGGTGAACACCGCTTGTCATGCCACAAATCGGCTGTACCTTCACCGACTACTGAAGAAAACTCCATATGAGCTCCTTACCGGTAAAAAGCCTAATGTTTCTTATTTCAAAGTTCTTGGTTGTAAATGTTTTATTCTGTACAAGAAACCGAGGGCTTCGAAGTTTGCTTCGAAGTCCGATGAAGGGTTCTTGCTCGGCTATGAATCGAATGCCTACGCCTATCGTGTCTTCAACAAGGTGTCCGGTCTTGTTGAAGTAGTACGTGATGTAGTGTTCGATGAAACTAACGGCTCACAAGTGGAGCAAGTCGATAAGTGTATGCTAGATAAAGAGGAAGCTCCATGTGAAGCGCTGAAGAAAATGGCACTTGGTGATATTCTACCACAAGAGCAAACGCAAGACTCAAATGCACAAGGTGAACCTCAACAAGGAAGCAATGATCAAGGGGGAGCTTTTATACAAGATCAAGTGGAGAAAGATCAAGAAGATCAAGATAATCATGGAAGCAATGATCTAGGGGGAGACAATGAACATGAAGATGATGAAGAACAAGCAGCTGCACAAGTTCCTCACCCAAGAGTACATCAGAGTGTGCAAAGAGACCATCCTGTCAACAATATCATTAGTGATATTGATAAGGGAGTAACTACTAGATCTCGCGTTGCAAATTTCTGTGAATACTATTCTTTTGTCTCTTTTCTGGAACCATACAGGGTAGATGAAGCCTTAAGGGATCCAGACTGGGTGATTGCAATGCAAGAAGAATTGAACAACTTCAAAAGAAATGAAGTGTGGGAGCTGGTGGAAAGACCAAGGGCGAACATCGTTGGAACCAAATGGATCTTTCGGAACAAGCAAGATGAACATGGAGTAATAACAAGAAATAAAGCGATGCTGGTGGCCAAGGGTTATTCTCAGGTCGAAGGTTTGGACTTCGACGAAACTTTCGCTCCCGTAGCTAGACTTGAGTCCATTCGTATTTTATTGGCATATGATACTCACCATAATTTTAAGTTGTATCAAATGGACGTCAAAAGTGCCTTCCTCAATGGTCCGATAAAGGAGGAAGTTTATGTGGAGCAACCACCAGGATTCGAAGACCAAGAGTATCCTAACCACGTCTATAAACTGCGTAAGGCTCTCTATGGCCTCAAACAAGCTCCTCGAGCTTGGTATGAGTGCCTTAGAGATTTTCTAACTCAAAATGGATTCAAAATTAGTAAAGCTGACTATACACTCTTCACTAAACATTTTGATGATCATCTATTTGTATGTCAAATTTACGTTGATGATATTATCTTTGGATCCACTAACAAGTCTTTCTGTGAGGAATTTAGCAAAATTATGACAGATAGGTTCGAGATGTCGATGATGGGCGAATTGAAGTTCTTCTTGGGATTCTAAGTGAAGCAACTGAGAGAAGGCACATTTATAAGCCAAACAAATACACACAGGACATCCTCAAGAAATTCAATATGGACAAAGACAAGCCCATCAAGACACCCATGGCAATCAACGGACATCTTGACCTCAATGAAGAAGGTCCAAATGTGGCCAAAAGGTATATAGGTCAATGATCGGCTCCTTACTTTACTTATGTGCATCTAGGCCAGATATTATGCTTAGCGTATGCATGTGTGCAAGGTTTCAAGCCGCACCTAAAGAGTGTCACTTAATAGCTGTAAAAAGAATCCTAAGGTATCTTGTGCACACACCTAACTTGGGCCTTTGGTATCCCAAAGGATCCAAGTTTAACTTGATAGGTTATTCCGATGCCGACTATGCAGGATGCAAAGTCGATAGAAAGAGCACTTCAGGTACTTGTCAATTTCTTGGCAGATTCCTAGTTTCTTGGTCATCTAAAAAGCAAAACTCTATTGCTCTTTCAACAGCGGAAGCAGAGTATGTTGCAGCTGGTAGTTGTTGTGCACAACTACTTTGGATGCGATAGACTCGTAGAGACTACAGCTACAATCTAAATCATATTCCGCTTCTATGTGATAATGAAAGCGCTATAAAAATTACACACAACCCAGTAGAGCACTCAAGAACTAAGCACATAGATATTCGTCATCACTTTCTTAGAGATCATTCATTAAAAGGTGACATTGAAATTTCACATGTTAGAACTGAAAAACAACTAGCAGATATCTTTACCAAACCATTAGATGAGAAAAGGTTTTGTGAGCTAAGAAACGAACTTAATATTCTTGACTCTCGAAACGTGGCTTGAAACGTTGCATACCTGGTTGCAACCTCAAATGTTACATTTTATTGTAAAAACTGCTCCTCATCTCTTTTTCCTCTAAGAAAACTATTTTAATGAAGAAATCTTGCGAAATATGACCATTGTTTGATTGTTGCTTGCCTACTGGTCGTAATTACCAAGATTATTTGCAAAAATTAGTGTCTTTGAATCACTTTTAAACTTTACTATCTGTATCAGGTCTGTTGGAACCGAACTTGTCCGGTTGTCAACCGGACTAGTCTGGACAGACGATATAGTTAGGTTAACTCAGGGGCACCGGACTAGTCCGCTACCATGACCGGACTAGTCCGGTCAGTCGCATATATAAGCGTTTGGCCGACCCAGACCCCTCCTTCTCCACTCATAAGCATTTGGTCTCCCCTCCTCTCCTAAGCCCTAGCTCCCAAAGTGATTTTCGGGTTGAGCCCTCAAACTCGAAGTTTTCTCCGTAGAAAATCCTCTCCTCGATGAGTGGATTCTCCTCTCCTGACTCATCCGGATAGATTCTTGCTTCTTCAACGCGAATCTTCAATTCTTGGTAAATTCCCCCCTAAAACCTAACTCTCAAACTTTTCCAATTCTAGCTCGTTTCCTTTGATTTCAAAAGGATGTACATTGCCTCCAGAGATGTATTCCTACTACTTTCCTGCCTTTGTGTCTTTAGTTAGGGTTCTTATGCCAGGCCGGACTAGTCCGGCGCGCAGATGCGGACAAGTCCGGTACACCGGACAAGTCCGCACTCTGAAACCGGACAAGTCCGGTCTCTGACAGTTGAACCCCTACATTCCTATTTGAAGTCGATAATGAGTCCATTCGTATCTAATCCTTGAACTCCTTATCAGGCACCATGTCTTCAGGCTCAGATGACAGCTCTTTCCACCTTGATGAAGAGGTTCAACGTGAAAGAGTGAGGAGAGCCAAGGAGAGAGTGATGAAGAAAAGACATGATGTCAATGTCCACTCTCCACCTTCCGATGAAAATTTGTCTAAGAAGAGGAAGGTGATTGTGAAGAAGCCTCAAGGAAAGGCTATTGCCGAGAGCTCCTCGGGACCTAAGAGGGCTCCCAATAAAGGGAAGGGGCTTGCTAGTGGCCCCATTGGGCCTCTGAAAATGAAAAATCCCATTCATCGCAACAGGCAACTTTCGAATAATGATTACACTAGAAAAGGGGGTGAACTAGCTGACAAGTTTAGAAAAGTAGAAGTGTATAATCAGGCCAGAGAGTCAGCTGACCCTAGATTTTGGAGTAATTTTCATGCTGACTACTATGAACATGTGTATCGAAAGATGAAGCATCCAGTTGTCGAAAGTTAGTGGGTTGATATTGCTTATCTTCAGTCCAAGAGATGTCAAGCTTATCAGGAGGTTGTGACAGCCCTCGAGCTTCACGAGCTAAAAGACCTATTCTCCTTCCAGTGTGACTGGAATGATGAAGTCATCACGCAATTCTACTCTACTCTCTACTTCGCTCGTGATGACAACGATAGGATGATTTGGATGACACATGGGACTCAGTACAGTGTCACCTATGAAGAATTCGCAAGAATCCTTCATCTTGAGCATACCTTGGACAATGAACTTGTAATTCACAACCTGAAACCACTGGAGAAAGATCAGCTGGACTTTCTCTATGATACACGAATGCCATTCAAGCCTCCAACCACTAAATACATGAAGCCTTTATTTGTAGTTCTCAATCGGATATTGAGGAAGACTATAGCTCCCAAAGAGGGAGATGCAGGGACTGTTCAGGGCACCCTCAGAACCTTGATGAAGGTCATAAGCAAGAAGAGGACATTCAATGTGTTTGAGTACATTTACAATGACATTGTCAATATCTCTATCAATCCCATCCAGTCTTGCGGCTATGCACCCTACATAATGTTCATGATTGAAAAAGTGACAGGACTGGAGTTCGTAAAGGATGTGCCTCACACTAGACTTAGGCCCCAGAAGCCCACTATATATTCTGCTCCTTCTGCTCCTGTCTCACCCGGAGAAGAAAGAAGGTCCAAGAGAGATCAAGAGGAGACAAGATCTGAGGCTGCAGCTACCACTCATGCAACCTCATCTACTCGGGAATCCTCAAGTGGCATCTTCAAAATGCTATCTTCTATCTTTGCCTCTTGCCGCAAAGTTGAAGTTAAGCAACATGAAGAGAGATTGGCCAGGAAGAAGCATCAAAGATATGTAAAAGCCAATATCTAGGCCATCTATGCCAAACTGGAAATTGAGCCACAAGGGTCACTTGAGGTTTCTGAGGACTCAGCTGAAGACTTCACTGAAATGCCAACTTTCACTGACCAAGAGTTAAACTCCTTTGGGTTTGGTGGTGGTTCAGCTGCTAACCCTCTACATGGTCAAGATGATGAAGATCAAGGTGAAGAGGAAGATGAAGATAGGACTGAGAGTGAAAGTGAGAACGGCGATGAGTGATTCCACTCGATTTTTCCCTTTTTGGTGCCTTGATGCCAAAGGGGGAGAGATTGAGACTAGAATAGCTATCTAGGATAAGTTATTAAGGACTTGTGATCGAGGACTTGTACTTATTTTTAAAACTATTGTAATTTGACTATTCACCTTATGTGTGATGCTTCATAGTATTGTGATGCTTACATCTATGGTTGTTATCTTTTATCCTCGTTCATCACATTTTTGTTGATCACACACTTGTTAGGCACCCCACCATAAGGTGTGCGTATATGAGAGAAGTTTTTCTTGTTAGTTATTCATTATTCTCATATATGCACACTTTATGAAAAATCAATTTTTTTTCTTCTTAATTGTGATATCTCAAATGGTTGTCATCAATCACCAAAAAGGGGGAGATTGAAAGTGCATCTAGGGTATCCCTTGTGGGTTTTGGAGAATTGATGACAAGCATATGAGATCCTAATGAAATTATTGAGATGATTGCAGGACAAACAAAGTGAACTAGCTCGGTGCACACAAAAAGGTGAAAAATAGAGTGGTGTCCAAAAAGGAAGACTTTAATGGAATTTAGAAGAGCAAAGTAGATTTAAATGTATAGGGTGTGTGTGAGAGACACATCCCAAGAGCTCATGACTTTGCGTAAGGGTAAGGGGTTTAAAAATCAACTAAAATCCACTGGACACCGGACTAGTCCGTTCATGGACTGGACTAGTCCGTTCAACTTTCTGAAAGTCGCAGACATAGTGCACCGGACTAGTCCGCCTTGTGAACCGGACTAGTCAGGTCAGCTTACTGGAATGCACCGGACAAGTCCGGTTTTAGACCGGACTAGTCCGCTCATGTTTCTGTTGTCCTGTTTAGAGGACTGCGGACTAGTCCGTCCATGGGACAGGACTAGTCCGCTAAACTTTCTGGAACCCCACTTCACATAGCACCGGACAAGTCCGGTTTTAGACCGGACTAGTCTGCTTAGCCCACTGGAAGTAGACCGGACAAGTCCGAACATACACCGGACTAGTCCGGTATTAGGTTTTACAACGGTAACTTTTTTGGAAACCATATAAATTGGTGATCCACGGCCTTCCAACGAAAATACACAACTCACACTGCTAGAAACAAAAACCCTAGCGCCGCCACCTGTCCCAAGAGCCCAAAAACACATCCCCCCACACATCTAAGGTGCGAAAAAGGTGAAAATCAATTAAACACTTGGATTTGGGATCGGGAGATCGTCGTTCCTTCGTTGTGAGCTCTTGGGGTTTGATCTCTCTACACTCATATTCTGCATTGTAATCTTTTTGAGTGTATTTGATCGCTTTTTCATTGTAATTCTCGTGGGAGCCCTCAACGTGTGAGGTTGCCCCACAAACTCGGTGATTACCCGTGCTAGTGGAGTCAAGTCAGCCTTGTGTGGTGACTTGAAGATGGAAAGGGTTAGAGACCCGGCTCTGTTTGAGCTTCCTCAACGAAGACGTAGATCTCTTGGTGAGATCGAACCTCGGTAAAATTTGTGTCTCGCGTGCCTCTTTATTTTTGTTGATTAGAACATCTAGTTGCTAAGTTTCATAATTTGAATTGCTAAGTTTCATTCACGGGCATAATCACACCTCACATTGTAAACTCAAAATAAAATAATTGTTGTTCTTATTTCCGCTGCTAAACAAGTTAATTTTCCTGAACAACACTTAATACAATCTACACAGTTCAGGCACACCGGACTAGTCCGCTCACACAACCGGACTAGTCCGGTCAAGCAAGTTTTTGACAACTACATTAAGTGTGCAGGAAACTCTGTAAGGCCTATTCACCCCCCTCTAGGCCACATTCACTCATACTCTACAAACATCCTTCTCTCTCCGGTCATATGGTTTGTGCATCCACTGTCGAGCACCCATTTTGATCCATCGGAGGAGTATGCCTACAAAATGGAGTTATGTCTTTCCTTTAGGTACCCAAACAGAGTTGGGTCCTTTCATGTTAGTCAAGAGGCACTTGGGCACCCACACGCAAGGTTTTGGACTCTTGCGGAGAGACCCAACATACCTAGCATAGGTCTTTCCAAATTTGTTCCTCAATAAAACATATGAAGCATCAAAGTCATGGAACAAGGGATGAGGTTCATCTTTAGGCATGTTAGATGAGTTTGCAATGTTCTTTCCATTTTTTTTGTTGGATGAAACCTCCTTGACAAAAACAATCAAGTCTTTCCCATTCTTGGGAGTTTTAGCATGTTGCTTCCACTCCCGAGAATAGCCAAGACCATCTTTGACATGTGGAGGTCTTACATTGGTATATACACTTCGTGCATATGCCAATTTCTCCTTGTCAAAGATCCCACCTTTCGATGATTGCTTGTTTTGTGCCAACTTGAGTTCATCCTTAAGTTTTAGGATTAAGTTTGAGCACTTGCAAGTTTGAGTTGCTTCAGAAGATTTCTTTGAAGAGGGTGGAATCATAGAGGAAGAAGGTGCATTGATCTTGAGAGACTCAACTTGTGTTTCAAGGATCTTGTTAACTTTTGTCAAGTTAACAATTTCATCCTTGAGCACAATAGTTGTGTCCTCAAGATTTGAGCAAGTTTCCTTGGTCAAAGCGAGTTCATGCTCAAGTGCCTTGCTTATTTCCCTTTCAACCTCAAGGAGCTCTTCAAGCTCATGACATCTCTCCTTTTCAAGGATGAGCATGTGTTCTTGACGGTTGATGAGTTCCTCCTTCTCAAAGATTTCTTCCGACAACAAGCTCATCTTTTTCAAGGTGCTCCTACTTAGATCCTTGAGAATGGATTTATTTTCACTACTACTATCAAAGTTATCAAGTGAAGAAGTAGAGGAGAATGGTTTAGATTTAACCTTTCTTCTTCCCTCCTTAGCCATGAGACATGTAGACTTGGAGTCTTCAAGGTTGGGGAATAGATTGCTCCTTCCAATGGCAAGTGTTGCCACTTTCTCTTCATCCTCGGAGGATGAGTCTTCGTTTGAGTCACATTCCTTCCCAAGGTGAGCATATCCCGATGGCTTCTTCTTCTTGAAGAACTTCTTCTCTTGGGGCTTTCCATCCCTCTTCTTCTTGCTCTCTTCATATGGACAATCCACAATGAAGTGTCCATATTCACCACAATTGTAGCAATCTCTTTTCATCTTGGTCTTGGACCTTTCCTTTTTCTTGTTATCATAGTGGTAGCTCCCCTTCCTCCTCATCATCCTCTTGAATTTGTTGATGAAGAGCGCCTCTTCTTCATCGGTGTCGAGACTCACATCATCACTTGCTTTGAGGTCTTGTGATGAGGATGTTGCTTTGAAAGCAACATCTTTCTTCTTGGAGGAGGTGAGCCTTTGGAGGTCGTTGTAGAACATGGCTTCCTTCTCCATCATCTCATTGTTGATGATCCTTCCAAGCACTTCCTCCGGGGTCATTTGAGCATATCCCGAACTCTCACGGATCATGGAGCAAAGAGCAGTGTTCGAGGCATGAATGCCCGAACCATCCTCTTCACCACCTCATGATCCATCCACCGGGTGCATCCATAGGATCGGCTCTTGTTGACGAGGACCTTGAGATGGTTGTACATGTCTTGAGGGGACTCACCATCCATGATGGTGAACCTCCCAAGCTCTCCTTCGATCATCTCGATCTTGGCCTCCCTAATGACTTGGTTGCCTTCATGCGCCATCTTGAGTGTGTCCCATATGTCTTTGGCCATCTCCAATCCATCGACTCGGTTGAACTCATCTCGAGTCAAGGATGAGGTGATGACCCCAACTGCTTGAGCATTGTGATAAATTAGGACGGCTTGCTTCGGGGTAACATCTTATTCATTCCTTGGAAGATGGACACCTGTTTGGACAATTTGCCACAAGTTAGGGTTTAAGGAGATTAGATGCATCTTCATATTATGCTTCCACATGGAGTAGTCATTTCCATCGAATTGAGGAGGTTTGCCAAGAGGAATAAACAAGTAATGGTTGTTAGAGGTTAATCGCTCATAGTTGAAAGGATATTGGGAGTAGTCCGGTTGACCACTCCTTTCTTGATCCTTCGTCTTCTTCTTCTCCTCTTTGCTTGAGTGACCTAGCTTCTCGCGAAGTCGCGCCTTGAGCTGGCGAACTTCTTCATCGTCACTTGAATAGTCTTGCAGCACATCCGCGTTCTTCTTCTTGTCATGAGTGTTGTCGCCTTGCGACATTGACAGAATCTCATATCCATCCACTGCGGCCATCTTCTCTCCGAGTGGTTAGACTCTTGATGGAGAGACCTGCTCTGATACCAATTGAAAGTTTCCTAGAGGTGGGTGAATAGGCTAAACTACCTGAAATAACCTAATTAAACGAGATTAGAACACAAGGGCTAGACTAGTCTTGCTCAGGGGCGGACTAGTCCGGTCAGCCTGCTGGAAAAACTTGATTTTATGGGTTTTTCTTCAGATTTTAGCTCAACGAAATGCGGATAAACTATCTAGCAATCTAATATGACAAGTATGACAAGATATAGAAGGTGGATTGCAAGATTGTAACGAGGAACACTAGAAGAGCGAAATGAGCAAAACGAACCCTAAGCAATTTTAACGATCGATGAAACATAAATGCAAGAGAGACACGGAGATTTTTGCTCGAGGTTTGATTCCACTCAGGAATCTACGTCCCCGTTAAGAAGTCAACAAAGGACCAGGTTTAACAACCCTTTCCTCACTAAGTCGCCACTAAGGCCAACCCGGTTCTTCCACTATCTCAAGGGTGAACTTACAAGATTTTGGGGCTGCTCACAATCTGAGGCTCCCACTTGAACACGTCCACAAACTTCACGAATCTCACAAGCCACAGGTCACAAAGACTCACACCTAGTGCACTAGATCACTCCAAGAGCCAAAACAAGAAGTTCTTCCTTCTCCTCTCCTCACACATCGAAATCCACTCAAGAATTGGTTCTAGAGGGTGAGTAGGCAAGAGAGAAGGCTTAGAAAGGCACTAGGGTGGCTGTGGCGGCGCTAGGGTTCCAGAGTAGGTGAAATGAAGTCGGGGCACCTCCTTTTATAGAGGTCCCAACAGCCAACCGTTGCCACCAACTAAAGTCCGGACTAGTCCGGTCAGAACCCCGGACTAGTCCGGTCTGCGGGGACCACTGACGTCACAAAGCCAACTACTCGCCAACGTTCAAATTTCAAATGTTCACAAATCTCTGGACTAGTCCGCCTCACAACGGACTAGTCCGATCTCACACAGGACCTCTTTGTCCCGAAACACTCTCACCAAGAGAGAACCGGACTAGTCCGTTTCCAAACGGACAAGTCCGAACTCAGTCAGGAGCTCTTAGTCCACCCCAAAATGGACTAAGCCATAGGACTCCGGACTAGTCCGGCCTCTGGCTCGGACAAATCCGGCCTACTAGGGTTTACCTCACTAGCACTCTCCACTGAGGATTCAACACTTCTAACGCTTTGACCTCTCTTCTATGATCTCAATGCACTTGACACACTCACTATCACTCTAACACGGCTAGCCTACTAAAGACTCAAATGAAACCCTAATCTATACTCTTCGAGTCTTCGACGCCGTTCTTCATCCTTTTCCTTTTTGAGAGTTTAGGTGTCCACCTTGGCAATATCCTGTGCTTATGATCATCTCAGCTCATTAGTCTCTTAATTGTCATCATCAATCATCCACGGGGATACTTAGATGCACTTACAACTCTGGGTATAGGCTGCAGCAATCCAGAAATTCTTTGAGCTCCCTGGATATGTGTCCTCCTTCCATTCAGTTGGACCGAAATTCTTGAACTGAATGGTTGGCCCATTCATCACCTTCATTATTGGTCTCAGCAAGGCGTGGCTTATCTTCGGATTGATCTCCTCCCGACATAGCTTCATGAGGCTCCACGGTGTGTAAGCCCGCGTGAAACTCCTCTTGAGGTGCGTACCCGTGCCGTTCTTGTGGATCATCCTCCATGTCGTATTTGAATGGTTCCTCCTCTTCCAGATCCTCTTCCTCATGCATAGAGCTATTGACTTCATCTTCATCATGAGGTTCCATCTTCACCTCCTCCCAATATGGTCCATCGAACACCTCAATGGGGTTAAGTGCACTCCCACGTGGTGGTGGACGAGTCCTTATGCGTGCTGTGCTCCTAATCACCAGCATCTATAAGACATGATAACTTTAGACAAGGAAGAAAATAGATCCAAAACTTTAGAAGCTATGAATAAAAAAGGCAAAAGTGTTCCTTTCCAATAGAAGAGAAAAAGAGGTGCTGAAAATAGCACTTTGCGGTGGCTGAATTGACAAGTAAAAGTGCAGCGGCAAGCAATTTTCGAAAATAGCAGTTTAGAGGGGTGTTCCTATGTGTTTTAGAGTGTTCATTCTATCTAGGCTTGCGTCCTACGGTCAACATGGCTCTGATACCAATTTGTGACACCCGGTTCCAAAAAATGAACCAAGTGAATGCATATGTGTGCCAGGATGTTCATCACACATACACATGTATTCCACAAACTGAATTCAGAATATAACCACGTAAGAATAACGTTTAAGTACTTTATTACATAAACTCAATGTCTCACCCATGAATGTCTATCTTATTCTTGCAGCGGAAGAATCTAACGACAACGGAAATAATTAAAGATAGCAGGCACCAACTTCAACTCCACAGGCATGTTGATGGTAGTGCGCACGTCTAGTACTCCACATGTTCCTCAAAATATTCTTCTCCAGTAGCTGATGTACATGTGATAATGCAAGTGTGAGTACATGTCATACTCAACAAGTGCGAGAAAAGTATGACATGTAACTTACAACATATGTGTGCCCAGGATGTTCATCACACATACACATGTATTCCACAAACTGAATTCAGAATATAACCACATACGAATAATGTTTAAGTACTTTATTACATAAACTCAATGTCTCACTCATGAATGTCTATCTTATTCTTGCAGCGGAAGAATCTAACGACAACGGAAATAATTAAAGATAGCAGGCTCCAACTTCAACTCCACAGGCATGTTGATGGTAGTGCGCACGCCTAGTACTCCACATGTTCCTCAAAATATTCTTCTCCAGTAGCTGATGTACATGTGATAATGCAAGTGTGAGTACATGTCATACTTAGCAAGTGCGAGAAAAGTATGACATGTAACTTACAACAAGGTAGGCAATAAAAATGCTCATTGCAGCAAGCAAATTTTATTTCGCAAACATGGTAAAAACAACACCTATTTCTAGGTGAGTTTAATCCCAACATAACCAAGTAATTCATCAACATTCATTCATCATAATTCGCTTTTTATCATGCTTCATCCAGCCAATAATCTTTCTCAAGTTCATCTCATACTCATAAATATTCATAGCCATATCTTTTTCATATAACCGAAACCAAACTCATTGTCATGACTCAAAACAGTCCCAAAACCAATCCCAATGACCATACCATAACCATACCGAATAAACTTCCCAAGTTTTGCCTCTAATCATGGAAGTTGGCCAGGTGTTTGTGACCGGAAGCACGGCTATCATGATAGTTTTACACTCTGCAGAGGTGGCACCACTTTACCCACAATTTGTGATTTCGTCACCCGTCGGCGACTAGAAAGAACCTCCATTATACCAGTACACAACCGTCGGTGTATGGCCAAGAGATCATAAAATAGCCTTTACAAAGGGACTACTAGGTTGTACGGACCCACTGAGGTTTTACCGGTAGGCTCAAATCTCCATTCTCCCTTCCATGGGCCCCCTCTTGTGCCATGCAGTTCCCAGGGCAGTCCCTCTCGAGTCCTAATTAGTCAGCTAAGCTGCACCCATATTTGGCCTTGTAGTGTCACTGTTTTCCTGGCATGTACTCACATGAACCGGTCCTTAGATCTACGGCAAGCAAACCACCATCTCATTCAGCAACATCCACGAACCAAGCTTCCTGTATCCCGTAAATTAAGCAAAGCGAAAGGAAAAACGATCATACCCGACTCATCAACTTTCCCGACGATAAGGATGGTTAACAAAACTAGTAAACTCCCATAAAAGGGTGTCCCATCAAGTTGACTCAAGCATACGAGTTTTCGCAAATAAAATAGTTTCAAAACATAGGATCAATATGGTCAAGGGGCACTTGCCTTGCTCCCATGGCTCGTGTTGCTCAAGCGTCTCAAAGTCTTGGTGATGTAGTCTCTTAATCGTCATCATCAATCATCCACGGGGATACCTAGATGCACTTACAACTCTGGGTATAGGCTGCAACAATCCAGAAATTCTTTGAGCTCACTGGATATGTGTCCTCCTTCCATTCAGTTGGACCGAAATTTTTGAACTGAATGGTTGGCCCATTCATCACCTTCATTATTGGTCTCAACAAGGCGTGGCTTATCTTCGGATTGATCTCCTCCCGACATCGCTTCATGAGGCTCCACGGTGTGTAAGCCCGCGTGAAACTCCTCCTGAGGTGCGTACCAATGCCGTTCTTGTGGATCATCCTCCATTTACGTCTTTGAATGGTTCCTCCTCTTCCAGATCCTCTCCCTCATGCATAGAGCTATTGACTTCATCTTCATCATGAGGCTCCATCATCACCTCCTCCCAATATGGTCCATCGAACACCTCAATGGGGTTAAGTGCACTCCCACGTGGTGGTGGACGAGTCCTTATGCGTGCTGTGCTCCTAATCACCAGCATCTATAAGACATGAGAACTTTAGAGAAGGAAGAAAATAGCTCCAAAACTTCAGAAGCTATGAAGAAAAAAGGCAAAAGTGTTCCTTTCCAATAGAAGAGAAAAAGAGGTGCTGAAAATAGCACTTTGCGGTGGCTGAATTGACAAGTAAAAGTGCAGCGGCAAGCAATTTTCGAAAATAGCAGTTTAGAGGGGTGTTCCTATATGTTTTAGAGTGTTCATTCTACCTAGGCTTGTGTCCTACGGTCAACGTGGCTCTGATACCAATTTGTGACACCCGGTTCCAAAAAATGAACCAAGTGAATGCATATGTGTGCCCAGGATGTTCATCACACATATACATGTATTCCACAAACTGAATTCAGAATATAACCACGTACGAATAATGTTTAAGTACTTTATTACATAAACTCAATGTCTCACTCATGAATGTCTATCTAATTCTTGCAGCGGAAGAATCTAACAACAACGGAAATAATTAAAGATAGCAGGCTCCAACTTCAACTCCACAGGCATGTTGATGGTAGTGCGCACGCCTAGTACTCCACATGTTCCTCAAAATATTCTTCTCCAGTAGCTGATGTACATGTGGTAATGCAAGTGTGAGTATATGTCGTACTCAGCAAGTGCGAGAAAAGTATGACATGTAACTTACAACAAGGTAGGCAATAAAAATGCTCATTGCAGCAAGCAAACTTTTTTTTTTGCAAACATGGTAAAAACAATACCTATTTCTAGGTGAGTTTAATCCCAACATAACCAAGTAATTCAGCAACATTCATTCATCATAATTCACCTTTTATCACGCTTCATCCAGCCAATAATCTTTCTCAAGTTCATCTCATACTCATAAATATTCATAGCCATATCTTTTTCATATAACCGAGACCAAACTCATTGTCATGACTCAAAACAGTCCCAAAACCAATCCCAATGACCATACCATAACCATACCGAATAAAATTCCCATGTTTTGCCTCTAATCATGGAAGTTGGCCATGTGCTTGTGACCGGAACCACGGCTATCATGATAGTTTTACACTCTGCAGAGGTGGCACGTACCACTTTACCCACAAGTTTGTGATTTCGTCACCCGTCGACGACTAGAAAGAACCTCCATTATACCAGTACACAACTGTCGGTGTATGGCCAAGAGATCATAAAATAGCCTTTACAAAGGGGCTACTAGGTTGTACGGACCCACTGAGGTTTTACCGGCAGGCTTGAATCTCCATTCTCCCATCCATGGGCCCCCTCTTGTGCCATGCAGTTCCCAGGGCAGTCCCTCTCGACTCCTAATTAGTCAGCTAAGCCGCACCCATATTTGGCCTTGTGGTGGCACTGTTTTCCTGGCATGTACTCACATGAACCGGTCCTTAGATCTACCGCAAGCAAACCACCATCTCATTCAGCAACATCCACGAACCAAGCTTCCCGTATCCCGTAAATTAAGCAAAGCGAAAGAAAAAAACCGGCCAGTGGGCCGAAACCCACCAGCCGGACCAGCCAGCGCCCACGCCAGCCCGCAGCCGCGCGCGCTGCTGCCTCACACTGACAGGCGGGACCCACCCGATCTTCGTCTACCTCGCGCCGCGCCGGACTCCCTCGCTCCCGAATCAAAACCGATCGGGATTTCGGCGTATCCCCGCTGAATTCTGTTCGTAGGCGACGCGGACATGATCTAAACCACCCCGCCGCCCTCCCCTGTCTATAAAAACCCCGGCCTCGTTCTGTTTTTCCCACGCGATCGCCGATTTTTACTCCGGTGAGAACCGAGACTTCTCCGGTGAATTCTGGCCGATCTAAGCTCGGAAATTCCGATCTAACTCGCTGGTCTTGATCCACCGCCTCCGGGGAACCTTGCAGGTGCAGAAAACTCGGTGATTCGCGGTGTAAATGCAGCGCCGACGAGCTTCGCCGTGGTTTTGCCTCGGACCTCGTCGCCGATCACCTTCCAGGACCTCCGAGCTCAAGAAAACCTCCGAGGTGAGATCCCCGACCTCTCCTCTACCGATCTATGCCATAAAATCACAGTTCTAGGAAGAATTCCCGAAGATCCGAAAGTTTCCGGCGAGATCGCCGCTTCCCGCCGCCGTGCGCCGCCGGCAGCGCCGCCCGCGCTCGATCAGAGCGACGTGGCCGCTTGTGCGCCGTTTATTTTAAATCGCACGGTAGGGTTTAAACCCCCGCGTACCGGTTCGATGTTATAATCTCGGCCGTCGGTTTAAAATCGGACGGTCCATGTCAGCCCCGCGTTATAAAGACTGGAAATCTTACGTGCTACCCTCTCGGGTTCTCGGGAAATAAGAGCTAGCCCCGGAAACTTCTGGTCTAGCCCCTGGAACTCCAGAAAATCATGAAAATTCATTTAAAAATCAGTTTTAGCCCCTGGACTTAATAAAAATTAGGAAAAACACCTCTGACAAGTGTAGCTAGACCCCTGGAAATTCTGAAAATAATATTGTAGACCCTGTAATGGGGTGAGTTTACCTTTTTAGCCCTGTTTAGTATTTAAATTAGGAAATTGAATATGTGGTTAGTGTTTAAAAATTTAAAAGTGGGACAAACATATTGTCATAATTAAATTAAAAACTTTCTCAGTATTTAGAAAACTTTGGAGTGAGATAAAAACATATTTTGGGTTGAATTGAATCTGTTTAATTTATTATTCATATTTAGGGACACATTTTTAAGTAATGAATAGTTTTAGAAAATAAGGAAAATAATTGTGAAATAATTTACATCAGAGGCAAAGGTCAAAATGAGTAATTAAATTATTTAGGACCATAACCTATTCTGTTTAGATGATGTGTATTACTAATTTCATAATAAAGTACACAATTATGCATAGGAAAATAAATCTGAAAATATATCAACTAGTAAATAATAAATGGAGTTTCTAAAATCCAAAGAATTCAGTTTAGTGTGGGTAGAAATTCTGAAGGCACATATGGAGAAGGAAAATACATTTCATGCATACTTGGTAGCTAAAAGGTGTAGTAATTGAATATAAGGAATCTATTTAAATTGGAAACTCATATATATAGTATGTAAGTATAAATATGAACACAAAAGTAAGAATCATATACACATGATTAAAAGTGCATGCAAGCCACAAATCTACACACATAGAGTAACCACAACACATATAATTGTGAATGACTTTCATAAATATGAATGTGTGGTTTGTATGAAGTGGAAGTGTGAACTATGTCTTATGGATTGTTGTTTTTCTTTTGCTATGTGTGGTGGTATGATGTAGAACCTGCTCAAGAGCAAGTTATTCCTTTCCAAGATCAGGACTACCCATTTCAAGAACAGCAGGAAGGAGGCAAGTGTCCTTGACCACTTTGATCCTATGCTAAGATGTGTAGCTAGAATTATTTGCATTGTCAATTGAAATATGAAACCCATGCTAGGAAGTTTCCCTAGAATTGCATTACCTTGTTTCCTTGTAGCTTGGGTTGGGATTTATTTTATCATGTCATTTATTATTATGCATATGCTTAGCCATGCTTAGAATGGGATAATTGGGACATGAGATCATCAGTTTATTTTACCATACTCTTGAATGAGATATTGTGAGTTATGTAGAGGTAGGGATCAAGGCAAGTTGGATGTTTTGGTTGTGTGCTGGGTGCACGAGACTCGGGTTTGTGTTTAGTACTTGCCTGGATCCTAAGGACCGGTTCATGGAGCATGTAACCTGGCTTTACAGTGCCAACCACATGCTGAGATGGGGCAGCTTGGCCAATTAATTAGGTGTATCCCCGGCGTAGTATGGGTCTGTTGGATGGTGCGGGGAGTAGGTGTCAGCTGGACTACCATATGAACCGCAAGGCTCAAGAGGGGGCCACTGCAGCGGGGTTGGAGCCTCTTGTATGCTGTTAGGGGTGAAACCTCAGTGGGCCCACGCTCGTCGGGAATCCCTTTGTAAAGGCTACGTAGTGATCTCCTGGCTACACACCTGGGAAGTGTGAATGTGGATCGTAGCCACTGGCATAATGGAGGTTCTTTTAGTCCACCCGACAACGGGGGATGAAATCACTACATGTGGGTACAGTGGTACAAACTCTGCAGAGTCAAAACTGTCATGACAGCCGTGCTCACGGTCAAGAGCGGCTTGGACTTATTCATGATTAGAGGATTGATGGTTTTGGAAGTTGTGGATGTTAAGTGGGGAGCTTAACATTGGAAATGATGTTATGGTTATGTGATTATGATGATAGGATGGGAGATTGGGACCATTTCACTTTTGTAGTAATGTAGGTGCTTAATAAGCTAAGGTGATAGGTATTAATTGCGTAGTGCTTTAACCATGAGTTCAACCTCTCCTTGTTCTAGCCATGCATGATATAATTTTCCCACACTTGCTGAGTACCATTGGTACTCAACCTTGCATATTTGTTGGTTTATATTGCTGCTCAGGTCAAGATAATGAGGTGGTGTATAATGATCAAGACTTTGGACCCGAAGATGGTTTCTAGGTTCATGGAGACCCCCGGGCAACGCCTGTGATGAAGCCCTCAAGAATAATATTCCGCTGCTAGTTTATTTACTTGTGATGAACTTATTATTGTCCCTCGAGACATTTGCGATGTAAGACTTATTTATATTCGACACCTGGCTTGTAATAAATGATGCTTCACGATTTGTCGTCACATGTATGAGAAAATGATCCTGGCATACATGTGATATTCACTTGGTTGTTCTTCGGAAAAACCGGGTGTGACAGAAGTGGTATCAGAGCCAAGGTTGCCCGTAGGAACGTGGACCTAGGTAGAAATGGACGTATTTAGGGGCCCTATTTTCTTAAAAACTATTTTACAAAGGTGTGGATTGAAAAGTGTTATTTAAATGAGTCACTTTCTTCATCTTACCCCAACTTTCATTCAAAATAGGATTTTTGTTGAGAGTTTATCTAACCTAATTTTAAATTCTTTTTGTTTTAGATGGTTCGCATGATTCGCACCGCTCGCAAGTCCACAGGAGGGAGAGTTCCCGTAGTTGCCCTCGCCGAGAGGGAGGAGAGCCGTCCGGTGACGTACCTTTCCTACGGATTGGCAGTAGGAGGCTTATTGCGCCGTCTTCGGCGTATGCTCGAAGCCGCCGGCAATACGGGCAAGCTAATCATCCACTATAACTCCACCAGGACCATCCGTGAGAAGAGGGAAGAATGGAGTTCAGAGATGAGGATAATACACGAAAATCAGTTGTTTAAGATCCACCACTCTCTAGCTTGTAGAGCGACACAGGTCGATGCGGAGAAGGATGTCACTTGGGAGGCCAGCACCTGCCACAGTCACATCTATCGTCGCCACCTGGACAAGACGGAGTACATGTATGTCCTCCAACGTGAGAGTGGTACCGCGGAGTACAAGTACCCGCCGGTGCAGCAAGGGACTTCCCATGAGCACATGGACTTGTGTTTGGAGGATGCTTCTATGCTCAGCACTCGACTGCAGGAGTGTCAACAGGAGCTTCAGGATGTACGAGACACCCTGAAGGAAACGTAGGCGTTGCTGCGAGCCTGCTTAAGGGCGAGAGAAAGAGGAGATGGGAATGAACTGTGTGTCACCGTGAATGATACATGGACTCCTGACTCCCCAGATCGCCGAGCGATCAGGCGTCGTCACACTTCTCCACCAGCAGCCTCCCCACCCGAAGCAGAGTCAGAAGGCAGCCGAAATGATGAGGAAGATCCCGAGGAGCCAGCTCAAGAAAACGAGTAGTGTAGAGTCCTTCCCTTAGTTAGCAAGATGTCGAATAGTCGAGTCGTTACGATTAGTTAATGGTGTGTTAATGCTTGGTGTGTGACGTGAGTTGTGGAAGCCATGATGCAATTGTCCACAGCCTCGTCTTCAGAATGTTTTGTTTTGGTGTGTGGACCCACATGAAATAATAGTACATTTATTCGGTGTGAGATATGAACCCTCGTAAAAGTATAACAAAGCCTCAACACTTCAAAGTACAAACAAATGAAAGTAGTAATATGATACTAAATGCTTTCAAATTAACATTGGTTGATTCTGCCAGATGGCCGGAAGAGGAAAAGGACGTGCTGCCAACCCCGCCAACAACAACGATGAGGCATGCAACCCTCATCTTTGTGGAAGCCAGGACCGGGGTGGTCGCCGTGAAGGAGTTGATCCTCTCCACCAAATGCTGGAGAATCAAAATCAGCTCATCCAGAACTTGACTCAAGTGGTGGCCAACTTGCATCAAGTTCCACCTCCACAAGCTGCACCACGCCAACCAAGGTTGAGTGAGTTTCTAGGAACTCAACCTCCAAAGTTTGCAAGTGCTGCTGAACCTCTGGAGGCAGATGATTGGCTAAAGACCATTGAAAGCAAGATGAGGATCATACAGTGCCAAGGGTATGAGAGGGTGCTGTTTGCCTCTCATCAATTGCATGGACCTGCTGCTGATTGGTGGACCGCCTACGTGGCTGCCCATCATAACCCTGAGAACATCACTTGGGAAGAGTTCAAGCGTAGCTTCCGCAATCATTACATACCAAGGGGTGAACTCAAAAACAAGAGGAAGGAGTTCTTGGGACTGCAGCAGGGAAACATGACGGTGAGGGAATACCTCACTAAATTTACTCAACTATCCCGTTATGCCCCACGAGACATAGAGACTGATGAGCAGAAGCAAGATTGTTTCGTGGAAGGACTTACCGCAGAAATGCAGTGTGCAATGTCCTCAAATGAGTATGAAATCTTCCAAAAGATGGTGGACAGAGCGTTTGTGGTGGAAAGGAAACTGAAGGCCTTGGAAAATGAGAATAAGAGGAAGGTCGGGTGGTCACATCAAGCCTCAGGGAGCAACATCCGCCCACGTCTGATGCAGCAACCTGCAGGGCAGACGAACCGTGCTGCGGTACCATACTCAGCACCAAGAGGGTACAACCCGAACTACAGGCCACCGGCAGCACCAGCACCGCCACAACGTCAGTTTGTACAGCAGCCTCACCCCGCATATCCACCTCGACCAGCAGTGCAAGGACCCCCAAACCAACCCCAAGACAACAAAGGCCAGGCACCTAAGGTTGGGGTGCAATGTTTTTGCTGCGGTGAAGTGGGGCACTACGCCCACAAATGCCCAAAGAAGAAGCCCGCGCAGCCACAACAGCAGAATGTAATGAGAGGACGGGTGAACCACGTCACTATGGAGGAAGCACAAGATGCACACGACGTGGTAGTTGGTAAGTTTCCTGCCAATTTACACCTTACAACCCTGCTGTTTGATTCTGGTGCTACCCACTCGTTTATTGCTCAAGGGTTTGTTAAGAAGTATGACCTAGCAACAACACAAATGAACCATATGCTAGCCGTAAACTCTCCAGGTGGAGAAATAAGGACAAGACAAGTGTGTCCCAAGATGAATCTAGACATTAATGGGGTAGTGTTTACTGCTAACCTCATAGTGATAGATTCCCAAGGGATCGATATTATTTTGGGCATGGATTGGTTGACCAAACATAAGGGAATCATTCATTGTT
Source organism: Neostapfia colusana (assembly GCA_030760725.1). Lineage (NCBI taxonomy): Eukaryota > Viridiplantae > Streptophyta > Magnoliopsida > Poales > Poaceae > Neostapfia > Neostapfia colusana. The sequence continues at coordinate 3,329,146 of JASWHV010000012.1, read as the reverse complement.
CGACCAGAATGGTGGAACTAACTCACCCTAGTGGCACAAGAGTAAAGTTCATAACAATACACGAGCCTAGGAGGGACATTAAATTAAATCAAGTTGAGGTGAAAGTTGAGGAAATCAGGACTATCAGGGAATATCCAGACGTTTTTCCGGAAGAATTGCCAGGTATGCCTCCTGATCGTGAAGTGGAATTTGCAATTGAGCTAGTGCCGGGAACAGCCCCGATATACAAGAGACCTTATCGGATGGACTCCAAGCAGCTAGAAGAACTCAAGGATCATTTGAGAGAATTGACGGAGAAGGGGTATATTCGCCCTAGTTCCTCACCATGGGGAGCTCCGGTGATATTTGTGCCCAAGAAAGACGGAACCCAAAGGTTATGCGTGGATTACCGTGCTTTGAATGAGGTAACTATCAAGAACAAGTACCCATTACCTCGCATTGAAGACTTGTTTGATCAGTTGAGGGGAGCTTGTGTGTTCTCGAAAATTGATCTCAGGTCGGGATACCACCAACTCAAGATAAGGCAATCTGATATTCCCAAGACAGCTTTCGTATCTCGGTACGGACTGTATGAATACACCGTCATGCCTTTCGGGCTAACTAATGCTTCGGCATACTTCATGTATCTCATGAACAAGGTATTCATGGAATATCTGGACAAATTTGTGGTGGTTTTCATAGATGACATTCTCGTCTTCTCCAAAGATGAAGAAGAACATGAGAAACATCTAAGATTGGTGTTGCGAAGGCTAAGAGAACACCAACTATATGCCAAGTTGAGTAAGTGTGAGTTTTGGCTGAAGAGAGTTCCCTTCTTAGGACATATAATCTCGGAGGGAGGAATCTCCGTAGATCCCGCCAAAATCGAGGATATACAGAAGTGGAAGACCCCTGAAAATGTCGGGGAAGTTCGAAGCTTTTTGGGATTGGCTGGATACTATCGACGGTTTATTGAGGGATTCTCCAAGATCTCGAGACCTCTCACCAAACTGTTGGAGAAGGGAATCACATTCACCTGGACGCCAAAGTGCGAGACGAGCTTTTAGGAGCTAAAGAAGAGATTGACAACAGCCCCAGTGTTGGTTATGCCAGATATGCAGAAGAATTTCACAGTGTACTGCGATGCCTCTGGAAATGGGTTGGGATGTGTTCTCATGCAAGAAGGGCATGTCGTGGCATATGCATCCCGGCAGCTTCGGAAGCACGAGAAGAACTATCCTACACATGACCTAGAACTAGCCGCAGTGGTACACGCGTTGAAAATTTGGCGGCACTATTTGATGGGGAAGAGGACAGAGATATATACGGATCATAAGAGTTTGAAGTACATATTCACACAGCCAGACCTCAACCTCAGACAAAGGAGATGGCTAGAGTTAATCAATGACTTTGATGTGGGCATCAACTATCATCCCGGGAAAGCAAACGTCGTGGCCGATGCTTTGAGTCGGAAAGTGCAGGTCAATAAGTTGAGCTTGAAGGACATGCCTGCAGAATTGAAGGACGAGGTTATAAGGCTCAATCTATGTCTAGTAAATAGTAGTGAAGCCATCGCCATGGAAGTGGACTCCACACTCGAGCGAGACATACGCGAGGGCCAAAAGAATGATGAGAAGATACAGGAAATCAGGCAACTCATCAAGGAAAATAAAGCTCCAGGTTTCAGAGAGGATGAACAAGGTACGGTGTGGCACGGGAAAAGGATCTGTGTGCCAGAAGTAAAGGAGATCCGCGAATTAATTTTGAAGGAGGCTCACGATTCCGACTATTCCATTCATCCTGGGAGTACGAAGATGTACCAGGACCTCAAGAGCAGGTATTGGTGGTCTGGCATGAAGCGAGATGTCGCGGAACATGTTGCCCTATGTGACACATGTCAGTTGGTGAAAGCAGAACATCAACGACCCGCGGGAATATTGCAACCACTCAAAGTGCCTGAATGGAAATGGGAAGAAATCAGCATGGATTTCATCGTGGGATTGCCTAGGACCCAATCAGGGTATGATTCGATATGGGTCATCATTGATAGACTAACTAAGGTAGCTCATTTCATCCCCGTGAAAGAAAGCTACAGTGGATCCAAATTGGCAGAGTTGTATATGTCAAGGATCGTGTGTTACCATGGAGTGCCAAAGAAGATTGTGTCGGATCGAGGGACACAGTTCACCTCAAGGTTCTGGCAGAAGTTGCACGAAACCATGGGAACCCATCTGAACTTTAGTTCTGCCTATCATCCCCAAACTGATGGGCAGACGGAAAGAACCAATCAGATTCATGAAGATATGCTAAGTGCATGTGCACTCAAAAACAATAGGAGTTGGGACAAGAACTTACCGTATGCGGAGTTTTCTTATAACAACAGCTATCAAGCTAGTATGAAGATGTCACCGTTTGAAGCCTTGTACGGGAGAAAGTGCAGAACTCCCCTATTTTGGAACCAAACGGGGGAAAGTAAAGTGTTTGGTCCAGAAGTACTACAAGAAGCCGAGGCGAGGGTGAGGGAAATTCGCAACAATTTAAGGATAGCACAGACACGCCAAAAGAGCTATGCCAATGTACGAAGAAGAGAGCTCGTTTTCAACGTGGGAGACTATGTCTATCTCAAAGTGTCCCCTATCAGAGGACTTCGTCGGTTCAAGGGGAAAGGGAAGTTGTCACCTCGATACATCGGACCTTTCAAGTTCTGGAAAGGAAAGGCGAAGTGGCGTATCAACTAGAGTTACCGGCTCGTCTATCGGATGTGCACGATGTGTTCCATGTGTCACAACTTAAGAAATGTTTGAGAACGCCTGAAGAGGTGTTACCCATGAATGAAGTGGACGTAGCTGGGGATTTGTCATATGCCGAGCAACCATACAAGATTTTGGAGACGATGGAACGACTCACCAGAAATAAAAGAATCCGGATGTGCAAGGTGCAGTGGAAGCATCACTCAGAAGAGGAAGCCACCTGGGAGCGGGAAGATGAGCTCAAGGCACAATTTCCGGAATTGTTTTCTTAGAAACACCAATCTCGAGGACGAGATTTCTTTTAAGGGGGGTAGAGCTGTAACACCCCAAAATTTTGATTCAAAACCTTAAATCATGTTAAGAGGGGAATTTAAAAATTTTTGGACGTGTTGCATGTTTTGCGAAAATTCAAATTCAAACTGGAATTCAAATTAAACTCAAATCAGAAAAGAAATAGAAAAAGAAAAAGAGAAAACAGAAAAAAACCGGCCAGTGGGCCGAAACCCACCAGCCGGCCCAGCCAGTGCCCGCACCAGCCTGCAGCCGCGCGCGCTGCTGCCTCACACTGACAGACGGGACCCACCCGATCTTCGTCTACCTCGCGCCGCGCCGGACTCCCTCGCTCCCGAATCAAAACCGATCGGGATTTCGGCGTATCCCCGCTGAATTCTGTTCGTAGGCGACGCGGACATGATCTAAACCACCCCGCCGCCCTCCCCTGTCTATAAAAACCCCGGCCTCGTTCTGTTTTTCCCACGCGATCGCCGATTTTTACTCCGGTGAGAACCGAGACTTCTCCGGTGAATTCTGGCCGATCTAAGCTCGGAAATTCCGATCTAACTCGCTGGTCTTGATCCACCGCCTCCGGGGAACCTTGCAGGTGCAGAAAACTCGGTGATTCGCGGTGTAAACGCAGCGCCGACGAGCTTCGCCGTGGTTTTGCCTCGGACCTCGTCGCCGATCACCTTCCAGGACCTCCGAGCTCAAGAAAACCTCCGAGGTGAGATCCCCGACCTCTCCTATATCGATCTATGCCATAAAATCACAGTTCTAGGAAGAATTCCCAAAGATCCGAAAGTTTCCGGCGAGATCGCCGCTTCCCGCCGCCGTGCGCCGCCGGCAGCGCCGCCCGCGCTCGATCAGAGCGACGTGGCCGCTTGTGCGCCGTTTATTTTAAATCGCATGGTAGGGTTTAAACCCCCGCGTACCGGTTCGATGTTATAATCTCGGCCGTCGGTTTAAAATCGAACGGTCCACGTCAGCCCCGCGTTATAAAGACTGGAAATCTTACGTGCTACCCCCTGGGGTTCTCGGGAAATAAGAGCTAGCCCCGGAAACTTCTGATCTAGCCCCTGGAACTCCAGAAAATCATGAAAATTCATTTAAAAATAAGTTTTAGTCCCTGGACTTAATAAAAATTAGGAAAACACCCCTGATAAGTGTAGCTAGACCCCTGGAAATTCTGAAAATAATATTGTAGACCCTGTAATGGGGTGAGTTTACCTTTTTAGCCCTGTTTAGTATTTAAATTATGAAATTGAATATGTGGCTAGTGTTTAAAAATTAAAAAGTGGGACAATCATATTGTCATAATTAAATTAAAAACTTTCTCAGTATTTATAAAACTTTGGAGTGAGATAAAAACATATTTTGGGCTGAATTGAATCTGTTTAATTTATTATTCATATTTAGGGACACATTTTTAAGTAATAAATAGTTTTAGAAAATAGGGAAAATAATTGTGAAATAATTTACATCAGAGGCAAAGGTCAAAATGAGTAATTAAATTATTTAGGACCATAACCTATTCTGTTTAGATGATGTGTATTACTAATTTCATAATAAAGTACACAATTATGCATAGGAAAATAAATCTGAAAATATATCAACTAGTAAATAATAAATGGAGTTTCTAAAATCCAAAGAGTTCAGTTTAGGGTGGGTAGAAATTCTGAAGGCACATATGGAGAAGGAAAATACATTTCATGCATACTTGGTAGCTAAAAGGTGTAGTAATTGAATATAAGGAATCTATTTAAATTGGAAACTCATATATATAGTATGTAAGTATAAATATGAACACAAAAGTAAGAATCATATACACATGATTAAAAGTGCATGCAAGCCACAAATCTACACACATAGAGTAACCACAACACATATAATTGTGAATGACTTTCATAAATATGAATGTGTGGTTTGTATGAAGTGAAAGTGTGAACTATGTCTTATGGATTGTTGTTTTTCTTTTGCTATGTGTGGTGGTATGATGTAGAACCTGCTCAAGAGCAAGTTATTCCTTTCCAAGATCAGGACTACCCATTTCAAGAACAGCAGGAAGGAGGCAAGTGTCCTTGACCACTTTGATCCTATGCTAGGATGTGTAGCTAGAATTATTTGCATTGTCAATTGAAATATGAAACCCATGCTAGGAAGTTTCCCTAGAATTGCATTACCTTGTTTCCTTGTAGCTTGGGTTGGGATTTATTTTATCATGTCATTTATTATTATGCATATGCTTAGCCATGCTTAGAATGGGATAATTGGGACATGAGATCATCAGTTTATTTTACCATACTCTTGAATGAGATATTGTGAGTTATGTAGAGGTAGGGATCAAGGCAAGTTGGATGTTTTGGTTGTGTGCTGGGTGCACGAGACTCGGGTTTGTGTTTAGTACTTGCCTGGATCCTAAGGACCGGTTCATGGAGCATGTAACCTGGCTTTACAGTGCCAACCACATGCTGAGATGGGGCAGCTTGGCCAATTAATTAGGTGTATCCCCGGCGTAGTATGGGTGTGTTGGATGGTGCGGGGAGTAGGTGTCAGCTGGACTACCATATGAACCGCAAGGCTCAAGAGAGGGCCACTGCAGCGGGGTTGGAGCCTCTTGTATGCTGTTAGGGGTGAAACCTCAGTGGGCCCACGCTCGTCGGGAATCCCTTTGTAAAGGCTACGTAGTGATCTCCTGGCTACACACCTGGGAAGTGTGAATGTGGATCATAGCCACTGGCATAATGGAGGTTCTTTTAGTCCACCCGGCAACGGGGGATGAAATCACTACATGTGGGTACAGTGGTACAAACTCTGCAGAGTCAAAACTGTCATGACAGCCGTGCTCACGGTCAAGAGCGGCTTGGACTTATTCATGATTAGAGGATTGATGGTTTTGGAAGTTGTGGATGTTAAGTGGGGAGCTTAACATTGGAAATGATGTTATGGTTATGTGATTATGATGATAGGATGGGAGATTGGGACCATTTCACTTTTGTAGTAATGTAGGTGCTTAATAAGCTAAGGTGATAGGTATTAATTGCGTAGTGCTTTAACCATGAGTTCAACCTCTCCTTGTTCTAGCCATGCATGATATAATTTTCCCACACTTGCTGAGTACCATTGGTACTCAACCTTGCATATTTGTTGGTTTATATTGCTGCTCAGGTCAAGATAATGAGGTGGTGTATAATGATCAATACTTTGGACCTGAAGATGGTTTCTAGGTTCATGGAGACCCCCGGGCAACGCCTGTGATGAAGCCCTCAAGAATAATATTCCGCTGCTAGTTTATTTACTTGTGATGAACTTATTATTGTCCCTCGAGACATTTGCGATGTAAGACTTATTTATATTCGACACCTGGCTTGTAATAAATGATGCTTCACTATTTGTCGTCACATGTATGAGAAAATGATCCTGGCATACATGTGATATTCACTTGGTTGTTCTTCGGAAAAACCGGGTGTGACACAAACTGAATTCAGAATATAACCACAAATAAATAGTGTTTAAGTACTTTATTACAATGACTCAATGTCTCATTCATGAATCCCTAACTTATTCTTGCAGCGGAAGTCTCTAAATGGCAGCGGAAATAACTAATCAGCAGGCTCCAATCTGCAACTCCACAGGCATTGTTGACGGTAGTGCGCACGCCTAATACTCCGCATGATCCTCGAAGTACTCATCTCCTGTAGCTGATGTATATGTGGTAATGCAAAGGTGAGTACATGTCGTACTCAGCAAGTGCGGAAAAAGTTTGACATGTAGCTTACAACAAGGCATGGAATAAAAAGGCTCTATGCAGCAAGCAAATTTTATTTCAAAAAATGGTAAAAACAGCAACTATCTCTAGGTGAGTTAAATCCCAATATAAGCAAGTAAAACAGCAACATTCTTTCATCATAATTCACCATTTATCAAGTCTCAACCAGCCATCAATCTTTCTCAAGTTCATCTCATACTCATAAATATTCATATCCATCTCATTTTCATATAACCGAAACCAAATTCATTGTCATGACTCGAAACAGTCCCAAAACCAATCCCAATGACCATACCAAAACCATAGCGAATAACCATCCCAGGTTTTCCCTCTAATCATGGAAGTTGGCCAGGTGCTTGTGACCGGAAGCACGACTATCATGATAGTTTTACACTCTGCAGAGGTGGCACCACTTTACCCACAAGTTCGTGATTTTGTCACCCGTCGACGACTGCAGAACCTCCATTATACCAGTATACAACCGTCGGTGTATGGCCAAGAGATCACAAAATAGCCTTTACAAAGGGGGCCACTATATGTATGGACTCACTGAGGTTTCACCGGCAGGCTCGAATCACCATTCTCCCACCCACGGGCCCCCTCTTGTGCCATGTAGTTCCCAGGGCAGTCCTCCTCGACTCCCATTCCCCGCGCCATCCACGGTCCATAACAAGTTAGCAACACACCTAATTAATCAGCTAAGCCGCACCCATACTTGGCCTTGTGGTGGCACTGTTTTCCTGGCATATTCTCGCATGAACCGGTCCTTATATCTACGGCAAGTACCACCATCTCATCCAATAACATTCGCGAACCAAGCTTGCCTAGATCTCCCCGATTCCATGCCCATTATCATCATGAAGATCTCATCATCATTATTCATATGAGTGTCGTAGCTAGACATGTTTTATTTCAGCTTCCCGTATCCCGTGAATTAAGCGAAGCAAAAAGGAAAAACAACCATACCCGACTCATCAACTTTCCCAGCGACAAGGATGGTTAACAAAACTAGTAAACTCCTATAAAAGGGTGTCCCATCAAGTCGACTCAAGCATACGAGTTTTCGCAACAAAACAGTTTCAAAACATGGGATCAATATGGTCAAGGGGCACTTGCCTTGCTCTCATGGTTTTTGTTGTTCAAGCGTCTCGAAGTCTTGGTGTTGTAGATCCTCGTAGATGGCCTCTTGAGATTGTCCTTCTACTCATGACCACGCACATACAAAATTTACATCAATCAATCATCATGCACAAACTTTACTCAAGATGTGATGGGTAGATGAATGCAAATCCTATGGTGCTGCTTTATTAAACCAGTTTGTACGTGTTCTTGCATGTTTTAATGGGCTTTCATGGGGTTTTATGATGGACAAGGGTGTAGGGATCAAGTGGACTTGATGATGATCTTGACTCAAGATCTACATCAATTCCACCGTCAAAAACCGATCAAAACGCGATCTGTCCACACGTAAAAGTTTCTGCCCGAAGGGGGCGAAGAAAACGGATGCGTAGAAACAGCGGCGACGTCGTAATATGGGTAATGAAGACCTACCTCACTTCATTTTGGTGGCAGAGCCTTACTCCTAGCAATGGCAGCAGTGAGGAATTTTTCTATGGAAGATTAGGGCAGGACAGATCATCGGGCTTCTTCTCCGGTGACGGTAGGGCTCGACGGAGCTCGACGGCGGCCAAATTCCGGCAAGGGGGGGGGGAACTTGGTGACTTGGCAGCAAGGAAGGGGGCTTGGCAGCAGGGGGGACGACCAAAATAGAGAGGGGTCGGCCAAGGGGGTGGGGGTTATATTTATAAGGGGGAAAAGAAGAGTCCTACTCCAATTGGAGCTCAAATAAGAGTCCTATTCAATTTTTTTTGGATCTTAACAAACTTATCTCTTGTGGTGCGGCAGCCTTGGGGATTTTATCCCCAAAATGTGGGGAAAATTCCCTTCTTGGGAATTGGGGAATTTAGAAATTTGATGGAAATTTGGGGAAATTTGGGAATGGCTCATTTCAGCTATCCTTTTCCCATTCCTCACCATTTCTATGTCACTTGTTCCATTTCTACATTTCCCTCTCCATTTCTATGTCCCATTCTCCATTTATACATTCCCCTCTCCATTTCTATGTCCCATTCTCCATTTCTACATTCCGGCCCTTCTCCATTTCTATTCCTCATTCTCCATTTCTATATTTCCCTTCTCCATTTCTATGCCCCATTCTCCATTTCTATATTGCCTTCTCCATTTCTGTGGTTTTTCCTCCATTTAAATGGTTCCTTCCTCCATTTCTATGGTTCTTTCTCCATTTCTATGGTTCTTTCTCCATTTATATGGTTCTTTCTCCATTTCCATAGTTCTTTCTCCATTTCTAGGGTTCTTTCTCCATTTCTACTTCTTTTATAATGCTTCTCTACATGAAAAATGTATGCAATGCATGGTACTGAATTTCAGGGTGTTACAAAACTACCCCCCTTCAACTGAATCTCGCCCTCAAGATTTGATAGAGTGGAGAATAGATGAGGGAATTTCTGCCTTGAGATCTTCCTCACGCTCCCATGTAGTTTCGGCTTCCGTGCGATGGCTCCATTGTACCTTCAACCAACGGACTAGGTCATATCCTCTTGAAGCTCGAGCTCATCCATCGGTACTTGTTCTTCCAGTACTCTTAAGCACTTCTTGAGTTGGGATACGTGAAACACGTCATGCACGTCGGAGAGGTGCGTTGGCAGCTCTAGTTGATAGGTTACCTCTCCTCGCTTGCCCAAAATCTTGAATGTCCTGATATAGCGAGGTGCTAACTTGCCTTTGACGTTGAACCGTTGTTGGCCTCGGATAGGCGATACTTTAAGATACATGAAGTCTCCCACTTCGAAGGTCAATCTTCTTCGCCTATTGTCCGCATAACCTTTTTTTCATGACTGAGCAACCTTCAAGTTTTCTCGTACCGTTTGGACTTGCTTTTTGGCGTCTTGCAGCACTTCGGGTCCAAACACTTGGCTCTCTCCGGTCTCATTCCAGAACAGCGGTGTTCTACACCGTCTACCATACAATGCTTCGAAAGGTGACATTTTCAAGCTGGCTTGATAGCTGTTATTGTATGAGAATTCAGCATAAGTCAAGCTCCTATCCCAACTATGCCCATGTTTCAAGGCGCAAGCTCTCAACATGTCTTCCGAAATTCGATTTGTCCTCTCAGTTTGCCCGTCGGTTTGCGGCTGATAAGCGGAGCTGAAATTCAGTCGTGTACCCATGGCTTCATGTAGCTTCTTCCAAAATCTAGAGGTAAATTGAGAACCCCGATCTGAAACTATCCTCTTCGGAACTCCATGGCAACACACGATTTGCTCCATATACAGCTCGGCTTGTTGTGCGACGTGGTACGTGGTTCTAACAGGAAGAAAATGGGCTGTTTTCGTCAACCGGTCCACAATAACCCAAATAGATTCGTAACCTGGCTGAGTACGTGGCAGTCCGACTATGAAATCCATGCTGATGTCTTCCCACTTCCACTCGGGTTCTTTCAATGGATGCAATGGTCCTGCCGGTCTTTGATGTTCGGCCTTCACTCGTTGGCACATTTCGCATAAGGAGACATATTCAGCAATATCCCTTTTCATGCCATCCCACCAATAGCATGTTTTCAGGTCCTTGTACATCTTTGTACAGCTGGGATGTATGAAATAAGGCGAGTCATGTGCCTCCTTTAGTATCGTGTCGCGGATGTGCTTCACGTTAGGCACACAAATCCTTTTCCCTAACCAAAGCTACCTTTCTCGTCTTCCTTGAAATCCTTTTCTATGCCTTGTCGGATTCTTTCCTTGATTTCCTCATCCGTTGCTTGGCCATCTCGTATCTCTTGTTCCAGCGAGGAGTTCTGTTCTGTCACCTCCATCTCATTCAAGAACCCGAGATGTAACCGCTCGAACTCCTTGCGCAGCTCAGGTGGCAGCTTACGAACCGTGAGTTGGTGACATGCTCCTTTTCGGCTCAACGCATCAGCTACTACATTGGCCTTTCTGGGGTGATAGTTTATTCCAACATCATAATCCTTGATGAGTTCCAACCATCGGCGTTGCCTCAAATTCAGATCCGTTTGCGTGAATATATACTTGAGGCTTTTGTGATCCGTATAGATTTCACATCGGTGGCCAAGGATATAATGCCTCCAAATCTTCAAGGCATGTACCACGGCTGCAAGTTCCAAGTCATGTGTGGGGTAATTCAGCTCATGCTTCTTTAGTTGTCTCGATGCATAGGGTACCACTTGTCCTCCTTGCATGAGCACACATCCAAGCCCTTGTCTTGATGCGTCACAATATATGTCGAAGCTCTTGCTCACGTCCGGCAATACCAAAACCGGCGCTGTGGTTAATCTCTTCTTTAGCTCCTCAAAGCTTTCTTGACACGCTAGTGTCCAGTGAAATGCTTTCCCCTTCATTAGCAATTCAGTCATAGGCTTCATTATTTTGGAGAAATCCTTGATGAACCGGCGGTAGTATCCAGCCATCCCAAGGAAACTCCTAATAACTCTCACATTCTGCGGTTGATTCCACTTCAGAACATCTCCCACTTTTCCGGGATCAACCGATACTCCTCCCTCGGAGATGATGTGGCCTAGGAACGATATCTCCTTTAGCCAAAATTGACACTTGCCAAACTTAGCATACAATTGATGCTCTCGCAGTTTCTGCAATGTTAACCTCAAGTGTTCTTCGTGTTCTTCCTCGTTTTTTGAATACACCATGATATCGTCGACGAAAACAAGGACAAATTTGTGCAAGTACTCCATGAAGACCTTATTCATGAGGTACATAAAGTGGGTGCATTCGTTAACTCAAAAGACATAACGGTATATTCATACGAACCATACCGTGTTCAAAATGCAGTCTTGGGTATGTCGGAGGGCTTAATCTTCAGCTGGACGTATCCCGACCGAAGATCAATCTTGGAGAAAATTCAGGCACCTTTCATTTGGTCGAACAGGTCCTCTATACGGGGCAGCGGGTATTTATTCTTGATCGTCACCTCATTGAGAGACCTATAATCCACACACATCCTTTGGGTCCCATTCTTTTTGTCTACGAAGAGCACAGGGGCTCCCCATAGTGACGAGCTTGGGCGTATAAAACCCTTTTCTAGCTGCTCCTGAATTTGCTTCTTGAGCTCCACTAATTCATTAGCAGGAATCCTATATGGCCTCTTTTCTATAGGTGCAGTTACGGGTAATAAATCAATGGCAAATTTAATGTCCTGGTCAGGTGGTATACTTGGAAGTTCTTCCGGGAACACATATGCATATTCTTGAACCACCGGAATGCTTTCCAATGTCGCTTCTTCGATGTGGTTCAGCACTGCCTTCTCGGTTGCCGGTTGGGCTGCCTCAAACTCGATACGAGTACCGTGCTCACTCGTTAACTGCACGATCCTCTGAGCACATTGAATAAATCCGTTGTGCTTGCTTAACCAGTCCATTCCAAGTGTTATGTCCATCCCTTGGGAATCCAAAACGATAAGGTTAGCAAGAAAGTCTACCCCCCCTTTTTTTAAGTCTTATTTTTGGATATTGTATGAGATAGAATTCAGATTTGACTTCCCAACTATATGCATCAAGGTGTATGAACTATGCAACTTCTTTTTTTTAATTTCAGCCTATATGAAGATGTGAACATGTGCCGAAGCATCTCACATCTCTCCACTATATGTGGATGTGGACATTCGCCGAAGCGTCCCACAACTCACATCAGCACATAAGCACAAGCAATCATCACAAAAATTCAGCACACCACTCTTATTCAAGCTACTATGATCTTAACGTTCCTATTACAGTTTTATTCAATGGAAACCTAAACTTAATCGTGAGAACCGGTGTCGTTATCGCCGTGTGATGGGGGTGGTCCATACATGGGCACACGCCATGGTGAGTCGGCTGTCCACGTAGGGTTAGATGACGCTGGTGCTCCATTCGCTCCCTCGTTGGCACGAGTCTCCTCCTGTTTCTCCAGCAAATACAGCTTCTTGCAGAGGTAACGGATCTCTTCTTGTGCGCTTGCGTAGCGGTTTCCTAACTCCACGAGCAACCTCTGAGACTTGTCAGCAGCTTGTGGGTTGGAAAGAGCTCCTACATGGGGTCCAATGATCTCCCTTGTACCTCTCTTCCGATACGGGTGCAGCTCAAAAGTTGAGTCCTCAAGCTGCTCACGGAAGGCATAGCACAGTCCGGTGAATGTATCCCATGCAGCATTATCGATAGCTTCTGCCCTTGTAGCTCTCCATGTGGGTGTGAAGTGCTCGGTGACAACCCTACCGTTAGATAAGATGGTTACGTCAGCCTTCCACTCTTCATGTCCGAGACGAGGGACTTTCTTGAGAAGATACTCCGGGTATGAGCTGCAGCAATCTGGAAATTCTTTGAGCTCCCTAGATATATGTCCTCCTTCCATTCCGTCGGAACGAAATTATTGAACTGAATGGTTGGCCTGTTCATCACCTTCATTATTGGTCTCAGCAAGGGGTGGCTCCTCCTCGGGTTCATCTCCTCCTGTCATAGCTTCATGAGGCTCCACGGGGTGCAAGCCCGCATGAAACGCCTCCTGAGGTGTGTACCAATGCCGTTCTTGTGGATCATCCTCCATATCGTCTTTGAATGGTTCGACCTCTTCCGGGTCCTCTTCCTCATGCATAGAGCTATTGACTTCCTCTTCATTATGAGGTTCCGTCTTCACCTCCTCCCAATATGGTCCATCGAACACCTCAATGGGGTTAAGAGCACTCCCACGTGGTGGTGGACGAGTACTTATGCGTGCCGTGCTCCTGATCACTGGCATCTATAAATAAGACATGAGAAACTTTAGAGAAGGAAGAAATAACTCCAAAACTTCAGAAGCTATGTAGCAGGAAAGCAAAAGTGTTGCTGTCCAAAAGAAGAGAAAAGAGGGGCTGAAAATAGCACTTTGCGGTGGCTGAATTGACAAGTAAAGTGCAGCAGCAAGCAATTTTCGAAAATAGCAGTTTAGAGGGGTGTTCCTATGTGTTTTAGGGTGTCCATTCTACCTAGGCTTGCATCCTATGATCAACGTGGATCTGATACCAATCTGTGACACCCGGTTCCGAAAATAGAACCAAGTGTATGCATATGTGTGCCCAGGATGTTCATCACACATACACATGTAATCCACATACTGAATTCAGAATGTAACCACGAATAAATAGTTTTTAAGTACTTTATTACAATGATTCAATGTCTCACTCATGAATCCCTAACTTATTCTTGCAGCGGAAGTCTCTAAACAACAGCGGAAATAACTAATCAGCAGGCTCCAATCTTCAACTCCACAGGCATTGTTGATGGTAGTGCGCACGGCTAGTACTCCGCATGATCCTCGAAGTACTCATCTCCTGTAGCTGATGTATATGTGGTAATGCAACGGTGAGTACATGTCGTACTCAGCAAGTGCGGGAAAAGTATGACATGTAGCTTACAACAATGCATGGAATAAAAAGGCTCTATGCAGCAAGCAAATTTTTATTTCACAAACATGGTAAAATCAGAAACTATCTCTAGGTGAGTTAAAGTCCAATATAACCAAGTAAAACAGCAACATTCTTTCATCATAATTCACCATTTATCAAGTCTCAACCAGCCATCAATCTTTCTCAAGTTCATCTCATACTCATAAATATTCATATCCATCTCATTTCATATAACCGAAACCAAATTCATTGTCATGACTCAAAACAGTCCCAAAACCAATCCCAATGACCATACCATAACCATAGCGAATAACCATCCCAGGTTTTCCCTCTAATCATGGAAGTTGGCCAGATGCTTTGGACCGGAAGCACGACTATCATGATAGTTTTACACTCTGCAGAGGTGGCACCACTTTACCCACAAGTTCGTGATTTCGTCACCCGTCGGCGACTGCAGAACCTCCATTATACCAGTACACAACCATCGGTGTATGGCTAAGAGATCACAAAATAGCCTTTACAAAGGGGCTACTAGATGTATGGACTCACTGAGGTTTCACCGGCAGGCTCGAATCACCATTCTCCCACCCACGGGCCCCCTCTTGTGCCATGCAGTTCCAAGGGCAGTCCTCCTTAACTCCCATTCCCCGCGCCATCCACGGTCCATAACAAGCTAGCAACACACCTAATTAATCAGCTAAGCCGCACCCATACTTGGTCTTGTGGTGGCACTATTTTCCTGGCATATTCTCGCATGAACCGGTCCTTAGATCTACGGCAAGTACCACCATCTCATCCAGCAATATTCACGAACCAAGCTTGCCTAGATCTCCCCGATTCCATGCCCATTATCATCATGAAGATCTCATCATCATTATTCATATGAGTGCAGTAGCTCACATGTTTTATTTCAGCTTCCCGTATCCCGTGAATTAAGCGAAGCAAAAAGGAAAAATAACCATACCCGACTCATCAACTTTCCCGGCGACAAGGATGGTTAACAAAACTATTAAACTCCTATAAAAGGGTGTCCCATCAAGTCGACTCAAGCATACGAGTTTTCGTAACAAAACAATTTCAAAACATGGGATCAATATGATCAAGGGGCACTTGCCTTGCTCCCGTGGTTTTTGTTGTTCGAGCGTCTCAAAGTCTTGGTGCTGTAGATCCTCGTAGATGGCCTCTTGAGATTGTCCTTCTACTCACGACCACACACATACAAAATTTACAGCAATCAATCATCATGCACAAACTTTACTCAAGATGCGATGGGGTAGATGAATGCAAATCCTATGGTGCTGCTTTATTAAACCAGTTTGTACGTGTTCTTGCATGTTTTAATGGGCTTTCGTGGTGTTTTATGATGGACAAGGGTGTAGGGATCAAGTGTGGACGTGATGATGATCTTGACTCAAGATCTATATCAATTGCACTGTCAAAAACTGAACAAAATGCGATCTGTCCACACGTAAAAGTTTCTGCTCGAAGGGGGCGAAGAAAACGGATGCGTAGAAACAGCGGCGACGTCGTAATATGGGTAATAAAGACCTACCTCACTTCCTTTTGATGGCAGAGCCTTCCTCCTAGCAATGGCAGCAGTGGGGAATTTTTCTATGGAAAATTAGGGCAGGACAGAAATGGAGAGGGGAATGTATAAATGGAGAATGGGACATAGAAATGGAGAGGGGAATGTAGAAATGGAACAAGTGACATAGAAATGGTGAGGAATGGGAAAAAGATAGCTGAAATGAGCCATTCCCAAATTTCCCCAAAATTTCTAAATTCCCCAATTCCCAAAAAGGGGAATTTTCCCCACATTTTGGGGATAAAATCCTCAAGGCTGCCGCACCACAAGAGATAAGTTTGTTAAGATCCAAAAAAAATTGAATAGGACTCTTATTTGAGCTCCAATTGGAGTAGGACTCTTCTTTTCCCCCTTATAAATATAACCCCCACCCCCTTGGCCGACCCCTCTCTCTTTTGGTCGTCCCCCTGCTTCCAAGCCCCCTTCCTTGCTGCCAAGTCGCCAAGTTTCCCCCGTTGCCGGAATTCGGCCGCCGTCGAGCTCCGTCGAGCCCTACCGTCACCGGAGAAGAAGCCCGATGATCTGTCCTGCCCTAATATTCCATAGAAAAATTCCCCACTGCTGCCATTGCTAGGAGGAAGGCTCTGCCACCAAAAGGAAGTGAGGTAGGTCTTCATTACCCATATTACGACGTCGCTGCTGTTTCTACGCATCCGTTTTCTTCGCCCCCTTCGAGCAGAAACTTTTATGTGTGGACAGATCGCATTTTGATCGGTTTTTAACGGTGCAATTGATATAGATCTTGAGTCAAGATCATCATCACTTCCACACTTGATCCCTACACCCTTGTCCATCATAAAACCCCATGAAAGACCATTAAAACATGCAAGAACACGTATAAACTGGTTTAATAAAGCAGCACCATAGGATTTGCATTCATCTACCCCATCGCATCTTGAGTAAAGTTTCTGCTCGAAGGGGACGAAGAAAACGGATGCGTAGAAACAGCGGCAATGTCGTAATATGGGTAATGAAGACCTACCTCACTTCCTTTTGGTGGCAGAGCCTTCCTCCTAGCAATGGCAGCAGTGGGGAATTTTTCTATGGAAGATTAGGGCAGGACAAATCATCGGGCTTCTTCTCCGGCGACGGTAGGGCTCGACGGAGCTCGACGGCGGCCAAATTCCGGCAAGGAGGGAAACTTGGCAACAAGGAAGGGGGCTTGGAAGCAGGGGGGGCGACCAAAAGAGAGAGGGGTCGGCCAAGGGGGTGGGGGTTATATTTATAAGGGGGAAAAGAAGAGTCCTACTCCAATTGGAGCTCAAATAAGAGTCCTATTCAATTTTTTTGGATCTTAACAAACTTATCTCTTGTGGTGCGGCAGCCTTGGGGATTTTATCCCCAAAATTTGGGGAAAATTCCCCTTTTTGGGAATTGGAGAATTTTGAAATTTTGGGGAAATTTGGAAATGGCTCATTTCAGCTATCTTTTTCCCATTCCTCACCATTTCTATGTCACTTGTTCCATTTCTACATTCCCCTCTCCATTTCTATGTCCCATTCTCCATTTATACATTCCCCTCTCCATTTTTATGTCCCATTCTCCATTTCTACATTCCCTTCTCCATTTCTATGCCTCATTCTCCATTTCTATATTTCCCTTCTCCATTTCTATGCCCCATTCTCCATTTCTATATTGTCTTCTCCATTTCTGTGGTTTTTCCTCCATTTATATGGTTCCTTCCTCCATTTCTATGGTTCTTTCTCCATTTCTATGGTTCTTTCTCCATTTCCATAGTTCTTTCTCCATTTCTAGGGTTCTTTCTCCATTTCTACTTCTTTTATAATGCTTCTCTACATGAAAAATGTATGCAATGCATGGTACTGAATTTCAGGGTGTTACAAACCTACCCCCCTTAAAATTAATCTCGCCTTTGAGATTCGATAGAGTGGAAAATAGATGAAGGAATTCTGCCTTGAGATCTTCCTCACGCTCCCATGTAGTTTCGGCTTCCATGTGATGGCTCCATTGTACCTTGCACCAACGGATCACTTTGTTCCTCGTGACCCTTTCCTTCACATCCAAGATTTTGACGGGGTGTTCCGCGTAGGTCATATCCTCTTGAAGCTCGAGCTCATTTATCGGTACTTGTTCTTCCGATACTCTTAAGCACTTCTTGAGTTCTGATACGTGAAACACGTCATGCACGTCGGAGAGGTGCGTTGGCAGCTCTAGTTGATATGCTACCCCTCCTCGCTTGCCCAAAATCTTGAATGGCCCGATATAACGAGGTGCTAACTTGCCTTTGACATTGAACCGTCGTTGGCCTCGGATAGGCGATACTTTAAGATACATGAAGTCTCCCACTTCAAAGGTCAATCTTCTTCGCCTATTGTCCGCATAACCTTTTTTATCCTGACTGAGCAACCTTCAAGTTTTCTCGTACCGTTTGGACTTGTTTTTCGGCGTCTTGCAGCACTTTGGGTCCAAACACTTGGCTCTCTCCGGTCTCATTCCAGAACAGCGGTGTTCTACACCGCCTACCATACAATGCTTCGAAAGGTGACATTTCCAAGCTAGCTTGATAGCTGTTGTAGTATGAGAATTCAGCATAAGTCAAGCTCCTATCCCAACTACGCCCATGTTTCAATGCGCAAGCTCTCAACATATCTTCCAAAATTCGATTTGTCCTCTCAGTTTGCCCGTCGGTTTGTGGGTGATAGCGGAGCTGAAATTCAGTCGTGTACCCATGGCTTCATGTAGCTTCTTCCAGAACCTAGAGGTAAATTGAGAACCCCGATCTGAAAATATCCTCTTCGGAACTCCATGGAGACACACGATTTGCTCCATATACAGCTCGGCTAGTTGTGCGACGCGGTACATGGTTCTAACAGGAAGGAAATGGGCTGTTTTCGTCAACCGGTCCACAATAACCCAAATAGATACGTAACCCGACTGAGTACGTGGCCGTCTGACTATGAAATCCATGTTGATGTCTTCCCACTTCCACTCGGGTTCTTTCAATGGATGCAACGGTCCTGCCGGTCTTTGATGTTCGCCTTCACTCGTTGGCACATGTCGCATAAGGAGACATATTCAGCAATATCCCTTTTCATGCCATCCCACCAATAGCATGTTTTCAGGTCCTTGTACTTGTCGTACTCAGCAAGTGCGGGAAAAGTATGACATGTAGCTTACAACAAGGCATGGAATAGAAAGGCTCTATGCAGCAGGCAAATTTTATTTCACAAATATGGTAAAGACAACAACTATCTCTAGGTGAGTTAAATCCCAATATAACCAAGTAAAACAACAACATTCTTTCATCATAATTTACCATTTATCAAGTCTCAACCAGCCATCAATCTTTCTCAAGTTCATCTCATACCCATAAATATTCATGTCCATCTCATTTTCATATAACCAAAACCAAATTCATTGTCATGACTCGAAACAGTCCCAAAACCAATCCCAATGACCATACCATAACCATACCGAATAACCATCCCAGGTTTTCCCTCTAATCATGGAAGTTGGCCAGGTGATTGTGACCGGAAGCACGGCTATCATGATAGTTTTACACTCTGCAGAGGTGGCACCACTTTACCCACAAGTTCGTGATTTCGTCACCCGGCGGCGACTGCAGAACCTCCATTATACCAGTACACAACCGTCAGTGTATGGCCAAGAGATCACAAAATAGCCTTTACAAAGGGGCTACTAGATGTATGAACTCACTGAGGTTTCACCGGCATTGCTCGAATCACCATTCTCCCACCCACGGGCCCTCTCTTGTGCCATGCAGTTCCCAGGGCAGTCCTCCTCAACTCCCATTCCCCGCGCCATCCACGGTCCATAACAAGCTAGCAACACACCTAACTAATCAGCTAAGCCGCACCCATACTTGGCCTTGTGGTGGCACTGTTTTCCTGGCATATTCTCGCATGAACCGGTCCTTAGATCTACGGCAAGTACCACCATCTCATCCAGCAACATTAACGAACCAAGCTTGCCTAGATCTCCCAGATTCCATGTCCATTATCATCACGAAGATCTCATCATCATTATTCATATGAGTGCAGTAGCTAGACATGTTTTATTTCAGCTTCCCGTATCTCGTGAATTAAGCGAAGCAAAAAGGAAAAACAACCATGCCCGACCCATCAACTTTCCTGGCGACAAGAATGGTTAACAAAACTAGTAAAGTCCTATAAAAGGGTGTCCCATCAAGTTGACTCAAGCATACAAGTTTTTGCAACAAAACAGTTTCAAAACATGGGACCAATATGGTCAAAGGGCACTTGCCTTGCTCCCGTGGTTTTTGTTGTTCGAGCGTCTCGAAGTCTTGGTGCTGTAGATCCTCGTAGATGGCCTCTTGAGATTGTCCTTCTACTCACGACCATGCACATACAAAATTTACAGCAATCAATCATCATGCACAAACTTTGCTCAAGATGCGATGGGGTAGATGAATACAAATCCTATGGTGCCGCTTTATTAAACCAGTTTGTATGTGTTCTTGCATGTTTTAATGGGCTTTCATGGGGTTTTATGATGGACAATGGTGTAGGGATCAAGTGTGGACGTGGTGATGATCTTGACTCAAGATCTATATCAATTCCACCGTCAAAAACTGATCAAAACGCGATTTGTCCACACATAAAAGTTTCTGCTCGAAGGGGGTGAAGAAAACGGATGCCTAGAAACAGCGGCGACGTCGTAATATGGGTAATGAAGACCTACCTCACATCCTTTTGGTGACAGGGCCTTCCTCCTAGCAATGGCAGCAGTGGGGAATTTTTCTATGGATGATTAGGGTAGGGTAGATCATCGGGCTTCTTCCCCGGCGACGGTAGGGCTCGCCGGCGGCCAAATTCCGACAACGGGGGAAACTTGGCGACTTGGTAGCAAGGAAGGGGCTTGGCAGCATGGAGGGGCGACCAAAAGAGAGAGGGGTTGGCCAAGGGGGTGGGGGTTATATTTATAAGGGGGAAAAGGAGAGTCCTACTCCAATTGGAGATCAAATAAGAATCCTATTCAATTTTTTTTTGGATCTTAACAAACTTATCTCTTGAGGTGCGGCAGCCTTGTGGATTTTATCCCCAAAATATGGGGAAAATTCCCCTTTTGGGGAATCGGGGAATTTAGAAATTTTGGGAAATTTTGGGGAAATTTGGGAATGGCTCATTTCAGCTATCTTTTTCCCATTCCTCACCATTTCTATGCCACTTGTTCCATTTCTAGATTCCCCTCTCTATTTCTATGTCCCATTATCTATTTCTACATTCCCCTCTCCATTTCCATGTCCCGTTCTCCATTTCTACATTCCCCTCTCCATTTCTATGCCCCATTCTCCATTTCTATATTTCCCTTCTCCATTTCTATGCTCCATTCTCCATTTCTATATTGCCTTCTCCATTTCTGTGGTTTTTCCTCCATTTATATGATTCCTTCCTCCATTTCTATGGTTCTTTCTCCATTTCTATTGTTCTTTCTCCGTTTCTATAGTTCTTTCTCCATTTCTACTTCTTTTATAATGCTTCTCTACATGAAAAATGTATGCAATGCATGGTACTGAATTTGAGGGTGTTACATTTATCTCCAATATTCTTCTAGAAGCTTTATCTTTAAGGTTTATCTCCAAGATTCTTCTAAAAGCTTTATCTCCAAGATTCTTCTAGAAACTTTATCTCCAAGATTCTTCTAGAAGCTTTATCCCCAAGATTCTTCTAGAAGATTTATCTCTAAAATTCTTCTAGAAGCTTTATCTCTAAAATTCTTCTAGAAGATTTATCTCTAAGATGCGGCCAGGGTCTTATCCCATTTCTCTTCATTTCTATGTTCCTTTCTCCATTTCTATATTCCCTTCTCTATTTCTATGATTCTTTCTCCATTTCTATGGTTCTTTCTCCATTTCTATGGTTCTTTCTCCATTTCTACTTCTTTTCAAATGCTTCTCTACATGAAAAATATATGCTATGCATGGTAGTGAAATTGAAAGTGTTACAGTACGATCCTCATATCATTCATTTGTTTCTAACCATTTTTCTGTTATCCATCTCGTGTTTTCGTGTCATACCTATAGTTCACTAAACCACCACAAAAATAACCAAACCAGTGTGTAGTAACACTGATCTTGTGTCGTTTACATCATTTGTTGTTTGCTATATCAATCTGCATTGTGTTAGTCAGCCCACATCTTGTTCGCATAAAAAAGAAAAGAAAGAGAAACAAGTGAAAAAGTGTGTTACAAAAAAAGAGTAAAAAAATATTTAAGGGCTGCAAGGATATAATCATTGTTGAAAAAAATCAGATTGGGCAACAAAGTTTACTCATCTTTTGACTTAGTTTACGACACTTGATTTTCGGTGCTACAAGCCTTCCTTGTTTAGCCATCCCAACTCCACAAAAATCCGTAACCGGATCTCCCGACCCGTGAACCTTTCAACCGCTTAATCACAGCAAGGAATACTACCACATTTTGCACACTCACAGTCCTTGAGAATAGCTAAGAACTTTTCTAAGCAAGTGGTGAGATTGTGTGATTCCACTAAAATTTCCTATACCATTTTCCCTCCATTGTCTAGCATGGCAAGATCTGCTTCAATCGTTCATGGTTGTAATTCTGAAAAAGAACCACGAGTTTCACGAACCAAGCTACACTAATTCGGAAACTCACTATTAGAGACCATGGAATGGATGTTTAATGAACGTCTCCCACCATCCGGTGGAAGGGCTCCACTACATTAGCATGAAGAATTTGGTGAAAAAAATTCAGATTTTGAGATTGCTTTTCGTAACCGTTTCAGAAATGATTGTGGTGGCCATGGTGATGGATGACGTGCGGGTCTCAAATATCAGTGCAGAGGAAGAACTCAAGGGCATGGTCAAGGCCAACATGTTCGCTTTGACAATGAGCAAAAGGTACATGATTATTATTATGACAGATATGAAAACCCTTTTGCAGATCATGGGCAATTTGATCATCAGCATGATCTCCGTTGGGGTGATGACTATGTTGGAGAACATGGTCGCTCCTATGGTAGCCGATCTATCTCAAATTTTTGCCACCGGCAGCAACCCTATACCTCTGTTATTGTGTGTAAATATCAAGGCGCTGCAGCTTAGTATTCTCCATCTATTGATGCTGTGAAGATATCGGTTTCTACTGCTTCTTCACCTATGATTCAGCAAGAACAACAGCTCCACGCTGCAAGCACATCAGCCCCATCTATTGCATCGGTGGTTGCATCCTCCTCGCATAGCTGAGTGATTAATTGTCACAAGTTCCAAAGTCATGGACATATTGTTGATGAATGTCCTACACGGAAGACCATGATTATTAATGAACAAGGTGAAGGGGAATCTGAGAACGAACCACAAGATGCACCAATCTTTGATGAGAAAATTGGAAATAACGAGAATGTGACCCAACCCGATGAAGGTGAATCTGAAAATGAACCACAAGATGCACCAATATTTGATGAGGAACTTGTAGATGATGAGAATATGATCTGACCCGATGAAGATGATAATAATTGCATCATTTCTCGTCAAATGCTTAATGTTACAAGTGCAACTGTAGAAAATGAACAACACAATTTGTTTCACTTCGGAGGCATGATCAAGGAGAAGCTATGAAAAACTATTCTTGATCGTGGCAGCTGCAATAATATTGCAAGTCAGGAATTGGTGGAGAAACGGGAGTTCAAACAGCGATGTCTTCCTAATCCATACAAGATGCAGAGGTTTCATGATTGTGGGGCACTCCGTGTAACCAACATCATGACAGTTTCTTCCTTTATTGGGAAGTATAAAGACAAAGTGGAATGTGATGTGGATCCTATGCACGCATACAAATTGCTTTTGCAAATACTTTTTCCGGCAATTCAGATTTGTGATCGTGTTAACAAACTTATCTTCATGAACAATGAAGAGCCTCCCACTTTACTTTCTTGGCCATTGGAAGAAATATTGAGAAGAAAAATTTGAAAAGAATTCGGCAAGAGAGCGAGAACCACTTGCGAGTGACCCACAAACATAGTAAGAGAGTGTCTCCAAAGCAAAATAAAACCCCACAGCCGTAAATGACGGAGCAAAAGGTAAAAGTGGGTTTAGTGATGATAGCTACAAAAGGGAATTTTAAAAATTAAGTGAACCCAATGACATGTTCTTTGTACTCCTGTGCAAGGACAATTTTATTTTTCCTAATGACTTGCATTCTACTTTGCCAAGTGCATGTTTTGATGTGTCACAGGAATTTGAAGATGTTTGTCCTAAGGAAGAACCACCAGGAATGCCACTCAAGAAAGGAGTTGAACATCAAATTGACTTGGTTCCTGGTGCTGCTTCACTTCCAACCCATGCACCATACTGCACCGACCTGAAAGAAACAAAAGAAATTCGTTGCCATGAGCAGGACCTCATCAACATATGGTATCTGCATGAAAGTTTTTCACCTTGTGTAAATTCTGCTTTCATAGTTCCAAAGAAACATGGCTCATGGAAAATATTTGCTGATTGTCATGCAATAAATAATATTACAATAAGGTATAAACATCTCATACTTTTGCTTAATGACATACTTGATGACCTTAATGGTGCTATCATTTTCACAAAAGTTGACGTGAGAACTGGCTATCAAAAAATCTGAATGCGAGAGAGAGATAAGTGGAAAACAACTTTTAAAACAAAGTGTGATTTACAAGGCTGGTTGATAGTGCTTCTTGGATTGTCAAATGCTCCTAGTACTTTTTTGAGATTAATGAATCCTGTTCCTAAAGCCTTCATTGAAAATTTTGTTGAATTTAAATTTGACGGTATCCTATTTTACAATAAATTTCTTGACAAACATGTTAATGAAAAAAATATGTGCTTGCTGTTTTGAGGAAGAAATGCTCTTATGATAACCTTGCCAAGTGCACCTTTTGCATCGATAAGGTAATTTTTCTTTGCTTTGTTGTTTCAGCTCAAGGCATAGAGGTCAATGAAGAAAAAATTACAGCTGTTTATGAGTGGTTGTTGCTGCCCCAATCTTCAAGTGCTGCTGTACCAATCAATGAGTTGATAAAGAAAGATGTACATTTTTGTTCATGAAAACCAAAAGAAAAAACACTTGAAGAGCTGAAAATAGAGTTGGCAACAGCCAAACTCCTTGCATTTTCAGATTTTGGTAAGACTTTTTATGATGCAAGTGAGTTAGGGATCAGAGGAGTGCTTATGCGAGAAGGTTATCCAACTGCATACTTCAGTGAAAAGCTAAGTGGTCTAACTCCAAATTGTTTATCTTATGACGAAAAATTGTATGCTCTTGTGGGGTATTTGAAAACTTGGCAGCTCTATCTTTTGTCTAATTTTTTTGTGATACATACAGATCATGAATGTTTGAAACAACTTAAGTTTAAATTAAAATTGAACAGAAGACGTGCTAAATGGAGTCAAC
The DNA here is from genome assembly GCA_030760725.1 of Neostapfia colusana. Taxonomy (NCBI): domain Eukaryota; kingdom Viridiplantae; phylum Streptophyta; class Magnoliopsida; order Poales; family Poaceae; genus Neostapfia; species Neostapfia colusana. The sequence continues at coordinate 3,303,941 of JASWHV010000012.1, read as the reverse complement.
TCATTGGGACTTTTTCTTACATTGTCTTGTACAAAAAAGGAAAGGACAATGGTGTTGCAGACGTTTTATCTAGACACCATATTTTGTATCTCAATTTGATGCAAAAGTTCTTAGCTTAGAAAGTATCAAAGACTTGTATGCCACTGATTCATATTCTTCTAAACCATTTTCCAAGTGTTGTGATGGAAAGGGATGGAAAAAGATTCATATTCATAATGGATTTTTATTTGGGGGCTAACAAAGTTTGCACTCTAGATTGCTCTCTTTGCCTAATGTTTCTGCAGAACACTTATGTCGGGAGATTGATTGATCACTTTAGTGTCAAGAAAAATGGAGCAAGCGGTCGATAATTGTTTTTGGTTCAACATGATAAGAGACGAGGAAAGACATGTTCTATGGTGTGTCACCTGCCACAAAGCTAAGTCACTTTTGAATCCTCATTGTCTATACATTCCTCTACCATTTCTTTGTTTTCTATGGGTAGATGTTTCTATGGACTTTGTTCTTGGTTTACATCGAACAACGAGGGGGAGCAATTCAATATTTGTTGTGATTGATCACTTCAATAAAATGGCTCATTTTATTTCTTATCTTAAGAACGATGATGCGTCACATATTATTGACTTATTTTTCAGGGAAATCATACAATTTCATGGTGAGCCACAGACTATTGTTTCAGATCATAACACCAAATTTTTTACTTACTTTTGGAAAACATTGTGGGGCAATCTTAGAAAATGGGCTGCTATTTTCTATAACATTCCATCCACAAAACATTGGGCGCAGGAAATGTGAGACTGTTGAAACACAATTGTGCTAAAATTTTCAAGAAACTTCAACATCAAGAAAATACAAACAAGAAGATTTTGAAGTATCGAGTTCAACTCATTTTCAAGAGAGGAGGGATGATGAGTACAACTTTCAATGCTATTGATCTATCTCCCTACTGTGATTGCAAGGCGAGGACGACTCCTTTTCAAGAGGGGGGATGATGTGGACATTCCAGCATCACATACACGAGCTTATGAAGGACTTGTTATGCACACTCATGTTCGAAAAATCAAACAAGAGGTGAATTCTTTCCTCTCTGGATTATATTTTAATATTGATAAGAATGATATGCTACCTAAGTCGTGTAATTACGTGTTACTCAGGTTTACCCATGAAAGAACATCATTGGCTGGCACAAAAAAAGAACCAAGTCAGTTCGCACTGTCCAAACTTTCGTTGGCGTGATAGTTCGCCATGTCCGAACTGAGAACGGGCACACTGCAGGAATCTCAACTTCACGTGTAATCTTTTACCATTCTGTCCAGTTCCAGGGACCATAATACACATGGTGCAAAAGCTTATCAAGTTTACTTTCCAAGCAACAAACGGTGAATCGTTTGGACTTTCCAAGGAGAAGTTATGGCTAAATTACTAAAGACTGTGCAAAAGGTGAGAAGAAGCGCGAAAATCAAAGACTACTTCGTGAATTGCTCAGTAGCTGGTATCCCACCTTAAAACGTGGTGACTTCAGTTCACACCTAGATATGAGGGTTGTTCCTAGTTTAAATATCACCCTTGTGCTTCTGGAAAAACAACCATTGATCATTTGATAAACAATATAATTTTGAGTGCCTTGCACCTTTGTTCTTCCTGGTTCTTCATGGACTTGTGAAGTGATCCCTTAGGGGTCCCCTAATTCGTGCTCTAGGCTTCCGGGCCTTTTGTGTGGATTAGTTTCCAGTTTGTGGTTCTGCGGTTGTTCGGAGATCGAGTTGAAATCCTCAAGGTTTTGGTGCCTCTCTTCTTGTCGCTTGGTCGCAACCAATCTTGGCTGGTATAAAGCTAGTTATCTCGGATTGTGGTTCCGTGGTCGTTCGGAGATCGAATCAAAGTTATCAAATACTTCAGTGCCTCTCTCTCCCCGTCACTTGGTCGCATCCAACTTTGGTAGGTATAAGCTAGTTAACCCGCTGTTTTCAGCTAGTTACCATTTGTTCGTTCCGTTGTCCGATCTTTCTATTTGCCCTTCGTTGTACCTATTGTCGTGAAGATCGAGCCACCCCCTGGGTTTCACCCTATCATTTAGTTTATGAATTTTGTCTAATTTAGTTATAATTTTTATGTATTAGTTTTAGATTGAATTTACTTTAGTTGTAAATTGTTTAGTTTATGAATTTTGTTTAATTTAGTTGTAATTTATTTAGTTTTAGATTGAATTTAGCTTCTCTCCCGCCCACCCGTGCCTCTGCCACCACAGTCGCCCCCGCCCGCCCCAGCAGCGTCCCCACCAGGCCGCCCCTGGCCTCCTCCTGCCGCCCGCCGTGGCCCCCGCGCCTCGCGCCTCTGCCGCCCCACGTCGCCACCCTGCTGCGTCGCTGGCCGCACCGCCACCCGGCTGCCCCCGGCCTCCTCCATGCCGCCCGCCGCTGCCCCTGCGCCTAGCGCCTCTGCCGACTTGCGTTGCCACCCAGCTGCCCCAGCCTCCTCCACGCCCAGGCCAGCCCAGTCTCTCTGGGTTTAGGCTACGCACGCCCTGCACCCGCCCCGCCGCCAGCCCTCCGCTGACCCACCTCCTATTTGCTTGATTTATTATTTAGTTGAAAATTGTGTATAAAATTGAGTGTTTATTATACACTCTCATGACGGTTAGCTATATATATACACCGTCGTGAGAGAATGTGTAAAATATGTTATTTACGATGGCTCCGGACTGGGTTGTCGCGTCACCCTCTCCGTCTCGACGGCGGCGGGAGCCGGAAGGCCCCAAACCTCCAAGCTTCGAGCACCGAAGGACGCGGAGAGACACTCGAGAACAAGAGTCTCCTCGTGAGCGGTTATATACTCCAAGAGATGATGGTTACCATGATATCAATGATGTTGACGAGGTTTATCAAGAACAAGAGTTGCCAGACGCGTTTTCCGTCAAGCCTGGTATTGAACTCAATTACTTGGTTGGAGATGCTAACGATGTAGAGACTTCTAATATGTGCAAACAAAAACAGAAACAAATTTCGAAACAAGATCGATGGTCTGGTTTAAGAAGTAGGGTTCGTGATGTCGATGCATTCTGAAACTGACTCCAAGTAACTTTTTGTTCACTAAATTATAATAACTTTGTATATTTTCTTAGCATATTTATCAATTACTCTATACAACAGGATATCATCAGAGAAGGGAAAAGGGAAGGGGGCTAGGGGCTTCCTTAGGCACGCACGAGACACTCATTTTAAGGGCAGTTCATCAGGTGAGAGCAAACGCTCTCAGCTGATGAGACACGTTCCAGACCTAGCGGGCAGACATGTGGCCTTACAACGCATGGAGGTAAATTTCCATTGGGAATCACGTTGTCTTATATATCACTTACCAATTAACAATTATTATCAATTCTTCAATTTTGTAGTACGACTCAGAGTCATCTGAGTCAGAGTCAGAGGTTAGGGCACCGCCACAGCCTTCGGGGCTCCTCTGGCTGTCGCGGAGGTGCCTAGCATGGAGCCGCCTAGCATGGAGTCCTCGGGCTCCAGTGGTGACTAGTCTTCTGGGTCACCAGACATGGTCTCAAAGCAGAGGCGACGGACGAGGAGGACGCACTTTGTGTCTCCTTCTCCAGTTTCTACAGAGTGGTCACTATTCGCCCGGTCGGAGACATGTAAGTAAACTATCACATAATATTCAACTTTTAGGTTCTTTTGTTTGTGGATACATTAATGAGTTCACTAAATTCTTGCAGCTTCTAGTACGTCTGCTCGTTCATGAGTCAGGGGCACCACTGACAGGTGTCCGGTTGCATGGGGTCTTTAGTGCGTCTGCACTATCCCGATGTGATACACGGGGTCCTTGCAACGTCGTGGGACGACTACGCTCGTGTCTCTCATGAGGCGCACAACAACCTTCATGGGACTGTGTGGGCGGATTTTATGGTAAGTTTGCTTAATAAAATTTTGTAAATTAGTATTCTTCAACTTAATTAAATTGTTAATGCATATGTATTAAATATTTATTTTCTTATAGCTGAGGTAACGTTTAGAGGACACGAGCCAGAGCATGTTAGACCATGCTAGAGTCGTGTTCAACAGGAACACCCGGAAGCTTGTAACGAAAGCGTTGTCGTACGCTCACATTCAAGTCGTGAACGAGTACCTCAAGCGGCACCAGGATCACCATTCGAGGCCGGTTAGGAGGGCCTCAGACTCGTACTTGACGGAGGAGCAGTACGCGGAGGTAAGTTGTTTGTGTTCAATTATTTTAATACTTAGTTATGTAAATGGTATGTCAATGAGATAATAAATATGTATAGGTCAGTATTTCCTGGCTAGAGGGTTGGCCCGAAGCATACCGAGCTCTCTGTCAGATGTGGGCTAGCGATGCTTTCATCGCTAAGTCCAGGAGGGCTCGTGGATGCAGAGGTTCCGACGGGAAGCACTCCTATGGCCCCAATGGCCATGTGCGTTTGGCTAAACGCATGGTAAGAGTAATAACCCTTCCTTGTATATCTTCATAATAGAATTAGCATACTAACACATATGTACAGGAGCGCGAGACCAGTCAGGTACCGACCGCCACTCAAGTCTGGAAGCGGGGTCATAAGGACCCATCCCAGCCTAGGGAGTGCAGTCAGGTCACGGCCGATCCACTGGTAAGTTATCAAAACTCATCAATTCAATTGTTACAAATACTATTGTTGTTACTAATACGCAATTTTGCCGCTTTTAGGAAAAGTATGGGCGTGAGGCTGTGAGGATACACAGGGAAGGGTACGATTGGGGAAACGCGCCAATCGACCCTCAAGTCATGTACGCTAGCGGAGGCAGGAAGGCACAGGGACGGTTAGTTGGTCATTTTCTTTGTTTCTTTAGAATCTTGCTTCTTTTGATTATTATAATTTTATTCTTTTGTAGGTTTGCCATATTTGATGGAGTTGTCGACTCGAGGGTAGCGCGACCTTCGATCGGCACTTCATCGACCGAGGGTTCTCCCGTCGGCTAAACAAGTCGTCGTCTCCCTTGAAGCGATATAGAGGATCTCTATAGGGAGAGAGACGAGATCCGAAGAGAGAGAGGGGAGCTCCAGGCAGAGGGAGAGGGAGGAGCTCCAGAGGCAGAGGGAGAGAGAGGAGCTCTAGAGGGAGAGGGATTTAGGCCGGGCTGCACAGGAGCAACAGGCCGCCTACATGGCTAACTACATGGCTCAGATGCAGGCAGGAAGCAGATCCCGATCCCTACGTGGCAGCCGTAAGAGTTGGCCCCGCCACAGGTGCCCCCACCACATGGAGTTTTAGATATCCAGGTAATGTGTTCTTTATTTGCTATTTTCTAATCTAAGAAAAACTTAGTGCGGTAGAGGGGAGAGAGTGAGAGTGAGGGGGGAGAGGGAGGGTGTGAGATATAGTGGTAGATAGAGGAGGATGGAGAGGGAGAGAGAGTGAGAGTGAAAAGGGAAAGAGGGAGGGGGGAGAGAGAGAGTGGTAGAGAGAGGGGGTGAGAGAGAGAGGGAGTGGTAGAGAGAGGGGGAGGGAGAGGGCGAGCGAGAAAGTGAGAGTGCGAGGGAGGGAGAGGGCGAGCGAGTGAGAGTAAGAAGGGAGAGGGAGGGAGAGAGATATAATGGTAGAGAGAGGGGGTGGTAGAGAGAGGGGGACTGAGAGGGGGGTAAAGAAATTAGTGAGTTAGAAACTCAAACTCACTTTACCTATTTATTTGCATTGCCGGAATCGGCGACAGAGGCTCAAACTCTACCGCCACAGCTACCGGCACCGGGAGGAGGGCGTGGAGATGGATTCTTTGGCTCCGGAGCGAGTGGATCCGTGGGTGTACGGGGTAGTGTTTATCCCCTTGTTGTTTTATATTTTGGATGATTATCTTGCTGTGTATATGAACTGTTCTGTGAGCTGGCCTGAATAACTGTATTGTGAACTGTTCTGGTAGTGTTTAGCCTCTTGTTGTTTTAACCAGGATAACTTACGACGACCCGAGATCAGCCGTCGTAAGTTAACCTACATAACTTACGACGGCCAGAGGCCATCCGTCGTAAGTTAGGTGCCCAACCTGCCACATGGCACGGTCACGGGTGACGGCCCTTTGTTTACGATGGCTGGGAACTGCCATCATAAGTTAGTTATTTAAGACGGTGACTGTCGTAATTAAAGTTATTTACGACCAATTAATAGAAATGGTCAGAAACCGTCGTAAATTGCTCGGTTTCTGTAGTGATTGACTGGCGGTGTTTTATCTAAATCTGCATGTACTCCACTTATTTGTGGCTGAGATGAATATGCTACTTCAGATCCGGTGTCCTCAGTACTTGAAACCACTAAAAAGTGGATTTTTAACTTTACTAATGTATACTACTGTAGGATCGAAGAGCACGTGAAAAGCTACCAGAGGGGGGTGAATGGTAGATTTAAACTTTTTAGCGGAAGCAACAAAAAAAACCTCGGCAGAAAATTGATCTGTTAAAGAAACCGTATATGCGACTGATGTAAATATGTTCAATCATGACAAAAGTGGTATATATTATAGATAATCAAGTTACGAAGACACGGCAACAAGAATCACGGAAATTCGTCAAGAAAAACACAAGTTATGATCGAAAGATCAAACGAGGGTCAATCTGTTTTACTCAAGTAAAAACCAGATCTGCAACACTGCAAAGAAACTCGTGTAGATCAGAAACTACAAATCCAATGACTTTGAAATTTTTACAGATGACAGATAATTACGTTGTGAAGACAACCCAAAAATAATCACGTCAATTGGATCTGTAAAACTTGAGTTATGATTAAAACACCAAAGCACTATTGTGCTGTCCAGAAACTCGACGAGAAAGACTTGACAAAAACAAATCGGACGAACAAGGCATAAAATCTCCTCTAAATTACGAATTGTATTGATCAAAATATAATAGGAACAGCCAAAGGTTGTCTTACCACGAGCTCTGGCCTCCCTTACTTATATAACCAGCCCGGAGGCCAACCCAATTCAAACTAGGACTCTAATCCTACTCAATTTTCTGAATCGAAACTTTCCATAACTTCTCAAGACTCTTCTATACGATAGAAGCAATCTTAATACTTCCAGACACCTTAGGAACGTATCCCACATTCCTAAAACAACTCAACTTCGTGTCCCCACACGAAATCCTATCATAACCAACTCAAATCTTTCCATATTTGAGCCATAACCGACCCAGCCGCAGCCTGAGTCCATAATCCAGCCGGTTGGACCTTTCCTACCAATTCTTTACGTCCACATCTCTTCATCACGCCTTGGAACCATGTTACCACGTCCATGCACTCCTTGCACACGTGCAAACACCTTCTAACGACGTCCACGATACCTTCATATGCATTGTTTTTGATCCAAACATGTTGCGCGACCTCCTGATCAACTCAACCACAATTCCTCCTGAACTTGGTTGTTGAACCTCATCTTCTCCCTAGACTAGTTCAATCGATCCCGTCACCAGCCATATCTTAAACTCAAGCAACACCTGCACATGAATAAACAACCAATACTTTCGAGCACAAGTCCGTGACTTGACTCACATTAGTTTCGAAAACCACAACACTTTACGTGAACACCTCACATAAGCATATTGCAAGCCATAGCAAAATGTTCACCACCGTAAACAGCCATAACACTTCAAAAATTTAGTAAGAGGATGCTAAGCAAACTTTCCATAGATGTAAAGCAAGTTCGAAACATTTGCATGGTAAAAACAGAACCATTGCGATTTAGCTCCGGATCTTGCCAAAGCTAACCGGACCCTTGAGCCGGAGCTTACCAAAGCTATCAGAACCTAGCATCGAAACTTACCAAAGCTAGTCGGACCTACCGCCGAAGATAACCAAACACATGTCGGATCTAGCCATAGTAAGTCGGACCTTATGTCGGATCTTGTCGGAGCTCGGACCTAGAGTCGGACCTTGACAAAAAGAGTCTTTTGGCTGAATTTAAAACTTTTATCGTCATAACCAATGTATTCAGCACACATAGGTCTCACAACTACATCAAGACTAATACTGGTCAAATCGCATTGGAAGAAGTAAGAAAGGTTAGCTTATTACAGGTGCAGTTCAGACACGTTGCAGTGCCATTTTCCTGTCCGGCAAGTTAAAAGAAGTTAACCTAATCACGTGTGGCTCGACGTGATCATGTTTACTGGGGATTTGGAATGTATTATTATTTTGAGCATCCCTACACATATACTAAGCTAACCAACAGATCTACCAGGTTTCATATATAATCAGCCTGTACATATACTACCACACTAAGATGAAAAGGAGAAAAAATTATGTATAAGGCCGGTCCAATAATAGAGAAATGTGTAGAGGAAAGGACCTAATTAATTAATTGGACGAACAATATGCTCCATAAATATGAAAATTCTTAATTCCACTGGTGATGATAAGAGCGGTTATGGTTAACTAACTTTGTACATAGTTCCTATGCAGCGGCTGATGTAGAAAATTGGAAGTTTAGAATGAACATCTATATCCATGGAAGTGTTACCTTAAAAACATCTGTTTGAGATACATGTTCCATTGTTGATGCAGTGATGCGTGCAACTAAGAAAAGATAAGCCACGTCAGCACGGTCCAATCACTAAAAAATAGCTAGCGCACAAGCATGTGTTGTTGTTGTACATTATCGGACAAAGTTGCATTTTCTATTTTGGATATGCATGGACCAAAAAATACAAGAATCCTTCATCACTGTTTGGCGTTAAGTCCTCGAGGTTGTAGCTGGGGTAGTTCATATAGCGATCAACATCTATGTGGATATTGTAGGGAAATAGGGATGCGCTACTCTAGCAATTCGACCGTATCACCCAGGAAACATGCGAGTAAGAAGGTCATGGATCGTTACCACTAGACGTGCAGCGCAGCGGATCGTAGATGCGCGTCGTAGCCGATCAGCGCAGCAGTAACAGCAGCGCCTCCACGGAGTCCACACGTACAAGGAGGAACGCCGTGCGTCGGTGTGCTAGCAACGTGCGCGCGGCAGGGGTTTCGGCGGCTGACCTGTAAGGGGCGGCGGCTGGGACTGCTATCTGGTGGAGTCCTCTGTCCCTAACCCTACCCCTCATATTTATAGGCGCGCTAATGGGCTTTTAGGTCACAGGCCCATTAGTATCCTAATTTCATATGGATCAAATATCTATCAGGCCTTTATCCGAATTGTTATGATTGCCTCTTGGGCATATCACCAACAATCTCCCACTTGCACTAGAGATAATCATATAGCCAAGTTTTTCAATATTCCATCCCCTTAAGTGTGTGACCCGTTAGGTTCATGTACAATCTGTTATGAATGAAAACCGTTTTCAAACACGAGTCAGTAGAGGTACCTAGCAGGACATACTGACTCCCAAATATACATAAAGATCATATCGGCTGAACCTAGATACATTCACATGCTAATTCCTTTGCCACACAATATCAGTCAAGCTCAAGGCGAGATACGTGCCATCCTTGTGATAGCTCGACCATTCACTCGATCAAATAGTGGATTCAATCTATGACTAACTTTTAGTCATAATGATTAACTCTTTAATCATTTTGGCATGGCCATGCACTTTCAATCCAACTATCTCGAGGGGCCCAGAGATATCTCTCCTGTTATTTAGGAGGGGCAAATCCCATCTTGATCCGCACACATCTCATTCCATGCTTCATCATGCACCTGAAGACTATTTTTATGACCACCCAGTTACGGAGTAGCGTTTGATAGTTTCAAAGTGCACAACTACACATAGTGAGAAACAATGGCGATCTCAGGTCAAAGAATCTAGCAGGTGTATCACTCAAGACCAACTGATGACACATATGTAAATAACAATCCTAACAGTGTCTCGGAATGGGTCTATCCAACACCATGTTCACTAACATATGTTCACATTATTAATTTGATATCTCCATATCTATGATCCGTGAAACGTGATCATCAATTAATACATGTGCTAGTCTGCGTACTATCATTATCTCATATAACGATGTAGACTAGGGATCATTTTGAGTAACATTATAATTAACAAAGAGTCTCACGAACAAGTCACATACTTGATGATCAATGTGAATAATAGTTACTCAAATAGTACATAAATATAGCTATGACACATGTCTCCCACTACACACTAGGATCACTGATGTAAGTATCTAATACCCATAGATCTCGTGTGCGTCTCATGCTTTGATTGTGGAAGAGGCTTTGTCAACGGATCTGCCATATTCAAATCCGTATGCACCTTGCATATATTCACATCACCTCGGTCGATAATCTCTCGAATTAGATGATAGCGTCGTAGTATATGTTTGGATCTTTTGTGTGATCTAGGCTCCTTTGCCTGTGCAATGGCTCCAATATTGTCGCAATAGAGATCCACAGGTCCGGACGCACTAGGAACACCCAACTCAGAAACAAATTTTCTGATCCAAACAGCTTCCTTTGCAGCTTCAGAAGCTGCAATATACTCCGCCTCCGTCGTTGAATCTGCTACTGTGTCTTGCTTGGAACTTTTCCAGCTCACTGCCCCTCCATTGAGGCAGAACACAAAACCGGATTGCGATCTAGAGTCATCCTTGTCTGTTTGGAAGCTAGCATCGGTGTAACCTCTTACAACGAGCTCTTCTTCACCTCCAAACACTAGGAATACATCCTTAGTTCTTCTCAAGTACTTAAGAATGTTTTTGACAACTGTCCAATGAGCCTCACCATAATCTGATTGATACCTGCTCGTAACACTTAGAGCATAGGATACATCTGGGCATGTACACAACATGGCATACATGATAGATCCAATAGCCGAAGCATAAGGAATCACTCTCATCCTCTTTTGCTCATCAAGCGTCGAAGGACACTGACTTTTGCTTAGAGTGATGCCATGTGACATTGGCAAGAAACCTTTCTTAGAATCTTGCATATTGAACCGATTCAATATCTTGTCAATATATGTGTCTTGGCTTAATCCAATTAACATTTTAGATCTATCTCTATAGATCTTTATGCCAAAAATGTACGCTGCCTCTCCTAAATCCTTCATTGAGAAAATTTTCCATAATGAGGATTTAACAGCATCTAGTACTGGAATGTCATTTCCGATCAACAATATGTCATCTACATATAGAACCAGAAATATAAGTGCGCTCCCGCTAACCTTCTTGTAAATACAAGGTTCTTCTATGTTCTTGATGAAACCAAACCCTTTGACCACTTCATCAAAACGTAGATTCCAACTCCGAGATGCTTGCTTCAATCCATAGATGGACTTTTGAAGTTTGCATATTTTTCTAGCATTTTTAGGATCGACAAAAATCTCAGGTTGTGTCATGTACACATCCTCAGTCAGACTCCCATTAAGAAAGGCTGTTTTGACATCCATCTGCCATATTTCATAATCAAAATATGCAGCAATTGCTAGGAGAATCCGAACAGACTTTAGCATAGCGACGGGCGAAAATGTTTCATCATAATCAACACCTTGAATTTGTTTGAAACCTTTCGCCACCAATCGTGCTTTATAGATGTGAACTTTTCCATCCATATCAGTCTTTTTCTTGAAAATCCATTTGCAATCGATCGGTCTCACACCATCGATTGGATCAACCAAGTTCCAAACTTGATTCTCATGCATGGATTCTATTTCGGATTCCATGGCTCCAAGCCATTTCTCAGAGTCAGGTCCCATTGTTGCTTCAGTGTAGGTCACAGGCTCATTATTGTCCAACAATACCATGTCCTGTGGTTCCGTGGTTAGGAGTGTCAACTTTTCAGTTGCACGACGTACTCTTGTAGACCTTCGTGGGGCTGGTGTTTCATGAAGTGGTTGTACAACATCTTGTACATCCTGTATAGGATTAGAGGGTGCCGAAATATTTTTAGATATTTCTTGAATTTCTTCAAGATGCACCTTGCTCCCACTAAATCCTTTTGAGAGAAACTCTTTCTCCAAGAAGACACCATTGCGAGCAGTAAACACTTTACCCTCCATTTTATTATAAAAATAATATCCATTGGTTTCCCTAGGATATCCCACAAAGAAGCATTTGTCTGATTTGGGAGTAAGTTTGTCTGACGTCAAACGTTTGACATAAGCATCACATCCCCAAACTTTGAGGAAAGACAATCCGGGACGTTTCCCGGTCCACATCTCATATGGTGTCTTCTCAACAGACTTAGTTGGGACTCTGTTTAGTGTAAACACAGCAGTTTCAAGAGCATAACCCCAAAAGGATACTGGAAGATCAGTCTGGCTCATCATCGACCTAACCATGTCTAACAAGGTTCGGTTCCTCCGCTCGGACACCCCATTCCATTGGGGCGTTCCAGGTGGAGTCAACTGTGGAACAATTCCACATTGTTTTAAATGATCATAAAATTCATGGCTCAAATATTCACCCCCACGATCAGATCGTAGAAGTTTAATTGTCTTGCCCAACTGATTTTGTACTTCATTCTGAAATTCTTTGAACTTTTCAAAAGATTCAGACTTGTGCCTCATTAGATAGACATATCCATATCTACTAAAGTCATCGGTAAAAGTAATGAAATACTGAAAACCACCTCTAGCTACCGAACTCATTGGTCCACATACATCAGTATGTATTAGTCCCAACAAGTCACTTGCCCTCTCACTTTAACCAGTGAAGAGTGCTTTGGTCATCTTCCCAAGCAAACAAGACTCGCATGTGTCAAGTGATTCAAAATCAAATGAACTTAACAAACCATCTTTATGGAGTTTCTCAATGCGTTTCTCATTTATATGACCTAAGCGACAATGCTAAATAAAAGTGGGATTTAGATCATTTCGTCGAGCCTTTTTTGTATTAATGTTATAGACTGTTTTATCCTCAAGATCAAGAACATATAATCCATTCACTAATGGACATTGAGCATATAAAATATTATTATAATAAATAGAACAACATTTGTTCTTTATTATAATAGCATAACCATTACTTTCTTCCAAACATGAAGAAGATATAATGTTCTTGCTCAAAGAAGGAATGCAATAACAATTATTTAATTCCAAAACTAATCCTGAGGGTAATGACAAGTGATAAGTTCCGACAGCTATGACAGCAACCTTTGCTCCATTGCCGACCCGAACATCCAACTCGCCTTTTGCAAATCTTCTAGTCTCACTTAGACCCTGCAACGATTTGCAAGTGTGAATCATTGATCCGGTATCAAATACCCATGATTCACTAGAAGATGTAGCAATATTGATTTCTATAATATTTATACCTGAAGTGGAAGTCTCACTCCCTTTCTTCTTCTTATCCTCCAAGTACTTCTTGCAGTTCCTAGACCAATGCCCCTTAGCATGACAGTGGTAGCATTCATCATTAGGAAAAGGGTCTGATTTGCCCTTTGGCTTTGAGCTTGAAGACTCATTGGGAACCTTTCCCTTGCCTTTAGGATGCATCACACGCTTCCTCTTTTTATTCTCCTTTTGAACCATCATCACATGAGTGATGTTTTTCTTAATGCTTTCCTCGGCTGTTTTAAGCATCCCATGCAATTCAGCTAACGTTTTCTCCATGCCATTCATTTGATAATTCAATATAAATGGCTCATAGCTCGGTGGGAGTGACTGGAGAATAACATCAATAGCCAGGTCATCCTTGAATTCAGAACCAAGTTTGTCCAAAGTCTCAATGTAACCAATCATCTTGATTACATGGGGACTGATCGGGCTACCTTCTCCCAGCTTGCATGAGAACAAGGACTTTGAGATGTTGTACCTCTCAGCCCTTGCTTGGTTCTCAAACATTCCACGTAGTCCCTGAATCATAGAATAAGCATCTGCATGCTCATATTATTTCTGTAGATCAGGGGACATTGTGGCAAGCATGAGGCAGCTTGCATTAAGCGCATCATCGCAGTGCTTGTCATAAGTCCTGCGAGTTGCCGCATTTGCATCATCGGGGAGGTCATTGGGGTATGGTTGCTCAAGAACATACTCAATTTTCTCTTGCCTGAGAACAATTCTCATGTTGCAGTACCAATCAATAAAGTTAGCTCCATTGAGCTTTTCTTTCTCAAGCACAGATCGCAAATTGAAACCGGAATTGTTACTAGCAGACATGATCTACAATAGAAAATAAATATGCAAGGTTTTAGCACTATGTTATGTACCAATCTTTTATTAACAGTTTAATAAAAGACACCACCACTATATGAGCATCGTCCTCCCTCTAACGACATATAGTGGTCCAAGATCCATATTCACTAATTCCTAGTGAGCTTTGGCTTCACTGCTAGAAAATTAGTGACATAGATAAACAACCATTGTTAATCATATCTCTATATGATTCTTGTTTGTTGGGTGACATCCAATGCCCCGGCTCCCAACACTATGCCATAAAGCCCAAAACCATTTTGATAGCTTTGTTGAGTAAACCAATACTATGCATGTGAATGTCCAACATTCACCCTATTCATTATGATAGATGACGGTATTTTGCTTTGGCAAACCTACCATACAACGATCAAAACAACATAGGTGCAGCTATAGGTAAATGGCATCAAATACTCAACTTTTCCGAGGGAAGCTATTCTATCATGACAAAACATCCACCATATGAAAAGCATGAAAAGAATAGTAAAACATCACAGGCATACGATCATATCATATATGTGAATAGTATGGCCTTTAGGATCCTAGTGGTCTCCATCACCATGGTTCCATCATGATCTACACCGCCATGTCTCCCTTCTTATGGTGATCACCATCGCCATCATGCTTGAGGTTTCTCAATAAATATAAAAGAAGCTAATGCATCTAATAGCTATCAAATAAATTACATGAGAGATCAGGCATCATAGGGCGACACGCAGGTTGTTATACAAATATGTGACAACCTCAACCCGGTTGTGTTAAATTTGCAACACGCAGGCTGCACGAATTTTACATACAGATTATCACATCATATTTAGGCCATACCATTCACATCATTCCCTGCAAAAACAAGTTAAGCGTAGAACGATGTCTATCGCGAAACAACTTAATGATGTCACTATAGCAGATAGCAACGGCGGTGGTGATCAGATCAACCCGAATCTGAGCCATTCAGAATGCCTCGATTTTCATTGTGACTGGTTATCCACGAGAAGATCGCGACACATGACCGTGATATGTTGGCTCAATCTGTTAGCTATGTACACTATTAGTCCCGATGGTGATTCCAGCCGGTAGGGACAGGTTGCGCACACAGCAGAGAAGGAGCACGAACTAATCCTTTAGTCATATGGTGGCAATCTACTCTAACCAAAGCCAAACCCCAAAAGCCGAACTATAAAAAATTATCATATGAACTTGTCTGCAGTAGATCGCATCTAAGATCCAGACCAAAAACTACGCAAGTCGGCTCTGGTACCACTGTAGGGAAATAGGGATGCGCTACTCTAGCAATTCGACCGTATCACCCAGGAAACATGCGAGTAAAAAGGTCATGGATCGTTACCACTAGACGCGCAGCGCAGCGGATCGTAGATGCGCGTCGTAGCCGATCAGCGCAGCAGTAACAGCAGCGCCTCCACGGAGTCCACACGTACAGGGAGGAACGCCGTGCGTCGGTGTGCTAGCAACGTGCGCGCGGCAGGGGTTTCGGCGGCTGACCTGTGAGGGGCGGCGGCTGGGACTACTATTTGGTGGAGTCCTCTGTCCCTAACCCTACCCCTCATATTTATAGGCGCACTAATGGGCTTTTAGGTCACAGGCCCATTAGTACCCTAATTTCATATGGATCAAATATCCATCAGGCCTTTATCCGAATTGTTATGATTGCCTCTTGGGCATATCACCAACAGATATGCATTCCGATCCCGAACGAACAACAGAAACAAAATCAACATGAACGTGTGCAACTAAAGAGAGAGCAGCTTTCAACAAACTTAAAGATGACGAGTTAAGCAGGTCAGTACTTGTCTAAAACTTATGAAGAACATGGCTCTTCAAACACCCAGGCTGCTCGCACCGGAGGCCGGTACAGCCGCCTGGACGGCAAATTCACAGGGTTAAGGCTGTACCGGCCGGCTGCAGCGGGAGCGTCAAATGGGCCTGCAAATCAGCGGCTGGTACAGGCAGCCGCTACAAGTAGATAGCGGCGCCTGTAGCGCCTGTACAAAGAGAGAGCAGAGAGGGAAATAGAAAGAAGAGAAGGAAAAGAGAAATGGGAAAGGAAAAAAAAGAAGAAAGGAGGAAAAAGAGAGAAAAGGAAAAGGAAAAAATAAGAAGAAAAGAGAGGAAAAAGAAAGCGAAAAATAATTTGGTGATTTTATAAGTTGTAAATGTAATATTATTTATAATAAGAGTAATTATATAAAATGTTATAAAATATGAGATATTATATTATCTAATATAAAATAGGTGATAGCTTATATAGAGGTCTGATTTAGAGGTGAACGAGTGCAGAGAACTAAACTGTAAAGGTAGGAATCTTTTAGAGTTGACTATAAAAGACTAGGAATACTCTTTTAGAGATCCGATATAGAGGTCCGCGAGTGCGAGCAACCTAAGGCCTTTTGTTGGTTTTACATGGAGCGGTTTTGGTTCTATTTTAGAATTTAGTAATTGATAGTAACAGATCATGAGGTGGAGCAGTTAGAAGTCAATGTGCATAGTTTTATGTTGTGCTACATAAATGTGCTGGGTAAGAAGAAGAGTGTTTAGCAGGACAATGATGCCATGGAACTGGTTAACATCAAGATGATACTTATGATTGCAGGTACCCACTTTATTTATTTTAAATGATATAAATATACATATCTGTGTAAAGATATATTTAATAACTATTAGCAAACATGCATAACAAACACATAATTTTTCAATATCACACATGATATTGTTAGTACTTTCACCCCCATTTGTTTAATTTGGCAATGAGTCCTTATCATCTAAAACAAATATGCCACACCTTTTCCACGATGCATGCAAGTTGCTATATTAATTTTGCAATTTACATCATGTCCCTATCATAATATAGGCTTAAATGTATTAAAAGTATGATGCTGGTCCAGATACTATAATAGGGCTTGTCGGTACCCTGAGAACCGAGTACCCCGCATGGGGGGTAAAAGACAACCCAGACTTCGCCTCCCTGCTGAGGTGGGCGCTAGAGAGGCCACGTATCTCTGGCCCTGGGGTCAGCCCCGAGACTGCCATGTGCGTCTAGACACTAGGGTCAGCACGTGTCCCTGGCCCCGCACTACAGAAAACATGTAACCTTACGACGGCCTGGGCCCTGGGCCGTCGTAAGTAGAAGGCCTGTCGTAATTAGGGCTTAACTTACGACGGCCAGAACCCTAAGCCATCATAAGTAATGTGGCTGTCGTAATTAAGTCTTAACTTATGACGGCCAAGCACATGGGCCGTCGTTAGTAACTAGGCCGTCGTAAGTGGCGGTTATCGCCTCCGCCATGCCGGCGCCCAAGACCCGCCGCCTCCACACAGCTGCCAGCCGCCGCGCCCCGCCGTCGCCTAGCCCCGCCGCGCTGTCAGGCCCCCGCGCCGCCCAAGCCCCACCGCCTCAGCCCAGCCGCCAACCGTCGCGCCCCACCGCCGCCCAGCCCCGGCCCCGCCGCCGCCCCACCGCGCCATCCTGCTCCCGCCACACGCCGCTTATCCCCCGCGCCACCCAGCCCAGCCCTGCCGCCGCCCGAGTCCGACCGACCTCGCACGGTGCATCGCCTCCGCCCACCGCCCGGCCCGCACTGCCGCCGCCGCTAGGCCCCGAGCCCGCCCCGCTTTGCCGTCACATCGAGGTAAGTTTTATCAATCATATAAATTATTTATTTAGTTCATTTATTAATTAACTTAGTTACTTTATGAATTAGTTTAGTAATGAGTTAATTTGTTACTTAATTAGAAAACTTTATTTTGGTTTAGTTGATTAGTTAATTTGTTAGTTTTATATTTATTTTATAATTTGATTACTTAATTAATAGTGGATATTATTTAGTTATTTAATTTGTTAACTATATTACT
This sequence comes from Neostapfia colusana, assembly GCA_030760725.1. NCBI lineage: Eukaryota > Viridiplantae > Streptophyta > Magnoliopsida > Poales > Poaceae > Neostapfia > Neostapfia colusana. The sequence goes on along the minus strand of JASWHV010000012.1, from coordinate 3,285,965 downwards.
TAGTGTAAATTTAGGTGTAAATTTTAATTTAGTTTTCTTATTTGAATATTAATATTTAATTTAGTTTTCTTATTTGAGTATTTAGATATAGATTTTTTTTGTTTATTATTTAGTGTGTTTATTTGTTAATTATTTGTTTTATTTTATTACGCACTTCGAAATTGTAGAAATTTGAGTTTAATTTGATTGCTTGAGTGTATAATATCGATATGTAAATAAACGGACTTCGGGCCGGCACAACCCGTTTATGGCCTGACAGTTTGGCCGTCTAAAAGTCAATTTTCTCCATTGTCGCGCTTTAACAAAGTATAGCACCGTCGAGAATCCTGGGAACCATTTTCTTCGCGGTTTCAATCCAGATGCCCATAGCAGCGAACCTTGGCTCGTATGTCATCACTGGCGGGACCCGATGAAGCAAAACTTTGGACGACTGGCCCACTTCACTGTCTCTCTCTCGTTATTTACTCCTGTCTCTCGCTCTTACCTTTCTCCAAAAAGATTCACGTAACCTATACAATATGTGTCACCCGTTTCGGACCGGCCCGTCTGACATGCGTTACGCATGTGAGGCGTGTAGGTTTGGAATTGTCCCTTTTTGGACAGCCTAGGAGTGACCGAGGGGGAGTGCTTATGACGAGACACGGTGTCTAGATCGAATGAAATTTTGACGGCGTAATCCTAATGTTCTCTGCTGCACCATTATCGAGCGTGCAGTTGGAGAACAGTGGGGTTATGCTGCCGAAATTTCGTTTGGATCCGGACCCCGCGTCTCGTTATAAGCACGCTCCTCTCGGTCACTCTTGGGTGGGTTCAGGACCTATCCCTTTCAATAAATGTAAAGTAAATGTAATTTCTCTAGCTTTATATTGCGGAGTAAAACATATGTGAAGACCGCAGTTGGATGTATACTGGTTGGAAGAGCAGATCTGGTGGTCGCTCAGATGAGTGGTTCACCAAAACAGATGCTTTTGTAGATAGAGCATTTTCATTGTCAAATACCGATAAGGTGCGGTGCCCATGTACGAAATGTCAGAATATCAAGTTTTTGGACAAAGTAGAACTTTCGATACATTTGTGTCGAAACGGTTACACACCATGTATGAGGTCTGGACCTTTCATGGTGAGGTAGCTTCTAAAGGTGTACAAGAAGTGGAAGAGAACATTGATGATAGCACGAGGGATGATAGGATGGATGAGATGCTAGAAGCTATACATCCAGACCTTACGGAGGATCCACCTACAACGAAGGTTGAAGCGTTCTTCGAGCTTCTCAAAGCTTCAGAACAGCCGCTGCATGAACACACGGAAGTGACCCTCCTCACTTTCATGACTAGACTTATGGCAATTAAGTCTAAGTATTTCTTTTCTAATAACTGTTACAACGACCTCATCAAATGATCAGCGATATCATTCCACGGCTTCATAAGGTGCCTAATGATATGTATCATGCGAAGAAATTGCTTTCGGGTCTCGGTATGAAATATGAGAAGATTGATGTGTGTCCATACAACTGCATGTTTTTCTTGAAAGAACAAGTGAAAGAGAAGAAATGTTTACAGTGTGGTGAATCGAGGTATGTTGAAGTTGTTAATGAAGATGGTGAAAATGTTACGACAGAAGTGACACGTAAGCAGCTTCGATATTTACCCGTGACACCTCGGTTGAAGCGTTTGTTTCTTTTGAAAGAAACTGCCAGACACATGAGATGGCACAAATAAGGTGTACGTCAGAACAAAGGAGTCATGACGCACCCGTCCGACGGTGAGGCATGGAAGGCGCTGGACCGGTTTGATCCAGAGTTTGGTCGTGATGCAAGAAATGTTCGGATTGGGTTGGCGATAGATGGATTCTTGCTATTCAGTACAAACGCTTCACCGTACTCCTGTTGGCCTGTCTTCGTTATTCCGTACAATCTACCACCGACCCTCTGTATGAAGTATGAGTTGATGTTCCTTAGCCTCATTTTACCTGGGCCGGATCATCCTAGGTCACGTCTCAACGTGATGTTGAAACCGCTGATCAGAGAATTGAAAATGTTGTAGATAGGGGTCAAAGCGTACGACAATTACAAGAAGCAGCGATCCAACCTTCGAGCTGCTTATTTGTGGTCCGTCCAAGATTTTCTGGCGGATGGCATGTTTTCTGGATGAAGCACTCACGATCATTTGACTTGTCCGATATGTGCTTCTGACACTGACTGTTTTCGACTTACTCATGAAGGAAAGATATGTTACTTTGATTGTCACGGATGTTGGCTTCGTTTGAATCACATATTTAGACAACAGAGGAATGTATTAAAAAAGGGCCCCATTGTCACTAAAGGACCACCAAAACGTCTTAACGGGTCAGAAATATCTGATATATTGGATAAACTGTTGCCAGGTAAAGATCGTCCTGGATATTTTGTCGGTTTCGGAGATGATCACAATTGGACTCATATATGTGGACTATGAGAGCTACCATATGTGAAGTTGTTGATTCTAATGCACAACATTGATGTCTTGCATCAAGAGCGTAACATTGGGGAATGTATCATAAGAACATTCATGAACATGATGGCAAAACGAAAGACAATATAAAGGCTCGAAAGGATCAGGCTGAGCTTTTTAACCGTCAAACTCTTGAGCTTTCTGAAAGTGGTGTTAAATCACGTGCTTCCTTCTGTCTTCGACACAAAGAAAAGAAAGAAGTACTCGAATGGTTGAAAAGTTTGAAATTTCCAGATGGTTACGCAGCTAGTCTGAAACGAGCTGTGAATTTGAAAACAGGAAAACTAACTGGGTTGAAGAGTCATAATTATCACATAATCATGGAACGACTTCTACTTGTTATGTTTCAGGGCTATTTTGACGATGTGGTGTGGAAGGTGCTAGCCGAGCTTAGCCACTTCTATAGACAGATCTGTGCTAAAGAAATCACGATAGAGATGATGAGTAAGTTGGAGAAGGAGATACCGATATTATTATGTAAGATGGAAATTTTTTCCTCCAGGCTTATTCAATCCAACGCAACATCTCCTTATTCATCTTCCATATGAAGCTAAAGTGGGTGGTCCCGTGCAATATAGGTGGATGTATCATATTGAAAGAGCACTAAGATATCTGAAACCAATGGTTCGCAACAGGGCAAAGGTAGAAGGGTGCGTCGCTAAAGCATTTACTCTTAAGGAAGTAGGATATTTTTCAAGTGTTTACTTTGCAGAGGAACACAATATCAATACTTCGGAAATGCAGTACAATATGGATGATCAACCTCCTTGTAGCGATCTCTCCATTTTTGCAGCAAGAGGCACTGCAGTTGGTAGTTGCAGTTCCTACAACTCTACCGCAGAAGAAAGGAATGTTGCTTTCCTCTACATGTATGCTAATATAGATGAGATGGACAAATATTTCGAGTAAGTGTTTGTCCTACATTTATGCTACTCATCATAAATGGAACAGATCTGTTCTAAAATTTTTCTTTTCGTATAGAGAGTTTCACAAACAGAATTGGACACATAAACATCAACCTACGAGCAAACAAGTAGAAGCGATGCAACGAGATGGAATAAACGGAAGACCTAACTTTCTATCATGGTTTTGTGATCATGTAATATTTTCTTATAACTTACGAGTATTTACAAATTTTCTTATAACTTGAGTATTTACAAAGTTTTCTTGTAACTTCTTATTTTGGAAAGTGCATGAATGATGCCAACATCCACGAAGACTTGCGACAACTATCCTACGGATTGGTTAAAGTTAGGAGTTATGATCGATATGACGTCAATGACTTCCGATTCTGTACAACTCAATTTGAATCTCATCGTCCACTCGCGGCAACATCAAATACCGGAGCTATGATGAGGGCAATTGATTCTCAAGGACGTGAAACTAATTACTACGGGATCATTAAATAAAATCTTGAATTTTCTTTCATCGGTAATAAGGATCTTCGAGCAGTATTCTTTGACTATGATTGGTTTGATACCAATCATGGGATTCGACAAAACCAATTTGGCATGATGAAAGTCAAACTCAAGGAACGACTACGAGGATACGATTCATTTGTTCTTGCTCACCAAGTGGAGCAAGTATAGTATCTACCTTATCCATGCAAAACACTCGAAGCTTGGTGGGTGGTACGTAAGGTGAATCCTCGTGAGCGGTTATACACTCCAGGAGATGATGGATACCATGATACTAATGAAGTTAATGAGGTTTACCAAGAAGGAGTTGCCAGAGTCATTCATCATCGAGCCTGGTGTAGGACTCGATGACTTGGTTGGAGACGCTCAAGATGCCAAGACTTATGATATGCAGAAACAAAAACAAAAATGAAATCTAGTCCCGAATCTCAGAAAAAAAGATCGATGGTCTGGTTTACGGAGTAGGGTACATGATCGTGACGCTGATGAATTTTGAAATTGATGAAGTAATGTTTTCTTCACAAACTTATCATGAATTTTGTTTATTATTTTAGTATATTTATCAATTACTCGTTGCATCAGGATGTCGTCGACAAATGGAAAGGGAAAGGGGAGGAAGGGGGTGAGAGGGTTCCTTACCCAGCCCCGGGACTTGGTCTTCTCACGTACCACGTTAGGTGCGAGCAGACACTCTCAGCTGATGAGGCACCTTCCAGACTTTTCGGACCCAGCTGTTGTAAAGGTCCCAAAAATATGAATACAAAGAAACTCTTGTTTGCACCAAGTTGGTTTCCTATGTATGAAAAAAGGAGACTTGTTTAAGCTTTTTCACATGTGAGAATACACATGAGAGCTTTCTTCACACAAGCTCAAATATTTATTTGAAGACTTGGAACCCAAGAGGGATCAAAAACCAAGGTGGGAAGTTCCCATATGTGTGAGAAAGCTAAAGTCAGATTTTGGAACAACTTGTTCAACTCAAAAATTCAAATGAGAGTGACACAATGATTTTCAAACTGTTGTGTTGAAAATATCATTTGCAGCAGACAAATTAAAGATCAGATTTCATATTTGAATTCCTTAGGTCCAAATTAAGGGGTAGGCAAAGTCTCATGAATTCTTGGAGATATTTGCTATCCATTTTCCAAATGGACTTAAATTTGCAAGGAATTCAAATATACATTTGAATTTGGACGAAACTTGTCCAAATTATCCAAACACAATACAGGTTTAAGTTCTCACCATTTGATTTCCAACATTTGCCAATGTGTGGAGATATTTGTGAGAAAATTGAGAGGGGATAAGGGGGACAGTGGGACCCACATGTCATAGGGCCATTTAGACTTGCACCCTAAATTTTCCCCTCTGTCTTTCACTCCACCGAGGGGGGTGCGTATCCTCTGCAGTACTGCATATGCAGTAGCAGTCATTGACATGTGGGCCCATATTCTCTCTGGGCGCCACACCGAGCAGGTCACCGCGCCACCTCCTCATTGAAATTTCCTCGTGCTGGCACCGTGCGTATGGTTCTCTGTTCCCTCGGTGTGATCCTCTCCTCGCTACCCCGAGCTGTTGGCTCTGCGTTATCTCCTCACGAGTAACCAAGGCGGCAGAGGGCACCACCAAGTTTTCCACGCAGCAGCTACGCCCGACGTTTCATCGCGCTGGCGAGTTGCTTGGGTATTTCTTTAGCCCTGGCATGATCCTCTCGCGCACAAGATGAAACTCCGCTGTCTTTGCTTCGTGCCCACGCCCGAGAACAGCGCCGCTCGCTGCCTCCACCACCGATCAACCGTGTAGCCGGCGTTTCATCGCGTGCAAGCCTCGGCAGAGCGACAAAATGGCACCAGGGCATCTCCCTCTCCATCCTCGACGTGTCATCGACCGGTGTTTGGCCTCCCTACCCCGGGAAAGCCATGTCCGCGCGGCGGCCAACAAGAACCGACGAAGAGGTCGCACTTAGACAGCGCGGCAGGGAGCCTGTCATGCCCGAGCAAGAGCACCCTTGGACACGCTAGAACCCTGGGGTGCTCACCTCCGAAGCTCAGGACCTGTCGTGGACGACCGAAAGCGAATCCGGGAATTTTCCTCCGGCAGGCACAAACCGACGTTACAGCATGGTAACCTCAAATTAGATCTCTATTTTCGTTCTTAGGTCACCAAATTTGGCACACGGGATCGCCAGTAGTCGGCGATCGTTTGTTCTTCACAACCCTAGCTGGGAAACGCACGTCGACCGCATAAATTCTAGGTTTTCCGAGCTCAAACGCGGAGGAGGTCTCGGTTGCACGGTGAGACACCATTAGCCGCCGGTCCCGAGCAATTTTGAGGATAGGTCGAGCATCCTCATGATTTACTGGTGCTGTGGCGCCGTTTCACCAAGCTTCTAGCAGTCTAGGCTAGCTGGCCGACGCTACCGAAGGTGAGCCGAGCCGTTGCACCATCGCCGGCTGGGTTCGAGCCACCCCCGGTCGGGGAAAGTTGTTCCAGCGTGTTCAGCATGTGTCTTTAGGCCCTAGCGGCGAGGAAGGGCTCGGGGGATGGCCGGGAGACTGAAATCCATTGAACTCCGGCGAGCCCGGCGGTGCGCTGGCGCGGGTGGCCGGAGGTTGAAGAAGAACCGGCGGGTCCCGCGTGTCAGCGACAGGGATTTGAGTTTCTGATCGGCTGCTGCACTGGGATCTATTGTGGCTGCGCGGGAAGAGCCGGCAAGTGACACGTGGTTCCCCCTGGACCCACTCACAGGATTTAAACTTTTCCGGTTTATTTGAATTCCAGAATTTTCCCCTAACTTTAGAACCTCATAACTTCTGCTAGGAAGCTCCAAATTTAGTGATTTAAATTGGGTTGGATTCATATTGAATAGCTATATCCAAATATGCAACCCAATTTTTATGAAACTCATTATTTAATTCTAGAAAATTCTTTAAAGCTTTTCAGAAAAAGAATTTTAGAGGGAGTTTGGTTCAACCAAAAATCTTCAAATTTTGCCAGAATATTCTTTAGGACATTAGTGTACTCCTGTAAAAGTGTCAGCTCATTTGGGATTGGTTTTCTTAGGAGAATTCTGATTTCAAGTTTCTGTGTTCAAATGGATACGGAAACAATTTCAGAAAATGTCCAAAACTTGGAAATTCAGTTCTAGGAAATTCTTAGCTCCAAAAATCCTAGGAAAATTCATGCATGCTCCCTGAGCTATGTTTGAAAGTGTAGATAACTTGAATTTGCATGAAGGTGCAATATTCAGAATTAATTTTGTTTTTCCTAAATTCTTAGGGAATTGTTCTGGGTGATCTACTCGTTGAAAATTTCTAAATTTTGGTCCAGATTAATTTCTTGTGACAAGGAACTCACCAGAAAGTTTTCAGCTCCATTGGAGCTCTGGATCACCACTGTGCTGTTCAACCTATTTAGATGAATATCACACAAGGGGTGAACAACACATCTCACTTGATCATAGTGCTTAACCCCAAACCCAAACCACTAGCACCAGTGTCATTTTTAATTCTTAAACAGAGTTCCAGTTTTATACTTTTCATTAGAATTTGTTAGCAAAATATTTTCAATTAAATCCATACGCAAATTCATTACGTGTAGCATCTACGTGAAGGACTTGAAGTCATCGGAGTGGAGATTACAGAAGGAGGACAGCACTTGATCAAGCCAAGTGATCCTCACTAACTGAATCTTCATATATATAAGTCCCCTGCAAAACAAAGGCAAGCTCTGGTTTGCATCAAAACCTACAAGTTTTTATTTGTATTCACTTTATATCGTCTAGCATTTTGTTTATTGCATTAAGTCTAGGTGGTATGACACTCCAAATGCATGACCCAGAAAACCCTGGAGTACAATGTAGAGTAGGTTATCAATTGATTATAACTGCTGATATTAAATCAACAAAAGTGGATTAAAAGGAGCAAAACTCGAGTGGGCAGTTTCCTACTCGTGAACCGGGAATTAAGGGGGGTCAATCGGAAGAGTTGGGAATTGATCCTCATAGTTGGGAATGGAGACCGGGCAGTGGATGGAAGGCTCAAGGACGTGGTCCTGCGAACCTAGTCTATGTATGAGTCGATTAAGACCCGTTCTCGTGTGCGGCCCGTTGGACAAGTTTGAGTTCTGTACCGGATGCATACTGGCTATATGGGACCCAGGAAACCGATGTAACATGATAACCTGGGTGTCGAGGCATACCTCACTGTCTGATGCCGATGCTGAAAGAATAGACAAGTCGACTCTACCAGGGTTTGCCGTAGAGAGACTTAATCCCAGTCGGTGGGACCGGTTCGGGATTTGGGTGTCGTGTGAAAGGTTGCCACATACGACGTCAGTGACGGTTGCTGTGTGCAACGTCGAGTATGGGCGTACGTGTCGTGTCAGCCGGGTGTTTTTGATTGCAATCACCGTCGCTCGCGGAATGGACCGAGCATACTTGTTCTCTGCGTCATGACGTAGTAATAAACTGGGAAACATTTAATATGCTTTGTGAGTAATCCTCATAATGGAGATGAGGAATGATCAACACTTTCACTAAATTTATTTTCCACCTTGAGCTAGTAGCGTCGAGGCAAAGCATTTCTTGTTTGATTGTGGAGTCTCGACGGTAATGGCGCAAGGTCTGTATGAGTCTAGGGTAGCTCACTAAAGTTACTTTCACCTCGGGCAAGTGACATCGAGATGAAGCGTTTCTTGCTTGATTGTGGAGTCTCGATGTAAATTGCAAGAGGGCTATAAAAGTTACTTAAAACTTGAAGTAAGGACTCTCCTTTAGCTCAAGAGCATCCTTTGTGCAAACTGCTATATTCAGCCCTCTATTTTCAGCATGTAGAGTTTCATGACTAGGGAGACGGTTAAGTCTTGCTGAGCTTCATGCTCACGAATACTGCATAAGTTGTTTTGCAGGTTATAATTGTATGCTGATATGTACGGGTGTCCAATGAGACTCGGAGCTCTCTGAGTGGTGAACTCATGGCAATCCCTGCCGCTGCTATTGTGATAGTGTTGCTAGCGAGAAGGGTCCACGGGCTGGACACCTTCTCTGTTGCTTAGCATAGGTATGAGACGTGAGTTGTATTAGTCTTCCGCTGTAGATTATTTTGAGAAGTATTTGTAAAATTTACCCTGTGTAAGCTTCCGCTTGATTTATGTAATATGATGCTTTATTATGTGTGTTGTTGGGTGTCGCATCGCATGGCACCACCCAATGCGATTCCCGGGCGAGCGGCACGGCCCCGTGATCGGGACCGGGCCCTCACAGCTGTGGCCTTTCAGCGCACGGAGGTAAATTTCAGTTGCCAATCACGTTATTTGAAATTGCATTTATCAATTATTTTTCTTATGAATCATTTATTTTTGCAGTCCGACTCAGAGTCTTCTGAGTCGGAGCCGGAGATTGGGACTACCCAGCCCTCGGAGCCGGCTACGCAGCCCTCAGAGCCAGCTACGCATCCCTCGAAGCCGGCGAGCATGGATCCTTCGGGCTCCAGTGGTGACCAGCCGTCTCGTCACCGGACGTGGTGCCGCTGACAAGGCGACACACAAGGAGGACCCACCTTGCTCCTCCTCCTCCTGTTCCTCGTGAGAAGATCACCATTCGTCTACACGGAGACAGGTAAATAAATTGTATACTATTAAATATTGTATGTTGTCTGCCGATACATAATAAGTTAACAAATTTTATAGATCTTGGCATGACTGTTCGTTCGCGGGCCAAGGACACCACAGGCAGGTTAACGGTGTCATCTGGACTTTAGTGCGGTTGCTCTATCCCGGTGTCATCGACGGTGTCCATGCTTTGTCGTGGGGACGACTACGCTCGTGTCCCTCACGAGGTCCACGGCACCCTTCAGGGGGCGGTGTGGAACGATTTTATGGTAAGTTTAAATGTTTACATTTATTACACTCAATTAAATTGTTAATGTGGATTAATCAACTTTTTTTCTTAAAGCTGCAGTACCAGCTAGAGGACTCGAGCGAGAGCATGATGGAGCACGCGACTGCCGTGTTCCACAACAATGCTCGGAAGCTCGTGGTGCAAGCATTCTCGTACGCCCGCATCCAGGCGATCAACGAGTACAACAAGTGGCATCAGCAGCAGCAAGGAGGGGGTTCATTTAGGAAGGACTTTGACACGTACTTGATCAAGGATCAGAACGCGGAGGTAAGTTATTATTGTTAACTATTTCCAATAATTACTTATGTTAACAGTAGTTAATTAAATACTAAATATGTGCAGGTTAGTATTAGCTGGTTAGAGAGCCAGGCCGACACGTACCGAGCTCTTTGTCGGTACTGGGCTAGCCAGGACTTCATCAGTAAGTCCACGAGGGCTCGAGCCTGCAGAGGAACAGACGGCCAGCACAACTACGGCGGTGATGGCTACGTGCTTATGGCTAAACGCATGGTAAGTATATGTTAATGTTCGTTCATGTGTTGATAATACATTTCTCCAACTAACACGTATCTATAGGAGCGAGAAACCAGTCAGGAGCCAACACCGATCGAAATTTGAAAGAGAGGTCACAGGGGAAGTGACCCTTCCCAACCTGGGCAGTGCAGTTAGGTCGCGGCCGACCGACTGGTAAGTTTTCAAAATTCATCAATTTAATTATAAGTAATACTAGTACTGACATACTTGCATCATTTCTTTGTTTTTTAGGAAAAGTACGCACTAGAGGTGAAGAAGATACACGCGAAGTCTATGATTGGGAAAACGTGCCAATCGAGCCTGGAGCCGTGTACGGAAGCGGCGGCGGGAAGGCCCATGGACAGTGAGTTGGTCAACTGTTTCATTTTTTAAACTTCTTTTTTCTACTTATTATTTTTCTATCTTTCATAGGTTTGCCATTTTCGATGGAGTTGTTGAGTCGAGGGTGGCGCGGCCTTCGAGAGGTACTCCATCGACAGATGCTTCATCCGTTGGGCCGTCGAGCGGTCGTTTATCGCAGAGGGACTTGGAGTTCCGAGCCATGGAGGATAGGATTGCGCGGGCCCAAGAGGAGCTCGACAGGACGAGGACCGTCCAGGAGTACCAGGCCAACCTCACGGCCCAGATGCTGGCAGTGGTGGAGGTAAGTAATTTAAATTACTGTATTTTAAATTTTTAGCATTTCAATAATATACATGTGTTCTAATATGTTGCAATGACAGGCTTTAGCTCAACAGAGTGGCTAGGAGCTCCTGTTTCCTTCGTGGCCACAGCCGCTACAAGCGCCCTCGTCACAGCCACCCCCAACATAGGTACAAATGGCAGTGTATAAATTTTTAATACTATTTAATACAGTGAGGGAAATAAAGTGATAGAGAGAGAGGGGGAGAGATAGTGAAAGAGATAGAGGGATGGGGAGAGAGTGAAATAGAGAGAGGAGGGAGAGGGAAGTGGAGAGGGGCACAACGAGAGCAAGAGAGAGAAGGGAGAGGGGGTGGGGAGAGGGAAAACGAGAGTGAGAGAGAGAAGGGAGAGGGGAATGGAGAGAGGGACAACGGGAGTGAGAGAGAGAAGGAAGAGGGTATGGGGAGAGGGACAACGAGAGCGAGAGAGAAATGAGAGGGGGATGGGGAGAGGGACAACGAGAGCGAGAGAGAGAAGGGAGAAGAGATGGGGAGAGGGACAACGAGAGCGAGACAGAGTGAAAGAGGAGTACTGAGAGTGAAAGAGAGAGAGAGAATGAGACATATCTAACTTTTATTTACTTTGCAGGATTCACCGACGGAGGCGCAGAGTCCATCTCCGCAGCTACCGGCACCGGGAGGGATGCATGAAGACGATGTTTACGGCTCCGGAGGTAGTCGTGAGGGGAGTATGTAGCCGTTATGTGTTTTTAGATTTTCTTGGACTTTATGAGTGAACCTTTGAATCTGTATTGTATTGTTTGTCTGTGTGAACGCATGTTTGATTTGTCTCGGCTAGCAACTGTGCCAGGACAGCTAGTTTCAATTTTTATAAAAAAAATTAGAACCATAACTTATGACGGCCTTTATGCAGGCAGTCATAAGTTAGCCCATGTTACTTAAGATGGTTGTTGTAGCCGTCGTAAGTAAGCCCAAATAACTTACGAAGGCCTGGACCTAGCGGGGTTCAGGCCGTCGTAAGTGGTATGGCCCAGCCCACCGCGTGGCCCAGAAGCTTACATACGACTGCTACGGGCCGCCGTCGTAAGTTGCCGAACTTACGACGGTGGTCGTCGTAAGTTACTTAACTTACGACCAATTTTGTTAGTCGAAATGTTCGCTACGACACTTCCCCCGATCTGCTCGGAAGCAGCTCGCGAAGCTTTTTTTCTAGAGGGGCTAGTGGATCTCGAAGGTCGGAGCACAATGGTGAGGAAGGACACAAGGATTTACGTGGTTCGGGCCATCGGAGCATAATACCCTACGTCCACGGGTGTGCTTGTTGTATTGCTTGCGCGTATGAGTGGGAGAGTCTAAAACCAGGAGTCAGAGTTGCGAACTTGCGAACCCTTTGCCCGGAGGCTGCCCCGGTCCTTTTATATCCCAAGGCCAGGGAAGTTACAATGTGGCCCGGGGCCCGACAGGTGGCCTCGCAGCTATCTGTATCCTATACATGAGCTATGGTATTTACAGCTATATGTAGTGTCATTGTTGGAGGAGTTAAGGCGCGTCGCCTGACACGCAGGGCGCCTCTGACCGGGTGGCCGGTGATGATGAAGTAATTGTCTTGTTGTCGCGTCTCCTCACTCTGCAACGCGGCTCTGTGCCGTTGGGCGGCACTATTGTTCCATCACACCTCGTCGCCCTGTCTTTCACTGTAATCGTGTGCAGACTTAGGACTGAGGCGTGTGTTGTGCACCATGCTTCTGGGGAAGGCACGAGCCTTGAATGCTCGGCCTAAAAGCGTACTTTCCTCTTTACTGCTTGGTCATCTGCCCATTGCTTGTCGGTTTGACGTCCAGGCGGCTGGCCCCCGGGACACGCGTCTCCACCGGAGCTGTCTTGCGGAGTAGTGGGTGGTCCGGAGTCATTGGACACGTGGCAGCAACGGAGCCCTCCCATGCTGGAGGTTGGGCCCGGGGCCGCAGAACACGTGGCACCTCTGCAGCCTTCCTTGGAGGAAGGTACACCTAGACTCGTTGCCCACGTGGCAGCACCGGAGCCCTCCCATGCTAGAGGTCGGACCCGGAGCCACAGGACACGTGGCATCTCCGGAGCTCTCTCTGGCGGAGGGTGTGGCTCGAAGGTTTCGGACACGTGGTAGTGCCAGAGCCCTCCCTGGCGGAAGATCGGGTCCAGCACCACTAGACATGTAGTGGTGGCTCTCGGCCGGTAACAAGGCTCAGGGCCTGAAGACACGTGGCAACCCCGGGACTGCCCATGGGGCCTAGGGCGCGTGTCTTATGCTGGGGCCCGCCTAAGCTGGAAACGCGGGGCTCAAGTTGTCTTTTATCCACTATGTGGGAGTACCTGGTCTGCAGGGTACCGATAGTGGCCCCCGGGCCCATCTCGAGGTTGGTATTGAGCCCGCAGGTGGGGCCCCTATCTCTCCCGCGTGGTGGTTTTGAACTTGTGATTTCGTGAATCAAAGTGGTGGCGAGATTTCCGCATATTGGGCGAGCGGTCGTACCTGGGAGACAAAGAGGTTGCTTGTCTTCGGCGTAGTGGGCGCACTCAGTCAAAGCAGCAGCGCATCATCGCGTCCACTCTCGATTTGACCGGTCACGACGCTGCAGTCGAGTGGTCGCTTCAGGGACCGCCGAAGTACTGCGCTGCTTTCCTCGGGAACTGCCGGACGTTCCCGAGCATTTACTCGCTTGACCCGCCCTCCAGTGACTGATGGGTGGACCTGGATCCAGCCCATCAATGGGGGAGGCAAATAGCCCGAGGCGTGCAGTGGTGGCGACCCAACCACCGCGCCTGTTGCCCTGCCAGAGGTCGTGGTTGGGTATAAAAGGAGGCCCTGCGGTGTAGGATGGCACTCCTCCTCACCATGTGGCCTTTGTTCTCCTTCTGCGCATTGGGAGGCACTGCTTCTAGGCACTCTCGCCCACCAGATGCTTCCTCACTGGTAGCCGTCTTCGTCTACTTCTGTGAGATGTTCGTTTGCCTGCGGCCTCCGGTGAGGTTCTCTGGTGCATCCCTCTCCTCGACGGCCATGGTTAGAAGCACAAGCCATCCTGATGATGTGCTGGCAGTAGGGGAGGTCGGTGGGGACAGGGTCCTCGACTCTCGGTGAACTCCTACGCCAGTGTCGAGAAAGGCTGCCTGCCAGTACCGGAGGAAGGTTAAGTCCAGAGTGATCAAGCCTTCCTCCAGGTACTGTGGTAGACAACAAAATCTGCCAATGATGGCGATTTTGCCCACGCGACACTAGACGTCACTATTGCCTCGGTCCAGCATGCATTGCTGTTGCCTTGGTCCAGCATGCATTGCTGCCGTCCTCGATCTAACATCAAGTGACCGTCTCACTACGTAGAGGTCGACTCAGGAGGCAACCAAGCAGGCCACGGAGCAGAAGACTACCCAACTTGTAGCTGCTGAGTTCCTTAGTTGTCTTGTATCCCCTTTTGTATGCCAGATCTCCGTTGTCAATGGAAGTGTCTTTGTTTCAAGTCTTTCATTGTCTTGACTTGTATTTTTGCGCTGATGAATGAAAAAAAGTCCTTCTGTTGGCCTTCCATCCATCAGCCATGTGGCGCAGGGTCCGGTAGGAAGGACCACTCTTAGCTTTTGTGAGGCCCCCTGGTCCTTGATGCCACAAGGACCAGAGGCTCTCTGAATTGCCAAAGTGGTTGATGTTTCCTTGTTGCTTGCTGTAGATGTGTACCCGCTTCCTCTTGCGTGCTGCCGGGGTCCAGCCAACTTGCTTGGTTTGACAAGTCGTGATGGCCCCCAGGCAGACGAACAACATCGAAAGACACGAGCTCCGGAGCCTTCGGGAGATGCCAGCTTTTGGGGGCCCGAGGGTGGTCCCCCTGAGAAAGTTGGTGTCCCAGGATCAACCCTTCAGACTGGACCCCTGTGGTCTGCACAGACACTATGAGAAAAGGGGTAACCGTGCCGTGTAGTTGTATTTTCCCTGCAAAATGGCCCCATTATGGCTTATGGTCCTCTACTAAGCTACGGGACCTGGGCAATTCAGTGTAGTAGTGTCCGGACCCTGGTTACCGTCCTTCCCGGGGTGGTGTGCCATCCCCCCCCCCCACACACACACACTCGGGTGCTGTGATGGAAGAGGCAGGATGCTCACACTTAGGGCACAGGATCAGCTAAGCAGGATACACACATTGGACCTCCCACTGGCCAGACACTCCAAAGAGGGAAGGTGTCCTTCTGGCGCCACTGAACCCAAGCAGGAAGGTAACCAGAGGGTCCGAAGACAACACAGATACCTTAGGCATTTCCGCCTTGTAGCTAGACAACATAACTTTGGCCAAGAGCGAGACAGACAAACCCAACTATGTACACGTCGTGGGGTGCGCAAAAGTATACGCAAGTTTGAAAGGAAAGCTGTAAAAATGTAGATGTGCATAAGGTAGGGAAAGAGAGCGCAAAGGTACAGAACGACTTAGCTCACGTGGGTAACATTTTGCCAATGTCCGAAGCTTGTTCCTCCGGACGCCTAGCAGCGTAAGGACCCAGGGCGCTCTGGCAGTGTGGCTACCACTCTTTTCGGGTTCCTGGCAATGCAACGACCCATGGGGAGCTCGGCCCTTGTCTTCAGCTTATCGTAACTGGCGCTCCGAGCCTTCTGCTTGGTTGCTGAAGTGGTCCAATGTCCTGCCCGCGTGGTTCACCGTGATGGCCCCCTGGTAGGTGTGGCCACTTAGTGGGGGCGCACCTACCAAGTAGACTGGATGTGGCAAGGCGTCAGCATCAGACCTCGCGGGAGGCCCGGGACACCACGGACCTATTCGGACCTGCAAGTATGGTGGGAAAAAGAAAGGGGGTAGCCGTGCTCTCTGGTCACTTTTCCTTGTTTGGTAGCATCACTGTGACTTACGATCCTCAGCTGAGCTACAGGGCTTGGGTAATTTGATGTGGTCATCCAGGATATGGTTGAAACCTTGCGTAGGGGTATGAGCCATCTGGTTCCCCGGTATTGAGCCGTAACGCTGAGGAGGCAGAGTGTGCACACTTAGGGCACAGGTCTAGGCTAAGCATACTACACACCCTGGACCCCCCGCTGGCTTAAGCCTTTCAGGGGAGGGCCATTCGGCGCCATAAGGCCCCCGAGCAATGTGTAGGATTGAAGAGCACGTGAAAAGCTACCAGAGGGGGTGAATGGTAGATTAAAACTTTTCGCAGCGGAAACAACAAAAACCCCTCAGTAAAAAATCAATCGGTTAAAGAAACCGTGTTTGCAAGTATTTTCAAACGTGTTCAACCGTGACAAATCAAGTAGAGAGGTAGAGAATCAAGTCACGGATCTAATTCAACAAGAATCACTTGAAAACACGAAGTAAAACTTGAGATACGATCAAAACATTAAACGAAGATCAATCTGTTCTACCCGATATAAAACAGATCTGCAATGCTGTAAAGAAACTCGTGTATCTCCAAAACTACAGATCCGAAGCTCATGAAAATTTCACAGATGATAGATAATTGAGTTGTGAAGACAACCCAAAAAGAATCACGTCAATCGGATCTGTAAAACTGAGTTATGAACGAAACACCGAAGCAACATCGGTCTGTCCAGAAACTCGGCGAGAAAGACTTGACGAAAAACAAATCGGACGAACAAGGCACAAAAGCTCCTCGAAACTATGAACTTTATTCAATAGAAACACAAGAGGAATAGCCCAAAGTTCTCTACCCACGAGAGCTCTGGCCTCCCTTGCTTTAACAGTCAGCCCTCAGGCTAAACAATCCAATCTAGAACTCCTACTCCTAATTGGACTCGTATCCTAACTTACCATAACTGCTCAGGACTCTCCTATTCGCAGATAGAAGCAATCGTGAGACTTCCAAACACCTTAGGAACGTCCTAAACATTACTAAAACAACTCAACTTCGTGCCTAGCATGAAATTCTATCATAACCAACTCAAATCTTCCATATTTGAGCCATATCCGACTCAGCCTCAGCCTGAGTACGCAATCCAGCCGGTTGGACCTTTCCGACCAATTCTTTACGTCCACTTCTCTTCATCACGCCTTGGAACAATGCGCCACGTCCATGCACTCCTTGCACACGTGCAAACACCTTCCAACGACGTACACGCAACCTTCATATGCACTGCCCTTGATCCAAACATGTTGCGCGACCTCCCGATCAACTCAACCACAGCTCCTCCCGAACTTGGTTGTTGGAACCTCATCTCCTCCCTGAGACTAGTCCAAGGATCCCGTCACCAGCCATGTCTTGAACTCAAGCAACACCTGCACATGAATAAACAACCAATTCTTCCGAGCACAAGTCCTCGACTTGACTCACGTTATTTCGAAAACCACAACACCTTACATGAGCACGTCACATAAGCATGTTGCAAACCATATCAAATGATAACAGCCATAACCACCAAAACACACCAAAAACTTAGCAAATTAATACTAAGCAAACCTTCCCATAAAGCAAGTTTGAAACATTGCGAGTTAAAAGCAAAAACAAGACGCTGCAGTTCTACGAGTTGAACTTCATGGCAGCTCCCTAAAAACAAGCTCCGGACCTCACAGAAGCTCTCCAGACCTTGCAGGAGCTCTCCGGACCTTGCGTCGGACCTTGCCAACACTTGGCGGACCTAACAAAGAACTTGTCGGACCTTGCCACATAAGAATGTTTTGGCAATATTCGAAACTTTGAATGTTAATGCTAACTTTTATCCTAATTGACAATGTATTCAGCACACATAGGTCTCACACAATGAGACAACCTCCGTATCCCGGTACGTCACAGGTACCTCAAGTAGAACCGCCTACGGGAGGATAGCACAACTCTTGCTACGGTGTAACGCAGGAAAAAGGTGATTGGCCACACGGCCGGAGCGGTATGGAAAGAAAGCACGAGAAGGGTATTGGGGTGATGTCGGGGGTTCAGTTACACCTCTTATCCATAGTCGTGCTCTTTATAGCCTCCGAGTACTCAGTTGTCGCGCTGAGGAGGTAGGATGTGCACACTATGGTGTGATACCAGTCATAGCAGGCTACACACACTGGAACTTCCGCTGGCGTTAACCTTTCGACGAGGAAAACTTCCAGTGGCACGAGTTCTAGGACAAGTGTGTAGAGTGGGCTCCGTACATGCCATTTAAAGTTGATATGCATGAGCTAGCATAAACTGTAAATAGGGTGCACAGGACAGGATACATTTTTTCTTAGTTCTGGCTTCCTTCGGGCGATAGGAGGCAACAGGCCGTGTAAGAAGGTAGCGACCCGCCCCGGGTAACAAGAGTAGTTGGACCATTCCGGGACTTTAGCTGTTCTAAGCGTTGTTCCTAGTATCTATGACACCCTTACAAGAAAGAGAAAAAGAAAAATATCCCACCACCGCACTAAGGATAGAACTTACAGAGGTGTTCTATGTCCTATGGTCTGGGTAGAGATGCCCATCCCCTGCAGCCATGCGGGCGGACCTGGAGCGGCATGCTTGTACTGGTCAGGAGGGTCCCTCCCAGCTGGGGGGAGGTTTGTCGCCCCTCCTCGAGAAAGCATTGGTCGAGGCACCAGGTAGCACTAACTAGGGTTGTCTATTCTTCGCTGCGGAAAGGGGCAACGCCTGGTTAGGCGTGAAGCGTCTTGTGCCGCTCAGTGTGGTCGGAGTCGGAGCTCTCTCCTTGATCATAGATGACCTTCAATGCCCATTTGGCGTCTTCGAACTCCGTCTCCTGGTCGTTGGTGACCTCCTGGTCAACCTTTTGTTTGCCCTCCCGCTGGCGGAAGGGTGCGCCATCCTGGTGCTGCTGTCGGAGCTCTCGAAAGCGCTCCGCCAGCTTCTGGATCTCTCGGCACTCGCTGGCACTGTGCCGTTTGGTGTCGTGGATCGGGCACCTCTGGTCGCTGTCGTCTCTGCCGGATGGCTGTCGCGGGCACTTGTCAGTGCGCAGTCCCCGGCCCCCTACAGCCACTACTGTTGTTGCTGTGTGGGCTCCAGCCAGCATCTTGTCCTTGGCGCCGGTCTTGTTCTTCTTGCCGCTAGAGCCCTCCCTAGAGGACTCACCCCCCTTGCTGGGCGGTGCGTGCTAGTTGCAGCCCTCCACGGCTCCGGCACACTTGTCCACCAAGCTGAAGAGCTCGGAGACGTCCTGCACGTCGTGCGTGGCCAACTTCGTGAGCATCTTCTTGTTGAGGACGCACTGTCGGAAGGCGACGACAATGGAGGCGTTGGAGATGCGTTGGATGGTGTTCCTAACCTAGGAGAAACGCTGGATGAAGGAGCGTAGCAAATCTCCTGGTTGTTGTTGCAGGGCGTGGAGGTCAGCCTCCTTGCCCAGTCGGGTGTAGGAACTCCTGAAGTTGGCCGTAAACTGACGGCACAACTCTTCCTAGGAGGTTATAGACTGCTGGGGCAAATTCATGAGCCATGACTAGGCCAACCCGGTCAAAGCCACGGGGAAGTAGTTGGCCATGATGGCCTCATCCCCTCCTGTGGCTAGGATGGCGGTGGAGCAGATATGCAGGAACTCGACGGGGTTGACTGTCCCGTCGAACTTCTCCGGCAAGTGCGGCCAGAACTTGCACGGCCACACCACCATACGAAGGTGAGGAGCCAGAGCCATGGAGCCTCCCACTGAGCCTGGGGAGATGGGGCTCTGGCTCGCGTAGATGGGGCGCATGGTACCCGGGGTACCATACTCCTCCCCAAGGCTATGACGCCACTCGCGCTGTCGCTCGATGGTGACGTGGACATCTTCTCTCTGACGGCGGCGGCGGTCCAGCTCACCCCTGAGGTCTGTGGTGGGGAGCCTGGACGTCGCTGTCGAGGGGGATGTCACCGTCCTGTAATCCCTCGTTAGGGCACGGGACGGCAGTTGCACCGTCTATGGCCGCCGTCTCCGGTGGCACAGTGAATTAAGCGCGGCGACGACCAGGTGGTCGACTTTGTTGCACCACTGCTCAGCAGCAGACGGGGAAGCTCCCACGCTCAGGGGGGTGTGAAGGAGTGCGCGGGCTGCTAACAGCGTGCTCTTTGGGCTGGCTTCAGTCGGTGCTTGCGACGTCGTCGCCACCGAAGGCTGCCAGGAGGCAACAGGCACCGTCGCCGTAGGGACTGGCACTGGCGCAGATGGTCCCGCTCTGGGACCAGAGGACGCTTCTTGCTCCCTCTGCCGCTGGCAGCGCGAGGGGCGGTAAGAACCTCCGACAGATTGGATGTTCACCATTGTAGACTTCTCGAACAGCTTCAAGAACCAAAGGCCCCCTACCTGGCGCGCCAAATGTCGAAGTGTTCGCTACGATATTCCCCCGGTCTGCTCGGAAGTAGCCCACGGAGGTTCTTTTTTTTGGAGGGGCTAGTGGATCTTGAAGGTCGGAGCAATGGCAAGGAAGGACACAAGGATTACGTGGTTCGGGCCACCGGAGCGTAATACCCTATGTCCATGGATGTGCTTGTTGTATTGCTTGCATGTATGAGTGTGTGAGTCTAAAACCGGGAGTCAGAGTTGCGGACTTGCGAACCCTTTGCTCGGAGGCTTCCCCGGTCCTTTTATAGCCCAAGACCGGGGCACTTACAATGTGGCCCGGGGCCCGACAGGTGGCCCCGCAGCTATCTGTATCCTATACAAGAGCTAGGGTATTTACACCTATATGTATTGTCACTGTCGGAGGAGTTAAGGCGCGTCGCCTGACACGCGGAGCGCCTCTGACCGGGTGGCCGCTAATGATGAAATCCTCGTCTTGTCGTCGCGTCTCCTCGCTCTGCAAGGCGGCTCTGCGCCGTTGGGCGACACTGTTATGCCATCACGCCTCGCCGCCCTGTCTTTCACCGTAATGGTGTGCAGACGGAGGATGGAGGCGTGCACCGTACGCCATGCTTCTGGGGAAGGCGCGAGCCTTGAATGCTTAGCCTGACAAAGTACCTTCCTCTTTACTCCTTTGCCATCTGCCCGTTGCTTGTCGGTGTGACGTCCGGGCGGCTGGCCCCCAGGACACGTGTCTCCACCGGAGCTGTCTTGTGGAGTAGTGGGTGGTCCGGAGTCATTGGACACGTGGAAGCACCAGAGCCCTCCCATGCTCGAGGTCGGGCTCGGGGCCACAAAACACGCCGCACCTCCGGAGCCTTCCTTGGAGGAAGGTAACCTGGAGTCAATGCCCACGTGGCAGAACCGGAGCCCTCCCATGCTGGAGGTCGGACCCGGAGCCGCAGGACACTTGGCACCTCCCGAGCTCTCTCTGGCGGAGGGTGTAGCTCGAAGGTTATGGACATGTGGCAGCGCCGAAGCCCTCCCTGGCCGAAGATCGGGTCCGACACCACTGGACATGTGGCGGCTCCTGAGCCACCCTCGGCTGGTGGCCAGTCTCAGGGCCAGAATACACGTGGCAACCCCAGGACTGCCCATGGAGCCCAGGACACGTGGCTTATGCTGAGGCCCTCCTAAGCTGGAAAGGCGGGGCCCATGTTGTCTTTTATCCACTAAGCGGGGGTACCCGGTCTGCAGGGTACCGACAACGACAGTTTAGACCTTACTTACAATGGTTTTAGTCGTCGTAAGCGAGTCGCATTGTTGTAGTGTCAGACCTAGACTCCCCGCTGAGGTGAGGTCCGAAGCTGACACGTGTAACCGGGCTCCGAACCTCCTCCCTACTGAGGAGGGCTCCGGAGCCGCCAAGTTTCATTGGCCCCGGACCCGGCCTCCCTGCTGAGGTAAGGTCCGGAGCTGCCACGTGTACCTGGGCTCTGAGCCTCCTCCCTGCTGAGGAGGGCCCGGAGCCGCCACGTGTCCTTGGCCCCGGACCTAGCCTCCCTGCTGAGGTGAGGTCCAGAGCTGCCACGTGTACCTGGGCTCCGAAGCCACCTCCCTGCTGAGGAGGGCTCTGAAGCCGACACGTGCCCTTGGCCCCGGACCCAGCCTCCTTGCTGACGTGAGGTCTGGAGCTGCCATGTGTCGGTGGGTTCTGAACCTCCTCCCCGCTGAGGAGAGCTCCAGAGCCGACACATGCTCTGGGTTCCGGTCCAAGCCTCCCCGTTGAGGTAAGGTCCGGAGCTGCCATATGTCTCCTAGCTCCAGACCCGTCCTTGAGAGCTTCGAAGCCGCCACTTGTCCCACGATCAGTTGCGGGTTATGGGTCGACGAAGTCAAGCGGGAAGTGCATTCTGAGGTCGTGCATTCAAGGCTCGCGCCTTCCCCAGAAGCATGGCAGACAGCGCATGCCTCCGCCCAACGCCTGTCCACCATTACGGTGACAAGACATGGCGGCGAGGCGTGACAGCGGTACAGTGTCGCCCAATGGCACAGAGCCACCCAAGTAGAGCGAGAGGACGCGACGGCAAGATGGCATCTTCATCATCACCTGACACACAGACAGGGGCGCTCAGTGCACCACGTGGCGGGACTTAACTCCCCACCGACTACTCTACTCAGAGTGAAAAACCCTAGATCATGTATAGGGTTCACATAGCTTCGGGGCCACCTGACAGGCCCCAAGCAACTTGTAACCACCCCGGCCTTGTACTATAAAAGGACCGGGGTGACCACCCGACAAGGGGTTCCGTTTTGGCAACTCTGCACTCTCACACTCGTACGCTCAAGCAATTCAACAAGCACTCCCGTGGACGTAGGGTATTAGACTGGTCGCAGCGGGGGCCTGTAAGAAGGCCCGGCCGCTGAATGTAGCGGTCCGGAGTCTAGCAGGTCCGCGCAGCGGCATCTCTACGCAGCGCTGGAAAGTAGCGGCTGCCGCATGCAGCCGCTACATGTGGAGCTGCTCTGTAGCAGAGAGGAGAGGAGAGAGGGAAAAAAAGAAGAGAAGGAAAAAGAAAAAAAAGGAAAGGAAAAAAAGAAATGAGGGAAAAGGGAAGAAAAGAAAGTAAAAAAAAAGAAAAGGAAAAAATAAGAAGAAAATAGAGGAAAAAGGAAGTGAAAAATAATTTGGTGATAGGGTTTAAATATAATATTATGCATATAAAAGTAGTTATATAAAATATTTTAAAATATAATATAGGTATAGTATCTAATATAAAATAGATGATAGTTGATATAGAGGTCTGATTTAGAGGTAAACGAGTGCAGAGAATTGAACTGTAAAAGTAGGAATCTTTTAGAGTTGACTGTAAAAGGCCAGTAATATTCTTTTAGAGATCCGATATAGAGGCCGACGAGTGCGAGCAGTCTTACGCTCTGGTGGCTCGAACCACGTAAATCCTAGTGTTAACCCGCTCTCTCTAGTCTGGTCGCGCGAGAGGCATCAAGCCCCTTCCAATCAAAGAACCTCTGCGGGCCGCTCCGGTAGCAGGCCGGGTGGAGTGTCGTAGCTCACACTCTGATAGGGCTGCATAATTAATTATATCTAGGTAATATACTAGGATTGTTGAGTTGCGCCATGGCGTTCCTGTCAATATTGGTGTGATGCGCATGTTGCACATGAACGTATATATAACGTATACTAATTGGTTATTATAACTATCAAGTTTATGAAAAGAAAAAAGCCATATTAGGCTACTCTCAATGCAAGTTTTATGTTCAATAAATGACATTGCATGTCAATATTTTTGATGGTGTGATAACTTAATAATGACGAGTGACAAGAATCCATTTTTCATTTAAATGAAACTGGGTGTACACTATTTTCCATGCTATAAAACTCCATGGAATTAAGAGCCTTCTCGCCCAACTCACCATCGTCTCCACGCGGGAGACGACGAAGCCACCTCCCGCTCCAGGGCAGTTAGGTCTGGCCAGCTCGGCGATCAGACGACCGGTATACCCGCGGCGCCCATGGAACCGAAATTCAGCCGAACCGGTGACTAGATAGTTGGCGTGCCTGCGGCGCTCGCGGTGCCCAAGTCAGGTCAGGTCGGCGACCGCGCAGTCGGTGTACCCTTGGTGCTCACGCCGCCACTGGTTGCTTACTCTCGACGGTCCTCTACTCTGACGGTGGCGACAGTGCCACTACGACCAAGCCCGGAGAGCGTGCTAGCCGCAGCACGCACCCTGCTCAACAACCCTCTAGGCGAGGTTGCCACCCCAGAGGCGGGAGAACAGTGGCGACACGATGTCGACCACCTCATCGCCGCTGCCATGAACTCTCTTTCCTACGGGAGACAGCGGGCAGAGCCCTCCCGGGCCCAGTCGCGTACGCCGATAGTGTCCAGCTGGACAGCACCCATGCGCGTGACGGCCACAGCCGACCTCTGGGTCGAGCTAAACCGTTGCCACGCGAGTGAAGATGGTCGAGTTGCCATCAAGCGACGTCTCGAGAGGCATCGCAATCTCGAGGGAGAGTACGGCTCCCCAAGTGATGTACCTGCGGGACACGCTTCGCCTACACCTGCCTCTCCAGGAGCAGTTGGAGGCTGCATGGCAATCGCCCCGCACCTTCGTTTGGTGGTCTGGCCACCCAAGTTCTGGCCCCACTTGCCAAAGAAATACGATGGGACGGTCAATCCCACCGAGTTTCAGCATATCTACTCAACCTCCATCCTTGCTGCAGGAGGGGATGAGGCCGTCATGGCCAACTACTTCCCCGTGGCCCTGACCGACTCCACTCAATCATGGCTCATGAACCTTCCGCCGAGCTCCATCTCTTCCTAGGAAGAGTTGTGCTGGAGATTCACATCCAACTTCGGGAGTTCCTACACGCACCCCGGCATCAAGCTCGATCTCCATTCCACGCGTCAGCACGATGGGGAGTCGCTGCGATCCTTCATCCAGCGGTTCTCCCAGGTTAGGAACACCATCCCTCGCATCTCTAACGCCTCCGTCGTCGTCGCCTTCCGGCAAAGCATGAGCGACAAGAAGATGCTCGAGAAGTTAGCCATACATGACGTGCAAGACGTCTCCGAGCTCTTCAGCCTGGCCGACAAATGCGCCAGGGCGGCGGAAGGCCTAGATTGGCACTCCCGACCTACCTCTACAGCACGGAGTGCCGGAGAAGCTGCTGCTCCGCACAACAGCAAGAAGAACAAGTTCGGAGGCAAGAACAAGCCTCTGGCCGGGGCACCCACTGTCACCCTTGCAGCCGCCAGTGGGGGCCGAGCCTCGGCACCGACAAGCGCCCCCGACCGTCGTCTGCCAACACCGACGGCCAGTGCGCCCGGTGCACAACTCCAACCGCCACGGCGCCAGCACTGCCGTGAGATCAAGAAGCTTTTGGAACGCTTCCGTGAGCTGCGACAATAGCGGTTGCGTCAACATAGTGCCCCTCCCGCTAGCGGGAGGGCAAACAAAATGCCAAACCTGAGTCCACTACTGAGCAAGAGATGGAGTATCAAGACGCTGAACGGGTGTTAAAAGCTGTCTACAGCCACTCCGACTCTGACTCCAGCACCGACAATGAGCGATGAAAGATGCTCCACATCTAACCAGACGTCCTCTCGTCATGTGACAAGGGAAACACCCTCTTACACTGGTATGGGGGTTGAGGCCGCCCTCCTCTTGGAAACCACCAAGGGTGCATCCCACGTACAGGCATATGATGAAGTCGCGCAGGACCAGCTCCTGCATGAAGATATCGACCTCGTCGACGTGGAAATGTTGCAAGCAGCTCCTTGAAACGCGCTACATAGCCAAATGCTCCGGCGATATCAGCAGCGGTACGTGCGGAGTAGACAGCCCAAGGCAGGACCACGTGGTGCTTCGGTGAATACTTTCTCGAAAAGGAGTGACAAGCCCCCCCCCCCAGCTAGGAGGGTCCCTTCCGAGCAACACAAGTATGTCGTGCGTTCACCTAGCCACAGAAGATAGGGTACCTCTACCCCATCCACGAAACATAGAACACCTCCATAAGTTCTAACCTTAGCGCAGTGGTAGGGTTTTTTTCTTTTCCTCTTTCTTTGTAAAGGTGTCATAGTGTCAAGGAACAACGCTTAGAACAGCTAAGCCCTGGAAGAGTCCCACAAATCTTGTCATCCGGGGCGGGTCACTACCTTCTTGTAGGGCCTGTTTCCTCCTATCACCCGAAGAAAGCCTGGAATGAGAAAAATTATCCTACCAATGCGTACCTTTTTTACAGTTTGTGCTCACTCATGCATATCAACTGTAAATTGCATGTCTAGAGCCTGTCCTACATACTTTTCCTAAGTCCCATGGCACTGGAAGGTCTCCTCGCTGAAAGGTTAACGCCCGCGAAAGGTCCAGGATGCGTAGCTTGCTTAGCCTGGTTCCGTACCCTAAGCCTGCCGCACTGCCTCCCCAGCGCTACAACTGAATACTTGGGGGTCGGAAAGAACACACCTACGGACAAGAAAAGTAACCGGACCCCGGACATCGCCTCCTCTCTTTTCGTGCTTTCTTTCCATAACGCTCCGGCCGTGTGGCCGGTCACTTTTTCCTGTGTTCAACCATAGCAGGAGTTATGCTATTCTTTTGCAGGCGGGTCTGCTTGAGGTACCTGTGGCGTACCCGGGGTCCTGTGGTTGTCTTATTGCTCGGGGGCCCTATGGTGTCGAATGGTCCCTCCCTTGAAAGGCTTACACCAGTAGGAGGTCCAGGGGTGTAGCCTACTTTGCCTGGTCCTGTACCCCAGGCCTACACACTTTACCTCTCCAGCGCTACAGCTCAGTACCGGGGAACTGGACGACTCATACCCCTGAGCAAAGTTTTAACCATAACTTGGGGGGCCTTTGGTTGTCTCATTTCCTAGGGGACCTATGGTGCTGAATGGTCCCTCCCCTGAAAGGCTTACGCCAGCGGAAGGTCCAGGGTGTGTAGCTTGTTTTGCCTGGTCCTGTACCCCAAGCCTAGACACTCTGCCTCTCCAGCGCTATAGCTCAGTGCTGGGGAACCGGACGGCTCATGCCCCTGGGCAAGGCTTTAACCATAGCTCGGATGACCCACATTGAATTACCAAGCCCCGTAGCTCAGCAGATGATCATAAGACATAGTAAAGCCAACAAACAAGAAAGAGTGATCCGAGAGCGCAACTACTCCTTTTTTCTGCCATGTATGCAGGTCCCAACAAGTCCTTGGCGTCTCGGACCTCTCAGGGGGCCAGGTGCTGACGTCCTTCCTCATCCATAGGTAGGCGCGCCCCAACACTAGGGCCACACCTACCAGGGGGCCATCACGATGAACCACGCAAGCAAGACGCCGGACCACTACAGCAGCAAGCAGAAGACTCAGAGCGCCAATGAATGTAGCCTAGAGGGGGGTGAATAGGATTTTCGACGCTGTGTTAATCCCTGAAACACTTAGTAGGTTTATCAAATATAGGGAAATCGGACTAGTCCGGTAGAGTGCGGACTAGTCCGTTTTCTACTCAGAGAAAAATTGGGCTAGTCTCGTACAATGGGTACTAGTTCGGTATTCGTGGACTAGAGAGATCAAAGTCGGAAATTAATTTGATACTTAGATGTATTGCAAAAGTGAAACAATGAATGAACACAACCAAACACACTCAAAAGATGAACAATAAACGAACAAGAGTGTGCGAGAGATCAAACCCAAGAGCTCAAGATGTGTAGAACAAGTCTCTCCTTTGATCAATTGCTAATCCCCAAAGATTTGATCCTTGTTGGGTTAGAATGTGTGGAGAGATGTGAATTTTGGGCTCTTGGGAGGTGTGACGGCGCAAGGGGTCGAAGAGTTATGTTGGTATGGCCGTACACCTCTTTTTATAATAGGGTTTCTAATGGTTACGTTAGGGTTTGCGATGTCCTGACTAGTCTGTGGTTGACTCCGGACTAGTCCGGTGTGCGGTGTGTGGAAAACCCTAAGTGTTGTGAGATATCGGACTAGTCCGTAGTATTGCGGACTAGTCCGATGTCTACTCAGAGATATATCGGACTAGTCCGGTCCATATCGGACTAGTCCATTTTCTAGTCGGAGAGAAAATCAGACTAGTCCGGTTGATATCGGACTAGTCCGCACATGCTGATTTTTGTGCAGTTAGTGTGATTTCTTTCACTTGAGCTCTTGGGGTGTGTTTCTCCAACACACTCTACTCTATGTAATCTAATCTTTTCAGCTCCTGAACTCTTATCAATTTGTATCCTCCTCCTCCTTTCTTTTTGCGCTTTTCTTCCTAATCTCTTTAAGAAGCTGCGCTCATCTCAACAATTTTGTTAGGGTCTCATTTGTTTGTCATAAATCAACCAAAACCCACAAGGGATGCCTAGATGCACTTTCAATCTCCCCCTTTTTGGTAATTGATGACAACCAATTGAGATCACACAAATATGACAATAAAAATTCAGATTTTCATAAAGTGTGTACATATGAGCTTTGGACAAAATAGGCAAAGTAGAAATAAGACATATGTGCACTCTTTATGGTGGGGTGCAGAACTATGTGTGTGAGCAATAATTTTGATGTGAATATCATGATGAGCATAATCATAACATCATCAAGTGTCTCAATCTTACATAGCAGTTTTAAACATACATCATTAATAAAAAACATAACATAGTTATCATTTCACATCACATGTCCAAAAGCATAATGATAGCATAATAGCATAAGTCTTACAAAAGCATAATGATAGCACATGTCTTACAAAAACTCATTTATCAAACTAGGACATGAAAAGAAGAGCCTACGGCCTAAGACTTCCCCTCAATCTCTCCCCCTTTGGCATCGAGGCACCAAAAAGAAGGAGAGGAGGGATCTACTTGTCATCGCCGGCTCACTCCTCGCTGTCGGTTCTTTCTTCGTCTTCATTATCAGGTTGAGGAAGAGGAGGAGAGGAACCACTCGTCGTGCCAAAGTAGGCACGCTCTGATGGAGAGAGAGGAGGAAGCTCTGTGAAATCAGATGCAGAGTCCTCTGAGATGACTGGAGGTCCAATGGGCTCAATCTCCAATTTTTGACATTGGCCTTCATGTATCTCATTTCTTCTTTTCTTGCCTTGTTCATCTTATGAAGCTTCACCTCAGTTTTGCAGCAAGAACTAAAAATAGCAGCCAAATACTTCATAATTCCACTAGAGGACCCTTTGTGTGGAGAGGCCCTAGTCTTGGATGAAGGCCTTGCATCTTCTTGAGCTCTTTCTGGATGTTCTTCAGGTGATCCAGGTGGGGGAGCAGCTGGGAGAGAGGCCTGAGGAGGCTTCTGAGGCCTTAGAGCAGTGTGCTCCACATCCTTCACAAATTGAATTCCTGTGACTTTTTCAATCATGAACATCAAGTAAGGTGCATAGCCACAGGAACGGTTTGGTGTGCAGGATATGTTCACCATGTCATTCCAAATATAATCGAAGATATTAAATCTTCTCCTCCTGCTGATTACTTTCATCAAGGTTCTCAAGTAACCTTGAACACTCCCGGCATATCCATCCTTTGGAGCAATGGTCTTCCGGAGCACTCTGTTGAGAACAATGAAGAAGGGTTTCATGTTCTTGGTTGAGGGAGGATTGTATGGGAGTCGAGTATCATAGAGAAAATCCATCTTGTCCTTCTCCACAACTCCAAGATTGTGAATCACAATCTCATCATTGCCGGTGTCCTCAAGATGTAGCAGTCTGGCAACTCAGTATAAGAAATTGTGTACTTGGATCCATGTGTCATCCAAGTCACTTTGTCTTCTCCATCGTGGGCAAAGTGGCAAGTGGCATAGAACTGGGCAATGATCTCATCATTCTAGATGTATCTGAAGGAGAGCAAGTCCTTGAGATCGTGTCTCTCTGCAGCCTCTATAACCTCCTCAAAGGCTTCACAGCTCTTCCTTTCAAAATATATCCAGTCGATCCATTGGCTGCGGACCACTGGAGTCTTCATTTGGAGATACACCGAACTGTAGTAGTCCGAGTGAAAGTTGCTCCAAAATCTCTTGTCAGTTGCCCTTTTGGCAGTGCTATAGGCATCAACCCTCCTCAGGTTCCGTGCCACATCACTCCCCTTGCCAATGAACTTTTGCTCCGAGGGATCCCTATTTCCCTGCCTTGGAGTTGTCATCTTGAGGGGACCAATCAGGCCGGAAGCAAGCCCCTTACCCTTGCCCTTGGTTTGGCGTTGAGCCGCCGAACTAGAACCAACCACGTTTGCTTTTGAAGCTGGTCTCTTGATTGTAACCTTTCGACGCACCCTAGGTGGGGTGAGCGAAGGCTCGGTAGCACGCTCTTGTCTCTTGTTGGAGCGATACTCCGGAATATGAGACATCACATCTTGATCCATCTCAGCTTCAAAGTCGGAGAGATTCTTACTCGATCCCGACATGATTTCTGACAAGGAAGATATAGAGGGTATGAATAATCAAGGATGACAAGGGATTGCATTGAATTGACATAAGCTAAGATTCTGATCAGGGCATACCGGATTTGTCCGCCCTAAGAATGGACTAGTCCGTTATGAGGCTGCTCAAGCCCTAACTTGTCGAAATTTGAGGTTATTCAATGCAAATATGATCTAGCATACATGGAATACATCAATAGAGCATGCATTGACTAGAGGAGTTAAGCTAATTGAGCAAAAGCAAGGAAAATCGAAGGTTCTAGGGTTTAGAGAGAAGTTTACCAAATCCTTCGATTCGAGGCGTCGAAGGAGTTCTTGATACGGACTAGTCCGGGGTCTTTGATCCCTTTGCAGTGGAGATCGATTCCCACACAAATTTGGGTGGTTTTGATGGAGAAATCGCAAATTCGTCTTGGGAGCACTTGAGTGAGGAGAGAGAGCGTGGGTAGGGGTTGTGAGGATGAATAAGATTAGGTTTGAGTCGGCCCTAGGGTTATGGAGTCGAAATATCGGACTAGTCCGGACCATATCGGACTAGTCCGTTTTATGGTCAGGGAGAAAATCGGACTAGTCCATGGTTGTCCGGACTAGTCCGGACTGACGGACCAAGTGCGGACTAGTCTGCAAGTTCGGACTAGTCCGGGGTGACCACGGACTAGTCCGTGGTCCCTTGTACAGAAAAGTACAAAACACTTATATATATGTATTCAATGGTTCCTAATAAGGAATAGGGGACAAAGACACATAGATATTCTTGATGAATATGATCAGTAAACATACAACAATCAAGCTATGACCATAATTCATCAAGATTAAGTAACTAACATAGTTTTTAGGAGAAAAATAGAAAGAGATGATTTTTCAACACAATTAACAAGATGTTGAGGATGGCATACAAGTATGCAAGTTTTCAAGCCACGTTTCGAGCATCAAGGATATTTAGTTCATTTCAGAGCTTACAAAAGCGTTTTTCATCAAGTGGTTTGGTAAAGATATCGGGTAGTTGTTTTTCAGTGTTGACATGGGAAATGGCTATGTCTCCTTTCACTGAGTGATCTCTCAAAAAATGATGCCGGATATCTATGTGTTTGGTTCTAGAGTGCTCAACAGGGTTATGGGCAACTTTAATTGCACTCTCATTGTCACAAAGGAGTGGAATACGGCTCATATGTAACCGTAATCCCTTAGAGTTTGTCGCATCCAAAGGAGTTGTTCACAACAACTCCCGACTGCAACATACTCCGTTTCGGCCGTGGATAAGGCAATTGAATTTTGTTTCTTGGAGGACCAAGAAACTAAGGATCTACCTAGGAATTGGCAAGTACCGGAAGTACTTTTTCTATCTACCTTGCATCCGGCATAATCTGCATCGTATCCAATGAGATTGAATTTTGAACCTTTTGGATACCAAAGGCCTAGGTTGGGTGTATGAACTAAATATCTCAAGATCCTTTTAACGGTTGTCAAATGACATTCCTTAGGATTGGCTTGAAACCTTGCACACAAACATACAGTCAACATGATATCAGGCCTAGATGCACATAAATAGAGTAAGGAGCCAATCATGGAACGATATACCTTTTGATCCACATTTGGTCCGTCTTCATTGAGATCCAAGTGTCCATTTTTCGCCATGGGAGTCTTTATGGACTTTGCTTTGTCCATTCCAAACTTCTTGAGAATGTTTTGAGTGTACTTTGTTTGGCTTATGAACGTCCCGTCCTTTTGTTGCTTCACTTGGAATCCCAAGAAGTATCTCAACTCTCCCATCATGGACATCTCGAATCTATCTGTCATAATCTTGTTAAATTCTTGACAAAAGGATTTGTTAGTTGAACCAAATATAATATCGTCAACGTAGATTTGGCAAATGAAGAGATCATCATAAAAGTGTTTAGTGAACAAGGTGTAATCAGCTTTTTCAATCTTGAAGTCATTTTCAATCAAGAAATCTCTAAGGCACTCATACCAAGCTCTAGGAGCTTGTTTGAGGCCATAGAGAGACTTACGCAGTTTGAACACATAGTCGGAGTGCTCTTGATCTTCAAAAACCGGTGGTTTCTCCATGTACACCTCCTCCTTGATCGCTCCATTGAGAAAGGCGCTTTTTACGTCCATTTGATAAAGCTTGAAATCATGGTGAGTAGCATATGCAAGTAATATGCGAATCTATTCAAGCCTAGCTACGGGAGCAAAAGTATCGTCGAAATCCAAACCTTCGACTTATGAGTACCCTTTTGCCACAAGTCATGTCTTGTTCCTTGTTACCACTCCATGTTCGTCTTGCTTGTTGCGGAAGACCCATTTAGTGCCGACGACGTTGGACTTGGGTCTTTCAACAAGCTCCACACTTCGTTCCTTTTGAAGTTGTTCAATTCTTCTTGCATTGCCATCACCCAATCCGGATCTTTTAATGCATCCTCAACCATGTATGGTTCCAAAGAAGATACAAAAGAGTAGTGTTCAAACTAATTAGCTATGCGAGATCGAGTTATTACTCCCTTTCGGATGTCACCGATTATGTTGTCAACGGGGTGATCTCTTTGGATGCTTTGGTGTACTCTTGGATGTGGCACTTGTGGTCTTGAATCTTCATTATCATCTTCTTATCCCCCTAGATAGTTGCCCTCATTGATGTTTTGGTCTTATTGATTTTCATGAGGTTGATCTTGTATGGAAGCTCCCCCTTGATCATTTTCCTCCACCTGTGGTTCATTTTCTTGAAGGGGGGCCTTGGCGCAGCGGTAAAGCTGTTGCCTTGTGACCATGAGGTCACGGGTTCGAGTCCTGGAAACAGCCTCTTGCAGAAATGCAGGGAAAGGCTGCGTACAAAAGACCCAAGTGGGTCGGACCCTTCCCCGGACCCTGCGCAAGCGGGAGCTACATGCACCGGGCTGCCCTTTCTTTTTGTGGTTCATTTTCTTCATTCGCATTTGAAGGTGGCACTTGTGGTCGAACATCGCCCAATGCCATTCTTCTCAATGCTTGACATGGAGCTTCTTCTTGATATAGCACACACTGATCAACTTGCTCTTCTTGAGAGCCGTTAGTTTCATCGAACACTACGTCACGTGCTACTTCAACAAGTCTGGAGGTTTTGTTGAAGACACGATAAGCGTAGGAGTTCGAATCATAGCCAAGTAAGAAACCTTCATCGGATTTCGAAGCAAACTTTGAAGTGGCTTCTTAATTTAAATATAACATTTTGAACCAAAGACTCGAAAATATGAAATATTCGGTTTGTTACCCGTGAGTAGTTCATGTGAAGTTTTCTTGAGTAATCGATGAAGATATAGTCGGTTTATGGTGTGACAAGCGGTGTTAACCCCTTAAGCCCAAAACTTGTCCGAAGTCTTGTATTCATCGAGCATTGTCCTCGTCATCTCAATGAGAGTTATGTTCTTCCTTTCGGCTACTCCGTTTTGTTGAGGAGTATATGGTGCTGAAAATGCGTGCTTTATCCCTTCTTCGTCTAGATACTCCTCAACTTGGGTATTCTTGAATTATGTCCCATTGTCACTTCGTATGTTCTTGATCTTCAATGAGAATTCATTTTGTGCACGCTTGATGAACTTCTTGATGGTTCCTTGAGTTTCTGTCTTATTATGTAAAAAGAAAACCCACGTGAAGCATGAAAAATCATCAACAATGACTAGACCGTATATATTACCGCCGATGCTTATGTAAGCAATTGGACCAAATAGGTCCATGTGGAAGAGCTCAAGCGGTCTTGTTGTAGTCATGACATTCTTCGCGGGATGGGGTGCTCCTACTTGCTTCCCTGCTTGGCACGCTCTACATGGCCGGTACCAAGCACTCTTCCTTGACTATTATCACCAAAGTAAATGCCTTCGTTTGATCTTCATTTTCTTCATATTCCACGAACATTCTTCTTTCTCCGGTCATGTGATTGGTGCATCCACTATTTAGCACCCATTTTGCTCCACCGGATGAATAAGTCTGCAAAAAAAATTTATGCCTTGGTCTTAGGTACCCAAGCTTGCTTGGGTCCTTTGAGGTTAGTCACAAGTGATTTGGGCACCCACACATGAGACTTGGTGTTCCCATGGCGTGGCCCAACATATTTAGCATAAACTCTTTCAAGATTACTTTTCATAAGTACATATGAAGCATCAAAAGTTCTAAATAGAAGTTGTTGTTCATATGTGTTCACAGTGTTAAATTTATCAACATTATTAAGTTTTCTAACTTGAGAAGAGTTTCCCTTGACAAAGGCAATGCAACCCTTGTTATTCTTGTGGCTTCTAGTGTTTTCTTTTTACCATTAGAATATCAAATGCCATATTTGACATTAGGAGGTCTTGTGACTGAGTATGCACTACGTGCATACTTGATCTTCTCCTTGTCAAATATGCCACTTTGAGAAGATTGCTTGTCCTTTGTCAAGATTGGCTTTTTCTTCATGTTAGTGTCACTTTTGGCACAAGTACAAGTAATACTAGTTTCAGACTTTATGTGTTGAGAAGGTGAGCTATAAGTTGATGAAGAACCATTTTGCTTGAGTGACTCAACGTGTACCTCAAGGATCTTGTTAACTTTGGTTAAGTTAGCAAGTTCATCCTTGATGGTGGTGTTTGAGTCTTTTAACTTCAAGCAAGCTTCCTTGCTTGAAGCTAACTCAAGTTCTAGTGATTTACTTCGCTCCTTTTGAAGTTCAAGAAGCTTTTCAATCTCAAGATATTCCTCCTTTTGGGATATGATCATATCTTCCTATC
The DNA here is from genome assembly GCA_030760725.1 of Neostapfia colusana. NCBI lineage: Eukaryota > Viridiplantae > Streptophyta > Magnoliopsida > Poales > Poaceae > Neostapfia > Neostapfia colusana. The sequence goes on along the minus strand of JASWHV010000012.1, from coordinate 3,251,105 downwards.
GATTGACTAACTTCTCCATATCAACAAGCTTATCAAATAGAAATTTCATCTTAGCAGCTGTCTTTTTGTCTAAACCCCTAAGCATATATTCATTTTCTTCACTGCTATCATCCTCACTAGAATTATCACTATCACTAGTAAAAGAATGCGAGAGGGAAGATTTAGTTGGTACCTTTCGTTTACCTTCCTTTGCCATTAGACAAGTGTTGTCGGTGTCCTTCCATGCGCCCATGGTTGGGAAGAGAGTGGATTTCTTGGTAGTCTTCTTTATGGCTATGGTGGCCATCTCCTCTTCTTCTTCGGATGAGGATTCATCATTGGAGTCCCACTCCTTCCCTAGATGCGATTGGCCATATTGCTTCTTCTTCTTGAATATTTTCTTTGGTTGAGGCTTGTTGTCTTTTGTCTTCTTATTGTTTTCATCATATGGACAATCTACTATGAAGTCATCGTATTCTCCGCAGTTATAGCACGCCCGTCTCATCTTGGGTCTTTGTTTGTCCCTTTGTCTTCCTTCATTTGAGCTGCTACCCTTTCTTCTTCTTATCATTTTCTTGAACTTCTTCATGAACAAGATCATGTCTTCTTCATCGATATCACTACTTTCATCATCGCTGTCGTCTTCTCCATAAGCTTCTCGAGCTTCCTTTGATACGGGTTTACAAGTTGACTTCAAAGCAACTCCTTTCTTCTTTGCCGAGGTGAGATCGGCAATTTCCTTGACATGCTTGGCTTGCTTCTCCATCGTTTCAAAGTTGATGATCTTGCCAAGAAGTTCGTCTAGGGTCATTTTCCGGTACTCGGGGCTTTCTCTAATCATAGAGCAAAGAGTTACGTTGCAAGGCATGAATGCTCTGAGAATCAACTTCACAACCTCATGATCATTCCACTTTTTGCTACCATAAGCTCGGACTTTGTTGATAAGATTCTTTAGTCGGTTGTACATATCTTGTGGTGATTCATCTTCTTCTATCGCGAATCTTCCCAATTCTCCTTCAATCATTTCTATCTTGCTTCGCGTACATGATGGTCACCTTCATGTGCGGTTTGTAGTGTGTCCCATATCTCCTTGGCAATTTCGAGTCCATCCACCTTGGTGAACTCGTCTCGGCTTAGTGATGACGTGATCACAGCTGCAGCTTGAGCATTCCGATGAACGGCTTGTTCTTGGCTTGGGGTCAGCTCTTCCTCATCATCCGGGATATCTATCCCTGTACACACTATATGCCACAAACTTGGGTTAAGAGATATAAGGTGCATTTTCATGTTTTGTCTCCACATTGCCATCAAAGTAAGGTGCTTTCCCTAGAGGAATTGATAAGTAATGGCTATTGTTGGAATTTAAACGCTCATAGTCAAAAGGATATCGGGAGTAGTCGGTGCGAGTACCCCCTTTCTTCTTCTTTTCATCATCGGTGTTCTTCTTTCCTTTTGGGGAGATTGGCTTCTTCCGTAGAAGAGTCTTGAGTTGGAGCACCTCCTCATCATGATCCTCACTGTCTTGAATGGCGTCGAGTAGCTTCTTTAGCTTTTGAGTCCTTTCGTCATCACCCTTTTGATCGTCGATCTTCTTGTGTACATCTTTGATGTCCGACATCGTCTCTTCGAGCAGTGAGTCTCTTTTGAAGAGTTTGGCTCTGATACCAATTGAATGTAGCCTAGAGGGGGTGAATAGGCTTTTCAACGCTTTGTTAATACCTGAAACACTTAGTAGGTTTATCAAATACAGGGAAATCGGACTAGTCCAGTAGAGTGCGGACTAGTCCGTTTTCTACTCAGAGAAAAATCGGACTAGTCCGGTACAGTGCGGACTAGTCCGGTATTCATGGACTAGAGAGATCAAAGTTGATCAATATTTTCACTTCTAGTACTCTATGCAGCGGAAATTAATTTGATACTTAGATGTATTGCAAAAGTGAAACAATGAATGATAGAGATCAACTTTGGTTTCAATGCTTCAATGTAAATTTCACAATATTAATTAAACACTAAAATATGATGAACAATAAATGAACAAGAGTAGAAGACAAGTGTTTATCCCGAGGTTCGATTCCACGAAGGAAATCTATGTCCCCGTTGAGGAGTCCATTAAGGACCAGGTCTTCACCAACCCTACCCTCGTCGAATCGCCCACTAATCACAAAGGGTAAATAAATCGTTCAAGGGGCCTTCTCACAAGTTTAGGGCTCCCCAAGAGTTACAATGAATGAACACAACCAAACACACTCAAAAGATGAACAATTAACGAACAAGAGTGTGTGAGAGATCAAACCCAAGAGCTCAAGATGTGTAGAACAAGTCTCTCCTTTGATCAATTGCTAATCCCCAAAGATTTGATCCTTTTTGGGTTAGAATGTGTGGAGAGATGTGAATTTTGGGCTCCTAAGAGGTGTGACGGTGCAGGGGGGGTCGAAGAGTTATGTTGGTATGGCCGTACACCTCTTTTTATAATAGGGTTTCCAATGGTTACGTTAGGGTTTGCGATGTCCGGACTAGTCCGTGGTTGACTCCGGACTAGTCCGGTGTGCGGTGTGTGGAAAACCCTAAGTGTTGTGAGATACCGGACTAGTCCGTAGTAGTGCGGACTAGTCCGATGTATACTCAGAGATATATCGGACTAGTCCGGTCCATATCGGACTAGTCCGTTTTCTGGTCAGAGAGAAAATTGGACTAGTCCGGTTGATATCGGACTAGTCCGCACATGCTGATTTTTGTGCCGTTAGTGTGATTTCTTTCACTTGAGCTCTCGGGGTGTGTTTCTCTAACACACTCTACTCTATGTAATCTAATCTTTTCAGCTCCTGAGCTCTTATCAATTTGGATCCTCCTTCTCCTTTCTTTTTGCGCTTTTATTCCTAATTTCTTTAAGAACCTGCGCTCATCTCAACAATTTTGTTAGGGTCTCATTTGTTTGTCATAAATCAACCAAAACCCACAAGGGATGCCTAGATGCACTTTCAGACAGCTATGACAAACTGAAGGTACTGGCTGAGGTTCCCTCGGGTCCTTGTGCTACTAAGACCTGGGGGGAGTGTTAGCCACACTACCAGCGCGCTCCATGTCCCTACGCTGCTAAGGACCCAGAGGAACAAGCTCGGGACTTCAGCAAAGTGTTATCTACTTCGGCCAAGTCATTCCGAACCTTTGCCCTGCCAAGGGTCCGAAGTCTACGCACCAACAGCACAAGACTTGAAACAAGGATTCTTTATTAGCGATGGGGCTCTGGCATACATAGGAGGATACAAGGCAAGCGGAAGACCTAGGAGCTACCCGCGCTAGAACCTAGCAGCTATGAGTCGGCGACCTCCTCCAAGGAAGACTTGGCCGCCCCCGACAACTCAGCATTGTGGTCCCGCGCCACAGGTTCTATGGAGATGCTAGGGTCACACCTCCGAAGGCAGGTGAGCACATGCTCTACCACGAGCTGCGCCAGAGCCTTGCCTTCAGCCTCCAAATGCTCCCCCATGACGTTCTCCAGCGTCAAGAGCTCCTCCCTGACCGCGTCTAGAGCAGGGAGCACTTGGCTCACCTCCTAGGCCGGACCATCGAGGCGCAAGGAGCCAAAGTCAAAAGGTTCCAGTGCCGCCTTCGTGCAGCCGAGGAAGTCCCAGACCTTCTCTGCCTCAGCGGCACGAGAAGCCCGGAGGTCTTCGGCCACCTTGGCAGAAGAAGCCAGCTCCCCTACCGAACTCCTCGCCAGCTCCTGCTCACGGGTGGCCAGCTCAAGCTCCATAGTAGTGAGGGCTTGCTCCTTGGTAGCCACACATGTGGTCCGCTCATCCAGGTCAGATTCCTTGGCCACAGCAGTGAGCACCCGGTCGTGGACGTCCTGAAGCCAGTCCTTCAGCCGCCCCTGCTCCTCCTCATAAGCAGCCAGACGGTTAGAGGGCTCCCTCTCCGTCGCCTCCTTCTCACGACGAAGGAGCATCTCCCTGACCTCCGTCAGACCCGCTAGACGTGCATCGGCGATAGCATGGAGGTTCTTGGCCTCAGCCAGGAGGTTCTTGTGGAGGTCAGCGAACACGGCCTCCTTCTTCTCCCGCACCTCCTCCCGATCCTCAAGCTGCTCCTCCCGAGCCTGTGCACTCACCCTGGCGGACTGGACCAGCGCCTTCAACAGGTTGTCCCAGTCTCGGAGGCGCTCCCACTCAGACCTCAGCTCGGCCCACTCCTGCTCGAGCATGTCCTGCATCTGGTCCAGGCTAGATCAGACGACTTTCATAGCCCTAGGGATCAGAATGGCCTTCGGCATCGCCAGGCGAGGTACCGCCTCGACACCCTCCGGCTCTTCATCCTTCGACGGGGTTACCACCATGGAAACCTGCAAAGAAAGAGGAGGAGGGCTGGAAGCCCGCTCAGCAGCAGCCGCGCCGCTACCAGTGGCCCCGCGCCCGCCGGTTGGCTGGCCTCGGGGGCCCGGGTGCCGACAACCGGAGCCGCCCTAGGAGAAGGCTCAGGAACTGCCACCAACAATGGAACTTCGGCGGAGAAGGAGCCCCGTCTCCCAGGCCGTCGTGGAGGAGGAGGAGGAGACGGGCTCTACTGAGGAGCCCCACAAAAAGAAGCACCAAGCATTAACTACGCCGTCTAGCGGCTCATTACACGTCCCTACGAGGTTGAGCCGTACCTAGAGGTATGGAAGTTCCACCCCGCGCGGAGCTTCTTACGCGGAGGGCTCGAGCCACTTGCCCCCGCTGGCGTTGAGGTCGCCTCCACTGGCTTCGGAGCTGGCGGACTTTAAGGGGTCTTCGTCGTTGAAGACGGCGTAGCGGGAGCCTTCCCTACCGAGGACCTCGACAACAAAGATGCCCCCAGAGCTCAGGCTACCCTCAACAGCTGAGAAGCCTACGATGCTGTTGGAACCGTCGTCGTCGCCGACATCGCCTTAGGAGTCTTCTCCAATGACTGCTTCCAAGCTGAGGACGCGCCCGAAGACTTCTTCTGCATCGTAGGCGCGTCGGGGGCCCTCCTGGAAGCTCTAGCAGCGCAAGCCGCCCTTCCCGTAGCAGCGGGGGCTGCTCTGGCAGCAGCAGCTCCAGATCTGCGGCCGGCACCAGTTGCCGAGCCCGGTGCGGAACCGTGGGAAGCCTGGGGACTAGAGACGAAGCTTCCGCCAGAACGGACCAACTTCCTCTTCGGTGCTCTGCTCGACTCCTGGGCATCCTTGGGTGGCGAACGAGGGCACGTCGCAGGTGCGGGCCTCCCAGTCGGCTCCTTACCTCTGTTTGGGAGTGAGTTCGGCACAAGCCTTGCCTGACCATCGGCCCCGTCTGCTCCAGGGATCTTGACGCCCCGAGAGGGATCACCGATCTGCCGCACTGTGACATAGATATCGTCCAGTGTCGCCAGTTCCCTCAGCAGCCTTGACAGCGCTTGCGGGTTGAGATAGACGGGCTGGCAGCTCGCCTCGGTCGCAGGAGAGCTTCTGCAGCATCATCTCTAGCATCTCCCGATCCGGCGATGACCCCGCTCCGTGCACCAATCGTGCCATGTCACCTTCCCCGGTGTACTGCCAAGCGGCCCGAACGCATTGCTGAAGAGGAGCGATCCGGCGGGACAGGAAGTCGGCCAGAACCATCAGAGAGGTCAGGCCTTCCTCCGCTAGGTACTTGATCCTCTCTAGCACCGGTGTGTAGGCGTCCTGCAGGTTGGGTATCTCATCCCCAACGGCAACCTCGCTCATCTGCAGGCCACCCGACAGCTCCAGACGGTCGTGGACGTCAGTGTGGGCGATCACCTAGTCCTCCCTCCAATGCCCCCACTTCCCGAGAGTAAAGGGCGCGGAGTTCGTCCTTTGGTGCTGGAAGTAGTAGGCCCCCAACTGGCTTGTGGTTCTCCCCGAAGCCCTCAAGGAGAAGAACACCCTGAAGAGCCGCACCAAAGGCCGCACGCACACGAACATCTCGCAGAAGTGGACGAAGACGACCACTAGTGTGAGGGCGTGTGGCATGAGGTGCTGAAGCTGGAGCTCATACACCTCCAGTAGGGTGAGGAGCAAGGACGACGCTGGAAGCGCGAACATGGAGAGCACGTGCGAGGTGAAGAGAACCATCTCACCAGGTTGCATGTCGGTCAGCAGGACCCTCTCGCAACGGATATTTTCGTCAAACGTGGTTGACTGCCAGCTGAGCAGGTGCCTCACAATAGCGATATCGGTATCCCTGTGAAGCCTGGATGAACAGAGGCCGAAAGACATGGTAGTCACAGAAGGTTGAGAGCACTGGGGAGCGGAGGCTTCGAGCGCGCAGGAGGAAGACAAAGATTGCAAAAGGTGGAAGGGAATCGTCCTTCTCTAGAAGACTTCCTTTTCTACGTCCGCAACCTCTAGCCGGGCAACAGGCGCGATGTTTGGGTTTCTGCCGTACCTCGCCGCAGGCTACCCGCCTCTCCCAATGATGGGTAGGGCCCAGGTCCACCCGTCAGACACTGGGGGCCAGGCGGGTAACTTCTTGGGAACGTCCAACGGTTCCCGAGAAAAGCGGCGCAGTGGAACTGCAGTGGTCGACCCGATGGATGCCATAGTAAATAACCCGGGGCAACCCCTCGAGCACATTGCCATGACCCACCGGTCAGGAGCAGGCGCGTGTCCACCACGCCGACGACGTGTTGCCGCTTTGACTGCCGAGTACGCCAACTACACCAAAGACGTGCCGCCTTTTCATCTTCCAGGTACAACCGCGCATCCACTATGCTAAAATCTCACCATCGCTCTGGTTTCCAAAGTGCAGGTTCAAAGCCACCACTCGAAAAAGATGGAGGCCCCACTACGGGCTCACTGTCTCCCTTGAGATGGGCCCGGGGGCCACTTTTGGTACCCTACGAACCGGGTACCCCCGCGTGGAGGATAAAAGACAACCCAGGCCCCGCCTCCCTGCTGAGGCGAGCGCTAGAGAGGCCACGTGTCCCTGGCCCTGGGGTCAGCCCCGAGGATGCCACGTGCGTCTAGACTCTGCGATCAGCACGTGTCCCTTTCCCCGGACCTAGCCTCCCCACTGAGGTGAGGTCCGGAGCTGCCACGTGTACTCGGTCTTCGAGCCTCCTCCCTGCTGAGGTGGGCTCTGGAGCCGCCACGTGTCCTTGGCCCCGGACCTAGCCTCCCTGCTGAGGTGAGGTCCGGAGCTGCCACGTGTACCTGGGCTCCGAAGCCACCTACCTGCTGAGGAGTGCTCCGAAGCTGACACGTGCCCTTGGTCCCGGACCCAGCCTCCCTGCTGAGGTGAGGTCCGGAGCTGCCACGTGTCGGTGGGCTCTGAACCTCCTCCCCGCTGAGGAGAGCTCCGGAGCCGACAAGTGCCCTGGGTTTCGGTCCGAGGCTCCCCGCTAAGGTAAGGTTTGGAGCTGCCATGTGTCCCCTAGCTCCATACCCGTCGATGAGAGCTAAGAAGCTGCCACGTGCCCCACGATCAGTTTTGGCCCGTGGGTCGACGAAGTCAAGCGGAAAGTGTGTTGTTAGATCGTGCATTCAAGGCTCGTGCCTACCTCAGAAGCATGGCACACAGCGCATGCCTCCGTCCTCCGCCTGTCCACCATTACAGTGACAAGACAGGGCGGCGAGGCGTGACGGCGGTACAGTGCCGCCCAACGGCACAGAGCCGTCCAAGCAGAGCGAGAGGACGTGGCGACAAGACGGTGTCTTCATCATCACCTGACACACTGACAGGGGCGCTCAGCGCGCCAGGGGGCGGGACTTAACTCTCCACCAACTACTCTACTCAAAGTGAAAAAATCCTAGATCATGTATAGGGTTCACATAGCTTCGGGACCACCTGTCGGGCCCCAAGCCACATTGTAACCACTCCGGCCTTGGACTATAAAAAGACCAGGTGACCACCCGATAAGGTGTTCTGGTTTGGCAACCCTGCACTCTCACACACTCATATGCTCAAGCAATTCAACAAGCACTCCCGTGGACGTAGAGTATTACGCTCCGGCGGCCCGAACCACGTAAATTCTGGTGTTCACCCGCTCTCTCGGGTCTGGTCACGCGAGAGGCGCCAAGCCCCCTCTAATCAAAGAACCTCAGCGGGCTGCTCCGGTAGCGGGCCGAGGAGAGTGTCATAGCTCACACTCCAACATGGCTGCATAATTAATTATATCTAGGCAATATACTAGGATTGTTGAGTTGCGCCATGGCGTTCCTGTCAATATTGGTGTGATGCGCATGTTGCACATGAATGTATATATATAATGTATACTAATTGGTTATTACAACTATCAAGTTTTATGAAAAGAACAAAGCCATATTAGGCTACTCCCAATGCAAGTTTTTTTCAATAAATGACATTGCATGTCAATATTTTTGATGTTGTGATAACTTAATAATGAAGAGTGACAAGAATCCATTTTCGTTTAAATGAAACTGGGTGTACACTGTTTTCCATGCTATAAAACTCCATGGAATTAAGAGCAAAATTTTTATTTCATTTGGAAATTTGATCAATCATTATGCAACAATTGAATGGTATAATACGAACAGGGAAGAATAAAAAAATTATACATTATAGAGAGGTGTTTCATCTATGCTCCATATGATGTGGCAGTCTTGAAAATAATAGAATGAAACTTCCCACTGAGAATGACCTTACTGATGGAGTTCTCTTTTCTTTTCTTTTCTTTTTTCTTGGGGGGGGTGTACTGGTGTCAACAAGCTCTGACTCATTTTACAAACTCTGCCGGTTTGCATGGCACCAATTTTTTTCTATAGCTAGTTGTCTTGGTTCTGCGGATCAGAGACTACATGCTATGTACCTAACATTCAGCAGATTCAAATACTGAATTAGCAGAAGCAGTTTGTCAATATTCAATTGTTTCTCTACTGCCACTTTCTCTAATTAATTGACTTCTGGCCTCGTACTTTTTCTTGCTAGAAATACTGTTTCCTGTCGTTGACAATGCTGTTGGATCCGATCGATCTGATCATCTACACTGCACCTTCGAGCATGCCCAGGATTCCTTCTCGTCGGGATTTGGATGGGCCGGCAGAGAACTGCTCCAGCTTAGTTATTGAACTAGATAAGGATAGTATAGAATGCCTACGATTAATTTTGTCATGAACATGAGCCGCGTGAGGACGATGAGATCCACTCCACGGCGGACGGAATTGATTCGGAGATATGCAGCCAGAAACTACAGATTTGCGTAATGGGAGGTAGAAAATTTTGTCATCCCAAGCTTCACGTCTTCAGTGAATCTCTAACGCAGTAGCGCCGCACCACTGCAATAGATGGTCGATTCAGCTTAAAAGTCACTGTATCAACCGAGGAAACACCATGACTACCCGAAACACGGGGAAAACTTAGAATATAACAGGGAGATTACTTCAAGAATAAAGTCCTCTCACCAGTTACTATCGCAAGAGTACAGAGATAACATGCATGGGAGGGGACCTGTGTGGTAACAGTGGTGCAGTTTCAGACATAGTTCCACCACAGCGTTTGCTCGTGGTTGATTTGTACTGCAGCGTAGAACATTATTTGGCGATGCCTCCTGGCCCAAAGGATCATGGACCCTGGATACACCCATGATTCATCATGAAGACCATTTCCCCCTGCCTCAGTTCCAGATATCACAGGCGCAACATGCATTACACTCCCAAACGCATGAGCCAGACATTCAAATCACGTTCTCTGCCCACTTCTCACGACAATTTCAGTACATTCATGAGCATCTCCTCTTCTGCATGCTAGTACTGGTCAGGACGCTAATTAAGGAAAGGCTTATAAATTCGAGCTTGTTGTGCATTGTTCCGACCATGCCGGGGTTATGGTTTTAGTTGGTGTGTGGCTTCAATTCTCGGCACCCAAATCTCTTATATGTGTCCAAGGGTGTAATTAAGATGTTGGACTGAACTTGAAGGTGAACTCACCATGTGGTGGATGCTTCTTATGGTAAGAAATACTGCAGGAGCAAAAACATCAAATAATGGCAGTTCAGGTATGAATAAAGAATAAATAAAGAGGGCAAGATTAATTGCCTCATAGTTTAGGTTAAGAGATAGAAAATAATAAAGAGATGTAATTGAATCGGATTCTGTTATAACAGAATTAGGTGTTTATTCAGGAGCCTGGAAATATAAAGGCATCGACTAGCTTTTGTATTAGGGCAAGCAGGAAGAAATAAGAATTCTTATCTGTTTATCTGAGTTCTTGTGGCGACTTTGGCTGAAACCCTAGCGCCGGCGCCGTGGATTCTTCCAGGTACGTGCTGCGTTCCAACTCCCAGGCACATCTCCTCCTCTACTCTCCCCTGCGCACACCAGTAAGTATAGTGTTAGTCACCGAGTGTTAGCCACCGAGGCGACCGAGGCGGCGACTGCTATCCCCGGTGAGAGGACGGCCTCCTGGCGACCAAGGCCCATAGAGGCCTCACGCCAGACTGTGGCGGCCCTTCTCGGGGCTGCCTCCGTGGCGCCCCCCGCGCCTCCGACGGATTGAGGCGGGTCTTCTCGGGGACTGCCTCCTGAGGGGTGCCTCCCGACGGCCGGCGGAAGGCGGCTGTGCAAGGACGATTCGGGAGGAGGAGAAGGCTGGTTTTGACAGGGCAAGACAGATTAGGGGCGGGAGGAGTTGGATCTGGACTGGACGGGATCTCTACTACGGCGACGCTATTGGGAAGATCTCCTTCACGGGGGCAGACTCGGCTACCAATTCTCGAAGAAGCTTTGACAGGTAATGAGAAATCGTTTACGAATTCGTAGGCTAACATTAGCACCTGTCGGTCCATTGATAGGAGATGAAGATTCAGAAGCAAAAGTGTGTTTAGATACAGAAAAATTAGCTAGAGTTCGGGAGTTGGCTATTGCAGCAACTTCAAATTTCTGCCATGGTCATGTCGTGGAGGATAATACTGGGTATAGTTTCAGTACACATCAGCAATCATCGGATATTGAAGAAAAATTGGAGAAACGCCCTGATCCGGAGTACAAAATAGAAGATAAGCAAAAGAACATTGAATCAGCCTTATCTGTGGATTGGCAGACCAAAGTCTATCATCAAGAAAAATGTTTATCGATAAAAGAAAATAATTTAGATACCTTGCGGATATTCGGTACAAAGGAGGAGGATAGGGCGAAAGTATCGGGGTTTTCAAATCTAAAATGGATAGTGCTTCTACAAAATGGGTGGATTAAAAGGACGGACCCAATTAGAGGTAATAGAGGATTATGGCCCAATGTGTCATCGCCATATCGGCCCGTATCAGGGCTGATAGCTTTAAGTGCATGTAAGGGTCTTAATCGCCTGTTTAACCCTAGGACGCCGCACACCACAAAATTCACCAGAGGAAAAACATACTTAGAAGTACTCCGATCGCCAATGGATAACACCGGCAACCAAAGCGTTTTCCCTAGAGGAGCGGTTTCATGCTGTGGTGGCCGAGGTAATGGACAGGCGAATTATCCTGCTCGGGATGGATTCAGTGGCACTTTTCATCCTGGTTATGGTGGTGGGAATTATGGTGGTATAGGTGGAGAGAGATCTTATGGCACTAGACGTTTTGGTGGCAGAAAATATGTCAACAGAGGAAGAGGAAACTATAGGGGAACATTAGCAACCGTTTCGGCTATGACACATCAGGTAATGTATTTGGCAGATCAGAGAATAATATGCAAAGAAAATTGGAGGAAAAGAGTACAAAGAATTCTGGTAATGTATCGGTCAGTCTGCCTGCACAAGCAGCAAATTTGATTCAACAGGCGATTGCTTCAATGACTGGGACAGCTCCAACCCAGGTACTCCCCCAAGAAATAGTGTAGAGCAAAAGGAATAATGAGGAGTTTAATGTATGGTCCAAGTTGGAGGAGATAAAACCTTTATTAAAGCCTTCATCAACTGAAGTTCCGGAATCATCAAACAAATCAGTGAAGGAGGGTAGTGGTAATCCATATTGCTATAGATGTTTTACAAAAGGTCAAAATATGGAGGAGTGTATGACATGCATATTGCGCAATCTGTGATGCCAAGGGCCATACAAAGATAAGATGTCATGTATATAGGTCAGTTAAACATGGTGCAGCACTGTGTGGATTTGCTGTGGACGGGCTTGGGTTTTTTCATATACAAAGTTCCTCTTGTTAGGAGAATATCTCTATTTATGTTAGGAGATTATCTTTATTTATATTTTTCCTTATACGAGATTATTCTCCATATATGTACTCCTCCTGTACCTCTATATATTTGGGCATTTGCCCCATAATAATACATGCATCATTTATAATATGGTATCAGAGCCACGAAAATAGGGTTTCTTTTTACCCTAGCCCGCGGTCCGCCAGCGCCGCCGCCGCTTTCTGCTTCTTTCTTTTCCGATCTGCGTGCCTGTTTTCTGCCGACCGCCAGTCTTCGCGTCAGGACCCGTTAGTCCTTCTGCTCCGAGCGTGCGGCCTCCTGACGGCGCCCCTACCCAGCGATAGTGGGACCCGCCGATCCTGCACCGCTGATCTCTGTGTCTGGCCACTAACAACCCTCCTGCCTGAGGCGTGTGGCCTCCTGATCTTGCCCCCAGTCTAGAGCCCGTGGATCTGCCTGAGGCGCATGGCCTGCTGATCCTGCCTCCAGCAGCTACTCCTGCTGCACTTGCTGCGCCTGACACGATGGCAGTCCAATCTGATCTGCATGCTTTTGTGCTCTAACCTGCGCGCTCCTCACCCGGTCTACGCGCCCTATCCTAAGATCGCCTGCTGCTCGCGCGCCTCTGGCCGAGAGATCCCGCGTGCGCTGGAGATCTGCCGTGTGCCCGACGCGTCCTTGGTCCCTGGCGCCGCCACTTTCGTCCGCTGTAAGTTGACTCTAGTTTAAGGTTTCAACCAAAAAAGAAAAAAGAAAAAAATTGCACCTTCTGCCACTTTTCTCTTGCGCTCTCTCCATCGTCTGCTGCTGCTTATTTTGCGCTCTCGCCGTCGCCAGTTATTTTATCAGGATGACTTCTTCTTCTGGTGGGGTTCCAGTTGCGCGATGTCCGGTACTTTTCAATGGCACCAATTACCGCGACTGGGTTCTCGGCATGCGTCTGCACATGCGTGGTCTACGACTCTGGGATTATCTCACAGGTGATCTCAAATGTCCGCCTTACCCTGCGGTTCCTTCTCAACCCGTTATTTCAGATAATGCTACTGATGAGGATGAGAAGAAATTGTTTGCGGATTATGAGACTTGTTTGTCTGCATATGAGTCTCGTTTCAGCTTATACAGGACTTGGTTGGATGATGATGCTCGAGTTGCTGCTATTCTTGCTGCCAGTGTGGAGGATCGTCTTGCTGCTGATATAGTTGAGTTTGAGTATGCACACCAGATGTGGGATTTTCTACGCTCTCGTTACGAGCCTACTGGACAGTCTACCTACCTTGCTGCTATTCGTCAGGAGCAGTTGGTACAGCAGGGACATGCTACAGTGGAGGAGTTCTTCGGTCAGATGTCTGCTATTTGGCGTCAGCTTGATGCTCTTGGTCCTCGATTGTCGATAGATACTTGTCAGTCTTGTCAGAGTCAGAAGGCTGCACTTGAGCTTCGACACACTTATGATTTTCTGACCCGTCTTCGTGCCGAATTTGAGCCTCTTCGTGCTCAGCTACTTGCTCGTCTCCCATGTGTCTCTCTTATGGACGCTCTGACGAGTGTTCATAATGAGGAGACTCGTCTTCAGACTGTTGGGTTACTGCTTACTTCTTCGGTATTGGCGGCTTGCTCTACGACACCTACGCACACGGCTCCTCCACCGACTGTTCCGTCTTCAGTTGCCCCTCCTTCTACGGCTGGGGGACGTGGTGCTCTTCGCTATGATTATTGTGGTAAAGATGGTCATGTGGAGGCGTATTGTTTCAGGAAGAAGAAGCCTCAGGCTCGTCGGTCTTCACAGGGTGTTGGTGGTGCTAGTACTAGAGGATCTTAGGGGAGTTCTGCTACTATGGATGCACAATTACTCATGCTTCTTCATCGCCTTGCTACTTCTGCACCATCGGGAGCTACTGGTTCTGTGACTCGGTCTTCTGCACCTTCGAGTACTGCTGCTGCTTCTTCGTCTTCCACTGAGGGACCACCTCCTACTTCTGCTCCAGGTACTTGTCCATGGATTCTTGATTCTGGTGCTTCCTTCCATATTACTCCTTATTGTACTAGTTTGTCTTCCTTGAGTCCTTCGTATCGTTCTTCTACTGTTCATATTGTCGATGGTTCTCCTCTTTCGGTTGTTGGACAGGGCACTCTTTTATCTGACTCTTTTACTGTTCCTGATGTTTCCTTTGTTCCTAGACTTACAATGCAGCTTATATCCGCTGGTCAACTCACTGACAGTGATTGTCGAGTGATTCTTGATCATGATATTTGTTATGTTCAGGATTGTCGCACGGGTCGCCTGGTTGGTACTGGCCCTCGTCGTTGTGATTCACAGCGTCTTTGGGGGCTTGACTGGCTTCGTCTTCCTTCCGTTGCGCCTGCCAGTCTTGTTGCTTTGTCCACTTCGACGCTTGCTCAGTGGCACCACCGTTTGGGTCATCTTTGTGACTCCCGTCTGTCCGTTCTAGTTTGGCGTGGTCTTTTAGGATCAGTCTCTAGTTCTGAGTCTTTAGCTCATTGTCAGGGTTGTCGATTAGGGAAGCAGATTCAACTTCCTTATCATTCTAGTGAGTCGGTGTCTGAGCGTCCTTTTGATCTTATTCATTCAGATGTATGGGGACCTGCACCTTTTGCTTCAAAAGGAGGACATAAATACTATAGCATTTTTATAGATGATTTTTTGCGGCACACATGGGTTTACTTTATGAAACATCATAGTGAGGCATTATCTATCTATAAGTCCTTCTCGACTATGGTCCGCACTGAGTTTGACACTCCTATTCGTATTTTTCGAGCCGATCCCGCGGGCGAATACCTTTTTGATGCTCTTCGTAAGTTTCTTTCTAAGCAAGGTACTCTTGCCCAGTTTTCTTGTCCTGGTGCTCATGCTCAGAATGGTGTTGTTGAGCATAAGCATCGTCATCTTCTTGAGACGGTTCGTACTCTTCTGATTGCTTCCTCTGTTCCTCCTCATTTTTGGGCCGAGGCGGTCTCGACTGCCACTTATTTAATTAACATTCAGCCATCGCCGACACTTAGAGGGGGGTTCCTTTTTATTAGAGGGCTAATGGTGGCTGTATTAGATGGATACATAATGCTGGGGTACAGGTCTGATTATATAGAGGGATTAGGAGGGGGGAAAAGGACTAAACTACCCCTAACCCTGATTACATAATGGTGGCAGAGAGGTTCAGGTAGCAAGCGCATCCGAAGACTCGAAGATGGTCGTAAAGAGGATGGGTGCCGAACAAAGCGAAGTGCGGGGTGGGAGCACTAATCGCCTTAGTAGGAAGGCGATTAATGAGGTAGGTGGCAGTGTGAAGCGCCTCCGTCTAGTAGTGAGCAGGGGTAGAAGCCTGAAACATCAAGGAGCGCATGACATCGTTGGTGGTCCGAATCATGCACTCAGCCTTGCCGTTCTAGGGGGGAGTGTACGGGCATGACATGCACAACTGAACACCGCGAGAAAGCAGAAAGTCATGGAACGTAGAGTTGTCAAACTCGCGCCTGTTGTCGCACTGGACCGCACGGATCGTGCGCCCAAACTGGGTGGACACCCAAGCGAAGAAGTGAGAAAGAGTACCAAAAGTATCAGACTTTTGTCGCAAGGAAAAAGTCCACGAATAGTGCAAAAATCATCAACGACCACCAAGTAATACTTGCATCCAGAAACACTAAGAACAGGTGAAGTCCAAAGATCATAGTGAATCAAATCAAAGATGTGCTCGACACGAGTGACAGAGTGCGGAAAAGGAAGTCGAACGTGGCGACCCAACTGACAAGCACGGCAAAGAGACTCATGAGTACCCCGAGTACACGGAATCACTGAACTACCAGACAACTTTGACATAGCAGAAACACCGGGGTGGCCAAGCCGGCGATGCCAAATGGTCGAAGAAGCTGTCGTAGTCAGGGCAAGAGGCGAAGCGGAAGCAGGAAGACGCATCGTGTACAGGGGACCCGTACTATCACAACAAAAGAGAATGTGTCGAGTAGTAAGATCCTTCACAGTTACACCATAAGGATCAAACTCAAGGGAAACATGATTGTCAGTAGTAAAACGACGAACGAAAAGAAGGTGCTGAATAATGTCAGGTGCAACAAGAACATCACATAGCTGAAACGAATCTGGCGAACCCGAGTCACTTGCTGCGGTGACTGGAAGAGTAGACCCATTCCCAACAACGATAGATGAAGGATAAGAGGGATGGGAAGGGCGGGTAGAGGAGAGGATACCAACGTCAGGGGTGGTGTGGTACGAGGCACCGGAGTCCACCACCCAGTCAGGGCCATACGGTGTGAGACCTCGCAGGTAGACCGACGGTGTAGAACAGGCCGCGACATGCCCCGATGGTGGCGGCGCCGTGAAGGAAGACAACACGCTCGGACCCTCGACAGTGGTGCCAACAGAGTAGGAAACAACCGATCCAGGTACATCAGCCGATGGCGGCCGAGAGGCACCTCCCAAGGTGGCAGCAGGCCAGGCAGCGCCGTCGTGGGGGTCTGCAGGACCGGCAGCCCAAGGGGTGGCTGCAGCCGCTGCGGGCCACGCAGCGGCGCCGTCGTGGGGCACAGAAGAGGCAACGGCGGCCCACGGGGCGGCTGTAGCTTCTGTGGGCCAGGTAGCGGCACCATCGTGGGGCGCTGCAGAGGTGACGACGGAGGGCCAGGCAGCAGCGGCTCGAGGGGTGGCAGCGCTGGGGGCTGCAAGAGCGCCGGCGGCGCATGGTGGCAGCGGGGCGGCCCCAGGCAGTGGTGCGGCGCTGACAGCGGCCCAGGGTGGCGGCGCGGCGGTGGCAGCAGAGGCGGCAGCCCCGGGCAGTGGCGCGGCGCCGACAGCGGCCCAGGGTGGCGGCGCGGCGGTGGCAGCAGAGGCAGCGGCCCCATCAGGCGGCGCAGCGGCATGGCTGGGGTGCACACCAGCAACCCCAACGAACCCGAATCCGGGCGGCCCAGGCACGCGCCGGCTCTGCCCGAGATCTGGCGGCCCGGGCGCGGATCTGGCAGCAGCGCCCCAGGGTGCGGAGACCCAGGGCACAGCGGCGCGGGCTGGGGGTGCGCCGGCGACAGAGGCGGCGGCCCCATTAGGTGGTGCAGCGGCGTGGCTGGGCTGCGCACCGGCGGCGGCAACACCAGCAGGCGGCGCGGCAGCACAGGCGCGCGATGCCTCAGCGGCGGCGGCGGCGGTGGCGACTCCGGCGGCCGGTGCGCCGGCGAGGCCGGCGGCAGCACAGGCACGCAGGGCACGGCGGCGGTGGCGGCACAGGGCCACTGCAGCGGCGGCGGCTGGGCCTGGGTCATTAGGGTTAGGGTTAGGCCCTAATCCTAATTAGTTCCTAGCTGATACCATATTAGAGGGCTAACTATGGCTGTATTAGATGGATACATAATGCTGGGGTACAGGTCTGATTATATAGAGGGATTAGGAGGGGGGAAAGGACTAAACTACCCCTAACCCTAATCCCTCTCTAAAGACTAATACTTTTGAGCGTCTTACGGGTAAGACGCCTGACTACACCAGCCTTCGTCTTTTTGGATGTGTTTGCTACGTGCTGCTCGCACCTCGTGAGCGCACTAAGCAGACTGCTCAGTCGGTCGAGTGTGTTTTCCTTGGATACAGTTCAGAGCATAAGGGGTATCGTTGTTGGGATCCGATTGATCGACGGATGAGGATTTCACGGGATGTTGTTTTTGATGATACACGTCCTTTCTATCCTCGCCCTTCTTCTGATACTTCTTCTGTATCTGTGTTGATCCCATTTCATTTATGTTCTTTCCAGATGCTCTAGTTTCTGGTGTACCACCTTCACACTCGATGTCGCGTTCCACGGTTTCTTCTCCTTCGGAGCCTACTTCTTTGGTTCCCGATTATACTTTGAAGGCTCCTGCGACGCAGGTCTATACTCGACAAGTTGTCCCTCTTTCAGACGTACCATCTTCTTCTAATGAGTCGTCTACTCCAGTTAGGTCACCTTCTGATGATCCATCTTCTGCGAATCAGTCTGCCTCTCCTGGTACGTCCTCCTCTCCTGAGAGATCATCTCCATCCGATGATTCTTCTCCTAAGCAGCCTCTTGGACGTGGTCATCATCCTCGACAACCTCCTGATCGGTACCCTCCTTCGCTTGTTGCGCCTTGAAGATGTTGTCGACAACGATGCCTCTTTAATAGACGCTAATGCTTTCGGTGTTTCCATCTTGCTTTCACCTTCGGATTCTACCAGAGAGTCAATATGCATATTCCACTCTTCAGTGTTCATTGTATCAGTCATCAGTGAATCTGTTTCCTTCATTTCCATCATTTTTTTATCAGCTTTAGCATACTGCTCCTCAAACTCTTCTGGCTTATCCACTTGCAGCTTATCTACTTTGGAAACAAATATAACTTGATGTTGATTCTGAACTTGTCTAGAATGGGTCGAAAATGTAGCAGATCCCCTCTTTGACACATCAGCACCTGGTGTCCTTATCCCTGGTTCATTGCCTCTATTTTTGTCTTGTGGCTGTTCCCTCCTTCTGTCATTTTCCTCTTCCAATTCTTTGTCATCTTGTCCATCAAAATCCATGTCCATAGGATCCAGGTTTTCCTCATCGACCCCTTATTCAATTTTGAATTTTAGTTCATACAAGAAATCCCCAATAACCACATCCACAATTGTGGTATCAAATTTGGGTCCACCACTAACACCTTTAAACGGCATACATCATGTTTCCTTGTAAATTCCATGCCCACATCTTTTGTGATTCCTAATAGGGACCCCACTTCCCAAATAATAAAAAACTCTCTATATTCCTGCGGAAGTCCTGTGAACTGAACCCAAATCTTGGGTAATATTTCCTTGGCTTCAGCACTGCCCCCACGTTCTTCAATCTGAATCTTTGCATTGTTCATCTTTGTTTGCACCACTCCCCATTCAGCCATCCTCTGTAATTCATTCTTGGATGGAAACACAGTTCCGAAAGTATTATTACCTAGATCCTGTACCTTCCATGCCCATTTACCTGGGATCAGTCTCTCTAGCTCTGTTGTTACATTTTGAGCACTCGGAACCCCATCAGACACCCCGATCAATGCAGTTCTGTTATCCCTTGTGGTTTTATGCTGAGAGGTGTTACAAATGATGCATGTATTATTATGGGGGCAAGGGCCCAAAGATATAGAGGTACAGGAGGAGTACAAATATAGAGAATAATCTCGTACAAGGAAAAACATAAATAAAGATAATCTCCTAACATAAATAGAGATATTCTCCTAACACCCCCCTCAAACTTAAGGTGAGTCGCGAACACTGAGTTTGGAGAGATAAAAACTATGCTGAGCTCGGGTTTGTGCCTTCGTGACGAAATCTGCCAGCTGAAGCTCTGAAGGCACATACTAAAGATCAAGAACACCATCCTGTACCTGTGCTCGTGTATAAGAAGCATCAATACCAATATGCTTGGTAAGCTCATGTTTAACTGGATCACGAGCAATACTGATAGCACTTGTACTGTCACACAAAAGAGGAGTCTGCATACCAACAGACACACCAAAATCCTCAAGCAACCATCACAACCAAGTAACCTCTGCACTCACAAGAGCTATAGCACGCAACTCAGCCTCCGCACTGGAACGAGAAACTGCTATCTGCTTCTTAGTCTTCCAAGCAATGAGGGAACCACCAAGAAAAACACAATACACAGAAAGAGATCGACGATCAGAGGGATCACTAGCCCAAGTAGCATCAGAATATGCTTTGAGCTGTAAAGAGCTAGAGCGTGGAAAGAACAAACGTCTAGAAATAGTCCCACGAAGATAACGCAAGACACGAAGCAAGTGACTATAGTGGATCTGGGTGGGAGCGAAACAAACTGACTCAGAATGTGAACAGAGTACGAAATATCAGGATGAGTGACACCAAGATACACTAGACTCCCTACAATATGACGATAACGAGTAGGATCATCAAGAGGCTCACCATCATTGGCTCGAAGATGGACATTGAGTTCCATTGGAGTCTCAACAGTCTGGTGATCAGTAAGAGAAGCCCGATCAAGAAGATCCTGAATATACTTTTCCTGAGACAGATAAATTCCCTCAGAGGAAGAGGAAACCTCAATCCTAAGAAAATAGCGAAGAGGACCAAGATCAGACATAAGAAACTGCTCACTGAGACGGGCCTTCACGAAGGCTATGTACTCGAAATTGTCTCCGGTGATAATCATATCATCAACATAGAGAAGAAGAAGCGTGCGACCACGAGACGAAGTGTGCACAAAGAGCGCCGGATCATGAGTACTGGCAGAAAAACCTACAGCAGTGACCACAAACGCAAAACGCTGAAACCAAGCACGAGGAGCCTGCTTAAGGCCATAAAGAGAACGTCAAAGACGGCAAACCATACCCTCAGGAATAGAATACCCAGGTGGTGGCTGCATATAAATCTCCTCACCCAGCTCACCATTAAGGAAGGCATTCTTCACATCAAGATGAGAGATGGACCAGTCACGAACAGAGGCCACAACAAGTAGAGTGCGAACTGTGGTCATGTGAGCAACAGGAGCAAAGGTCTCATCATAGTCACGACCATGTTTCTACTGGAAGCCACGGGCGACTAAACGAGCCTTATAGCGCTCAAGTGAACCATCAGAGCGGGTCTTAACCTTATAGACCCACTTACAGGTGATAGGACGAACACGTGGGGGACATGGCACAAGTTCCCACGTGTCGGTGCGCTCAAGAGCAGCAACATCCTCGGCCATCGCATGTTGCCATTCCGGATGAGGAACAGCATCACGATACGTAGCCGGCTCATGCAGAGCAGCAACAATTCTGGAGAAAATGCAAGAATTAGAAAGATTGTAGGAAAAGGCTAAAATGGATAGGAAAGATGAAATTCTGGACAATGAGGAAAAGGAAATTAGGGAAGAAGAAGAGTTAGATAAATTTATATTGGACAATATTTGCTCTGCAATCATGGAGGAAGTGATGGATGATGGTAGTGATTATTTGAATCGTACTGCTATAATAGATTTAAAATCCAAATCCTCCACAAAACAGAGTAAAAAAGGGCATAGAAAACATACAACATAAACATGAAAGATATCTCTGGAACTGTAATGGGTTCAGAGATCGTAAAAAGCACAAATTCATTTCAGATTCAACAAAGGAACATGACCTGAATTTTATTGCAATATCTTAAACGGGTGCAAAAAATTTTGCTTACTCGTTTCTAAAGAACCTATGTGCAGACAGGGATATCTTATGGCATTGTAAGGAACCTAGAGGTAGATCAAGAGGTATGTTATTAGGAATTGATCTTAATATATTTCATATTGGGTCTATATACTTTTATATAAAATTCCCTTTGGGCAATAAGCATGACAGTTACAAATGGACACTTGTTATGGTTTATGGGCCTGCACAAACAGAATACAAAGAACAGTTTGTAGTGGAAATTGTCAATATGTGTAGAAAAGAGAGTCTACCAATTATGAGGAGATTTTAATAATATGAGATACACGGGAGAAAAAACAATTCAAATTTTAATCCTAGATGGCCTTTCATGTTTAATGCAGTAATAGATGGGTTAAATTTGGGGAAGTTACAAATGTCGGGGATGCAAGTATGCATGGGCTAATTCACTACCTAATCCTACTTATGAAAAATTAGATAGAATCCTTATGTCTACCGAATGGGAACGTAAGTATCCATTATCTACGGTGACAGCTCTATCTAGAGAGGTTTCTGATCACACTCCACTCTTAGTGAGCACTGATGATAGTTACTAGAGAAACCACTCGCCTATTTTCAAATTTAAATTAGGTTGGCTAATCAGAGACGGTTTCAAGGAATTAATTTAAAAGTTATGGTTGAGTGAGAGTGGGGGCCTAGCCTGATGGTAAATGGCAGTTTAAAATAAGGAAGGTACGCCAACATCTGAGGGGATGGGCAAAAGATGTTAGTGGGAAATACAAGAAAGAAAAGAAATGTATTCTGGACCAAATTGACTCCCTAGATAAGAAGGCAGAGATGACACTACTCACACCACAAGAGGTGGAGCTAAAGCATAAATTAAATGATAGACTATTAAGAGAAGAAGAATTAAAATGGTATCAAAGAGCTAAAATGAAGAACCTATTAGAAGAGGATGCTAATACTAAATATTTTCAATTGGTGGCCAACGGAATATATCAACTTTATAATGGAGATAAGCTGCTAAGTGATGAAGAGGAACTCATTTTACACATATATGACAAGTTATTATAAAAAACTTTTTGGACCACCAGTGGTAAATTCGGTTCATTTAGATGAAACAAGAAAGGAAGATATCCCTCAGGTTACAGATTTAGAAAATCAGGCCTTGGTAGAACAATTCAGTGAGGATGAAGTAAAAAAAGTGGTGTTTCAAATGGAACATAACAAGGCCCCAGGTCCTGATAGTTTCCCAGCTGAATTTTATCAAATTTTTTGGGAACTAATAAAGGATGATTTGATGGCTATGTTTCATGACCTCCATACAGGAAATTTACCGCTTTATAGATTTAACTTTGGTACAATCATATTGTTACAAAGAATGTCGATGCAAATAAAATCCGGCAGTATAGACCTATTTGTTTAGACCTATTTGTTTACTGAATTTGAGTTTTAAAATATTCACAAAGGTGATTACAAATAGGATACTGGCTTTGGCAAGGAAAGTTGTTTGTCCTACACAAACGACTTTCTTACCGGGAAGGAATATAATGGAGGGAGTGGTCATCTTACATGAAACAATCCATGAACTACATAGGAAAAAGAAAAATGGGATTATATTTAAAATAGACTTCGAGAAAGCCTATGATAATATTAAATGGTCATTTGTAAAACAAGTCTTACAGTTAAAAGGCTTTTCTCAAAAATGGTGTAGTTGGATTGAAGCTTGTATTAAAGGAGGACACGTTAGTATCAAAGTTAATGACTAGTTAAGTGAAAACTTCCAAACAAAGAAAGGTTTAAGACAAGGAGACTCTCTATTTCCAATTATGTTTAATATAGTGGTAGACACTCTGGCTATAATAATTAATAGAGTTAAGTAAAGTGGTCTTATAGATGGTATAGTTCTCCACTTGGTGGAAGAAGGCCTATCTATACTACAGTATACGGATGATACATTACTGTTTATAGATCACAACATAGAGCGGGCTAAAAATCTTAAGTTACTATTATGTGCGGTTGAGCAACTATCTAGCCTTAAGATAAACTTTCATAAAAGTGAAATCTTTTGTTTTGGGGAGGAAAAAAGTATTCTAGAATATTTGGGTGTAAAATAGGCAAACATCCATATAAGTATCTTGAAATACCAATGCACTATAGAAAATTGAATAATAGTGATTGGAGGATCATCGAGCGGAAATTTAAAAAGAAATTAAGTAGTTGGAAGGGTAAGCATTTGTCTCTAGGGGGAAGATTGGTATTGATAAATTCAGTCTTGACTAGTATGGCTATGTTTATGATGTCCTTATTTGAAATTCTAAAAGGTGCCCTCGAGAAGCTGAATTATTACAGATTTAGATTCTTTTGGCAGTCAGACAACCATAAGAAGAAATATAGATTAACAAAATGGGATATAGTTTGTCAGCCAAAGGATCAGGGAGGTCTTGCGATTCTAAATTTGGATATCCAGAATCAATGTTTACTGAGTAAGTGGTTGTTCAAACTTATTAATGAAGATGGGTTATGGCAAAGCTTACTTAAAAATAAGTATTTGACAAATAAAACAATTGGTAATGTTAAAAGAAAGACTGGCGATCCACACTTTTGGTCTAGTATTTTGAAAGTAAAAGATAAGTTCATGAGCATAGGAACTTTTAAAATAAATAATGGAAGGTCCATTAGATTTTGGGAAGACAGGTGGTTGAGAAATGTCAGGTTGAAGGATAAATATCCTTCTTTATACAATATAGTGAGGCAGAAAAACACTATTGTCCAACAAGTTTTCAATACTGTACCATTGAATATTTCTTTTCAACATGGATTGGTAGATAATAATTTGGTACGTTGGAATAACTTGGTAGCCAATATTGCAAACATTAACTTAAATGATATGGAAGATGTTTTCCGTTGGGATTTACACCAAAACGGATTTTTTTCAGTTAAATCCATGTATAAATACTTGATATCTACTGGGAGTTTTAATAACAAGTGGTTATGGAAAGCAAAAATGCCATTAAAAAATAAAATATTCATGGGGTACCTCATCAAAGGTATTGAGCTCACAAAGGATAATCTGGTAAGACGTAATTGGAAAGGAGATAAAAAGTATGTCTTTTGTTCTCATGCTAAAAGTATACAACATCTCTTTTTTGATTGTCACTTTACCAAGTTTTTATGGGGAATAACTCAAATCACTTTTGGGATTGAGGCACCACAAAGTATAACATGTATGTTTCACGGGTGGTTACTCAGTGTCAATTATGATGTCAAAAACATGATTATTATGGGTGCATCAGCATTATGTTGGGCTATCTGGTTAAGTAGGAATGACATTATTTTTGACAATTGTGATTCTAAAACTTATATGCAGGTACTTTTCAAAGGAACATATTAGGGAAGAACCTGGGCACAGTTACAAACGAATGAGGAGCAGATCAACATGATGACAAAAGCTTGCCGCGAAGTGGAGACTATGACAATGCGTATTTTTGCTCATTTTGGATGGAGGTTTAAGAATAGGATAAAGTAGTGAGGTTGTATCCAGTTTGGTCTTTTATTCACCCATTTACTTCCAGACTGTAAGACGTTTAAATTGTCAAAAGTTATAATAAAGTAGCTGTAACCTCCTCGTGTGGAGGTGCAGGTCGGGAGCTCCCATTATCTAAAAAAATAATATGGTATCATATTCAGGCCAGCAGCCCCTACCAATGGTTGGCGCTGCAGATGATCCTGAGGTACTCAAAGATTCTCAAAAGTTAGATCGTCTTTTAGCCCAGATTGCAACCATGAATGCTCGTCTTGATTCTCATGACGCCCGGATAGCTAGAACAGAAGCGCACAAAATCAATAAGGTCAGCGTATCAAGAGTTTAGAGACGATCAGAGGAAGATATGAATAGCAGATCAATACAAGGGGATGATCGGCACGATTCTTCACACCTTCCTAAGATAAATTTTCCAAGTTTTGATGGAGAATCTGACCCATTGACTTGACTCACAAAGTGTGAATCCTATTTTAGGGGTATGGGAATATTAGCAGAGGACAAGGTGTGGTTGGCTCCACTACATCTTGATGGAGTTGTTAGACAGTGGTATTATACTTTAGAAAGAGATCATGGAATTTTATTATAGGCAAGATTTGCTGAATTTGTGAATCTGAGATTTGGACCATCTAGCCCGTTTAATGGACTTGCTGAACTAAAAGATCTCAATCACACAGGTTCAGTATAAAATTATCAGAGACAATTTTTAGACTTATTATGCTGTTGTGATGACCTAACAGTGCAACAACAGATAAATCTACTCACTGCCGGGTTAGGACAGCCATTACGCACAGATGTGGAATTACAAGCACCAGCTAATCTCCAAACAATAATAAGTTTGCCAAGGGCTTATGAGCAGCGCTTAACACATGTGGAAGAAAGCAAGTTCATTACCTCTAAGGTGCTGAGCCGCAGCAACAAACAGTTTAACCCTACAACAACTACTACTAAGGCACAGTCATCTCAAGGTTCTACAGCTTCATCCAGACCCCGGTTTAGGTGATTATCACCTGAAGAGATGTCTGCCAAGCGTGCTAATGGGGAGTGTAACAACTGTACTGAAAAATATACGGTCGATCATAAATACAGTGGGAAAAGCATTTTTATTCTAGAGCTGGGAGATGAAGAGGATCTTGATTCAGCTGTTGAAGAATTAGGGATTTTCCTTCATGCTCGCACGGGTATCGGATCTCCTAATACTATTCAAATGGAAGTGAACTAGAAGGTGATCTCACCATTCATAGAGACAAATGCTAGAAGACATATGCAGTTCACTAATGTTTTAACTCAGAGGTTGGTGGACTAATCCAATATATAGGCGCTCATCATTGCTTCTCGCGAAGGAGGCGAACTTGCAGAGTCTCCAACGTTGTTGTTGATCAACCTTGCCGCGCGGTGAACAACGGAAGCAGCTAGAGCGCGCTCGCTGTGACGGAATGAAGGTGACTGCCTCTTACATCGACGGCGACGCATGGGCTCCTTGAATGCTGCCCAACGGCAACTCTTAGGTTTTGATATTTGTTTTAGCTTCCTCAGTTTATTATCGGTTGGGTTCAGAAACATCAGTCGTATGGATGGTTTGATAGCTACAGAACGAATAAATTTTATGCATTGAGCTTCAAAATTTGTTTAGTGGCAATGAGGGTAACAGACTCCAATGAAGTGCACAACAATTCTCGTGTAGTGCCATGGTCCAAGCCAAGAAAGATCAAGATTAATGTTGCACATTTCTTCTCGCTGGCGCCCTGTTAGAGTGTGCTGAGACGAAGGAAGCTAAACCACGGTTGATCCTGGAATCCGACTCGCCGTGCCAAACTATTTCAATATCAACTGTTAGAGCGAATTCTAGGGGTCAATTTATTTTTGGATTGATTTTATTAACTCAAAGGGGAAGATTGTTCGCGGCTGGCCCCCACATTGAAGAGGTAAAACTGCTCACCTTGATAAAAAAATAAATAAAAGTGCATTGTGAAACCAAGTAAAATAACTTGTAACTGGCAGTTCTGTCTTGATGGAATGGAAATGATATACAAAGAAGTGGATATGTTCAACACAATTGATCCAACTCACATCTTTTTTATTATAGATAATGGAAAGTTAATTCCAGTCTCTACATTGGCATATGTAGCCTCTGAATTATTAAAAATTTCAGCCTCATTCCTGATTACAAAGGAAACAAACACCAACAAATATTACGTTTGACAATGTCTATTATTATGTTTTCATTCATGTTTGGTGAACAACTCTAATGCAATGGTCTCCAAGGATATGCTCATCTAGACATCCCCTTGTCTTATCATCACGTTGCAACAATGTTAATGTCACACCCGGTTTTCCATAAAGAACAACCGAGCGTATTCTCACATGTATGCCAGGATCAGTTAACTCATACATATACCGACAAGAGTGAAATATCAAGATATTACAATCCAGGTTTAACGTGTAACATAATAATACAACATATGTCATAATAGACTAAATAAAAGTACTATCACACTAATTATACAAACAGCGGAACACTATAACATGGTGCTCCAGTCCGCAGGCGTTGCCCGCACTAGAGGAAAACCTAACACATTACGACGACCAAGTTGTTTACGACGGCTAGCCCTCATAAGTAACCTAACTTACGACGGTCACTGTGGGCCGTCGCAAGTAAACAAACTTACGACGGTCTTGGGCCCATGACCGTCGTAAGTTACGGGCCCGTCGTAAGTTACGTGTAACCTACGACGACCGTAACCCTAAGCCGTCGTAAGTTAAAGCGCGGTCGTAAACTAAGAGTAACTTATGACGGCTTAGGTTACAGCCGTCGTAAGTTGCGGGAAGGGAGAAGGGAGAGGGGGATGGGGAGAGGGACAACGAGAGCGAGAGAGAGAGAGAAGGGAGAGGGGGATGGGGAGAGGGACAACGAGAGCGAGAGAAAGAGAAGGGAGAGGGGGATGGGGAGAGGGACAACGAGAGCGAGAGAGAGAGAGTGAAAGAGGAGTACTAAGAGTGAAAGAGAGAGAGAATGAGGGAGAGAGAATGCGACATGTCTAACTTTTATTTACTTTGCAGGGTTCACCGACGGAGACGCAGACTCCATCTCCGCAGCTATCGGCACCAGGAGGGATGCGTGAAGACGACGTTCATGGCTCCGGAGGTAGTCGTGAGGGGAGTGTGTAGCCGTTATGTGTTTTAGATTTTCTTGGACTTTATGAATGAACTGTCAAATCTGTATTGTATTGTTTGTCTGTGTGAATGCCTGTTTGATTTGTCTTGACTGACAACTGTGTCAGGGCATCTAGTTTCAGTTTTAAAAAAATTAAAACCATAACCTACGAGCCATCGTAAGTTAGCCCATGTTACTTAAGACGACTGTTGTAGCCGTCGTAAGTAAGCCAGGATAACTTACGACGGCCTGGACCTAGTCGTCATAAGCAACATGGTTACTTACGGTGTTCGTGTTCAGGCCGTCGTAAGTGGTATGGCCCATCCCACCATGTGGCCCACACGCTTACATACGACGGCTACAGGCCGCTGTCGTAAGTTACTTAACTTACAACCAAATCCTGACGACGGCTAAAAAACCATCGTAATTAGGCTTAAATTATCATAATTAAGCTAATTATAATGGTTTAGACCTTACTTACGACGGTTTTAGCCGTCGTAAGTGAGTCGAATTGTTGTAATGCCAGGGGTTTCGCCAGTCTAGAACAACTCGTCTGTATCAAAGTCTTCTTCGTTGAAGTCTATGTCTTTATTTACAACTGACCAGCATGTGACATCCAACAAAAGCAAGTTTGAGTGCCAATGATACTCACAACCATAGGAAAAGATGATATGAAGGCCAATAGTAAAGAAAGGCTGACTCTGTTAAGCACTACACATTAATCCTAGTTCTTAGCTTAAATTAGCAACCTATATTACTATGTGATAAATCCCACTATCTTTATAAATAAGCTAATAATGTCAGGTTACACCACCTAACAACCTTTTTCAACTTATATCCATGTTTCTTTAATCATGGACAAGTTCAAACTGCTCTTGACCGTGAGCACGGCTGTCATGACAGTTTGGTTCTCTACAGAGAATGTATCACTTTACCCACAAGTAGTGATTTCATCCTTTGTTGCCAGGTGGACTAAGAACCTCCCTGATCTCCGTGGTTGCAAGCCATATTACACACTTCCTTTGGTGTGCGATCAGCAGATCACTACATGATCTTTACAAAGGGTCTACCGGCAAGTACAAGTCCACTAAGATTTCACCGCTCCAGTTACTAGGAGTAAACCCTCCCCTGCAGAAGCCCCCTCTTGAGCCTTGCAGTTCCCAGGGTAGTCGAAATGACTCCCATTCTGCGCACCATCTAAACACTTATACTATACCGGCAAACTCCTAATTAATTGGCCAAGCTGCCCCATCTCAGTTTTGTGGTGACACTATAAAGTCGGGTTAACTGTTCCATGAACCGATCCTTAGAATCTAAGACATGCACTTTACACTTTTCCAAGTCTCGTGCACGAAGCACCATGCCAAACAAACAACCTGTATAGATTCCTATCACTATGACACACTTTTGTGTGTCTTTTATATTCCACAAGACAATAATAATAATTATGTTTCATTTATTTTCTATGTTCTAAGCATGGCTAAGCACATAAAATGACAATTAAATATTCTAACTAAATCCCACCATGGTTTCAAGGAATGATCTGGAAAAACTAGTCATATATCCTAAACTAGGTTTCATATTAAAGATATCATGCAAATAATCTAACTAATCTTTCTAAATTAGGATCAAAGTGGTCAATGAACACTTACCTTTTTCTTGTTGCTCAGAAATGTTAAAATTTGCCATTGAAGATCGACAACTTATTTTGGGGCTGGTTCTTAATTCAACGATGCCGAGAGGGCCACATCGCCCCACATCGTCCCGGCGACGACGACGATTTTCTTGCCAGAGAAACGCGAGCACACGGAAAAACTCATTAATTCTCAACTTTTCTATGAAATTGGAAAGAGGGAAACGCGAGACAATCACCTAGTGTGGTTTCTTTGATCAGAACAACCCCGAAATGTGTTAGTGACGGCGAACGGCAGCGGTGATCATCGGGCTTGGTCGTAAGAGCACTAGAATCAAGGATCTTTGATTGTTTTTTTGTCGTAGAGTTTCCTGAGGAAATCAGGACGTGATCGGTGAGGGAAATTCAGGGGTCTCCGGTTGTTTAAATAGAAGGGAAGGAGTGGACGATCGGGTGTGAGCGGGCATGAAGAGGCGCAGGCAGCGGTTGGGCTCACGGAAGAGGAATTTTTTTATTTATCTCACGTGGGATGTGATAGTTAAAAACCACAACTAGTATGTTCTCCTGAAAACAGTTTGCATAAATGAATAATATCTATCATTATTAAAGATTATATCATTTAAACGTCTCCAAATCGCCTTAAGATACAACTGAGTCCTAATTATAATGATTTTCTATCACTTATATCATAATCATGTAGCTATTTTCCTAGCATATGAGACACGGATTTGAGTGGGTTTAACCCGGTGCCTATCTAAAAGTTATCCAAATTGTCTTTGCATGTAGACAAACAAAAAACAAACATACTTATTTTATTACAGTTATAGAAATAGTATTTTCCACTCTTCTTCCAGTTTTTCTTCACAAGATTATCTTTGGTTAAATTATTCCCAATCTATGATAGAAATTAATATTTCGGTTCATCATGTGGGTATACATCAAACGAATAATGGATTGTCCGATTGTATGAAGATTACATCTAAAGTTCTCTCCCTTCCATTAAATTGATATGGGTTATTTGGGCTACTAGGTCATGTCACTAAGGAGCTTTTCATCCACCATAATTCTTCTAAAAGAAATGTTCAACGGGACAAAATTCATTACATTAACCACTAGAGTGTGTGGATGATGATCAATATTATATAACACCATTTGCTCGGGCCCCAGTTTCAGACATCACAGGCGCATTATGCATTACACTCCTAAACGCATAAATCACACACATCCGAATCACATTCTTGTGCAGTTCTAATGATCGGTTTCAATAGTCATGAGCACCTCCTCTTCCGCATGCTAGTACTAGCCAGGACGCCAAAGAAAAGCTTATAGATTGGATCTTGCTTGGTATATTGTCATGGCCATCAAAATTATGATTTTTATTAGTTTGTAATAGCACTCAAATCTCTTAGATGCAAGTAAGATGCTGGAGCAAACTGGAACACAAACTCATCGTCCACGAAGACAAATGCTAGAAGGCATATGTAGTTCACATGGATATTTAGTCAGAGTTTGGGTATCTAAGCCAATGTATGAATGCTCGTTGTTTCTGAGTACATGCGTCGAGGAGGTGAACTAGCCCAAGAGTCTTATGGTTCATGCCATGCTGTGAATCGAGGGTGGGGAAGGCCCTCCTGCTGCGCCTAGGGCTGCATAGGGGAGGGACCAGCAGCGAGAAGGCGTAGGAGGAATTGCGCAGCGCGTATCGCGGGAGAAGAGAGGGGGGCTCACGGTGGCTAGGGTTAGGGTTCTAGCCACAATGATCCAAGGAGAAGAACAACCCAATGGGATAATTCTGAATTTCCTGGATGACTCACAATGAGGGGAGGGGTCATTATTTATTGGGGTCTAGGACCCCTGGCCGCCGTCTCCTCCTGGGTCGTGCGCCCCTGGTCAGTTGGGACAGCCCCCCAACTGACCGGGATCTTTTATTCCCTAATCGAACTCACACTTCCTCTTTTAAACACACCCATCCTAATATATTTATTCTCTTCCTAATATAAAGCTAGGCTTCCATTATTGAATTAGGCACCTTTCTCCATCTGAGCCGCCACCTTGCTGGCGCCTTTGTGGGCCCGACGCACATAATGCCGGTCCACAAAGGCGTCCACAACATTTCCCCCCTTGCCGACAAAGAGCTCGTCCTCGAGCTGGAAGGTGGGGTCCTTCATCTTGAAATCTTCTAGCTGGACCCATGTAGAATTTGCATCAGAATGGCCAATCCACTTGACTAGCAGCTCCCAGACTCCTCTATTCAGCCGTGCCCATTGAATCTCTCTGGTTGTGGTATGACTCGCCCATGGAAGAGAGGTGGCAGAGGCGCCACTAGAGTTAGTGCAGGACCTTCAAACTTCTTCAAAAGGGACACATGGAAGATGTCATGTATCCGAGCTTGAGGAGGTAGCTGCAGCTTATATGAGACCGCACCAATGCGCTGTACGATATGATATGGTCCAAAATACTTAGGACCAATCTTTGATGGTGGTGCCACTATCACACCTACTGCAGTGCGCTGATGAAGACGTAACCAAACCCAGTATCCAGTATTAAATTCCACCTCACGTCGAGTCTTGTATTCATAGCTCTTCATGACAATTTGAGCCTGCACCAACCTGTCTTTAATTTCAGCTAAGAACTCATCTTTGTTCCTTAGCTATTGGTCAACTGCTGCAACCTTGGAGACTCCCTGATGATAAGAGATAAGTGTTGGGGGGTCTCTGCCATAGACTACTCTGAAGGGTGAGCACTTGAGGGCTGGCTGGTACGATGTGTTGTAGCAGTACTCAGCCCAGGTAAGCCACTGCAGCAATGACTTTGGTCGATCACCAGCCAGGCAACGGAGATATATGGTGATGACCTTATTGACAACCTCGGATTGGCTGTCGGACTGTGGGTGGAAGGTCGATCTGAGTTGCAGACGAACAC
Source organism: Neostapfia colusana (assembly GCA_030760725.1). Taxonomy (NCBI): domain Eukaryota; kingdom Viridiplantae; phylum Streptophyta; class Magnoliopsida; order Poales; family Poaceae; genus Neostapfia; species Neostapfia colusana. Next base: position 3,218,634 of record JASWHV010000012.1, on the reverse strand, counting down.
CAACTAGCTGAAACAGGTCTGACAAGAACAGACTAGTGAAGATGGTGTCGCGGTCGCTGACGATGGAGCAGGGGAAGCCGTGTAGACGTACAATGTCGTCGAAGAACGCCCTTGCCACAGATGCAGCACTGTACGCGTGGGTCAATAGAATGAAGTGGGCGTACTTTGAAAAGCGATCCACCATCGTCAGGATCACCGTCTTGCCTCCAACCTTCGGAAAACCCTCGATGAAGTCCATGGAGATATCACTCCGGATCTCTGAGGGTACAGGAAGAGGTTGTAGTAGGCCGGCCGGATGTAGATGGTCCGTCTTGTTGCGCTGGCATGTGGTGCAACTGCGGACGTACTCGCGCACCCATCGCAAGAGTGACGGGTTGTAGAAGGAGAGTCGTAGCTGGTGCGCTATTTTCTGGACGCCCTCGTGGCCCCCTTCATGCGCCTCAGTTAGAAGAGAGGGCCACAAGGAGGACGTGTCGGGGATGAAGAGCTTCCCCTTGTGCAGGAGGAGACCGTCACGTTCGACCCAGTAAGCAGGTGCGGCTCCCTCCTGGAGCTGGGCGCACAACTGTTGCGCCTGCTGGTCCGTGGCGATCTCCGCACAAAGCAAGCCGGAGAGGTGGAATACTGGCACTGATATGGCTTGAATAGCCATGTCTTCCTCGTCGCGGTGGGACAGGGCATCAGCTGCCCCGTTTAGACGCCCCATCCTGTACTCAACTGCAGATTATAGCCAAAGAGCTTGCTCACCCAAGCATGTTGAGGAATTGTTGTGAGGCATTGATCCAGGATGTATTTCAGACTGAAGTGATCAGTCCTAACGGTGAAGGGGTGACCCCATAAGTAAGGTCGCCAGTGGTGCATGGCCTTCACAAGGCCTATCAGCTCACGCTCATATGCTGGTAGCTTGTGGTGGTGAGGAGCTACGACGCGACTGAAGAATGTGATGGCACCATTGCCCTGGTGCAAAACCGCCCCAAAGCCGGCGCCCGACGCGTCACAGTCGAGGACAAAGCGCTTGTTGATGTCTGGCATTTGGAGAAGAGGCGATGTCATCAGAGCTTTCTTGAGCTGGGAGAAGGTATCCTGCGCCTCGTCGGTCCAGCGGAACGCTTCCCGCTTGAGGAGGGCAGTGAGGGGCGCGACTACTGCGCATACCCCGCAATGAATTTGCGGTATAGCTAGTGAGCTCAAGGAAGCCTCGCAAGGCCCGTATGGACCGAGGTGTATACCAACGCTCCACGGCCTCCACCTTGGTCGGATCCATCGCCACATCCTAGGAGGAGATGATGTGTCCTAGGCAGGACACGGTCTCCTGGCCGAAGAAGCACTTGGACTTCTTCAGGAACATCTTGTGCGTCCGGAGTGTCTGGAACACCTGCTTGACAAGCTGGAGGTGTTCGGCCCAGGACATGCTATACACCAAGATGTCATCAAAGAAGACAAGCACGAATTTCCTAATGTACGTGTCGAGGACGTCGTTCATCAACAACTGGAACGTGGACGGCGCGTTGGTGAGGCCAAACAGCATCACCAAGAACTCATAGTGGCCTCGATGAGTTCGGAATGTTGTCTTGTCGATGTCGTCCGGGTGCATGCGCACCTAGAAGTAGCCGCTGCGGAGGTCAAATTTGGTGAAGAACCTCGCTTCGTGGAGCTCGTCCAACAGTTCATCGACCACCGGAATAGGGAACTTGTCTTTCAAAGTTCGAGCGTTGAGCTCGCGGTAGTCGATGCAGAAGCGCCACGTGCCGTCGACTTTTCGTACCAACAACACTGGCGAGGAGAATGCGGAGGTGCACTCCTAGATGATTCCCTGGTGAAGCATCTCAGCACACTACTTCTCAATCTCGTCTTTGAGAAGCTGGGGGTAGCGGTACGGCCGGACAGCTACTGGAGTTGTGCCCTGTAGGAGCCCGATGCGGTGTTCGGGGTGTCGTGAAGGAGGAAGACTGCGTGGCTCATCGAAGAGGTCCTGGAAGCTATCTAGGAGGGCGCCCATCATGTCGGTAGGAGGCGCCAGAGAAGAGCACACGGGGGCTGAGCTGCGCAGCCCCGTCCAGACCACCTCACGTTTCTCGCGCCACAGCTTCATCGTGAGGTCCTCGAGGCTCCAGAGGATGGGTCCCAAGGACCGCAACCACTGTACTCCCAGCACGAGGTCGAAGCCGTCAAGTGGCAGCGCGTAGCACGTGACGTCGAAGCGATCTCCTGCAATCATCAACGGTACACGTGGACAGATGCCTATGCAGGATATGGAGTCGCCGTTGGCGACCCGAACACCGACGCCTGGTTGCGGCAACATCATAAGGCTGAGCTTCTAGATGAGGGGCTCCCTGATGAAGGTGTGAGTGGAGCCCGTGTCGACCAATGCGTTCAACAGCTTGCTGCGGATATAGACTCGGAGCTTCATTATATTAGCGAGGTCGATGCCGGTCAGGGCATGTAGGGAGATGCCCATGTCGGCAACGGTCGTGTCAATGTCGATGTCGTCGTCATCAAGCTCAAGAAGGAAGATTCCCTTGCCGGCGCACTTATGGTCCGGCGTGTACTGCTCTGAGCAGTGATAGCACTCGCCGCTTGCGCGTTTTGCAGCCAACTCATCAGCCGTGAGACGCTTGAAGCGCGGGCGGGAGGATGCCGTCGCCGAAGATGTCGGAGCAGCTGCGGCAGAACCACCATTAGAAGCCGAGGTGGTGGCGCATTACATGGGAGAAGGGCGCGTAGAGCGTTGAGAGGCGGCACCCTTCTGTGTCCCGCTATCAGCTGTTGCCGCGAGTCGACGTTCGAAGGCCCTGGCTAGGCTCATGGCGGTCTGCAGATTTGTGGGAAACTTCAACTCCACATCAGTACGAAGTGGCTCTCCAAGGCCAGCTGCGAAGAGATTGATTTGTTGGCGCTGACTGAGATCCTCGTAGCGGTAGAGAAGGACCAGGAACTGACGCTGGTACTCCTCAACCGTACCAGTACGACGAAGATCTTTAATCTCAGCTAGGTCGTTGGAGCGGAGTGGAGGTCCGAAGCGAATGTTGACGAAGTCCGCGAACCGCTCTCAAGACACGATGTCGCAGTCGCGTTCCAGAGTGGTGTACCACTCGGCCGCGACTCCCTCTAGGTGGAGAGACGCGAGCCACACCTTCTCTTCTGGCATCGTACGTGTCCCGCGGAAGTATGTCTCACACTTCGTGAGCCAGAGCAGCGGATCAGTTTCCGCGTCGAACTTCGGGAAACTGATCTTGTGGCGGCGCAGCCCGCCATCGTCGAACGTGTGACGCCCCTGGGGACGTCGGCCATAGTTGCGCAGGTTGAAGTCGCCACCGTCGTCGTTGCCGCCGCCGCTGCCACCACGGCCACCGCGCCCTCGGCCAGTGCCACGCGCCCGGCCGCTGCTGCCGTCGACATCCGTGTTGAACAGATTTTCATTGCCCGTGGTGGTGTCCTGTGTTTGCTGCTGTAACGAGAAGGCCGAATCAGGCTGTTTCTCAATACGGGCAAGACGGACGTCGTGCGGATCGAGGTGAGTACGCACGGTCACCACCTCTGCTGAGAGGCGATCGATGGAAGCCGTGATGTCGGAGTGCATGCTCTTCATGAGGGCAGCAAGGTCCCCCACGGACATAGGCCTAGAATCAGCCCCGGAGGGTAGGGAAGGCCCTCCTGCTGCGCCTAGGGCTCCGCAGGGGAAGGACCAGCAGCGAGGAGGCGTAGGAGGAGTTGCGCAGCGCGTATCGCGGGAGAAGAGAGGGGGGATCATGGCGGCTAGGTTAGGGTTTGTAGCCACAGTGATCCAAGGAGAAGAACAACCCAATGGGTAATTCTGAATTTCCTGGATGACTCACAATGAGGGGAGGGGGTCGGTATTTATTGGGGTCCAGGACCCTGGCCGCCGCCCTCTCCTGGGGCGCCGCCCCTAGCTGGCTTGCGCGCCCCTGGTCAGTTGGGACAGCCCCCCAACTGATCGGGATCTTTTATTCCCTAATCAAACTAACACTTTCTATTTTAGACACACCCATCCTAATATATTTATTCTCTTTCTAATATAAAGATAGACTTCCATTATTGAATTAGGCACCTTTTTCTATCTGAGCCGTCGCCTTTGTGGGCCCGTCGCACATAATGCCGGCCCACGAAGGTGTCCACAGCATTGCCGGTATCTATAGCGCCTGAACTGATGCCGAGTGCGGAATCAGCTAGAGCATGATGGCTCTGACCGACTCAAGCAGCTGACTTTGGTCCTGATGACATTGGACGACCCGAGCATGTGCTCCTAGATACTGACCGCGATTGTTTTGGTTTTCTTCGGTTAGATTGCTGAGACTCATCCAATGTTTTTATTTGTTCGGGAACAACAGACCCGTGTGATTTGTCACATCGAGATCCAAAACCTATTCAATTTTTGGGCTTTGATATGCAAATAATGCAACACTGTGTAAGATGACTTGTATGAATCTTACTACGGATTAGAGGACCTCGCTTGTTCGGAGATTGCTCAACACCTTTCTGGGCCATCCGTCCAACGAGTGGGTCTGGTTAAGCCCACCTTCACAAGTACCATTTCTCCTTGTTTCAGTCACACAACAAAACAGAATGCATTGCTTCCCTGATAGCATGAACACGATGAACATCGAGACCGTATTCCTCTGTGCAATTCACATGACCAATTTCAGTACAGTCATGAGCATCTCTTCTTAGATTTTGCTCGCTAGGACACACAAAGCAGCGTATAAGTTCGAGCTTGTTCCAACTTTATTGGGACCACTGCAAAGCTCGAGCCCTTAGATGATGGAAACTGTTACCTTCAGTATTGATCGGTGCGGTCCCTGTTCCCATGGGCCAAATCTCAAAATCCAATAGCCCAGGACGCCACAACCCACAAGGCCCGGCCACAAAGCTCCCTCTGTGCTCCAAGGGGAGAGGGAAGGACAGGGAGACCAAGGAGGAAGAGAAGAAGACGGAATCATCTGCCGCCTCCCGGTCCGGCAGCAGTCCCGCTCTCGCGTGGCCATCAGGCCTGGCGATGTCCGGCGTGGAGGGGGATGGCGCCCGGCGAGCGAACGCCGCGGAGGAGGAAGAGGGGGACCGCGGGCTCCACGGGGAGGATTTCGAGGAGGACAATGAGGAGGAGGAGGAGGAGGATGGGTACGAGTTTGGTGACGCCGAGGAGGCGATGCAGTGCGTCGAGATGGCGGAGCGGAGCGCCGCCGCCCGCGCGCACGACTACGAGGCGCTCGCGGCGCGCAAGCGCAAGGCCCTCGTCGAGGAGCAGCCCCAGAGGTACAAAGAAAAAAAATTCTCACCTTGCTGCTTCCATTGCGTTATCAATGGTCCGTTTACCCACCTTGCTGCTTCAATTGCGTACTTTTCTAGTGCTTCATCAGTTTCATGGAGCAGCAGACTGCTCTGCTGAAGTTTTTCAGTATGCTGACACCTTTCTAAATCGATCTCTCTTAACTATGCTTCAGAAGTCCCACCATTATGTGCAGCCCTCCTGACACCGTGCCATGTTGTTGTTGGTAGTGTGCGTGCTGTTTATGGTTTCCTGTTTCCTTCATTGCACGATCCATCATGTTACATGTTACACCCAACATTCAATCAGATACATTTGACAACCATCTGTCATCTTGTAGGGAGGGGAGTTCCAAGAGACCAAGGCAGGATGATCTTTCGGAGGCAGAAGCTGCGACCATGTTTGACCAACTGATGGAAGGCTTTGGTCTTCGGCGCAAAAGAAGGTCCAAAGAGGTACGGTGCTCAGTTCCTCATGTTATTTCGGATAAATTCCATCTAAATATCTCCTTTGTCGTATTGATCACATTGATATATCACTAGACCGGAGCTCTATTTTTATTCACTTTACAATTTCACAGTTCATGTCAGCATTTTGTACGGTTTTTGATCTGACTGCTGCTTTGTTTGATGCCGCTCGTTGTAGAAACTATATTTGACCTAAGTTAGAACACCCTTATCATGTACTCCCTCCGGTGCACAAAAAATTATCGTTTTGGACATGTTCTCGCATACCAAGGAAGTATTAAATAAACTTTCTTTTCATTACTATCGTAGTCCCTTTAATAGCTTGACTAGTCTACTTCACTAGTTCGCAGGCCTCTCATGCAGGTTCAATTCCTAGCCACACACATTACCACGCGTTTATTACGTTTTTTCACGAGACAAACTCCTCGGTTCTGCTTCAACGTCAATTTTTTGTGCACTCATGGATTCTGTGTAGAATGACAATTTTTTGTGCACCAGAGGGAGTATGTTTATAGCACTTACTTTACATTTGATTCAGTCCTTTGTTTTTTCAGCAACCATGCTTGGTAAAATTAAGGAGCTGCTAAATTTCTCTTCTATGCTTTCATTTTCACCAGGCCAAGAAAAAGGGTAGAAAAAAAGGAACAAAGAATAAGTGCAGTCCTGAAGTTACTAAAAAGTTGGGTGATGCCACTCTACTCTTTACTGAAAGCAAATTTAAGGAGGTTAGTCTCTAGCTTGCTTGCTTCTGATCAATAGTTGTTAGTTTCTTGTTACTGGTGTAATCTACGTTGTTATCAAGTTGTCCAGTGTGTTGGATATTTATGTTAATTGCCCTATTCAAAGGCCAGCAAAATCATGAATTTTTACTTATCTGCATGTTTATTTTGCTGATATTGTGAGCTTTTTCCCTGATAAGTCATAATTAGATGATACATTAATGTTCAGCTTGTTTGGATAACAACTAAACAATGAGTTTTAGGCAGACTAAATGTATATAGGTGCCTAGCAGGAGTGCTTGTTAGACACTATAATTATGTGTGTGCCACAGGGGCATATTAGTCATTAGTGAGGGATTAGGGTTAGGGGTAGTTTAGTCTTTTCCCCTCACCTAATCCCTCTATATAATCATCCCTGTACCCTCATTATTCTAATCATCCAATACAGCCACAATTACTCTTCTAATATGGTATCAGCTAGGAATTGATTAGGATTAGGGCTTAACCCTAATCCTAATGACCCAGCCGCCGCACTGGCCTTGCGCCGCCGCCGCCTTCGCCGGCGCGCAGCCGCGCCGCTCGCTGGGGCTGCCGCCGCCGCCGCACCGCTCGCCTCCGCTGCCGCGGCCCCGAACCACGCCGCCGCGCCTAAGGCCACAGTGCCTCACGCCACGACCTAGGCCGGGCCCGCCGCCGCCGCCAGCGCCCCAGCCGGCGCCGCTGCGCCCTGGATCGGAGCGGCCCCGACCGGATCTGCGTCGCCTCCGCCCGGATTCGGGCCGCGCGCACACAGGGGAGCCGCCGCCGCCTTTGGAGGGACCGGCATGGCTGCGGCTGCCCCCTGGCCCGCAGCTGCCGGCGGCACCCCTGGAGGGGTTGCCGCGGCCACCTCCGTTCCCGGATTCGCAGCTCCTTGGCCCGCCGCCGCTGCTGCTGATGAAGGCGCCGCCACAGCGGCCACCACCCCCTGGACCGCTCGACCACCCATGTTTTCGGTCCCTAGAGGTGCTGCCGCCCCTCCTATGGCTCCGAAGACTGGTCCGGCTGCCGGCGGACCCCTCGTAGGTACCACCGGCAACCCCACCACCGCTGTCATTTTCATGGCAGGTACCTTCGGGCTACGGGACTCGACCGCCACCAGCCTCGACATCGACGGCAACACCACGACTACTGTCCCGTCGATTCCGTTTCCAGTCGCTGCTGATAACGCATCTTCTTCTTCCTACGGCACCGACACGACGGATACCTCCGACATCGCCGCAACACTGGCTGCCTCTCGCGAGCGCGAGCGGGCACTCGGTCTCGCCCTAGAGCAGGAGCGTGCCTCCGTGGCAGCGCTATCCCACCAACTCGAGGAGAGTGCTCACCGATCGATGAGTGCTACCCACGAGCCTCCCTCGGACGCTGGTACGTACTTGGCTTCACTTGTGGCCGCTCTTCATGCGCAGGCCGCAGGGATTCAGAACATCCGAACGCTCGTGTCGGTGGTTGTCAGCTCCAAGTCCACCTCATATGCCCGGTGGCCTGATCTGGTGCTCCTCACGCTGAGGCCTTACTGCCTCGACGACCATGTCCTCCAGGACGATTCTTCAGGACTGGTGTCTTGGATCATCATGGACAGCCTGGTTCTATCCTGGATCCTTGGCTACTTGACGGAGGAGCTACAGGACGTTGTCAGGCAGCGCCGGGGCGGCACTGCTCGACGGGCCTGGCTGGTCCTTGAGCAGCGGTTTCTAGGGAACCGTGTGACTCGAGCCCTCCATATCAGCACTCGGTTCCAGAACACCGTCCAGGGTGACCGTTCTGTCTCCACCTACTGTCGGGAGATGAAGGGCATGGCGGATGCCCTACGTGACCTTGGTGAGCCGGTCACCGATAGCGCCCTTGTTCTTCGGGTCCTTCAGGGCCTGAATGAGCGCTATTGTCACCTACGGACGTGGCTACTCCGACTGGAGCCACTACCTACCTTCGAGAAGGTATGGTCTGATCTTGAACTTGAGGAGATCACTGCAGGAGGCTCTACGGGTTCGGATCTGCCGCAACCTTTTATGGCTCTGGGCAGTCCCCTCGTCCACCCTTACCAGCTGCTGGTGGACCGCCATCACGACCACCTTCCACTCCAGGCACTCCTGCCAGTACTGGAGGTGGAAACCGTCGCCGCCGAGGCAAGAACGGCGGCCGTGGTGGTAGCAGTGCAGGCGGCACTCCTACACCCACTGCTCCGACTACTGGTGGTAGCGGTGGTACCAGCCGGGAGGTGCACCCTGGCCCACACCCTACAACACGTGGACTGACCAGATCTACATGTGGCCTGGGCCGTCTCCGGGTTCTCAGCCTCCACGACCACCACGTCCCCAGCCGGCGTTCATGGCCACCCCGGGCTATAGTGGACCAGCCTACAGTGCTGGTGAGCCACCGGCTCAGGCCTATGGTGGGCCTGGATACTCTTCTGGCGGACAATCAGCCTCGACCTACGGAGGCACCGACTATCCTGTTGGGTACTCGGAGCCGTCGGTACCTCTCCAGGAGACACCGTCGACGTGGGATCGACAGTCGCTGGCTTCTTCCTTCAGCACCATGCACCTTACTCCACCAGGTGCCGACTGGGTAGTCGACTCCGGAGCGTCATACCATACCACTCCTAATCCTGGTATAATCTCTATCACCCATCCTCCCAATCCCTCTTTTCCTTCATCTATCGTTGTTGGGAATGGGTCTGTTCTTCCGGTCACCTCAGTAGGTGATTCTGGTCTCCTGGGATCTTTCTAGCTTAAAAACATTCTTGTCGCTCCGGACATCATTCAAAACTTGCTTTCTGTTCGCCGTTTTACCACTGACAACAATGTTTCCATTGATTTGATCCTTTTGGTTTGTCTGTGAAGGATCTTTCTACCCGACGACCTCTTTTTCGATGTGATAGCTCGGGGCCCCTATACACACTTCGGCTTCCTACTTCCGTTGCATCACCGCCTTTCGCTTTGACTACGACACCTTCATCCACCATTTTGCATCGCCGGCTTGGCCACCCTGGTGCAGATGCTATGTCGAAGCTGTTCAGTAGCTTTGTTATCTCGTGTTCTAGGGGCACACATGACTCCCTATGTCATGCTTGTCAGCTTGGTCGTCATGTTCGGCTTCCTTTTCCCACTTCTGTGACTCATGTTGAGCACACGTTTGATCTTATACATTGTGATTTATGGACATCTCACATTACCAGTGTATCGGGCTTTAATTATTACTTAGTGATCATTGATGATTTTTCTCACTTTTCCTGGACTGTTCCATTACGATTGAAGTCTGAGGTTTTCGTCACCCTTTCTCACTTCTTCGTTTAGATTTCTACTCAGTTTAGACGCACCATCCGATCTGTCCAGTGCGATAACGGACGCGAGTTTGATAACTCCGCGTTTTGTAATTTTCTCTCCGCACATGGGGTACAGCTACGCATGTATTGTCCGTATACCTCTCCTCAAAACGGCAAGGCAGAGCGCATGATTCGCACCACCAATGATGTCATGCGCTCCCTGATGTTCCAGGCATCTATTCCAGCCCGATACTGGGTGGAGGCTCTCCATACTGCCACACTTCTGATTAATCGTCTTCCCACCAAGGTGATTCGTGTCTCCACCCCCTACTTTGATCTATATGGCACCGATCCTCTTTACGATCACCTTCGAGTTTTCGGGTGCGCTTGCTACCCTAACCTTTCCGCCACTGCCTCACATAAGCTTGCGCCCCGCTCGACACGGTGTGTTTTTCTCGGGTATTCCCTTGATCATAAGGGGTACCGGTGCTTAGATCTCACTACTCACCGTCTTTTGATCTCTCGGCACGTCGTCTTCGACGAGTCCTCCTTTTCTTTCTCCACCACCTCTTCCGGTTCCACCACAGAGCTGGACTCTCTTTTTCCCACTGACCCCGAGGCTGCCTCCCAGCTGCCTTGGCCTCTTTCTTCTGCAGGTTTGACACAAGCTACGCCTCAGGTGCCCTCGGCGACGACTGCTGCACCTCGTGCGGCATCGACACCTCCAGCGTCACCCGCTGTGCCACGCGCGGCCTCGGCTTCCCCGATGTCACCTGCTGTACCTCAGGTGCCACCGGCGTCACCAGCTGCACCACGTGCTGCATCGACGCCTCCGACGTCACCTGCTGCGCCACGCGCTGCCTCAGCCTCCCCAACATCACCTGCAACGAGCACGACGCCACCAGCTGCGCCACACGCGACACCGACGGCGACTTCGCGCTTTGCTGACCCCGCACTTGTCTACTAGCGACGAGCGGGGGGGGGGGGGGGGGTGGGCTCCTGTTCCAGCTGCGCCACGCGCGACCTTGAGACCCACTCTCGTCTACCCATGATGAGAGGAGGTGGTTGTACCCGAGCGACCGTTGTACAACCCCCCTCTTCTCCACAGGGATCCTAGTCACGTCCACCCGATGGTGACTCGACGTGCGTCCGGGAGTCTTCGGCCAGTTGAGCGGTTCGACGGGGCCGCTTTCTCGTCGACGACATCTCAACCGACCGACTCTTCTTCGATCTCACTCATACCTACTTCCGTGCGTAGCGCCCTCGCCGACCCTCACTGGGCGCGACGCTATGGAGGAAGAGTATGAGGCCCTGCTTGCCAACCGGACCTAGGACCTGGTTCCCCGTCCCGATCGTGGCAATGTTGTCACGGGCAAGTGGGTGTTCACGCATAAGAAGAAGGCGGACGGTACCTTGGAGAGGTACAAGGCTCGGTGGGTACTCCGGGGTTTCACTCAGTGTCCTGGAGTCGACTACGACGAGACCTTCAGCCCGGTGGTGAAGCTGGCGACGGTTCGTACAGTTCTGTCGCTGGCTCTCTCGCGTTCTTGGCCTGTCCACCAGTTGGACGTCAAGAACGCCTTCCTCCACGGTACACTGACCAAGACGGTGTACTGCAGTCAGCCGGCAGCGTTTGTTGATTCAGCTCACCCAGACATGGTCTGTAAGCTGAACAAATCCCTATATGGACTGAAGCAGGCACCGCGAGCCTGGTATAGCCGGTTTGCCTCCTTCTTGGTCTCACAGGGGTTCGTCAAAGCTAAGTCGGACACTTCGATGTTTGTCTATCGACGTGGCAGCGACACTGCTTACCTTCTACATTACGTCGATGACATTGTACTGACAGCGTCTAGTCCAGCTCTGCTTCGGCGCACCATCTCTGCTTTACAGCAGGAGTTCGCTATGAAGGACCTGGGCCGTCTCCACCACTTTCTGGGTATTGCAGTCGAGGACCGATGAGGCGGCTTATTCCTTCACCAGCAACAGTACTGCCTGAATATCCTCCAGCGAGCGGGCATGGTTAAGTGCAAGCCGTGCTCCACTCCAGTGGATACTCAGGCGAAGCTCTTCGCTACCGACGGGACACCCGTCTCTGACCCCACTGCTTACAGGAGTCTTGCAGGTGCTCTTTAGTACCTCACCTTCACCAGGCCGGATATCTTGTATGCGGTTCAGCAGGTGTGCCTTCACATGCATGACTCGAGGGAGCCGCACCTCACCGCTGTAAAGCGGATTCTTCGGTACCTACAAGGTACCCTCGACTACGGCCGCCTCCTTCGACGTGACGCTGCCTTCGAGCTGGTCGTGTACACCGACGTTGACTGGGCAGGCTGCCCGGACACACGACGTTCTACTTTTGGGCACGTCGTCTTCCTGGGCGATAACCTCGTCTCCTAGTCCTCGAAGCGACAGTCCGTGGTGTCGCGGTCGAGTGCTGAGGCGGAGTATCGCGCCGTGGCTAACAGCGTGGCTGAGGCCTCCTGGCTTCAGGAGCTCCACACTTCCGTCGCCAGGAGCACCCTGATCTACTGTGACAACGTCAGCGCCGTGTACCTCTCCACCAACCCGGTCCAGCATCAGCGCACGAAGCATGTGGAGATCGACCTCCATTTTGTTCGTGAGCGGGTTGCACGCGGCGAGGTTCGAGTACACCATGTCCCGACGACGACACAGTTCACCGACATCTTCACGAAGGGCCTCCCGTCGTCGCTGTTCACCGAGTTTCGGTCCAGTCTCAACATCTGCAGTGGCTAGATGTTGTGACTGCGGGGGGGGGGGGGGGGTGTTAGACACTGTAATTATGTGTGTGCCACAGGGGCATATTAGTCATTAGTGAGGGATTAGTGTTAGGGGTAGTTTAGTCTTTTTCCCTCACCTATGAAGGAATAAGTCTTGTACTCTTGGTCTGTGTGCGGACAGCATTTCAGTCCTTAGCAGGACAGCATCTTAGTCCTTTGGTAGGACAGCATCTTAGACCAAGAGGATAACATCTTAGTCCTTTAGTAGGACAGCATATTAGTCCTTTGGTAGGACAACATCTTAGTCCTTTGGTAGGACAGCATCTTAGACCAAGAGGACATCATCTTAGTCCTTTGGTAGGACAACATCTTAGACTAGCATCTAGGTATATGCTTGGCTGCCTTAGCTATAAATATGTAACCCCGACCCCTAGGTTGGGTATGGCATTGTGTGTGGAATGAAACAAGAAAAAATTTCCCAACTCTTAGTGTCATCCTCTCCATGAGAGTAATACTTCAGATTCTAACAACCTAATCCCTCTATATAATCGTCCCTGTACCCTTATTATTCTAATCATCCAATACAGCCACAATTACTCTTCTAATAGTGCTGATATTTGACATCGTCATCACCTTGTATATCCTTCTGAATTCTCAGCAACTTCTGAATATCATTAGTCAAAATTTAGGTCTATGCTACTAGACGAATTACACTACCGCCACATGCCACTGCCTTTTGGGTCATTTGGCTCATGACACGACAACAAAGCCTTTGCCCCAAGCATGTTATGGTAGGTTAGATATTAAACCCAACAATTTTTATTCTTTTTTAAATGGAAGTAAAAGAGAGAAAATAAGAGTAACCAAAGCACAAGTAAACCAAGATTCTGGCATATGAATTGCTGATTTCCATGCATTACTATCAAGAGCCAAATCTCTAGGTATATTCTAATCCCTCAAGTCCGTTTTACCATGGTCGCCCTTCATAGTCCACCTGTCTCTGTTGCTAGCTTGCAGCACTTCTGTGCCTCTCCTATCTGCAGCTTGTAGATTGCAACAGGTGGCACCGTGATAGAGCAATATAAGGGTCAGAGGCGACCCAGATGATAGTTTAACATGTACTCTGCAATGGGAGCCGGTAGTGAGACTTCTGCTTGCAATTGACAGGCATGATGAGGCTTGCAGTGAGGATTGCTATGGCTGCAAGACCAAATTGGGTTGTCTGCAGTGTTTACCAGGTGTCGCTAGGCGACGCCTAGTCGCCGCCTACGCGTCCAGGCGCTCCGGCCTGGACGCCATGAGGGTTGACTCGACTGGGTGGTCGCCTCCGCGCCAGTCACCCCCGCATGAAAGAGGTGATGGGTGGTCGCATTTGGTGGAGATGAGGAAAGGTACATGGGGTTCTGATGGAGATGAGGGGTACCCAGTAAGGGAGAAAGGTGTATGAGAGAGACCTTGGGTTGTGGTATAACTCCGCCTACGCCTTTCTAGGTGTAGTTGGTCCCAAGTCCGGGTAAAGGAGGAGGGTTGTGATAGGCTTGGCGAGTTGGGTTTCATATCTAGCCTACCTCAACATGCTTGAGATAAAGGCTTTGTAAAAGAAGAAGAAAGGCTGATTGTGCATTATTTCAGGTTTTAGGATAATGTACATGCTTTATTCGCCGATATCTGAATTTCTGACAGTATAAGTGTGCTGGTGTCATTTTTTGGCAGGCCATTCCTATTCTTCACGAGATCGTGCGAATTGCACCAAATTTACCAAATTCATATTATTTACTTGGTAGCATTTATGATGAGACTGGTGAACTAGATAAAGCCATAAACTTCTTGATGCTTGCTGCATATGTCTCCCCAAAGGATGCATCTCTGTGGAAGAAACTTGTTGGTTTGGCAAGGTGATTTACCTCATACTGTTTTTACTAGTTTTGGTTGCTTTAATAACTTTATTTCTTCTTTTGATGAATCGTGTACTTGATATACTTCTTTATAGAAGCATTAGTAAAAAGATTACACAATATTGATTTTGATCCCGTTTTTAGAATAGCTGAATGGGTGGAGCATCATCATGTTATGATTTCATCCATAATATATTTAGACAGTATATACTGTGACATGACCTTTCAATGTCAGCATGATGCTTCTTTAGTAGCAGACAAGAATATTCTCTTTTCTCTTCAAAATTTAGTTTTGATTGGAAGACATAGGGAATATTTGTTAGGATATTTGTTTGTTGTGTCGTATTAGTCAGATGAGGAATGAGGCCGTTAATTGGTTTTTTCTTTTTTCCCTCTTTTTTCTTTCTTTTTTCTTTTTTTCTTTTTTCTTTTTCCTTTTTTCTTCTTTTTCTTTTTTCTTCTTTTTCCTTTTTTCCTTGTTCTTATATCTCTTCCTCTCTTTTGGTTTCATATCTAGCCGACCCCAACATGCTTGGGATAAAGGCTTGGTTGTTGTTCGTATATAAATGAACGTGTTTATGGTAATAGTATACAATTTTTGTACATACATCAAATATATCCCTCATCAATGTGAGTGACTATAATGTTCTAATTTGACATAATAATTCATCTTTTACTGGACAGAAGAAATACTGTGTTCTGATATAAAATAGAATTAGTGACCTTGCTGACTGCATGGCTCAGGAAAAAAGAGGATGCACCTCTGGCAAGATACTGCATTTTAAAAGCAATGAGAGCAGATCCAGAAGACACAGGACTGAAGTATGTCTGTGCTGATATATATCGCAAACTCCGTGACTATCAGAAAGCTGCAGTGATATATGAGCAGATAGTCAAAGCTGATCCTGCCAATGATTTCGTTCGCAAAGTAGCAGCACAGGTCTATCGTGTGTGATAATAATTCATGATTATTGCTTGAATCTCTGAAATTTCATATTCATTTCATTGTAACATCACTACCACTTGCAAGTTTTGACAGAGCCTTTAATGTTAGGTTTAATGTAGCACACTGCACATATTGGTAACTAGCACCCTTTAACTGGATACATTTTGCTTAAGAAGTACCAGCTTATCTTTTATCAGTCAAAGTTTTGTTCAAGACCACATTATATGCTTTCCAGAGCCAATTTCCAGATCGAGCATTGTCATTAATTCCTTGTATTGCTCTTTCCTGTAGCTTGCTTGTATTACAATTTTGTTATGGACAGCGTTTTTGAGGCGTCGCCTAGGCGTCCGGTCGGTGGCGCGCGGACGCCAGGGCGGCTCGCCTCGCCTGGTCGGTGGCGCCGCCGCCTCCGCCCGCCGCCGGCGACCCCTCCGCCCGCAGCCACCTCGCCTGCGCCCCCTCCGCCCGCCGCCACCTCGCCTGGCACCCCCTCCGCCTGCTGCCACCTCGCCTGGCGCCGCCGTAGGTGCCACCGCCGCCGCCGCTGTCCACCCCGCCGCCTCACTGCCGCCGCCGCCACCGGGAGTGGAGAAAAGAGGGAGAGAGGGTGAGGAGAAAACTAGGGTAGGGTATATTTATATACCCCAGTGAAAATGAGGACCGTCGGATCTCATCCGACAGTCCACAATAGTTGGGCCGTGAGGCCCACCCGCCCGCCCTGCCTCCTCCGCCCGCCCGCCCTGCCGCCGCCCGCCCGCCCTGCCTCCTCCGCCTCCTAGCCGGCCTCCCGCCTCCTCTGCCGCCTAGCTGGCCGCCCGCCTCCTCTGCTGCCGCCGCCGCCGCCACACCCGCCTCCCCTCCTCGCCTGGCGCTCGCCTAGGCGACCGCCTAGGCGCCTAGGCGTCCCGGCGGCCGGCGGGCGCCTAGGTGTCCAGGCGTGGATTCACAACCCTGGTTATGGACCATGAATGGGGGTCTAGCACTGAGCTTTCAGTCTTTACTCTAGCTCTGCAATCTGTGAGAGAAGCTTGGGACAGGGTAATAGGCATTCTTTATAGTTTATACATGATTTCTTGTAGCGAGGAAACAACTTGGAGGTTACTTGTAAGCCAGAACCATCCTGTTTTGAATTCATCCCGAGATGTCTAGTCCTTAAATTTACATAGAAATATTTAAATTAATGCTCTTTGCTGAATTCCCGATTTCATATCACTTGATTGATAACTTTTTAAATTCAAAATGCATTAAGAAATTGGATTTTCCCTACATAACGTGAAAATGTGTATTTACCTGGTTCCAATTCAGAGTTTTTTTTCAAACTTGGACATGGTCTAACTTCTATTCCTTGGAAGTATGTCATCGGTTCAATTGAGATGACATTGGGTCATTTTGTAAATCATGCCTTTCATTTCAGATGTACAGAGATTGTGGTCAGATTAACAAAGCTATTAATTTGTTGGAAGAATATGTCAATACCCGAAGCACCAAGATGGACTGGAGTCTTATAGATTTATTGATATCACTTTATCTGAAAAACAATGCTATTAGTGAAGCACTAAAGCAAATAGAGAAGGCGCTACTACTATTGGGATCTAGACACAAGTTACCAGTACAGTTGCAAGCAAAAGCAGTAATCTGCCATGCTTATCTGGGAGACATGAAACATGCTGAGGTTTGCTCTAGACTTCTCTGTTGTAGATCACTTGACACAATCCATCCTTTTAATCAAATATTATCCCTCTCATCTCCTTGCGTAGTCACTCCAGAATTCCCTAATTTACTCGTGAAGAATGAGTGATGAATTATTTAATTCAGTTTCCACCTTTGCTCTCCTTTGTTTAAACAACCTTGCTTGCATAAAGTCTCTGTTTTTCTGGACTCCAAAATTATACCATCCAAGCTCTGTTATTCAAAGTCCAAAAATATACACTAAAACTCATAAAGCATCCTCTTTTGTGCAGGTTTTCATTCAGGATGTGCACTTGGAGCCATCAAAAGATAATATTGATGTGATCAAGGAACTTGCTAGCACTTTTGAAAACATAGGGCAATATGAGTATGCAGTAAAGTTTTACTTAATGATTGAAAATGTCGCTGGGCATAATGATGTGAGTCATTGATTTATTTATTTCCTTCTACCCCAATGTATACTTTAGAAATGAGTATTCGTTGCATTATATAATTTCTCTATTTTCCATTTTATTACCCCCTTCATTTTTTACTTGATAATGTTAGGACAACACTTTAAGGTCATTTTTTGATCTAAAAAGTGTCCTGTCGGCATCAATTAAAAACTGGAGGGAGCATAATCCTTTATCCACGGTAGCTCTAGTCATTTTGAACTAGACCCCGATGTCCTAATTTTCAAGGACAGCCTTCATAGCTGGTACAAAACAAGATTGATATGAACAGAGTTTAAGTTTATGTTTGAATGAAACATCATGACATAAATTTCTGTGTGCTCCATTTCCCTAATTGGTAAACGGGATTAGAAGCTATGTACACAGCATGCAAAGGCTGCACAAAGTCAGCTGTGTAGCCTCACTAGTTGGCCGTGTTTGATTAATCGTCTGTGTTGCCCCGAATACTGGTTAGATGAAGGTTAGACATCTATTCAGTGTTTTAAAAGGGCGCCTGGACGACTAGGCGACTGCCGGGCACCTAGACACCAAGGCACCCGCCTAGGCGACCGACCTCGCCTGGACGCCTAGGCGGCGACTGGGCGATGCCTTTTAAACAGTGCACCTATTTACTCTATACGAAAACACTACTGTGTCTTAGAACCTATTTTATAACACCATGCATCAAAGAAGTTCCTAGTTCCTCCAATTTGCAAGGAAGGATGTAAATTTGATTGAAATGTGAATACCTCAGATTCATGGAGGTGCATGATCTGCACTACAAACATGTTACATTGTTTCTCAAGCATACACTGCCTAAATATTTTTTATATTGCATGATAGCATTTTACTTTGTTATATGAATTTTTTGAGGATATCCTAAGTGTGAAAATCTGAGGGACATTGTTTTCTTCATACATATTAATTCGTTGATTGAGGTCTACTGGTCACTTTTTTCATGCATCTTTGGTATGCAACCCGTGTACATGGATTTGTTAATCTCTGAAGAAGAGTTTAAAAGTTTATTAACTATCAGAAAAAGCATCTGTTTCAAGTTTACTAAGTTGCTCTCTTGATCTCTACGGATTTATTTCTGTGCTTTCTTTACCCTTTTCTGCTGATTTTTCTGATCACACTTAAATTTTTCAGTGTAGTTCATATGTGAAAGCTGCTCAGTGCTACATGGTCTTAGGGGAGAAAAGGAAAGCTATTCCTTATTTTTATAGAGGTTATGCTCTGTCACCTTCATGAAGCACTTCTATGTTTGCAAGCTTAAAATTGATTGCAGATATAATTTAGTGCAAAAGTCAACCAAGTTCTGAGTAATTCATACTGGATTCTTTTGATTTGAGAAAGCTTTAGAAAAGAACTTCCTTCTATGGTTTGCTGAAGGTCCTCTTGCTTCCCTTTTATGCTCTATAATACATTTTTGAACTAGTACATATTCTTGGCTACACTAATAATATATTCGTATGGACTTCTGTTGAATGCTTAATATAAGTCTACATTTGATAATCGATATTATCATTGATAAACCTTTTCAAGAGAATCCTTGTTTTTGTGCTTTATATGTCCAACGCAGCAAAACTGGCCCTCCTTGAATGGCCCTAAAATAAAATTGGAAATTTGGTCTAGTTCTGTGTTTGATTTCTTCTCTACTGTCGTTCTTGATATAGTATTTGCCTTTCTGGTTGTTCTCCTTAGCCTTACAGAGCATGACGGACAATATTGGCATAAGGATAACCTTATCCTCGCTTCTTATTGATGAGGACAAAACTGATGAAGCTGTCGCTTTGCTTTCTCCTCCCAAAAGTTCAGGTATGGTGTTTACTAAGCTTTTTGATGTGACCGATTGCTCTCTTTCAGTGTTTTTTTATATGAATTTTGCAGAGTTTCAGTCTGCTAATAATGCAAACCAACAAAAACCTTGGTGGTGTGATGGGAAAGTAAAGATGCAGCTTGCAAAAATTTACCACAGTAAAGGAAAACTAGAAGAATTTGTTGACACAATTTTTCTTCCTGTTCTAGAAACGCTTAATGTTGAGCATGAAAATCGAAAGGTATGTATCTTCTTCCACGTATCGTGTACATGTATTGCTTGATCAAGCTTTGTACATGATGAATGCCATTTCTTTTTCTTTCAACGCTGCAGCATTAATGAATGTGCCTTCCATTTATTTTTTTCTTTGTGCCATGATTGACAATACATACTTCAGCGATATTCATCTTGAAATGAATTAGTCACTGTATTAATAATATGAAGATCTGTCATCTGATGGGTGCATAAAAGGGATTATGTCATCAAGTCACTGTTATTTGTGATTCTTAAGTCTTAACATAAGTTACTTGCACGTAAAAAGGTTACAAATTCAGTTGTTTTGGTGTTGTGGCAAAGAGGTTAGTCTGCTCAAATCATTGTAAAGGTGGGATACCCAAAGTTTGTCCAATGCCTGTGCTAGTAAAGTGAGGATGGGAGATTTGTACAGGAAACGGTAGACCACTCTTAAGTGAGAACATGCTTTTAGCGTGGTGGTAAGACCTCAGTTGAGAGGCTACCAACGAGGGCTTGATCCATGGTTCTCAGAAATAAAAGAAAGAAGTCCCTTGCTGAGTTATTTGGTTTCAGCGTGTTTCTGACCTGCAATGCTTTTGGCATGTGTTAGACCGAGTAATTAAGTGGGCTAATCAGGGGCATTTTGGTCTTTTGTAGGGGATTAGGGTTCAGGGCAGTTTAGTCTTTTTCCTCCTCCTAATCCCTCTATATAATGTACCCTTGACCATTAATTATCACATCCTTTTCCCTCTAATATGGTATCAGATTAGCTAGGTAATTAGGATTAGCTAACCTTAACCCTAATGGCTGCACCGCAGCCACAGCCCTGGGCTGCCGCCACCGCCAGCTCAGCCGCCCCCGCCGTGCTCCCAGCCGCCGCCGGCTCACCTGACACCGCCGCCTGGCCCGCCGCCGCCGCCCCTCGGGCCGCCGCTGATGGCGCCGCATCTGCTGCACCTCACGTCGGCGCCCCCTAGTCCGCTGCCGCCGCCGCCACCACCCCTCGGGCCACCGCCGCATCTGCACCCGCCGCCTCAAATCCAGCCGCCCCCTGGGCCGCGGTCACCTCTGCACCAGTAGCACCCTGGTCCGCCACCGCATCTGCAGCCAG
The DNA here is from genome assembly GCA_030760725.1 of Neostapfia colusana. Classification (NCBI taxonomy): domain Eukaryota; kingdom Viridiplantae; phylum Streptophyta; class Magnoliopsida; order Poales; family Poaceae; genus Neostapfia; species Neostapfia colusana. The sequence continues at coordinate 3,197,997 of JASWHV010000012.1, read as the reverse complement.
GCTTTTTATGGCTCTGGCTCCGGGTTCTAGCTCCGGGTCTGCCACAACTTTTTATGGCTCTGGGCAATCCCCTCGTCCACTCTCACCAGCTGCCGGTGGACCACCATCACGACCACCTTCCACCCCAGGCACTCCTGCTAGTACTGGAGGTGGAAATCGTCGTCGCCGAGGCAAACACAGCGGCCGTGGTGGAGGTAGCAGTGCAGGCGGCACTCCTACACCCACTACTCCTGCTACTGGTGGTAGTGGTGGTACTGTCGGGCGTAGATTCGCCGTTGCTATCAGTCGGTCTACTCGTGCCTGCTGCTTACTTTCTCGATTGATGGAATCGGTGATTCGAAAAACCTAACATCCGTAAGGAGTCTCAATCGTAGCTGGGGTTTCCTACTTTTTTTATTCTACCATATGCCTCGTTTTTTTACTTCTACTATTGGTTTTTCAGGCTGTGAATTAGCAATGAATCCTGACAACTTCAACTCTTAGTTATACACCCACCTCTACTACATAGTAGATAGTCAAAGTGTCAGCTGCTTGTACCAGTCATTTATGTAGCAGTGCAGGCGGCACTCCTACACCCACTACTCCTGCTACTGGTGGTAGTGGTGGTACTGGCCTGGGAGGTGCACCCTGGCCCACACCCTACAACCCGTGGACTGACCAAATCTACATGTGGCCTGGGTCGTCTCCGGGTTCTCAGCCTCCACGACCACCACGCCCCCAGCCGGCGTTCGTAGCCACCCCGGGCTACAGTGGACCAGCCTACAGTGCTGGTGGGCCGCCGACTCAGGCCTACGGTGGACCTGATTACCCTTCTGGCGGACAGTCAGCCTCGACCTACAGAGGCACCGACTATCCTGTTGGGTACTCGGAGCCGTCGGCACCTCTCCAGGAGCCACCCTCGACGTGGGATCTACAGTAGCTGGCCTCTTCTTTCAGCACCATGCACCTTACTCCACCAGGTGTTGACTGGATAGTTGACTCTGGAGCGTGATACCATACCACTACAAATGCTGGTATACCCTCTTCCACCCACCCTCCCAATCCCTCTTTTCCTTCATCTATAGTTGTTGGGAATGGGTCTCTTCTTCCGGTCACCTCAGTAGGTGATTCCGGTCTTCCGGATTCTTTCCAGCTTAAAAATATTCTTGTCGCTCCGGATATCATTCAAAACTTATTTTATGTCCGTCGTTTTACCACTGACAACAATGTTTCCATTGAGTTTGATCTATTTGGTTTGTCTGTGAAGGATCTTTCTACCCGACGACCTCTTTTTCGATGTGATAGCTCGGGGTCCCTGTAGACACTTCGACTTTCTACTTCCGCGGCATCACCACCTTTTGCTTTGACTACGACAGCTTCATCCACCATTTGGCATCGCCGGCTTGGCCACCCTGGTCCAGATGCTATGTCGAAGTTGTCCAGTAGTTTTGTTATCTCGTGTTCTAGGGGCACACATGACTCCTTATGTCATGCTTGTCAGCTTGGTCGCCATGCTCGGCTCCCTTTTCCCACTTCCGTGACTCATGTTGAGCACGCTTTTGATCTTATACATTGTGATTTGTGGAAATCACCTATTACCAGTGTATCGGGCTTTGATTATTACTTGGTGATCATTGATGGTTTTTCTCACTTTTCCTGGACTTTTCCATTACGATTGAAGTCTGAGACTTTTGTTACTCTTTCTCACTTCTTCGTTTGGATTTCCACTCAGTTTGGGCGCACCATCCGAGCTGTCCAGTGTGATAACGGACGCGAGTTCGATAACTCTGCGTTTAGTAACTTTCTCTCCGCACATGGGGTACAGCTACGCATGTTTTGTCCGTATACCTCTCCTCAAAACGGCAATGCAGAGCGCATGATTCGCACCACCAATGATGTCATGCGCTCCTTGATGTTCCAGGCATCTGTTCCAGCCCGATACTGGGTGGAGGCTCTCCATACTGCCACACTTCTGATTAATCGCCTTCCTACCAAGGCGATTCGTGCCTCCACCCCCTACTTTGCTTTATATGGCACCGACCCCCTTTACGATCACCTTTGAGTTTTCGGGTGCGCTTGCTACCCTAACCTTTCCGCCACTGCACCGCATAAGCTTGTGCCCCGCTCGACACGGTATGTTTTCCTCGGGTATTCCCTTGATCATAAGGGGTACCGGTGCTTAGATCCCACTACTCACCACCTTTTGATCTCTCGGGACGTCGTCTTCGACGAGTCCTCCTTTCCCTTCTCCACCACCTCTTCCGGTTCCACCACAGAGCTGGATTCCCTTTTTCCCACTGACCCCGTGGCTGCTCCCCAGCTGCCTTGGCCTCTTTCTTTTGCAGGCGCGACACGCGCTACGCCTCAGGTGCCCCCGACGTCGGTGTGGCATCGACGCCTCCAGCGTCACCTGCGGGTGGCCCCGACGTCACCAGCTGTGCCACGTGCAGCATCGACGTCTCCGGCGTCATCTACTGCGCCTCGGGTGACCCCTACGTCACCAGCTGCGCCACGCGCGGCCTCAGCTTCCCCGGTGTCACCTACAGCGAGCCCGATGTCACCAGTCGCACCAGGCACATCACCGACGATGACCCCGACTTCTCGCTTCGCCGATCCCGCGCTTATCTACTAGCGACGAGCGTGGGATGGGGCCCCAGCTCCAGCTGCGCCACGCGCGGCACCATAGCCCTCTACACCAGTCGTCGCGCCACGCGCGGCCTCGAGACCCACTATCGTCTATCCCCGACGAGAGAAGGTTGTTGTACCCGAGCGCCCGGTGTACAACCCTCCTCTTCTCCACTGGGATCCGGGTCACGTCCACCTGATGGTGACTCGACGCGCGTCCGGGAGTCTTACGCCGGTTGAGCGCTTCTCCGGAGCTGCCCTTTCGTCGACGACGTCTCCACCGACCAACTCTTCTTCGATCTCACCCATACCGACTTTCGTCCGTAGCGCCCTCGCCGACTCCCACTGGCGTCGCGCTATGGAGGGAGAGTATGAGGCCCTGCTTGCCAACCGGAACCTGGGACCTGGTTCCCCACCTCGGTCGTGGCAATGTTGTCACGGGCAAGTGGGTATTCACACATAAGAAGAAGGCGGACGGTACCTTGGAGAGGTACAAGGATCGGTGGGTACTTCGGGGCTTCACTCAATGCCTTGGAGTCGACTACGACGAGACCTTCAGCCCGGTGGTGAAGCCGGTGACGGTTCGTACCGTTCTGTCGCTGGCTCTCTCGCGTTCTTTGCCCGTCCACCAGTTGGACGTCAAGAATGCATTCCTCCACATTACACTGACCGAGACGATGTACTGCAGTCAGCCGATAGGATTTGTTGACTCAGCTCATCCAGACATGGTCTGTAAGCTGAACAAATCACTGTACGGTCTGAAGCAGGCATCGAGAGACTGGTATAGCTGGTTTGCCTCCTTCTTGGTCTCACAGGGCCTCGTCGAAGCTAAGTCGGACACTTTGTTGTTTGTCTATCGACGTGGCAGGGACACTGCTTACCTTCTATTGTACGTCGATGACATTGTACTGACAGTGTCCAGTCCGGCTCTTCTTCGACGCACTATTTCTGCTTTACAGCAGGAGTTCGCTATGAAGGATCTGGGCCGCCTCCACCACTTCTTGGGTATTGCGGTCGAGGACCGACCAGACAGCTTGTTCCTTCACCAGCGACAGTACTGCCTGGATATCCTGCAGCGAGCGGGCATGGCTGAGTGCAAGCCGTGCTCCACTCCAGTGGATACTCAGGCGAAGCTGTCCGCTACCGACGGGATACCCGTCACTGACCCTACTGCCTACAGGAGCTTGCAGGTGCTCTCCAGTACCTCACTTTCACCAGGCCGGACATCTCCTATGCGGTTCAGCACGTGTGCCTCCACATGCACGACCCGAGGGAGCTGCACCTCACCGCTGTGAAGCGGATTCTTCGGTACTTGCGTGGCACCCTCGACTACGGCCTCCTCCTTCGACGTGACACGGCCTCCGAGCTGGTCGTGTACACCGACGCTGACTGGGCAGGCTGCCCGGACACTCGCCGGTCTACCTCTGGGTACGCCGTCTTCCTGGGCGGTAATCTTGTCTCCAGGTCCTCGAAGCGACAACACGTGGTGTCGTGTTCGAGTGCTGAGGCGGAGTATCGCGCCATGGCTAACGGCGTGGCTGATGCTTCTTGGCTTCAGCGGCTGCTTCAGGAGCTCCACACTCCCGTCGCCAGGAGCACCCTGATCTACTGTGACAACGTCAGCACCGTGTACCTCTCCACCAACCTGGTCCAGCATCAGCGCACGAAGCATGTGGAGATTGACCTACATTTTGTTCGTGAGCAGGTTGCACGAGGCGAGGTTCAGGTAAATCATGTCCCGACGACGACGCAGTTCGCCGACATCTTCACGAAGGGCCTCCCGTCGTCGCTGTTTTCCGAGTTTCGGTACAGTCTCAACATCTGCAGTGGCTAGATGTTGTGACTGCGGGGGGTGTTAGACCGAGTAATTAACTGGGCTAATTAGGGGCATTTTGGTCTTTTGTAGGGGATTAGGGTTAGGGCATTTTAGTCTTTCCCCCCTCCTAATCCCTCTATATAATGTACCCTTGACACTCAGATTAATTATCACATCCTTTTCCCTCTAATAGCATGTCTTTCCCTTTGGGTCCTTTTTTTCGATGAACGGTGTTTATTGCTTCAAGAAAAAATGTATGGTATTTAGGTTGCATGATCTTTTTATGAACAATATGTGTACTTGTGTAGGCAAGAACTCTTGAAAATATGCTTTCCCCATGGGCTGGAAGATTACTGTTTTCTTCAATACGTATAAGCTAATTTCTAAATATGTTCAAGCAGGTCAGACCGATGAAAAAGCTTACAAATAAAGATCTTCATGATAGAGTTAAAGTATTGGGTGAACAACGTCCAGATAGTGTATTTCAAGGAATTAGGCCAATCGCATCACCTGGGGAGTTGTAAGTACGACATTTGTTCTCCGTCTTTTCTTGTCTTCAGTTGATGGCAGTCTGTGCTAGTAGCTAGTACTTGATACATTGTATTGCATTTGTTTGCCTAGTTATGCCAGGCATGTATGCTATAGATTTTCACTCAGCTGGTATGAAATTTAGTGAGTACTGCATGATGCGCTAATTCCAATACCTTCTAAACTAAATCATGATGCACATGCTTGCATAACATCGCAAATATTTGGTGGCAATTGTTAATATTCTATAGGGTACAGATTACAAGGAGAATCTGAGACCTTTATCAGGCACTATTCTGCTTACACAGACTACTGCTCTTTTGGTTTAGTATGTGGCTAGATCTTGTGATTTTCCATTGTGTTGTTGAATTATTTTGCATCCATGGTTTTTCTTTTGAAAATGAGGCACTATGTTTTATGCACTTGTCATAAATTTGAACTAGGAATCAAAATTCAAATGCACAATAAGTTTAAATCCATTGTAACTTTACAATGCAAAATCAGGATTGAGGTATATTCTGGGACTTCCATGCATGGAACAAAATAGTCTCTTTTAGAAGAACATACCTATCATATTATGACAATTGATTTATATACTACAAGGGATATTGTTTTATGAAAACTCTACCTATACTCCTACTATACTCCTATCAAAGGTTTATCGACGCTCGAGACATTCGTTTGTCTGGGTATATTAGTGATGGATGATGATATTTCTGTGCCATGCTTATGCAACAGTCTGATATGTTGTGTGTGGTCCCATTTGTTTCAGTTTCACAGCTTGCATGCTATATTTTACAGTCTTAGGCTCTCCCAAGCTTATTTATATAACTATCTCCATCCTACCTTTATTTACTCTGTTGATTATTTCTCTCACTTCCATCCCTTTGAAGTTACTGACATATTGTTCAACTCTCCAATAGACAAAAGGCAAACAGAGCAAAGAAATTGATAGAGAAAAGGGCAGCTTCAAATGAGGACATGAAAATTGATGATTCGGTATTCTATTTTCTGCTTATGCTTCTAATCTCAAGTGCTCTCTTTACTAAAAATCCAAATATTTCTCACTTTTTGTGCTTTCAGCGAAGGACAAAGCAAATTCCTCCTGTTCCCGATCTACTGACAAATGTGGAAAATCATCAGCTTGTTTTAAATGTTTGTATCTACCAGTTGCCTTTCCATATTTACTTTACTGTTATCTCTCGTAAGTAGCATTAGCCAATGGTCATATACTCATATCATTATTATATTGTGTGTAAAACTGCAAAGTTTGACTCTAAGTTAATAGTCCCTTAAACCTTGCATAAGTTAGTGCTCCAACTTACATCCACAGCTCAGTGGGGCAAGTTTTTGTGACCTGTAGACGGGCAGGGATTTGCAGGATTGACAAGTCAACGACACTCAGCGGATCAGACAGTTTTGTTAAATATTTTTAATGAGTTCAAAAAATATTTTGCCAACTAATCAGCATCTGTTCCAACACTATTTGCTAGAAAAGATGTATCTGCTTATTGTTAACAACTTTTTGCACTAAAAGAGTTGTCTTGCATGAACAAGAAAGGGGATAGTTCATACACACTAGATTTCTTCTCAGAGATTAGACGTTTTATGTATAAGTATAGCTAATTGGTATATCTTTTGAACACTTGAGAGTATCATTGTATTAACTGTTAATCGAATAAACTGTTTTCTCTTCACAGTTTCCCAGTAGTTTCCCTGACCATAGTTGATGCTGAATAAATTGTGTAACCTTTTTTAGCGTTAAGGATCTTCATCATCAGTTTCTACCATTCTTTCATGCTGGAATTAGTTAGAACTCTACAAATTTGAACTTTAGCATATTTAATGTTTATGTTGATCTGCGATGAGCTGATCAAGTGGCAGTGGCATTGTGTTTCTAGAATTGTTCAATTTATACATACAAATGTATTAATGTACTGAACCATGTTAATGAATTACAAGGGAATGAAATCCACATTTTTAATCTCCAGTTTCTATTTGACTACTTTGATAATATGTGTGAACTTGCATTTCTCCTGAATTCTGATTGATGCTCTTTCTAATTCTTGTACTGGCTAATAAGTTCTCATTTTCTGTTCTTTTAGCTTTGTCGAACATTAGCGTTGCTGCAGCGATATAGGGAGGCCCTGCAGATTATCAACCACACTCTAAAACTTGGGAATGATGGCCTCTCTGTTGACAACAAAGAGGAACTCAGATCCTTGGGTGCTCGTAAGACCTATTAATCTCACCTTGACAATGCTCCTTAGAATTGGATCATTAAGAAAAAAAAAGGGCGTACCCAGTGCCGAAGGCTCCCACACATGTGGAGTCTGGGAAAGGGTTATCTCTAGACAGCCTTACCCCTGCTTTTGCAGAGAGGCTGGTTCGAACCTAAGATCTCAGGACACAAGTGGATCATTAAGATACATCGTTTTATACTTTCAAGTGGCGAGGCAGGATATTCGGACACTTTTAGGACAGGATCATTGGTTACTCTCTGTGTTCCTTTTTTACTTGATATCCTAGAATTTGCAAACGTTTAATTTGACTATCAATATGTTCACAACCACATAGATTGGTTAGATGGATATTGTTGTTCAGAATACTTAGAAAATACCAACAAGTTTCTAATGCGTATCAATAAAGATAACGGTTAATAGAAATATTGATCAAAGTTATTACACCTTAAAATACCTGACATAAAAATGTCAAAGAGTTGTTTTTAACTCGATGAGTAACTAACCTTTTGATTTTGCAGAAATAACGTATATAGCTCCAGATCCAAGCCAAGGTTTTAAGTATGTCCGCTATGTAGTTGAGCAGCACCCATATTCTCTCTCCGCATGGAATTCCTTCTATAAAGTGACTTCAAGGTATTGGCTAGAATGCCATGTAAAATATAATTATGGTTTCCATTTTCTTCATATTTAGGAGTGATAACTTCTAAAACATTGTTCCTTTTATGTACCTTGTACTAGCGATCATACATTTAAGGCCATATGTTAAACAAAAATAAATTGGCGTTTAGTAACAAATTATTTATCTTATAGAGCAGTGTGTTACAGCATCTCCAACAATGCCCAAAAGACTCCAAAAAAACTAGTTTGGCCCTTCCCAAGACTATTGGAAAAATGCCTCCGCTTCCCAAAATTCGGTTCCAAAAAAAAATTGCGACAAGGCATCGGTGAGTCTAGAACGTACTAGGCATGCATTTTGGGAACTGTTGGATGCGTGTGAGATCGACTTGGTGCTGGAATGGTAGGAATTGAGGGGTCCGAAACATGTAGACCTTTCCCCTATTTTGGCTATATTGAATGCTGGTTCTGGTTGGCCAAAATATCGGGCTCACATTTAGGAACTGTTGGAGGACGGGCTTTGCTCTTCACACCAAAATCTTGGTTTTAGGAAAGGCATATTGGGATGTGTTGGCGGTGCCCTTATGTAACTAAGCCTGATTCTGTAGAATCCTTATTTACCAATACCACTAGATTCCTGGTAATCTGAGTCCTCCTAGCTAATGACCAAACTACTCTTGACACACACAATACACACAGTCTAACACCCCCCTGCAGTCGAAACTCTAGCTGCGACAGATGTTGAGACTGTATAATAACACACTTCCTGCATGAGTAAACAGAAAGACACTCTAATAAGACCCCTTCGCAGTCACAACATCTAGCTGTGGCAGATGTTGAGACTGGACCAAAAGACCCTATAAACATGAGTAAACACACACTCTAACAACTTCCCGCGGAGAACACCGTAGAAGAACCCACCCACGCTCCCGAGCGGTGGCGAGGACGAAGTGGGCTGCTGTAAGGATCGAAACGCCCAAGAGGGGGGTGAATTGGGCTTTTTCAAATTTTAGAGCAATTTAAAAACTTAATGGTTGAAGCCCAATTCCCTATGCGAACTAACTACGCAAGCAAGAGTATTAAGTGCGGAATAGTAAATGCGTAATAGTAAGAGGGTGAGGAGAGAGATGCAAACTCCCGCGGAGACTCGGAGACACGGCGATTTTTCCCGTGGTTCGGTAAGATCACAAAGATCTACCTACGTCCACGTTGTGGCACCCACTAAAGGATATAGCCACTCCCAAGTCACCGAGACAAGGGAATCCACTATCTTTCTCCGTTCGCCATCTCCGGCAAGGTGGAGCTCAAGCCTTGTACAATGGTGATCCTCCGGGCTTCCACAAACGCCTTGGTAAGCTCCGGAGCGATCTCTTCTTCCTCCAACTTTTACAAGGTGAGAGAAGTCACCAAGACACTCTCTCTCACTAGCCTAGAGATTCCAATCACCAAGAATGGACGCACACAAGCTTCTCTCTAGCTAGATCTAGCCTATAGTTGGAGTACAAGAGGTTTTGAGGTGTGGAAGTGGTAGCTCTTGGTCTTGAATGCTTGAGGATGTGTAGTGAGGCTCTAGTGATCAAGACTTGACGAAATGGTCGGTTGGAGGGGTATTTATAGCCAGCCCACACGAGATAGCCGTTGGAAAAGTAGGCAGACTTTTTCAGTGAACATCGGATCATCCGATGCACCCCTTTATTTAAGCATCGGTCGAATTTCAAATTAGCTGATGTCATGTGTCAGATGTGACCGTTGGATATAACCGTTGGATCTGACTGTTTAATCGACCGATGTTACTTCAACTTCATCATCGGATGATCCGGTGAGTTGATCTTCAGAATTGGTTTAGAAATAATGTCTCTGTTGAAATTGACCGATGTACACTTACTTCATCATCGGATGATCCGGTGTGTACTTCTTCAGAATAACTCAGAAATCATCCTTCTGTTGAAATCAACCGATGTGCCACTTCCTTCACATCGGATGATCCGGTGTGTACTGGGCTCTGAGGTCTTCTTCTTCTGCCAACTCAAACTCGACCGATGTAGTCATTTTGCAAGACATCGGATGATCCGGTGAGTGCAACTTGTTTGCTTCGAGTTGTTTTGAGTTGATCTTTTGGAATCTTCTTGAGTGACCTCTTTGACACTTGTTTGAAATGATATTTTGATGAAGTGTAAGCTTCTTGTGTTGCCAATTTTGATAGAATAGAGTCGTTGTATGAGTTCTTCATTTAGTCTTCATGAGTATCGAATAACCCCTTAGAATAGATCGTTGAGGGGTCTCCATTTGTATCCAATGAGCAGTAGATGGTGTGAATAGATAGTTCATTAACGTTTGATGTGATATACGTGAAACCTCGCATCCACAAACTCATTAGTAATAACGAACGGTTGTCATTAATCACCGAAACCATACCTCACGGGGCCTAGATGCTTTCAATCTCCCCCTTTTTGGTGATTGATGACAACACAACGAGTAGAGCATAGAATTAATGAAATTGAAACGTAATGCTCAAAAAAGGAATATAACAAGTACAAATTTGCAACACAAGTGGCTCGAAGGCTCAAATAATAAACAATAAAGCGCAAGAGCACAAAGTAGCACCCGGAGTACAATAATAGCAAATAATAATAACAGGCAATCTCAAATAGATAACAATAAGCAGCAAAAGGATAGACACTCCCCCTAAAACCAAGGACTCCCCCTAGAACTGAGCTAGCCCTCCCCCTGACTCTAACTCTTCTCCCCCTTTGGCATCAAGACACCAAAAAGGGAAGTCGAGTGCCTACGACTCAGGCGCGCTCCTGGCGATGGTGAAGCGGTCGGCGTCGACGGTGCTGTCGCCGGAGCTGCTGGAGGTGGAGGTCGCTGGCGCTGGAGCTGGAGCAGGGGGAGCTGGAGCTGGAGCTGCTGGGGGATCCGCTGAGACTGCTGGCGCCAGTGGAGAAGGTACTGCCGGAAGAGGTGAGGACTGGAACGACGTCGGCGGCAGTACTGTCGAGTGAACGGGCGCTGTCGAGGCGAGCAGAGGTGGTATACTGAAGCTGGGGATCGACGAGGGCGGTGCTGGAGCTGGTGCCAGTGGGGGTGCACCTGGAGCCTGACTGAGTCCCGAGTGCTGAGGTGGAAGGGCGACTCCCGTCTGCTGGTAGAGGTTGGTGACCAACCCCAGGACGCCCAACAACATCTGCTGAGTCTGCTGCTGCTGGTCCAGAGTGTGTCTCGTCATCTGGTCGACAAGGTTGGTGTACCTGTCGATGTCCTCTCGCCTCTGACGGGCGATCTCCAGCTGCATCTCCTGCTGCTGCCTCTGAAGCTGCTCCTGTCGAGCTGCCTGCTGCTCCTGCTGCTGAGCCATCCGCTGAAGTAAAGCAGTGAGCTCTGACGGCTGAGTCACCTGAGCCTCTGACACTGGAGGAGGTGTAGGTGGTGGAGCTGCTGAGCCTCCTGCCTCTGCGTCGTGCTGCCTCGGTGAAGGAGGAGCAGGAGGGAAGTACTCCTCGACACTGTCGCTGGTGTCGTTGTCCGACCATATATGCTGTAGGTCTCCTCCTTGAGCCTCTGCCTGTGCCAGCTCTGCGTCCTCCTGAGTCAGCTCTGCCCAGTCCTCCTCTGACAGTCTGGCTCGAACCTCACGCTCGACGGGACGGCCAAGGCGGCGGTCTCCCGGAGTGGGGACTCGGTAGTGGCTGAACCGGGTCACGTGCATCTCCGTCAGCTGAGAAACTCCTGGAGTGTCCTCTGGGACCAACTGGTGGAGAAGGTGACAGATCCAGTGACCGAAAACCAACTGTCGAAGCATCCCAACTCCGTCGGTGATCACGTCCTCCATCTCGCAGATCAGAATATCCACGATGTCGAACTCCATCCCGTTCATCACATAGAACAGGATGGTCTGCTGAAGGCTCGTGAAGCCCTCCAAGTAGCCAGACCTCGGTAGTAGGGTACGCCTGAGGACGTGGTGAACTGTCCTAGCTGCTGGAGTGAGAAGTGCTGGCACCCTCGGCTGGTCAGGAGTGAACGGCTGAGTGAACAGACCTCTGATCTTCTCGAAAGGCGGTGCCACTCCTCCAGTCAGTGGCCTCCTCGGCGGGTCTGCGTCTCCGTAGACTATCTGGTGCAGACACGTAGTAGAGAGCTCCACACCAAGCAGTCTGCCCAACAAGTCTCGAGACACGTCGTGGATCTGCCCCATGAACATGAAGTGAATCGAGCGACGACCCTCAAAGACGTAGAGTGTCGCGTAGAACACCCTGACCCACTCCTCGACGTAGGCACTCCTCTGGTGCGAGAGCAAGTCCACAAGTCCTCTGTATCTCTCAAAGAGTGGCCTGATCCCGTGTCCTGCTGCCACTGCAAGCTGATCCCAGTCGATGCTGTTATGCTGGAAGAGCTTGTGGCCCCGACGCCTGTAAGTCTCGTACAGGGACGCCTGTGTCAGGGTCCAGAAGCGGGAGTCAACTCGAGCGTCCCTGGGCCGCGGGAACCACTCCTCAGGCATCGCTAACCATCTGAGCTTCTTCAGTTGCCTTGCCTTCATCTTCCTGTAGTCGGTGAGTCTGACATCCTCGGCAACACGGACTGCTGTGTCCATCAGGTGGATGGCCCTTTGGGCCTCTCTGTCCTCGGTGCGGTCAGCCGCAGAGGGGCGCCGACTCGCCGTAGGAGTCTGTCCACCCCCACGAGTCCTCGGGGTGCGCCGGCGGATGAGAGGCGGCACCTCGGTCTCCTCCTCGTCGGAGCCCTCGGGAGGCACCGGCTGGACCGGAGGCTGCTCCTGCCTCTGCCGGGACTCGCGGATCCGTAAGGAACCGCGATGGCCGCGCTCACGCTCCTCGGCGGCGCGAGCGGCCAACTCCGCACGACGAGCGTCCTTGGACATCTTGCGCTTCTTCGCGGCGGGCTCCTCAATAGCCTTGCCCTTTCCTTTGCGATCGCGACCCATCTTGATGCAATTGAGAGCTAGGGTTAGCGACGATGAAGATGAACGATGAAAAACAACGAAGGACGTCGCGCGGCACGGAGCAAACCTTAGCGACGAACGGCGAAGCACGGCGAAACCCTAGCAGAGAGGGTGATGCGCGGTGGTGGAAGCCGGCGGCGAGTGGTGGTGCGGCTGGTGGTGGAGGGGAGACGGCGAGGGAGGCGCGGCGGAGGAGGGAGCTGCGGCGGCGCGGGAGAGGCGGCGGCGCAGGCACGGGCGGCGCCTAGGCGGCGGCGGCGGCGCCTGGGAGGCGGCGAGAGAAGCGGGCGGCGGCGGAGGTCGGGGAGAGGCGGAGGCGGCCGAACCGCTATTTAAACCGTGCGGGCAAACCCTAGCCGCGCACAAAACACCGGATGGACCGATGATCGTCGGAGGATGCATCGGTCGAGTTCAACAGAGAGTTGTTCCAAAAACTCTCTTTGAACACCGGATGAGCCGACGTTGAGGTGTCGATCATCGGTCGATTTCTGCAGGGCACCAGAAAACTGAACACCGGATGCTCCGATGTCTTCTAAAATGAACTCATCGGTTGATTTGTGACATCTGACTTGATCTGAGCACTGAACTGAAGCACCAATTGATCCGATGATCTGCTGGCCCTAGCATCGGATAATCCGATGACTACAGAAAACCTAAGACTGCCCATATGTGTCCTTGGACTTAAACACACAAAGATAAAGATGGGTCCTAGGACTTTTTGGGAAACTCCTAACCTCTAATAGAAGGCTTCAAATATAGTGTCACATATTGGCTAAGCCCTTAAGCAAAGAGAACACACAAGGTTAGGAGGGAAACCACGAAAATGTAAGGCCCATGCTTTGTGAGCTAGAGTATGGAAAACTTCTATCCCTTTAAAGCATGTACCTTTAGAATTTTGCTCTATCCACATCATATGAGTTGTGATATTGCATTTTGAACAAGTCTCCTTCTCATGATGCGGGTTCCCCTTTGTGACAATCTACCGTATGCAATGCCAAACAAAATAATGCAAGATATTAAATGAGTGCAAGTCTATATGGCAGGAATCATGCAAAGCATACTGTAAATCTATCTTGCCAAGTTTAAACCTTCCAAAGGCTTCCTCAGGGAAAACTATTTCTAGCTCGCCCCTATCCTTTGGGAGTTAGACAAGACCTATTTGATATGCAACCTTACATGAACATGGCAACTTACATGACGTTAGATGCATCTAGCACATTTAATTCACTTCTAAGTCTAGAAAAAGTTTTCTCATCAAGTGGTTTAGTGAAGATATCCGCCAATTGTTCTTCGGACCTAACACCTTGCAAAGAGATGTCTCCTTTAGCCTCATGGTCCCGCAAGAAGTGATGGCGAATATCAATGTGCTTAGTGCGGGAGTGTTGAACGGGGTTTCTAGCTATCTTAACCGCACTTTCATTGTCACAAAGGAGAGGCACACAATTAAATTTAATTCCAAAGTCCAAAGGGTTTGCTTCATATATAGAATTTGGGCACAACATGCACCGGCCGCTATATACTCTGCCTCCGCGGTGGACAAAGCCACGGAGTTTTGCTTTTCGCTCGACCAAGATACTAGGGAACGCCCAAGTAAGTGGCACCCACCGGAGGTACTCTTGCGATCCACACGGCATCCGGCAAAGTCCGAATCCGAGTAACCCAAGAGATGGAAACTAGCGTTCTTGGGGTACCACAAACCTACACTTGGGGTATGCTTGAGATACCTAAGTATCCTAAAGATCGCCTTACGATGTGATTCTTTAGGTGCCGCTTGAAAGCGAGCACACAAGCACACACTAAACATGGTATCGGGCCTAGATGCGGTAAGATATAACAATGAACCAATCATGGAACGGTAATGAGATTGATCAATAGGTTTACCGTCCATGTCCGCGTCGAGATGACAATTTGTCGCCATTGGAGTACTTCTTGAGCTACAATCTTCCATTTTAAACTTCTTCAAGAGGTCTTTGGTGTACTTTTCTTGGTAGATGAAAGTCCCCTCTTGAAGTTGCTTGATTTGAAATCCTAGGAAGAAATTGAGTTCTCCAATCATTGACATCTCGAACTCCCTAGATGAAAGTCCCCTCTTGAAGTTAGCTAAGTCAAGCTCATGATACTCAAGCTTGATTTGAGCATTCTCCTCCTCGATTTGCTTGACATTTGATTTGAGCGTGTCATGCTCTTTAAGTATGGTTACATACTTGTCATGCAAATCGAGGTTAGCACTTTCAAGCTTAGCACGAGCTAGCTCAAGAGCCTTAACCTTAGCCTTTTCCCTTTTTATAATGGCATGATATTCATTAATCATAGATGCTAATTCATCGGGTGAAAGCTCATCATCATCATCACTAGAATCTTCACATACCTTTGAGTTACCTTTCGCCATTAGGCACATAGGAGGTGGACGAAGAGGTGAGTCATCCTTGTTGACGATGGCGAGGCCCGCCAAGTTTTCTTCATCTTCACTATCTTCGTCGCTTGACTCTTCATCCGTGATCCACTCATTGGCTTCACACATGAAGACCTTTTGAGGCCCTCTTCTCTTCTTTGGAAAGAGCTTGGTTTTCTTGCCTTTGTCAAATTTCTTCTTTCCAAAAGAGCGCTTGGGCTTGACCTCCTCTTCATCGTCACTTTCTTCTAGCTTGTGATGCTTGCTATTGTCCTTCCTTTTGTCCGGTCTTGGACAATCATATGATATGTGGCCTAGATCACCACAATTGTAGCACGTCTTGTTTTCATCTTTTCTTGGCAAGAAGGCTTTCTTCTTTGGATCATAAGAGTATCCCTTCTTTGCAATCTTGGAGTTGAGGCGTGAGAATTTTCTCATCATCAAAGCAAGCTCATGAAGGGGGGCCTTGGCGCAGCGGTAAAGTTGTTGCCTTGTGACCATGAGGTCACGGGTTCGAGTCCTGGAAACAGCCTCTTGCAGAAATGCAGGGAAAGGTTGCGTACAAAAGACCCAAGTGGGTCGGACCCTTCCCCGGACCCTGCGCAAGCGGGAGCTACATGCACCGGACTGCCCTTTCTTTCTTTTTTCAAAGCAAGCTCATCATCATCATCTTCGCTTGTTTCTTGCTCTTCTTCACTTGAGCTAGGCTCAACCACTTTCTTCTTCTTGGGAGTTGTCTTCTTGGTTGAAGCCTTGAGAGCAATGGTTTTTGATGATGACTCCTCCATCATCCCAAGTACGCTCATCTCATGAGCATGGATTTCTCCAATGAGCTCCGAAACTTCAATGTTGTCAAGTGACTCTTTTTGCAGCATTGAATTGATAATGTTGTACTTGGGCTTGGATAGAAGCATGAGGATCTTGCGATTGATAAGTCCCTTGCCAAGAGAAGCAATGTCAAGTGCGTTAATTTCCTCAATGAGCACATTTAAACGAGAAAACATTTGGTTAACATTCTCATGAGGAAACATCTTAAATTCATCATATTTTGATTTAAGCATGTGATATTTGAGTTCTTTAACACGAGATGAGCCCTCATGTATTTCAATTAGACATGCCCAAATTTCACATGCTTTTTCATTACTAGCAATCCTAGCAAAGACATCTTGAGTAATGCATTCATATATGGCATTTCTAGCCTTAGCATCCCATTTTAATTGGTCACCAACATAGTCAAGATTTCCAAACCCCGCATGGGTCGCTTCCCACACTTCGGGAGCAATTGCCTCAAGGTAAGCGCGCATGCGTGCTTTCCAATAAGCAAAATTCTTGCCCTCGAAGGTAGGAACCGAACCCCCATTCTTGGCCATTTTCGCTCTCTAGCGGTGAAGCTAGAATGATCCAATGAGCAACCTCTCTCTGATACCAATTGTAAGGATCGAAACGCCCAAGAGGGGGGGTGAATTGGGCTTTTTCAAATTTTAGAGCAATTTAAAAACTTAATGGTTGAAGCCCAATTCCCTATGCGAACTAACTACGCAAGCAAGAGTATTAAGTGCGGAATAGTAAATGCGTAATAGTAAGAGGGTGAGGAGAGAGATGCAAACTCCCGCGGAGACTCGGAGACACGGCGATTTTTCTCGTGGTTCGGTAAGATCACAAAGATCTACCTACGTCCACGTTGTGGCACCCACCAAAGGGTATAGCCACTCCCAAGTCACCGAGACAAGGGAATCCACTATCTTTCTCCGTTCGCCATCTCCGGCAAGGTGGAGCTCAAGCCTTGTACAATGGTGATCCTCCGGGCTTCCACAAACGCCTTGGTAAGCTCCGGAGCGATCTCTTCTTCCTCCAACTTTTACAAGGTGAGAGAAGTCACCAAGACACTCTCTCTCACTAGCCTAGAGATTCCAATCACCAAGAATGGACGCACACAAGCTTCTCTCTAGCTAGATCTAGCCTATAGTTGGAGTACAAGAGGTTTTGAGGTGTGGAAGTGGTAGCTCTTGGTCTTGAATGCTTGAGGATGTGTAGTGAGGCTCTAGTGATCAAGACTTGACGAAATGGCCGGTTGGAGGGGTATTTATAGCCAGCCCACACGAGATAGCCGTTGGAAAAGTAGGCAGACTTTTTCAGTGAACATCGGATCATCCGATGCACCCCTTTATTTAAGCATCGGTCGAATTCCAAATTAGCTGATGTCATGTGTCAGATGTGACCGTTGGATCTGACTGTTTAATCGACCGATGTTACTTCAACTTCATCATCGGATGATCCGGTGAGTTGATCTTCAGAATTGGTTTAGAAATAATGTCTCTGTTGAAATTGACCGATGTACACTTACTTCATCATCGGATGATCCGGTGTGTACTTCTTCAGAATAACTCAGAAATCATCCTTCTGTTGAAATCAACCGATGTGCCACTTCCTTCACATCGGATGATCCGGTGTGTACTGGGCTCTGAGGTCTTCTTCTTCTGCCAACTCAAACTCGACCGATGTAGTCATTTTGCAAGACATCGGATGATCCGGTGAGTGCAACTTGTTTGCTTCGAGTTGTTTTGAGTTGATCTTTTGGAATCTTCTTGAGTGACCTCTTTGACACTTGTTTGAAATGATATTTTGATGAAGTGTAAGCTTCTTGTGTTGCCAATTTTGATAGAATAGAGTCGTTGTATGAGTTCTTCATTTAGTCTTCATGAGTATCGAATAACCCCTTAGAATAGATCGTTGAGAGGTCTCCATTTGTATCCAATGAGCAGTAGATGGTGTGAATAGATAGTTCATTAACGTTTGATGTGATATACGTGAAACCTCGCATCCACAAACTCATTAGTAATAACGAACGGTTGTCATTAATCACCGAAACCATACCTCACGGGGGCCTAGATGCTTTCAGCTGCAAGCACCTCACCACGAGAGGCACGGCCAGCAGAGATGGCCCAAGTGCGCATGGCGGAGGCCGGCAAGGCGTGGAAGGAGAATCATGACGCGCACAATGGATAGCGGCGACGCGGGGTAGGAGGGCAGGAACGCGCGCAGAAGGGCGGCGACGCTGAGTAGGAGGAGGGACGCGCGCTTAAGGCCGGCAGCGCAAGGTAGGAGGGATGCGTGCGGCGGAGGCCGCCGACGCGGGGTAGGAGGGACGCGCGCGGAAGGCCGGCAGCGCGGGGCAGGAGGAGGGACGCGCACGGAAGTCCGACAGCGTGGGGTAGGAGGAAGAGGGACGCGCTCGAAAGGCCGGCAGAGCGGGATAGGTGGGCATGGACGCGCGCGGAAGGCCGGCAGCGCGGGGTAGGAGGGGACGCGCGAAAGGCCGACAACGGATCTGCGGCGGCCAGAGGCGCGGCCGCGGCGAGCGGATCTGAGGAGACGTAGGGCGGGTCGCTGCGCGGCGGCCGTTAGGCACGCGCGGGGCAGTGCCACGGCGGCGGCGGAGAGGCCGAGCCTGCGGGAGCGAGGCGGATCCAGATGCGCCTGGGCCGTGGAAGCCAACGCCGGGGAAGCCGACCAGAGGCGCGTCGGCCAGGGACGCATCCAGGGGAGCGCCGGCCAGAGGCGCAGCAGGGACGCGCCGGCAGGAGGCGCGCCGGCTACGGGCGGAGCAGTGGCTGCCTGAGATAGGCGGGCGCCAGAGGCGCTTGCCTGGTGTCCGACCGCAGGGAGAAGGGGAGAGGCAGCTAGAGGCGGCGCGGCTGCAGAGAGGCCAGGGGAGAGGGGGCCGCAGGGGCGCGGCCAAGAGCGATGCGCGTTGGAGGCGGCGGCGGTGGGCTTGAGGCGCAGGCGGAGGGCACACGCGAGGCGAGCCGGTGCGCGGCTAGGTGCGGGCAGGGTAGCGGCGGATCAGAGGCGGGCCGCCGCAGGCTCATCGGCCGACGGCAGCGCGCTGACAGTGGTGGCGCGCCTGCTACATGGAGGAGGGGGTGGCGGCGGCTGGTGGTGGTGGGGAGGCGGCGACTGTGGGGGAGAGAGACTAGGGTTAGGGTTTTTAGCTGTGATACCATGTTAAGCTACTATGTGCCGACCAGTTGACCACAAAAGTTGAAGCTGATTTGTAAGGGTGGACAATTCACTTATATTTCAACACTCCCCCTCACGTGCAGGCTCTCTTGGGCTGGGCCGCAAACGTGGAATAGAAGTCGGCTGCAATTTATTTTAATAAATCGCGTCCGCCAGGATTCGAACTCCGCCTATGTTGTAATGACATAGCCGGTCCCAAGCCCGGGTAAAGGAGGAGGGGGTTGTGATAGGCTTGGCGAGCCAACAACTACACTTAGCCACTCTCATGGAAATGAAACCCAATAGAAATTCGTTGGGGCGTAACCCTCTTAGCGACGCGCCATATCGGAACCCGGGTATGGTGTTAAGTGGGCAAGGGCCGGGTCGCCACCGCCTTAGTGGCGCGCCATATCGGAACCCGGATATGGTGTTAAATGAGCAAGGGCCGGATCGCCATCACCTTAGTGGCGCGCTACATCATCGCCCGGATGTAGTGATAAGTGAGCAAGGGTCTTTGCATCTTACTCGACGGGTGCAAAGCGTAAGGAAGCTAGCCGAGGAACATAGATTTCGGGTGGGTAGTTGGAATGTAGGATCCTTGACGGGGAAGCTACGTGAGTTAGTAGATGTTGCCATTAGGAGACGAGTAAATATCCTTTGTGTACAAGAGACTAGATGGGCGGGTCAAAAGGCGAGAGAAGTCGAGAATACCGGTTTCAAGCTTTGGTATTCTGGTTCGGCTGGGACTAGGAATGGCGTAGGTGTTCTAATAGATAAGAGTCTTAAGGATGGAGTAGTGGATGTTCGAAGACGAGGGGATAGGATCATCTTAATCAAGATAGTAATTGGGGACATTGTCTTGAACGTCATTAGTGCTTATGCCCCACAAGTTGGGCTCAACATGAGTGCTAAGAGGCAATTTTGGGAGGACTTGGAGGATATGGTTAGTAGTGTACCGATAACCGAGAAACTCCTCATAGGGGGAGATCTCAATGGTCATGTGGGTGCAACTAACCTAGGATTTGAAGGAGTACATGGAGGTTTTGGATGCGGCGATAGAAATCAAGAGGGTAAGGACATCCTAGACTTTGCCGTAGCCTATGATCTGTTGATAGCTAACACCCTCTTTAGAAAGAGGCAATCTCACCTAGTGACCTTTAGTAGTGCCCAACACTCTAGCCAGATTGACTTTGTCCTCACTAGGAGAAAGGATAGACGGGAGTGTCTAGATTGTAAGGTGATCCCGGGGGAGTGTGTTGTGACACAACATAAGCTTGTGGTAGCTGAATTTCGCTTCCATACATGTTCTTTGCGGGACAAAGGTGTCAAAATCACAAGAACAAAGTGGTGGAAGTTGAAGGGAGAATCACAAGAATCCTTTAAAAATAGGGTGATCACAGAAGGACCCTGGGCAGAAAATGGAGATGCAGATAGTATGTGGATGAAGATGGCAACTTGCATTAGGAAGGTAGCTAGTGAGGTGTTCGGTGTGACAAAGGGAAAGAAACTTATAGATAAAGACACTTGGTGGTGGAATGAGGATGTACAAAAGGCCATTAAGGAGAAGAAGGAGTGTTATAAGAGTTGGCATAATGATAGAAACGCAAGCAACATGCTTAAGTACAAAGAGGCTAAGAAGAATGCAAGGCGGGTTGTAAGTAAGGCAAGAGGACAAACCTATGATAAGTTATATGAGAGACTAGGGACAAAAGAAGGTGAAAAAGACATATACAAGGTAGCAAAAATCCGCGAGAGAAAGATGAGGGATCTCAATCAAGTTAAATGCATCAAAGATGAGACTGACCGCATTCTAGTGAAGGATGAAGAGATTAAGAATAGATGGCGTGATTACTTTAATGGGCTATTCAATGATGGGAATGAGAGCACTATGGTTGAGTTGGATGACTCCTTTGATGACTCCAACAGGCGGTTCGTGCGGAGGATACAAGAGTTTGAGGTTAAGGAGGCCTTAAAAAGGATGAAAGGAGGAAAGGCCCTCGGCCCTGACGATGTCCCTATTGAGGTGTGGAGATGTCTTGGGGACGTCGCAATAGTATGGCTCACAAAGCTATTCAACCACATTTTTCGGTCAAACAAGATGCCTGAAGAATGGAGGAAAAGTATATTAGTACCTATCTTCAAAAATAAAGGAGATATTCAAAGTTGTACTAATTATCGAGGTATTAAGCTTATGAGTCATACTATGAAGCTTTGGGAGAGAGTGATTGAACACCGCCTGAGGAAAGTGACCAATGTCACTAAAAACCAGTTTGGTTTTATGCCTGGGAGGTCTACAATGGAGGCGATTTTTTTGCTTCGTCAGCTTATGGAGAGATATAGGGAGCAGAAGAAGGACTTGCATATGGTGTTCATCGACTTGGAGAAGGCGTACGACAAGATACCAAGGTCAATCATGTGGTGGGCACTAGAGAAACATAAAGTGCCAACAAAGTACATTACCCTTATCAAGGATATGTACAATAATGTTAGGACAAGTGTGCGCGTAAGTGATAGTGAGACTGATGCATTTCCTATCACGGTAGGATTACATCAAGGATCAGCTTTGAGCCCATACATCTTTTCCTTGGTCATGGATGAGGTGTCGAAGGATATACAAGGGGATATCCCTTGGTGCATGCTCTTTGCTGATGATGTAGTGCTGGTAGATGAAACTAGAGATGGTGTTGATAAGAAATTAGAGTTATGGAGACAAACCTTAGAGTCCAAGGGGTTTAGACTTAGTAGGACCAAAACCGAGTATATGAGGTGCAACTTTAGTGGTGTTGGTCGTGAAGAGGGAAATGTTAGTCTACAAGGACAAATAGTACCTAGAAGGGACTCTTTCCGATACTTAGGATCAATGTTACAAAGCAATGGCGATATTGATGAGGATGTTTGCCACAGGATCAAGGTAGGGTGGATGAAATGGCGACAAGCCTCTGGAATCCTATGTGATAGGAAAGTCCCACAAAAGCTAAAAGGGAAGTTCTATAGGACGGTGATCAGACCCGCGATGCTCTATGGGGCGGAATGTTGGCCAACTAAACGGCAACATGTCCAACAAATGAGTGTCGCAGAGATGCGCATGCTACGGTGGATGTGTGGGCACACGAGAAGAGACCGAATAAGGAATGAGGCGATTCGTGATAAGGTAGGGGTGGCGCCGATTGAAGAGAAGTTAGTCCAACATCGGCTTAGGTGGTTTGGACATATCCAACGGAGACCTCCAGAAGCACCGGTTAACAGTGGGATTTTAAGAGGTAGAGAAAATATTAGGAGGGGTAGAGGACGACCAAGGTTGACCTGGGAGGAGGCGGTAAAACGAGATTTGAGAGATTGGAATGTATCCAGAGACTTAGCTCATGATAGGACCGCATGGAAAGTAGCAATTCATGTGCCAGAATCGTAGTCTTGTTTTTTTCTTTTTTTTCTTTTCTCTTTTTCTTTTCCTTTTTTCTTATTTCTTTTCTCTTTTCTCTTTTTCCTTTTCTTTTTTCCTTTTTTTTTCTTTTTTTCCTTTTTTCCCCTTGTTCTCATATCTCTTCCTCTGTTTTACTTCATTGATATTGGGTTTCATGTCTAGCCGACCCCAACAGGCTTGGGATAAAGGCTTGGTTGTTGTTGTTGTTGTTGTTGTTGCGTCCGCCAGGATTCGAACTCGAGACCTCTGGCTCTGATACCAAATTGGAAGAAATCTGAAGTCTCCCACAATTCGTTGATAATGCCAAGGGGTTACATATATATATGGTACATGCTAGGGTTTAGGAGTCCTCCTAGCTAATGACCATACTACCTTGACACACACACAATACACACAGTCTAACAGTCTGAAGGCTGATATTTGTACTGTCTTCCTGGTTCTGATTTTATAAATAATGTAGCGCTTTGGATCATTTTTTAAAATTGGATTTCTGATCTTGTAAATGGTGCAGTGCTTCAGATCAAAGTCTGAATGTGACTATGAAAGTTACAATGAAAAGTCAATACATTGGCTATTCGAGAAAAAATGTCAATACATTGTCATGCATCATTTATGTGCCCCTCAAAACGGGCTTTTGAATTGTAGTTGCTTGGCACTTAGCTGCTGAAGTTTTTTCTTTCTCGGACATGTCTGTGTGTCATTTCATTAAGAAGAGTGAAACAATCTACAAAGGAAGGGTTAACACCCCTCCTCAGGACCCAAAATACACACACACTCACCCCATCCTGGGGTTAACAGCGCATCAGATGTACTAAGAAACAGAAAGAAAAATGTGCTACTTCCAACAAGCCTAGGAGCCTACTAGATGCTGATGCTTTGAGTATTCAATTTGCACTTTTTGTTTTGTAGATTCCTTTTTTCATCTTGAGAAGGTGTCATAAGCATATTTCACCAAGAAAGAATGATTCCCTTAGCATATTGGTTCCTGTTAATTATTCATCACTTAATCTTACCATTTCATGTTTCTAATTACTGGGTATAAAAGCCGAGTAAATATAATCATGCTGTTCTAAATTGCATTTTATTTTGGCATTTGTTTTGCAGAATAGAGGATGGATCTACAAACAAATTTATTCTTCGGACAAGAGAAGAAAAGTCTGACTGTGTGCCTCCTATTATTATTTCTGGTCACCGATTTACAGCTTTAAGTCAGCATCAGGCTGCTGCTCGAGATTATCTGGAAGCTTACAAGTTGGAGCCAGAAAATCCGCTTATTAATCTCTGTGTAGGTATGTCAGCAGTCACCATAGGTTACTGCGTCACTAAATAAAATATCAATCATGTTGATGTTCAATCTTTTGCAGGCACTGCCTTGATTAATTTAGCCCTTGGCTTCAGGCTTCAGAACAAGAACCAGTGCATCGTCCAAGGGTTTGCATTTCTGTACAAATACCTGCGCCTTTGTGCGAACAGTCAGGTTTGTTATTAATTTTTTTATACTGAACCGCGAACCAGTATTCAGATTTGTTTTCATGCCGATTTGATGCCTTGGCTTATCATGTTTCTAGTTTAAATGTGGCATGTAAGCTACTTTGGGTTACAATTGGATTATGTCTTGAACTTGTAGGAAGCCTTGTATAACATTGCTCGGGCATACCACCATATCGGCCTGATTACCCTGGCAGTCATTTATTATGAGAAGGCTTTGGCAATTGAGATGAAAGATCATCCTATACCTAGACTGCCATTCGAGGCTGGTTCATGTGCAGAGCAGGATCCGAGGCCAGGGTATTGCGACGTACGAAGAGAGGCAGCATTCAATTTGCATCTAATCTACAAGAAGAGCGGTGCAACTGATCTTGCAAGACGGATCCTCAAAACTTACTGTACTGTTTAGAAGTTGTAAGTTCTAGAAAGCTAATGTACACATTTATGGCATTTGATGCAGATAATTAACATAGTTAAATGTAGATGCATCTTCTGGGTATAATTTGCCAAGATTTTTCACCAGTGAATGTCGGAATGGGTCTGCCATAAACAGCTATTAACTTAGAACTATGTAAATATGCCGAAAATCCATGTCAGCCGCGATTTGATTTGCCTGCACACATGCAACAAGTCAATAATGCCAGATGGGGTTGGAAAAATCTAGCAAAGTGCAATGTTTTGATGGACTGGCATTGCAAAAACTTGTCGCACTGGATCATATTGCCTTCAATTTTATCAGTCATTTGGAAGAAACTGTCCAGGCTCATATCAGTGCCCATAAGCTCTAAGATTCCATTTAGCCAGAATAATACTTAAATTTATTTGAGATGCCTTAATGGTATACTAGTAGAATGAGGGTTGCTGCAATGTCATTGAAAATTGCTGCTAGACAGTACGGACAAATATAGCAGATATTTGTGCGGTAATAATCTTGACTAATGAGCTATATTCATTATGAATGTATGTAGCGGGTCCTCCATAAAAGAAGGAAATGGTGGAATCAAGTTGAGACGTGCAACAACATAGAACCTAGTACCAGGAGAACTAGGAGAAATTTTAGAAACCTACAAATAGCTGTGCCTCTAGCAACCGCAAACCTTGCAAATGCTGAACATGACTGCTTCTGGGGTCCACGGTCAGCCACAGCTGTCCCCGTTCTCACCGTTTTGGACAACCAACGCACCCGGGAATCCAATCAAGATCAGTGCGCTCTCTCGGAGGCGCTCAGAGTGTGCGTTTATAGGAGTGAGTGCCGAGTGTATGTATTGTGTTTTTTTAAAAACTATTTAATAAGCTGAAATAAGTAAGATGTATTCATAAAATGAACCATTTAGGAACCCCAAAAAATATTTTTGTTCATGAAGCGAATGGCTTGCCTTAGAAATATTTGTGTTCAGATATGTTTGTAATTTGTAAACGAGTCAATTTGATGCCCTGGTGAGAGTGTAGAACCGAGCTCATGCTTGGACGCATTTGCATGTGCGCAGCCCAGCCAGACAGATCCCATTGGTACCGAGAAAAAAAAGGGCCCGCAAAGAATACTCCGATGATCGGCGATCGCCCCGGGTTCAGTACTCTCAGGACGCCGCCGCCGCCCGACGCTCGCCTGGCCTGCCACCTGGCGCGCACTAGCTTCCGTCGCCCCTCTCCGCGGCTCAACCCGGCACCCCGGTCTCGCCTCGAAGCCGCGTCCGGCTGTGGGGGAGGGTTGCTGCAATGTCATAGAAAACTGCTGCTTGACACTTGACTGTCTGGACAAACTACCAGATATATATTTTTGGGTGATATTTTAAGCCGAATCTTTTAATCAACTATTTGTAAATATCATGGATCAACGTTAGTAGCAGCTAGTCTGTCAGGATAAGTAAACTATCCCACATGATATTCGTTCTCATTCGAGTGACTTCACATGTTTCTTATTGTTATTACTTCCTCCATTTGGAATTATTTGACGCTGGCTAGTTCAATTTTAAACTAACCAGCGTCAAATAATTTTAAAGGAGGGAGTATGTTGACAAGTGTCATAATTCTTATGTTCAAGGTTCTCTCTCTCACGGATTCACGCATTCGGGACATCCAGTTTCTTGTGCTGTCGCCATAGAAGCTTTGAATATTTATAAGTGAAGGACACTGTCCATTACAAAGCATATGCAGAGTACCCTTATTATTTTGATGAGCATCTCTAATTGATATTTTTACATTGAAATAGTGAAAGTATATCACGGATCATGTTAGCAAAATTACTCCAAGGTTCCAGGAGGGAATCGAGGCCTTCACAGGGAGTCCAATTGTTGGGGAGGTACATAGATGTCTAGCATCTACCTTCTTAGATATATCTATTGTTTTACAGTCCAGAAGCTCTTCTATATATTGTTTACGAATATAATTTGCGTGCTCCTCTACACGGATACGTGGTCTGGGACTGATACTTGGAACTGAATTTGTCGATAACAAGTCACCGATTGATCCATTCCCGGCTGAATGGGTTTCGTAACTTTCTTATTATTTAATTTGATCCAAAAATCCTTCTTCGTGGCTGCCGAAACTGTTCTCCGAAAGCTAAGCTACATATTCAAGTGGAAATGCGAGTATTTTCTGCTGGATTAAGCTGAGTAACTTGAGCTCCCTGTTAAAATTCCAGGGGTTGGTTCAATCTTTGGTGCTGGGTGTGAGAAGCGTGGGATGCTCATTAGGGTGGCTGGGGACAGCGTTATGCTCTGACCTCCACTGATAATGACGCCAGACGAAGTTGAAGAAGTAACACACCGATCAGACCACACTGTATACTGTATCTGTTTTTTTTTAGAAAAGTCACTATCTGTTTCTGTAACCATTATCTTCATGCAGGCATCCACCATCTCGAGGAAGTGTAGCAGTTGAGCCTGGAACGTAACTGTTATCATCACCTGATTGCTGCTTGTGCCTGATGGTTGAGTAGTTGTTGCCTCGAAAATCTTCCTTTGACCAACGGTTTCTAAAACTTTAATTAATTTTAATAACATGAGATTTTACTTTTAGATTTATCATAAAAATATTTTTTATAATATACAATTGTATGGTATTAAAGTTGATTATTATAGATACCGTTGTCTAAAGATAGGTTTGTAAAAATCTGGGACAGGGGAGTACGTGTATGCCTACGCTTCAGTGAGGTCATGCCAAGACCATAACATGGCCTGCAGCACCTGGCAGCAGCGTTTGGCCTGCAGCAGCGCGTTCTTGGTTCGTTCCTTGGTACATTTTTGGCACTGTTTGGTTTTGCTTTTCTAATACGCGCTTATATGAGAAACAAGATTCTCTGATAAATCGTGATCTGGATAATCTGTTATCTGAAAAATCTGTTGGCAATTATGATTATTTTCAACGTATTTTCTCTATCCTATTTGTAAAATGACTTGTGTGCCCCCTGAGGCAGATGATAGGTCAATTTTATTAGTCTCTTCTATCTTATTTAATAGTAGTTATAATATTATTAACATATATTTTGTTACAATATCATATACTCTGCTGTTTACCACATATTCTCATACATAACAGTTGTAATCAACACACAATTACGAGCGTACTCATCAACATACACCTAACATTTGGACACAACTTCTGCATTGGAAAAAAACTAGACAGGAAAATCCAGCAAAAAACAGGTTCGTACAGACTTATGATCCATACGAAAACAGCCAATTCCAGCCAATCGGAGCCATGGCCCGAGGTTCTACGCAGGATTCAACAGCACATGTGAAGACGAATCAGAATGCGAATCAGCTGGATTTGTACCAGGAGGCGGCGACGTCAGGTATCGAACGAGGCGGCGGCGCGAGGGGGCAGCTGAGGACAGTGGACGCCGGCCGGAGGCGACGGAATTGGGAGAGGCGACGGCGTGAGGGGGCGACGTGTCGAGTCAGGAGGTGCAGCGACGTGAGGGAATGAAGGGATCGATCAGGAAAGCGGCAGCGTGAGGGTCCTGAGGGAGCGAAGGGAGAAGGGTACGGCGGTCGGCGCTTATTAGAAACCCAGTTTTGCCTCGCGATGGGGAAAATCTATCTCGTAGTTGTTTTGGGCCTTTTTAAAAAAAATCAGCTTGGAAAATAATTGAAAGTTTGGGTGGAATTTCTGCTTATTTTCACTAATAAGCTGATTATAAACAGAAACAAACAGGGCCTTTGTCCTGTTTCTTCTGTGCTCTGTCCTTCGCCGGCCGCGTAAACGACGGAGGTGGGTCCGGGGGAGAGCTGACAGTTCGGTTCGTCCATGCTTCTTTAGCATCGACCTCCGTAGACTACTGTTTTTTTTGTATGCGTCCGTGATGTATTTCCAGTATGAGAAACAACGACCAGGGCGGTATTCTTCTTTGTTACTCCCTTCGTTTCGATTTATTTGAAACCAGCGTCAAATAAATCGAAACGGTGGAAGTATAAGTTTGGTGTCTTATTTTTTCACCTTCTGTTGACAGTTTGTTCATATACATACGACTCGTTCCTATGATGCTAACAACAAGTCAGCAGTGCAGAGACAGTCTTTCTTGACACAAGAAATTGAATACTCCCTTCCGGAATCATTTGACTCTGATTAGTTCAAAATTAATATATTAAACAGATAGAAGCAACATCAGCACGTCACCCAAACAATGGGTCGTCCATGGATTTAACTACAACTCGACACGGGAGGATGAACAAACACACCGAAAAAGAACAAACGGACAGACTGTATGAACCTGTAACACGGGGAGCAGAGCACGGCGTCGTCGTCGTCATCGTCAGCAGCAGCAGCAGTAGCGACAGGTCGTCATGGCGGCGATGGAGCAGCTGCCGGCAACCGGGGATGACGGCCGGGCCTAGCTCGTCGTCGCGCTGGATCAGAAGCACGCGTCTAGGACGCAGCAGCAGCAGAGGGCGGCGCAGCTGCGAGGGACAGACATGGACGATCAAGCAAGGTCAGACAGACAGGGCAGCTAAGGATAAGACGCGAGACAGAGACGCGGGTCCTCCACGATCAGCGGCGCGTACCATCCTTTCCAGAACCCGTCGCCGCGGCTGGTGGTCTCGTGCTTCTGCTGCTGCTGGTACCCGGTGGTTGTCGGCGGGTACGCCGGCGGCGGCGCGACGTAGGCCGGCTGCCCCTGGCCCGGCGGAGGGTACGCGTAGCCTGTATCATCGCATCGTCAGTAAAGCAGTCACAAGCTAACTCTGAATTCAGTGCGGCCAGCACGCACCTGTGCCTGGGGGTGGAGCCTGGTAACTCATGATCAAGTGTCACAAGAGGCAAGAACCGGTAGCAGCAGGTAGCAGGTCAGGGTGGTGGATGACGACGACGATGATGATGATGATGAATGGCGGTTCGGACCGCTGCTGCATATATATATAGAGAGAGAGAGACAGAGAGGCCGACCACGCGCTAACACGGGGCCGGGTTGCTTAGACGCGTCGATCGTTCGGACCGATGGTAAAGGCCGGTCCAAACGGTCGCCCTCGCCGGCGGCTGCTGCCGCGTCGTCCCGAGGCGACGTGGGAGAGACGACGGAGACCTGAGAAGAAAGTTGCCAGGACGGCACGCCTCTGCTGACTGCCGTGGTGGTAGTTGTCCGAGTTGTTCGAGATGGCAAGAAAGATCAACGAGAAAGAGCCAGCCAGGCTGGGGTAAGAAGATCAACAATGTCGACACCAAATAACAACCGGGCTGTACGCGTCAATGGTCTGACACTACCGAAGGCGCTAAGGCCAGGTTGGGCATTCAATTAATTCGGTTTGTTCCATTCGATTAATTAAGACAAGTTTTGCTTATAAGTAATTGATAAATGAATATGATCTAAAAATCATAACCACATAATTTGATTGCGAATTCGATCCGGTTTTATGGTTAACCGAATATTTGTGCACAATAGGATTTATTAAGAAAAATGACAATAAACATATAAAAATAATAATAAACGCACATAAATAACATATATGAGCCTGTGGATTATCAAGATTGAGCCGGACTGCATAGAAATTTTGATTAGAGTGAAAAGCAGTATTAGACTTTGTTTGGATACAGTTAGATAGTCTCCATTCAAAATAGATTGAGAGGGATTGGAGTAAAGATTAGTTTATTTTCAACTTCAATCCATTTTATTTATTATTACACAAACAAGCCCTTATTAGTGAGTTTTGTTTTATGGGTTGTGTGTTGTATGAGCTAAAATTTTGGTTACATCAGTAATTTGATTAATACAATGTGAAAACTAAATAAAATTCGGCTAAAGTAATACATATGAATTCATCCATCTCAACTCTTTGCGACATGATAGCACTCTACATAATTTGTCTGTTATTGTCAGGTTCTTTTTGCAAAAATCAAGTTTTGTGGACCATGGTTAACAGAAGACTTTACAACGTGTGTTCACATGATGGCTATATAACTAGATTTGGTTTGTGTAAAAATGCCCATGTGATTCTTTCAAAATTCTACATTTCGCCGACATATCATATTTTTCGAGCTTCTCTGCAAGGTTGATGTGCTCACGGTGGACTTGCCTAAGCCTAGCGCTAGGGATGGAAATGGGTCAGGTTCGGGTCGGGTGGAGCAAAATCCCGCCCGAATCAAAAGAGGTTGCGGGTGGAATTTGAGACCCGCAACTGTCGGGTTTAGAATGGGTTTCGGGTGTCTGTCGGGTTTGATTTTTTTATAAACATAATACAACGTTTAATAAACAAGTCTAAAATATCATTCATCTTAAATGGTAATGGAACAAAAAATACGAAGTTGCTTATAAAGATTGTAAATATAGGTTGTGATAAGTAAAATGAGACAATTAATATAGAAAACAATCAAATTTGACTTTAAAATTATAAACATAAATTATTTTGGATACCCGCGGGTGCAAAATAGAACCCGCACCCGCGACAAGTCGGATCGGGTGCGGGTTAGACCCGCAGGTGGAAAATCTCACCCGTACCCGTAACCGTTAGGTGCAAAACCTGGTACCCGCACCCGCGTTGGGATTGCCATCCCTACCTAGCGCTTGTACGAATTTTTCTTTTCGAAACCCAAAAAAAAAATTTCAGGGCTCTGAAAGCTGCCTGAGTCTGCAAAATGTCTGCGTCTTCGCAAACACAACAATATTTTTGTTTGGTTTCTTAATATCTCCTCCTTGAATTATTTGGTAGCATCAAATAATTCGAAGAATTCAAACCAGGAGGAATTCTAAGGTTTGTAGTTTTATGCAAATATTGAAGGATGTGTGGTTTTGTGCAAAGATTTTAGAACCTGTGGCTTGATACCTGGTGTTTGTTGAAATTCGCTCTAAAAAATTTGCTGTACTGAACACGCCGGCATTTGGAGGCGTCTCGGTTCAAAAATCGCGAGCTCCATCCGACGCCTCACCGCCTCCCACCCCTCGAGGAGCTCGACGCAGACCGGCGATGGCGGCGGCGCAGCCGAAGCCAGGAAAGCGGCTGGGCGGCATGGCGGAGGCCCTCGCCATCGCCGCCGACCTCGGGTTCCCCGCCCCTCCCCTGCAGGTGCCCCCCCCCCCACCCCGCCTCACAGCGCTCTCTCTCTCTCTCTCTCTCTCGAGAGAGAGAGAGAGAGAGAGAGAAAGAGAGAGAGATCTGTTCTTGCCGTCGAATATGTCCCGTCGTGTTCGCGCAGACGAGAGAGAGAGAGAGAGAGAGATCTGTTCTCGCCGTCGAATATGTCCCGTCGTGTTCGCTGTCGTCTGCGCGCTTACGCTAGGTCCGATCGATATGTTGAATCCGGATTCGTTCTAGAGTAAATTGTAGTGTTCGCTTTGTCGTGGGATCGAGGTACTTGCGACCGGATTCTGAAATGTAGGTTTGGGGGTGACGAAATTGAGGGAGCCACTGCAATTTCGTCTGATTGGCAGTTCGTTCGGTGGAGTGAGGGTCGGGTAACCATTCTGCGATCCTCCGAGCAATACTGGTGGGATGTGAAATCGTGCCCACTTGAGATTGGACCCAAATGTGATCAAATGGAAAATTATGAGCCTAGGTACATGTGCCAAAGTCGTGCTATATCAATTTTAGTGATCTTTGTTTCGTTCCATATAATCTAGCGTTCTATGCATGAATACTGCTGTGTTAGATTCTTGCAGATGTGTGGTGGTTTCCAATGGCCTTTTCAGTTTTGCTAGGCATGGTATAATTCCCATACAGCGTTACGAAAGTCACCGGTGCTCATCTATTTGGCTTTCTCATTTCAGGAGGACCAGAGCGGCATGAACAATAGTGATGATTTGGTCAAGGTTTTGAGGGAGCTGACTGTTGTGCAGCGAAACATAGCCAACCTGCAAGTGGAGCTTCAAGGAAGAAAGGTGGTGAACTGATGTCCAGTTGTTAGGCTTTGTGCGTTTGCACCAATTACTTGCTTTCAAAAAATTTCAGTCTTACTTTTTTTTTTCAGATCAGATCCTAATTGCATTGATTTTGTGCTGTATGCTGTGTCATATTTCATCAGCCAGCTCTGACATAATGAGCACCCTTTATAGAGCAGAATTATCGTATTTGGTTACTCAAGAAAGGATTTTTTTAGTTAGAGATGAGATACCATTGTGAATTACAGCATTTCGAGATATATTTGTTCATATCGGGTATCTTCATTTTCTGTTTAGGATGAGCATTTGGCCCATATCAAAGTGATTTCTTTTATGCTTCTACTTAGAAATGGATGTACATATCATGATAGGTCTATAGATATTCTTACTCGCTGGAACTATGTTTGAATGAGTAAAATGCCCATCTCTCCTGAAGAGCTCAAAGGTTAAAGTTTTTGTTTTTAATTCAGTTAGCAGTGTATAAAAATCATGACTGTCGGTACCCTGCAAACCAGGTACCCCGTGTAAAGGGTAAAATACGGTCTAGGCCTCGTCTCCCTGCTGACGCGGGCCCTGACATAGCCACGTGCCCTCGGCCCTGAGGTCAGCCCTGGGGCTGCCATGTGTGCTTGAGTTCCAGAGCCGACATGTGCCCTGGGCTCGGGTCCGAGCCTCCTCGCTGAGGTGAGGTCCGGGGCTGCCACGTGTCTCTTGGCTCAGAGTCACCTCCCTGCTAAGGAAGGCTCCAGAGCTGACACGTGCCCTGGGTTCCGGTCCGAGCCTCCCCGCTGAGGTGAGGTCCGGAGCTGCCACGTGTCTCATGGCTTAGAGCCACCTCCGTGCTGAGGACGGCTCCGGAGCTGACACGTGCCCTGGGCTCCGGTCCAAGCCTCCCTGCTGAGGTGAGGACCGGAGATGCTATGTGTCTCCTGGCTCAGAGCCTCCTCCCTGCTGAGGAAATCTCCAGAGCTCACACGTGCCCTGAGCTACGATCGGAGCCTCCCGGCTGAGGTGAGGTCCGGAGCTGCCACGTGTCTCTCTGGGACAAGCTGAAGATAATGGCCAAACTTCTCTCGGGACCTTGCGTCGCCAAGGAACCGGGAGGAGCGGTAGCCACACTGTCGGAGTGCCATGGGGCCTTACGCTGCTAAGGACTCGGAGGAACAAGCTCAAGACATTGACAAAGAGCTACCTACTTCGCCCAAGACATTCCGGACCTTTGCGCTACCAAGGGCCCGAAGCCTATATCAACAACTCAACACACAAGACTTGGAACAAAGAGTCTTCATTAATAACAGAGTTCTGGCATACAAAAGGGGATACAAGGCAACTGAAGGACCTAGCAGCTACAAGTCGGGCAATATTCCGCTCTATGACATACTTGGTTGTCCCCCAAGCCAACCTCTGCACAGAGAGACGGTTACCTGCTATAAGCCCGTGGACGTCCAAGAAACATATCAGTCTGACGCCTTAGTTCTCGTCAGACATCACCGATTTGCTGCACCGAGGCAACGGTGACATCCAGAGTCACATGGGACAGACGCCATCAGTGGTAGACTTGGTTGTCCACAACAACGCCCAGTGTCGTGTGGGGCATGTCCTCTAGGCGCCTAGCTGGAGAAGGGCGATCTGCCGGCACCGAAAGAAGGTGAAGAACAGGGGGATCGGGCCTTCCTCCGTCAGGCGCCAGATATCCCCAGCACTAGCGTAGAGACACCTTACGAATCAGGGATACTGCCCCCGACGACTTCCCTTACCATCGGTATGCCATTCGGATGGCTTGTGCTTCTATCCGGGAGCGTCAAGGGGAAGGACGCCTTGAGGAGCCGCGCCGAAGACCACACACACGAACATCTCGCAAAAGTGGACGAAGACAACCACCGGTCTAAGGGCATAAGGTGGACGAGAACGCTGGGAAGCGGAGGCTTCCAACGCGTAAGAGGAGGACAAAGACCGCATAATGAAGGAAGATGCCACCCAACACCGGAAGGCCTCCCTTTTATACACATCCACGACCTTTGGCAGGGCAACAGGTGCGACGATTGGGTTTCCACCGCTACACACCGCGGGTTATTCGCCTCCCCCAGCGACGGGTAGGACCTAGGTCCACCCGTCAGACGCGGGGGGGGGGGGGGGAGGGAGGGGGGGCAGGCAGGTAACCTTTCGGGAACGTCCGACAGTCCCCGAGGAGAGCGGTGCGGTGGAGCTGTAGCGACCAACCCGTTGGTTGCCGCAGTAAGTGCCCTAGCACAACCCCTCGAGCACGACGCCTCGACACTCGTCTCCCTCAACGATGGGTAGGACCCAGGTCCACCCGTCAGACACTGGGCCAGGCGGGTAACTTCTCGAGGACGTCCGACAGTTCCCGAGAAAAGCAGCGCGGTGGAACTGCAGCGGTCGACCCAAGGGCTGCCGTAGTAAATGCCCCGGGGCGACCCCTCGAGCACGTCGCCATGACCCACCAGTCAGGAGCAAGCACGTGTCCACTACGCCGACGACGTGCTGCCGCTTCGACTGGCGAGTACGCCCACTACGCCAAGGACGTGCAACCTCTTCGTCTCCCAGGTACAACCGCTTATCCACTACGCAGAAATCTTGCCACCACTTCGGTTTCCAAAGTGCAGGTTCAAAACCATCACGCGGGAGAGATGGAGGCCCCATCTGCAGGCTCGATGCCTCCCCTGAGATGGCCCCGGGGCCCACTGTCAGTACCCTGCAGACCGGGTACCCCCGCATAGAGGGTAAAATACGGCCTGGGCCCCGTTTCCTCGCTGAGGCGGGCCCTAGTATAGCCACGTGCCCTCGGCCCTGAGGTCAGCCCTGGGGCTGCCACGTGCGCTTGAGTTCCAGAGCCGACATGTGCCCTGGTCTCCGGTCCGAGCCTCCCCGCTGAGGTGAGGTCCGGGGCTGCCACGTGTCTCTTGGCTCAGAGCCACCTCCCTGCTGAGGAAGGCTCCGGAGCTGACACGTGCCCTGGGCTCCGGTCCAAGCCTTCCCGCCGAGGTGAGGTCCGGAGCTGCCACGTGTCTATTGGCTCAGAGCTACCTCCCTGATGAGGACGGCTTCGGAGCTGACACGTGCCCTAGGCTCTGGTCCGAGCCTCCTCACTGAGGTGAGGTCCGGAGCTGCCACGTGTCTCTTGGCTCAGAGCCACCTCCCTGCTGGGAACGGCTCCAAAGCTGACACGTGCCCTGGGCTCCGGTCCGAGCCTCTTCGCCGAGGTGAGGTCCGGAGCTGCCACGTGTCCCCTGACTCTAAACCTGTCGATAAGAGCTCCGAAGTAGCCGCATGCCCCACGATTTGTTGTGAGCCATGGGTCGACGAAGTCAAGGAGGAAGCGCGCTATCAGGTTTCGCATTCAAGGCTCGCGCCTTCCCCAGAAGCATGGCGCACCACGCACGCCTCCGTCCTCTGCCTGATCGCCATTACGGTGACAAGACAGAACGGCGAGTCATGCCAGCGGTACAGTGCTACCCAACGGTACGAAGCCGTCCAAGCAGAGCGAGAAGACGCGGCGACAAGATGACGTCTTTATCATCACCTTACACACGGACAGGGACGCTCAGCGCGTTAGGCTACGGGACTTAACTCCCCCGCCGACTACTCTACTCAGAGGACGAAGCCCTAGATAATGTATAGTGTTCACAAAGCTACGGGGCCACCTGTCGGGCCCCAAGCCACATTGTAACCACCCGGCCTTGTACTATAAAAGGACCGGGGTGACCACCCGACAAAGGGTTGGTCAGTACCCAATTCCGCCCTCACAAGCACATGCAAGCAAGCAATTCAACATGCACTCCCGTGGACGTAGGGTATTATGCTCCGGCGGCCCGAACCACATAAATCTCGGTGTTCATCCGCTCCCTCGAGGCCGGGTCGCATAGGGCGCCAAGCCCCCTTCGATCAAAGAACCTCGTGGGCTACTTCCGTAGCAGGCCGGGAGGAGTGTCGCAGTTCACGCACTCCAACAATGATAGTATTTACGTTCTTTTAGTATGCAATTCAAAGTTCTGATGTATAATTGTTTTTTTGATAAAATTCATAAATTTAGTATTTAATTTCTCAATAGTGCTATATGCATTATGTACCTCTTCTTTCAAGACTTTGCACTTTCTTGTGTTTTCAGGCTATGGTTTTATCATTGGTATGTATTGATCTATTTTTTAAACCAACAGGATGATAAAAACATTGCCCATTTAACCCATGTCAGTGAGATGGAAAAGAAGTGTGAATCTTTATCCAGAATTACTACAATTTTGAAAGATGTTATTCAGAACAAGGTAATGAAAGTTAGATTTTTTTAATTTTTCCTTTTCTTGTCTTTTTACTTGATTTTTATATATCTGTTATCTGGATCATATCCATTGACAACATTGTGCCTGCATTTGCTGTAATATATGCATTGCCCAACTGTACAATATCAAAATATCTAAAATTGCAGATCTTTTCTGTCAGGACCGCATTATTGCTCGGTTACAGCAACCTTACTCTCTTGATTGCATTCCTGTTGAAGCCGAATACCAGGTAAATTTTCCTTGTTATTGACCTTTTTTACTATGCCGTTGACAAGAATTTTGGCTCACTAAGGACCAATGTGTTTTTTTTGAGAGGATACCTGATCCTTTTGCCGTTTTCTTCCCAGAAACAATTTTCAGAGCTACTTCTGAAAGCTGCAAGTGACTATGGGGCATTGACCACATCAGTCGGTGATTTCCAGTGGAGTCAAAACTTCAGAGAGTCACCAGCTGTCTGGGGGGTAAGTTGAAAGTTCTCTTCCTTTCAAATAAGTTATGCTGTCATGACAACTTCATCTGCTTGAGAAATACCTCCCACTTGGGACATACATTGTGTTATAAATATCAGGTTTAGAAATAAGAAATAATGTACCATGCATCTTTTTTCTTGGTAAGTGTGTTCTGTTGTGCATACTGACTTGTGAGCCTTGCTACAA
Organism: Neostapfia colusana; assembly: GCA_030760725.1. Lineage (NCBI taxonomy): Eukaryota > Viridiplantae > Streptophyta > Magnoliopsida > Poales > Poaceae > Neostapfia > Neostapfia colusana. The sequence continues at coordinate 3,160,669 of JASWHV010000012.1, read as the reverse complement.
CTCAAATTTCTGGTTGTAACTATGCTGTCTATTTCATCGATAGCCGGCTCAATATCTTTTGTATCTTTGTGAAGGAAATGCTGCGACCGATACCTGCTGCACTTGCTTCCTGCACCCGCTTCTTTGAGGCTATGTCTGCAATGAGGGAATCCTTTTCAACCCTTCAGAAACTGCGTGTAGGACATTCCACTTTGTCAATGACCCCAAGCGGTTCTACCGATGATTCGAAGTACCTGACCCCGCCTCCTCAGTGGAGAGACGGCGCGATGCTTGATAGCTGGAAGCAGGTGGATGACATCAACGCTGAGAGCGACGGACTCGATGTCATCAACCATAGGAGGTTGTCATGGCCTTCCTCTCTCAAGGGGGATCAGTAGGTCATAGAGCAAACATCAAACTTATGTTCACGTGCTGTATAAATAGGATCCCATCTTCTTTAGTTATATCTGATTCTGTATACTTTCTGCCTGATCACTTGCTTCTGTATCGGATTGAGTGAGAAATGATACTACAATGATTTGAAGATGCAAGAGTGGATACTTTCTGGTGAAACTTGATGTTGTTATGCTTGATACACGCAATTGTGAAGGATCAGAAACATGTAGTTTCATCTGGAATACCGATAACTGAGTTCATGTATGGATGAATCACAAACAGAACCCAGAATGTGCGCTATGCATTAAAATATATATGTTATTTGTCATTTTTATGCGGGTGTCAGTTTTTTGAAGTAGCCAAGTTGCATCAGTTTTGAGGCGAACGATGTCCATATAAAATTTACCTGATAACCTGATGAAGGTCTCGGCTATGGAATAGAGTACTTGACTTGTGAGGAAAACTGATGTAATGCACGTTTAGGCCCAATAACTCCTAGGAGCATATTTTGTTTATGGACTAGGGTTAAGAGGAAAACAGGTGTAATCATGTTTAGGCCCAACAACTAAACATGACTACACCTGTGAATGACTTGTGATTAGTCCCGTACTGCTGCCTCTTAGCACATCGCGCAGTGACTAAGAGCGTTATAATAGTTGCCACGGTAGCTTGTTTGAGCATGGAGCTGCGTGGTGAGCACAAAGCGAACTATTCTTTCGCCTTTTACTAAAGAATACCGTGTGCTCGCCATATCAAGCAGCATACTCCTATTTTTGGAGGGATCTCTCCTTGTAGGAGGATCCCGACAATACATAATTGAAAATCTCATAGTTGAAGGTGTTCTACGTGCATTTATGTCGTTTCTTTGAAAAGCCCTACATTTCACGTTCATCGAACTTGTTGTGCCAAATTTACGAGAGAGTGGCAAAAGAACGATTTTGATAAGAGGGAATACCAGAACACCACTGTTTGGGCTTTTAGATGAACGCCACCCACCGTTCAGGTATGTAGCCTACACCTTTGCTGTGTAGACGAGATATAGGACCACCATCTCAGTGAGGATGTCCTCCGGGAGCGCCGTCGCCACGGGATCTATTTCTGACATGCCACCACAAAACCCCAAGTGTCCCTACCGACGCCAGGACCCAGAGGCGGCCGTGAGAAGCCTACACCTTTGCTGTGTAGACGAGATATAGGACCACCATCTCAGTGAGGATGTCCTCCGGGAGCGCCGTCGCCACGGGATCTATTTCTGACATGCCACCACAAAACCCCAAGTGTCCCTACCGACGCCAGGACCCAGAGGCGGCCGTGAGAAGCCTACACCTTTGCTGTGTAGACGAGATATAGGACCACCATCTCAGTGAGGATGTCCTCCGGGAGCGCCGCCGCCGCCGCCACGGGATCTATTTCTGACATGCTACCACAAAACCCCAAGTGTCCCTACCGACGCCAGGACCAGCGCAGGAAATCAAAGATTTGCACGAACATGACAAAGCAAAATGATGTTGGTAAACTTGAATTACAACGAGGCTCCAGTAAAATGCGTTCGGCCCAGGTAATCCGATGAGATCGTGTTCTGCCCATGTAAACCCGATGTGTAAAAAAGTAACAAACGACCACGATGGGACTCGAACCCACAATCTCCCGCTCCGGAGGCGAGCGCCTTATCCATTAGGCCACGCGGTCACATGCTCAATACGATATTATTATTAAAAAAACTAGTTTCAATTCCATTCTCAACTGGCATTCTCCTCCCAAATGCTTATCGATCTGAACTAGAAACCGGTGGACCAAACAATCTAGTTGGAGGCAGCTTATCCGGGCCGCCGCCGACGTATCTCCTGCGTCTCTCTCTCTCTCTCTCCTTGTGCATACTGGGCACACGGAATCCATGTCCAGAGACGTGGTGCTGATTGCGACCTCCATGGGCGCGGCGTTCCACATCTTGATCCGTAAGACCGCGATGGATGTGGCCCGAGCTCCAAGTACTCCATGGGCCATGACGGTCGTGCACGTCAAGGGGGGCGCACGGCATGCATGCTGCGCCCTGCCGCCGAACTCGGTTTTGCCGACGGGCACGGCTCCGTGGTTGCATGCGTGTGTAAGCAGTACTGTTGAATGCTCTCATACTGTCACCCATTATATGGTTCTATACAATAACACTTTATATATACGTGCAATTGTCAAAAGTCATAGCTGTAAACATGGCCGGCCGGATAATGTAGAACTATTGCACACAAGAGAAGTACATACGTGTAGAGCCAATGGCACAGCTGCACGTACGGACCAGGAGATGAGTAGCCTACTAAACGACGGTACGCCTATTTTATCTTGCACGAAAAAAATACCCATCATTCGGCACCATATCCCTCACCGTAACATAAATATAGTGTATACGCTCCCGTTTCTTTTTATTTAACGTTGGTATGAACTAACCAGTGTTTAATTAATAAAAAAAGAAATATGTGGAGTAATATATGAGAATATAGTATACTCTTTTCGTTCCTTTTTATTTAAATTTTAGTTAGTTTATTTTGGAACTAACAAAGAAACGGATGTATAATATAACTATAGTTCCTCTGTTCTTAAATGATGTTTAAAAAAGTATAGTATAATTTAAAATAAATTATTTTTCTAAACGTTATTTATTTTACAACAGAGTATCACATCATAAAAATTTCGAAACCTAGAGATTAACGCCAGGCCATGATTGGATGATTCTTCAAATCAAACCGCCCGACACATATTTAGGTCTGGGCCCTTGACGGCCCAAGCGAAAGATAGCGCTCGATGGCTTGCCGCTTGCCGGCCCAAGCAGCCACCGCGTCTCGCATTTTCAGCGTTAATTAATTAATTTCATTTCCCCTTCCCTCTCCAACCCCGACGGAAACAACAAACCGGAACGCCAAACCTGCTGCTGGTGCTTCTGGCACCGACGCCGCGGGAATCCAAGAACTCGCGCGTCTTTCCGGCAAGCCCATCAACCTATAGGTTCCGTGCGAAATCCTCTTGCGGTCTCTTCTTCTTGTCCATGGATGTCAATATGTTTCGACTTTCGATGGAATGCCGTTCTTGGTTTCTTGGGCGAGCCCTCTGCAGAGTTCTTGATTCCAGGGTGCTCACGGTGTCCGCGTAGGTAGCCCGTTCGACGAAATGCCCCCCCCCCCCCCCCCCCCCCCCCCAAGGACGCGGCTGGGCAGAGCTCGTCCGGCAGCGGCGGTGACGGCCGCCTCAACGACCTCCCGGACCGCGTCCTCGTCCGGGTCCTGTGCCATCTCAAGGCGTGGGAGGCGGTGCGCGCGTGCCTGCTTTCGAAGCGATGGCGCGTCCTGTGGACCTTCGTGCCACGCCTCGACATCCGCCAGCCGTGCGGCTGCCGCGGCGGCGCGTCCGACCAGCGCTGGGCGGAGGCGTTCGCCGAGTTCGTCAAGCACCTGCTGCTCGGCCGGCGCTACTTCCGGACACTGGACGCGCTCGGCCGGTGCTCTTTCCAGCCGCTGGACGCGCTCCGCCTATGCTGGAGCCACCCGGCACGCGACGGCGACGCTGACACCTGGATCGCCCACCCCGTCAGGCACGGCGCAGAGGAAGTCGAGCTTTCCGGGGCGCATCACGCCGACTACCCGTCGCCAGAGTACCTGAGCTTTCTATCTGGCGACAGCACAGTCCACACGAGCCTCAAGATTGTAAAGCTTATCCATGTCCGGCTGGATGACACCACCCTCACCCAACTCTGTTCTACGTGCAGTTCTTTGAAAGAACTAGAGCTCAAGGATTGTTCGGTAGAGAACAAGGAGATTCATTCCACCTCTCTGAAGTGTTTGAATATGATCAGCTGCAAATTTGTTGATGGCTTCAGGGTTTACTCTCCAAACCTTGAATCTTTGCGCTGCATCAGACCTTTTGGATATGTTCCCAGGATCCAGGGTACGGGATTCCTAGTCACAGCGACTTTCGTGCTTGATGACCGTTGCTTGTGTAATGATCATCGATGGTCACAGGAAAAGGATGACAAAGATGAATCTGGCCATGACGGTGACTATTTTGCACATGCTGGCTCCGAGGACTCTGATGACAACAGTTTTGCACATTGTGACACTGAGGAATCTGGTGGTAACAACCACAGTGACTCTGATGATAATAGTTACTACTATGATTCTGATTGGTCTGGACCTAGTGATGACGAGAGGGATGACCTTATTGTGTGCTACAGTGAGATTGCAGATGAGTATAAAAAGAAACCGTACAAGTATTTGGTTAATGGCAATAATCGCAGTGCTGGTGGCCCCATAGATGATTGTGCTAAAAATTCTAATTTCGGTGGTAGTGGTATGCTCTGCAGCCTCTCAAACTTTAAAACGATGGATCTGTTAGCTCATCCAGGAATGGTACAGTTCAATCACCTTGCTGATACTACCACCTTCTTGTTTTTTGTGCCTTTCTTCACTGTGAATGTTTATGCTCTAAACAGCTATGGCTATGTATTAGAAGGAACTAATGGAGTACTTAGAACTTTCGCTTCAACTATTTTAGTATTCACAGGGAATTTTGAGTTGTTTATATCAAATGTATATATAAGATAGTGCACTGTTCTCCACTCAATCAGAAACTTTTCAATGTGTCTGCATCTTATTTCTGTGGGAATATTGAGAAGTTCCTCACTATTTATTCAGTGGATTAACAGACAAAATTTGGTTTATCTGTTACTTTGCATGGACAATTTTATTTAGATTTCCTTCGAAGATGATCTTATTTTTCATATAATAGCATAGTGGTAAAATGTCTTAAACATTGCTAAATAGAGTTGAGTAAAACGAAAAAACTCAACCAGTTTCCCTCAAGAGATATATAGGTTGCAGCTATGCATTGTTCATTTTACTTCATTTTGCATGTACTGTGCGGTAAAAAGGTTAATAACTTTTGTTGCATAGTTTGGTACCTGATGATTAAAGAGTTGTGCATTTGTAATAAACTAACATCAAAGTAAGCAGTAAAATATTCGTAATTCATCTAGCTGATAGTTGTGGTATAAAAGATTATTCTGTGTAGGGATCATTTTTTTTCTGATGCAATGGACAATTAACTTCTGTGTACAATGTGCAGATGGTTCTGACGAGAGAACTGAAATCTTGCCCTGAATTCAAAAAATTGAAGACTCTGTCCCTGGGTGAATGGTGTATGACTTCTCAGTTAGATGCACTGGCAACCGTACTTAATCATTCACCAAAGTTAGAAAACCTCTTTCTTCACCTCGATCTGGTGCGAACTAACTCATAAATGCGATCAATTTCCTTGAGAGAGTTTTAGCACATGCTCAATTCCTAAATAACCTTTCTTTTATCGCTTTGCACTAGGCCTTCAACAGCAGAGTGGGCATCAATCCTCAGGGAAGTTCATTCTCATGCCCCAACCTGAAGAGGGTGATGATCACATGCTGTAACCGTGATGGAATGGTCCGTAAATTGGCAAAGTTCTTCAGGGCGAATGGCATAACGAATAAGAAGATTTTTGTTCGTCGGACCAAAGCAGAGGAAGCAAGGAAACTGAGGAAGAGCCCGACTGATGTACAGGTAGTTGATGTTGCAGTAATGTTGATGAAGATGATACGTTGGGCCAGCTTGTTGATATCTCATGTGACATTGTAGTTTTGCTTGTATTGTCAATGAACATAGCGGCAGTCTGGCAGAACTTGTGATGCATTTTTCTGTAGTGCATCATCAATATTTAGGTATAGGTATCTGGCTGTAAATGATTTCAGTATTGGATTGCATGGAAGGGCTATATCAAATATATTCAGAATGTACTACTCATAACAAGGGCTACAGATGTCCTCTGCTGAGGAGCAAGACACGTCTGGAGTTATTCTTACAGAATATAAATCTGTTGATGGAATCTCATCTGACTTTCTGGATGATTTTCATATTTGTAGCATCACGGCCAGATGCTGCTTCTCATTTTCCACTGGTGGCCTCTCTCCTGTGAGAACTATAATTACCATGCCAGTCAGCCCGATTAGGCGTGGCTAGCCCATGGAGACATTGGCCCATGTGTACAAGTGATGTCAGAATGGTGTACCGACTACCGAGAGGGAAGGAGCTAACCAGTGGACTTGTTTGCCTCACTTCCATATGAACATTTATTTAACTCAGTGCTACACGGATCGGGCTCGTGCCCAGTCAGCCTATCGTGCCCAGGCACAACCCGACAGTTAAAACCGTGCTGGTTTGGGTGGGCACTGGGCCAGGCCACGCTTGGTTCGGAGCGAATTGAACGGGCCTCATGCCAAGAACAAATGTTCAACTATACTAATACCAAGAATAATCAAAATTGTTACTGAAATCCTGAATCCGTAGTCAGTAGCTTGTCGGCAGTACATGGGGCGCACTGAACCCCCCAAGAAAATAAAAAAGGGCTACCCTGTATTTCTTTTGAAAGAACTGGAGGGGCAGAGCCCCTACAGGAATGTACTGAAGATAGAAAACGGTCTGTAGAAAGAGAAGAAAAGGAAGGACAAAATACAAAAAAGGTCAAAAGAGCTACTACTATGACTGATCTAGAAGCCATTGTTTAAGTTGATCTACAATTCTACATTGCTACCCCTTGCTCTTTGGACGACCATGGCAAGTTTTCTCGTGAAGTAAGCTCTGCAATCTGCAACTGTAGGATCAACACCATTCAATAGTTATCTCTAACAACAACAAAACCTTTATTCCAAACAGGTTGGTAGGCTAGATATGAAACTCAGTTTTTCTTAAAAAAACAAGACAAAGAACGAGGGATAAAAGTAAACAAAATATGAGTCAAACAAAGATTTCGACCACTGATTTCCCAACAATTATCTCCAACAAACAACAACAACCAAATCTTTATTCCAAGCATGTTGGGTCGGCTAGACATAAAACCTAATAATTATATATATATAGTAACACCCTGATTAGAAAAAAAAACTAACCCACCCCGCCCCACTCACCCCACTCTCGCCGAGCCCCCAAACAAACCGCCGCTCGCCTCCTCCCTCTGCTCCCCCGCCGCCTCTCTCCGCTCGCGCCCGCCCGCTCGAGCCCTCACCACCGCCGGTCTCCGCCCGCGCCTCCTCCATCCCGGCGCCGAGAGCTGCACGCCCCCTCCTGCTCGCCTTGTGCCGCCGCTCGCAACCGCCGCCCCTGCTCGCGCCGCCGCCCCTCTCGGCCATGCCTCGTCACAGTCGCGCCCTGGTGCCGTCTCCCTCATCGTCGCGCCCCGCGACCGCCTCGGCCCCGATCGTGGCGCCGCCGTACTGTCCCCGTCGCCTACCTCGACCCCTACCACGCCGCGTCTTCCTCCTCCTGTCCGAACCACCAACCGCCCGCTCCTCTCCTCCATCGCCCCCTTCCTCGCCCCGACGCTCGTCGCGGCTTGCTCCTCCTCGTCCCCTCGCTCGCCGCCGCTGCCTGCTGCTCATCTACCGGCTCGCGCACGCCCCGCAGCCCTCCCCAAGCGCCGCCTCCCCAAACCCTACCGTCGACCCGGGCCCAGATCGTCATGGCCGCTCCCAATAGCAGCAACGGCGCCAGCACATGTGCCCCCGCCGGCGAGGAGGACGCCTCGACCGAGGCTCTGGCGCGGCGCGTGCAGGGGCACATGTGTTGTTTGTGTTGTTGGTGGCGAAAGGGAATGCCGGTGAAGGCCGTGATTTCATGCACAGGGCTTGCTCCTCCTCGTCCCCTCGCTCGCCGCCGCTGCCTGCTGCTCATCTACCGGCTCGCGCACGCCCCGCAGCCCTCCCCAAGCGCCGCCTCCCCAAACCCTACCGTCGACCCGGGCCCAGATCGTCATGGCCGCTCCCAATAGCAGCAACGGCGCCAGCTCTAGCGCCCCCGCCGGCGAGGAGGACGCCTCGACCGAGGCTCTGGCGCGGCGCGTGCAGGGGCACATGTGTTGTTTGTGTTGTTGGTGGCGAAAGGGAATGCCGGTGAAGGCCGTGATTTCATGCACAGGGCTGCTCAACGGGTACATGCAGTTGGGTTTGGTCGACATGGGGCTTGACATGTTAAATCGGGTGCCAGAGAGGAACTTTGTTACTTACAACGCTGTTCTCACTGGGTTCTGTCAGAACAAGGAAGGTGTGCGAGTCACGTTTGCAAAGAAGCCAAGGCTCTGAGGGCTAAGGTTGTTTAGGTAAATCGTGCAGAATGGGCTGGAGGCTTCAGATGTCACGATCCCAGTGCCTTGAATGCATGTGCTATTGCCACTGATAGGAAGGTGAGTGAGCAGGTCCATGCTTTTGTGGTTAAATGTGGTTGTGGATTTAGTCCTTGGATTGATGCTGCGTTGATAGACATGTGCGTCAAGTGTGGCAGGTCTGGTGACGCACATCTGCTATTTGAGCAATGGCGGCATGTGGAAAGCTTTCACATCGCTTGGAGTTCTTTGCTGCTGGCTATTGTTAGAGATGGGGAGTATGAGAAAGCAATTACTACATTCCTTCAAATGTTCGGAAGTAGTGGTGTTCAATTCATCGATGAGTTCATGTTGACTGCTGTGCTTGGCGTATGGGGCACGTTGGGTTTTACTGAACTTGGAAAGCAGTTGCTTCATATGTTGAAGAAAGGGGAAGAGATGGGGTAGGGGAGTGCTGAGAAGAAGCTAGGCAGGGTTGGACTGTTGTTTGGGTTCAACAAGAGGTTCCTTGATATTGGGGCGAAGACATAGATAGTGCAAGCAAACCGGAAGGTGGTATTTGGGTTGAGGGATGCATTTGTTAGTGTTGAGAAGGGGTTGCAGATGTGTGGTATTGAGGTTCCCATGTCTGAATTTGAGGCTGCTGAGGTCCCCTTGGCAGCAACAGTGCATTGTGGCATGGATTTGGGCGAGGCAACGGAGGAAAAGAAGAAAAAGGCTAGGAAAGCTGCATTGATTGAAGGTGAGAAGGAAGGGGCCAAGGCTCCCAAGCATGAGAAGAAGGTAAAGAAGGAAAAGAAGGGAAAAGGAGAAGACCCACGTCTACCTCATCAAGCCCCAGTCCTGGGTGCCATCACTCGACACCTCCACGTGGCCGCTCCTCCTCAAGAACTACGACCGCCTCAGCATCCGCACCGGCCACTACACTCCGCTCCCCTCTAGCCACTCGCCGCTCAAGCGCTCCCTCGCCGTGCACCTTCGCTACGACGTCATCAACCTCGACAAAGCCCTCCAACCCCCATATCTGACAAGCTCCGAACGCGTCTCGGACCCGAAGAACGCGCGGGAATGATATCCCAACGGCGATCTCGGCGATCCCCGAAGATCGTCGCCACTCCTCCATATCGCGAGCTGTTTTCCTCTCCTTCCCGGACCGCACAAACCCTCTAGGGTACACATGTACAAGTGACGATCAAGAAACAATACGATGACTTTGAAGATCAAGAGTTCACCCAGTGAACTGAGCAACGATATAAGAAAAAGTCAAGTGTCTTTGACCACTTTGCACCTAAGCTAGGATGTGTAGCTAGAATTATTTGCATTGTCAATTGAACTATGAAACCCATGCTAGGAAGTTTCCCTAGATTTTCATTATCTTTTTTCCTTGTAGCCTGGGGTGGGAGATTTTTATTATGCTATTTATTTATACTACTCATGCTTAGCCATGCTTAGAGTGAGAAAAATAGGATATGAGATCATCACCTTGATTATTTACTATTGAATAGAATATTATGAATTATGCTAGAGATAGGAATCTAGGCAAGCTAGATGCTTTGGTTGGTGTTGCGTGCACGAGACTCGGGTTTGTGTTTAGTGCTTGCCTGGGTTCTAAGGACCGGTTCATGGAGCATGTAACCTGGCTTTACCGTGTCAACCACATGCTGAGATGGGGCAGCTTGGCCAATTAATTAGGTGTATTTCCGACGTAGTGTGAATGTTTAGATGGTGCGGGGAATAGGTGTTAGCTGGACTACCATATGAACCGCAAGGCTCAAGAGGGGGGGCACTGCAGCGGGGGTTGGAGCCTCCTAGATGCTGTTAGGGGTGAAATCTCGGTGGGCTCATACTCGTCGGGAATCCCTTTTTAAAGGCCTCGTAGTGATCTCCTGGCTACACACGTGGGAAGTGTGAACATGGTTCGTGGCCACAGGCATAATGGAGGTTTTTAGTCCACCCGGCAACGAGAGATGAAATCACTACATGTGGGTACAGTGGTGTAAACTCTGCAGAGTCAAAACTTTCATGACAGCCGTGCTCACGGTTAAGAGCGGCTTATACTTATTCATGATTAGAGGATGCTAAATTGAGAGGTTGAGGATGTTAAGCGGGGAGCTTAACAATGGAAATGAGGTTTTGGGTTTGGGACTGCTTCACTAGTAAAATAGGTGCTTAATAAGCTAAGGTGATAGGATTTAATTTACGTAGTGCATTTAACCATGAGTTAAGCCTTTCCTTGACCTAGCCTGCATAACATTACTTTCCCACACTTGTTGAGTACCTTATGTACTCATGCGCTTTCCTTTTTCTTTTATCATAAATGTTGCTCAGTGAAAAGAAGATCAGAGGAAGAGATATACGAGTAACAAGAAAAAAGAAAAGAAAAAAACTAAGATTCTGCCACATGAGTTGCTACTTTCCATGCGGCCCTATCATGAGCTAATTCTGTGGATACATTCCAATCTTTCAAATCTCGTTTTACCGCCTCCTCCTAGGTCAACCTTGGTCGTCCTCTACCCCTCCTAATATTTTCTCTACCTCTTAAAATCCCACTGTTAACCGGTGCTTTTGGAGGTCTCCGCTGGATATGTTTAAACCACCTTAGTCGATGTTGGACTAACTTCTCTTCAATCGGCGCCACCCCTACTCTATCACGAATCGCCTCATTCCTTATTAGGTCTCTTCTCGTGTGCCCGCACATCCATCATAGCATGCACATCTCTAAGACATTCATTTGTCGGACATGTTGCCGTTTAGTTGGCCAACATTCCACCCCATATAGCATCGCAGGTCTGATCACCGTCTTATAGTCCCTTTTAGCTTTTGTGGGACCTTCCTATCACATAGGATTCCAGAGGCTTGTCGCCATTTCATCCACTCTACCTTAATCCTGTGGCAAACATCCTCATCAATATCGCGATTGCTTTATAACATTGATCCTTTGTATCAGAAAGAGTCCCTTGTAGGTACTATTTGTCCTTGTAGACTAACATTTCCCTCTTCACGACCAACACCACTAAAGTCACACCTCATATACTCAGTCTTGGTCCTACTAAGTCTAAATCCATTGGACTCTACAGTTTGTCTCCATAACTCTAATTTCTTATCAACAGCTTCCATAGTTTCATCTACCAGCACTACATCATCGACAAAGAGTATGCACCAAGGGATATCCCCTTGTATATCCTTCGACATCTCATCCATCACCAAGGAAAACATGTATGGGCTTAAAGCCGATCCTTGATGTAGTTCTACCGTAATAGAAAACACATCAATCTCACTATCACTTACGCACACACTTGTCCTAATATTGTTGTACATATCCTTGATAAGGTTAATGTACTTTGTTGGCACTTTATATTTCTCTAGTGCACACCACATGACTGACCTTGATATCTTGTTGTACGCCTTCTCCAAGTCAATGAACACCATATGTAGGTCCTTCTTCTCCTTCCTATATCTCTTCATATGCTGAAGAAGCAAAAAAAATCGCCTCCATAGTAGACCTCCTAGGCATAAAACCAAACTGGTTTTTAGTGACATTGGTCACTTTCCTCAGGCGGTGTTTAATCACCCTCTCTCAAAGCTTCATAGTATGACTCTTAAGATTAATCCCTTGATAATTAGTACAGTTTTGAGTATCTCCTTTATTTTCGAACATAGGTACTAATATACTTTTCCTCCATTCTTCAGGCATATTGTTTGACTGAAAAATATGGTTGAATAGCTTTGTGAGCCATACTATTGCCATGTCCCCAATGCATCTCCACACCTCAATAGGGACATCATCAGGGTCGAGGGCCTTTCCTCCTTTCATCCTTTTTAAGGCCTCCTTAACCTCAAACTCTTGTATCCTCTGCACGAACCACCTGTTGGAGTCATCAAAGGAGTCATCCAACTCAACAATAGTGCTCTCATTCCCTTCATTGAATAGCCCATTAAAGTAGTCTCGCTATCTATCCTTAATCTCTTCATCCTTTACTAGAATGCGGTTAGTCTCTTCTTTGATGTATTTAACTTGATTGAAATCCCTCATTGTCGGTACCTGAGATATGGGGTACCCCCACGCACAGGGTAAAATGCCTAAGGAACTCGCCCTTCTCCGCAGGGAGAGCTCCGAAGGCGCCACGCGTCCGGCGGGGCCGGACCTCCCTCTCCTCAGAGGAGAGCTCCGGGCCCGCCACGTGGCATACAGAAGCCGGACCTCCCCCTCCGCGGGAGAGAGGTCCGAAGGCGCCACGCGTCCAGCGGGGCCGGACCTCCCTCTCCTCAGAGGAGAGCTCCGGGCCCGCCACGTGGCCAACAGGAGCCGAGCCTCCCCCTCCGCGGGGAGAGGTCCGGAGGCTCCACGTGCCCCGCGGAACGGGCCCTCCTCTCCTCTGAGAAGGGCTCCGGGCCCGCCATGTGGCAGCAGAACGGCGCTGCCTGCCCCCGAGCGATAGGCAGCGGGCGTAAAGACGCCCCATACCTTGCCCGTACAGGGTATTCAAGGCCCGCATCTTCCCGAGACTCGGAGACGCGGAGCACGCTTCTGTCAGGTGCCGTTGCGCCCAGTCGCATCACAGACTGGCGCGCGGTGTCAGAACCTGCCAGCCAATAAACACCGCGACAAGACATCCCATGCCGCCTGCGCCGTCATCAACCACTACGACTAGCATGCGACATGGGCAGGGCGGCAAGATGAAGACTCAGAAGCCTTCGACCAGAGGCAACTACCGGCATAACTGCAGATACGGTAGATGATAGACAATCTTCCCGGGACCACCTGTCGGGTCCCGGCCCCCCTTGTAAGCTGCCCGAGTCTTGGACTATAAAAGGCTCGGGTGGGCGACGATAGCAAGGGTCCGCACTCTGCAACTCATACGCTAGCCATTCACTCCCAAGCTGTAACTCACCCCCAAGCTCAGGACTCCGGCCCTGAGCAGCAAGCAATACAGCGAGCTCCATAGCTCGTCGTGGACGTAGGGTTTTACGCTCCGGCGGCCTGAACCACGTAAAACTCACCGCGTCAAGCTCTTTCTAACTCGTCCATCCGCGCAAGCTCTCCGCAAGGGACTAGCCCCACCGAAAAAAGAACCTCCGCGGGCTGCCCAGTGCAGGCCCGGGGGAAGTGTCGACCGAACACTTCGACATTTGGCGTGCCAGGTAGGGGCCTGGTAGAGCTGGAGTCTGCCGTCTGCTCGTCAACCAATGGTGCGCGCATCAGCGACATGACCGGTTGGCCAGAGCGTCGTCCCCGCCGAAGTCGAGGGTTTGCGGCGGCGACGACGAGACGGTCTACCTCGTGGATCCACTGCCGGGTCGCTGCCTGAGGCGCGTCCCCAGCGAGCGGATTGCACAGTAGCGCTCTCGTTGCAGCTAGCGCACCCCCACTGGGTACGCCCAGCGCTACTGAAGACTTGATGCTGGTTGGAGCTTGCATTGTCGGGGTCGGCACTGCCAGAGCCGGTTGCTGGCTCCCAGCTTGTACCGACACACTCCGTCCCGAGTGTGTCGACATGTACTCCCCCCTAGTCGCGGTTCGCCGTAGAGGCGAGGGGGGAGAGTTCGCCGCTGAAGGAAGCTTGGTCATCTTCGTCGGCGGAAACTCGTCACGCTAGGAGAAAAGCCCCCTACCTGGGCAGATGGCGCCCCCGGCCTATGGTGCAGCCTTGCCCATACCGGGGCACGCGGTGCTCAGTGCGAACCAAGCGTTCGCGGCACCAGAACCTGCGGCGGCAGAAGCAGGGTGTGCGGCCCTCGCGCCCCACCTTCGCTTCGCAAAGTGGCCGCGCAAGTTTCGGCCGCACCTGCCCGAGAAGTACGACGGCAGCGTCAACCCGACGGAGTTCCTCCAGATCTACTCCACCGTCGTACTTGCCGCAGGAGGGAATGAAGCCGTCATGGCCAATTACTTCGCTGTCGCCTTGACTGGTCGAGCCCGGTCTTGGCTCATGAACCTCCCCCAGGGTTCCGTAACTTCCTGGGGAGAGCTTTACCGGCAGTTCATAGCCAACTTCGGCAGTTCCTACACCCGGCCTGGCACGGAGCTCGACCTCCACGCCATCCAGCAACAACCTGGGGAGTCGCTGCGCTCTTTCATCCAGCGGTTCTCCCAGGTGCGGAACACCATCCCACACATTCAAAATGCTTCTGTGGTGGTGGCGTTCCGGCAAGGCGTCCGAGACAAGAAGATGCTTGAGAAACTCGCGACCAGGGAGGTCCGCGACGCCTCAGAGCTCTTCAGCTTGGCGGACAAGTGCGCCAGAGCAGCCGAAGGACGGAACTGGCACTCACAGCCGTCCTCCGAGTCAGGAGGGCTGCCCGGATCTGGTCCTACTCCCTATGGAGGCAGCAGGAAGACCAAGAACCGTGGCAGAAGCAAGATAAGATCACCGGCCGCAGCCCCAGTCGTCACTGCAGCGACGCTCAGTGGGGCTCGGGGGCCGCGCCCCGACAAGAGGCAGCGAAGGTCTCCGATCCCAGAAGGTAATCAAGACAATATATGCCCCGTGCACGGCAGCTGTCGCCACACTACTACCGAGTGCCGGGAGATCCGAAGGCTCGCAGAGCGCTTCCGCAAGGGGAAGCGGCAGCGGGCTGATGCCCTGCCCTTCCGTCCAAAGGAAGACGAACAGAGGGTGGATGTTCCAGACAACATCGACCACCCAGAGGAGATCCAGGAGCCTCAGCGTGTCGTGAAGGCGGCACGCAATCATGAGGACTCCATCTCCAGTGACGATGAGCGTCGGAAGAAGCTCTACGTCATATACGACGGTTCCGCTGACCCCTCGTCCCGAAGCGCAGTCAAGACTCTACGCCGAGCGGTAGCGTCGGTGGCGCCACTCCCAAGTGCTGCACCGCACCTTAAGTGGATGGGGACTCCCATCACCTTTGACGCCACCGACTGCCCCAGGAACATGGCTGGGGCCGGCCAACTACCGCTCCTGGTAGCTCCTACCATCGCCAACGTGAGAATGTACCACATTTTGGTAGATGGAGGAGCTGGGCTGAACCTCATCAGCCGTGCAGCTTTCCAGAAGCTGTAGGTCCCGATGGCCAAGCTCACCACGTCGAGCCCGTTCTCGGGGGTAGGGCCGGGACAGGTCATCCCCTACGGCAACATTAGCCTCCCGGTGACCTTCGGGGCTCCGGACAGCTATCGGACATAGTACATTCTGTTCGACGTAGCGGAGATAGACCTCCCCTTCAACCCATAATCGGCAGGCCAGCCCTGTACCGGTTCATGGCTGTAGCCTACTACGGCTACCTCGTCCTGAAGATGCCAACACCGACGGGCGTCCTCAGGATTCGTGGGGACCGCACTGCTGCACTGTCGGCCCTAGAGAAGCTCCAAGCGCTCGCAACAGCTGGGGCATCAGCCCCCGGCAGCACGGAGCCGGACCAGCTCCGCCCGAGCGCAGTCACCGTGCTTCCGCCACAGCACCCCGCGTGCAACCTCTCGACGAGGGCGGCGTCCCCTTAAAGGTCGTCCAAGTTGGTGCCAAAGCTACCCAGACCACCCGGGTAGCCGGGGGCCTGGATAGCAAATAGGAAGGCGCGCTCGTCACCTTCCTCTGACACAACGTCGACGTGTTTGCATGGCAGCCGTCACAGATGCCGGGGATCCCCAGGTAGGTGATCGAGCACCACTTGAAAGTCTTCCCCGACGCCCAACCGGTTCAACAGAAGCCTCGCAAGCAGTCCATCGAGCGGCAAAACTTCATCCGTGAAGAAGTCAAGAAGCTGTTGGACGCTGGCTTCATACGGGAGTTCCACCACCCCCGGTGGTTGGCGAACCCCGTCGTTGTCCCGAAGGCCGGCGGGAAGCTCCAGATGTGCATCGACTACACCAGTCTCAATAAGCCATGTCCCAAAGATCCATTCCCTCTCCCTAGAATAGATCAAATAGTAGACTCAACGTCAGGCTGTGATATGTTGTGCTTCCTAGACGCCTACTCGGGTTTCCATCAGATCCCCATGTCTAGGGAGGATGAGGAGCACACCTCCTTCATCACAGTAGACGGCCATTATTGCTATGTGTCTATGCCTTACGGCCTAAAGAATGCACTCCCCACCTTTGTGCGGGCGATGCACAAAACCTTTGGGGAGTTAATAAGAGACCTAGTTGAGGTGTACGTCGATGACATAGTTGTCAAGGTTAAGCAGGGTTCATCTTTGCTAGATAACCTAGCCTTAGTCTTTGACAAGTTGCGCTCTACGCGCACCAAGCTGAACCCAGATAAATGTGTGTTCGGCGTGTCCTCTAGGAAGCTCTTAGGGTTCCTGGTCTCGCACCGAGGGATTGAGGCCAACCCAGAGAAGATCAAGGCCATCGACTTGATGTGGCCCCCTGCCCGCGTCAAGGATGTTCAGAGACTCACGGGATGTATAGCCGCGCTGAGTCGGTTTATACCGAGGCTAGCAGAGCGGGCACTCCCTTTCTTTAAGCTCCTGCGCAAGTCAGGCCCTTTTGCCTGGACTGATGAAGCAGAAGAGGCTTTCCAGGAGTTGAAGCGACTCCTGACGACCCTACCTATCATGGTAGCCCCTAAGCCCGGGGAGCACCTGCTGCTCTACATTGCGGCAACAACAGAAGTGGTGAGTATGATCCTCGTCGCAGAGCGGCCAGACCCCTCACCTTCGCAACCTGCTCCGGTAGCAGAAGACAGACGCCAGGAGGCCCCGCAGGGCCAAGGCGGTCTCCCGGACCCCCCGGAGGTCCAGGTCGACCTCCCGGAGGTCCAGGGCGGTCTCCCGGACCCCCAAGATAAATCCCCGGGGGCCAATTGGGACCTCTCGGAGGTCCCTCAAGACCCCCCAGAGCTCCCGGATAATCAAGATAGCTTAAGGGCCTCCGGGTCCCAGTTCCCGGAGGCCCCCGTGGGTCCACTCACCTCTAACGGGCCAGGGCCAATGGACGAGGACCTCCCAAGCCTAAGAGAGAGGGTTCGAACCATACAGAGGCCTGTCTACTACATCAGCGAAGTACTTCATGATGCCAAGACAAGGTACCTAGAAGTCCACAAGCTGCTGTATGCGGTGCTCGTGGCCTCCAGGAAGCTCCGCCATTACTTCCAGGCCCACCGGGTCTCGGTAGTCACCTCTGTAAGGATCGAAACGCCCAAGAGGGGGGGTGAATTGGGCTTTTTAAAATTTTAGAGCAATTTAAAACTTTAATGGTTGAAGCCCAATTCCCTATGCAAACTAAGTACGCAAGTAAGAGAGTTAAGTGCGGAATAGTAAAAGCGTAATAGTAAGGGGTGAGGAGAGAAAGGCAAACTCCCGCGGAGACTCGGAGACACGGCGATTTTTTCCGTGGTTCGGTAAGATCATAAAAATCTTCCTACGTCCACGTTGTGGCACCCACCAAAGGGTATGGCCACTCCCAAGTCACCAAGACAAGGGAATCCACTATCTTTCTCCGTTCGCCCTCTCCGGCAAGGTGGAGCTCAAGCCTTGTACAACGGTGATTCTCCGGGCTTCCACAAACACCTTGGTAAGCTCCGGAGGGATCTCTTCTTCCTCCAACGTTTACAAGGTGAGAGAAGTCACCAAGACACTCTCTCTCACTAGCCTAGAGATTCCAATCACCAAGAATGGACGCACACAAGCTTCTCTCTAGCTAGATATAACCTATAGTTGGATTACACGAGGTTTTGAAGTGTGGAAGTGGTAGCTTTTGGTCTTGAATGCTTGAGAATGTGTAGTGAGGCTCAGGAGATCAAGACTTATCGAAATGGCCGGTTGGAGGGGTATTTATAGCCAGCCCACACGAGATAGCCGTTGGAAAAGTGGGCAGACTTTGTCAGTTAACATCGGATCCTCCGATGCACCCCTTTATATGATCATCGGTCGAATTCCAAATTAGCTGATGTCACGTGTCAGATGTGACCGTTGGATATAACCGTTGGATCTTTTAATCGACCGATGTTACTTCAATTTAGCATCAGATGATCCGGTGAGTTGATCTTCAGAATTGGGTCAGAAATATTGTCTCTGTTGAATTTGACCGATGTACACTTACTTACTCATCGGATGATCCGGTGTGTATATCTTCATAATAACTCAGATATCAACCTTCGGGTGAACTTAACCGATGTGCCACTTCCTTCACATCGGATGATCCGATGAGTACTGGAATCTGAGGTCTTCTTCTTCTGCCAACTCAAACTCAACCGATGTAGTCATTTTGCAAGACATCGGATGATCCGGTGAATGCAACTTGTTTGCTTCGAGTTATTTTGTGTTGATCCTTTGGAATCTTCTTGAGTGACCTCTTTGATACTTGTTTGAAATGATATTACGGTAAAGAGTAAGCTTCTTGTGTTGCCAATTTCGATAGAATAGATTTGTATGAGTTCTTCATATCGAATGACCCCTTAGAATAGATCGTTGAGGGGTCTCCATTTGTATCCCATGAGCAGTAGATGGTGTGAATAGATAGTTTATTAACGGTTGATGTGATATATGTGAAACCTCGCATCCACAAACTCATTAGTAATAACGAACGGTTGTCATTAATCACCAAAACCATATCTCACGGGGGCCTAGATGCTTTCAATCTCCCCCTTTTTGGTGATTGATGACAACACAACGAGTAGAGCATATAATTGAATTAAAACACAATGCTCCAAAAGAAATATAACAGGTACAAATTGCAACACAAGTGACTCGAAGGCTCAAATAATAGTTAATAAAGCGTAAGAGCGCAGAGTAGTATCCGGAGTACAATAATAGCAAATAGTAATAATCTCCAATAAAGTAGCAAAAAGAGATAGACACTCCCCCTAGAACCAAGTACTCCCCCTAGAACTAAGCTAACCTCCCCCTGACTCTAACTCTTCTCCCCCTTTGGCATCAAGACACCAAAAAGGGAAGTTGAGTGACTACGACTCAGGCGCGCTCCTGGCGATGGTGAAGCGGTCGGCGTCGACGGTGCTGTCGCCGGAGCTGCTGGAAGTGGAGGTCGCTGGTGCTGGGGCTGGAGCGGGAGGAACTGGAGCTGCTGTGGGTGCTGGAGCTGGAGCTGCTGTGGGGGCTGGAGCTGGAGCTGGAGCTGCTGGGGGATCCGCTGAGACTGCTGGCGCCGGTGGAGGTACTGCCGGAAGAGGTGAGGACTGGAGCGACGTCGGTGGCAGTACTGGAGCTGGTGCCAGTGGGGGTGCACCTGGAGCCTGACTGAGTCCCAAGTGCTGAGGTGGAAGAGCCACTCCAGTCTGCTGGTAGAGGTTGGTGACCAACCCCAGGATGCCCAACAGCATCGGCTGAGTCTGCTGCTGCTGGTCTAGAGTGCGTCGCGTCATCTGATCGACAAGGTTGGTGAACCTGTCGGTGTCCTCTCGCCTCTGACGGGCAATCTCCAGCTGCATCTCCTGCTGCTGCCTCTGAAGCTCCTCCTGTCGAGCTGCCTGCTGCTCCTGCTGCTGAGCCATCCGCTGAAGTAAAGCAGTGAGCTCTGACGGCTGAGTCACCTGAGCCTCTGACACTGGAGGAGGTGAAGGTGGTGGAGCAGCTCAGCCTCTTGCCTCTGCGTCGTGCTGCCTCGGTGAGGGCGGAGCAGGAGGGAAGTACTCCTCGACACTGTCGCTGGTGTCGCTGTCCGACCATACGTGCTGTAGGTCTCCTCCCTGAGCCTCTGCCTGTGCCAGCTCTGCGTCCTCCTGAGTCAGCTCTGCCCAGTCCTCCTCGGACAGTCTGGCTCGTACCTCACGCTCGACGGGACGGCCAAGGCGGCGGTCTCCCGGAGTGGGGACTCGGTAGTGGCTGAACCTGGTCACGTGCATCTCTGTCAGCTGAGAGACTCCTGGGGTGTCCTCTGGAACCAGCTGGTGAAGAAGGTGACAGATCCAGTGACCAAAGACCAGCTGTCGTAGCATCCCAACTCCATCGGTGATCACGTCCTCCATCTCGCAGATCAGAATGTCTACTATGTCGAACTCCATCCCGTTCATCACATAGAACAGGATGGTCTGCTGAAGGCTCGTGAATCCCTCCAAGTAGCCGGACCTCGGCAGCAGGGTACGCCTGAGGACGTGGTGAACTGTCCAGGCTGCTGGGGTGAGAAGAGCTGGCACCCTCGGCTGGTCAGGAGTGAACGTCTGAGTGAACAGACCTCTGATCTCCTCGAAAGGCGGTGCCACTCCTCCAGTCAGTGGCCTCCTCGGCGGGTCTGCGTCTCCGTAGACTATGTGGTGCAGACACGTAGTAGAAAGCTCCACACCGAGCAGTCTGCCCAACAAGTCTCGAGACACGTCGTGGATCCGCCCCATGAACATGAAGTGGATCGAGCGACGGCCCTCAGAGACGTAGAGTGTCGCGTAGAACACCCTGACCCACTCCTCGACGTAGGCACTCCTCTGGTGTGAGAGCAAATCCACAAGTCCTCTGTATCTCTCAAAGAGGGGCCTGATCCCGTGTCCTGCTGCCACTGCAAGCTGATCCCAGTCAATGCTGTTATGCTAGAATAGCTTGTGACCCCGACGCCTGTAAGTCTCGTACAAGGACGCCTGTGTCAAGGTCCAGAAACGGGAGTCAACTCGAGAGTCCCTAGGCCGCGGGAACCACTCCTCAAGGATCACTGACCATCTGAGCTTCTTCAGTTGCCTAGCCTTTGTCTTCCTGTAGTCGGTGAGTCTGACATCCTCGGCAACACGGACAGCTGTGTCCATCAGGTGGATGGCCCTTTCGGCCTCTCTGTCCTCGGCGCGGTCAGCCGCAGAGGGACGCCGACTCGCCGTAGGAGTCTGTCCACCCCCACGAGTCCTCGGGGTGCGCCGGCGGATGAGAGGCTGCACTTCAGTCTCCTCCTCGTCGGAGCCCTCGGGAGGCACCGGCTGGATCGGAGGCTGCTCCTGCCTCTGCCGGGACTCGCGGATCCGTAAGGAACCGCGATGGCCGCGCTCACGCTCCTCGGCGGCGCGAGCGGCCAACTCCGCACGACGAGCGTCCTTGGACATCTTGCGCTTCTTCGCGGCGGGCTCCTCGATTGCCTTGCCTTTTCCTTTGCGATCGCGACCCATCTTGATGCAATTTGAGAGCTAGGGTTAGCGACGGTTGAAATTGACGACGAAAAACAACGGAGGACGTCGCGCGGCACGGAGCAAACCTTAGCGGCGAACGGCAAAGCTCGACGAGACCCTAGCGGAGAGGGTGATGCGAGCCGGCGGCGAGTGGTGGAGGGGAGACGGCGAGGGAGGCGCGGCAGTGCGTTGGAACAGCGGCGGCGCTCGCGGGAGAGCCGGTGACGGCGACTGGAAGGCGGCGCCCGGCGACTGGAGGTGGGGTGCGTGGAGAGGCGGCGGTGGCTGCGCCTTGGAGGCGGCGGCGGCGGTCGGGGAGGCGGCGACGGCGGCCCCTGGAAGGCTGTGGCGGCGGCTGGGAGACGGCGCGCGCGGGAGGAGAGGTGGCGGCGGCGGCGGCTGGGAGACGGCGGCGGTGACTGGGAGGCGGAGGCGCGTGGGAGAGGCGGCGGCGAGGGCGTCGGGTGGCGGCGGAGGTCGGGAAAGAAGAAGAAACCGGGCGGCGGCCGACCCCCCCTTTTTAAACTGTTGGGCAAACCCTAGCCGCGCATAACACACCGGATGGACCGATGATCATCGGAGGATGCATCGGTCGAGTTCAACAGAGAGCTGTTCCAAAAACTCTCTTTGAACACCGGATGATCCGATGTTGATGTGACGATCATCGGTCGATTTCTGCAGGGCACCAGGAAGGCTGAACATCGGATGCTCCGATGCCTTCTGAAAAGAACTCATCGGTTGATTTGTGACATCTGACTTGATCTGAGCACTGAGCTGAAGCACCAATTGATCCGATGATCTGCTGGCCCTAGCATCGGATAATCCGATGGCTGCAGAAAATCTAAGACTGCCCATATATGTCCTTGGACTTAAGCACACAAAGATAAGGATTGGTCTTAGGACTTTTTGGGCAACTCCTAACCTCTAATATAAGGCCTTAAATATAGTGCCACATATTGTCTAAGCCCTTAAGCAAAGAGAACACACAGGGTTAGGAGTGAAACCATGAAAATGTAAGGCCCATGCTTTGTGAGCTAGAGTGTAGAGAACTTCTATCTCTTTAAAGCATGTACCTTTAGAATTTTGCTCTATCCACATCATATGAGTTGAGCTATTGCATTTTGAACAAGTCTCCTTCTCATGATGTGGTTTCCCTTTGTGACAATCTACCGTATGCAATGCCAACCAAAATGATGCAAGATATTGAATGAGTGCAAGTCTATATGGCAGGAATCATGCAAGGCATAATGTAAATCTATCTTGCCAAGTTTAAACCTGCCAGAGGCTTCCTCAGGAAAAGCTATTTCTAGCTTGCCCCTATCCTTTGGGAGTTAGACAAGACCTATTTGATATGCAACCTTACATGAACATGGCAACTTACATGACGTTAGATGCATCTAGTACATTTAATTCACTTCTTAGTCTAGAAAAAGTTTTCTCATCAAGTGGTTTAGTGAAGATATCTGCCAATTGTTCTTCGGACCTCACACCTTGCAAAGAGATGTCTCCTTTAGCCTCATGGTCCCGCAAGAAGTGATGGCGAATATCAATGTGCTTAGTGCGGGAGTGTTGAACGGGGTTTCTAGCTATCTTAACCGCACTTTCATTGTCACAAAGGAGAGGCACACAATCAAACTTAATTCCAAAGTCCAAAAGGGTCTGCTTCATATATAGAATTTGGGCACAACATGCACCGGCCGCTATATACTCTGCCTCCGCGGTGGACAAAGCCACGGAGTTTTGCTTTTTGCTCGACCAAGATACTAGGGAACGCCCAAGTAAGTGGCACCCACCGGATGTACTCTTGCGATCCACACGGCATCCGGCAAAGTCCGAATCCGAGTAACCCAAGAGATGAAAACTAGCGTTCTTGGGGTACCACAAACCTACACTTGGGGTATGCTTGAGATACCTAAGTATCCTAAAGACCGCCTTACGATGCGATTCTTTAGGTGCTGCTTGAAAGCGAGCACACAAGCACACACTAAACATGATATCGGGCCTAGATGCGGTAAGATATAATAATGAACCAATCATGGAACGGTAATGAGATTGATCAATAGGTTTACCGTCCATGTCCGCGTCGAGATGACAATTTGTTGCCATTGGAGTGCTTCTTGAGCTGCAATCTTCCATTTCAAATTTCTTCAAGAGGTCTTTGGTGTACTTTTCTTGGTAGATGAAAGTCCCCTCTTGAAGTTGCTTGATTTGAAATCCTAGGAAGAAATTGAGTTCTCCAATCATTGACATCTCGAACTCCCTAGACATCATGGTGCCAAACTCATGACTGAGAGATTTGTTAGTTGAGCCAAAAATAATGTCATCAACGTAAATTGGACAAAGAAATAAATCCCCGTTGATGTCCTTGGTGAAAAGTGTAGTATCCACCCTCCCGATCTTGAATCCTTGCATGACTAGAAAGTCCCTAAGACGTTCATACCATGCCCTAGGTGCTTGCTTGAGCCCGTAGAGCGCCTTGTGTAACCTATACACATGGTTAGGATTCCTCGGATCTTCAAACCCGGGAGGTTGCTCAACGAAAACAAGCTCGTTAATATAACCATTGAGGAAGGCACTTTTCACATCCATTTGATAAAGCATAATATTGTGATGTGAAGCAAAAGCTAGGAGTATACGAATAGCTTCTAACCGTGCGACTGGGGCAAATGTCTCTCCAAAATCTAGTCCTTCAACTTGTGAAAAACCCTTGGCCACAAGCCTTGCCTTGTTGCGGACCACCACGCCATTCTCGTCTTGTTTGTTGCGGTACACCCACTTTGTTCCGATGACGTTCTTGTCCTTAGGTCGCTCCTCCAATACCCAAACTTTATTGCGGGTGAAGTTGTTGAGTTCTTCTTGCATAGCCATCACCCAATTGGGATCTTGGAGTGCTTCCTCAATATTTGTGGGTTCTACACACGAAACAAAAGAGTAGTGCTCACAAAATGAAGCAACATGGCGAGAACGAGTACTTACTCCCCTTGACGGACTTCCGATGATTTGATCCATCGGATGTGCCTTGGAGACGCGCCCATGCCTCATAAGAGGTTGTGAGGCACTTGGTGGTGGTGAGGCATCTTGCTCATCTTGTGGTTGGACTTGACCTTGGACTTCTTCTTCTTCTTGTTGTTGTGTGGCATGTGAATCTTGCATTGGCAATGGATCATTTTTCTCTTCTTCTTCATCAATTTGAGGCGCCATGGAGGTGTTGATGTTGGAACTTGAGGCTCCCCCTTGATCATGGCTCTCCTCAACTTCGGGCTTGATGTCTCCTATGGTCATGTTCTTCATAGCTTCTCGTAGAGGCTCATCATCTATATCATCATGACCAAAACTCTCCTCTTGGGAGCCATTAGTCTCATCAAACTCAACATCACAACTTTCTTCAACTAACCCGGAGGTTTGGTTGAATACTCGATATGCTTTTGAGTTTGACGCATAACCAAGAAAGATACCAACATCACACCTTCTTTCAAACTTACCGAGCCTTTTCTTGCGGTAGATGTAGCACTTGCACCCGAAGACTCGGAAGTAGGAGATGTTGGGCTTTCTCCCAATGAGGAGCTCATATGGGGTCTTTTGAAGTAGTCGATGAAGGTAGACCCTATTTGCGGCATGACACGCCGTGTTGATTGCTTCGGCCCAAAACTTCTCCGACGTGCCATAGTCATCAAGCATTGCTCTTGCAAGGGTGATGAGAGTTTTGTTCTTCCTTTCAACGACACCATTTTGTTGAGGGGTGTATGTGGCCGAAAACTCGTGCTTCACGCCTTCACGATCACACCACTCCCCAATGTTGTAGTTCTTGAACTCGGTGCCGTTGTCACTCCGGACCTTGATGATGGGAAGTTTAAATTCCCTTTGAGCTCGTTTAGCGAAGGTCTTGAAGATTTCCGGAGTTTCACCCTTGTCGCCTAGGAACAATGTCCAAGCATAGCGAGAGTAGTCATCAACAATAACAAGACAATAGAGGTTACCGCCAAGGCTTTGATACGTGGACGGTCCGAAGAGGTCCATGTGAAGCAGTTCAAGTGGCTTGGAGGTTGACACCATTGTCTTCAACGGATGGTGTGAGGCGACTTGCTTCCCGGCTTGACATGCGCTACAAGGCTTGTTCTTCTCAAATGTGACATCCTTCACGCCGGTCACCATCCCAAGCTTGAATGACTTCTTGAGCTTGCTCATCCCAATGTGAGCAATGCGCCGATGCCATAGCCATCCCAAACTAGTCTTGGTGAAAAGACAAGTGGTCAAGCTAGCATCCTTGTTGGAGAAGTCCACCAAGTAAAGATGTCCATGCCGAAAACCTTTGAATATTAGTTCTTTGCTTGACTCACTAGTCACCACAACACCATTCTTGTCAAATGTGCACGTTAGTCCAAGATCACATAATTGTGCAATAGAAAGTAAATTAAAGCTAAGAGACTTAACGTAAAGCACATTAGAGATAGACAAATCATGAGAAATAGCAATTTTACCCAAACCAATTACCTTCCCCTTTGAGTTATCACCAAAGGTGACTTGTTCATGATTGTCGGGGTTTTCTATGGAGGTGAACATACCATCATTGCCGGTCATATGTTGAGTGCACCCACTATCGAGTACCCAATGCTTTCCTCCGGCTTTGTAGTTCACCTACACACATGAAGTTAGTTTTTGAGTTTAGGAACCCAAGCCAACTTAGGTCCTTGTATGTGTGATACAAGTGATTTTGGAACCCAAAGTTGCTTGGGGAGCTTCCCCTTCATGCCCTTGATGTCTTTGCCGATGAACCTTGCCTTCACCTTTCCACCTACTTTGCTCAATAGATAGTGATAATCATTGAAAGTAGATTTGTAGTTAGAAGGCAATTTGGGAGAAGGACGGTTGGGAAGAGGACACTCCCTCGTGTGATGTCCGGTGACCTCACAATGTTGGCAATATGACCCAACTTCCTTGATGAAGCTTGTCCTAAGCTCCGGTGAGGGCACCTTTCCTTTGTTGGGTACCGGGAAGGATCTAAGTCCTCTCTTGTTGAAGCTTTTCGCTTGTTGGTAGAGGATTTCCTTGTGCTTGTCCTCCCCCTTAGAGAGTCTTGCCACACTAGTGCGAAGACTTTCAATTTCGTCCATTAGCTCCTTCTCCCTAGGGCTTGCTTTCAAAGGCAAAGACTTATCCAAAACATTAGTGGCATGTGAATTAGATGATATTTTGCCATCAAGGGTTTCTTTCTTTGTGTTTTTCAATTTAAGTTCAATAGCTTCATAAGCACGGTTAAGCACTTCATGTTCTTGAACCAACTCATTGTGTTTTGCCAAGAGTGCTAAGTTAGCTAAGTCAAGCTCATGATACTTAAGCTTGATTATAGCATTTTCATCCTCGATTTGTTTGACATTTAATTTGAGCGTGTCATGCTCTTTAAGTATGGTTACATACTTGTCATGCAAATCGAGGTTAGCACTTTCAAGCTTAGCACGAGCTAGCTCAAGAGCCTTAACCTTAGCCTTTTCCCTTTTTATCATGGCATGATATTCACTAATCATGGATGCTAATTCATCGGGTGAAAGCTCCTCATCATCATCGCTAGAGTCTTCACATACCTTTGAGTTACCTTTCGCCATTAGGCACATAGGAGGTGGACGAAGAGGGGAGTCATTCTTGTTGACGATGACGAGGCCCGCCAAGTTTTCTTCATCTACACTATCTTCGTCGCTTGACTCTTCATCCGTGATCCACTCATTTGCTTCACACATGAAGACCTTTTGAGGCCCTCTTCTTTTCTTTGGAAAGAGCTTGGTTTTCTTGCCTTTGTCAAATTTCTTCTTTCCAAAGGAGCGCTTGGGCTTGACCTCCTCTTCATCATCACTTTCTTCTAGCTTGTGATGCTTGCCAATTTCCTTTCTTTTGTCCGGTCTTGGGCAGTCATATGATATGTGGTCTAGATCACCACAATTGTAGCACGTCTTGTTTTCATCTTTTCTTGGCAAGAAGGCTCTCTTTTTGGGATCAAAAGAGTATCCCTTCTTTGCAATCTTGGAGTTGAGGCGTGAGAATTTTCTCATCATCAAAGCAAGCTCATCATCATCATCTTCGCTTGTTTCTTGCTCTTCTTCACTTGAGCTAGGCTCAACCACTTTCTTCTTCTTGGGAGTTGTCTTCTTGGTTGATGCCTTGAGAGCAATGGTTTTTGATGATGACTCCTCCATCATTCCAAGTACGCTCATTTCATGAGCATGAATTTCTCCAATGAGCTCCGAAACTTCAATGTTGTCTAGTGACTCTTTTTGGAGCATTGAATTGATAATGTTGTACTTGGGCTTGGGTAGAAGCATGAGGATCTTGCGATTTATAAGTCCCTTGCCAAGAGAAGCAATATCAAGTGCGTTAATTTCCTCAATGAGCACATTTAAACGAGAAAACATTTGATTAACGTTTTCATGAGGAAACATCTTAAATTCATCATATTTTGATTTAAGCATGTGATATTTGAGTTCTTTGACACGAGATGAGCCCTCATGTATTTCAACTAGACATGCCCAAATTTCACATGCTTTTTCCTTGCTAGCAATCCTAGCAAAAACATCTTGACTAATGCATTCATATATGGCATTTCTAGCCTTAGCATCCCATTTTAATTGGTCTCCAACATAGTCAAGATTTCCAAACCCCGCATGGGTCGCTTCCCACACTTCGGGAGCAATTGCCTCAAGGTAAGCGCGCATGCGTGCTTTCCAATAAGCAAAATTCTTGCCCTCGAAGGTAGGAACCGAACCCCCATTCTTGGCCATTTTTGCTCTCTAGCGATGAAGCTAGAATGATCCAATGAGCAACCAAGCTCTGATACCAATTGTAAGGATCGAAACGCCCAAGAGGGGGGGTGAATTGGGCTTTTTAAAATTTTAGAGCAATTTAAAACTTTAATGGTTGAAGCCCAATTCCCTATGCAAACTAAGTACGCAAGTAAGAGAGTTAAGTGCGGAATAGTAAAAGCGTAATAGTAAGGGGTGAGGAGAGAAAGGCAAACTCCCGCGGAGACTCGGAGACACGACGATTTTTTCCGTGGTTTGGTAAGATCATAAAAATCTTCCTACGTCCACGTTGTGGCACCCACCAAAAGGTATGGCCACTCCCAAGTCACCAAGACAAGAGAATCCACTATCTTTCTCCGTTCGCCCTCTCCGGCAAGGTGGAGCTCAAGCCTTGTACAACGGTGATTCTCCGGGCTTCCACAAACACCTTGGTAAGCTCCGGAGGGATCTCTTCTTCCTCCAACGTTTACAAGGTGAGAGAAGTCACCAAGACACTCTCTCTCACTAGCCTAGAGATTCCAATCACCAAGAATGGACGCACACAAGCTTCTCTCTAGCTAGATATAACCTATAGTTGGATTACACGAGGTTTTGAAGTGTGGAAGTGGTAGCTTTTGGTCTTGAATGCTTGAGAATGTGTAGTGAGGCTCAGGAGATCAAGACTTATCGAAATGGCCGGTTGGAGGGGTATTTATAGCCAGCCCACACGAGATAGCCGTTGGAAAAGTGGGCAGACTTTGTCAGTTAACATCGGATCCTCCGATGCACCCCTTTATATGATCATCGGTCGAATTCCAAATTAGCTGATGTCACGTGTCAGATGTGACCGTTGGATATAACCGTTGGATCTTTTAATCGACCGATGTTACTTCAATTTAGCATCGGATGATCCGGTGAGTTGATCTTCAGAATTGGGTCAGAAATATTGTCTCTGTTGAATTTGACCGATGTACACTTACTTACTCATCGGATGATCCGGTGTGTATATCTTCATAATAACTCAGATATCAACCTTCGGGTGAACTTAACCGATGTGCCACTTCCTTCACATCGGATGATCCGATGAGTACTGGAATCTGAGGTCTTCTTCTTCTGCCAACTCAAACTCAACCGATGTAGTCATTTTGCAAGACATCGGATGATCCGGTGAATGCAACTTGTTTGCTTCGAGTTATTTTGTGTTGATCCTTTGGAATCTTCTTGAGTGACCTCTTTGATACTTGTTTGAAATGATATTACGGTAAAGAGTAAGCTTCTTGTGTTGCCAATTTCGATAGAATAGATTTGTATGAGTTCTTCATATCGAATGACCCCTTAGAATAGATCGTTGAGGGGTCTCCATTTGTATCCCATGAGCAGTAGATGGTGTGAATAGATAGTTTATTAACGGTTGATGTGATATATGTGAAACCTCGCATCCACAAACTCATTAGTAATAACGAACGGTTGTCATTAATCACCAAAACCATATCTCACGGGGGCCTAGATGCTTTCAACCTCGTATCCGCTGAAGACAATTCTTCACAGCCCCCATGCGACTGGCAACGTTGCTAAATGGGCGGCGGAGCTGGCGGAGTTTGAGCTGGACTTCCTCCCACGCCATGCAGTCAAGAGCCAAGCACTGGCTGACTTTGTGGCGGAGTGGACACCAACGAAGACTGACCCAGGGGGCCATGAAGGCGGTGAGCCAGAGCACCAAGCTCCGGTCTTCACCGAACCCCACTGGATACTTTTCTTCAACGACTCCTCGCGAAAGCAGGGGGCCGGTGCCGGCGTACTGCTCCTCATGCCATCGGGGGAACAGTTTGGGTATATGGTGCGTCTAAATTTCAAGGCAACCAACAACATGGCGGAGTATGAAGCACTCATCTTTGGCCTGCAGACAACCCTGTCTTTAGGCGCTCGCCAGTTGTTGGCATAGGGCGACTCCCAACTGGTCATCAAGCAAGTCAAGGGCGAATGCTCCTGCAATGACCCGCAGCTAGCTGCGTATCTGCTTCACGTGCAGATGTTGGAGAAAGAATTCCTCGCCTTGGACCTGCATCACGTACCGCGCGCTGGTAATGCCGCAGCTGACAACCTTTCAACGAAGGCTTCCACCGGAGCCCCCGCGCCCGAAGGAGTTTTCGAAAGGACGTTGCTGCGGCCTACAGCCCAGCCCGCCGAGCCGGGCGAAGGGGGCTTGACTAGCACCTCGAAGCTGGCGGTCCCAGCGGCCCTACAGCCATGGATGCCGCCAAGGATCGTAAGCGTCACTGGGGACTCCGTGCAACCCAACGCTCATGATCCAGAAGCTCAAGTCAGACCCGATGCATGGATCACGGAGATCCGGGACTACTTGAAGGACAATATCCTCCCTGATGAACATGCAGCCGCTGAACGGATTGTGCGTATGGCTAAGAGGTACGCGCTGGTAGAGGGGGATCTCTATCGGCGTGGCGCCAACTACATCCTATTGCGGTGCATAACCCAGGGGGAAGGCTGCGACTTGCTCGCTAAGATCCATGGAGGCGAATGTGGAAGTCACTCTTCCTCACGCACGCTTGTCGGTAAAGCCTTCCGGCATGGCTTCTACTGGCCGACAGCACTCCAGGATGCCGTCAAGCTGGTCGAGAGCTGCAAGGCGTGCCAGTTCCACGCCTAGCAGATCCATACACCGGCTCAGGCGGTACAGATGATCCCGCCCTCGTGGCCATTTGCCGTATGGGGGCTGGACATCCTGGGACCATTTCCCAGAACCGTCGGGGGATTTCGGTACCTCTATGTCGCCATCGACAAGTTCACCAAGTGGCCGGAAGCTACACCAGTTGTCACCATCAACAAACAATCCGCAGTAAAGTTCATCAAGTCTATTGTCTGCCGGTTTGGGGTCTCGAACAGAATCATCACCGACAACGGGACCCAGTTCACCAGCGCAGCATTCCAAGACTACTGCGAGGGCCTTGGTATTCAGGTGTGCTACGCCTCTGTCGCCCACCCAAGGAGCAATGGGCAAGTTGAGAGGGCACGCGGAGATTCTCCGGGGCCTTAAGACTCGCACCTTCGCCAGCCTGAAGAAACATGGTGCCAATTGGGTAGATGAGCTTCCGAGCACACTATGGGCTAACTGGACATCCCAAAACCGGGCCACTGGGGAGACACCCTTCTTCATGGTGTATGGGGCCGAAGCTGTACTTCCCCCAGAAATCACCATGAAGTCTCACCATGTCCGGGCTTACGACGAAGCCACGCAGGACAACCTCCGGCGTGGAGAAATCGACCTTGTCGACGAGGTCCGATTACATGCAGCACTCCGTAACGTGCGGTACAGACAAGCGCTTCGGCGCTACCACCAGAGGTCTGTGCGTGCCCGGGAGCTGCAGGAAGGTGACCTGGTGTTGCGGCGCATACTCTCTCGCGAAGGGGTCCACAAACTCTCCCCTAGTTGGGAAGGCCCCTTCCGAGTCACGAAAGTATGCCGCCCCGGGTGTGTGCGCCTTTCCACCGAGGATGGGGACCTGCTCCCGAACCCTTGGAACATAGAACACCTCCGTAAGTTCTACCCCTAGAGGAAAATAGGACAATACTTTCTTTTCGTAATAAACTCCATAGAGTCCAGGAGCAGCGCTCGGAGCAGCTAAGCCCCAGGGGACGGTACAGGACTACGTTCAGCTTTGCCTGGTTCCGACTCCAAGCGCGTAGAGTCTTGCTTCCCCTCTTAATGGGGCGGGTCGTGGCCTCCATGTTTAGCCTGCCTTCCTCCTGTGGAAAGTTGTGCGAAAAGAAATCTGCTCTACTTTGCTCTTTCCTCGTACTCATTTAAATTGTGTATTAAGTTTTTTTAACCACCCTTGCAGTGCATGGTTGCCATGTGCTCAGCTCCCCCTCTCTACAGTCCCCAAGCACCAAGCATATGGTTAGGGGCTATAAGTCAAATAAGACTATGAGATAAGCGAGGGGGAGCCCCCAAGGAGAATTACGTTTCCTCTACCTGTGTGCAGGGCCTCCAGGCTATGGCGACAGGGACTACATAAAGCGGGGGGGGGGGGGGGGGGAAGGATCTATCAGCAGCGCCGGCCCAGGACTGGAAGGACCGGGCCCCGCCCCTTCAGTAGGGGCGAGGCCCGAAGGCCCCACGGGTCCAGCGGGTCCGGAGCTCTCGCCTCCCCTGAGGAGGGCTCCGGGATCGCCACGTGGCAGGCGGAAACTGGACCTCTCCCCTCGGTGGGAGGGCTCCGAAAGCCCTACGTGTCCAACATGGCCGGAGCTCCCGCCTCTTAAGGAGGGGGTCCGGACCCGCCACGTGGCAGGCAGATTTGGAGCTCCCCAAAGGGCGAGATCCGGAGACCCCCGGGAGCCCCTAACACGGTTAGGACCCGGGGAGGGTGTCTATGCAGAGCTCCGAGATTGGAGATGGCCCCTGAGTACCTTGCGGAGCTAAGGACTTAGTCAGGCAAAGCCGAGAAGGAGCATCACAGACGCAAATATCTTAAAGAGTCAAACTATGCGAGGCTCCATGAGCTGGACTACAGACTCGATAAAAAGAAAGAAACAAGTCCCAAGGGTCTCCTGACACGACCAGAATCCAGAAGTTGCAAGAACGGCCGCATCACCAGTCTTCAGACCAGGCGGAACTCTCTCGCTCTATGACCCGAGCGTAGGAATCGCCTCCCTTATCACCGGCGCAAAAGCCGGTGACACCAAGGGAGCACCTGAGGCCCCCTCCGCAGTATTCAGCGGTCTTCCTGGAGACTCTGCCGTCTGGGATCCTCCATGGTGCATCGGCGGCTTCCTTCTCCTGAAGTTCCCTCATCATCGGCGCAAAAGCCGGTGTCGTCAAGGGTGCCCCTGGAGCCTCCTTCCCTCATCACCTGCGCAAAAGCTGGTGTCATCAAGGGTGCTCCTGAGGCCCCCCCTCCACAGCTTCAGCGGTCTTCTCGGAGACTCTGCCGCCTGGGATTCTCCTCGGTGCTTCAGCGAATTCTTTGAAGACTCCACCACCTGGGAAGGAACGCAATGCCAAGGAGCTCTCTGCCTGCCGTCACCAAGGAAGGGCTCCGTCGGGAGGACAAACCAGAGACCCCTTGGTAGCGCCACCCTTAGAGGCAGGGCAGGCAGGCTCCCTGAGTCCCAGGCTTGGTGCAGACGCCATCGCTGGAGGGAACCGAGAGCGATACTCCCCTCATAAGGCGGGTTAAGAGCCATGGAAGAAGACAAGACTGCAGAGGCTCGAGGGAGGCACATGGGCTGGAAGCCTTCTAAGGGGAGTGTACCCACATGGGGGTTTCATTTAACACCTTCCCGGGTGCAATCCCAAGCGATTCGGAACTCTTCGAATACACTGCATCGGCCACCGCTTCGGCTCCTAGACCGAGAGCCGATGACGGGTGGACCCAAGTCGCCCAACTGGAGCGGTGGGTCAAGGAGTCAGTCTCCTGAGAAGATGAGCCGGCAAGGCACTTCGGCGGTTCCCGAAGAAAGCGCCGCAACGTGCAGAAGTAGCAGTCTTGGGAACCGCCGCAGTAAAAGCAACCATCAAGTGAGCGCACGCTCCCACGATCCCGCGGCCGTTCGTGCTCCGGCAGCAGTCAATTCGGGACTTAGAGAAAGTGCGCGGATCGGAAGAGACGGAGGTCCCACCTCGGGCTCGCTATCTCCCCCGAGATGGGCCCGGGGGCCACTGTCGGTACCTGAGATATGGGGTACCCCCGCGCACAGGGTAAAATGCCTAAGGAACTCGCCCTTCTCCGCAGGGAGAGCTCCGAAGGCGCCACGCGTCCGGCGGGGCCGGACCTCCCTCTCCTCAGAGGAGAGCCCTGGGCCCGCCACGTGTCATACAGAAGCCAGACCTCCCCCTCCGCGGGAGAGATGTCCGAAGGCGCCACGCGTCCAGCGGGGCCGGACCTCCCTCTCCTCAGAGGAGAGCTCCAGGCCCGCCACGTGGCCAACAGGAGCCGAGACTCCCCCTCCGCGGGTAGAGGTCCGGAGGCTCCACGTGCCCCGCGGAACGGGCCCTCCTCTCCTCTGAGAAGGGCTCCGGGCCTGCCACGTGGCAGCAGAACGGCGCTGCCTGCCCCCGAGCGATAGGCAGCGGGCGTAAAGACGTCCCACACCTTGCCCGTACAGGGTATTCAAGGCCCGCGTCTTCCCGAGACGCGGAGACGCGGAGCACGCTTCTGTCAGGTGCCGTTGCGCCCAGTCGCATCACAGACTGGCGCGCGGTGTCAGAACCTGCCAGCCAATAAACACCGCGACAAGACATCCCATGCCGCCTGCGCCGTCATCAACCACTACGACTAGCATGCGGCATGGGCAGGGCGGCAAGATGAAGACTCAGAAGCCTTCGACCAGAGGCAACTACCGGCATAACTGCAGATACGGTAGATGATAGACAATCTTCCCGGGACCACCTGTCGGGTCCCGGCCCCCCTTGTAAGCTGCCCGAGTCTTGGACTATAAAAGGCTCGGGTGGGCGACGATAGCAAGGGTTCACACTCTGCAACTCATACGCTAGCCATTCACTCCCAAGCTGTAACTCACCCCCAAGCTCAGGACTCCGGCCCTGAGCAGCAAGCAATACAGCGAGCTCCATAGCTCGCCGTGGACGTAGGGTTTTACGCTCCGGCGGCCTGAACCACGTAAAACTCACCGCGTCAAGCTCTTACTAACTCGTCCATCCGCACAAGCTCTCCGCAAGGGACTAGCCCCACCGAAAAAAGAACCTCCGCGGGCTGCCCAGTGCAGGCCCGGGGGAAGTGTCGACCGAACACTTCGACACTCATCTTTCTCTCGCGAATTTTTGCTATCTTGTATATGTCCTTCACTATAGGGATACGACTGATTTACGATGGTCGGAACCGTCGTAAGTAAGTCAAAAACTGTCGTAAGTAGCTTACTTACGACGGTATTTCTTTACTTACGATGGTGATGAGTCGAATTACTTATTTTGTCATAAATAAGCTAACTTACGACGACGTCGCACATCTGTCGTCAGTAACGGCCCAGGCCACGTGGTGGCCCAAGCCACTTTACTTACGATGGCCTGCTCAGTGCCGTCGTAAGTAACTGAGACTAACTTACGACAGTTCTGGTGAACGTCGTAAGTAGCAGAGGCTAACTTACGATGACTTCTAGGCAGTGGCTGTCGTAAGTTATGTTTGTAATCTTTTTTAAAATAGAAACTGACTAACCTGGCTCGATGACCAGCTCACAGAACAGACAATATAGATAAAATATATAGTCATAACAGCTAAACAGTCTTCGGAGCTAAAAAACAGACAATATAGAAAATATATAGTTATAGAGCTACACACTATCTGCTCGACTACCTCCGGAGCTGAATAAACCATCTCCGCGCGTCCCTCCGAGAAACGGTAGGTGTGGCGATGGAGTCGAAGCCTCCGTCGTCGAACTCTGCAAAGCACATGAGTAGTTAGACATATTTTAGATTCATATATCCATGTCTTTCTCTTTTTTATCACTCTCTTTGTCTCTCTCTACTTTTCATCTTCTCTCTCACTCTATTCCTCTATCTCTACACCATCCATCCCCTTTTTCTATCACTCTCACCCTCTCTCTCACACTCTCTCTCTACCTCTATTGTAACACTCCGTCTCTCCATCTCACTCTCACCCTCTCTCGCACTCCCTCTCTCTCCCTTCCGTACCACTCTATCTCTCTATATCTCCCTCTCTCCCTATGTTAAATGAATAATATAATATTAAAGAGTTTATTACCTGTACCGGAGGCACCTGTGCTGCAGGCTCGTGTGACGGGGTCGCCTGTGGCGGCTGCCACGCAGGAATCACGATCTGCTTGCCGTTCTGTCGAGTTAAGGCCTATAATTGTAAAATATTAGAACATATATATTACTTAAATGCTATGAAAGTAAACTACAGTAATTTAAATTAGTTACCTCCATCACTGCCTGCATGTGGGTCATGTAGGTGTCTTGGTACTCCTGGATGGCCCTCGTCCTGTCGAGCTCCTCCTGGGTCCGCGTCAGCCTCTCCTGCATGGCACGAAACTCCATGTCCCTCTACAAGAGACGGTCACTCGACGGCCCAACCGATGAAGCCTGCGTCGATGAAGTGCCCCTCACAGGTCACACCGAACTCGAGTCGACAACTCCATCGAAAATGGTAAACCTACAAAAGAAAGAAAAATAATAAGTAAAAGAAGGGAGAATGAAAAACATAAATCAAAGAAAGCAACTCACCGGCCATGGGCCTTCCCGCCGCCGCTTGCATACACGGCTTGAGGATCGATTGGCGTGTTTTTCTACCCTTCACCGTGTATTTTGACGACCTCCTGCCCGTACTTTTCCTAAAAATATTGAAATGTTGTAAGCATGTAAATAATAATATTAGTTATAATTAAATTGAAGAATTTTGAAAACTTACCAGTCGATCGGTCGTGACCTGACTGCACTGCCCGTCTGCGACGGGTCACTTCCCCTATGACCTCTCTTCCAAACCTGGGTCGCGCTAGGCTCCTGACCGGTTTCTCGCTCCTGTAGATACGTGTTAGTAGGATAAATATATTATGAACACACAAACAAACTTATAATACACTTACCATGCGTTCAGCCAAACGCAAATGACCATCAGCGCCATAGTTGTGCTTCCCGTCGGACCCTCTACATCCTCGAGCTCTCATGGACTTAGTTTTAAATTCATCGCTAGCCCAATACCGACAGAGAGCTCGGTATGCGTCGGGTTGACCCTCTAACCAAGAAATACTAACCTGCATATATTTAGTATATCATTCAACTGTTAACATAAGTAACTATTGAAATTTTTTAACAATTAGAACTTAACTCTGCATATTGATCCTCTGTCAAGTACGTGTTGGAGTCCCTTCTAAAGGGACCTCGTTCTCGCTGCTGTTGATGCCGTTTCTGGTAGTCGTTAACGGCCTGTATGCGGATGTACGACAATGCCTGCGTCACGAGCTTCCGACGGTTGTGTGGAACACGACTGTCATGTGCTCCATCATGCCCTCACTCGTTTCCTCTAACTGGTACCTCAACTTTAAGAAAACTAACATTTAATCAATATGCATTAACAATTTAAATAAGTTGAAGAATGTAAACATTTAAACTTACTATAAAATCATTCCACACGGCCCCCTGAATGGTGTCGTGCACCTCGTGCGAGACACGAGCGCAGTCGTCCTACGACAAAGCAGGGACACCATCGATGACACCGGGATAGTGCAAACACACTAAAGCCCCGATGACACTGTTAACCTACCCGTGGTGTCCCTAGCTTGTGAACGAACAGTCGTACCAAGATCTGCAAAATTTGTTAACTCAGTAAGTAACGGTAGACATCATGAAATATGTAACATTATATGATTTTTTACCTGTATCCAACTGGACGAATAGTGACCCGCTCATGAGGAACAGGAGGAGGAGCCGCAAAGTGGGTCCTCCTCATCCGTCGCCTCTGCGCGGGCACCATGTCTGGTGACCTGGAAGGCTGGTCACCACTAGAGCCCGAAGGCTCCATCCTCGCCGCTCCGAGTGGGAGGGTAGCCGGCTCCGAGGGCTGGCTAGCCTGTGGCAGCGCCCTAACCTATGACTCTGACTCTGACGACTATGAGTCAGACTGCAAAATTAAAGGATTGATAAGAATAAATTATAAGTGCAATCTAAAATAACGTGATTGAAAACTGAAATTTACCTTTGTGCGCTGTAAGGCCACAGCTCGGCCTGCAAAGTCTGGAAGGTGCCTCATCAGCTGAGAGCGTCTGCTCGCACCTGACGAGCTACCTGAGAAGAGGTCCCGTGACCGACTGAGGAACCCTCGTGCCCCCTTCTTCCCGCACCCCTTTGATGACGACATCCTATTGTACGGAATAATTGATAAATATGCTATGATAATATATACAAAATTCATGTTAAGTTAGTGAAGAAAATGTTACATCATCAATTTGAAAATTCATCAACGTTATAATCATGTACCCTACTCCTTAAACCAGGCCATCGATCTTTCGTGAGCGTCTTGACTGGATTTTGTTTCCTTTTACGCATATCAGAAGTCTCGACATCTTGAGCGTCTCCAACTAAGTCATCGAGTTCTACACCAGGCTCGATGATAAACGAGTCTGGTAACTCTTCTTCTTGGTAAACATCGTTAACCTCATCAGTATCATGGTAACCATCATCTTCTAGAGTGTATAACCGCTCACGAGGATTCACCTTATGTACCACCCACCAATAGAGGAAAGCAACACTCATTTCTTCTGCGGTAGAGTTGTATGAAGTGGAACTACAAAAAGTAGTGCCTATTGTTGTAAAAATAGAGAGATCGCTACAAGGAGGTTGCTCATCCACATTGTACCGCATTGCCGAAGTGTTGACATTGTTTTCCTCTGTAAAGTAAACACTTGAAAAGTATTCTACTTCTTTAAGAGTAAATGCTTCAGCGATGCATCCTTCTACCTTTGCCCTGTTACGAACCATTGGTTTGAGATATACCAATCACGACGTCCTCAGCCTGTTGCGCTTCCTCAGCAGAAACATGGTTCACGTTTCCGCGAGCATAGTTCTGCTGTCCACAGTTTCCTTGATTGGCTCCTCCGTTCGGCCGTGGGTTCTGCTTGGGCACGTTGCCTTGCTGTCCAGGACCTCTCCTCGGGCACTGGCTCGCAAAGTGTCATGTTTCTCCGCATGCAAAGCATGCCTTGTTGCCCACGACAGCAGGTACGTTGGGGCGGGGGTTTTGAACAGGAGCTCCCATGTTGGGTCGGGGCGCTGGAGGCAAAGGCACACGAGGTGCTTGCATAGCAGGACGTGGCTGTGGTGGTTGATTGGGGCGAAAGGTAGGTGTCGGTACCCTCAATACGGGGTACCCCTGCGCACAGGGGAAAATGCCTAAGGACCTCGCCCTTCTCCGCAGGGAGAGCTCCGAAGGCGCCATGTGTCCAGCTGGGCCGGACCTCCCTCTCCTCAGAGGAGAGCTCTGAACCCGCCACATAGCCAATTGAGCCGGACCTCCCCCCCTCTGCGGGGAGAGCTACGGAGGCTCCACGTGTCCTGCAGGGCCGGACCTCCCTCTTCTCAGAGGAGAGCTCCGGGCCCGCCACGTGGCCAGCAGAAGCCGGACATCCCCCTCCGCGGGGAGAGCTCCCAAGGCTCCACGTGTCCCGCGGGGCCGGACCTCCCTCTCCTCAGAGGAGAGCTCCAGCCCCGCCGCGTGGCCAGCAGAGCAGCGCTGCCTACCCCCGCGCGGTAGGCAGCAAGAGTAAAGACACGCCATACCTTGCCCGTACAAGGTATTCAAGACCCGCGCCTTCCCAAGACGCGGAGACGCGGAGCACGCCTCTGTCAGGTGCTGTTGCCCTCAGTCACATCGCAGACTGGCGCGCCGTGTCAGAGCCTGCCCGCCAATAAACACAGCGACAAGACATCCCCTGCCGCCCCTGCCATCATCAACCACTACGACTAGCTTGCGGCGTGGGCAGGGCGGCAGAACGAAGACTCGGAAGCCTTCGCCAAAGATAACTACCGGCGTAACTGCAGATACGGTAGGTGGCAGACAATCTCCCCGGGACCACCTGTCGGGTCCCGGGCCCACCTTGTATGCCGCTCGAGCCTTGGACTATAAAAGGCTCGGGTAGGCAACGTTAACGAGGGTTCGCCTCTTACGCACTCTCGCACCCTAGCCATTCGACATCTTACACCCTCAAGCTCAGGACTCTGGTTCTGAGCAGTAAGCAATACAGCGAGCAACTCTGCTCACCGTGGACGTAGGGTTTTACGCTCCGGCGGCCTGAACCACGTAAAAATCCCCGTGTCAAGCTTCTCCCTCAATCGTCCCTAACGCTGAAGATCTCCGTGAGTGACTAGCCCCTCCAAAAAAGAACCTCCGCGGGCTGCCCAGAGCAGGCCCGGGGGAAGTGTCGGCTACACACTTTGACATTTGGCACGCCAGGAAGGGGGCTTTTCCCTTGCGCGACGAGCTTCTGCCGGTGAAGATGACGAAGCTTCCTTCAGCGGCAAGCTCTCCCCGCCCACGTTCACGACGAACGGTGACTAGCGGGGACTACGTCTCAACACACTCTGGACGGAGTGTTTCGGCACAAGCTGGAAGCCAGCAGCCGACTCCGGCAGCGCAGGCTCCAGCGAGCGTGAGATCCTCTGCAGCGCTGAGCGTCTCCTATGGGGGCGCGATAGCTGCAGCAAGAGCACTACTGTGCAATCCACCTGCTGGGGACGCACCTCAGTCAGCGACCCAGCAGTGGATTCGCGAGGTAGACCGTCTTGTCGTCGCCGCCGCGAACCCTCGACTTCGGCGGGGACGACGTCCCGGCCAACCGGCTGTGTCGCTGACGCGCACGCCAACGGTTAACGGGCAGACGGCAGATTCCCGCTCCACCAGGCTCCCATCGGCGGACCTAAGGACGGAGCTGGAACGATGCCACTTGGGCAAAGATGCGTGAGTGTTCATTGAGCGACGACGAGAAAGGCGTCGCAACCAGGAGGCCGCCGACAGCATGTCGACTGCCTCAACCCAGCCTGAGGCGTAGACGTTCGCCACGCGATCTCTGCCCCAGGCATATGCCCTGCAAATGGTGCCCCCGGTCTATGGTGCAGCCTTGCCCATACCGAGGTACACAGTGCCAGCAGCGAACCAAGCGTTCGCGGCACCGATGCCTGCAACAATAGGAGCAGGATGTGCGGCCCTAGCGCCACACCTTCGCTTCGCGAGGTGGCCGCGCAAGTTTTGGCCGCATCTGCCTGAGAAGTACGATGGCAGTGTCAACCCGGCGGAGTTCCTCCAGATCTACTCCACCGCCATCCTTGCTGCGGGAGGGGACGAGGCCGTCATGGCCAACTACTTCCCCGTCGCCTTGACCGGCCCAGCCCGGTCTTGGCTCATGAACCTCCCCCAGGGTTCCATAACCTCCTGGGGAGAGCTCTGCCGGCAGTTCACTGGTAACTTCGGCAGCTCCTACACCCGGCCTGGCACGGAGCTCAACCTCCATGCCATCCAGCAACAACCTAGAGAGATGCTGCGCTCCTTCATCCAGCGGTTCTCCCAGGTGCGGAACACCATCCCGCATATTCAAAATGCTTCCGTGGTGGTGGCGTTCCGGCAGGGTGTACGGGACAAGAAGATGCTCGAGAAGCTCGTGACCAGAGAGGTTCGCGACGTTTCAGAGCTCTTCAGCCTGGCGGACAAGTGTGCCAGGGCAGCAGAAGGGCAGAACTGACACTCACTGCCAGCCTCGGAGTCAGGAGGACAGCCCGGATCTGGCGCTGCTTCCCACGGAAGCAGCAAGAAGATCAAGAACCGGGGCGGTGGCAAGATGAAGCCACCGACCGCAGCTCCCGTTGCTGCAGCAGCAGCACCCAGTGGAGCTCGGGGGCCACGCCCCGACAAAAGGCAGCGTCAGTCACCAGCTCCAGATGGTGACCAAGGCGAGCCGTACCCCGTGCACAACACCAGTTACCATACTGCTACTGAGTGCCAGGAGATTCAGAAGCTCGCGGAGCGCTTCCACAAGGGGAAGCAATTGCGAGCTGATGCCCCTCCTTTCCGTCAAAGGGAGGGCAAGCAGAAGGTCGACACCCCAGACAACGCCGACCACCAAGTGGAGTTCCAGGAGCCTCAGCACGCCGTGAAGGCAGTGCACAACCATGAGGACTCCAGCTCCAGCGATGATGAGCGCCGGAAGATGCTCTATGTCATCTACGGCGGGTCTGCTGACCCCTCGTCCCAAAGCGCGGTTAAGACTCTGCGCCGAGCGCTAGCGTCGGTGGCTCCCCTCCCAAGTGCCGCGCCGCACCTCAAGTGGATGGGAACCCCCATCAGCTTCGATGCCACTGACTGCCCCAGGAACATGGCTGGGGCCGGCCAACTACCGCTCTTGGTAGCGCCCACCATCGCCAACGTGAGGATGTACCACGTTCTGGTAGATGGCGGGGCTGGGCTGAACCTCATCAGCCGCGCAGCTTTCCAGAAGCTGCAGATCCCGATGGCCAAGCTCACCCCATCGAGCCCATTCTCAGGGGTAGGGCCGGGACAAGTCGTTCCCTACGGCAACATCAGCCTTCCGGTGACCTTGGGGCACCGGACAACTATCGTACAGAGTACATTCTGTTCGACGTGGCGGAGATCGACCTCCCCTTCAACGCCATAATCGGCAGGCCAACCCTGTACCGATTCATGGCAGTAGCCCACTACGGCTACCTTGCCTTGAAGATGCTTACACCAACAGGCGTCCTCAGGATTCGTAGAGACTGCACTGCTGCAGTGTCAGCCTTGGAAAAGCTCCAGGCACTTGCAACTGCTCGAGCACCAGCCCCTGGCAGTGCAGAACCGGACCGGCTCCACCCGAGTGCACGCCACCGTGCCTCTACCGCCAGCACCCCACGTGCAACCCCTCGACGAGGGCGACGTCCCCCTGAAGGTCGTCCAAGTCGGCGCCGATGCTGCCCAGACCACCTGGGTAGTCGGGGGCCTGGATAGCAAATAGGTAGGCGCGCTCATCACCTTCCTCCGGCGCAACATCGACGTGTTTGCATGGCAGCCGTCGCAGATGCCGGGGATCCCTAGGGAGGTGATCGAGCATTACTTGAAGATCTTCCCCGACGCCCGGCCAGTCCAATAGAAGCCTCGCAAGCAGTCCATCGAGCGGCAAAACTTCATCCGAGAAGAAATCAAGAAGCTGCTGGACACTGGCTTCATATGGTAAGTCCACCACCCTCGGTGGTTGGCGAACCCCATCATTGTCCCGAAGGCCGGCGGGAAGCTCCGGATGTGCATCGACTACACCAGTCTCAATAAGGCATGTCCCAAAGATCCATTCCCTCTCCCTAGAATAGATCAAATAGTATACTCGACATCAGGCTGTGATATGTTGTGCTTCCTAGACGCCTACTCGGGTTCCCATCAGATCCCTATGTCTAGAGAAGATGATGAGCACACTTCCTTCATCACGGTAGACGGCCTGTATTTTTATGTCTCTATGCCTTATGGCTTAAAGAATGCTCTTCCCACCTTTGTACGTGCAATGCAGAAAACCTTTGGAGAGCTAATAAGAGACCTAGTCGAGGTGTATGTCGATGACATCGTTGTCAAGGCCAGGCAGAGTTCATCCTTGTTAGATAACCTGGCCCTAGTCTTTGACAAACTGCGCTCCACGCGCACCAAACTGAACCCCGACAAGTGTGTGTTCGGCGTATCCTATGGGAAGCTCTTAGGATTCCTGGTCTCACACCGAGGAATTGAGGCCAACCCAGAGAAGATCAAGACCATTGACCTGATGCGGCCTCCCGCCCGCATCAAAGAAGTCCAGAAACTCACGGGATGCCTAGCCGCGCTGAGTCGGTTTATACCGAGGCTAGCAGAGTGAGCGCTCCCCTTCTTTAAGCTCCTGCGCAAATCCGGTCCATTTACTTGGACCGACGAAGCAGAAGAAGCTTTCCAGGAGTTGAAGCAACTCCCGACGACCCTACCCATCATGGTAGCCCCCGAGCTCGAAGAGCATTTGTTTCTCTACATCGCGGCAACAACTGAAGTGGTGAGCATGGTCCTCGTCGCAGAGCGGCCAGACCTCTCGTCACCACAGCCTGCTCTGATAGCAGAAGACAAGCACCAGGAGACCCCGGAGGTCCAAGACGACCTCCCGGACCTCCATGGCAACCTCCCGGAGGAGCAACGGGACCTCCCGGAGCCCCAAGACAACCTCCCGGAGGTCCAACTGGACCTCCCGGAGCTCCCGGAAAACCAGCGGGATCTCCCAGAGGTCCAAAGCGGCCTAGGAGCCTTTGGGTCCCAGCTCCCGGTGGCTCCCCTGGACCCACCTACCTCCGATAGGTCTGAGCCAATGGATGAGGACATCTCAGGCCCAGGAGGGAGGGTCCGGATCATCCAGAGGCCTGTCTACTACATTAGTGAAGTCCTCCACGACGCCAAGACAAGGTACCTGGAGGTCCACAAGCTGCTGTATGCAGTGCTCGTGGCATCCAGGAAGCTCCGCCACTACTTTCAAGCCCACCGGATCTC
This sequence comes from Neostapfia colusana, assembly GCA_030760725.1. Taxonomy (NCBI): domain Eukaryota; kingdom Viridiplantae; phylum Streptophyta; class Magnoliopsida; order Poales; family Poaceae; genus Neostapfia; species Neostapfia colusana. The sequence continues at coordinate 3,116,347 of JASWHV010000012.1, read as the reverse complement.
AGTGGTCACCTCCTATCCGCTGAAGGCGATCCTTCACAGCCCACACGCGACCGGCAATGTCTCTAAATGGGCAGCAGAACTGGTAGAGTTTGAGCTGGACTTCCTTCCTCGCCACACAGTCAAGAGCCAAGCATTGGCTGACTTCGTGGCCGAGTGGACGCCAACGAAGGCTGACCCAGGGGGCCACGAAGACGGTGAACCGAAGCACCGAGCTCCGGTCTTCAGCGGGCCTCACTGGACGCTCTTCTTCGACGGCTCCTCGCGAAAGCTGGGGGCCGGTGTCGGCGTACTGCTTCTCATGCCATCGGGGGAGCAGTTTGGGTACATGGTGCGTCTCAATTTCAAGGCAACCAACAACATGGCAGAGTATGAAGCACTCATCTTTGGCCTAAAGACAGCCCTGTCTCTGAGCGCTCGCCAGTTGTTGGCACAGGGCGACTCCCAGCTAGTCATCAAACAAGTTAAGGGTGAATGCTCCTGCAATGACCCACAACTAGCTGCTTATCTGCTCCACTTGCAGATGTTGGAGAAAGACTTCCTCGCCTTGGAACTGCGCCATGTACCGCACGCTGGCAATGCCGCAGCTGACGACCTCTCAACGAAGGCCTCCACCGGAGTCCCTGTGCCCGAAGGAGTCTTCGAGAGGACGTTGCTGCGGCCCACAGCCCGGCCTGCCGAGCCGGGCGAAGGGGGCTGGACCAGCACCTCGAAGCTGGCGGTCCCGGCGACCCTGCAGCCATGGACGCCGCCAAGGATCGTAAGCATCACTAGGGACTCCGCAACCCAATGCTCAAGAAGCTGACGATTTTCTTAGTGTGTGAGGTGGCCCCATCCAGAAGCTCAAGTCAGACCCGATGCATGGATCACGGAGATCCGGGACTTCTTGAAAGACAACATCCTCCCTGATGAACGTGTATCCGTTGAACGGATCGTGCACATGGCTAAAAGGTACGCGCTGGTAGAAGGGGATCTCTACCGGCGTGGCGCCAACCATGTTCTATTGCGGTGCATAACCCAGGGGGAAGGCTGCGACTTGCTCGCTGAGATCCATTGAGGCGAATGTGGGAGTCACTCTTCCTCACGCACGCTCGTCGGTAAAGCCTTCCAGCATGGCTTCTACTGGCCGACAGCACTCCAAGATGCCGTCAACCTGGTTGAGAGCTGCAAGGCGTGCCAGTTCCACGCCAAGCAGATCCACACACCGGCTCAGGCGGTTCAGATGATCCCGCCCTCATGGTTGTTCACCGTATGGGGGTTGGACATCCTGGGACCATTCCCCAGAGCCGTCGGGGGATTCCGGTACCTCTACGTCGCCATCGACAAGTTCACCAAGTGGCCAGAAGCCACACCCGTCGTCACCATCAACAAGCAATCCGCAATAAAGTTCATCAAGTCGATCGTCTGCAGGTTCGGGGTCCTGAACAGAATCATCACTGACAACGGGACCCAGTTCACCAGCGCAACGTTCAAAGAATACAGCGAAGACCTCGGCATCCAGGTGTGCTATGCCTCCGTTGCTCACCCAAAGAGCAATGGGCAAGTTGAGAGGGCCAACACTGAGATTCTTCGGGGCCTCAAGACTCGCACCTATGCCGGCTTGAAGAAACATGGCGCCAAGTGGGTGGACGAGCTTCCGAGCACACTGTGGGCTAACCGGACATCCCAGAGCCAGGCCACCGGAGAGACACCCTTCTTCATGGTGTATGGGGCCGAGGCTGTGCTTCCCCCAGAGATCACCATGGGGTCCCTCCGTGTCTGAGCTTACGACGAAGCCGCGCAGGACAACCTCCGGCGTGAAGACATTGACCTTGCCGACGAGGCTCGATTGCATGCAGCACTCCGCAACGCACGATACCGACAAGCGCTCCGGCACTACCACCAAAGGTCTGTGCGTGTCCGGGAGCTGCAGGAAGGCGACCTGGTGTTGCGGCGCATACTTTCTCGCGAAGGGACCGACAAACTCTCCCCCAGCTGGGAAGGTCCCTTCCGAGTCACGAAAGTTTGCCGCCCCGGGTGCGTACGCCTTTCCACCGAGGATGGGGATCCGCTCCCGAAACCTTGGAACATAGAACACCTCTGTAAGTTCTACCCCTAGAGCAATAATAGGACAATCTCTTCTTTTTGTAATAGATTCCATAGAGTCCAGGAACAGCGCTCGGAGCAGCTAAGTCTCAGGGGATGGTCCAGGACTATGTTCAGCTTGGCCTGGTTCCGACCCTAAGCGCGTAGAGTCTTGCTTCCCTTCTTAATGGGGCGGGTCGTTGCCTCCATGTTTAGCCTGCCTTCCTCCTATGGAAATTTATATGGAAAGAAACTTGTCCTACTTTGCTCTTCCCTTGTGCTCATTTAAATTACGTATTAATTTTTATGACCGCACTTCCTGTGTACGCTCACCGTGCACTCAGCTTCCTTTTCCCATTCTCACCTATAGTCGGCATTTGTTATCCTACCGAAGACGGTCGCGTTTGAGGTACCTGCCGATGGCCAGGGGGCCTCGAGCCCCCGGCACTTCACGCACTGAAGTTCCCAAGCCCCGTAGACCGGATCAGGATCGTAAGCCAAATAAGACTATGAGATAGGGAAGGGGGAGCCCCAAGGAGAATTACCTTTCCCTTACTTGTGTGCAGGACCTCTTGGCCTTAGCTCCCCGCAGGAGTATGGTAGGAGCGCCCAAACAAATGGCCACACCTACCAGGGGGCCAGTACGGGACCGCGCAAGACCGAAGCTCCAACGCAACGAAGGATCCGGACCTCGCCCCCTCCGTAGGGGCGAGCCCCAAAGGCCCCACGTGTCCAGCGGGGCCGGAGCTCCCCTCTCCTCAGGAGGAGCTCTGGGCCCGCCACATGGCCGGCAGAGCCAAGCCTCGCCCCCTCCGCGGGGGTGAGCCTCGAAGGCCCCACGTGTCCAGCGGGGCCGGATCTCCATCTTCTCAAAGGAGAGCTCCGGGCCCGCCACGTGGTCGGTAGATCTGGACCTCCCCGTTCTCACGGGGCGAGTTCCGGAGACCGCCGGGGCCCTTAACACAATAAGGACCCGGGGGAGGTGTCTGTGCAGGGCTTCAAGATTGGTGAAGACCTCTGAGTACCTTGCGGAGCTAAGAACTCGGCCAGGTTAAGCCAAGAAGAAGACAAAAGCACAGACACAGAAAATAACGAGAGTCTATTCATTCAAAGCTCCATGAGCTGGACTACAGACTCAACAAAAGAAAAAAAAGATAAGAGATACATGGCCTTTTGGCCGCGGGGGCGGCTGCCTAGGAGTCCCCGTACTCCCGCTGGAACCTAGAGGCCACGAGGGCGGCCATGTCCCCGACCTCGGCCCTGGTAGCTTCCTCCCGCTTGACAGTGGAGCCTAGTCGCACTGGCTCCAGAGAGAAGGAAGGGTCTTGGCTGCGAAAGCACGCCAGCACATGCGTGGCAACCTCCTTCGCCAGGCCTTGTCCCTCCACCTCAAGCTCGTCGGCGATCACCGCTTCAAGCCGGTCCAGCTTGGCGCCGATGGACTCAAGCGCCGGGATTGCCCCAGACACCTCCTGCGCTGGAGCCTCCGACCGCACTAGGCTAAAACCAAGGGGAACCAAGGCGGACCCCGCCTCAGTAACAAAGCTCCAGACTGACCGGGCCTCGACAGACCACGAAGCCTGGAGCTTCTCCACCTCTTGGCGGGCCGCCAGCTCGCGATCTAGCGCTGCCTGGCGCTCCCGGGAGGATTGCTCCTCCCTCGCGGCAACAGCCGACTCGCGGAGCTCCAGCTCCTCGGCCCGGACCCTCAGCTCGCCCTCTTTGGCCTCCAGGCGTGCGACGACCTTCTCCTCCTCGGCCGCCACGGCACGCTCCCGATCTGCGACGGCGCATTCTCGGCGAACTACCTGCAGCCGCAACTCCTCCACGACTGCGGAGCGCGCTTCGGCCTTGGCCTTAGCTTCGCGAAAAGTAGCGCGGAGCCGCCGGGTCTCTGAGCCCGGGCGGTCGACGGCCCTATTTTGAGCGTCGAGCAGAGCCCCCACGGCATCAAGCCTCGACTGCCTCGAGTCAAGCTCTGCCTTAGCCTCCTGGGTCCGCTGCTGCAGGAGATGCTCCCAGCTAAGGAGGCGCTCCCTCTCTCCAGCCAGCACCTCCCGCTCCCGCTCAAAGGCGGCCTGGACCTGTCGGACGCCAGCCTGAGCATGCCCCAAGGCATCCCATATGGGCAGCGGGGCGGCGGGGGCAGGGGCCGCGCCCCTGACCTCCCCCGTTGCGTCCACGACCGGTGGAGGTGCTGGTGCCTCGGCAGCTGAGGCAAGACGCTGACCCGGGGGAGCCAGGGAGCAAGCCGTTGCGCCCACAGCATCCCCTCCAGCCTCAGCACCAGACTTCCGAATTGGCGAAGGAGGACGAGCAGGTGCTGCCGCCGCCACCGCAGGGGGCGAACCCGCCGGCACATAAGAAGTCCCTGCCGACTTGGGGGCCGCCGGAACCACCGCAGTTCCTGGATGTTGCGGCACAAAGCCTCCGCTGACTGGAGATGGCCGGGGAATAGGCTCATCCCCGGCAACCGGTGAGTCCCTGCAGACAAAGGAGGCTCTCAGGCTAAGAGAGGAGAAAGGAACGCTGCTTCTACAAGCCAGAAAAGGCAACACTTACTGGGCGGCGTGAGCGCTCCAACGGGCTTGGAGCCCTGGCCTCTGGGCCGGGGCAGAACCGCCAGGACCTGCAGCCGGAACGCTCGCTAGCTGTGGCGTCTGAGCCCCCGGCACACTCTCGGGCGTCGCCCCACCAACGTCCTTCCTGGAAGCCCCCCCCCCCCCCCCCCCCCCCCGCCTGAGGAAGGGTGGCGGGATGCTTGGGGTTCCTCGAACCTCCGCTGTCCGAGATGAGACCCGCCGGAGTGGGAGACCCGGGGTCTCTTCGGGTCGCCACTCGACAAACCAGCGCCTGCGGGAGATGGGCGCAAGGGTGCCCCGACCCCCTGGCTCAGCACAAGCGACACCCTCGGAGGAGACCGGGCACGTTTCTTCTCTGGGTGCCCGGGGGCCGGCTCCTTTCCCTTCCCCTTGTCGGCGGTCTGAGCCCCGCCGGCCCTCGGTGCGGGTTGAACAGGGACAGACGCCTCGCGCTCCGATCCGGAGCGCTCGATCCCGGGAATCGAGATGACCCAGAGGGCATCCCCAACCTGACGAATGGCAATCCCAATGTCGTCGAGATTCGGCATCTTCCGCAGCAGCTCCGCCCTCCTTTGCGGCTCCAAGAAGAGGGGAGTGCCAGAGGCCGAAAAGGCGAGGTCGCCGCCGGTGACGTAGTCGCTGCTCACCTTGGCCACCATCTCGTACAGCTCTTCATTAGAAGGATCGGAGCCGAGACCCCTCTCCAACCTGGTGCAGTCAAGCTCGCCGGTGTAGTACCATGCCGGGCGGTTGCGTTGCTGCAAGGGCGCAATACGGCGTGACAAGAAATCCACCAGCACCATCAGGGACGTCAGCCCCTCGTTGGCCAGGAACCGGATCCGCTCCAAGACCGGTGCGTACTCCTTCTCCAGCTCCGGTATCTCCTCCCAGAAGCGACGCTCGGTGGTCTGGCCGGCAGTTGGGAGCTACAGGCGATCGTGCTCGTCGGTCTGCACGATCACTCAGTTCTCCCTCCAGTTTTCCCACCTCGACGCACTGAAAGGTAGAAGATACCCAGAGACCTTCGGATCCTTGCAACGATGTTGGAAGTAGTACGCCCCCAGCTGAGTCTTCGAACTGCGCCCGGTCGTCCGCAACACGAAGAAGTAGCGGAAGGGCGTTGCTGAAGCTTGCACCCCCACGAACATCTCGCAGAAATGGACGAAGACAGCGACCATCACGAAGGAGTTGGGGGAAAGGTGGTGGAGCTGGAGACCATATGTCTCCAGCGGCGTGACGAAGAAGGAAGAAATTGGCGGGACAAACCCCGCCATGGCGTAGGTAGTAAAGAAGACCATCTCCCCCTTCTCCAGGAGCAGGGGGAGAGATCCCTGGCGGATCCGGCTCTTCTGCTCCTCCGCGTGCCAGCCCAGCAGCCTGCGCACTGGTCTGAGCTCAGCCAACCGAGCGAGACGCGACGGAGGCAGGTTGGAAGCCATGGACGGAGAAAGCTCAAGGACAGGGAAGACAAGGGCGCAAGAACTCAAGGAAGATACAAGCGCTGGGAAGTGCGAAGGGAAGCCGCGATACGGGTTAGATCCCCTTTTAAACTTCCTAGGTGCGATTCAAAGCGATTCGAAACTCTTCGAATACGCCGCTTGGGCAACCGCTTCGACTCCAAGACCAAGCGTCAATGACAAGTGGACCCAAGTCGTCCAGCTGAAGCGGTGGGCCAAGAAGTCAGTCTCCCAAGGAGACGAGCCGGCAAGACGCTTCGGCGGTTCCCAAAAAAGCGATGCGACATGCAGAAGTGGCAGCCTTGGGAACTTCCGCAGTAAAAGCAGCCATCAAGTGGGGCATACGCTCTCACGAACCCGCGACTGTTCGTGCTCTGGCAACGGTCAATGCGGGTCTTAGAGAAGGTGCGCAAAATGGAAGAGACGGAGGCCCCACCTCGGGCTTGCTATCTCCCCCGAGATGGGCCCGGGGGCCACTATCGGTACCCTCAATACGGGGTACCCCTGTGCACAGGGGAAAATGCCTAAGGACCTCGCCCTTCTCCACAGGGAGAGCTCCGAAGGCGCCATGTGTCCAGCGGGGCCGGACCTCCCTCTCCTCAGAGGAGAGTTCCGGACCCGCCACGTGGCCAATTGAGTCGGACCTCCCCCCTCCATGGGGAGAGCTTCGGAGGCTTCACGTGTCCTGCGGGGCCGGACCTCCCTCTCCTCAGAGGAGAGCTCCGGGCCCGCCACGTGGCCAGCAGAAGCCGGACCTCCCCCCTCCGCGGGGAGATCTCCGAAGGCTTCACGTGTCCCGTGGGTCCATACCTCCCTCTCCTTAGAGGAGAGCTCCGGGCCTGCCGCGTGGCCAGCAGAGCAGCGCTACCTGCCCCCGCGCGGTAGGCAGCAAGTGTAAAGACACGCCATACCTTGCCCGTACAAGGTATTCAAGACCCGTGCCTTCCCAAGGCGCGGAGACGCGGAGCACGCCTCTGTCAGGTGCCGTTGCACCCAGTCACATCACAGACTGGCGTGCCGTGTCAGAGCCTGCCCGCCAATAAACACAGCGACAAGACATCCCCTGCCACCCCTGACATCATCAACCACTACGACTAGCTTGCGGCATGGGCAGTGCGGCAAAACGAAGACTCGGAAGCCTTCGCCAGAGACAACTACCGGCGTAACTGAAGATACGGTAGATGGCAGACAATCTCCCGGGGACCACCTGTCGGGTCCTGGGCCCACCTTGTAAGCCGCTCGAGCCTTGGACTATAAAAGGCTCGGGTAGGCAACGTTAGCGAAGGTTCGCCTCTTACGCACTCTCGCACCCTAGCCATTCGACATCTTACACCCTCAAGCTTAGGACTCCGGTTCTGAGCAGCAAGCAATACAGCGAGCATCTCTGCAAACCGTGGATGTAGGGTTTTACGCTTTGGCGGCCTGAACCACATAAAAATCCCCGTGTCAAGCTTCTCCCTCAATCGTCCCTAACGCTGAAGCTCTCCGTGAGTGACTAGCCCCTCCGGAAAAGAACCTCCGCGGGCTGCCCAGAGCAGGCCCGGGGGAAGTGTCGGCTACACACTTCGACAGTAGGAGTAGTCGACCCATACTGTAGTGCAGCTAGGGGCATGTACCGAGGTCGTACGTTGCTCCCTTGTGGCTGGTATGGCATCTTCCTCTTGCCTTCTCGCTCGATCTCTTGGATCTTGCTTTCAACCACTGTGGCTTTGTCAACCAGTTTCTGGAAGCTCGCATAGTCATTGTTGAGGAGCTGAACCTGGATCTCATTATTCAACCCTCTCATGAACAGGTACTGCTTCTGTTGGTCCGAGTTGACATCTTTAGGGGCATACCGTGCAGTTGCGTGAACTTGTTGAGGTGCTCATTCACGCTTTTCTGCCCTTGGCGGAGACCTTCAAACTCTTGCCTTTTGAGCATCATTACACCAGCAGGTATGTAATGAGAACAGAAACTCTCCTTGAACTCAGTCCAAGTAATAGTCTCCGGGTCGACGTGAGCGTTACAAAGGGCATCCCACCAATCAGCGGCTGCTCCCATGAGTTGGCGTGACGCAAAGAGAACTTTCTCTCGGTCATTGCACTGGACGATGGCAAGCTTCTTCTCCATGGACTTCAACCAATCATCGGCCTCCATGGGGTCATTAGCTTGAGCAAAAGTGGGTGGTCGAGTCCTCATGAACTCTCCCAGTCGGTTGTGAGCCGGTGGTGGTGGCGGTGGTGCAGGAACTGGGTTGTTGTTGTTGGCCTGTAGCTGACCCAAAGTTTGGATCATGGTTTGCATAAGCTAATTCTACATGGCCATCAACCGTTCTAGGTTATTTTCACTAGCTCCGGGGTTAAAAGGAACTTCATCGTGGTCATCCTCTTGGTTGCCACATACGTTCCTTCTTTGGCGACCGGCGTTTCCTCTCACCATCTGTGAGAGAGAATGGAATAGAATAGAGGTTAGAAGTTTAGATAGATCCCTCCCAACTATATGCATCAAGATGGATGGGCTATATATATTAGCCTATATGAGGATGTGAACAAGTGCCGAGGCATTTCACACCTCTACTATGTGTGGATATGGACAACGCTTAAAACATCCCACAACTCACACTGAGCACACAATCACAAGCAATCATTACAAGGTTCAGCACACAACTCGTATTCAAGGCTTACTCAATGGGGGTCCTATATGGTTTAGGGTGATACCAATCTGTGATTTCACCCTATAGTCAAGGTGGTTTGGGGTGATACCAATCTGTGATCCAACTATGGCTTCTCCTAGGATTGCATCATATGTCAAGGTGGCTTCTAATGCCAATCTATGCATCCTAGGCTTGCATCCTATGGTCAGCGTGGCTTCTAATACCAACCTGTTACTAGGGGTTGCATTCTACGGTCAACGTGGTTCAGTTACCAATCTGTGATCATTCTAGTTTTGTGACCTACAGTCAACCGTGGTAGCTTGGTACCAATCTGTGGATTGTACCAATCTGTGACTAGGCATGGCAGCTCTAACATCAATCTGTGACCTATCTAGGTGTGTGATCTATGATCAACCCATGACAGGTTGATACCAATTTGTGTTTTCTATCTAGGCGCGTAACCTACCGTCAACCGTGGCTCTGATACCAATCTGTGACGCCCTCGTTTCTGTAGAACACAGAACCGAGAACTGATGCATATGTGTGCCCAGGATGTTCATCACACATATACATATGTTCCACAAACTGAATTAAGAATATATATTACCACGAATAACAGAGTTTGTTACAATGTCTTATGAGTCTTGGACTCATTCTAGCAGCGGAAATCTTAATCTAGCAACGGAAGTCTTCTAACTATTACGGAAGCAACTAAGCAGCAGCAGCGTCTCCATCTTCTACTCCATCCCCACAGGCAAGGTTGAGGACAGATTACACGCCTAATGCTTCACTTGGTCTTCATAGTATTCTTCTCCTGTTGCTGATGATGAAGTAATAATGCAAGTTTGAGTACATGATGTACTCAGTAAGTGCGGGAAAATATGATATGTAGCTCACAGCAAGGAAGGTAATAAAAGGCTCATTGCAGAAAGCAACGTTTATTTTTCAAAACCACGATAAAAGCAACAACTTAGCTTTAAATGAATGTAATCCCAACATGTATTTAAATATTAACATACCTCCATTATGACTCATCCCTTTCCATGTCTCAACAGACATTAGTCTTTCTCAACTTTGCTCATGAATACCTTCTCGTATTCACTACCATCTCATGAATACTATCTCGTATTCACTACCTTTTAATCTCATATTCAATTCCGTCTCATCCCGAGACCAAATCTCGTTCCCATGACTCAACAGTCATGCAACCAATTCTCATTACCCGGACTCAACAGTCCCGAAAACCAAATCCAAAGACCAAACCATTCACCAAAACCAAACCATAACCAAAAACCATCCTAACTAATCATGTTAGTTGTCCAGGCGCTCGTGACCGTAAGCTCGGCTATCATGATAGTTTTAGACTCTGTAGAGTTTGTACCACTTTACCCACAAGTTTGTGATTTCGTCACCCGTCGGCGACTGCAGAACCTCCATTATACCAGTACACAACCATCGGTGTATGACCAAGATATCACAAAATAGCCTTTACAAAGGGGCTACTAGATGTATGGACTCACTAAGGTTTCACCGGCAGGATATAATCTCCAATTCTCCCACCCACGGGATCCCTCTTGTGCCATGCAGTTCCCAGGGTAGTCCTCACTCGACTCCCATTCCCCACGCCTTCCACGGTCTATAACAATCTAGCAACTTACCTAATTACTCAGCTAAGCCGCATCCGTACTTGGCCTTGTTGTGGCACTGTTATCCTGGCATGGCTGGCATGAACCGGTCCTTAGATCTACGACAAGTAACCACCATCTCATTCTACCTCTTCCACAAAACCAGGCTTGCCTAGATCTCCCTCCGATTCAAGTTCATTAACGTCAAGTTCTCATTATCATTACGAGTGCAGTTAGCTAGACACATCTATCTCGCTTCCCAAAATCCCGTGGACTCAGCGAAGCAAAAAGTAAAAAAAAAACTATACCCGACTTATTAACTGTCCCGGCGACAAGGGTGGTTATCAAAACTAATAAACTCCTATGAAAGGGTTTCCCATCATATTGACTCAAGCCCACACACCTTTTCGCAAACAAAACAGTTTTCCAAAACATAGGATCAATATGGTCAAGGGGCACTTGCCTTGTTCTTGCGGTTCATGTTGCTCTTGGATCTCAAAACGTTGTTGTTGCAGCTCGTCGTAGACAGCTCCCTGAGCTTGTCCTTCTATACGCGATCACACACATACAAGATTCATAGCAACCAATATCATGCACAACTCTACTTTAAGATGCAATGATGCATATGCATGTTAATCCTATGATGCAGTTTAGTTTGTACGTGTTCTTGCATGGCTTGCATGGGTTTTATGACGAACAGAGATATAAAGATCGATTGTGGATGTGTCGATGATCTCATTACAAGATCTAGATCACACCGATCAACACGTGATCTGTCCACGAAAAAGCTTATGTTCAAAAGGAATCGAAGAACAGATGCAAGGAAAACGCGATGATGTCGTAAGGTGGTATTGGAGACCTACCTTACTCTCTTCGGGTCCTTCCTCCTAGCAATGGCAGCGAAACAGATCGTCTGCTCTCCTCCGGCGATTGTGTCGGGCTCGTCGGTGGCTCTCCGGCGGTTGCACTCTGGCGAAGGGGTTTACTCGGCGAGCTGGGGCTAGGACTCTAAGTTGTTGGCTAGGAGGTGGAAAAGAAGTTTGTGGTTGCGGCCAAAGGTTTTCTGTTATATTTCTAATCGGGAAGAGAAGAGTCCTAATATGATTGAATAAGAGTCCTATTCAAATTGTTTTTGAATCTTAAATACTTATCTTCAATTGATTTGGTGCGGTAACATTGTGGAAATCGTGTCGGTTTCCTCCCGTATTGGGTATTCCCGCACGTACAGAAGCAAAACTGCTTCAAATCTCGTCACCTTCGCGGTGATAAGCTCCGGAGGCTCCACGTGTCCTGCGGGAACTTGGGCTCCCTTTTCCACAGAGACAAGCTCCGGTTGTGCCGCGTGTGAGTGTCACACCCGTTTTTCCGAAGAACAACCAAGTGAATATCACATGTATGCCAGGATCATTTTCTCATACATGTGATGACAAATAGTGAAGCATCATTTATTACAAGCCAGGTGTCGAATATAAGTAAGTCTTACATAGTAAATGTCTCGATGGACAATAATAAGTTCATCACAAGTAAATAAACTAGCAGCGGAATATTATTCTTTAGGGCTCCATCACAGGCGTTGCCCGGGGGTCTTCATGAACCTAAAAACCTTCCTCGGGTCCAAAATCTTGGTCATTATACACCACCTCATTATCTTGACCTGAGCAGCAATATAAACCAACAAATATGCAAGGTTGAGTACCAATGGTACTCAGCAAGTGTGGGAAAATTATATCATGCATGGCTAGAATCAAGGAGAAGTTGAACTCATGGTTAAAGCACTACGCAATTAATACCTATCACCTTAGCTTATTAAGCACCTACATTACTACACAGGTGAAATGGTCTCAATCTCCCATCCCATCATCATAATCCAATAACCATAACATCATTTCCCATGTTAAGCTCCCCGCTTAACTTCCAAAACTTCCAAAAGCCTTCACTCCTCTAATCATGAATAAGTCCAGGCCGCTCTTAACCGTGAGCACGGCTGTCAAGACAGTTTTGACTCTGCAGAGTTTGTACCACTGTACCCACAAGTAGTGATTTCATCCCCCGTTGCCGGGTGGACTAAAAGAACCTCCATTATGCCAGTGGCTACGATCCACATTCACACTTCCCAGGTGTGTGGCCAAGAGATCACTACGAAGCCTTTACAAAGGGATTCCCGACGAGCGTGGGCCCACTGAGGTTTCACCCCTAACAGCATACAAGAGGCTCCAACCCCGCTGCAGTGGCCCCCTCTTGAGCCTTGCGGTTCATATGATAGTCCAGCTGACACCTACTCCCCGCACCATCCAACACACCCATACTACGCCGGGGATACACCTAATTAATTGGCCAAGCTGCCCCATCTCAGCATGTGGTTGGCACTGTAAAGCCGGGTTACATGCTCCATGAACCGGTCCTTAGGATCTAGGCAAGTACTAAACACAAACCCAAGTCTCGTGCACCCAGCACACAACCAAAACATCCAACTTGCCTTGATCCCTACCTCTACATAACTCACAATAGCTCATTCAAGAGTATGGTAAAATAAACTGATGATCTCATATCCCAAATATCCCATTCTAAGCATGGCTAAGCATATGCATGTAAATAAATGACATGACAAAATAAATCCCAACCCAAGCTACAAGGAAACAAGGTAATGCAATTCTAGGGAACCTTCCTAGCATGGGTTTCATATTTCATTTGACAATGCAAATAATTCTATCTACACATCCTAGTATAGGATCAAAGTGGTCAAGGACACTTGCCTCCTTCTTGCTGCTCTTGAAATGGGTAGTCCTGCTCTTGGAAAGAAATAACTTGCTCTTGAACAGGCTCTACTTCATACCATCGCACATAGCAAAAGAAAAACAACAATCATAAGACATAGTTCACACTTCTACTTCATACAAACCACACATTCATATTTATGAAATTCATTCACCATTATATGTGTTGTGGTTACTTTATGTGTGTTGAGTTGTGGCTTGCATGCACTTTTAACCATGTGTATATGATTCCTACTTTTGTGTCCACCTTTATACTTACATACTATTTATATGGGTTTCCAATAAATTTCTTATATTCAACTACTTCACCTTTTTACTACCAAGTGTGTATGAAAAGTATTATTCTTCCCCATATGTGCCTTCAGAATTTCTACCAACCCTAAACTGAATTCTTTGGATTTTAGAAACTCCATTTATCATTTGCTAGTTGCTATATTTTCAGATTTATTCTCCTATGCATAAATGTGTATTTTATTATGAAATTAGTAATACACATCATCTAAACAGAATAGGTTCTGGTCCTAAATAATTTAATAACATGTTTTGACCTTGGCTTCTGATGTAGATTATTTCATAATTATTTTCCCTATTTTTCTATAACTATTCTTTACTTAAAAATGTGTCCCTATACTAATAAATGTGAATAATAAATGAAACAGATTCATTTCAGCCCAAAAATAGATTTTTATCTCACTCCAAAGTTTTCTAAGTACTGAGAAAGTTTTTAATTAATTTTGACAATTATGTTTGTCCCCCTTTTTAATTTTTAAACACTAGTTACATATTCAATTTTCTAAATTAAATACTAAACAAGGCTAAAATAATGAATTCACCCCATTACAGGGTCTATAATATTATTTTCATAATTTCCAGGGGTCTAGCTACACTTATCAGAGGTGTTTTTCCTAATTTCTATTAAGTCCAGGGGTTAAAACTGATTTTTAAATGGATTTACATGATTTTCTGGAGTTCCAGGGGCTAGATCTGAAGTTTCCGGGGCTAGCTCTCAATTCCAGAGAACCCCAGGGGGTAGCACGTAAGAATTCCAGTCTTTATAATGCGGGGCTGACGTGGACCGTCCGATTTTAAACCGACGGCTGAGATTATAACATCGAACCGGTACGCGGGGTTTTAAAGTCTACCGTGCGATTTAAAATAAACGGCGCACAAGCGGCCACGTCGCTCTGATCGAGCGCGGGCGGCGCTGCCGGCGGCGCACGGCGGCGGGAAGCGGCGATCTCGCCGGAAAGTTTCGGATCCTCGAGAATTCTGCCTAGAACTGTGATCTTATGGCCTAGATCGGTAGAGGGGAGGTCAGGGATCTCACCTCGGGGGTTTTCTCGAGCTCGGGAGTCCTGGAAAGTGATCGGCGGCGAGGTCCGAGGCAAAACCACGGCGAAGCTCGTCAGCGCTGCGTTTACACCGTAACTCTCCGAGTTTTCTGCACCTACAAAGTTCCCCGGAGGCGGTGGATCAAAACCAGCGAGTTAGATCAGAGTTTCCGAGCTTAGATCGGCCAGAATTCACCGGCGAAGTCTCGGTGCTCACCGGAGTGAAAATCGGCGATCGCGTGGGAAAAAACTGATCGGATCGGGATTTTTTATAGCCGGGGAAGGGCGGTGGGTCTGTTGTGATCGAGTTGGAGTCCTCTGGGTCCAGAATTCGGGCGACGGGACGGGTTTCCCGATCGGTTAAGATCGCGCGCGCTCGGGGGGAAAAGTCCGGGGTCAGCGCGAGCGAGGTTGGGGATGACAGGTGGGTCCCACCCGTCGGTGAGGGGCAGCGCGGCGCGCGCGGGGGCGGGCTGTGCGGGAGTAGCTGGGCCGGCTGGCGGGTTTCGGCCCACTGGCCGGTTTTTTTTCCCGTTTTCCTTTTCCTTTTCCATTTCTTTTCTGTTTTGAGTATAATTTGAATTCCAGTTTGAATTTGAATTTTTGCAAAACATGCAACACGTCCAAAAATTTTTAAATTCCCCTCTGAACATGGTTAAGAGTTTTGAATCAAAATTTGGGGTGTTACAGCTCTACCCCCCTTAAAAGAAATCTCGTCCTCGAGATTGATGTTTCTAAGAAAACAATTCTGGAAATTGTGCCTTAAGCTCATCTTCCCGTTCCCAGGTGGCTTCCTCTTCTGAGTGATGCTTCCACTGCACCTTGCACATCCGGATTCTTTTATTTCTGGTGAGGCGTTCCATTGTCTCCAAAATCTTGTATGGTTGCTCGGCATAAGACAAATCCTCAGCTACATCCACTTCATTCATGGGTAACACCTCTTCAGGCGTCCTCAGGCATTTCTTGAGTTGTGACACATGGAACACATCGTGCACGTCCGATAGATGAGCCGGTAACTCTAGTTGGTACGCCACTTCGCCTTTTCTTTCCAAAACTTGAAAGGGTCCGATGTATCACGGTGACAACTTCCCTTTCACCTTGAACCGACGAAGTCCTCTGATAGGGGACACCTTGAGATAAACATAGTCTCCCACGTTGAAAACGAGTTCTCTTCTTCGTACATCAGCATAACTCTTCTGGCGTGTTTGTGCTATCCTCAAGTTGTTGCGAATCTCCCTCACCTTCGCCTCGGCTTTTTGTAGCACTTCTGGACCAAACACTTTACTTTCTCCTGTTTGGTTCCAAAATAGGGGAGTTCTGCACTTCCTTCCATACAAAGCTTCAAACGGTGACATCTTCATACTAGATTGATAGCTATTGTTATAGGAAAACTCCGCATACGGTAAGTTCTTGTCCCAACTCCTATTGTTTTTGAGTGCACATGCCCTTAACATATCTTCAAGGATCTGATTGGTTCTTTCCGTCTGCCCGTCAGTTTGGGGATGATAGGCAGAGCTGAAATTCAGATGGGTTCCCATGGTTTCATGCAACTTTTGCCAAAACCTCAAGGTGAATTGTGTCCCTCGGTCCGACACTATCTTCTTTGGCACTCCATGATAACACACGATCCTTGACATGTACAATTCTGCCAATTTGGATCCGCTGTAGCTTTCTTTCACAGGAATGAAATGAGCTACCTTGGTTAGCCTATCAATAATGACCCATATTGAATCATACCCGGATTGGGTCCTAGGCAATCCCACGACAAAATCCATGCTGATTTCTTCCCACTTCCATTCAGGCACTTTGAGTGGTTGCAATAATCCCGCGGGTCGTTGATGTTCTGCTTTCACCAACTGACATGTGTCACATAGGGCAACATGTTCCGCGACATCTCGCTTCATGCCATACCACCAATACCTGCTTTTGAGGTCCTGGTACATCTTCGTACTCCCAGGATGAATGGAATAGTCAGAATCGTGAGCCTCCTTCAAAATTAATTCACGGATCTCCTTTACTTCTGGCACACAGATCCTTTTCCCGTGCCACACCGTTCCTTGTTCATCCTCTCTAAAACCAGGAGCTTTATTTTCCTTGATGAGCTGTCTGATCTCTTGTATCTTCTCATCATTCTTTTGGCCCTCGCGTATGTCTCGCTCGAGTGTGGAGTCCACTTCCATGGCGATGGCTTCACCACTATTTACTAGACATAGATTGAGTCTTATAACCTCGTCCTTCAATTCTGCAGGCATGTCCTTCAAACTCAACTTATTGACCTGCACTTTCCGACTCAAAGCATCGGCCACGACGTTTGCTTTTCTGGGATGATAGTTGATGCCCACATCAAAGTCATTGATTAGCTCTAACCATCTCCTTTGTCGGAGATTGAGATCTGGCTGTGTGAATATGTACTTCAAACTCTTATGATCCGTATATATCTCTGTCCTCTTCCCCATCAAATAGTGCCGCCAAATTTTCAACGCGTGTACCACTGCAGCTAGTTCTAGGTCATGTGTAGGATAGTTCTTCTCGTGCTTCCGAAGCTGCCGGGATGCATATGCCACGACATGTCCTTCTTGCATGAGAACACATCCCACCCATTTCCAGAGGCATCGCAGTACACTGTGAAATTCTTCTGCATATCTGGCATAACCAACACTGGGGCTGTTGTCAATCTCTTCTTTAACTCCTGAAAGCTCATCTCGCACTGGGGCGTCCAGGTGAATGTGATTCCCTTTTCCAACAGTTTGGTGAGAGGTCTCGAGATCTTGAAGAATCCCTCAATAAACCGTCGATAGTATCCAGCCAATCCCAAAAAGCTTCGAACTTCCCCGACATTTTCAGGGGTTTTCCACTTCTGGATATCCTCGATTTTGGCGGGATCTACGGAGATTCCTCCCTCCGAGATTATATGTCCTAAAAAGGGAACTCTCTTCAGCCAAAACTCACACTTGCTCAACTTGGCATATAGTTGGTGTTCTCTCAGCCTCTGCAACACCAACCTTAGATGTTTCTCATGTTCTTCTTCATCTTTGGAGAAGACGAGAATATCATCTATGAAAACCACCACAAACTTGTCCATATATTCCATGAATACCTTGTTCATGAGGTACATAAAATATGCCGGGGCATTGGTTAGCCCGAAAGGCATGACAGTGTATTCATACAGTTCGTACCGAGATACGAAAGCTGTCTTGGGAATATCAGATTGCCTTATCTTGAGCTGGTGGTATCCCGACCTGAGATCAATTTTTGAGAACACACAAGCTCCCCTCAACTGATCAAACAAGTCTTCAATGCGGGGTAATGGGTACTTGTTTTTGATGGTTACCTCATTCAAGGCACGGTAATCCACGCATAACCTTTGGGTTCCGTCTTTCTTGGGCACAAATATCACCGGAGCTCCCCAGGGTGAGGAACTAGGGCGAATATACCCCTTCTCCGTCAATTCTCTCAAATGATCCTTGAGCTCTTCTAGCTGCTTGGAGTCCATTCGATAAGGTCTCTTGTATATCGGGGCTGTTCCCGGTACTAGCTCAATCGCGAATTCCACATCACGGTCGGGAGGCATACCTGGCAATTCCTCCGGAAAAACATCTGGATATTCCTTGATAGTCCTGATTTCCTCAACTTTCACCTCCATTTGATTTAATTTAATGTCCCTCCTAGGCTCGTGTAGGGTTATGAATTTTACTCGGGTGCCACTGGGGTGAGTTAGTTCCACCGTTCTGGTCGAACAATGGATAATTCCTTTATGTTTGGTCAACCAATCCATACCCAAAATAATATCTATCCCTTGTGAATCTATCACTATGAGGTTAGCCGTGAATACTACCCCATTAATGTCTAGGCTCACTTTGGGACATACTTGTCTTGTCCTTATTTCTCCGCCTGGAGAGTTTACAGCTAGCATATGGTTCATTTGTGTGGTTGCTAGGTCATGCTTCTTAACAAACCCTTGAGCAATGAACGAGTGGGTAGCACCAGAATCAAACAGCAGAGTTGCAAGGTGTAAATTGGCAGGAAACTTACCAACTACCACGTCGGGCGCCTCTTGTGCTTCCTCCATAGTGACGTGGTTCACCCGTCCTCTCACTACATTCTGCTGTTGTGGCGGCACAGGCTTCTTCTTTGGGCATTTATGGGCGTAGTGCCCCATTTCACCACAGCTGAAACATTGCACCCCAATCTTAGATGCTTGGCCCTTGTTGTCTTGGGGTTGGTTCGGGGGTCCTTGCACTGCTGGTCGAGGTGGATATGCGGGGCGAGGCTGTTGCACAAACTGACGTTGCGGCTGTGCTGGGGCTGCAGGAGGCCTATAGTTTGGGTTGTACCCTCTTGGTGCTGAATAGGGTACCGCAGCACGGCTCGTCTGCCCCGTAGGTTGCTGCATCATACGTGGGCGGGTGTTGCTCCCTGAGGCCTGATGTGACCACCCCGCCTTCCTCTTATTCTCATTCTCCAGGGCCTTTAGCTTCCTTTCCACCACAAATGCTCTGTCCACCATCTTTTGAAAGCTTTCATACTCATTGGAGGACATTGCACACTGCATCTCTGCGGTAAGTCCTTCCACGAAACAATCTTGTTTCTGCTCATCGGTCTCTATGTCTCGTGGAGCATAACGGGATAGTTGAGTAAATTTAGTGAGGTATTCCCTCACAGTCATGTTTCCCTGCTGCAGTCCCAAAAATTCCTTCCTCTTGTTTTTGAGTTCACCTCTTGGGATGTAATGGTTGCGGAAGCTACGCTTGAACTCTTCCCAAGTGATGTTCTCAGGGTCATGATGGGCAGCCACGTAGGCGGTCCACCAATCAGCAGCAGGTCCTTGCAATTGATGAGAGGCAAACAGCACCCTTTCATATCCTTGGCACTGTATTATCCTCATCTTACTTTCAATGGTCTTCAGCCAATCATCTGCCTCCAGAGGTTCAGCAGCACTTGCAAACTTTGGAGGTTGAGTTCCTAGAAACTCACTCAACCTTGGTTGGCGTGGTGCAGCTTGTGGAGGTGGAACTTGATGCAAGTTGGCCACCACTTGAGTCAAGTTCTGGATGAGCTGATTTTGATTCTCCAGCATTTGGTGGAGAGGATCAACTACTTCACGGCGACCACCCCGGTCCTGGCCTTCAGAAAGATGAGGGTTGCATGCCTCATCGTTGTTGTTGGCGGGGTTGGCAGCACGTCCTTTTCCTCTTCCGGCCATCTGGCAGAATCAGCAAATGTTAATTTGATACCATTTAGTATCATCTTACTACTTTCATTTGTTGGTACTTTAAGGTGTTGAGGCTTTGTTAAAACTTTACGAGGGTTTATATCTCACACCAAATAAATGCACTATTATTTCCTGTGGGTTCACACACCAAAGCAAAACAATCTGAAGACGAGGCTGTGGACAATTGCCCATGGCTTCCACAACTCACGTCACACACCAAGCATCATCACACCATTAACTACGTAACGACTCGACTACTCGACCTCTTGCTAGCTAGGGGAAAGACTCTACACTACTCGTCCTCTTGAGCTGGCTCTTCGGGATCTTCCTCCTCATTTCGGCTACCTTCTGACTCTGCTTTGGGTGGGGAGGCTGCTGGTGGAGAAGTGCGACGACGCCTGATTGCTCGGCGATCCGGGGAGTCAGGAGTCCATGGATCACTCACGGTGACACACAGTTCATTCCCATCTCCTCTTTCTCTCGCCTTTAAGCAAGCTCGCAGCAACGCCTCCGTTTCCTTCAGGGTGTCTCGGACATCCTGAAGCTCTTGTTGACACTCCTGCAGTCGAGTGCTGAGCATAGCAGCATCCTCCAAGCACAAGTCCATGTGCTCATGGGAAGTCCCTTGCTGCACCGGTGGGTACTTGTACTCCGTGGTACCACTCTCACGTTGGAGGACATACATGTACTCAGTTTTGTCCAAGGGGCGACGATAGATGTGACTCTGGCAGGTGATGGCCTCCCAGGTGACATCTCTCTCTGCGTCAACTTGTGTTGCTCGGCAAGCTGGAGAGTGGTGAATCTTAAGCAGCTGATTCTCGTGTATAATCCTCATCTCCGAACTCCATTCTTCCCTCTTCTCACGGATGGTCCTGGTGGAGTTATAGTGGATGATTAGCTTGCCCGTATTGCCGGCGGCTTCGAGCATACGTCGAAGACGGCGCAACAAATATCCTACTGCCAATCCGTAGGACAGGTATGTCACGGGGCGACTCTCCTCTCTTTCGGCAAGGGCAACTACGGGAACTCTCCCTCCTGTGGACTTACGAGCGGTGCGAATCATGCGAACCATCTAAAACAAAAGAATTTAAAATTAGGTTAGATAAATTCTCAAACAAAAATCCTATTTTGAATGAAAGTTGGGGTAAGATGAAGAAAATGACTCCTTTAATAACACTTTTCCACCCACACCTTGGAAAATAGTTTTTAAGAAAATAGGGCCCTTAAATACGTCCATTTCTACCTAGGTCCACGTTCCTACGGGCAACCTTGGCTCTGATACCACCTCTGTCACACCCGGTTTTTCCGAAGAACAACCAAGTGAATATCACATGTATGCCAGGATCATTTTCTCATACATGCGATGACAAATAGTGAAGCATCATTTATTACAAGCCAGGTGTCGAATATAAGTAAGTCTTACATAGTAAATGTCTCGATGGACAATAATAAGTTCATCACAAGTAAATAAACTAGCAGCGGAATATTATTCTTTAGGGCTCCATCACAGGCGTTGCCCGGGGGTCTTCATGAACCTAAAAACCTTCCTCGGGTCCAAAATCTTGGTCATTATACACCACCTCATTATCTTGACCTGAGCAGCAATATAAACCAACAAATATGCAAGGTTGAGTACCAATGGTACTCAGCAAGTGTGGAAAAATTATATCATGCATGGCTAGAATCAAGGAGAAGTTGAACTCATGGTTAAAGCACTACGCAATTAATACCTATCACCTTAGCTTATTAAGCACCTACATTACTACACAGGTGAAATGGTCTCAATCTCCCATCCCATCATCATAATCCAATAACCATAACATCATTTCCCATGTTAAGCTCCCCGCTTAACTTCCAAAACTTCCAAAAGCCTTCACTCCTCTAATCATGAATAAGTCCAGGCCGCTCTTAACCGTGAGCACGGCTGTCAAGACAGTTTTGACTCTGCAGAGTTTGTACCACTGTACCCACAAGTAGTGATTTCATCCCCCGTTGCCGGGTGGACTAAAAGAACCTCCATTATGCCAGTGGCTACGATCCACATTCACACTTCCCAGGTGTGTGGCCAAGAGATCACTACGAAGCCTTTACAAAGGGATTCCCGACGAGCGTGGGCCCACTGAGGTTTCACCCCTAACAGCATACAAGAGGCTCCAACCCCGCTGCAGTGGCCCCCTCTTGAGCCTTGCGGTTCATATGATAGTCCAGCTGACACCTACTCCCCGCACCATCCAACACACCCATACTACGCCGGGGATACACCTAATTAATTGGCCAAGCTGCCCCATCTCAGCATGTGGTTGGCACTGTAAAGCCGGGTTACATGCTCCATGAACCGGTCCTTAGGATCTAGGCAAGTACTAAACACAAACCCAAGTCTCGTGCACCCAGCACACAACCAAAACATCCAACTTGCCTTGATCCCTACCTCTACATAACTCACAATAGCTCATTCAAGAGTATGGTAAAATAAATTGATGATCTCATATCCCAAATATCCCATTCTAAGTATGGCTAAGCATATGCATGTAAATAAATGACATGACAAAATAAATCCCAACCCAAGCTACAAGGAAACAAGGTAATGCAATTCTAGGGAACCTTCCTAGCATGGGTTTCATATTTCATTTGACAATGCAAATAATTCTATCTACACATCCTAGTATAGGATCAAAGTGGTCAAGGACACTTGCCTCCTTCTTGCTGCTCTTGAAATGGGTAGTCCTGCTCTTGGAAAGAAATAACTTGCTCTTGAACAGGCTCTACTTCATACCATCGCACATAGCAAAAGAAAAACAACAATCATAAGACATAGTTCACACTTCTACTTCATACAAACCACACATTCATATTTATGAAATTCATTCACCATTATATGTGTTGTGGTTACTTTATGTGTGTTGAGTTGTGGCTTGCATGCACTTTTAACCATGTGTATATGATTCCTACTTTTGTGTCCACCTTTATACTTACATACTATTTATATGGGTTTCCAATAAATTTCTTATATTCAACTACTTCACCTTTTTACTACCAAGTGTGTATGAAAAGTATTATTCTTCCCCATATGTGCCTTCAGAATTTCTACCAACCCTAAACTGAATTCTTTGGATTTTAGAAACTCCATTTATCATTTGCTAGTTGCTATATTTTCAGATTTATTCTCCTATGCATAAATGTGTATTTTATTATGAAATTAGTAATACACATCATCTAAACAGAATAGGTTCTGGTCCTAAATAATTTAATAACATGTTTTGACCTTGGCTTCTGATGTAGATTATTTCATAACTATTTTCCCTATTTTTCTATAACTATTCTTTACTTAAAAATGTGTCCCTATACTAATAAATGTGAATAATAAATGAAACAGATTCATTTCAGCCCAAAAATAGATTTTTATCTCACTCCAAAGTTTTCTAAGTACTGAGAAAGTTTTTAATTAATTTTAACAATTATGTTTGTCCCCCTTTTTAATTTTTAAACACTAGTTACATATTCAATTTTCTAAATTAAATACTAAACAAGGCTAAAATAATGAATTCACCCCATTACAGGGTCTATAATATTATTTTCATAATTTCCAGGGGTCTAGCTACACTTATCAGAGGTGTTTTTCCTAATTTCTATTAAGTCCAGGGGTTAAAACTGATTTTTAAATGGATTTACATGATTTTCTGGAGTTCCAGGGGCTAGATCTGAAGTTTCCGGGGCTAGCTCTCAATTCCAGAGAACCCCAGGGGGTAGCACGTAAGAATTCCAGTCTTTATAATGCGGGGCTGACGTGGACCGTCCGATTTTAAACCGACGGCTGAGATTATAACATCGAACCGGTACGCGGGGTTTTAAAGTCTACCGTGCGATTTAAAATAAACGGCGCACAAGCGGCCACGTCGCTCTGATCGAGCGCGGGCGGCGCTGCCGGCGGCGCACGGCGGCGGGAAGCGGCGATCTCGCCGGAAAGTTTCGGGTCCTCGAGAATTCTGCCTAGAACTGTGATCTTATGGCCTAGATCGGTAGAGGGGAGGTCAGGGATCTCACCTCGGGGGTTTTCTCGAGCTCGGGAGTCCTGGAAAGTGATCGGCGGCGAGGTCCGAGGCAAAACCACGGCGAAGCTCGTCGGCGCTGCGTTTACACCGTAACTCTCCGAGTTTTCTGCACCTACAAAGTTCCCCGGAGGCGGTGGATCAAAACCAGCGAGTTAGATCAGAGTTTCCGAGCTTAGATCGGCCAGAATTCACCGGCGAAGTCTCGGTGCTCACCGGAGTGAAAATCGGCGATCGCGTGGGAAAAACTGATCGGATCGGGAGTTTTTATAGCCGGGGAAGGGCGGTGGGTCTGTTGTGATC
Source organism: Neostapfia colusana (assembly GCA_030760725.1). Taxonomy (NCBI): domain Eukaryota; kingdom Viridiplantae; phylum Streptophyta; class Magnoliopsida; order Poales; family Poaceae; genus Neostapfia; species Neostapfia colusana. The sequence continues at coordinate 3,092,324 of JASWHV010000012.1, read as the reverse complement.
GAGTTGGAGTCCTCTGGGTCCAGAATTCGGGCGACGGGACGGGTTTCCCGATCGGTTAAGATCGCGCGCGCTCGGGGGGAAAAGTCCGGGGTCGGCGCGAGCGAGGTTGGGGATGACAGGTGGGTCCCACCCGTCGGTGAGGGGCAGCGCGGCGCGCGCGGGGGCGGGCTGTGCGGGAGTAGCTGGGCCGGCTGGCGGGTTTCGGCCCACTGGCCGTTTTTTTCCCGTTTTCCTTTTTCTTTTTCCACTTCTTTTCTGTTTTGAGTATAATTTGAATTCCAGTTTGAATTTGAATTTTTGCAAAACATGCAACACGTCCAAAAATTTTTAAATTCCCCTCTGAACATGGTTAAGAGTTTTGAATCAAAATTTGGGGTGTTACAGTGAGGTGGGCGAGACCTCCCTCTTCCTCAGAGACGAGCTCCGCGTGCGCCACATGTCCTGGTGGGCGGGACCTCCCCTCTCTCCAGAGACGAGCTCCGCGTGCGCCACATGTCTGGTGGGTCTGGACCTCCCCTCTCAACAGAGGCGAGCTCTGCGAATGCCACGTGTTAGTTCTGGACCTCCCCTTTCTTCGGAGGTGGCTCCGGGGGTGCCACGTATCAGTGCCGGACCTCCCTTCTCTTCGGAGGTGAGCTCCGATAGTGCCACGTGTCCTAACAGCGCCAAACTTCTTTCTCCTCAAAGACAAGCTCCGAGTTCGACACGTGTCCAACAATGTCGGACCTCCCGGAGATGAGCTCCGAGGTCGACATGTGTCCATCAGTGTCAGACCTCCCGGAGATGAGCTCCGGAGGTGACACGTGCCCAATAGTGTCGGACCTCCCAGAGATGAGCTCTGGGAGCGACACGTGTCCCGCGAGTCAGACATCTTGGAAGTGACTTCCGAGAGCGACACGTGTCCCGCGCAAATGGTCCCCTCTCTTTCGCAGTGAATAGCTCTGCAGCCGACACATGTCCTATGGGACTGGCCTTGCTTCTCCGCAGAGGCTAGCTCCGGGGGCAACACGTGTCCCACAGGGTCGGATCTCGCCCCTTTTCCACAGGGACGAGCCCCAAGCCTGCCACGTAGCCAGTTTAGCGGTGGACCTCTCCCCCTTTGCGGGGATGAGCTCCGAAGGTGCCACGTGGCCAGCGGGCCGCGGGTATTATCTTCGGCGCTCTCTGTGAACTGGAATTGGCTCTTCTTGGCTATCTTTTTTATTTCATTTCTGTTTCTATTTATTTTAAAAATGTTTTTCTACATGAAACATGAATACATGCAGAACCCAAAAATGAGGGTGTCACAACCCGCAACTTACGACGGCTTTAACCTAAGCCGTTGTAAGTTAGGTTTAGTTTACGACGACGCTTTAACTTACGATGGCCTAGGGATACGGCCGTCATAAGTATGTGTAACTTACGACGACCCCTTAACTTACGACGGCCTTAGGCCCATGACCGTCGTAAGTTAGTTTACTTACGACGGCTCAAAGCGACCGTCGTAACTTAGGTTACTTACGACAGCTAGCCGTCGTAATCTTTTACGTTTCCTGTAGTGCTTTTCACCTTCTTTTGTCTCTGGTCTCTCATATAACTCATCATAGGCCTGTCCTCTTGCTTTACTCATAGCTCGCCTTGCATTTTTCTTGGCCTCTTTGTACTTAAGCATGTTGCTTGCGCTTCTATCATGATGCCAACTCTTGTAACACTCCTTCTTCTCCTTAATGACCTTTTGTACATCCTCATTCCACCACCAAGTGTCTTTATCTACAAGTTTCTTTCCTTTTGTCACACCGAACACATCACTAGCTACCTTCCTAATGCAAGTTGCCATCTTCACCCACATACTATTTGCGTCTCCATTTTCTACCCAGAGTCCTTCTGTGATCACCCTATTTTTAAAGAATTCCTGTGATTCTCCTTTCAACTTCCACCACTTTGTTCTTATGATTTTGACACCTTTGTCCCGCAAAGAACATGTATAGAAACGAAAGTCAACTAACACAAGCTTAAGTTGTGTCACAATACACTCCCCGGGGATCACCTTATAATCTAGACACCCCCGTCTATCCCTTCTCTTAGGGAAGACAAAGTCAATCTGGCTATAGTGTTGGGCACTACTAAAGATCACTAGGTGAGATTGCCTCTTCCTAAAGAGGGTGTTAGCTCCCTTATGCTCTGCACCCATCAAGTAAGATGCAAAGACGCTTGCTCACTTATCAATACATCTAGACGATGATGTAGCACGCCGCTAAGTTGGTGGCGATCCAGCCCTTGCCCATTTAACACCATATCCGAGTTCCGATATAGCGCGCCACTAAGGCGGTGGCGACCCGGCCCTTGCCCACTTAACACCATACCCAAGTTCCGATATGGCGCGTCGCTAAGAGGTTTACGCCCCAACAAATTTCTATTGGGTTTCATTTTCATGAGAATGGCTAAATGTAGTTGTTGGCTCGCCAAACCTATCACAACCCCTCCTCCTTTACCCGGGCTTGGGACCAGCTATGTCATTACAACATAGGCGGAGTTAATAATTATCTCCAACACATCATAATAATTATCCCAAGAGGTACATTGTCCATCCTGGTTGTGCGCCCAAGCTCTGGAGGTAAGTAATGTCTTCATATAATTAAAGTCAGCCGGGGACATGAGCAGGGGCAATACAGAAAGGCTTCCATTCAGGTGGGACGTAAACTTTACTAGGAGCAAGACCAGTTGGTGAGAAGTATTTTGCCTAGTACCTAACAGGGTCGGCATTCATCTTGTTTCTCTGTATGTTACCTAGGTAGTTTTGTAGAAGCTCTCCAAGACCTGATCAGCAGTGTGAATTCCACTGAGCCACATAAATCTAACTTGGGAGTTAGGAAAGATATTATTTCCTACTTACCTCTGATCACATCTTTCTTTTTTATTATAAACGACTATATAGTTTTGATATCCCATAGGATCAAGAGGGAGTTGTTCCGTAACTTGCAAGTTCCAAGCCAGACCTGCCTCTCCCAGCTGACCCCCCCATGTGTCCCCATGATTTTCTGTCGGTGAATCCCCTACTGCTTGAATTTCAATTGAAGTACTTGCAACATTTTGTTTCTCCCATTGGAACAGTTTGTTTTGAACGGTGGAAATTTCAATTTTGAAGGACAGAACATTTGATGGTTCGTGCTAGAACTTTTTTTTGCTGTGATGGGTTATCGTCTTCAAGCGTCACGACAGGTAAATGCATTTGGGCCACGCATTTGGGTCTCGACACATAAATGGCGAGAGAAGACGACAGTCAATTAAGTTGGGCCTGTACGGTTGGGCTTGCTCAGGGCGGAGGTGTAACAACCAAAATTCTTCCTCACGTGGATTAAAACCTTCCTCTTTCTCTCTTCCCTCACTTCCAAGCGGGATCCACGTGTCATTTGCTTCTTCTTCCTCGAGCAACTGCCACTCCCTTCTCTTCTCTCTCTCTATTATCACATGTGCACCAAGAACTTCGGCCATGTGCCAAATCTTGCGCCTCTTCTCAAACCGACGTGGTCACAACCGCCGCCACTTCTCCCTCTATAAAACCAACCCATTGCCGGCCGTTTTCCCCACAAAAACCGCACTCATTTCTCTTCCGATAAGAAAAACCGCCCCACCCTCAATTCTTCGAAAGCATCCTCCTATCTTCGGTTCTAACCCTTCCTACAACATCACAAGGCCACAAGGAAGCTTTTCCGATCAAGAACTCCGAAGAACCGTGCCCAGAACGTTTCACCAACGGAGATCGCCGTAATCCGCCGCCAAACGTCGTCGTCGACGCCCTTTCGACCGGCTTGGGTCCAAAAGAACCCTCTAGGTGAGTTCCCCGTGGCCTCCTCTACGTTTTGGAGTAAAGAATTCGAGAAATAGTGAAGAAATCGGGAAAACCGAAGTTTTCCGGCGACCGCCGCCACTCACCGGCGAGCGCGCTGTTGCGCGCGGGGAAGAAGAAGGGGGAGGGGGTCGACGTGGCCGCCTCTAGGCCCTCATATTTTATTTGTGCGGTTATGATTAGAAGGGAGCGTACCCCTTCGGTTCATTAAATCAGATCCATCCATTTGGAGATCAACGTCCCACATTCAAAGCGGTTAAAACTTTGGATTTTTGCTGCTAGGTCCGTGAAGATTCAAAGTAAAATAAAACAGACCCTGCGCTTTGCAAATTGAACCTTAGGCTTTATAGAAATTAGGAAATTCACTATAAAATAGCCATATAGCCCCTGTATACTTTGTAAATTGATATAACAGTTCTGTAATCACATTTAACCCCTAGAGAAACTGTAATTATTACATTTTGATCCAGAAACATTTAGAATTTTCTATTTAATTCCGTAATTAAACTTATTAGATAATTTGTTTTAAAAATTTTAACTAGTATATATATTTGAAAATTCGAAATTCCACAGGCTGAAAATATATTCTAGGTGATAAATTAATAATGAAATTCAAATAAAAACCATATATACTTCAGAAAAATTGTAGAAATTCATTAAAATGCAAAGATAAATTCTGAAAATATGATAAAGACAATATATACTCTAGAAATAATTATAGTAATGTTTTAAAAATATTTTAAGGTCTGAATTGATGATAAAATTACTATATATGCATATATACACTTCAAAAACTATTAAAAATCACTACAAAATTAGAAAATGAATGTTTTGCCATAACAATAATAAATTAAAAGATATATTATATGTCAATTTTATGTCTATTTTCATTTCAAAACACATGTAGAATAATATGAAGTCATATGTAGATGGAAAAAACCAATAGAAATAAATAATATATGTATAAAATTAAGCATATATATGATTGAAATGTGTTGTTAAGTTTCTTATTGCATGTTTTGTATTGTTTTGTGTGCATATGCATGGGTAGAACCGTCACAAGAGCCACTTCTTAATCTTCAAGAGCAAGATTTCAAAGTAAATGAGCAGCAATTCAAAGGCAAGTTTCCTTGACCACTTTGCTCCTATTCTAGGATGATTAGTTAGAATAATTGCATGTTGTCTTCAATATGAAACCCGGTTTAGGACGTTTCACTAGTTTTTATTTCTTATCATTCCTTGCAAAGCCATGGAGGGATTTAGTTAAGAATTGTTGGTTGTCATTTTATGTGCTTAGCCATGCTTAGAACTTAGAGAATGAATGAAGCATAGATGTTATTAGTCTTGTGGATTATATGAAAGACACAAGTGTGTGTCATGGTGTTAGGAATCTAGATAGGCTGGTTGTTTTGGATGGTGCTTCGTGCATGAGACTCGGGTTAGTGATAGTGCCTGTCTTAGATTCTAAGGACCGGTTCATGGAACAGTTAACTCGACTTTATATTGCCACCACAAGACTGAGATGGGGCAGTTTGGCCAATTAATTAGGAGTTTCCCGGTATAGTATGAGTGTTTAGATGGTGCGGGGAATGGGTGTCCATTTTTGACTGCCTGGGAAGCTCAAGAGGGGGCTTCTGCAGGGGAGGGTTTACTCTCAGGAACTGCAGCAGTGAAACCTCAGTGGGCTTGTACTTGCCCGTAGACCCTTTGTAAAGGCCATGTAGTGATCTCCTGATCACGCACCAAAGGAAGTGTGTAATGTGGCTTACAACCACGGATATCAGGGAGGTTCTTAGTCCACCTGGCAACAGGGGATGAAATCACTACTTGTGGGTAAAGTGGTACAATCTCTGCAGAGAACCAAACTGTCATGACAGCCGTGCTCATGGTCAAGAGCGGCTTGGACTTGTCCATGATTAGAAGAACATGGATGTGAGTTGAAAGAGGTTGTTGGGTGGTGTAACCTGACATTAATAACTTAATTATGAAGATGGTGGGATTTATCACTTAGTAATAAAGGTTGCTAATTAAAGCTAAGGCCTAGGATTAATGCATAGTGCTTAACCATGTTAGCCTTTCCTTGCTATTAGCCTTCATAACATTCTTTCCTACACTTGTTGAGTATTTTTGGGTACTCAAAATTGCTTTTGTTGGATATCATATGTTGCTCAGGTGTAAATGAAGATATAGACTTCAACGAGGAGGACTTTGATCCCGAGGAGCAACTCTAGGCTAGAGAAACCCCCGGGCAACGCCTGTGGATTGGAGAACCCCTTTTATAGACTTTCGTTGTTGTGTAATTAGTGTCTTAGTACTTTTATTAGTTAATTATGACTTATGTTGTATTATTATGTTATATGTTGTACTTGGTTTATAATATAATAATATTTCACTCTTGTCATCGCATGTATGAGTCAACTGATCCCGGCATACATGTGAGAATACGCTCGGGTGTTCCTTATGGAAAACCGGGTGTGACAAAGTGTATCAGAGCCAAGGTTCCTTGTAGTACGCAAGCCTAGTTAGAAATGGACGGGATAAGTATTAGTATTTTAGTGAAAACTAATTTACAAAAGACTTTATTAGAAAAAGGTTATTTAGATTACATATATGTTGTCTAACCTCGTCTACATTCAAAAGTATATTATATTATTTATCCTTCTAACCCATTTTAAATTTTTCATGAAACAGATGGCACGTAGGCGACTCACAGCCCGTAAGTCCATTGGAGGACGGGTTCCTCGACACCAGCTCGCTGCACGCACCCTTGAGGATGTGGATAACCCTGCCACATACCAAACTCATGTGGAGTCTACAAAAGGCATGGTGGAGTGCCTTAGACACCTCCTTCGCTATGCTGGGTACACCGGCAAGTTAGTGGTGTACTACGACACTACCTGAGTTTCTCGCGCAAAACGCGAGGAATTGAGGTCGGAGGCAAGGATCTACCATGAGAACAAGCTGCTCAAGATCCACAACTCACCAGCATGGAGATCCACCATGGCAGAAGCTGAGAAAGATGCCACTTGGGAGGCGATCACATGCCAGAGCTATATCAACCGTGGACGCCTTGAGGGGACTCAGTACATGTACACCCCACGGTGACAAAGTGGAAGTGCAAAGTTCAGCTATGAACCAATCAGAGAGGGTTGTAACATTGTACAGATGTATGTGAGCCTCGAGGAAGGAGTTATCCTCAACACCAGGCTATAGAATTGTCAGTAGGAGCTTCATGATATACGTGACCTACTCAAGAAGACGAAGGCCATAATGCATGGGCTGATGAGGATGAGGGATGGAGAAGTGAGTGATCTCTATGTTTCAGATGGAGATACTTGGACTCCTGACTCTCCAGACCATAGGGAAGCCAAACGCCCTCGTGCCTCACCACCACCTGATGCCACCACAGCCGAGTCAGAGGCTAGTTCTCCTGATGGCGATGAGGAGGACCCTTAGGAAAATGCACAAGTCCCAGGGGATAATTAAGATAGGTGTCCTTAACTATGTAATAACTCGTGTAGTACGTAATTGTATTATTATGCAATACTTAGTGTGTAATTGTCGTTTAGGTTGTTGATTAGGCTTGATAATGTAGTGTGTTGCTTAGTGTGTAACGTGAGTTGTGAAAGCCATAGGCTTATGTTCACAACCTCGTTGGTGTATGTACATAACTATTAATGAATATAAAAACTATGTTTGCTTCAAACATAATTGTCAAATAAATAAGTAAAGTTTTTTATAACCAGAGAGTGGGACTAATAAGAATGTATACACAATAAGATGCAAGTAGGAGAGTGTATAGAAATATAAATTGAATCTAAACATAGATTGTCACAATAGATGACAGGTAGAAGAAGACGTAATGAAGGAAACAACAAAAATGATTCTGCAAGGGTTCCTCTACCTGAATGGCAGCCAAGAGTTGCATGCAGAGTTGATGGAGAAGTAAGGCAACAAATGATGAACATGCAGAATCAACTTATTCAGAACTTGACACAAGTGGTGGCCAACCTGCAACAACCCCCACCATAAATTCAAAATACACCACATCAACCAAGGTTAAGTGAATTTCTCAGTACTCAGTCACCAAGGTTTGACAGTTCCATAGAGCCATTAGAAGCTGATGATTGGCTCAGGAATATTGAAAACAAGTTGCAGATCATACAGTGTCAAGGGCGTGAGAGGGTACTCTTTGTCTCTCATCAATTATATGGATCTGCAGCAGACTGGTGGACTGCATACAAAGAAGCTCATGAAGACCCAGAAAGTATTTCATGGAATGAGTTCAAGTTGGCCTTCCGCAACCACTACGTACCAACGGGTGAAATAAAGAACAAGTGGAAGGAATTTCTTAGTTTGAAGCAAGGAAGCATGCCCGTGCGAGAATATCTTACTAAATTCACCCAATTGTCTCGCTATGCTCTAGGAGACATTGACACCGATGAAAAGAAGCAGGACTGCTTCATAGAAGGCTTGAACTCAGAGATACAGCATGCCATGTCTTCCAGTGACTATGAAAGTTTTCAGAAGCTCATCAACAAGGCTTTCATAGTTGAAAGAAAAAGGCAAAAGTTAGTTGAAGATCGAAAGAGGAAGATGACTTGGCAAGGACAATCATCTGGCAGCAACAGTCGGCTTCGTTTCTCATCACCGCTGGCTGGAACAATGAATCGACCAATGGTTCCTAATCAGCAAAGGAACTACAACCCTGCTGCAAGAAACACAAATTTCCAGCCCCAGCAACAGCGGCAACAAGTGCAACAACAACGTCCTGCATTTCAACCTCGACCTGCAGGATCAAGTCTTCCAAATGCACCACAAAACAATAAAGCACCAGCAGCCAAGGTCACTGGGCAATGCTACAATTGTGGAAAACCAAGACATTATGCTAACAGATGCCCAAATAAGAAGCCACCACAACAGCAGAATCCTGTACGTGGCAAGGTGAATCATGTGACCACAGAAGAAGCACAAGAGGCACCGAATGTAGTAATTGGTATGTTTTCTGCAAATACACACCCTGCTACAATTTTGTTTGATTCTGGTGCAACACACTCATTCATAGCCAAAGAGTTCATAACAAGACACAAACTACCAACTACATCCATGAATCGAATGTCAGTAGTAAATTCTCCTGGAGGAGAATTAAAGACAAAACAAGTATGCCCTAAGGTGAACCTAGGAGTGAATGGAGTAGAGTTTCTTGCAAATCTCATTGTGATAGAATCACTAGGGATAGATACTATCTTGGGAATGGATTGGTTGACTAATATAAGGAAGTTATACATTGTTCAACAAGAACCGTGGAATTAACTCATACGGATGGAACAAAGATTGAGTTTACATCCATTCAAGTACCATCTGGGAATGTTCAACTCAACAAGACAGAGGTAGCCATTGAAGACATAAAGATTGTCAACAAATTTCTAGATGTATTTCCCGAAGACCTACTAGGTATGCCACCGGATCGAGAAGTAGAATTCATTATTGAATTAGTACCTGGTACTGCTCCAATCTAAAAAAGGCCATATAGAATAGATACCCAACAGTTAGCAGGACTCAAGGATCATATCCGAGAGTTATCGGAGAAAGGGTATATTCTTCCTAGTTCCTCACCATGGGGAGCTCCGGTCATATTTGTACTGAAGAAGGATGGGACTAAGAGGTTGTGTGTAGATTACCATGCACTTAATGAAGTGACAATAAAAACAAGTACCCTTTACCTCGTATTGAGGACTTGTTTGACCAATTGAGAGGTGCATGTGTATTCTCCAAGATTGACCTCCGTTCAGGATATCATCAACTAAGGATAAGAGAGTCGGATATTCCAAAGACAACATTTGTCTCTAGGTATGGACTGTATGAATATACAGTTATGCCTTTTGGATTGAGTAATGCTCCAGCATATTTCATGTATCTTATGAATAAGGTATTCATGAAATATTTGGACAAATTTGTGGTAGTATTCATTGATAATATCCTCAAATTCTCAAAGAATGAGGAAGAACATGAGAAACACTTGAGAATATGTTACAAAAGCTAAGAGAAAGTTAACTTTATGCCAAGTTCAGTAAATGTGAATTTTGGCTTAAGAAAGTTGCTTTTCTGGGACATATTATCTCCGAAGGAGGAATATCTGTGGACCCAGAGAAGATAGCTAGTGTTCAAAAGTGGAATACACCAGAGAATGTCAGAGAGATCCGAAGTTTCTTAGGGTTGGATGGCTATTACCGAAGGTTCATTGAAGGATTTTCAAAGATTGCCAAACCACTCACTGAAATGTTGGAGAAAGGAGCTACTTTTGTATGGACTCAAGAGTGTGAATCAAGCTTCCAAGAGTTAAAGAAGAAGTTAACCACTACCCCGGTCTTAGTTATGCAAGATATGGAAAAATTATTTTCTATTTATTGTGATGCTTCAGGACAAGGACTGTGTCGAAGCGTCTGCGGTCGACACTTCCCCCGAGCCTGCTCTGGGTAGCCCACGGAGGTTCTTTTTCGGAGGGGCTAGTCCCCCTACATTGGTCTTGCTATACTGGACGAAGGAAGGAGATGAACACAAGGGTTTTTACGTGGTTCAGGCCGCCGGAGCATAATACCCTACGTCCACGGTGAGCAGAGGTGCTCGTTGTATTGCTTGAGGCTTAGAACCGGAGTTCTAACTTGGGGATGAGCTGAGTGCTAGAATGTCTACTGCAAGGTGGCGTTCTGCCGAACCCTTTGCAACGTTGCCTGCCCGAGCCTTTTATAGTTCAAGGCTCGGGCGGCTTACAAAAGGGGGGCCTCGGGACCCGACAGGTGGTCCCGAGGAGATCTCTGCCATCTACTGTATCTGCAATAACGCCGGTAGTTGTCTCTGGCGAGGGCTTCTGAGCCTCCAGCCTGCCGCCCTGCCCACGCCGCAAGCTAGGCGTAGTGGTTGATGATGGCAGGGGCGGTAGGGGATGTCATGTCGCTGTGTTTATTGGTGTACAGCACCTGACATTGCGTACCTGTCTTCACTGTGATGCGACTGAGTGCAACGCCTCCTGGCAGGGGCGTGCTCCGCGTCTCCACATCTTGGGAAGGCGCGGGTCTTGAATACCGCGCCTTGGGAAGGCGCGGGTCTTGAATACCTTGTACGGGCAGGGCATGGTGCGGCTTTACTCCAGCTTCCTACCGCGCTAGGTGGGCAGCGCTGTTTTGCTGCCACGTGGTGGGCCCGGAGCTCTCCTCTGAGGAGAGGGATGTCCGGCCCCGCTGGGCACGTGGAGCCTTCGGAGCTCTCCCCGCGGAGGGGGGAGGTCCGGCTCTGCTGGCCACATGGCGGGACCGGAGCTCTCCTTTGAGGAGAGGGAGGTCCGACTCCACTGGACACGTGGAGCCTTTGGAGCTCTCCCCGCAGAGGGGGGGAGGTCAGGCTCTGCTAGGCACGTGGCGGGCCCGGAGCGCTCCTCTAAGGAGAGGGAGGTCTGGCCCCGCTGGACACGTGGAGCCTTCGGAGCTATCCCCGCGGAGAGGGGAGGTCCGGCTTAGGTACCCTCGGAGTTCGCCCCTGCGGAGGGGGCGAAGTCCTTAGATGATTTTGGCCTGTGCGCGGGGGTACCCCATATTGAGGGTACCAACAGTGGCCTTCGGGCCCATCTCAGGGGAGATCGCGAGCCCGAGGTGGGGCCTCCATCTCTTCTACCCCGCGCACCTTCTCGGAGACTCCCTTTGACCGTTACTGGAGCACGAACAGTCGTGGAATCATGGGGGCGTGAGCCCTGCTTGATGGCTGCTTTTACTGCGGCGGTTCCCAAGGCTACCACTACTGCCACTACTCCACGTCACAGCACACGTCGCAGCGTGTTGTCAGAAACCGCCGGGTTCTCCGCTTGGGAGGCTGACTGCCCGGTCCACTGCTTCTGCAGGTCGGCTTGGGCCCGTTTGTCATGGACTCTAGGGCTTGGACCTGGGGCGTCTGCCCCTAGCGGCTCTTGCGGGAGTCCCGTGAGGCCTACGCTAGTGTTCAGGCCCACTCCGACGCCAATGAGGAGCTGCGGCTGCAGCTGGCGCGCCGCAAGTGCGCCATCGCAGATCGGGAGCGCGCCGTGGCGACTCAGGAGAAGAAGGTCACCGAGCGGCTAGAGGCTGGAGAGGGCGACGTGAAGGCCCGGGCCGAAGAGCTGGAGCTTCAGGAGGCAGCTCTGGCCATGAGGGAGGAGCAGGTCGCCCGGGACTGCCAGGCGGCACTAGACCGGGAGCTGGCCGCTGACTTCCGAGCGTCGGAGCTGGAGTGACTCACCCAGGACCTCCAGTTCCCGGAGAAGGACCTGGCGGCGTCCTGGCGGCTCTCCTGGAGGTGGAGGGGCTCCGCGCTTCGCAGACCGTCGAGGCCCGAGCGGTCTGGGACTTCGTCGGCTAGGCGGAGTCCGCTCTGGTGCCTCTTGGCTTCAGCCCCGTGTGTAGGATCAAAGTACACGTGTAAAGCTACCAGAGGGGGGGTGACTGGTAGATAAAAACTTTTCAGCGGAAGCAACAAAACACCCCTCAGCAGAAAACTGATCTGTTAAAGAAACCGTGTATGCGACTAATCTAAACGTGTTTAACTGTGACAAAACTAGTATAAATTGTAGAGAATCAAGTCATGAAGACGTCACAACAAAAATCATGAAAATTCGTTGAGAGAAACTCAAGTTACGATCGAAAGATCAAACAAAGGTCAATCTGTCCTACGCGAGAAAAACAGTTCTGGAATACTGCAAAGAAACTCGTGTAGATCCGAAACCACAAATTCAATGACCGTGAAATTTTCATAGATGATATATAATCAAGTTATGAATACAACCCAAAAAGAATCACATCAATTGGATCTGTAAAACTCGAGTTATGATAAAACCATCGAAGCAAGGTAGTGCTGAACAAAAACTCGACGAGAAAAACTTGTCTGAAACAAGTCGGACGAACAAGGCACAAAAGTTCCTTTAGAATACGAATTTTGTTTATCAAAACACAAGAGGAACAGCCCCAAAGTCGTGCACCACGAGCTCTGGCCTCTCTTGCTCATATAACCAGCCCGAAGGCCAACTCAACTCAAACTAGAACTCCTACTCCTACTTGGATTCAAACTGTAACTTTCTAATACTGCTCAAAACTCTTCTATACGCAGATAGAAGCAATCTTAAGACTTCCAAACACCTTAGGAACGTCCCAAACATTCCTAAAATAACTCAAATTCGTGACCTACATGAAATCCTATCATAACCAACTCAAAACTTTTCATATTTGAGTCAAACACGACTCAGCCGCAGCCTGAGTCCATAACCTAGTCGGTTGGACCTTTCCGACCAATTCTTTACGTCCACATCTCTTCATCACGCCTTGGAACCATGCAGCCACGTCCATGCACTCCTTGCACACGTGCAAACATCTTCCAATGATGTCCAAGATACCTTCATATGCATTGTTCTTGATTCAAACATACTGCGCAACCTCCCGATCAACTCAACTACAATTCCTCCCGAACTTGGTTGTTGAACCTCATCTTCTCCCTAAGACTAGTTCAATGGATCCCGTCACCAGCCATGTTTTGAACTCAAGCAACACCTGCACATGAATAAACAACCAATACTTCCGAGCACAAGTCCTCGACTTGACTCTCGTTAGTTCCGAAACTACAACATCTTACGTGAGCACCTCACATAAGCATGTTGTAAACCATAGCAAAATGATATCAGCCATAACCACCAAAACACACCAAAAACTTAGTAAAATAATACTAAGAAAACTTTCCATAAGAGTAAAGCAAGTTCGGAACATTGCAAGTTAAAAGCAGAACCATTGCAATCAAACTCCGAACCTTACCAAAGCTAACCGGACCTTCAACCAGAGCTTACCAAAGCTAGTCGGACCTAGCGCCGAAGCTTACTAAAGCTTAGTCAGACCTAGCACGGAACTTACCAAAGCTAGTCGGACCTAGCACCGGAGCTAGCAAAAACAAGTCGGACCTAGCCAAAATAAGTCAGACCTAGACAAAGCAAGTCGGACCTATCGTCGGACCTTGCAGGAGCTCGGACCTAGAGCCGGACCTTGTTAAAAAGGTGTTTTGATAGTATTCAAAACTTTTATCTTCAAAGCCAATGTATTCAGCACACATAGGTCTCACACCGTGAAAACGGGGGCTCCGGCTCAGGAGGTGGTCGAGGCGATCCCGACCCTCGAGTCCATCGGCGCCAAGCTGGATAGATCGAAGCTGTGATCGCCGACGAGCTCGAGTCGGAGGGGCGGAGCTTGGCGAAGGAGGTTGCCACACACGTGCTGACGTGCTTCCGGAGCTGGGACTCCTCAGTCTCTCTGGAGCCGGTGGTCTGGGGCCCTGTCGCCGAGCAGGAGGAAGCCGCCAGGGCCAGAGTCAGGGACGTGGCCACTCTCGTAGCGTCTAGGTTCCAGCGGGACTCCTAGGCATTCGCCCTTGTAGCCGAAGGGCTTTGTATCTTTTGTTTTTGTTTTCTTGAGTCTATAGTCCAGCTCATGGAGCCTCTGATGAACGTACAAACTTTTGTACTGTGTGTCTGCGCTTTTATCTTCTTCTTCTTGGCTTGGCCTGCCTGAGCCCTTAGCTCCGCAAGGACTTCGGGAGGTCTCCACCGATATCGAAGCTTGCACAGACACCTTCCTTGGGTCCTTGCTGACATAAGGACCCAATGGGTCTTCGGAGCTCGCCCCGTGAGGACGGGGGGAGGTCCGACTCTGCTGACCACGTGGCGGGCCCGGAGCTCTCCTCTGAGGAGAGGGGAGGCCCGGTCCCGCTGGACACGTGGAGCCTTCGGGGCTCGCCCCTGCGAAGGGGGCGAGGTCCGGCTTGGCCGTCCACGTGGCGGGCCCGGAGCTATCCTCTGAGGAGAGGGGAGCTCCGGCCCCGCTGTACACGTGGGGCCTTCGGAGCCCACCCCTACGAAGGGGGCGGGGTCCGGTTCCTCCGGTCTTGTGTTGGAGTAGTCGGGAGCTCCGGTCCTTCCTTGTTCGGTCCCCGTAGTGGCCCCCTCGTAGGTGTGGCCAGTTGTTTGGGCGCACCTACCACATTCCTGCGTGGGAGCTAAGTCCGAGAGGTCCTGCACACAAGTAGGGGAACCGTAATTCTCCTCGGGGGCTCTCCCTTCCCTGTCTCTTAGTCTTATTTGGCTTACGGTCCTAGACCGGTATACGGGGCTTGGGCAATTCAGTGCGCACGGCACAGGAGGTCCGACTCCCTCCGAGGTAGGAGTATGACCGTCCGGCCCCTAGTACTGGACCGTAATGCTGGGGAGGCGGAGTGTACATGCTTTGGGTACAGAACCAGGCAAAGCAGGCTATACTCCCCTAGACCTCCAAAGGGCAGAGTGCGCAAGCTTTGGGTACGGAACCAGGCAAAGCAGGCTACGCACCCTGGACCCCCATGCACAACGTAGGTTTTTCCTGGAGGTAACCAACTGGCATCGCAGCACCCGACTCGGGGAGGTCCGAGAGGCCCCCTGACCATCGGCAGGTACCTCAAGCGCAACCGTCTTCGGTAGGATAGCAAATGCCGACTGGGGATGAGAGTGGGAAAGGAGAGCTAAGTGTATGATGAGCATACACTGTGTTTGATATGGAGGCATGATCATAAAAATTAATGCATAATTTAAATGAGCACATAAGGAAGAGCGTGGTAGGACAGGGTTCTTTCCATATAAATACCCATAGGAGGAAGGCAGACTATACATGGAGGCAACGACCCGCCCCATTATGAAGGGAAGCAAGATCCAACGCGCTTAGGGTCGGAACTAGGCCAAGCTGGACGTAGTCCTGGACCGTCCCCTGGGGCTTACTTACTCCGAGCGCTGTTCCTGGACTCTATGGGATCTATTACAGAAAGAAAAAGACCTGTCCTACTACTGCTCTAGGGATAGAACTTACGGAGGTGTTCTATGTTCCAAGGCTTCGGGAGCGGATCCCCATCCTCGGTGGAAAGGCGTACGCACCCGGGGCGGCACACTTTCGTGACTCGAAAGGGACCTTCCCAACTGGGGGAGAGTTTGTTGGTCCCTTCGTGAGAAAGTATGCGCCGCAGCACTAGGTCACCTTCTTTGAGCTCCCGGACACGCACGGTACTTTGATGGTAGTGCCGGAGCGCCTGCCGGTACCGTGCGTTGCGGAGCGTTGCTTGTAGTCAAGCCTCGTCGACGAGGTCGATGTCTTCGCGCCGGAGCTGGTCCTGCGCGGCTTCGTCGTAAACTTGAACGCGGGGAGACCCCATGGTGATCTCTGGGGGAAGCAAGGCTTTGGCCCCGTACACCATGAAGAAGGGTGTCTCCCCGATGGCCCGGCTCTGGGATGTCCGGCTAGCCCACAGTGTGCTCAGAAGCTCGTCCACCCACTTGGCATCATGCTTCTTCAAGCTGGCATAGGTGCGAGTCTTGAGGCCCCAAAGGATTTCGGCGTTGGCCCTCTCGACTTGCCCGTTGCTCTTTGGATGAGCAACATAGGCATAGCACACCTGGATGCCAAGGTCTTCGCAGTAGTCTTGGAACGCTGCGCTGGTGAACTGGGTCCCGTTGTCGGTGATGATTCTGTTCGGGACCCCGAACCTGCAGACGATCGACTTGATGAACTTGACTGCGGATTGCTTGTTGATGGTGAGGACGGGTCTAGCTTCCGCCACTTGGTGAACTTGTCGATGGCGACGTAGAGGTACCGGAATCCCCCGATGGCTTTGGGGAATGGCCCCAAGATGTCCAACCCCCATACCGCGAACGGCCATGAGGGCGGGATCATCTGCAGCGTCTGAGCTGGTGTGTGGATCTGCTTGGCATGAAACTGGCACGCCTTGCATCTCTTGACTAGCTTGAAGGCATCCTAGAGTGCTGTCGGCCAGTAGAAGCCATGCCGGAAGGATTTACCGATGAGCATGCGTGAGGAAGTGTGACTCCCGCATTCGCCTCCATGGATCTCAGCGAGCAAGTCACAGCCTTCTTCCTGGGTTATGCACCGCAATAGGACGTGGTTGGCACCACGCCGGTAGAGATCCCCTTCTACCAGCGCGTATCATTTAGCCATGTGCATGATCCATTCAGTGGATACACGTTCATCAGGAAGGATGTTGTCTTTCAAGTAGTCCCGGATCTCCGTAATCCATGCATCGGGTCTGACTTGAGCTTCTAGATCTTGAGCGCTGGGTAGCACAGAGTCCCCAGTGACGCTTACGATCCTTGGCGGCATCTATGGTTGCAGGGCCGCCGGGACGGCCCCCTTCGCCCGGCTCGGCAGGCCGGGCTGTGGGCCGCGACAACGTCCTCTCAAAGATTCCTTCGGGCGTCGGGGCTCCGGTGGAAGCCTTCGTTGGGAGTTCTTCGGCCGCGGCATTGTCGGCGCGCCGTACATGGCACAGGTCCAAGGCGAGGAAGTCTTTCTCCAGCATCTGCATGTAGAGCAGATAGGCAGCTAGTTGCGGGTCGTTGTAGGAGCATTCACCCTTGACTTGCTTGATGACTAGCTGGGAGTTGCCCTTTGCCAACAACTGGCGAGCGCCGAGAGACAGCGCTGTCTTCAGGTCGAATATGAGGGCTTCATACTCCGCCATGTTGTTGGTTGCATTGAAATTGAGACGCACCATGTACCCGAACTGCTCCCCCGATGGCATGAGAAGCAGTACGCCGGCACCGACCCCCTGCTTTCGCGAGGAGCCGTCGAACAAGAGCGTCCAATGGGGCTCGGTGAAGACCGGAGCTCGTGGCTCCGATTCACCGTCTTCGGGGCCCCTGGGTTGATTGCCGATGGCGTCCACTTGGCCACGAAGTCAGCCAGTGCTTGGCTCTTGACCGCGTGCCGAGGTAGGAAGTCCAGCTCGAACTCCGCCAACTCCGCTGCCCACTTAGCGACATTGCCAGTCGCGTTGGGGCTGTGAAGGATGGTCTTCAACGGGAAGGAGGTGACTACCGAGATCCGGTGGGCTTGGAAGTAGTGCCGGAGCTTCCTGGACGCCACGAGCACTGCATACAACAGCTTATGGACCTCCAGGTACCTTGTCTTGGCGTCGTGGAGGACTTTGCTGATGTAGTAGACGGGCCTCTGGATGGTCTAGGTCCTCCCTGGGGGACCCGGGGTGTCTTCCTCCATTGGCTCAGGCCGACAAGAGGAAGACAGGCCCTGAGCATCCTCCGGGGGCTGGGACCCAGAGGCTTCTTGGTCGTCTTGGACCTCCGGGAGGTTGTCTTGAACTTCCGGGAGGTCCCCTTGGACCTCCGGGAAGCTTCCTTGGACCTCCGGGAGGTTGTCTTGGAGCGTCGGGGGGTCGTCTTGGGCTCCCGAGACCTCCTGGCTGTCAGGGCCCCCCATGGGGCCCGGGCAGCCTTGGTGCTTGACCTCAGCTGCTGGAGCTGATTGCGGTGATGAGGGGTCCGGCCGCTCTGCGACGAGACCATGCTCACCAACTCTGTTGTCGCCGCGCTGTAGAGCAGCAGGTTCTCTCCGCGCTCTGGGGCTACCATGATGGGTAGGATCGTCAGGAGCTGCTTCAACTCCTGGAATGCTTCTTCTGCTTCGTCGGTCCAAGTAAATGGATCGGATTTGCGCAGGAGCTTGAAGAAGGGAAGAGCCCGCTCCGCTAGCCTCGGTATGAACCGACTCAACGCAGCTAGGCATCCCGTGAGCTTCTGGACATCTTTGATGCGGGCCGGGGGCCGCATCAGCTCGATGTCCTTGATCTTCTCTGGGTTGGCTTCGATCCCTCGGTGTGAGACCAGGAATCCTAGGAGCTTCCGAGAGGATACGCCGAACACGCACTTGTTTGGGTTCAGCTTGGTGCGCGTGGAGCGCAGCTTGTCAAAGACTAGAGCTAGGTTATCTAACAAGGA
Source organism: Neostapfia colusana (assembly GCA_030760725.1). Classification (NCBI taxonomy): domain Eukaryota; kingdom Viridiplantae; phylum Streptophyta; class Magnoliopsida; order Poales; family Poaceae; genus Neostapfia; species Neostapfia colusana. The sequence goes on along the minus strand of JASWHV010000012.1, from coordinate 3,073,668 downwards.
TGTGCTCTGTCTGACTTTGACAACGATGTCATCGACATACACCTCAACTAAGTCTCTTATTAACTCTCCAAAGGTTTTGTGCATGGCACGTTCAAAGGTAGGGAGAGCATTTTTTAGACCATAAGGCATGGAGACATAACAATACAGGCCGTCTACAGTGATAAATGCGGTATGTTCTTCATCTTCTCTAGACATGGGAATTTGGTGGAAACCTGAGTAGGCGTCTAGGAAGCATAACATATCGCAGCCTGATGTAGAGTCTACTATTTGATCTATTCTAAGGAGAGGGAATGAATCTTTGGGACATGCCTTATTGAGACTGGTGTAGTCGATGCACATCCGGAGCTTCCCGCGGGCCTTCGGGACGACGACAGGGTTGGCCAACCACCGGGGGTGGTGGACTTTTGGTATGAAGCCAACGTCCAGCAGCTTCTTGATTTCTTCACGGATGAAGTTTTGCCGCTCGATGGACTGCTTCCAAGGCTTCTGTTGGATTGGTCGGGCGTCAGGGAAGATCTTCAGGTGGTGCTCGATCACCTCCCTAGGGATCCCCGACATCTGCGACGGTTGCCATGCAAACACGTCGACGTTGTGCCGAAAGAAGTTGATGACCGCGCCTTCCTATTTGCTGTCCAGGCCCCCGGCAATCCGGGTGGTCTGGGCAGCTTCGGCGCCGACTTGGACGACCTTCAAGGGGACGTCGCCCTCGTCGAGGGGTTGCACTCGGTGTGCAGAGGTTGAGGCATGGTGGCATGCACTCAGATGGAGCTGGCCCGGTTCTGCACCGCCAGGGGCTGGTGCTCGGACTATCGCAAGTGCTTGGAGCTTCTCCAAGACTGACACTGCGGCAGTGCGGTCTCCACGGATCTTGAGGATGCCTGTTGGTGTAGGCATCTTCAAGACGAGGTAGCCGTAGTGGGCTACCACCATGAACCGGTACAGGGCTCGCCTGCCGATGATGGCGTTGAAGGGGAGGTCGACCTCCGCCACGTCGAACAGAATGTACTCTGTTTGTTAGTTGTTCGATGCTCCGAAGGTCACCGGTAGGCTGATGGTGCCATAGGGGACGACTTGTCCTGGCCCTACCCCTGAGAACGGGCTCGAGGGGGCGAGCTTGGCCATCGGGATCTGCAGCTTCTGGAAGGTTGCACGATTGATGAGGTTGAGGCCGGCTCCGCCATCCACCAGGACGTGGTACATCTTCATGTTGGCGATCGTGGGGGCTACCAAGAGCGGTAGCTGTCCGTTCCCAGCCATGTTCTTGGGGCAGTCGGTGGCGTCGAAGGTGATGGGGGTCCCTACCCACTTGAGGTGCGACGTTGCGCATGGGGTAGGGGCCACCGATGCCACAACTCGGTGCAGGGTCTTGACTGCGCTCTGGGACGAGGGGTTCGAGGACCCTTCTTAGATGACGTGGAGCGTCTTCCGGCGCTCGTCGTCACTGGAGCTGGAACCCTCGCGGTGGTGGACCGCCTTCAGAGTGCACTGGGGCTCCTGGAACTCCATTTGCTGGTCGACGTTGTCCCGGGGGTCGACCTTCTGGATCTCCCGGCACTCAGCAGCCATATGGCTGCTGGTGTTGTGCACGGGGCATGACTCGTTGTGGTCACCGCCAGGGGCTGGTGACTGTCACGGCCCCTTTTCGGGGCGTGGCCCCTGAGCTCCGCTGGGTGCTGCAGCTGCAGCAACGGGAACTCCGGCCGGCGGCTTGATCTTGCCGCCACCCTTCTTGGTCTTCTTGCTGCTCCCATGGGAAGCAGCACTTGGTCCGGGCTGTCCTCCGGCTTCGGAGGCTGGCTGTGAGTGCCAGTTACGCCCTTCCGCTGCTCTGGCGCACTTGTCCGCCAGACTGAAGAGCTCTGAGACGTCGCACACCTTTCTGGTGGCGAGCTTCTCAAGCATCTTTTTGTCTCTTACACCCTATTGGAACACCACCACCACAGAAGCATTTTGGATATGGGGGATGGTATTCCGTACCTGGGAGAACCGCTGGATGAAGGAGCGCAACGACTCTCCTGGTTGTTGTCAGATGGTCTAGAGGTCAAGCTCCGTGCCGGGACGGGTGTAGGAGCTGCCGAAGTTGGCGGTGAACTGTCGACAGAGCTCTCCCCAGGAGGTTATGGAACCATGGGGTAGGTTCATGAGCCAAGACCGTGCCGGGCCGATCAAGGTGACGGGAAAGTATTTGGACATGATGGCCTCATCCCCTCCTGCAGCAAGGATGGCGGTGGAGTAGATCTGGAGAAACTCCGCCGGGTTGACGCTACCATCGTACTTCTCTGGCAGGTGTGGCCGGAACTTGCGCGACCACTTTGCGAAGTGAAGGTGTGGCGCCAAGGCCGCACACCCTGCTCCGGTTGCTGCAGGTCTTGGTGCCACGAACGCTTGGTCCGCTGATGGCACGGTGAACCCCGGTATGGGCAAAGGTGCGCCATAGACCGGGGCGCGCCATTTGCAGGGCATATGGCTGCTGCATATGCTGCGTGGCATATGCCTGGGGCAGAGATCGCGTGGCGAACGTCTGCGGCCTAGGCTGGGTCGAGGCGGTCGACATGCTGTCGCCGACCTCGTGGTTGCAACGCCTTTCTCGTCGTCGCTCGATGGTCACGCGGGCATCTTTGCCCAGGTGACGTCGCTCCAACTTTGACCTCAGGTCCGCCGATGGGAGCCTGGTGGAGCGGGAGTCTGCCGTCTGCCCGTCAACCTTGGCGTGCGCGACAACGACACATCCGGGTTACTGGGGCGTCGTCCCCGCCGAAGCTGAGGATTAACGGCGGCGACAACGAGACGGTCAACGTCGCGAATCCACTGCTGGGTCGCCCCTGAGGCGCACCCCCAGCAGGTGGATTGCGTAGAAGCGCTCGTGCTGCAGTTAGTGTACTCCCATGGGTGACACTCTGCGCTGCAGCAGATCTTGGGCTTGCTGGAGTCCGCTTTGCCGGAGTCGGCTGCTGGCTTCCAGCTTGCCCCAACACACTCCTCCCTGAGTGCATCGAGATGTAAGCCTCGCTGGTCATCGTTCGCCGGGAACGAGGGCGAGGAGAGCTTGCCACGGACGGAAGCTTGGTCATCTTCGTGAGCGAAGACTCGACGCAAGAGGGAAACGCCCCCCTATCTTGCGCGCCAAATGTCGAAGCGTTTGCGGTCGACACTTCCCCCGAGCCTGCTCTGGGCAGCCCGCGGAGGTTCTTTTTTGGAGGGGCTAGTCCCCCTGCGTGGGTCTTGCTATACTAGACGAAGGAAGGAGATGAACACAAGGGTTTTTACGTGGTTCAGGCCGCCGGAGCGTAATACCCTACGTCCACGGTGAGCAAAGGTGCTCGTTGTATTGCTTGAGGCTTAGAACCGGAGTTCTAACTTGGGGATGAGCTGAGTGCTAGAATGTCTACTGCAAGGTGGCTTTCTGCCAAACCCTTTGCAATGTTGCCTGCCTGAGCCTTTTATAGTCCAAGGCTCGGGCGGCTTACAAAAGGGGGGCCCCGGGACCCGACAGGTGGTCCCGGGGAGATCTCTGCCATCTACCGTATCTGCAATAATGCCGGTAGTTGTCTCTGGCGAGGGCTTCTGAGCCTCTGGCCTGCCGCCCTGCCCATGCCGCAAGCTAGGCGTAGTGGTTGATGATGGCAGGGGCAGCAGGGGATGTCATGTCGCTGTGTTTATTGGTGTACAACACCTGACATTACATGCCTGTCTTCACTGTGATGCGACTGGGCGCAACGCCTCCTGGCAGGGGTGTGCTCCGCGTCTCCGCGTCTTGGGAAGGCGCGGGTCTTCAATACCGCGCCTTGGGAAGGCGCGGGTCTTGAATACCTTGTACGGGCAGGGCATGGTGCAATTTCACTCCAGCTGCCTACAGCGCTAGGTGGGCAACACTGTTTCGCTGCCACGTGGTGGGCCCGGAGCTCTCCTCTGAGGAGGGGGATGTCCGGCCCCGCTGGGCACGTGGAGCCTTCGGAGCTCTCCCCGTGGAGGGGGAGGTCCAGCTCTGCTAGCCACATGGCGGGCCCCGAGCTCTCTGAGGAGAGGAAGGTCCGGCCCCGCTGGACACGTGGAGCCTTCGGAGCTCTCCCCACAGAGGGGGGAGGTCCAGCTCTGCTACCCACGTGGCGGGACCGGAGCCCTCCTCTGAGGAGGGGGAGGTCCAGCCCCGCTGGACACGTGGAGCCTTCGGAGCTCTCCCCACGAAGAGGGGAGGTCCGGCCTAGGTGCCCTCGGAGTTCGCCCCTGCGGAGGGGGCGAAGTCCTTAGACGGTTTTGGCCTGTGCGCGGGGGTACCCCATATTGAGGGTACCGATAGACTGGGATGTGTTCTTATGCAAGAAGGACATGTTCTTGCCTATGCTTCCCGACAACTTTGGAAGCATGAGAACTATTCTACCCATGATCTAGAGTTGGTAGCAGTTGTACATGCATTGAAGTTATGGAGACATTATCTAAAGGGTAAGAGAACCGAGATCTATACAGATCATAAGAGTTTGAAATACATCTTCACGCAACCAGATCTCAACCTCCGGCAACGAAGATGGTTGGAGTTCATCAACGATTTTGATGTGGGAATCAAGTATCACCCTGGAAAAGCTAATGTTGTTGCATATGCTTTGAGCAGAAAGACTCATGTTAACATGTTGACAATGAGAGATCTACAACCTCAACTTTGTGAAGAGTTTGCAAAATTAAATTTAAGATTGGTAAATCATACAGAGGTCAATGGAAGTCGATTCTACTTTGGAACAAGATATTGGAAATGGTCAAAAGAATGATGAAAAGATCCAAGAAATCAAGAAATTAATAAAAGAAAACAAAGCTCCAGGATTTAGAGAAGATGAACAAGGTATCATGTGGCATAGAAAACGAATATGTGTACTAGACATCAAAGAGATAAGGAAGTTAATTTTAAAAGAAGCCCATGATTCTGATTATTCTATCCATCCTGGAAGTACAAAAATGTACCACAATCTTAAGACTAGGTATTGGTGGTACGGAATGAAAAGAGATGTTGCAGAGCATGTGGCATTGTTCGACACATCTCAGCTAGTCAAGGCAAAACATCAAAGGCCTACAGGATTATTACAACCACTAAAAATACCTGAATGGAAGTGGGAAGAAATTGGAATGGACTTCATAGTGTGTTTGCCTAGGACACAATCAGGGTATGATTCAATATGGGTGATAGTGGATAGATTGACCAAAGTTGCCCATTTCATACCAGTGAAAGAAATTATAACGTATCAAAATTAGCGGAACTATATATGTCCAGAATAGTCTGCTTACATGGTGTACTGAATGTAGCCTAGAGGGGGTGAATAGGCTTTTCGACGCTTTGTTGATCCCTGAAACACATAGTAGGTTTATCAAATACAGGGAAATCGGACTAGTCCGGTAGAGTGCGGATTAGTCCGTTTTCTAAACAGAGAAAAATTGGACTAGTCCGGTGCTGTGCAGACTAGTCCGGTATACTGGACTAGAAAGATCAAGATTGATCAATGTTCACTTCTAGTACTCTATGCAGCGGAAATTAATTGATACTTAGATGTATTGCAACAGTTATACAATGAATGACAAGAATAAACTTTGATTTTAATGTTTGAATGTGAATTTCAAAGGATTTATTAAACACTAGAATATGATGAACAATTAATGAACAAGAGTAGGAGACAAGTGTATCTCGAGGTTCGGTTCCACGAAGGAAATCTACGTCCCCGTTGAGGAGTGCGCTAAGGACCGGGTCTTCTCCAACCCTACCCTCGTCGAATTGCCACAAAGGCCGAGTCTCTTCCACTAATCACAAAGGGAAATAAATCGTTCAAGGGGCCTTCTCACAGGTTGAGGGCTCCCCAAGAGTTACAATGAATAAACACAACCAAACACACTCAACAGATGAACAATTAACAAACAAGAGTGTGCGAGAGATCAAACCCAAGAGCTCAAGATATGTAGAACAAGTCTCCCCTTTGATCAATTGCTAATACCCAAAGAATTGATCCTTTTTGGGTTAGAATGTGTGGAGAGATGTGAATTTTGAGCTCTTGGGAGGTGTGACAGCGCAGGGGGTTTAAGAGTTATGTTGTTATTGAATGTAGTCTAGAGGGGGGTGAATAGGATTTTCGATGCTTTGTTGAAACCTGAAACACTTAGTAGTCTATCAAATACAAGGAAATCGGACTAGTCCTGTAGAGTGCGGACTAGTCCGTTTTCTAAACAGAGAAAAATCGGACTAGTCCGGTACCAGGCGGACTAGTCCGGTATACGTGGACCAGGGAGATCAAAATTGATCAATGTTCACTTCTAATACTTTATGCAGCGGAAATTGAACGATAACTTAGATGTATTGTAACAATAATACAATGAATGACAGGAATCAACTTGATTTTAATGTTTGAACGTGAGTTTCAAAGGATTGATTAAACACTCTAAAATGATGAACAATTAATAAACAAGAATGGGAGACAATTGTTTCCAGAGGTTCGATTCCACGAAGGCAATCTACGTCCCCGTTAAGGAGTCCACTAAGGACTGGGTCTTCACCAACCCTACCCTCGTCGAATCGCCATAAAGGCCGATTCTCTTCCACTAATCACAAGGGGCACCAATTGTTCAAGGGGCCTTCTCACAAGTTGAGGGCTCCCCAACAATTACAACGAATGAATGAACACGACTCAACACAACCAACAGATGAACAATTAACAATGAAAAGTGTGCGAGAGATCAAACCCAAGAGCTCAAGATGGTGTAGAACTAGTCTCTCCTTTGATCAATTGCCAATCCACATGAATTGATCCTTCTTGGGTTAGAATGTATGGAGAGAGGTGAATTTTGGGCTCTTGGGAGGTGTGATGGCGCAGGGGAGTCGAAATTTATGTTGGTATGGCCGTACACCTCTTTTTATAGTTGGGTTTCCAAAGGGTACGTTAGGGTTTGCGATGTCCGGACTAGTCCGTGGTTGACTCCGGACTAGTCCGGTGTGCAGTGTTTAGAAAACCCTAAGATGATATCGGACTAGTCCGTTTTCTGGTCAGAAAGAAAATCGGACTAGTCTGGCTGATATCGGACTAGTCCGGCCGTGTTGAAATTGTGCAGTAAGTTTGCTTTCTTTCTCTTGAGCTCTTGGGGTATGTTTCTCCAACACACTCTATACTAAGTGATCTATTCTTTTCAGTTATTGAGCTCTTATCACTTTGGATCCTCCTTCTCCTTTCTTTTTGCTCTTTTCTTCTTAATTTCTTTGAGAACCTGTGCTCGTTCTCAACAATTTTGTTGGGGTCTCATTTGTTTGTCATAAATCAACCAAAACCCACAAGGGGTGCCTAGATGCACTTTCAATCTCTCCCTTTTTGGTGATTGATGACAACCAATTGAGATCTCACAAATATGACAATAAGAATTCAGATTTTCATAAAGTGTGCACATATGAGTTTTGAACAAAATATGCAATGAAGACATGAGACATATGTGCACTCTTTATGGTGGGGTGCAAAACTACATGTGTGAGTAGTAATTTTGATGTAAATATCATTATGAGCATAATCATCAAGAGTTATAACATACATCAATCATCAAAAGCATAACATAGTCATCATTTCACATCATGAAAGCATAAAGATGGCATAATAGCATAAGTCTTACAACAGCATAACAGTCTTACACAAGCTCATCTCTTAAGCTAAGATACAAAATGAAGAAAGACCTACGACCTATGACTCCCCCTCAATCTCTCCACCTTTGGCATCAAGACACCAAAGAGAGGAGGAGAGGAACCACTCGTCGTGCCGAAGTAGGCACGCTCTGAAGGAGAGAGAGGAGGAAGCTCCGTAAACTCAGATGCAGAGTCCTCTGAGATAACCGGGGATCCAATGGGCTCAATCTCTAGTTTTTGGCATATTTCTTTGACATTTGCCTTCATGTATCTCATCTCTGCTTTTCTTGCCTTGTTCATCTTATGTAGCTTCACTTAAGTTTTGTGGCAAGAGCTGAAGATAGCAGCCAAAAACTTCATGATCCCACTGGAGGAACCCTTCTGTGGAGAGGCCCTAGTCTTGGATGTAGGCCTTGCCTCTTCATGCGCTCTCTCTGGATGTTCTTCAGGTGATCCAGGTGAGGGAGCAGCTAGGAGGGAGGCCTGAGGAGGCTTCTGAGGCCTTAGAGCAGTGTGCTCTACATCCTTCACAAACTCAATTCCTGTGACTTTCTCAATCATGAACATCAAGAAAGGAGCATGGCCACAGGAATGGTTTGGTGTGCAGGATATGTTCACCATGTCATTCCAAATATAGTCGAAGATATTAAATCTTCTCCTTCTGCTGATCACTTTCATCAAGGTTCTCAGATAACCTTGGACGCTCCCGACATCTCCATCCTTTGGAGCGATTGTCTTCTGGAGCACTCTGTTGAGAACAATGAAGAAAGGCTTCATGTTCTTGGTTGAGGGAGGGTTGAAAGGAAGTCGAGTATCATAGAGGAACTCCATCTTGTCCTTCTCCACCACTCCCAGATTGTGAATCACAATCTCATCATTATTGGTGTCCTCAAGATGCAGCAGTCTGGCAAATTCAGTGTGGGAGATTGTGTACTTGGATCCATGTGTCATCCAAGTCACTCTGTCCTCTCCATCATGAGCAAAGTGGCAGGTCGAGTAAAACTGAACGATGATTTCATTATTCCAGTTGTACCTGAAGGCGAGCAGGTCCTTAAGTCCATGTCTCTCTGCAACCTCTATTACCTCCTCAAAAGCTTCACAACTTTTCCTTTCAAAGTACGTCCAGTCTATCCATTGACTTTAGACCACTGGAGTCTTCATTTGGAGGTACACTAAACTGTAGTAGTCCGAGTGAAAGTTACTCCAAAATCTCTTGTCGGCTGCCTTTTTGCCGGAGCTGTAGGCATCAACCTTCCTCAGGTTCCATGCCACTTCGCTCCCTTTGCCATTGAATTTCTACTCCGATGGATCTCCATTTCCCTGCCTTGGAGCTGTCATCTTCAGGGGACCAATCGGGCCGGAAGCAAGCCCCTTTCCCTTGCCCTCGATTTGGCGTTGAGCCACCGAGCTAGAACCAGCCACATTTGCTCTTGAAGTTGGTCTCTTGATTGTGACCTTTCGGCGAACTCTAGGTGGGGTGAGCGAGGGCTCGTCAGCATGATGTTGTCTCCTTTTGGAGCGAGACTCTAGATAATGAGATATGACATCTTGATCCATTTCTGCCTCAAAGTTGGAGAGACTTTCATTTGATTCCGACATGTTTTCTGACAAGGAAGATAAAGTGGGTATGAATAATCAAGAATGACAAAAGATTGCATTGAGTTGACATAAGCTAGGATTCCCTAACAAGATCTCTGAATCAGAGCATATCGGACTAGTCCGGTGTTCAGGGTCGGACTAGTCCGGAGTACCGGACTTGTCCGCCGTAATAACGGACTAGTCCATTATGTGGCTGCTCAAGCCCTAATTTGTTGAAATTTGAGATTATTCATTGCAAATGTGATCTAGGGTACATGTAATACATCAATGAAGCATGTATTGACTAGAGGAGCTAAGCTATTTGAGCAAAAACAAGGAAGATCGAAGGTTCTAGGGTTTGGAGAGAAGTTTACCAAATCCTTCAATTCGAGGTGTTGAGGAAGTTTTTGATCCAGACTAGTCCGGGGTCCTTGATCCCTTGGCGGTGGAGAACGATTTCCGTGGAAATTTGAGAGGTTTTGGTGGAGAACTTGCAAATTCACCTTGGGAGCTCTTGAGTGAGGAGAGAGAGAGAGTTGGGAGAGTTATGAGGATGAAGAAAATTAGGTTTCAGCCGTCCTTAGGGTTATGGAGCCGAAATATCGGACTAGTCCGGACCATATCGGACTAGTCCGTTTTCTGTCCAGAGAGAAAATCGGACTAGTCTGTGGTTGTCCGGACTAGTCCGGACTAACGGACTAAGTGCGGACTAGTCTGCCTGTGCGGACTAGTCCGGGGTGACCACGGACTAGTCCGTGGTCCCTTGTACAGAGGTGTGTAAATATATATATATATATATATATATATATATATATATATATATATATACACACACACACACACACATATATATATATATATGTATGTATTCGAGGGTTTCTATTGGGAAATTAGGTACAAAGGCACATAGGTATTCTTGATGAATATGATCATATACAACAATCAAGCTATGACCATAATTCATCAAGATCAAATAATTAACATAGTTTTTAAGAGAAAAATAGACAGATGATTTTTCAATATCATTAACATGATTTTGAGGATGGCATACAGATATGCAAATTTTCAAGCCACGTTTCGAGCATCAAGGATATTTAGTTCATTTCGGAGCTCACAAAAGCGTTTTTCATCAAGTGGCTTGGTAAAGATATCGGCTAGTTGTTTTTCATGTTGACATGGGAAATGGCTATGTCTCCTTTCATTGAGTGATCTCTTAAGAAATGATGCCAGATATCTATATGTTTGGTTCTAGAGTGCTCAACAGGGTTATGGGCAATTTTGATAGCACTCTCATTGTCACAAAGGAGTGGAATACGGCTCATATTGTAACCGCAATCCCTTAGAGTTTGTCGCATCCAAAGGAGTTGTGCACAACAACTCCCGGCTGCAACATACTCCGTTTTGGCTGTGGATAGAGCAATTGAATTTTGTTTCTTGGAGGACCAAGAAACTAGGGATCTACCTAGGAATTGGCAAGTACCAGAAGTACTTTTTCTATCTACCTTACATCCGGCATAATCTGCATCAGAGTATCCAATGAGATTGAATTTTGAACCTTTGGGATACCAAAGGCCTAGGTTGGGTGTATGAACTAAATATCTAAAGATCCTTTTAACGGCTATCAAATGACACTCCTTAGTATTGGCTTGAAACCTTGCACATAGACATACACTCAACATGATATTAGACCTAGATACACATAGATAGAGCAGGGAGCCAATCATGGAACGATATACCTTTTGATCAACATTAGGTCCGTCTCCATTTAGGTCCAAATGTCCATTTGTCGCCATGGGAGTCTTTATGGGCTTTGTTTTGTCCATTCCAAACTTCCTGATAATGTCTTGAGTGTACTTTGTTTGGCTTATGAACGTCCTGTCCTTTTGTTGCTTCATTTGTAATCCCAAGAAGTACTTCAACTCTCCCATCATGGACATTTCAAATCTATCTGTCATAATCTTGCTAAATTCTTGACAAAAGGTTTTGTTAGTTGAGCCAAATATTATATCGTCAACATAGATTTGGCAAATGAAGAGGTCATCATCAAAGTGTTTAGTAAACAAGGTGTAATCTGCTTTTCCGATCTTGAAGTTATTTTCAATTAAAAAATCTTTAAGGCACTCATACCAAGCTCTAGGAGCTTGTTTGAGGCCATGGAGAGCCTTACGCAGTTTGAACACGTAGTCAGGGTGCTCTTGATCTTCAAAACCGGGTGGTTGCTCCACGTACACCTCCTCCTTGATCGCTCCGTTGAGAAAGGCGCTTTTCACGTCCATTTGATAAAGCTTGAAATCATGGTGAGTAGCATATGCGAGTAATATACGAATCGACTCAAGCCTAGCTACAGGAGCAAAAGTCTCATCGAAATCCAAACCTTCGACTTGTGAGTACCCTTTTGCCACAAGTCATGCCTTGTTCCTTGTTACTACTCCATGTTCGTCTTGCTTGTTGTGAAAGACCCATTTAGTGCCGACGACATTGGACTTGGGTCTCTCAACAAGCTCTCATACTTCGTTCCTTTTGAAGTTGTTCAGTTCTTCTTGCATCGCCATCACCCAGTTCGGATGTTTTAATGCATCCTCGACCCTGTATGGTTCCAAAGAACATACAAAGGAATAGTGTTCACAAAAATTAGCTATGCGAGATCGAGTTACTACTCCCTTTCGGATGTCACCGATTATGTTGTCAACGGGGTGATCTCTTTGGATGCTTTGGTGCACTCTTGGACGTGGCACTTGTAGTCTTGAATCTTCATTATCACCTTCTTCTCCCCCTGGATGGTTGCCCTCGTTGATGTTTTGGCCTTCTTGATTTTCTTGAGGTTGATCTTGTATGGAAGCTCCCCTTGATCATTTTCCTCCATCTGTTCATTTTCTTCATTCGCATTTGAAGGTGGCACTTGTGGTCGAACATCACCCAAAGCCATTCTTCTCAATGATTGACATGGAGCTTCTTCTTGATCTAGCACACACTGATCAACTTGCTCTTCTTGAGAGCCGTTAGTTTCATCAAACACTACGCCACGTGCTACTTCAACAAGTCCGGAGGTTTTGTTGAAGACACGATAAGCGTAGGAGTTCGAATCATAGCCAAGTAAGAAACCTTCATCGAACTTCAAAGCAAACTTCGAGGCCCTTGGCATCTTATTTAAAATATAGCATTTTGAACCAAAGACTCGAAAGTATGAAATATTTGGTTTGTTACCCGTGAGTAGTTCATAAGAGGTTTTCTTGAGCAGCTGATGAAGATATAATCGGTTTATGGCGTGACAAGCGGTGTTAACCGCTTTAGCCCAAAACCTGTCTGAAGTCTTGTATTCATCAAGCATTGTCCTCGACATCTCAATGAGAGTTCTATTCTTCCTTTCGGCTACTACGTTTTGTTGAGGAGTGTATGGTGCTGAAAATTCATGCTTTATCCCTTCTTCGTCTAGATACTCCTCAACTTGGGTGTTCTTTAATTCTATTCCATTGTCACTTCGTATGTTCTTGACCTTCAATGAGAATTCATTTTGGGCACGCTTGATGAACTTCTTGAGAGTTCCTTGAGTTTCGGTACCAAGCACATTTCCTTGACTATTATCACCAAAGTAAATGCCTTCGCTTGGATTTTCATTTTCTTCATATTCCATGAACATTCTTCTTTCTCCGGTCATGTGATTGGTGCATCCACTATCTAGCACCCATTTTGCTCCGCCGGATGAATAAGTCTGCAAAAAATAAATTATGCCTTGGTCTTAGGTACCCAAGCTTGCTTGGGTCCTTTGAGGTTAGTCACAAGTGATTTGGGCACCAACACATGAGACTTGGTATTCCCATGGCGTGGCCCAACATATTTAGCATAAACTCTTCCAAGATTACTTTTCACAAGTACATATGAAGCATCAAAGGTTCTAAATAGAAAATGCTGTTCATATGTGTTCACATTGTTAAATTTATCAACATTACTAAGCTTTGTAGTTTGAGAAGAGTTTCCCTTGACAAAGGCAATGCAACCCCTATTATTCTTGTGGTTTCTATCTTTGTGCTTTTCACCATTAGAATATCCAATGCCATATTTGACATTAGGAGGTCTTGTGACCGAGTATGCACTGCGTGCATACTTGATCTTCTCCTTATCAAATATGCCACTTTTAAAAGATTGCTTGTCCTTTGTCAAGTTTGGCTTTTTCTTCATGTTAGTGTCATTTTTGGCACAAGTACAAGTAATGCTAGTTTCCGACTTTGTGTGTTGAGAATGTGAGCTAGACGTTGATGAAGAACCACTCTGCTTGAGTGACTCAACTTGTCCCTCAAGGATCTTGTTAACTTTGGTTAAGTTAGCAAGTTCATCCTTGATGGTGATGTTTGAGTCTTTTAACTTCAAGCAAGCTTCCTTGCTTGAAGCTAATTCAAGCTCTAGTGATTTATTTTGTTCCTTTTCAAATTCAAGAAGCTTTTCAATCTCAAGATATTCCTCCTTTTGGGAGATAATCATATCTTCTTGACGATTGACTAGCTTCTCCATATCAACAAGCTTATCAAGTAGAAATTTCATTTTAGCAGCTGTGTTTTTGTCCAAACCCCTAAACATATATTCATCTTCATCACTGCTATCATCCTCACTAGAGTTATCACTATCACTAGTAAAAGAATGCGAGAAGGAAGATTTAGTCGGTACCTTTCGTTTACCTTCCTTTGCCATTAGACAGGTGTTGTCGGTGTCCTTCCATGCGCCCATGGTGGGGAAGAGAGTGGATCTCTTGGTAGTCTTCTTTATGGCTATGGTGGCCATCTCTTCTTCTTCTTCGGATGAAGATTCATCATTAGAGTCCCACTCCTTCCCTAGATGCGCTTGGCCATATTGCTTCTTCTTCTTGAACATTTTCTTTGGTTGAGACTTGTTATCCTTTGTCTTCTTCTTGTTTTCATAACGTGGATAATCTACTATGAAGTGGTCGTATCCTCTGCAGTTGTAGCACGCCCGTCTCATCTTGGGCCTTTGTTTGTCCCTTTGTCTTCCTTCATTTGAGTTGTTGCCCTTTCTTCTTCTCATCATTTTCTTGAACTTCTTCATGAACAAGATCATGTCTTCTTCATCGATATCACTGCTTTCATCATCGCTGTTGTCTTCTCCATAAGCTTCTCGAGCTTCCTTTGATACGGGTTTACAAGTTGACTTCCAGGCGACTCCTTTCTTCTTTGCCAAGGTGAGATCGGCAATTTCCTTAACATGCTTGGCTTGCTTCTCCATCATCTCAAAGTTGATGATCTTGCCAAGAAGTTCGTCTGGGGTCATTTTCCGATACCCGGGGCTTTCTCTGATCATTGAGAAAAGAGTTACATTGCGAGGCATGAATGCTCTAAGAATCAGCTTCACAACCTCATGATAATTCCACTTCTTGCTTCCATAGGCTCGGACTTTGTTGATAAGATTCTTCAGTTGATTGTACATATCTTGTGGTGATTCATCTTCTTCTATCGTGAATCTTCCTAATTCACCTTCAATCATTTCTATCTTGGCTTCGCGTACGTGACGATCACCTTCATGTGCAGTTTGTAGTGTGTCCCATATCTCCTTGGCAATTTCGAGCCCATCCACCTTGGTGAACTCGTCTCGGCTTAGTGATGACGTGATCACAGCTGCAGCTTGAGCATTTCGATGAATAGCTTGTTCTTGGTTTGGGGTCAGCTTTTCATCATCATCCGGGATATCTATCCCTGTACAAACTATATGCCACAAACTCGGATTAAGAGATATGAGATGCATTTTCATATTTTGTCTCCACATTGAATAAACATTTCCATCAAAGTAAGGTGCTTTCCCTAGGGGAATTGATAAGTAATGATTATTGTGAGAATTCAAACGCTCATAATCAAAAGGATACCGGGAGTAGTCTGTGTGACTACCCCCTTTCTTATTCTTTTCATCATCAGTGTTCTTCTTCCCTTTTGGAGAGATTGCCTTCTTCCGTAGAAGGGCCTTGAGTTGGAGCACCTCCTCATCATCGTCCTCACTGTCTTGAATGGTATCGAGTAGCTTCTTTAGCTTTTGAGTCCTTTCATCATTACTCTTTTCGTCGTCGATCTTCTTGTGTACATCCTTGACGTCCATATCGTCTCTTCGAGCGATGAGTCTCTTTTGAAGAGTTTGGCTTTGATACCAATTGAACGCAGCCTAGGGGAGGTGAATAGGCTTTTCGATGCTTTGTTGAAACCTGAAACACTTAGTAGTCTATCAAATACAGGGAAATCGGACTAGTCCGGTAGAGTGTGGACTAGTCCATTTTCTAAACAGAGAAAAATCGGACTAGTCCGGTACCACGCGGACTAGTCCGGTATACATGGACCAGGGAGATCAAGATTGATCAATGTTCACTTCTAATACTTTATGCAGCGGAAATTGAACGATAACTTAGATGTATTGTAACAATAATACAATGAATGACAGGAATCAACTTGATTTTAATGTTTGAACGTGAGTTTCAAAGGATTGATTAAACACTCTAAAATGATGAACAATTAATAAACAAGAATGGGAGACAAGTATTTATCCCGAGGTTCGATTCCACGAAGGCAATCTACGTCCCCGTTGAGGAGTCCACTAAGGATCGGGTCTTCACCAACCCTACCCTCATCGAATCGCCACAAAGGTCGATTCTCTTCCACTAATCACAAGGGGCAATAGAATTGTTCAAGGGGCCTTCTCACAAGTTGAGGGCTCCCCAAGAATTACAACGAATGAATGAACACGACTCAACACACTCAACAGATGAACAATTAACAATGAAAAGTGTGCGAGAGATCAAACCTAAGAGCTCAAGATGGTGTAGAACTAGTATCTCCTTTGATCAATTGCCAATCCACAAGAATTGATCCTTCTTGGGTTAGAATGTATGGAGAGAGGTGAATTTTGGGCTCTTGGGAGGTGTGACGGCGCAGGGGAGTCAAAAGTTATGTCGGTATGGCCGTACACCTCTTTTTATAGTTGGGTTTCCAAAGGGTACGTTAGGGTTTGCGATGTCTGGACTAGTCCGTGGTTGACTCCGGACTAGTCCGGTGTGCGGTGTTTAGAAAACCCTAAGTGTCGTGAGATATCGGACTAGTCCGTGATATTGCGGACTAGTCTGTTTTCTGTCCAGAGACAAAATCGGACTTGTCCGGATGATATCGGACTAGTCCGTTTTCTGGTCAGAAAGAAAATCGGACTAGTCCAGCTGATATCGGACTAGTCCGGCCGTGTTGAAATTGTGCAGTAAGTTTGATTTCTTTCTCTTGAGCTCTTCGGGTGTGTTTCTCCAACACATTCTATACTAAGTGATCTATTCTTTTCAGTTATTGAGCTCTTATCACTTTGGATCCTCCTTCTCCTTTCTTTTTGCTCTTTTCTTCTTAATTTCTTTGAAAACCTGCGCTCATTCTCAACAATTTTGTTGGGGTCTCATTTTTTGTCATAAATCAACCAAAACCCACAAGGGGTGCCTAGATACACTTTCAGTTATGGCCGTACACCTCTTTTTATAGTAGGGTTTCCAATGGTTACGTTAGGGTTTGCGATGTCCGGACTAGTCCGTGGTTGACTCCGGACTAGTCCGGTGTGCGGTGTGTAGAAAACCCTAAGTGTTGTGATATATCGGACTAGTCCGTAGTAGTGCGGACTAGTCCGTTTTCTATCCAGAGACAAAATCGGACTTGTCCGGCTGATATCGGACTAGTCCGTTTTCTAGTCAGAAAGAAAATCGAACTAGTCTGGTTGATATTGAACTAGTCCGCACATGCTGAAATTGTGCAGTTAGTTTGATTTCTTCCACTTGAGCTCTTGGGGTCTCCAACACACTCTATACTAAGTATTTTAATATTTTCAGCTTCTGAGCTCTTATCAATTTGGATCCTCCTTCTCCTTTCTTTTTGCGCTTTCTTCCTGATTTCTTTTAACAACCTGCGCTCATCTCAACAATTTTGTTAGGGTCTCATTTGTTTGTCATAAATCAACCAAAACCCACAAGGGATGCCTAGATGCACTTTCAATCTCCCCCTTTTAGGTGATTGATGACAACCAATTGAGATCTCACAAATATGACAATAAGAATTCAGATTTTCATAAAGTGTGCACATATGAGCTTTGGACAAAATAGGCAAAGTAGACATAAGACATATGTGCACTCTTTATGGTGGGGTGTAGAACTATGTGTGTGAGCAATAATTTTGATGTGAATAACATAATGAGCATAACCATCAAGAGTCTCAATCCTACATAATAGTTTTAAACATACGCCATTAATCATAAGCATAACATAGTCATCTCACAAAAAGCGTAATGATAACATAAGTCTTACAACAGCATAATGATAGCATAGGTCTTACAAAAGCTCATTTCTTAAGCTAGAACATAAAAAAGAGAGCCTACGACGAGCCTACGACCTAAGACCCCCCCTCAATCTCTCCCCCTTTGGCATCAAGGCACCAAAAAGAATGAGAGGAGGGATCTACTTGTCGTCGCCGGCTCACTCCTCGTTGTCGGTCCTTTCTTCATCTTCATCATCAGCCTGAGGAAGAGGAGGAGAGGAGCCACTCGTTGTACCAAAGTAGGCACGCTTTGATGGAGAGAGAGGAGGAAGCTCCATAAAATCAGATGCAGAGTCCTCTGAGATGACCGGGGATCCAATGGGCTCAATCTCCAGTTTTTGGCATATTTCTTTGACATTGGCCTTCATGTATCTCATTTCTTCTTTTCTTGCCTTGTTCATCTTATGAAGCTTCACCCCAGTTTTGCGGCAAGAACTGAAAATAGCAGCCAAAAACTTCATAACTCCACTAGAGGAACCTTTGTGTGGAGAGGCCCTAGTCTTGGATGAAGGCCTTGTATCTTCTTGAGCTCTCTCTGGATGTTCTTCAGGTGATCCAGGTGAGGAGGCAGCTTGGAGGGAGGCCTGAGGAGGCTTCTAAGGCCTTAGAGCAGTGTGCTCTACATCCTTCACAAACTCAATTTCTGTGACTTTCTCAATCATGAACATTAAGTACGGTGCATAGCCACAGGAACGGTTTGGTGTGCATGATATGTTCACCATGTCATTCCAAATATAATCGAAGATATTAAATCTTCTCCTCCTGCTGATTACCTTCATCAAGGTTCTCAAATAACCTTGGACGCTCTCGGCATCTCCATCCTTTGGAGCAATGGTCTTCCGGAGCACTCTGTTGAGAACAATGAAGAAGGGCTTCATGTTCTTGGTTGAGGGAGGATTGAATGGGAGTCGAGTATCATAGAGAAACTCCATCTTGTCCTTCTCCACAACTCCCAGATTGTGAATCACAATCTCATCATTGCCGGTGTCCTCAAGATGCAGCAATCTGGCAAACTCAGTATAAGAAATTGTGTACCTGGATCCATGTGTCATCCAAGTCACTTTGTCTTCTCCATCATGAGAAAAGTGGCAAGTTGAATAAAACTGGGCAATGATCTCATCATTCTAGTTGTACCTGAAGGCGAGCAGGTCCTTGAGTCCATGTCTCTCTGCAGCCTCTATGACCCCCTCAAAGGCTTCACAGCTCTTCCTTTCAAAGTATGTCCAGTCGATCCATTGACTTTGGACCACTAGAGTCTTCATTTGGAGGTACACCGAACTGTAGTAGTCCGAGTGAAAGTTGCTCCAAAATCTCTTGTCGGCTGCCTTTTTTGCCGGAGCTATAGGCATCAACCTTCCTCAGGTTCCATGCCACATCACTCCCCTTGCCATTGAACTTTTCCTCCGAGGGATCCCTATGTCCCTGCCTTGGAGCTGTCATCTTGAGGGGACCAATCGGTCCGGAAGAAAGCCCCTTTCCCTTGCCCTTGGTTTGGCGTTGAGCCGCCGAGCTAGAACCAACCATATTTGCTTTTGAAGCTGGTCTCTTGATTTTCACCTTTCGACGCACACTAGGTGGGATGAGTAAAGGCTCGGCAGCACACTCTTGTTGCTTGTTGGAGCGAGACTCCGGAGGATGAGGCATCACATCTTGATCTTGATCCATCTCGGCCTCAAAGTCGGAGAGACTCTCATTTGATCCCGACATGATTTCTGACAAGGAAGATACAAATGGGTATGAATAATCAAGGATGACAAAGGATTGCATTGAGTTGACATAAGCTAGGATTCCCTGACAAAATCCCTGAATCAGGGCATACCGGACTAATCCGATGTTCAAGGCTAGACTATTCTGGAGTACCGAACTTGTCCGACCGAAGAATGGACTAGTTCGTTATGAGGCTGCTCAAGCCCTAACTTGTCAAAATTTGATGTTATTCAATGCAAATATGGTCTAGGGTACATGGAATGCATAAATAGAGCATGCATTGACTAGAGAAGCTAAGCTATTTGAGCAAAAACAAGGAATATCGAAGGTTCTAGGGTTTGGAGCGAAGTTTACCAAATCCTTCGATTCAAAGTGTTGAAGGAGTTCTTGATCCGGACTAGTCCATGGTCTTTGATCCCTTTGCAATGGAGATCGATTCCCACGGAAATTTGGGTGGTTTTGATGGAGAACATGTAAATCCGCCTTGGGAGCACTTGAGTGAGGAGAGAGAGAGTGGGAAGAGTTGTGAGGATGAAGAAGATTAGGTTTGAGCCGTCCTTAGGGTTATGGATTCGAAATATCGGACTAGTCCGGACCATATCGGACTAGTCCATTTTCTGGTCAGAGAGAAAATCGGACTAGTCCGTGGTGGTCCGGACTTGTCCGATCTAACGGACTAAGTGCGGACTAGTCCAGGGTGACCACGGACTAGTCCATGGTCCCTTGTACAGAGGTGTATAATATATATATATATATATATATATATATATATATATATATATATATATGTGTGTGTGTGTGTGTGTGTGTGTGTATATATACACACATACATATTCAGAGGTTCCTATTAAGGAATAAGGGACAACGACCCACAGATATTCTTGATGAATATGATCAGTAATCATAGTAATCATACAACAATCAAGCTATGACCATGATTCACCAAGATCAAGTAACTAACATAGTTTTTAAGAGAAAAATAGAGAGAGAGATGATTTTTCAACATAATTAACATGATTTTGAGGATGGCATACAAATGTGCAAGTTTTCAAGCCACGTTTCGAGCATCAAGGATATTTAGTTCATTTCGGAGCTCACAAAAGCGTTTTTCATAAAGTGGCTTGATAAAGATATCGGCTAGTTGTTTTTCAGTGTTGACATGGGAAATGGCTATGTCTCCTTTCATTGAGTGATCTCTCAAAAGATGATGCCGGATATCTATGTGTTTGGTTCTAGAGTGCTCAACAGGGTTATGGGCAATTTTAATTGCACTATCATTGTCACAAAGGAGTGAAATACGGATCATATTGTAACCGTAATCCCTTAGAGTTTGCCGCATCCAAAGAAGTTGTGCACAACAACTCCTGGCTGCAACATACTCCGCTTCGGCCGTGGATAAGGCAATTGAATTTTGTTTCTTGGAGGACCAAGAAACTAAGCATCTACCTAGAAATTGGCAAGTGCCGGAAGTACTTTCTCTATGTACCTTGCATCCGACATAATCTGCATCGGAGTATCCAATGAGATTGAATTTTGAACCTTTGCGATACCAAAGGCCTAGGTTGGGTGTATGAACTAAATATCTCAAGATCCTTTTAACGGTTGTCAGATGACATTCTTTAGGATTGGCTTGAAACCTTGCACACAAACATACACTAAACATGATATCAGGCCTAGATGCACATAAATAGAGTAGGGAGCCAATCATGGAACGTTATAGCTTTTGATCCACAATTGGTCCATCTTCATTTATATCCAAGTGTCCATTTGTCGCCATGGGAGTCTTCATGGGCTTTGCTTTGTCCATTCCAAACTTCTTGAGAATGTCTTGAGTGTACTTTGTTTGGCTTATGAATGTCCCGTCCTTTTGTTACTTGACTTGGAATCCCAAGAAGTACCTCAACTCTCCCATCATGGACATCTCGAGTCTATCTGTCATAATCTTGCTAAATTCTTGGCAAAAGGATTTGTTAGTTGAACCAAACATAATATCATCAACATATTTGCAAATGAAGAGATCATCATCAAAGTGTTTAGTGAAAAAGGTGTAATCAGCTTTTCCAATTTTGAAGTCATTTTCAATCAAAAAATCTCTAAGGCACTCATACCAAGCTCTAGGAGCTTGTTTGAGGCCATAGAGAGCCTTACGTAGTTTGAACACATAGTCGGGGTGCTCTTGATCTTCAAAACCGGGTGGTTGCTCCATGTACACCTCCTCCTTGATCGGTCCATTGAGAAAGGCGCTTTTCACGTCCATTTGATAAAGCTTGAAATCATGGTGAGTAGCATATGCAAGTAATATACGAATCGATTCAAGCCTAGCTACAGGAGAAAAAGTCTCATCAAAATCCAAACCTTCGACTTGTGAGTACCCTTTTGCCACAAGTCATGCCTTGTTCCTTGTTACCACTCCATGTTCATCTTGCTTGTTGCGGAACACCCATTTAGTGCCAACGACGTTGGACTTGGGTCTTTCAACAAGCTCCCACACTTTGTTCCTTTTGAAGTTGTTCGATTCTTCTTGCATCGCCATCACCCAGTCTGGATCTTTTAATGCATCCTCAACCCTGTATGGTTCCAAAGAAGATACAAATGAATAGTGTTCACAAAAATTAGCTATGCGAGATCGAGTTATTACTCCCTTTCAGATGTCACCGATTATGTTGTCAACGGGGTGATCTCTTTGGATGCTTTGGTGTACTCTTGGATGTGGCACTTGTGGTCTTGAATCTTCATTATCATCTTCTTCTCCCCCTGGATAGTTGCCCTCATTGTTGTTTTGGCCTTTTTTATTTTCTTGAGGTTGATCTTGTATGGAAGCTCTCCCTTAATCATTTTCCTCCATCTGTGGTTCATTTTGTTCATTCGCATTTGAAGGTGGCATTTGTGGTCGAACATCGCCCAATGCCATTCTTATCAATGCTTGACATGGAGCTTCTTCTTGATCTAGCACATACTGATTAACTTTCTCTTCTTGAGAGCCGTTAGTTTCATCGAACACTACGTCACATGCTATTTCAACAAGTCCAAAGGTTTTGTTGAAGACATGATAAGCGTAGGAGTTCAAATCATAGCCAAGTAAGAAACCTTCATCGGACTTTGAAGCAAACTTCGAGGCCCTTGGCTTCTTGTTTAAAATATAACATTTTGAACCAAAAACTCGAAAATATGAAATATTTGGCTTGTTACCCGTGAGTAGTTCATAAGAAGTTTTCTTGAGCAACCGATGAAGATATAGTCGATTTATGGCGTGACAAGCGGTGTTAACCGCTTCAGCCCAAAACCTGTCTGAAGTCCTGTATTCATCAAGCATTGTCCTTGACATCTCAATGAGAGTTATGTTCTGCCTTTCGGCTACTCTGTTTTGTTGAGGAGTATATGGTGCTGAAAATTCGTGCTTTATGCCTTCTTCGTCTAGATACTCCTCAATTTGGGTGTTCTTAAATTCTGTCCCATTGTCGCTTCGTATGTTCTTGATATTCAATGAGAATTCATTTTGGGCATTCTTGATGAACTTCTTGAGGGTTCCTTGAGTTTCTGTCTTATCATGCAAAAAGAAAAACCACGTGAAGCGTGAAAAACCATCAACAATGACTAGACCGTATTTATTACCGCCGATGCTTATGTAGGCAATTGGACCGAATAGATCCATGTGAAGGAGCTCAAGCGGTCTTGTCGTAGTCATGACATTCTTCGCGGGATGGGGTGCTCCAACTTGCTTCCCTGCTTGGCACGCTCTACACGGCCCGTCTTTCTCAAAAAAAAAAACATCCTTTAAACCTCGGATGTGATCGCCTTTGAGGAGTTTTTGAAGATTTCTCATACCAACATGTGCTAGCCGTCTATGCCACAGCCAACCCATGTTGGTCTTTGCAATCAAGCATGTGTCAAGTTCGGCTTTATCTTTGTTGAAGTCAACTAGATAAAGTTTTCCCTTCAACACACCCTTGAATGCAATTGAGTTATCACTCCTTCTAAAGACAGTCACATCCTCATTAGTGAATAAGCAATTATAACCCTTGTCACATAATTGAGATATGGACAAAAGTTTATAATCCAGGGAGACAACATGTAAAACACAAGAGAGAGTATGTTGTGATGAAATTGCAATTTTACCGGTACCAAGCACTTTTCCTTGACTATTATCACCAAAATAAATGCCTTCGTTTGGGTCTTCATTTTCTTCATATTCCATAAACATTCTTCTTTCTCCGGTCATGTGATTGGTGCATCCACTATCTAGCACCCATTTTGCTCCACCAGATGAGTAAGTTTGCAAAAACAATTTATGCCTTGGTCTTAGGTACCCAAGCTTGCTTGGGTCCTTTGAGGTTAGTCACAAGTGATTTGGGCATCCACACATGAGACTTGGTATTCCCATGGCGTGGCCCAACATATTTAGCATAAACTCTTCCAAGATTACTTTTCATAAGTACATATGAAGCATCAAAGGTTCTAAATAGAAGTTGTTGTTCATATGTGTTCACATTGTTAAATTTATCAACATTACTAAGCTTTGTAGCTTGAGAAGAGTTTCCCTTGACAAAGGCAATGCAACCCTTGTTATTCTTGTGGCTTCTAGCATTGTGCTTTTCACCATTAGAATATTCAATGCCATATTTGACATTAGTAGGTCTTATGACCGAGTATGCACTGCGTGCATACTTGATCTTCTCCTTGTCAAATATGCCACTTTGAGAAGATTGCTTGTCCTTTGTCAAGTTTGGCTTTTTCTTCATGTTAGTGTCACTTTTGGCACAGGTGCAAGTAATACTAGTTTCAGACTTTATGTGTTGAGAAGGTGAGCTAGAAGTTGATGAAGAACCACTTTGCTTGAGTGACTCAACTTGTCCCTCAAGGATCTTGTTAACTTTGGTTAAGTTAGCAAGTTCATCCTTGATGGTGGTGTTTGAGTCTTTTAACTTCAAGCAAGCTTCCTTGCTTGAAGCTAATTCAAGCTCTAGTGCTTTATTTTGTTCCTTTTCAAGTTTAAGAAGCTTTTCAATCTCAAGATATTCCTCCTTTTGGAAGATGATCATATCTTCCTGACGATTGACTAACTTCTCCATATCAACAACCTTATCAAGTAGAAATTTTATTTTGGCAGCTGTCTTTTTGTCTAAACCCCTAAGCATATATTCATCTTCATCACTGCTATCATCCTCACTAGAATTATTGCGATCACTAGTAAAAGTATGCGAGAAGGAAGATTTAGTTGGTACCTTTCATTTACCTTCCTTTGCCATTAGACAAGTGTTGTCGGTGTCCTTCCGTGCGCCCATGGATGGGAAGAGAGTGAATTTCTTGGTAGTCTTCTTTTCATCATCGGTGTTCTTCTTCCCTTTTGGGGAGATTGCCTTCTTCCGTAGAAGAGGCTTGAGTTGGAGCACCTCGTCATCATCGTCCTCACTGTCTTGAACAGCGTCGAGTAGCTTCTTTAGCTTTTGAGTCCTTCCGTCATCACCCTTTTCATCGTCGATCTTCTTGTGTACATCTTTGATGTCTGACATCGTCCCTTTGAGCGGTGACTCTCTTTTGAAGAGTTTGGCTCTAATACCAATTGGATGTAGCCTAGAGGGGGGTGAATAGGCTTTTCGACACTTTATTGATCCCTGAAACACTTAGTAGGTTTATCAAATACAGGGAAATCGGACTAGTCCGGTAGAGTACGGACTAGTCCATTTTCTAAACAGAGAAAAAGCGGACTAGTCCGGTGCTTTGCGGACTAGTCCGGTATACGTGGACTAGAAATATCAAGATTGATCAATGTTCACATCTAGTACTCTATGCAGCGGAAATTAATTGATAACTTTGATGTATTGCAACAGTGATACAATGAATGACAAGAATCAACTTTGATTTTAATGTTTGACTGTGAATTTCAAAGGATTGATTAAACACTAGAATATGATGAACAATTAATGAACAAGAGTAGGAGACAAGTGTTTATCCCGAGGTTCGATTCCACGAAGGAAATCTACGTCTCTGTTGAGGAGTCCACTAAGGACCGGGTCTTCTCCAACCCTACCCTTATCGAATCGCCACAAAGGTCGATTCTCTTCCACTAATCACAAAGGGGAATAAATCATTCAAGGGGCCTTCTCACAAGTTAGGGCTCCCCAAGAGTTACAATGAATGAACACAACCAAACACACTCAACAGATGAACAATTAACAAACAAGAGTGCGCGAGATATCAAACCCAAGAGCTCAAGATGTGTAGAACAAGTCTCTCCTTTGATCAATTGCTAATCCCCAAAGAATTGATCCTTTTTGGGTTAGAATATGTGGAGAGATGTGAATTTTGGGCTCTTGGGAGGTGTGACGGCGCAGGGGGTTAGAGAGTTATGGTTGTTATGGCCATACACCTCTTTTTATAGTAGGGTTTCCAATGGTTACGTTAGGGTTTGCGATGTCCAGACTAGTCCGTGGTTGACTTCGAACTAGTCCGGTGTGCGGTGTGTAGAAAACCCTAAGTGTTGTGATATATCGGACTAGTCCGTAGTAGTGCGGACTAGTCCGTTTTCTATCTAGAGACAAAATCAGACTTGTCCGGCTGATATCAGACTAGTCCGTTTTCTGGTCAGAAAGAAAATCGGACTAGTCCGGTTGATATCGGACTAGTCCGCACATGCTGAAATTGTGCAGTTAGTTTGATTTTTCCACTTGAGCTCTTAGGGTGTGTTTCTCCAACACACTCTATACTAAGTATTTTAATATTTTCAGCTCATGAGCTCTTATCAATTTGGATCCTCCTTCTCCTTTCTTTTTGCGCTTTCTTCCTGATTTCTTTTAAGAACCTGCACTCATCTCAATAATTTTATTAGGGTCTTATTTGTTTGTCATAAATCAACCAAAACCCACAAGGGATGCCTAGATGCACTTTCATGTACCCAAAAAGATAGTATCGGATAGAGGTACACAATTTACTTCAAGATTCTGGTAGAAATTACATTGAGTCTATGGGAACTCGATTGAATTTCAGTTCCTTATATCATCCACAAACTGATGGGCAGACCGAAAGGACCAACCAAGTTCTTGAAGATATGCTTAGAGCTTGTGCACTCAAGAATAGTAGAAGCTGGGATAAGAATTTGCCATATGCGGAATTCTCTTACAATAATAGTTACCAGGCAAGTATGAAAATGTCTCCATTCGAGGCATTATATGGAAGAAAATGGAGAACTCCTTTGTTTTGGGATCAAATAGGTGAGAATAAAGTGTTTAGGCCAGAGGTATTAAGAGATGCAGAAAAGAAAGTAAAATAAATTCACAACAATTTAAAGATAGCTCAAACAAGACAAAAGAGTTATGCAGACACAAGGCGAAGGAAATTAGTTTTTGAAGTGGGAGACTATGCGTATCTCAAAGTGTGACCCATGCGAGGACTACAAAGATTTAAAGTAAGAGGAAAGTTAGCACCTCGAT
This sequence comes from Neostapfia colusana, assembly GCA_030760725.1. Classification (NCBI taxonomy): domain Eukaryota; kingdom Viridiplantae; phylum Streptophyta; class Magnoliopsida; order Poales; family Poaceae; genus Neostapfia; species Neostapfia colusana. The sequence goes on along the minus strand of JASWHV010000012.1, from coordinate 3,046,999 downwards.
ATATCGGACCATTCAAGATACTGGAACACAAAGGAGAGGTGGCATATCGGTTGGAATTACCTTCTCGATTATCAGATGTACATAATGTGTTCCATGTATCACAAATTAAGAAGTGTTTAAGGACTCCAGAGGAACAATTACCAATGGAAGGGTTGGATGTACAAGAAAATCTTTCATATACCAAGTACCTAGTGAAGATTCTCGATACTATGGAAAAGATTACAAGAAACAAAAGAATACGTATGTGCAAAGTTCAATGGAAACATCATTCAGAGGCAGAAGCCACATGGGAAAGAGAACATGAACTCAAGTCACAATTTCTTAATCTGTTTCCTTTGTAAATTTCAATCTCGAGGACGAGATTTTTCTTAAGGGGGGTAGAATTGTAATAACCGAAATTCTTCCTCACATAGATTAAAACCTTCCTCTCTCTCTTCCCTCACTTCCAAGCAGGTACCACGTGTCATTTGCTTCTTCTTCCTCAAGCAACCGCCACTCCCTTCCCTTCTCTCTATGTATTATCACATGTGCACAAAGAACATCAGCCATGTGCCAAATCTTGCGCCTCTTCTCGAACCGACGTGCTCACAACCGCCGCCGCTTCCACCTCTATAAAACCAACCCATTGCCAGCCGTTTTCCCCATAGAAACCGCACTCATTTCTCTCCCGATAAGAAAAACCGCCCCACCCTCACATCTTTGAAAGCATCCTCCTATCTTCGGTTCTAACCCTTCCTACAACATCACAAGGCCACAAGGAAGCTTTTCCGACGAAGAACTATGAAGAACCGTGCCCAGAATGCTTCACCGACGGAGATCACAGGAAAACGCCGCCAAACGTCGTCGCCGACGCCCTTCCGATCGGTTTTGGTCCAAAAGAACCCTCTAGGTGAGTTCCCCGTGGCCTCCTCTACGTTTTGGAGTAAAGAATCCGAGAAATAGTGAAGAAATCAGGAAAAATCGAAGTTTTCAGGCGACCGCCGCTGCTCGCCGGCGAGCGCTCTGCTGCGCGGGGGGGGGGGGGGGGGGAGAAGAAGGGGGGGTCGACGTGGCCGCCTCTAGGCCCTCGGATTTTATTTGTGCGGTTAAGATTAGAAGGGAGCATACCCCTTCGGTTCATTAAATCAAATCCATCCATTTGGAGATCAACGACCCACATTCAAAGCGGCAGACCCTGCGCTTTGCAAATTGAACCTTAGACTTTATAGAAATTAGGAAATTCACTGTAAAATAGCCATATGGCCCCTGTATACTTTGTAAATTGATATAACAGTTCTGTAATCACATTTTAACCCCTAGAGAAACTGTAATTATTACATTTTGATCCAGAAACATTTAGAATTTTCTATTTAATTCTGTAATTAAACAAAATAGGGTAAATAATATCTGAAAATAGCAAAAACTTATTAGATAATCTGTCTTAAACATTTTAACTAGTATATATATTCTGAAATTCAAAATAATTATTTCCACGGGCTATAAATATATTCTAGGTGATAAATTAATAATGAAATTCAAATAAAAACCATATATACTTCAGAAAAATTGTAGAAATTCAATTAAATGCAAAGATAAATTTTGAAAATATGATAAAGACAATATATACTCTAGAAATAATTATAGTAATATTTTAAAAAAAATTTAAGGTCTGAATTGATGATAAAATTAGTATATATGCATATATACACTTCGAAAACTATTAAAAATCACTAAAAAAATTAGAAAATGATTGTTTTGCCATAACAATAATAAATTAAAAGATGATTAGTTAGAATGATTGCATGTTGTCTTCAATATGAAACCCGGTTTAGGATGTTTCACTAGTTTTTATTCCTTATCATTCCTTGCAAAACCATGGAGGGATTTAGATAAGAATTGTTGGCTGTCATTTTATGTGCTTAGCCATGCTTAGAATTTAGAGAATGAATAAAATATAGATGTTATTAGTCTTGTGGATTATATGAAAGACATAAGTGTGTGTCCTGGTGTTAGGAATCTAGACATGCTGATTATTTTTTTATGGTGCTTCGTGCATGAGGCTCGGGTTAATGATAGTGCCTGTCTTAGATTCTAAGGACCGGTTCATGGAACAGTTAACCCAGCTTTACACTGCCACCACAAGACTGAGATGGGTTTCAGTTTGGCCAATTAACTAGGAGTTTGCCGGTATAGTATGAGTGTTTGGATGGTGTGGGGAATGGGTGTCCATTTTTGACTGCCCTGGGAACTGCAAGGCTCAAAAGGGGGCTTCTGCAAGGGAGGGTTTACTCCCAGGAACTGCAGCGGTGATAGCTTAGTGCACTACAGGAATTGCGATAATAGACGATGGCCTGAAACCGTCGTCTATAAGGCCCAAACCATCATATATACCTTATTGACGATGGTATACGCTTATAGATGACGGTTTGCGGTCGTCTACATTTTTTTGTCATCTATAATGTTATTGACAACGGCAACCGTCATCCATAAACTATTTGACGACGGCCGAAATTAGTTGTCTTCGATAAGTGACTTCGTCCACGTGGAAGCGGGGGAAGCTTATCATCGACGGTGATAGGGACACCGTCGACGATAAGTTACAGTATCATCGACGATAAAAGGGCACTGTCGTCCATACTGGACACTTATCGTCGACGGTGTCCTTGTCACCTTCAACGATAACTTGCCAGTATCATCGACGGCCGTAAGAGAACCGTCATCAATAATTTTTGCAGTTTTTTAAACGGAAAATGCTGCCCTGGCATCGAGGCCAGCCCTGGCTCGATGGCCAGATCACAGAGACAGTAAAAACATGACACAAACATGCATATATATCACATGGCACCGCAAAATACATCACATAATATATTATTGCACAATTCTTCATACAAGTCTCACACCGCACATAGTCCACATCACACAACCCAAGTTTGAGAGAGGAGGGAACTCAGCTCACAAGTATGAGGCTCGGCTGACCTGACTAAGAGACGCTACCCCATCCGCTGCCACCGGAGTTCGAAAAGTCATCCTCCTACAGTCGTCCAAGCATCTGAGGCGACGGAGTTTGAGCCTCCGTTCTTGACGCCCGTGAAGTGCAAGTGTGGTTAGACATGTTACAAGTAAGAAAATACATATTTTACTAAATTTGAACAAGTTTAACTAGTGCAAGTGTGATTTACTAAGTTTGTACCTGGGCTACCATCGTCGGCACCGGCGGCAGCTGTATCGCTGGCGGCGCCCATTGTGGAAAGACAACCGCCTGTCCTGCACTCATACCCTGCAAACACAAAGCAAATCATTATACATGTCATTGATATGTAAAAAATGTTAAGTACAACATCTAGAATGGATTACCTGCATGGCAGCTTGCATATGTAACATGAACGAGTTTTGATACTCGTCCCTAGCCCTTTGCGCCTCGTCCCTAGCCCTGATCTCGGCTGCCCACGCCTCGTCCCTAGCCCTAAGCGCTTCTTGCGTCCTTTGGAGCTCCAGATCTCGACTAGCGCGACTGCTGCTGGACCTGCCCTGAAGCGATGAAGAGGCTCTCGAGGAAGCTCGCGCCTGTCTCGAGTCGACCACTCCATCAAAGATGGCTAACCTACACAAATGAAGTAAGATTATTAAATTTTGTATCTCGAAGTTCGTAACAGTAAATTAAAAATTACAAAGCTCACCGCCCGTGAGGTTTATCACCACCGCTTGCATTCGCGGCTTCGAGGACGATTGGCGCGCTCTGCCAATTGAACTCTTCACGACGAAGCCTCCGCGCCTCCTCCCTGTACTTTGCCTGCAAAAACCAGAAAAATAACGTCATTAGTACTATTAAAGAGAGTTCAACTAAGTTGAAAAAATTAACTCACCAAAGTCTCTGTCACCGTCTGAGAAGACAACTGGTCAGACTGCGACGGGTCACTTCCCAAGTGACCCCTCTTCCACACCTCAATAGGTGTCGGCTGCTGACCGCTCTCGTGCTCCTATCGATACATGTTAGCACAATGAAGATTATAAAATTACTTAATAGAACACTTATAGCACTTACCATCCGTTTAGCGAGGTGTATGTAGCCGTCCCCACCCAAACGATGTTTCCCGCCTATCCCTCTACTCTCTCGACGGGTTTTAGAAACTGACTTGAATCCCTCGCTCGCCCAAAGAGCACACAGGGCACGGTACGCGTCCGGACGGCTGTCAAGCCACGCTACGCCGACCTGCACACATTTATTATTGAATGAAAACATTGATCACGATCAGATAATGAAGCAAAGTAAACTAAAAACTTTACCTCTGCGTATTGCGCCTCCGTCAAGTACGTGTCGCCCGATTCCTTCCCCGGCTCACCCTCGTCTGGATGTAACTTGAAGTACACGTTTGTAGCTTGAATGCGAGCCGTAGATAGTGACTGTGTCACGATCTTCCTAGCGCAGTTATGAAAGACGAGACGAGCGTGATCCTCTGCTCGGCCTCGTCCTCTAAACGATACCGTGGCTAAAAAAAGAACTATACAACTAAATATATGTAACTTATAATAAATTCGTATTACACAAGTATTGTTCATGCTTACCATGAAGTCATGCCAAACACCCTCCTGGTGGTTGCCGTGAAGAACATCTTGGGCCCTATAGTAGTCGTCCCAAGACGTAGCAGCGCGTCCGTTCACTACACCAGGGTAGTGCAAACGGACAAGACGGTCCAAGACACCGTTCACCAGCGTGTGGCGTCCCTAGCCCGTGAACGAAGCATCCTCCCAAGTCCTGATACATGATTCTCAATTAGTATACATATAAGGCTAAAAGTATCTAAATTGAATTGTTAGAGATTTACTTACCTATCGCCAACTAGACGAATAATGACCCGATTGTTTAGGTCTGCAGGAGCCGGAGGAGGAGCCACGTAGTGGCTCCTCCTAGTCCGCCACTGTAGAACCGGCTCCGAAGAAGAAGGCTCCGAAGAAGGGTGCTCCAAAGGAGACTCTGAAGAAAGAGGCTCCGAAGAAGGAGGCTCCGAAGAAGAAGGAGGCACCCTAGCCTCTGTGTCCTCGGACGTAGAGTCGTCTTGACAATTTTAAAGATTCATATTATAGAATAAAGAATTACTTATATCATTTATGTAATTAAATGTTCTTTATTACCTGTCGTGACCGCTGTAAAGAACCAGGTGACGACTCCGGTAGATGGCTCAACAACTGAGCCCGTATACCCCTTCTAAGCTGAGTCCCGTGGAAGACCTCGTCTGCTCTCGTGGGTATCGGTGACAGAAAGCTCCGCGCCCCTGTACGTCATCGTCTGCTGCTGCTCGACGACATCCTGTTTAAAGGAAAATTTGCTAATGAATAAAATAGGAAGTATAGAAAAGAAAAGAAGAGATGAAAGAAACGTTACTTGTACTCAATTTTAAAATCCATCAGCATCACGATGTACTCTACTACGTAAACCGGACCATCGGTCCTCTGTCGTAGTAGTTAGCCGTTTTCATTTTTGTTTTCGCATCTCACTAGTCTCTATATCTTCTGCATCTCCAACTAAGTCATTGAGTCCTAAATCAAGCTCGATGACAAAAGAGTCCGGCAACTCTTGTTCTTGTTAAATAACATCAACCTCATCGTCAAGGTATCTAGCATTGTCCGGTGTATATAACCGCTCACGAGGATTCATCTTGTGTACAACCCACCAAGCTTTAAGCTTTTCGCATGGATAATATAGATAATAAACTTGCTCGACTTGGCGTGCAAGGACGAAGGTGTTGCAGCCTCGTAGACGGTCCTTATGTTTCACTTCTACCATGCCAAATTGCTTTTCTCGAGTTCCATTGTTAGGATCAAACCAATCACAGTCAAAGAAGACTACATTAAGGACCTTATTCCCTGCAAAACTGAATTCAAGGATATTTTTAATGATCCTATAATAATTACTTTCACATCCTTTTGCGTCAACTGTCCTATTCACAACTTCGGTGTTACATGTTGCTCTAAAAGGATGTTGAGATTCAAATTCAGTTGAACGAAATCAAAACCCATTGACATCGTATCGACCGTAGCTTTTAAATTTAATGGAGCCATAGGACAGTTGTCGCAATTCTTCATGAACACCAGCTTGATTTTTGCACTGTTCAACATATGAATTTAGAAGACTATTTTATGCTATACACATAATTACTAAGAGAAACAAGACATGAACATGTTTCATGTGAATGAAACCAGGATAGGAAGTTAGGCCCTCCATTTACTCCATAATATCGCATCGATTGTATTTGTCAGCTTGTAGGTTGCTGCTTAGATTTCCAATTTTGTTGATCGAACTCACTAAATAAGATAAAACAGAATGATTAGCATAGATGTATAACATAACACGCTAATTATAACACAAACACTTACCGAAAATGTTCATGCATCCCCTCTATATTAGCGTACATGTACATCAAAGCAGTTGTCTTATTATCTGTTTTAAGATTGTAGCTCGTGCCACTACCAACAGTGGTGCCTCTCGTTTGAAAAATAGAGAGGCTGCTACAAGGGGGTGCTTCATCCATATTGTACCACAACATGAAAATATTAACATTGTGTTCTTCTGCAAAATAGACGCTTGAAAAGTATCCAATCTCCTGAATGGCGTATGCTTCAGCGATGCATCCTTCAACCCTTGCCCGATTGCGAACCATTCGTTTAAGACTCCTAAGTGCTCTTTCAACGTGATACATCCACCTATATTGTACAGGGCCGCCCACTTTGGCTTCATATGGAAGATGGATTAGGAGATGTTGCATTGGATTGAAGAAACCTGAAGGGAAAAAAATTTCCATCTTACATAAAAGCACTAGTATCTCCCTTTCCAACTTCTCCATCATCTCGGTTGTGATTTCTTTAGCACAAAGCTGTCTATAAAAGTAGCTAAGTTCGGCTAACACCTTCCACACCGCATCATCAAGGTAGCCCCAAAACATAGCCGGTAGAAGTTCTTCCATGATAATGTGATAATCATGACTTTTCAACCCTGTGAGATTTCTAGTCTTAACATTCACGGCTCGTCTTAGGCTAGCAGCATAACCGTCTGGGAATTTCAACGTTTTCAACCATTCAAAGACTCCTTTCCTTTCTTTTGGTCGAAGACAGAAAGAAGCACACGGTTTGCCACCAGCTTCAGTTAGCTCAAGAGTTGGACATTTACAAACCTCTGACAAATCCTTATGAACCTTTATATTGTCTTTTGTTCTGCCCGTCAGATCGAAGCATGTGCTTATGATGCATTCGCCCATGTTACGTTCCTGGTGTATGACATCAATATTATGCATTAGGATTAAGGACTTCACATACGGTCGCTCCCATCGTGCACATATATGAGTCCAATTGTGGTCTTCTCCGTAACCAACAAAATGTCCAGGACGACCTTCATCTGCCACTAAGTTGTTCAACTGGTCAGCAATCTGCGACCCGTTGAGACGTTGCGGTGGTCCTTTTTTGACAACGGTGTCCTTCCTGAAGGCATTCTTCTGTTGCCTAAATACGTGATTAGGCGGTAACCAACGTCTGTGGCAATCAAAGTAGCAAATCTTGCCACCATGATTTAAACGAAAACATTCTGTGTCCGAAGCACATATTGGACATGTCAAACGACCATGAGTGCTCCAGCTAGAAACCATGCTGTAAGGTGGAAAATTATGGACAGACCACGAGTATGCAGCTCGAAGGTTTATTTCTGTTTTTTGTAACAGTCGTATGCTTCGATTCCTGTCCATAACATTTTCAACTCTTCAATCAACGGCTTCAACATCATGTTCAAACGTGAACCAGGATGATCCGGTCCAGGTACAATAAGGCAAAGGAACATGAACTCGTACTTCATACAAAGAGATAGTGGTAAGTTGTACGGAATAGTGAACACGGGCCAGCAAGAGTACGGTGTTGCATCTGTCGCCAACACGATGCGAATATTTCTCGCGTCATTGGCGAAATCTGGATCGAAGCGGTCAAGCGCTTTCCATGCCTCACCGTCAGACGGGTGCACCATCATTCCGTCGTTCTCACGTAGACCTTCTTTGTGCCACCTCATGTCTGGCAGTTTTTTTCGAGAGAAACAAGCGCTTCAACCTAGGTGTCACAGGCAAGTAGCGAAAATGTTTCTGTGCGACTTCAGTCATTACTTTTGTACCATCATCATTAACAACTTCGACAAATCTTTCTTTATCACATTTTAAACACTTGTTCTCGTTGGCATGCTCTTTCCAGAAAAGCATGCAGTTGTCTGGGCACATGTCAATCTTCTCATAGTCCATACCAAGCCCGGAAATCATTTTCTTATACTGATACATATCTTTAGGCAATTTATGAGGCTGTGGAAGGACATCGCTGATCAATTTGACGAGTTCATTGTAGCAGTTATTGGAGAAGGAAAAGTTAGACTTAATTGCCATAAATCTAGTCATGAAACTGAGGATTGACACTTTGGTGTGTTCATGCACCGGCTGTTTAGAAGCTTCGACAAGCTTGAAAAACGTTTTAACCTCCGTTGTAGGAGGATCCTCCGTCAATTCAGGATTTATGGATTCAAGCATCTCGTCCATCCTATCGACCCCAGTGTTCTCATCCTCATCTTGATCTTCTACAACTTGAGAAGGTGTCTCGCCGTGAAATGTCCGCAACTCATAACGTTGCATGAAACTATTTCCACACAAGTGATACATCAACGTCACTTTGTCGAAACACTTCGCATTCTAACATTTCATACATGGGCACCGCACCTTCCTGTTGCTTGACAACGAGAAAGCTTGTTCTATGAAACCATTTGTATTGGTGAACCACTCCTCTGAGTGTCTCCCATCCTTTTTCCAACCAGTATACATCCAAGTGCGGTCTTCAGCCATTTTTGAGAGTACCTTCAAAGCAGACAAATCATTTACGAGAGAGGAAAGAACGAGAGAAAGAGAAGAAGGAAAGTTGGTCTTAGATGATAATTCTACATCCGAATGCATATATTGTGTGTTGTGTCAGGTCGGGCTGTGCCGGACCAGGTCGGCCTGAAACCCCTTTATGTACATATATTAAATAATAACAACGAATAAACTACTATTTCAAAAGCATAACGCCGTCTATTTAACATTACACCCCCCTATCCGGTGCAGATCTTCAAGTAAAAAGGGGACAACTATATGGTTATAGCCGTCATACGTATGTTGCGAGTCAAAGAAGAATCGAGAGTTAGTTCTCGCTTTGAGGAAGGATAGGTCAAAGAAAAAGATTCGAAATAGTGTGTGGGCTACTGTGCACGGGCATCAAAGTCATAGCATCTCTGCTCTGCTCCTTATCGGACTTCTCTCCGGACTTCTCATTTTGGTTTGGAGCTCTCTGGACTAGAGGGGGCGGGGTCTGGAACCAGTCGAGTCACTAGTATCTGAGAGTTTGAAGTAGTAATCAGGAGAGGCGTATGTTGCAGGATGTTTTTTGTGCTGCGCTGATTGCTGAGGGTGGGAGGTGAGGACTGCGTGAGCGGCCTGCTGCTCCTGATGGAGCAGCTAGTTCAGGAGGGGAGAGGCTCTCTTTTCCACTTCCTGTGCTCGCGCGTCTTCCACCCAGCCGCCTCCCCACTCGGAGCCCATGGCCACGCAGTTCCCACCCCCCGTCGCCCTCACCTTCCTATATGCAATCAGCTTGATTCGCCATCCTTCACTCCAAGAACGCGCCCACGGTCGTCAAGGGGCCTGTCTCCAGGAAATATGCAGTGGTGGGCCGTCTGCTTCTGCTCGCTGTCCTCCGGTCGAGTCGAGGGTACCTGGTGGTGGGCCGGCCGTCTCACCCATATCAGATCAGAGATCGCCATGTACGCGTCCGGTGGTGTACCCTCGTACTTGGAGCTTCGCGTTGCCATTACGGCGAGGCGGCCTACGGCCGGCAGGGGCCAGCGGGGTGGCGGCTGCCGGCGGAGCGGCCCGGGGTGGGAGGCAGGCGCGCCTGCGAGGGGCAGGCCGGGGGGAGGCGGGGCGCGGCCGGCGCGGGGCAGGCCGGGGGGAGGCGGGGCACGGCCGGTGAGGGGCAGCCCAGGGGGAGGCGAGGCGCGGCCCACGAGGGGTGGCCCGGGGGAGGCGCGGCGCGATCGGCGAGGGGAGGACCGGGGGGAGCGGGGCGCGGCCGGCGAGGGGTGGCCCGGGGGAGGCGCGGCGCGGCCGGCGAGGGGCAGGCTGGGGGGAGCGGGGCGTTGCCGGTAAGGGGCGGCCCGGGGGGAGGCGGGGTCGAGATGCACGGGCAGATAAGGGGAGGAGGGAGGGAGGGGCGTGGCGTACCTGCTGTGGTCGGTCGGCGGCGGCGACGGCGACGGCGTGAGAGGGAGGCGGCGGCGAGACTGAAAGACAGAACCGAGGGGCTGGCCCGAGTATTGGGACCTTAAAGATGACGGTTGGTTTACACCGTCGTCAACAAGGCTTAATTGACAATGGTGTAGGTCAACCGTCGTCTACAAGTTCTCGAGAAGGCCCAGGTTACGGCCCATACTGACGAGGACCATTATTGTCGACGGTCCACCATCATCTATAAGGCTCGAGAGCTTATAGACGACGGTGGTAGGTCAACCGTCGTCAATAAATGATTTATTGATGACGGTGGAATCCAGCCGCCTAGGAATGCCTAGTCACACTTAGGCTCTAGGCAGAGGGTCACCGCCCGCCTAGCGCCTAGCGCCTTCTATAACCTTGGTCCTCATCAACTATAGAACGTGAATAAAGCAAAAATGGTGATAATCAAAGTGCTAATAATCTCTAATAAACATTGCTAATCAAACATTGCTCATCAAAGTATTGAACCACGACGGGGATGGAGCGGCCACGGTGGGGCACGCAGGGGCGCGGCCGCAGAAACTCCCAGATAAGGAGAGTATGGCTCAACCAGACAGTCGAGGATGCCTCATCCACGCCAGAACCAGAAGGGTGCATGGGAAGGAGATACATACACTACATCATATATGGGAAAAAGCCTCGTAATGCTGGTTGTTTGACTCGTCGACAGCCCTCCTGACGGTCGCCTTAAACCAACACCCTGAAAAGAGAGAGAAAAGAATAAAACCGCAGAACTTTAATTATTGAGCATTGCCTGGCTTGACTACAAACAACGATCAACCCCATCTAGAGAACTAGAGCATCCATCGACGAGATCCACACCGACAGCGTACCAGTAGTCACGGAACCTCCATGATGTTTGCAGTTGCGCAATGGGGAAGAAGAAAACCAGGGGCAATAGCCACCGGGAAGAACAACATCAGCCATCATGGTTTTTAAGGGTAGTAGTGGTAGTGGTAGGGCACGTAGGGGCGCGGCCGGCGGGGGCGGTGGCGGCCGGCGGGGGCACAGGGTCAGCGGCAACCGGGGGGCGCAGGGGCAGCAGCGGTCGGCCGAGCACAGGGGCGGCGCCGGACAGCGGGGGCGCAGGGGCGGGGGCTTGCCGGCGGGGCGCGCAGCGGTAGCGGGGGCGCAGCGGCGGCGGTCGGCGGGGGCGCAAGGGCTGGCAGCGTCCGGCGAGGGCGCAGACGCAGCGGCGGGGGCGTAGGGCCGGCGGGGGCGCAGGGGTGGCGGCAACCGGCAGGAGCGCAAGGGCCAACGGTGTTCGGCGAGTGCGCAGGGGCGGTGGCGGCCGGCCATGGCGCAGGGGCCAATAGTGGCCGGCGGGGGCACAGGGGCAAAGGGCTAGCAGCGGGTCGGCCATGGCGTAGGAGCGGCGGGCCAGCGAGGGCACAGGGGCGGCAGGGCCGGTGGCGGCCGGCGGGGGCGTAGGGGCGAAGGGCCAGCAGCGGGTCTTCCATGGCGTAGGGGCGGCGGCGGCCGGCGTGGCGGCGGAGGTCGACGCTACGCGCGTATGGGCGGAGGAGGGGAGGAGGGAGGGAGGCGACATACCTGACGTTGTTGGTTGGCGGCAACGGTAGTCGATGGTCGGCTCCGGTGGCGGCGGCCTGAGTAAGACAGAGCGGCGACGCGAGTGAGAGAGAGAGAGTTGGGCGCTGAGTATATCGGTCCTTAAAGACGACGGTGCGCTTACACCGTCGTCTACAAACCCCGGGCCTTTATTGTCGATAGTGTATCGTCGTCTATAAGTCCCGAGAACTTATAGACGACGGTACTAGGTTAACCGTCGTCAATAAATGATTAATTGACGACTGTGTTTTCTGGTCGTCGTCAATAAGGTTATTAAGGACGACCCCGTCGTCAATAATTCTGGCCGGCGTCTATTGTTGCGATTCCTATAGTGATGAGCTTATAGTTGCCGGTAGACCCTTTGTAAAGACCATATAGTGATCTCCTGATCGCACACCAAAGAAAGTGTGTAATGTGGCTTCCAACCACGCATATCAGGGAGGTTCTTAGTCCACCTGGCAAACAGAGGATGAAATCACTACTTGTGGGTAAAGTGGGACAATCTCTGCAGAGAACTAAACTATCATGACAGTCGTGCTCACGGTCAAGAGCGGTTTGGACTTGTCTATGATTAGAAAAACATGGATGTGAGTTGAAAGAGGTTGTTGGGTGGTGTAACCTGATGTTAATAACCTAATTATGAAGATGGTGGGATTTATCACTTAGTAATAAAGGTTGCTAATTAAAGCTAAGTCCTAAGATGAATGTATAGTGCTTAACCATATTAGTCTTTCCTTACTATTAGGCTTCATAACATTCTTTCCTACACTTGTTGAGTACCTTTAGATATTCAAACTTGCTTTTGTTGGATATCATATGTTGCTCGGTTGTAAATGAAGATATAGATTTTGATGAGGAGAACTTTGATCTCGAGGAGCTATTCTAGACTGACGAAACCCCCAAGCAACGCCTGTGGATTGGAGAACACCTTTTTAGACTTCCGCTGTTGTGTAATTAGTGTGTTAGTACTTTTATTAGTTTATTATGACTTATGTTGTATTATTATGTTATACGTTGTACTTGTCTTGTAATATAATGATATTTTACTTTTATCATCATATGTATAAGTCAACTGATTCTGTCATATATGTAAGAATACGTTCGGATGTTTATTTTTATGAAAAACCGGATGTGAATGTAGGCAAACAGCTCGGCTCTACTTAAATGTCCCTTTCCTCCCCCTTTCCCACGGCAAAAAGAAAAAGAAGATTTTCCTTCCCTCTCCAACGGCAACGAGAGCTGGAGATGCTTGGGCGACACTGGAAGAAGCGACAAGGCAGCAAGAACCCATGAACTCGCTCGTCGATCCCTTGGTCTCTCCGTTCGTTCTTCCCCGCCGTTGCCGATCCTTCTGAGATCCTATTGCTTCATTTTCTTGTTGTTCTTGGATGGCGATCCGTTTCTCGGGAATGCCATTCATAGTTTCTTGCGCGCGCGCGCAGCAGAGTTCTTGATTCCGCCGTGCTCACGCCGCGCGCCGTTTCCGTGCGGATATCGTGCTCAAAGAAATGCCCCCGAAGGACACGGCGGTCCAGCGCGCGTCCGGCGCCGGCCGACTGGACGACCTCCCGGACCAGGCCATCGTCCGGGTCCTACAGCACCTCAAGCCGTGGGAGGCGATGCGCGCGTGCCTGCTCTCGAGGCGCTGGCGCCGCATGGTGGCCGCCGCAATCGCCACGGCGCGCCGCCTCGACATCCGCCAGCCGTGCGGCTGCCGCGGCGGCGAGGCCAACCAGAGACGGACCAAGGCATTCGCCGCTTTCGTCAACGACCTGTTGCTCCGCCGGCGCCTTCCCTTGCCGCTGGACGCGCTCCGCCTCTGCTGGAGCCACCAAGCCAACCACGGCGACGCCAACACGTGGATCGCCCGCGCCGTCAGGTACGGCGCCAAGGAGATCGAGCTCTCGGGGGCGCATCACGGCACGTACCCGTTACCGGACCTCGTGAGATACGTCAACATAGGCGACAACACCGCCCACATAAGATTGTGAAGCTTATCCATGTCAGGTTGGGTGACACCACCCTCACTCAGCTCTGTTCTAGGTGCACTTCTTTGGAAGATCTAGAGCTCAAGGATTGTTCAGTACGGGGCAAGAAGATTCAGTCCACCTCTCTGAAGCGTTTGGATATGATCAGCTGCAAATTTGTTGACGGCTTCAGGGTTCACTCCCCTAACCTTGTCTCGCTGCGCTGCACCAGACCTTTTGGATATGTTCCTAATATACAGAGAATGGGATTCTTAGTCACAGCGACTTTCATGCTTGATGACCCCTCCTTGCGTAATGATCGTCAATGGTCACAGAAGGTGGATGACAATGATGAATCTGATCATGACGATGATTTTTTTGCGCATGCTGGCTCTAAGGGCTCTAATGACAACAGTTTTACACATTCTGTCGTTGAGGAATCTGGTCATAACAATCACAGTGGGTCTGATGATACTAGTAACTATTATGATCCTGATTGGTCTGGACCTAGTGATGATGAGAACGATGACCGTATTGTGTGCTACACTGAGATTTCATTTGAGTACAAAAAGAGACCGTACAAGTATTTGATTAATGGCAATAATCACAGTGCTCGTGGCCCCATAAATGATTGTGGTAAAAATTCTGATTTCGGTGGTCGTGATATGCTCAGCAGCCTCTCAAATGTTAAAACGATGGATCTGTTAGCTCATCCAAGAGAGGTACAGTTCAATCACTTTGCTGATACTACCACCTACTCGTTTTTATATGCCTTTCTTCACTGTGGATGTTTATGCTCTAAAGAGTTATGGCTATGTATGAGAAGGACCTAATAGAATACTTATATTGACAGGGAATTTTGAGTTGTTTAGATCGCATGTATATATTAGATATTGTGCTGTTCTCCACTCAATCAGAAACTTTTCAATATGTCTTGATCTTATTTTTATGGTGGGGATATTGAGAAGTTCCTCACTAATTATTGTGTGGCTTAACAGACCGAAATTGGCTTATCTGTTGTTTTGTATGGACATTTTTGCTTAGATTTTCCTCAAAGATAATCTTATTTTTTTATGTAAGAGCATAGTAGCAAAATGTCTTGAACATTGCTGAATTGAGTTGAGCAAAATTAAAAAACTCAACCAGTTTCCCTCAAGATATATATAGGTTGCAGCTATGCATTGTTCGTTTTTACTTCATTTTGCACAAACTGTTGCGCTAAAAAAGTTAATAACTTTTTTTGAATAGTTTGGTACCTGATGATTACAGAGTTGTGCTTTTCTAATAACCTGACATCAAAGTAGAAAGGGCAGCCCGGTGCATGTAGCTCCCGCTTGCGCAGGGTCCGGGGAAGGGTCCGACCCATTTGGGTCTTTTGTACGCAGCCTTTCCCTGCATTTCTGCAAGAGGCTGTTTCCAGGACTCGAACCCGTGACCTCATGGTCACAAGGCAACAGCTTTACCGCTGCGCCAAGGCCCCCCTTCAATAACCTGACATCAAAGTAAGCAGTAAAATATTTGTAATTCATGTAGCTGATAGTTGTGGTATAAAACATTATTGTTTGTAGTGATGAAATTTTTTCTAGTACAATGGACAATTAACTTCTGTGTACAATGTGCAGATGGTTCTGACGAGGGAACTGAAATCTTGCCCTGACTTCAAAAACCTGAAGACTCTGTCCCTGGGTGAATGGTGTATGACTCCTCGGTTAGATGCAATGACAACAATACTTAACCATTCACCAAATTTAGAGAACCTCTTTCTTCACCTCGATTTGGTGCGAACTAACTCGCAAATACGATCAATTTTGTTCAGAGAGTTTTAACACATGCTCAATTCCTAAACAACCTTTTATCGCTTTGCACTAGGCCTTCAATAGCAGAGTGGATATCAATCCACAGGGAAGTTCATTCTCATGCCCCAACCTGAAGAGGGTGATGATCACATGCTGTAACCGTGATGTAATGGTCCATAAATTGGGAGAGTTCTTCGGGGTGAATCGCATACCGAATAAGAAGATTTTTGTCCATCGGACTGCTAGCTCTGATAGTGCCAAGGGAGATGCAGATTCCTCTGCCAAGCGCAAGACGGGGAGTGAAGCTGAATATAAATCTGCAAAGCAGAGGAAGCCAGGTAAGTGAGGAAGAACCCGGTGGATGTACAGGATGGTCATACTCCAGTAATGTTGATGAAATTGACGAGTTGGGCCAGCTTGTTGACGTCTCACATGGCAATGTACTTTAGTTTGTATTCTCAATGAACATAGCGGCAGGTTGACAGAACTTGTGATGCATTTTGCTGTAGTGTATCATCAACATTTCAGTATAGGTATCTTGTTGTAAATGGTTTCACTATTGGGTTGCATGGAAAGGATTAACAAAATATTCAGAATGTATAGTAACTCAGAACACGGGCTACAGATGTCTCCTGCTAAGGAGCAAGACACATCTGAAGCAACTCTTAGTGAATATAAATCTGTTCTTGAAATTTCACCTAAGTTTCTGGATGATATTCATATGTTTTTAGATATAATCGAAAGATGTCCAGGCGTGAAATACTGTTTTTTATCATCAACTCAACAAACTCGTGTTGTAGGGATGGTCCAAGTGACCCACCCCCTCTTCTCATCCACTCAACAAGCTCATATTAGGCCCATATATTGTTTTGGTACAAATGTATGCTCATTGATACATGTGCAATATTTGTACTCCAGTGATGCTAGAAGACCTCTCCCCCCTCCCCTTCCTATAAATATGAGGCCCTAGAGTGTCACGGGCAAGCATGACTCATTCACTCATTTCAAGTATCTCTCCCTCTGGCTAGAGGTATCCCCATTAGCTGATGCAGTTCACGGAGATCGACACAAAAAGTTATAGAGAGAATATGTGGAGATAACTATTTGACTTTATTGTCACGAGGTGGTACATATTTATAGTGGAGCATTACGGACCTTGGCGGCCGTTGGGAAGGGGTGCTGCCGCTTGAGAACGGACGCCAAATGAGAGAAGCACCCATTGAGACTCGAAAGTGTTGTTACCACGGGACTGCGTTCAGGGATGGCCTCGCCCAAGTCATCGAGTGTGTCGGCCATTGACTTGAGACAACGACAGTAGTTGGAGATGCAAAGGTCCCCCTAGACAAACATGCAAAACTTGGCATCGATAATCATCGCACATGTCTCCCGATTTCCGACAAACTGCTCCTCAAGTCCAAGCACTAGGAAGCGAGCAGTGGGATAAAGCGTCGAGGCGAACTCAATGAGGTCGGGGGAGATGCAGTCAATGTGGAGCTAATGAGGACCAGTGACGTCGTCAGGGTGCACATCGGCAAGAATGTGGTCAGAGATCTCGTACGTACCAAACATGTTGAGGAAGAGGATCTTCTACCGATTGTAGCTCGGTGAGAGGATGTAGAGAACGACGAGGATTATCGACTAGATATTAAGGATGGTAGGGATGCAATCTCACCTGCGGGTGCGGGTGGGATTTTCCACCTGGGGGTCTAACCCGCACCCAACGTGACTTGTCGCGGGTGAGGGTTTTGTTTTGCTCCCGCGGGTACCCAAAATAATTTTTGTTTGTAATTTCAAAGTCAAATTTGTTTTCTCTATAATTTATTTGTTTCATCTTACTCATCGCAATCTATATTCACAATCTTTATAAACAATTTAATATTTTTTGCATTGCCATTCAAAATGGATTATTTTTTGTAGACTTGTTTACTAAACGTTGTAGTATGTTTATAAAAAGTCAAACCCGAAGGATACTCTAAACGCGCCTGAGACCTAACGGGTGTGGATACAAATTCTCACCCGCGGGTGTGGGTCACAAATTTCATCCGAAACCAATTTTGTTTTGGGTGAGATTTTGCTCCACACGACCCATTGTCATCCCTAGAGGACGGAGATGCCCTGCACGTGAAGGCAACCACCTCGAAAAATGTCTGAGCCTGCGTGTAGCCGTGCTGAGAGTTGTCGTTAGTCAGAGGAGCGGGGTCGATGATCTCTGGACCCATCACGACATGATGAGCTCGTTGTGCCACCTCACGAGCACATGTTGCTTCACCTGCAAGAGGATCAACTTCAATAGCCAACCGGGTTGGCCTCAATGAGGGCCGCATCTCGTGCAGCGGGATCAGCGTCGGGACGAGCAGAAGAGGGGTCGTTGGTCGAAGTAGATTTCATTGCGACTGGCGATTGGACCGAACAGAGGGGCAGTCGGACCGCGAGGAGGCAGTGGTTTGACGGGCGTTGTGGGGCGGTTGGACCGTGAGAGGGGTAGCCATCGGATTGAGGGTGTTGCGGTTGGACTGTGAGGTGATGGCGCGACCAGAGAAGGCGGCGACGTGGCCTGAGGAGGGAGGAGAAGGGGCGACACAGCTAGAGAGGGGTGCGGCGACATGGTCGGGGGTGGAAGCGCGACTAGGGTTAAAGTTGCGGAACTGAGGCCGTTGGAGCGAACCTCTGTGATACCATGATATAAGAATATGTGGAGAGGATTAATTGATTATTATTGTCAAAAGGCGATACATATTTATAGTGGAGCCAGAAAGAAAATCCTAGGTACAATGGGACAAACACACATAAGACCCAACTTACACATATTCTAACTATCGGTACCCTGTAGACCGGGTACCCGCACGTGGAGGGTTGAAGACAGCTCAAGCCCCGCCTCTCTCTCTCTCTCTCTTTCTCTCTCTCTCTCTCTCTCTCTCTCTCTCTCTCTCTCTCCCTCTCCTTCTCTCTTTGCAGGCCCTGACAAGGCCACGTGCCCTTGGCCCCGGACCTATCCTCCCTGTTGAGGCAGGGTCCGGCACTGCCACGTGTGCCCAAGCTCTGGAGCCGCCACGTGCCCTTGGCCCTGGACTTAACCTCCCCGAGGTGAGGTCCGGAGCTTCCACGTGTATCCGGGCCCTGAACCCGTCCTCCCCATCAAGGAGGGCTCCGGAGCCGCCATGTGCCCTTGGGCCCGAACCTACCATCCCTGCTGAGGCGAGGTTCGGAGCTGCCACGTGTATCCGGGCTCTGAACACGACCTCCCCGTCGAGGAGGGCTCTGGAGCCGCCACCTGCCCTTGGCCCCGGACCTGGCCTCCCCGCTGAGGCAGGGTCCATAGCTGCCACATGTATCCAGGCTCTGAACCCGTCATCCCCTCTAAGGTGGGCTCCAGAGCCCCCACGCATCCCACGATCCATCGCGGGTCGTGGGCCTCAGAAGTCAAGGAGGAAGTGTGCTGTTAGACCGTGCATTCAAGACTCACGTCTTCCCCATAAGCATGGCACACGACACACGCCTTCGCCCTCCACCCGTTCGTCATTACGGTGACAAGACAGGGTGGTGAGGCGTGACAGCGGCACAGTGCCGCCCAACGGCACAGAGCCGCCCAGCAGAGCAAGAGGACGCGGCGACAAGACGACATCTTCATTATCACCTGCAGCTCGGTCGTAGGTGCTCAACATGCCTTAACTCCTCTGACAGCGACTCCACATATAGCTGTAATCACTCTAGAACATGTATAGGGTACAGATAGCCCCAGGGCCGCTTGTCGGCCCCGGGCCACATCATAACTGCCCCGGCCATTGGACTATAAAAGGATCGGGACGACCACCCAACAAAGGGTCTGCAACCCAGCCAACTCACTCACACGCGCAAGCAATACAACACTCACTACCGTGGATGTAGGGTTTTACACTCCGGCGGCCCAAACCACGTAAATCCTCAAGTTCACCGTGTTCTTCAGCCTCGATTGACCTAGAGATGTTAGCCCCTCCAAACAACGAACCTCCGTGGACCGCTCCAGTAGCGGTACCGGGGGAAGTGTCGCAAGGAACACTTCAACATTTGGCGTGCCACGAAGGAGGCTTTCACGCTCTCTAGGCGATCGAGCATCACCACCATGGTGAACATCCACTCTCTTGGTGGCTTGTCTCACCCCACTTGTCGTCATCTCCAGGCGGGAGACGAGGAGGCCTCTTCTTGCTCCAAGGCGGATAGATCTAGCCGGGCAGGCCACCAGATGGTTGGCGTACACACGGCGCCCATGATGTCCGCGACTGCTACCTCACGACGGTCTTCTACCCCAACGGTGGCGATAGTGCCGCCACTACCGAGCCCGGAGAGCGTGCTAACTGCAACACAAGATCTTCTCCACAACCCTCCGGGCCAAGGCGCTACCCCAGAGGCGGCATAGCAGTGGTGCCACGACATCGACCACCTCGTCGCCGCCGCCATGAACACGCGCCTACAGAAGGCAGCGGGCCGAGCCCTCGCAGGCCCAGTCGCATACGCTTACAGTGGCCCGTGGGACGGCAACCACACACGCGTACGATCACGGCCAGGCAGGCCATGGCCGACCTCAGGGTTGAGCTATAGCCCCGCCGCGTGAGAAAAGATGGTCGCATCACCATCGAGTGACGTCGCGAGAGGCGTCGCAACCTCGAAGGAGAGTACGACTCCCCGAACATCGTACCGACGGGACGTTCCCTGCAGACCCCTGCCTATCCAGGAGCAGGCGGGGGCTGCATGGCACTCGTCCTGCAACTTCGCATGGTGGTCTAACTACCCAAGTTCCAACCCCACTTGCCAGAGAAGTACGAAGGGACTTTCAACCCCACGGAGTTTCTGCAGATCTACTCCACCTCCATCCTAGCTGCAGGAGGGAATGAATCCGTCATGGCCATCTACTTCCCGGTGGACCTGACCGGCACTACCCGGTCATGGCTCATGAACCTTCCCCTAGGCTCCATCTCCTCTTGGGAAGAGTTGTGCTGGAGATTCAGAGCCAACTTCAGGAGTTCCTACACGCGCCCCGACAGCGAGGTCAACCTCCATGCCCTGCACCAGCATGAGGGGGAGATGCTGCTATCCTTCATCCAGTGGTTCTCCTAGGTCAGAAACACCATACCCCTCATCTCCAACGCCTCTGTCGTCGTCGCCTTCTAACAGGGCGTCAGAGACAAGATGATACTTGAGAAGTTAGCCACGCACGACGTGCAAGACGTCTCCGAGATCCTCAGCCTAGCGGACAAGTGTGCCAAGGAGGCGAAGGGCCGAGACCGGCACTCATGACCCGCCTCCATGTTGGGGAGTGCCGGGTGAAGCCACTGCTCAGGGCGGCAACAAGAAGAAGAATAAGGTTGGAGGCAAGGACAAGCCTCTATCCGGGGCACCCACTGTCGCTGCTGCAGCAGCCGGTGGGGGCCGTACCCCGTGCGTCGACAAGTGCTCGCGACCGCCATATGTCAGCGACGACGGTCAATGATGCCCGATGCACAACTCCAGCCGCCACGGTGCCAGCAAGTGCCATGAGATCAAGAAGCTCACAAAACATTTCCATGAGCTGCAGCAGCGGCCGCGCGGAGACGTCGCGCCCTTCCGGCAGCGGGAGGACAAACAGAAGGCTGAGCCTATGGCTGAGGCTGAGCAGGAGATGGAGTATCAGGACGCCAAGCGGGCGTTGAAGGCCGTCTGCGGCCACTCTGACTCTGACTCTAGCGCCGACAATGAGCAGTGCAAGGTGCTCCACGTGATGTACGGGGGTTCTTCTGACATCATGTCTCGGCGAGCTGTCAATACCCTGCGCAGAGCAGTGGCAGCGGCTGCTCCAACCCCTGGGCCGGCGCCCCACCACAAGTGGATGGAGACACCGATCAGCTTCGACGCCTTCGACTGCCCCAAGAACATGGCAGGCCCCGGGCAGCTGCCACTCCTCGTCGCCCTAATAATCGCTAACGTGAAGCTCTACCACATGTTGGTCCATGGCGGGGCGTCACTCAGTGTCATCAGCCTTACAACCTTCAATAAGATGCAAATCCCTATGTCCCAGCTCACCACCTCATGGCCATTCTCGGGGGTGGGCCAGGACACTATCTTCCCATGTGGTAGCATCTCCCTCCCGGTGACATTCGGTACGCCTGAGAACTACCGCATGAAGACCGTCGTCTTTGAAGTTGCGGAGGTCAGCCTCCCATTCAACGCCATCATCGGCAGGCCTGGCCTGTACCGATTCATGGAAGTAGCCCACTACGGCTACCTGGTCTTCCAGATGCCAACCCCAGGAGGTGTCCTCAATATCCATGGATACCACACTGCTGCCGTCTCAGCGCTAGAGACGCTCCAAGCATTGGCAGCGGCGCAGGAGGCTGCTTTCGGCCATGCAGAAGCTAGCCGGCCGCCTCCAAGCACGCGCCAGTGAGGGACGACATCTGCACCCCGCGTGCAGCCCTCACACAGCGAGGATGTCCCCGTCAAGGTCGTCCAAGTTGGCTCCTACGTCACCCAGACCACCCGCATCGCCGGGGGCCAGGATGACAAATTGGAAGACGCGCTCGTCACCTTCCTCCAGGCTAATTTCGACGTATTTCCATGGCAACCATCGGATATGCCCGGGATACCTAGGGAGGTGATCGAGCACCATCTGAAGATCTACCCCGACGCCAGGCCGGTCCAACAGAAGCCTTAGAAGCAATCCATTGAGCGGCAAGACTTCATCTGAGAAGAAATCAAGAAGTTGCTCGATGCCGGCTTCGTCCGAGAAGTCCACCGTCCACGATGGCTGGCCAACCCTATTGTCATCCCCAAGGCTGGCGGGGAGCTTCGGATGTGATCGACTACACCAACCTTAAATAAGGCATGTCCAAAGGATCCATTTCCTCTCCCCTGTATAGACCAAATAGTGGATTCTACATCCGGCTGTGATCTACTGTGTTTCCTAGATGCATACTCAGGTTTTTACCAAATAGCTATGTCTAGGGAAGATGAAGAGCATATTGCCTTCATAACAATAGATGGTCTATATTGCTATGTATCCATGTCTTATGGTCTTAAGAATGATCTTCCCACTTTTGTACGTGCTATGCATAAAACATTTGGGAATCTCATTCGTGATCTAGTAGAGGTGTATGTCGATGACATCGTAGTAAAGGTTAAGTCGGAAGCATCTTTGCTCGACAACCTAGCCCTAGTCTTCGACAGGTTGCATTCGACACACACGAAGTTGAACCCAGACAAATGCGTCTTCAGGGTCTCTCATTTATGACGTGAATAGATTTTTTTAATTTCAAAATAAAGGTTCTTGTCTTGTGGAAAACAATGCACAAATTTTTGGAATCCGGTACCAACCTGGGGCCCCGGAGGGGTCACTACAAAAGCTCTATCAGAAAGCTGTTCGGATTCCTGGTCACACACCGAGGAATCGAAGCTAACCCAGAGAATATTAAGACAATAGAATTGATGCGGCCACCTGCCCGCATCAAGGACGTGCAAGATGCTTGGCTGCGCTACATCGCCGCAACAACGGAGGTTGTGAGCATGGTCCTGGTGGCGGAGCGACCAGAACTCCATCGACCTCAAGTCCCAGGCGAGGGTCCTGCTGCCGCTGGTCTAGAGTACCAGAACTTGGACTCCACAGGAGACCCAAGGACACGGAGTTAATCGGGTCCCGGCCAGCCGGACCTGAAGATCAATGCACATACGGGTCCGAGCTCCCGGAGTGCAGTCCCGGATCTGGGGGCCAGAGGTCCCCGAGTTCCGGACCTCCCCAAGAAGAGATAGTCAGGTCCCAGCCAGCTGGACCTGACGACCAACACACATCTGGATCCCAGCTCCCAGAGTGTAGTCCCGGACCAAGGGGTCGGGGGCCCCTGAGTCCCGGATCTCTCCAAGGGCACGCGCCAGACCCCTCCGGGAGGGTCCGGACCATCCAGCGTCCAGTCTACTTCATCAGTGAGGTCCTCCATGATGCCAAGACAAGATATCTGGAGGTGCACAAGCTGCTCTACGCAGTCCTTGTTGCATCAAGGAAGTCGTGCCACTACTTCCAAGCTCACAAGATCTTAGTGGTCACCTCATACCTACTGAGAACCGTCCTCCATAGCCCCAATGCAACTGGGAACGTGGCCAAATGTGCTGTGGAGCTGGCGGAGTTTGATCTAGACTTTTTTCCACGCCATGCGGTGAAGAGTCAGGTGTTAGCCGACTTTGTGTTAGAGTGAACACCACCATCGAGCCACCCAGGGGGCCAAGACATCGGTGAACCAGAGCCCAGAGCTCTGGTCTTCACCGGGCCTCACTGGACTCTCTTCTTCGATGGCTCCTCGCGTAAGCAAGGTGCTGAAGTGAGGATACTGCTTCTCACCCCGACAGGTATAGGTGGGCATAAGACCCGAACCCAAATTATGATCATGAAAAAACCTGAACCCGAACCCGAAAATCCTGAAAAACGAAACCCGAAATCATTTTTCGGGTAGAGGTTTGCAAAACCTGATAATATTTTAGATATTTTCAGGTAATGATGTCTAATACCCGAAATACCCAATCTCTAGGCTGGGCCATGGCTTTTCGTGCTTTGGCCTAACACGCCATGGATTTAGCCCGTGGCTTGCATGTAATTATAATGTTATATAGTCACACTACTATTCTTTAATTATTCTTATAACATTTCACTTATTTTGATGCTAGGATATCAATTTTGTTTCTGTTTTGGTTGCTATACTTTTAGCTATTTTTATTTGTTGTATCACTATTCGGGTAACATGGGTAACTCGAACCCGAACCCAAATTTTCAGGTACACAAAAATTTGGATACAATTTTGATTAGTGATTTTGAAAATCCAAATTTTTAAAACCCCGAATTACCCGACCCAAAATTTCGGGTAATCCCGAACACCCACCGCTACCAATAGGAGAGCAGTTCAAGTACATGGTGTTACTTGACTTCAAGGCAACCAACAACATGGCGGAGTATGAGGATCTCATCTTCGGGTTAAAGACCCGCGCTGTCTCTTGGCGTCCCGCAGTTGTTGGTCAAGAATGATTCTCAGTTGATCATCAAGCAAGTTAAGGGAGAATGCTGCTGCAACGACCCTCATCTTGCAGCCTATCTCCTCCAAGAGCAGAAGTTGGAGAAGGACTTCCTAGCCTTAGACTTGTGCCATGTTCCCTGCGCCAACAACACAATAGCCGAAGACCTGTCAATGAAGGCTTCCACTTGGGCTCCAGTGCTTGAGGGAGTCTTTGAAAGGAAGTTGGTTAGACCTACCACCTAGACAGCCAAACCACGTGAAGGGGGCAAGATCAGCACCTTGAAGCTGGCAGTCCTAGCGGCCCTGCTACCATGGAGCCCGCCAAGGATCGTAAGCGTCACCAGGGACTCTGTGCAACCTAGCGCTCAAGATCCAGACGCTCAAGTAGGTCCTAACACATGGATCACAGAGGTCTGGGACTACTTGAAAGATAATATCCTTCCCCGATGAACATGTATCCGTTGAACGGATCGCTCGATTGGCTAAGAGATACGCGCTGGTAGAAGGGGTCTCTAACGGTGTGGCGCCAATGGCGTCCTATTGCGGTGCATAACCAGGGAGGAGGGTTGTGACTTGCTCGTAGAGATTCATGGAGGCGAGTGTGGGAACCATGCATCTTCCCGCACGCTGGTCTGTAAAGCCTTCCGGTGTGGTTTTTACTGGCCGACTGCTCTCCACGATGTCGTCGAGCTGGTCAAGAGATGCAAGACATGCCATTTCCAGGCTAAGCAGATCCACACACTAGTGCGGTTGCTGCAGATGATCCCACCCTCATGGCCCTTCGCTGTGTGGGGGTTGGACATCCTGGGGCCATTCCCCAGATCCATCGGAGGGTATCGATATCTCTACGTCGCCGTAGACAAGTTCACCAAGTGGCCGGAATTTGACCCTATAGTAACAATCAACAAGCAGTCAGCAGCCAAGTTCATCAAGTCAATCATCTGCTGGTTCAAGATCCCAAACAGAACCATCACCGACAACGGAACCCAGTTCACCAGTGCAGTATTCCAAGACTACTGCGAACACCTCAACACCCAAGTTTGTTATGCTTCCGTTGCTTACCCAGAGAGCAACAATCAAGTCTAGAGAGCAAACACCGAGATACTCGGGGGACTCAAGACGCGCACCTACGACTGCATGAAGATGCATGGTGCCAATTGGGTAGAAGAGCTTCCATGTGCACTATGGGCTAGGCGGACGTCCCTCAGTCGCGCGACACGGGAAACACCCTTCTTCCTTGTGTATGTGGCTGAGGTCGTCCTCCCCCCGAAGATCACCATGGGCTCCCCCTGTGTCCAAGCGTACGACGAAGCCACGCAGGATCACCTCCGGCGTGAAGATATCGACCTTGTTGATGAGCGAAGGTGGCAAGCAGCTGCTCAAAATGCATGGTACCGCCAGGCGCTCTGGCATTATCATCAACGGTTTGCGCGGAGTAGACAGCTTGAGGTGGGTGACCTGGTGCTTCGGTGAATACTTTTTTGAGAAGGGGTGAATAAACTCTCCCCTAGCTGGGAGGGTCCCTTCCGAGTGACACAAGTATGCCACCCCGGGTGCTTCCGCCTGGCCACGGGGGATGGGGTACCTCTACCCATTCCATGGAACATAGAGCACCTCCGTAAGTTCTATCCTTGGCGCAGTGATAGGGCTCTTTTTTCTCTGTGAGGGTGTCATAGAGTCTAGGAGCAGCGCTTAGAACAACAAAACTCTAAAGGAGTCCCGCTACTCTTGTCATCTGGAGCGGGTTGCTGCCTTCTTGTACAACCCGTTTTCTCCTATGAATAACCTGATATGAGAAAAATTTATCTTACCCTGCGTCTCCGCTCCCTCCCTCCCTCTCTTTACAGTTTGTGCTCACTCATGCATATCAACTGTAAATGGCATGTCTGGAGCCCGTCCTACATACTTGTTCTAGGTCCCATGGCGCCGGAAGGTCCCCTCGTTGAAAGGTTAACACCCATGGGAGGTCTGAGGCATGCAGTCTGCTTAGCTTGGTTCCGTACCCTAAGCATGCCGCACTGCCTCCCTAGCGCTACAACTAAGTACTTGGAGGCCGGAGGGCACACACCTACGGACAAAAAAAATAACTAGACTTCGTGCATTGCCCCTTCTTTTTCGTGCTTTTCTTTCCATACCACTCCGGCCATGTGGCCAGTCACTTTTTCCTGTGCTTATCCATGGTAGGAGTTGTGCTATCCTTCTGCAGGCGGGTCCGCTTGAGGTACCTGTGGCGTACCCGGGGTCCTTTGGTTATCTCATTGCTAGGGGGCCCTATGGCGTTGAATGGTCCCTCCCCTGAAAGGATAACGCCAGCGGGAGGTCCAAGGTGTGTAGTCTGCTTAGTCTGGTTTCGTACCCTAAGCATGCACCCTCTGCCTCTCCAGCACCACAGCTAAGTACCAGGGAGTTGGACGGTTCATACCCCTGAGCAACGTTATAACCATAACCCGGATGCTCTCACACCGAATTACCCAAGCCCCGTAGCTCGGCTAAGGACCATAAGCCACAACAAAACTAGAAGCAGGAAAGAGTGACCACAGAGCACGACTACTCCTTTTTCTCTGCCATGTTTGCGGACCTGAACAAGTCCTAGCGTCTCGGACCTCTCAGGGGGTCCGCCGCCAATGTCCTGCCCCTGCGGGTCATCTTAATAAGTGCGCCCCAACCTAAGGGCCACTCCTACCAGAGGGCCATCATGGTGAGCTACGCAGACAATACGTCGGGACCGCCACGGCGACAAGCAGAGAGCTCGGAGCTTCAACTACAACAAGCCAACGACACAACCGAAGGTACTTCGGGTCCTTGCGCTACTAAGGACTCGAGAGAACGGGTTAGCCACACTGCCGGAGCCCCTCTGGGTCCTTGCGCTGCTAAGGACCCGGAGGGATAGGCTCACGACATCGGCAAAGAGCTACCTACCTCGGCTAAGTCATTCCGTACCCTTGCGCTGCCAAAGGCCTGAAGTCTATATCAACAACGCAAGACAAGACTTCAGCAACAAGTTTTTATTCAAGGAAGGGGATCCGGCATACATAGGGGCATACACAATGAGCGGGAAACCTAAGGGCCTACTGGCGCTGGAACCTAGCAGCTACAAGTCGGGCGACCTCCTCCACAGAAGACTTGGACGCCTATGACATCTCTGCATAGGTGCCCTGCTCCACCGTATCAAGGGGGATGCTGAGGTCTTGGCTCCACAAGAATGTGAGCACATGCTCGGCTACCTGCTGAGCCAGGGCCTTACCCTCGACTTCTAGGTGCTCCCCAACGACGCCCTCCAGCGGCAGCAGCTTGCTCATAGTGGAGTCCAGAGCAGGGAGCACCTGACTCACCTCCTGCACTGGACCACCAGAGTGCAGAGGACTGAAGCCGAAGGGCTCCAGTACCATCTCCACATGGGCAAAGAAGTTCTAGACCTTCTCTGCCTCAACGGCACGAGAAGCTCGGAGTTCCTCAACCAACTTGGCGGTGGCAGCCAGCTCCTCGACCAAGTCCTTGCTCGCCAGCTCCTACTCCCGAGCAGCCAGCTCCTTCTCCTTGGTGGCCAGCTCCGTAGCCCTCCCGTCCAGGTCAGACTCCCTGGTCGCAACGGCGAGCTCCCGGTCGTAGATGCCCTGCAGCCGCTTCCTCAGGTGCTCTCGCTCCCCCTCATGGACGGTCTAGAGGATGGAGAGGTCCCTCTCCTTGGCCTGCACCTCCTTCTCCCGCCAAAGAAGCGTTTCCTGAAGCCCTTACAGAGCTTCAGTGCGTGTATCAGCGGTGGCGTGGAGCTCCTTGGCGTCAGCCAGGAGGTCCACCGCCCACTTGTTGAGCTCACCGACGGTGGCCTCCTTCAGCTCGAGGGTCTCCTCGATCAGCTCCAGCCGCTCCTCCCGTGTCCAAGCCTTCTCCCTGGCGGACTGGACCCGCTCCTTCAACAAGTTGCCCCAGTCTCGGAGGCGCTCCTGCTCGGACCTCCACTCGGCCCACTCCCGGTCGAGCACCTCCTGCACCTGGTCCAAGCTTGAGCGAGCCGCCCTCATGGCCCTGGGAGAAGGATGGTCTCCGGCATCTGCAAGAGGGACCGCCGCAACCACCTCAGGCTCTTCATCTTCCGGTGAGGCTGCGACCACGGCAGCTTGGGGAGGAGACGGAGGTGGGCTTGCAGCCCACCATGCAGCAGCTGCACCGCTACCAGAGACGTGCATGTCCACCAGCCGGCTAGCCTTGGGGGGCCGGGTGTCAGCACTCGGAGTTGGTCCAGGCGCTGGCTCCAACACCGGCGCCACTGCCGACGTCGAAGCTTCAGCGGCGGAGGAGCTTTGGCTACTGGACTGCTGCGAAGGAGGAGGAGCGCTCTATGGAGAAGCTCTGCAAGAAAGAGCGTTGAAGTCAATTACACAAACCCGCAGTCCTGTGGACAACCTACCCTAAAAGGTTGCATCGTACCTGGAGGCCTGTAAGGTCCATGACGAGCGAAGCTTCTTGCGCGGAGGGCTGGAACCACTCACCCCCGCCGACTCCGGAACCGGCGGCACCTTAGGAGCCTTCGCCGCTGCAGGCAGCGCAGCAGAAGCCTTCCCTACTGCTGGCCTCGAGGCCGGAGGCGTGCCCTGTACCGGGGCTGCCCTCATTGGCTGCCAAGCCGATGATGCTGCAGGAACCTTCGTCATTGCCGGCGTCGCTTCAGAAGCCTTCCCCGCCGATGGCTTCAGAGTCGGTGACGCGCCGAAGAACTTCTTCTGCATCGTAGGCGCGTCAGGTGCCTTCCTCGAAGCAGCAGCTGCACCAGGCGTTCTCTCCACGCCTGCCGGGGCTGCCCCGGCAACAGCAGTTCCAGAACTGCCATCGGCGCCGGCTGCCGAGCCCGACGCAGGGCCGCAGAAAGGCTGATGACCCCCCCCCCCCCCCCCCCCCGCCTGGGAGCCCGAGATGAAGCTTCCGTTGGATCGGACCAGCTTCCTTTTCGGCGCCTTGCTTGACTCAGCGGCGCCCTTGGGCAGTGAGCGCGGGCGCGCCGCGGTTGCAGGTCCACCTGCCGACACCCACCCTTTCCCGTAGTTGGGGAGTGGGTCTGGCATGGGCCTCGCATGGTCGCTGGCATTACCCCCTCCAGCGATCTCCATGCCCCGCGAAGCGTCGCCAATCTGCTGCACTGCAACATCAATGCCGTCCAGTGTCGGCAGCTCCTTCAGCAGCCTCAACCGCGGCTGCTGGTTGAGGCACATTGACTGGCAGCTCGTCGGAGGGTTGATGGAGTCATCGGAGATCGGGTCACAGGAGAGCTTCTACAGCATCATGCCCAACATCGCCCGATCCAGCTACGATCCAGCTCTGTGCTCCAACCGGGTGATGTCGCCCTCCCCAGTGTACAGAAAGACAGGCCGGGTGTGCTGCTGGAGAGGAGCGATCCGATGCGACAGAAAGTCGGCCAAGACCATTAGCGACGTTACGCCTTCCTCCACCAAGTACTTGATCCTCTCCAGCACCGTCTTGTAGGCATCCTGCAGGTCAGAAATCTCGTCCCCGACGGCTTCCTTGCTGACCGGGGGGTCGCTCGGCATCTCCAGGCGGTCGTGGACGTCCGTCTAGGCGATCACCCAGTCCTCCCTTCAGTGTTCGCACTTCCTGGGAGAGAAGGGTGCGATGTACGATGTGAAGTTCCTCCTCCGGTGCTGGAAGTAATAGGCCCCCAAGTGGCCTGTGCTTCTCCCAGACGCCCTCAAGGAGAAGAACACCCTGAAGAGTCGCACCGAGGGCCGCACGCACACAAACATCTCGTAGAAGTGGACGAAGACCGTCACTAGTGCGAGGGTGTGATACTCGGTTCTGAAAATAGAACCAAGTGAATGCATATGTGTGCCCAGGATGTTCATCACACATACACATGTAATCCACAAACTAAATTCAGAATATAACCACGAATAAATAGTGTTTAAGTACTTTATTACAATGACTAAATGTCTCACTCATGAATCTCTAACTTGTTCTTGCAGCGGAAGTCTCTAAACGAAAGCGGAAATAACTAAACAGCAGGCTCCAACTTCTACTCCACAGGCATGTTGACGGTAGTGCGCACGTCTAGTACTCCACATTTTCCTCGAAGTACTCTTCTCCTGTAGCTGATGTATATGTGGGAATGCAAGGGTGAGTACATGTCGTACTCAGCAAGTGGGGGAAAAGTTTGACATGTCGCTTACAACAAGGTATGGAATAAAAAGGCTTATTGTAGCAAGCAAATTTTATTTCACAAATATGGTAAAAATAGCAACTATGTCTAGATGAGTTTAATCCCAATATAACCAAGTAAAACAGCAACATTCTTCCATCATAATTCACCATTTATCAAGTCTCCACCAGTCATTAATTTTCTCAAGTTCATCTCATACTCATAAATATTCATAACCATCTCAAATTCATATAACTCAAACCAAACTCATTTTCATGACTCAAAACAGTCCCAAAACCAATCCCAATGACCATACCACAACCATACCGATAACTGTCCCAAGTTTTGCCTCTAATCATGGAAGTTGGCCAGGTTCTTGTGACCGGAAGCACGGCTATCATGATAGTTTTACGCTCTGCAGAGGTGGCACCACTTTACTCACAAGTTCATGATTTCGTCACCCGTTGTTGACTAGAGAACCTCCATTATACCAGTACACAACCGTCGGTGTATAGCCAAGAGATCACAAAATAGACTTTACAAAGGGGCTACTAGATGTACGGACTCACTGAGGTTTCACCGGCAGGCTTGAATCTCCATTCTCACACACACGGGCCGCCTCTTGTGCCATGCAGTTCCCAGGGCAGTCCCTCTTGACTCCCATTCCCCGCGCCATCCAACGGTCCATATGTGGGGATAAATTTCCCCCAAATGTGGGGAAAATTCCCATTTTTGGGGAATTTGGGGAAATTTGGGAATGGCTTATTTCAGCTATCTTATTTCCATTTATCTCCATTTTTCTGTCCCTTTTCCCATTTCTATATTCCCCTCTCCATTTCTATGTCCCTTTCTCCATTTCTATATTCCCTTCTCCATTTCTATGGTTCTTTCTCCATTTCTATGGTTCTTTCTCCATTTCTAGGGTTCTTTCTCCATTTCTACTTCTTTTCAAATGCTTATCTACATGAAAATGTATGCAATGCATGGTAATGAATTTGAGGGTGTTACAAACCTACCCCCTTAAACTGAATCTCGCCCTCGAGATTGAATAGATGAGGGAATTCCGCTTTGATATTTTCCTCACGCTCCCATGTAGTTTCGTCTTCCGTGTGATGGCTCCATTGTACTTTGCACCAACGGATCACTTTGTTCCTCGTGACCCTTTCCTCCATGTCTAAAATTTTGATGGGGTGTTCTGCATAGGTCATATCCTCTTGAAGTTCAAGCTCGTCCATCGGTACTTGTTCTTCCGGTACTCTTAAGCACTTCTTGAGTTGGGATACGTGAAATACGTCGTGCACGTCGGAGAGGTGCGTTGGCAGCTCTAGTTGATAGGCTACGTCTCCTTGCTTGCCCAAAATCTTGAATTGCCCGATGTAGCGAGATGCTAATTTTCCTTTGACATTGAACCGTCGTTGGCCTTGGATAGGCGATACTTTAAGATACACGAAGTCTCCTACTTCGAAGGTTAATCTTCTTCGCCTATTGTCCGCATAACCTTTTTGTCATCACTGAGCAACTTTCAAGTTTTCTCGTATCGTTTAGACTTGCTTTTCGGCGTCTTGCAGCACTTCGGGTCCAAACACTTGGCTTTCTCCGGTCTCATTCCAGAACAGCGATGTTCTACACCGTCTACCATACAATGCTTCGAAAGGTGACATCTTCAAGCTGGCTTGGTAGCTGTTGTTGTATGAGAATTCAGCATACGGCAAGCTCCTATCCCAACTACGCCCATGTTTCAAGGCGCAAGCTCTCAACATGTCTTCCAAAATCTGATTTGTCCTCTCAGTTTGTCCGTCGGTTTGCGGGTGATAAGCGGAGCTGAAATTCAGCCGTGTACCCATGGCTTCATGCAGCTTCTTCCAGAACCTAGAGGTAAATTGAGAACCCCGATCTGAAACTATCCTCTTCAGAACTTCATGGCGACACACGATTTGCTCCATATACAACTCGGCTAGTTGTGCGACGCTGTACTTGGTTCTAACAGGAAGGAAATGGGCTGTTTCGTCAACCGGTCCACAATAACCCAAATAGAGTCGTAACCCGACTGAGTGCGTGGCAGTCTGACTATGAAATCCATGTTGATGTCTTCCCACTTCCACTCGGGTACTTTCAATGGGTGCAACAATCCAGCGGGTCTTTGATGTTCGTCCTTCACTCGTTGGCACGTGTCGCATAAGGCAACATATTCAGCTATGTCCCTTTTCATACCATCCCACCAATAGCAAGTTTTCAGGTCCTTGTACATCTTTGTACAGCTGGGATGTATAGAATAAGGCGAGTCATGTGCCTCCTTTAATATCGTGTCACGGATGTGCTTCATGTTAGAGCACACAAATCCTTTTCCTAACCAAAGCGTTCCTTTCTCGTCTTCCTTAAAATTCATTTCTATGCCTTGTCGGATTCTTTCCTTGGTTTCCTTGATTTCCTCATCCGTTGCATGGCCATCTCGTATCTCTTGTTCCAGCGAGGAGTTCAGTTCTATCACCTCCATCTCGTTCAAGAACCCGAGATGTAACCGTTTGAACTCCTTGCACAGCTCGGGTGGCAGCTCCTGAACCGTGAGTTGGTGACATGCTCCCTTTCGGCTCAACGCATCAGCTACTACATTGGCCTTTCTAGGGTGATAGTTGATTCCAACAACATAATCCTTGATGAGTTCCAACCATCGACGTTGCCTCAAATTCAGATCCGTTTGCGTGAATATAT
This sequence comes from Neostapfia colusana, assembly GCA_030760725.1. NCBI lineage: Eukaryota > Viridiplantae > Streptophyta > Magnoliopsida > Poales > Poaceae > Neostapfia > Neostapfia colusana. The sequence goes on along the minus strand of JASWHV010000012.1, from coordinate 3,013,510 downwards.
ACTTGAGGCTTTTGTGATCCGTATAGATTTCACATCGGTGGCCAAGGATATAATGCCTCCAAATCTTCAAGGCATGTACCATGGCTGCAAGTTCCAAGTCATGTGTGGGGTAACTCAGCTCATGTTTCTTTAGTTGTCTCGATGCATAGGCTACCACTTGTCCTCCTTGCATGAGCACACATCCAAGCCCTTGTCTTGATGCGTCACAATATATGTCAAAACTATTGCTCACGTCCGGCAATACCAAAACCGGCGCTGTTGTTAATCTCTTCTTTAGTTCCTCAAAGCTGTCTTGACATGCTTGTGTCCACTGAAACGCTTTCCCTTTCATCAGCAATCCAGTCATGGGCTTCGCTATTTTAGAGAAATCCTTGATGAACCGGCGGTAGTATCCAGCCATCCCAAGGAAACTCTGAATATCTGTCACATTCTGCGGTTGGTTCCACTTCAAAACATCTCCCACTTTTCCGGGATCAACCGATACTCCTCCTTTGGAGATAATGTGGCCTAGGAACGATATCTCCTTTAGCCAAAATTTGACACTTGCTGAACTTGGCATACAATTGATGCTCTCACAGTTTTTGCAATATTAACCTCAAGTGTTCTTCGTGTTCTTCCTCGCTCTTTGAATACACCATGATATTGTCGATGAAAACCACGATGAACTTGTCCAAGTACTCCATGAAGACCTTATTCATGAGGTACATAAAGTATGCGGGTGCATTCGTTAACCTAAAAGACATAAGGGTATACTCATACGAACCATACCATGTTCGAAATGCAGTCTTGGGTATATCAAAGGGCTTAATCTTCAGCTAGAAGTATCCCAACCGAAGATCAATCTTGGAGAGAATTCAGGCACCTTTCATTTGGTTGAACAGGTCCTCTATCGGGACAGCGGATATTTATTCTTGATCGTCACCTCATTGAGAGACCTGTAATCCACACACATCCTTTGGGTATCATCCTTCTTGTCTACGAAGAGCACAAAGGCTCCCCATGGTGACAAGCTTGGGCGTATAAAACCCTTTTCTAGCTGCTCCTGAATTTGCTTCTTGAACTCCACTAGTTCATTAGCGGGCATCCTATACGGCCTCTTCGCTATAGGTGCAGTTCCGGGTACCAAATCAATAGCAAATTCAATGTCCCGATCAGGTGGCATACCTGGAAGTTCTTCCGGGAACACATCTAAATATTCTTGAACCACCGGAATGCTTTCCAATGTCACTTCTTCAACGTGGTTCAGCACTGCCTTCTCGGTTTCCGGTTGGGCTGCCTCGAACTCAATACGAGTACTGTGCTCACTTGTCAACTGCACGATCCTCTCAGCACATTGAATCACTCCGTTGTGCTTGCTTAGCCAATCCATTCCAAGTATTATATCAATCCCTTAGGAATCCAAGACAATAAGGTTGGCAAGAAAGTCTACTCCCTTATTTTAAGGTTTACTTTTGGACATACTATGTTAGTCCTCATCTCTCCACCGGGAGAATTAACCAACTTAGTTTGTTTCATGTGTGATATGGGCAGGTTATACTTGGCAACATACTTGGATGATATGAATGAATGCGATGCTCCAGAATCAAATAAAACGGTGGCTGGGTTGGAGTTGGCAAGAAACATACCAATCACGACGTCCTCAGCTTGTTGTGCTTCCTCAGCGGAGACATGATTCACAATTCCACGAGCATAGTTCTGTTTTCCACGGTTACCTTGATTAGCTCCTCCATTCGGCCGTGGGTTCTGTTTGGGTGCGTTGCTCGGCTGTCCAAGGCCTTTCTTCGGGCACTGACTTGCAAAGTGCCCCACCTCTCCGTATGAAAAACATGCTTATAGCAGGGATGTTGGGACGAGGCTAGTTTTGAGCATAGGCACCCATGTTGGGATGGGGCGCAGGAGGTAAAGGCATACAAGGTGTTTGCATAGCAGGACGTTGCTGCGGTGGCTGATTAGGGCGAGGTGGATTTGCAGGGCGGAAAGTAGAAGCGGACGCCATAATGTGGTGCAGCTGGTGGCATGAAACGGGGATGTACATTGCTCCCTTGTGACTGTCCTTGGTATGGCATCTTCCTCTTTCCCTCTTGCTCGATCTCACGGATCTTGCTCTCAACCACTATAGCTTTGTCAACGAGCTTCTGGAAATTTGCATAATCATTGTTGAGCAGCTGAACTTGGATCTCATTGTTCAATCCTCTCATGAACAAGTATTGCTTTCTTTGATCTGAGTTGACATCTTCTGGAGCATACCTTGACAGCTGCGTGAACTTGTTGAGGTACTCATTCACGCTCTTCCTTCCTTGACAGAGACCTTCAAACTCTTGCATTTTAAACATCATGACTCCTGCAGGGACGTAATGAGAGCATAAACTCTCCTTGAATTCAGCCCAAGTGATAGTCTTCTGGTTGACATGAGCATTGCAAAGAGCGTCCCACCAGTCATCGGCTGCTCCCATAAGTTGGTGCGAAGAGAACTTTCTCCCGATCATTGCACTGAACAATAGCAAGCTTCGTTTCCATGGACTTCAGCCAATCATCAGCCTCCATGGGATCATTGGCTTGTGCAAAAGTAGCCGGCCTAGTCCTCATGAACTCTCCCAATCTGTTGTGAGCCGGCGGTGGTGGCGGTGGCGGCGGTGGGGGTGCAGGAACGGGGTTAGGATTGTTGTTGTTGTTGGCCTGTAGCTGACCCAACATTTGTATCATCGTTTGCATGAGCTGATTTTGCATAGCCATCAACCGTTCAAGGTTACTTGCATCAGCCTCGGGGTTAGCATTTTCAGGAACTTCAACATTGCAATCCTCCTGTGGTTCATTGTTGCCACGAGCGTTCCTCCTTTGACGGTTGGAGTTTTCTCTCACCATCTGTGAGAGAGAGTAGCGTAGAATACAAAATAGAAGTTTAGATTGATCCCCCCATCTATATGCATCAAGGTGTATGAACTAAGTATCTTCTTTTATTAGTTTCAACCTATATGAGGATGTGAACACGTGCCAAAGCATCTCACATCTCTTCACTATGTGTGGATGTGGACATTCGCCGAAGCATCCCACAGCTCACATCATCACACAAACCAAGCAATCATCACAAAAATTCAGCACAGTACTCTTATTTGACTCACGGCGATCTAAACGTTCCTATTACAACTTTATTCAATGGAAACCTAAACTTAATCGTGAGAACCGGTGCTGTTCTCGCCATGTGACGGGGGTGGTCCATACATGGGCGCACGCCATGGTGAGTTGGCTGTCCATGTACGGTTGGATGACGCTGGTGCTCCGTTTGTTCCCGCGTTGGCACGAGTCTCCTCTTGTTTCTCCAGCAAATACAACTTCTTGCGGAGGTAACGGATTTCTTCTTGTACGCTTGCATAGCGGTTTCCTAACTCTATGAGCAACCTCTGAGACTTGTCAGCAGCTTGTGGTTAGAAAGAGCTCCTACATGGGATCCAATGATCTCCCTTGTACCACTCTTCCGATACGGGTGCAGCTCAAAAGTGGTGTCCTCAAGCTGCTCACGAAAGGCGTAGCACAGTCCGGTGAGTGCATCCCATGCAGCATCATTGATAGCTTCTGCCCTTGTAGCTCTCCATGTGGGTGCGAAGTGCCGTGTGACAACCCTATCGTTAGATAGGATGGTGAATGTGGCCTAGAGGGGGGTGAATAGGCCTTTAAAGAATTCCCGCACACTTAATAAAGTTGTTAGAAATTTGACTGACCGGACTAGTCCGGTCGTGTGGGCGGACTAGTCCGGTGTGCTAAATTGTTTGAGTTGATTAAGTGTGTCTCACAAGTTTTATCTTATAGCAGCGGAATAAGAACAACAGTTTTTATAACTTAAATTTATAGTATGGATGCACGTGCAAACTTGTAAAGAACTCAAACGATGACTAGCAAACTAGTAATCTAATGTGTCAAGATGTAAACCAAATGAGAGACAAAAGACACGAATTTTTACCGAGGTTCGATCTCACCAAGAGATCTACGTCCTCGTTGAGGAAGCTCACACAGAGCCGGGTTCTCAACCCTTTTCCTCTTCAAGTCACCACACAGGCCGACTTGACTTCACTATCAAGTGTAATCACCGTTTTTATGGGGCTACCTCACACGTTGAGGGCTCCCACAAGAATTACAATGAGAAGTTGATCAAATACACTCAAAAATATTACAATTCAGAATATGAGTGTAGAGAGATCAAACCCCAAGAGCTCACAACGAAGGAACGACGATCTCCCAATCCCAAATCCAAGTATTTTATTGATCTTCACCTTTTTGCACCTTAGATGTGTGGGGAGATGTGTTTTTGGGCTCTTGGGACAGGTGGCGGCGCTAGGGTTTCAAGTTTTGACAGTATGAGTCGTGTCTTGTTGGGGAAAAGCCGAGGGACCTCTTTTTATAGGCTTTTCCAAAAAGTTTCCGTTGTTAAACCTACTACCGGACTAGTCCGGTATATGATCGGACTTGTCCGGCCTACTTCCAGTGGGTTAACCGGACTAGTCCGGTCCACAAACCGGACTTGTCCGGTACTATGTGAGATGGGTTTTCAGAAACTTTAGCGGACTAGTCCTGTTGCTGGATGGACTAGTCCGTAGTCCTCTAAGGAGGACAACAGAGACATGACCGGACTAGTCCGGTCTAAAACCGGACTTGTCCGGTTGCGTTCCAGTGAGCTGACCGGACTAGTCCGGTTCACAAGGCGGACTAGTCCGGTGCACTATGTTTGCGTCTTTCAGAAAGTTAAACGGACTAGTCCGGTCCATGAACGGACTAGTCCGGTTTTCAGTGGATTTTAGTTGATTTTTAAACCCCTTACCCCTACGCAAAGTCATGAGCTCTTGGGATGTGTCTCTCTCACACACCACCTATACATTTATATCTACTTTGCTTCTCTAAATTTCACTAACTTCTTCCTTTTCGGGCACCACTCTATTTTTCACCTTTTTGTGTGTGTGCCGAGCCAGTTCACTTTGTTTATCCTGCAATCATCTTAATAGTTTCATTAGAATCTCATATGTTCGTCATCAATTAGCCAAAACCCACAAGGGATATCCTAGATGCACTTACAATCTCCCCTTTTTGGTGATTGATGACAACCATTTGAGATATCACAATTGAGAATAAAAGGTTGATTTTCATAAGGTGCGTACACATGAGAACAATAAAGAATTCACAAAAAACTTCTCACATATGTACACACCTTATGGTTGGGTGCCTCACAGGTGTGTGATAAACAAAATGTGCTAAATTAAAGACAACCAGTAGTGAACATGTAAGTGGGCATTAGAGCATAGTACTTCACACATAGGAAAAGAAATAGTGCATTACAAGATTAGGTACATGTCCTTGATCACACAAGATCTTAATGACTAATACTAGATAGAAAAATAGTCCAAGTCTAATCTCAATCTTCCATCTCAATCTCTCCCCCTTTGGCATCAAGACACCAAAAAGAGAAAAATTGAGGGAAGTCACTCATCGCTGCCTCCTCCGTCAGTCTCAGTCTGATCTTCATCTTCATCATCCAAGGGAGCAGGATCTTCCTCTGAGTCCTCGGAGGCAGGCGGTGATCCAACAGGCTCAATCTCAAGCTTTGCACAGATAGACTTGATATTTGCATTGATGTACTGTTGATGTCTCTTCCTTGCAAGCTTTTCTTTGTGTTGCCTGTCTTCGATCTGACGGCAGCAGGCAAAGATAGAGGAGAGCATCTTGAGGATGCCGCTAGATGATTCTTGGGCAGGTGGAGAGCCAGGAGGAGCAGCTGCAGACCTAGTGTCATCATGAGCTTGCTTTGATCTCCTCTCCACTGGTGGAGAGGACGGGGCAGCTGGAGCCGGAGGGAGAGTGTACTCGGTGGGTTTTTGCGGCTTCAACCCCGTATGCTTGACATCCTTGACAAACTCGAGTCCTGTCACCTTCTCAATCATGTACATGATATACGGTGCGTATCCATAGGACCTATTGGGGTTAATTGAGATGTTCACAATGTCATTGTAGATATACTCAAAGACATTGAATGGTCTCCTCCCACTAATGACTTTCATGAGAGTTCTCAAGGTTCCTTGTATAGTTCCTGCATCTCCATCCTTCGGAGCTATCGTCTTTCTCAAGACTCTATTTAGAACCACAAAGAAGGGCTTTAGATATTTGATGATTGGAGGGACATATGGCATCCTTGTGTCATAGAGAAATTCAAGTTCCTCCTTCTCCAGTGGTTTCAGATTATGAATGACCAGTTCATGATCCAAAGTGTTTTGGAGGTGAAGAATCCTAGCAAATTCATCATAAGTGACATTGTACCTTGAACCATGAGTCATCCAAGTAAGACTGTCTCCATCATCCCGAGCAAAGTAGAGAGTGGAGTAAAACTGAGTAATGACTTCATTGTTCCAGTCATACTCAAAGGATAGCAGGTCCGTCAGACCGTGCCTCTCTAAGGCCTCCACCATCTCACGAAATGCGGGATACTTCTTCGACTTCAGGTAGTCAACATTCAGCCATTGACTCTCTACTACGGGATTCTTCATCTTCATGTACACGTGCTCGTAGTAGTCTGCATGGAAGTTGCTCCAGAACCTAGGATCAGAACATTGTTTAGGTCGTCCATACACTTCAATCTTTCTGAAGTTATCAGCTAGCTCATTCCCTTTTCCAATGAAATCTTCATTTGAAGGCTGCCTGTTGCGATGAACGGGATTTTTCAATTTCAAGGGCCCAATGGGGCCACTAGCAAGTCCCTTCCCTTTATTGAGAACTCTTCTTGGCCCTGATGAGCCCTCAGCAGCATCTTTCCTTTGAGGCCTTTTGATAATGACTTTTCTCTTCTTAGGAAGATTGTCGTCGGAGGGTGGAGAGTGAGCATTGACGTCATGTCTCTTCTTCATCACTCCCTCCTTAGCTCTCCTCACTCTTTCACGTTGAACTTCTTCGTCAATGTGAAAAGAGCTATCATCTGATCCTGAAGACATGATGCCTGACAAGGAGTTTAAGGATTAGATGCAAACGGACACCTTATCGACTTCAAATGGGAATGTAGGAGTTCAGCTGTCAGAGACCGGACTTGTCCGGTTTCAGAGTGCGGACTAGTCCGGTGGACCGGACTTGTCCGCATCTGGACGCCGGACTAGTCCGGCCTAGCATAAGAACCCTAACTTGAGTGTTTTATTTGAAGCAAATCTCCTATCTATGGATACAAGGGTAGGAAAGTGGTAGAAATACATCTATTTATGCAATGTACATCCTTTTGAAATCAAAGGAAACTAGCTAGAGCTAGAAAAATTGAGATTTTGGGTTTTGGGGGGATTTACCAAGATTTGAAGATTCGCGTTGAAGGAGTGGAAATCAATCCGGATGTGTCCGGAAAGTAGGATCCCCTCGTCGAGAAGAGGCTTTTTCACGGAGAAAACTCCGAGTTTGAGGGCTCAACTCGAAAATCACTTTGAGAGCTAGGGTTTAGGAGAGAGGGTGTTGCAAAGTGATTATGAGTGGAGAGGGAGGCGTTTGGTCCGGCTGACTGCTTCTATATCCGACTGACCGGACTAGTCCGGTCCTGGTAGCGGACTAGTCCGGTACCCCTGAGTTTAACCTAATTGTTGTCTGTCCGGACTAGTCCGGTTGGGAACCGGACTAGTCCGTTTTCAACAGACTTGATATATATATAGATAACTAATAGTGATCCAAGGACAACAATTTTGCAAGTAGTCTTGGTGATTATGACCAGTATACAATCAACAATCAAACAATGGTCATAATCCACAAGATTTATTCATTAAGAATAGTTTTCTGAGTACAAAGGAGAGGAGGAGCATTTTTGACAGTACGGAGGAACAATTTTAGTTGCAACCAGGTATGCAATGTTTCAAGCCACATTTCGAGAGTCAAGAATGTTTAGCTCATTTCTTAGTTCACAAAACCTTTTCTCATCTAATGGTTTGGTAAAAATATCTTCAAGTTGTTTTTCAGTCCTAACATGTGAAATAGCTATGTCACCTTTTAATGAATGATCTCTAAGAAAGTGATGACGGATGTCTATGTGCTTAGTTCTTGAGTGCTCTACCGGGTTGTGTGCAATTTTTATAGCACTTTCATTATCGCATAGAAGCGGGATATGACTTAGATTGTAGCCGTAGTCCCTAAGAGTTTGTTGCATCCAGAGCAGTTGCGCACAGCAACTACCGGCTGCAACATACTCTGCTTCCGCTGTGGAAAGAGCAATGGAGTTTTGCTTTTTAGATGACCAAGAAACTAGGGACCTACCAAGAAATTGACAAGTCCCTGACGTGCTCTTTCTATCGACTTTACATCCTGCATAGTCAGCGTCGGAGTACCCTATCAAGTTAAACTTGGATCCTTTGGGATACCAAAGGCCAGGTTGGGTGTGTGCACAAGATACCTTAGGATTCTTTTTACAACAATTAAGTGACACTCTTTGGGTGCGGCTTGAAACCTTGCACACATGCAAACACTAAGCATAATATCTGGCCTAGATGCACATAAGTATAGTAAGGAACCAATCATGGAACGATATACCTTTTGGTCCACATTTGGACCATCTTCATTAAGGTCGAGATGTACGTTGATGGCCATGGGTGTCTTGATGGGCTTGGCTTTGTCCATATTGAATTTCTTGAGAATGTCTTGTGTATATTTAGTTTGGCTTATAAATGTACCTTCTCTCAGTTGCTTCACTTGAAATCCCAAGAAGAACTTCAATTCACCCATCATTGACATCTCGAACCTGTCTGTCATTATTTTGCTAAATTCTTCACAGAAGGACTTGTTAGTGGATCCAAAGATAATGTCATCAACATAAATTTGACATACGAATAAATGATCATTAAAATGTTTAGTAAAGAGTGTATAGTCAGCTTTACCAATTTTGAATCCATTTTGAATCAGAAAATCTCTAAGGCACTCATACCAGGCTCGAGGAGCCTGTTTGAGGCCATAGAGAGCCTTACGCAGTTTATAGACATGGTTGGGATACTTCTGATCTTCGAACCCCGGTGGCTGCTCCACATAGACTTCCTCCTTTATCGGACCATTCAGAAAGGCACTCTTGACGTCCATTTGATACAACTTAAAATTATGGTGAGTAGCATATGCCAATAAAATGCGAATGGACTCAAGTCTAGCTACAGGAGCGAAGGTTTCATCGAAATCCAAACCTTCCACTTGAGAATAACCTTTGGCCACCAACCTTGCTTTATTTCTTGTCACTACTCCATGTTCATCTTGTTTGTTCCGAAAGACCCATTTGGTTCCAACGATGTTCGCCCTTGGTCTTTCCACCAGCTCCCACACTTCATTTCTTTTGAAGTTGTTCAGCTCCTCTTGCATCGCAATCACCCAGTCTGGATCCCTTAAGGCTTGTTCTACCCTGTATGGCTCCAGAAAAGACACAAAAGAATAATGTTCACAAAAATTTGCAATTTGAGATCTAGTAGTTACTCCCTTAGCAATATCTCCAATGATATTGTTGACAGGATGGTCCCTTTGCACACACTGATGTACTCTTGGGTGTGGATTTTGTATAGTTGTTTGTTCTTCATTGTCTTCATGTGTCATGTCTCCCCCTAGATCATTGCTTCCATGATCATCTTGATTTTCTTGATCTTCCTCAACTTGATCTTGTGTAGGAGCTCCCCCTTGATCATTGCTTCCTTGATGAAATTCATCTTGTGTCTCCTCTCGTGGTAGGATATCACCAAGTGCCATTTTCTTCAGGGCTTCACATGGAGCTTCCTCCTTATCTAGCATAGACTTATCGACTTGCTCCACTTATGAGACGTTAGTTTCATCGAACACTACGTCACGCGCTACTTCAACAAGGCCGGACACTTTGTTGAAGACACGATAGGCGTAGGCGTTCGATTCATATCCGAGCAAGAATCCTTCATCGGACTTCGAAGCAAACTTCGAGGCCCTTGGTTTCTTGTTCAGAATAAAACATTTGCAACCAAAAACTTTGAAATAAGAAACGTTAGGCTTTTTATCCGTGAGAAGCTCATATGAAGTTTTCTTCAGAAGTCGATGAAGGTACAACCGATTTGTGGCATGACAAGCGGTATTCACCGCTTCTGCCCAAAACCGGTCTGACGTCTTGTATTCATCCAACATTGTTCTCGCCATTTCGATCAATGTTCGGTTCTTCCTTTCGGCCACCCCATTCTGTTGAGGAGAATAGGGTGCCGAGAATTCATGCTTTATACCTTCTTCATTGAGATATTCTTCAACTTGGGTGTTCTTGAATTCTGTCCCATTGTCACTTCTGATATTCTTTACTGTTGATGAGAATTCATTTTGAGCTCTTTTCAAGAACTTCTTGAGGATTCCTTGAGTTTCTGATTTATCATACAAGAAAAATACCCAGGTAAATCTTGAAAAATCATCAACAATTACTAAACCGTATTTGTTACCGCCGATGCTGATGTACGCAATTGGACCAAAGAGATCCATGTGGAGAAGTTCCAGCGGTTTAGCGGTGGTCATCACATTCTTGGCGGGGTGTGGTGCTCCAACCTGTTTTCCTGCTTGACAAGCGCTGCACGGCCTGTCTTTTTCAAAAACCACATCCTTAAGACCACGGATGTGACCACCTTTTAGAAGTTTCTGCAGATTTCTCATTCCAACATGGGCTAGCCGTCTATGCCACAGCCATCCCATGTTGGTCTTAGCAACCAAGCAAGTGTTGAGTTCGGCTTTATCTTTGTTGAAGTCAACAAGATAAAGCTTTCCCTTCAACAATCCCTTGAATGCAATCGAGCCATCGCTTCTTCTAAAGACGGTCACACCCTCATTAGTGAATAAACAGTTGTAACCTTTGTCGCATAGTTGAGATATTGATAAAAGATTATAATCTAGAGAATCTACATGTAAAACATTAGATAAGGTGTGTTGAGAGGATATTTCAATGTTACCACTACCAAGGACCTTTCCTTGGCTGTTATCTCCAAAGTATATTCCTTCACTTGGATCCTTGTTGCACTCGTATTCCACAAACATACTTCTCTCTCCGGTCATATGATTTGTGCATCCGCTATCTAGCACCCACTTAGATCCACCGGAGGAGTAAGCCTGCAAAACAGAATTATTTCTGGGTTTTAGGTACCCAAGCTTGCTTGGGTCCTCTCAGGTTAGTCACAAGAGTCTTGGGCACCCACACACAAGTTTTTTAAGTTCTTGTGGCGTGGCCCTGTATAGTTAGCAATGACTTTTCCATACTTGTTTTTCATGAGAACATAAGAAGCATCAAATGTATGGAATAATGTTTGTAGCTCAGATTCATGGGATTTTTCTTTAACAAAAATGATTCTATTCTTAGCATGATTAGAGGTAGACATGTGTCTATTCCTGTCGAAGCCAAGTCTATCTTTGACATTGGAAGGTCTAGTGATCATATATGCACTTCTTGCATATTTGATCTTCTCCTTATCAAAGATGCCGTTTTGAGAAGAATGCATGTCATGTGGGGTTAAAGCATTAGAAATTACATTCTTCTTACTAGAGCAAGTGCAGGTTCTTACTGTTGTCGAGCGCATATCTTTGGAGGAAGAGCTCTTGGAGGAAGAGGAGTCACTTTGTTTGAGGGACTCAACTTGCACCTCAAGGATTTTGTTAACTTTTGACAAGTTAGCAAGTTCTTCCTTGATTGCAATGTGCGAGTTCTCTAACTTTGAGTAAGTTTCCTTACTCAAGGTTAGCTCTAACTCAAGTGACTCATTCTTCTCTCTTTCAAGCTCAAGAAGCTTTTCAACTTCTTGATATCTCTTTCTCTCAAGGATGAGCATATCTTCTTGTCGGTTGACAAGTTCCTCCTTTTCAAAGATTTCGTTCGACAACATTTCCATTTTCTTTAAAGCAATTTTACTTAGCCCTCTAAATAGTTCTTCATTATCACTAGAGCTATCAAAGTCATCAATGGAGGAATTTAGTATAGGAGGAGTAAGTCTAACCTTTTTCTTGCCTTCCTTAGCCATAAGACAAGTGTGGATGTTCATGTCCCGTCCTCCCATGTTCGGAAAAAGTGTGGCTCTCGTAGTTGGTTTCTTGACTGCGATTGTGGCCACCTCTTCTTCTTCATCGGAGGAGGACTCGTCGTTTGAGTCCCACTCCTTCCCAATGTGAGCTTGATGGGCTTGTCTTCTTTTTCTGAAATTTTTCTTTTCTTGAGATCTTGTTTCCTTCTTCTTTTTGTTTTCCTCATAAGTACAGTCCACCATGAAGTGACCATACTCTCCGCAGTTGTAGCAAGTGCGTCTAGCCTTGGATTTTCCTTTATCCTTGCTTTTGCCTTCATGTGAATTGTTGTCGTGTCTTCTTTTCATCATGCGTTTGAATTTTTGATGAAGAGTACCATTTCTTCGTCATCAAGATTGGTGCTTTCATCGCTTGTATCTCCATCGTCTTGGTCTTCACGAGTTTCTTTGAGTTTGGGTCTGCACGTTGCTTTGAGGGCAACTTCTTTCTTTTTAGAAGAGGTGAGCTCGGCTAAGTCTTTGACGTATTGAGCCTCTTTCTCCATCATTTCATGATTTATGATCTTTCCCAATAACTCATCAGGAGTCATTTTGTGAAACCCGGGGCTTTCTCTAATCATTGAGCAAAGTGTGACGTTTCTTGGCATGAAGGCTCTAATCATTCTTTTGACCACTTCGTGATCTGTCCATTTCTTACTTCCATACGCACGAATTCTGTTGATGAGTGCTTTCATCCGGTTGTACATGTCTTGAGGTGATTCGCCTTCTTCAATAGCAAATCTTCCCAACTCTCCTTCAAGCATTTCGATTTTGGCTTCACGAACTGACCTATTTCCTTCGTGAGCTGTCTTGAGGGTATCTCAGATTTCTTTTGCACTTTCTAACCCATCGATCTTGGTGAATTCCTCTCTGCTTAGTGATGATGTGATCATGGCGACGGCTTGTGCGTTTCTGTGAATCTCCTATTCTTGTTCTGGGGTGAGCTCATCATCCGTGTCCGGAATATCGATGCCTGTGCAAACAATGTGCCACAGACTAGGGTTCAGGGATATCAGATGCATCTTCATGTTGTACTTCCACATGGTGTAGTCACTTCCATCAAACTGTGGAGGCCTTCCCATAGGAATAGAGAGATAATGATTATTTGAATTGAGTCGGTTGTAGTTGTAAGGATACCGGGAGTAGTCGTGATGACCACTCCCCATCGTCTTTTCTTCCTCTTTTCCTTTTTGTGCCAGCAGTTTCTTTCTCAGGAGTGCTTTTAGCTGCCTCACTTCTTCATCGTCATGTGGGTTTTCTTTCAGCACATCGAAGGCTTTGGCTTCTTGCTCCTCATCGTTGTTGCTCGTCTTCGGGATATCGTTGTTCTTCTCAGAGGCCATTGATCTCTCCGAGATGTGAGTCTCGTTGATGGAGAACTTGACTCTGATACCAATTGAATGTGGCCTAGAGGGGGGGGGGTGAATAGGCCTTTAAAGAATTCCTGGACACTTAATAAAGTTGTTAGAAATTTGACTGACCGGACTAGTCCGGTCGTGTGGGCAGACTAGTCCGGTGTGCTAAATTGTTTGAGTTGATTAAGTGTGTCTCACAAGTTTTATCATATAGCAGCGGAATAAAAACAACAGTTTTTATAACTTAAATTTATAGTATGGATGCACGTGCAAACTTGTAAAGAACTCAAACAATGACTAGCAAACTAGTAATCTAATGTGTCAAGATGTAAACCAAATGAGAGACAAAAGACACGAATTTTTACCGAGGTTCGATCTCACCAAGAGATCTACGTCCTCGTTGAGGAAGCTCACACAGAGCCGGGTTCTCAACCCTTTTCCTCTTCAAGTCACCACACAGGCCGACTTGACTTCACTATCAAGTGTAATCACCGTTTTTATGGGGCTACCTCACACGTTGAGGGCTCCCACAAGAATTACAATGAGAAGTTGATCAAATACACTCAAAAAGATTACAATTCAGAATATGAGTGTAGAGAGATCAAACCCCAAGAGCTCACAACGAAGGAACGACGATCTCCCAATCCCAAATCCAAGTATTTTATTGATCTTCACCTTTTTGCACCTTAGATGTGTGGGGAGATGTGTTTTTGGGCTCTTGGGACAGGTGGCGGCGCTAGGGTTTCAAGTTTTGATAGTATGAGTCATGTCTTGTTGGGGAAAAGCCGAGGGACCTCTTTTTATAGGCTTTTCCAAAAAGTTTCCGTTGTTAAACCTACTACCGGACTAGTCCGGTATATGATCGGACTTGTCCGGCCTACTTCCAGTGGGTTAACCGGACTAGTCCGGTCCACAAACCGGACTTGTCCGGTACTATGTGAGATGGGTTTTCAGAAACTTTAGCGGACTAGTCCTGTTGCTGGATGGACTAGTCCGTAGTCCTCTAAGGAGGACAACAGAGACATGACCGGACTAGTCCGTTCTAAAACCGGACTTGTCCGGTTGCGTTCCAGTGAGCTGACCGGACTAGTCCGGTTCACAAGGCGGACTAGTCCGGTGCACTATGTTTGCGTCTTTCAGAAAGTTAAACGGACTAGTCCGGTCCATGAACAGACTAGTCCGGTTTTCAGTGGATTTTAGTTGATTTTTAAACCCCTTACCCCTACGCAAAGTCATGAGCTCTTGGGATGTGTCTCTCTCACACACCACCTATACATTTATATCTACTTTGCTTCTCTAAATTTCACTAACTTCTTCCTTTTCGGGCACCACTCTATTTTTCACCTTTTTGTGTGTGTGCCGAGCCAGTTCACTTTGTTTATCCTGCAATCATCTTAATAGTTTCATTAGAATCTCATATGTTCGTCATCAATTAGCCAAAACCCACAAGGGATATCCTAGATGCACTTACAGATGGTTACTTCAGTCTTCCACTCTTCATGTCTGAGACGAGGGACTTTCTTGAGAAGGTATTCTGGGTATAAGCTGTAGCAATCCAGAAATTCTTTGAGCTCCTTGGATATGTGTCCTCCTTCCATTCCGTTGGACCGAAATTCTTGAACTGAATGGTTGGCCCGTTCATCACCTTTATTATTGGTCTCAGCAAGGGGTGGCTCCTCTTCGGATTCATCTCCTCCCGACATAGCTTCATGAGGCTCCACGGGGTGTAAGCCCGCGTGAAACTCCTCCTGAGGTGCGTACCAATGCTGTTCTTGTGGATCATCCTCCATATCATCTTCGAACGGTTCCACCTTTTCTGGGTCCTCTTCCTCATGCATAGAGCTATTGACTTTATCTTCATCATGAGGTTCCATATTCACCTCCTCCCAATATGGTCCATCGGACACCTCAATGTGGTTAAGTGCACTCCCACGTGGTGGTGGACGAGTCCTTATGCGTGTTGTGCTACTTATCACCGGCATCCATAAATAGGACATGAGAATCTTTAGAGAAGAAGAAAATACTTCAAAACTTCAGAAGCTATGAAGCAAGAAAGCAAAAGTGTTGCTGTCAAAAAGAAGAGAAAGAGAGGGGCTGAAAATAGCACTTTGCGGTGGCTGAATTGACAAGTAAAGTGCAGCAGCAAGAATTTTTTGAAAATAGCAGTTTAGAGGAGTGTTCCTATGTGTTTTAGAGTGTCCATTCTACCTAGGCTTGCATCCTACGGTCAACGTGGCTCTGATACCAATTTGTGACACCCGGTTCCAAAAATAGAACCAAGTGAATGCATATGTGTGCCCAGGATGTTCATCACACATACACATGTAATCCACAAACTGAATTCAGAATATAACCATGAATAAATAGTGTTTAAGTACTTTATTACAATGACTCAAAGTATCACTCATGAATCTCTAACTTATTTTTGCAGCGGAAGTCTCTAAACGACAGCGAAAATAACTAAACAGTAGGCTCCAACTTCTACTCCACAGGCATGTTGACGGTAGTGCGCACGCCTAGTACTCCACATGTTACTCGAAGTACTCTTCTCCTGTAGCTGATGTATATGTGGGAATGCAAGGGTGAGTACATGTCGTACTCAGCAAGTGCGGGAAAAGTATGACATGTAGCTTACAACAAGGTATGGAATAAAAAGGCTTATTGCAACAAGCAAATTTTATTTCACAAACATGGTAAAAACAGCAACTATGTCTAGATGAGTTTAATCCCAATATAACCAAGTAAAACAGCAACATTATTCCATCATAATTCACCATTTATCAAGTCTCAACCATCCATTAATCTTTCTCAAGTTCATCTCATACTCATAAATATTCATAACCATCTCATATTCATATACCCGAAACCAAACTCATTTTCATGACTCAAAACAGTCCCAAAACCAATCCCAATTACCATACCACAACCATACCGAATAACCATCCCAAGTTTAGCCTCTAATCATGAAAGTTGGCCAGGTGCTTGTGACCGGAAGTACGGCTATCATGATAGTTTTACGCTCTGCAGAGGTGGCACCACTTTACCCACAAGTTCGTGATTTCGTCACCCGTCGGTGACTAGAGAACCTCCATTATACTAGTACACAACCGTTGATGTATGGCCAAGAGATCACAAAATAGCCTTTACAAAGGGACTACTAGATGTACGGACTCACTGAGGTTTCACCGGCTGGCTCGAATCTCCATTCTCCCACCCACGGGCCCCCTCTTGTGCCATGCAGTTCCCAGGGCAGTCCCTCTCAACTCCCATTCCCCGCGCCATTCAACGGTCCATAACAAGCTAGCAACACACCTAATTAATCAGCTAAGCCGCACCCATATTTGGCCTTGTGGTGGCACTGTTTTCCTGGCATGTTGTCGCATGAACCAGTCCTTAGATCTACGGCAAGTAAACCACCATCTCATCCTGCAACATCCACGAACCAATCTAGCCTAGATCTCCCTGATTCCATGCTCATTATCATCATCAAGTTCTCATCGTCATTATTCATATGAGTGCAGTAGCTAAACATGTTTTAATTCAGCTTCCGTATCCCGTAAATTAAGCTAAGCAAAAAGGAAAAAGGACCATACCCGACTCATCAATTTTCCCGGTGACAAGGATGGTTAACAAAACTAGTAAACTCCTATAAAAGGGTGCCCCATCAAGTTGACTCAAGCATACACGTTTTCGTAACCAAAACAGTTTCAAAACATGGGATCAATATGGTCAAGGGGCACTTATCTTGCTCCCGTGGTTCTTGTTGCTAAAGCGTTTCAAAGTCTTGATGCTGTAGTTCCTCGTAGACGGCCTCTTGAGCTGTCCTTCTACTAACGATCACGCACATACAAAATTTACAGCAATCAATTATCATGCATAAACTTTACTCAAGCTGCAATGGGGTAGATGAATGCAAATCCTATAGTGCGGATTTATAAAGCCAGTTTGTACGTGTTCTTGCATGTTTTAATGGGCTTTCATGGGGTTTTATGATGAACAAGGGTGTAGGGATCAAGTGTAGACATGGTGATGATCTTGACTCAAGATCTAGATCAATTCCACCGTCAAAAATCGATCAAAACACGATCTGTCCACATGCAAAAGTTTTTGTTCGAAAGGGGCGAAGAAAACGGATGCGTAGAAACAGCGGCAACGTCATAAAATGGGTAATGAAGACCTACCTCACTTCCTTCTTGTGGCAGGGCCTTTCTCCTAGCAACGGCAGCAGCGGGGGATTTTTCTATGGAAGATTAGGGTAGGACAGATCGTCGGGCTTCTTTTCCGGCGATGGCGAGGCGTGACGGGGCTTGTCGACGGGTCTCGACGACGGGTCTCACCGGCGGGGCTCGACGGTGGGGCTCGACAACGGGGCTCGACGGCGGGGCTCGTCGGCGGGGCTCGAGGGCGGGGCTCGTCGGTGGGGCTCACCGGCGACCAAACTTCGGCAGGGGGGTGGCCAACTCTACGACTTGGAGAGGGGGGGCTCCAACTCGGCGACTTGGGAGGGGGGAGGGGCTGCAGCCAAGGGGGGCTGGGGGTTGTATTTATAAGGGGGAGAAAAGAGGAATCCTACTTCAATTAGAACTCAACCAAGAGTCCTAGTCAATTTGGAACTTAACCAAAGAGTCCTAGGGATTTCCCCCCTTTAGGACTAATTTGGCAGCCAGGGGGCAATAACCCATGGAAGGAAATCCCTTCTCACATATTCCCTATCCCATCCAATTCCCAGGGTGTGCCATTCCCCTGTGAGTATTCATTTGGTAATCCATGGATAAAAATCCCAAAAAACAAAAACAGTCACAAAAATGAGAGAAAATAAAGAAAAAATGAGAAAAATCAAGAAAAATGAGAAAAAAATAAAATGAAAATGCCTGTAGTATTAGTAGAACTTCAAAATATGGAATCTAACAAAAATATCATCAATACATTAATACCAGTCATTTGTGCCTAATTCATAAAAATTTGCACAACCTGAAGTTACAAGAAAATAACATATGACCTCAAAGACCAGAAAATGTCGTAGACAACATGAACTACATGCGGTTATAGGCATGTTCAACCGCAATATCCAACACAGTTCACGTGCATCAAGTACGTCATAGAAAAGGTTATAAAAAAATTGGTCAACAAACATAAGTCCAGTCATCTAGCTGCAGTTACAAAACAAGGGAACACCCTCTTTGCATATGTCGAAGAGTGGCTCTGCTTTCACCTAGCAGCAGCCATCTAATAAAATCCTTCAAGAAAACGACCTCGCTGAACTTAGTTGGCGTGTCTACGGCTTGCACTCCTGAAATTAGGGAATCAGATTAAACAACAAGACAAGAAAAACTTCAAATGGTCCTCAAATAAACTATCTACTGGGCTAATTTATTCGATGATATGAGACTGCATATCCTTTAGGTCGCAAGTGTCAATTTTGACATGTTTCATACAGTTTTGTAAATCATACAGAGAGTAACAAGTACATATGTTTCATACAGTTTTGCAAATCATAATTTAGATGATTTGTTCAGAACTTTCAAATTCCACAAAACAAATTTATAATTTAGATCTTTGTGCAGCACTTCCAAATTCCAATCATCAACTACAGTGTGAAGAACAAGTGTATTGGCAACAGAGACAGAAAAGAGGAAAAATAAAATGTTGTCTCAGCTTACCAGAAAAGTGAAGACAACATTATACACCTCTCATAGTCATTAAGATAACATCTGAAATTGCATAAATTTAGTGTTACAAAAATGATCACCAAGGAATTGAGTGTTGTAGAAATTGAGTGATATATAAAATACCTTTTTGTCGATCTCTCCCCTAAGCCAATACAACCGAACACGTGACCTCTTGGTATTCAAAAATTTCTCTCTGTTTATCTCACACTTGAACACACCTAATGCTTTTGCCATTTCTTCTTCAGTTAACTCTTCCATTGACTCTAAAACATTAACACACTTCCCAATAGAATATTCATCCTTGTTACTCTCTTTTGCTGGCTGATTTAGCTCATTAAGAAATTTATTACTTTGTTCCTTTTTAAATTCTAAATACTCCTCAAGAACTCCAGCAATTTGATTTTGCTTACGTTTCCTTCCTCCATGACTATACTCTCTATGGTCTGAAGAAGATGCTGGTGTGTGTTCATTTCCCACAATATTAGCACGACAAACTGCCTGTCCTTCAAGATTTGAAGCAAATAGGTTCAAACCAGAATCAAGCTCAAGCTCATCATTCCTAAAAGTGCTTACAGCTTCATCTTGATGTTGTGCTTGTTGCTGAATTGATGTAAAATTTAAGTCTCCAGTGGCATAGCTACCTTCATATAGTGCTGCCAGTTGGTTAAAGAGGGGAAATGATTTTGATTGAAATTTCTTCACCTTTGGATGATTTTGTTTATTGCAACAAAAAGGTAAATATTAGGATCAACAATCAATAAATGCTAATAATCAGCAAAAGAAAATGGCCTTACTTTAATTATCCTTTCCCATATCGGTGGCTCAGCAATTATCATACCAAGTGATTCGTTCCATCCAGCACCACTTTGCTTGCGAGCTTCCTTTATTACCTTGTAGTTTGATTTAAGTTCATTTTCTTTCTCTTGAATTTGTGCCTTCAAAAAATTAGCCAATGGAAACTTTTCATTGGACATTTGAGTTATACTTCGCCACCCTTCAGGTATCCAACCATTCTGGCCCCTAAATCTTGGATTATTATGCTCATGGAGGATGTCTACTAGAGTCTTCTCATAATTCATATTCCACGAAGCCCTTGCCATGGCTACATAATATAAAATACTAACGATTACTATATTCATTCCACATTTGCATAGCAATTTGGTCCCTAACAATATTCCCAACATTTGACTGAATAGTATGTTGGTAACTGTTATCTCCCTTTGGTAATTCAACAAACTGATCTGGATGGATGGTAGTTGGGTGCTGATCCAACCATCCATCTTCACCATTTAGACCTCTAATGATATTATGAAATGAAACCGCTGCTGCAACAAATAAAGTTTGAGACTTTATAGGATAAAATATGCCCACTTTGAGGATAGGAAATCGCTTCTTTAAGACACCACTGGCTCTTTCAATGTGATTGCGAAGGAGTGCATGAGAATGATTAAACAACTCTTTATAATCAGCATATTCGATTCTTGATCCTCTCCTCCGATATTCACTAAGATGATACCGAACACCTAGATACGGGGCAATAAAAGAAGGTGTGTTTGCATATTCTCCATCTACAAGGTAGAATTTACCCTCCGGCACTCGAAAACCCTTTCTTAGAGCAGATTGAAGAACCCCTGCATCTGATGCAGACCCTTCCCACCCACAAGAGATAAATGTGAAGTTGAGGTCAAAGTCGCATGCCAACATTACATTTTGGGATAGAGTTCCTTTTCGATTTCTGTATGGAGGGGCTTTCTCTTCACTGATAGTTATGGTAATGTGTGTACCGTCAATTGCAGCAATGCAATTCTGAAAATATGGCCAAAACCTAGGATTTGACACAATTTTCACATGTATTTCGTCCATACTTGGGAGCTTCACAAATCTCTGAGTTAGAGTAGGAATTATATCAAAAAAACTTATTTATCTTCCTATGTATTGTTCCATCGCTGTGCTGGAATTCTTTTTATAGTATTCCATTACTAGCATTTTGAGACATCATATACATGAAAATCCCAAGATGCTCCTCAATGCTAATTTTTGGAGTTTCATGCAATAATTGTTCCCTTCTAAGATAGCTTGCTACAGCTCTAAAGATATCTGACTCCATTCGAAACTCAACTTTACACCAGCTCTCATGTCCATCCAAAATTTCTCTAACTTTTTGCGCACCACTACGACAAGAAGTGTGTACTGGCCTTTTTTCAGTAGGAAGACATGAATATAAAGATGGAACTAACACAAAAAAACAACTCGTCATCCTCTTCCTCCTCTTCCTCCATAAATTTCCTTATTAACTCATTTCTAGAACACATTTGATAATATCCCTACAATATAATAATATCTAGTTTTAACTAATCTACAAGATGAAACAAAATTCAAAAGGATTAATATAATGTTATATGACTTACCTGTAGTACCAAGGTATTCAAAGTCTCAGTTTGGTTTCAGATTTGCAGAGTAAGCAACCTACAAAACCATGTTCAAACAGAAAACATGTTCACAAAAATCCGGAAGCAAATTGAAGATATAAATGAAGCATAACTCATTACACTGTATATTATAAAAAATACATAGATAAGCAATTAGCAGAAATCCAGTAAATAGCATGTAAAAAGATCCCTGGCACAAGCATGGTGTCCAGTTTGCTAGGTCTATATGACATACCATGGACTCAATTTATATTCTGTACCTAAATTTAATATGCAGCAGAAACAAAAAGACAGACAAGGAAATCCAGCTCAATTGTTCTCTAACCAGATTGTATTATACAAGCTTTTCAAGCTGCTTGTAACTTAACTTAGGTTTTACAAGTGGACAGGTAACTCAAAGAGAAGAAAACTCAGTACACTTGTACAATTTAAACTACACCCAATCGATGTCTGCAAATAGATATAAGAACCGCTATACCACATACTCTTCAGAAATCACAAAACATGTTTGTTATGAGAGGCAAAGGCATGGCCTAAACATGTTTGTTATTCTGTACCACATACTCTTCAGAAATTCCAAGCTGAGAACTTTGGAATTTGACTTGAAGTTAAACTGCAAAAGCTAGATCCGAGGAAACCCATCGCTACCCTAAATGCCCAAATCGTAATCACAAACCAGAGGAATAAGCTCCAATGGGACATCGTGTCTCCACCAGCACGGCGAATCAACCCATGGAAGTTCTAACTCCTCACTACCGACGCAGATTCATAAGAGAGGGAGTAACGAGACAGTGTAGATGCGTGTGCATCGAGACGAACCTGCGCTTTGTCAGCGAGCCGGAGCGCGAGCCTGGAGATGGGGAGCGGCGTTTTGTAGACGAAGTGGTTGATGCACTCGGATCGGAGGAAGCGCGAGAGGACGTGGCCGTCGGCGGTTAGGCCGGCGAGGGTGACCCCGGCGTGCTCGGCGACGCGGAAGACCTTGCGCTGGTGGGAGATCTTGGAGTGAGCAAGGCGGTGTGGAGTCGGAGGGGGGACGCAAGCGGCGACGCGAGGTCTGGCGGTGGTGTGGGGGACGCGAGGTTGGGCGGCGGCGTGGGGGACGCGAGGTTGGGGAGGCGGCGTGGGGAACGCGAGGTCGGGGCGGGGTGTGGGGGATGAGAAGTCGAGGCGGCGGGTGGAGTCGGAGGGAGCACACAAGGGTTTTCCTGCCCGACCTCACGAGGCCGGGGATGAAAGCCCGGTGCTCCCCCGTGGATGACACCGGTAAACTGGGCTGCCAAGTACATCAGGAGGGAATTTTGGCCCGTGTTTTTTTGGGCCCGGGATTTGGAATGGATCCCAGTGGGTTTATGGACTACCAAAGAGGCCCTTAGGCTGCGGCAGCATTGGGGATAAATTTCCCCCAACTGTGGGGAAAATTCCCCTTTTGGGGGAATTGGGGAATTTGGAAATTTTGGGGGAAATTTGGGAATGGCTTATTTCAACTATCTTATTTCATTTCTCTCCATTTCTATGTCCCTTTTCCCATTTCTATATTCCCCTCTCCATTTCTATGTCCCTTTCTCCATTTCTATATTCCCTTCTCCATTTCTATGGTTCTTTCTCCATTTCTATGGTTCTTTCTCCATTTCTACTTCTTTTCAAATGCTTCTCTATATGAAAAATGTGTGCAATGCATGATAATGAATTTGAGGGTGTTACAGAGGACGTGTGGCGTCAGGTGCTAGAGCTGGAGCCCGTACACCTCCAGCAGCATCAGAAGGAAGGACGACGTCGGGAGCGCGAACCCGTACAACATGTACGAGGTGAAGAGGACCACATCGCTGAGCCGCATGCTGGTGAGCAGGGTCTTCCCACGACGGATCTTTCCGTCAAACTCGGCTGAATGTTAGCCGAGCAAGCGCCTTACGCTCCCGGGCTCTTCATTAGTGAGGAGCCGAGAGGAACGAAGGCCAGAAGCCATGGCAGCAGGCGGTGGTTGTGAGCGCTTGCGAGCGGAGGCTTCGAGCGCAAAGGTGGAAGGCGAAGATCACAAGGCACAAGGAGGCAAGAAAGGAAGAAATCACCCTTCACCGAAAGGCTTCCTTTTCTACGCCTACAACCTCTAGCAGGGCATCATGCACGACACTTGGGCCGCCACTGACGCGTGCTGCCCGTGCTCCCAATGACGAGTGGTACCCAGATTCACCTGTCAGACACTGGGGGTCAGGCGGGCTGCGTCTCGGGAACAAGGCTCCGGCAGTTCCCGAGAAAAGCGGCGTGGTGGAACTGCAACGGTCGACCCGAGAACCGCTGCAGTCAATACCCAGGAGCGGCCCCTCGAGCACATTGCCACGACCCTTCACTCAAGAGCGGACACGCGCCCAGTGCGCCGAGGACGTGTTGTCGTTTCAACTGTCGAGTACGCTCATTACGCCAAGGACGTGCAGCCTTTTTGACTGCCACGTACAACTACTCACCCACTACGCCAGCCATCGCTTCGATTTCCAAATCGCAGATGTCGAGTAGACACGCGGGAGGGAAAGACGGAGGCCCCACCTGCGGGGTCGCCGCCTCCCTTAAGATTGGCTCGGGGGCCACTATCGGTACCCTGTAGACCGGGTACCCACGCGTGGAGGATTGAATACAGCGGCCCCACCTCTCTCTCTCTCTCTCTCTCTCTCTCTCTCGGTGGGCCCTGACACGGCCACATGCCCTTGGCCTCCCCGCTGAGGCATGGTCCGGTGGTGCCATGTGTGCCCAGGCTCTGGAGCCGCCACATGCCCTTGGCCTCAGACTTGACCTCCCTGAGGTGAGGTCCAGAGCTGCCACGTGTATCCGGGCTCTGAACTCATCCTCCCCATCGATGAGGGCTCCGGAGCCGCCATGTGCCCTTGGCCCCGGACCTAGCCTCCCTGCTAAGGCGGGGTTCGAAGCTGCCACGTGTATCCGGGCTCTGAACCCAACCTCCTCATCGAGGAGGGCTCTGGAACCGCCACGTGCCCTTGGCCTCGGACCTGACCTCCCCGCTGAGGCAGGGTCCGGAGCTGCCACGTGTATCTGGGCTTTAAACCCGTCCTCCCTGCTGAGGTGGGCTCCAAAGCCGCCACGTGTCCCACTATCCGTCGCGGGTCGTGGGCCTCAGAAGTCAAGGAGGAAGTGCGCTGTCAGACCGCGCATTCAAGACTCGCACCTTCCCAGAAGCATGGCTGAAAGTGCATCTTGGTTCCAGTGTGGGTTTTGGAAGATTGATGATGATCAATTAAAATGCTAATGAATTTAAATGAGCATGTGTGCAAGTAGGTTGCATAGCAAGAACAGATTGAGGGCTTCTCAAAAAGGGAAATGGAGAAGACGGTGTGAAGCTACACAATAGAGTTAGGGTTTTTATTTTTTGAGTGTAGGAACATCACATTATTAAGAGGGACACGACACGCAGCAAAAGAGAAGCAAGCTCAATCCCATAAAAGCGACCCTTATTATAGAAAAGAGTCGTTAAGTCAAAAACCTCGTACATGTCAGAGAGATTTGAAAAAGTACTCTCTGTATAGACTCCGACATGTCCGAAGGTTTCGGAGAAGTACCTTCTATTTAGAGTCAGACATATCCGAAGAAATTCAGACATATCTGTTTAGGGTTGAAAGAGACTCGTTCCTTTGTGGACACCTCAACAGAGACGTAGATTCCTGTGTGGAATCAAACTTTGGTAAACAAATCCTCATGTTCACTTGTGCTAATTTGCTTGTTCTTCAATTTTCATATCATTGCTCGTGCTTGTGATTGATCAAACCCTAGCATTAAACTAATTTAGTATTTAAATCATCAAGTTCGATTAGTAGGTTGCTAAACTTGTTTGAGAGCTACCTCTAGACCATATTGATTGTACACTTGATCTAGAACTAGTTAAATTTATTTTCGCTGCGACTGACTTTGGACAAGTCTGATCTCATCAGACTTATCCGAAATATTTTTGGACTTGTTTGAACCTGATAGAAAAAATCAGTTGATAATTGTGCTTTAAATTTTAATTAGCCTATTCACCCCTCTAGGCAACTTTCAATTGGTATCAGAGCCTAACTATTATCTTGTGCTCAATTGCATTTAAGGGTGTGCTTAAGAGTGTGCTAAGGGAATGCTTTATCTTGCGGATTTTTCTATGGATAATACTCAACTTGACACATGCCTAATTGCAAAAACAAACATGGGTTGGTTGTGGGATAGGAGACTAGCCCATGTTGGTATGAGGAACTTGCAAAAACTTCTCAAAGGTGTTCACATCTTAGGACTAACAAATGTCATGTTTGAGAAATATAGGGCTTGTAGCGCTTGCCAAGCCAGAAAGCAAGTTGGAGCACCTCATCCCGCAAAGAATGTGATGACTACCACAAGACCCTTGGAGCTGCTTCATATGGACCTTTTTGGTTTTATTGCTTATATAAGCATAGGCGGTAACAAATACGGTATTGCTATAGTTGACGATTATTCTCAATTTACTTGGGTGTTCTTCTTATATGAAAAGAGTGAAACACAAGGACAGTTGAAGAAATTCTTAAGGAGAGCTCAAAATGAATTCTCCTTAAGGATCAAGAAGATTAGAAGTGACAATGGCACCGAGTCAAAGAACACTCAAGTGGAGGAGTACCTCGATGAAGAAGGAATTAAGCATGAATTTTCAGCTCCATACCCTCCTCAACAAAATGGAGTAGCCGAAAGGAAGAACCGCACACTCATCGAGATGGAGAGAACCATGCTTTATGAGTACAAGATTTTGGACCGATTTTGGGCTGAAGTGGTTAATACCGCTTGTCATGCCATAAACCGGCTCTATCTTCATCGACTCTTGAAGAAAACGCCATATGAACTTCTAACCAGTAACAAGCCGAATGTTTCATATTTTAGAGTCAGTGGTAGCAAATGTTTCTGTGACACCCAGTTCCAAAAATAGAACCACGTGAATGCATATGTGTGCCCAGGATGTTCATCACACATACACATGTAATCCACAAACTGAATTCAGAATATAACCACGAATAAATAGGGTTTAAGTACTTTATAACATCAACTCATTGTCTCACTAATGAATATCTATCTTATTCTTGCAGCGGAAGACTCTAAACGACAGCGGAAAATGACTAAAGACAGCAGGCTCCATCTTCGACTCCACAGGCATGTTGACGGTAGTTCGCACGCCTAGTACTCCACATGGTCCTCGAAGTACTCTTCTCCTGTAGCTGATGTTTATGTGGTAATGCAAGGGTGAGTACATGTCGTACTCAGCAAGTGCGGGAAAAATATGACATGTAGCTTACAACAAGGTATAGAATAAAAAGGCTCATTTGCAGCAAGCAAGTTTTATTTCATAAACATGGTAAAAACAACAACCATTTCTACGTGAAAATTTTCCCATCATAAACAATTAATTCAGCAACATTCTCTCATCATAATTCACCATTTATCAAGTCTCATCCAGCCATAAATCTTTCTCAAGTTCCTCTCATGCTCATAGATATTCATAACCATCTCATATTAATATAACCGAAACCAAACTCACTTTCATGACTCAAAACAGTCCCAAAACCAATCCCAATGACCAATACCATAACCATACCGAATAAACATCCCAAGTTTTCCCTCTAATCATGTGAGTTGGCCAGGTGCTTATGACCGAAAGCACGACTATCATGATAGTTTTACACTCTGCAGAGGTGGCACCACTTTACCCACAAGTTCGTGATTTCGTCACCCGTCGGCGACTGCAAAACCTCCATTATACCCGTACACAGCCGTCGGTGTATGGCCAAGAGATCACAAAATAGCCTTTAAAAAGGGCTACTAGATGTATGGACTCACTGAGGTTTCACCGGCAGGCTCGAATCACCATTCTCCCACCAAAGGGCCCTCTCTTGTGCCATGCAGTTCCTAGGGCAGTCCTCCTCGACTCCCATTCCCCACGCCATCCATGGTCCATAACAAGCTAGCAACACACTTAATTAGTCAGCTAAGCCGTACCCATATTTTCCCTTGTGGTGGCACTATTTTCCTGGCATGTGTTGGCATGAACCGGTCCTTACATCTACGGCAAGTAAACCATCATCTCATTCAGCAACATCCACGAACCAAACTTGCCTAGATATCTCCGATTCCATGCTTATTAACATCATCAAGTTATCATCATCTTTATTCTCATGAGTGCAGTAGCTAACCATATTTTAATTCAGCTTCCCCGTAAGTTAAGCGAAGCAAAAAGAAAAAACGACCATACCCGACTCATCAACTTTCCCGGCGATAAGGATGGTTAACAAAACTATTAAACTCCTATAAAAGGGTGTCCCATTAAGTTGACTCAAGCATACGAGTTTTTGCAAACAAAACAGTTTCAAAACATGGGATCAATATGGTCAAGAGGCACTTGCCTTGCTCCCGTGGCTCTTGTTGCTCAAGCGTCTCGAAGTCTTGGTGCTGTAGGTCCTCATAGATGGCCTCTTTAGCATGTCCTTCTACTCACGACCACACACATACAAGATTTACAGCAATCAATCATCATGCACAAACTTTTCTCAAGATGCAATGGGGTAGATGAATGCAAATCCTATGGTGTTGTTTTATTAAACCAGTTTGTACGTGTTCTTGCATGTTTAAACGGGCTTTCATGGGGTTTTATGATGAACAAGGGTGTAGGGATCAAGTGTGGACGTGGTGATGATCTTGACTCAAAATCTAGATCAATTCCACCGTCAAAAACCGATCAAAACACGATCTGTCCACACGTAAAAGTTTCTGCTCGAAGGGGGCGAAGAAAACGGATGTGTAGAAACAGCGGTGACGTCGTAAGATGGGTAATGGAGACCTACCTCACTTTTTTTTGGTGGCAGGGCCTTCCTTCTCGCAATGGCAGCAGTGGGGAATTTTTCTATGGAAGATTAGGGCAGGACAGATCGTCGGGCTTCTTTTCCGGCGACAGCGGGGCTCGACAGAGCTCGACGGCGGCCAAATTCCGGCAAGGGGGGAACTTGGCGACTTGGCAGCAAGGAAGGGGCTTGGCAGCAGGGGGGACGACCAAAAGAGAGAGGGGTCGGCCAAGGGGGTGGGGGTTATATTTATAAGGGGGAAAAGGAGAGTCCTACTCCAATTGGAGCTCAAATAAGAGGCCTACTCAATTTTTTTGGATCTTAACAAACTTATCTCTTGTGGTGCGGCAGCCTTGGGGATTTTATCCTCAAAATGTGGGGAAAATTCCCTTTTTTTGGAATTGGAGAATTTAGAAATTTTGGGGGAAATTTGGGGAATTTTGGAATGGCTCGTTTCAGCTATCTTTTTCCCATTCCTCACCATTTCTATGTCACTTGCTCCATTTCTACATTTCCCTCCCCATTTCTATGTCTCATTCTCCATTTCTACATTCCCCTCTCCATTTCTATGTCACATTCTGCATTTCTGCATTCCCCTCTCCATTTCTATGTCCCATTCTCCATTTCTACATTGCCCTTCTCCATTTCTATGCCCCATTCTCCATTTCTATATTCCCTTATCCATTTCTGTGGTTTTTCCTCCATTTCTATGGTTCCTTCCTCCATTTCTATGGTCCTTTCTCCATTTCTATGGTTCTTTTCTTATTTCTATGGTTCTTTCTCCATTTCTATAGTTCTTTCTCCATTTCTAGGGTTCTTTCTCCATTTCTACTTCTTTTATAATGTTTCTCTACATGAAAAAACGTATGCAATGCATGGTAGTGAAATTGAGGGTGTTACAAACCTACCCCCCTTAAACTGAATGCCCTCGAGATTCGATAGGGTGGAGAGTAGATGAGGGAATTCTGCCTTGAGGTCTTCCTCACGCTCCCATGTAGTTTCGGCTTCCGTCTTATGGCTCCACTGTACTTTGCACCAATGGACTACTTTGTTCCTCGTGACCCTTTCCTTCACATCCAAGATTTTGATGGGGTGTTCCACGTAGGTCAGATCCTCTTGAAGCTCGAGCTCATCCATCGGTACTTGTTCTTCCGGTACTCTTAAGCACTTCTTGAGTTGGGATACGTGAAATACGTCATGCACGTCGGAGAGGTGTGTTGGCAGCTCTAGTTGATAGGCTACTTCTCCTCGCTTGCCCAAAATCTTGAATGGCCCGATGTAGCGAGGTGCTAATTTGCCTTAGACGTTGAACCGTTGTTGGTCTCGGATAGGCGATACCTTAAGATACACGAAGTCTCCCACTTCGAAGGTCAATCTCCTGCGCCTATTGTCCGCATAACCTTATTGTCGTGACTGAGCAGCCTTCAAGTTTTCACGTATCGTTTGTACTTGCTTTTTAGCGTCCTGCAGCACTTTGGGTCCAAACACTTGGCTTTCTCCGGTCTCATTCCAGAACAGCGGTGTTCTACACCGTCTACCATACAATGCTTCGAAAGGTGATATCTTCAAGCTGGCTTGGTAGCTGTTGTTGTATGAGAATTCAGCATACGGCAAGCTCCTATCCCAACTATGCCCATGTTTCAAGGCGCAAGCTCTCAACATGTCTTCCAAAATCTGATTTGTCCTCTCAGTTTGCCCGTCGGTTTGCGAGTGATAAGTGGAGCTGAAATTCAGCCGTGTACCCATGGCTTCATGCAGCTTCTTCCAGAACCTAGAGGTAAATCGAGAACCCCAATCTTAAACTATCCTCTTCGGAACTCCATGGCGACACACGATTTTCTCCATATACAGCTTGGCTAGTTGTGTGATGTTGTACTAGGTTCTAACAGGAAGGAAATGAGTTGTTTTTGTCAACGGGTCCACAATAACCCAAATAGAGTCGTAACCCGACTGAGTACGTGGCAGTCCGACTATGAAATCCATGCTGATGTCTTCCCACTTCCACTCGGGTACTTTTAATGGCTGCAACAATCCAGCGGGTCTTTGATGTTCGGCCTTCACTCGTTGGCACGTGTCGCATAAGGCAACATATTCAGCTATGTCTCTTTTCATACCATCCCACCAATAGCGAGTTTTCAGGTCCTTGTACATCTTTGTACAGCCGGGATGTATGGAATAAGGTGAGTCATGTGCCTCCTTTAATATTGTGCCGCGGATGTGCTTCACGTTAGACACACAAATCATTTTCCCTAACCAAAGCGTGCCTTTCTCGTCTTCCTTGAAATCCTTTTCTATGCCTTGTAGGATTCTTTCCTTGATTTCCTCATCCGTTGTTTGGCCATCTCGTATCTCTTGTTCCAATGAGGAGTTCAGTTCTATCACTTCCATATCGTTCAAGAACTTGAGATGTTACCGTTCGAATTCCTTGCGCAGCTCGGGTGGCAGATCCCGAACCGTGAGTTGGTGACATGCTCCCTTTCAGCTCAATGCATCAGCTACTACATTGGCCTTTATGGGGTGATAGTTGATTCCAACATCATAATCATTGATGAGTTCCAACCATCGACGTTGCCTCAAATTCAGATCCGTTTGCGTGAATATATACTTGAGGCTTTTGTGATCCGTATAGATCTCACATCGGTGGCCAAGGATATAATGCCTCCAAATCTTCAAGGCATGTACTGTGGCTGCAAGTTTAAAGTCATGTGTGGGGTAATTCAGCTCATGTTTCTTTAGTTGTCTCGATGCATAGGCTACCACTTGTCCTCCTTGCATGAACACACATCCAATCCCTTGTCTTGATGCGTCACAATATGTATCGAAACTCTTGCTCATGTCCGGCAATACCAAAACCAGCGCTGTTGTTAATCTCTTCTTTAGCTCCTCAAAACTTTCTTGACACGCTGGTGTCCACTGAAATACTTTCACCTTCATTAGCAATTCAGTCATAGGCTTCGCTATTTTGGAGAAATCCTTGATGAACCAGCGGTAGTATCCAGCCATCCCAAGGAAACTCTGAATATCTCTCACATTCTTCGGTTGGTTCCACTTCAGAACATCTCCCACTTTTCCGGGATCAACCGATACTCCTCCCTCGGAGATGATGTGGCCTAGGAACGATATCTTCTTTAGCCAAAATTGACACTTGCTGAACTTAGCATACAATTGATGCTCTCGCAGTTTCTGCAATGTTAACCTCAAGTGTTCTTCGTGTTCTTTCTCGCTCTTTGAATACATCATGATGTCATTGATGAAAACCACAATGAACTTGTCCAAGTACTCCATAAAGATCTTATTCATGAGGTACATAAAGTATGCGGGTGTATTGGTTAACCCAAAAGACATAACGGTATACTCATACGGACCATACCTGTTCGAAATGTAGTCTTGGGTATGTCGGAGGGCTTAATCTTCAGCTGGAAATATCCCGACTAAAGATCAATCTTGGAAAAAATTTGGGCACCTTTCATTTGGTCAAACAGGTCCTCTAGAACCATGTGAATACATATATGTGCCCAGGATGTTCATCACACATACACATGTAATCCACAAACTGAATTCAGAATATAACCACGAATAAATAGGGTTCAAGTACTTTATTACATCAAGTCATTGTCTCACTAATGAATATCTATCTTATTCTTGCAGTGTAAGACTCTAAACGACAGCGGAAAATGACTAAAGACAGCAGGCTCCATCTTCGACTCCATAGGCATGTTGGCGATAGTTCGCACGCCTAGTACTCCACATGGTACTCGAAGTACTCTTCTCCTGTAGCTGATGTTTATGTGGTAATGCAAGGGTGAGTACATGTCGTACTCAGCAAGTGCGGGAAAAGTATGACATGTAGCTTACAACAAGGTATGGAATAGAAAGGCTCATTTGCAGCAAGCAAGTTTTATTTCATAAACATGGTAAAAACAGAAACCATTTCTAGGTGAAAATTTTCCCATCATAATCAATTAATTAAGCAACATTCTCTCATCATAATTCACCATTTATCAAGTCTCATCCAGCCATTAATCTTTCTCAAGTTCATCTCATGCTCATAAACATTCATGACCATCTCATATTAATATAACCGAAACCAAACTCACTTTCATGGCTCAAAACAGTCCCAAAACCAATCCCAATGACCATAACATAACCATACCGAATAAACATCCCAAGTTTTCCCTCTAATCATGTGAGTTGGCCAGGTGCTTGTGACCAGAAGCACGACTATCATGATAGTTTTACACTCTACAGAGGTGGCACCACTTTACCCACAAGTTCGTGATTACGTCACCCGTCGGCGACTGCAAAACCTCCATCATACTAGTACACAACCGTCGGTGTATGGCCAAGAGATCACAACATAGCCTTTACAAAGGGGCTACTAGATGTATGGACTCACTGAGGTTTCACTAGTAGGCTCGAATCACCATTCTCCCACCCACGGGCCCCCTCTTGTGCCATGCAGTTCCCAGGGAAGTCCTCCTCGACTCTCATTCCCCGTGCCATCCACGGTCCATAACAAGCTAGCAACACACCTAATTAGTCAGCTAGGCCGCACCCATATTTGGCCTTGTGGTGGCACTGTTTTCCTGGCATGTGCTGGCATGAACTGGTCCTTAGATCTACGGCAAGTAAACCACCATCTCATTCAGCAACATCCACGAACCAATCTTGCCTAGATCTCCCCGATTCCATGCTTATTAACATCATCAAGTTATCATCATCTTTATTCTCATGAGTGCAGTAGCTAACCATGTTTTAATTCAGCTTCCCGTATCCCGTATGTTAAGCGAAGCAAAAAGGAAAAACGACCATACCCGGCTCATCAACTTTCTCGGCAACAAGGATGGTTAACAAAACTAGTAAACTCCTATAAAAGGGTGTCCTATCATGTTGACTCAAGCATACGAGTTTTTGCAAACAAAACAGTTTCAAAACATGGGATTAATATGGTCAAGGGGCACTTGCCTTGCTCCCGTGGCTCTTGTTGCTCAAGCGTTCCAAAGTCTTGGTGCTGTAGATCCTCATAGATGGACTCTTGAGCTTGTCCTTCTACTCACGACCACGCACATACAAGATTTACAGCAACCAATCATCATGCACAAACTTTTCTCAAGATGCAATGGGGTAGATGAATGCAAATCCTATGGTGTTGTTTTATTAAACCAATTTGTATGTGTTCTTGCATGTTTTAACAGGCTTTCATGGGGTTTTATGATGAACAAGGGTGTAGGGATCAAGTGTGGACGTGGTGATGATCTTGACTCAAGATCTAGATCAATTCCACCGTCAAAAATGGATCAAAACACGAATGGTCCACACGTAAAAGTTTCTGCTCAAAGGGGGCGAAGAAAACGGATGCGTAGAAACAAAGGCAACGTCGTAAGATGGGTAATGGGGACCTACCTCACTTCCTTTTGGTGGCAGGGCCTTCCTTATAGCAATGGCAGCAGTGGGGAATTTTTCTATGGAATATTAGGGCAGGATAGATCGTCGGGCTTCTTTTCCGGCAACGGCAGGGCTCGACGGAGCTCGACGGCGGCCAAATTCCGGCAAGGGGGGGGGGGGACTTGGCGACTTGGCAGCAAGGAAGGAGGCTTGGCAGCAGGGGGGGACGACCAAAAGAGACAGGGGTCGGCCAAATGGGTGGGGGTTATATTTATAAGGGGGGAAAGGAGAGTCCTACTCCAATTGGAGCTCAAATAAGAGTCCTATTTAATATTTTTTGGAGCTTAACAAACTTATCTCTTGTGGTGCGGCAGCCTTAGGGATTTTATCCCCAAAATATGGGGAAAATTCCTTTTTTTGAGAATTGGGGAATTTATAAATTTTGTGGAAAATTTGGGGAGATTTGGAAATGGCTCATTTTAGCTATTTTTTCCCATTCCTCACCATTTCTATGTCACTTGCTCCATTTCTACATTCCCCTCAACATTTCTATGTCCCATTCTCCATTTCTACATTCTCCTCTCAATTTCTATGTCCCATTCTCCATTTCTACATTCCCCTCTCCATTTCTATCTCCCATTCTGCATTTCTACAATGCCCTTCTCCATTTCTATGCCCCATTCTCCATTTCTATAATCCCTTCTCCATTTCTGTGGTTTTTCCTCCATTTCTATGGTTCCTTCCTCCATTTCTATGGTCCTTTCTCCATTTCTATGGTTCTTTTCTCCATTTCTATGGTTCTTTCTCCATTTCTATAGTTCTTTCTCCATTTCTATAGTTCTTTCTCCATTTCTAGGGTTCTTTCTCTATTTCTACTTCTTTTATAATGTTTCTCTACATGAAAAAATGTATGCAATGCATGGTAGTGAAATTGAGGGTGTTACAATTTCATTCTTAATAAGAAACCAAGAATTTCAAAGTTTGCATCCAAATCCGATGAAAGATTCTTGCTTGGATATGACTCAGACAATTATGCATACCGTGTTTTCATCAAAAACTCCGGTTGTGTTGAAATAGCATGTGATGTAGTGTTTGATGAAACTAATGGCTCTCAAGTAGAGCAAGTTGACCAATCCATGCTAGATGAAGAGGAAGCTCCTTACATAGCACTAAGAAGGATGGCCCTTGGTGATGTGCACCCACAAGAGAAAAGTCAATGTAAAACGGATCAATCCTCATCACAAGTTGCTCCTCCAACACAAGTACAAGATCAAGCTCAAAGTGATCAACCACAATACTCTCAAGTCCAAGTTGATCAAGATGATGGCATCGATCAAGGGGGAGCCAATGATGAAGAAGAAGTTGACCTAATACCCCAATTACCACATCTAAGGGTCTACTAAAGCGTTCAATGTGATCATCTCGTCGACAACATTCTTGGTGATATCACTAGAGGGGTAACCACTCGATCCCGTGTAGCAAACTTTTGTGAACATTACTCGTTTGTTTCTTCTTTGGAACCCCTAAGGGTGGAGGAATCACTACAAGATCCAGATTGGGTGGTGGCCATGAAGAAGAATTAAACAACTTCAAGAGGAACAAAGTTTGGGAATTGGTGAAGAGACCAAATGCCAACATTGTAGATACCATTTGGGTGTTCCAAACCAAGCAAGATGAAATGGGGTAGTAACAAGGAACAAGGAAGACTTGTGGCCAAAGGATATTCACAAGTCAAAAGTTTGGATTTCAATGAAACCTTTGCTGCTGTAGCTAGGCTTGAGTCAATTCGTATTCTATTAGCCTATGCTACTCATCATGATTTTAAACTTTATCAAATGGACGTGAAATCGCCTTCCTAAACGGATCAATCAAGTAGGAAGTTTATGTGGAGCAACCCCCGGGATTTGAAGATCAAGAATATCCTAACCACGTTTACAAGTTGCACAAAGCTCTCTATGGCCTCAAACAAGCTCCTAGAGCTTGGTATGAGTGCCTTAGAGACTTTCTTATTAAAAACGGCGTTAGAATAGGAAAAGCTGATTACACACCGTTCAAAAATCACTTCAATGATGACCTATTTGTATGCCAAATATATGTCGATGACATCATATTTGGCTCCACTAACAAATCATTTTGTGATGAGTTTAGCAAGATAATGACGGAAAGGTTTGAAATGTCCATGATGGGGGCTTTGAAGTTTTTCTTAGGTTTTCAAGTAAAGCAACTTAAGGATGGCACGTTCATAAGTCAAACAAAATATACCCAAGACATACTAAAGAAATTTGACATGAACAAGGCCAAACCCATCAAGACACCCATGGGAACAAATGGACATCTTGTCCTTAATGAAGATGGAGCTAGTGTGGACCAAAAGGTATATCGCTCCATGATAGGCTCTTTGCTTTATCTTTGTGCATCTAGGCCCGATATCATGCTTAGTGTGTGTATGTGTGCTAGATTTCAAGCTGCCCCTAAAGAATATCATATAAGAGCTGTTAAGAGAATTTTGAGATATCTAGTACACACACCAAACGTAGGACTATGGTATCCTAAAGGCTCAAAATTTGATCTAATAGGTTATTCCGATGTCGACTATGCTGGATGTAAAGTTGATAGGAAAAGTGCATCCAGAACTTGTCAATTTTTAGGTAGATCTCTTGTGTCATGGTCCTCAAAGAAACAAAACTCCATTACTCTCTCCACCGCAGAGGCAGAGTATGTCGCAGCCAGAAGTTTTTGTGCACAACTTCAGAGTATGTCGCAGCCGGAAGTTGTTGTGCACAACTTCTTTGGATGAAACAAACCCTTAAGGACTATGGTCACAATATGACCCATATTCCACTTCTTTGCAATAATGAGAGTGCTATTAAAATCGCTCATAACCTCGTAGATCATTCTAGGACCAAACACATAGATATACGACATCTTTTCCTAAGAGATCACTCACTTAAAGGAGACATCACAATTTCTCGTGTTAGAACTGAAAAACAGCTAGCCGACATATTTACCAAGCCACTAGATGAAAAACGCTTTTGTGAACTTAGAAATAAGCTAAACATACTAGGCTTTAGAAATGTGGCTTGATACATCAAACGTAGGCTACGAAACCAACAAACTTGATTAATGAAGGTTTGAAATGGAGTTTTATGTCAGTTTCAGCAAAGTCTTTGTCTTTCTCCGCAAAATGCTATTTTTATGGCTAACATAGGGAAAATCATAAATATTGTTAGCAAATTAGTCAAAACTAGCAAGGATGTGTGTGAAAATCATGTTGTCATGCTTGGTGTGCCATATGCTGTACTATATACTATAGGCATGTATATACATGAATATGCCCCTCCAAAATATCACTGAGGACATTTTTCTGAATAACTAAGACATGTCCGAACAATCGGAAAAGTCCGAGATCCACACTTATCCGAACAAGTCGGACATTTCTGAAATCAAGTTCAGACATATCCGACATCGGGGTATATGGACCCCTCTACCAAGTCCGAATAGTTTTTTCTCCCTTTTCTCCTCCTCTCACAAACAGCTTGCCCCGTCATTGCGCCCGAGGCAATTTTGGTGTCCAACCTTCAAATCTCTCACTCCTCTGTGGATTATTGAAGATTTGAAGGCCGAGAACCCTTCTCTCGGGCCTCTTCTCCAATTTTTTGTGCAAATCGGCTAGGGTTTTGTCTCTCATAAGGTATTTTCCCCTCTTGTGCGATTCGTCGAATCTCTTAACCTTTTCTTACATCCATGCAAAGGAATACCTTTTAGATGATGATAGGGACCATTTTAGACAATCTTGTACCCAATGCTTTCGGATTAGGCAAGATTTGATTGATTTAGGGTTCAAAACTGTACAAACTCGTACATGTCCGAGATTGACATCGGACAAGTCTGAACAGTTCGGACATATCTAAAATTTTTTAGACATCGGAACTTGTATAGACTGAACACTAAATTATATTGTTACCGACTCCAATTCAATTCCAAATGCCTTCACACTTATCTCAAAATTGTGTTATTACCCAGGCATCATGTCGGATGCTCCTCCACGTGAGATCTAGAGAAAGAAGAGGAACGACCGTGCGGAATCCCTGCCGACTGTCAATGCTTACGTCCGACGGAAGAGGACAGTCCGGAAAGTGGCAAGAACTGCCGATGAGACTGGCAGGGCAGTCAGGATAATGCTTGAGAGTCGAAAGGATCCGAGGAGCCTCAGTAAGCTAATCCAGGATATATTGGCCCACTACACATGACGGCGCCAATCAGAGACCCAAGGAGAACAACCCCTCTCATGGATTACCGAAGGAACATCTCAAGGGCTCAGGATCATAGGGGAGAAAGAATATATGAATATGAGAAGATGGCAGCAGATTTCCGCTTTTGGAGTGACTTCCATGTGGACTACTATCGCTCTGTTCTCATGAGCAAGAAACATCCAGTCATCGACATGCAATGGATTGATTGGAAATACATGAAGAACAGGAACAATGAAGTGTTCAAAGAAGTCATTGCTGCCTGTGAGTACCATGGGATTAAAGATTTCATGGCAATTGAATATGGATGGAACGTGGAGGTAATTTGCCAATTTTATGCCACAGTTTTCTTCCATCCCGAGGGGGAGTCTATGATAACTTGGATGACTGACGGTGAGAGATATATCCTCACATACATTGAGTTTGCTAAGATTCTAGGACTCTATAGGTCGTTGAAGTTCAACTACAAGATCCATGAAGAGCTCATCTTAAAGAACAGTGAGATCAAATTTTGTATGATACTCATTTCTACTTCAACCCTCCTCACACTCAAGGTCTTCTTCCATTCTTCCAAGTGCTCAACAGGATTAATAGGAAGACATTGGCACCGAGGATGGAGATGCCACTCAAATCAACTCCAACTCTAGAACTTTGCTCAAGTGGCTGCGAGGGGAGAAAAGATTCAATGTCTTTGACTTCATCTATATGGATATCTACTCGACATCTGAGACTCCCTCGAGGTCGTGCATCTATGCACCTTACATCATGAAGATGATCGAGAAGGTGTCGGGAAAGACGTTTGTGAAGAATGTAGCCCATAAGAAGCTACAACCTCAAGCACCGACACCTCAGCTTCACCCCTCTAACAGGCTCTGTGCTAGTCACGCTCGTGTGGCAGCTGCCTCTGCCCCTCCTCCAGCACAACATGAGAGAGCCTCTGCCTCCTCCAGTGGCCTTCTCAAGGTACTCCGCTCCATCTTTACCATCTGTAGGAGTACCCATGTGAAGGTCCAGAAAAATGAAAAAGCCATCAAGAGCTTGGAGAGGGACATGAATGAAGTGAAGGCAAAACTCAATCTTCCCACTGGATCTCCTATTTTTGAGGACAGCAAGGACGATGTTCTCCTGGAGTTTTTGAAGCTTACCTCTGATGAGTTAGCCTTTTTCGGCGACACAGGAGCGAGTACGAGTGCTTCTCCAGATGCTTCTGGTGCAGACGACGACGACGACGACGAGGAGTACGAGGATGAGGACGAGGACGATGATGCTTAGCTTCACCTTTCTCCTTACTCTATTTCCCTTTTGGTGCCTCGATGCCAAAGGGGGAGAGAGAGTAGTAGTAGTCATCTCTTATGATAGCTTTCATTTCCTAAGCAATGTGTAAGGGCATGACCTATTATATGTATGATAGTATGATGATGATGTGTATGACTATTATTATGGTGTGATGACCATTATTGTGACATGTATGTGTTATTGAGATATGTGATATTGTGATGAGTTATTTTCATATGTGATGTGTCATCTTCATGCACATATCTCTCTCGCATCACACATATGCATCACTTTGTTTCACATTGCACTTAGGCACCCCACAATCATGACTTATATATAAAAACCCCATTTTCATAGTCCATATATTTAGGGGGATTTTTTTCATATAAACATCATGATCAAAACTCATATTTTACTCTCTTATCAGAAATTTTAATTGGTTGTCATCAATCACGAAAAAGGGAGAGATTGAAAGTGCATCTAGGTCCCCGTGTGGGTTTTAGAGGATTGATGACGAACTATTAAATGCTAATGAATTGAGGGCTTCTCAAAAGGGAAATGGATAAGACGGCGTGAAGCTACACAATAGAGTTAGGGTTTTTATTTTTTGAGTGTAGGTATGCCGCACTATTAAGAGGGACACGGCACGCGGCAAAAAAAGCAAGCTCAATCCCATAAAAGAAACTTAGTGTATAAAAGAATCGTTAAGTCAAAAACCTCGGACATGTCAGAGAGATTTGGAAAAGTACTCTCTGTATAGACTCGGACATGTAAGAGGGTTTCGGAGAAGTACCTTCTATTTAGGGTCGGAAATGTCCAAAGTCTAGGGTTTCTAAAATTTCCTAAGTCCAGAAGGTCGGACATGTCAGAGATGTTCGGAGATGCACCTTCTATTTAGGGTCGGACATATCCGAAGAAATTCGGACATGTCCGAAGTCTAGGGTTTCTAAAATTCGGACATGTCAGAGAAGTTCAGAGATTCACCTTCTGTTTAGGGTCGTACATGTCCGAAGTGGAATCCATAGGACAGTCTGAACTAGTGTCAGTTGAGAACGTCATTTTACAGTTAGTGGTCCACAACCTCGGACATGTCCGAACTTTAGTGGTTGGCAATGGTCATATTTTGGGGAGCCCTATAAAAAGGAGGGATCTCATCCCCATTTCAAAAGAGATCAACACCAGAGCTTTATTTATAGGTGTTCTTGAGCATTCCTAGACCTCTCTCACACCCTCTAGCTTTCATTCTTGAATCTTGTGAGGATTTGAGGTCTTGTGAGGAGATTCAAGGAGAAGAGATCTTAGGGTTGAGCTTGCTAAGTTGCACACCGTCAAGTTGTGTGGTTTGTGTTTATTACTCTTGGAGCATTGTTCCTAGGCGGCTAGGTGTCGCCCGGTGACTCCCAACTTGTGGTGAGACCCGGGAAGTTTGTAATCATCTTTGAGTTGATAGTGGAACGACCAAGTTTGATATTTGTGATCACTTGGTGAGGGTTAGGGTTGAAAGAGACCCAGTCCTTTGTGGACACCTCAACAGAGACGTAGATTCCTGTGTGGAATCGATCTTCAGTAAATAAATCCTCGTGTTCACTTGTGCTCATTTGCTTGTTCTTCAATTTTCATATCATTGCTCTTGCTTGTGATTGATCAAACCCTAGCATTAAACTACTTTAGTATTTAGATCATCAAGTTTGCTTAGTTAAACTTATTTGAGAGCTACCTCTAGACAATATTGATTGTACACTTGATATAGAACTAGTTAAATTTATTTCCGTTGTGACTGACTTCGGACAAGTCTGATCTCATCACACTTATCCGAAAAGTTTGGACTTATCTGAAATATTTTCGGACTTGTCCGAACCTGACAGAACAAGTGAAAGTTGACTAGAGGGGTGTGAATAGGCAGAAAATCTGAAATACGGCTTAATAAAAATGATTAGTTCACAGAGTGCGGACTAGTCCGATCATAGAGGATTTTAACTCTACAAGGTAAGAACGCAAGATTTATCCCGTGGTTCAGCTTCACAAAGAAGTCTACGTCCATGTTGAGGAGTCCACCAAGGACCAGGTTGCTCTCAACCTTTTCCTTACCAAGCCACCACCAAGGTTGGATTGTTCTTCAACTATATCACAAATGCTTCACAAAAAATCGTGGGCAACTCACAACTTGAGGCTCCCACGAGAACTCAGCTCAAAGCACTTACAAACCAATGCCCTCAGCAGCAAACTTCCCACTCAGTGCTAGAGAATTAACCAAGAGCTCTATGGTGCTCACTCCCCTTCTTCTTCTCTTCCCAAAAACTCACAAACCCTCAAGAATCACTCTTAGGGCTCCAAGAATTTGAAGAGAGGGGATTAGAAAAGCACTAGGAAGGCTATTTCGGCGTTGGGGTTCTTGTTGTCTACTTTGAGGCCTAGGAAACCCCTTTTTGTAGAGGTCCCGGGTACTAGTTGTTGCCACCAGCCAAAGTCCAGACTAGTCCAGCCTTTAACCCCGAAACTAGTCTGGCCTGCGGGGACCGATGACATCACTCTTCACCTACTTAACGGTCAAATTCTACCAACTAAATGGTCATATTCTACCAACTAAACAGTCACTTTCTATGGACTAGTCCGGTCCACAACGGACTAGTCTGATCTCACACGGAAACCATTTTTCCGGTTGAGAATGGACAAGTCTGATCCACTGGACTAGTCCGGCCTCCAGGGGCGGATAAGTATGGCCATCTAGGACTTAGCCCCTTCATCTGTTTCCAAGTCTCAAACGGACTAGTCCGACTCACAGA
Organism: Neostapfia colusana; assembly: GCA_030760725.1. NCBI lineage: Eukaryota > Viridiplantae > Streptophyta > Magnoliopsida > Poales > Poaceae > Neostapfia > Neostapfia colusana. The sequence goes on along the minus strand of JASWHV010000012.1, from coordinate 2,971,520 downwards.
GGACTGGTCCGATCTCACACAAAGCCTCTTGTTCCGGTTGGAAACGGACTAGTCTAAGCCTACGGACTAGTCCGGGCTCAAAGAGCGGACTAGTCCAGTCCATCAGGACTTAGCTCCTGAAGAGCTCATACACAATCTCCACGGACTAGTCCGTCCCCAAATGGACAAGTCCGAACGCACACAGATATTCTTGGTCCGTCCTATATCGGATTAGTCCGATTCTTCAGACTAGTCCGGCCATCCACCCCGGACAAGTCCGAACTCACGCAGAACCTCTTGTTCCGTTCTACATCGGATCAGTCCGATGTTCCAGACTAGTTCGGCCTTCTGGCCTGGACAAGTCTGGCCCTATTCCCAGGGCTATCTCAATTCTTCACTCCACTCAACCTAAACTCAGACTAATAGCTCTTAGATGATTCTCAACACTTGACTCTATGATCACACTCATTCTTAAAGGCTAAACTTAACACAGAAGAATCCAAATCCCTAAATTCTACTCTTCTTGTGCATTTGCCTTTTTCCCCTCTTTTCTTTTTTGAGTGCATCCATCTTCGTAGATTTCTTAATCACCTGTACTAACACTTGCAATGCTCATTAGTCGCTTAAGTGTTGTCATTAATCATCAAAACCCACGGGGATTTAGCCTAGATGCACTTTCAATATCCCCCTTTTTGGTGATTTGATGACAACACATTGAGGTTTTTGATAAAGATGTAAATGAGTTGGTTTTCATAACACACAAGTGTATGAAAAGCTCCCCCTAAATATGTGCATGAATAATTTGTAATAAAGTCAATGCACGAGAGTGAACTATATGGGAGATTTTTAGAGTTGTGTGTTATGGTGGGGTGCCTACATGAGATGCAAATGTTGAGATGTGATAATTAGATGTGAAACATGCATCTCAAATTGAAATTAAGGATCATCACACATATGAGTAGCATAGCATAAAGTTATTGCAACCCAAATATGAATGTGTAGAAACATTACAATCTAAGAGAGTGACATAGTTACTCATAACTCCCCCCTCAATCTCTCCCCCTTTGACATCAAGACACCAAAAAGGAAAAGAAGAGAGTCTAAGTCTAGTCGTCATCGCTCTCACTCTCCTCACCGCTCTGGGTTGCTTCTTCATCGTCCTCCTCATCATCTTGGTCATCCTCTTCTTCCTCGACGACGGGAGCAACACTAGAGGAACCACCCCCAAGGAAAACAGCCTCAGCCTCCTTGAGATCCGGGAAGGGTGTGATCTCCTCGTCGTCGGAAGCCTCCGGAGACATAGCAATGTCTGCCTTCTCACAGAGCTTCTTCAGGTACTTTTCTTGCCTCTTAGCCATTTTCTGAGTTTTGACTTCAACCTTTCAGCAAGAGGTGAAGATAGACTTCAAGAACCTTAAGATGGCACTGGAGGACTCTCCGGAAGAAGAAGAGGCAGGAGCGGCTGGAGGAGGAGGTGCATCGGGGTCACTCCTCCTAGAAGCTCCGTCAATGTTTGGCACAATAGGAGGAATTTGAGGGTGAAGGGATCTATGCTTAACATCCTTCACAAACTCCAGTCCCGACACCTTCTCAATGAGGCACATGATAAAAGGAGCATAACCACATGAGGCGATTGGGGGTATGGGATATGTTGAATATGTCATTGTAGATGTAGTCAAACACATTGAATTTTCATCTTCACAAATCAGCTTCGAAAGATGGCGGAGGTGGCCCTAGATCATCCCCGTATCCCCGTCTTTAGGTGCTAAAGTCTTTCTCAAGATCCGATTAAGCACACTAAAGAATGGATGGAGGATTTTGGTTGTAGGGGGATTATAAAAGCCAACCTCATACATGAACTCCATCTCCCCCAATTCTATCGCCGTGAGATTGTAAATGGTCAGCTCATAGCTCAAGAACTACTTGAGACCAAGAATCCATGCAAACTCACTATAGAGGACGGAGTATTGAACTCTGTCCATCATCCACGAAATATTTCTATCTCCAAAGGTGGAGAAATAGCACGTGGTGTAAAACTGAGCCACCACCTCTGTGTTCTAGTCGTATTAAGAAGCCAGAAAGTCCTTTAGACCGTGATGCTCAGCGGCTTGTACAACTGCATTGAAGGCTTGATGATTTTTGTTTTCCATATAGGGCCAATAAACCCACTGAGCATCAGCAACTGGCGTCTTCATCTTCAAGTATACTAGGCGATAGTAGTCGAAGTGAAAGTCAAACCAAAAGCGATGATCCGGTGTGGCCTTCTCATACTTGTAGGGATCCTTTTCCCTAAACGTCCTCGCCTTTTCAGAGCCTTTCCCATGGAAGATGTTGCTTGAAAGCTCTAGTTGTCGGTTGGGGTTATTTATGGGAGGTGTCATGACCAAGGGCCCAATGGGACCCTAGGAGGAACACTTCACTCCACAGGACGGTCTCGAATGACAATTCCCCCGCTAGCAGGTGCCCTTCTCCTTAGTTCTGCCTTCTTGACGGGCACCTTCTGAACCGGGGCTTTGCCTTTCCTCTTTGCCCCTTCTCCTTCATTCATGGGTCTTTTTACTTTGTCGGCCACTTGGGCCCTTTCCTTTTCACCTAAAGAAACTATCCTTTTCCTTCGACTAGAGCGCTCTTCTTCAGCTTGAGCTTGAGCTACCTCTCTTTCTTGTTGCTTCTTGGTTCGAGCTTCACGACGAGCGAGCTTTTGCGCAAGTCCAGCGTCCTCCTCCTCACGACGACGGTAAAGCTCTTGTCGAGCTGCTTCGCGCTCTGGGTCAGAGAGAGGTGGAGAGTTGTCGTTTTGAGACATGCTGGAAGAATGAATGAGCAAAGATATAAGTTGAGATCAAAAGATTATCGCGACAGGTGCAGCAAAGACACTAAGTGAGGGGTTAACTCAAGGTTTGGCCGGACTTGTCCGGTCCCTGATCAAACTAGTCCGGTCAGGAACGGACTTGTCTGCCTTTTGTCCGGACTAGTTCGGACTGCCTGGGGTTAAACCCTAACTAAGCGGATTTTCTACAAATTCGGTTAATAGTTTGCAATAATCTTTGGGGGGACGCATGAAGATTATGAAGCACTAGACATCCTAGGTTATGGAATAAACATCCTAGAATTGAGAGATTTTATAAGATTAGGTTTTTCCCCAAGAACACACCTTGATTGCTCAAATCTGATGAAATCGCCAGATCAAAGTGTGGAGAAGTCCGAAGATCGACTTCCCGAGGTCCCAAAGGGTAGAGGACTCGGATCCTTTGAAGTTTTTTTGTTGGAAATCCTCAAAAATCACCGATGGGGGCGAGTTTTGAGTGGGCGCGTGTTTAGATGTGTGACGAGTGAAGTGGGTCTTGGGCCCCGGCAGTTGGGTTAAGTCCCAACTGTCCGGACTAGTCCGATCGTAGAGACCGGAAAAGTCCAGTCACCGAACTAGGTCCGGACTTATCTGATTGTGCGAACTAGTCCGGTCAGGAGCGGACTAGTCCGATATAGGCTTGTCTAAGCCTAGTCGGACTTGTCTAGCACCCCAGGCTTGTCCGGCCCGTCGGGCGGATTAGTCCGGCCCTTGACATCACACTCTTATATATATGAGGAGATATGTAGGAATTGATCCATGTTGACTAATTTTTCACAAGTATTCTCAATGAACATGACCAGTAGGGCACACAAACAATCATACAATGGCCATGATTCAAGGAGATGATAATCGAAAATAATTTGATAAAAAATTGAGGGAGATAGTTTTTGAAAAACATGCTCAGTTTTGAAGAAATTAGACAATTAACAACCAGATGTGCAACATATCAAGCCACATTCCGGTAGTCAAGGATATTTAGCTCATTCCTAAGTTCGCAAAAGCGTTTTTCATTTAGTGGTTTGGTGAAGATATCGGCTAGTTGTTTTTCAGTTCCAACATGTGAAATGACTATATCTCCCTTTATTGAGTGATCTCTCAGGAAATGATGTCGGATATCAATGTGTTTGGTCCTAGAGTGTTCAACGGGGTTGTACACAATCTTAATAGCACTCTCATTATCGCATAGGAGTGGAATATGGTTCATATTGAGACCGTAGTCTCTTAGAGTTTATCGCATCCAAAGAAGTTATGCACAACAATTCCCGACTGCAACATACTCTGCTTCGGCTGTGGATAGGGCAATGGAATTTTGTTTCTTGGATGACCATGACACTAGGGACCTTCCCAAAAATTGACAGGTGCCCGAGATACTTTTCCTATCCACTTTGCACCCGGCATAATCAGCATCGGAGTATCCGATGAGATTGAATTTGGACCCTTTAGGATATCACAGCCCTAGGTTAGGTGTATGAACTAGATAGCGCAAGATTCTCTTTACGGCTGTTAGATGACACTCTTTAGGCGCGGCTTGAAACCTTGCACACATGCATACACTTACACATAATATCGGGCCTAGATGCACAAAGATAAAGAAGGGATCCAATCATGGAACACCATACCTTTTGATTCACGCTAGGGCTGTCTTCGTTGAGGTCAAGGTGTCCGTTTGTCGTCATTTGCATTTTGATGGGCTTGGCCTTCTCCATGTCAAACTTCTTAAATATGTCTTAAGTGTACTTTGTTTGACATATGAAAGTGCCCTCCTTTAGTTGTTTCACTTGAAAACCTAGAAAGAACTTCAGTTCTCCCATCATCGACATCTCAAACCTCTCTGTCATAATTTTGTTGAATTCTTCATAAAAATATTTATTAATAGAATTAAATATTATGTCATCGACATAAATTTGGCACACAAATAGGTCATTGTCTAAGTTTTACGTGAAAAGTGTGTAGTCAGCCTTTCCTATCCTAAAACTATTGTCAATGAGGAAATCCCTAAGACGCTCATACCAAGCTCTAGGAGCTTGTTTGAGGCCGTAGAAAGCTTTGTGAAGCTTAAAAACATGGTTAGGATGCTTATCGTCTTCAAGCCGGATGGTTGCTCCACATACACTTCCTCCTTGATTGGTCCGTTGAGGAAGGCGCTTTTCACGTCCATTTGGTAGAACTTGAAATCATTGTGAGTAGCATAGGCTAACAATATACGAATTGATTCAAATCTAGCTACGGGAGCAAAGGTTTCATCGAATTCCAAACCTTTGACTTGTAAGTATCCCTTGGCCACAAGTCTAGCTTTGTTTCTTGTAACTACTCGATGCTCATCTTGCTTGCTGCAAAAGACCCACTTGGTACCTACTACGTTTGTATTTGGTCTTTCCACAAGCTCCCACACTTTGTTTCTTTTGAGTTGTTAAGCTCCTCTTGCATCGCCATAACCCAATCCGGATCTCGTAGGGCATCTTCAACCTTGAAAGGCTCCAAAGAAGATACAAAAGAATAGTGAACACAAAAGTTAGCCATACGAGAGCGAGTCATTACCCCCCTTGGACAGATCTCCAAGTATATTGTCAACGGGATGATCTAGTTGTACACATTGATGGACTCTTGGGTGTGGCACACTTGGTCTTGAGTCAACTTTTTCTTCCTCTTTATCTCCCCCTTGATCGTTACCACCATCGTTGCCTTTAGAGTCTTGAACATAGTGATCTTGATCTTGTTCTTCATTTAGGGGATCTTCTGTTTGACCATGTGTTTGGGTTACTTCTTGTGACAAGGATGGGTCACTTGGATATTGTAGCTCTTGTGGTCGTATGTCACCAAGTGGCATCCTCCTTAATGCCATACATGGTGCCTCTTCTTCATCTAGTGCATATTGATCAACTTGCTCCCTTTGGGAGCCATTAGTTTCATCAAACACTACGTCGCGTGCGATTTCAACACAACCGAAGGCTTTGTTGAATACACGATAGGCGTAATTGTTTGAATCATAACCAAGCAAGAAATCTTCATCGGATTTCGAGGCAAACTTCAAAACTCGAGGTTTCTTGTTAAGAATATAACACTTGCCACCAAGGACTGAGATATTTGGTTTGTTACCCGTCAGGAGTTCATAGGAAGTCTTCTCCAAGAGACAATGGAGGTAGAGATGGTTTGTGGCATGGCAAGTGGTATTAACCGCTTTCGCGCAAAACTGGTCAGACGTCTTGTACTCATCAAGCATTGTTCTTGACATCTCTATTAGAGTTCAGTTCTTCCTTTCGGCCACTCCATTTTGTTCGGGTGCGTATGGTGCCAAAAACTCATGCTTGATGTCCTCCTCGTCCAAGTACTCTTCTACTTGGGTGTTCTTGAACTAGGTGCCATTGTCGCTTCTTATCTTTTTGATTCTCAAAGAGAACTCATTTTGAGCTTTCCTCAGGAAACTCTTGAGGACACCTTGAGTTTCACCCTTATCATGCAAGAAGAATACCCAAGTGAAGCGAGAAAAATCATCCACAATAACTAGACCATATTTGTTACCTCCAATACTTATATAGGCAATGGGACCAAAGAGATCCATATGAAGCATATCTAGTGGTCTTGTTATCATCATCACATTCTTGGTCGGATGAGCTACTCCAACTTGTTTCCCGGCTTGACATGCGCTACAAGGTCTATCTTTCTAAAAAAAGACATTCTTAAGACATCGGACATGATTACCTTTTAGAAGTTTTTGGAGATTTCTCATACCAACATGGGCTAGCCTACGATGCCACAGCCAACCCATGTTAGTCTTTGCCATCAAACATGTGTCAAGTTGAGTTTTATCCGCAGAAAAGTCTACAAGATAAAGCTTTCCTTTGAGCACATCTTTGAAGGCAATTGAGTTATCTACTCTTCTAGTGACAATCACGCCTTTTTTAGTGAATAAGCAATTAAAACCCATGACACATAATTGAGATATGGATAAGAGATTATAATCTAGTGACTCAACATGCATGACATTTGAAATGATGTGTTGTGGAGAAATGGAGATTTTACCCATACCTAGTACCCTTCCTTGGCTATTGTCACCAAAATAAATACCTTGACTTGGATCATTGGTTTATTCATACTCTACAAACATTTTTCTCGCTCCGGTCATGTGGTTGGTGCAACCACTATCTAAAACCCACTTTGTGCTGCGGGAGAAGTATGCCTACAAAACAAGTTTAGGCTTTGGTTTTAGGTACCCAAACTTGGTTGGGTCCTTTAAGGTTAGTGACAAGAGTTTTGGGCACCCATATACAAGGCTTTGGGCTCTTGCGGAGTGGTCCAACATATTTTGAATAGACATACCCAAATTTTCTTTTCATTAGTACATAAGATGCATTAAAATCATGGAATAGTGTTAGGTTGTTATTCTTAGTATTACTAAAATCTTTAGTATAGTTATCAAATTGTCATTTTAGTAGATGTAGAGATATGACATTCATTTATAGTTTTGTATGATCCTTCTTTGACAAAGGCAGTATGCATTTTGTCACTCTTAGAGATGTTTGCATTTTTCTTTGCTTTCCTTGAATAACCGATACCATCTTTGATTAAAGGAGAACTTGCAATTGAGTATGGACTGTGTGGATACTTAATCTTCTCCTTGTCAAAGATGTCACTCTTAGGTGTATTCTTAGCTATGTTAAGTTCCTTCTTTAAATTAGGTTCAAGTTTTGCACAATTACAGATTTTAGTGTTTATCTCTAAATTAGACAAGTTTGAGCTTGTTGAGGGGAGAGAAATAACATTTGACTTGAGAGTTGCGAATTGTGCTTCAAGACCCTTGAGATTTGTTCAAACTCACAAGCTCATCTTGGAGCACAACATTCAAACTCTTGAGACTTGAAGAGATCTCCTTGCATTCCGCAAGTTCAAGTGCCATGTTTTTCTCCTTCTCAAGCTCGAGGAGCTTCTGAAGGTCAAGATTCTTTTGTTTCTCCTCGATAAGCAAATCCTCTTGTCTCTCAAGAAGTTCCTCCTTATCTACGATTTCATCAAATAGTTTTTCATTTTAGCTAGTGCATTTTTACTTAATCCTTCGAACAAATATTCATTTTCACTATGACTATCAAAGTCTTCATCCTTAAAAGCGTGTAAGGAGAGTTTAGTTTTTACCTTTTGCTTTCCCTCCTTTGCCATGAGACATGTGTGGCTTGAGCTTTTCCATTCACCCTTGTTGGGTAGGAGAGTCTTCTTCATTGTTGCCACCTCTTCTTCATCATCAGAGGAGGACTCATCATTGGAGTCCCATTCTTTGTCAACATGAGCGTGCCCATGTGTCTTCTTCTTCTTGAATATCCACTTCTCTTGTAGATTTTCATCCTTATTCTTCTTATTCTTTTTGTCTTCCGTTTCATATGGGCAATTAACAATGTAATGCCCATACTCGCCACAGTTTTAGCAAGCTTTCTTGCTTCTTGACTTTCCTTTACCCTTGCTTCTGCTCTCATAGCTCGGTCCTCTTCTTCTCTTCATCATCCTTTTGAATTTCTTGATGAAGAAGGTCAACTCCTCATCATCCATATCGGTGCTCTCTTCTTCACTTTCCTAATCATCACTTGAGATTTGTACTTCTTTGTTCTTGGCTTTGGGTGATGCTTTGAGAGCAATCCCCTTTTTCTTGTTGGATGTAACCTTGGCAAGATCGTTGACGTGGCGTGCTTCCATTTCCATCATCTCATGGTTGATAATTTTGCCAAGCACCTCATCCGGAGTCATTTTGTGGAAGTTTGGACTCTCTCGGATGAGTGTGCAAAGCGTCACATTACGAGGCATGAAGGCTCTTATCATACTTTGGACTATTTCATGGCTTGTCCACTTCTTACAACCATGCGCTCGACTCTTATTTATGAGAGTCTTGAGTCGGTTGTACATCTCTTGAGGGGTCTCGTCATCTTCCATGGCAAATCTCCCAAGATCCCCCTCAATCATCTCAATTTTTGATTCTCGGACAGAGTGGTTGCCTTCATGCGCAATTTTGAGTGTATCCCATATTTCTTTGGCTTGTTCCAACACATCCACCTTATTGAATTCTTCTTGGCTCAAGGAAGAGTTGAGCACAGCTGCGGCTTGAGCATTGCGGTGGATGAGTTGCTCTTGCTTTGGTGTAAGCTCTTGATCATCCACGGGGATATCTGCACCTGTGCAAACAATATGCCAAAGTGTGAGGTTGAGAAAATAAGGTATAGTTTCATATTGTGTTTCCACATTGTGTAGTTTGTGCCATAAAAATGTGGAGGTTTGCCTAAGGGAATAGATAAGTATTTTGTGTGTGAATTTAAATGCTCATAGTTAAAAGGATATTGATTGTAGTCCTCTTCGGGCTTCTTGAGTTTCTTTTCTTTCTCAAGTCTCCTCCTTCTAGCTTCATCTCTTGCCTTTTGAAGATGATCTGCAAGACGCCTCACTTCTTCATCTTCGTCATCGGTCTCCAAGTCAAAGGGAGGGAACCTTGGCATGTCCTTGTTTGGGTTGACGCCCTTGTGAGGTGAGAACTTGGGCCCTTCATTGCCATGGGTGCTGTTCTCGCCGGCGCCGGTGATGTCGACGGGTGGTAAGTCCTTGCCGTTTTCCCCATCTCCTCTCCAAGCGGTTAAGCTTTTAAGAGAGTTAGGCTCTGATACCAATTGAAAGTTTCCTAGAGGGGGGTGAATAGGCGGAAAATCTGAAATACGGCTTAATAAAAATGATTAGTTCACAGAGTGCGGACTAGTCCAGTCCTGAGGGCAGACTAGTCCGGTCACAGAGGATTTTAACTCAACAGGGTAAGAACGCAAGATTTATCCCGTGGTTCAGCTTCACAAAGAAGTCTACCTCCACGTTGAGGAGTCCACCAAGGACCAGGTTGCTCTCAACCTTTTCCTCACCAAGCCACCACCAAGGTTGGCTTGTTCTTCCACTATATCACAAATGCTTCACAACAAATCGCAGGGCAACTCACAACTTGAGGCTCCCACGAGAACTCAGCTCAAAGCACTTACAAACCAATGTCCTCAACAACACACTTCCCACTCAGTGCTAGAGAATCAACCAAGAGCTCTATGGTGATCACTCCCTTATTCTTCTCTTCCCAAAAACTCACAAACCCTCAAGAATTACTCTTAGGGCTTCGAGAATTTGAAGAGAGGGGATTAGAAAAGCTCTAGTAAGGCTATTTCGGTGTGGGTTCTTGGTGTCTACTTTGAGGCTCGGGCAACCCCTTTTTATAGAGGTCCCGGGTACTAGCCGTTGCCACCAGCAAAAGTCCGGCCTTTAATCCCGGACTAGTCCGGCCTGCGGGGACCGATGACATCACTCTTCACCTACTAAACGGTCAAATTCTACCAACTAAACGGTCATATTGTGCCAACTAAATGGTCACTTTCTATGGACTAGTCCGGTCCATAACGGACTAGTCTAATCTCACACAGAAACCATTTTTTTGGTTGAGAACGGACAAGTCCGGCCATCCAAGACTTAGTCCCTTCAGCTGTTTCCAAGTCCTGAACGGACTAGTCCGACTCACAGAAGACTAGTCTAATCTCACACAGAACCTCTTGTTCCAGTTGGAAACAGACTAGTCTGAGCCTACGGACTAGTCCGGTTCTTCAGGACTTAGCTCCTGAAGAGCTCACACACACTCTCTACGGACTAGTCCGTCCCCAAACGGACAAGTTCGAACTCACACAGAGACTCTTGTTCCATCCTATATCGGATTAGTCAAATTCTTCGGACTAGTCCGACCATCCACCCCGGACAAGTCTGAACTGACACAGAACCTCTTGTTCAGTTCTACATCGGATCAGTCCGATGTTCTGGACTAGTCCAGCCTTCCAGCCCGGACAAGTTCGGCCCTATTCCTAGGGCTATCTCAATTCTTCACTCCACTCAACCTAAACTCGGACTAATAGCTCTTAGATGATTCTCAGCACTTGACTCTATGATCACACTCATTCTTAAAGGCTAAACTCAACACAAAAGAATTCAAATCCCTAAATTCTACTCTTCTTGTGCATTTGCCTTTTTCTCCTCTTTTCCTTTTTGAGTGCATCCATCTTTGTAGATTTCTTAATCACCTGTACTTACACTTGCAATACTCATTAGTCGCTTAAGTGTTGTCATTAATCATCAAAACCCACAGGAATTTAGCCTAGATGCACTTTCAACAAGTCAGTTGATAAATTGTGCTTTAAATTTTAATTGGCCTATTCACCCCCCTCTAGGCAACTTTCAATGGTGCACGACGCACGCCTCCGCCCTCCACCCATTCGTCATTACGGTGACAAGACAAGGCGGCGAGGCGTGACAGTGGCACGGTGCCGCCCAATGGCATAGTGCCGCCCATCAGAGCGAGAGGACGCAGCGACAAGACGGCGTCTTCATCATCACCTGCAGCCCGATCACATGCGCTCAACACGCCAGGAGGCGCATCTTAACTCCTCCAGTAGCAACTCCACATATAGTTGTAATCACCCTCGAACATGTATAGGGTACAAATAGCCCTGAGGCCACTTGTTGGGCCCCGGGCCACATCGTAACTGCCTCGGCCCTTGGACTATAAAAGGACCGGGGCGGCCACCCGACAAAGGGTTCGCAACCCATCCAACTCACTCACATACGCAAGCAATACAACACTCACTCCCATGGACGTAGGGTTTTACGCTCCGTCGGCCCGAACCACGTAAATCCTCGAGTTCACCGTGTTCTTCAACCTCGATCAACCTAGGGACGTTAGCCCCTCCAAACAAAGAACCTCCACGGATCGCTCCAGTAGCAGTACCGAGGGAAGTGTCGCAAGGAACACTTCGGAAGAGGGAAGCAATACGGGGTCAAATCCCGGACCAGAGACAGGTAGAAGACTTACATCCGACGTGACGGAACGACGGATAGGATTTAAAACAGAGTGGAAGGCCACGCACAACAGGACAAGAATGGTGTCGGACCATCAGCGCCATCCGTCCCATCCCGCTCGGCGTAGATGTACAGAGACGGAAAGTAGATGTAGACCGTAGACTAGACGGGAGCAGGTGTACTCATCACTTCTGTATCTCTTCGGGCCGCCTTAGGTGCTGACACACCATGTAAACCCCCACCCCATTTATGAGGAGTCGGTTGGTAGGTATAGGCGACCGAGCTATAAAAGGGGAGGCCCGAAACCTCCTCTCAAACGGTGAAAAACTGCTCAAGCACACGTGACAATTAGACTTTCTCCTCGTTCTCGCACGCGAGGAAGTCTCGCTTGTAACTACGTTTCCTTGAACCGTCTAAGCTAATACAAGGACGACGAATACCCCAAACTGGACGTAGAACACGTTGTCCGAACCAGTATAAACCCTTGCCTTTGTTAGCTAGCCATCCAGACATAAAACTTGAAGCATTCGATGGTAAAGAAACACCGACAAATAGCCTATTGAATCAAAAAAAAATTCTTGGGATTCGGTAGGCTCACAACGACATGCATTTTTTTTCTTTTTTGGATTCAATAGGCTATCATATGACTTTTTCAAATGAGGTATGCAAAAATGAGGCCTAAGATTATTTTAGTTTTTCTCGTGTCTTTTGCTGTAAAATAAGTCCATTAGTTATATTACAATGTTAGAATGATAAACAAGCGAATTGGAGTCTATTATAATAGTATTCTAGCGAATTCAACATTGAGATTAGTACTTTAACGAAGTCCAACATTGAAGATAGCAAAATTGCAAAAAGCTCCTCAAAAAGTATATTCTCATCACTTCCCGACATATTATAAAAGATTATCTGTTTTTTAGCATATTTTTGTGTATCGTCATACTCTAAACATGTGCTCTATATCAACTATCACTCATTCTTTAATATATCTTTTTATTCTTTTTTCTTTACACTTTTAAACACTAACGTTATTAGAAATACTTAGAATAATTTCATGCACCTTTTGAAAACAAACAAAAAATTATTTTCATTGTTGTTATTTGTTGTGGGAGCTATAGAAAATCTAACCTCTAAATGATTATCTAAATTTGTATTAGAAGTTTCAGAGTTTCTTCCCCGACCATCATGTTGATGCATTGAATCACCTACCACCCACTCGCGCTGCTCCTCTTCCATGGACACGCATGAGACAACCAACTCTCAAGGACGACGCCATCCCGCCCCCTTGTCCATGCGCTCGCGTGAGTGCATCACTATAGCGTGTCGAAGGATGGTATATGCCTCCCCACACGTGGGTGCAACCTGCTTTTAGAGGTGTAACCCTGTCAAGCGCGTCCCGCACAAGGTTCGGCTTGCCGATGCGAGCAGTCTTACAAAACCTACCTTCCCTATGTTTTGGGGCATCATTCAAAAGGTAAATGAAGACGGAGAAAGCTTTTGGGGCCTCACTTGTAACTTTTAGAATAACTTTCGCAAGTTAGAGGAAAGTTTTGAAATATGAAGAACCTTTTAGGACAATTTTTGGAGGATGGAGGAAGCTTTCGAAACTCACCTTTGGAGTTGAGGGCACCTTCTGGAAGTCATCACTTTACTTTTTCCAAAAGATCTTTTGAGGTGACTTCCATCTGCGGTTGTGTTGCTGCCAAATTTCATGTAGGGTGTTTAATGTGGTGCTGCAGGGTCGTTATTTTCTTTTATACATACGTGAATATAAACATTGAGTAATATGCGTGTGTGTGAGCTGTTGTGCCAGGGTTTTTTGACCAGACTCTTCTTAATACAAAAATATACAGGTTGTCCGAGTTTTTTTTTAAAAAAAAGAAAATGTAGGTCATACGAAAGGTAGCCCTGATTAAAGAGAAACTACTGGGCCGGCCCATCGTGGCCCAAATATGCCCTAGTCCCGTTCGGTCGCTAAATCGCGGAGATGCCGCCGTGCCGCCTTCCTCCATTTGCTCGATTCCATTTCAAACTTTTGTAGCGGGACTTCGAGGTGGTGAACGCCCATCTCCAAGATCATCGGAGTAACATCTTTTCTTGCAGTAAGTTCAGCCTATTCCGCCTCCTCGATTATCTCCTGTTCCCGTCTAATGCAATTTTATTTCGTATTTTTTTTTGCAAAACCTCGAACCGGTCGGCGGAAAATCCTGTAAGAATCCGATTTTCCTGCCGTTCATTTACGACCCCCTTCGCTTGATGTTTCTTGCAGGAGTTCCGGCGTAAATCCCCTGATCTTTGGCTGGCGTTCCTGGCCGCGCAGAACACTTGCTCGGCTTAATGCCGCCCAAGGCCACCAAGCGGTGGGTGCCGGTGAACCGATCGGAGGGCGCGGCCCCGTCCCGCGGGCGCGGAGGAGGATCCCCTGCCGCCGACCGCGTCACCTCGCCCCAGGACACGGCCCATCACCAGCGCGTGCTGCCCCCAAAGGGCACCACGCGATGGGTGCTCGTCAACCGCGCCGGAGCCGGAGCGTCACGCGGGCATGGGGCAGGCGACCCTGGTCCTGACGCCGATTGCCTCAGTGCGCTGCTGGACACGCTTCTGCACCACATCATGTCGTTCCTCAAGGCGTGGGAGGTGGTGCGGATCTGCGTGCTGTCCAGGCGGTGGCGCCACCTCTGGGCGTCCGTGCCCTGCATCGACCTCCGCGTCGGCCAGGATGACTATGGCGAGACGCCCGAGGACTTTCCTGGCTTCGTGCGCCACCTCGCCTGCCGCCGCGACACGTCTGCGTCCCTGGACACTCTCCATCTGCGGTCGAGCAACGTTGATGGCGCATATGATGAAGAGGATTCCAAGCTTCGGGTCCGTGCTGCTATTAAGCATGGGGTTCGGGTTATTCACCTTGTTTGGCATCGTGATGGATTAGCGATGCTGGAGCATACGGCATTTGTCTCTTCCCACCTCAAGGTATTGAAACTTTTTTATGCCCTGCTGGATGACAAAGTCCTCAGACAGATTTCATCTCGGTGCCTGTCTTTGGAAGAACTGGATCTTAAGGATTGATTGATGACTGGCCGTGAGATCTCATCTTCCTCTTTGAAGATTTTGACCATGTTCAAGTGCCAGATCAATGTGAACCTGTCTATTGCTGCCCCAAACCTTGTACTGCTGCGCTGCATCTCACCAATCACCCAAGCTCCATCATTTAAGAACATGGTGTCGCTTGTATCAGCCACTATCATACTTGATGATTATTCATTCAGTGATGATTTTGAAGATTTCAGCAAGGATGAACTTGATGAAACCACTGATGATGATGACAGAAAGGACAATAAGAAGAACAAGTCCGAATATGGATTTGGTGTCCCTCTAGAAGGATGGATTAGTCACAAGGATGGTTATGATTATGGTAGTGACATTAATAGTGATGATGGCACCTATGAATATAGTGAGATTGCAAATGATTGTGAAGAGTTTGGTTTCAATGGTGATGGCAACAATCCCAGTAAAGATGGTAACCGCAGTGGCTATGGTGAAAACTCTGGATCCAGTGATAACAAAATCATAGGTGGACATAATGTTCTCCAAAGCCTTTCAAATGCTACACATTTAGAGCTAATAGCTGATGCTGGAGAGGTATAGCTATCACCATCTTTCGCTTATGTCCATGTCTTTTTCAGTATGTATTGTGGAATAGTCTGTATCTTTTATTTCTGTCAACCAGATCCTATTTAAGTCAGCAGTAGGAGCCTCTCCTACTCTATTTACTGTTCAAAAAATTTATTTAGTTATCTCCAGTTGCAGGATTTCCAATGCACGTGTTCCACAATTTACTATTTATTTGCATCATTTCATCTCTGGATATAATACTAACAGATTACTTCTGGAAGTGTCTTGATACAGATTTGTTTACCATTGAATGCCTGCAGAAAGTATGTTGCTTAAAAGGAGCATATTCATTATTTTTTATAACTGCAGGCTTGCAATAGTGTACCCCCTCAAATAATTGCTATCATGTATTAGTACAAAATTAAATCTTACAAATCTTGTGTCATGGCACTAGTCTATGGAAAATCACCGTTTACAGACTAGTGGAAAATAAAGATGCATCCTATTTTAGTTGATTATGCCCTTGTAGTATATCACTGTATTTGTATTTCCTCCCTGTGTGTTTATTACATTCATGATATGAAGGTTAATTAATTACTGCTGCACTAGCTGAAAGCTCATTTTTCCGCTATGAAGGTGATTCTGAATTGAGAACTGGAAAGATGCCCAAGTTTCAGCAATCTGAAGACCTTGTCGCTTGGTGAATGGTGCATGGGTGCTGATTTTGATGCATTGATTTTCTTGCTACAGCAATCACCCAAATTGGAGAGGCTTTTTCTTGAACTCAGATTGGTATGACTGTATACATATTTTGTGTATGTTATAGTTAATTACCTTAGTTTTCTGTATTTGGGAACATGTTTAATAATAATATTGCTGTTCTGGAACAGAGTTTCAAAACCACAAAGCCACTGGAAGGCAGTGTCAAACCAAAGGGAAGGTCATTTGCTTGCAAACACCTACAAATGATGAAGATCAAATGCTCTAAGGATGATGTAAGAGTCCATAAGTTGGCACATATGTTCAGGGCTAATGGTGTGCCTGTTGAGAAGATTTTCATTCGTGGGACAGGGAGCACCCGTGAGCCTCATTCTTTCTTCACATATCTGATTTTTATTTATTTACAATGTCAGTATTATATTACTAGAAGGGTGGATCTCATGCAGTGGTAGTCTCTCTACTTGTATCCTAGAGGTTCTGAGTTTGAATCAATCTCCTTATAAATTAAACAGGCAGAAGACTGCCTAGAAATTCTCTTTTCCAGACCTCACGTTGCGTCGGAGCCGTCGTAGCTTTCAACACTGGGTAGCGCTTCAGTATTATATTACTAGTTTAGTGCTCTGTCCATGAAAGGCAAATTACAACGAGATGTACGTTTACTTGATGTTTTTTCCTGGCTAGTGACTTATGAAATAGAAAAACAAGCTATTCTGTCAACTCAAGCTCAGGTCATTTGTGCTCGATTTTTATCGATGCTCATTCACTGCTTCATATTTCTACCAGATCTCCGTGGCGAGAAGATGATGAGAGAGCTTGCAAGGCAGGAACTTGACTTCTGGGGGGATGACGATTTCTGGGGGGATGACATGTTCTGTGGGGACGAGTCCTCCGAGGATGACGAGTTCTGGGGTGACTACTAATACCCAGTTTCTCGACTTCATTTGTTTATTAGTATGAGTTGGTACTGGATCACCTTTTTGTTAAAAAGATTGGTGATATGCAAGACACCATGGATTTCTTGAAGCAAGATGAACTTGACAAATGCTGTCCATACTCCATTATGATCCATGCTGAGAAGCCAACTTATACCAAGTAGTGATTAGAACCACGACCTTCTGGCCTTGCGCCTTGACTCGACACACGTGATGCTGATTCCTAATGATGCTGAGGTCCAAACTGCTCTATGCGTGTTAAGAAACCATTGAAATTCCTGACGGAGCAGTTCAACTTTAAGTGAAAAAACAGAAGAAAGGACTACTTAAGAGGAGAGGACGATTTGTGTTTTTCATTATATTTCCACAAGTGAATATGAATGATTTAACATGACCAGAGACTCTTCTATGGGTAACGGAGTAGGTGTGGATCCAAGCGTATTAAGCCTATTCACACTCCTGGACCTCCATATCAGAGCTCTACAGAAAAATTCTTAGCCTTTTATAGTCAACTCTAAAGGATTACTATTTCTACGGTTCAATTCTCTTCACTCGTTCACCTATAAACCAGACCTCTGTATCAACTACCACTTATTTATATTACATAACACAAATAACTCATATTTTATATTATTTCATATAACTAAATTTATGTTAATAATATTATATTTATCACTTATAAAAAGTCACCAACTTTTTTTGTTTCATTCTCTTTCTTCTTATTTTTTCTCTTGTTACCTTTTCCCATCTCTTCTTTTTTATTTCATTCTCCCTTTTCCCTACCTTTTCTTTTTTTTTCATTTCTATTTCCCCTTTTTCTTCTCTTCTTTATTTTTCTTTCCTTTCTTCCTCCTCTCTTCCCTCTTTCTCCCTTATTCCAGGCGCTACAGTGCGCCGCCTGGCTGCCTGTAGCCATAGCGGTTTTGCCGTTCCGCTACCTCCGCCGCTGCAGGGGGCCGCTACTGCGCCACCGCTTAATTTGCCGGCCCAGTGGTATAGAGGCCCCGGCTGCGAGCAATCTAAAGACAATGTTTTTTGGCATGCACTCATGCCAAAGCAATTAGGGGGACTAGAACTACTCAATTTAGAAAAAAAGCTTGACAACTTTGAGACAGATGGTTATGGCTGGCGAGGACACAAAAGACAAGCCGTGGATAGGACTTTAATCTCTGAATATAAAAGCCAAAAAAAATCTTTTTACAGTCTCCACAGATATAGACATTGGGGAGGACCAAATTGCATTATTGTAGCTAGACAGATGACTAGGTCAGCAGACCCTAAAGTTTTTTCACTGCTATACGGGGTAATGAAACATAAGAACAGGACAGTGGCTATGATTAGATGGTTCCTCAAAGCAAACAGCCCGGCCCACGTTAAGGTATGGGCCCTTGACGGCCCAACTAAAAGATAGCGCTCCGCGGCTTAGCGGCCCAAGCAGCCACCGCGTCTCGCATTTTCAGCGTTAATTAATTAATTAATTTCCCCTGCCCTCCCCAACCCCAACTGAAACAAAGAACTTGAACGCTGCTCCTGGCACCGACGCCGCAGGAATCTCTTTCCGGCGAGCCCCTCAACCTCTCGGCTAGTTCTTCCCTCCTCCCTATTGCCGGTGCGAAATCCTCTTGCGGCCTCTTTTGTTCTTGTCCTTGGATGCCAATCTGTTTCGACTTTCGATGGAATGCCGTCCTTGGTTTCTTGCGCGAGCCCTCTGCATAGTTCTTGATTCCAGGGTGTTCACGCGGGCCGCCGTGTCCGTGCAGGTAGCCCGTTCCAAGGAATGCCGCCGAAGGACGCGTCCGGCAGCGGCGGCGGCGGCGGCGGCCGCCTCAACGACCTCCCGGACCGCGTCCTCGTCCGGGTCCTCAAGGCGTGGGAGGCGGTGCGCGCGTGCCTGCTCTCGAAGTGATGGCGCGTCCTGTGGGGCTTCGTGCTACGCCTCGACATCCGCCAGCCGTGCGGCTGCCGCGGCGGCGCGGCCGACCACCGCCGGGCGGAGGCGTTCGCCGCGTTCGTCAAGCACCTGCTGCTCGGCCGTCGCTACTTCCAGACACTGGACGCGCTCCGCCGGCGCTCTTTCCAGCCGCTGGACGCGCTCCGCCTCCGCTGGAGCCACCCGGCACGCGAAGGCGACGCCGACACTTGGATCGCCCACGCCGTCAGGCACGGCGCAGAGGAAATCGAGCTTTCCGTGGCGCATCACGCCGACTACCCGTCGCCGGAGTACCTGAGCTTTATATCTGACGAAAACACCGTCCACATAATCCGCCTCAGGGATTGTGAAGCTTATCCATGTCCGGTTGGATGACACCACCCTCACCCAGCTCTGTTCTAGGTGCCCAAAATTGGAAGAACTAGAGCTTGCGAATTGTCACATAGTTCCGTCCAGAGAGGATAGTATCGGGCGTCCAGCTCCAGTGATGCGGTCCACCTGGCTTAAGCATTTCACCATGATCAAGTGTCAAATCCTTAAAGGCCTCATGGTTTACGCTCCGAACCTTAAGTCGTTTCGATGCAGCAGAGCTTTTAGATATGTTCCGTGGATTGAGAACTTGGGACCAGTAGGGAAAGACAATGTCAGCCAAAGGGCATCACCATATAAGTACCCTGCATGCCCTGGCACGGCTTTTTGCAACCTTATGATCTTGATGCTTTCGCGTATCAAGCTGGATGACACAACACTCAGGCAGCTCTGTTTGAGGTGCAGTTCTTTGGAAGAGCTAGAGCTCAAGGATTGTTCAGTAGAGGGCAAGGAGATTCAGTCCACCTCTCTGAAGCGTTTGGATATGATCAGCTGCAAATTTGTTGATGGCTTTAGGGTTTACTCTCCTAACCTTGTCTCGCTGCGCTGCATCAAACCTTTTGGATATGTTCCTAGGATCCAGAGCATGGGAGTCCTAGTCACAGCGACTTTTGTGCTTGATGACCGTTGCTTGTGTAATGATCATCAATGGTCACAGAAGGAGTATGACAAAGATGAATCTGATCATGACGATGACTTTTTTGCGCATGCTGGCTCTGAGGACTCTGATGCACATTCTGCTAGTGAGGAATCTGATTATAACAATCACAGTGAGTCCGATGGTAGTAGTAACTTCTATAATTCTGATCAGTCTGGGCCTAGTGATGATGATGGGAATGACCTTATTGTGTGCTACAGTGAGATTGCAGATGATCATAAAATGGAACCGTACAAGTATTTGATTAATAACAATAATTGCCGTGCTGGTGGCCCCATAGATGATTGTACAAAAAATTCTAATTTTGGTGGTAGTGGTATGCTCTGCAGCCTCTCAAATGTTAAAACGATGGATCTGTTAGCTCATACAGGAGAGGTACAGTTCAATCACCTTGCTGATACTACCACCTTCTCGTTTTTTATGCCTTTCTCCACTGTGGAAGTTTATGCTCTAAACAGTTATGGCTATCTGTGAGTGCTGTGGACGCTTTTGTGGGCCGACGCTACAGCCGGCGCAGGCCCAATAGCGCCCACAACCTAGCTGCATGAAGCCCAGACGCAGGAATCTCTTAGAAAGGAATAAAATAGCAGATTGATCTATTAGAGATAGGATCTGTTTTAGATGGAATATAATAGAGGGATAAGTAATAAAAGATAACAGATTGATCTATTAGAGATAGGATTTGTTTTAGATAGAATAAAATAGAGAGATAAGGAATAAAAGATAGAGTCGGTTGAGGGTTGTCCCAACCAACCCTATCCTGGCCGCGCGGCTGCTAGGGGGCGCAGGGGTCTCGCTGCCCCTATATAAACAGCCGCAGCCCCCCTTTGTAATGCATCCAGGAAAATAAGAATTACCCCCATTGGGTTGTTCTTCTCCTTGGGTCACCGTGGCTACGAACCCTAACTCTAGCCGCCGAGACAACTCTCCCCTGCCCCCACGCTACCCTCTATCCAGTGACCCGACATCCTCCTCGCTGCTGCTTCCGCCTCTGCGCAGCCCCAGGCACAGCAGGAGACCTCCTCCCCACCACGATTCACAGCATTTGGTATCCAGAGACTCCGGAGCAGCGACCATGTCCGGCCCCGTGGACGATTCTGGGACTTTCACCCTCCAAGATCTTGGCAACATGACGAGCAAGATGATGGGGCAGATCGACACAATCAACAAGTGCTTGGACCGCCACGATATGCGCCTTGCGCGTGTTGAGAAGGCACCGGAGCGGGAGCTCTCCGGTGACGAGGACCTGCAATGCAACAACACACACTGCAGGGCAGCAACCTCCCCCGCAGCGACGGCAGCGGCGGTGGCGGCGACGACGACCACTACGGTCCCAGGCGCCCCCGGGGCGCCCGACCTTCGACGACGGCGGACTGCGCCGTCACAAGATCAGTTTTCCCAAATTCGACGGGGAAACCGATCCATTACCGTGGCTCACCAAGTGCGAGACATATTTTCGCGGGACACGTACAATGCCTGAAGAGAAGGTGTGGCTCGCGTCTCTCCACCTGGAGGGTGTCGCAACCGAGTGGTACACCGCCCTCGAACGCGACTGTGCCATCATGTCCTAGGAACAGTTCACGGACTTCGTGAACATGCGCTTTGGGCCTCCACTCCGTTCCAATGACCTAGCTGAGATCAAGGACCTCCGACGCACTGGTACGGTAGAGGAGTACCAATGCCAGTTCCTGGTACTCCTTTGCCGTTGCAAGGACCTCAGCCAGCGTCAGCAGATCAACCTCTTCACAGCTGGTCTCGGCGAGCCACTTCGTACTGACGTCGAGCTGCAATTTCCCACTAATCTGTAGACTGCCATGAGCTTGGCCAGGGCCTTCGAGCGTCGGCTTGCGGCGACGTCAGACAGTGGGACACAAAAGGGCGCCGCCACTCAACGCTCTACGCGCCCTTCTCTTGTGTCACGCGCCCCCACCATGACCCCTAGTGAGGGTTCGGCTGCACCAGCCCCGTCGTCAACAACATCATCCCGATCGCGCCTTAAGCGTCTCTCGCCTGATGAGATGGCTGCCAAGCGGGCGAGTGGCGAATGCTATCACTGCTCGGAGCGATACACGGCAGACCACAAGTGCACCGGCAAGGGGATCTTCCTCTTGGAGCTCGACGACGACGTTGACGCGGCCATAGCCGACATGGGCATCTCGCTACATGCCCTGACCGGTATCGACCTCGCCAACACGATGAAGCTTCAGGTCCACGTCCGCGGCAAACTGTTGACCGCCTTGGTCGACACAGGCTCCACACACACGTTCATCAGGGAGCCCCTCATCCAGGAGCTCGGTCTGATGATGTTGCCGCGGCCAGGCGTCGGTGTTCGGGTCGCCAACGGCGACTCTATCTCCTGCATAGACATCTCCCCGCGTGTACCTTTGTTGATTGCAGGGGATCACTTTGATGTCACGTGCTACGCGCTCCCGCCTGACGGTTTCGACCTCGTCCTAGGGGTTCAGTTGTTACGGTCCTTGGGACCCATCCTCTGGAACCTCGAGAACCTCACGATGGAGTTGTGGCGCGGGGAACGAAAAGTGATCTGGATGGGGCTGCGCAACCCAACCCCTGTGTGCGCCTCTCTGGCGCCACCCACTGACATAATGGCCGCCCTCCTGGATGGCTTTAAGGACCTCTTTGACGAGCCGCGGGGTCTTCCTCCTCCACGACGTCACGACCACCGTATCAGGCTCTTGTCGGGCACAACTCCAGTAGCTGTCCGGTCGTACCGCTACCCCCAGCTTCTCAAGGACGAGATTGAGAAGCAGTGCGCCGAGATGCTTCGCTAGGGCATCATCAGAGAATGCACCTCTACATTCTCCTCGCCAGTGTTGTTGGTCCGCAAGGCCGACGGCACATGGCGCTTCTACATCGACTACCGCGAGCTCAACGCCCGAACATTGAAAGATAAGTTACCTATTCCGGTGGTCGATGAGCTACTGGACGAGCTCCGCGGCGCGAGGTTCTTCACCATGCTCGACCTCCACAGCGGCTACTTCCAAGTGCGCATGCACCCGGATGACATCGACAAGACGGCGTTCCGAACTCATCGAGACCACTATGAGTTCTTGGTGATGTCGTTCGGCATCACCAACGCGCTATCAACATTCCAATCATTGGTGAACGACGTCCTCGACTCCTACATCAGGAAATTCGTACTTGTCTTCTTTGATGACATCTTGGTGTATAGCAGGTCCTGGGCCGAATACCTCCAACACGTCAGACAGGTGTTCCAGTCACTCCGAGTGTATAAGTTGTTCCTGAAGAAGTCGAAGTGCTTCTTCAGCCAGGAGTCTGTATCCTACCTAGGACACATCATCTCCTCTCAGGGCGTGGCGATGGACCCGACTAAGGTGGAGGCCGTGGAGCGTTGGCCTACACCTCGGTCACTACGAGCCTTGCGGGGCTTCTTTGGGCTTAATGGCTACTACGGCAAGTTCATTGCGGGGTATGGCGCGGTGGCTGCGCCCCTCACGACCCTCCTCAAGCGAGAGGCGTTCCGCTGGACCGATGACGCGCAGGACGCCTTCTCTCGGCTCAAACATGCGTTGATGACATCACCTATTCTTCAGATGCCGGACTTCGACAAGCGCTTTATCGTCGACTGCGGCGCGTCGGGCGCCGGCTTTGGGGCGGTACTGCACCAGGGCGACGGTGCCATCACCTTCTTCAGCCGCGCCGTAGCTTCTCACCACCAGAAGCTACCGGCGTATGAGCAAGAGTTGATCGGCCTGGTGAAGGCAGTGCGCCACTGGCGGCCCTATCTCTAGGGTCGCTCCTTCACTGTTCAGACTGACCACTTCAGTCTGAAATATATCTTGGATCAACGCCTAACTACAATTCCCCATCATGTCTGGGTGAGCAAGCTCTTTGGCTATGATTTGCAGGTCGAGTACAGGCCGGGACGTCTCAACGGGGCAGCCGATGCACTGTCTCGTCGCGACGAGGAGGACATGGCTGTTCACGCCATATCAGCGCCTTTTTTCCACCTCTTCGACTCGCTACGCGCGGAGACCGCCACAGACCACCAGGCGCAGCAGCTACACACCTAGCTCCAGGAGGGAGTCGCGCCTGCCGACTGGGCCGAGCGTGACGGCCTCCTCCTCTACAAAGGGAAGCTCTTCATCCCTGACACGTCCTCCTTATGGTGCTCTCTTCTGGCTGAGGCACATGATGGGGGTCACGAGGGCGTCCAGAAGACGGCGCACCGACTACGCCTATCCTTCTACAATCCGTCACTGCTACTACAGGTGTGTGACTACGTCCGTGGTTGCGCCACGTGCCAGCGCAACAAGACGGATCATCTTCATCTAGGCGGCCTGCTACAACCACTTCTTGTACCTTCGGAAGTCTGGAGTGACATCTCCATGGACTTCATTGAAGGCTTTCTGAAGGTTGGTGGGAAGTCGGTAATGCTGACGGTGGTGGATCGCTTTTTAAAGTACGCCCACTTCATTCCCTTGAGCCACCCGTACACTTCTGCATCGGTGGCAAGGGCGTTTTTCGATGACATCGTACGTCTACACGGTTTTCCCTGCTCCATCGTCAGCGATCGTGACACCGTCTTCACCAGCCTCTTCTGGTTGAACTTGTTCTGACTGGCCGGTGTCCGCCTCCAGCTCAGCTCGGCCTTCCATCCACAGTCTGATGGGCAGTCTGAGGTCGTCAACAAGGTCATCACTATGTACCTTCGCTGCTTGGCAGGTGACCGACCAAAGACTTGGCTGCAATGGCTTCCTTGGGCTTAGTATTGCTACAACACTTCATACAAGACGGCCCTCAAATGCTCGCCCTTCAGAGTGGTCTATGGCAGGGACCCTCTAGCTTTTATTGCTTATCAACAGGGCGTCTCTAGAGTAGCAGCAGTGGATAAACAGCTGAAGGACAGGGATGAGTTCTTGGCTGAAATTAAGGACAGACTTGTGCAGACCCAAGTCACCATGAAGAGCTATGAAGATAAATCTCGCCGTGAGGTGGAATTTTAGATTGGTGATTGGGTTTGGCCGCGGCTTCATCAGAGGACAGATGTGGGAGTAATAGTGGCGCCTCCATCTAAGATTGGTCCGAAATATTTTAGACCATATCAGATATTACAACGTATTGGTGTTGTGTCTTACAAGCTTCAGTTGCCTCCTCAAGGTAGGATACATGATGTCTTCCATGTGTCCTTATTGAAGAAGTTTGAAGGTCCTGCTCCAGTACTGGTGGCGCCTCTGCCACCACTTCTCCATGGAAGAGTTGTACCTACATCTAAAAAGGTCCAACGGGCACAACCGAATCGAGGAGTTTGGGAGTTGCTTGTCAAGTGGGTAGGTCATTCTGAAGTTGATGCATCTTGGGAGCAGCTGGAAGACTTCAAGACAAAGCATCCTCACTTCAAGCTCGAGGACGAGGTTTTTATCGGAAAGGCGGGGAATGTTGTGGATGCCTTTGTGGGTCGACGCTACAGCCGGCGCAGGCTCAATAGCGCCCACGGCCCAGCCGCATGAAGCCCAGGCGCAGAAACCTCTTAGAAAGGAATATAATAGCAGATTGATCTATTAGAGATAGGATCTGTTTTGGATGGAATAAAATAGAGACATAAGTAATAAAAGATAACAAATTGATCTATTAGAGATAGGATCTGTTTTAGATGGAATAAAATAGAGAGATAAGGAATAAAAGATAGAGTCGGTTGGGGGGTATCCCAACCGACCCTATCCTGGCCGCGTGGCTGCTAGGGGGCGTAGGGGTCTCCCTACCCCTATATAAACAGCCGCAGCCCCCCTTTGTAATGCATCCAGGAAAATAAGAATTACCCCATTGTGTTTTTCTTCTCCTTGGGTCATCGTGGCTATGAACCCTAACCCTAGCCGCCGTGACAACTCTCCCCCGCCCCCACGCTACCCTCTACGCAGCGACCCGACATCCTCCTCGCTGCTGCTTCCGCCTCTGCGCAGCCCCAGGCGCAGCAGGAGGCCTCCTCCCCACCACGATTCACAACAGTGAGATGGAGCTAATAGAATACTCAGAACATCTGCTTCAAGCCTTCAATTATTTTAGTATGACAGGGAATTTTGAGTTGTTTAGATCGCAAATAAATTGTTAATCAATATGGCTCCATGAGAGGTTTGGAATAATGGTATTCTTGCATGTATATATAAGATAGAAAACTGTTTTCCACTCAATCAGAAAATTTTCAATGTGTCTTTTGTGATGGAAGCACTTGCATATGGTGTTCATCGACTTGGAGAAGGCGAACGACAAGATACCAAGGTCAGTCATGTGGTGGGCACTAGAGAAACATAAAGTGCCAACAAAGTACATTACCCTTATCAAGGATATGTACAATAATGTTAGGACAAGTGTGCGCGTAAGTGATAGTGAGACTGGTGCATTTCCTATCACGGTATGACTACATCAAGGATCAACTTTGAGCCCATACATCTTTTCCTTGGTGATGATGAGGTGTCGAAGGATATACAAGAGGATATCCCTTAGTGCATGCTCTTTGCTGATGATGTAGTGCTGGTAGATGAAACTAGAGATGATGTTGATAAGAAATTAGAGTTATGGAGACAAACCTTAGAGTCCAAGGGGTTTTAGACTTAGTAGGACCAAAACCGAGTATATGAGGTGTGACTTTAGTGGTGTTGGTCGTGTAGAGGGAAATGTTAGTCTACAAGGACAAATAGTACCTAGAAGGGACTCTTTCCGATACTTATGATCAATGTTACAAAGCAATGGCGATATTGATGAGGATGTTTGCCACAGGATCAAGGTAGGGTGGATGAAATGGCGACAAACCTATGGAATCCTATGTGATAGGAAAGTCCCACAAAAGTTAAAAGGGAAGTTCTATAGGACGGTGATCAGACCCACGATGCTCTATGGGGCGGAATGTTGGCCAACTAAACGGCAACATGTCCAACAAATGAGTGTCGCAGAGATGTGGATGCTACGGTGGATGTGCGGGCACACGAGAAGAGACCGAATAAGGAATGAGGCGATTCGTGATAAGGTAGGGGTGGCGCCGATTGAAGAGAAGTTAGTCCAACATCGACTTAGGTGGTTTGGACATATCTAACGGAGATCTCCAGAAGCACCGGTTAACAGTGGGATTTTAAGAGGTAGAGAAAATATTAGGAGGGGTAGAGGACGACCAAGGTTGACTTGGGAGGAGGCGGTAAAACGAGATTTGAGAGATTGGAATGTATCCAGAGACTTAGCTCATGATAGGACCGCATGGAAAGTAGCAATTCATGTGGCAGAATCGTAGTCTTGTTTTTCTTCTTTTTTTCCTTTTTCTTTTTCTCTTTTTCTTTTTTCTTTTTTCTTTTTTTTTCTTTTTTCCTTGTTCTTATATCTCTTCCTCTCTTTTACTTCATTGATATTGGATTTCATGCCTAGCCGACCCCAACAGGCTTAGCATAAAGGCTTGGTTGTTGTTGTTGTTGTCTTTTGTGATGGAAATATTGAGAAGTTCCTCACTAATCATTTAGTGGGTTATTGAATACGTGCAGTTCAGGTAATTATACTTAGTTTTCTTGTCTTTTAATGTTGTATCATACATCTATTTCAATTGCTACTATGTTTCCTATCCTCCTGAACGTAATCTAGTGGGCAAGTGTTCAGTATCCGAAAAAAATTCGAGTCGTTGCTCCTGTTACTGAACTTTGAACCTAAAATATAAATAGACTAGAGTTGAGTTTTCTGTTGTTTTGTTATGAACATTATTTGTATAAATTTGCCCAGAAGATGATCTTCTTTTCATGATATAGCATCAGACATGGCATATTTGTACTTCAGCACAGCACCATAGTGGCAAAATGTCAACATTGCCAAATAGTGTTGAGTTAATAAGAAAAAGCTCAAGCAGTTCCCCTCAAGAGATATATATGTTGCAACTATGCATTTTTCATTTGTACTTCATTATGCATGAAATGTGTGCTAAAAAAGTTAATAACTTTAATTGCATATTTTGGCAGAATTGTGCATTTCTAATGACCCAACATCAAAGTAAACTGTGAAATATGTGTAATTCATGCAGCTGATTGTTGTGGTATGGAACATTATTTTTTTGGTGGTCTATTTTTTTACGATACACTTTTGTGTACAATATGCAGATGGTGCTGACGAGGGAATTGAAATCTTGCCCTGACTTCAAAAACCTGAAGACTCTGTCCCTTGGTGAATGGTGTATGACTCCTCAGCTACATGCATTAGCAACCATACTTAACCACTCACCAAATCTGGAGAAACTCTTTCTTCACCTCGACCTGGTGTGAATTAACTTGCAAACATCGATCAATTTTTGTTGAGTTTTGGCACTTGCTCTATTCCTAAAACAACCTTGTTTATTGTTTTCCACTAGGCTTTCAACAGCAGAGTGGGCATCATTCCATGGGAAGTTCATTCTCATGCACTAATCTGAAGAGGGTGATGATCACATGCTGTAACCATGATGTAATGGTCCATAAATTGGGAGAGTTCTTCAGGGTGAATGGCGTACCGAATAAGAAAACTTTTGTCCATTGGACCGCTAGCTCTGATAGTGCCAAGAAACATGCAGGTTCCCCTGCCAAGCGCAAGGCGGAGAGTGAAGCTGAAAATAGAGATGCAAAGCAGGGGAAGCCAGGGAACTGAGGAAGAACCGGGTGGATGTACAAGATGGTGATACTCCAGTAATGTTGATGAAGATGACGAGTTGGACCAGCTTGTTGATGTCTCACTTGACAGTGTAGTTTAGTTTGTATTCTCAATGAACATAGCGGCAGTCTGACAGAACTTGTGATCATTTTGCTGTAGTGTATCATCAACATTTCAGTATTAGTATCTGGCTGTAAATATTTTCAGTATTGGGTTGCGTGGAAAAGGTTGACCAAATATTCAGAATGTATAGTAACTCAGAACACGGGCTACAGATGTCTTCTGCTAAGTAGCAAGACGCATCTGGAGTAATTCTTACTGAATATAAATCTCTGTTCTTGGAATTTCACCTGAGTTTCTGGATGATGACTCATTCACTTACTTCTACTAGTCTCTCTCCTTCTTGCTAGATGTATCCCATTGGCCTTGTTTATTTAGACCTGTATTCACAACAGTTGGCGCCGTCCGTGGGGAATTAACAAAACAATTCATGAGATCCGTCTCGTGAGGGGCAAAGAGTGAAAGTTGTGAAAGCTATGAAACTTCATGAGCATATCTTTTGGAGCTTTCGAAAGCATCTGAAACATCATTCGAAGCTTCCAGAACCTATCTCTCGTCACTTCCACAACATTATTTAAAAGTCAAGTGAAGACGGAGAAAGCTTTCATAACCGTATTCGGAACTTCCAGAACCTAACTCGTGTAGCTTTTGGAACATTGTTCGAATGATGAGAAACGACGGAGGAAGCTTACAGAAATAGAGCAACTTTGGAAAGATAGAGGAAAGTTTTGAAACCCACCTTCAGGAGCTGAAGAACCTTCCGGAACAACTTTTGGAGGGTGGAGGAAGCTTCCGTAACCTACATTCAGGAGCTGATAGAACCTTTCAGGACGAATTTTAGATGATGAAGGAAGATTCAAAAACCCACCTTCCGGAGTTGACGGCACCTTCGGAAAATCATCTTTTTTTTCTTCTAAAAGTCTTCTAACGTAATAACCATCTTTCGGGAAGCCCATCAAGCCTGGGAGCCCGAGAGCTTCGTCGGCTCAGCAAGCCATTACAACGCTAACACCGCGAGGTCAGGAGTCAGGATTGCTGACGTTCGACGCAGCCGCAGCTCTGAAGGATCATACGACATCACTCCGATGTAACTACGACGATGACACCAGAACTACTATGTCGAGTCGTTTCGAACATTGTTTCCAACTGTTCCGATTGCTTTCGTTCGGGCTTGTTTGAGTTACCTCATCCAATTGCTTGTTCTAAGTTGTTCCAAATCGTTGCATCCTAATCGAAGGTGTTCCAAAAGTAACTCAGAACTGTCCAGCAACAAACTCAAGATGTTGTAGCTACCAACTTGATCTGTATGTTCTAGCTGCTACTTTTACAATTTGTTCCGTTTCAAAGTATTCAGTCCTTATTTTGAATCTGTTATCACCTTATATTATAATTGTTTCAGGCCTCATGTTGACTTGTTCCAGTATTCAAAACAATTTTCTCGAGGTATTGGTTGTTGTAATTCTAACGCGACCAGACTAACAATGATGACAAACAGACATCGCTTATAGCACCAAAGTACGGTAAACATCGAGAGCTTCTGCTTCATCTCTATGTGCACTGTCCATGCCCGGTGTCGCGTCTCCTAGCAGTGATGCTGCTGCCCCTATTGAATCCCAGTCATTGATCATTACGCTCAAAAAAGTAGTAAATCTAGCTTTCTAAAAATTAGTAAATCTCATTCATATTAAATATTGTTGATGCTTATTGCCACTTAGAAGATGCAGTATTCACAATGAAATTACCTATGCCTGCGGCAATAATGGCGCTAGCATCGGTACGCACCACAATTCCTGCACGTGGCTTGTAAACGTGTATGCTCTGAATCATTCCACAATGGTCTTCGATATGGATTCTCAATGCCTCCCACTCACATTTCTTACTACTAGCTAAACAAGGCATTGTTGGCACTCGCCTCCCTCTTTGTTCCATGTAAAAGGGATGAGACTCTTTGTTGCCCTGTGAGACATGGTGTTGTTTTTGCTGTGGTCCTTAAATAGATGTGTGTGTGCTAGATAAGTACACGTTGTACCTTCTTTACATATGCATGGCAGTGTGTACTTTTCAGCTACCACATTAATGTTTTCAGTCTCATTACTGATGGAGTAGAGTGGCTTAACCAGGTTTCTTTATTAGCTATTCCATGTAGCTTTATTGTCAGTCTTGGTGTTTCACCAAGTGTGGCTGTCTGGATCCTTGAACCAGCTCCAGACCCTTTGACATGGCCTGACCAGTAACCTATAACCTGTTGGTTTCATCACATTACTGAAACAGGAAGGAGCCCGAGCCTGCTGGGGTGTCGCTCGTTGATAATCTTGATTTGTTGGACGTTGTAGAGGGAGCGGAACGCCAAAGTCCTTGAAAGCAAGATGCATACTCCTTGCACACTCAGTTTTTGAATCAAACCAAAAACAACGTATGTGTGCCCAGGATTCCGTTTCACACATACTTGTGACATCAATGATGATAAAACAAATTATAATCATATCATTAGAGTACCTTTATTACAATAGCTCATAACAAGTCTTTATTACAATAGCAGCGGAAAATAAACTAGCGTCGGCAGCTCTAAGTCCACGGGCAATCGACGGTGAGAAATGTGCGCCTAGTACTCCACATAGCCTTCTCCATGGTTCTCCCAATGTTCTTCTGTAGCTGAGTGACGAGTGGTATAGAAAAAGAGTGACATGTGGCCAAGACAAAGATGGCAATAAAGGTTCATTGCACAAAAGCATATTTAGTTCACAAAGTTATAAAAGCTAACTAAAGTTACTATGTGAGGTCAGACCCATCCCAACTATAATCATCAATGTTGAACTTTCCAAATTCATTTTTCCACCAGTAATATCCATCCAAGATTACTAAAAATCAATGGCCATCAATTCCCCTATTCCATCTTAAACAATTAAACGACACAATTCCACCATACTCAAGTTAAGACTAATCATGCAAGTGTCCAGATTGCTCATGACCGTGAGCACGGCTGTCAATACAGTTTTTTAATACTCTGTAAAGGTTGTACCGTTTTACCCACAAGTTCGTGATTTTGTCACCCGTCAGTGACTAGGAAACCTCTATTTTGTCAAGACACACTACCTTGGGTGTGTGGCCAAGAGATCACAGAAAAGTCTTTACAAAGGGACTGTCGGCATGTATGGAGCCACTAAGATTTCACCGAAGGGGACAACTCTATCCTTAGTACCATCCAACTCAAGGGCCCCTCTTGTGCCGTTCAGATCCCAGAGCAGCCTTCCTGACTCCCATTCCCTGTTCCTCCATCCGGTCTATAGCATTCCGACAGTGCTCCTAATTATTCAGCTCATCTCTACCCATATTAGCCTTGTGGTGGCACTGTAGCTTCTCGGTGATCGCTTCACGAACCGATCCTTAGGTCTAAAACAAGCCTTCCGCCAAACCATCCAACCACATTAAACAAAACATGCTTGCCTAGACATCTAAGTTCCATGTTGCTAAAAACGGGGTCACCATTATTCACGTGGTTAAGTTCAGTAATCAGGTTAATTAAATTAACATTAAACCCAACTAAGCATGCTAAACGAAAAGAAAATATCGAACCAACCCTTTATTCAATTCCAAGCGACAAGGAATGACAATGCAATACTAGTAAACCCTAACATTAGGTTTTCCCAACAAAATTGACTCTAGCATGCATAGATCGCAAACAAAAACAATTTTTCTGAAAACAGGATCAAAATGGTTAAGGGCACTTGCCTTCTTGCTGTAAGGTGTGTTGTCCAAGAGCCTCGAAGTCCTGCTGCTGCAAGTCCTCGTATGATGCCTCTTGAGTGTATTCGTCTAGTCGTAGTCACACATACACAAGCAATGTGCACAATAAATACATCAAAATCATGCAATTCAATATGCCATGACATGCATGAATGCAATTACTCACTAAATTATGATTTCTAATCATAATGTATGTTATTAGTAGGTCTTATAATGAATTTTAGGAGTTTAGTAATTAATTTATCAAGTTTCATAATTGATTAAGTGGGTTTAGGGTTAAAATATTTTTTATAGATTAAAAATAGTGCTAAAACAATAAATAATAATTTTGCAGAATTTATTTTGATTTACTATGATTTTCTAGAATTAATTTGCTATTTAGGCATTTTTCCTCATTATTTTGGGTTGAAAATGATTATTCTAGATTAGTACAGATTCAAAAATAATTTAATTAAGTGTCTAGGGGCTTATTTCTATTTTCTAGAAATTCCTAGGGCTGAAATTCAATTTTACATATTAAAATAATATTAAACAGATTATAATTATAATAACATATTAAAGAAAATGATTTTCAAATTGTTTAGAGGCTACTTCATAATTTTCCTAAAGCTTGTGGGCCTAAATGTTAAAATACAGGGCTAAATAATGTTCACGCATAAGAACCATTCGTATACGCTAGGAGCAGAAGTTGACGTGGGTATACTCTTCATTTCATCCTTTTCATTGAATTAAAGTCAGTCCTAGGGGCTCTGTTGCAATTTTTGGAGGATAAATCCTAATTTTTAAATTTTTCAGGGGCTCTGACATAAAAATTAAGGCTAATTAATGATTTGGCTAAACCCTAGGGTCTGTTCTGCAAAAATATGGGGTCAACTTCACTGATTTCAGCAAGTACAGGGGCTATTATGCAAGTTTATTTTTTTCTTTTTCTTTTTCTAGTTATTCTTCAAGTGGAAATTCCGTGGAATAGGTCCACCGGTCCGGTGGACCGAAGGGCAGCACCGGGTCCATGGTCCATGGTGGATCAAGGGGCATACCCCTTCGGGGTTCTAATCAGGGCCATCGGATTTAGATTCGACGGTCCGGATCAGAACCCGGCCGGGCGGCCGGCGACGCCATGGCCGAGCTCGCTAGAGCTCAATCGATTTCCACGTTCCGGCGACCAAACTTGGCGGAAAATAGCGCAAAAAGTTGAGGGGAAGACGAGGAGGCTCACCGGAGGGTCCTTGCATGCGGAGGAGGCCGCATAATGGCGGGCAACAGTGACGAAGTCGGCCCGGGCGTTGGTTGCGGCACGCTCGGGCTAGGAGAGGCGGCGGTGTTCGGGGGTGAGGGGAAACAGGCGAGGGCGGCGCCCTTTATAGGGGCACGACCGCTAAGGGTCTGGGGCACGCATGGCTAGGCCGTTGAGCCGCGCGGCGGCGATATCGGCGCGTCTAGGGTTTTGGGCGGGCCCGGTCGAGCGGGCGCGGTTGCGCTGGGCCGCGCGGGGGAGAGGGGAAGGTGGGCCGTGGGGGAGGAAAAGGGAGAGAGCGGCCTAGGAAGGGAAGAGAAGAGGGAAAATAAATAGGTCGGGCCGTGAGGAGAAGAAAAGGCCCATGCGGCCAAAATGTTTTTTCTTTTTTTTTTTTTTGTTTTCTTTTTATATTTTCTTATCTATTTAATTTTCTTTTGTATTTTCTCTAATGCATTAATTCAATTTGAATAATAGGATCTATCCCTTGTAATATGAATATATGTATGTGTGTAGGTCTATATATGCACATATTTATGCATGCAAATGTATTATGATGCAAAAGATCCTAGAGTTTTCATTTCATATAGAGAAAATAATTTCTCCCTAGCACTTATATATACTCTAAATTTATGTTCAAATTTATAATATACTCAAATTAGAAAATGAGGCTGTTACACTCCTCCGAGGTTGTTTCTACAATTCAGGATGACACTACAGGAAGCCGACTTATTTTCGTGGGCCGGGAACCCACGACAATAACCAAAAAGCTCATGACAATATGTATTTTCGTGGGATTTTCCATTATTTTCATGTGCCTCTAGCCCACTAAATTAAGTTGTCGAAAATCCACTTATTTTTTAGAGCCGCCCACAAAAATATATGTATTTTTGTCGGCTCCACCTGACCCACGAAAATAAATATATTTTCATCGACTTTTGAGGGACCCACGAAAATGTAATTTTCATGGGCCAAGGAAAAGCTCACGAAAATATTATGGTCATATTATCGTGGGTTATTTCCTGGACCACGAAAATATTATGGTCATATTGTCGTGGGCTGTTTTCTGGACCACGAAAATATTAATGTAATATTGTGTGAAAAAATGTCATTTCAACACACATTTCAGACAAAATATTCAACAAACAGGTATAAATATATTCAACACATATTCAATACAAAAAACAGAGTTAAAGAATTAACAAAATACCGATGTAATCAAAATTATCACAAACGGTTTATTGCAATTGTTACCATGTTACATTACTGTTTGGCCATCAACACACATTCAACGAAAATTAAACTGATTGCCCGTCAACCTCTCCTCTTCAGCAACAAACAATACCATGGTAGTATTTTCTCTAGCCGGACTGCAAGTGTGAAAATATAAGCTATCAGATAAAAATGCTAGAAGTGAGGAATTAGTCTCAAGAATAGTAATCATTTAGCCAGGATGTTTATCTCATTTGAACAACTTACCTAGTTGCTACCGTCAGGAGCAAATTACTGATAGATAGAGTTGTCTTCTCCACCCCGTCCTCCTGGAGACGGAGTTTGCAAATTTCTAACTGGCATTGATGATGATCCCTTACAATTAAAAATGATACATGTTACAAGTATACTAACATTTTATAATAAAAAAGAGAACCTAATGAGTATATATACCTGTGTTCCAACAGTAAGAGGCGGTGTAGACATGGGTTGCGGGGGGATACGTCGGTAACTGTGGAGGCAGCGACAACAGTGGCATGGCGGCAAGCAGTCCAAGTTGAGAAAAGTATCCCTAAATTGTTTCTAAACTGTTTAGCATAATTTTTCTCTAAATTGATTATATAAATACTTCAGCTCTTAATAACATACCTGCATCTGTTGTTGTCATGTTGCGAGATTTGAGAAGTAGTCATTTTATGCTTTTATGAACTCTTTCTGTTGAGTGATGCATTCCTCCACTTTACTTAACCGAGACTCATCTTCTGGACGCAATCACTGTGAAGAACTCCGTCCACTCTGTGTTGACCGTGACTCTGAGAGGACCACATTAGAGTTAATGATACCATTGAATATCCAATATCTATAATCATAATTATAAGATTGACACTTGAAAACTAATTTATGTATAAGAAATAAAGAAATAAGAGAGGTACAAGTTACCTCCCGTGACGCGTTCCTCCACTGGATTGGTACAAAGCAACAACATCGACATCTTACTTTCTCCAATCATAGTCATCTCCGTGACGTCACATCACCTCTTTAGCATATTTCTCCTACACAAAAATATAATTGTAAACCAACTATACAACGATTTTATCGTCAAATAATTAACTTAAGTAATGTGACGCACCAAGTTCTTAGTGGCTGCCAGAGTGCAAAGTTGATTGTCGTCAGTGCCCCTGTGCCCTTTTATACAAGTATCGATGAAAGATGGTTCCTCACCACTTTCACCAGCCTACAGACATATTAAAAACAAGAATGTGGTAAAGCATATATACTATCAAAAAATTATAGATATATTAAACTCACCATTCGTTTCGAAAGACGAATATGAAAATCTCAACCGTAACGATGAACAACTTGACCAACGACTTCACAGTTCATTCTTTTCGAGATAGATTTCTCTTGATACTCCTTGGATGCCCAATAAGACCAGAAAGCATAATAAATGCCATAGCACTATCCAAGGAATCATTACCTGACGGTATCGATCCTTCTCTAGGTAAATTTTTGAAGCTCATGGACGTTTATTCATAATTTGTCAAAGGTTCTCCATGTAGTACATGCACACCGTTGTTGCATTGGATATCATGACATTAACGACTTTGCGCGTGAAAGACTTCATGTGTTTGTGACTCGAGAGCAGCGTCATGGACGCCAGGAAAGTGATATCGTTCCTTTAAAGACAATATTAAATCTATTAGAAAATTAATGCCGAGTAAACAATATGAATGATAGGAAAATCATACCCAAAAGTCATGCTAGACGGTTCCTGCCACATTTTGATGCACGACATGTGGAGCAATTTTGTAGTGCTCCTAATATATTGTAGATTTTTCTTTGCCTTTTATAGTAACAAGACCGTGATAATGGCGACGACATATAGCACCCAACACCGCATTAGGCTGTCTACGTTGTCGTTTGCCATCTCGATCCAAGTCATCCCATTGCCTGCAAGTCATTTTAACAAGATATTACATTTGTCAAAAAATTCATATCACGAATTTTATACTAAATTATATATTACTAACCAATCACAGACATAAGTGATTCTTATTCTCTGTTGTAAAGGCACAACCAACACGAGAGTATTTAAATACCGATACCTGAATGATGGTGCCAAGTCTTCCATATCTCTGTCACCCCCCTCGTCATCTCCCTCATCATCCTCCTCAGCTTCCTTATCAATATAGTCTCTTACCCCTGTTTTTGTTCTTCCCGCACAGAAACACCTCCCCTAGATCTTCCTGACGTTCCTCGTGACCATCCGCCTCCTAGATCTCCTGCTCCACCTGTAATTAGAGAAATTAGGTTTCACATGATAAAAATAGGTTAATACAATAAAAATACAGAGGCACAATACTATTCATGAGTTTCTTCTATGTATCTTCTAAATGCTTCTCGTTTGCTATTATTTGAGGCACTAACCTAAAAAAGAGAGTCCTGACTACGAGAAGATGTTAACACACTCCTAGACTTGCTTGAGAAGCCAATGGAAGAAAGTAACTCTAAGATCTTTAGAACCCCTAAATTTGAACTTCACAATGTCTTGAATAATCCCATAGTATTTAGTTTCCTGTCCTTGTGCATCGCATGCTCTAGTCACAACCACGCTATTTGTTTTGGCCACAAGGGGATGTTTGCTTCAAATTTGGTTGAACGAAATTCAAACCCATTTATGTCGTAACGACTGAAACTCTTTATTGTTGTTATACCTTGAGAAAGTTATCGTAGGTCCTAGTGAACGTTTGCATCGACCAGGCATTTGCAAATTAACAAAATATTAGTTATATTAATCATATTTACCTAGCAAGGAAACAAGTAACATATAAGAAAAGAATGTTACATGCTTTCAAAACTAATTAATGAAATTAGGCCCCCATGTAGACCGTCACGACGCATTTTATCTAATTGTCTGCTTGTTGGTTGATGCGTGGACTTCTAACATTGTTTGTCGAACTTGCTACATGATTAAAAAGTATGAGTACGTTAGAACATCACCTACTAAAATATGAGGTGTTACCTTACAATACTTAGAAAAAAGACTTACACAAAATATTGATCCATCGCTTCAATGTTTGTGTACATGTATAACATACATGAGTTCTATCGGTACCCTGTGAACCGGGTACCCCCGCGTGGAGGGTTGAAGACAGCCCAAGCCCCACCTCCCTGCCGAGGCGGGCGCTCGCGAGGCTACGTGTTCTTGGTCCCGAGGTCGACCCCAGGGCTGCCACGTGCGCCTAGGCTCTGGAGTTAACACGTGTCCTTGGCCCTGGACCGAGCCTCCCCGCTGAGGTGAGGTCTGGGGCTGCCAAATGTATGTGGGCTCTGAACCTCCTCCCTGCTGAGGAGGGCTCTGGAACCGACACGTGCCCTTGGCCCCGGACCTAGCCTCCCCACTAAGGTGAGGTGTGGCGCAGCCACGTGTACCCGGGCTCCGAACTTCCTCCCTGCTGAGGAGGGCTCCGAAGTCGACATGTGCCCTTGGCCCCACACCTAGCCTACCCGCTGAGGTGAGGTGCGACGCTTCCACGCGTACCCGGGTTCGTCTAGTGCCAGCAGCTCCTTCAACAACCTCGACCGCGCCTGCGGGTTGAGGTAGACAAGCTGGCAGCTCGCCAGCGGGGTGATGGAGTCATCCGTGATCGGGTCACAAGAGAGCTTCTGCAGCATCGTGCCCAGCACCTCCCGATCCGGCGACGACCCCGCTCCGCGTGCCAACCGAGTCATGTTGCCCTCCCCGGTGTACTGCCAGGTGGGACGGACGCGGTGCTGGAGGGCGATCCAGCGGGACAGGAAGTCGGCCAGGACCATCAACGAGGTTAGGCCTTCCTCTGCCACGTACTTGATCCTCTCCAGCACCGGCGTGTAGGCGTCCTACAAGTCGGGATCTCGTCCCCGACGACATCCTCGGCAATCAGCGGACCACGCGATAGCTCCAAGCGGTCGTGGACGTTGGTCTGGGCAATCACCTAGTCCTCCCTCCAGTGCTCCCACTTCCCGAGAGAGAAGGGCGCGATGTACGGCGCGGAGCTCCTCCCTCGATGCTGGAAGTAGTAAGCCCCGAGGTGGCATGCACTTCTCCTCGAGGCCCTCAAGGAGAAGAACAACCTGAAGAGTCGCACCGAAGGCCGCACGCACACGAACATCTCACAGAAGTGGACGAAGACGGACACTAGTGCGAGGCGTGCGGCGTGAGGTGCTGGAGCTGGAGCCCATACACCTCCAGCAGGGTGAGGAGGAAGGACGACGTCGGGAGCGCGAACCCCGACAACACGTACGAGGTGAAGAGAACCACCTCGCCGGATTGCATGTCGGTCAACGGACCCTCCCGCGATGGATCATTCCGTCAAATGTGGCTGACTGCCACTCGTGCAGGCGCCTCACAAGCCCGATGTTGCCATTGGTGCAAAGCCGGGAGGAACGGAGGCCAGAAGCCATGATGGCGAGAGAAAGCTGAGAGCGCTATGGAGCAGAGGCTTCAAGCGTGAAGAAGGAAGGCGAAGATTGCAAAAGGTAGAAAGGAACCACTCTTCTCCGGAAGGCTTCCTTTTCTACGTCAGCAACCTTTGGTAGGGCAACAGGTGCGACGTCTGGGTTTCCACCGCCGCGCACTGCCAGCCACACCAATGACAGGTGGGACACAGGTCCACTCGTCAGACACTAGAGCTAGGCGGGTCCCTCCTCGGGAATGTTCAGCGGTTCCCAATAAAAGCGGCGCGGTGGAGCTGCAGCGGTCGACCCGAGGACTGCTATAGTAAATACCCCGGGGCAACCCCTCGAGCATGTCGCCACGACCCACAAGTCAAAGGCTGGCACACGTCCACTACGTCGACGACGTGCTGCCGCTTCGACTGTTGAGTATGCCCATTAAGCCAAGGACGTGCAACCTTTTCATCTCCCAGGTACAACTGCACACTCACTACGCTAGAATCTCGCTGCTGCTTCGGCTTCCAAAGTGCAGGTTCTATGTTACCACGCGGGAAGTATGCAGGCCCCACCTACGGGATCATTGTCTCCCCCGATATGGGCCCGGGAGCCACTATCGGTACACTATGAATCGGGTACCCCCGCGTGGAGAGTTGAAGACAGCCCAGGCCCCGCCTCCCTACCGAGGTGGGCGCTAGCGAGGCCATGTGTCCTTGGTCCCGAGGTCGACCCCGGGGCTGCCACGTGCGCCTAGGCTCTGGAGCCAACACGTGTCCTTTGCCCTAGACTGAGCCTCCCCGCTGAGGTGAGGTCCAGGGCTGCCACGTATGTGGGCTCTAAACCTCCTCCCTACTGAGGAGGGCTCCGGAGCCGACACGTTCCCTTGGCCCCGGACCTACCCTCCCCGCTGAGTTGAGGTCCGGCGCTGCCACGTATACCCAGGCTTCGAACCTCCTCCCTGGTGAGGAGGGCTCCGGGGCCGACACGTGCCCTTGGCCCCTGACCTAGCCTCTCCGCTGAGGTGAGGTCCGGCGCTGCCACGTGTTCTCGGGCTCCGGAGCCGACACGTGACCTTGGCCCCGGACCTAGCCTCCCCGTTGAGGTGAGGTCCGGCGCTGCCACGTGTACCAGCTCCACACCTCCTCCCTGCTGAGGGATCCAAAGCCGACACGTGCCCTTGGCTCCGGACCTAGCCTCCCCGTTGAGGCGAGGTCCGAATCTGCCACGTGTATGTGGGCTCTAAACCTCCTCCCGCAGAGGAGGGCTCCGGAGCCGCCACGTGTCCCACAATCTGTCTGGGCCGTGGGTTAACAGGAGAGTGTGCTGTCAGGCCATGCATTCAAGACTCGCGACTTCCCCA
Source organism: Neostapfia colusana (assembly GCA_030760725.1). NCBI lineage: Eukaryota > Viridiplantae > Streptophyta > Magnoliopsida > Poales > Poaceae > Neostapfia > Neostapfia colusana. The sequence goes on along the minus strand of JASWHV010000012.1, from coordinate 2,930,956 downwards.
GAAGCATGGCGCACAACGCACGCCTCCGTCCTCCGACCATTCGCCATTACGGTGACAATACAGGGCGGCGATGCGTGACAACTACACAGTGCTTCTTAATGGCACAGTGTCATCCTGTAGAGCGAGGTGATGCGGCGACAAGAGGGTGTCATCATCATCACCTGCAGCGTGGTCAGAGGCGTTCAGTGTGCCAGGCGGCGGGTCTTAACTCCCCCGCCAACCATTCTACTCAGGATGTAAAACCCTAGATCATGTATAGGGTTCACACATCTTCGGGGCACCTATCGAGCCCCAAGCCTCATTGTAACCACCCCGGCCTTGGGCTATAAAAGGGTTGGGGTGTCCACCCGACAAGGGGTTGGTTCGCAACCCTGAAAACTCACACACACATACGCAATACAACAATCACCCCCGTGGACGTATGGTTTTACGCTCCGGCGGCCCGAACCACATAAATCTCGGTGTTCACCCGCTCTCTCGAGTTGGATCGCTCTAGCGGCGTCAAGCCCCTCCAACCAAAGAACCTCCATGGGCTGCTTCCGTAGCAGACCGGTGGAAGTGTCGTAGCTATATTTCGACAAGTTCCATTCTTCTTCTTGCACCACATGCCTACTGCTGCCACTAATTGCTTTTCCCTTCCAGCCAAAAAAATTTAAAGTACCGGAAGGAGTTTCTTCATCTATGTGGTACCGTATTATGGGAGCATACACATTGTGTTATTCTGCAAAGAATGTACTTTAGAAATATGCTACCTTTTTCAGAGCAAATGCTTCTGTAATACACCCTTCTACTTTTGCTTTATTCAAAACCGTTACTCTATGTTTTTTCGGTGTCCTTTCAATATGACATCCATCAATACTGCACGGGCCCACAAACCTTAGCTTTGTAAGGCAAATGCATAAGTAGATGTTGCATTACATTCATAAATCCGAGAGGGAATACTTTCTCAATTTTGCATATGAGCGAAGGTATTCCTTTCTCCAATTTTTCCAACATTTGAAAACTTGTCGGTACCCTCGATACGGGGTACCCCCACGCACAGGGGGAAATGCCTAAGGACCTCGCCCTTCTCCGCAGGGAGAGCTCTGAAGGCGCCACATGTCCAGCGGGGCCGGACCTCCCTCTCCACAGAGGAGAGCTCCGGACCCGCCACGTGGCCAACTGAGCCGGACCTCCTCCCCTCCGCGGGGAGAGCTCCGAAGGCTCTGCGTGTCCTACGGGGCCGGACCTCCCTCTCCTCAGAGGAGAGCTCCGGGCCTGCCACGTGGCCAGCAGAAGCCGGACCTCCTCCCTCCGCGGGGAGAGCTCTGAGGGCTCCACGTGTCCCGCGGGGCCGGACCTCCCTATCCTCAGAGGAGAGCTCCGGGCCCGCCACGTGGTCAGCAGAGCAACGCTGCCTGCCCCCGCGCGGTAAGCAGCAGGAGTAAAGACGCGCCATACCTTGCCCGTACGAGGTATTCAAGGCCCGCGCCTTCCTAAGGCGCGGAGACGCGGAGCACGCCTCTGTCAGGTGTCGTTGCACCCAGTCATATCGCAGACTGGCGCGCCGTGTCAGAGCCTGCCCGCCAATAAACATAGCGACAAGACATCCCCTGCCGCCCCTGCCATCATCAACCACTACGACTAGCTTGCGGCATGGGCAGGGCGGCAGAACGAAGACTCGGAAGCCTTCGCCAGAGACAACTACCGGCATAACTGCGGATACGGTAGATGGTAGGCAATCTCCCCGGGACCACCTGTTGGGTCCCAGGCCCACCTTGTAAGCCGCTCGAGCCTTGGACTATAAAAGGCTCGGGTAGGCAACGTTAGCAAGAGTTTGCCTCTTACGCACCCTCGCACTCTAGCCATTCGACATCTCACACACTCAAGCTCAGGACTCCGGTTCTGAGCAGCAAGCAATACAACGAGCAACTCTGCTCACCGTGGATGTAGGGTTTTACGCTCCGGCGGCCTGAACCACGTAAAAACCCCCGTGTCAAGCTTCTCCCTCAATCGTCCCTAACGCGGAAGCTCTCCGTGAGTGACTAGCCCCTCCAAAAAAGAACCTCCGCGGGCTGCCAGAGCAGGCCCGAAGGAAGTGTCGGCTACACACTTCGACAGAACTGCAATTTCCTTAGCACATAGGCGCGCCGGGTAGGGGGCTTTTCCCTTGCGCGATGAGCTTCTGCCGGCGAAGATGACGAAGCTTCCTTCAACAGCAAGCTCTCCTCCCCCACGTTCACGACGAACGGTGACTAGCGGGGACTACGTCTCGACACACTCTAGACGGAGTGTGTCGGCGCAAGCTGGAAGCCAGCAGCCGACTCCGGCAGCGCCGACTCCGGCAACGCAGGCTCCAGCGAGCATGAGATCCTCTGCAGCTCTGAGCGTCTCCCATGGGGGCGCGCTAGCTGCAGCAAGAGCGCTACTGCGCAATCCACCTGCTGGGGACGCGCCTCAGTCAGCGACCCAGCAGTGGATTCGCGAGGTAGATCGTCTCGTCGTCGCCGCCACAAACCCTCGACTTCGGCGGGGACGATGTCCCGGCCAACCGGCTGTGTCGCTGACGCGCACGCCAACGGTAGACGGGCAGACGGCAGATTCCCGCTCCACCAGGCTCCCATCGACGGACCTGAGGACGGAGCTGGAACGATGCCACTTGGGCAAAGATGCCCGGGTGTTCATCAAGCGATGACGAGAAAGGCGTCGCAACCAGGAGGCCGGCGACAGCACGTCGACTGCCTCAACCCAGCCTGAGGCGCAGACGTTCGCCACGCGATCTCTGCCCCAGGCATACGCTACGCAGCATATGCCCCAGCCATATGCCCTGCAAACGGTGCCCCCGGTCTATGGCGCAGCCTTGCCCATACCGGGGTACGCAGTGCCAGCAGCGAACCAAGCGTTTGCGGCACCAACGCCTGCAGCAACAGGAGCAGGATGTGCGGCCCTAGCGCCACACCTTCACTTCGCGAGGTGGCCGCGCAAGTTTCGGCGGCACCTGCCCGAGAAGTACGATGGCAGTGTCAATCCGGCGGAGTTCCTCCAGATCTACTCCACCACCATCCTTGCTGCAGGAGGGGATGAGGCCGTCATGGCCAACTACTTCCCCGTCGCCTTGACCGGCCCAGCCCGGTCTTGGCTCATAAACCTCCCTCAGGGTTCCATAACCTCCTGGGGAGAGCTCTGCCGGCAGTTCACTGCTAACTTCGGCAGCTCCTACACCCGGCCTAGCACGGAGCTCGACCTCCACGCCATCCAGCAACAACCTGGAGAGACGCTGCGCTCCTTCATCCAGCGGTTCTCCCAGGTGCGGAACACCATCCCGCATATCCAAAATGCTTCTGTGGTGGTGGCGTTTCGGTAGGGTGTACGGGACAAGAAGATGCTTGAGAAGCTCACGACCAGGGAGGTTCGCGACGTCTCAGAGCTCTTCAGCCTGGCGGACAAGTGCGCCAGGGCAGCAGAAGGGCAGAACTGGCACTCACTGCCAGCCTCCGAGTCAGGAGGACAGCCCGGATCTGGCGCTGCTTCCCATGGAAGCGGCAAGAAGATCAAGAACCGGGGCGGTGGCAAGATGAAGCCACCGACCGCGGCTCCCGTTGCTGCAGCAGCAGCACCCAGTGGAGCTCGGGGGCCGCGCCCCGACAAAAGGCAGCGACAGTCACCAGCTCCACATGGTGACCAAGGCGAGCCATGTCCCGTGCACGACACCAGCTACCATACTGCTGCTGAGTGTCGGGAGATTCAGAAGCTCGCAGAGCGCTTCCGCAAAGGGAGGCAGCTGCGAGCTGATGCCCCACCCTTCCGTCAAAGGGAGGGCAAGCAGAAGGTCGACGCCCCAGACAGCGTTGCCCACCAGGTGGGGTTCCACGAGTCTCAGCGCACCATAAAGACGGTACACAACTACGAGGACTCCAGCTCCAGTGACGACGAGTCAGGGCGGTAACCGACTACGGCTGCCCCAAAAGATTTGTGGAGACTGCACTGCTGCGGTAACAGCCTTGGAGAAGCTCCAGGCAGTTGCAGCAGCCCAAGCACCAGCCCCCGACGGTGCAGAACCGGGCCAGCTCCACCCGAGTGCACGTCTCTGTGCCTCGGCCTCACCTCCCGGGGGGCGCTCAGGATCCGTCAACCTCCTGTCAGCCTGAGCCAATGGAGGAAGACATCCTGGGTCTCCCAAGAAGAGTTCGGGTCCTCCTACCGCTTGTGGGCCTGAGCCGAAAGGGGAAGGTACCCCGAGGCTCCCGGGAGAAGCCGCGCAGGACCTGCTCTAGCGTGAAGATATCAACCTCGTCGGCGAGGCACGATTGCAGGTAACACCCCACAACGCACGGCCCCGGCTGGTGCTCCGGCACTATCGCCAAAGGACCAAGCGCGTCTGGGAGCTGCAAGAAGGCGACCTGGTGCCGCGGCGCACACTTTCCCGCGAAGGACCTATAAACTCTCCCCCAGCCGGGAAGGTCCCTTCTGAGTCACGAAAGTTGCCGTCCCAGGTACATACGCCTTTCCACCAAGGATGGGATCCGCTCCCGAACCCTTGGAGCATGGAACATCACGGTAAGTTCTACCTCCTGAGCATTAGTAGAACAGGCCTTTACCTTTCTGTAATAGATCCCATAGGCTCCAGGAACAGCGCTAGGAGCAGCTAAGCCTCAGGGGACGGTCCAGGACTACGTTCAGCTTGGCCTGGTTCCGACCCCGAGCGCGTAGAGTCTTGCTTCCCTTCTTAATGGGGCGGGTCGTTGCCTCCATGTTCAGCCTGTCTTCCTCCTATGGACTTTTACACAAAAACATGTTCTACCACGCTCTCACTTATGTGCTCATTTAAATTACGCATTAATTTCTATGACCACACGTTCTATGTATGCTCACCATACATTTAACTCCCCTTTCCCGCTCTCATCCATAGTCAGCATTTGCTATCCTACCAAAGGCGGTTGCGCTTGAGGCACCTGCCGATGGCCAGGGGGCCTTTTGGGCCTCCCCCAGTCAGGTGTTGCGGTGCCAGTTGGTCACCTCCAGGAAAGGCCTGCGCTGTGCATGGGGGGTCCAGGGTGCGTAACCTGCTTTGTCAGTTCCGATCCAAAGCCTACGCGCCCTGCCCTTCGGAGGTCCAGGGGAGTACAGCCGCTTTGCCTGGTTCCGTACCCAAAGTCTGTGCACTCTGCTTCCCCCGCGTACGGTCCGGTACTAGGGGCTGGACGGTCGTACCCTGACCTCGGAGGGAGCCGGAGCCCCGGCGCCTCGCGCACAGAATTGCCCAAGCCTTGTATATCAGACCAGGACCGTAAGCCAAATAAGACTAAGAGACGGGGAGGGGAGAACCCCCCGAGGAGAATTACGCTTCCTCTACCTCTGTGCAGGATCTCCAGGTTTTAGCTACGGGGACCACATGAAGGGGGGGGGGGGCAATGAGCCATCGACTACTCCAGCGCAAGACCGGAGGATCCGGGTTTCGCCCCTTCTGCTGGGGCGAGCCCTGAAGGCCCTACGTGTCCAGCGGGGCCGGAGCTCCCTTCTCCTCCGGAGGTGCTCCAGGCCCGCCACGTGGCTGGCAGAGCCGGACCTCCCCCTCCGCGAGGAGAGCTTCGAAGGCTCCACGTGTCCCACGGGGCCGGACCTCCCTCTCCTCAGAGGGGAGCTCCGGGCCCGCCACGTGGTCGGCAGATCCGGACCTCCCCGTTCTCATGGGGCGAGTTCCGGAGACCTCCGGGGCCCTTAACACAATAAGGACCCAGGGAAGGTGTCTATGCAGGGCTTCAAGATTGGTAAAGGCCTCTGAGTACCTTGCGGAGCTAAGGGCTCGGTCAGGCCAAGCCAAGAAGAAGACAAGAGCACACAGACACAGAAAGTCACAAGAGTCTATTTATTCAAGGCTCCATGAGCTGGACTACAGACTCAATAAAAAAAAGATACAAGTCCTAGGGTTCCCCTAGCTCGCGCCGGAACCTAGAGGCTACAAGGGCGGCCACGTCCCCGACTTCAGCCCTGGTGGCTTCCTCCCGCTCCGTGGCATGGCCCTGTCTCGCTGGCTCTAGTGAGAAGGAAGGGTCCCGGCTCCGAAAGCATGCCAACACGTGCGTGGCAACCTCCACGGCCAGGCCCCGTCCCTCTGCCTCGAGCTCGCCGGCGACCACCGCATCTGGCCTGCTCATCTTGGCGCCGATTGACTTGAGCGCGGGGATCACCTCGGCCACCTTCAGCGCAGGGGCCGCTGTCTCCACCGGGCTGAAGCCAAGGGGGACCAGGGCGGACCCTGCCTGGTCGACGAAGCTCGAGACCGCACGGGCCTCGGAAGACCGCGAGGCCAAGAGCTCCTCTACCTCGCGGCGGGCTGCCAGCAAGGCGTCGTGGCTCCCCTCGGAGAATTCCTTCTCCTTGGCCGCCAGAGAGCTTTCCCGGAGGTGGAGAGTCTGGGCAAGCCGCTCCAACTCTGAAGCCTGGAAGTCGGCAGCCAGCTCCCGATCCAGGATCGCTTGGCGCTCCCGGGAGACCTGCTCCTCCCTCGTGGCAAGGTCTGCCTTTCGGGCCTCTAGCTCCGTAGCCGGGTCTCGCAGGTCGCCCTCGCCCGCCGCCAGCTGCGCGGCAACTTTCTCCGCCTCGGCCGCCACGGAGCGCTCCTGATCCGCAACGGCGCGCTCACGGCGCGCCAGCCTCTGCCGCACCTCCTCCAGGGCAGAGAAGTTCTCCTCGGCCCGGGCATGCGCCTCAAGGGCCTCCTTGTGGAGCCGCCGCGTCTCGGAGTCCAGACGGTCGACGACCCGCTTTTGTCGATCGAGGAGCGCCTCCATGACATCAAGCGACTCCCGCCTGGAGTAGAGCTCCCCCTTGACCTTCTTGGTCCGCTCCCTCAAAAGGCTCCCCCAGGTGAGGAGGCGATCCCTCTCAACCACCCGCTCCTCCCGCTCGCGACCGAGCACGGCCAAGACCTGCCGGATGCTCGTTTGGGCGAGCATGAGGGCGTCTGCCAGGGGAAGCAGAGGCCGGAGCGGCGCCCCCGACCTCCTCCATCACGTCGTCTTCAGGAGAAGTCGACGCTCTGGCAACCGGGATAAGGCGTCGGTCAGGAGAAGCCGACGCTGGGACAGGCTCGCTCCCATCACGCCCTGGTTCGTTGCCCACCGTAAGGCCCGTGGCAGTTCCTTCCGCTCCGGCAACAGGAGGCGGGACTTTGACAGTCGGACCCGCCGAACCCTCACTGACAGCTGGCTCCCGAGCCGGTGAAGAGGGACGAGTGGGAGGAGTCGCCGCCGCCACGGGAGCCGGGCTGACCGGCGCAGGAGGAACTTGCGCTGGCTTGGGGGCCGCGACAAAAATCTCGGCTTCCGAGCGCTGCGGCGCAGACCCCCCGTCAGTCGGGGATGGCCGGGAAACGGGAGCGTTACCGGCACTCGGGGAGTCCCTACAAACATGGGAAACTCCTGAGTTAAGAAAAGACAAAGACAACACAGGCTCTAGAATCCGGTAGGCGTCGCTTACCGAGAGACTCGAGCGCTCCAACGGGCTCTGAATCCCGGCTTCCGAGCCGGGGTAGGTCCACTAGAGCCCGCCGTCGCCGCCGACGGCTGCCCCGCAGTCGCCCGGGCTGGCGGAGCAGGGGATGCTTCTGAAGCCCCCTAGACGCCGGCCCGGCTCCTGAAGCTCGGGGCGCCTGAGCTGTTGGCTCGTCCCTGGGCATCGACGCGTCAGCAGTTTCCCTCGAGCCTCCACCGCCCGAGGAGGGAGGACGCGACGCCCGGGAACTTTCAGCCCGACGTCGCTCAAGAGGAGTCCCGTCGGGATGATGGGCCCGAGGCCTCTTGGGGTCGCCACCAGATGGGGCGCCATCTCCAGAAGCAGGGCGCGCAGGCGCCCTGGATCCCTGACTCGGCGCAAACGCCGCCGCTGGAGGAGACCGGGCGCGCTTCTTCTCCGAAGGCGGGTTGGAAGCCATGGCAGGAGAGAGCTCAAGAACAGGGAAGACAAAAGCGCAAGAACTCAAGGAAGGTGCAAGCGCTGGGAAGTGCGAAGGGAAGCCGCGATGCGGGTAAGATCCCCTTTTAAAACTTCCCAGGTGTGATTCAAAGCGATTCGAAACTCTTCGAGTACGCCGCTTGGGCAACCGCTTCGGCTCCAAGACCAAGCGTCGATGACAAGTGGACCCAAGTCGTCCAGCTGAAGCGGTGGGCCAAGAAGTCAGTCTCCCAAGGAGACGAGCCGGCAAGACGCTTCGGCGGTTCCCGAAAAAAGCGTTGCGACGTGCAGAAGTGGCAGTCTTGGGAACCGCCGCAGTAAAAGCAACCATCAAGTGGGCACACGCTCCCACGATCCTGCGACTGTTCGTACTCCGGCAACGGTCAATGCGGGACTTAGAGAAGGTGCGCGGAATGGAAGAGACGGGGGCCCCACCTCGGGCTCGCTATCTCCCCCGAGATGGGCCTGGGGGGCACTGTCGGTACCCTCGATACAGGGTACCCCCGCGCACAGGGGGAAATGCCTAAGGACCTCGCCCTTCTCCGCAGGGAGAGCTTCGAAGGCGCCACGTGTCCAGCGGGGCTGGACCTCCCTCTCCTCAGAGGAGAGCTCTGGACCCGCCACGTGGCCAACTGAGCCGGACCTCCCCCCTCCGCGGGGAGAGCTTTGGAGGCTCCGCGTGTCCTGCGGGGCCGGACCTCCCTCTCCTCAGAGGAGAGCTCCGGGTCTGCCACGTGGCCAACAGAAGCCGGACCTCCTCCCTCCGCCGGGAGAGCTCCACGTGTCCCGCGGGGCCGGACCTCCCTCTCCTTAGAGGAGAGCTCCGGGCCCGCCACGTGGTCAGCAGAGCAATGTTGCCTGCCCCCGTGCGGTAGGCAGCAGGAGTAAAGACGCGCCATACCTTGCCCGTACGAGGTATTCAAGGCCCGCGCCTTCCCAAGGCGCGGAGACGCGGAGCACGCCTCTGTCAGGTGCCGTTGCGCCCAGTCACATCGCAGACTAGCGCGCCGTGTCAGAGCCTGCCCGCCAATAAACACAGCGACAAGACATCCCCTGCCTCCCCTGCCATCATCAACCACTACGACTAGCTTGCGGCATGGCAGGGCGGCAGAACGAAGACTCGGAAGCCTTCGCCAGAGACAACTACCGGCATAACTGCGGATACGGTAGATGGTAGGCAATCTCCCCGGGACTATCTGTCGGGTCCCGGGCCCACCTTGTAAGCCGCTCGAGCCTTGGACTATAAAAGGCTCGGGTAGGCAACGTTAGCAAGGGTTCGACTCTTACGCACCCTCGCACTCTAGCCATTCGACATCTCACACCCTCAAGCTCAGGACTCCGGTTCTGAGCAGCAAGCAATACAGCGAGCAACTCTGCTCACCGTGGACGTAGGGTTTTACGCTCCGGCGGCCTGAACCACGTAAAAACCCCCGTGTCAAGCTTCTCCCTCAATCTTCCCTAACACGGAAGCTCTCCGTGAGTGACTAGCCCCTCCGAAGAAGAACCTCCGCGGGCTGCCCAGAGCAGGCCCGGGGGAAGTGTCGGCTACACATTTCGACAGAACTGTAATTTCCTTAGCACATAGTTGTCTATAAAAAAACTAAGTCCCGCGAGTTTTCTCCAGATATCCTGATGGACATATCCATGAAACGTTACAGTAAGAAGTCTTTTCATGATTATATGATAATCATGGCTTTTAAGATTACTTAATACCCAATTTTTAATATTTATTGTGAGCCTCAACCTAGCACAGTAGCCGTCAGAAAACTTCAGTTGTTGCAAATAGTTCACCACTTCTTTCATTTCTTTAACTTTTAAGCAAAATGGAACATGTGGCATTCTCTGTTTACCACTACCATCTTGACTGACTTCTAGGGTCGAACGACTAAAAATTTCTACTAAATTCTTTCAAGCCTTCAAATTATCTTGTCTTTTTGAAATTAAAATATGTATTGATGATGCTTTCGGCTACATTGTGTTTCTGGTGCATGACATCGATGTTATGTAGGAGTAACAACGACTTAGCATAAGAAAGATCCCATAAGCCACATATATGAGTCGAATTGTCCTCCTGACCAAAACCAACAAACCCATCATCTGTACGGACAAGTTTACTAAGCCATGCAACAATCTCAGCATTATACAAATGTTTTGACGGACCCTTTGTTACAATAGTATCCGTTCGGAATGCATTAGCTTGCCTCCTAAAAAGGTGATTTGCAGAAAAAACGTTGTTAGCAATAAAAAAACATACTTTGTCACCATGAGTAAGTCTAAAACAATCGGAGTCTGACCCACAGACTGGAGAACAAAGTTTGTCATGTGTACTCCATACTAAGAAATCCCCGTATACTGGAAAATCATGAACCAACCACATGTATGCAGCTCGGAAGTTAAAGTTTTTTCTTTTGGGGCTATCATACGCTTCTACTCCGGTCCATAATTCTTTAAATTCCTCAATTAATGGTTGAAGAAATACTCCTAAAAAATTTCTGTATGTTTACGACAGGGAATGATTAGAGACAAGAACATGTACTCATATTTCATGCACATAGCAGGTGGAAGGTTGTATGGAATAGCAAATACTAGTCAACTTGAGTATGAGGTTGCAGATGTGTTGTATGGTGTGAAACCATCGGTGGCCAAACCAATACGGATATTTCTAGCATCCTTTGCGAAATCTTCATAAAAACTCCAGTGGCTTCCAATCCTGAGCATCAGATGGGTGTGTCATTACTCCCTCTATTTTATGCAAACCATCTTTATGCCACCACATGTGTCTTGCTGTTGATTTAGATAGAAACAATCGTTTTAGCCTAGGTGCAAGAGGCACGTAATGAATTGTCTCGCTGCCACTTTTGTCTTTATCATTTCACAATCCTCATTTATGATCTTAATGTATCGAGATTGTTTGCATACCGAACAATGTGTCACAATTGAGTTCTCCTTTCAAAAAAGCATGCAATTATTGGAATAACAATAAATCTTTTTATACTTCATACCAAGCCCTGCCAATAATTTCTTGGACTGATACATATCTCTCAGCAACTTATGATTTACCGGAAGAATGTCCGATATCAAGTCGGTGAGATCATCATAACACTTGTTTGACAAATGATACTTTGATTTTATAGACATGAGCGAGTAACGGTCACAAGGACAAACACTTTAGTGTGCTCATGCAACTCTTCATGCGATGCTAAGAGAATTCTATAGAACTCTTCAACTTCAAGTCTAGGAATTTTCACAGATTCATCGACACCACATTCACGATCTAGTGCTTCGATCATGTCACCCATTATATCCTCATTTTCACCTTCTCTCTCATCAACAGCAACAATCTACAAAGGTCTCGTCCCATCTCGAACTTTTCCTTGCATAAAAAGTTACAACACTTGTTGCAACGTTTCACAAAATGGTTGGTCGACTAAGATAAAACTCGACTGATAAAAGGCTTAGTATTGATAGCCCATTCATCCGAAGGCGCGACATTCTTCCGCCAACCATCATACATCCATCGTCTATCATCACTCATGTTCCAGACTATACAATACCATCTACATTTGTTAGTTCTATGTTTTTGTATTGTATAGTGTGCCTTGGCTAATGGCGGAGGGAGTAGTTTGTCAAGCACGTGGTGTGGCACTGCAATCTCGAGACGGTGAAGTGTGTGATGTGGCTCGATGGTGAGGACGTGACGTGGAGGTCGCGGTGTGGATTGGCGTCAACACGTTGCTACAGCAAAGCGTTGTGCTGGCTAGCTGTGGTGGGAGGTTTTCAAGGAGGGGAGACAGTGTTCCTTGGCTGCAAGGAAGGGAAGACCGCAGGTGCGGCGTGGACGGCGCGACGCGGTTGGTCAGCAAGAGGAAGAGGGTGCATCGTATGGTAGTTTTCGCCATCGACTTGCTAGGGAGGCATTTTTTGTCTGCGCCTAGTGGTAAGTGTGGTTGACAGTGGCCTTTATGCAGTAGTCAGATGGAAGCGGAGGGTCGATGGGTACAGGCGAAAGCCTAGTCCAACAGTGGTTGGACCGACAACGGCAATGCATGTGGGTACCATGATCCCCCTTAGGATGTTGTTGTGTTTCTCATCGCTTCCGTTAGTTCCCTCCGGGTGAAAAACTAGGTCCAGGTCCACTGGACGAGCAACGATGACGCTTCTATGTCGTTTTCCTCCTTGGAGGCGTCGTTATTGGAGGTCTACTTGAAATCCATTCACGACTTACTAACAGAGCGACTAGTCACCTATTGTTAGCCTCTGAACTGCTTGGATGGCGACATAGTTGTGGAGAAGGAGCGGATCATCTTCTCTATTGCCTTTCTCTCTCTGCAGTTCGTTGCCATTGTGCAGCTAGGAGATTTATCAGTTTGGCATTTGGTCGCCGCAACATAGAGCTCTCTGTCAATTAATATCTAGGTTGGTGTGAGCCTCCTTTCTACTTTGGAAAGTGGTTTGTGTTTGTTATTGTTGGCTTATGGCAGTTGAGGCTGCCGGTAACCATGTTCGTGCTTTGTATTTCATCTAATTTTCTCCTTCTTTAATGAATCGGCAGAGCACCTGCCATTTGCTTAAAAAAACTAGGTTTTAACGAAACAGAAATATACTTCGACGAAAGTATCATTTTACTACAGCATGCTTAAAACCAAGTGCTAATACATGACAAGTGCAATGTCTTGTTACATGTAAGGTGCGGAGGCGTTAAGGCAGCAGTCGGGGCGTCCTTCGATTGATGTACTTTTCTTGCACTGTGTACAATCCTAAAAAATAAGCACGGCTTATTGGTGTACTCAATAATCAAGTGAAAGAGAGTTTCAGTATGTTTACAAAAGAAGTGTTGTTTACAAAAGAAGCATATAAACTCTGTTTGCATGTGTTACCATGCCATGGTTCCTTAAGTATTGTGCCCAAGCATGCAATCACATGAAACAGTACAACACTTAACAGTGGATGCAATAAATTGGATTTTGTTACTAGAACCTCAACTAGATCTCTATGCTATGACTGTGAACAAAATAAGATAACTCTTGGCAAAGGAGTTTATGTGTACATTCAAGAGTATAAGCCAAACATGGCTTGTAAATTTCCCTAGAATGCATCAGTTTATGTTCTAACAGAAACCTGAAAACAGCATCGAGTTTCTACCACCACCACTGCCTTAGCACCAACAGCAGCAAAAAAAACAAAGACAACATAAACTTGAGCTGACCCAAGTCGCAGAGAAACACAAGACCGAAAAATCCTAATGTACACCAACATGTAATGCCATATGGCATATAGACAGGAATTGTATTTTACACATATGTAAGATAGAAATCCTTCTAAATAGCAGCAAAGCAATATTTAAGAATCACATCGATCACACAAAATCTAAAATTTAGTTTGATTTAATAGAGTGCTCAACAAAAAGCTTCCATATCGTTGACATTATCTTTTTTCTTCCGCAACTCACCAAAAAGCAACATGTGATCATCGCAGCCATTAATCATTTTGTTAGTACCTCACACATTTTCATAGTTCTTTTGCTGTCACGTTGACTACACACTAGCAGTTGTTACAATTAAACCCATCGCAAGCAGTTATTACAGTTAAACATTACCTTCACATGAATGTTGCATCTGGAGTTAGAGATGCCGGGGAAGCTGGGGGGAGAGGAGGCTATGCCGGGGCAGCCTGGGGAGGAGGCGGCTCGGCGGCGTCCGAGGCGAGGGGGCCGGGCAGGGCAGCGTCCGGGACAGCAGTGACGGCGTGGCGGCCGGGGCAGCCCGGGGCAGAGACTGCTCGGCGGCGTCCGGGACAAGGCGATTGGGCGGCGGCCGGGGCAGCCGGTGATGCAGGCGTCTCGGCGAGGTCTGGGGCGAGCTGGCGTCCGGGACGGGGCGACGGCGCGGCAGCCGTGAAAGCCGGGGGCAGAGGCATCTCGGCGGCGTCCGGGCGAGGTGACCGTGGCGGCGTCCGATGCGGCAGTGTCCGGGACGGGGCGAGGTCACTGGGGCGTGGCGGCGTCCGGCGGCTTCCGTGGTGGGGCGGCAGCGGGGGCAGTGGTGGCTCGCCGGATTTCGTGGCGAAGGCAGCAGGCGTCGAAGCTATTCGTGGTGGAGGCAGCTAGCAGATGTGCCGGGAGATGAGGTTATTCGGATTGTCATGAGCCGCCTAGGCCCCACGAGAATACGCTTTTGTTTTCGTGAGCCGGAACGCAGGCCGACGACAAATTTAGACATATGTCATGAGCCGTCGATGGACCAACGAAAATAAAGGCTATTGTTGTGAGCCACGCACGACGGCCGATGAAAATATAATATATTTTTGTGAGCTAGACAGAAGCCAACTAAATTACGTCTTATTGTCGTGAGCCTATGATATGGCCGATCACAATACAACTTATCGTCGTGAGCTGTTTGGCTCACGAAAATAAATTTGTTTTCTTGAGGGCCGATAAAAATAACTCTGGCCCACAAAAATAATCATGTTCCTGTAGTGTGAAGCTGGTGTCTATGCAATGGCCAAGGCAAAACATCGTTGATTCTAAACACCCACAATTTTTATCAGATCATCTAGCTGATTGCTGCTCTGTAGAGAGTAGAGTTGCATTACCCTTCTGCTATCTAAATTGGCCAGAGGTGCTGTAAAACAATGTGTTGTGTCATTCTATCCTTTTATATACGTGTCAAACCACTTCTAGGTCTGAATCTTTTGGAAAAAAATTCTTGGTGCTTCCTATCCCGATCCCGTTTAGACATGCATCCCTACATTATTACTCACTATATGAACCATTATCACCTTGTTCTAGTATTTCTCAGATCCGTGAGTGGGTCTATGGTTGTTCGCATGCTTGATATACTGGACCAGGTACTATTCACCAACAATCTGAAATTTTAACTCATGGAGTAAATTTCCATCAGTGTTAGATATCTACCATTTCCCGTGTGCCTCATCATCGTATAAATAACCACACGAATGACACAACCTGTGATGTCCCTAAAACTACATCATCTACAAATAACCCTACAAAAGATTCACAGTAGGATCTCCATTGAGAAATAATAAGGAAGAACCATAGCATGAATAAATTGTTCACAAATTAGAAACATCACAAGAAACGATGGAATTTATTATCCACTAGCTACTAGAAAAGTTTATCATATGAATATAAAAACTCTAGTTCAATTATTACAGATTATGTCAGAATTAATAACACTGGTGATCTACTAACTCGTCAGCAAACATCCTGAATTAAAAAAAAACCATTATTCTGAATATGCTTATCCAAATTCAGCCTCAGCATACCATATGGATAGATACATAAATGCTCTGCAAAAGGTTCAATTAGGCTTATCAATCCATTATGCGGTACCCAAAATCTTCTTGGCTGTCCATGCGACACGCTTGGCGAAATGCCCCGGCCGGCGTCGAGTCGCCACTGTCCATGGACGAAGGCTGGTGATGAACCTGTGCGCATCATCGAACACCTCAGCGCACGCCTGGTCTAATTCCGGCTGCCCCAGACGCGCCGTTCCTGAAGGTGCCCGAGACGTGTGGGCGTTGGTACGCTGTTCACACCCGTCGCTCAAACGAGCAGCAACCCCCATACAGATTAAGTATTCCAGTTACTTGTTATTACCTAAATGGATATAATACGCATGATGAAATTATATGTTCTTATGACCATGATGGTGACAGCATCCTCATCTTGGAGATTGGCCACCCTTGGGTCTAAAACATGCATACTCCCTCTATGTTTCTCATGACCTTTGCTGTCAATTCTCAATGCCTCCGACTCCAATTGCTCACTGCTCTCAAAGTTACTAATTGTTGGCACTCTCCCTCTTTGTTCCATGTGAAATAGATGAGGCTCTCCATTGGCCTGTGCGACACACTATAGAGAAATGGACATACACACACATGGTGTTGAGTCCACTGGGTCCTTCAATAGATATATTTCTGCTAGATAAGTACGATGGACCGTAACATATGGTAGCGTGCACTATTCACCTACGACCTTAAAGTTCTCAATCTCATATACCGAAGTCACCAATATTAAGTCAAGCCATATGGCACATTGCTACAAGTGCCCTTGTCCTGCCTTATTGACCACACAAAATATACTTTGCATGTTTAAAGTATATCCTTATACCTGAAATTTTTTTGAGGCAAAGTCGTTGCTATCTGAAATCAGACTGTTACTCGTTGTTCACCACCTAGAATGGCATAACGAGGACCGAAATAAAACTGTGCATAAAATATCAGTCTTATGAACGATCAACCATATATAATGTAATGACATGTGTAAACCTATTGTCTAACCTGTGGCGTAATGAGCAATTCAATCCCTATAATAATTCAATCCCTCTCGCTCTGGCTTGTTTCAGCTGCCTCATCCAACTGTTTGTTCTAAGTTGTTCCAAATCGTTGCGTCCTAACTGAAGTTGTTCCAAACGTAACTTAGAATTGTTCCATCTTGGTCTGTTCCAGCAGCTACTTTTACAAACTGTTCCGTTTGGAAGTGTTCAGTCCTTATTTTGGATCTGTTCTCACCTTCTATTGTACTTGTTCCAAGCCTCATGTCGACTTGTTCCAGCATTCAAAACATAATTCTCGAGGTTTTTTTGTTGTAATAATTCTAACACGACCAGCTGCCTAGTGAGTACGGTACGTAGCGTCAAAGAATAAGTCAGTTTCACCTATCTATCGAGTGCAGCACGAGCGCAGAAGGCCCCGCCTGTGCCTGTGCCTGCTCCTGCTTGGCGCCAGGAGAGGAAGAGGGGAATAAAAGCGAAAATAGGAGGAAAAAGGGAAGAAAGGGAGGGACAATGTTAGGAGAACGAACTCGTCCATGTCAATGCTCTTGCCGGATTGGAGATCAAGGTATCATCAAGTGTCAGGACTTGACGTCTGAAGCTAACACCCTTCAGATGCTAGTGCCACAATATCCAGCTCCACTGATCCACGCATAACATAAAATGGGTACATTTCATTCATCAGCTGATGACAATGTGGCCCAATTATCTTGTCCAACCCTGAGAAGGTTCCTGCCCGCCAATTTGGCAGAAATCTTGATAAACACACGGCAAGGTTCTTTTGCTCGCAATCAAATCATGATGATCCTTATTTGGTTTGCTTCCCTTTTATTTTAAGTACCAACTGAGCACTATCGGAGAAGATCTCTCTCTCAACTACGATCAACACAGGTCACCGCGACCACTAACAACGATGAGACCGGCAAACATCGCTTGCAGCACCGCGGTACCCTAAACATCGAGAGCTTCTGCCCTATCTTCATCAAGGGTGCGCTCTTCCTTCTCACCATCTCTGTGTGCAGTGTCCCTGCCTGGCGCTGCGTCTTCCAGTACTGACTTTGCTGCCCCTATTAATTCCAGTCATTAACCGTGTTACGCTCAAAATACCATCAAATGCCATTCATGTTAGTTATTGCCGATGCATGTTACCACCTAGAGGATGCAGTATTCACAATGAAATTTACCTATGCCTGCGGCTATATTGGCGCTAGCATCCGCACACACCACAATACCTGCATATGGCTTGTAAATGTGTATGCACCGAGTCAGTTCACAATGATCTTTGATATGAATTCTCAATGCCCTCCACTCCCATTTCTTACTGCTAGCTAAAGAGGGCATTGTTGGCACTCACCTTCCTCTTTGTTTCATGTAAAAGAGATGAGACTCTTTGTTCCGTTGTGGTCCTTAAATAATAGATGTGTGTGTGCGAGATAAGTAGGCGGTGTGCCTTCTTCACATATGCATGGCAGTGTGTACTATTCAGCTACCACATTAATGTTTTCAGTCTCATTAATGGTGGGGTAGAGTGGCTTAACCAGGTTTCTTTATTAGCTATTCCATCTAGCTTTGTTGTCAGTTCTTGGTGCTTCACCAAGTTGCTGTCTGGATCCTTGAACCAGCTCTAGACCCTTTGACATGGCCTCATGAGCAATCTATAGTCTGTTGGTTTCATCACATTACTAAAACAACAGGGAGCCGAGCCTGCTGGGGTGTCACTCCGACTCCTTGATAATCTTGATTTGCTGGACATTAAAGAGGGAGCGGAACGCCAAAGTCCTTGAAAGCAAGATGCATACTCCTGCCCAGGTTGTGTCTGCAATTCAGGATGAAGCGGGTGTCTATGCAATGGCCAAGGCAAAACATCGCTGACTCTAAACACCCACAATCACTATCAGATCATCTAGCTGCTTGCTGCTCCATAGAGAATAGAGTTGCGTTACCCTTTTCCTATCTAAATTGACAAGAGATGTTGTAAAACGATGTGTTGTACTCATTCTATCCTTATATATATACGTCAAGCCACTTCTAGATTTGAATCTCTCTTTTTCGAAAGCTTTGAGTCGATACTCAGCCATATATTAAGCAAGACGAAGATTACAGTTTACAGGATGTATGCTAGGTCCGTACAAGCGGTGCGAATCCTGAGCAACAACAGAAGCCAAGAGTTTATCTCGGTGTGGAAAAGTAATAAATGGGTTGTCGTCTCAACACCTTTGTAATATATTGGACACAAGTATTGGTTGGTCATCCACGATTTTGGTGTCGTGCATCCGTCCATAACCTGTCCTGCACAAGTAACCAGATGAACACCTTGCACTTAGAAGGGGCCCATACATGCCAAATCCTATCTGGGTTACCGAGAGTTTAAGTCTCCCTCAAAATGTAACTGTTATGCATGTCTGAATCTTTCAAAAAGAAAATTCTCGGTGCTTCCTATCCCGATCCGGTTCGAACATGGATCCCTAGTTACTATGCGAATCATTCTCACCTCATTGTAATATTTCTCCAGATTCTTTGGTGAGTGTGGTTGTTACCATGCGTGATAGAGTGTCCACTGTGTTCACCAACAATCTGAAAGTTTTAACTCATGGAGTAAATTTCCATCAGTGTGTCAGATATCTACCACTACTCATGTGACTCATTGTATAAAAACCACATGAATGTGATGCCACTAAAACTACATCATCTACAACTAACCTTACAAAATATTCACAGTAGGATCTCCATTGAAAAATAAGAAAGAACCATAATATGAATAAATTGTCACGCACAAATTAGAAACACCATACAAGAAACGATTAAAAAAATTATTGTCCACTAGCTACTAGAAAAGGTTAACACATGAACATAAAAGCTCTAGTTAATCATTACAGATTATGTCAGAAGTAACAACACTGATGATCCACCAACCCGTAAGCAAACATCCTGAGTTAAAAAATCCATTATTCTGAATATGCTTATCCAAATTCAGTCTTAATGTACCATATGGAAAGATACATAAATGCTCTGTAAAAGCTTCAATTAGGCTGGAGTATCATTCCATCATACGGTACCCAAAAATCCTCTTGGCCGTCCATGTGACGCGCTTGACGAAATGCCCGAGATCAAGCAACCGCCGCTGTCCATGGAGGGAGGCTGGCAACGAACCTGTGCGCATCATCGAACACCTCAGCGCACGCCTGGTCTAGTTCCGGCTGTCCCAGACGTGCCGTTCCTGAAGGTGCCCGAGACGTGTGGGCACTGGTACGCTGTTCATACCCGTCGCTCAAACGAGCAGCAACCCACATACAGATTAAGTATCACAGTCACTTGTTATTACCTAAATGAATATAATGTGCATGATGAAATTATATGTTCTTATGACCATAATGGTGACAACATCCTCATCTTGGAGGCTGGCCACCCTTGGGTCTAAAACATGTATACTCCCTCTATGTTTCTCATGACCTTTGCTGTCAATTCTCAATGCCTCCGACTCCCGTTGCTTACTGGTTGAAAAATTACTAATTGTTCGCACTCCCACTCTTTGTTCCATATTGTGAAATAGATGAGGCTCTCCGTTCGCCTATGCGACACAATATAGAGAAATGGACATACGCACACATGGTGTTGAGTCCACTGGGTCCTTCAATAGATATATTCCTGCTAGATAAGTACGATCCACTGTAATATATGGTAGCATGCACTATTCACCTATCACCTTAAAGTTTTCAGTCTCATATAGCGAAGTCACACATATTAAGTCAGGCCACATGGCAGATCGCTACAAGTACCCTCTTGTCCTGCCTTGACCACACAAAATGTACTTCGCATGTTTAAAGTATATCCTTATACCCGAAAATTTCTTGAGGCCAAGTCGCTGCTATCTGAAATCAGACTGTTACTCGTTGTTCACCAGCTAGAATGGCATAACAAGGACGGAAATAAAAGTGTGCATAAAAAATCAGTCTTATGAACGCTCGACCATATATATAATGTAATGAATGTATAAACCTATTGTCTAACCTGTAGTCTAATGAGCAATTCAATCCCAATAATAGTTGAGTAGTAGCCTGATGTATGCACAATTTTCGTGCATAACATTTTTTTCACAAAAATGAAACGGCCCTGGATTCAGAGTAAAAGAGATTCCAAAGAGGAATTCTTGTACCAATCAGAGATAACAGTAAAAGGTTGAGCAGACCGGTTGGTCTGTGGTGATTTACTTCTGATATTTTGTATGGTTTTCCGTTTAAGTCATTAAGTATAGTGCATTTTAAACATTAAATTTTTTGTTGATGTGATCTGACACTTATTTGGATCTGAAACATTTGATTTGCAACTTATCTGTCAATTTGAGTCTCAGTTTCACCCTTTTGCTTATAAGTTTGTTTTCTACTATTCTATTGTTGCCACAGAGAAAAAATGAAGTTTGTTTTGAAAATGAAAAGTCCCATTATCTCACATGCTAAATATTTCTATAGATGGCCAACGGGCTGGTCTGGCCCGAGCCCGGCTGGGCTCGGGCCATAAAAAACTCGGCCTGATAGGGCCCGGAAAAGAATCGGCCTGACACGACCCAAGTTCATTTATGCGTGCCGGGCCATAAACGGGTCATGCTCGGGCCAGGCTGGCCCGTGCCCCGTTTATTTTAAAATACATTAAAAATAGCGAATAATATATTATACGGGTTTAAACGGGCCGTGACGGGTCGGACCCCGTGGGCTAACCGCGTCATACCACCGGGGCAACCTTAAACGGGACGTGTCGGGCCAGCCCAACGGGCCGGAGGTTAAAGCCTAGGAACGGCCCGCACCGGGCTTCAGGCCGGCCCGGGTCTGGTTTTTTGGTGCCGGCCATTTTTGTCGGGCTTCGGGCCGGCCTGATTGGCCGGGCCCATTTGGCCACCTATAAATATCTCTCCGTACTTTTTATTTTACATGCTAACGTAAAGCGCACGTGTGATTGTTTGTCTGCATGCTATTCTGTTTATGACCTCACCATTGAGCGCTAAGCGCGCTATTCACTAGGAGAGCGCTGTCCAAACGATCCACCATTTGCATTGCCCATATGCCTCGCATCTTGTGCAACGGTTTTGCGTGCTGCCCTTCTTGAACCCAAGTTACTAACCGTTATGCTCAAACGAGCGGCAAACCACATGCATATATTACGTAATATACCTACAGGAAACGATATAATAGACGATGGCCAGAAACTATCGTCTATAAGGCTAAAACCGTCGTCTATAATTTATAGATGACGGTAATCTCTTATTGACGATAGTTTTCGACCGTCTACGATTATTAGTCATCTATAAGGTTATATACGACGCTAACCGTCGTCTATAATACAACTGACGATGACCACTCCTGGCGGTCGTCAACTGCCACGTGGCACCTAGTGGAGTTGTTTATAGACAACGGTTGTACGGTGGCTGTCGTCTATAAGGTGGATCTTATAGACGTCGGTTCTTCTCCGACCGTCTTATTTTATTATGGCTACGACTGCTACTGCTCCACCGTCGTCTATAAATATGGCTTATAGACGACGGCTAAGCACCAGAAACCGTCGTCTATAAGGCTTGCATTTTTTAAAAAAAAATTATTGCCCTGGCTTCGAGGCCAGCTCACACAAACAGAAAATAATAGATACCAGCACAAACATATATATCACAAGAAACATTGCAAAATAGTTTGAAAACGATACACGCGACACACGCCACATTACACGCTACACAGTTCACTACCGGAGTTTGGAAAGTCGTCCTTCCTCAGTCGTCCAACCAGCGCAAGCTGGGGCAATGGTGTGCGAGCCTCCGTCCCTGATCTCTGTGATTTGCAAGTGTGCTTAGACAAGTTACAAGTATAAACATGCATATTTGACTAAATTTACTTATTAAAATGCAGAATTGAGCAAGTTAACTAGATTTTACTATGTTTGAGTAAGTTTGTTCATATTTTAGTAATTTTTAGTAAGATCGACTAAGTTTGAGCAAGTTTAACTAGTTTTGGCTATATTTAACTAGTTTTGACTAGTTTGGCTATATTTGAGTAACTTTAATCAAATTTTACAAAATTTGAACAGGTTTAACTATTGTTAGTTATTTTGAGTCATTTTGTATCTGTGCACCTGTCGTCGGCACCTGCACCTGCGGCAGCTCCAACGGTGGCGGCGCCCACTACGAAAATACAACCTGCTATCCTGCGGCCATAGCCTGCAAATAGAGACCAAATCATTTCACATAGCATTTATATATTACAAATATTAATTACAATGGTCAGAATTTACCTGCATGGCAGCTTGCAACTGGGGCATATACGAGGTTTGATACTCGCCCCTAGCCCTGAGCACCGTTGCCTGCATCTCGTCCCAAGCCCTGAGTGTCGCTGCCTGCATCTCGTCCCAATCCCTCAACGCTTCTTGTGTCCTCTGGAGCTCCTTTCGGACACTCCGTAGCTCCAGCTCTTGGGTCATACGGCTGCTGTTGGACCCACCCTGCTGCGATGAAGAGACTCTCGAGGAAGACCGCGCCTGCTTCGAGTCGACCACTCCATCGAAGATGGCTAACCTAAACAACGGAGTAAGATTATTAATTTTCGTATCTCAAAATTTGTGATAGTAAACCAAAAATATCAAAACTCACCGTCCGTGAGGTTTCCCGCCATCGCTTGCATACGCGGCTTCGGGGATAATTGTTGGTGCGCTCTCCCAATCATACCCATCGTCTCGAAGCCTCCGCGCCTCCTGCCCGTACTTGGCCTGGAAATTCAGGAAAATAACGTCTTCAGAACTATTAAAGAGAATTTAATTAAATTAACAAAATAACTTACCAACGCCTCTGACGCCACCTGAAAACGCAGCTGGTCAGACTACGACGGGTCATGTCCCAACTCCCAAGTGACCCCTCTTCCACACCTCGATAGGTGTCGGCTCCCGACCGCTCTCTCACTCCTATCGATACGTGTTAGCACAATGAAGATGATAAAATTAGTTAAATAAAATGCGAGTAACACTTACCATCCGTTTAGCCAGACGTATGTATTCGTCTCCACCTAAACGGTGTTTCAATTCCCTCCCTCTACTGTCTCTACGGGTCTGGGACAAGTCTTGGAAACCCTGGCTCGCCCAACGGGCACACAAGGCATGGTACGCGTCCGGGCGGGCATCAAGCCACGCTACGCTGACATATACACCAGTTATTATTGGATGAAAATATTGTTCAGAATTGGATAATGAAGCAAAGTAAAATAAAGAATTTACCTCTGCATATTGCGCCTCCGTCAAGTACTTGTCGGCCACGTCCCTGAACTGTCCTGCCTCACCCTCGCCCGGATGCAACTTGAAGTACGCCTTGGTAGCTTAAATGCGAGCCGTCGAGAGTAACTGTGTCACGAGCTTCCTGGCGTTGTTATGGAAGGTGATACGAGGGTGATCCAGTTGCTGCACCTCGTCCTCCAAACGGTATCGTGCTTATAATAAACTTGTATTAAATAAATATTCTTAATATATAATAGAATAGTATTCGATAAATATTCTTTATACTTACCATGAAGTCGTGCCACACACCCTCCTGGTGGTTGCCGTGGGCAAAGTCCTGGGCCGTAGCGTAATCGTCCCAAGACGTAGCAGCTACTCCATTCACTACACCGGGGTAGTGCAAACGGACTAGACGGCCCAAGGCACCGTTCACTTGTCGGTGGTGTCCCTGACCACTAAATGAGACATCGTACCAAGACCTGATAGATGATTCTCAATTATTACATATATAAGTCTAAGAATATGTAAATTGAATTATTAGAGATTTACTTACCTATTGTCAACCGGACGAATAATGATTCGATCGTCTGGGTTCGCAGGAGCCGGAGGAGCCTCCGAGTCCATCGTCTCAGAGTCGGCTCTACATCAGGTGACCCAGAACTGGGGTCACCCGACTACACTGGCTCTGAAGCCGGAGGAGAATCCGAATCAGGCTCTGAAGTGGTTTCTGGAGCATGCTCTGAAGCGATCTCCGGAGCAGGCTCGAAAAAGTGGTCAACCTGCGGTGGCTCAAGAGGACCCCTAGTCTCTGAGTCCTCAGACGTAGAGTGCTCCTAACAATTTTAAAGATTCATAATATATATTAAAGAATTACTCATATAATTTATATAATTAAATGATCTTTACCTGTCGTGACCGCTATACAGGTCCGCGTGATGACTCTGGTAGATGGCTCATTAACTGAGCCCGTCTAGTCCCGCTAGACTGACTGCCCTCGAAGGCATGGGCTACCGGAAGCAGAAAGCCCCATGCCCTTGACCCCCATCATCGGTTGTTCGACGACATCCTGTCGAAACAAAAAATTGCTAATGATTAATAAGGAAAGTATAGAAAAGGAAAGAAGAGATGAAGGAAACGTTACTTGCAGTCAATTTCAAAATTCATCAGTATCACGATCATGTAATCTACTCCGTAAACTAGACCATCTATCATCTGCCGTGGTTGTTTGCCATTTTCATTTTCTCATCTCACGAGTCTCTAGATTTTCTGCATCTCCAACTAAGTCATCGAGTCTTTACCCAGCCTTGACGATAAAAGAGTCCGGTAACTCTTGTTCTTGGTAAACAACATCAACCTCATCACACAGTACTTGGCATTGTCTAGTGTATATAACCGTTCACGAGGATTCACCTTGTGTACAACCCACCGACCACTAAGTTGGTCGCATGGATAATGTAGATAATACAGTTGCTCGACTTGGTGTGCAAGGAGGAATGTGTCGCAACCTCGTAGTGGGTCCTTATGTTTGACTTTTACCATATCAAATTGGTTTTGCTGAATAACATTGTTATGATCAAACCAATCGCAATCAAAGAAGACTACTTTAAGAACTTTATTCCTAGCAAAATTAAATTCAAGGATTTTTTTAATAATCTCATAATAATTAGTTTCACGTCCTTTTGCATCAATGGCCCTCGTCAAAACTCCGGTATTAGATGTTGCCCTGAGAGGACGAAGAGCTTCAAATTGAATTGAACGAAAACGGAACCCATTGACGTCGTATCGACCAAAGCTTTTAACTTATGGATCTGTATGATAGTTGTCGCAAATCGTCATGGACCCTGACTTGTTTTTTGCACTGTCCAACATATGACGTTAGAAGACTATTTTATGTTACAAAACAACATATAATTACTAAGAGAAAATGTTACATAATCTCGAAACTATGTTTGGAATTTAGCCCCTCCATTTACTCCATAATGCCGCATTATGGTGAATTCAGAATCGAAGCGGTCAAGCATCTTTCATGTCTCACCGTCGGATTGGTGCACCATCATTCCGTTGTTCTCATGTACACCTTCTACGTGCCACCTCATGTGCCTGACTGTTTTCTTTGAGAGAAACAAACGCTTCAATCTAGGTGTGACAGGCAAATAGCGAAGTTGCTTCTGTGTGACTTGAGTCATTACTTTTGCACCGTCGTCATTAACAACTTCAACAAATCTCACTTTATCACATTTTAAGCACTTGTTCTCGTTGGCATGCTCTTTCTAGAAAAGCATGCAGTTGTGTGGGCACTTATCAATTTTCTCATATTTCATAACAAAACCATAAATCAACTTATTAGACTGATACATATCTTTAGACACTTTATGGGATTGTGGAAGGATATTGCTGATCAACTTTATGAGATCATTATAGCAGTTATTGGAGAAGAAATACTTAGACTTAATTGCCATAAACCTAAACATGAAAGTGAGGAGTGCCACTTCAACAGTGTTCATGCAACGGCTCTTCTAAAGCTTTGAGAAGCGTGAAAAATGCTTCAACCTCTGCTGTAGGAGGATCCTCAGTCGATTCAGGATTTTTGATTTTAAACATCTCGTCCATCCTATCGACCCCCATGCTGTCATCCTCATCTCTATCTTGTACGGCTTGAGAAGGTGTCTCACCATGAAAGGTCCACACCCCATAATGTTGCATGAAACCGTTTCGACACAAGTGGAACGTCAATGTCACTTTGTTGAAACACTTTGCATTCTGACATCTGGTACATGGGCACCGCACCTTACTGTTGTTTGACAACGAAAAAGCTTGTTGTATGAAATCATCCGTCTTGGTGAACCACTCCTCTAAGTGACTCTCATCCTTTTTCCAACCAGTATACATCCAAGTGCAATCTTCAGCCCCATATCAAGGTATACCTTTAAAGGAGACAAATCATTATTAGTTTCATTATTATGTTATGTCACCGCCCTACAACTAGGAAGATAGGTCCTAAACCCACCTAAGAGTGGCCGAGCGGAGCGTGCTGATGCGTGGTCCGGATCCGAACAAAATTTTGACAGCATAATCCTGTTGTTCTCCACTGCATGCCCGAAAATGTGGAGCAGAGAATAACAGGGTTATGTCGTCGAAATCTCATCTAGATCCAGACCCGCGTCTCGTCACAAACCACGCCCCCTCGGTCACTTCCAGGCTGTCCAAAAAGGGACAATTCCGAACCTGCATGCGAGACGTGCCGGTCCAAAACGGGTGACACATTGCTATAGGTTACACTGCTCATTTTCATTTTTAAGTCATTTACGAGAGAGTAAAGAACGAGAGAAAAAGAGATTGGAAATTTGGTCTTAGATGACAGTTCCACGTCTAGATCCACCGCCCATTCAAGAGCGGGTGATTGACGTCCTCACCATCGTCGTTCGCTTCCGTGCTTGTCCTGATGCATATGTAACGATCGTTTCGGGTCGGGCCCTAAACGGACCGTGTCGGGCCAGACCCTAAATAGCTTGTGCTAGGCTGGGCGTCCCGACTATTTATATAATAATTTAGCACTTTATCAATCAAAATAATATTTAAACAATTACGCTTGTAATCAAATAATTAATACATAAAACTACAAATTAAACAAGAAATAAACTTATTAAACGATTTAAACAACTAATTTTTTGTTCCTAGCTACCAGTAGTTGCTACAAATAGTCGCACAGAACAGCTCACGCTACCACTTGACCCTGATTCAATACTTGACAAATTGTAGTAGCCTCCGCACCACCACACATGAAAACCTAATTATTCCTCCTTAGAACCTAAAGCACAAAGCGCAGTCCAACAAAGATGGCACAAATTTGATCTCATGTCTAGCTAGATATCCTTTTGATGATCCTATGGAGCACACATGCATGCTGGGGACTACTGACGTGGCTCAAAAGCCAGCGTCAATGGCAGCAGATCAGGGACGAGGAGCCGGGGTGCGGGCGAGCTTCGCTTCGGTTTGAATCATCTCGTAAGGAAGTTTGTTACTCCACGTGTCGTTTGCAGCAAAGCCTGGGCCGGTTTAAACATCACTGAGCCATGCATGCAGAGTGATGCATGGCTCCCGGACAGTGACTGTCTGTCCTGCCCACTTGGAAGAAGGGTCGGAGTAGGCTGGGCCAGACATGGCTGCAAGGATAAGAGTCACCGGCCACTGGATGAGAGTAAAAAGGGATCAAAGTCATTTCCCTGCCAACAGGAAGCCATTGACTAACCTCACGGCTAACGGATACTGTGCTAAATACAACTGCAAGCATGAAGAAAGTCAAGTCCTCATCCTCTCCAAATTCCAATTGACAAGTTTCTCGTCACTTGTAATTTGCCTCTCTTTCAAAGTGCACATCTGACTGCACATGAATGGAAAGTAAATCGGCGGACCAAGTTTCAACCAGGCTTTCAAATGAGCGCCCGGACGCCTAGGCGCTTGCCTGGCACCTGGACGCCCAGGCGCCCGCCTAGGCGTCCGACCAGGCGCGGGTGGCGGCGATGCTGAAGTGGCAGCAGGGAAGGTGGCGGTAGAGGCGGAGGCGGGACGATCCGGGGGTGGAGTGAGGAGGCGGCGGTGGAGGCGGCTAGGCGGGCTGAGGAGGCGGGCTACGGGGGTGAGGAAGCGGCCCAGTTAGTGTGAGCCATCGGATCTCATCTGACAGTCCACATTTTGGATGTCATATAAAAAGCCTAACCCTACCCATTTTTCCCTCACCCCCTCTCTCTCTCCTTTGCAAAGCGGCGGCGGTAGAAGCTCCTGTCAAACGATGGCAAGGTGGCGGCGGTGGCGGCGCGAGAGCCCGGCGGCTGTGGTGGCGACGGGAGGGCCCGGCGGCGGCCATGGCGCAGCCGCGCGAAGTCTCAGCCTCGGCGGTGGTGGCGGCAGCTGGCCAGGCGAGGTGGAGGCGGTGGCGACGCGAGCCACCTTGGCGCCCCCCTGCCAGCGACTGGACGCGTAGGCGCCACCTAGGCGTTGCCTAGGCGACGCCTTGAAATCACTGGTTTCAACATGGCCAGCCTTCTCGATTAATAACCAGAATGAACATTGCAAATGAGCGAATCAACAAGCGACACCCACAGAACAAGTTGACAACATCTCATACACCAGCAGGAGCTTCCACATGATAAAAGACAACTACCACCACATACACCTCTCCTCACCTTCACCTTTCCCCTCCGCTCCATGTCATCCCTTAAGAGAGTGAAAGTAACGACTCTCCTCCCTCTCTCTCTCTCTCTCTCTCTCTCTCTACCTTAGAGTGTGTGTGAGAGTTTGTACAGTACATCTAGTGGCAGCTACTAGCTAGGCTATGGGCTGAGTAGGTAGTGGCAAGCTACAGTGTATAGCTGCAACAGTCTCTCTATCATAGGCACAAGCACACCTCTCCGTATTTTCTGCAAATGAGGATGTCCTACCAAGGATGCCACAGTGAGACCAGATGCTGTTGTTCGACGTGCGTCCCTATTAAACCTGTCGGGAGATGCACACCACCCTCCCTCTCTACACGCTCATGCTCCTCCCCAGCCGTCGCCGCCGTCTCCGGCCGCCGTTGCGGGCTCGCGCGGTGAAGAAGCTCCTACTGGACACCGCAAGAAAGGCTACTACTATGCTCCGCTCACTCCACCACTCGTCCTCTGACACCGACAATGACAACAAGAATGGCAACAATAACACGAGCGGCGTCCTCGCGACGGCGGCAGTGGCCTTCTTGAAGTGGGTCAAGGCAGGACGAGCTTGACGCCTTCTTGAAGTGGGTCTAGGCAATGGCCCCGGCTGTAGTGACCGTCGCCGAGAGGGAGCCGACATGTGGGGGCTTGGACCGCTTCGACGAGCTGCCCCGACGGGTGGTTGTGGCCATGGATCACTACTCCGCGCTGTTCGAGGCGCTCGAGGCGACGGTGCAGCCGGGAGCGGTTGTTGGTGGAGCAGGAAGTCCTCGGCAGGTGGATCGAGGCCGCTCTAGGTCCATCCGACGGGAGGTGGTGGCGCGGGCTCGAGCGTTGTAGGAGGTGCTATCCGGGATGGGAGAAGGGAGGTAGGCGGCGTACCTCGGGATGACGGCGGTCGGCGGCGGTGGCGGCAGCGGCGGTCCGAGGAAGCGGTGGCGGTCCGACGAAGCAATGGCGGCGGCGGTCTGACGAAGCAACGGAGTCGGCGGTGAGTGAGGAAGAAATCGAGCCGAGTGGCGGTCGTCGCCCGATTATATCTGTCCTTATAAACGCTTATACCGTCGTCTACAACGCCTTATTGACGACGGTACCGTTTAACCGTCGTCTATAAAGTCTGGGCAGGCCCAAATTTTGGCCCATGTTGACGAGGGTCTTTATTGTCGACGGCGGGCCGTCGTCTATAAGACCCGTGACCTTATAGACGACGGTTCCAGGTCAACCTTCGTCAATTAATGACTTATTGACGACGGTGGATTCTAGTCGTTGTCAATATATTTGTTGACGATGGCTCCGTCGTCAATAATTTTGGCCGTCGTATATTATCGTCATTTTTGCCCATTTGGCCACCTATAAATATTTCCCCGTACTTTTATTTTACATGCTAAAAGTCACCCCACTAGCGCGCTATTCACTAGGAGAGCGCTGTCCAAACGATCCACCATTTGCACTGCCCGTATGCCTCGCATCTTGTGCAACGGTTTTGCGTGCTGCCCTTCCTGAACCCAAGTTACTAACCGTTATGCTCAAAAGAGCAGCAAACCACATGCATATATTACTGATGCTTATTACCTCTTAGGAGGATTGCGGTGTTTAAAAATTAAACTACCTACGTCTCTAGCCATAATTGCGCCAACATCCTCGCATGCATTTTATAAAGAGAATATATTAATATCAAAGAGGTGCAAACTACACCTGATCTTTGTAACAACATAATAGCAAGAATAGATCCACACAAGCAAAAAGAAAAAGGAAAAAAAAAAGACTTGCCAAAGCGCTCAAAGCCTTGCTGCAGAAACCATCCATTGACAACACTGGATTTTCATAAAACATCTTTCGACAACGGCGTCTCTAGAAAGGAAATGGTGCACACGCACCACTATTGCCTTATCCCACCACATGAAAGATCAAGGTTTTCACCCCGAGGGCTCGTTTGGGAAGGCGTGGATCCACGTCCAATCCCGGTCTGTCGTGGAACAAGACCCATGTCGGGGTGACACATCCATCAACGATAAAAACAGCCTTTGGCTACGGCGTGGATGGAACCAGATCCCGCTCAAACCTCGTCATTTCACCGGGAAAAGAAAAATCGCCTGTAGTGGCTGGGAACTAAAATCGTTTTGGTTGTGTAGCTATTGTATTTCGCCGCGTCACCACTCTACTCGACGTTGGTGGCAATTACCATGTCCCCAACCCTACAATGCTCTGATCGCGCTACTGCTCTGATCTAGAAGTGCTCCTTCCCAGCAGCGGCTAAACTATACCCATCTCGTTGGTGTGCCTGCTCGTCCCCAACAGCAGCAGCGCCGGCGATGCCATTACCTCTGTCATGATGATGGAACGCTCTATCAACGATGTCGAGGCAACCGACTACAAATTCGAGGTCACCTGCATGGTGGGCTGCAGAGCCCGAGGTCCAATGCTTGCTGAACTCCAATGCTCAAAGCGTTTGGCAGTCCCAAAAGCTTGGCTTGTGTAGCCGTGCTCTTGCGTGTTCAAGTGCAAGGCAAGAATCGTAAGCACGCCACATGCTCGACGAAAAGCTTCAATGGCAAGAAATTGTTTCATCATTTTTTTATTTTGCTTTGCTTCTTTTTTTGTAAACTTTGCACTCAATTTTTTGAAACCATATGCGTTGACTCCCATTGGGGTATTTCCATTTCTCAATTTTCTTCTCGCAACCTTTTGCACGGGAACAAATCCCTAATACACCCCAAATGAGTAGGGTGTTAAGATTGATTAGTAGTTAAAACCAACGTGGGTTGGGTGTTCAGGCGTGGATCAACCCAATCCACGCCGGGGTCATGTCTCACGTGGATAGAATCTTCAATTTGCCAAACGAGGCCTGAAGTAAGTCCATAATCGAGACAACACCTCAAGAAGGTAATGGCCAAAGCCACCATTGCGAGGTACAATCCAATAAGGTAGGACTTAACGTTTTCACCCAGGAGATAAAGACTCAGTACACCAAAGCACCATCAAGAAAGAAGACACTCTATGTTGCCATCCCCAATACCCAGAGAATGTTGCTATAAAACACCAAACAACATGCTTTCATCTACCGTGATCACGGATTGAAGCATCAAACTTCACCTAAAAAATATGTTAAACTTGACATGAGCATTAAAATTTAAACTATCACTTTCAGAGCCTTATAGATCTCTTCTAACGTCACAACCAACTCAGCTTTCGGCCACATTATGGTAATCAGAGGTGACATGCCTGATGGTGTTGACGAAGTGAGGCATCACGCGAATGGAGATATCTCCGAATTGACTTATGTGAAGCTGAACGTGTCACTGACATGACGTCAACAGGACACGCAGGCCTGGCTACTCTCCGACTACGATGACCCATGAGAAAGGGAAGAGACCTCAAAGCCACCAACCACCACATACTGCAGCCAGACGTCAAATAATTGTAACACTCCAACTCTACAGCTGCAGTTTTTAAAATAATTGAGCACAGTGGGCCCCGTATATCAACCTCTTCTTTCTCTCACTGCCATCTCGGGGGTGCAGCTGCTGCATGCACGCCGGCATGCCGTGCGCGCCCGCGGCGAGCCGCTGCAGTGCCTTAACGCCCCTGCTGCGTGCCGCCTACCCTCTCCTCCTTTACTCCAAAGCACCACAGTGGGTTTTCGTCCTCCAGGCGCCATCGCAGCCGCGCCGTCTACCTCGCAGCCGCACCGCTTCCTCGCCCAACCGAGGGCACCACCGGGTGCGCCCACTCGCCCTCCACCTCGCTAGCCCCCTCGTTCACCTCCGTTCGCTGGGAATAGGGTGAATTTCACCGTCCTTCGCGAGGAACGGCCGCCGGACCTTTGCGGCTTCACCAGAGAAATTCATCGTACCCGGTGAGCCAAGCCTCCCTCACTTTCGCATGTACATTCTACACCCTCTAGTGCACGTGATTGCGTGGTCCATTGGACGGGAACCGGAACGAACGCACTGGAATAGGCAGTTTCTTGCCGACGGCCATGAAGTTTCTTTCCCCTCACCGGTGCGCCCTCATTTCTGGCCGATTTCCCCACCAACCGACCACATGTCGGCGTTCCCAAGGCTACCACGAAGCTTCCCGACCAATTCTCGAGCCTTCCCGACCTTCCCTTCGCTGGTGCGACCTCGCCGGAGCTCTCTCACCGCCGCCCCTCGTCGCCGGCCAACTGCAGCCCACTCCGACGCTGCTGCCCCCTACCAGTGAGAAGCCCTGGACGCTACAGCCCCACTGGGCCTGTCCCTGCCGCCGGACGCCGCTCTGACGACGTCTCCAGCGAGCTCCCGGCGAGCACAGCCATGGTGCTGGCTGCCGCCGTGCGTGCTCAGGCTGGATCTGGTGCGGCTGGCACCAGATCCCATGGGGAAGCGCTGCTGTGGCCTGCTGTGTGGCCCGAGCCCTCGGTCACTCTTGGGTGGGTTTAGGACCTATCCTTTCCAATAGATGTAGGGTTGTGACATAAATAAATTATAAAGTAACTATATTTTCCTTGATATTAAACTGCAGATTCAAACATGGGTGAGGATCGTAGTTGGATGTATACCGGTTGGAAGAGCAGTTCTGGTGGTCACTCGGATGAGTGGTTCGCCAAGACAGATGCTTTTGTAGATCGAGCTTTTTCATTGTTAATGATTGATAAGGTGCGGTGCTCATGTACGAAATGTTAGGGTGCAAAGTGTTGGCACAAAGTGAATTTGGCATTTCACTTGTGTCGATACGGTTTCATGCGAGATTATGAGGTGTGGACCTTTCACGGTGAGACATCTTCTCAACCCTTACAAGTTTCAGATGAGGATGACAACACGGGGGTCGATAGGATGGACGAGATGCTTGATGCCATAAATCCTGAATTGATGGAGGATCCT
The DNA here is from genome assembly GCA_030760725.1 of Neostapfia colusana. Lineage (NCBI taxonomy): Eukaryota > Viridiplantae > Streptophyta > Magnoliopsida > Poales > Poaceae > Neostapfia > Neostapfia colusana. The sequence goes on along the minus strand of JASWHV010000012.1, from coordinate 2,897,440 downwards.
CCTACAACGGAGGTTGAAGCGTTTTTCACGCTTCTCAAAGCTTTAGAAGAGTCGTTGCATGAACACACTGAAGTGACGCTCCTTACTTTCAGAAGAGTTGTTGCATGAACACACCAAATCTTAGTGCATGGTGGGTTGTACAAAAGGTGAATCCTCGTGAGCGGTTATATACACCGGACAATACTGGTTACCTTGATGAGGTTGATATTGTTCACCAAGAAGAAGAGTCGTCGGATTCTTTTGTCGTTGAGCCTGGTCTACGACTCGATGAATTAGTTGGAGATGCACAAGATGTACAGACTCATAATGTGAAAAAACGAAAACGGCGAACAGCCACGACAAAAGATCGATGGTCCGGTTTACGAAGTAGAGTACATGATCGTGATACTGATGAACACTCGTACATGCTACAGTTGCAAGCTGCCATGCAGGTAAGTTCAGATCGTTGTACTCAACGTCTCTAATATATGAATGACATGTATAATAATTTACTTCATATATGCAGGCTATGGCCACAGGACAGCCTGCTGTCTTTCCTCAGTGGGCGCCGCCACCGATACAGCTACCACAGGGGCGGACGTCAGGAGCACAGGTACAAAATTTCTCATAATAGCTGCAACTAGTTAAACTTGCTCAAATTTAGTTGAATTTGATCAACTTACTCAAACTTAGAGAAAACTAGTTAAACATCCTCAAACTGAGTAAAATATGTTACAACTTACTCAACCATAGTCAAATATGAGCAAACTTACTCAAACATAGCCAAAACTAGTTGAACTAGCTCAAACACAAACACTACTAGTCCATACTTCTCAAACTTAGTAAAATATGAGCAAACTTACTCAAACATAGTCAAATCTAGCTAACTTGCTCAATTCTAACTTGTAATGAGTTTATTTAATCATATACACATTTGTGAACTTCTAATTTGTCTAACTATACATGTACATCACAGGGATCGGCGACGCGGGCTCAGGAAACTCCATCCCCTCAGCAACCGGCGTTTGGACGAGCGCGCGACGACTTCCTGGACTCCGGTGGCAGCGGTCGCGGTAGCGTAGGGTAGTGTGGCGTGCGTATAGTATTTTTGTGCCTGCCTGTGATGTATTTTTGATTGCCTATGATCTGTCCATCGAGCTAGGGCTGGCCTCGAAGCCAGGGCAGGATTTTCTGTTTTTTTTTAAAAAAATTGCAAAGCTTATTGACGACGCTTTCTGGTACTTGGCCGTCGTCAATAAGCCATTAGTATTGACGACGGTCAGGTACCAGAAACCGTCGTCAATAAGCCATTAGTATTGACGACGGTTTCTGGTACCTATCACCGTCGTCAATAAGCCATCGTTATTGACGACGGTACGAACCCTAGCCGTCTTCAATAAGCTAGCTTATTGACGAGAGCCAAACCTGGCCGTCGTCAACAAGCTGTTGTAGCTTATTGACGACAGCCAACGTTAGATATCGTCAATAAGCTTATTGACGACGGTAACCGTCGTCAATAAGCTTATTGACGACTAATAATTGACGACAGCCATAAACCGTCGTCTATAAAATTTTACCATCGTCAATAAGTTATTGACGACGGTACTGTGCTTATTGACGACGGTTTTTAGCCGCCGTCTATTGTCCGGATTCCTGTAGTGATAATCCGCTCACGGAGATCGTCCCGGTCGGGCATCTCATGTAGGGAACTCTCTGTCCGAGCCGACAGACTTTTTCGAAATTTGGGGTGTCTTGGGAAAGGTTGCCACGTACGACAGTTGCGAAGTGCGTTGTATATGCCTTCGGAAAGTGCGTACGTGCCGTGCTTTCGGGTTTCTCCTGCAGGAGTAAAAATGGTTCAAATCACTGTCACTCACGGATAAAGAGTGCCGCTTGTTCACTGCATCGTCGCGTAGTAACAAGTGGAAGACTTCTATTAATATGGTCAGATTCTGAAACTAGATCAAGTGATGGTGTGAAAACTTGAGTGCTTAGGTTAGCTGCCAACTAAACGTTACCCTTTTGTGCCACTCAAAATGTTGTTGTAAATTTGCTAATTAAGGACGTAATTAGGCTTATGTTATGCAAAACATCCCTTACTACCAATATCCCCATTACATATTAGTATAGGTATTAGAGAGTCTTTTGACGGGTAGTTCTTGCTGAGTATTAGTTGCTCAGGGTTTACCGCTTAATGTTTTCAGGTAATCATGAGTATGATGTTAATGAAGAGTATATGATCTACGGGTTTCCGAAGAATGCGTCACCTCCGACGGGATGGACGGTCCAGTGGGAGTCCGACTCGCCGCCAGCTTAAATCCGTGTTGCTAGATCGACGTGTCAGCGGGCTCGACACGCCGATAATGCTATAGCTTTTGTTTCGTAGATGTAAAACCTGATATCACGTATTCGCTGCTGAAAATTTTGTATTTTGAACCAAAAACCTGTTGTAACTCCTCGAAGTACTACTTTTGTAATATATTTTATTATCGTCTCCTGTGATGTGCAATTCGGTGTCACACCGCGTGGCACCACCCGAATATCGATCCTGTTGTTGAGGCGTGTCCCTCACAGCGTGGCATCAGAGCTGGTTCGGGATATTGCACATCAAAAGGGATTTATTTTTAAAAACTAAAAACGTTTACGAGTGAGGTTCGTTAGTAAGCCCACATAAGGATGATATTAGCATTGACTATCCAGGTGGCAAGCTAATAGTGTTGACATTCTTGTATTTAAATTATGTATCGACACACCTATGCTCAGGTAAGAAGGTAAGTTATGCACTCGAATGCGGTGAAATTCGAGGGCTCACCCATACGAGTGTCGGAGGTATGGGGTGTCCTGTACAGCGATCAGTACAGGAAGTGAATATGTTTCTTTGAAGCATATGAAGCGTCGACTCTGGCGTGCCCTTGTAGCAAAAAGGTGGACACTTTGTCGTGTGGTGAGAAACACGGCCGCGTACCTCAAGACATTGCTTACTTGAGGACGGCCCGTATGGAAACGATACGGGGCGTATGTATTTACTTATGATATTATTACTGCCTGTGATGTGTGATGAGGAAAACCCGTGGGTGCAACATTATTGTGTGATTTTTATGCAGGTACACTAACCACATGAATCATAGTGTGAGTAGAAAACATTTGCGAGTGATCGATTTAGTGCCACCGTCTAAACGTATATACCAGTTATAATCTGGTTAGGATTTTTGTTTTGTGAGGATACGTAGTACCGACATGATCTTTGGTTATGCATTTGTTGGATTGCTGAACTAAAAAAAATCTTCAACTGGTGGCTATAAAAATGATACTAGTGTTAACTCGAATCACATGTATACCCCCATATCCGTAGAAGGTTAAAGTTGCTTGGTTAAGTCCATTTTCTTCCCATGGTTTGTTCATTTAAAGATCTGAATATTAGTTCTGCTAGTTCTCAAAAGTATAACCATAATTACCAAGTGTTTGACCCAGTGTTTCTAAGATTGCATAACCGGTCAGCCATCTTTGAATGGTTATGGAATCTATCCTACTCCCCGCACAAACGCGTATGAAAGCTTACCAAAAAGATAAGAAATTTTTCCACACTTTTGGTAGTCATGGGATCATGGGATTTGGCCGGCAAGGCTCAAGAAAAACGTCGAGTTTGGTCCAACTGTCCAGTCAGCCTTGTTGCTGAGTTTTCAGCACCGATTTCCAACCTTAGGATGTTGTGGAGATCATTATGTGCAGCGAATAGATGCATATAAGAATTCTTTACAAAGTTTAGAAAGTCCCCTTTGATGTTGATACTCTTGGGTCTTTTTAATTCTACCCCTGAGTCCTTCGAGGTGATGTCAGAATTCAGAATCCAACTTGCTATTTTGTTCAATACCGAGTTGGTTGAGTTTTGGTCGTATAAGCTAGAACTTATTGGATAAATACTTCAGTATTATCATGGCTGGTTGTTGAACTTTTCCTAAAGTATTTACCATGCTAACGTGGCTGCATAATTTGATATTACTGCTGGAATTGAGTTTTTGACATTTCTTGAAACTCTTCCTGCAGATGGCAAATCCCATTGTGCATTTGGAGAACGACTGGTTCTATTATGAGTACCTTCACCGTCTGGGGTTTCCGCTGATGTTCTGGCGCATGCTCGAGAGCTTCGGATACATTGAGGCTCCTGTCTACGTGGGGAGAAAGACCCTGGAGCAGGGGGAGTCATCTGCGTTATGCACGTGGCTGTCCCTGCAGGTCCCGTTCCTCCAGGTTGGGCTCCATGGACTGTTACAGTCACGGTGCCTAGCCACGACGATGCGTGGGACTTGGCTCCACAGCGTGCGATCACGACGTTCTGTGAGGAGCACTCGTTGGAAATAGAGGGAACACCGTATGCTCTCCTCCCAGTAAGAGACCAGTCTAGCTCCATCTGGCTACGCCGGGTGAGCATGGTGCAGGACTGGCAGCACCCGTTCTACGACCCACGCGTGGCTGCGCTCAGTTACTATGCCGCATTGAGTCACCACATGCAAGATGCCCAGGCGAGCATTTGCAGCCTGCAGTTGGAGGCACTAAGGCAGGCTCATGCGCGAGAGGATGCGCACAAGCATATGCTTGAGATGTAAGGCGCTCAGATTGCCGAGCTAGAGCGCCAGGTGCAAGAGAGAGACCAACTCTTACAGCAGAGGGACCAGATCATACAGGAGAAAGACCAAAGGATTGAGGAGATTGCCGCAGAGCGAGATGAGATACGGGAGGATGCAGAGTTCTTGGAGCAGGAGATGCTTGAGGCTCAGAACGAGTTGGTCGAGTTTAGAGCCAACCCTCTGCAGTTAGGTGACCCTCGCAACGCTGAGGAGATGCAGCTTGACCAGGGAGCACCGATAGGGCCGGAGTCCGAGCCAGAGACAGAGGTAGAGCCCCCAGTTGACGAGCCAGGACCAGTGTGGATATCAGGTTCGGACACCGAGTCAGAGATGGAGATTGATACCGACCCAGAGGTGGGAATCGATACCGGTCCGAGACGGATCCTGAGGAGGTGTTAGAGGCTGAGTTCGAGCAGGAGCAGCAGCCCGCACCAGCGCCAGCACCCGCACTCGCGCTAGGACCCATGGACGAGTAGACTAGTCTCGTCATCTCCTATCTAGCATAGATGTCCACATGTGTATGTAATATATTATGTGCTGTAGTGACCCGTGTGTGGTGTTAATATGGACTAGAGCATTCTATGTATTTTGTTGACCAAGTGTAGGTGTGGATGAACTCCTGTAGAAGGGGTACATCATTTTGGGACGTCACATTGTAAACTTGGTCATTGACAGTACTAGTCTTGTACAAACTTCCGCAGTGCTAATATATGTGTGATGTTGCAAAAATCTGTGATGAACTACTACAGTTAATGCTATTTGAGAAAAGTACGAATTCAGCCTTTGGAGATTAACTGTGTTAGTCACTTTTTGCAGCATGGTTCGCACTTGCTTTCTACATGAGATCGGAGGCTCTAGTCAGGGTGGATATAACCCTCCACCGTCGCAACGTCAAGTACCACCACCACAACCTCCACCGCCACCTCCACCCACCTTGGCGGAGGCTATTGCAGCAATGATAGGTTCTCACCGGGAAAACACCGAGCTACTCCGGGCATTAGTGCAGAACACATCCCGTCAAGGTGAACATCCAGAGGCACCTCCACGTCACCCACCTCAGAGCTCCTATTCGGAGTTCCTAGCGACGCACCCGCCAGTATTCACCGAAGTGGACGAGCCTTTGGAGGTGGACAACTGGCTCCGTACTATTGAGTCAAAGTTTGGGCTGCTCCAATGCACCGAGCACCAGAAGACACTGTTCGCTGCCTAACAACTGCAGGGCTCAGCCGGAGCCTGGTGGGCAAATTACCTTGCCATCCTCCCCGTCAGTCAGCAAGTGACATGGGCAAAGTTCCGTGCGGCTTTCCGAGCACATCACATTCCCTCGGGAATCATGAAGAGAAAGCTTCAGGAGCTCCTAGACTTGAAGCAAGGGGTAGGACTGCTCATGAATACTCTAAGGCGTTCAACCATCTAGCACAATATGCTCCAGAACATGTGAACACAGAAGCTAAGAAGTGTGATTGCTTCTTTAGAGGGCTGAACTCCAAGATCCAAGATCGTCTGCCTTGTTCAACAATGGCAGTTTTAACGACCTTGTTAGTGCTGCTATTACTCAGGAAGACGCTTATCGCAGCCACCAGGCAGAAAAGAAAAGGCGAAGCACCTCTCAGGGCAGCTCAAGTGGTCCTCCAATCAAGTACCGGATGGTTCTCCGTTCGCCGTCCGGCCAGAGATTCCAAGCAGCCCCGCAACCGCCACAAGCTCACCCCTTTGAGTCAAGCTTTCGACCACCTTCACAGCAGCAGCAGATGGTACCTCGTGCACGCCCACCTCAACAAGGTGCACAAGGATACCGTCCTCCTCAGCCCACCAGAGGACTGAGCCGTAGCCCGTGCTTCAATTGTAGCCGCATGGGCAACTTTGCACGGGATTGCCGTCAAGCAAGGCAGGTCAGCGGCAACACTCCTCCATCTCAGGCTTCCAACCAGCCACGTGGGCTACAGAAAAAGGCAGCACCAAAGACCGCCCGTGTCAACTACGTCGCAGTTGAGGATACACCGGAAGAAGAACCCGTTCTAGCGGGTATGTTCACCTTATATGATCAACCCACCCTCATTCTTTTTTATTCTGGTGCCACTCATAACTTCATCAGTAAATCATATGTACAAAGATACCAGCTCTCCTCTACCTTGATGAAATACCCATATACTATCCGTTCATCCGGAGGTACTATTTCAGCCAAACAAATTATATCTAGAGCACCTCTTCTCCTAGGTGGACAAGTTTATCCTACTAATCTCATTGTGCTAGAAGGGCAAGGAATAGATATTATTCTTGGTATGGCCTGTATGACACAATATAGAGCTGTCTTGGATGTGGGTTCGCGTACCATCCAACTGAACTCTCCGAGTCATGACCGAAACACTTTGATCCTTGAAAGCCCACCATCCAAAATTTCAGCCACACACCACACTGAGGGAACTCGACTTGAAAAGATTTCAGTGGTCTGTGAATACCGAGACGTCTTTCCATATGACCTCCCGGGTATGCCACCCGACCGGGAAGTCAAATTCAAAATTGAGTTGTTACCAGAAACTACTCCGATTTCTCGAAGACCTTACAAGATGACACCAAATGAACTAGCTGAATTAAAGGAACAACTCCAAGGACTCATGGACAAGGGATTCATCCGTCCGAGTTCTTCACCATGGGGATGTCCCGCGTTGTTCGTAAAGAAAAAGGATGAATCGTTGAGGTTGTGTGTGGACTACCGTCCGTTGAATGCTGTCACGGTCAAGAACAAATATCCACTCCCTCACATAGACACTCTTTTTGATCAATTGATGGGTGCTAAGATCTTCTCAAAAATCGATCTTCGGTCCAGGTATCACCAAATCAAGATACGGCTGGAAGATGTTTCAAAAACAGCATCCTCGACTAGATACGGCCTCTATGAGTATCTAGTCATGTCTTTTGGTCTTACTAACGCACCGGCATACTTTATGTATCTCATGAACTCGGTGTTCATGCCGGAGTTGGATAAGTTCGTCATGGTCTTCATCGACGATATCCTTGTTTATTCCAAGTCTGAAGAAGAACATATTGAACACCTCCATATCATACTCCAAAGACTAAGAGACCATAAGTTATATGCAAAATTCAGCAAATGTGAGTTTTGGTTAAGGGAAGTGGCTTTCCTTGGGCACATCATATCAGCTGAAGGAGTAGCAGTCGATCCGAGCAAGGTTCAGGATGTACTAAAGTGGAAATCTCCCACCTCTGTTCATGAAATTCGTACCTTTCTAGGATTGGCAGGATATTACCGGAGGTTTATTCCCAACTTTTCCAAGATTTCTAAACCAATAACAGAGTTGTTGAAGAAAGGCGTTAAATACGTATGGAGAGATGACTGTGAGGAGGCTTTCCAAACCTTGAAGAAGCATCTCACCACAACATCCGTGTTAGCTTAGCCGGACATAACCAAACCGTTTGATGTATATTGTGATGCATCAGGCACGGGTCTCGGATGTGTTCTTATGCAAGACGGCCGAGTCATTGCCTATACATCTCGTCAACTCCGAAGCATGAGCAACACTACCCGACTCAAGATCTCAAGTTAGCTGCAGTTGTTCTTGCCTTGAAGGTGTGGAGGCATTACCTCTTGGGAAATTTAGTTCACCTGTACACTGATCACAAGAGCCTCAAGTACATTTTCACTCAGAAGGAATTGAATATGAGGCAGCACAGGTGGCTGGAACTAATCAAGGATTATGAGTTAGAGATTCACTATCATCCCGGAAAGGCAAATATTATGGCCGACGCTTTAAGTCGTAAATCTCATGTTCACTACTTACCTACCCATCCAGTTGAAGCCGAAGAACCCAGCCTTCGTGTGATTCCACACGGAGCTTTGTATAATCTTGCTCTCATTCCCACCATACGTGAAGAAATCATAGCATACCAGAAGGAAGATGTTGGAATGTCTCACATTCGTAGGAGACTGAAAAATGGGGAAATGAAGTGTTTCCGCGAGGACGTAGAAGGGGCTCTATGGTTTAACAACCGACACATAGTTCCTAAAAATCAAGAACTACGGAAGAAGATTTTAGATGAGGCTCATTCATCCAAATATTCAATTCATCCGGGCAGCAACAAAATGTATCAGGACTTGAAGAAAAAGTTCTGGTGGACTTGAATGAAGAGGGAGATCGCTCAGTATGTGGCCGAGTGTGACACTTGTAGAAGGGTCAAGGTCGATCATGTGAAGAAGGCAAGGCTATTGCAGCCCTTAAGCGTTCCTGCGTGGAAGTGAGAGGACATCAGTATGGATTTTATTGTTGGACTGCCGCTCACATTTCACAAGCATGACTGAATTTGGGTCATCGTCGACCGTCTAACCAAATCAGCCCACTTCATTCCCGTACATATCAGATACAACGCCAAGAAATATGCGGAATTTTACATATCTTGTATCATGTGTTTACATGGAGTTCCTCACACTATCATCACAGACAGAGGCACACAGTTCGTGGCTCGATTTTGGGAGAAACTACATGCGTCCTTAGGAACTAAGCTCATTAGACGCTCCACATACCATCCTCAGACAGATGGTCAGACCGAGAGAGTAAACCAAATGCTTGAAGATATGCTACGAGCTTGTACTATCGTCTATAGAAGAAATTGGGACGATCATCTACCTCTGGCCGAGTTCTCATATAACAACAGTGATCAAGAGAGCATCGGAATAGCACCATATGAGGCTCTATATGGAAGGAAGTGTCGGACGCCCCTCAATTGGTGTGAGTCAGGTGAAAGGGTCTTTTTTGGAGTTGATCGTGTTAAAGTGACTGAAGAACAAGTGAAAATCATACAAGCGAACCTCAGGGCAGCGAAGGCTCGACAGAAAAGTTATGCGGATAAAAGACGTCGCCCCCCTGGAATTCGAAATAGGAGACCATGTATACCTACGTGTTTCTCCTATGAAAGAGGTGCATCGTTTTGGGGTCAAAGGAAAGCTGGCTCCGCGTTTCATCGGCCCCTTTTCCATCATCAAAAAATGTGGACCCGTTGCGTATCGTTTGCAACTACCTACCTCATTATCCGGAGTGCACAATATTTTTCACATCTCCCAGCTATGAAAGTGTCTTAGGACACTGTCGGAAGTTCACATGGAGGACATAGAAGCTCTTCAGCCCGATCTCACCTATACAGAGCATCCCGTCAGAATTGTTGATGAAAAAGCTCGAGTCACCCGAAATCAAACTATGAGATTTTATAAAGTGCAATGGACTAATCATTACGTTGAGGAGGCAACTTGGGAGCAAGAAGATTATCTCCAATTGCATTATCTGGAGCTATTAGCTTCATACATTCGGTAACCACCTTCTCTCTCTCTGAAAGTCTGTCTTTATCCTAATCTCGGGACGAGATTTCTTTAAGGGGGGAGGGCTGTAACACTCCAACTCTACAGCTGCAGTATTTAAAATATTTGAGCACAGTGGGCCCCGCATGTCAGCCTCTTCTTCCTCCTCTCACTGCCATATCGGGGGTGCGGCTGCTGCATGCACGCCAGCACGACGGTGTGTCGTGCGCGCCCGCGGCGAGCCGCTGCAGTGCCTTAACGCCCCTCCTGCGCGCCGCCTACCCCCTCCTCCTTTACTCCGCAGCACCACAGTGGCTTTTCGTCCTCCCGGCGCCATCGCAGCCGCGCCGTCTACCTCGCAGCCGCGCCGCTTCCTCGCCCAACCTAAGGCACCACCGGGTGCGCTCACTCACCCTCCACCTCGCTAGCCCCCTCGTTCGCCTCCGTTCGCTGGGAATCGGGTGTATTTCGCCGTCCTTTGCGAGGAACAGCCGCCGGACCTTTGCGGCTTCACCGGAGAAATTCGTCGTACCCGGTGAGCCAAACCTCCCCCACTTCCGCACGTACATTCTACACCCTCTAGTGCACGTGATTGCGTGGTCCATTGGACGAGAACCGGGACGAACGCACTGGAATAGGCAGTTTCTTGCCGGCGGCCATGAAGTTTCTTTCCCCTCTCACCGGTGCGCCCTCATTTCCGGCCGATTTCCCCGCCAACCACATGTCGGCGTTCCCGAGGCTACCACAAAGCTTTCTGACCAGTTCCCAAGCCTTCCCGACCTTCCCTTCGCCGGTGCGACCTCACCGGAGCTCTCTCACCACCGCCCCTCGTCGCCGGCCAACTGCAGCCCACTCCAGCGCTGCTGCCCCCTACCAGTGAGAAGCCCTGGACACTACAGCGCCGCTGGGCCTGTCCCTGCCGCTGGACGCCGCTCCGACGACGTCTCCGGTGAGATCCCGGCGAGCACAGCCATGGCGCTGGCTGCCGCCGTGCGTGCTCAGGCTGGATCTGGTGCGGCTGGCACCAGATCCCGTGGGGCAGTGCTGCTGTGGCCTGAGCCCAACTAGACAGCTATACCAAGCCTTTTTCAGCACAAAAATAAATCCAGCAAATGATGGAGGCTTGTAAAAATTGTAGAAAATCGTAGAAAAAACAGAAAAATATGAAACAAACTTTGTTAGATTCCATACAACCATATCTTTGCATGGGACTAACTATTACTGTATGTAAGTGCACAAAATTTTTGTTGTTAATTATTTAAACATAAATAGTAGGGAATTAATTGTATAAGATCCATACATTAGATACTTCTCTAACTTTGCTGGAAAATCATATACATCCCCTAGTATGCACAGAAAAAGTTTCACTTTCACTGGACCATTGGAACATATAAATTTTATTCACTATATATACGCATGTGATAAAGCTCACATAGCCCCGTACATAATAGAATGCAAATCATGTTTAATCCTCGCGGGTAACATCTGAGCCCATACGATGACATCTCCATTCCTCAATAAACTTGAGAATCCATGTATGGTCATGACAACGGTACGTATTGAAATGCTAATTATGAATCTTTCATGTGCATATGCATATTGGTAGAGCCCGAGACGAAGATCACCGAGGAGCTCAACTCGGAGGACACGACGACTCTGTTTCTGCTGAGTTTATATCTGAGCAAGGCAAGCCCCGGTTTACATTAGCCCTTTTATAAATAATTCCTTTTTTACCTCAATGTGTACTTAGTGTTATGTGATTGTGCATTAAGTTCTAGGATTTGGGTGATACTCCACGTGCATGACTTATAAAACCCTGGTTATCTTAATGGGTAGACCAGCTACGCGATTACTTTGTGCTATGCTAATTAGACATATCTAACTGTAGAAGTTGGGTAGTCAGAAACTACTCGCGAGTTATAGGATTTTCTAGGAAATATGGTTATGACAAGGAGTCATGCGATCATAATGAAGAAATGGAGACTGGACAAGTGGTAGGAAGCAACGGGACATGATCCGGTATGCGTAGTCCTGTTCGTGTCGCTTAAGGACCGTGCCGTAGTCGGCTCTGTTGAACAAGTATTAAGGTACCGGTAGCATGCTAGTGATATGGGTACTAGTAAACCGACGTAACTTAATCACCCTGGATGCCGACGATCATTCCGCCGACCTTGGTCAGGCGTTGAGAGCGAAGTAGGTAATCCGTTCACGGAGATCGTCCCGGTCGGACATCTCGTGTAGAGAACCCTCTGTCCGGACCGGCAGACTTTTTCGGAATTTGGGGTGTCTTGGGAAAAGTTGCCACGTAAGACAGTTGCGAAGTGCGTCGTATACGCCTTCGGAAATTGCGTACGTGTCGTGCTTTCGGGTTTCTCTGCAGAAGTAAAAATGGTTCGAATCGCCGTCACTCACGGATAAAGAGTGTCGCTTGTTCACTGCGTCGTCGCGTAGTAACAAGTGGAAGACTTCTATTAATATGGTCAGATTCTGAAACTAGATCAAGTGATGGTGTGAAAACTTGAGTGCTTAGGTTAGCTGTCAACTAAACGTTACCCTTTTGTGCCACTCAAAATGTTGTTGTAAATTTGCTAATTAAGGACGTAATTAGGCATGTTTTATGCAAAACATCCCTTTCTACCAATATCCCCATTGCATACTAGTATAGGCTTTAGAGAGTCTTTTGACGGGTAAGTGTTGTTGAGTATTAGTTGCTCAGAGTTTACTGCTTAATGTTTTTTAGGTAATCATGAGTATGATGTTAATGAAGAGTATATGATCTACGGGTTTCCGAAGGATGCGTCACCCCCGACGGGATGGACGGTCCAGTGGGAGCCCGACTCGCCGCCAGCTTAAATCTGTGTTACTAGATCGACGTGTCAGTGGGCTCGACACGCCGATAATGTTATAGCTTTTGTTCCGGAGATGTAAAACCTGATATCACGTATCCGCTGCTGAACATTTTGTATTTTGAACCAAAAAACTGTTGTAACTCCTCGAAATACTCCTTTTGTAATATTTTTTATTATCGTCTCCTATGATGTGCAATTCGATGTCACACCACGTGGCACCACCCGAATATCGATCATGTTGTTGAGGTGTGTCTCTCACAATAATAGGGTAGAGGGGGCGACATTAACAAACGTGGAGGGCGTCTTACTTAGATCTGTCAACGCCATACACAAACTATTGAGGACGTGCACTAGCAGGACATGAGCGTCCTCGTTGCTAGAGCCACCACACGCGTCGGTTAACGCCATGTCTCTCCTAGATCTAGGTTGGAGAGAATCCTCGGATGTCCCAGGTCGCAACCGTTGGTCGTGGCCACCCAAGTGCGACAAACATGTAGGCTCCCAATCGACCTTTCATGCAGTCAGGCACTTCGATATGAATTCTCAATGCCTCCAATTCCCATTGCTTATTGCCACCTAAATAACTACTCGCCGGCCTTCCTCTTGTTACATGTGGAAAGCGACGAGACCATCTCTGTTGGCCTGTGCGACATGAGAAGTCAGGGACACGCAATGTTGTTTTCCACTAGGTCCTTATAATAGAGATGTTTGTTGTGCTAGAAGTATGGTGGACCATAACTTATGGTACTAAGCTGTAGACTGTAGTCTGATGAACAATTCAGTCTCTATAAATAATTGAGAGGGTATCCTAATGAACACCGGAATTTTCGCGATAACATTTCTTCACATGCATGGTACATATATAAACCCTGCAATCCAAAACTACCGCTTCTTTAGGGTACTAGGATAGTTTGGAGAGTCATAGCTGCTGATCAGCGAAGCAGTAGCAAGGGGAGACCGTCACCAGATGACCATAGGGTCCGGTGATTTATGTGGTTGTATTGGCTGCAGTGCAGACAATAACTCCGGAGAGAGATCACTGCATCTGATCTGCCCCATGAAACTAGCGCATTTTGTTAAAAGTGTCTCCTGCATATGCTTATCATCTGCGGCAACATCAACAGTTGCAGCAGATTCTTCTTGTCCAGGAGTTCCGTCCTCTCCTTTCTCTGATTTGCAGCAAGCTGCGGACGCTTCTGGCATGATATGGGAAATTTCATCTTGGCGTCGTCGTAGTCCAGTGTTGCTTTTGTTGCGCTCCTCACCTTCGGTGTGAATTTTCAACGACTTTATTTTCTCATTGCTCATTGCTAGTTACTCCCTCTTTTCTATTTTATTTGACGCTAGAAGAACGTTAAATAAAACAAAACAAAGCGAGTAATAAATAACTCATCGTTGACAGCCACCTCTCCCATTGTTTCATGTGTAGAACAGAGGCCCACTAAACACAACAATGGACACGCTCACACATGGTGTTTCTTTTGCTTGCTTCATAAATAGGAACAATTTGTGTTGTACGTGTAATACTCTCATATATGTATATATAACACACTTCTGGCATGATCCGCGGCACTTGAGCAGCTCGAACACCACTCCTCCGTTGGTTATCAACCGTGCTTCACACGCTTGACCTCGCCAAAAAGGCTAATTCCTGTAAGTGCAACCGAGAACATAAACAAGAAAATAGAAGATGTGATATCTGATATCATAAGGTTGGGGTCTCGCGAAACCGTAGGACGACTAAATTCTTAATCTAATGCAAAACTCACCGAATATGCATGTCCGGCGGCTGCAGTATTTAAAGGCTAGGATTCGGCCAAAAGACTATTAGACGCGTCCCTAGTTAACTTATATTGGATACAGGGCCCAAAGGCCCAATACGGTGGCGTGGCACCAGACAAAAATCTGGATTTGATTTGTTTCTGTGATTCCCGATGAATCCGGAAAAAAAATTTGATGTGGGACTAGAGCCTTTAGAAAGTTTATCTTCTCTTCTTTCCATGCATATGTAGAACGTCGAAAACGGAGTCCGTATGCGTCTTGAGCGTCCGTTTTAAGGTGAACTACTCTTAGACTCCGAGTTGAACTTGAGTCCAAGTTGTAAACTGCTTCCATCAACTTGTCAGCGTCCCTGCTGGTTCTTCACATTCCCAAGTCCTTCTCCCTTCACTTATAGTTCTTCTCCATTGTTTCCAATAACAATTAAATTATTACATAGCAATCTATTCTCAAACTCATATGCAAAGGAAGTTAGGAACGAGTTCACCTGCTGATTTAGTAACCGTACTCGTGCTATTGTGATTGGTCCTTGTATTTTAATGTGTGTATCCACTGTTGTGATATCCTCATGATCCTCCCCCTCTTGAATTGGAGCCGTCCTCAACTCAAGTTCATCTTCTTCTTCTAAGTATGGCCGCAAATCTGAAATATTAAATATGGGATTAACCCCAAAATCGGGAGGCAACTCAAGCTTATATGTATTATTATTAATCTTTTCAACAATGTTAAAAAAACCAGCAGCTCGTGGCATAAGTTTAGATTTACTCAAGTTAGGGAATCACTCTTTTCTCAAATATAACCACCCCAAATCCCCCGATTCAATTTTTACTTCTTTTCTACCTTTACTAACTTCAATCCTATACTTCTCATTCATTCTTTCAATATTTTCTTTGTAGTTTCATGTATCTTAAGAATGAATTCAGATCATTGTGTAGCATCCAAATCTATAGTTTCAGAAGAAGGCAAATGTAGTAAATCAATAGAAGCATAGGATTGAAACCATACACTATCTGGAATGGCTTACCTTCGTCGTGGAGTGAAAGGATTTATTGTAAGAAAATTCTATATGTGGTAAACACTCCTCCCACAACTTTAAATTTGTTTTTTAGACAACCCGCAACATAGTGGAAAAAGTACGATTAACTACTTCGGTTTGTCCATCCGCCTGTAGGTGACATGTAATTGAAAACAGCAACTTAGTTCCTAATTTATATCACAAAGTTCTCTAAAATGACTTAAAATTTTTGCATCATGATCAGAAACAATGGTATTTGGCATACCATGTAAAAGAATAATTTTCGTCATAAACAAATCAGCAATGTGTGAGGCATTATCATTCTTATGATTTGGAGAAACGATCAACAACAACAAAAATACTATCCCTCCCCCTCTTAGTCCTAGGCAATCCCAAAATAAAGTCCATAGAAATATCCTCCCAAGGTACACTAGGAACATAAAGAGGCATATAAAGACCATGTGGATTAAAGCGAGACTTAGCTTCATTGCAAGTAGTGCATCGTGACATGTAACGCTCAACATCACGCCACATCTTCGGCCAAAAGAAGTTTGTGGACAGCACATACTCAGTTTTTCTTGGTTCCGAAATATCTCATCAAACCTCCTCCATGTGCTTCCTGCAAAAGTAATAGACGCACAGAGCTAGCTGGGACGCATAGCTTATTAGCACGCTAGAGGATACCCTCTCGCAGCACATATTTATTCCAATTTCTTACTTCTCTACAATTTTCAAAAGCAACTTTAAAGCCCAAATCAGTAGGGTATAATGCTTTTATTGTTTCCGAACCAAAGATTTTATGATCAAGTTGGGACAACATGGTATAACGTCTAGATAATACATCGCCAATGATATTTTTCTTCCCTTTCTTATGCTTAATGATTTATAGAAACGACTCTATGAACTCAATCTATTTAGCATGTCATTTATTCACATTGGTTTGACACTTAAGATACTTTAAAGATTCATGATCGCAATGTATGACAAAGTCCTTAGACCAAAGATATTGTTGTCAAGTTTGTAAAACTCGCACTAAGCATACAATTTCTTACCATAAGTAGAATAATTTGATAAGTAGAATAATTTAAAGAAGGACCATGCAGTTTGTTACTAAAGAAAGCAACGGGTTTACCTCTTTATATGAGAACGCCTCTAATACCAATGGCGCTTGCACCGCATTCTAGCTTAAAAGTCCTGTCAAAATCAGAAACCTGCAGCAATGCTGTTGTTGTAAGCTTCAATTTGAGAGTATCAAAAGCTTGTTGTTGATGTTCATCCCATGGAAACGACACTCTCTTCTTTGTTAGCTTATGGAGAGGTGTTGCAATGGTGATGAAATCCCGCACAAAGCGACGACAAAAACCTGCAAGGCCAAGAAAACTACACACCTGCATGACGGTTGTTGGAGTTGGTCAGCTAGTGATTGCAACAATTTTGGCCTTATCTATCTCAATTCCCCGCGAGGAAACAACATAGCCAAGAAATGAGACTCGATTGGCGCAAAAGATGCACTCTTCGAGATTACCAAACAAATGTGCCTCTCTCAAAACAGCAAAAATAGCATGTAAATAGGAGAGATGTTCGTCATATGACTTGATGTAATTGAGGATATCATCGAAGTAAAGATCACAAATTTTTCAATCAAAGCACGTAAAACCTCGTTCAATAATCACGTAAAAGTGCTAGGTGCATTAGTTAAGCAAAAGGCATGACTAACCACTTATAAAGGTCAAGCTTGGTTTAAATGCACTTTTCTATTTATCTCCTAGTGTTATTCTAATTTGATGGTAACCACTACGCAAGTCAATTTTTGTGAAAATGATAGCACCACTCGATTCATCAAGCATGTCATCTAACCGAGGAATAGGATAACGATATTGAATGGTGATGTTATTAATCACTCGACAATCAACACACATGAGCCAACTACCATCTTTTTTAGGAACCAAAAGAATAGGAATAGAACAAGGGCTAAGGCTTTCACTAATGTAACCGTGGTCCAAAAGATCTTGAACTTGTCACTAAATTTCCTTAGCCTCCTCTAGATTTGCCCTGTATGTTGCATGATTTCACAAACTTGCTCCTGGAATCAAGTCGATCTTGTGTTCAATGCCCCTCGTAGGTGGTAATCTAGGGGTTATCTCGGGGGGGGGGGGGGGGGGGGACACATTCTCAATCTCCTGCAAAAGGTTAGCAACAGCAGGGGGCAACGCAATAGACAAATCATGAAGTGAAAATATGGCTTGTTTGCATACTAAAGCATAGCACATCCCCTTAGCATTATATAAATCAGCAAGGTCAGCTTTAGTTGTGAGCAACGAAGGTGATTTTAACTTAATGACTTGTTGTTTTCAGATTCTAGTTTTGTTGCTTTATCATCACGAATTTTACTATTCTAGAAATGCACAATTTTGGCAGGAGTCATAGGAAGCAAAGTAATTTTATTTCCTTTATGCATGAGAGTATATTTATTAGTTGTACCATGATGAACATTCGTATCAAATTCCCGAGGACGTCCCAACAAAAGAGAATAAGCATCCATAGAAACGACATCAAAATCAGCAAAATCATTGTAAGAACCAATCGAAAATGTACTCTCGTTGTTTGTGTTACCCGAACCTTACCGCTGTTGTTGAACCATTGAATTTGGTATGGATGAGGGTGTGCTCTTGTTGTCAAACCAAATTTCTTGATGACGTCCATGTTCACCAAGTTATTACAGTTGCCTCCATTGATTATAGTGTGTACATGGCAGTCCTTCACAACGAGAAACATGTCAAAGAGATTGTGTCGTTATAGCTTGTCGTTGGCCTCCACTTTGGAGCTCAAAACACGTTGCACAATGATGGTCCTATACTTCTCCGTCGCTGCTGTACCAAATACCTTTTCGTCGGAGCTATAGTGGTCGTCATTTGGACCTACAACGTTAGTAGCAAGATAATATTCATCTTCAACATCAGAAGTACTATCATATTCGCCATCGTCGTGTGCTATATATGCTCGCTTGCTCGGGCAATCTTTGATAATGTGACCAAGTCCCTGGTAACGATGACACTTGATGTCGGAAGTGCGACTCGTAGAAGGTGTGTAAGACGTAGGCTTGAATGGTGTCGTCTTGCTGCCGTCCTAAACGCGAGAAGGTGGCACAGCAGGTGTTGTCAGTTGGTCGCCATTGGATGGTGTAGTGGATGCACGAAAAAATGAAGATGGTGTTGTTTTGGGTGGTGTAGACGTCGAACGTGGCGTGAAGGTGCTCTTCGTGCACTGTTGCTGTTGTTGGTGGCCCTGCAATTCTTTTTCTGCCAACATAGCAAGCTGAAACAATCTGTTAACAGTATCATATTCCTTGTAATAAACAATGTACTGAATTTCATGTCTCAACCCCCCATAAAGACGAGTTATTTTATCATCTATGTCCTCTACTATCCCACAGCGCAACATACCCTTTTGTAACTCTTGATAATACTCCACTTTGGACATGTTACCTTGGTCTAAACGCTGCAATTTTTGCGAAGGTCCCGCTGAAAAGGAGGACAAATCGAGCATGCATATCTTCCTTTAATCTATCCCATGTTGGAAGATCAGTTCTAGTTTTAACCAGTTCATTCCATCATATGATAGCAAAATCTCTAAACTCACTAGTGGCTTGACGAACTCTATATTGTTCAGGAACAAGGCGGGCATTAAATTTTGGTTCTACCGTCATCTCTCAATCAAGATAAGTCTCAACATCATAAGCACCAGAAAAAGATGGTATCGTAAATTTAACTTTTGTAAAGGATCACCATGAGGACGATTATAATTGTTATGGCGACCATTGTAATTATAACGATTATTACCTCCCATATCTCGACGATAAAGTGAAAGTCGTGGCTGACTGTTATAATCGTCCATATCAGAAGCATCTTCTTCACGTCCGTTAGAGGGAGGCATCCGAGCCTCAATAGTATCCATCCTAACAACAACATCGGTAACTTGGCGATTCAAGGTCGCCAATGTTTCCTGCGTTGATGCGTGGACTCTGGTGAACATATATGTCATTGCCCTCATCATGTCACGTAATCCAACATGTTGAACACATTCATCATCTTTGTTTTCTCCTGCCATTGTTAGTAGTAAACAAAAGACAACAAAAGATGTTATCCCTATCAACTACAGAGGGCAGTGGCAATGTTAATGGTGGAAAGAAGCACTCTTTGTCTATCTCTTAAGCGTCTTACCACGCTCTTACAAATGTTCTTACCAACACAGTAGGTGGTGTGGACGGTGAGATGAACCAATGAAGCGTGGGGTGATTGCAAAGGTACCTGTTCTGCTCAAGAGAAAGACGGAGCTTGGATGGCACAATATGGTGGCTAATGAGTAGAAATTTTTAACAGCTAACCAAAGTTGAATAAGTATTCAATGTAGAAAATTGTTGCTCCTTAACCAAGTGCTCTAGGCCTAGCACAACACAAGGAAGTAGCAAGCCAAATAGAAGATCAGAATGATATGACCAATCAAATACAACACAAGTGGTAAAGGCCAATGCTTTAGTAAGGGTGCTCTCTTCACTATTTTTTCTTTTTTTGTAATATTTTTTGATATTTTTTATTTACTCGGGAGCACAGAGTAGGAAGCACACAAATTTGCAGCTCTATTGGATGTTATATGCGGCCTATAGAAAATCAGGAAGATTCTTTAAAAATCTTTCTGAAACTTTAGCAAATAGGCTATCTTCCGATGGGAATTTGGCCAATCTAATTCACCAAATGCCACGAAGCCCTAGAAAAATGGATGGGAAATTTCGAGTAGATCAATTTGAAAAAAAAAATCACCCGATTTCGAGTTTGTATGCAAAAGTTATGGCTATTTTAAGGTAGATTGTCCGAGTTATGGTTTTAGGATGTTGATTCCAACTTGGTTTGAGAACAGGTCTCGCAATAGGATATGAAAACGATCAGAGATTTACAATGTGACTGATGGGATTGTGTGTGGTGGTTCAAGAATGATTGGCACAGAGGTTTTGTCACCTAATATAGGGCTAGTGATGCGGGAGTTCAAGCAAGGCGACTATCTAGGGCAAACCGATGAACGCGGTGGATCGGTTTGTTATTTAGGGATCATGGAATAGGTGCGAACAACAATAAAACAAGGACGAAACACGATAACTAGGACCCAAAACACAAAGCTAAACCAGCAACAAGACTCGACCACGTGAATGCAAACTCAACAATGCAAACCGAAACACGAAACTGCAGGAACTATATTTTTTTTGTGGCTTTTCTGTAGACTCTAGGTATGAAAAACAAAACTAATCTAATGGAAAACAAAGATTACCTCACGGATAACCTGGAAATCTGATACCAATTGATGAGGAATTGAGGCCCGATCTTTTGAAAGGTAATTCGATTAAGGTGGAGAACTCGACGTTGATGATCCGCGACACTCGAGCAGCTCGAACATCTCTGCAATCACTACACCATTGCTCCATTGGTTATCAACCGTGCTTCAGATGCTTGACCTCGCCAAGAAGGCTAATCCCTGCAAGTGCAGCTGAGAACACAAAGCAATAACGTAGAAGATGCGATCTGAAATCACAAGGTTGGGGTCTCGCAAAAATGTAGGACGGTGAATTCTTAATATAATGAAAAGCTCACTAAAATGTCTGGTGGGTGCAGTATTTAAAGGCTAGGGTTCGGTCAAAATACTCTTAGACGCGTTCCTAATTGACTCATACGGGATACAAGACCCAAAGGCCCAATATGGTGGCGTAGCACTAGAAAAAAATCTTGACTTGACTTGTTTTGACGATTCCTGATGACCCCGGAAGTATTTTGATGTAGTACTAGAGCCATTGGAAAGTTTATCTTCTCCTCTTTTCGTGCATATGTAGAACATCGAAAACGGAGTCCGTATGCGTCCTGGGCATCCGTTTTAAGATGGACTGCTACTAGACTCCGAGTTGAACTCGAGTCGAGTTGTAAACTTCTTTCATCAACTTGTGGGAGTCCCTGCTGGTTCTCCACGTTCCAAAGTCCTCCTCCCTTCACTTGTTATTCTTCTCCATTATTCCTAATAACAATTAAGTCATTCATAACAATCTATTCTCAAACTCATATGCAAAAGAAGTTAGGAACGAGATTATATATATATATATATATATATATATATATATATATATATATATATATATATATATCACCTGCTTCCTACATAATTGGGCAAGGACTCGACCATGCATGATCAAACCCAAGCTATAAGGGAAGAGAAGCAAAGAGGAAAACAAGCATGAGGTGCATGAGTTGGGCGAATGGGTCTGGCTTGCCCGAGACAACCACTAGGGATTTCCAGACTGTTCAAATTTCAAGGATTACAGAACTAACCTAGGTGTAGATCTATACAAAGGAAAGTTGTTCAACCAGTATAGGGGTAAGGGGATCATTACCCATACACCGGAGGACCACCATAACAGTTCCTCCACCGGGACAACTTATCTTGACAACCTTAACTTATCAAAACTAAGCATTTGTCCGCCAACAATGTGCAATTTTATAATGTTGAAATGTGAATAACAAAACTCCCATATTTTATTGAGTGTAAACAAGATCTAAATCTTGTGCATTAAACTTAATTTCGTCTTTACTGCTATAGCGGTTGGTTCAGTTCAGGAATGGGATGCAGACTAGAAGTAGAGTGGCATTCATCATGTGGATGTTATTAGAAACGTCTAATTCTTGTGTCAACCCTACCAATCTCCTGACAAAATCAACCACTAAGTTGGGGCTGGCATCCAATGTTTTCATTGGTGGCGATCTCAGATGGTTTGCAGAAGAGATGGCAACGGTGCCTTCAAAGCGGATAAGGTCGAACCGACTTGCCATGTCAGAGAAGAGAGGCACTGTGATAGAGAACGGCCTCGTTATTAGGGTTTTGATCACTATGATGACTGAGGTTTGGGATTTGTGATCATCATGGGCCGGCTGGTGGCCAACATCCGATCCAAGAAGGCAACGACCAACTATATAGGAAATCAACAATACTTAAACCATAAATGTCAATTCAAAGGCCAATCTTATGCATGATATATAGCTTCTAGGTTACCCTGATACATTATAATATATAAATCTTTTCAGTGTTGGTTTATTTGCGCATAAGGTTATTTAATTGTCTCAAATTATGTTTGAAGAAAGTGCTAGATCGAAAGTGCTTTTGAAATGATTCTGTAAATCAACCATAGACAAGACTGTTATAACCAACCAACAGACCACAAAGGAATAACTTCCTCAAAAGGTGCATTGGAATCTTTTTTAACTTAAATTCTTTTTTTTATTAGGCATAATGGTTGTCAAGTGAAACAATAATCAAACATTGATCTATGACCAATTACAAATTACTCATATGCCTCAACACTTGGTCATGCTCCTGATTCCTAGTAGTCGCAGCCTATCGCTTGTCCAACCTGTGCCGCTGTCATCGTCGCAACAGAGGAAGCACCGCCTTCACCGTCATCAACGTCCTAGGGTGGAAGCGCTGCCCACCAGAGTGAAGAAGTGATAAGAGAGTGCGCACTTATGCTGAAGCAAAGCATGGGATTGACTTGGGGTTAACTGCTACATCACTTTCTTGAGCAGGATCGAGAAAGATTTATTAGGGCTCATCTTCTGCTCATCCTTCTGTGTGTGTTCCCGTTATTGCCTCCCTTTCCTATTGGAACAAACTATCAAGATAAAAGTTCTCTTATCCTTCACTTTGTGTATACATTATGCTCTTGTGTATAGTTTCATGGTAAGCTTCATCACAATTTGTGTGTTACTACATGTCTTAGAGCAACGATGGCAACACCTTCCTATTTATTGGTTCACCGCACCTACACTACATAATAGCTCTCATGTAAATATATGCACCAAGCACATGAACGATTACAAGCCTAGTAGCATCACTAGTGAAAGAATAAATACCGCAGATAAGTAATCATCATCAATTTTAGGCTAATGAAGCAATACTGTTGCTATAAGGAGTTAAGTTGCTACTCAATCCATGGATACTGCTATAATGAATTGGGATCCCCTGTCCCAGTAATTCTCATCCATTAGCAATCAATAACATGTGAGCCCACACATATCTTGATGCACTGTCCTACACACAACAAAGAGTAAAGCAATTAATTGCGAGTAGTAATGCAAGTCCAGATGGAATATATCCATGTTTGATCACCAGAAGACCAAATGAAATCAAATTTATAGTAATTTACATCAAACAACAACAAATAGTAGCGTCCTTGTAAGTATAAACAACACAATCGTTCCTAAGATCACTTAATCCAGTGATGTCGGGTGTGTTGTGACTGATAATAACCTTTGAAATAACTGTAGTAAAATCACAACCCTTATTATTATGGTATTGACAAGTGCTACTCGATGTATTACTGTAGATGTTTGTATGACATACCTATGCAAGATGAGACCTGTAAATGGCATCTAGAACTTTGATATGTGGTCAGGGTGATTGAGTTATCGATCTAGTCATCATGTGAATTTGAAGTCAGTCTAGTCATAAAGATGATATATAGAGTTCCTCCATTTGACGCAACCAAACCTCCTTGTATCCTTAAGTAAAGCCCCTTATGACTTTAACACCATAATCCTCAACATCCCGTCGTGCTACTCGATCCGATGACCTTATGTCTTGTATGAACATACACACATACTTACACCTTAAAATTACCGGAGATGATATTTAAATTTACAAAGTCACTATAGATGTCTCTCTACCAGAGGCGCCGCCTCTCACGAATAAATAGTCATAAATAAAATAATTGTTGATTCTATGACTTGAATCCGAATAAGTAGGTTCCACAATAATAAACTGAACCAGTTAACCTATACTTAGTTTGCTTAATATACTCTAAGGTAATTTTACATGACAATGAATTTTCATTATCTTGGTAATGTTATTTTTTAGACGGGCGAAACTAGCATCTCCTTTCAACCTAGGTATTAAATATATTTCAATATTCATGCGCTTGTTATAAGTTGTTTTCTATTTTTAGAATATTATGTATTGACTATAAATTTTTTTTGGTGTATCGACTATAAAAATATAAAGTTGTAGTCACTCGATTTAGATCTGATCCAGTTTAACATTATCCCACAATGTTAACGTTATTTATCTGCCAACCATTTCGGTTTAGTATCAATGTACAAATCATATAGTAAGAGATTATTCATATTTCTATTTTTAAAAATTCTGCTACAGTTTTAATGTTTACTCGACTGATAAGGTTTTAGAGGACTCTATTAGAGAGTCGTCCTCATTGTATGCGTATAACCGTAATAAATCATCCAATTCTATCACCTTGCTCTTTAGCCGTCCATTACCCATCTCCCAGCACAGCCGCCGCGCACGAACGAATCCCTCCCCTCACTTCCGCCGCCGGAACCGCGAGTACCTTCCCACCAAAAACCCTAGCCATCCCGCCCGCGCCGCCGCGATGCCTCCGAAGGCGGCGAAGAAGGATGCCGCGCCGGCTGAGCGCCCCATCCTCGGCCGCTTCTCCTCCCACCTCAAGATCGGGATCGTAAGCACCATTGCCGCGTCCCTTCCTTTGCTCCGCCTCCCTTGAATCGGTAGTGGTTCTAGCCGATGCGCATCTCGTGGCCGCGCGGGTGCTCCGTCTCCGATGGGGGACTAGGCGATCTCTGGCGGCTGGCCGCCGCGGGTTTAGGGTTTACTGTCCGTCCAGTAGCAATCGCCGTTGCTGATTGGCTGGGTCTAGTGGAGCGGAGCGCGATCTGCTGATGTCTTCGGTAGTTACTAGAAACTCAGCGCTCATGTTATGTGGCTTTGGGGTTTTAAATTGTGATTTGGTATTTAATTGACTTGCCGAGCGTGGGGTGCAGGTGTTGTCGGTGTTAGGGAATTCCTGGTGTGGGGGAATTAGGTTAGTGTTCTTGCTTTGCTGTTGATGGGAACCTACCAGGTTCTGTTGTGCTCTTCTGTGGAGCACTGCTTTTAAAATGTGTCAAAGTGCCTGATATGAACGAATTGTTCATGCTGCATACTGACAGTGCAATTGCATGATATCTAGTTTAGTATGTTTTGCTCTTTTTTTTCTGTGACAATCGTGTTTAACACTTGCTATGATGGCACGTAAGAGGCTAAGAACATTCACCCTCATCTTATTGTACTATACTGCTTAACAAATCAGTAAGTGAAAGTGTATAACTTTCTTTTGGTTGCGAAACATCATCTGTACACTCAATATTTTTAGAAATGCTTTGACTATGTAGTCCATTTGTGCATAGATATATGTATTCTTCAAATTTCACTGTGAAATGGAATTAGTTCCCGTTTTTAACTTGATACTCGATATGTGCACAAATGTAACGTGGTAATGCGAGGACTCCAGGATATATTGAATGATGTATTTCCAGGTTGGGTTACCAAATGTTGGTAAATCTACGTTCTTCAACATTGTAACCAAGCTTGCAATCCCAGCCGAGAACTTCCCTTTCTGTACCATTCAGCCAAATGAGGCACGTGTCAATGTTCCTGACGAGCGTTTTGACTGGCTGTGCCAACTTTACAAGCCAAAGAGTGAGGTTTGTTTCTTTTCGTTGCTCATTTAGCAATAATAGCTTTATTGGTTTATATGTATCCTGTAGTTAGTAACTGCTGAAAGTCTCCCTGTTGAAATTCTCTTTAGGTGCCTGCACATCTGGAAATAACTGACATAGCTGGACTTATTAGAGGTGCTCATGCAGGGGAGGGTTTGGGCAATGCGTTCCTGTCCCATATTCGTGCTGTTGATGGAATCTTTCATGTCTTGAGTATGTTTTATTTTATGTCTTTTTAACTAATTTTTATTAGTTATGCTTATGCAACATTTTAATCAACTTCTGCTGTGTTGTTCTCTAGGCATTTTGTCCTTGAGATACCTTCTGTATTGTAGCTGTTTCGTTCATCTATCCCTTCTCTAGCTTGTAATGCCATATAAACTGTATGTTTCTGGCACAATGCCTATTCAGTAACAGTAGTCTGACCATATGGTTTCAGTGTGATTCGACCTAGCAAAAGAATAACAACAACAAAGCCTTTTAGTTCAAAGCAAATTGGGGTAGTCTCTTACTAATTTATGATTAATAAGTACAGATAGTTTTTTGTTCTTATGAGTTCTGAGTTATTAACAGTTTATACATGACCGTTAAGTATTGGTTGCCCGTCCATTCTTTATTTCTTTCACATCTTATTTCTTGTTTATTATCAAACATAATGTTCCATAACAAGAATGATAAATGGTTTGGACTATTAGACGAGACTAAAATGTGATTCCAATTGCAATGCATAATTTGTTAAATCTGTAACTAATATTTTTGCACACGGTTTTCAGGAGCATTTGAAGACGCAGAAATTACTCATATTGATGACACAGTAGATCCTGTTAGGGATTTGGAAACTATTGGTGAAGAGCTTAGGCTCAAGGTCTGTAGGATTTTTGTTGATTTGCACATCATTTGTACAGTGTTCTTAGGTGGTTTTAATAGTATTTTGTTGCATTTTTATTTGCAGGATATAGAGTTTGTGGAGAACAGAATTGAGGACGTCGAGAAACAAATGAAGAGAAGCAATGATAAACAGCTTAAAATTGAGCATGAGTTATGTGAGAGGGTAGGGCGCATAGTGAATATCTTCAATTCTGCTTCTATCTATGGCTCTGTTAGCGAGCTTAAGTATGACTCACATCTCTTCCTAGGTCTTAGCTCATCTCCATGATGGAAAGGATATTCGCTTGGGAGATTGGAAAGCTGCTGATGTTGAGATCTTAAACACTTTCCAGCTACTTACAGCTAAGCCAGTTGTCTATTTGGTGAGTTTCTTATTCACTTGCACAACACATTCAGTCTTTTCTAAAAAAACTTTTAAGTCCTTATTTCTTGCGTTTAAGATATCTATGATTCTTTAGGGCATTATATTGGATTCAAGGAGAAAAGGATACAGTGATAGCATTATTTTTGGGCATGCTTGCTAGTTGAACATGTGCAACATGTCCTTGTTATGGTTCAGCTTTCCTCATTGTGCAGTCTGCTCCGTTTCTCTATTTATTTTCTGCTGCCTATTATCCAACATTGTGAGCTGTTACACGATATTTTATGAAAATATCTGGTAGTTGATTGGTCATCTTTGCCTTAAGTGATTCCAAAATGTTTTTCCTTCTATGTGATTTGAAACTATAGATTTATACATGAATAATAGCAAAAAATGCATCTTATTTTCTATGTTTGGGCCCAACCAACATTGACATGGAGTAGTCCAGTAAATAAACATCAATTGCTGGTATAATCTTTTTTATTGGCTGGTATAACCTCTTGATTTGACCTTTCAGTAGTAACTGGAATCAATAGGCATCCATTTCGCACCTTTATTTTCCATTTTGAAGGACACCGGAACAATCTTCGTAACTGGTCTGTTAATTTGTGCAGGTGAATATGAGTGAGAAGGACTTCCAAAGGAAAAAGAACAAGTTCCTACCGAAGATACATGCTTGGTAAGAATATTCACAAAACTTGGTTTATTGTCCAAGTGTTGGAGAACCCATGTTTCTTGGCGGTTGTCGCTCAAAAACGAGTACACTTGCTGGCAGCCATGTTGCTCCTTGGCTAGTTGGTCCTCGTCTTGGCTTTTAATCTAGAGGCACATTTATCTGTAATTGGATCGCAGATGCAATATCAAGAAAGCCTTTTTGGCCAGTTGTGGAAATTTGTGATATAATCATATAAATGGGTGATGAAAGATGTGGTTAACTGGTGAAGAACTGTTTGCTTGCATTTGGATTATGAAACCTGGGGTTATGTAAAATAAAAAGAACTGGTTTCTTTGTTAATTAAATTGTGGTTTCCCTAGTTATACATGTTAATCATGCCATGTGGCTGCAAGAGCTGTATTTTCACTGCTCCATTTATCCTTGCAAAATAAGCAAGGGGAAGGCTGCGTAGAAATTCTTTTCCCTAGACCCCAGTGTGTGGGAACTTTTCGCACTGGGTACGCCCTAGTGTGTTACTGTGTTGTCTGCCTGCCAGTACCAGATTAAAAAATGAACCGATGTTGTGAGAATTGTCGTTAATCCTGCAAATGCCAATTTTTGATCCATGCATTCAGATACAGTAGGATGTGCATGGAGCCTAAATATTGCTGTAAACTTACATCATGAACCTCGCTTTTTACTGCATTTGGTGCAATTTGCTTGTTGAATAGGTATCCGTCTGATTTGCTATGCTGAACATCTTTATGTTCTTAAATTGCTGGAAACCACTGTTTGATGCTTAGGATCTGTTATCTGCCATTTGTTAGGTCTGAGAGTACAATAAAGTTAGCTTCATCATTCAATTATACAAAGAATATCAATGGAGCTTCGACTGTTGATGATTAAATAGATTGCCATTTCTCTTGGATGTCATTAGTGGATGTTCGAAGACGAGGGGATAGGATCATATTAATCAAGATAGTAATCCGGGACATTGTCTTGAACGTCATTAGTGCTTATGCCCCACAAGTTGGGCTCAACATGAGTGCTAAGAGGCAATTTTGGAAGTGCTTGGAGGATATGGTTAGTAGTGTACCGATAACCGAGAAACTCCTCGTAGGAGGAGATCTCAATGGTCATGTGGTGCAACTAACTTAGGATTTGAGGGAGTACATGGATGCTTTGGATGCGGCGATAAAAATCAAGAGGGTAAGGACATCCTAGATTTCGCCATAGCCTATGATCTGTTGGTAGCTAACACCCTCTTTAGGAATAGGTAATCTCACCTAGTGACCTTTAGTAGTGCCCAACACTCTAGCCAGATTGACTTTATCCTCACTAGGAGAAGGGATAGATGGGAGTGTCTAGATTGTAAGGTGATCCCCGGGGAGTGTTTTATGACATAACATAAGCTTGTGGTAGTTGACTTTCGCTTCCATACATGTTCTTTACGGGACAAAGGTGTCAAAATCACAAGAATGAAGTGGTAGAAGTTGAAAGGAGAATCACAAGAATGCTTTAAAAATAGGGTGATCATAGAAGGATCATGGGCAGAAAATGGAGATGCAGATAGTATGTGGGTGAAGATGGCAACTTGCATTAGGAAGGTGGCTAGTGAGGTGTTCGGTATGACAAAATGAAAGAAACTTGTAGATAAAGACACTTGGTGGTGGAATGAGGATGTACAAAAGGCTATTAAGGGGAAGGAGTGTTACAAGAGTTGGCATCATGATAGAAGCGCAACATGCTTAAGTACAAAGAGGCCAAGAAAAATGTAAGGCGGACTATGAGTAAAGCAAGAGGACAGACCTATGATGAGTTATATGAGAGACTATACACAAAAGAAGGTGAAAAGGACATATACAAGATAGCAAAAATTCGCGAGAGAAAGATGAGGGATCTCAATCAAGTTAAATGCATCAAAGATGAGGCGGTCCACATTCTAGTGAAGGATGAAGAGAATAGATGGCGGGATTATTTTAATGGGCTATTCAATGATGAGAATGGGACACTATGGTTGAGTTGGATGACTCCTTTGATGACTCCAACAGGCGGTTTGTGCGGAGGATATTAGAGTTTGAGGTTAAGGATGCCTTAAAAGGATGAAAGGAGGAAAGGCCCTCGACTCTGATGATGTCCCTATTGAGGTGTGGAGATGCCTTGGGGACGTGGCAATAGTATGGCTCACAAAGCTATTTAACCATATTTTTCAGTCAAACAAGATGCTTGAAGAATGGAGGAAAAGTATATTAGTACCTATCTTCAAAAATAAAGGAGATATTCAAAGTTGTACTAATTATCGAGGGATTAAGCTTATGAGTCATACTATGAAGCTTTGGGAGAGAGTGATTGAACACCGCCTGAGGAAAGTGACCAATGTCACTAAAAAACAGTTTGGTTTTATGCTTGGGAGGTCTACTATGGAGGCGATTTTTTTTGCTTCGTCGGCTCATGGAGAGATATAGGGAGCAGAAGGACCTACATATGGTGTTCATTGACTTGGAGAAGGCGTATGACAAGATACCAATGTCAGTCATGTGGTGGGCACTAGAGAAACATAAAGTGCCGACAAAGTACATTACCCTTATCAAAGATATGTACAATAATGTTAGGACAAGTGTGCGCGTAAGTGATAGTGAGCCTGATGCATTTTTTATCACGGTAGGACTACATCAAGGATCAGCTTTGAGCCCATACATCTTTTTCTTGGTGATGGATGAGGTGTCGAAGGATATACAAGGGGATATCCCTTGGTGCATGCTCTTTGCCGATGATGTAGTGCTGGTAGATGAAACTAGGGATGGTGTTGATAAGAAATTAGAGTTATGGAGACAAACCTTAGAGTCCAAGGGGTTTAGACTTAAAAGGACCAAGACCGAGTATATGAGGTGTGACTTTAGTGGTGTTGGTCGTGAAGAGGAAAATGTTAGTCTACAAGGACAAATAGTACCTAGAAGGGACTCTTTTCGATACTTAGGATCAATGTTACAAAGCAATGACGATATTGATGAGGATGTTTGCCGTATGATCAAGTAGGATGGATGAAATGGCAACAAGCCTCTAGAATCCTATGTGATAGGAAGGTACTACAAAAGCTAAAAGAGAAGTTCTATTGCACGGTGATCAGACCCGCGATGCTATATGAGGCGAAATGTTAGTCAACTAAACGGTAACATGTCCAACAAATGAGTGTCGCAGAGATGCACATGCTACGGTGGATGTGCGGGCACACGAGAAGAGACCGGATAAGGAATGAGGCGATTTGTGATAGGGTAGGGGTGGCGCCGATTGAAGAGAAGTTAGTCCAACATCAACTAAGGTGGTTTGTACATATCCAGTGGAGACCTCTAGAAGCACCGGTTAACAGTGGGGTTTTAAGAGGTAGAAAAAATATTAGGAGGGGTAGAGGATGGCCAAGGTTGACCTAGGAGGAGGCGGTAAAACAAGATTTGAGAGATTGAAATGTATCCAAAGACTTAGCTCATGATAGGACCGCATGGACAGTAGCAATTCATGTGTCAGAATCTTAGTCTTTTTTTTCTTTTCTTTTTTCTTGTTACTCTTATATCTCTTACTCTCTTTTACTTCATTAATATATATATATATATATATATATTATTGGGTTCCATGTCTAGCCGACCCTAACATGCTTGGGATAAAGACTTGGTTGTTGTTGTTGTTCTCTTGGACCCCCCCCCCCCTTGTACATATGCACCTTCAATTTTACTGTGTATTATTTTGATTGAATTAAAATTGGTGACCTTCATTTCATCGGCATAACCATGCTATAAAATGCTCCCTTATTGAAAAAGGGGCCTAATGGAAAATAAACTACTATGGAACTCTTTTCTTCAGGGTGAAGGAACATGGTGGTGAAACTATTCTTCCTTTCAGCTGTGCTTTTGAACAGAAGCTAGTGGATATGCCAGAAGATGAGGCTGCCAAATATTGTGCCGAAAACCAGATCACAAGGTAAGTTCATTCGCAGTGTTATACTTGGGTTGGTAAACTTAGTTGTATCAGTAGACTGATTGATGCTAGATATTTGTGACTTTACTATTTCTAGTGTAGCCTATGTCAACATTCAAAAATATGCTAGCTTTTATTTGGTGATTTTCAGCAACTGCAATAAACTCAATTAGGCAACGTTTGGGCACTAGATAAGAATTTTCTTAGTCTTGCTTAGAAAGGCGTCATGTTTAAAAAAGAGACCCTAGCTTTCATGCTCAGGCTCGCCTTTATGGACAAAAATAATTACGGCTCTCAATGGAGAGCTAAATCAGCTGGTCACTGACAGCAGTCTTGAGCACATCATCTGAAGTAAAGAAAATATACTTGTCAGCTGCACATTGAAATCACATTCAATAACTGCTCTTTGTTGGTGCTAAAACCAAATAATTAGGGTCGGCAAGGCTGCTAGAATGACTCAGCTTTTCCCAGCTGAGGTACAGCCCATTTTAGTTAAAACAACCAAGTGTGCGCATCTTAACTTGAGAAGCTGGAATAGTTACCACTAGACAATTAGTAAACTAAAATAGTTCTTTGTTTGCCGTCATATAATTGTACCAATCACTTGTAATAATTCTGTGGGAATGACCAAAATTTCTTAAATATTATCATCAAATGAAGATAAGGAGGTGAAAACATGAAGGGTGGTTTCAGTTACCAGTGTTGTTTTGGGAAAACATGTATCAAGGCTAGTGAAAGCTTGAAGTCTTTTCAAATAAACCTTTCTGTCAAAAGTGCCAACTATTTGAGAACATTTTTAGTTCTAATTATGTAACTTAAACATTCTCTTTTGTGTGCTGCAGCATGATCCCAAAAATTATTAAGACTGGTTTCTCAGCAATTCATCTTATATACTTCTTCACAGCTGGTCCTGATGAGGTACTTTTCTTTTATCTTGTGTAGTATTTATTTATTGTTTGATATTTATATATCATTATACTTTTCTAAATTGGTAATATAAAGCAGCATGTTTAGTATGCTACCAATAGTTCCTGTGCTTATTATGAACTTAAGTATTTGTTACTTAGTACTTGTTTTCTGTAGTATATTTCAAAGTGCAGTTTGTAAACTGCAAAGGTCATTTATATCCATGCCTATTTCTAGGGGTATGTGAACTAAATTGGCTGGTTTGAAGACAACTGTGAATTCTTTGTTCAGGTTAAGTGTTGGCAGATTAGACGTCAAACTAAAGCCCCTCAAGCTGCTGGTGCAATTCACTCTGATTTTGAAAGGGGTTTCATATGTGCTGAGGTAGCCCTCTTTGTTGTTGTTATAGCAGATGAATTTATTGGTTATTATTATGGTCCATAGTAGTATAAGTTGTAACATGCGTTCTAATTTTTATTATATGTAGCTGTCCAGCTTGATAAACATGTGATTGCTCTAGAATTTAGATTTTCTACATTACTTTCTTTTGTTAACATCATGTAATTATGTTGATGATGTTTATTGAGCCAACAAAACTCAGTCCATTTTTTATCTGATGTTTATACTTATGATACTATTTCAGAAATACAAGATAATTTGTGGCCTGTTAAACTTATCTTTTGCTACCACACTGAGTTTGGTGGTGTCTAACCCACACATATACAGGACCGATGAATAAAGTGATCTGCTTGTAAAATTTAATGGGCAATTTTAAACAAAAGGATCGATGTAACTACTACTCAAACCCTCCATAATTATTTTGATACTCTGTATAATGAGTTCGCCCTAATGACATCGATGACTTAGGTTTATGCTATGCATGCTTTTATTAGATAGTTTGATGGCTGGTCATCTACTTGTTGGTTCAGGTAATGAAGTTTGAGGATCTAAAAGAACTGGCCAGTGAATCTGCTGTCAAGGTACGCATGCCTTTCCCAATGACATTATTGTTCAGGTGTTTATTTCGAGTTGTGATCTAAGAATCCTTTGAATTGTATCTGTACAGGCTGCTGGAAAATACAGGCAGGAAGGGAAGACCTACGTGGTGCAGGATGGTGACATTATCTTCTTTAAGTTCAACGTGTCTGGTGGAGGAAAGAAGTGAGTGTTCCACAAGATGACAAGCTTTCCAGTGTTACCTGAATTTCAACATTTTTTGAGTTCGGTAGCTACAGCCGGTAGCCAAGCACTGAGTGCTCATTTATATTGCACGACGAGGCTATATACTATTGAAGGATTGTATTGAAATAACAGAGGTGTGGATGTATATCTTGAGGAGCTCAATGTTAAGAGGTTTTCTTTGTACCAGGAAACTTAGAAATAGTTATATCTTGTTCCGATTTACTTTGTGTAACCTAGTCCTCTCCAGCTAACCTTGTGTTCAGTTTTGGAGGGGGGTTAATTTTGAGATAACCAGCGAGCATGATGCTTACGAAGTAACTGGGGCGTTCCTCCTGATACTGAACCTCCCTTCTCTGGGGAGCCCGTTTAGCATAGTTGCTGTAGTGGCGTCAGTGAGAGCACTGGTCCTGCTGTATCAGGTGCGGCGAAACGCCGGAGATCAAAGCTGGGTGTCGTGAGCCAGCGCGTAAAAACTGCAGTTTTATCATTGAACTTTATTCTCCCATCAATCTCCTGAGTTTGTTAAATTTTCGTGATTTGGGGCTCAGAAATCCATAAATGAAATTGAGGTGTGTTTGCAATTCTAAACAAACACCAAAAACAAACATAGCACCTAGTACGAACTCCGCTGGATTCAGCAGGTTGGCCTCTGCCCAGGGTTCCAGGTGCTCCAGCTTATCCGGCACCAGGTACACTATTCATCCGTAGGAGTCGCTGACATGTGTGCACCAGGTACGCTATTCATCCTCCTCTTCCTCCTCCCAGCCGGTCATGCTGTCCCCCCTCTGCTCGCCCTGTTGATTATGGTTTTGCACCTCCTGCACACATGCATGCAGAGGTTCCAGATCTACGTTTTATCTATGTACTAACATTGTACCGTGCTTCCTATTTGCGTAGGAGCAAAATTAAATCTATTCCACAAAGCTCAGAAATGTATACAAAAACGTGTGTTACACCCACCCAACCCACCCACACACATGTGATAACAGTACATTAACACAGGATAGCCACCATTGCATATTTACAAAACAATATTTCAAATTATAGTGATGCCAACAAAAAATGTGTTGATCAGAAAGTCAAAAAGAAAAGAACAAATTACATGTAGGAGTTAAGTGGCTGCCCCTCCGGCTGACGGCCATGTGGATACCATGCGTTTGGTCTCCTTTTTCATACGAAACTGAAGACCCCAAAAATTGATCATGGACGTACGCTGACCCAGTGAACGTTGGGGGGTAGAGAAACTTATTATTATTAGTGAACTTTGAGTCAAGAGAGCAAAGGTTCTGCATATAGAGAAATGTGTGCAGACCCATGGGTATTACTTTTAGGATTTGGGATTTTATAAAAATCCCAGGAACTTTATAGGATGTTGGTTCTGTTTACTTTCTATAGGAAGAAATTTGGTGTATCCCTTTTATATGAAAAGAATAATATGATGCCTATTTCGCATGACTCATAAATCTTTTCAACATGTAATAATTCCGTCATGCAAAGGCTAGTGTGGCTCCTGATCCTGATGCTATAGTTGCAACTTTCATTCCATATGTCCCTTTAGTCCTGTTGTGTGGTTTGTATCATTGTACAATTGATTCTATCTCATGTACGACATTTACTTGAGTGTCCTTGGAGCCTTGCTGTCATCTTCACCCGAGGTGCTTGGGTGGCTGGGCCCCCTCGGCATGTGGTGTTTTCACGAGGACCAGTGGAAAGCCTAGGGTGATTGGTGACTATGCTAAGGGCACCCGTGAATCAAGGTTACTATTTCTTTGCTAAAGTAACTAGAAGTGATATGACCTTGTAGAGTTTGCGTGAAGTGTGCTTAGGATGTAGATGCGCCTATCCTGAGATCGAGTATATGATGAAGATGAATCTATCCTGTAGATGAACTTGTGTGCATCCCGAGATTGTGGGATGAAGATGAGCACATTCTAAAGATGAAGATGCGTCCATCTTGGATTTGTTTGCTGGACGAAGATGAGTCCATTCTAAAGATGAAGATGCATTCATCTCGAATTTGTGCGTAGAATGAATATGTATCTTGGGGTATAGATGTGTCTATCCTAAAATTAGGTTCTACAGAGTGAAGATGTGACCATCCTAGGGGTTTAGTTGTGACCATCCCCAAATTGAGTGTAGGATGGAATATGTGTGTTGCTATCTTAAATTAGTAAGAGTGTGATCCGGAAAACAAGATCAAGGGCGGTGATTATTGAAGTTAATCTAGTTTTCTAGATAAAATAGAGTATTTATGTTTTAGATAGAGTTGGAATTAGGATTTGACTGGATCAAATCAGTTAGAGGTAAAATATAATCTGATTCAGTTAGATTAGTTAGTAGTGTAGGGAGTTGTGATCTACTAGTACTCTATATGTAATTGGGCTATATATATCAGGGTATTTGTGGGAAATAAATAGAGTGAATTTTGAGTCGACTTTCTTCCGGATTTCCAACAAACCCAAACTTATGCAGTTAAAACTTGTAGCTGTGGTTCATAATTTAGCATTTTCCAAAACGAACAACTCTTGTAGCTGTGGTTAAAACTTATGTTCATGTGTGTCATAGGCTTTGGCCCATATAAAAATGGGGAAATTTGTAGGCTCCTACCGTGGTTGCATATGTGATGGTTCATAATAACACTCTGAAGTTCATGTGCTCTTAATATGTCAGCCATTTTTTAGGACTTCTTTGTTTCAGTTGTGGATTTTTAAAACATTTTTTGGTATTAGGTTGTGACAACGTGAGGTCCAAAAGCTGAAGCGTGGTCATTTATCAGCTGAATTCTGGTTCGGTTGGAATGGTAGTAGTAATAGCTAGTCCAACCCCGTCGCAGTTAATTTGGTTAAAATCTGGTTTGCGATGATTTTAGATTCTACAATAATCCAGGGGCGTAGATTCTGAAAGCCGAGAGCAAAAACAATATGTGGGCATAGACTTTGTTTCACGGCCTATAAAAGCTACTTTCCACAATCTAAATCTGAAACAAAGAATGCTTTAACCAACGGAAAGAATACACCATTTGGTCTATAAGAGTGTAAAAATAGATATATGGATCGTCAACATTGTCTGCTCTCTTCTTTAGGTTATTACGAATATGGTTTAGAACTTTATTAGATTCTACCATCCACATACTCTCTGTTTTTTATTATTCAAAACGGATTTTTCCCGCGCCCTGACTCCACGCACCGCTCGATTCCGCTTTCTCCGCACACGCCCACGATCCCGGATGCCTCGCGCTCGTTTCGCACGTCTCCAACCTTCCCAACCCCGGGTCCTTCGGCTTTATAAACCCCGGAAGCCCCTCTGATTTCCTCGCTCACAACCGCACCTCCTCGGTGAGTCGCCGCTGCCAAACCCCGTAATTTTCCTTCCACGTGGTCGATCTCTTTTTCCTAACGTGTCTCTCTTCTCCGTAGCAACCTAAGCAACCCGTGGGCATCCATCTCGCAGCGAGATCACGCCGAGGAACTCGACGCCGATGCACTCCGTTAATGGCTAGCTGCCGATCGTCGGTGAAGACCTCGAATTCCTCTATTTGGATCCATTCAAACCTTTGGTGCACCATCTCCGGAGCACAGGGAACCTCGACGACCAGAAATCCAGGAGGGAACGGGACTCGAACATGCCGCCGACAATCACCGTCGAGCTCCGCCATCCGATGCCATCGCCGAACCGTCGCTTCGAGTTCAAGAAAACTCCACTGGTGTGACCCCCTACTCCCCCTCCGTCGATCCACGCAAAGAAACTCGAGTTCTAGGGCAGTTAGACGAGTTTTCGCAGAAACCCGACGAGGTCGCCAGGGAACCGCCGCGCGTCGCCAGATCGCGCCGCCCGCACCCCGAGAGGTGATGTGGCCATCGGATCGCCGCCCATTTTAAATCGTACGATTTAAAATAGATCGAGGCGTACCCCTTCGTGGTTCTAATCTGAGCCCTCCGTTTAAATCCAACGGCTCACGTTGACCCCATGTTATAATAGCCGAGAACTTTGCGGGCTACCCCCTAGCATATTAGGAAAATAGAATCTAGCCCCGAGACTTTCTGTCTACCCTTTGGACCTTGGAAATTATGCAAATACGTGTAACTAGTTGTTTTAGCCCCTAGATTTAATAGAAATTAGGAAACCCTTCTATATTTGATGTTTAGACCCCTAAGCTTTGTGGAAAATACAATCTTGGAGCCTGCAGCAGTGTAGTTTAAATTTGGACCCTGTAGAATATCTGATTTAGGAATTTAAACATTTGAATATGATTTAAATTCAAATAGGAGTGTAAACACTTATGCAAATTCAGTTTAAATTGCCCTAGCACTTTGAAAACTTGTAGAACAGTTTGAAATTTGGATTTAGATGGAAAATGAATTCTGAAAACATAATTGAAATTCTGTTTGTTGCTGAAAATTCTAATTTTAGGCACAAAACAAATCTGAATATATGAAATAAAATAACAAACACTTAGGAAATGTTCATATAAGGTTTTGAACATAAAGTTATAGTTTGAAAGTTGATTAGAAAGTGTGAACTTCTATTTATGATGGAAAAAAAACACTTTTATGCAAGTTTTATAGTTAAGAATTTGTGGTATGCAATATAGGATTTAAATCAAATTGAGAATTCAATTTATTAGTGAGTTGAAAATCTGAAATTCAGTTTAAAAAGTGTATGTAGGCATAGATACAACTCATCTAGCACAAAATTTGGCTAAAAGCAAAGTTTAAACGTAATATATATGCACATATACACATCAAAATTTGGTATGAACATCACATGAAGTTAAAAATGAAAATTTCATTATGAGAGACCCAAGACGAACATAAATGTGTGGAGTTTAGTGACTTTAGGCTAAATGAATAAAATGAAGCAATGTTTTATGCATGTTTGACTTGTATGAGTGTTTATGTGGATGACTTTTTATGGAGTGTTGTTTGTTTTGCTATGTGTATATGTTTGCACGAGTAGAATCAGTCCTAGAGCCGGTTCTAAACTTCCAGGAGCAAGACTTCCTTTTTTCCAAGCAGCAAAAAAAAGCAAGTGTCCTTGACCACTTTGAACCTAAACTAGAAAAGTTAGTTAGAATTATTTGTGTTATCATATGAATAAGAAAACTCATGTTAGGAAGTTTCCCTAGCTTTTCATATCTTATTTCCTTGTAACCTGGGTTAGGAATTACTTAGTATGTTTATTATGGATATTCTTTATGTTAGTCATGCTTATAATTGGGATACTTGGGATATGAACTACAAACCTTGATTATTTACTATTGATGATATATGATGAATCATGGTAGAGATAGGAATCTAGGCAAGTTGGATGTTTTGGTTGGTGTTGTGTGCACGAGACTCGGGTTCGTGTCTAGTGCTTGCCCGGATTCTAAGGACCGGTTCATGTAGCATTTAATCCGGCTTTATCGTGCCACCATATGCTAAGATGGGGCAGGTTGGCCAATTAATTAGGTGTATTTCCGACATAGTGTGGGTGTTTAGAATGTGCGGGGAATAGGTGTCAGCTGAACTACCGTAGGAACCGCAAGGCTCAATAGGGGCCACTGCAGCGGAGGTTGGTGCCTCCTGGATGTTGTTAGGGGTGAAACCTTAGTGGGCTCATACTCGTTGGGAATCTCTTTGTAAAGGCCTTGTAGTGATCTCCTGACTACACACCTGGGAAGTGTGAACGTGGTTTGCGGCTACAGGCAAAATAGAGGTTCTTACTCCACCCGCAATGGGGGATAAAATCACTACTTGTGGGTAAAGAGGTACACACTCTGTAGAGTTAGAAATTGTCATGACAGTCGTGCTCACGGTCAAGAGCGGCTTGGACTTCTTCATGATTAGAGGATTATGAAGTGAGAGGTTGGGTATGTTGAGTGGGTAGCTTAATATTGATGAAGAGACAATGGGAATGGGATTATTACACTATGTATAGTAGTATTATAGGTGCTTAATAAGCTAGGTGATAGGAATTAATGTGTAGTGCAATGACCATGAGTTAAGTCTTTCCTTGTCCTAGTCTGCATAACATTACTTTCCTACACTTGCTGAGTACCATTGGTACTCAAGCTTGCTTGTTGTTGGATTTATTTGCTGCTCAGGCCATAGTGAAGAAGTGGAGTACAACAATGACGACTTTGGTACTGAAGATGGATTCTAGGTCTACGAAGTCCCCCGGGCAACACCTGTGATGGAGCCCATAAGACATTATTTCCGATGCGTTGTCATTTGTTGTGCTCTGAACATTTAATAGTCTTTTGAGACAGTTATGTAATACTTTTATGTATTTGTACACTTAGCTTATATTTAAATAATATTTTACTATTTGTTGCCACATCTATAAGAAGATGATACTGCATGTGAGAATCATTCGGTTTGTTGACAATCTAGCAAGAGTAAGTAGTACGCATATTTATCGGCATGCATCACCACCATCACAGCTGACGAACAGGCTCCTATCAGCCAGATGGATGGTGGTGTTATGTAGAAAAGCGGTGATTAATCTAGATACTTAGCATCAATAATCATCCCAAAAGTATGTAGTGTGCAGTAGTAGCGGTGTTACACAAACTGTAGTGTATTTATAGTGGGCATCGTTGAAAAGAGGGCTAGATTACAGACAGGCGACACCCGGCCTGAATTTTACATGAACTGATATGGATACATGAACGTTCTTAGCTGGCGAGGGCACTGGTGTTGTAGACGAGGAGGGCGCCGCCGCCGAGGAGCCCGGCAAGGGTGACGGCCCAGATCAGAAGCCCGGTGGTGCCTGCAACGACCAAGATATCGTCAGGCTAATGAACTACTCTCTCCATTTCGAAATATTTGATGCCAACGTAAAATAATTTGAAAGGGAGGGAGAACGAAATTAATGTTCAGTTAGAACACTAGTGGTGTACTTATGTGACATGTCAGACTAATCTTTCAGTCAGCCCGTGGAAAAGAGATGGGGTGCACCCTGATCTTATGCATTTGCTATAAGACCGTTACTATGCAGACAGATAAACTTGCTTGGGTGTGGTAAGGAGGATCTATTCCGGCCAAACATTTTAATAAGTATGTTCACATCATTAACAAATTAAAACCATAAGTACACAGATAAAGTTGTAGTTGATTATAGCTGCGCAAAGCTATACAAATTTGAAGTCTATAAGACAGATTGTTTGCATCTAGCTAGATCTGTCGAATTTTAAATTACAATCCTGCTGCTTGTTACTCACTTCGTTTCGAATTATTTGATGTGGACTAGTTTAAATTTAAACTATCCCGCATCAAATATTTTGAAACGGAGTGAGTATTAATTAGGAAAATAGAGCAAATTACTTACCGCCGACGTAGACGTCGCCAGTGGGAGACCATTCCTCTGGAGCGAAGATTGGGCTGAAACCCCATTTGCAAACAGGTTAAATCTGAATCGCTAATCCAGTAATAATCTTCCTGTAAATTTCTAAGTTCCGCAGCAAGTTAGGACTGAGGTTTTTCACCTGTATCCATCGACGTTGGCGCCGTACTTGTCGACGAACTGGTACACGCCCTTGCCCTGCATAATCAGAAACACAAGACAAGCTCATCAGGTTAATTCTCCTCTCTGTCATCCTCTGCTCTGAAACAAGTGAAACCTGCTGACCAACAAATCTTTGGACGGCAATTGAATCCGGTAGCAAGCCAGAACAGAAGAACGTTTGTGTAACTTAAAATTTTTATTCGAGCTAGCCGAGAAAGGATCGGAGCGTGAACGATGCTCACCTTGCCCTTCCTGCCGTTGGCATCAACGTCGACGGTCAGGCCACCCCCGATCCCTGTAAGACAACGACAAGATCCAGCATCAGCTCGACCACGCGTCTCTGATTCTCGATCTAGCTTGTCGCGGTGGTTTGCTAGCACGAACCGAAAGGCTTGTCGGTCTTGATCTTCTTGCCGCTGCTGCAGACGACGGCGAAGGAGGAGGCGGCGCGGCCGAGGGACGGCAGGCCCCTGGCCCTTGCCGGCGCGACCAGAGGCGAGGAGGAGATCATGGAGGAGGCCGCCATTTCTGTGTGCTGCGTGCGCACGTCTTGCCCCTTCGCCTTGGCCTCTGTCTGACTAACGTGGCAACCTACTGTACTAGGCAGAGGCAATATAGCCGTGGCGCCGAAACCCGCGGATAATGCCAGGTGGACATGTGTGAGCGCCGCCGTGCCACGTGGCGGCGTGCCAGTGGCCCGGACGTGATGAACGTTATCCTCTGGGGATTTTCAGTGGACGAGGGTTAAGACCCTCTCGTTGGGATGGTAAGAGAAAATTCTGTGATGGACAGGTAAGCTCTGCCAAGAAAGAATCAGACGGAAGCCACCAGAAGGCTCTGTTACTGCAGTAGATGCCAATGGACGCAGTGCACTATGGAGCGGCCACGTATTGTTGTGGTGGCTGCCCTTTGAAAAGGGAGGGCCTGATAAATTCATGTTTGCGTCCCCAGTTCTTCAGTATAATAATAGATGACATTTAAGACAGCTAGTTTAGTTTAATTTAAACTATTTTTTTAATTCTAAACATCACTTATTTCAAAACGGATGGAGTACTTAAAATAAGACGTATCCGTGAGTCAGTCCACCTTAACCGTATATATGATTCATAGCCATTTTGGACTGTTAGAGTTCGTCCAACCGGCATTAGTCAGTATAACTGAAACCAAGTAGAAAGTATCACTACTACAAAAGTAGTTTTCACTAACAAAACCCTCAAATCACTATAGTGACGGGCATAGAGCACACCGGCTAAAAACATCATTACAAAAGACAAGATGGCATGTTTCATTTAAGACTCATAACCGGAAATTGATTCTCGGTGATGGGCGCTTAAGTATCCACCGCTAGAAATGCCGCTGCTTTCTAGTAGTTGACTGTTATGAGTCATATGCTCACTAGACAATAGAATGAAGAAGGCTTCGACGCGCTCTTCACCAACAGTTGCGTTCATTTCTCAATGGCCACCATCACATGTATAAAATAAAAGAAAATGAATAAAAAATGAATACAATAATTTACACAACTTCTTTATCTCTCCAAATTTCATT
Organism: Neostapfia colusana; assembly: GCA_030760725.1. Taxonomy (NCBI): domain Eukaryota; kingdom Viridiplantae; phylum Streptophyta; class Magnoliopsida; order Poales; family Poaceae; genus Neostapfia; species Neostapfia colusana. The sequence goes on along the minus strand of JASWHV010000012.1, from coordinate 2,854,293 downwards.
CTCAACAAGTTAAGTAGCATATGGCACTAAAAAGAAAAGACATTTTCAAAGTCACGTAAACGCCCACCACTAAAATAGATTTTTTAAGTAGAGTACCATGCAAGCATTTTCAGTATTTTTAACAGTTCATGCTTACATGACCCGTAATTGAAAAATTATTGATATCGTTATCACAACACGTATTTTTTGCAAACTCTAGGCTTGTTAACCAAACCATGTCGAACCTATTCCAAATGCAACAGGAACATATGCTGCCTTTGCTGGTAAGAGCACAACCTTCCTCGAACCAACAAAATTTGGATGGCTATTCTGCTCATTTCCTGAAAATGCAGCAAAACTGCACGCTTCAGAGCTCGGAGCTTGGCAACGGGTACTGTCGATTTCATTTGTTCCTTGGAACCTGATATGACTTCAGTTATAAGTATGGTATCATGTTTATGGCAACCACGTCCCAACGTATTTTTGCGCAATTTAAAAAGGCGGAGCTAAGTGGATTAGTCTCTGCTTAGCAGCTAGGCAATCTGTTGTACTATTAAACGTCAGAGAGTCTACTTTTCTCCATTTCTCTGTGTACAATCAGTTGCCTAGCCAGGTGCCTGCCAAAACATTGTTTTCGTAAACTTCTTTCATACAAGCACTATATAAAGCTGTCCTTTATAAAACTGTACTTGCAAGAGGGAGCAAGCATACTTTTCTAGACTCTGTAGCCGTTGTAAAGCAAAAGATTGTTTCTGAACAAATTAAGTAAGAGTTCAAAGTGTCATTTGAAACTGAATAAGAATAAAATTTTAAATTGTTAGCATTTGGATGCAAACAAAATATATATAAGCGCAAACTATACACAACTATCCAACCCAAAAATATAAACATAAACAATTATGTATCACATTGTAAATTCAAACGTTGGTCCTTATGCATACTTAGAAATCCAACTGAATAAAAGAGTGGGCACAACTGGAGGACGTAAATCAATCAGTTCTGTGCATCTCACATTCCAGAGAAAAATGGTGAAAGTGACTGAATGATTCCAAAGTGACAGCAATACCACGCAGCAAACAGAGAACAGATATTTTATCATTACCCCCAAAAATAAAAGGAATGGAAATGATTAAGCCTTCAAAAATTTTAACATATTTTTTTATTATTTACATAACTCTACAGTAAAATTAACAACCCATGCTGATCATAGACAAGATCTGCTCAATAATGCTCATACAGCTGTTCCAGCTCAGCACAATTTGTATGAATAATGATTATTACACAATGCAGCTATTTACACTTGTTAGAGAACTCGGATGGAGGGAAGCAGCAAGTTGTAACGAGAGCAGCAACGACTAGCAATTAGTTCTAAGGTGATTGTACGTTTGTAGGTGAAAGACATTCCCAAAATGGTTTGTTGAAAAAAGGGAGGTTAAAAAAGGTAGAAAAGGATGACTAGGGATTGACAATGTGTCGGATTCGGATCAGATAGAGCAAAAATCTGCCCGAAATGAGTGGGGCCGCGGGTGAAATTTAAGACCCACAACCGTTGGTGAGATTTCACATCCGCACCTGACAGGTCTGGCAGGTTTCGAGTGACCGTTGGGTTTGACTTGTCTAGAACTCTGAAATCCTAGCAGTCGCACATATCACGTCTTAGCAATCACCATAATGTGTATGCATCAACTATGATGACACAGCAATTTAACTTATATATGTAGAACTATCAGTTGACATACACAAATGACACTGAGTTGACATATTCACATATACACACTGATGGCGGAAAAATCTCAACTCTGACGACAAAACAATTTAACTTATATATGTAGAGCAATCAGTTGACATATACACAAATGACACTGAGTTGACATATTCACATATACACACTGATGGCAGAACAATCTCAACCCTGATTCTGATGGTAGAACAATTTAAAGAGTAACCACAATATTTATATGATGATAACAAATCAGTACTCGAAAAAGATGTCACATGCATATTGCTAATGATAACGAACACTTAGACAGAAATCTCAACTCTGATGGTAGAACGTAAGTAGAAAGCCAGGAACTCTGATGACAGGACAATTTAAACACAGATTCAACAGTATCAATTCTCACTCATAAATTCATTCAATCAGAGTCATTCTCACAACAAACTCAACAGTCTCAACGCTCACACAGAACTTCAGACTCATTCAATAATTAAAAACAGCCTACCAATTTCAGGTATCTGGTGAGCACCCACAGGTGAAAACTAAAACATGCACCTGCAGCACCTTGGGTCGAGTGCGGGTCCCACCCATGCCCACACCCGTTGGGCTTAACCCATCAGGGACTCGGACCGGCAGGTGGGACTGCCATCCCTAAGGATGACATGGGGGTAGGGGAGGAAAACAGTTTCTCAGAAAGTTGGAATGTTAATATAAATCTGTAGGCACCCAGCAAAGATGATATGTACCATAATATGCAGAACAGTAAAAAGTAAATATGCATGTTGGGATCACAAAACTTGATTAAGTATTAAGGTTTTGTCTAAAGAGTATATCGCAGGGGCTAACAGATGATTTTGAACTAATTTCATTAATAATGTATGGCTACTGGTAGAATTTAGTATAATAGAGCCACAGTTCAGTACCACCAATGAAAAAGAGTGGTGGTAGCAATGGCGACACAACGAAGTTAGAGCAGCATCAAGCAAATGGGGTGAATCTGTCAGATTGACAGGAAACAAGCCGCCCTCTAGTGCTAAAACAAGAGCACAGTTAGCTGCATCGACAGGACAGAGCTACAGAAGCTACATTATCCTCCGTTAGATGATATTTCAAAACAGGAATTTCAAGAAATTATGGAGAGATTTACACAAAGCTACACTACACCCCTTTAGAGGATGTCTCAATGCAGGAGTTTCAAGAAATTACGGACAGTTCATTTCTCATGTTCCAAAGAGGGGCCTTAGTACAAATGATGGACAGAATCAGCTGGCAGCACTGAAGGGAAGACTATAAGAGCTTCACTAAGCAGTGAAGGATTCAGATACTGACTTTAGGAAATAGACCCTTTTAGTACAAAGGATGGAATGAATCCACTATCAGCATCGACGGGATGAAATTGCAAGATATGCTAGGCAGAAAACGAACCAGACATTGAGATTAACTGAGTTTAAGGAAACGCGAGTTGTGATGAACAAGCAAATGCAAATTGGCGTCCGTTCGAGAATCGAAGGAATATAAAGTGCTCTGTGCACTATGGAGTTACACCTCATTCAGATAATCAGAAACTTGGACTGGTAGAGAAGCTGCATTGATGTTTTTCCCCAAACCTAGGAAAGTTATGGATAGCAGGAGAAGGATGGGTTGAAGAAATGAGCTAGCCATCTCAAACTGCAGAAGGGATGTTAGGTAGACATTATGAAAGCTTTGATCAAATTCTCAGCCGACTGCCTCTGCTCAGATGTGCCAGATATGCGAGCAATATGGTCAAGACGAGATGATTTTGATTCAACAATTTCAATGTGTGCTCCAGAAATCTGCAACAGGTCAGAGAATTACAAATCAGCATTAGAAAAAGTGCACTGTACTTAAATAGAGTTGAACAATATATTTCCTAAGGCTACTGGCATTGTTTTTTCTTTGTATGTTTCCCCTTGTGTGATTCCATGTTTTTGTAGCATCGCCTAGGCATTGTGATGATGGTGGGTCTCCACGGGACACCACGGAGTTTTAGTTACAGCATAATGCCTAGGCACTGTGAGGGGGGTGGGTCGCCACAGGACACCACAACACCACAAAAACCATGGTGTGACCCTGTAAATATTCTTAATATGGGAACTTAGACAGAAGCCTTAAGCATCGAACACATCTCTGCTATTTTAATAGCAAACTGCAAAAGAATCTAATAATCTTATATACTGAAAGGCAACCCTTTATTGCAAAGAAAAACAGAAGAACACTAAAAGATCTTACAATCAAATGGAAAAAAATATAGAAAGTGAGATTAAATATGAGCTCCAGAAACTGGAGAACAAACCTTTGGCAATTAAAGGATTTGTTTCTGAAAATGTTTTGATACATCTACCAGAACTCTTTCTTCTGACTCACTAGATGCCGAACAAACCAAAATTGTTTTAAGATACTTTATTGACCACATGACTGCTTATCTTCCAAAATAAGACCAAGAATTTAAGTTGTTCACATCCTCATTGTTTGTTTAAGCCACCAACAACACGGGAATAGAAACTGACCTTTCTAATGTTCTCCAAGTTTGAGCCATGTTTTCCCATCACTTTTGGCAGACCGCTAGGAGGAATAGTCATCTCCAAATGTGGAACACATCTGACCATTCATAATTAGAAAAAAAGGAATTATAGCAAGGATAAATCGGATAATACATAAACAGTGAGAATTGGGATGACAGAAGCACGGGATTTCTAGCAAGTTCAGTTGAACTATACCCTTCATAAGCCTTCGATGTATATGATGGAAGTCCTCCATAGTCTTCATTAGCGGCCTGATGGAAGATATCAATATTAAGATAATGCAACAAATTCATAGAATTAAAGAATGTGTGAAGACCAGAAGAGAAAAGAGAACTGATGTTACCTGCAAGGAGCTATATCCATATGACCTGATACGAGGAAATAAATCCATACCTCGCTCAGTTTCACCCCTTCGATCATAGCCCATAGGAGCAACTTGTTGGCTGTAAGGTAGCAGTGCAGGCAAAGAAAGGCTGCTTGCATATAAGGGATCACTAGTGGCAACAGTTAGTTTGGCGTCCCTGTCAGAACTTTGTTTGTCCACCCTGCCTTTCAAAATGTCTTCCCTAAGTCTTAAAACTATCTGTACAAGAGCATCACGCAGCTTGTCCACTTCTCCAGAAACCTACATGCATTGGTTAGTTGAAAACTCGAGACACACTGGCAATAATACTGTTAAGATATTTGAAATAATAACACACCAAGCTCATACCTCAACAAGCTCATCACTGGAAGACGCCCTCTGGGGCTTATTGCCTTTTGATATCCGGATATCTGCATGAGTCTTCTTTCGCATGTCTATGACTATTGAACCACCCTTGCCAATGAGACAGCCTATAACCTTAGTTGGAACAAGAAGGCGAAATTTCATTCTATCTCCATCAGCATCATTATTGATCTTTTCTTGAAGCAGCAAAACAGCTTCCACTGCTGCAGATTTAACATCATCGGTCGCCTGAAAAGGAAATGTAACATAAAATAAAACAAATAACAGGATATAAGTAACAAAGCACATGAAGGTGGGAAATATTTGGTCAAACCTCAGTGGATGTAATGGTAATTATGCTTTCTTCCATGTCATTCTTTGCATCATCAACATCTATCCTTGCACCACTCTCTTGCCTTATACCCTTTATGGTTGCACCTCCTCTACCAATGACCAAACCAATCTTGTCACCCGGGCATAAAACACGAAATAATAACTCTCCTGAACATTTTGGGGTACTATATGCAGGAATAAATGGAAGAACAGATTGGTAAATAGGCAATTGAGCATGATGATCAGCAGGAAGAGTAAGTTCAGGAACACGGGGTGTTGAACCTAAGATAGACAGACTTGGATGTCCAGAAGGTATAGCGGAATCTCGAGCTGAGTAGAAGTTGCTAGCTGGATAGACAGGAAGTTCTGAAGGAACTATAGTGTTTGAAGTTAATTCAGGAACAGAAGTTTCAAGAGGAATATTCTCTTTTGATGGGTATTTGTAGATGATTGTTGATATTCCGAACAAAGCCTTTCGGACAGCTTCAGCATCACCAGTTATCTGTTTAGCACAAAGAACGTTCACAATAATAATTAGTGGAACATATGCATGAACTGGAAGGGGGGCCTTGGCGCAGCGGTAAAGCTGTTGCCTTGTGACCATGAGGTCACGGGTTCGAGTCCTGGAAACAGCCTCTTGCAGAAATGCAGGGAAAGGCTGCGTACAAAAGACCCAAATGGGTCGGACCCTTCCCCGGACCCTGCGCAAGCGGGAGCTACATGCACCGGGCTGCCCTTTCCCTTTTTCTATATGCATGAACTGAAGGATGATTGAAAAAAAGGGTGTACCCAGTGCCGAAGGCTCCCACACATTATGGGGTCTGGGGAATGATTGAACTAAAAAAATAGACTATGGATTGGAATTTCTATTCATGATACGATTCAAGTGTGCATCACATAAAAGCATTATATCACAAACAGAAAACACAAGTGTGCGCCACATAAAGCATCACAGATTGGAATTTATAGTCATGATACAGTTTGTGTGTGCACCACATAAAGCATTGTCACAAACAGAACACAGGAATAGATAGAAGTACAGATTGTACAAAGCTGGGAAAATAAAGATGTGATCATGCCACTACCTGAACAAAATTATCGAAACTCATAGCACAAGAGTGTGCTATGTCACTTGGATCTTTTGGGCTCACTTTAATGAATGCTCTCGAGGTCGACCGAAGCCTTTTAATGACAACACCAGATTTTCCTATAATGCTTGCTGCTTGACTAGCTGGTATAAGAATGTTTGCTTCTTTTGTATCCTTCTTATCAGAGTCTATGTGCTTCATATGTTGCATACCTTGTGCATCAAGAATTGCATGATGCACCCTAAGCAATGCATCTTGAGCAGTGCAAACAGGCTGACTGTCACCACCCTCATCAGCATCCAGGTTTCTATGTTTGACGTAGCAATAAACCAATATTACCCTTTTTTCTGATCCAGGGTAAGGGTCAACAACCTTGACTCTAGCATTTGTATGTTGCCGTATAGAATTTATCACATTACCATTCTTTCCGATTACACTACCAATCACAGTATCTGGACAGAGTATGCGGTAAACAACCAATTCATCGTTATTGGAACTTTCCTGGGGATGGGAAATTGTTCTCTTATGTTGATCCCGCTTGTCTTCTCTGTCATTGTCCCTTTGTTGGCGAGAGCGCTTGCCAGTCTGCCTCATGATTTAGCTAACTGCATAAGAAAACCAATTATAAGACGCATCCAAAGCATTATATGGGTGGATGGAGAATATCTAAAATTGCATAGTTTCTGAAAGAAGAAAAAAGAAATACAGCATATACACAATAAGGGCAAACTTAGCAAAAAGTAAAAAACTGAACTAACTGTATGATGTTATTTGATAAATAGCACAGGGTATTAAAAGAGATCTATTACAGAAACACGTCTACACCTTAGAGTAACGACACAGGAATATTTTGAAATGAGTGCACATGACATTGTTGGAGTTCCAAGCGTGGTAAAAGGAATAATTGGAGGGGATTTATTTATTTCAATGATATGCCAGCCTTATTAACCGGTAACACCCCGACTTTATTTCCATCTCGACTTCTATTCTAATGTACTAGGACTTTCCTTTCCTAATCTAAATGACAGCAAATTTTCGATCTCTAAGACCTGTATTATCTATAGACTTCCTTCCTTATTTATTGGGTCCTATCCTAATATGACTCCTAGGCGTCCCAGGCCCAACAGGCCCGCAGCAGGCCTGCTGCCTGCACCTGGCCCATGTCGCACACACAGGATCACCTAACAAACATAACAGAGAAATATATCGAACCGAGTGCCCTTAGTAGTACGAGGGCGACTGGAATGTAATCACCATTTTGGTGCAATCATGCAAGCAGCTCATCAAGACCACATTATCTCTAATCCTACAGTCACGACATTTTACACTAAGTCTCTCACGCTTAGCAATGAGACAAATAACCCTCCACTGAGTGGATTGTGGACTTTTAAAAAAACTGAGTCGATCGCGTGGTATTAATGAGTTGCTTGCAAGATTGCACCACTGTGGTTCAAACATAAGCTGTACGTATCTTGAAGAGCGAATACCGACGCTTTTCCCGTACTACATGGGAGACCTAGACCTAGACTCGCAGCTAGAGCAGGAACTCGGCGCATGGTGCCAGAGGCTAGGGATTGGCATACTGATTACAGGAGCACCAAAGTGGTTGCAAGAACATAAACCGCACCTATTCCCTGAATCCAGGGACGACCGTACTGCGCCGATGACCGCAAATAGGAACCCAAACAATCTACTCTAACCGCGGCCTAATCGGCGGGCTGAATCAGCACGGCGCCCGCCTAGACGCGCATCGAACTAACTCGCGAAGGAAACTAACAGAGAGGGGGAAGAAAGATTCGAAGTTTACAGGAGAACAAGACCATGACCAACTCTTAGGATAAGGGAACCAACCAATCTACCCAAGGAAGGCAGAGAGGATTCGTCACCCGTGCAGGGTGGAAGTAATCGGCGCCGGTGGGTCTTCGCCGGGACCGGGGGAGGAGAGGCGCGCGGTGAGGAGCCGGCGGCGTCGGGAGTGCGGTCGAGCTGTGTGTGCACGGCTAGGTCTGGCTGGGTCTGGGTTTTATGAGAAAGAAGGCACTGTTGTTGAAAGGGTCCTCGCCCCTAATGGATAATTAGACGTGCCTTTAGATTTAGATATTTATTATCATCAGGTCTTTATTAGAGGCTACCGAATACTTCGTCTGTTTCGAATTATTTGACGCTGATTAGTTCAAAATAACAATGGAGACAAATGGTTACCTGAAGAATGAGTTTTACAAGAAGTGTCAAGGATTTGTGAATTTTTAGTTAAGGTTAATTTTCCATTTTTAGCAATAGTATTTTTTATAATACTAGATTGAAGAGTTGCGTAATATTCCCTCCGTTTCGTATTATTTGACGCTGGTTAGTTTAAAATTGAACTAAACAACGTCAAATAATTTGAAACGGAGGGGTAGTTGATTTCTTATAAGTCTAATAATTTTTTACTTATAAAATTTTCATATTAATAGATCAAAGTTTACAAAATGGCTTTTATTAAATATAGAAATATTGTAGTACTTCCTCTATTTAAAATATTTAACGTTGGTTAGTTTAAATTTGAACTAACTAGTATCAAATAATTCGAAACAGAACGTTGAATAATTCGAAACAGATAGAGTATTTGTTATGAGAGGTTTCTTTATAAGTTCAGTACGAAGTTCAGATGACAAAGGAGCTTGGGGAGCGTCAGAGTTAGCACCACGGTGACCATCGGTGGCAACATCATCACCTCATTTTAAGCCCACCTACATTTTTGTGTTAACGTAAAGGTGGAAGTGTAGAGATTAGTATCGATAAACGAGAATTTCGAAAGTAAGGTGAACTCTAATCTTTCTTCAAAACTGTTTAGTTAGTTTTAGCGAACCTTAGTCTCCATGCTCAATGGTAGAATGAGTTTGTATAAAAAAGATTGAATATCATGAACTAGTGATGTGTTTGTTTGAAAACAAAATAAAACTCAGTGCTTTCTTAAGATTTTTCTTATGACGGTGCGATACAAAACACTCGAATTTCTTTCTCCCGCGGAGAAGTACAATGCGTCCTCAAGTTAATTACGACATACAGCTGGCTACTTCTCGTCTTGATTATAACGACACACCCCTGTTCATATGACTGGTTAAAGTACTCCCTCCGTTCTGTAATATTTGACGTTGGGAGAACTAGCGTCAAATAAAACAGAACAGAGGGAGTAATGTAGAGTAAGACCTTTTTCAATTATGAACCGCAATTCAATACAAATTCATATATATGCTATGTAGCTCATTTAATTGCTGGAGCAGTCCCATCATCCAAAACAACACAGAAAATAATACTCCCTCCGTTTCAAACTGAATCAGCATCAAATATTATGAAACAAGAGAAATATAATATTGTGTCATTATATTAGCATAATAGCATGCCATCAGATCTAGTATGCTTTAGCATATAGAACCACAAAAGACGAACACCAGGAATCCTTGTCACGGTAGTGCCACATGATTACATGAATCTCGTCTTCCTTTCATATTTAGACTACTCACACTGGTATGCTGGAAAGCGTGCGGAACGGGATGGAAGGAGTAACGCCCAGATTTTGCCCCGCAGCGGCGTGATGTCCACAGACTACTGGACAAGCCCGCACGCCACAAGGAAGCGCCCCCCCAACAGCACACGTATTCAGTGCGGGAAGAGCCGACGACCAACGACCCTTTCACTCCACGCGTCCAAGGAAGCCCGTGGCGACATTGCCGTTTCACACGCGGCGATAGGCGAGACACCACGGCGCAGTCGAACCCGCTGCGGGTAGACGGAGAGGCGGATGCGACGCCGTAGCAATGGCCGGAGGTCCTAGCGGCAACGGCCTTGGCATCGTTTCAAAAACGTTCGATGCCTCGAGGAGTGGAAGGTCGACGCTATGGATCACCAACTATAAAAGGATGTCGAGGATTTCATTGAAAAGAAGGTCAAGTAGGGGGTCCTCGTGGCAGGCTCTTGGAAGCCGAGGTGAACAAGTACCCGAAGAAGTATTGCAAGGATGCTGAGATTTGAGTCAATTCCATTGAAAAAAAGAAATGGGAAACAAATAGAAGGAAATGAAGAGAGAAAACTGTTTTTAAAGAAAAAAAGAAAAAAAAAGAGAAGAGGAAAAGGAAAAAAAGATAATGATGAAAAATAAATATTAAAGAATGAGTAGTAATTGATATAGAGTATGTTTAGTGAGTACGATGAGAACAGAAGCACGCGCTAGATGCAGAGAATATTTTGGGATCTGCTGTAAAAAGCCGAAAATATTCGTTTAAAGTAGATTTTTAGAATAATGAGCGCGGATAAACTTATTTCATGATCGCAACTTGCAACGCATGGAACTGCAGCATCAGCAGTCCAGCATCCATCCAGGATCTGGCCTAGGCCCACGTGCTGGTTACAGCTCAGATGCGCGGGAGAAAGAGAGGACTTTGTTTTAGCCAACTTGTTCGTCGGTAAGACTTTGGATGAGAGTGGCGAGATTGATTAACGAGAAGGGAAAGTCAGAGAGCTGGAAGATTTGCGGAGTTGAGACACAAAGCCTAGTAGTAGTCTTTTGTTCTCTATCTCACCGGCCAGGGACCGTGCCGCGCCGCCGCCGGTTCTTGGGCTCCGGCATTGAGGCCGCGGGCGGTCAGTATCAGGTAACTCCTGCGCTCTTGGGTGGATATTCGGGATCTAAGCTCCTGTTCGTTGGAGTTTCTGGTTCTTGGGCTCTCGGTTTCCAAGATGAAGCTGCTTGTTCTTCCTCTTTCCTTTGAGGGGAAGTATGATCCTGTCTTGCTGCCGCCATGGTGTTCGACCAAATGGTAGTGGCATGTGTTAGCATTTGCTTTTAGGGACGTTGGGTCTCGTCCGCCGTTCCTAGAGATTTCAGGTGATTATGATGATAGTCTGATTTGGGCAGCTGGTTTGCTGTTCTGATCTTCTCAGGAACTGTCATCTTCCTATCTTAAGACCAAGCAAGTTGTCCTAACGTGATCTATCAAAATGATGAGTGTTTTGTTTTAGGAGTGGAGATAAAGTCAAATCTGCACACGGGTGCACTTAGTCCCTAATTTTACGCCTAAGTATTTTTTAGGGTCAAGTGGTACTTTTAGGGAGGCATATATGTTTGAACAATAGTGTGTATGACCCTATGAGGCTGTTATATTAAGTCTGACTGATTGTATGCTAGTATCTATCAGAAAAAAGAAAAACTGTTTTGATGTCCCTCTGTTTATTTCTCAGGAGTTCAGCTCAAATTAGGTGCTTCATTTTTGGGGGCTTCGACGATTTCAAATTCTGAAAATGGCTTGCTGTTTCATCTGTGGGATAGACATGAAACAAAACATTGATTGTGAAGGTAATTTTATATATTTTAGCTCAGATCAGCATTATAACCTTTCTATTTACAGAAGTGGTTGTCCTGATAAACTTGCATTTGTTTGCTGGATAGGATTAAACAAGGTGAAGGTTTTTTCTTACAGTGAGATGAGAAAAGCTACGCATGGTTTTAGTGGGGCAAGTAAAATTGGTGAGGGTGGTTTCGGTTCCGTGTTCAGGGTAATTTGCGTTGGTCACTTCAATGAGATCCGATATCTTTCATGTCAAATGTCTTTCTTACAATTCATCCTACTTGATCAGGGAAGGCTTAGAGATGGAACAATGGTGGCAGTGAAGGTTCTCTCTGCTAATTCACGGCAGGGTATCCGAGAATTTGTCAATGAACTTGCAGCAATTTCTGATATCGTGCATGAAAACCTAATTAACCTGATTGGTTGCTGTGCTGAAGGGTCCCACAGGATCCTTGTATACAATTATCTTGAGAATAATAGCCTTGAACGGACACTACTAGGTAACATGTTTTTTGTACTTAATATCTTCATTTAAGGAGACATTCTTTAACAACTATGTCATTTGCATATGCATACTAACGTAGTTTTGCAGGATCTGGCCGTAGCAACATCAGATTCAACTGGAGAGCACGAGTCAAAATTGCTGTTGGTGTTGCTCGTGGCCTTGCTTATCTCCATGAAGAAGTTCGCCCCCCTATAATCCACAGAGATATAAAGGCGAGCAATATCCTTCTCGATAAGGATCTCACTCCAAAAATTTCTGATTTTGGGTTGGCCAGGCTCCTCCCACCAAATGCAACTCATGTGAGCACTCGAGTTGCGGGAACAATGTAAGCATACAACCTTATTTCAGAGGTTTGAAAAAATTCATGCTCGTGTATATTTTGTTCTTAACTGTGTCACTGTTTTTCTTTAACAGAGGCTACCTGGCTCCTGAATATGCTGTCAGAGGACAAGTGACAAAGAAATCAGACATCTATAGCTTTGGTGTTTTGTTATTGGAAATTGTTAGTGGCAGATGCAGCCACAATGCTAGATTGCCTTCTGAAGACCAATTTCTGCTTGAGAGGGTAAGTGTTTGCTTCAGTTTGTGATTTTACATTTTATCTACCTTTTCAGTGCTAAAGGTTTCGTTTAGGTTATGGTTATCCAATGTCAGTAACCGGATGAGATACTTGTGATACTTGTCATTATATTTAGGCTCTGAAAATTTGTCGTTTGTATCCATCTTGGTCATATAACCAGCATATTTGTATGTAATACTGTATCTAGAATCATATGTGCCTTCTAAAACATCCACATTAAATAAATAAAACACATTTTCTGAAGTACGAAACCCAAGATAACGTTGCTGTTTGTTGTCTGAAACTCAGCTGATGTGTTACTTAATTGTCGAGCTCTGCTTGTTCTCTTGCAGACATGGACTAATTATGAGCAAGGAAAATTAGAAGAGATCATTGATATTGATCTAGGGGATGACTTGGATGTTGAGGAGGCATGTAGATTCTTGAAGATTGGTTTACTATGCACCCAGGATGCAATGAAACTGCGTCCCAATATGAGCAGTGTCGTCCGAATGCTGATCGGAGAGAGGGCTGTCTCCATGGACAAGGTTGCAAAACCAGTTGTGATCAGTGACCGCGAGCTCAAGGCCAATGAGAAGCAGAGACTCACTGGTGCCCTCTCTCCTGCTGTGAAATTGTTTGCCACCACTGTTCTATCTACCTCATCAGAAGTAGCCACTCAGTCATCACTGTGAAAAAGTACATGAGCCAAACTGTTTTTGGATTGTAAATCGCTGAGCTATATAGGGAAATAGAATGTGTTGCCCTTGGTGAACGCCATGGTGGCGACAGTTTTTGCATTAGTTTTCATTTGGCCATGTTCTCTTGTTGTTTGTTCCTCCATGTAAATATTTTGAATGCAAAGTTGTGGGAGGATCCAATAATGTTCCATGATCTTTTTTACAGTTGTGACTCAAAGAATGTTACTTACCTAGGTCCTTGGTAGCTGGTAAACTCGCATTCATGTTTATGAAGCAATTTTCCTAATCGGTGGAAGTGAGTGTGACTAACTAATCAACCCTATTCACCAGATCATGTTCAAATCTTACTATCTACTATTACATCAGTGACAATAAGGTTCTATTATATAAATCTATGATGTACCAAGTACACAATACCCAACACCATATAAGATCCTATGCCCAGTTTGTTACCGACAAGCGTGTTCAAGTTATATTTCCTAGAGCACACTAGAACTCAGCCTGAAAGTCCAGACACTAACGTTTCAGACCAGACCTTACCGCAGCACCCGCAGTCAGCGTTTGCCAATTTTGCCATGCCGTATACCTGTCCCGCACATTTCAACGCTATGGGGCTTCCACAGCACAGATAGTGTCTGTAACATTATGTTTTTCAATGGGAAGTTCTGCAGTAATTATTTCTTACACCACCGATCAGAGGTATGCGGTTGCTCTGCATTTTTTTTTCGAAAAACCTGGACCAAGAGGCCTGGCGTATGTGAGGAGCGTGGTGGCGGCGGATGAGTAACCCTACCGGAGGGATGTTCCGGCTGTAAATAAGTGAACTCGTGTGTGTGTGAGAGAGAGGACTGACAGGTGGGCCTGAACCCAAAGGGGTATGTAAGGCGAAGACAGGGGGAACAAAATCACAACAGAAACACCGATTCAGTTATTCTGTCCATCTCTCTCTCTCTCTCCGCGCGATCGTCGGATGCTCGCCGGCAACCACCGTGGTCTCTCGCGTCTCGACGTCGCGCGACGAGGCCACGTGGCTCACAGTTGGTATCAGAGCCATCGTCCTCGGCGGATTTTTTTTCGGCACGGCGGATCTTCAGGTGCGGAAAGGGGATCGGCGATCACTAAACCTTCGGCCCGAGCCGTAAAATCCCAGTAGGGCGGTCGGTTGAGAACGACGAAGCGCTGGGCGTGGAGTCATCTCTCCCGTAATTCCGCTCGTGGTTGGCTCGGCTTGAGGAGATCAGCCACGGCTCCGTCTAAACCTTCCGCGCAGACTCGCTTCATTTTGGAGGCCATGGAATCAGCAGCGCGAGGCGAAGGTGAGAGGTGGGGAAGAGTGATGGAGACCCTGGACGCGATTGTCCAACGCTTGGATTCGATGGAGGTGATACAGAAGAAATTGATCGGACAACACGCATTGGCGGCGGAACAAGCAGCAAAGGAGCAGGACATTTTGTTTCGCCAGGTGAAAGTTGCCTAGAGGGGGGGTGAATAGGCTAATAAAACCTGAAATTCAAATAAACAGCGGATAAAAACAGAGCAGGCCGGACTAGTCCGGTATGAGGTCGGACTAGTCCGGTCTAAGCCTAATTTGTGTTTTAGGTTTCCTTTTAAGTTTGTTTGAGCGGAAAATATGTGGTAGTCAAATGATATCTCTAATTAGTTGAAAATGATTAGATTGCAAAATAATAGAACAATTTACGGGAGATAACACAATGAAAGCTTGACCAATAATTCTAGTAAGCAATTTAAATAGTGGAGAGACCAAGTGACACGATTTATCCCGAGGTTCGATTCCACACAGGAATCTACGTCCTCGTTGAGGAGTCCACCAAGGACCGGGTCTTTTCCAACCCTTCCCTCACCGAGCGATCACCAAGATCAAGCCCGGGTTTTCTCACTATCAATCGAATGTAATTACAATGATCTTAGGGGCTACTCACACTTTGAGACTCCCTACACCAACCAAGTAGTTCTAGAATTCAAAGTACAACTGTTAATAATTCAAAATAACAGTTAGAGTGCAAAGGAATCAAACCGAGAGCTCAAACGTCGGTCACCACTTCTTTCCTCTCACAAAAACCGCTAACACCTTAAGATCCAATCTTAGGGGTCTAGAAGGTGAGGAAAGAGGCTTAAAAGAGCTCTAGGAATGAGTTTTCAACGCTTGGGTTCGTGTATATTTTATTCTCAGCCGGGGGGTCTCCTTTTTATAGAAATCCCGACATTTAGCCGTTACCAACTAAAGTCCGGACTAGTCCGGTCCCAACCCCGGACTAGTCCGATCTTGAGGGACCACTCACGTCACGGCTTACTAAATAAAGTTTTAGTGACCGTTGAATTCAAACGATCATGAAACCCCGGACTAGTCCGGCCAAGAGCGGATTAGTCCGATCTCAGTCAGGAACCTTTGTTCCGTACGAGAACGGACTAGTCTGGTAAGGGCGGACTAGTCCGGCCCGAGGGGCGGACTAGTCCGGTCTTACCAGACTTAGTCTAGAAGACTCTCTCAACTCGAGCTGCGGACTAGTCCAGCCAACCTCGGACTAGTCCGAGCTCACACAGGAACCTTTGTTCCGTCCTATTTCGGACTAGTCTGAAAAGATCGGACTAGTCCGGCCTGTGGAGCGGACTAGTCCGATGACACTCAGAGACTCCTTCTCCGGATCTAAGCGGCTTAGTCTGCTTAGCGGACTAGTCCGGCCTCTTGGACGGACTAGTCCGGCCTTCTGAGACTTAGTCTCATAATGGCTCAGACTCACATAACAACGGACTAGTCCGACCTTTATCGGACTAGTCCGAGCTGACTCAGGAACTCTTTGTCCGGTCTAAAACGGATTAGTCCGCTTCTGAACAGACTAGTCCGGCCATTTGTCGGACAAGTCCGGTCTTCCCTTTTCTTAATGTCTATGACTACCTCATCTCTTGATTCTAACGTTATATCCTTCGTTTGAGCTCTCTAGTGATTCTTAAGCACTCTAAAGGATAAAACCCTATACACAACTAAAAAAATGTGAAGATTAATATAAAATGCTATTTTCAACTCTTCCAAGTCTTCTTATTTTCCTTTTGCTTCTTGAGAGACTCCACATCCATTTCTTTGATAAACACCTGTGCTCATACTCAGTAGAAACTTATTAGCATCTTAATTGTCATCAATCAACCAAAACCACGGGAATTATTTAGATGTACTTTCAATCTCCCCCTTTTTGGTGATTGATGACAACTCATTAAGATTTTCGCAAAGTAGATATAGTAGCTTGTTTCCATAAAGATTTGCTCCCCCTAGATGTGTGCATAATGGATTATCAAGAACGAGAGAAAAATGTGCACAAGAGTGAGTTTATGGGGAATTTTATGCTTACATGTGTTGTGATGGTGGGACTAAGTATAACCAGTAACCACATTTAGAAAGATATAACATTTATGAGCAAGCAGGCATAATGTGAAGAGATAAAGTAATATAGTCATTACAAAAGCAACATAACGTGGCGTAATGTAGCATAGTTATTACAAGCCATCATGAAATAAGTGTAATAAGCAAGACTAGACTATGACTATGACTAGAATACTCCCCCTTGTTCTCTCCCCCTTTGGCATCAAGGCACCAAAAAGGAAGGAAAAGGAGAAAACCTAATCACTATCATCGTGATCTTCGTCTTGGTCACTCTGGGTCTCTTCATCCTCATCCTCTTCTTCATCGTCATCCTGGTGATGGGTGTGGGAGGTAGGAGGAGCAGCTGAGGTGGATCCAAAGTAGGCAAGCTCAGGGTGGAAAACTCTGTCACGTCGTCATCATCTGATGACGGTGGAGACATAGGTATCTCCATCTTGTCGCACATGGCCTTGAGATACTTCTCTTGTCGTTGCTTCATCTTTTGTGTGCGAACTTCCACCTTCCGGGACGAGGAGAAGATGGCCTTGAAGATCTTGAGCAGTCCACTAGAGGAGCCACTCGATGACGGAGGAATGGATGGTCCGGTAGAAGATGATGGAGCTGCAGTAGATCCCCTGCCCATGGATGCAGGAGGGCGAGGAAGAGGAGTGACATCTGAGGATGGAGCTTTCGGTGCTTCACATCCTTTGCAAACTCTAGCCCTGTGACTTTTTCAATCATGCACATGACTTATGGTGCATAGCCACAGGATCTGTTCGGGGTGTGGGAGATGTTGAAGATGTCGTTGTAGATGTAGTCAAGGACATTGAATTTCTCTTCTTCATTGAGCAGCTTCAACAGGTTTCGGAGGTACCCCCTGTATCATCCCCGCATCTCCATCTTTTGGAGCTAGAATCTTCCTCAGAACTCTGTTCATCACTCCAAAGAAGGGTTTGATGTTGTGGGTGGAGGATGCTTCATAGGAGAGATAGGAGGGGTACATGAAGTCCAAGTCATCCTTTCCTAGAGTTCTCTCATTGTGAACTATTATCTCATAGTTCAAATGCTCCCCAAGTCCTATGATGCGAGCAAACTCATCATAAAGGACAGAGTATACTACACCATTTGTCATCCATGTTATTTTCCTGTTTCCGTAGGTGTGGAAGTAACAGGTGGTGTAGAACTGGACTATGACCTCAATGTTCCAGTCATATTGAAAAGCCATCAAGTCTTTGATCCCATGCCGCTCTGTTGCTTCGATTACTGCATCAAAGGCTTGATGTTTCTTGTGGGCCATGTATGGCCAGTCCACCCACTGAGCATCAACTACCGGTGTCTTCATTGGGAGATAGACATGCCGGTAGTAGTCACAGTGGAAGTCACACCAGAAGCGAGGGTCTGGTGTAGACTTCTCATACTTGTAGACCTCCTCCTCCCGGAACCTTCTTGCCTTGTCGGCTCCTTTCCCCTTGAATGTTGCACTCGCCAAATTGGGTTGACGGTTTGGATTGTGCATGGGAGGTGCCCTTTCAAGGGGCCCAACAGGTCCCTGTGGGGGATTTTCCCTTCCCCGTCTAGGGTTGCCACGAATGACGAGTCCCCTGTTGGCTAGAGCTTTCTTTCTGGAAGGATCAGCTGCTTTGCCTTTTCCTTTGTCCTGGGTTGTTTTTTGTGGCTCGGCAGGCTATTTATCCTTTAGAGTGACTAGTCTCTTCCTCCTCGGAGGGTCAATGGACTGGGAGGATTGAGCTTCCCTATCAGACTGTTTCTTCGTCCGAACTTCCCTTGCAGCAGCCTCTACTGCTTCTGCCTCGGCTGCCGCGTGATAAGCGGCTTGACGAGCTGCTTCGGGCTCGGGATTTGGAAGAGGGCTGTCGTTGGATCCTGACATGATCTGGTGAGAAAAGAAGTTTTTAGTTGATGGAGTACTGCGTTTGAATTGGTTTACAAACCCAAAGTTAGAGGTTAAGGTTGTATCATCCGGACTTGTCCGGGCAGGAGCCGGACTAGTCCGCTTAGGCCGGACTTGTCCGGTTGGAGTCCGGACTAGTCCGGACTTTACAGTTTTAAACCCTAACTAATGTGATTTGCTTATCAATTCGTCAAAGTAGGTGCAATACTACGGGGGTTTGAAATGATATGGTCTAGGAAACTCAGAGAGGCCCTAAGATACCCAAGATATGTTCTAGGATTAGGATTTTTTTTGTGAAAAGTCAAGGCTAGGTCAAAAAGTACCTTGGAGTGAAGGAACGTGATGAAATCCGTGGTTCGAAGGAGCGGAGATGGTCGGAGAAGAGTTCCCCGCACTCCACAAGCCTTGAATCGAGGATGCCTTCGAGGGATTTGAGGAAGAACTCCAAAATCGCCAATGGGGGCGAGTTTTGGAGGAGAGAGGTGGAGTGGAGGTGAATGAGGGAGAGAGAGAGGGGGGGGGCAGCCCGATCCTTGGAGGTTAAGTCTCCAGATTCAGTCCGGACTTGTCCGGTCTGTCGGACTAGGTCCGGACTAGTCTCTAGTCCGGACTTGTCCGTGTTCCGGGCGGACTAGTCCGTTGTGGACTTGTCCGCTGCTCCTCGGACTTCTTTTAGAATGCCCGGACTTGTCCGGCCACTAGGTCGGACTAGTCCGACTTTTTAAAGTCTAAAAATTCTTATATATCAGAATTTTGCCTTGGTGAATTTACTTGTACTTGCTATATGGTCCACATATATATATATCAAACACATAATTATGTGACAACAATATAGCAAAAGATAATATGAGATGAAAATAGAGGAGGTACAAGTTTCCAAATCATGCACATTTTTGAAGGTTGTCAAAAGAGTTTTTGAGAACTTCTATTTGCACAATTTTTTTAGCTTACATTCCTAGAGTCTAATATATTCAGCTCATTTCGAAGTTCACAAAATCGTTTTTCATCTAGTGGTTTGGTAAAGATATCGGCTAGTTGTTTTTCAGTTCTTATGTGTGAGATAGCTATGTCCCCCTTTATAGAGTGATCTCTTAAAAAGTGATGCCGAATGTCTATGTGTTTGGTTCTAGAGTGCTCAACGAGATTGTGGGCTATCTTAATAGCACTCTCATTGTCACAAAGGAGTGGAATGTTGTTCATATTGTGTCCATAATCCCTTAAAGTTTGTCGCATCCAAAGAAGTTGAGCACAACAACTTCCGGCTGCGACATACTCCGCCTCTGCTGTGGAGAGAGCGATGGAATTTTGTTTCTTGGATGACCATGATACTAGAGACCTACCAAAAAATTGACAAGTTCCTGAGGTGTTTTTTCTATCTATTTTACATCCGGCGTAATCCGCATCGGAGTATCCGATGAGATTAAACTTAGACCCCTTTGGATACCATAATCCTAGATTGGGTGTGTGAACTAGATATCTTAGGATCCTTTTAACGGCTGTTAAATGGCATTCTTTAGGTGATGCTTGAAATCTTGCACATAAACATACACTAAGCATGATATCAGGTCTAGATGCGCAAAGATAAAGTAATGAGCCAATCATGGAGCGATATACCTTTTGATCCACGCTTGGTCCATCTTCATTGAGGTCAAGATGCCCATTTGTTGCCATTGGTGTCTTGATAGGTTTTGCTTTGTCCATGTCGAACTTCTTGAGTATGTCTTGTGTGTACTTGGTTTGACTAATGAACGTGCCTTCCTTGAGTTGCTTGACTTGAAATCAGAGGAAGAACTTCAACTCTCCCATCATGGATATCTCAAACCTATCTATCATTATCTTGCTAAACTCATTGCAAAAGGATGTGTTAGTAGAACCAAATATAATGTCATCGACATATATTTGGCATACAAAAAGATCGTTGTCTACATTCTTTGTGAACAGTGTATAATCTGCTTTGCCTATCTTAAATCCGTTATCAATAAGAAAGTCTCTAAGACATTCATACCAAGCTCTAGGAGCTTTTTTAAGGCCATAGAGAGCTTTATGCAATTTAAGCACATGATCAGGATATTCTCGGTCTTCAAATCCGGGAGGTTGCTCCACGTACACCTCCTTCTTGATTGGACCATTTAGAAAAGCACTTTTCACATCCATTTGATAGAGTTTAAAATCATGATGAGTAGCATAGGCTAATAGAATACGAATAGATTCAAGCCTAGCTACGGGAGCAAAAGTTTCATCGAAATCCAAACCTTCGACTTGAGCATATCCCTTTGCTACAAGTCTGGCCTTGTTTCTTGTCACCACTCCGTGTTCATCTTGTTTGTTGCGGAACACCCACTTGGTGCCTACCACATTTGCGTTTGGTCTTTTCACTAGCTCCCATACTTGATTTCTTGTAAAGTTGTTTAATTCTTCTTGCATGGCTACTACCCAATCCGGGTCCTTGAGTGCATCTTCCACCCTAAATGGTTCCAAGTACGACACAAAAGAGTAATGTGCACAAAAGTTAGCTATACGAGAACGTGTTGTTACCCCTTTTGTGATATCTCCAAGGATGTTATCAACGGGATGATCTCATTGAATGCTTTGATGAACCCTTGGGTGAGGCACTTGATTTCTTGAGTGGTTTTCTTCATCTTCATCTTCTTCTCCCCCTTGATCAACGCCATGGTTTTGATTTTCTTTTTCCTCAAACTGACCGTCTTGATCTTGGGGTGCTTGGTTTTGATCTTGAGTGAGAGGTGCCACTTTTGATGAGCTTGTAGTATCTTGTCCTACGTTTTCTTGGGGGCGTATTTCTCCAAGCCCCATTCTTCTTAGTGCTTCACTTGGTGCCTCTTCTTCATCTAATACACATTGATCAACTTGCTCCACTTGGGAGCCATTAGTTTCATCAAACACCACGTCACGTGCAATTTCAACGCACCCGGAGGTTTGGTTGAAGACACGATAAGCGTAGGTGTTTGAGTCATAACCAAGTAGGAAACCTTCATCGGATTTTGAAGCAAATTTTCAAATCCTAGGCTTCTTGTTAAGAATATAGCATTTGCTTCCAAAGACTCGAAAGTAGGAGATATTGGGTTTGTTACCGGTTAGGAGCTCGTATGAGGTTTTCTTTAAGAGTCGATGAAGGTAGAGGCGGTTTGTAGCATGACAAGCGGTGTTGATTGCTTCCGCCCAAAATCGATCTGAGGTCTTGTATTCGTCGAGCATGGTTCTTGCCATCTCTATGAGTGTCCGGTTCTTCCTTTCAGCCACCCCATTTTGTTCGGGAGTATAAGGGGCTGAAAACTCATGTTTGATGCCTTCTTCATCCAAAAATTCTTCCACTTGAGTGTTCTTGAATTCAGAACCGTTGTCACTTCTAATCTTCTTAGTCTTTGAAGAAAACTCGTTTTGAGCTCTCTTCAAGAACTTCTTGAGTATTCCTTGAGTTTCTCCCTTATCATGCAAGAAAAATACCCAAGTGAAACGAGAATAGTCATCAATAATTACAAGACCATACTTGTTACCGCCAATGCTTATATAGGTGACAGGACCGAAGAGGTCCATGTGAAGCATCTCCAATGATCTTGTTGTCGTCATCACGTTCTTGGCGGGGTGAGCTGTTCCAATTTTCTTTCCTGCTTGGCACGCACTACATGGTCTATCCTTTTCAAAAACAACACCTTTTAGTCAACAGATGTGATCCCCCTTTAGAAGTTTTTGTAAATTCCTCATTCCAACATGGGCTAGTCTTCTATGCCACGGCCATCCCATGTTGGTTTTTGCTATTAAGCATGTGTCAAGCTGAGCTTTACTTGTGAAAAAATCCACCAAGTAGAGCTTTCCTTTTAACACACCTTTAAAGGCAATTGAGTTGTCACTTCTTCTAGAGACGGTCACATCCTCGTTAGTAAACAAGCAATTATACCTTTCTCACATAGTTGAGATATGGACAATAGGTTATAATCCAATGATTCAACGTGTAGAACATGTGAAAGAAAGTGTTGAGAAGAGATTGCGATTTTACCAATACCTAGTACCCTTCCTTGGCTGTTGTTACCAAAATAGATGCCTTCATTTGGATCATCATTTTCTTCATACTCAACAAACATTTTCTTCTCTCCGGTCATATGGTTAGTGCATCCACTATCTAACACCCATTTAGTGCCACCGGAGGAGTAGGCCTGCAAAATAATTTAAACATTGCTCTTAGGTACCCAAACTTGGTTGGGTCCTTTGAGGTTAGTTACTAGGCATTTGGGCACCCACACACAAGTTTTTGGACTCTTGTGGAGTGGCCCAACATATTTTGCACAAACTTTATCATACTTGCTTTTCATAAGAACATAAGATGCATCGAAATTATGAAATACTATAGATTTTATATTTTTGGTAATCTTATGTGAGGTAGATGCAAGGTTTTTACTCTTGTCTTGACTTGAGTTTTCTTTTACGAAGGCTACGAATTTGCTATTGTTTTTAAGGATTCTAGCATTTTGTTTTCCTCCCCTAGTATATCCAAGTCCATCTTTGATGAAGGGAGATCTTGTGATTGTGTATGCACTGCGTGCATAATTGATTTTTCTTTATCAAAGATCCCACTCTTGTGTGTATTTTTGCTTTGTGCCTCTTTGAGCTCATTTTTTAAGTTTAAGATAGTGCTAGCACATTTGCAAGTTTTAGTGTTGGATTCTATCTTTGTTGAGAGAGAGCCTTTAGAGGATGTATTAATTGGGATGCTAGACTTAAGTGAGTTAAGTTGTGCTTCAAGATTCTTGTGAGATTTGGTTAAACTTACAAGTTCATCTTGAAGGGCTATATTATCACTTTTAAGCTGAGTGCATGTCTCCTTACTCGTGGCAAGTTCACTTTCAAGTGTTATACACTTTTCTCTCTCAAATTCAAAAAGTTTCTCAATCTCAAGGTTTCTTTCCTTTTCAAAGATAAGCAATTCTTCTTGTTGATTGAGAATCTCTTCTTGTTCAAATATTTCATCCGATACCATTTTCATTTTAGCTATAGCCTTTTTGTTTAATCCTCTAAACATGAATTCGTTTTCACTACTACTATCGAAGTCACTATCATCTTCAATATGTAACTTAGAAGGTTTAGTCATTACCTTGCATTTTCCTTCCTTTGCCATGAGGCATGTGTGACTTCGGCTTTTCCAATCACCCTTGTTTGGCAAGAGCGATTTCTTCATTGTTGGCCTCTTGATGGCTACATTTGCCACTTTTTCTTCAACTTCGGAGGAAGATTCTTCATTTGAGTCCCATTCTTCTCCGATGTGGGCTTGTCCATATGTCTTCTTCTTTGTGAAGAATTTCTTGTCTTGTGGCTACCCATCCTTTTTCTTTCTCTTGTCATCTTCCTTGCTATGGGGGCAGTTCACAATGAATTTCCCATGTTCTCCACAGTTGTAGCAGGTCTTCTTTGTTCTTGACTTGCCTTTGTCTTTGCTCTTGTTCTCATAGTGATGGCTTCTCCTTCTTCTCATCAACCTTTTGAATCTTTTGATGAAGAATGCCATTTCTTCATCATCCATATCTGTGCTTTCATCATCACTTTCTTCATCTTCACTTGTGAGTTGTGTTTCTTTTGCCTTTGACTTGGATGTGGCGTTGAGAGCAATGCCCTTCTTCTTGGATGAAGTGATTTTGGCTAAGTCGTTGACGTGTTGGGCTTCCTTCTCCATCATCTCATGGTTAATGATTTTTCCTAGCACTTCATCCGGAGTCATCAAATGAAAGTTTGGACTTTCCCGGATTAGGGTGCATAGGGTCACATTGCGAGGCATAAATGCTCGTATCATTCTTTTAACCACCTCATGGTCATTCCATTTCTTGTATCCGTACGCTCGACTCTTGTTGATAAGAGTTTTGAGTCGGTTGTACATTTCTTGAGGTGTTTCGCCTTCTTCCATGGCAAACCTTCCCAACTCTTCTTCAATTATCTTAATCTTAGCTTCCCTCACGGATCGGTTTCCTTCATGTGCGATCTTGAGGGTGTCCCAAATATCTTTGGCGAGCTCCAACCCATCTACCTTGTTAAATTCTTCAATGCTCAAAGATGAGTTGAGCACGGCTGCTGCTTGTGCATTGCGATGGATTTGTTGTTCTTGTTCTAGAGTGAGTTCATCCTCGTCTTCGGGGATATCTATACGTGTACATACCACATGCCAAAGACTTGGGTTCAAGGAAATTAGATGCAACTTCATGTTGTGTTTCAACATTTTATAGTTAGTTCAATCAAAGTGTGGTGGTTTGGCTAGAGGAATTGATAAATAACTGGAATGAGAATTTAGTCGTTCATAGTTAAAAGGATATCGCGGATAGTCTTGTTGACTACTCTTGAGTTTCTTCTCTAACTTCTCCTTCTTTTTCCTTTTGGCATCCTCCTTCTTCTTTTTGAGGAGTGCCATAAGACGAAGAACTTCTTCATCTTCTTCTGAGCTTGTAACGTCTTGTGGAGGAGCAACTGCGGAAGGTGGGTTAGACCCTTGTTCTTTAAAGTTGCTCGAGCTTACTCCTTTTCCCTTGTTGAGATCAATTTGGCTACCGACCTTGTCCCCCATTTCCTCTCCAAGCGGTTAAGCTTTTTGTGGAGAGTTAGGCTCTGATACCAATTGAAAGTTGCCTAGAGGGGGGTGAATAGGCTAATAAAACCTAAAATTCAAATAAACAGCGGATAAAAACAGAGCAGGCCGGACTAGTTCGGTATGAGGTCGGATTAGTCCGGTCTAAGCCTAATTTGTGTTTTAGGTTTCCTTTTAAGTTTGTTTGATCGGAAAATATGTGGTAGTCAAATGATATCAATAATTAGTTGAAAATGATTAGATTGCAAAATAATAGAACAATTTGCGGGAGATAACACAATGAAAGCTTGACCAATAATTCTAGTGAGCAATTTAAATAGTGGAGAGACCAAGTGACACGATTTATCCTGAGGTTCGATTCCACACAGGAATCTACGTACTCGTTGAGGAGTCCACCAAGGACCGGGTCTTTTCCAACCCTTCCCTCACCGAGCGATCACCAAGATCAAGCCCGGGTTTTCTCACTATTAATCGAATGTAATTACAATGATCTTAGGGGCTACTCACACTTTGAGGCTCCCTACACCAACCAAGTAGTTCTAGAATTCAAAGTACAACTGTTAACAATTCAAAATAACAGTTAGAGTGCAAAGGAATCAAACCGAGAGCTCAAACGTCGGTCACCACTTCTTTCCTCTCACAAAAACCGCTAACACCTTAAGATCCAATCTTAGGGGTCTAGAAGGTGAGGAAAGAGGCTTAAAAGAGCTCTAGGAATGAGTTTTCAACGCTTGGGTTCTTGTATATTTTATTCTCAGCCGGGGGGTCTCCTTTTATAGAAATCCCGGCATTTAGCCGTTACCAACTAAAGTCCGGACTAGTCCGGTCTCAACCCCGGACTAGTCCGATCTTGAGGGACCACTCACGTCACGGTTTACCAAATAAAGTTTTAGTGACCATTGAATTCAAACGGTCATGAAACCCCGGACTAGTCCGGCCAAGAGCGGACTAGTCCGATCTCAGTCAGGAACCTTTGTTCCGTACGAGAACGGACTAGTCTGGTAAGGGCGGACTAGTCCGGCCCGAGGGGTGGACTAGTCCGGTCTTACCAGACTTAGTCTAGAAGACTCTCTCAACTGGAGCTGCGGACTAGTCCAGCCAACCTCGGACTAGTCCGAGCTCACACAGGAACCTTTGTTTCGTCCTATTTCGGACTAATCTGAAAAGATCGGACTAGTCCGGCCTGTGGAGCGGACTAGTCCGATGACACTCAGAGACTCCTTCTCCGGATCTAAGCGACTTAGTCCGCTTAGCGGACTAGTCCGGCCTCTTGGGCGGACTAGTCCGGCCTTTTGAGACTTAGTCTCATAATGGCTCAGACTCACATAACAACGGACTAGTCCGGCCTTTATCGGACTAGTCTGAGCTGACTCAGGAACTCCTTGTCCGGTCTAAAACGGATTAGTCCGCTTCTGAACGGACTAGTCCAGCCATTTGTCGGACAAGTCCGGTCTTCCCTTTTCTTAATGTCTATGACTACCTCATCTCTTGATTCTAAGGTTCTATCCTTCGTTTGAGCTCTCTAGTGATTCTTAAGCACTCTAAAGGAGAAGACCCTATACACAACTAAAAAAAATGTGAAGATTAATAGAAAATGCTATTTTCAACTCTTCCAAGTCTTCTTCTTTTCCTTTTGCTTCTTGAGAGACTCCACATCCATTTCGTTGATAAACACCTGTGCTCATACTCAGTAGAAACTTATTAGCATCTTAATTGTCATCAATCAACCAAAACCACGGGGATTATTTAGATGTACTTTCACCAGGTTTCGGAGACATGGAAGAAGTTGTCGGAGTTGGCGCTCAAGCGATTAACCCAGGAGATGGATGACTTTACTGAAGGGCCACACTCGGAGGTGAGAGGAGATGATGAGATTGGGAGGCGATCAGGAGAAGGACTAACAGCAGGAAGGACAAGACAACACAGAAGAGAACATGTCAACCACAATGGTCTGAGGAGAGAAGGAGGTGGGGGAAGTCGAGCGATGATGAAATTATCTTTTCCAATGTTCTCTGGTGATAGTCCTGCTGTTTGGATAGATAAGTGCGTCGATTATTTCACCATTTTTGGTGTGGAGAAGACTTTTTGGGTCAGAGTAGCCTCGATGCACATGGAGGGAAATGCAGCGAGATGGTTGCAGGTGTATAAACTGACTGAAGGGCTAGGGAGTTGGGAGAAATTTGTTGAGGCTGTTACAGAGAAATTTGGTACATTCGAGTATTCGCAGGCCATGTACAACATGCTCCATTTGAAACAGGGTGGGGATCTCGAAGAATACATTCATGATTTTGAAACATTGCGTTATGCAACGGCGGTTCATAATCCTGAGCTTGATGAAGTATTCTTTGTCACTCAATTTCTCAAAGGGTTAAGAAGTGAGATACAGAGTGCAGTACTTTCACATACACCTAGTACAGTGAATAGGGCTGCCTTCTTAGCCAAACTTCAACGAGATATCCTCGAGAGATCACGTGCTAAACCTTACAGAACACAGGGAGGGAGGTATATGAACATGCAGAAAGGAGATGGTAAAGGCACAATGATGTCTGAACTGGCTAAGGAGACGCAACTCTGTGATGATCGAAGACTTCATGGATTGTGTTTTTCTTGTGGAGAAAAATTTGAGCCAGGTCATTTTGCAAGATGTCCTAAAAGAAACCCTGTCCAATTGAATACTTTATCGACAGAAGACCTAGAGATGGCTTTATCTGATGAGGTGTTAGAAAGGTTGGCGACTGAAGATAAACTGGAGGAGAAGGGATGCTATCACATTTCAGTGGATGCTCTATCAGGGACAGAGGGTGCTAAATGTATGAAGATTAGAGCATTGGTGAAGAATCAAGTTTTCTTAATCCTGATTGATCCAGGGAGTTCTATATCCTTCATAGACACTGAATTTACAAAAAGGGCAGGGTTGACATCTATGGCTGTCAGAGTGGCTAATGGTGATAAAATGAAAACCACACATATAGTGAAAGGAATGGAGTGGTGGTGTGGGGGACATACCTTTCACTCAGATATGCGAGTTCTACCTCTTGGTGCTTATGATGCAATTTTGGGATATGACTGGCTGGAGGCCCATAGTCCCATGAATTGTGACTGGACAAAGAAGACTTTGCAATTTCATTACAAAGGACAAGAGATTATATTACAAGGAGTACATCCACTGGACCAAAAACATTTACCTGGATTGTCCATAGCTCAGTTGCACAAATGGCTACTTGGTAATGATATATGGGCTCTGGCCATATTGCACCAGGTACCACCAGAAGTCTCTCAAAAGGAAACAGATATTCCTACAGTGGAAATTCAACAACTGTTATCAAAATTTCAGGATATGTTTCAAGAACCAAAAGGTCTACCTCCTAGCATGCCATTTGATCATGTGATCTCATTATTTCTCGGGTCTATTCCGGTAAATTCTCGCCCCTATAAATATTCTCCATTACACAAAAATGAGATTGAGAGACAGGTGGAAGAACTGTTATCTGCTGGGTTGATTGAAAATAGCATGAGTCCTTTTGCCTCACCAGTTTTGTTGGTTCAAAAAAAAGATGGATCGTGGCGTTTTTGTGTGGACTATAGAAAACTTAATGATTTGACAATTAAAAATAAATTCCCTATGCCATTAGTGGATGAGATATTCGATGAGCTCTCAGGGGCTTCTTATTTCACTAGCCTCGATATGAAATCAGGGTATTATCAGATACGGATGAAGAATGGAGAAGAATTCAAGACAACATTTAAAACACACAATGACCATTTTCAGTTTAAAGTGATGCCCTTTGGGCTAACTAATGCACCACTACTTTTCAATGTGCGATGAATGCCATTTTAGCACCCTTCTTGAGAAAGTTTACTCTGGTTTTTCTGGATGATATTCTAATTTATAGCCCTACGCTAGAGGTACACTTGCAACATATGAGAGCAGTGTTTCTGAAATTGAGGGAGCATCAATTTTATATTAAGAGATCAAAGTGTTCCTTTGCAGCAAAGAAATTGATTTATTTGGGCCATATTATATCAGGAGATGGGGTGGCTACTGATCCTGAAAAAATGGCTGCAATGGTCAATTGGCTTGTTCCAGCAAAATTTTCGGAGCTCAGGTTTTCTTTGGGGTTGCTAGGGTATTATAGAAATTTTGTACGAGGCTATGGTATGATAGCCAAACCCTTAACCACCTTGTTGAGAAAGAAACAATTTGACTGGTCTGATCAAGCTACTGAGGCTTTTCAGCAACTCAAATAGGCTATGACTTCTACTCCTGTTCTGACTTTACCAAATTTCAATGAACCATTTACTGTGGAAACTGATGCTTGTGATGCAGGAATTGGAGCTGTTTTAATGCAACATCATCGGCCAGTGGCTTTCCTGAGTAAGGGTTTAACTGAGAAACACATGCATTTATCTATATACGAGAAGGAATTTTTGGCTCTGATATTGGCTGTGGAAAAATGGAGGGCCTACTTACAGCGAGCTGAATTTGTGATCAAGACAGAACATAAGAGTCTGAGTTTTTTAGAGGGACGGCAATTGCATTCTGATATTTAAAAAAGGGCTATGGCAAAACTGATGGGGTTACACTTTCGTATTGTATACAAAAAAGGGAAAGAGAATGTGGTTGCAGATTCAGTATCTAGGGTGGCATAGTTGTTGGCAGTGACTACAGTCACTGAGGTGAGACCCCTCTGGTACAGGAAGTATTGAATTCTTACTCTACTGATTTAAACGCCCAACAGTTGATAGCAAAATTGGTCATTGTTAGCCCTAATGAAGAAGGGTTTTCCTTGCACCAAGGCCTCATTAGAAAGGGAGACCAGATTTGGATTGGTGATAATTCTGCTCTCAGAACTAAGTTAATTGCTGCTTTTCATGATTCTAGTATTAGGGGTCATTCTGGAACTTTGGGTACCTACCAGAGAGTTAAGAAACATTTTTACTGGAAGGGAATGAAAGTGGATGTGGAAGGATATGTGAAGCAGTGTCAAATATGCCAACAAGCAAAATCTGAGAGAACACATCCGGCTGGACTTTTGCAACCACTACCTATTCCAGCTAGGGCTTGGCAAGACATATCAATGGATTTCATCGAGGCATTACCTAAATCTGAAGGGTTTGATACTATATTGGTTATTGTGGATAGATTTTCTAAATACTCTCATTTTTTTCTAATGAAGCATCCCTTCTCGGCCCCTCAAGTGGCTAGCATTATTCTGGATCATATTGTGAGGTTACATGGTATGCCGACAACTATTGTGCCTGATAGGGACAAGATCTTTACTAGCCATGTGTGGAAGCAATGGTTTCATCTACTTGAAACTAAAGTACTGCTTAGCACTTCCTATCATCCACAAACAGACGGCCAAACGGAGCGGGTCAACCAATGTTTGGAGATGTATCTACGTTGTATGGCTCATTCTGCTCCATTAAAATGGAAACAGTGGCTTCCTCTAGCAAAATTTTGGTATAATTCCTCATTTCACTCTTCTCTGGGTTGTTCCCCCTTTCAGGCACTGTATGGCTATGAGCCAAACATGTTGGCCGCACCAATACTTCCTTCCACAACAGAAAAATCAGTGGCCGAGAGGTTGGTCGACAGAGCAGAACAAATGGAGGTGTTGAAAGAACGATTGGCAGCTGTGCAGAATAGGATGTGACAACAGGGTGACAAGCATCGCGTGGATAGAGAATTCCAGATTGAGGAGCAAGTGTTGCTGAAATTGCAACCATATGCCCAACATTCATTGGTCAGTCGCCCCTGCCCTAAACTCGCATTCAAATACTATGGTCCCTACAAGATTGTGCAACGCATCGGAAAGGTCGCATATCGATTGGAGTTGCCGGAGGACACCCAGATCCATCCGGTGTTTCATGTTTCCCAGCTCAAGCCTTTTACCCCCAACTATTCCCCGTTTTCTCTACACTACCAAATACGACTGACCTGAATCGAGAGAAGCTGGAGCCGAAGGCCATCCTCGATCGCCGTTTGGTGAAGAAAGGGAGTCAAGCAGTCGTCTAGGTGCGCGTCCAGTGGAGCTCGTTGCCGCCTGAAGCTGCTACGTGGGAGGATCGGAATGTTTTGCTTAAGATGTATCCGAAGGTGGAAGCTTGGGGGCAAGCTTCATCTGGGTGCGGGGGAGATGTGAGGAGTGTGGTGGCGGCGGATGAGTAACCCACCGGAGAGATGTTCCGGTTGTAAATAACTGAGCTCGTGTGTGTGAGAGAGAGGGCTGACGGGTGGGCCTGAACCCAAAGGGATATGTAAGCAGACTTGGGCGGCAAAGACGGGGGGAACGAAATCACAACAGAAACACCGATTCGGTTATCATGTCCATCTCTCTCTCTCTGTGCGCGATCGCCGGATGCTCGCCGGCGACCACTGTGGTCTCTCACGTCTCGACGTCGCGCGGCGAGGCCACGGGACATCACAGCGTATATTAGTATAAGAAACAACTCTTGATGATGCTAGCTTGTACTCCTGATCGTTCTTTTCCTTTTTGTTAGTCGATGAATAAGCTTCTCTATTCTCTAGGGGTTGTATTGAATTCAATAAGCTTGTGTTAGTCTATGAGTAAACCTCTTCTTTATGCATGGGTCGTAATGATTGAACAAGCTTTTATCATGCATATTTTCATAGCTACGGCTGCAAGAGGTTCTCCAAAGTTGAGTGTTACCCGTGGTGCCTTACTGCCGTGCCGGGAACTGACCGGGCCTCGAGACGACCGTGGCCTGGCTCCAGTCGGAACTCGTGCCTGACCCACCCCGTCTTCCTCCCATCAGCTCCGGCGCCCGTCCCGTGTAGAAGAAGGCTAGCGGCTTGCGCATCCCCACCACCGCCGTGGCCTTCTCGTCGGCGACGATGGTGCAGCCTGAACGAGTGGTGCGGTCACCCGTGGTGTACTTGTGGTCACGCAGGCTCGATCAATTTGTCATCAACTTGGTTTCGTGGTGTAGTTGGTTATCACGTCAGTCTAACACACTGAAGGTCTCCGGTTCGAGTCCGGGCGAAGCCAAATTAATTTTAGCCTTTTTTTATTTCCCAAACAAGCAGCCTCTGTTCTTGTTCATTGTTCTTTGTTCTGAAAAAAAAAGACAGATCCAAGAACCAAACAAAACCAGACGGGAGTTGCTGATGTGCCGCTAAATTAAGGAACACCTCCCTCTCTGAAACGGCAGAGTGAACGCTGCCATCAGCATGTCGGCGCGCTACTGTTCCATCTCCGCACCATGGAATTCCAGTGCGAGTGAAATGAATGGGGAAGGTCAACGCGGCGGCTAGCCCACTTGCGGTTTGTGCTCTGTCACTATATTGCAGTTGGGTAGGTTCTTGTGCCGGCCTACCAGTGCATATGCTAAACGCGAGGACTAAACGAGAAATGCATGCAAAACTAGTATAAGAAAAAGGTAGCATTGGTTTTCAGAGGAAGATTGCTTGTTCTCTCTTTTGCAGTATTGGTTTTCAGAGGAAGATTGCTTGTTCTCTCTTTTGCAGTCTGTGATGTGAACACCAAAAGTTCAAATATATAATTCAGGGTTCAGAATGAATGATAAGTGAATATCTTGAAGGATTATCAGACAATTTTGCTACTTTTTCAGGTATGCTTAATCCTAGCGGTCATTGTAACAAAACTTCACCCAAAAACATTCATGGTGTACTGTCAAGGATTCCCCTGCCCGCTGGCATGTTTAACCAATTTTGTGTTCTTTAGATTCACCAATTCATTTTGTTCGCCTCATGAGCTTCTCAGTAAGACCTTTGAGTGCTTGTCTAGAGTTGAGCATGACTCGATCTTTGCTCTCAGGAAGAGCGTCAATTGCATCTGCTCCCTGCTTTGCATGTTCAACAGCAAGTAATCTTGTCCTCTGGATACCCTGAGTTTTTGAAAGGCATTTAAGGACCTACAAGTGTTAAATGAGCTTTTATGATACCGTACTAGGTAAGTAATGAACATTTGACAGCTCAGATACATTGAGCATATTATAGATGAGGAAGTGCTATGTTATTACGAACCATATTAACATTGGATGGGTCATCAAATCCCTGTTCAACAATTTCACGCAGTTGGTGGCACTCTTCCATTGCAAACAATATGGGAGCCGTCACAATTCCCTATTCATATAACTGCATATTATTACTTACATATGTAAATCTGAAAAGGTAAAACATTATGAAGAAAATACTAAGTAATGGTATTACTTGACGGATATCAGACAAAGAGGCTTTGCCTAGTGAAGCTGATGTGCCTGTGAAATCAAGGATGTCATCGATCAACTGATATGCTATGCCCTGACAGACGTCAAGTGTGGGTCATTTTAGCAATTGTTCACCACATGCTAGCAAGAAAGGCAACAGATTCTGGTGAAGGAAAAAAAATGAAACACACCAAGTGTTTGCCATACTGGTAAGCAAGGCCTTGTACTTCTGCTGTTTGCCCAGCAAGAACTGCAATAGCTTTGCAGCTGTTCGAAATCAATGAAGCTGTCTTGTAGTATGTTTTCTGCAAATAATAATCCATGCTGTACGTGCATACAATAATAAGGGTCAAATTAAGAAAAAGATTGGACACATTGGGTCTTTTGGCTGTTATGACTGTTGACAAATAGTAATATCAATTATCACAACATTTCCATTACAGTGCGGCAAGCTAAGACCGGTACTTGCACACAGATCACAATAAAAAAAATACAAGTGACCAAACGTGGCAACATATTTTATGGTACTAATGTGATACCTCCACACAAGCACCCCATACCGTGCCCCATTCATAGAAAATTGATTTCTTTCAATGATAAGAGCTCTAGCACTCAGCAATAAACTGATAAAAGAAAATGAGAAGATGAAATGGGGTGTCTACCTGCAGCGTTGAGCTGAAGTTATTGAAATCTGCATAAGTTCGCCAGTTACAAGATTATTTATAGCAGTTGCTAGTAATGATATAACCTGCAGCAGAAAATATAGGAAAAATAAAGCAGGTATATTGATGTTATTAACCTGTAAAACGTACTGGTTGGAACAGAGATTGATGAAACTGGTGTTGAAACAACTGGATGAAGATGCAGAATCAGCCCACGTGTTAACAATAAACTAATTTTGTTCTTTGTCTTTTCTTTTTTGAGGGAATTCTGTGTCTTTTCTTGATAACCACAACTCATGTTCACTTAATACTAGCTACCAACATTGCCAACAGAATTGGGCAAAGAGATAGAGTTGGAATAAAAACAAAAAGGCAAAAAGATGGACCTCAGTATTGTCAAGAGACGCGGCAGCAGAAATTGCCCTGGAAAAGAGAAAATCACCAGCCAATACTGCAAGCTGCAAGATAGCACCAGCTTTACTGCTTGTTTAAAAAGTATCATGGATATGAAACTAGATATAATTTGTAAAGTATACAGCATGATTTAGCATTACTGCGCATAATTTCTTTTAGAAGGACATGCTCCATGCTAACAAGATGAATGTGTCAAACAATAGCATGCTATTCACACAACCTTCTACCCATCACACACACATAACTCAGCTGCGGACCCATGAGAACAAAGCATACATACACACATAACTTTGTTTTTGATAACGGCATACACACATAACTCAGAAGTTGGATATACATTTATATTAATAAATTACAGACAAATTATATTACCTTCTTCCCCATTGCAAAGTTCAACGAGTCCATGCCACGCCTAGTCTCAGCATCATCCAAGACATCATCATGGATAAGGCTTGATATCTAAGATGCAAGGGAAGAGAAAAACTGTTGAAATAAATAGTTCCGGAACTTTTTGGAAGTTGGATGAGATTTGGTGGATCGGATATGTACATGAATCATTTCAGTTATCTCAGCAACACGCATCACTCTTGCACAAGGCTCATTCTCTAAGCCAACAACTGGACCAGTCATGTCCATGCCAATAGCAGAAGCCATCAATAGCAGAACCTGAAACATCAATAATCAAGAACTTACAATTATGAAATGGAACAAGTACACTGTGTATACTTATGTGTACAAGACACTCCATAGCCTGGTCTTACAGTAGGACATGTTCTTTTCCCTTCAGCTCCAGCTCTGAAGTAGTATCCAGCTGCTGATGTTAGTTCAGGCACCTGTCATAATACATCTGTTGAGTTTCATGCACTGACTAGTTCACCCAAGTTGAAGATGTTGACGAAAAGTGGGAATATACTTCAATGTAATTCATTGTTGTAGAGAAAAAAATTGTGAAATTATTGTGCCATTATACAGCACAATCCAAGACAAGATTGCAGTTAGACCATGCACCTCAGCAACCACCATTGAGCGCAATCGATTTGTCACTTCAAAAACTTGATCTTTAATCTGTGCAAAGGGGTCCAGCAGATCCTACTACACAGGAAAAGAATAATTTCATAAGAAGATCCGAATTATACCAAATGTGCATCAATTGCATTTTAGTCGTTTGCAAAGCTGAGCCCAAACATCACTCTGTTAGAACAAGAGTGACATTACTATACAGGTATTATAAATATTCAGTTTTTTTAGAGATAGAGAGAACAGGAGGGGGCACCCCTACTAGTTATATATTAATAAAAGAAAGAACAATATTTCAGTACAGATTATTAAGGAGGAAAAATATCCAGTTGTTTGCCTTAATATGTGCTCAGTAGGGTGAACACCTATAAACACCTATTAGTGGCACTGTTAGAGAGGAAACAAATTCTACCTTAGCTCTCGACCCTGCTTCTCTGGAAGTCCGGTCACTTGTGCTGTGAAAATGACATGAACTCCACATGAGTCTGTCCCAATAGCACACATTCTGTGAAGAAAGAATCCAACAGGTCATGTCAATGAACTGCGTATTTTAGTTTTTTTTCGAAAGATCCGAACAGCGTTCGGCGTTTATATTAAGGCAGAGGAAACAGAGTTTATGTTACATGTAGCGAGCGTACAATACATTTCAACTTAAGCAACAGTACCACTAAAAACAGGACTCATGCGGTGTATGCCTCTATAGTAGGACTGCGTATTTTAGTGAAATTGAGTTGGTGATACTGGACGTGTACGTTTAGATTAATCTCAATGAGTGATTGAAGAGCATTGTAAACAGAACCAATCTCATGTCAACTACAATGGTCGTGCCACAGGTGGGGATGGATTTCCACTTTCGCAGTAGCTAATCTACGTCAAACAACTGAATATATTTATTATTATAAGAGGCCTGAATTTACTTATTTTTCTTCAAACTTGAAAGTAGTAAGCTTTCATGTAAACTGTCTAGTTGTCATTGGGAAAGTCAACGTACTAACAGCAAAAGGAGATGTGGGCTGAACGTTAGCTAAAACGTTCGTTCTGACAAATTAGTGAAACCACAAGAACTCAACTTGGATTCGCAGCTAAATACGGTCAACGGCAACAACACTGCTGATAGGAAAAAAAAAGGGAAAAGGAGAAGGTAGCCTAGCCTTGTTAGCAGATCAAGATTTAGCCATTTTAGTTACTCCAAACTGCGGATCTGGATGACATAACGAAACTGTGTTCCCAAATGGAGAAGGAACTCGAGATGCGCCAGCTATGAAGGCCTCACCTTTAGCGTCGGAGGAATGGAAGAAGCGCTAGAGGCTGAGCGTAGCAGGAGCCCAGCGTGGAGGAGGCGTCTGGGCAGCATCACGGCCCGCCGCAGTCGACTGCTGCTGCCGGCGACGACTTTCAGCTACCGCTTCTGCAGAACATTTTTTCAGTTCCCTTTTTATATATTTGTAATCAGAAAGAATTCGGGAGCGAGCAAACATCCTTTTAGCGTTTTGCTGCAAATAACTCATGATATTCAAATGATCTCTAGCAGTTACTGTATTTTTTTAATTTATGTTATCACGTAGTGGTTTAGGTGAAAAAATATGATAACGTAAGACGAAGATTGTGTGGAGTAGACAAAATAGTTATTGTATTCTATTCAGTTTTAGTAATCCGTAACTAAAAAGATTTTAAATAATCAAAAACAATATTTTAACAAAAACTTCTATTATTTTTAAATGGATTTGCATAAACTGAAAAATCTAACAGAATATATTAATAAAATAAATTCGCCCCGTCTATGTGTACCTCTAATCAAGCTGGAAAGGACATTAAAAATAAAAACTACAATCAGGCCCTCAGAAGGAGACATATATTGGTCAAAAGAAAAAAAATCTCGTTATATTGGAAACTAAGTTCTAATCCATCTTATTCCTTCGAGCCCCATTCTTATTCCTCTCTCTTTTCTTCTCTCTCCATGGATCTCTCAACTCTCTTTCCATCTCCATAGAGTCCTAGCAGTAGCAGGTAGGAAGCCTTGAGCCCCCCCTCCTTCCCTTCTTCCCTTCATCTGCTAGCAGCCACCTCCAGCAAAATATTTGAAGTAGTATAGGTCGGAGCCATATATCTATATCAAGCAACAACTAGCTCCATTAAAAATTAATTTTTGAACTAAATATAAAGATAATAAGAAACCAATAATGAACAATCCAAGCAGGAGAATCAAGCATACAATGAAACTCTCGCCCACAATCAATTTTCTAAAAGCTCAAAAAACTCTAGCCCAAACAAAGATACACACTTGAAGCAACAGAACAAACATGGGTGTGAGAGACGAAACAAATCATGAGTTAAGCTCGACAATTGATGGTCGCAAGCTACAGGGAGATCGGTTTTTTACTTCGAATCAAAGCCTCGCTATACAATGGAAGGTTCCTTGCCATAGGAAACGCAACGAGTCGGGAGAAGGACGGGAGGGACCTAACCACTAATCATCCAAGAAGAAAATAGGTATTTTTTGACAGTTTCAGGAGAAGAGCGCCAGATGCGCTTTGATATTTAGCTTTATTGGTACTACGAAGTATTGATCTCACTATGCACGAGCTATTACAACGAGGACTGATAGTATGGGCACATTTTTCTGACCACAAAACTTTTGTAAGGATATTTTAGAACCAGTTTGGCAGAGTTTAAGATCTAGAAAATCTATGGATTTTTTATAGATGCTCATGCTCAACTTAGAGATCTACGGATAGACTAGTTAAACCATTTTATTTTTGTTTGACAAATAAACATATAAGACACTTTATTTCAACTTTATAAATTAAAAGTCTAGCATAAATCTCACATAGTTTGAATCGTGCCACCTAGGGCCTAGACCGCATGGTCATCACCGTTTTGTACGGTAACTTGCATGGAGGGAGCTTAAGGGTTTGTTTGGTAAAGCTCTAGATTATGCAAAAAAACAACTTTACTTTTTCTAATTTAGTTTGGTTTATTCAGGTACATCTAAAATCGTTTGATAAAACACTTTTATAGTGTTGACGCAGATAACTTTGGAGCCACTCTATGCTTCAATTAAATGGGGCATATAAACCGGTAAAAGCTGCTATTTTCAGCTTATGGTTCATAGAACGAAAACAAAAAAGTTTGTGGGTGCTCTGGGGATATAAGCTACTTTGAGAGTTTGAGATATTTGATAGGGATTATATCATAATCCACTATAATCTAAAGTTAAAGTAGCTCTATATACCTACCAAACATGCCCTAAGTTAAGATGCCGATATGCCCCTGTAATTTTGCTACATGTACTTTTATATTTAGATTAACAAAAAAAGGATATTCACTCGTACATCATCAGAGTTCATAAGAAAAAATTCAGGTTTGCCTACAACTGAATATCGGCGGAAAAATCTCAACTGTGAAAGTCTGGTAGTCCCCAGGTCCGGGTTGGTCCGTATGCGACTCGGTATCTTGGAGACGTAGTGACTCCGTTTAAGTATAGGATTTTAGCTTGACTCGTCGCGTATCGTTATGCATGTATGTATGCGTCGACCTACACGACATGCATCTCTGCGTGCATGCAGATGTACAGTTTGATTCGGTTCCCAAGATATAGCATTAGTTAGAGTCCGTCTAAGATTAAAATAAACACGCGTGTATAATTAATCTCTAGTAATCCTGTTGTGTCCACGGGATAGATCATAGATGTCGTGTTGGGCAGCGACGATCACGAACACCATGGCCGCCGCCAGCATAGTCTCGAAGATCACCGACAAGCTCAGCAGCCTCGTCTGCGGAGTCTCGCTGCCGGCGACGTACGACGATGGGTACATCAGGCTGTCGCCTTCCTCACCGGAACAACCGTCCCGTGCGCGCAGTAGACCGTGGTCGTCGTCGACGAAGCGGGTCGTCTCGGCGCCGGCGGAGGATGACGAGGAGGAGCAAGAGGAGGAGGAGGAGGACTGCGTCCGGACAATGTCGTTGCCGCGCGTCCGCCGGTTTCCGACGGAGGAGGCGACGGCGGTGCCGTGCCTCGCGTTCCCGTCGCAGCACGGGTACAAGGTCTTCTCCCTCGCGGACATGCGGATGCACGATGATGGCGACGTGCGGCTGCGCCCGGTCCTCGGCCGCCGGCTCCTGCCGTCGCCGCACGGCGGGATGGTGCTCGCGGCGGATGTGTGCTACCGGCACCCGTGCCACCTCGTGGACCCGTTCACCGGGGAGGTCACGCCGCTGCCGGACCTCCCGCTCCCGCGCTCGGAGACGGAGCCCGTGCCGTGCGCCCCCGACGAGCCCCGCCCCGCGCTCTGCGCGCGCGCCACCGACGACGGGCTCGCGTGGGACTGGTCCCCGCGCGGCGTCGTCGTGGCGCGGGGCGACACGGCCTTCTTCCTCCCCGCGCACGGCGGCGGTGAGTGGGCCCCGGTGCACCAGTCGTCGGGCGGGTCCCACATGACGGTCAACCACCGCGGGGGCCGCTTCTTCCTGCTCGAGAGGCGGTCGCTGCAGACCACGGTCATCGACGCCGCCACGCGGCGCGTGTGTGCGGCGGTCCCGCCGCCGCCGGGCGGCCTCGAGGACGTCGACGACGCGTACCTGGCGCCGTCCGCCGGCGGCGGCGACGCGATCCTGCTGGTGCACCGAGCCTGGGACCGGCGGGTGAGCATCGTCACCGAGGCGTACCGCGCGCGGCTGGACCGGAGGCCGGCGAGGTGGAGGCGGGTGGAGGACGTCGGCAACCGCGCGGTGTTCGTGGACGGCGTGCACGGGTTCACCGTCCGCGCCGGCCCGCGGGCGCGGAGGAACCACGTTTACGTGACGCTCGCGTTCCAGGTGGGCGAGCGCGCCGCCGCGGAGTACGACGTCGGTGTGGTCAACCTGAGGAGGCCGGAGAGGCTGGAGCGGGTGAGGCTGGACGCCGGCGAGGTGGAGCGGGCCTGGGGCTGGCAGCCGTACTGGATCATACCTAACAAAGGCCGTCTGGACTCTGGAACGTCTGGATGTCGAGGATGATCGATCAGTAAGAGTTTAAGGGGCCTTAGGTTTATTTGCTTGTAGAAGATGAATGAAGTAGCTCAGTGACTGAGAATCTAAACTTTGCAGCAAAAAATCTTCTTTCATAATTTTTACAAAAGCATATAGAAGCAGGTCATCGATTCAATGTTTGAATCCGTTGGAAATTCTTCAGAGAATGTACTATTTTCTCCCATTGCACACATTCTCTCATTGTTCAACCGAAAAAAAGAAAGTGCAGCATTTCATACACCAACAACAAAGCTTTTTCCCAGGCATGTTAGATAGGCAAGAAGTGTTGTCTTTCGTAAAAAACAAAGAATGTTGCCAAGTAAGCAACATTATTGGCGTAAATACAGCAGATTCAGTGTATTAGAAATTACAGTGTATACAGACTCATTTTTTATCCCTCAGGAACAAATAATAACTCCTTCGTCCATATAGTTGAGCTGACAGTAGAAAAACTTGACGGAAGTAGAATTACTAACAATTTATTGAGCAATCTATACTGGGCGAAAGTACATATGCCAACCTGCTGGTTTCATGACATACACGAGATCAAATTCATGTCCTTTGTCAACAAATATCAGCATGCATATACGAATCCTACAGAGGCTAGACGGACACACCGACAAGGAAAGCAATAACTGACATAACGTCTTTCAAACAAGTAATGTTTAATTTGGTGATATTATTAGCTACTTTGGGTTATCAGATGGTTCTTACAAGTCTGCAGAAGATCAAGATGCGATATCTTCCCCCTTGTTAGCATTTTCTCCAGTCAGTTTCAGAATCTCCTGTTTCTGTTGTAAGCCAAGCATTTTCTCAGATGTTAGAGCATTTGTTGAATTGGATTGCTGCGTCGACATATTATAGGAAAAGGAAAACAATTAAACGCTGGAGGATTATTGAACACAAGAAGCTGACTGAAAAGCAGAGTACCATGACAAGTGACAAAAGAAAATTGTATGCAGTAGGTATGCATGAAACTAAATTTAATTCAATGTTAAAAAAATAAGAAGGGCATCATACATTTTTCAGTTCTATATGCCATCTTAATCTTACAGATCAACCCATCAGTCTCCTGCATGAACAAGTGCAAATGAGCAACATTTTCACAAAAATAGTTTCATATAAAAGAGATATATAACATATACTGATGTTCACCCTGTTCACTGGATACATAAGCTAATAGATAGTAAGTGTCTAATATGGATCTGTTGAAATTTCGATACGATTAATCCACTTCGTTAATCCGGGGCGCATACATACTCAGATTTTCAAATGCTAAATACAAGTACGATGTGGTCCAGCACAAGCATCATGTGTATGCTTAAAGTTTATTACCTCTGTCTCCCACCCATCAACCAAAAAAAGGGCCAAGCAAAAGCCATCATCTGTGCAGTAAAGGTGACCTTCCCGGACATGCAACCCGACCTCATCAAACAGTTGAGAAAGCTGTTCAAGTTCAACAATCATGGGCCATAAGAAAACTTCCACGTGTAATGAAAAGAGCAAACCATATGAAACTGGACAGTTCAAGATTACCCTGCATAGGAGCTTCGGCCGATCAAGAGAACAAAAAATGATCTCATGAAGGGGAATTACCCTGCGGAAAATTGATTAAGAAGTTTTATCACGAAATGGAGATGTAGACAGACTAAACCTATAGCACCTCAAGATCGTGGATGGAAAAAAACAAAACTTATACTCCAGCCACTCTTAAATTGTTGTCGAATTTCTTAAGGGAAGAAGTACCGGGATGAGGTAGTTCTGGAATCATTGCCTTCCACCGCTTTTCTTTCTAAACCGAGGCCCTTCATCAACCTCTGGCATGGCTTCTCAAGCTCTTCATCGCTGCCGTTGCAACCGGCCGGAACCGTAATGCTCTGCTTTGTACCAAGGAATGTTATCACAACAGCATCAGCACCCTCGGATTAATAGTAGCGTTCACCTTGACGTGTCGCGCGTGGAAGACGGGTCGCTTGTCGGGGTCGGCGCACTCGTCGAGGATCGTCCAGTGCAGCAGGACGTCCCCGGCCTTGTCGTCGGCGTCGACGTCGACGAGGTACCTCGGCGGCATCCGCTGGAGGTGGCGGGCGAGTCGCCGCTGGAAGGAGGTGGAGGCCGCTTTGTCGGCCAGCGCCGCCGGCTGGTCGTGCTGCCCCGCCGTCCGGCGGAGGCGCTCCTGGACCCTCATCTGCACCTCGTGGATGTCCCGGCAGCAGGGCAGGGAGGACCCCTCTTCCCAGTCCCGCAGCCTCTCCTCGTCGCCCACTCGCGGCGGCGCAGCCATCGGAAAGTGTGAAGCTTCCAATGGAGGCTGCGGGCGCGGCGGATATTCTGGTGCGTTTGGGGCCAGGCGGCACGGTAAAGGCTAGGCGAGTATTTATGGAGGGGCTGCCGGCTACGGCCAGCGAGCTGAGCTCCGATTGGGTCGGAGATGACAACGAGGACGAGGCTAGACTATTTATTTTTTTTCCTTGCAAGATCGTGGCTGAGGAAGTGGGCCGTGCACAAAGCAACAGAGGCCCGTGAAAGCCCACGACTGCCTAACAAGCCCAAACGCCGTGCCACACCTCTGGCTATAAACCCGCTCCGCCGCCTCGTTTCCAAACCCTCTCTAAAACCCTAGCAAGCCTAGGGTTTGTCCACCTCTATCCACCCCCCTGTCTCGTCTCCTCTCCTTCCATGGGCAAGCCAAGCAAGAAGGCTGCGGCCGTGGCGGCGGCGGCGGCGGCGGCTCAGGTGCCCAAGGGGAAGGCCGGGAAGAAGCGGGAGGCCGACGACGAGGTCGAGAAGGCGGTGAGCGCCAAGAAGACTAAGGCGGCGCCGCCGGCGAAGGCCGTGCCGCCGCCCAAAGAGCAGGGGAAGAAGGCCAAGAAGCAGCCGCCGCCCAAAGAGGTTGAGAGCAGCAGCTCCGAGGAGGAGTCTGACTCCGAGTCCGAGGAGGAGGTATCCGCTTCTTCTCTGTTCCCCGCATTTCTTATCTGCTTTCGTTGCTGCTAGTTGCATAATCTGTGCTAGTTTGCTTGACATCCTTAAGAGAGTTGCTTCTTCCGTATGATTTGATGCGTGTTTCCTAGTTAATTCCGGATGTGTTGGCCTGTTGGGTCCAGTGGAACTAGAACTGCCAGGATAATAATGTCACCTGTGCTCTGAGATGTCCATTCTGTCTACGGCTTGAGATATGTGTACCTTGAGTATAAATAGTAGTTAAGAAAGGTTGTACCTTTTCCTTTTCAGGTCAAGGTGCAAACCAATAAGACTGCAAAGCCTGTTGAGGAAGAGTCTAGCGAAGATGGCAGTGATGTGAGCTCTGAATCTGACGAGGTACACCATCACTTCTGAATTGCATCGCCAAAGCTAATAACGTAGTTGATTGTACTCTTTGGAGGATGTCATGTAATGCTAATTCATACTTCTTTTAATTTAGGAAGCTGCAAAGGAGGTTGTCTCTAAGAATGGCAAGAAAGAGGGCAGTAGCTCTAACAGCAGCTCTGAGGATGAGGCCGATGATGATGATGATGATGATGATGATGATGATGATGATGTAACTTTTTGTCCTGCTTGATGTCTTTTATGTCAGTTCGATTTGCAGCCATGATGGATAGTTCAGAACCATAGGCTACAATTAGTCAAACTTGAAAATGTGGCACCAGTCTTACCAACGATGTTACCAATTAATTGTGATTGAATGTTTTGAGTTATCCTCCTGACTTGTTGGCTGTCTAATCAGTTATATTGAATGCCTTGAGGCAATTTATGTTCCCTGTT
Source organism: Neostapfia colusana (assembly GCA_030760725.1). Taxonomy (NCBI): domain Eukaryota; kingdom Viridiplantae; phylum Streptophyta; class Magnoliopsida; order Poales; family Poaceae; genus Neostapfia; species Neostapfia colusana. The sequence continues at coordinate 2,809,912 of JASWHV010000012.1, read as the reverse complement.
TGGATTTAGTTTAAACAGTATATGATATGTTAGCTTCACCTTCCTTGACTAAATGACTGTGGTCTTTTCTCTTATTGCTGTTGTCTTTTCTGGTCTCTTCCGCTTTTTATTCTTCTATATGCTGCACATTCTACCTTATACATGTGTTTTTTCTAATCTAAACTATAATAGTGGATGGTGTACCATTTCTTTATTGTTTTTTGTTTCCGTCCATCAATTGTTCACATTGCCTTTTGCTTCTTTTTTCATAGGACAACACACATTCAACAGATGCAAAGATTGCACAAAAGGATAGCAGCAGCGATGAAGACAGTGATGAGGAGGATGAGAGCGATGATGAGAGCGATGAGGAAGAACCTACTAAAGCACCAAAGAAGGTATTTCTTTTTTAATTCCAACTTACAACATGTTAAGTTTGAAATTGCATTATGGTACCGTATGTTTAAATGATAACTCCACAGGAAACTCCTGGGCGCACCTCTGGGAAACAAACTGCCACCAAAGAAGTATATACTTCAATCTTTCTTCAACTTTTATCTTTTTAAGAATATTTTTTCACTGATCTGGAGTCTATAAAATTGGTTTTGTTGCAGCCTAAAACGCCTGTGAGCACCCAAAGTCAAGCAACTGGGTCAAAGACCCTCTTTATGGGGAATGCGCCCTATAAGGCTGATTTTGACCAAGTGTAAGTTTGTATTAAGGGGATATGTGTTAAAAACATGCAGCAAGTATAAGAACATCTTTTTATTTGGTTGTTAGGAAAGAATTTTTTAAGGAGGCTGGTGAAGTTATTGATGTTCGTTTTCCTCTCCGTGAAGATGGCAAACGTAAACCATTTTGTTATGTTGAATTTGCTTCAGTTGAAGCTGCACAAAAGGTAGCTTTCGTGTTCTGTTTTTAATTATTTGTGTTTATATTATAATTAGAAGCTAATAAGAGATATTCTGTTTGTCACTCAAATCCCACTTATTCATATGACAGCTGCAATTTGCAGTAACTTATTTGAATGGCAGCTGCAATGTTATAATTATTCAAGGTTTGTGATTGTTTCTTGTAGGCAATTGAGTTTAAGGATAGAGAATTCATGTTTCGTCCAGTGACACTTGACTTTGCTGCTGAAAAAGGCGCATACACTCCTCGAAGCGGGTCAGATAAATTTAATTTTTTGCAAGAGTTCTAATATGCCCTTATGTTTTTATCAATCTTAACCTAGTGATTGTTCTTGACTCTTGTGAATTACACAGCAATGACACTGATTCTTCCCAGAAGCCAGCTAGAGGCTCTAGTCTCTCTGTTTTTATCAGGGGTTTTGATAAATCACTTGTGGAGGACAAGGTAATTCCTTTTGGCTCATTGTTTTGTCTTGCATATTCTTTTCAATTTATCTTTATGTTTATGTCACGCCCGGTTTTACAAAGGGCAAAACCGGCCGCTCTCTACGTGTATGCCAGGATCGGTTTAGATCATACACGTAGGACATTTAGTGATAAACAGTTATATATCGAATGTAAACAACGTACATACCTTAAAATGAGTTTTGGATTAGCAGCGGAAGTGGAAAAGCTTCTAGGGCCGTCCACAGGCGAATCGACTGGCAGCTACGTGACCTTCTTCGCACCGTCTTCATTTGATCTTCTTTTCACTGAGCAACAATTATAATAGAGGAAAAAGACAAACGTCTGAGTACATAATGTACTCAGCAAGTGTGGGAATTAGATGACATGCAGGCATTTAACAAGAAAGGCTAGACACGGGTTAAGCACTAAGCAACCTATCCTTAGTCTTATTAGGCGTCCTATTTATTTAGTGAAGTTCCCGCCCAATCCAAACATATCTCCAAGTGATCTCCACTATCACTGTAATCTCATTTACCTCAATCCAACCCACCATTCCCAAACCACACCAAACCAACCCACACTAATCATGAGAGAGTTACCAGCCCGCTCTTGACCGTGAGCACGGCTGTCTAGACAGTTTTGACTCTGCAGAGTTCGTACCCTTTACCCACAAGTCGTGTTTTCATCACCCGTCGGCGACTCAAGAAACTCCTTTCCGCCCTCTCACACTCCCTATGGTGTGGGGCCAGGAGTACACGACAAGGCCTTTACATTGCACTACCCAACCCGTGCACACCCGCTAAGGATTCACCGCTGCGGCACTCTGAAACCTCTGCCGCAGAAGCCCCCTCTTGCGCCACTTACACATCTCTCTGGTGTACACAAGGAAAGATAGAAACAACTTAATTGGCCACACTGCCCCATAACAGTTCTTGTGGTGGCACTGTATAAGCCAGTTGACAGGTCTCACGAACCGGTCCTTAGGATCTACACAGGCTAACTAACCACAAACCCGAGTCTCGTGCACTCAGCACCCACCATAACCCACCAGCCTGCTAGATCCCTACACTACCCACCTCATACACCACATACATCACCACATATATACCATATGTATATCTCCACACAACATCTCAATGATCATGATAACATAACATTAATGTAAATTACTCCCATCCCATCTACTAAGCAAGGCTAAGCATGAAAATAATGACATGAAGGTAAACCCTATACTACCCATCCCGGCTACAAGGCAAATATTGGAAATACTAGTAAACAACCAACACATGGGATTCAATTTAAGACCTAAGCATGCAATTCTAACTAAAATCCTAAAAAGGTGCAAAATGGTCAAGGGCACTTGCCTTTTCCCTTTTAGCATTGCTCAGTCCAGGGGTCAATCATCTTGATCTTCTATGCCTTCGTGTTGTTCCTTGATCGTCACTTGTACACACACAAACCCTAGAGGGTTGATGCGGCCCGGGAAGGAGAAGAACATGGCTCGCGGCTACGTTCTTCGAGCATTGTCGGGATTCGCCGTTGGAATGTCCTTCCCACGTGTTTCTTTGGGTCCGAGTCGCGTTCTGGTGCATGGCAAAGACGTTAGCGTCGTCAGGGCTATGGGAAAACGAATGAAACGACATGACGTCGACGAGGGATGGAGAAACTCACCGGCCATTGGCAAAGCCGGGGTTGGGGTATTGATCCGTACCAGAGAGCTTCCGGAAGAGTTTTCCGATAACCCTGCGACGTCGCACAACGGGTTAGATCGACGAAATGTGGAATGAAGGAGGAGTGGGATCAGGTGGCGTAACGACTCACCGAGAGGAAGGGCGACAAGGCAAAAGCTTGCGGAGGAGCACCATGGCCATGGCGCGGTGGTCGGCGCGTAGACCATGACCTCGAAAGGATTCGGGGCGTCGTCGAAGAGCACGTAGACGACGCGGGACGCGGAGCATACACCGGGTACGAGCGCACACATCGCCATCTTGTGCCCGCCGGTGTAGAGGACGACACGAGGACTGAGGTCTTCTTCAGCGGTTGTAGACGAGGAGCCTAAGCTCCTAGGAACCTGTGCAGAAAGTGCGGTTAAGGATGTGCTCAGAAATTGTCTTGGATCATTTACTTTTTTTTTTTAACAAATCATCCTCAATCTGCCCAACAGACCAATATCCCATGATCATATTAGTGTATGCATATGCACAAGGCACTGACCTTTCTGCCTCCATTTGATCCAACAGCTCCTGGGCCTCGCAGAGCCTCCCCGCCTTGCAGAGCACCCAAATCTCATGTATGACACATCATCGGGCCTAAGCCCTTGCACCTTCAACTCATAGAAGAACTTTCAGGTCATGTCCACATTCCCAGCCTTCTCAACACAATCGATGCACACACAATACAACACAACGTCAGGCTCGAGACAGATCCCTTTCACCTCATCCACCGGCGCCAGCGCGCCGATCAACACAGTGTAGGCCGAGAATGTAAGGCAGAACTTGAGCCGCTGCATGATGTCGATCGTATGCTGGGTATCGTTGAGGCGGCGACACGGACGAGGAAGGGAGCGCCGGGAGAGGTGGCTCGCCGGCGGTAGTCGGCGACGCGGCGTTGGGGCGGTTGCGCCGGCCGGGCGCGGCAGCGACACAACGACAGCTGTTGGAGGAGCGGTTGGTGGAGCTCAAGCAGCGACGGTGGGGGAGGCAGTGGGGCTGGGGCAGGCTGCGGTGCTACAGGGGCGGCAAGGCGTGGTGAAGGCGGCAGCGAGGAGCTCGAAGGTTGGGGTGGGGTCAGGGAGGAGGCGCTGCAGCGATGGCGGTGGAGGTCGAGCACGGGGGGTTCTAGAGGGAGGAGGAGGAGCTTGCGGACGGCTGCTGCGGCGCGAGGCGTAGGCGAGGGCGAGTTCAGCGATGGGGAGCGCGCCGGGCCGGGGCGCAGGGCGCGGCGACCACAAGATGAGCGGCTGGGAGCCGGAGGCGACGGGAGTGGGGGGCGCTCGGGGCGGCGCGCCGGTCGGGGCAGGCACGGGGGCGCGGCGCCGCTGAGGTAAACAGAAGCGGAGCGCCGGTTGGTGGCGCAAGGCGTGGGGGTGAGGGCTCCCGCCGGCTGCGAGGGCGGTGGGGCGCGGCGCTAGGGCGGCGGAGTCCATGGGGGCTGGAGTTGGGAGGGGCGCGGCGGAAGAAGCGGCCTCGGGCTGGGCGCGCGGCGCGCGGGGTGAGGAGGAGCAGGTGGCGGCGGACCGGATGGAGGAGCGGCGAGGGCTCGGGCGCGGGGGTGCAAGCGCGGGGTCCGGGGAGGAGGCGCGACGGTGGAGCAGGGGCTTGCGGGGGCGGCGGCAGCAGGCGAGGGGGGCGCGGGAAGCACCGGGGAGGAGGAAGACGGCGGGGGGGATCGAGGGGGGCGCCGGCCGGGGCGCTCGGGTGCCAGGAAGGAGCAGCGCGACGCGAGGACTAGAGGAGGAAAATGGGGCGGGCGGCTGGAGGATCCGAGGCCCCCCTTTTTTTTCCTTTTTGCTTTCGGTTGTGCCCTTTTGACCGGGGGAGGAGCAGCCAGTGGAGAGAAGAAAGGAGAAAGAAGGCGCTGACGGGTGGGTCCCACGTGTCATGGAGATAAAGAGGAATCCAATGCCAGGATTTTTTTTTGGTTGGGCTTTAATATGGGCTGCGGGGGAGGCTTGGGTTTCGGCCCAAATTTTGAGTGTGGGGTCTTTTGAAGTTTTCTCTTTGATTCTAAGTTTTCTTCAAATTCAAATTTGAATACAAGCAAGTCCCTAAGCAGTTTGAATTTGGAAATTTTATTTGCACAATTATAAAGTGGGGTGTTACAACACTACCCCCCTTAAACGGAATCTCGTCCCGAGATTCTAGTGATCTAGGTTTTAGGAGCTTCGTTGGCGGGAGAGGTTCTTCCTTACAATTGGCAATATAGAGGCACATTTTGCTGGGATGAGGTCTTATATGGAGTTGTACTCATATATGAAGATAAGCAAGTCAAACGATGATGTAGATAAGATCAAGGGTGTTTAGGTTCTACTAAACTAGAATGCGTCCTACACAAGGCCATTGGCTTTATGAAGATCTTCAAAACTTGTTGTTCCGTTGGTCGAGCATCTTCTTGGTATCTCTTCCTTCCTCAAGTGACTTTGTCGACATTGTGTTTACCGAATCCAATCCTAACGAAAGTGTGAAACGTGATGTGCTACCCCCCTTAAATAGAAAAGTGTTATTAGTTTTCAAACAATGTGTTTTTAGTTCGTTATAAGCAAACGCATGGGCTTCACTAGGCGAACAGTTCAAGAATCTAAACGAGTGTCATATACTAATCTTCAAGAAATCTTCTTCTCGCTCCGAGTTATCTTCGCATGTTGATCTTTAAGCTCCCATCGGTTGAGTCGATTCTTGGTCTTCATAAGTGGGATCAAAAGGAAGTCTTACGAGTCTTTTCAACTAAGGTCACGTGCCTAGAGTCGATATATAGCTCTGATACCACTTTGTCACGCCCGGTTTTACAAAGGGCAAAACCGGCCGCTCTCTACGTGTATGCCAGGATCGGTTTAGATCATACACGTAGGACATTTAGTGATAAACAGTTATATATCGAATGTAAACAACGTACATACCTTAAAATGAGTTTTGGATTAGCAGCGGAAGTGGAAAAGCTTCTAGGGCCGTCCACAGGCGAATCGACTGGCAGCTACGTGACCTTCTTCGCACCGTCTTCATTTGATCTTCTTTTCACTGAGCAACAATTATAATAGAGGAAAAAGACAAACGTCTGAGTACATAATGTACTCAGCAAGTGTGGGAATTAGATGACATGCAGGCATTTAACAAGAAAGGCTAGACACGGGTTAAGCACTAAGCAACCTATCCTTAGTCTTATTAGGCGTCCTATTTATTTAGTGAAGTTCCCGCCCAATCCAAACATATCTCCAAGTGATCTCCACTATCACTGTAATCTCATTTACCTCAATCCAACCCACCATTCCCAAACCACACCAAACCAACCCACACTAATCATGAGAGAGTTACCAGCCCGCTCTTGACCGTGAGCACGGCTGTCTAGACAGTTTTGACTCTGCAGAGTTCGTACCCTTTACCCACAAGTCGTGTTTTCATCACCCGTCGGCGACTCAAGAAACTCCTTTCCGCCCTCTCACACTCCCTATGGTGTGGGGCCAGGAGTACACGACAAGGCCTTTACATTGCACTACCCAACCCGTGCACACCCGCTAAGGATTCACCGCTGCGGCACTCTGAAACCTCTGCCGCAGAAGCCCCCTCTTGCGCCACTTACACATCTCTCTGGTGTACACAAGGAAAGATAGAAACAACTTAATTGGCCACACTGCCCCATAACAGTTCTTGTGGTGGCACTGTATAAGCCAGTTGACAGGTCTCACGAACCGGTCCTTAGGATCTACACAGGCTAACTAACCACAAACCCGAGTCTCGTGCACTCAGCACCCACCATAACCCACCAGCCTGCTAGATCCCTACACTACCCACCTCATACACCACATACATCACCACATATATACCATATGTATATCTCCACACAACATCTCAATGATCATGATAACATAACATTAATGTAAATTACTCCCATCCCATCTACTAAGCAAGGCTAAGCATGAAAATAATGACATGAAGGTAAACCCTATACTACCCATCCCGGCTACAAGGCAAATATTGGAAATACTAGTAAACAACCAACACATGGGATTCAATTTAAGACCTAAGCATGCAATTCTAACTAAAATCCTAAAAAGGTGCAAAATGGTCAAGGGCACTTGCCTTTTCCCTTTTAGCATTGCTCAGTCCAGGGGTCAATCATCTTGATCTTCTATGCCTTCGTGTTGTTCCTTGATCGTCACTTGTACACACACAAACCCTAGAGGGTTGATGCGGCCCGGGAAGGAGAAGAACATGGCTCGCGGCTACGTTCTTCGAGCATTGTCGGGATTCGCCGTTGGAATGTCCTTCCCACGTGTTTCTTTGGGTCCGAGTCGCGTTCTGGTGCATGGCAAAGACGTTAGCGTCGTCAGGGCTATGGGAAAACGAATGAAACGACATGACGTCGACGAGGGATGGAGAAACTCACCGGCCATTGGCAAAGCCGGGGTTGGGGTATTGATCCGTACCAGAGAGCTTCCGGAAGAGTTTTCCGATAACCCTGCGACGTCGCACAACGGGTTAGATCGACGAAATGTGGAATGAAGGAGGAGTGGGATCAGGTGGCGTAACGACTCACCGAGAGGAAGGGCGACAAGGCAAAAGCTTGCGGAGGAGCACCATGGCCATGGCGCGGTGGTCGGCGCGTAGACCATGACCTCGAAAGGATTCGGGGCGTCGTCGAAGAGCACGTAGACGACGCGGGACGCGGAGCATACACCGGGTACGAGCGCACACATCGCCATCTTGTGCCCGCCGGTGTAGAGGACGACACGAGGACTGAGGTCTTCTTCAGCGGTTGTAGACGAGGAGCCTAAGCTCCTAGGAACCTGTGCAGAAAGTGCGGTTAAGGATGTGCTCAGAAATTGTCTTGGATCATTTACTTTTTTTTTTTAACAAATCATCCTCAATCTGCCCAACAGACCAATATCCCATGATCATATTAGTGTATGCATATGCACAAGGCACTGACCTTTCTGCCTCCATTTGATCCAACAGCTCCTGGGCCTCGCAGAGCCTCCCCGCCTTGCAGAGCACCCAAATCTCATGTATGACACATCATCGGGCCTAAGCCCTTGCACCTTCAACTCATAGAAGAACTTTCAGGTCATGTCCACATTCCCAGCCTTCTCAACACAATCGATGCACACACAATACAACACAACGTCAGGCTCGAGACAGATCCCTTTCACCTCATCCACCGGCGCCAGCGCGCCGATCAACACAGTGTAGGCCGAGAATGTAAGGCAGAACTTGAGCCGCTGCATGATGTCGATCGTATGCTGGGTATCGTTGAGGCGGCGACACGGACGAGGAAGGGAGCGCCGGGAGAGGTGGCTCGCCGGCGGTAGTCGGCGACGCGGCGTTGGGGCGGTTGCGCCGGCCGGGCGCGGCAGCGACACAACGACAGCTGTTGGAGGAGCGGTTGGTGGAGCTCAAGCAGCGACGGTGGGGGAGGCAGTGGGGCTGGGGCAGGCTGCGGTGCTACAGGGGCGGCAAGGCGTGGTGAAGGCGGCAGCGAGGAGCTCGAAGGTTGGGGTGGGGTCAGGGAGGAGGCGCTGCAGCGATGGCGGTGGAGGTCGAGCACGGGGGGTTCTAGAGGGAGGAGGAGGAGCTTGCGGACGGCTGCTGCGGCGCGAGGCGTAGGCGAGGGCGAGTTCAGCGATGGGGAGCGCGCCGGGCCGGGGCGCAGGGCGCGGCGACCACAAGATGAGCGGCTGGGAGCCGGAGGCGACGGGAGTGGGGGGCGCTCGGGGCGGCGCGCCGGTCGGGGCAGGCACGGGGGCGCGGCGCCGCTGAGGTAAACAGAAGCGGAGCGCCGGTTGGTGGCGCAAGGCGTGGGGGTGAGGGCTCCCGCCGGCTGCGAGGGCGGTGGGGCGCGGCGCTAGGGCGGCGGAGTCCATGGGGGCTGGAGTTGGGAGGGGCGCGGCGGAAGAAGCGGCCTCGGGCTGGGCGCGCGGCGCGCGGGGTGAGGAGGAGCAGGTGGCGGCGGACCGGATGGAGGAGCGGCGAGGGCTCGGGCGCGGGGGTGCAAGCGCGGGGTCCGGGGAGGAGGCGCGACGGTGGAGCAGGGGCTTGCGGGGGCGGCGGCAGCAGGCGAGGGGGGCGCGGGAAGCACCGGGGAGGAGGAAGACGGCGGGGGGGATCGAGGGGGGCGCCGGCCGGGGCGCTCGGGTGCCAGGAAGGAGCAGCGCGACGCGAGGACTAGAGGAGGAAAATGGGGCGGGCGGCTGGAGGATCCGAGGCCCCCCTTTTTTTTCCTTTTTGCTTTCGGTTGTGCCCTTTTGACCGGGGGAGGAGCAGCCAGTGGAGAGAAGAAAGGAGAAAGAAGGCGCTGACGGGTGGGTCCCACGTGTCATGGAGATAAAGAGGAATCCAATGCCAGGATTTTTTTTTGGTTGGGCTTTAATATGGGCTGCGGGGGAGGCTTGGGTTTCGGCCCAAATTTTGAGTGTGGGGTCTTTTGAAGTTTTCTCTTTGATTCTAAGTTTTCTTCAAATTCAAATTTGAATACAAGCAAGTCCCTAAGCAGTTTGAATTTGGAAATTTTATTTGCACAATTATAAAGTGGGGTGTTACAGTTTATGACACTATCAAATCCAGATCCGAAGCTCTCTTGAGCAACATTTTGCTGAATGCGGTGATATAACAAGGGTTTCAATTCCGACTGATAATCAAACTGGTACAATCAAAGGGTGAGTTTTCTTATTGAAAAACACCAATGACCATTATTATCTGTCTAAATTCAGTGATGTTACTGAAGAGCTTCCACTTATTTCCATGTAACTTAGTTCACTTTCTTTTTTTACTTTGACATAAAAATGGGCAGATGGATAAAGCATATACAGAAATCATGTCCATTTTAATTTTATAAACTGAAATCATGTTCTGGAATATACTGAGATCATCTTTTTATTTTCTCTATTGGTATTATTGATAAACTATAGATTGATTTTGTTGGAGCTTTGTAAAATATAAGCCTTGTGTTTTATTTTTAATTACTCTTTACAAGGATCTAGGATTTATTTCTGTATGTTACAATTCTGCAGAATAGCATACATGGATTTCAAGGACCAGGATTCTCTGTCCAAAGCACTGGAGCTTTCTGGTTCTAATCTTGGTGGCTTTGAATTGTATGTTGATCAAGCAAATCCTAGAGGGGATAGCCGTGGTGGTGGTGGTCGATCTGGTGGCAGATTTCGGGGTGGATCTGGTGGCAGGCGTGGTGGTGGCAGGTTTGGTGGACGAAACAGTGGTCGGGGTGGTCGGGGCTTTGCTAACAGATAGAATGTTGGCACTGCTAGTGCAGGTAAAATCTATGCTTTTATTATCCATTTTGCCTAAAGACATGGTAAGACGCTCGCATTAGATGCGTTAACTAGCTGTTCCAAACTTTTCTTTTGTAGCAATGTGTACGATTTGCTTGAGCTCATTCTTGCTTTGAATTTGTTTCTTTCCAAGGAAAGAGACTGCATGTGGCGATGATTGAGGCAAGCTTTTGGCCGTACCAGATGTAGCAGCGAACATATGGTTTTGGTCGTATCAGATGTAGCTGCGAACACTTCAGAATATTTTGTAACTCTGTAATATTCGTGCTAACGCACAGATTTGCTGCAATTTTCCTTTTCCCCGTGAGCGATTCATTAGTTTGTTAAATTGTATTTTTGTTTTGCATATGACCACGGTTTCTTAAATTGTGTTCAGTTAAGCTACGGTTTTGAAAACCTGATTTTAACTGTGAGAAAGCTAATATGAGTTAGGAAAAAATAGAAAGAAAATGAGTTAAAAAGAATATAACTAATGACAGAGGTGGGCGTTAGGTTTAATTGGTTTGGTTAATTTGGTTACATAAAAATTTATTTATTGAGAATTGTTAACTGAAATTGATACAAAATAGTCACACAATTCGGTTACTATTAATTTGGTTTGGTTTTGTGATTAACTGTATTTTAATTTGTGATATATTTTATTTGACAAAAATGATGATGAACATATAAAAAATAGCAAATAATATAAAAATGAGATGTCTACGTAAAGATTATTAAAATTAGGTTGGATTATATGAAAAAATTTGATAAGAATAAAAATTAATACTATTTTGTAGGTTATGAGGTATTGTTGATTAAATATTCGGCTGAAACAAATAATTCAGTTAATACGATTGAAAAATAACTGAAGGGATCCCTGTCGTTCCCATAAAAGTAACTGGAAAAGGATCCCTGTTGTCTCCATATTTCCTTGTTACTAAATTTATAGCTTGGACTAGGCGAGTGTTCATGCATCGCGATAGGCCTAAAGAACACATTTACTAGGCCACCATAAACATAAGACCAATTAGACTATAGTATAAACATAATTTGACTAGAATCTGATCATAGTAGTATACAAGATTAACAACAGCAACTCATGAAATGCTCACATCTGTTGCTACTTCAAATAAATTGGACTTGATTAAACACCATTTTTGCATATAACTTGTCATGCTTCTCCCAAGTTCTGCAATTAGACAACAAATCTAGATTACTACGGTAATTGATTGGGCATGGGAGAGATCAGAAAACAATCATAATAAAGCGGCAAATTAGCTCATAAGGAAGGCAAGACATCAAAATATGAAGATAAGACGATGACTAACAGCTAAACGTCATTGGGAGGCATGCCTTAAGATTGATAGGTAAGACATGCTTGTTCTAGTGCACTAAAAAAGCTTTCACTCCAAATCCCAGGAAGAATATATTATTTAACTACAGGTATCGACCCCCAACACTCCGCTCCATGGAAAATACCAAGCAGCATCTTTGAGGTCAGATCTTTTTCGCGCCTTCCTCTCTTGCGCTTCCACTCCTTCATCATTAGGCAGAAAACAGACGGATATGAATGGATAAAATATTTTTCCATATCCATATCCATATAAAAATTTTCGAAACGGATTCGAATGTTGTCGAAAAGGGATATGGTATCAGATATGTCGGATGTATCGGAAACGGATTCATCGGATCGAAAAATTATGGATATCGAACAGATTCAAATATTATTTTGAAAAAACAATTCACAAATAACATGTAATTTATAGTTCATACACATAATACATAACACATTCGTATCAAATGCATACATGGTTCATATATTAAACACACAAATTCATATATAGTGTATATATAGTTTAAATACACAAATATATAATTTGTCATAGTTCATACACATTACAACACCAAGACATCAAAAACACATATGCAGCAACAAGATAAACAAAATAGCACACATGCAGTACGAGACTCGACCAGAAGTCAACAAGTCGGAAAGACGGCTACGAGAACAGGAGTCAGAACTAGACGTCTAGATCGGGACGGTTAGCGTTAGCGGTTTGGGCCAGATCGTCGGCGTACAATGAACCACAAATCATTCGGATATTTTTCGGATTATGATTCAGATATATCTAACGAAATATGAATATCCGACCCTTCAGGCGGATATTAAGCCAATGCCGTTTCAGATCCATATCTGATTGAGATCCGACAAAAACAAATATGAACCGGATATTTTCAGATCGAAAACCCGAATGGATCGGAAAATATCCGATCTATTTTCATCCCTATTCATCATCGTGCAAGTACCAAAGGACCATCGAGACCAGCCCCAAGTCAGGACAGTGACATCTGCAAAGTTTCAGTTTATTATTATCCATGAAATTCTGAAAAACATCATGTACCCTAAGCAAGGTTCCTTTGCAGTTCTACTGTATTCTTCGTAGGCAGACAATTCACTGCGCAGCCAGGATCACCTCACATCGGTCAGTGGGTTTTTACTAGTTGTACATGTATTTTGACTTGGCCTCAATGCATCATCTCGTCATTGGCAACAACAGAACAAGTTGATAAACCCACCATGGTTATATCAGGTATGTTAGTTAGGATTAGGAAAGTAAGAAGCCTACACCAAGACATTCCATAATTTGATAATATGCTCTACCATGAAGTGGGGTGTGACCCTTTTTACTCTGAAAAGAAAAACAGGTCAACACACAACAGTTTGTTAATGTGAGATCGGTAGTCACCAACCATTCCTTGTATCATGGGTCTACTGTAAACCCGTACATATCAACAGTGACAGATGAACAGAACAAATTCAAGAGCTTTAAGCACAGTTCCTTCAGCAGAGGAACCCAATGATGTGCCTAGCATGAGGTATAATGCATTGGCATGGCAAATATGTAATAGTGGCAAGGTTGAGATTGATTCTCTAAAAAGACTGTTGTTCCTCTAAGAAACTAAGCTCAATACCATCCAAAGGGCAAAGGCTATTCAAGGCACAAACAATTTATATATAAATGATATATTGCAGATATTGTCAGGTTCAGTTTAGTTGAAAATTGACCTACAGGTTTTAGAATAGAATTATGCATACAAACATCTTCAGACGCAACCTGGGCATGGTCCGGCAACCCTGATACCATAACATGTGGATGTACATGCCTAACTTTCTCAGTTGTGGTTACCAATTGTATACGCTCCTTAAACATCAAGCTGATGGAGTATAATTAGGCAAATCAAACAGCTAAAGAAGCGCAAAACATGTACTGTGGCATATTGTAGTTGTAGAAATATTGACCCTCTTCCATTCAGCAATAATGACTGCAATGATTCAATGAAATGAAAATAGATACAAGCAAATATGCTAATTTGTGTCTTTATAGGCAACAACAAAAATCTTTTTCCATCTTTGAACCCTATTGATTTTATAAGTCAGATGTAAATATTGAGAGTGTTGTAGATTCTTTTGTGGGCCGTCAGTTTGTTAGGCGCGCCCATAACAGAATCCAGACGGATTAGCTGTTAGTTGTTGGATTTGTTAGCTTTTCAGTTAATATAATATTTGTTCTGTTTAGAATAACCGATGCCTGTTCTATAAAGGCTACCGTAGGGTGTACTAGGAGGCCATTGAGCAATAAAGTTCCCTGTTGGGGTGAACTGCTCGATCACCCTGGTTGGCTCCTTGCCTGCCGCAGGTGATCAGGGCGGTTCTATGTCCAACCGTTCCCCATATCGACTGAGATCTTGTCCCAATCCTATATGCACCTTCTTTCTCCCCTGCGCACTCAAAGAAGAGGGAGGATTCATACCAATTTAGTATCAGATTCAAGCAGAGCCCCGACCATCATGTCCGGCTCTGAAGGCGACCTGCATGGACTCTCTGATTCTACAAAGCTGGATAGGATCTTGGCGCAGCTGTTAACACTCAACAACAGGATGAATTCACATGACAGACGTCTAGCAAAATTGGAGAAGAAACCTGAGGAGATTGATTTTGTGCAACAGAATTTTCCACCGCCTCAGGGTGGAAGTGCTGGTGACCTTGGGCGTGAAGATGGAGATGCCACTTTCATGGGGCACAACCGTCCTGGTGATCAAGGACCCAGGCGACCCAAGGTCAATTTTCCCAAGTATGATGGGGAGACTGACCCCTTGCCCTGGCTCAACAAATGTGAGACTTATTTCAAGGGCATGCGAACAATGGGGGAAGAAAAGGTGTGGGTGGCTTCCCTGCACATAGAAGGTGTGGCGGCTGAGTGGTATTTTGCAATGGAAAGAGATTCTAGCATTGTTTCCTGGGCCAGATTTTCTGAATTTGTGAATATGAGGTTTGGACCTCCCCTGATATCCAATGATCTTGCTGAATTAAAGGAGTTGCGTCGTAAGGAACAGTAGAGGAATATCAGAGAAAGTTTTTGATACTACTATGCCGCTGCAATGATCTGACACCTCGCCAGCAGATCAATCTGTTCACCGCTGGTCTAGGGGAACCACTGCGGATAGATGTTGAACTCCAGTTTCCTTCCAATCTACAGACAGTGATGAGTTTAGCGCGGGCATATGAATGCAGATTAGTAGCTGCTGTCTCACACACCACATCGGCTAAATCTGCATTCGCTACGGCTGCACAGGAGAAGGAAGCTAATCGTGTGAGCAGACCAGACAGCAACAGGCAGCGTTTCAGTCGCCTCTCACTAGACGAGCTTGCTCTGAAATGGGCCAATGAAAAGTGCTACCATTGCACGGAGAAATACACACCAGAGCACAAATGCTCATCAAAGGGTTTATATTTCTTGAAGATGGAAGAAGCAATAGAAGAGGGGGAGACTGCAGATGAGTTAAGACATATCACTGAATGCCCTGACAGAAATTGGTGTATCCAACACAATGAAACTAGAGGTGGAATTACAACAACAGAAGTTGATGGTCTTGGTGGACACTGGTTCGACACACACTTTTATCCGAGAATCACTCATCAAGGACCTCAGATTAAAAGTGGAACCACGTCCTAGGCTGTTAGTAAAAATTGCAAATGGTGATCACGTTCCCTGCACTAGTGTTTGTGTTCAGTTGCCCCTGTCTATTGCAAGGGGCATATAATACACTACACCACATGCTACGGACTGCCACTGGATGGATTTGATTTAGTCTTGGGAGTTCAATGGTTGCGCACATTGGGACCAATAGTATGGAATTTTGAAGATCTGACAATGGCTTTTTGGCGCTAAAACAGGACTGTCAAATGGACAAGTGTGGGATAGTCACCCCTGCCTGCACGACCATGACTGCAGCTACTGATTTGATGCTTGCGCTGCTAGAGTCCTTTAAGGACTTATTTGATGAACCCAGGGACCTTCCTCCACCACGGCGCCATGACCATCAGATTCGGCTATTACCAGAAAAGGGTCCAGTGGCTGTTCGCCCTTACAGATATCCTCAACTTCTTAAAGATAAGATTGAGAAGCAGTGTGAAGATATGTTGAAACAAGGAATCACTAGGGAATGCTCTTCAACCTTCTCTCCAGTTCTACTAGTCAGGAAAGCAGATGGATCATGGCGGTTCTGTATTGATTATCGAGAACACCATTACAGTATAGGATAAATTCCCCATTCCAGTGATAGAGGAGTTGTTGGATGAACTTCGAGGCGCCAAATACTTCACAAAACTGGACCTGCGCAGTGGTTACCACCAGGTGTGAATGCACCCAGAGGATATTGAGAATACTGCATTTAGGACACATCACTGGCATTTTGAATTTCTAATGATGCCCTTTGGCCTCACAAATGCCCCATCAACCTTCCAGTCCCATCCACAAGTTTGTGTTTTCTTTGACATCTTGATTTTCAGCAAGACCATCTTGATTTTCAGCAAGACATGGACAGAACACCTCCAACATGGTAAACAAGTGTTCCAGACTCTCCAGCACAAGTTGTCTTTAAAAAGGTCAAAATGCCTTTTTGGACAGGAGTTTGTTGCTTATCTGGGACATGTCATTTCATCAGCTGGTGTGTCTATGGACCGATCTAAGGTGGAGGCAGTTGAACAGTGGCCACAACCAAGGTCTCTGAAATCACTTCGAGGTTTCTTAGGCCTCACGGGGTATTATCGCAGATTTATTGCAGATTATTGCTGGACCACTTACAGCCCTGCTGAAACGAGAAGCTTTCAAGTGGAATGATGATGCTGAAGAAGCCTTCAAGCAGTTCAAGAAAGCTCTGATGACAGCACCCTTACTTCAGATGCCTGATTTCACCAAGCGTTTCACTGTAGATTGCGATGCTTCGGGTGCACGGTTCGGGGTTGTACCGCATCAAGAGGAGGGTGCCATAGCATTCTTCAGCCGGGTTGTAGCGCCATACCACTAGAAACTCCCAGTTTATGAGAGAGAATTAATTGGCTTAGTGAAGACAGTTCGGAATTGGCGAGCTTATTTATGGGGGGGGGGGGATAGTCTGAAATTCATTCTAGACCAGAGGCTCTCAACAATACCACAACATCTTGGTTACTAAATTGTTCGGGAATGATTTGGTGGTAGAATATAAGCGAGTGAAAATGAATGGAGCAGCAGATGCGTTGTCTCGCGGAGATGAAAATGAAGCGGTACTGAATAGTATCTCCTCTCCCACTTTCCACTTGTTTGACGTCTAAAGAGTAGAATCAGCCACAGATCCTCAGGTGGCGAATATTCAAGAGCAGATCAAACAAGGTAGCAAAAGAAGGGTGGAAATTAATGGATGGATTGGTACTGTTTAAGGATAAGTTATTTGCCCCTGACAATTCTACCTTATGGGAGCAATTGCTGACTGATATTCATGAAGCTGGACATGAGGGGATTCAGAAGACGTTGTGCAGAGGGGATTCAGAAGACATTGTGCAGATGGAGAGCATCTTTTTATAGCCCACTAGCTCCGCGACGGGTTCGAGAATTTGTGCATGGCTGTGCTGTGTGCCAGAGAAATAAATCAGAACACCTTCACCCAGCAGGTCTGCTCCAGCCACTACCAATTGCCAATGAAATCTGGTGTGATATATCTATGGATTTTGTAGAAGGCTTCCCAAAAGTAGGAGGAAAGTCCGTGGTCTTGACAGTGGTGGACAGATTTTCTAAATATGGCCACTTCATTGCTCTAATCACCCATTCAGTGCTGCAACAGTGGCAAAAGCCTTCTTTGACGAAATTCTACGACTGCACGGGTTCCCATGCTCTATAGTAAGTGACAGGGACACAGTGTTTACAAGTGTCTTTTGGTCTGAACTGTTCTGTTTGACAGGGGTAAAGTTATGTGAGTTCAGCCTTTCACCCACAAACGGATGGCCAATCAGAAGTGGTTAACAGGGTGCTAACAATGTACCTTCGTTGCTTGGCAGAGGACAGACAGAAATCTTAGCTTCAGTGGCTACCATGGGCAGCAACACATCCTATCAAACGTCGTTGAAATGTTCCCCCTTCAAGGTCGTATATGGGCGAAAGCCTCCGGCCCTGTTATCCTATCAGCCTGGGTCTACAAGGGTAGCAGCAGTGGAGAGACAGTTGCAAGACAGAGATGCTTTCATTGCAGAAATCAAAGACCGTTTGATTCAAGCACTGATAACTATGAAGAGCTATCAAGACAAGAAAAGAAGAGAAGTGGAGTTTATGGTAGGAGATTGGGTATGGTTAAAATTACAGCAGCGCACAGCCATTGTAGTCACCACTGCAGCCCCATCAAAGTTAGAACCACGATATTATGAGCTATATCAGGTCCTGCAGCGCATTGGGAAGGTCTCCTACAAGCTACAACTACCTCAGGGAGCAAGAATTCATGATGTGTTTCATGTGTCAGTGCTCAAGAAGTTTGAAGGACAGTCTCCAACCCAGGTCCCTCTGTCACCCTTGGTGAATGGAAAAGTGGTTCCAACACCAGAGAGTTTGAGAGCAACTTGAAGATTTTAAAAGGCAATTTCCAGAGTTTAAGCTCAAGGACGAGCTCTTTGTTGGGAGGAAGGGCAATGTTGTAGATTCTTTTGTGGGCCGTCAGTTTGTTAGGCGCGCCCACAACAGAATCCAGAAGGATTAGCTGTTAGTTGCTGGGTTTGTTAGCTTTTCAGTTAGATAAGATTTGTTCTGTTTAAAATAACTAGTGTCTGTTCTATAAAGGCTACCGTAGGGTGTACTAGGAGGCCATTGAACAATAAAGTTCCCTGTTGGGGTGAACTGCTCGATCACCCTGGCTGGCTCCTTGCCTGCCACAGGTGATCAGGGCAGTTCTATGCCCAACCGTTCCCCATATCCACTGACATCTTGTCCCCAATCCTCTCTGCACCTTCTTTCTCCCCTGCGCACTCAAAGAAGAGGGATGATTCATACCAGAGAGGCATGTAGCAAGAAGTTTTACCAATGGGTTTGGGGGGATAGGAAGCCACTTGATAGTGAACCGTCATAACGTCATCTACACAAATTAAACAAAGATAAGCTAAGCCATAAGCCAATTGCTAAAAACAATGGTCTATATACCATTGCACAAAAGAAGATGGGCTTCTAAATGTTTCCTAGCAGGACTCATGAGACTATGAAAGCTTCTTGCCGTGGTTACCCTTCCAGCAGATGTGAGGCGTGGATCCCCTCTGCCTCTCCTGCATCGAACAATTTTTTTTTGATAAATACGAGTGTGAGACTGAACCGAAGGGTAAAGGTGGATTTCTCATAACAATCTTTGAATCATACCTGAAAACACAAATAGGATCCACAGATCGAAAAACCTTAGTGTTTGGCCTGCAACCAGTCTTGTGTATTTAAAAGTTAAAATATCATCATCAGTATCCTTTCACTTGTGTCTTGAAGG
The DNA here is from genome assembly GCA_030760725.1 of Neostapfia colusana. NCBI lineage: Eukaryota > Viridiplantae > Streptophyta > Magnoliopsida > Poales > Poaceae > Neostapfia > Neostapfia colusana. The sequence continues at coordinate 2,790,772 of JASWHV010000012.1, read as the reverse complement.
TCCTAGGTTCGAATCAGTCTCCTTAAAAAATAAGAAGGGAAAGGTTGCTAGAAATTCCTCTCTAGACCTCACAATGTATTCACTGTATAAACCCTTTAGTATGTCATCCCAAGAAGTAGCATATATTGGTGCCACCGTAAATACACACGCAAAGTGGCAGATTACTGACCCGAAATGAATCCTGGCGACTAATGCTGCCACATACTTGAAGTACCACCTGAAATGAACAAACTAAGCAGTTTATAATTCGATTGGTTATACTAAAGATCAATAGAGGCAGGGATCCAAGTAAAAAAATGGAGCAGCACGAGTAACACTGAGAAGCAGGAACAAATTAACCGTGCGCGTATAAACAGGAGCGGCAAAGGAGATGGAGTCATGGAGGTTGGGGCAAGCAATGCATATGGCAGGGAAGAAATGCAGTAACAAAACAAACTTGAATGCCCGTGCATATATCAAAATTACAATGTGTATGGCAAGCACACTAATGCGGTAAAGCAATGAACTGAATCCCCGTGTGTATTCCTGATTGCCTGGACTACACAAACAAGTATGCCATTACATCAATGAACTGATCCGAACTATGAACTGAAGATGCAGGGAAAGAACACAGATCCTGCATTTTCCAATCTAAAGAAAGGAAGGCGAGATAGCAGATCGAAGGCCACCTCGTCACTGGTGGGCGCCCGGACATAGCTGCGTCCAAATTGATGCCGAGCAGCCTGAGATTCATCTCACCGTTGCTGTTATCAGAAGCCAATACTGCTACTATCACCCAACACAGCTGAAATGGTTTTCGGATCCATAGAATCAATAGCACCACCTTTTGTGACAATACTGCTACTATCATCAGGGTAATTTCTCAAGCTAATAGAAAATTGAGTAAAACTCAGACAATGAAGCATCATCAGATAAGTAAATCAGAATCAATATAATCTGGTCTTGCAAAATCCAAGGAAGTTCTATATCAACTAACACTGACAAATATAAACGGTAAAAGCCATTCATCCCTAACAAGCGCACCAAAACATGAGAAATCTTATCACAGAATCAGGCAAATGACCGAAGAAAACAGAAGTGTGTGGCGCTGGTTTAGCGAGATCGAAGCGCGCCTGGGTGGGCAGGCAGCTGCGCTGCCACCGGCCGGGGGAGCGATGTCTTGATCGGGCAGATTCCAACAGCTCCAAGCAGCAGAGCAGAATGGAGCATTTGTCCTTTCAATGTCACATGGACAACGCAGTGGGAGGGGAGCGCCACCAACATGAAAAGCAACACCACCAAGAGGCCTGTTTTATAGTAGAGAGATTTGGGATTCTCATTTGGAGTTAGGGTAGCGGTGTCAGTTTTAGCAACTCGATTTTTGGAGGCTTATGAAGCAGAGAATGAGAACACAGATAGAAAAGCCCATCAGTTTCAGGAATCCTATGTCAGCAACCATCTGTTTGTTGGGGACCTATCACCTCCAACAACCATTCCCAAGCAAAGGACACCAACCCTGTTAGAACCAAATGCAACCAGTGATGAAACACCAAGACAACAGAGCACCTTATGAAATGCCAAGGCACTGCCTCTCTTTTTGCCTGGATTATACCCCCTTCTTTACAGTACTAGTTGTTTCCCAATATACCAAAACGTCTAAGCTATCCACTACCAGGTACCAACAACCTAAGCTGCATCCACGATCATACACAAACACACATCACTCCCTCCAATTTGCTATACCATTCCCCACCACCGAAAAAAGAGCTCAAATCACCTACTGAGGTCACTAATCCTACAGTCAGAGCAAATAGCACCGCCTAATCCAGGGAACAAGCATCGTCCCCATCGGAATCAGAGTCCGCAGAGCTCCTAGAGTCCGAACCTGCAGGCAATTGACAAGAATTAAAACCACTACACAAAAGAAAAATCAGATATTGTGGAGGACACTTCGTACCACAGGATGCAGATGAGCCACTTCCAGACTCGCTCGAGCTGCTAGCCATCTGGGTATCCTTCTCAATCTCTACCGACTGGTAATTCACCGTCGGCATCTCATCACCGATATCCACATACTCATCAACTATGTCGGCTTCTGTTCCCTGCTCTGGCATGTCCTCCTGAAATAAACAGAAAAGGCACGATGCTGAACACAATGTTTAACATGCCAAAGCAGGACAACAATCAATCACACTGCTTCCGCATGACATACCGATTCTCCAATTTCAACCACTATAGGCGGGTTCACATCCACCTGCACCATAGCATCCTCATCTGGAGCAATTGTCACATCAACCATGCCACCATTCATCACAGAAGCATCCCCATTCATCGCAACATTTTGCTTGCTCTTGTTGCACGCCTTCCTCCAATTGAGAACAAATCGATCAAGCTCCCAAAGAGTCTCAACATCCATCGCATCAAAATCGAGCACAACATCCACCCCCTTGAGCGCTGGATCACTATTCCTCTTCTGTACAATCTGCAGCACATCCTCGGTCTTGTCATATGGCAAGTTTTCAATCTCCTCCCGCAACTTTTCCTTCTTCTCCGTACTCATCTCCCTCTTGTTGGGTTCCCTTGCCTTGGGCTTGGGAATCCTCCCACCGCCCATCCTCGGCAGCACCTGCACAGGCACCGGCACCGGCTGCTGCGGGGGAGCTGGCAAAGCCAGCGGCACTGGCGGCTCGAGGCGCTGGAACTCCTGCTCGAACCAGGAAATGGCTTCCTTGTACATCCCCTCAAAATTGGCGAGGAGATTGCCAGCGGACGTGTGCACCTGGTGGCCCGGCGGGTTGTAGCGCAGAGCGTTATTGAAGGTGAGTCGCACGTCGGCGGCGAACTCCTCATGGGACGGGTACCTCCCGCCGGCAAGGTTCTCCTTGACGGTGCCGAGATCCATGGGGTTCCGGATGATGGCGCGGTAGTCGTACAGCTTGAGCCCCTCGACGTCCACCGGCGCCTTGAACCAGTGACTGACCTTCTGCTTGCGGAGCCGCGTCAGGATCTGCCCGCACCGCTTCAGCATCGCCGTCCGCAGCGCCGGCGGCGTCGGGGACGCGTGGCGCGCGCGCGTGCCCGCCTCCGGCTCTGAAGGCCCCGGCCGCCGCCCGTCCTGCCACGTGTCTATCCGAGCGAGAAGGGCACGGACGCGGCCCAGCTCGCCGGTGAGCCGCGCCTGGGCCTGCCGGGCCTCGAGCCGGGTCATCCCTGCCGGCCTTATCGTCACGTATCTCGACGTCGAGGGCTCCGGAAGCGCGGCGGACGGGTCCGGCGCCTGCCACGCCCCGGCCTGGGTGGCGGGGATGGGGTTAGGGTTTGGGTCCGGCCGGTGGCGCCTAGGGTTAGGAGGTCTGGGGGGCTTGGGCATGAGGGAGGCGCCGCCGAGGCCGCCCCGGTGGCGGTGATCCGCGTGCGCGTGGTGGACCTCATTCCGGCCGGGGAGTACGGCGGAGGTCATCGCCGACGGCGGCGGGGCGCCGCGATGTGACTAGCAGGATCCTAGGCGCGTGGGGGGCATCGCTTCGCGGGTTCGGGCGCGACCCGGTTGCTGCCGCGGGCTGGGGACGAGGAGGAGCGGGAGGAACCGGGGTGCCTTTAATAGCGGCGCGGGGGTGCCCGAGGGACGCGCCGGGGAGGCTACCGACCGTCCGATGACGTGCGCGGCAGGATCGGACGGAGTGAAACCGTGGTAAGAGTTCCCGCGGGCTGCGGGCCCTCCCTGGAGGCCAAGGACCCCACAGAACGACGCGTGGCGAGGATCCGAGGGTCGGTGACGGCCCGGTCCCGTGGAACTGCTTTGCAGAGACACGGGCAGATTGGGTGGTGGTGGTGGTAAGCCGCGCGGATGACGTGTGGGGTCCGTCCGGTGGTCTCCGGATGGCAGTGGGTGCCAAGGGAGGCGCGTGAGGATTTCGGACAACGAGTTTCTCGCGCGAGTTTGGGCCGCACGAATTGTGTGCGTCTCACGAGCAGCTCCCGCATCCCGGTTTCTGCGGTTCTATACGGTGGTGCTTTCTCGGATACAACCCTGGAAAAGTTGCAGCGCAAGTGAGGCTAGCATGTTTGGTTTCTATCATGATATAAATGATGTTTAGAATAATAAATTTAGTTTAATTTAAATTAATTTAGTTGTTCTAAACGTCATTTATTTTATAACTGAGGGTGTACTATTTTTTTGACATATTAAAATTAGGCTACCATGCCAATTCTGCTAAGCTCCCCAATAGAGGACTGAAAGGTCGTAGTGCTTCATATTTGCTCGATTTAGGTCGTGTTTCAGTTTTTATTGGCTTTCAGTTGGAAAAGGCTAGAATAAAAACAACCGAGTAGGTTTTATAACACAGAAGAACTAGCTTTTGAGAAAATAAACTAAAAACTAGAAATCTCACTCAAGCTGCCTTCTTGACTTTTTATATGCAGAGGAGCTAAAATATATTATAAAACCATCAATCGATTTTTATAAAAACTCAAAAGCTCGAACCCAAACAAATGATGAACGCTATCTAACAAAGGGATGACTACTCAGTAGATCAAACCTAAGTAGTTAACCAGGTCAAAGATCACAAGACTTGCATGACCTAGTGTTATCTATCATGGTCGCTTGGACAAGCATACCACTTAAACTTTGCCCCAACACCCAAAGCGAAGAAATAGAGAACACTCATTCTATGTCCGGGCAACAGAGGATGTAACCATCTCAAAGCCTCATATAGATAGGTAAAGTTAGAGTCTAACTCGGACTAGCCAAAATTATAATCAACTCAGCACACTTGAGCCCTTCGACAATCTATAAAAGACAAGAGAGAAGCACCGAGTTAAGACATCCTCCCATAAATCTAAAAATTTTATCATGTCAAATCGCCACAAAAAACACTACACATCAAGCAGTATACACCAAGTATTGAGAATAACCCATCTAAGCACGAACAACCACGAGGGTCTAAACCTGGATCTTGTCTCATTTTTACCACCTAAATCTACTAGCTCGTACATCTTCACTAAGCCATGAGATTAAATATAAATGGTATTTATCGTGAAATAAGTGCAACATAATCAACACCTGAGTTGCTTCAGGAGAGACAGTAATGGAGGGCAGTTTGAGGTCGCGTCTGCCAGAGATGAAGTAGATCGTGATTGCTAAGACTACTCCATCAAGCAGCCCACTCAAAGTAATAGTGTAAGCTCTAAACTATTTTTATCCCCTATTTTGTTCCTATATTCTTAACTAATGCAAATCAGATATGTAATACCTCATAGAATGGTACACATGCTATAGGATATTTTTGTCGAAGTGTTTTTCTGCGACACTTCCCCCGGTCTGGTCGGAAGCAGCCCGCGGAGGTTCTTTTTTCGGAGGGGCTAGTGGATCTCGAAGGTCAGAGCACAATGGTGAGAGGAACACGAGGATTTACGTGGTTCAGACCGCCGGAACGTAAAACCCTATGTCCACGGGAGTGCTTGTTGTATTGCTCACGCGTGTGAGTGTATGAGTTGGTTGGGTTGCGAACCCTTTGCCTGTAGGCCGCTCCGGTCCTTTTATAGCCCAAGGTCGGGGCAGTTACAAGGTGGTCCGGGGTCCGACAGGTGGCCCCATGGCTATCCGTCTCCTATACATGAGCTATATGTATTGTCACTGTCGGTGGAGTTACGGCGTGCCGCCTGACACGACGGGCACCTATGACCGGGTGGCCGGTGATGATGAATCCTCCGTCTTATCGCCGCGTTTCCTCGCACTGCTAGGCGGCTCTGTGCCGTTGTGCTGCCACGCCTCGCCGCTCTGTCTTTACCCGTAATGGTGCGCAAACGGGGAACAGAAGCATGCGCCATGCGCCATGCTTTAGGGGAAGGAGCGAGCCTTGAATGCTCGGCCTAATAGCGTACCTTCCTCTTTACTCCTTGGCCATCTTCTCGTTGCTCGTCGGTGTGACGCCCGGGTGGCTGGCCCCGGGACACGCGTCTCTGCTGAAGCTGTCTTGCGGAGTAGCGGGTGGTCTCGAGTTGCTGGGCACATGGCAGCTCTGGAGCCCTCCCATACTGGAGGTCGGTTCCGAGCCGCAGGTAACGTGGCACACTCGGGGCCTTCCTTGGGGGGGGGAGGGAGGTATTCTCGGAGTCGTTGCCCCTGTGGCAGCTCCGGAGCCCTCCCAAGCTGGAGGTCGGACCCGGAGCCGTAGGACATGTGGCACCTCCCAAGGCGGGCACCTAAACTCTCAAAAAAAGGAAAAAGATGAAGAACGGCGTCGAAGACTCGAAGAGTAGAAATTAGGGTCTCACTTGAGTCTTTAGTACGCTAGCCGTGTAAAAGAAAGAGTGTGTGTGTCAAGTGCATTGAGATCATAGAAGAGAGCTCAAAGCGTTAGAAGTGTCAAATCCTTAGTGGAGAGTGGTAGAGAGGTAAAGTTGGGCAGGCCGGACTTGTCCGGGCCAGAGGCCAGACTAGTCCAGAAGCCCCACGGCTTAGTCCATTTTGGGACGGACTAAGAGTTCCTGACTGAGTTCGGACTTGTCCGTTTTGGGACGGATTAGTACGTTTCTCTGTTGAAAAGAGTGTTTTGGGACTAAGGTTTTGTAGACCGTACTTGTCCGCCTCAGTGGTCGGGCTAGTCCGTGCTAGCCAAACTAGTCCGTTTTCACCCGGACAAAGAGTCCCTGTGTGAGTTCGGTCTAGTCCGTTCTGAGGCGGACTAGTCCGAATGGTTGTGATATGAGAGCTCCCACGGCTAAGTGGTGGTGGACCGGACTTGTCCGCCTGAGTGGCCGGACTAGTCCGGGCCCTCCAGACTTGTCCGTTCTCACCCGGACAAAGAGTTCCTGTGTGAGATCGAACTATTCTGGTTTGAGGAGGACTAGTCCGGACTTTTGGTAGGTGACAACGGTTGGCTTCGGGACTTCTATAAAAGGAGATGCCCCGACTTCATTTAAAACCCCCTGGAACCCTAGCGCCGTCACAGCCTTCCTAGAGCCTCTCCAAGCCTTCTCCATTGCCTACTCACCCTCTTGAATCAAATCTTGAGCGAATTTAGGTGTGTGAGAAGAGGAGAAGGAAGAACTTCGCGCTTAGACTCTTGGAGTGATCTCGTGCACTTGGTGTGATCTGTGTGAGATCTGTGAAGTTTGTGGAAGTGATCAAGTGGGAGCATCGGATTGTGAGTAGCCCCAAAACTTTGTAAGTTCACCCCTAAGATAGTGAAGAACCGGGTTGGCCTTAGTGACGACTTGGTGAGGAAAGGGTTGTTAGACCCGGTCCTTTGTGAACTCCTCAACGGAGACGTAGATTCCTGTGTGGAATCGAACCTCGGGAAAAATCTCTTGGCCTCTCTCTTGCATTTACATTTCTTTGAACGTCAAGATTGCTTAGGGTTTACTTTGATTATTTCGCTATTAGAGTATACATCATTACAATTTTGCAATCTATCTCAATATTTTATCACACTTGTCGTATAGGATTGCTAGTTGGTTTATCCACACTTAGTTAAACTAAAATCTGAAGAAAAACCCATAAAAATCATGTTTTAGTTTTTTCCAACGGTTTGACCAGACTAGTCCGCCTCTAAGCCAGACTAGTCCGACCCCTTTTAGGTTTTTCAACAAGCTGACCGGACTAGTCCGCCCTTGAGGCAGACTAGTACGGCCCTTTTGGTCTAATCTTGTTTAATTAAGTCATTTCAGGTATTTTAGTCTATTCACCACCCTCTAGGAAATTTCAATTGTTATCAGAGCAGGTCTCTCCATCAAGAGTCTAACCACTCGGAGAGAAGATGGCTGGAGCTGAGTGATACGAGATTCCGCCAACATCACAAGGCGAAAACACATATGACAAGAAAAAGGACGCTGATGTGCTGAAAGACCACTCAAGTGACGATGAAAAAGTTTGCCAGCTCAAGGCACGATTCGTGAGAAGCTAGGTCACTCAAGTAAAGAGAAGATGAAGCCAAAGAATCAAGAAAGGAGTGGTCAACCGGACTACTCCCAATATCCTTTCAACTATAAACGATAACTTCTAACAATCATTACTTATCTATTCCTCTTGGCAAACCTCCTCAATTCGATGGAAATGATTACTCAATGTGGAAGCATAATATGAAGATGCATCTGATATACTTAAACCCTAGCGTGTGGCAAATTATCTTAACACATGTCCATCTCCCAGGAAATGAAGAAGACGTTACCCCGGAGCAAGCCATCCTACTTCATCGCAATGCTCAAGCAGTAGGGGTCATCACCTCATCCTTGACTCGAGAAGAGTTCAACCGAGTCTATGAATTGGAGGTGGCCAAAGACATATGGGACACACTCAATACGACACATGAAGGCAACCGAGTCATTAGGGAAGCTAAGATCGAGATGATTGAAGGAGAGCTTGGGAGGTTCACCATCATGGATGGTGAGTCCCCTCAAGACATGTACAATCGTCTCAAGGTCCTCGTCAACAAGATCCGATCCTATGGATGCACTCGTGGACGGATCATGAGGTGGTGAAGAGGATGCTTCGGATATTCATGCCTCGAAACATTGATCTTTGCTCCTTGATCCGTGAGAGCCCGGGATATGCTCAAATGACCCCGGAGGAAGTGCTTGGAAGAATCATCAACAACGAGATGATGGATAAGGAAGCCATATTCTACAGCGGCCTTCAAAGGCTCGCTTCCTTAAAGAAGAAAGATGTTGCTTTCAAAGCAACATCCTCATCACAAGACTTCAAAGCAAGTGATGATGAGGGTCTTGACACCGATGAAGAAGAGGCGCTCTTCATCAACAAATTCAAGAGGATGATGAGAAGAAGGAAGGGGAGCAACCATTATGAGAACAAGAACAAGGAAAGATCCAAGCCCAAGACGAAAAGAGCATGCTACAACTGTGGTGAATATGGACACTTCATTGTGGATTGACCATATGAAGAGAGTAAGAAGAGGAGAGATGGCAAGTCCCAAGAGAAGCAATTCTTCAATAAGAAGAAGTCATCAGGACATGCTCACCTTGGGAAGGAATGGGACTCAAACGAAGACTCATCCTTCGAGGATGAAGAGAAAGTGGCAACACTTGCCATTGGAAGGAGCAAGCTCTTCCCAAACCTTGAAGACTTCAAGTCTACATGTCTCATGGCTAAGGAGGGTAGAAGAAAGGTTAAATCTAAACCATCCTCTTCTACTTCTTCACTTGATAGCTTTGATAGTAGTAGTGAAAATGAATTCATGCTTAAGGATCTAAGTAGGAGCACCTTGAAAAAGATGAGATTGTTGTTGGAAGAAATCTTTAAGAAGGATGAACTCATCAACCTTCAAGAAGACATACTCATCCTTGAAAAGGAGAGATGTCATGAGCTTGAAGAGCTCCTTGAGGTTGAAAGGAAAGAAGCAAGACACTTGAGCGTGAACTCGCTTTTAGCAAGGAAACTTGCTCAAATCTTGATAACACAACTATTGTGCTCAAGGATGAAATTGTTAACTTGACAAAAGTCAACAAGATTCTTGAAACACAAGTTGAGTCTCTCAAGATTAATGCACCTTCTTCCTCTATGATTCCACCCTCCTCAAAGAAATCTCCCGAAGCAACTAAAACTTGCAAGTGCTCAAACTTAATCCTAAAACTGAAAGATGAACTCAAGTTGGCACAAAATAAGCAATCACCGAAAGGTGGGATCTTTGATAAGGAAAATTGGTATATGCACGAAGTGCATATACAAATGTAAGACCTTTGAAAGCATCTAGGCCCCCGTGAGATATGGTTTTGGTGATTAATGACAACCGTTCGTTATTACTAATGAGTTTGTGGATGCGAGGTTTCACATATATCACATCAACCGTTAATGAACTATCTATTCACACCATCTACTGCTCATTGGATACAAATGGAGACCCCTCAATGATCCATTCTAAGGGGTTATTCGACACTCATAAAAACTAAATGAAGAAATCATACAACGACTCTACTTTATCAAAATTGGCAACACAAGGAGCTCACACCTCATCGTAATATCATTTCAAACAAGTATCAAAGAGGTCACTCGAGAGGATTCTAAAAGATCAACTCAAAACAACTCGAAGCAAACAAGTTGCATTCACCGGATCATCCGATGTCTTGCAAAAAGACTACATCGGTCGAGTTTGAGTTAGCAGAAGAAGAAGACCTTAGAGCCCAGTACACACCGGATCATCCGATGTGAAGGAAGTGGCACATCGGTTGAGTTCACCCGAAGGATGATATCTGAGTTACTCTGAAGATATACACACCGGATCATCCGATGATGAAATAAGTGTACATCGGTCAAATTCAACAGAGACAATATTTCTGACCCAATTCTGAAGATCAACTCACCGGATCATCCGATGATAAATTGAAGTAACATCGGTCGATTAAAAGATCCAACGGTTATATCCAACGGTCACATCTGACACGTGACATCAGCTAATTTGGAATTCGACCGATGATCATATAAAGGGGTGCATCGGAGGATCCGATGTTAACTGACAAAGTCTGCCCACTTTTCCAACGGCTATCTCGTGTGGGCTGGCTATAAATACCCCTCCAACCGGCCATTTCGACAAGTCTTGATCTCCTGAGCCTCACTACACATTCTCAAGCATTCAAGACCAAGAGCTACCACTTCCACACTCCAAAACCTCTTGTAATCCAACTATAGGTTATATCTAGCTAGAGAGAAGCTTGTGTGCGTCCATTCTTGGTGATTGGAATCTCTAGACTAGTGAGAGAGAGTGTCTTGGTGACTTCTCTCACCTTGTAAACGTTGGAGGAAGAAGAGATCACTCCGGAGCTTACCAAGGTGTTTGTGGAAGCCCGGAGGATCACCGTTGTACAAGGCTTGAGCTCCACCTTGCCGGAGAGGGCGAACGGAGAAAGATAGTGGATTCCCTTGTCTTGGTGACTTGGGAGTGGCCATACCCTTTGGTGGGTGCCACAACGTGGATGTAGGAAGATTTTTATGATCTTACTGAACCACGGGAAAAATCGCCGTGTCTCCGAGTCTCCGCGGGAGTTTGCATTTCTCTCCTCACTCCTTACTATTACGCTTTTACTATTCCGCACTTAACTCTCTTACTTGCGTACTTAGTTTGCATAGGGAATTGGGCTTCAACCATTAAAGTTTTAAATTGCTCTAAAATTTAAAAAAGCCCAATTCACCCCCCCCCCTCTTGGGCGTTTCGATCCTTACAACCTTCACATGTCAAAGATGGTCTTGACTACTCTCGAGAGTTGAAGCAACATGCTAAAACTCACAAGAATGGGAAAGACTTGATTATATTTGTCAATGAGGGTTCATCAAATAAAGAAAATATAAAGAACATTGCAAACTCATCTAACATGCCTAAAAATGAACCTCATCCTTTGTTCCATGACTTTGATGCTTCATATGTTTTATTGAGAAACAAATTTAAAAAGATCTATGCTAGATACGTTAGGCCATTCCGCAAGAGTCCAAAACCTTGTGTGTGGGTGCCCAAGTGCCTCTTGACTAACATGAAAGTACCCAACTCCGTTTGGGTACCAAAAGGTAAGGCATAACTCTATTTTGTAGGCTTACTCCTCCGATGCATCAAAATGGGTACTCGACAGTGGATGCACAAACCATATGACCGGAGAGAGAATGATGTTTGTGGAATATGAGGAAAACGAAGATCCAAGTGAAGGAATATACTTTGGGGACAATAACCAAGGGAAAATCCTTGGCAGCGGTAAAATTGCTATCTCTCCTCATCATACTCTTTCAAATGTTTTGCATGTTGACTCCCTTGATTATAACCTTCTATCCATATCCCAACTATGTGATAAAGATTATAACTGTATTTTACTAACGAGGTTGTGACTGTCTTGAGAAGAAGCAATGACTCAATCGCCTTTAGGGGCGTGCTCAAGCAAAAGATTTATCTTGTGGATTTCACCACGGACAAAGCTCAACTTGACATGTGCTTAATGGCGAAGACCAACATGGGATGGCTTGGCACAGACGGCTAGCCCATGTTGGGATGAGGAACTTGCACAAACTTCTCAAGGGAGAACACATTCGAGCCTTGAAAAAAATGTTGTTTTTGATAAGGACGGGCCATGTAGTGCTTGTCAAGCTGGAAAAGTAAGTTGGAGCTCAACATCCATCCAAAAATGTCATGACGACTACAAGACCTTTGGAGCTACTTCACATGGACCTCTTCGGTCCAATCGCCTACATAAGCATCGGCGGTAAGAAATATGGTCTTGTTGTTGTAGATGATTATTCTTGTTTCACTTAGGTGTTCTTTTTGCATGACAAAGGCGAAACTCAAAGTGTGCTTAGGAAATTCTTGAGAAGAGCTCAAAACGAGTTATCCTTAAGAATCAAGAACATAAGGAGCGATAACGGCACCGAGTTCAAGAACACTCAAGTGGAAGAATACCTGGATGAAGAAGGCATCAAGCATGAGTTTTCTTCCCCCTACTCCCCTCAACAAAATGGGGTGGCTGAAAGGAAGAATAGAACTCTTATTGACATGGCAAGAACCATGCTTGATGAGTATAAGACGTCGGACCGGTTTTGGGCGGAAGCGGTTAACACCGCTTGCCATGCCATAAAGCGGTTGTATCTTCATCGACTTTTGAAGAAGACGTCTTACGAACTTCTAATCGGTAACAAAGCCAACATCTCTTATTTTTGTGTCTTTAGGAGCAAGTGTTATATTCTAAAAAAGAAGCCTAGGACTTCGAAGTTTGCTTCAAAGTCCGATGAAGGTTTCTTGCTTGGTTATGACTCAAACACTTACGCCTACCGTGTCTTCAACAAATCCTCCGGAATTTTGAAATAGCCAGAGATGTAGTGTTTCATGAGACTAATGGCTCCCAAGTGGAGCAAGGTGGTCAAAGTGTGCTAGATAGAGAAGAGGCTCCACAAGAATCACTTAAAAGGATGGCACTTGGAGATATTTTTCCTCAAGAACATCCTCAAGACTCAAATGATCACCCAACAAACGAAGACATGTCTCCCTTCCATGATCAAGCTCAAGATGAGCAAGGCCAACCTCAACAAGGTCAAAACGATCAAAGTCAAGAAGGAGGATTGGATCAAGGGAGAGACGAAGAAAAGAGCGACAATGGAGATGAAGATTAAAGAGTCCAACCACCTCATCCAAGAGTGCACCAAAGTGTTCAACGGGATCATCCCGTCGACAACATACTAGGAGTTATCTCCAAAGGGGTGACCACTCACTCTCGAATGGCCAACTTTTGTGAATATTACTCTTTTGTTTCCTCTTTGGAGCCCCGCAAGGTAGAAGAAGCACTACAAGATCCGTATTAGGCGGTAGCCATGCAAGAGGAACTCAATAATTTTGAAAGAAATCAAGCGTGGGAACTCGTGAAGCGACCCAACGCAAATGTTGGGGAACCAAGTGGGTATTCCGTAACAAGCAAGACGAGTATTGGGTTGTAACAAGAAACAAGGCAAGACTTGTTGCAAAGGGATATGCACAAGTAGAAGGTTTGGATTATGATGAAATTTTGCTCCCGTAGCTAGGCTTGAATCAATTCGTATCTTGCTTGCTTTTGCTAATCACCATGATTTCAAGCTATACCAAATGGATGTGAAAAGCGATTTCCTCAACGGTCCAATCAAGGAGGAAGTGTATGTGGAGCAACCATCGGATTTGAGGACGATAAGTATCCTAACCATGTCTTTAAACTTCGGAAAGCCCTCTATGGCCTCAAACAGGCTCCTAGAGCTTGGTATGAGTGTCTTAGAGATTTTCTTATTAAAATGGTTTTAGTATAGGAAAAACCGACTATACACTCTTCACTAAGCATTTTAACGATGATTTATTCGTTTGCCAAATATATGTTGATGACATTATATTTGGTTCTACTAACAAAGCTTTTAGTGATGAGTTTTCAAAGATAATGACCGAAAGGTTCGATATGTCAATGATGGGAGAATTGAAGTTCTTCCTAGGATTCCAAGTCAAATAACTCAAGTAAGGAACGTTCATAAGTCAAACCAAGTATACTCAAGACATACTTAAGAGGTTCGACATGGACAAAGCCAAACCCATCAAGACTCCCATGGGAACCAACGGACATTTTGACCTTAATGAAGATGGTCCAAGTGTGGACCAAAAGGTATTTCGTTCCATGATAGACTCTTTGCTTTACCTTTGTGCATCTAGGCCCGACATAATGCTTAGTGTATGTATGTGTGCACGGTTCCAAGCTGCTCATAAGGAGTGTCACTTGACGGCCGTTAAACATATTCTTAGATATTTGGTTCACACTCCTAACCTAGGACTCTGGTATCCCAAAGGATATAAGTTCAATCTCATTGGATACTCCGATGCCGATTATGCCGGTTGTAAGGTAGATAGGAAGAGCACGTCAGGGACTTGTCAATTCCTTGGTAGGTCCTTGGTCTCGTGGTCTTCAAAGAAACAAAACTCAATTGCCTTATCCACCGCCGAAGCGGAGTACGTCGCAGCCGGGAGTTGTTGTGCACAACTCCTATGGATGCGACAAACTCTTGGGACTATGGTTACACTTTGAGCCATATTCTACTCCTATGTGACAATGAGAGTGCCATCAAGATTGCTCACAATCCCGTGGAGCATTCTAGAACCAAACACATTGATATCTGTCACCATTTCCTGTGAGATCACTCTATCAAAGGAGATATCGTTATCTCTCATGTTAGGAGTGAGAAGCAATTGGCGGACATTTTCATAAAACCCCTTGATGAGAAACGCTTTTGTGACCTAAGGAGTGAACTGAATATCCTAGATTCTCGAAACGTTGCTTGAGGCGTGCACATCTGTTTGTTGCTTGGTTGTAAACTTTAAAAATCCGCATGTTTTCAACATACTACCCTAATTCCCTTTACTCCATGAAAACTATGTTCAAAAGGATTCTTTGTCAAATATGGTCATTGTTTGTTTGATATATGCTTACTGACCATGTTTGCCAAAGATATTTGCAAAAACTTGTCCAAAAAGGGATCATATTCTTGAGCTAAAATTTAAATTACATGAATTTCAGCATATAGACGGACTAGTCCGCCCATGGGACAAACAAGTCCAGGCTATCAATGTCGGACTTCTCAGCAGACAAGTCCAAACCGGACTAGTCCGCCTGGGAGGCTGGAAAAGTCTGGCCCTAGAGAAGTCCGGCTCTGGTCCGCCAACCCGACTTGTCCAGGCACCACGCCAGACTAGTCCGGCCCCTAGGGACTTAACCCCCGCAAGGGCGACTAGACCCCTCTCTCACCCTTCACACTCTCACTTTCAACTCTCTCAAGCCGAAAACGCCCCCAATTGGCAATTTTCGCTTTCCTCCACCAAAAATCTCGTCAAATCCACGGATTGGAGCCCTAAGAAGTGCAGAATTTCTTCCCCATGCTTCATTGCTCAAGCTTCGACTTCGATTTCATCACATTTGAAGTTTTGAAGAGGTATTCTTGACCTAACCAAAAATCCTTTCTTTTCTTCATTCTTAGGTCTTTTGCTAGAAACCTCTTCACAAATGTCATTCCTAGTGTCAATGCGATCGTAGCCTAGGAGCATTGCAACTTAATTCGAAGTTTTTGCGAAAAGTTGTTAGGGTTAGGGTTCTTCCTGTATAACCCGGACTAGTCCGGGTTTGGGCGGACAAGTCCGTTCCCGCGCGGACTAGTCCGGCCCTTTAACGGACAAGTCCGGTTTACACAGGACAAACTCTAACTTTAGCCATTTTTAGTGAATTCCTTCGCAATATTCCACTTCCTTGACCTCTTATCTCTTGTTTCTCAGGCAATATATCAGACTCCGAGCAAAGCTCTCCTCTTCCAAGTCTCACGACCGATTAGGCTCGACAAGCCCTTCATCGGCGCATTGCCGAAGAGAGGGCAGTAAAGGAGGCCCAAGCGGCTAAAGAAGCCGTCCGTCGAGAGGCAAGAACAAAGAAGAAACATGATCTCGACGAGGAGGCACAAATTGCCCAAGCCGTTGAAGAATCCTTGAAGGATCAACGGAGAAAGAAATGTCCGAACGTGAAGCCCAAAACTCCCAAGCTGCTAGTGCCTTAGAGCCCAAGAGGAAGAGGCTGGTCACTTTGGGATATAAAGAGCGGGAAAAGGAGAAGGAGAAGGAATCCGAGGGTAGGGTTCCTCGTGATTCGAAGAAGGGCAAGGCTCTACTTCCTAAGGAGCCCAAGAACAAAAAGTCAACTGCCAAACACTGACAAACAGGACAGAAGGGATAGTAATCAGGGAGAAAGGGCAACCAAAGCCCATCGGCCCCTTGAAGATGGCTGCCCGTGCTAGAGATCCAAACCGGCAGCCCAATAATCCAACATTTGTATTCAAAGGAAAGGGGGCTGAGAAGGCGAGAAGGCTGAGGATGGACAACATCTATGACTATGAGAAGCACACAACCGATCCTAGGTTTTGGTGTGACTTCCCCTGCGATTACTACCGCTCAGTGTACCTAAAGATCAAGACCCCAGTTGCCCAGGCTCAATGGGTAGATTGAGACTACATGGCCAAAAGGGAGCACAAAACCTTTGATACAGTGATTGAAGCCGTAGAGCGCCATGGAATCAAGAAAATCATGGGTTTCAAATATGACTGGAACATTGAGGTGATCGTACAGTTTTACACCACTGTGTACTTCTCCAACTACGATGACCGGAAAATCACCTGGATGACTCATGGAGAGCAGTACTCAGTCACCTATGAGAGGTTTGCCCAGATACTTGGCCTTGAGGAGCACTTGGACCATGAGATTATTATTTCCATCCTCAAGGCAGTGGACAGGGATCAGCTTGACTATATGTATCCTAGTCATGTTCCCTATGAGGCCGGGCTTGCTAGAAACATCAAGCCATTCTATAGCATCCTCAACCGGATTTCGAGGAGAACTATAGCCGCTAAGGATGGAGATGCAGGGGTGATTCAAGGAAACTTAAAGCATCTCCTCCTCTTGATAGATGGTGAAGAGAAGTTCAACCTTGTTGAGCACATTTATGATGATATCTTCAACATCTCTCACACTCCCAACCGCTCATGTGGGTATGTACCGTATATCACGTGCTTAATTGAGAAGGTGACGGGGATAATCTTTGTCAAGGATGTCACTTATCGACCTCTCCGTCCTCAGCTACCCCCCATTGTGCCAGAACCCTCAAGGAGGAGAAATGCTCAACCTCCTTCCAGCCCAGCAGCCCCTTCTAGCTCAGTGGCTCCCCCATCATCTCCTCCTCCGCAATCCATGGGCGGATTCTTCAAGTGTTTCAACGCACTTTTCGCCTCTTGTCGATGTGTGGAGGTCCAAACTTGACGCATGGAGAGGCGTCAGGAGAAGTACCTCAAGGCTGTGTGTGACAAACTTGAGGTACTCATGTCTCCTCCTGAGGAGAGTGATGGGGAACTCACTCCATATCCAGAGTTCACCGTTGATGAGCTCGCCCAGTTTAGGGAAGATGGAAGCTCCTCCAAGGCCGTGCCTCCATCCACCACTGCCGACGACGAGGAAGAGGATACGGAGGCTACGGAGAGCGATGAAAATGGCGATGAAGAAGATGACGAGTAGACTTAGGTGTTTCTTCTTCCCTCTTTTCCTTTTTGGTGCCTTGATGCCAAAGAGGGAGAGATGGGAAAAGGATGTCCTTTTTATCATCTTCCAGTCTTGTAATAGATCTTTTGGACATCTATGTTTTGAAAATGACTATCTTGTAATAGATCTTTGAACATGGCTATCTATGTTTTATGCATGACTATCTTTTGTGTAACACTACGTGTTGGATTTTATGGTTGCTTTATGCTTATTGTCTTATCACATTTTTTTAGCACAACATGTAGGCACCCCACCATAACATGTGAATGTTGCCAACTCCCCTCTTCTACTCTTGCATACATTCAAGGGGAGTTTTGCATACGTACACTTGTTATGAAAATCAATTTTTTCCTCTTATGTTCAATCACCAAAAATGTGGAGATTGTAAGTGCATCTAGGTATCCCCGTGGGTTTGGATAATTGATGACGACAAATTAAGAGACTAATGAGCTGAGATGATCATAAGCACATGACATTTCCAAGGCACACACCTAAACTCTCAAAAAGCAAAACGATGAAGAACGGCGTCGAAGACTCGAAGAGTAGAAATTAGGGTTTCACTTGAGTCTTTAGTAGGCTAGCCGTGTAAAAGTGAGAGTGTGCGTGTCAAGTGCATTGAGATCATAGAAGAGAGCTCAAAGCATTAGAAGTGTCAAATCCCTAGTGGAGAGTGGTAGAGAGGTAAAGTTGGGTAGGCCGGACTTGTCTGGGCGAGAGGACGGACTAGTCCGGAAGCCCCATGGCTTAGTCCATTTTGTGGCGGACTAAGAGTTCCTGACTGAGTTCGGGCTTGTTCATTTTGGAACGGATTAGTTAGTTTCTCTATTGAAAAGAGTGTTTTGGGACTAAGTCCTGGTAGACCGAACTTGTCCGCCTTAGTGGTCGGACTAGTCCGGGCTAGCCAGACTAGTCCGTTTTCACCCGGACAAAGAGTACCTGTGTGAGTTCGGTCTGGTCCGTTCTGAGGCGGACTAGTCCGAATGGTTGTGAGATGAGAGCTCCCACGGCTAAGTGTTGGTGGACCGGACTTGTCCGCCTAAGTGGCCAGACTAGTCCGGGTCCTCCAAACTTGTCTGTTCTCACCCGGACAAAGAGTTCCTGTGTGAGATCGGACTAGTCCGGTTTGAGGAGGACTAGTCCGGACTTTTGGTAGGTGGCAACGGTTGGCTTCGAGACTTCTATAAAAGGAGATGCCCCGCCTTCATTTAAAATCCCCTGGAACCCTAGCGCCGCCACAGCCTTCCTAGAGCCTCTCCAAGCCTTCTCCATTGCCTACTCACCCTCTTGAATCAAAACTTGAGTGAATTTGGGTGTGTGAGAAGAGGAGAAGGAAGAACTTCGCGCTTAGACTCTTGGAGTGATCTCGTGCACTTGGTGTGATATGTGGCTTGTGAGATCTGTGAAGTTTGTGGAAGTGATCAAATGGGAGCCTCGGATTGTGAGCAGCCCCAAAACTTTGTAAGTTCACCCCTGAGATAGTGAAGAATCGGGTTGGCCTTAGTGGCGACTTGGTGAGGAAAGGGTTGTTAGACCCGGTCCTTTGTGGACTCCTCAACGGGGACGTAGATTCTTGAGTGGAATCGAATCTCGGGAAAATCTATTGGCGTCTCTCTTGCATTTACATTTCTTTGAACGTCAAGATTGCTTAGGGTTTACTTTGATTATTTCAATATTAGAGTATACATCATTACAATCTTGCAATCTATCTCAAGATTCTATCACACTTGTCGTATAGGATTGCTAGTTGGTTTATCCACACTTAGTTAAACTAAAATCTGAAGAAAAACCCATAAAAAATCAAGTTTTAGGTCTTTCCAATAGTTTGACCAGACTAGTCCGCCCTTGAGCCAGACTAGTCCGGCCCCTTTTAGGTTTTTCAACAAGCTGACTAGACTAGTCCGCCCCTGAGGCAGACTAGTCCGACCCTTGTGGTCTAATCTTGTTTAATTAAGTCATTTCAGCTATTTTAGCCTATTCACCCCTGTCGAAGTGTGCGGTCGACACTTCCCTCGGGCCTGCACTGGGCAGCCCGCGGAGGTTCTTTTTTCGGAGGGGCTAGTCCCTAGCGGAGAGCTTGCGCAGATGGACGAGTTAGTAAGAGCTTGACACGACAAGTTTTACGTGGTTCAGGCCGCTGGAGCGTGAAACCCTACGTCCACGGCGAGCTATGGAGCTCGCTGTATTGCTTGCTGCTCAGGGCCGGAGGCCTGAGCTTGGGGGTGAGTTACAGCTTGAGAGTGAATGGCTAGCGTATGAGTTGCAAAGTGCGAACCCTTGCTATCGACGCCTACCCGAGCCTTTTATAGTCCAAGACTCGGGCGGCTTACAAGGGAAGCCGGGACCCGACAGGTGGTCCCGGGAAGATTGTCTATTATCTACCGTATCTGCAGTTATGCCGGTAGTTGTCTCTGGTCGAAGGCTTCTGAGTCTTCATATTGCCGCCCTGCCCATGCCACATGCTAGTCGTAGTGGTTGATGACGGCGCAAGCGGCATGGGATGTCTTGTCGCGGTGTTTATTGGCTGACAGGTTCTGACACCGCGCGCCAGTCTGTGATGCGACTGGGCGCAACGGCACCTGACAGAAGCGTGCTCCACGTCTTCGCGTCTTGGGAAGACGCGGGCCTTGAATACCTTGTACGGGCAAGGTATGGGGCGTATTTACGCCTGCTGCCTATCGCTCGGGGTAGGCAGCGTCGCTCTGCTGCCACGTGGCGGGCCCGGAGCCCTTCTCAGAGAAGAGGAGGGTCAGCCCCGCGGGGCATGCGGAGCCTCCGGACCTCTCCCCGCGGTGGGGGAGGCCCGGCTTCTGCTGGCCACGTGGCGGGCCCGGAGCTCTCCTCTAAGGAGAGGGAGGTCCGGCCCCGCTGGACACGCGGCGCCTTCGGGCCTCTCTCCCGCGGAGGGGGAGGTCCGGCTTCTGTATGCCACGTGGCGGGCCCGGAGCTCTCCTCTGAGGAGAGGGAGGTCCGGCCCCGCCGGACGCGTGGCGCCTTCGAAGCTCTCCCTGCAGAGAAGGGCGAGTTCCTTAGGCATTTTACCCTGTGCGCGGGGTACCCCATATCTCAGGTACCGACAGTGGCCCCCAGGCCCATCTCGGGGGAGATAGCGAGCCCGAGGTGGGACCTCCGTCTCTTCCGATCCGCGCACTTCCTCTAAGTCCCGAATTGACCGCTGCCGGAGCACGAACGGCCACGGGATCGTGGGAGCGTGCGCTCACTTGATGGTTGCTTTTACTGCGGCGGTTCCCAAGACTGCCACTTCTGCACGTTGCGGCGCTTTCTTCGGGAACCGCCGAAGTGCCTTGCCGGCTCATCTTCTCAGGAGACTGACTCCTTGCCCCACCGCTTTAGTTAGGCGGCATGGGCCCACTCGTCATCGGCACTCGGTCTAGGAACCGAAGCGGTTGCCGGTGCGGGGTATTCGAAGAGTTCCGAATCGCTTGGAATTGTACCCGGGAAGTTTTTTAGAGGGGGTCTTACCCACATTGCAGCTTCCCTTTGCACTTCTCTGCGTTTCTCCTCGGACTCTTGTGCTTTTGCTCTCTTGCCTTTGAGCTCTCCCTTGCCATGGCATCCAACCCGCCGCCAGAGAAGAAGCGCGCTCGATCCCCTCTAGTAGCGGCGTCTGTGCCAAGTCAGGACTCTGGGGTGCCTGACACTCCCTCCGGTGGCGACTCGAAGAGGCCCCGGGTTGATGCGCTGGGGGAAGCCTCTGGGGCGCCCCCTGTTCCGCCAGTCCAAGCGACTGCGGAGCGGCCGTCAGTGACGGTAGCGGGCTCTGGAAGTCCTACCCCGGCTCGGAAGTCGGGGTTCAGAGCCCGCTGGAGTGTCCGCGCTTCCCGGCCTTCCCCGACTTGCGGTGAATCTGTGCCGCTGCGCTCGGAGCCAGGGGCAACTGCCACGGCCCCCAGGCCAGCGCGAACTTCTCCAGTTCCGGTGTGCCCGGACTCTGCGGCGGCGTCGTCTCTTCCTGCCGAGACGGCCACCGCGGCCCCCAAGCCCGCGCAGGTTGACCATGCACTAGACGGCCCAGCCTCTTCTTCAGCACCGCTTTCCCCGGCTCGCCCCTCTCCTCAGGTCAAGGAGCCAGAAGCTGAAGAGAGCCCGGCTGGCCTGGCTGCCAGAGCCTCGGAGCCAGCTTCTCTTGATCGGCGTCTCGTCTCGGTTGCTGGTGCGTCGGCTCTTCCTGAGGACGAGGTAATGGAGGAGGTCGAGGGGACTGCCCCGGCCTCTGTTGCTCCATTGCCTCTGGCGGACGCCTTCGCGCTTGCCGAGTCAAGCGTCCGGCAGGTCTTGGCTGCACTAGGGCGCGAGCGGGAGGAGTATACGGTTGAATGGGACCGCCTCCTCATCTGGGGGAACCTTTTGCGGGAGAGGACCGCAAAGGTTAAGAGTGAGCTCGACTCCAGGCGGGAGTTGCTCGACTTCAGGGAAGCGCTCCTTGACCGGATGAAGCGGGCTATCGACCGCATGGACACCGAATCGCGGCGGATCAACCGGGAGACCCTGGAGGCAAACGCCCGGGCCGAGGAGAGCCTCTCTGCTGCTGTGGAGATACGGCAGCGGTTAGAGCGCCGTGAACTCGCCGTTGAGGAACGGGAGCGTTGCATGGCAGCTGAGGCGCAGAGGGTCGCCGCGCAGCTGGCTGCGGGCGAGGATGACCTTCGAGCTCGGATGGATGAGCTGGAGATCCTGAAGGCAGACCTCGACTTGAGGGAGGAGCAGGTCTCCCGTGATCGCCGGGCGGTCTTGGACTGGGAGTTGACCGCCGGCTTCAAGGCCGCTGAGTTGGAGCGGCTCGCCAAGGCTCTCCACCTTCGGGAGAGCTCCCTGGCGGCCAAGGAGAAGGAATTCTCCGAGAGGAATCTGGAGGCTCTGCAGGCGGCCCGCCGCGAGGTGGAGGAGCTTTCGGCCTTGCGGTCCTCCGAGGCACTTGCAGTCTCGAGCTTCGTGGATCAAGCGGGGTCCACCCTGATCCCTCTTGGCTTCAGTCCGGTGAGGGCCGCGGCCCCTGCGTTGGAGGTGATCCCCACGCTGGAGTCGATCGGCGCCAAGCTGGACAGGCTAGACTCGGTGGTCGCCAGCGAGCTTGAGGCCGAGGGGCGCGGCCTAGCCTTAGAGGTCGCCTCACATGTGCTGGCATGCTTTAAGAGCCATGACCCCTCTTTTTCGCTAGAACCAGCGAGAGAGGGCACAGCCGCAGAGCGGGAGCAAGCTGCCAGAGCAGAAGTCGAGGATGTGGCCGCCCTTATAGCCGCAAGGTTCCGGCGGGAGCCGGGAGGTCCTTAGGACTTGTTTCTCCCTTTTTATCGAGTCTGTAGTCCAGCTCATGGAGCCTCGCTTAATTTGACTCTTTTGGATACATGTGTCTGTGATGCTTTTTCTCTCCTTCTTGGCTTTGCCTGGCTGAGTCCTTAGCTCCGCAAGGTACTCAGAGGCCATTTCCAATCTCGGAGCTTTGCACAGACACCCTCCCCGGGTCCTAACCGTGTTAGGGGCCCCCCGGAGGTCTCCGGATCTCGCCCTATGGGGAGCTCCAGATCTGCCTGCCACGTGGCGGGTCCGGAGCTCCTTCCTAAGAGGCGGGAGCTCCGGCCATGTTGGACACGTAGGGCTTTCGGAGCCCTCCCACCGAGGGGGAGGTCCGGCTTCCGCCCACCACGTGGCGAGCCCGGAGCCCTCCTCAAGGGAAGAGAGAGTTCTGGGCCCGCTGGACACATGGGGCCCCCGGGTCCCGCCCCTGCTGGAGGGGCAGGTCCCGGTCCTTCCAGTCCCAGGCCGGAGTAGCTGGTAGCTCTTTTCCCCCCGCTTCATGCAGTCCCTGTTGCCGTAACCTGGAGGTCCTGCACACAGGCAGAGGAAACGTAATTCTCCTCGGGGGGTCCTCCCCTCCCGTCTCCTAGTCTTATCCGTCTTACGACCCTGATCCGCTATACGGGGCTTGGGCAATTCTGTGCACGAGGCGCCGGAGCTCCGGCTCCCTCCGAGGTCCGGGTACGGCCGTCCGATCCCTAGTACCGGGCCATGCGCTGGGGAAGCAGAGTGCACGCGCTTTGGGTTCATGACCAGGCAAAGCGGTCGTACTCCCCTGGACCTCCGGAGGGCAGGATGCGCATGCTTTGGGCTCTGGGCCGGCTAAGCTGGATACGCACCCTAGACCCCCCATGCACAACGCAGGCCTTTCCTGGAGGTAACCAACTGGCACCGCAACACCTGACTGGGGGAGGCCCGAGAGTCCCTCTCGGCCATCGGTAGGTGCCTCAAGCGCAGCCGCCTTCGGTAGGATAGCGAATGCCGACTATGGATGAGCGCAGGAGAGGGGGAGCTAGATGTACGATGAACATACAGAGATAGTGCGATCATAGAAATTAATGCATAATTTAAATGAGCGCATGAGAGAGAGCTAAGTAGAACGGGGCTCTGTATTCGTACCCATAGGTGGAATTCTGGCTGTACAAGGAGGCAATGTTCCGCCTTGTCTTCAAGGGAAGCAAGACTCTACGCGCTTAGGGTCGGAACCAGGCTAAACTGGACGTAGTCCTGTACCGTCCCTTGAGACTTAGCTGCCCCAAGCGCTGTTCCTAAATTCTATGGGATCTATTACAGAAGGAAATAACCATGTTCTACTAATGCTCAGGAAGTAGGACTTACAGTGTTGCTCCATGGCAAGGATTTTTGGGAACGGATCCCACTCTCGGTTGGAAGGCATGTGTACTTGGGGCGGCAGCTTTCATGATTCGGAAGGGACCTTCCCTGCTGGGGGAGAGCTTATGGGTCCTTCTTGGAATAGAGCGTGCCGCTTCACCAAGTTGCCCTTCTGCAGGCCCCCGACGCGTTTGGTTCTTTGGCGGTAGTGCTTAGAGCATTAGCCGAGACCGTGCGTTGCGGGGTGTTTCCTGCAGCCGAGTCTTGTCGACGGGGTTGTTATCTTCGCGCTGGATCAGGTCCTGTGCGGCTTCTCCTAGGGGCCCCCGGGGAGTTCTCCCCTTCTGGCTAAGGCCTTCAAGGGGTAGGTAGACCCGGGCTTGTCTTGGATGACCTAAGGCGTCTTCCCCTTCTGGCAAGGCCTTCAAGGGGTTGACAAACCTTAGGCGGCCCCCGAGAGGTATGTTCGAGGCACGGAGGCGTACCGCAGTTGGCTAACGCCCTGGCCTGTCACCGTCGGAACTGGAGTCCTCACCGTCATGCACTGTCTTTATGACACGCTGAGGCTCCTGGAACCCCACCTGGTGGGCAGCAGTGACTGGGGCATCGACCTTCTGTTTGCCATCCCTCTAAGGGTAGGGCGGCGCTTCAGCCCTCTGCTGTCTTCCTTTGCGGAAGCGCTCTGCGAGCCTCTGGATCTCCCAGCACTCTGCAGCAGTATGGTTGCAGATGCCATGCACGGGGCATAGCCCGCCTTGGTCACTGTCTGGGGCCGGTGATTGCCGCTGCCTTTTGTCGGGGCGTGGCCCCCGAGCTCCACTGGTCGTCGCAGCTGCGGCGACGGGGGCCGTGAATGGTGACTTCATCTTGCCACCCCCCCGGTTCTTGGTCTTCTTGCCACCCCCATAGGCAGCAGCACCGGACCCGGGCTGTCCTCCTGACTCGAAGGTCGGCAGAGCGTGCCAGTTCCACCCTTCAGCTGCTCTGGCGCACTTGTCCGCCAGGCTGAAGAGCTCCGAGACGTCGCGGACCTCTCTGGTCGCGAGCTTCTCAAGCATTTTCTCGTCCCGGACACCCTGTCAGAACGCCACCACCACAGAGGCACTTTGGATATGCGGGATGGTGTTGCGTACCTGAGAAAACCGCTGGATGAAAGAGCGCAGCGACTCCCCAGGTTGTTGCTTGACGGCGTGGAGGTCAAGCTCCGTGCCGGGACGGGTGTAGGAGCTGCCGAAGTTGGCGACGAACTGCCGGCAGAGGTCTCCCCAGGAGGTTATGGACCCCTGAGGTAGATTCATGAGCCAAGACCGAGCTGGGCCGGTCAAGGCGATGGGGAAGTAGTTGGCCATGACAGCCTCGTCCCCTCCTGCGGCAAGTACGGCGGTGGAGAAGATCTGGAGGAACTCCGCTGGGTTGACGCTACCGTTGTACTTCTCGGGCACATGCGGGCGAAACTTGCGTGGCCACCTTGCGAAGCGAAGGTGGGGTGCAAGGGCCGCACATCCTGCACCTGCTGTTGCAGGTACTGGCGCTGCGAACGTTTGGTTCGCACCTGGCACCGCGTATCCCGGCATGGGCAAGGCTGCACCATAGGCCGGGGCCGCTACTTGCGGCGCATATAGCTGTGGCATATGTTGCGCAGCATATGCCTGAGGCAGGGCTCGCGTGGCGAAGGCCTGCCCTTCTGGTTGTGTCGAGGCCGACGACATGCTGTCGCCTGCCTCATGGTTGCGACGCCTCTCTCGGCGTCGCTCGAGGTACACCCGGGCGTCCTGGCCCAAGTGGCACCGTTCCAGTTCCCTTCGCAGGTCCGTCGACAGGAGCCTGGAGGAGCTAGAATCCGCCGTTAGCCCGTCAACCGTGGGTGTGCGCGTCAGCGACACAGCCGGTTGTCCTGGGCGCCGTCCTCGCCGAAACCGAGGGTTCGCGGCGGCGACGACGAGGCGGTCCACCTCGCGGACCCATTGCTGGGTCGCTGAATGGGGCGCATCCCCCGCAGGTGGGTTGCGCAGCAGCGCTCTTACTGCAGCTAGCGCACCTCCATGGTGTACGCTCAGCGCTGCAGAAGATCTCACACTGGTCGGGGCCTGCATAGCCGGAATCGGCGTTGCCGGAGTCGGCTGCTGGCTACCAGCTTGTGCCGACACACTCCGTCCTGAGTGTGTCGACATGTACTCCCCAGTGGTCACGGTTCGCCGTGAACGCGGAGGGGGAGAGTTTGCCGCTGAAGGAAGCTTGGTCATCTTCGTCGGCGGAAACTCGTGGCGCTAGGAGAAAAGCCCCCTACCTGGCGCGCCAAATGTCGAAGTGTGCGGTCGACACTTCCCCCGGGCATGCACTGGGCAGCCCGCGGAGATTCTTTTTTCGGAGGGGCTAGTCCCTAGCGGAGAGCTTGCGCAGATGGACGAGTTAGTAAGAGCTTGACACGGCGAGTTTTACGTGGTTCAGGCCGCCGGAGCGTAAAACCCTACGTCCACGGCGAGCTATGGAGCTCGCTGTATTGCTTGCTGCTCAGGGCCGGAGGCCTGAGCTTGGGGGTGAGTTACAGCTTGAGAGTGAATGGCTAGCGTATGAGTTGCAAAGTGCGAACCCTTGCTATCGACGCCTACCCGAGCCTTTTATAGTCCAAGACTCGGGCGGCTTACAAGGGAAGCCGGGACCCGATAGGTGGTCCCGGGAAGATTGTCTATTATCTACCGTATCTGCAGTTATGCCGGTAGTTGTCTCTGGTCGAAGGCTTCTGAGTCTTCATCTTGCCGCCCTGCCCATGCCGCATGCTAGTCGTAGTGGTTGATGACGGCGCAGGCGGCATGGGATGTCTTGTCGCGGTGTTTATTGGCTGACAGGTTCTGACACCGCGCGCTAGTCTGTGATGCGACTGGGCGCAACGGCACGTGACAGAAGTGTGCTCCACGTCTTCGCGTCTTGGGAAGACGCGGGCCTTGAATACCTTGTACGGGCAAGGTATGGGGCGTATTTACGCCCGCTGCCTATCGCTCGGGGCAGGCAGCGTCGCTCTGCTGCCACGTGGCGGGCCCGGAGCCCTTCTCAGAGAAGAGGAGGGTCAGCCCCGCGGGGCACGTGGAGCCTCCGGACCTCTCCCCACGGTGGGGGAGGCCCGGCTTCTGCTGGCCACGTGGCGGGCCCGGAGCTCTCCTCTGAGGAGAGGGAGGTCCGGCCCCGCTGGACACGCGGCGCCTTCGGGCCTCTCTCCCGCGGAGGGGGAGGTCCAGCTTCTGTATGCCACGTGGCGGCCCGGAGCTCTCCTCTGAGGAGAGGGAGGTCCGGCCCCGCCGGACGCGTGGCGCCTTCGGAGCTCTCCCTGTGGAGAAGGGCGAGTTCCTTAGGCATTTTACCCTGTGCGCGGGGGTACCCCATATCTCAGGTACCGACAACCCCCCTCTAGGCAATTTCACTGACTTGTGGGCCCGGGCCCTACCTGTCATTGGCGAGTGCTAGGGCGACGTGCTCGAGGGGTCACCCCGGGTTATTCAATATGGCAGCCGAAGAGTCAGTCACACCACTCTCCTCGGGAACCGCCGAACGTTCCCGAGGGGTTATCCTCCCGACCCCCAGCGGCTGACGAGTGGACCTGGGTCCAGCCCATCGCTGGGGGAGGCGAATAGCTCACGATGTGCAGTGGTGGTGGCCCAATCGCCGCGCCTGTTGCGCTGCCTGAGGCGGAGAACGGGTATAAAAGGAGGCCTTGCGGTGTAGGACGACACCCCTCCTCACCATGTGACCTTTGTTCTCCTCTTGTGCGCTGGATCGCCGCTTCCAGACGCTCTCGTCCACCAGATGATTCCTCACCGGTAGCCGTCTTCGTCCACTTCTCCGAGATGTTCATGTGTGTGCGGCCTCCGGTGAGGGTCTCTGACGGATCCCTCTCCTTGACGGTCTTGGATAGAGGCACAAGCCATCTTGACGGTGTGCTGGCGGTCGGGAAGGCCATCGGAGACAGGGTCTTCGACCCGCAGTGAGCCCCAAAACAAGTGTCAGTTGGAGCATGTCCTCTAGCCGCTCTGTCGCAGAAGGACCGCCTGCCGGTACCGGAGGAAGGCTAGGTCTAGAGTGATCAAGTCTTCCTCCAGGTACCGTGGTAGACAACAAAATCTGCCATAGATGGCGATTTTGCCCACCCAGTACTGGATGTTACTGTTGCCTTGGTCCAGCGTGCACTGCTGCCGACCTTGGTATAATAGCAGGTGACCGTCTCACTGCGTGGAGATCAGTTCGGGGAACAATCAAGCAAGCCACGGAGTGGAAGATCACTCAACTTGGAGCTGGTGAGTTCTCTAGTTGTCTTGTATCCCCTTTTGTATGCCAGACTCTTTTAATTAAAGTGACTATGTTTCAAGCCCTCTATTGTCTTGTCTTGTATTTTTGTGTTGATGAATGAAAAAGTCATTCTATTGATCTTCCTTCCATCAGTCGCTTGGCACAGGGTCTAGTAGGGAGGACCATTTTTCAGCTTTCATGAGGCCTTCTGGTCCTTGATGCCGCAGGGACCGGGGGCTCTCTGAGTTGCCAAAGTGGTTGGTGTTTCTCGATTGCTCACTATAGATATGTATCCGCTTCCTCTTGCGTGTTGCCGAGGTCCGGGCAATTCGCCTGGTTTGACCAGTCACAATGACCCCCCAGAAAACGGATGCCAGTGCAAGACACAAGCCCCGGAGCCTTCGAGATGCGCCAGCTTTTGGGGGTCCGAGAGTGACCCCTTGGGAGAGTTGAGGTTCCGGCCCTACGGACCGGAGCCTTGTGGCTTGCACAGACACTAAAAGAAAAGGATAACCGTGTCGCGCAGTTGCACTTTCTCTGCTCAATGGCCCCCTTACAGTTGCTAAGCTGCGGTACCTGGGCAATTCAGTGCAGTAGTATCTGGACCCTGGTTACCATCCTTATCATGGCGGTATGCCATCCGGACCCCTCGCACTTGGGTGTTGCGCTGGGAAAGGCAGAATGCGCACACTGCACGGCCACCTAAGCAGGCTACACATCCTGGGCCTCCCGCTGGCTAGACACTCCGAAGGAGGGAGGCGTCCTTCTAGCGCCACCGAACCCAAGCAGGAAGATAACCAGAGGGTCCGGAAACAACATAGGTGCCTCAGGCATTTCCGCCTTGTAGCTTGGACAGTATAACCTTGGCCAAGGGCGAGACAGAGAAACTCAACTACGTACACGTCGAGGGATACGCAAAACTGTACGCAAGCTTGAAACGAAAGCCGTATGGGTAAGGGAGCGCAAAGGTCAAGAACAACTTAGCTGACGTGGGCAGCACTTTGCTAATGTACCAAGATTGTTCCTCGAGCCCTTAGCGACGTAAGGACTCAGGGCTACCACTCCTTATGGACTCCTCATAACACGAAGACTTGAGGGAAGTTTGGCCCTAGTCTTCAGCTTGTCATAGTTGGCGCTCCGAATCTTCTGCTTGTTGCTGGAGTGGTCCAATGCCCTGCCCGTGTGGTTTATCGTGATGGCCCCCTGGTAGGTATGGCTACTTAGTATGGGGGCACGCCTGCCAAGTAGATTGGATGAGGCAGGGAATCAGCATCGGACCTCCCGAGGGGTCCGGGACACCACGGATCTACTAAAACGGTCCGGGCTTGGGAGATGTGGTCGTCCAGGATGCATGAGCCACCTGGTCCTCCGGCGCTAAGTGGTAGCGCCAGGATGAGAATCATTTGCAGTGTCTTGCCGGTGTGTAGTTTTTCTTGGCATGGAACTAATACGCCCTGCATCTCTTGACCAGCTCGACTGCGTCTAGGAGGCCTATCGGCCAGTAGAAGCCATGCCGGAAGGCTTTACCGGCCAACGTGCAGAACGAAGTGTGGTTGCCGCACTCGCCCTCATGGATCTCTGCGAATAGCTCGCAACCCTCCTCTTGGGTTATGCACCGCAATAGAACGCTGTTGGCGCCATGCCGGTAGAGATCTCCGTCTACCAGTGTGTATCTCTTAGCCATACGAACGATCGGTTCAGCGGTTACATGTTCATCGGGAAGGATGTTGTCCTTCAAGTAGGTCGGGGCCTCGTGATCCATGCATCAGGACCTACTTGAGCTTCTGGGTCTTGGGCGCCGGGTTGCACGGAGTCCCCGATGATGCATACGATCCTTGGCGAGCGCCATGGTTGCAGGGATGCTGGGACTGCCACCTTCGAGGTGCTGGGATCGCCCTCTTCGCCTGGTTCGGCAGGACAGGTTGTATGACGCAGTAGCTTCCTTTCAAAGGTGCCTTCAGGGACCGGAGCCCATGCAGAGGATTTTATTGAAAGATTGTCTGCCACCGCGTTGTTAGCGTGGGGGATATGGTGCTACTTCAAAGCATGAAATTCCTTCTCCACCTTTTGCACACGGATAAGGTAGGCAGCTAGGTGTGGGTCATTGTAGGAATACTTACGCTCGTCTTGTTTGATGGCGAGTTGGGAGCTGTAGCATCTGCCGTATGCCTAGAGAAAGGGCAGTGCTCAAGCCAAATATAAGGGCTTCATACCCTGCCATGATGTTAGTTGCCTTGAAGCCAAGATGCACCATGTACTTGAACTGCTCTCCTACCTACGAGATAAGCAGGATCCCCGCTTCGGCACCTTGCTTATGCGAGGATCCGCCAAAGTAGAGTGTCTAGTGGGGTCCGGTGAGTACCTTGGCTCTGTGCTCCGGCTCGTCGTCGTTTTGGCCCCCTGGTGGCATGGAGATGGAGTCCATCCCGACACAAATGTGTAATACTAGTGTGTAGGACGGGCTCTGGACATGCCATTTATAGTTGTTATGCATGAGACAACATAAATTGTAATGGAGTGCACAGGACAGTATACATTTTTTCTTATTTCTGACTTCCTTCGGGCAATAGGAGGCAACAGGCCGTGTAAGAAGGCAGCGATTCGCCCCGGGTACTGAGAGTGATTGGACCCTTCTGAGACTTTAGTTGTTCTAAGCCCTGTTCCTAGTCACTGTTACCCTTACAAGAAAGTGAAAAAGAAAAAAATATCCTATCACTACCTTAAGGGCAGAACTTACACGTGTCTTATGACCTGTGATCCGGGTAGAGGTATCCATCCCTTGCAGCAGGGCGGACACACCTGGAGTGGCATGCTCGAACTGGTCGGGAGGGACCCTCCCTGTTGGGGGGGAGACTCGTCACTCCTCGAGAAAGCATTGGCCGAGGCACCAGATAGCCCTCCCTTGAGCTACCTGCTCTCCGTCGTATGTCTGGGTGTCGGGTGAGCCCTTGTCGAACAGCGAAGTGGGGAACGCCTGGTCAGGAGTGGAGCGTCTTGCGTCGCTCACTGTGGTCGGAGTCGTATCTCTCACCTTGGTCATAGATGACCTTTAACGCCCGCTTGGCGCCTTGGAACTCCATCTCCTGGTCTGTGCTGACCTCTGGGTCAGCCTTTTGCTTGCCCTCCCACTGGCGGAAGGGTGCACCATCCTGGTGCTGCTGTCGGAGCTCACGGAAGCGCTCCGCCAGCCTCTGGATTTCCCGGCACTCGCTAGCGCTGTGCCGGTTGGTGCCGTGGACTGGGCACCTCTAGTCGCCGTCGTCGCTGCCGCACGGCTGTCGTGGCGCTTGTCGATGTGCTGCCCCCGGCCCCCTACGGCCGCTACTGCTGCAACAGTGTGGGCTTCGGCTAGTGGCTTGTCCTTGTCGCCGACCCTCTTCTTCTTGCTACCAGGGCTCTCCCTGGTTGGCTCACCCCCTTTGCTGGGCGGTGTGCGCTAGTTACGGCCCTCCGCAGCCTCGGCACACTTGTCCGCCAAGCTGAAGAGCTCAGAGACGTCCTGCACGTCGTGCGTGGACAACTTCTCGAGCATCTTCTTGTCGCGGACACCCTGTCAAAAGGCGAGGACGACGGTGGCGTTGGAGATGCGAGGGATGATGTTCCTGACCTGAGAGAAACATTGGATGAAGGAGCACATCGACTCTCCCGGTTGCTGTTGCAGGGCGTGGAGATCGGCCTCCGAGCCCGGTCGGATGTAGGAACTCCCAAAGTTGGTCGTGAACTAATGGCACAACTCTTCCCAGGAGGTTACAAACTCTTGGGGCAAGTTCATGAGCCATGACCGGACTGACCCGGTCAAGGCTACGGGGAAGTAGGTGGCCATGATGGCCTCATCCCCTCCTGCAGCTAGGATGGCGGTGGAGTAGATCTGCAGGAACTCGACGGGGTTGACCTTCCCATCGAACTTCTCCGGCAAGTGTGGCTGGAACTTGCACGGCCACACCACCATACGGAGGTGTGAGGTCAGAGCCATGCAGCCTCCCACTGACCCTGGGGAGACGGGGTTCTGGCCCGCGTAGATGGGGCGCATGGCACCCGGGGTACCATACTCCTCCCGGAGGCTACGATGCCACTCGCGCTGTCACTCGATGGTGACACGACCATCTTCTTTTTGGCGACGGCGGTGGTCTAGCTCGCCCCTGAGGTCTGTTGTGGGGAGCCTGGACGTCACCGTCGAGTGGGTTGTCGTCGCCCTGTAATCCCTTGTTAGGGCATGGGGCGGCAGCCGCATCGTTTCCGGCCGCCGTCTCCGGTAGCACGGTGAGTTAAGCGCGGCGGCGACCAGGTGGTCGACGTTGTTGCGCCACTGCTCAGCAGCAGACAGGGAAGCCCCCGTGCTCGGGGGGGTTGTGAAGGAGCGCGCGGGCAGCCAACAGCGCACTCTCCGAGCTGGCTTCAGTCGGCGCGTGCGACGCAGTCGCCATCGCCACCGAAGGCTGCCAAGAGGCAACATGCACCGTCGCCGTAAGGACTAATGCTGGTACAGGCGGTCCCGCTCTGAGACCTGAAGACGCTTCCTGCTCACTCTGCCGCTGGCGGCGCGAGTGGAGGGAAGAACCTTCGAAAGATTGGATGTTCACCATTGTGGGCTTCACGAACAGCTTCAAGAACAAAAGGCCCCCCTTCCTCGCGCGCCAAATGTCAAAGTGTTTTCCTACTACACTTCCCCCGGTCTGGTCGGAAGCAGCCCGTGGAGGTTCTTTTTTCGGAGGGGCTAGTGGATCTCGAAGGTCAGAGCACAATGGCGAGAGGAGCACGAGGATTTAAGTGGTTCGAGCCGCCGGAGCATAAAACCCTACGTCCACGGGAGTGCTTGTTGTATTGCTCGCGCGTGTGAGTGTATGAGTTGGCTGGGTTGCGAACCCTTTGCCCGGTGGCTGCCCCAGTCCTTTTATAGCCCAAGGCCGGGGCATTTACAAGGTGGCCCGGGGCTCGACAGGTGACCCCGCGGCTATCCGTCTCCTACACATGAGCTATAGGTATTTACAACTATATGCATTGTCACTATCGGTGGAGTTACGACGTGCCACCTGACACGCCAAGCACCTCTGACCGGGTGGCCGGTAATGATGAATCCCCCGTCTTGTCGCCGCGTCTCCTCGCACTGCTAGGCGCCTCTGTGCCGTTGGGCGGCACTGTTGCGCCGTCACGCCTCGCTGCCCTGTCTTTCACCGTAATGGTGCGCAGACGGGGAACGGAGGTGTGCGATGTGCGCCATGCTTCTGGGGAAGGCGCGAGCCTCGAATGCTCGGCCTGACAGCGTACCTTCCTCTTTACTCCTTGGCCATCTGCCCATTGCTCGTTGGTGTGACGCCAGGGTGGCTTGCCCCCGGGACACGCGTCTCCACTGGAGCTGTCTTGCGGAGTAGCGGGTGGTCCGGAGTTGTTGGGCACGTGGCAGCTCCGGAGCCCTCCCATACTGGAGGTCGGGTCCAGGCCGCAGGTCACGTGGCACACCCGGGGTCTTCCTCGGGGGGAGGAGGTATTCTCGGAGCCGTTGCCCACGCGGCCGCTCCGGAGCCCTCCCATGTGGAGGTCGGACCCGGAGCCGCAGGACACGTGACACCTCCGGAGCTCTCTCTCACGGAGGGTGTGGCTTGAAGGCTCCGGGCAAATGGCAGCGCTGGAGCCCTTCTTGATGGAAGATGGGTCCGACACCACCAGACACGTGGTGGTTCTTGAGCCACCCTCGGCCGGTCTTGAGGCTCAGGGCCTCAAGACACGCGGCAATCCCGGGTTTGCTGGCTCAGGGCACGGGGCTTACGTTGGGGCCCACCTAAGCGGGGAAGGTGGGGTCCAGGTGCTTTCTATCCACTACACGGGGGTACCCGGTTCGCAGGGTACCGATAATTTTGATTATGTACAATAATATTAGGAAATTATGATTTAATCAATTTTCCCTTTTCTACGAATTATATTCGCTTTTGTGTACGCTACAACTATTTCATCTATGTGCATATGAACAATGAAAATATGGCGTGAAATGCCAATTTTCACAACATAGAATGTTAGTTTTTCCACCTACATTTCTCATCCAGTTCAGCCACTGGCTGTATCGGTCCTATATTTTTCCCTATTCGTATATTCATATTTTCCTACGTAACTAACGAAAATCCAAGTTGTTATGAGATTTTATCCTCTGTCGTGAGCCTCACAGGCGCCCCACACAAGAAGTTCGTGTAGGCACCTAACAAAACAGTGTTAGGTGATGACAACTGTCAGCAATTCTTATACTTCCTTGATTCCTATCAATTCTAATCTATATATTATGACAAGGCATAATCCTAAGATTTTAGAGCTATTCCCTCCTGAAGAGAAGAGTTCAGGTGTCTAGAGAGTCGCATACTGCTTTGGCCAATAAATTGCAGTATAAATTTATATAGAACAAAGCAGAGTTCCAGTATTTTAAACTACATTTTAAGATGAAAAAGATATCATAGAAAACCAACATTCGAAAGTGTGCTGATAATTTAATGGACTTGTTTGTTCTGATAGATTTAAAAGACTTAAATGACACTTTTTTATCTGCGGTCAATTACTCCATTTTAACCATTCCTGCTTAAAGCTCGATCATGCAAAACAAGGGTTTTTTCTCTTGTACGAAGGGTAGCACGACCGCTGGTAATCTGCCAGAACAGACGGCACACGTACTCCCTACCACCATTCTCAAATTACCTCTTGCGTCAAGGACTCAAGAACAAAAGTACCTCGCGAGGATGAAGGACGAGCCGACGAGGGGCCCAGCGCGACGCCAGCGGGGCGACGGCCGACGGCACGGCAGGGAGGGCCCCGGGCAAACGAGCAAAAGATACAGAGAAGCGGACCCACACCACCGGCAAAACGGTGGGCCCGATACGTGCCTGGTAGCGGACGCAAGCGGGTACCAGGCGTGTACGCGCGGGCGTGAGTGGCCATAGACTTTTTCTTTTCCCCGTGGAGGAGTCGGAGGAAGGAAAATGAAAAAAAAAACGAGTCCACTCCTCGCGCGCGGGAAAGCGGGCGAGAGAAACTGGAGCTCTCCCGCCACGGTATTCTCCCCGCGCCGGGGCCGCTCGCTTTATGCTTTTGTTCTTTTCTTCTCTTTTGCTTTTTTTTTAGTTGGCATAGTACCAACTCCGTTCTTCTTTATTTTGCTTTAACCAGTAAAAAACGGAGCAAGTGTTTTTATATTAATGTTTATTTAAAATTTTTGTCGATTTTTACTTATATTCAAAAATAAGTACCATCTGTCTTTTCTACAAATATTTGTGCAAGTATTCAAAAATATGTGGTAGGTTTAAAGTACTTCTGATATTGATACTTCTATTATTTTACTAAACTAATTAGTTAAGAAATATTGTCAATCAAAATAATTTTAGCATAATATTTTTTCGTGGAGCAAGGAGAGCCCTAGTGTCGCCCTAAAGTTGTTGCATTGTGACCACGACATCATAGGTTCAAGTAACGAAAACAGTCTCTTGCAGAAAATATAGAAAAAATACTTTCTACAAAAGAAACAAGTGAATCGGACCCTAAGTAAGTGGTAGCTATATACAGCGGGTTGTCCTTTTACTTTTGTTTCCGCGTAGCGTGATGCGTATATGGTGACTTTGTAAATATTAAGATCAGCTGACCCAATCTCTAGTAGGTGCTTATAAGAATAGTATGTGCATGCACATATTTATGGGGTTGAATGCTCGATCTGGTGTGTGTGCATATATATACATATATATATATATATATATATATATATATATATATATATATATATATATATATATATATATATGCGCGCGGGACATATATAGTGTGTTCCAAAAACTGACACAATTGATTGTACTACCTTTTATACTTTAAGATGTTGGAAATAACTAAGTTAGTTTAATTTGAAATAGAACTAGAATACAGTGAGTGGTGCGACAACACCTTTTTAAGATATTCGAGGTTAGAAAAAAGAACATATTGCTATAAAATATTATAATGGTTTTGGGTTCCCTTGATACCAATTGGCTCAAAAATAGGATGCACACAATAGCTAAGTTTAGGCTTTGGTACATGAACAGTGCAATCCCTGCTGCACAACTCTTACTAGTTCGCTTGTGTACAAAATGGGAAGATGGCAGTTAGAATAGTATATACCCTTTTAAAGTCTGCAAACTTCGGTTCCTATAAGATGCTTGCGCCTAGACAGGACAACACTGGTTTCCTACCCTTTATAAAAATTTAGTTTCTTTTGTACCGGGCAAAAATAGCAAATATCTCAAAATGTGTCAAAAAAGCCTCCCAAAGAACACAAAACTTTCCGTACGCAACCTCCTAATTGCAGCACAACTCATCTTCATGATATCTAACACTGCCACATCACGCATGCCACCATAACTAGCTGCTTCGCAAACGCCATCCATTATGACCTTTTTGTTGCCAAACCATCTCATATGGACGGTCCATGCTGAGCCACGACAGAAAATACTTCACTGTTTTGAATTATCTGATGTTAATTAGTTTAAAATTAAACTAAATAACGTCAAATATTTCGAAACAGCGAGAGTATATATTTGCACCTTCATTATCCATTTATAGCAATTTGGACTTTATGAATCGATACGTGTTTAGCTGGCTACAACGGTTGTCTAGTCTAACCTAAAGCATATATAAGTAAAAATAATATGAAAAAGGTCGATTTAATTTGAACGCAAGTCTTTTAGATGCGCTACAAAATAAAAGAAAAAACCATTGTCTACGCATTATAAATTAACATAGGTATTGGGACGAAGCAAACAGCCATGCCCTAATCTTCTAGCTATATATGCAACCACTTGCTACACATGCCAATAAAGATGACATTATGGCTACAGGGAAGATATTGTCAGGATTATGATCCTACCGCAACGATTTCCCGATCTTTGCAAAAGGCCAGATTAATTTCTAGCGATTTTTTCATCGTCGTATCTGATGCCAAAAAAATCCTTCTATACTAAACATGATCACAGACAAAAGGGTAAATAATATATAACCTGATCTGGAAAAGATGAAAACATATATCCGTATGCTTAAAAATGACAAATGAACTTCACCACGCCAGCTGGACTGCCCCCATCCGCGCAGGCACCGGTCGTTATCACAGCACGAAACGGATTGGGAAATTACCCCAAGAAACGCTAGAGATCGCTGGTCCTGCCGTTCTGAGATTGCTTTGCTCCGGAGAAGGATGACGAGCGATCATGACGACGTGACACATGTTGCATGGGACTAGCTTGGAGTATGCAGCAAAGCTTGCATGCTAGCTTCTACAACCGAGAGGCCTATAGTAAGATACAGCCACTTGGTGTTAGTTGCATGGCGCCACGGGCAAGTGTGTGTCCAAGAGCCAGGTGCTGGGATATGGAGGAAACGGAGGAGGCAGGAGGGGGGCGTCTGCGTCAGAATGAACGACGCGCCAGAGACGGCTTCGCGTCGCCTCAACGCACGTCCGCGTCTGCCGGCCGGGCCGTGTCGTGCACCTCTTTCAACCACTAGCTAGCTAGTTTGATGCTTTATTCTTGTGGGGGCAAGATCATTACCCTTACAAACTATCTCGTGGTTACTCCCTCCGTTCTGAAATAAATGACGTTTAGGACAGGAAAATTAGTTCAAATTAAACTAAATTAGTTATCATAAACATTATTTATTTCAAAACAGAGGGAGTACTATTTATTAATTACCCCCTCTATTTCAAATTATTTGAGGTTGAACTAACCAACGTTAAATATTTTGAAACGGAAGGAATAGAAACTAATAGACAACCGACTCATACCAATCAGGTTACTTCATCACTCTGATTCATTTACACCAATTTTTATAGACGGCGATCGAGCCGATCTCCTTCTGAGAGCAGCTAAGCTAAGCCCTGACAATCCTGCAACCACCATGCAAGCTAGTCTAATTTAGCGCATCATTTGATATGGGGATCGATAGCCCTGCTGGAAGCTTGCAAATTAAAGTGGAGAAATGATGATTGACGAGGCCTGCACCCATCTGAACAACCCATTGAAGTGCACAAGCAGTTCATGTAGGAGTATATATGGAAGAATAGTTCACTTCTAGAATAATACTGTATGTCTCTAGTTGTATTTGTTATCTGCGTCCACTCCAAGCGGACCCTAAAGCTTCATAGCTTCGACATGCCTGCCACACAAGTATTTTCCCTTTCTCCGATGAAGGTTAGGAAGGGGTACACGTAGTACGTAGCTCAGTAGTGTTTTACAACATACAAATCACGCCCAATTTTCTGCAATATAGATTACGATTTCTATTAGTTAACCGTGTTTCTCATCGGATCATCCCTTGAGATCGAAGGGCAGAAACCAGGTCCCACCATATTCGTAGCCTTCACAACAAACAAAGACAGCACAATTTATTCATTGGAGACGACATCACAATATTTCAGCTAGCCCCCAGATGAGAGCAACTCTACTCGTGACAAGGACACACGTACTCTCATATGGTAGCTAGTTTGGTACAACATGAGTACTGACCACTACTACCATAGTGAGATGATGAAGACTGAAAGGACTCAGCGAGGATGCCATGTGCTGCTCATCATACCAAAAAGAAGAGAGCAAGGCTGCTGATTATTAACCAACTCCAAGCCCCGTCTCTCTCCTACCGAGTCCAGACTTAGGCTCTGATCTTCAGGCACCCGGCTTTTGCCATGGTGGCGCCGGCGAGGAAGGCCAGCTTGTCGGCGCAACGGTGCATCGGAGCGTCGGCGACGGCCTCCATGCCACGGCTCGCTATCGCTTTGCGAGAAGAAGAAGGAGGAGGAGGAGAAGGCGCCGCCAGCTGTGGTGACTCCACCGTAGTAGCCTCCTTGTCGTCGCCGTCCTCCTTAATCGTGTCAAGGATCGTCACCGGGAGCCTACCGCGCGCGGCCATCGACGGCAGCTTCGACGGCGCGACCTCCGTCGTGAACAGGCCGACGTACGGCGCCATGGATGGTACGTAGTTATATATCAGCTATTATAAGCCAAACCTGAAGGGAAGAAAGGGAGAGGGGAAGAGTTGGAGGAGGAGGATGAAGGGAAGAGAGAGTGCTCGAGGGGGGGCATTTGTCTTTCAGCTCAAATGTCACTGCTTATGCTCGCAGTTGGAACTTGGCTCCCAGCAGGTTGCTTGCCATGCATGGGAGGTTTATATACAACAACAACCAAGCCTTTATCCCAAGCCTGTTGGGGTCGGCTAGACATGAAACCCAATATCAATGAAGTAAAACAGAGGAAGAGATATGAGAACAAGGGGGGAAAAGGAAAAAAAGAAAAAAAGGAAAAAAATAAAAGGAAAAAGAGAAAAGAGAAAAGAAATAAGAAAAAAGGAAAAGAAAAAGAGAAAAGAAAAAAGAAAAAAACAAGACTACGATTCTGGCACATGAATTGCTACTTTCCATGCGGTCCTATCATGAGCTAAGTCTCTGGATACATTCCAATCTCTCAAATCTCGTTTTACCGCCTCCTCCCAGGTCAACGTTGGTCGTCCTCTACCCCTCCTAATATTTTCTCTACCTCTTAAAATCCCACTGTTAACCGGTGCTTCTGGAGGTCTCCGTTGGATATGTCCAAACCACCTAAGCCGATGTTGGACTAACTTCTCTTCAATCGGCTCCACCCCTACCTTATCACGAATCGCCTCATTCCTTATTCGGTCTCTTCTCGTGTGCCCACACATCCACCGTAGCATGCGCATCTCTGCGACACTCATTTGTTGGACATGTTGCCGTTTAGTTGGCCAACATTCCGCCCCATAGAGCATCGCGGGTCTGATCACCGTCCTATAGAACTTCCCTTTTAGCTTTTGTGGGACTTTCCTATCACATAGGATTCCAGAGGCTTGTCGCCATTTCATCCACCCTACCTTGATCCTGTGGCAAACATCCTCATCAATATCGCCATTGCTTTGTAACATTGATCCTAAGTATCGGAAAGAGTCCCTTCTAGGTACTATTTGTCCTTGTAGACTAACATTTCCCTCTTCACGACCAACACCACTAAAGTGAATGCTGGAAACAGACGAGCTGAGTAGTCTTTGCGGAGAGTGAATGCTGGAAACAGACGATGTCGATAAATTAGAAGAAGGCCATGCATGTCAAAAGAAAATTCAGGGGTTTCACGCTAATTATCGTCGCCCTACGTACTGATATTGCGTGGGCATGCTCTTCTAACCATGCAAGTGTATGAGCGAAGAAAAGATGCGGTTATGCCTTTTAAGCGTCACTTTCAACAAATAATGAGCTGTTTCAGCAAGCAAAAAATCGAAATTTTTTTGTTCGAAAATCCCCCGCAAAAAAGTTATGAAGCTTCAGATAAATTTCAGACCACAATGCTTCCTTCAGAGTTCAACAAGAAATACAAGCATGTGAACAATTTTGTGACGTTTAGATGAATAAAAAAAGGTACTCACGATGCTGTGTTTTTTTAATGTGGTACAGGCATGCAGGGAACTGCACGATATTTTACAGGGCAGGGACGGAACGGAGACGGAGCTGCCAAGATATCCTGGCGGCGAGGGCAGCCGCACCGCGACGGAGGAGTCTGCTTTCTTGCAACTTTTGGCAAGATGGAGACAGATCGCGAGTTGCGGCGTTCGATGCGCAGGCCCCGTTTGGAACGCACGAAAT
The DNA here is from genome assembly GCA_030760725.1 of Neostapfia colusana. Lineage (NCBI taxonomy): Eukaryota > Viridiplantae > Streptophyta > Magnoliopsida > Poales > Poaceae > Neostapfia > Neostapfia colusana. The sequence goes on along the minus strand of JASWHV010000012.1, from coordinate 2,749,684 downwards.
CTAGCGGCCCTTAAAAATCGAATAAATTTCAAGTGAAGTTACCATATACTTTCTTTATTTTAAAATATTTAACGCTGATCTAACCAGAGTTAAATATTTTGAAATGGAGGGAGTACTCTCTCTGTCTCAATAAAATTTTATTTCTAGAGTTGTTAAAAGTCAAACTAATCTAGTTTTGACTAAGTTTATAGAAGAAATATATTAACATATATAAACAAAATAAATATGTTATGAGACTACAAGTGAGAATAAATCTAACATTACTAATACGTTGTTACAAAAAAATCAATATTTTTTCTATAAACTTGGTCAAAGTAGATAGTAGTACTTACAATGCTAATCACTTAACCGTTGAGAAAAGAGATTCTTATTTAAGCCACTTGAGTTGTTATGAATACAACTTGCGTTCAATGCTAAATTTGAGGCTACATATACAGGGGATGACTAAAACGCAGAAAACTTTGGTGTAATCATGGAAACAACTCTTATAAGTTACACGAGCTTCATCCTATGATCAATATTTCTTTTACTCAAACCATTCCACTTGAGAGAGTAAAAAATTAATAAATGACCCCCTTTGTGTTCTGCCCGATCTGAACATACGGCTCGTGGCCGTCCGACCCAACCAGCCGGGCTACGAAGCCAAACACAGTGCAGGCATCTCCACCCTGTCTCTGATATCGCAGTTGCCGCGCACAGGCATCCCATGATCGCAGGATCTCCTTCGTCGCTCGTAGGATCTCGGCCCCGGCGTCCGTGATCGTCGCTGTGATTCTCATAAACATCCATGATCGTTGCAGCGATTCCCGTAGGCATCTCGACCCCATGTCCATGATCGCCTGCGCGGCGGCGGCGCCAATGCATGTCCGGTAAAGAAAGTTGTTTACATCCTTGCGCGACGATGGATTTGTAGCCTGACTTGTTAGAGATCAGATTGCCGCGAACTGTATGTTCGGATCGTGCAGGACTCCAAGGGGCAGACTAGTGGAGGGTTATTTATCAATTTATACTATCAGATATAAGGGTTTAGTTAGAAAAAACCTTGACCGTAGAACCAAGGTTATGTAAGGTAACAGAGTCGTTTGCACGATTACACTAAAAAGTTTATGTATTTTAGTCACCCTCACATATAGAGGTTACATGAGTATAATATTAAAATAGGATAAAAAGGACTAGATTCACTCCTATACCTTAATCAAGAGTCATAAGAAAAAATAAAAAGGGAAGAAGCTATTTGACCTTAGAAGCATGGCACAGCAACTGATCACCGTTCACCGGGCAACGCTTTTCAGTGCCGAGAGAGATGAGCTGCCATTCAATGCGCCAGCTCTCAGCCGGTGAGAGCCGCCACCACCACCAGTGGCCAGGCATCAGTCGCCTGTCAATGGCCTCGGACTCTGCACACGCCCGACGGCAAGACCGCCGCCCAAACTGCAATGCTGTGGTGCAGAGGCAGCGGTTGCCCTGATGGTCCCTTTGCTCGTTTTGGATTTTGGATACTCTAATAAATTTGTAAGATGAAGCAACTTTTGATGGCAAGTCGAGTAATAATATAATCTTAATTTATTTACTGTATTTTGATTGCGAACAGACTAAACTGTCGTTTATTTTGTGGCGAATGGACATGGTTATCCGGACAACTACAGTAGCTACTTTCTCTGTCAATGACCAATCAGTGGCCGTGGCGAAGCTAGGTTTTGATCCGAAAACAGTGAGCTGATGGGGTCATAGATGAACCAACCAGAATCCATGCAGGGTGCTGCTGCATGTTGCCGTCTGGCAGATTAGCAAGATCTAGCGTGAGATAGAGTAGATCATTTGAGAATCAGACAGGAAAGTTCAAACAGAAACACTAACGGAAAATTTATGCATCATAAGTATTAGAGGAGAAGAACTGGATGATTAATCCTTGACAGAGGAGATGTGTGCCTCGCCGAACAAATTCCGTGGAGAGATCAGGATTAGAGAGATAGTTCGCACGCGAGAGTTTTGGAGGAGCTGAACGCTACCTCGTTTTGATTTTTTTTTATGAATATAACGCAGGGAGTGCCCAACAACGTGCGCCCGATTTCCAGGATCGTGTGACGTCCGCTCTCGTTGCCCACGTCGCTGAAGATTCGGTCACGTTCGTTGTGTCCCATGCTGCATGCACCATGCAAACGTCGATCCGAGTCGTGTGGCGCTGGACAGACCCAGGTTCACCCGCTGGATTAATTCCTACGTGATCAACTAACTAAAAACCCAATGCAAAAAAACAACAGGAGACACACACACGCATGAACCAGCCTAAGTCGATTGAAGTATACTAACAATCTCCCCCTACTTCATGAACTTATTAGGCGACGTGATCTTTCTAATTCTGATTTCCTCACACAGTTGCTGGAAACGCACTCTGCCCAGTGCGTTTGTGAACATATCAGCCAGCTGCTCCTTTGTTCCAACGAACTCCAGCAGGACATCACCTTGCTCCACACATTCTCTTATAAAATGATAACGAGTTCTGATGTGCTTACTTCTGTCATGCATGACGGGATTCTTGCTTAGTGCAGCGGATGTATTATCCATCTTAATGTGTGGAGGCGACGTCACAACACCCACCATTTCTTCTAGCAGACGATGAAGCCACACACCTTGGCACGTCGCTCCCGTGCCATCTATGTACTCAGCTTCACACAATGAGAGCGCTACAACATCCCGCTGCTTCTGTGTGCTCCATGTCACTGCTCCCTCGCCAAGAAAGTAGATGGTTCCTGGCATGCTCTTGCAATCATCCAAGTCTCCCGCCATGTCACTGTTGCTATATCTAATGAGTTAGATATTTCCACCTGATCCCCTTGGATACACAAGTCCAAGATCAATTATCCCTGCGATGTACCGCAATATCCTTCACAACATTTAGATGATCTTGCTTTGGGGCTTCCATGAAACGGCTTAGGTAACACACACTGAATGTTAGATCTAGCCTTGTGTGTAACAAGTATCTCAAGCTCCCTATCATCTTTTATATTCAGTGGTGTCCACATCAGGTTCTGCACTGTTCCTCGACAGTTTCAGGCTTTCTTCCATTGGAGTGGCTGCCAGGTTGCAGTTCTTCAGCCTGGCTATCTCAAGCAGCTTGACAGCATAAGAGCTCTGACATAGCTCAATTCCTTGCTGTGTTTGCTTCACCTCTATGCCCAAATAGAATGACAAAGCACCAAGATCACTCATATGAAATACCCTTTTCATTTCCTGCTTGAACACAACCACTTCTTTCTCTAATTCTCCCATGATGATCAAGTCGTCAATGTATACCACAACTACAAGTCTCATTTTGTTCTTCATGCGGTGTACAAACCATGTTCCGACTTGCACATGAAGAAACCGAGCTCCAGAAGGACTGCATTTAGTTTGGTATACCATGCTCGAGGCGCGTGCCTCAGTCCATACAAAGCCTTGTGAAGTCGCAGGACCTTCTTCTCCTTCCCTTGTGAGACAAACCCCGGTGGCTCGTGGACATACACTTCCTCAGCAAGATCTACATCCAGAAAAGCGGACTTCACATCCATATGATGAATTGTCCACCCATGGTGTGCTGCCACTACAAGCATGACCCTTCTGATTCCATGCGTGCAACCAGTGCAAAAACGTCCTCAAAGTCCACACTTGCTGTTGAACATAGCCTTTTGCCACGATTCTTGCTTTATACTTTACGATCTGCCCATGCTCATCATATTTGACATTGAACACCCACTTCAAGGCGATTGCTTTATGCCCCTTTGGCAAGTCCACTGGAGACCAGGTCTTGTTCTCCCTGATCAAGCTCAGTTCTTCCATCATCGCAGCACGCCACTCCTTGTTCTTCAAGGCTTCCTCAATAGTGGTCGGCTCATCAACAACAACTGCTAGCAACTCATATCTGAGTTGAGTACAGTCTTCATCTTGGTGCTGCATCGTGCCCAGTAGACTAGCAACCCTTCTAAACCGAAGTGGAGCACCATCACCTGCTTCATCCACGTTAGGAGTACCTTGGGGTGGTGTAGCATACTCGACAGCTCCGGGCGCCTCCAGAACGGGAGGTGTGTGCGGCTCAGACCCGCACATGGGCATCGCCACACTACTTGGTGAAGACCTTGTCGGTGAATCTACCACCGGATGTCGTGTGGGTGACTCCAGCCACATTGTCCAACGTTCGTGTGCACGCGAACCGTCCGCGACGATGTACTCCACCTGGAATGGATCATCGTCCCCAACATCTTCCGTGCTCCAGTCCCATGCACAGTCCCCTTCAAAGATAGCGTCGCGTGACACATAAACACGCTTCATTGCGGGGTTGTAGAATTTCCAGGCTTTATACTCCGGCTCATATCCAATGAACACCATCAATGTACTTCAGTCTTCTAGTTTACCGAGTTACTTGTTCCCCTGCTTAACATGTGCAGCGCACCCAAAAAACGGTGAAAACTCACAGAGGGCTTTAAACCATACCATACCTCATACGACGTCATGCCATCGATGCTCTGAGTTGGAGAACGGTTTAGAATGAACACCGCTGTGATCACCGCCTCCCCTCAGAACCAACTTGGCATTGACATGGCCTTGAGTATGCTCTGTGCCATTCCGAGCACCGACTGGTTCCTCCTCTCCACGACTCCGTTCTGCTCTGGTGTGTATGGAGATGTGAGGTGTCTCTCCACGCCGTGTCGAGTGCAGTGCTCAATGAAGTCTAGGCTCGTGAACTCACCGCCATGATCAGTGCACAGGGCTCCCATCTTCCTCCCTGCCTGAGCTTCTGCTCGTGCTTGGAAGGTAGTTAATGCCTCTAGTGCCTTTATCCTTTGTACCCAGCAACACAAGCCACATGTAGCGACTCGCGTCGTCAACCAACAGGAAGAAATATTTCTTCCCGCCCGGCGTCATCGGCGTCACTGGACCATAGAGGTCCCCGTGTACCAGTTCCAACTTCTCCTCTGCGTGAAACTTGGCTTCTGATGGGAAAGTGGCACGCTTTTGCTTCCCTGCGAGGCAACTATCACAAATCTGTTCAACATGATCGATCTGCGGCAGGCCTCTCACCATGTCGTCCCCCGCCAAACGCCTGAGACTACGAAAGTTCAGGTGTCCGTATCTCGTGTGCTAGTGCCAGGCAGGGCTTGTTCCTTGTGTCGCCAAACACACTGGTTGGTCGATACCGAGATAGAGCTTGTACAGTCGGTTCGCGCCACGTCCCATCTTGGCGACCAAGGTTCCCGCACAGTCCCATAGCTTCCCTTCTCCAACACGATCTTGTATCCCACCTCCTCCATCTGCCCAGACTACGATGTTCGCAGTCAATTGCGGGATATAGTAGACCCCTGTCAGGGCCTCGTGTCCACCGGTCTTGGCCTTGATCAGAATCGTGCCACACCCTTCAATATTTGTCACCGATCTGTCTCCGAAGCGAACGACGCCCTTTACCCCAAGATTGATCTCAGAGAACGCCGTGCGTGCACCCGTCATATGGTTGGTCACTCCTGAATCGAGTATCCAGCGTGTACCATCACCACCACCATTTTGCCCGAATTGCACGAAGAGTTCTCCTTCGTGCAGATGTGCCGCCAACAAAGGCGCATGGGTTGCGTCTGACTCGATCACTGTTGTGTTCGCCAAGAATAGTGTGGGCTCTTCCTCCTTTTCAGCTTGCGCAGCATGAACCTCCTCGTCTCGCTTCTTCTTCTTGCACTCACGGGCCCAATGCCTCTTCTTGCCACAATACCGACATTCATCTTTCGCAACACTAGTGTTTCCTTCACCACAGCTTCGGCTGGCACTGCTGCTACCACGGTCGCTGGCGTTGTTTCCACCACGACTGCCACCACGTCCACCAGGGCCGCCACCATGGCCCTTTCTGCGTCCACGACCACGTCTGCCGCCTACGGATGAATATTCCTTTTGTCGATCAGTACCACCATTGCCTGACAACTTCAGACGCAAGGACAGCCGCGCCACCAGCTCGTCCTCCGTCAAGTTGAGACTCGCAATCGACTTGGCATTGCTTCGGTTGAGCCGCTCCTCCGTGGGTTTGAGTCGACCGATCAGCTCATCAACTGTGATCGTATCCAGATCACAAGGTGTCTCGATTGACGCCACGATTTGCTCGAACTTGGGAGGCAGTGCAGTAAGAAACCGCCTCAAGATCTCCTCCTCCTTGTACTCACACCCAAGTACTGCCAGTTGGTTGGTGATCCGACTAAGTCGTGCGCCAAAGTCGTCGACCGACTCGTCGACCTTGAACGTGAGCGAGTCAAACTCGCGCTTGAGGGTGCTTGCCTTCGCCTTTCGGACACGGTCGACGCCGACGTTGCGTAGAACCAGAGAGTCCCACACGGCCATCGACGAAGGCTTGCTCGCAATCGACCCCATAAGTTCCGGCGGCACCGCCTTGGAGATCACCTCCAATGCCAAGCGATCCTCCGTGTAGTCCGACGTGCCCATGCTCACCGCGTCCCACAGGCCCCTTGCCTGCAACATGACACCCATGAGCGCAGCCCAGTCATAGTAGTTGGTCTTCGTCAGCACCGGAAAGTTTCCCGCTTTCGCCGCGCGCTCCATGACGCGCTCGACGATGATCTCGGACGTGCGTCTCCTGCTGAGGCATAGCGCGTGTTGGACCTGTAGAAGAAAGAGGCAAAGGCAGCTGAGGGGCAGCCTCGGGGTCGGTGAGAAAAAGAGAATCGAGCTTCGTGGTGGAACCGGAAGAGGTGGTGGAGAAGAGAAAAGAGGACTTGTCGAAGACGACGTGTCGAGAGATCAAAAGGCGGTGGGTGGTGAGATCTAAGCACCAGTAACCCTTAGGATCAATGGAATACCCGAGGAAAACACACCGTGTCGAGCGGGGCGCAAGCTTTTGTGGGGCAGTGGTGGAAAGATTAGGGTAGCAAGCGCACCCGAAAACTTGAAGATGGTCGTAAAGAGGATCAGTGACATATAAAGCAAAATAGGGGGTGGAGGCACGAATCGCCTTGGTAGGAAGGTGATTAATCAGAAGAGTGGCAGTGTGGGGAGCCTCCACCCAGTATCGGGCAGGAATAGAAGCCTGAAACATCAGGGAGCGCATGCCATCGTTGGTGGTACGAATCATACGCTCAACCTTGCCGTTCTGAGGAGAGGTATACGGACAAGACATGCGTAGTTGTACCCCATGTGCGGAGAGAAAGTTACGAAACGTTGAGTTAGCAAACTCGCGTCCGTTATCGCACTGGACAATTCGGATGGTGCGCCCAAACTGAGTGAATATACAAACGAAGAGGTGAGAAAGAGTAACAAAAGTCTCAGACTTTAATCGTAATGGAAAAGTCCACGAAAAATGGGAAAATCATCAATGACCACCAAGTAATAATTAAAGCTCGATACACTGGTAATAGGTGATGTCGACAAATCACAATGAATAAGACCAAAGGCTCGTTTAACATAGGTAACAGAAGTGGGAAAAGGAAGTCGAACATGGCGACCAAGCTGACAAGCATGACATAAAGAGTCATGTGTGCATCTAGAACACGAAATAACAAAACTACTAGACAACTTCGACATAGCATCTGCACCAGGGTCGCCAAGCCGGCGATGCCAAATGGTGGATGAAGTTGTCGTAGTCAAAGCAAAAGGTGGTGATGCAGCAAAAGTAGGAAGTCAAAGTGTTTAGAGGGGCCCCGAGCTATCACATCGAAAAAGAAGTCGTCGGGTAGAAAGGTCCTTCACAGACAAACCAAACGGATCAAACTCAATGGAAACATTGCTATCAGTGGTAAAACGACAAAAAAAGGAAATTCTAAATGATATCCGGAGCGACAAGAATGTTTTCTGCTGGAAGGAACACGGGAATCCAGAATCACCTACTGAGGTGACCAGAAGAACAGACTCATTCCCAACAACGATGGATGATGGAAACGAGGGATTGGGAGGGTGGGTGGAAGAGAGTATACCAACATTAGGAGTGGTGTGATATGAAGCTACGGAGTCAGCTATCTAGTTAGCACCTGGTGGAGTAAGATGCATGGTGCGGAAGGAGGAGGTCAGCGACTGGCGATTCCACGTTGAAGGTGGCTCCTGGTGTGGTGTCGACGGCTCCGAGTACCTAACAGGGTAGTCGGTGTCTCCGTAGGGCGAGGCCGTCTGTTCACCAGAAGGATAGCCAGGCCCACCGTAGACCTGAGTTGGCGGCCCACCAGCACTTTAGGGTGGTCCAATATAGCTAGGGTGGGCTACGAAAGCCGATTGGGGATGAGGTGGTCGTGGAAGCTAAGAACCCAGAGCCAGACCACATATAGATCTAGCCAGTCCACAGGTTGTAGGGTGTGGGCCAGAGTGCACCTCCCCAGCCGGTACCACCACTACCACCAGTAGCCGGAGTATTGAAAGTAGGAGTGCCGCCTCCACTGGTACCTCCATCACGGCCGCCACATTTACCTCGACGTCGACGATTTTCACCCCCACTACTAGTAGGAGTGCGTGGGGTGGAAGGTGGTCGTGACGGTGGTCCACCCGTAGCTGGCCAGGGTGGACGAGAGGACTACCCAGAGCTGTAAAAGGCTGTGGCAGACCCAGAGACAGTGGAGCCTCCTGTAGTGATCTCCTCAAGCTCGAGATCAGACCATACCTTCTTGAAGGTAGGGGTGGCTCCAGACGGAGAAGCCACGTCCGTAGGTGACAATAGCACTCATTCAGGTCCTGAAAGACCCGAAGGACGAGAGCGTTGTCAGTGACCTGTTCGCCAAGGTCACGTAGAGCATCCGCCATGCCCTTCAGCTCTGGACAGTAGGCAGAGACGGAGCGGTCACCCTGAACCGTGTTCTGGAACCACACGCTAATGCGAAGGGCTCGAGTCGCGCGATTCCCCAGAAAATGTTGCTCAAGGACTAGCCAGGCCCGATGAGCAGTGCCGCCACCACGCTGCCCGACGATGTCTTGTAGCTCCTCAGATAGGGAGTTAAGGATCCAGGACAAGACCGGGCTGTCCATATTGACCCAAGAGACATCCACCGAAGAGCCATGCTGGAGGACGTGGTCGTCGAGGCGGAAACGCCTCAGCGTGAGGAGCACCAGGTCACGCCACCGGGCGTATGGACTCGGAGGTGAGGACAACCGGCACGAGTGTCCGGATATTCTGAATCCCGACGGACTGTGCATGAAGAGCAGCCACAAGTGAAACCGAGTATGAACCAGCGTCTGAGTGAGACTCGTAGGCAGTACTCATTGACCGGTGAGTACTCTCCTCGAGATGATACGAAAGAGCGGTCACAGAGGCACGCTCATGCTCTAGTACGAGAGCGAATATCCGCTCACGCTCACGAGAGGCAGCCAGTGCTACGGCGATGCCGGAGACGTTAAGCTTGTAAGTTAAAAATATGCACGGACAGGCAGCAGCAGGTTTAATATCTTCGATTTCTGTGCTGTGAAATATAAACTTCTGTTAAACCATGTATTACTTACCTGATAAACCATCAGCATTATACCTGATAAACCAAAATTGACCTTCAGCCTTACCTCACTTTCTTAACATACATGGCTAGACATAATCATCATTCTGAGTTTTAGAAAATGTCTATGGGCATTTCAAGTATATCATTACTCACTTTTTATATGAAATGCCACCATGTGATCATGGGTTTGCATGAAAAATATACACAGATTCAGGTCAACTTGCAAAATTGAGCTCTCGCTTATCTTTGAAAGAAACAAAATTGAACTCTTCATCATCCTCTTCCTCATAGTTGTCATCATCGTCATCTTCCTCCTCATCAATAGCATAGTCATCGGTCTTATTCCTGCCATTCAGATTATTTCTTGATCTTGCATTGTCTAACAAAAGGTGATTTCTAACATCAATTTGTCTAACTTCAGAACCATCCACCTCTTCACCGTCAGAATTCGCTTCCATTTGAATTGCACCATTCCCTACCAGCTCATTGGCTTCTTGTTGTTCTTCTGGTGCTTTGGCAAGTGAAAGCAGGATGTTTTTTGCTTTCTGGTCTGGTGAGTAGCCCCGACTCTCCATTTCTTTGAACCAAATGACAGCATTTCCAAAATCTGAGTTCCTGCCATGTACATCCATGATGGTAGTATAGATAGTCTGGTTGGGTTCAACACCCTGGATCCGCATTCTCTCATACACCCGCATAACTCTCTCAACGTTATTCAACTTTGAGTACCCTTTCATCAGAGTCCCATAAACAACAACATTGGGCTTCAAACCATCCTCTTTAATCCTACGGAAGAATTTTTCAGCTCCATCCATGTCGGAAGCATTAACATAAGCCAATACCATTGTTGTATATGAGCAGAGATCAGGCTCAACCCTGCAAGAGCAACTGATCTGAGGTGGAAAACTAACAGTTCAATTTATCTCTCAAATTTGGTAGAATGACGTGGGTTGTACCTGTGCCTTCTCATTGCCTTGAAGACTGTATGCGCCTCTTCTACCAATCCAGATATTGCAAATGCGTCAAGCAAGATGTTATATGATTTGCGTGTCGGCCTGGAAAACAGCATACTTCAGAACACTACTACTTACATGAACACATCAATCTTAGGTTGCTATTCTCCACTGAAATTTTGAGTAGCTTCACATATCCTTATCAGCTTATGCATCAAAAGATTAATGAGTAATGACTATGATCCATGAAAAGAAACCTCAACATTAACCTCATTGTATTTTATAGGAAGGCCAAATTTGACCACACAGCTTAAAATGAACAGCATGCAATATGATGTGTATACATGTTGAATGTCAACTCTCAGTGTGCCTCAGAGTGCCATATTAACTTGCAAGAATATTAAGTGGAAACCACCTCTTATGGAATAGTAAAACCTTTCTGAAGAGCATATCAATATGTATTTGAAAAAATTCAGGAAACACACGCATTTGGGTTGTGTGATCTGAACACAAGCAAGATTCACGTATCAACTCAGTCTGGAAGATATGAAATACACAAACACCTAGATGGATATCTTTGCAATTTACCATTTCCTTCATGATTGCCATTCACATCGTCAAAGCAAAATTGAATTGCATCATGCAATGTTTGCAAACGTGGAAGATCAACTATGCAACATGTGATATTCATTTCAGAAAATCTCAAAACTTCTAGATATGTTTCTGGAAGGTGTTTTCCTGATTCCACCAGCGATGTGGTCCCCACTGAATACTTTCCCACTCAAAAAAAAAACAAATTCTGACTGGATCCTAAAAACTGTCGTTTCTGTATGTAATCCAAAATTCTGTAGACTGAGCTAAAAGAGTAGAAGCCATTTATTATAAAGGAATGAGGATGAATCCCCAAATATCCTTCCTTGAACTACTAAAAACTATATTTGCAACTTGCGCGATATTCGATCTTCAGTAATCAGTACTGTACTATAAAAAATTGATAGAGAAGTACCTGACTCCAGCATCAAGCATCTCTTCAAAAACGGCCAATGCTTCTTCTTCCCTCCTGGATTTCCCATAAGCTTTGATGAGCAGGGAATAGCTCACAACATCTGGTTTTAGTCCAGCTCTTTGCATCTAAATTTGTGGCACGTATTAGGAGAATAAATATTGATATATCATGCATTTATTGATATATCATATATTTCTTTGGTCTGTAGCATCACAACTGTACACTGATCTACTGTGGAATCAAGTGGGGAAAGTACCTGATCATAAATATTTGAAACTTCCTTGTAGTCTGTTTCAAATGACATCAGACTATTGAAAGTGACAGTAGATAGTGGAATTCCTCTATCAGACATCTGTGCAAATAGCTTACGAGCCCGGGTATAGTCACCAGCCTTCTTGTACATATAAATCATCATATGAAACATCTTCTGGTCTGGCTTAAAAGAAGCTCTTCTTTCGTTAAGAAGGTCCTCAAATATAGCTTCGGCTTCTTCATATCTGTCACCCTGTCAGCAATCACCGATAACGTTGTCATGGACCAAGGTACAGCTCCAGGTAATCCGGAATCGGCAAGACAAATTTCCAGAATGATAAATTATATAGTGCATTATTTTGTAAATTATATAAGCTTTCAATGCACCTAATATATGAGCCCATAAGAGACTCTATGAGATCTAGAAGTTATATAAGAAGAATAAATATTGCACAACTAAATAACAGAGCATTTCACTCTAATTCTAACAGTTATGCAACATGTTTTCCAGAGCACTAAGAATTGGTCCCAAGTCTAAGTCCATTCACTCAAAGGTTTCACAAATACTATGCTGCCAACTTGTCTCACAGCCAATAATGGTCCTCCACTGATGGCAGGGGAAACCTTTATTTACATGCAACATTTTTTAAAAAAAGGGAAAGGGGAATCATGATAAGATGATGGTGCCTGGAAGAAATGATCTGGAGGCACATGATGTGCAACAAGATGGTACCATGCCCATACAAGTTACTTCTGAATCCACGGGCATTAGGCACTAAGTCATGTTTTTGAATCTCACATACACAAAATATATATGAATACATTCTCTACATGATTCATGATCATCTGATTGGAAGCTTCCTGTGTGCCTTAATAACATACAAGAGGGACTGAGGGAGCTCTATTAAAATGGTATAAAGGTCCTTGTAAACTTAGAAACGCAATCCAAATGTCCGAGTAAATTGTAAAAACCAAGATTAAGTTTACGATACATCACTTTTATGTTAATGTTTCATCTGTGACATGCTCAATTTTGAAAAGGTATTATAAATAGGATTCACAAATTTGTAAAAACATTTCCAGTGGAAATGGACTTGCAAATGGCAGATGTAAACATATGGTACAGTAATCTGAATCAAATTAGTGTAGTAAATAACTTGTTGCCATTGGAAATGGCAAGCACTAATCATCTGATGATAGACTAGAATTTCGTCCATTTTTAGTGGCTAAATCATTATAGATAATAGACAGCAGCCAGATACTGACCTCAACTAAAGATTTCAAAATGATTTGATATGTCACAGGTGATGGTTCAGGGCCTGATGTTTGCATCCTACGGAATACCGCTTCAGCCTTACGGTACTGCTTGGCTCTTCCATAGGCCTCCATTAGTGCAGTCTGAGATATCACGGTTGGTTGGTGACCTTTCTTGTTCATGTACTTTAGGACCCTTTCTGCCCTGCTAAAATCTCCCAGCTTTCCATAAGCTGTGACAAGCATCAAGAAGTCCATCTCACTGAAGTCCCACCAATGCTGTGTCCTGAGCCATTCAAGAATCTGAAAGGGAAAATAGAAGTTTAAAATTTATAAATTTCCTGAAGGAGGATTAAATTTGTGAATTGAAGAGGTGTAGCTAGCAGTTTAGTCACCAATCTAGTTATTTATGGTTCATCTGGACTTCTGCAGCAAGTGAATATACCTCACTGACAATGTTCCATTTTTTCAATTGTTTGAACCGCACAAGGGTCCCAAGAACAGAATGTCTTGGTAGAGGCTCTTTCTTGCCCCGCTGAGTCTTCAGAATGGACACGGCTGATCCTGACTCTTCTATCTCCCTCATCATTCTCCTCCAATTCTGCTGCTCAGCCTCATCAGCAGCGTCCTTGAAGACTTCCTCTTTCTTCTTCCTCCGCATGAACTTTCTAGTTTCTAACATCCCACGGCAGATCACCTCAAGTCTCCGGTTGCCATTGATCCTCACATTGCAGATAGGTAAACCAGAAGATACTCTTGCTTTGCTGAAACCGTTGAACACATTTCAACCAGAGGTGAGCAATGAATCAATAATCATCAACGCAGGTATATGTAAAATACAGCACGCCAGAAGCTGAGAGGACTCATTGTTGTTTTTAATGAAATAAATGACATTAGAAAAAATATCCTTTTTATTCTGATAGTTTATGAAAAACAGGAGATAGGTTATTTTTAACGGAATTGCTTGGCGTACGCCGCTCTATGACTGTGCTGTAATTGTAACACTGCTCATGGCGTCAAGCCATTCTCGTGTCACTGGCCCACACGCTTATGCTGCTCATTCGTGCCCTGATCCCCGTGCTTCATCCCAAGGAAGCCAAGGGAAGAAGGCCGGTCGAGACGACACTCTTACATAGAAAAAGAAGAACACTTAAAGCCACCGTCCGGCTACTGGACAACTCGCAACTAACCGCGAAACTCGACACCCCCGCGTGACTGTGGGGCGAGTTACCATGAACCTACATCGGACCGGCGAGGAAGGTGCTAGCCACCGCCACGGTCCGAGCGTAAACTAGAGGCAGGGGGGACATGGACCGGTACCACACTAGCTGAACGAATCGAGGAACGGTTTGGCAGCGCCTCGACGCGGCGAAGAATCCGGCCGCGGCGGACCAGGCAGGCAAAGGGGCGCGAGAATGGCGTACCAGAGGCTGGAGGGGATGGAGAGCGGTGAACGCGACCCAATCGCCGCCGCCTCCATGGGAAGGGAGCGGGAGCAGGCGCAGGAGCACGAGGAGGAGCGGCCTTATCGGGTACAGCGAGGAGTGAGAGCGAGCGAGGCGAGGAGAACCTCTCCTTAAACCTCTTCCGCTTCTCTTTGTCCCACCTCGTCTAGTTACAGCCCAATCTCATCACGGGCCTCTCATCTCAACCCACGGGCCGGTTCGGGGAATTTTTTATTTATATCACTGTACAAAAATCATTTTTCATTAATAACATCTACAATTTTTTGCAGAAATAATCAACCAATCATCCACGGGGTGGATGATTTGTCCATGTAGACAACCTGTCGTCCACAAGGTAGACAACATGTCGGTGTCGTCCGCACCGTGGACGACACCCGCCCACGTAGCAGCCACGTCGGCCCAGCGGTCATAGGACCGTTGGACCGACGTGCCCTGTCGTCCACGGCGTGGACGACAGGCTGTATTATATAACACAACCGCCCTGGGGCTGCCTCCCCACACCCAAACAAAGTAAAACATAAGAGAAGAAGAGAGGAGGAGAGGAAGAGGAAGAGAAGGAAAAAAAGAAAAGAAGAAAAGAAGAAAGAAAAGAATAAAACTAGAATGTATAATTTTTTAATATAATTATGATTTTTAAATTTACTTATATTAATTATGCATTGTAGATAATTTAGGTTTAAATATTAGTTTGAACGTAGTTTAGATTTTATTTTAGGTTTTAGTGTTTAATTTAGTTTGTATTTAGTATTATGATTTACTTTAGTTGAAATCTATAGTTTAGATTATGTCGGTACCTGCGATATGGGGTACCCCGCGCACAGGGGAAAATGCCTAAGGAACTCGCCCTTCTCCGCAGGGAGAGCTCCGAAGGCGCCACGCGTCCGGCGGGGCCGGACCTCCCTCTCCTCAGAGGAGAGCTCCGGGCCCGCCACGTGGCATACAGAGGCCGGACCTCCCCCTCCACGGGAGAGAGGTTCGAAGGTGCCACGTATCCGGCGGGGCCGGACCTCCCTCTCCTTAGAGGAGAGCTCCGGGCCCGCCACGTGGCATACAGAGGCCGGACCTCCCCCTCCGCGGGAGAGAGGTCCGAAGGTGCCACGAATCCGACGAGGCCAGACCTCCCTCTCCTCAGAGAGGAGCTCTGGGCTCGCCACGTGGCCGACAGAAGCCGAACCTCCCCCTCCGCGGGGAGAGGTCCGAAGGCTCCACGTGCCCCGCAGGGCCGGACCCTCCTCTCCTCTGAGGAGGGATCCGGGCCCGCCACGTTGCCAGCAAAACGGCGCTGCCTGCCCCCGAGCGATAGGTAGCGGGCGTAAAGACGCCCCATACCTTGCCCGTACAAGGTATTCAAGGCCCCCGTCTTCCCAAGACGCGGAGCACGCCTCTGTCAGGTGCCGTTGCGCCCAGTTGCATCACAGACTGGCGCGCAGTGTCAGAGCCTGCCAGCCAATAAACGCAGCGACAAGACATCCCATGTCGCCCGCGCCGTCATCAACCACTACAACTAGCATGCGGCATGGGCAGGGCTGCAAGACGAAGACTCAGAAGCCTTCGCCAGAGACAACTACCGGCATAACCGCAGATACGGTAGATAACAGTCAATCTCCCCGGGACCACCTGTCGGGTCCCGGGCCCCCCTTGTAAGCCACCCGAGTCTTGGACTATAAAAGACTCGGGTAGCCGACGTTAGCAAGGGTTCGCACTCTAGCCATTCACCCCCAAGCTGTAACTCATCCTCAAGCTCAGGACTTCGGTTCTGAGCAGCAAGCAATACAACGAGCTCCATAGCTCACCGTGGACGTAGGGTTTTACGCTCCGGCGACCTGAACCACGTAAAACTCGCCGTGTCAAGCTCTTACTAACTCGTCCATACGCTCAAGCTCTCCGCAAGGGACTAGCCCCACCGAAAAAAGAGCCTCCGCGGGCTGCCCAGTGCAGGCCCGGGGGAAGTGTCGACCGAACACTTCGACATTTGGCGCGCCAGGTAGGGGGGCTTTTCCCCTTGCGCGACGAGTTTCCGCCGAAGAAGATGACCAAGCTTCCTTCAGCGGCAAACTCTCCTCCTCCGCGTTCACGGCAAACCGTGACCAGCGGGGAGTACATGTCGACACACTCAGGACAGAGTGTGTCGGCACAGGCTGGTAGCCAGCAGCCGACTCCGGCAACGGCGACTCCGGCAATGCAGGCTCCGACCAGTGTGAGATCTTCTGCAGCGCTGAGCGTACACCATGCGGGTGCGCTAGCTGCAGCAAGAGCACTACTGCGCAACCCACCTGCTGGGGATGCGCCCCATTCAGCGACCCAACAGTGGGTCCGCGAGGTGGACCGCCTCGTCGTCGCCGCCGTGAACCCTCGGTTTCGGCGAGGACGACGCCCCGGTCAACCGGCTGTGTCGCTGACGCGCACGCCAACGGTTGACGGGCAGACGGCGGATTGCAGCTCCTCCAGGCCCCCGTCGACGGACCTGAGAAGGGAGCTGGAACGGTGCCACTTGGGCCAGGATGCCCAGGTGTACCTCGAGCGACGTCGAGAAAGGCGTCGCAACCATGAGACTGGCGACAGCATGACGTCGGCCTCGACACAACCTGGAGGGCAGATCTTCGCCACGCGAGTCCTGCCTCAGGCATACGCCGCGCAGCATATGCCACAACCATATGCGCCGCAAGCAGTGCCCCCGGTCTATGGTGCAGCCTTGCCCATGCCGGGGTACACGGTGCCAAGTGCGAACCAAGCGTTCGCAGCGCCAATACCTGCGGCAGCAGGAGCAGGATGTGCGGCCCTTGCACCCCACCTTCGCTTCGCGAGGTGGCCGCGCAAGTTTCGGCCGCACCTGCCCGAGAAGTACGACGGTAGCATCAACCCGACGGAGTTCCTCCAGATCTACTCCACCGCCGTACTTGCCGCAGGAGGGGATGAGGCTGTCATGGCCAACTACTTCCCCGTCGCCTTGACCGGCCCAGCTCGGTCTTGGCTCATGAATCTCCCTCAGGGGTCCATAACCTCCTGGGGAGAGCTCTGCCGGCAGTTCGTCGCCAACTTCGGCAGCTCCTACACCCGTCCCGGCACGGAGCTTGACCTCCACGCCGTCAAGCAACAACCTGGGGAGTCGCTGCGCTCTTTCATCCAGCGGTTCTCCCAGGTAGGCAACACCATCCCGCATATTCAAAGTGCTTCTGTGGTGGTGGCATTCCGGCAGGGTGTCCGGGACGAGAAAATGCTTGAGAAGCTCGCGACCAGAGAGGTCCGCGACGTCTCTGAGCTCTTCAGTCTGGCGGACAAATGCGCCAGAGCAGCTGAAGGACGAAACTGGCACTCTCTGCCGACCTCCGAGTCAGGAGGACAGCCCGGGTCCGGCGCTGCTGCCTATGGGGGTGGCAAGAAGGCCAAGAGCCGGGGGAGTGGTAAGATGAAGTCATCGTTCACGGCTCCCGTCGCCGCAGCAGCAACGACTAGTGGAGCTCGGGGGCCACGCCCCGACAAAAGGCAGCGACAGTCACCAGCCCCAGATAGTGACCAGGGCGGGCTATGCCTCGTGCATGGCGCCGACAACCATACTGCTGCCGAGTGCTGGGATATCCAGAGGCTCGCAGAGCGCTTCCACAAAGGAAGACAACAGAGAGCTGAAGCACCGCCCTACCCTCAGAGGGAGGGCAAGCAGAAGGTCGATGCTCCAGTCAGCGCCACCCACCAGGTGGGGTTTCAGGAGCCTCAGCGTGTCATAACGACAGTGCATAACGGTGAGGACTCCAGCTCCGATGGTGACGGGCCGGGGCGGTAGCCGGCTGTGGCTGCCGTCCCAGGTCAGTGGAGGCTGCGCTGCTGCGGCTTCAACCTTGGAGAAGCCCCATGTAGTAGCAGCAGCCCAAGCACCGGTCACAATGGTGCAAGGTCGGGCCAGCCTCACTCGAGAGCACGCCTCCGTGCCTCAGACATACCTCCCGGGGGCCGCCCAAGGTCTGTCAACCCCTTAAAGGCCTTGCCAGAAGGGGAATACGCCTTAGGTCATCCAAGACGAGCTCGGGTCCACCTACCCCTTGAAGACCTTAGCCAGGAGGGGAGAACTCCCCGGGGGCCCCCAGGAGAAGCCGCGCAGGACCTGATCCAGCGTGAAGATGACAACCTCGACGACGAGACTCGGCTGCAGGTAACATCCCACAACGCACGGTCTCGGCTGATGCTCTAAGCACTACTGCCAAAGAACCAAACGCGTCAGGGACCTGCAGAAGGGCAACCTGGTGTCGCGGCACGCTCTTTCCCGAGAAGGACCCATAAACTCTCCCCCAGCAGGGAAGGTCCTTTCCGAATCATGAAAGTTGCCGCCCCAGGTACACATGCCTTTCAACCGAGTGTGGGATCCGTTCCCAAAACCCTTGGCATGGAGCAACACTGTAAGTCCTACTCCCTGGGCGTTAGTAGAACAGGGTCACTCCCTTCTGTAATGAATCCCATAGAATTTAGGAACAGTGCTTGGGGCAGCTAAGTCTCAAGGGACGGTACAGGACTACGTCCAGTTTAGCCTGGTTCCGACCCTAAGTGCGTAGAGTCTTGCTTCCCTTGTAGACGAGGCGGATCATTGCCTCCATGTACAGCCATAATTCCACCTATGGGCATGAACACAGAAACTTGTTCTACTTAGCTCTCTCTCATGCGCTCGTTTAAATTATGCATTAATTTTTATGATCGCACTATCTATGTATGTTCATCGTACATCTAGCTCCCTCTCTCCCGCGCTCATCCATAGTCAGCACTCGCTATCCTACCGAGGGCGGCCGCGCTTGAGGCACCTGCCGATGGCCGAGTGAGTCTCTCGGGCCTCCCCCAGTCAGGTGTTGCGGTGCCAGTTGGTCACCTCCAGGAAAGGCATGCGTTGTGCATGGGGGGTCCAGGGTGCGTATCCCGCTTAGCAAGCCCCGAGCCCAAAGCGTGCGCATCCTGCCCTCCGGAGGTACAGGGGAGTACAACCGCTTTGCCTGGTCATGAACCCAAAGCATGTGCACTCTGCTTCCCTAGCGCACGGCCTGGTACTAGGGATCGGACGACCGTACCCGGACCTCGGAGGGAGCCGAAGCTCCGGCGCCTCGAGCACAGAATTGCCCAAGCCCCGTATAATGGATCAGGATTGTAAGCCGAATAAGACTAGGAGACGGGAGGGGAGGACCCCCCGAGGAGAATTACGTTTCCTCTGCCTGTGTGCAGGACCTCCAGGTTACCTCCACGTTACGGCAACGGGGACTGCATGAAGCGGGGGGAAAGGAGCTACCAACTACTCCGGCCTAGGACTCGAAGGACCGGGTCCTGCCCCTTCAGCAGGGGCGAGGCCCGAAGGCCCCACGTGTCCAGCGGGCCCGGGGCTCCTGCCTCCCCTGAGGGGAGCTCCGGACTCGCCACGTGGCAGGCGGAAACCGGACCTCCCCCTCGGTGGGAGGGCTCCCAGAGCCCTACGTGTCCAACAAGGCCAGAGCTCCCGCCTCCTGAGGAGGGGCTCCGGACCCGCCACGTGGCAGGCAGATCTGGAGCTCCCCATAGGGCGAGATCCGGAGACCCCCGGGGGCCCCTAACACAGTTAGGACCCGGGGAAGGTGTCTGTGCAGAGCTCCGAGATTGGAGAAGGCCTCTGAGTACCTTGCGGAGCTAAGGACTCAGTTAGGCAAAGCCAAGAAGGAGAGAAAAGACATCACAGACACAAATATCTAAAGGAGTCAAATTATGCGAGGCTCCATGAGCTGGACTACAGACTCGATAAAGAGAGAGAAACAAGTCCTAAGGACCTCCCGGCTCACGCCGGAACCTAGCGGCTACAAGGGCGGCCACATCCTCGACTTCAGCCCTGGCAGCTTCCCCCGCGCATAGGTAGGGCGCACGCTCCCACGATCCTGCGGCCGTTCGTGCTCCGGCAGCGGTCAATGCGGGATTTAGAGAAAGTGCGCGGATCAGAAGAGACGGAGGTCCCACCTCAGGCTCGCTATCTCCCCCGAGATGGGCCCGGGGGCCACTGTCGGTACCTGCGATATGGGGTACCCCCGCGCACAGGGGAAAATGCCTAAGGAACTCGCCCTTCTCTGCAGGGAGAGCTCCGAAGGCGCCACGCGTCCGGCGGGGCCGTACCTCCCTCTCCTCAGAGGAGAGCTCCGAGCCCGCCACGTGGCATACAAAGGCCGGACCTCCCCCTCCGCGGGAGAGAGGTCAAAAGGTGCCACGTATCCGGCGGGGCCGGACCTCCCTCTCCTCAGAGGAGAGCTCCAGGCCCGCCACATGGCATACAGAGGCCGGACCTCCCCCTCCGTGGGAGAGAGGTCCAAAGGTGCCACGTATCCGGCGGGGCCGGACCTCCCTCTCCTCAGAGAGGAGCTCCGGGCCCGCCACGTGGCCGACAGAAGCCGAACCTCCCCCTCCGCGGGGAGAGGTCCGAAGGCTCCACGTGCCCCGCCGGGCCGGACCCTCCTCTCCTCTGAGGAGGGCTCCGGGCCCGCCACGTGGCCAGCAAAACGGCGCTGCCTGCCCCCAAGCGATAGGCAGCGGGCGTAAAGACGCCCCATACCTTGCCCGTACAAGGTATTCAAGGCCCGCGTCTTCCCAAGACGCGAAGACACGGAGCACGCCTCTGTCAGGTGCCGTTGCGCCCAGTCGCATCACAGACTGGCGCGTAGTGTCAGAGCCTGCCAGCCAATAAACGCAGCGACAAGACATCCCATGTCGCTCGCGCTGTCATCAACCACTACGACTAGCATGCGGCATGGGCAGTGCTGCAAGACGAAGACTCAGAAGCCTTCGCCAGATACAACTACCGGCATAACTGCAGATACGGTAGATAACAGTCAATCTCCCCTGGACCACCTGTCGGGTCCCGGGCCCCCTTGTAAGCCACCCGAGTATTGGACTATAAAAGACTCGGGTAGGCGACGTTAGCAAGGGTTCGCACTCTAGCCATTCACCCCCGAGCTGTAACTCATCCTCAAGCTCAGGACTCCGGTTCTGAGCAGCAAGCAATACAACGAGCTCCATAGCTCGCCGTGGACGTAGGGTTTTACGCTCCGGCGGCCTGAACCACGTAAAACTCGCCGTGTCAAGCTCTTACTAACTCGTCCATACGCTCAAGCTCTCCGCAAGGGACTAGCCCCACCGAAAAAAGAACCTCCGCGGGCTGCCCAGTGCAGGCCCGGGGGAAGTGTCGACCGAACACTTCAACAGATTAGTTTAAATATAAGTTTATGTTAGTTTTAATTTGTTTTTAAGATTTAGTTTCAGACTTTTAATTTTAGTCTAGTTTAGTTTGTATTTAGAATTTTATGTTAGTTTGAAATTATGTTACTGAGGCAACTAGTCAAGCAGATGAAGGAGAGCATATAGAACATATAATTTAGCAGATGGTTGTTGAGGATAGGGATTATAGTAATGTTACTGAATACGATTCATCCGACGAGGAAGATCAACCTTTAGTCCCTGCTGATTGGAGTCATCCAAGTTTTAAAAACCTAAGAGTCACTGAAGAGTATCATTTATCGTTGGATTACCACGACAATACAATAACAGTGGGGTCTCCTTTTAAAAGTAAAGAAGCATTGCAAGATGCTTATAAATATTGGTCCCTTTCAGTGAAGAGATGGAGTGGCCTTTGGAAGTATTCTATTGTGATTGATCATGTGTGCGAGTTGCAACATCTTGAGAAATGCAATATTGCTCTTACATCGCAGTTTGTTACAAATCACATGTATGATCATGTGGTTGATAATATTTTTTTGAGTCTAAATCTATTATCAACACAATTGAGCAAAAATTTAAGTATACGAATGGACTGGATTTGCGCAGAAGCTTGAATAACGGAAGAGCCCGCTCGGCCAGTCTAGAGATAAATCGACTGAGCGCAGCTAAGCATCCGGTAAGCTTCTGCACGTCCTTGATGCGGGCAGGGGGCCACATCAGTTCTATCGCGCTAATCTTCTCTAGGTTAGGTTCAATTCTTCGGTGTGATACCAAGAAACTGAGTAGCTTCCCAGCAGAGACCCCGAAGAAACATTTGTCTAGGTTCAACTTCCTGCGTGTCGAACGCAGTCTATCAAAGACTAGGGCTAGGTTGTCGAGCAGAGATGCTTGCGACTTATCCTTTACTATGATGTCATCGACATAAACCTCTACTAGCTCTCGAATGAGGTTCCCAAATGTTTTGAGCATTGCACGCACAAAAGTGGGAAGGGCGTTATTAAGAAATAAGGCATGCACACATAGAAGTATAGATAATCTACTGTGATGAAGGCGGTATGATCTTCATCTTTCGCAGACATAGTTATCTGGTGGAAACCTGAATATGCGTCTAGGAAACACAGTAGATCACATCCGGATGTAGAATCGACTATTTGGTCTATACGGGGGAGAGGGAACGGATCCTTTGGACATGTCTTATTGAGGGTGGTGTAGTCGATGCACACGTGTAGCTTCCCACCAGCCTTGGGGATGACAACAGGGTTGGCCAACTATCGTGGATGGTGGACTTCTCGGATGAAGCCAGCGTCGAGCAATTTCTTGATTTCTTCACGGATGAAGTCTTGCCACTCGATGGATTGCTTCCGATGCTTCTGTTGGACCGGTTTGGCGTCGGGGCCGCTACTAGAAAAAGAAGAAGAGCCTCAGGGTTCACAGACTTGAAACCGCTCGGCACTTGCATCTGATAAATAACGTGGAACACCCTGAATAAAGGAATAAAAGAGTGACTCGCTAGACTGGCATAGGTGAAAAAAAAGAAAAGAAATTATCCTCCAGAAATCAACGAGAAATTGAGGAAAGAGCAACAAAGAAATGAGAAATAAAAGAAAATACGACTAATTCTAGATCTTCTGGATCTTCAG
Organism: Neostapfia colusana; assembly: GCA_030760725.1. Classification (NCBI taxonomy): domain Eukaryota; kingdom Viridiplantae; phylum Streptophyta; class Magnoliopsida; order Poales; family Poaceae; genus Neostapfia; species Neostapfia colusana. Next base: position 2,726,479 of record JASWHV010000012.1, on the reverse strand, counting down.
TTGGTGCTCAATCACTTCCCTAGGGATCCTGAGCATTTCCGACGGTTGAATAAAATACGTCAACATTAGCCCGGAGGAAGGTGATGAGCGTGTCTTCCTATTTGCTACCCAGGCCCCTCGCGATTCGGGTGGTCTGGGCGACATCAGGACCGACTTGGACGACCTTGACTGGTATGTCCTCTGTCCTCGCCATCCGAGGGATGTACACGGGGTGCAGATGTCACCCCTCGTTGACGCATGCTTGGAGGCGGCCGGCTAGCTTCAGCGTGACCATAAGCGGCCTCCTGTGCTGCTGCCAGCGCTTGGAGCTTTTCCAGCTCTGAGACATCCGCGGTGCGATCACCGCGAATCTTTTGGATGCCACTCGGGGTTGGCATCTTCAGGACCAAGTACCCCAATGAACCGGTACAGGAATGGCCTGCCGATTATGGCATTGAAGGGGGCTGACCTCCGCAACATTGAAGACGACGCTTTCCGTACAGTTGTTCTCAGGCGTCCTGAATGTCACCTGGAGGGAGATGCTACCGCACGAGAAGATTGGGTCCCGACCTACCCCTGAGAATTCTCGAGGGGGTAAGCTGGGTTAGGGATTTGCAGCTTCTTGAAGGCTGCGAGGCTGATAATGCTGAGAGATGCCCCTCATCAATCAGCACGTGGTAGAGCTTCACTTTGGAGATGATCGGAGCGACGAGAAGAGGCAGCTGCCCGGCGCCTGCCTTGTTCTTGGGACAGTCAGAGGCGTTGAAGCTGATCAGCGTATCCATCCACTTGCGATGCTGCGCCGGCCTAGGGGCTGGGGCGATTGCGGCCACTGCTCGACGGAGGGTCTTGATGGCTCGCCTGGACGAGACGTCGGAAGAACCTCCGTACATCACGCAGAGTTTGCCGGTCGTTTGGCTGCCGGCTTGGCCTAACCCGCCCGCTCTGGAGTGGAAGGTTGCCTCGTCGTCTCCCGTCTGGAGACGACGGTGAGTTGGGCCAGGAGGCTCGCCATGGGAGGTGATGTTCACCATGGTCGCGTGGAGAGCACGGAAAGCCTCCCTACTTGGCGTGCCAAATGTCGGAGTGTGTGAGCTGCGACACTCCTCCCGGCCTGCTACGGAAGCAACCCGCGAGGTTCTTTGATCGGAAGGGGCTTGGCGCTTTACGCGACCTGGGCTCGAGGGAGCGGATGAACACCGAGGTTTACGTGGTTCGAGCCGCTGGAGCGTAACACCCTACGTCCACGGGAGTGCTTGTTGTATTGCTTGCTTGCGTGTGCTTGTGAGGGCGGAATTGGGAACTGACCAACCCTTTGTTGGGTGGTCACCCTGGTCCTTTTATAGTCCAAGGGCGGGTGGTTACAATGTGGCTTGGGGCCTGACAGGTGGCCCCGAAGCTATGTGAACCCCATACATGATCTAGGGCTTCATCCTCTGAGTAGAGTAGTCGGCGGGGGAGTTAAGTCCCGCAACCTGGCGCTGAGCGCCCCTGTCCGTGTGTCAGGTGATGATGAAGACGCCGTATTGTCACCGCGTCTTCTCGCCTTGCTTGGGCGGCTTCGTGCCATTGGGCGGCACTGTACCGCTGTCATGCCTCGCCGTCCTGTCTTGTCACCATAATGGCGATCGGGCAGAGGACAGAGGCGTGTGTGGTGCGGCATACTTCTGGGGAATGCATGAGCCTTGAATGTGAAGCCGGACAGTGCACTTCCTTCTTGACTTCATCGACCCACGGTCCACGACGGATCGTGGGGCACGTGGCGGCTTCAGAGCTCTTATCGACGAGTTTGGAGTGAGGGGACATGTGGCATCTTCGGACCTCACCTCGGCGGAGAGGTACGGGTCGGAGCCCAGGGCACGTGTCAGCTCCGGAGCCGTCCTCGGCAGGGAGGTGGCTCTGAGCCAAGAGACACGTGGCAGCTACAAACCTTACCTCAGCGGAGAGGCTCGGACCGGAGCCCAGGGCACGTGTCAGCTTCGGAGTCTTCCTCACCAGGGAGGTGGTTCTGAGCCAAGAGACACGTGGTAGCTCCGGACCTCACCTCAGCGGGGAGGCTCAGGCCGGAGCCCAGGGCACGTGTCAGCTCCGGAGCCGTCCTCAGCAGGGAGGTGCCTCTGAGCCGGAATACACGTGGCAGCTCCGGTCCTTACCTCAGCGGGGAGGCTCGTACCGGAGCCCAGGGCACGTGTCGGCTCTGGAACTCAAGCGCACGTGACAACCTCAGAGCTGACGTGGGTATGCCAGGGTCCGCCTTAGTAGAGAGACGGAGCGCAGGCCGTATTTTACCCTCTACGCGGGGGGGTACCCGGTCTGCAGAGTACCGACAACCGCCTTGTCCCGTGTCTGAATAAACGACCAATATGAATTTTTAATAAAACCTAATGTCATACAACCCTACAATAGTCTACTGTTAGTGTGAGTCACCCTCACAGATTATTATTATTTGAGCAAATGTCTTTCTTCTTTGTGCAAATTTTTTTATAAACACGAAGACTTGGTACGCTTTTTATGCAAATCCCATATGAATTCTACAATAGAAAATACAGCGATAAAATTATACAATCTACACAAGTCATTACTTTTTTCATACTTACGTGATCAAAGCACGTGTGGTTTTGTATAAAACATTTTGAAAATGTATGGTTGTGTTTACAAGTTCAGAAGAACATGATGTTTTTTCAATATTTGCCCTCTATTTCCATACATCGAATCCCTCCGCGTCCACAGCCTTCCAAAGGGGGAAGGGGAACAGGAATATATATACACCCACGTAGACAAGAAGCTGATTTTAAACTCAAGACCTTAAGGATAAGTACTTGCAAAATATGTAAGAGGAAGACTGTATAAAAATGTTCATTTTCAGATTCTGAGCTTTCTGAATACTCTTTCTCTTTAAATTATTTTGACATTAATTAGCTTAAATAATTCAAAACGAAGGCAGAAAACGTTCTCCCAGACGGCAACAACCAAAAACAGACACAAATGAGTCGTAAAGGAAAAAAAAAAGAACTGCTGAAGAAACTTGTCGTGTCATCCTGTGATGCACACTCGCCACCGCGTCTGTGTATATAGGAGCGGAAGCCAGGAGCCGCGGAGCTCACTGCTGCCTGCGCATCGTGTGCTCCCTTGACAGGATCAGGTCGACGCCGATCGGAACCGGATCTGAGGTGAGAGACCCCGAGCCCGCCGTCTCCGCCCCCCCTGAGCGTGGATGCGGCACTATGTTTCTTGATTCCTTCGGTTTCTTGCGCGGAGGAAGTTGGGTTGCCATCCCTTACAGTCCGACTGAGAGAAGAGAGTGGATTCAACTGCGACAGCAGAGTGGATTTGTTTCTCCACAAAGGAGCTTAATTCGGGGGCTCTGCTCCCTTGCTGGACCGCTTCAACTAGGAGAGGAGAGTGGATTCGGGGATACCCTGTCAAGGATCATGATGGAAATCCTATGAAGATTCAGGGATTTGGGAGTTTTCTCCTGTGGCTAATGATGGAGCAAATAGTATTTTTCTTCTGTTTTTTCGGTGTAGTTATTAGGTCACGACCTCTGTTTAAGTTATTTCGAGTTTGGCTGGGCTGGACATGCTGACCTTTGTTGATTGAGTAGCGCCTCCTGTTACCTGAGGAAATTGGGCGGGCCTAATGTGAATATGAGGCGTAGTTTGGTATCAGGAGAAAAGTTGGTGCCTCCAGATCTTGAGTTCCCCCTGTGGGAGGGGAGATCAAGAACTATATGTTGTTGGATTAGTAAGCAATTGCTGACTCTCTTCTGTTTCTAGATTATCATTTAGTTCAAGTATAGCATCGATCGATTAGATGTCGAATAGAGGCATGTTTTCTGCACTCATCAGCTTCAACCTGATTTGCTGCCATAACAGTGCCCAAGTAACATAAGGATCATGGTCTAGACTCGTGCTACCCACTTGGGTCCCTGTTTCGTTGCAAAAAAATCACTTCATATCATTGTTCTTATGAAATGCGTAACTCTCATGTCAGGGATGGCGACCGAAAGCGAAGCCGTGCTTGAGTGGCATAAGCAGGACAAGAAGAGGATGCTTCATGCTGTTTTCCGGGTTGGAGACTTGGACCGTACAATCAAGTATGTGGCTGTAATATTAACAGTATTTCAAGCATCTGGGCACATTAGTTACTTCTAGTGTGGTGCTGCGATTCTTGTAGGTGTTACACTGAATGCTTTGGAATGAAGCTGCTGAGGAAAAGGGATGTTCCTGCAGAGAAGTACACCAACGCGTTCCTTGGTTTTGGGCCAGAGGACAAGAACTTTGCTCTTGAACTGACTTACAGTGTGTTCACATAGCCACTCAAATTTATTTTCACACAGTTATTTCAATCATTCTATTCAATATGTGTGTAACAACCAAATAAGAAAAGTGAGCTTCTCTCTCCATGTGAAACGATTGATTCGTCTTGTGAGATAGCATTGCCATTTATTTTACTTCACCGTACCAACTATATGTGTAAATTTGTTGAATAGATTACGGTGTTGACAAGTATGAAATCGGAGAGGGATTTGGGCATTTCGCGATCGCTACTGAAGATGTATGTATTCTCAATCTGCAATAGCCTTTCAATAATGCATAGTAAATCAGTCATGCTTATAGGTTATTATTGATGCAAACACAGGTGTACAAGATGGCTGAGACAGTCAAATCCAGCTGCTGTTGCAAGATCACTCGTGAGCCTGGTCCTGTCAAGGGAGGATCTACTGTTATTGCCTTTGCACAAGACCCAGATGGTTACATGTTTGAGCTTATCCAAAGGGGTCTGACACCTGAGCCACTTTGCCAAGTTATGCTTCGTGTTGGTGACCTTGAACGTTCTATCAAGTTCTATGAGAAGGTATTTTCTTACCATGTAAATGGCAGGCTATTGCTGAAGATAGAAATGCTAAATATTTGTTCTGTGCATTCTCTAGAGCAGTGATCTCGCACAAGATGATGACTTATTTATTCTTTTGCAGGCTCTTGGGATGAGGCTTCTAAGGAAGAAGGATGTACCTGACTACAAGGTACGTCTACTGCACTGAATGACTTAAAGAACGTTGTTAGTTCAGCAAATAGTGTTGAGATGACAGCCTTGCACTGTTTTATTGGGGGTGGTGCTCTTTTCTTTTTTCAACTTATTAAGAACAATTTCTGCCTGCTGCAGTATACCATTGCGATGATGGGCTATGATGACGAGGACAGGACAACCGTTATAGAGTTGACATACAACTATGGTGTCACAGAATACAGCAAGGGCAATGCATATGCTCAGGTCTTGATGAAATCATTTCTCCGCGACATGCTTCTTAATAAGATTTTGTCATGCCTTGACAATTCTCTCTTTCTTAATGCAACAAATGCAGGTTGCAATTGGCACTGATGATGTGTACAAGAGTGCTGAGGCTGTTGATCTGGTGACCAAAGAACTAGGGGGCAAGATCTTGCGGCAGCCAGGGCCTCTGCCTGGGATCAACACAAAGATTGCCTCTTTTGTTGACCCAGATGGCTGGAAAGTGGTATGTCTTTCTTTTATGCTGTACCGTTTGAGTTTTAACCTCTAATTGAGCTGCTTCTTTCTTCAAATAAGCTACTGGCTTTGAATGTGGTACCGAGATCGGTTATAACACATTGTTCAAACATTTAAACTCGATGCACTATGAAGTTTTGGGCAACAAGAAAGTTATTTGCTCAAAAGATGTGACACTTATTCTTCTCGATGCAGGTTCTGGTTGATCACGCTGACTTCCTCAAGGAACTCCAGTGAAAATCTCTTGATCAGGACGGCTCCTAGGTGCTGTGCTAGATGTAATGCTGGTCAGCTAAGTAATAGAAGCTTCTTGTTTCTGCCCACCGATCCGAGAATAAATGTTGCTACAGAGCTTGTGCTTGTTATAAGTTAGTTCCTCAATAAGGATTGCTGTCACTGCAACCGTTCTCCGCTTGCTTGCTTTACTGCAACGAACTCGTATTTTCTCACAAAGGACCTGCTGGTCAGGGGGTGAGATGGAGGGCATTCAGCTGAATGGATCCTTTTGAGCGTGTAAATTTCGTCGGATTAGAACTTACCACCTCGACCTGGACTGTCCAGATACACTATGCAACCACTATGCTTTCAAATGGAACAATGAGATGGGAATAAGTTGAGATTAGTAGGAGTGTTAAAATGCCTTTATTCTATGCTGCATCTGCACACAAGATACAATATATAGCCCCTGGTTGTACGGCCGGCCGCTTGGGTTTTGCCCGTAGGCTGTTCCTCCCGGCCGCCGTCCACCCAGACGGAGATGCGAGACCTCGTCCCACCACCATCGTCCGGGAGCTCTATTCATGCGGGCGCGTGAAGAAAACCTTAGATCCGAACGGAGCCTGAAGAAGCTGTCGCTGATGGAAATCAACGTGCTCAGAATACGTTGTCAGAATCTCTGACGACTGCTTCCGATAGTGTTGCAGAAGTAGATCGGGAGCTCGCAGCTTTCTGAGATAACCCCTGCATTGTCTGGTTGGAGGGCCTAAACCAAACCTCGTATCAGTTCATACTTATCGTTAGATGCAGTGTCCTTACAGTAAGTAATAAAACCGAGTACCATTTAAAGACATATTATAATCACCATCTGTTGAATTAAACCGATATGTCGTAGCGATTTAAGAGCAGCCTTTTTCTAAATACTTCTGGCAAGCAAGTTCCATCCGCTAATTAGTAGTGTGTGTCGTGTCATAATATTCTCTTAGCTGTTGACAACCGCTTCCTGAGAGTAGGGCTGTCAACGAGCCGAGCTCGAGTGAGCTTGGCCTTTCAGGATCGAGCTCGGTAAAAAATCAAGCCGAGCTTGATCCGAGCCTGAAATTCACTTGATCCTACCGTCGGGCTCAAGCTCGGCTTGATAAGACTTGTTAAACAATTAGGCTTGGCTGAAGCTCGTAAAAGCTCAAGCTCGAGAGACTCATTTAAACAATAAAAATAAACAGTATTTGAAAAAAAATAATAACAAATAATGTTCATAATATGGAACTTTTCTAAACAAGCCTTATCGAGCTCGACAGGCTCACGAGGCTAGAGTTACTGAAGCTCGGTAAAAAATAAACGAGCCGAACTCGAATAGTTCAGGAGCCTGAGTTTTATTGACAGCCGTACCTGAGAGGTAGAGGTTTGGGATGGTCGTGCTCACCGCTGTATACAATCTCAGCAATGTGAACATCTATCGTCGTCTCCACCTTCCTTTTGACGGGGCAGCTTGGGTTGGGTGAGGGCACTTGTAGTAGCTCCATCATCCAGGCATGATCAAAACAGGTACGGAAGAATTCTGCAAGCAGCTGATTCGTTTCATACCCCTGGTACAGAGGGGCTTTGCGCATGAGACCTACTGTCACTGTGTGTAAGTCTGTTCTTCAGAAGGAACAGTTCACCGGTGTCGGTTTATGTTGATAGCCTCCCAAGTGATGACCTCTGAAACAAAGAACAATAATGTTGTCGCTGTAATGCGAGTGCTTTGACCATGTGTGTTAACTGCTAAGTTGTTGCTTTTGTTTGGACCCAGCCCTCTGCAAGATTCTGCATCATTCCATATGGTCACCACTGACAATCATGCCTGTACTTATCTGACAGACATTCCGGACCGTGGCATCTGATATTTTATAGCAGGATTAGGTTCAGAGTGTCAAGCATCATAATCATGGACCAAGACCTTTGCATGACAGTTGAATCAAAATGGAGGCCTGCAAAAAGAGGGCGCACATGAGAGAGCTCGTCCCAGTTGTCCTCTCGGATGCTCTCCCCGTGATTGCCCCCCCAACCAAGAGAGGATCATAATCGCACAAAAGGGCTCTGGAATCCATGTCCATCAGTCGCCCCCGCACGAACGCTTGCGTCCAGCCTTTTGTTTCTGTTTTCAGACACGGTATCGTGACCATTCATCTGTTTCTAGTAAAAAAGAAAAAAAAAAGCTTCCCGCTTTCATCTCAACGTGCTGCCCGATCAGTTTCACGAGCCGTCTCTGTACCGAGCAGATCTTCAGATCTTGACCCAAACCCTACTAGCATTCTCTTCGCCCTGCTTTACCTGAATGGGGACTACACTGCATCTTGCTAGCAGAGTAAATGGATGAAGGCAAGTGCCTGCGTGTCTGTATCATAATCCTCGAGCAGCTGAAATGATGAACAATGACTTAGATAAGTGACTCGGTTGCACACAGTTAGAGATTCAGCGAGTTATATGAAGATAGAAAACCATTTAGTTCTCACGAAACTTCAACATGCATGGGTAGCACTTCAACTCATGGAGTCGGGAACAGGATATCCCGATAAGATCATATAGGAAGGATACCCCAAACAGGTTTTTTGAAGTCTCATCGCCATGCAAGAGACAATTCTGATCTCCCTGCGGACATTCAGTTAGCTCGTATAAAACTGACGTTTATCTGCAACGGGTGGTGGTTGCTACGAGTCTGTACTACCAACAACCAGTACAAAGAGCATAACGTAGCAAGAAGCACGATCCACACGTTGCGCGAAATGCGACGTGATATTGGCACGGCTCAATCGAAGAGCAGGACCCCGTCGCCTCCGGGGGCGCAATCCCTCTGATTGAACCACGCCAACACCTCGTCGTCGTCACAACGAGGATCATGGACTTCCTGGATCACACACATATATATGTCACTGCAAGACTGAAAGGCAACACCAAGACACGAGAAAGAACAAAACTCAGCTACAAGGACTCTACATGGACAAGGAGGCTCCATGAACTCCATGAGAGATCCACACTTTTCCATCACCAGCCAGAAGATGGGGAGGGCAGGCAGTGAGGAGATGGAGATGGCAGATGCAGGCTAAGAAAAGCAATGAATTGAGTGAGGCGACAGCCAGACAAATGGCGGTATTTATTGGCAACATTCAAGGGAGAGAGATGCACGGGAGCGAGAGACGGTGCAGAGGACAGACAGGAATCTAGAGCGGGGTCAGCACTCAGATGCGTTCATGCAGAGCGCGTGCGTGACGGGGTTAAATGCTGCATTCGCAGCCTGCGGCCGGAGCATGGGATGTTTGCCGCCGTCCCCGTCTTCTCTCAAGCTGTTTTTTTATTTCTCTTTATCCCGTCCCTCTATTTTAAAATAAATGATGTTTAAGGCAACTAATTTAATTTAAATTAAACTAGTTTTTCTGTTTACCCGTGTAATACATCCACTCATATCATACACACACAAACACATAACCACACACATACGTAATCCTATAAATACACACCACGTTCTTCGAAAGATCAACGAAGTCCACGACGGGAAGTTGCACCCCCATTGTGTCAGATGTTGTCAAAAACAAAACGATTTGCAGACGCGTGATATGGTAAAGTGAAATCGTTTTTAGTGAGTTTTTCGATTCAGCCGATGGCGCCTCTATTGGTACCAAATAACGACCATGAGCCCGTTTTCCAGACATCTGTAGCTCATCTCCACAAACAAGCAGAATTTTGCTTGGCACCAATTTCAATTTTCAACATGCTGTCATCAAAATAGACGGTCACAGAATTCACGTTCGATGGGCAGTGCAAACCACAGCGACGCAATAGTTTCTGCAGTCAGGTAAACAGCTTTACACCCCTCCAGCTCCAGGATGTGCAGGATGCAGTCCAGGTTCTCGGACCTGCGGTGCAGTACCACCAGCGGATGCATATGGTCAGGGTACCGGTGGCCTGCACCGGCACACTCGTCGGCAGGAAGGGCCGGAAATGAACAATAGGAGGCACCAGCAACAACTTAGCTAGCAGAACCACAGAAATCCGGGAACATTGAGAGCAGCAACTACATAACACTGAATTAACACAGATTTTCTGAAGCCAGATTAACCAGTGGGTCACATAACATCGCAATGCTTCAACGTCAGGTACATCTTTTGACAATGGATGGAATGCAATGAAAGTTGCTTACGACTAGGTAAACATGATTATATACACAGATTTTTAGAGATGCCTATTCACAGGAGGCATTATCGACCAGTGATAGCGCCACCACCTAAAATAGCCCAAAGGTGTTCTCCCCACTGTAGTTCATGTAGAGGAAGCCATCCACATCCTTGTTCTCCTCATAGATGGCAGACATCAGGGCAGCTGCAGGGCACGTGACAAGAATGTTTAGGGATAACACAATCGATTTCTGAGATGGTTGAGAGAGCCAAGATTGCTCATAGTGTGTTCAAGTTCTGGTACCTGTTGGTGGAAGGGTGTTCTTCACAAAAATGAAGATTGCCTTCTCAGCACTGAGCTTGATGCGCTTCCGTACGACGTACACAAACTGTCCAACTGTGAGGTCGGCAGGAACAAGGTACCTGTATGCAGTCACATATTAAAAACCACACATCTTTAATAATAAGATTGCAACTGGATCAATGATGGTTGGTACTATACAAACTAGAGTTTCATTCCAAATTAATTAGTGTTGGAAGGTGATACAAGCAAAGAATATGCTCATAGAGTAAGTTGATCAGCCTCCAATTGGCAGCTTGAAGAGAAAGATTAATTCCTGAATATGACATTTTCTTTAAACTTTATAAATCTTAAATACCTCATTGGAAAAGGGATATAGTTCAAATCTTTTGAAGATCACTAACACAATATAACTAGAATAAATCCAATGGCATAAACTGCAATAAGCATATTTTTCAGAGGCACAGAAATATAACGCTATAAAACTTTTCAAACAGTCAGATAAAATGCAATGGAATGGTTCCTCAAGTGTTTGAGAACTGACTTTTTCTTGTCAATGTCCGGGATGTCGCTCTTCTCAGCCTTCTCAACAATGACCTATACCAAGGCAGAAGTTTGATGAGAACAATACAACTTCCGAAAGTAAACCACATGAGCAAGGAAAACAAGAAGCTTACCGGGATTCTATCAGGGTACTTCTCCCTGATCCGGCTGGACTCCTCCTGCCTCTTTTCTGTGACATATGGCATATACAGAATCAGAACAAAAGTCAGTTATACACTCTGATAGCAGGCATTTGTATTGATGGAAGAAACTCTTAGAAAAGTATTTTGCTGTACACAACCAATTTATATAATGCGGAACAAGATCAGGAATGACATCATGCACAAATGACACAAGAGTAGATTGCAACGTCGTCTGGCCGTATCATAACCAAATTGACGACAGAAAATATGCCAGCTAACAAGATAAGCCACACTTTGGCCACCTCGAGAACAACAAGTATAATCGAAACCTATGTACGTTACAGTCTTGCAGATGAATGGAAAGTAGAGAGCAAGAATAATCGGTTGCAGCAACTAAGTTGTTAGGAGCTAGTGATTAGACAACTGCAGGTTGCGTGCAACGCAACGCAACAACCGCGGAACCCTCTACCAGCCAGCACGACGCCAACGACAGCAGGATCGAACAAGATGAGGGGGATCGGAGAGACGAACCGAGAGGGTGCTCGAGCTTGAACGGGCTGATCTTGTCCATCGCAGTCCCCCCTCCTCTTCTCTCGATCGCACAAGGTGTAGCAGACGACGAAGACCTGCGAGCCCGAGGAAACAGACGGTCAGGGAGACGGTGGAGATCGGCGCGGAATCGATCGATCGAGCGCGGCGGCGGAGGCTTACGGGATCGTCGGACGCGAGTGGAATGGATGGGATTTCGCGGCGGGGGTTGGGGAGAGGAAGAGAGAAGATAGGAAGGAAGCGTGGGGGCAGGTTAAATCGCTACACGCACGCAACGTAGTCCACCTTCCCCCTTATCCCGGGGACCTGCGTTATGCTCTCTTGCTTCAATGCCTGCGTGTCGTCCCACACAACCTGAACTCTTGGATCTATCTTAAGTATTAAAATATTACTTTATTCGTTCTTCTCTATAACTCTATACTATTAAAATAAAATATGCATCATTTATCAACCATTTGGAAAACGAACAGTGTTATTCCGTCCATCCCTCTGTTTTACAGTGAACGTTACAGACTCGTTTACTCTAAATATAAAATAGAATATTCTTATACCGATATAGTATTACATAGTAACAGCTTTAAATGTGGTATCATTTTAAAAGAGAAACAACTCAGGATGCTGTTCGAGTTGTCTGACTAGATCTGGTTATATAATCAACCTTTTATTTAAAAAAATGCTTTTCAATATATTATGTTAGGATAACTTGTTGTGATACTCACGGTCTTACATTTTAACTAAACGTCAAACATAGAAAAACAAAGACATCACAGCGCGTAAGTTTGTACCCTAAAAAATCCTGATCAAACATATCAGCATATCGCAACGCTAGGAGCTCGCGTCCTACAAGGAGTGTGACAGCAACTAACGGTAGAACATTTCTTTTACGTCAATCTAAAAACGGGACTGTCGGTACCCTGTGAACCCGATACCTCGCGTAGTGGGTAAAATACACCTAGACTCTACCTTCTCAGCTTAGACAGTCCTAGCGTAAGCCATGCGTCCTATGCCCCATGGACTGTCCCAAAGTTGCTACGTGTCTTCAAGCCTGAGCCCGATTACCGGCCAAGAGTGGCTCGGGAGCCGCGCGTCCAGTAGTGTCGGACTCCATCCTCCACCAAGGAGGGCTTCGGTGCTACTGAGTGCTCGAAACCTCCGAGTCACACACTCCAGCCGAAGAGGGCTCCGGAAGTGTCACGCGTCCTACAGCCCTAGATCCGACCTCTAGCACGGAGGCCTCTGGTGCTGCCACGTGGGCAGCGACTCCGGGTGTACCTTCCCCTGGGGGAAGGCACCGGATATTTCGTGTGTCCTACAACTCCGGATCCGACCTCCAGCATGGGAGGGCTCCAGCTGTCGCGTGCCCAATGACTCCAGACCGCACACTACTCCACAAGACTGCTCCGGTGGAGACACGTGTTTCAGGGGCCATCCGCCCGAACATTACTCCGACAGGCAGCGGGTAGATGGACAAAGACTAAAAAGGAAGGTGTATTGTCAGACCAAGCATTAAAGGTTCGCGCCTCCCCCAGAAGCATGACACACGACGCACGCCTCGTCTACATACCATTACAGTAAAAGACAGCGCGACGAGGCGTGACGACGTAATAGTGCCGACCAACGATACAGAACCGGCTAACAGAGCAAGGAGACACGACGACAAGACGAGAACTTTATCATCACCTGCGTCCTGGTCAGAAGCGACCTACAGACCGGCGAAACAGACGATGCATTGTAACTCCACCAATAGCGACGATACGTGTAGCTGTAAATGTCTAGATCATGTATAAGCACAGATAACCGCGAGACCACTTATCACGCCCCAGGCTCCATTGTAACTGCCCCGGTCTTGAGCTATAAAAGGACCGAGACAGTCTCCAAATAAAGGGTTCACGACCCAACCAACACATTCTCACACACGAGCAAATAATACAACCATCACTCCCATAGGTTTTATGCTTCGACGGCCTAAACCAAGTAAATCCTCGTGTCTCTCGACTTTTATGATCCTCTAACACCACCTAAAAAAGAAACTCCGCGAACTGCTTCCGACCAGAGCGAGGAAGTGTCGTAGAAACACTTCGAGAGGGACCATGACAACTATCTGCCAGACAGACGACCTTACCTGGCGTAGTTTTATCCCAAACAAGATAACACCGAAGACTTGACACTTCAGTTTAGGATCATGGATTGCAAATATTAGATGTAACACATGCGTCAGATGACATCAAGCAATAAAAATCTGATACGGGGCCTATTTATTAGTGTAAGCCATCACCAGGAAGATAACAGCACCATATCAGGTTCCCAGCAGTCAGAAAAGGTCAAGCCGGTTACACCCGACACAAATTGCAACACCATATATTTTCGTGCACTTCTCCCATGAGACTCGCTGATTACGCTGCTAAAGGCAACCACAAACAGGATAGGATGTTGTTCCGCATGTCTTCAGCGTGCTTCATACTGAACAACTGCCAAAAGAAGAGGAGCAGTTCATTAGAAACTGATGCAAACAAAATACGACAACAATAATGAATATAGAATATAGATTAGATCCATCCATCTAAACAGCATAAGTTAAAAGAGGTATCCACTAGCATCATCATACATGCTTTAAGATAAGTAGAGCTGATTTGCAGTTGGTCTGCCATTCAGTGGAAGATGATTATACATGCAAAAAAAAGAAGAAAAAAGACAGACCCTATATCTGTCAACTCTTTTAATCAGATCATACAGGAGTCAAACTGTGTTTTTTTTCTTTTCACGAGCCAAGGAAGTTAAGTGAAAGAGTGTATACTGAAATGAATAAGCCCACAACAGACAAATGTTTTGGTCACGATGCTCATATGACTACTTAAAATTGGATTTCTGTTTAATTTTAGGAACAATGCTATTTTCTACAGTCATACACAATGACGTGAATTAACAACTTCATCAAACATCACTAGGATCATCATGGTCTCTTGAGGACGACCCTTCCCTTTCTGGTAAACATCCGCAATCACACCATCATGTCACCGCCAATGCCTACTACTTTCTCCCCAACTAAAGAAAAAAAACAAGTCACAAACACTCCACTTGCACTGTCCCTTTCCTTCTTAATACTACACATCACCTTCCTTCTATCAGCATAATCCCCTTCACAAAGTGACAAGACATTCCACAGGAAAATAACAAATGGCCGACTTTATTGTGAAATCAGTCAGTATGTTAGTACCCATATGATAAATCCACAAGAATCTGCCATGGTAAATGTAAGGCAACTCAGACACCTGGTCCTCCTGATAATATGAATTATGAATATGTATTGCTACGGTTATCTTTCCACAAGGTCTATGCTCAGGAGAAACATAACAATGAAACTAAGTTGATCCTCGAACATTTCCTTGTATATGTACCGACAGCCACTAGCAACTCACCATGGTCCAACGTTAAGTCATAGAAAGAATCTATTCAATGACAACACAAGCAATCATGTAGTGGAGTCAAATTAGAGAAGGAACCGATGTAATCATACTTCTGCGCGTGCGCTTCTTGTAGAGGATGCGGTAGCCGCAGTCACGGCACTGAATGACGTCTCCTGGCTTCAGCGTGTTCTCAGTTCCGCAGTCTGCAGCAGTGGAATCACAGAAGCCAATGTTGACGACATCAGGAATCGAGGGATCCAATACTTTAGCCCTTACGCATAGCAAACTACGACGAAGATAAATAGCGGGAAAGGAAAGCTACAAAGATCGCCCTCCACCACAAAAGGTGAGAACGATTAAGCTTGTAATGTTGGCCCCTATTCCTCCACCACCAAAGCTGCTAACCTCCCCCACGAACAAAACGACCCTATTCGTGTTCATGCTTTTATGGTGAACTAGTCTGGTGGAAGATATCCCGAATCCCTTTCGAAGAAGATGACTCGCTATGGAACGGAAGCGAGATAAACTACAGGACGCGTACGACGTAGGTCGCGGCGAGGCGACCAACAGGTCGGCTGAGGAAAACAGCCGCGGCGACGAGGTCGAGATGAAGAGGAGAGGGGGGGGGGGGGGAGGAGCTCACCTCCGCAGAGGTAGCTGACGGGCTCCGGTGGCAGCGGGTCCATCCGGGCGCCGAGCTAGGGTTTCCTGCGCCCGGAGGAGGGGGTTCGTGCGGGCGCCGAACGCGAACGTGGGAGGAGACGACTCGCGGTCGCGGCGAAGCAGCTGGAGGACTGGGACTCTCCGACGGCGGTGGGCGCAGCCGCGTCTACTTGCCGTGCTGGAAGCGGGCTAGGATGTGGACTGGGCCAGGCTGCTCTTGCGGGCCAGGCCCAGTTGAGAAAACGACTTACAAGAAGTAAGAAACCTCTCTGCGGCCGGGCCAGGCCCAGTTGGGAGTAGAACACAACTCCAATTCTATTGTCGTTTATGTGCTCAAAAAAGCTGCAAATATGCAACTCTCCACTCCAGAAAGTACAATACATCACAGGACACTTCACATCTTGAAAACCCCTCGTCTGCAACACCCCACACCGTCACAGCCATCCATGCACACAAGAACCTGTACTGCACCCTTTGCGCCGATCGTCGCTGTCCGGCCCCGGCACCGATTCGGATCTTCAGAACTTGGACACGGAGCGGTAGAGCTCGATGTAGTCCAGGGCGGGCCGGTTCCACGACCAGTCCTGCTCCATGACGCGCCTGCAGAGGCGCTGGAACCACTCCCGCGCGTCGAACCAGGCAGTGATCGCCCTGCAGAAACGAGAGCCGCCGGTGGTGGTGAGCAACAACGGTCGCATCATATGCATAGTTTTTCAGTCTGGGGTGTGGCGGCGCCCGTGTGCATGTGCATGCCTGTTCAGGACGTAGTCGACGCCGCCGGTGTCGGCTCCGTCGAAGCTGAACCCGTTCGGCTCCAGGCCTCGCGCCCGGGCCCGGTCCTTGTCGTGCTCGACGTCGAAGACGGTGTCGTAGAGCCCTGTGCAGCGCGCGGAGTAGGCTATCGTCAGTTTACCTCTGCATTGTGTACGCTGCAATACGACGCAGAGTGATGGCAGAGTAGGGCAGCTTCCACGTACGTACCTCCAGTTTTCCGGACGATGGGGATGGATCCGTACCGCATGGCGACGAGCTGAGTCAGGCCGCAGGGTTCGAAGATGGATGGAACGAGGATGAAGTCGGAGCCAGCGTATATCTGTCGCAGGATCATGGAACCGAATTAGACAGTGGATTTCCCAGTCAGGTTCAATGAGCGGCAGTTTTAATTATGCGGCGTCAACTCACCAGATGGGATAGGGGCTCGTCGTAGGTTAAACACAGCCTCACCCGGCCGTACTTTTCGCCATGGAGGGTATTAGCCAGGTTGCAAAAGTCATTCTGGATCCGGTGATCTGGAGCCGAACCAAGTAAAACCACCTGTGAAAGCAAGACACCGGGTTTTTCAATCTACAGATCACAGGCAGACACGATTATTATTATCGGCGAGCGATACAAGTGACGTACCTGTCCATTTCGTTCAAGAACACGATGAATCGCATGCTTGATGAGGTGGATCCCCTTCTGAGCTGTCAAGCGACTGATGATTCCAACAATGGGCACATCGTTTTGCTGCAGTCCAAGTTTCTGCTGCAATGCCTTCTTTGCAGCGCTCTTGCCTTGTACAACGTTCTCGGAAGTATAATGAACCTAAAATATGATGGGAGTAGACAGTGCAACAGGAAACCATCAGTGAAACTGCATGAACATGCATACCAACGAAAGCATCTTGTGCACATCGATTGGTTGAAATGATTGTTCGACTTCTGAGCCAACAGAAATGGAAGTATGGGAAAAAATAGGTAAATAAACTGTTTCAACCAATGTGAATCGTTGTTTCAGTTAAGCAAGCTCAAACAGACACGGAATGCATCGCTCTTACAATACAAGACAAATGTACTTGGCTACGATTAACAGTTTACCGGGATAAAGTTGTCGTTATATGGATCCCAGATATCTGGATCAATTCCATTTAGAATGCCAAAGAATTTCCCAAGATGAGGAGCGATAGCACCGTGACCGGAAATTTCCCTTGAATATGTATTAGAGACCTGCAAAGAATGGAAGAAAATTAAATTAGAAAAATTCAAAGTATAATGTAACAATTTTTTATTGCAATAGAATATTCAAAATTCAGTTACTGAAATCTATAAGACAGTTTAGCACTCACGGTTGTGGCTTTATCACAGTACTTCATTGCTTTGCCAACATAATGTGCTCCAAATTCAAGATTGTGGATAGTGAATACAACTCGTGCATCTGCCAAAATGGATTGTGCATAGTGCTCCTTGCACAGCCAAGCAACTGGGGCGCTTGACCAATCATGGCAATGTATTATATGCTGTTAGGAGGATAAAATATCAGCGGTTGTAACTGAGAAGTGAGAAGGAAATAAGCAAATAATGAACCTTAAACAATTAAAGATTAGTAGGCTTAAGCTATTTGAACAATGTCCCTAACTGTTATAAACAGCACTTACTGGAGACGATCCCCTCTGGAGGAGAAATTCTAGAGCAGAATGACAGAAGAAGCCAAATCTACGGTCATCATTCCTTCCATATACACATCCCACCCCAAACATCCTGAATAAAGAAATTTTACAAGTTATTATTTTTGAAGCCTCTTGCAAGAAAACTCCAGGACATTTATTGCAAGAACCAACATCCATGCTGAGGTACAGAATCAACTAAAAACAGTATCAACTATCAACATAAATCTTGACATCTTAAAACAGTAATCCAGATGACTATTACGTCTTGATACAAAACTTAAAAATAAATTGAAAATCTAACTAAATAGGACTATCTCAAAAATTCAAATACTGCCCCAGTTCGTTTATATTGATTTCATTGACTCTTTGTGACCTTTGAGATGTGATTGACCCCCACTTTTTAGGATTTATATCAATACATATTAATAAAAAACTATACTTTTGTGAAATCATTTCTAAAGAGAAATCCTGGAATGTAATTTGCATATACTAATCCTGATAGTGTTTGACATATTAAAAAAGGGCATACCCAGTGCTGAAAGCTCCCACACTTTGTGGGGTCTGGGGAAGGGGATTTCTAGGCAGCCTTCCCCTTGCTTATTTGCAAGGAGGCTGATTCGAACCCAGGACCTCCAGGACACAAGTGGAGAGACTCTACCACTGCGCCAGGCCTGATGGTCAATATTTGGAAGTTTGATGGCATGGATTCTAAGATGTGAAATACAAAGAGAGCAAACAGTAAACACTCTGACGAAACAACAGCGCTGAATGGTGCTGATTTCTGAAAATCGAACCAAGGAAAAAGTGGAAATTCTGTCCAGAAATCGTCTCATTCCTATGTATATATATTGTATAGTAAAAAAGAAAGTAATATAGTTATTTTTTAATATTTTCTAAATATCTAAGCAGTTTACAATCGGTATTAGCAAATGCTGATAATTTTGTCTACTTCAAAGAAGATCAGGGAGGTGTGAATCTCACAATTGCAACTAGTTCCCAGGCAGTGCATTTCCAGGTGATGGCAAAGCTACCTAACTAAGCAACGTTCTGCTGGACCTGACATTTTTTTGAGGGAAATCGCTGATAATATTAATTATCTGGACTTAAAAAAGCTGAATTTATTGCCCAAATCTAACAACTCTAGTGTACAGGGTCACCAGTCCGAAATGATCACGCTCATATTATAACTAGCTCCCACCTACAATTGCAAAAAGGAAAAAGGGTGTATGATCTCAATAAGTAGCTCTTCTGCTCTCCATGTTAATAAAAATTATATTAAAGGTGGATTTTTTAGCAACATTAAGCAATTATATACACAGGTACAACCCCATGCCCTTTGCGCTGAGATAAAGTAAACCTAGGCTTTTAATCTGAGCAAAAGATAAGCTGCTTCGTACCCATTTTGAGGTTCCAAGAAGTAAACAGAGATGTCCTCAACTAGTCCAGACCATACTCTTATTTCAGTACCGCCCCAAGAAAAACTTTCCTGTACATGTAGATTCCTCACCTGTGTTGAAATATATGCAGTTAGTCGATAAGGAATACAAAGCTACATTACATATCCACGTCCTATCTTCCTAGGTTTTTCTTATCAATTGTTTAGTTGTGTTCGATTTTGTCATTCACGCACATGAGTGTGCAAATGAATAAAACAGTGTTTTAAAATTAATATAACTAAAAGAAAGAAAAGGGCAGTCTGGTGCATGTAGCTCCCGCTTGCGCAGGGTCCGGGGAAGGGTCCGACCCACTTGGGTCTTTTGTAAGCAGCCTTCCCTGCATTACTGTAAGAGGTTGTTACCAGGACTTGAACTCGTGACCTCATGGTCACAAGCCAACAGCTTTACCGCTGCGCCAAGGCTCCCCTTCTGTGAACTAATATAACTCATGCAAGAAAATTAACACATGATATATTAAGCCCTACTTTGAACATCCCAAGGCATTCCATGTAGTTAGCACAAACTAGCTAGCATGCCCAAGAAAAAACGAGAAGGGGATGGATGGTCGCGCCTAGAAAGGTGACGCGGAAGGCGACCGCACCGCCATCCCCAGCGGTCGCCTCCCCACCGTCCTCCTGCACTGCAGCTCCCCAGGTCGCCTCCTCGCCGTCCTCCGCCATCGTCGCCCCTCCCCCGGTCGCCTCCCTGTTGTCCTCCTTCGTGTGGAGGGTGTCTGTGTCGCCACCCTCCATGGCCTATCCATTCTTCATTCTCCAAGATCCAGGTCGGCTCCCCCGCGCCTCTCCTGTCCTTTCCTCCTTTGGCTCCCCCGGCGCAACATTTTTCTTTATCACACCCCCCTGCGCCTGTCCCCCTTTTCCCTCCCTCCTGCCCTGTCACAACAGATCCCATCGTCCAGAGCCCTCTCCAGCGCCTCCCACCCTCTCCCAGATCACTCCCTCTAGCCTCGTCACCTCCTTTGGTTTCCCCTCCTCCAGCTTCGTAACCCCCACCACCCCTAGCCCTGGGTCACAGTCTCCTAGTTCTCCCCCCTGTCTCCCCCGAGATTTAGAGGGCCCCTTCTTCCACCCCCTACATGTTCGGCGGGTTCGTCACCCCCCTCCTCTCGTCGTCTTCTCCTCCCCTGTTGCTTTCCCCTCCCCTATTTGACTCTAATTCTATGTCGCCCCCTTGTCCTGGTCCTCGTGTGGTAGACGGGCAGCATTATGGTCACCAGCTCTCTTTCCCTCCTCCATCGGAGTTGCAGGAGGTGGTTTATTGTATGGCTTGGCGGCTAGCGAGGTTTGTGACAACCAGTCAAAGCTGGACTTATGAGCCAGAGGTTGTCCTCAACCGTCAAGGTGCTTGGTCGGTTCCTTAGGTCATGTTCGTCCTACTTAGGGTCGTTGTTTAGTTGTAGTTTGGTTAGGTGGTGAAGGTCGTTGGTAGGTCATTATTTTGATGTGGTCAATAGTCGTGTTGGTCGTTCTATCTGGCTATCTCGACCATTGGATCATATATTAACTATTAAAGTATATTAATGTATAAGTGAATTGCTCACCCTTACTCATCAGCTTAAGCTTTTGAGGTCAACCGATCGGTGCATACTAGCTTAACATGGTATCAGAGTCAGAGGTCTCGAGTTCGAATCCTGGCAGGCGCAATTATTAAAAAAATTACAGCCGACTCCCATTCCACGTTTACAGCCTAAAAGAGGTTGCACGTGAGAGGGAGTATTAAAGTATATTAAAGTATAAGTGAATTGCCCACCCTTACTCATCAGCTTAAACTTTTGAGGTCAATCGGTCGGTTCATATTAGCTTAACATTAACTATAGCACATTAGAAGTTTCTCTTATTGTATTTCCCTCAAAAAAACAAAAGGAGTGAGTGGCCTATAAGAAAGCACATCCATATAGAGTATCACAGTAGTTTTTGATGCTCATAGAATAGATATGTCAACTTGAGTTGTAGCAATAAAGCAAATACACATGTCACGGGAAGGAAGCGGCATGGGATGCAATAAAGCATTTCAACTTACACAGCTTAGATTCAAACAGTCGTGCTTTGGTAGAACAACCTCAACCTTGTGCCCTAAATCTTGAACAGCACGTGAAAGACTTGTAACAACGTCACCAAGACCTCCAACCTGTGATAAATTCATCATACAAAGAATGATGTAGTAGTATTATGAAAAGGAAGAAGTGCAAAGGTGATGACATCTCACCTGTCACATAGCACAGAAATTCAACTTAGAAGTAGGATTACCTTTGCAATGGGGGCCATCTCAACAGCAATATGTACAATATGCATGGAAGGTTCCTTTCCAATTGAACCAAAAACAGGAATATGGTAATCCAACCCATTCCTATTGTCATAAATTCCACCTTCTTCCGACTCAGAGAAAACAAAGTCCATCACATAGGCATCCACTGGAACATTAACTGGACAAGGAAGCACATGATTTGAGAAAGAACAAGATTGAGGGGAAAGAACAAGATTGAGAAAGCTATTATCCAGATGCTTCCTTTGGTTCAAAGCATGATTAAACGCTAGAAAAGCAGGCTCAAAAGCTATAGTAGTAGGTGTACATATAATGTGCCCCGGCGAGATCACTCAGCATTGGTCAATTCCCTACCTCTAGCCCTGCCTTTTCTACCGAAAACGCCTTGCTAGTGAACTGGAAAGAGTCTACTAAAAAGTATAGGACAAAGCTCCCCCTTTGCTCCATTCGTAGATCCACCACTCATTATATTAATGGCGTAAGAAAATGTACCACAGAAAGGTATCAATACTAGAAACTATGACACAAGAAGCGCAAACCTGTTGCTTTTAAGTGTGACCCGTTTTCTGCTTTTACCATCTTCTGGGGTGGCAGCACACCACCTGGATACATCCAACGGTTGAAGGAGCATCTAAACCAGACCTCTGGCTTTCCATTTAGCACTGTATTTGAAGGGTTGTAAAGCACATCGACAGTGGTTCCAGCACGTATTTCAAGCGGTTCGGTATAAACTATGTGCTTTTGGGAAACCAGAAACATTCTCATAGTCTTTTCCTTCATCTCCGCTTTCATCTTGGCACTTAGCTCAGCCTGTGCAAAAGAATGTGGAAAATTAAACCAAGGACTCCTATTAATATACATCGTTAGAACATCACTACATTAGGGATTCAGCATATCCACCATAACTGATCAGCTATGGTACATTCTAAGTGGAATGTGTACTGGTCATCTGAACAAATAAACCTAGAACAACAAAAAGTTTCTTTGAACTGACCTTCCTTTTAACAGCCTCCGCCTTTTCTCTGCGCTCTTGTAGAAGCCTTGTGTAGATTCTCTGTTCCTCTTCCATCCAATATTCTACCTCAGTCTTGTTGTTTGGAAGAATAGCATGAAAATCCTGTCTGTCATTGTTGTCATAATTCCTAGCATTCCCTGGTGGGCCGTCAGCAAAAACCCAGTCCAAGACATATGCTCTTTCAGGCAAGACAACTGTAAAAAAAAGGAGGAATAATGTACTTAATGGAGTAAATAACAAACTTTAAGTTCCTATAAGCTACAATATCTGGCTGCAAATCTCATTTGGCTGCCAAGTTACAAGTCTCTTTTATTCTTCTTCTTGGGACTATTTAAATATGGAAATCATGATATATTTGAAGGTCCACAATGCTAGCATTAGAGTTGTTATGATACCAAGTGCAGAGAAGAATGAGGTGTAATACCATCTGAAAACCACCATTCACTATCTTTGTCATCATGTTGAGCAAGTCTTTCAGCAAATGAGAGTCCATCAATCCAATTATTGTAGCCACCATGAATCCAAATCTCAGTACTACGAGCAAGTGATCTCGAGCTTCTGTTGTAATACAACCTAATAGTAGACCCTTGTCCAGTTGTGATAGGCTCAATGTACCACAAATTATCGACAAGTGTTTTGGCTATACCCAATACATTGCGTAATTTGTTTTTCTTCGTCTCTACCTCAGCCTTCGCTTGTGCCCTGACAGCTTCATCTGCAGCTCTTTCTTCCTCCTTTCGCCGCTGATCATCAATCTGTCTCCTCCTTTCAGCTTCTTCTGCTGCAAGTCTCTCGAGTTCTTTTTTCTTTTCTTCAACTAAGAAATCCTCAAACGAATGTTCATCCATGTTGCTTTCTATTTGCATCACAAAATCATTATTCCCATTATTTTCATAGACTGTGCGACCATTGAAGAACACAAAATCTAATCTGTATGCCTGTTTGGGAATGTACAGTTTGCAGCACCACCAGTCACCTCCGAGTTCGCTCTTGTGCAATCTTTCAGTGAAAGGCCTCCATCTCCATCCATTGAATGCTCCTTTGATGAGTACATCAGGCTCATTGGCCAAAGCTGATAGATCACGATCTAAAAGTATATCAATAGTTGAATCAGCTTTCACCACCTCTGGATAAATGAAAAGCATGTTTCCCAGTGAATGGTTTTTCTCAGCAAGTTCTTGAAGCATCCTCTGGTGTGTTTGTAGATCTACGTCAGCCTCAGGCTCCCGTATGCCTAGTTCAACTGACATAGAAGTGTCATCAACTTCACACTGTTCTCCATCCTCAATTATACCCACTTCATCTTCAGCCTGTGATATCTCTTGTTCCGAAATCAAATGCAGAAGTTCACCCTCATCCATTTTCGTTTGAACCTCAGCAACTGAAATGCCTTCTTTGGTAGCAAGATACTGATCTTCACCAAAGGTTGTGCTCTTCTGCTCTTCAATCGTCAAAAGATATTCCTCATCAACTTTCTTGCTAGTTGTCATGTCACCTGCTTCTTCAATGATATCTTTCTTATCTTTCTGCAACAAGCTGACAACGTCAACCTTTACATTGAGTGTATCTCCATCAGTTTTTTGGGATTTGTTAGCTTCCACTCCCTTCAGCTGCCATGCGTCATCAATCCGAACAATAGCCACTTGCTTTTTCTGAGCCTCTATGGAGGTACATACAATTGACAGGTCTTGTTTGTGGAAACCCACTATGGATTGTTTTTGTTCAGGGAAACGAACAATTGATCTATGTTGGTTCCCAGAACCAATAATTGACTGGTCTGCTTTACTGAAGCCAACGATGGACTGGGTTTGTTTTGGTACACCAACAACAGATGTATCTTGCCTATAATAGCCAACAATTGATTGGTCATGTTTATGGAAACCAATGATTGATTGGTCCTGTTTAGGGGAACCAGCGATGTAATGGTCTTTCTCAGGCAAATGAGTAATGGATAGGTCTTGTTTAGGGAACCCTACAATTGACAAGTTTTGTTCATCAAAAGCAGTAACCTCGTGCTCTTGCTTATGGAAACCTACCACTGGTTGGTGGAAGATCGATTCTTCTTCACTAGAAATTAATTTATCTGGTCCCTGGTCCCTGACAAGTGGCATGGGCCTAGGCTTTAAAATTTCCCGAGTTTCATCAATATCATTGACCTGCATGGATGCTTCAGGCAGTGATGTATACTGTTGTTGATAGTTCACTTCCTCAGCTACAGTTTCATCTGCAGAATCCACCACCATATATTTTGTGGTACCTGGATCACCACATAACAAAACTATCTCAAGTGTATCCTTTTCTGCACTAGCTTCATCTACTACGTCCATTCCCCCCAGTCTTGTATTGCTTGAGGATTTTCCTGACAAATACATCTCAAGTGTAACTTCTTTCGTTTGAGTTTCACCCGCTGCAACCAATTCACTATATGCTACACTGCTTGTAGCATTGTATGACAAATCAACACCAAATGCCTCCTGTACGGACCCTTCTTCATCCATCAAATCCACTCCTCCAGATGTTGTGTTGCTTGATGAAAGTTCCAACTGATCCACCTCAATTATGTCATGCTCAGTCCCGGCTTCATCAATGTTGGGTGCAATTCCTGACAAATCATCAACAGATATGTCTTTCTTAGCCTTAGCTTCATCCATTGCATCCACTTCCCCATCTATTAAATTGCTCGATGGATTTACTGGCAAATCTACCAGGAATAAGTCTTCTTTAGGATTAGCTTCATCTACAGCATCCACTTCTCCGACTGTTATATTGCTCAATGCATTTCTGGGCAAATCCACCACAGCTGTGTCTTCATTAGCCTTAGCTTCATCCATCACATCGACTTCCCCAACTCCAGCACTATTTGATGCAATTCCCGGTGAATCCACCTTAAATTTGTCATTGTCAGCTTTAGGTTCATACACTTCCCCTACATTGCTCAATGCATGTCCTGCTAAATCCACCTCAAATGCGTCCTTTTTAGCGTTAGCTTCATTCATTGCATCCAATTCCAATGAAATCCTTGACAGATCCACCTCAAATTTCTCTTCTTCAGCCTCATCTTTATTTAGTTTCTCTACTGATTTATTGCCCAATACATCTGGAAAATCATCCTCAAATATGTCCAACCTAGCTTCTTCTGTGGCATTCACTCCCTCTGATGGTGAAATGCTTGAAGCATTCTGCGGCGAATCCACTTCAGTAGATTCTACTTTTCTGCTATCGATCCCCTCTGGTGCATCAGTACTCAACATGCTATTGTATGCATCGATAGCCTCTTCATCACTGTCATGGTGTTCTCTCTTATTGGTGCTTGATTCCATGGTGAGTTTTGGAGCGTAGCTTCTAAAAGCAGTGACCTTGATCTTAGGAGATGTTGTCCTCCTTGATTTTTTATTAGGATATTCTGCATAACAAAATACCAACAAACATAAGGTCAGCAGAACAGCGAACAGATAAATAAACTTCCAACAAAACGTTTCCCCATACCTGAACTTGCTGCTGTGCATCGAATGGTCCTGCTCCTGGAATATCTGCCACTCCTCAAAAAAGACTGAAAATACCGAAACAACAACAACAACAACAAAGTCAGATTTGCACCTTAAGGTGTTGCAAGATAAAAAGACTTTCCTTGATGATTAAACACGTCAAAATTGCAGTTGATAATGGAACCTGAAGGAAATGAAGTCACCTGTCACATTCTTTATTCCTCTGAGATCCTAGATACTCAAAATATTTTCACTAAATAATTCAACCGAATTGCTTAGTGTCGTAAAATCACTACCGGATGATTCCATGGATGTTTATCAGTACCAAAGAAAGACATTTCTACTAAATTATGCCATTTATTTTCCTGTCCTTAATTCCTAGTAACAAGAAGATAAAGAAGGTCGTGATCCTTTTTATGCCCCCTCCTTTAGAACACGCTGGCGCAGTGCACTAGAAAACACTAATTTTGATCACGTAGCTAGTGGATTCTTCTCCGAAATTCACTTCCAAGGCTTAAAAGGTCCTACAAATGGGGTACATGTCCAGCTCCACCCCAGACGCCCCGATCAGGAAACAATTCCTTGATCATACAGACCAAGACAAAAGAATCCACCTTTTCAAATTCAGAAAAAAAAATCAGAATGAAAACTTTAAACCACATCGCCTGCACGGAGCAGCATTCCCCAAATAGACCAAATCGAGACCCTCCCAGGAACCACAAGAACAACAGCGACCCAGCGGCGCGAAATTCACCTTGATCCCCACGAGAAATGTTCTGCATACCAAACTAATCGAGACCCGCAAGAAACGGAACCCGAACAAGATAACGGAGAGATCGAGGAATCATCAGGTGAAGGAGTCACAGGTTCTTCCTTATTAAACGCATCCAGGGATGAAGACTTGGGGAGAAGAAACCGTACCTGCGGGAGGCCGCCGCCGAAGATGACGCCGGCGGCCGGTCGGACGAGGAGCGCCGGGCGGCTCCGTGGGCAGGCAGGGCTCTGCGGCCGGAGCGCCATCTCTATGGCCCTAAACCGCCAAAACCCCGCAAGAACCACTGCCCAGCGGCCCTTCTTCGGCTCCTCTCACGAGGTCCGGACCAAAAATAGTTCGCAATGCCCGGCCGAGCACCCTGCGGGACCGCACTGAGTAAACCTTCTTATTTTTCTCTCCTCTGAATTTTGATGCATTTTTCTTGTGTATATAGTTCCGGTATCGTAACTCACTCGTGTTCGACTCGGCTCGATTCGAGCTCGGCTCGAATTCTAAACGAGACAAAGCTTAAGCTTGTGTATAAGCTCGCAAGTTCGACGAGTTTAAGCAATCTTGTTTGTTGTTGATAACTTTGGGGTACATGCATTTAAACTTGCAAATGTCATTTTTCAAATTGAAGTGTTGAATTATAGGGCAATAAACAATGCAAGAGCTCTAAGGTTTCCATCTACTCTATGGTATAAACTATCCAGACAAGAATGACATTTCTAGAGCTACGTACTCAATAATCTTACAAAGGTGATAAGATGATTCAGACAACTCTAAGAATGCTTATGGGTTTTCAGAACACCGAGCTCGATTATAGTACAGTTCAACCAGAAATAAGCTGCACAACACAGACCTGTCTTGAGTCCAGCCTCTAGTAAGTTTGCTTAGTTCGACTAATTAACGGACCAAAGTAATCTTGGAAAGGTATTTTGAGGGATCTCCTCAAATAACATATAACCAATGTGACAGCAAGGACCAATTTCTTGATATCTTGCTTAGGAATGGTTTAACGTCATATGCCACGTAGGCAGCTGTACAATTGAGAGATCAGAAATAGAAGTATCAGCATTTTTTCCATAACAATCAGCCTTTTGTGTAGCCCTTTGGCCCTTCAGTACAAATGCATGGATCTAGAAACTGGATCACCGCATGTGCTATATATTTTCCATTGGATTGGTTTTCATCTTTTTCCAGATTTGCGACTTTGGAGCCTCTCAAGGCGTGTTTGCTTCGCCTTCCATGCATGAGGATGTTCAATTCTCCAATTGTGAGATGGAACACTCTCACCATCATGGTATGGATCATTTCCATTTTCCCCGGCAGATTCTACAGTATTGAATGCATCTCTAGATACAACAATACCGATCATGTTATAAGAAAAACCATTGGCACCGTCGTCAATCTATGCAACCAAAACAAAATGAGCAATATTTTGGGCGACGTAGCTTCTTCTTTTGCTAACCAAGTAACCTAGACTCGTAGTGGGATTATGAAAGAGATATGTAGTTGTTAAAGTCATCACTTGTCGTTGTTATCTAACGCACATACATATTAAAACATCTATTCGGTATTATATTTGAATTCTTTGTCTATGTCAACCCAATCACTAAGATAATATATATATATATATATATATATTCATATTATTTCTCTCCCGGTTGTTTATTTAAATGAACTCGAACTTCTATGAGCTTCCGTCGGACCGAACTTGCTTGACTACAGTATCAATGGATCACAAGCTCGACTTGGTATCGGCTCGAGTTTTTATCGAGCTCCATATACAAGCTGGCTCGAGTTCGGCTTGTTGTTGACAGCCCTACTCCAACCAGCCTGATGGTTTCGTACGAAGCTGGGAGAAGCGGAGACGTGGTTTAGTGGGTCCACGGTTTTGTGGCTGTCGATCGGTGTGCCTTTGCTCGTTCACGAGAGGCAGGGGGCGTTGTGCCGTGAGGCGTCACCGTTTGCTTTTTTTTTTTTCTGTTCCGTGGGGTTTTATCTTCCGAGCCGTACGTGCGCGTGTCCCCGAGCCAAGTTTCACGCTTTATAGCTGTCGTCTGATGTAGTAATTCTCAGAAAGAAAAGAAAAAGAAAAGGAATATTCCTTGTTATTGTCCGTCTAAGTAAGCGTTACTTGTTAGAAAGAGGCCGATGATATTTTTTTTGGTATTTATGTTACTCCATATTTTATTTAAGATGTACTCCGTCCGTCCGTCCATTCGTCCATGCACGTGGATCGTTCGCCTCTGTGATTGTCCTTTTTTTTCCGGTATGACATGGCGGCAAGCGTGCACGCTCGATCGTCGTGGCCGTTCGAAGGAGGGAAGGAGACGAGGAATACCCCCTCCTCCCCGTCGTCTGTCGAGCATGGCGACGATCTGGTGTCAGCTCAGCTAGCGATCGATCTGGTTTTGGTTTGGTTTGTTGGTTTGGTGCGGCCAGGGACGGAGGGAGGGAGGGAGGTCGCGTGCGGGGGAGCCAGCAAACGGACGGGTAGAGCAGAGCAGAGCACGGCCGCCACGCCACCTCTTCTTTCCGTTGGTGGTGGAGGGGCGATCAGGATCAGGCCGGTCGAAGCAGCTGGTGCTTGCTTCCACGGAAGGGCCCCCGTCGCGTTCGCGGCGTGGGCGGCCGGAAGCGGTGACCACGCCATCCTTCCTCGTATCTTCCTCGTCTGGTGGTCCCTCCCGTCTTATCAGATCGCCGCCGAGTCCAAACGGACCTAGCGGTGCCACCTGCAGGGTTGTTGGCGTGTTTACGTTTCTACCTACGCTAATTTACACACATACTACCTTCGTTTCAAATTATTTGATGTTGGCTAGTTTAAATAATTCGAAACAGAGAGAGTATATATATACTTTATTGATAATCAAAATTAGTTAAATACATCAAAATACGTAGAAACAGGCGACACCGGTCTTCAAAACTTGCCAATTGGTAAACTGGATGCCACCAACGCGTGGAACTCATCTGGACGATCAAAGCGCGCATGTGGACCACCTGATTTAAACTCCGCGCTCAAAAGTTGTGATATTTTCTGAAAAAAATCCAAAGATCACTTGAACCGTGGATCAAGATTCAAAAGTTTTACCAATTCTAATTGATAAATGTATCTGCTACTAGGTGAACCTTTTTTTGTGTAGCTAAGGAGCACTGGTCCGATCAAGCTTATCAGCATGACATGACGAACAGTCCCAGTCCGGACGCCGGACTGGCAGGGGTATCGATCCAATCACCACCGCGTACGACTGAGCCTACCTGCCCCCCTTCTGGGAGAGATTTTCACACTCCTTTCACAAGGGTCTCGGATACACGTATAGTTCATGTGCTACAACAGACATAAGTGGCACAACTTAGGACGATTAAAACACAATAACGAACTTTGTTTTATCTTAATTGTAAAATTCATAACAGGATGCCGATTTAATTTTTCTTTCAAAATAGGTACAACGAATCAGTCATAACCATTTCTGAAACTCTTTAAATCGACACGTCAGTTTAAAATATTAGTATTTTTGAAAAAAATTCCGATAATAGCTCGTTTTCGTTGTGGCAGAGCTTGACCTCAATATTAGGAGGGGCAACAAATATTACAAAAAAAAGTAATTTTCAACATATTTCGTAGCACAAATGAATATCTTAGGTGCGAAGTTCCGTCCCACCTTATGTTTGCAGCACATCCCCATTATATTATGTTCCTGACACCCCAAACATTATCCTCGACATAATATAGAAAAATGATGCCGACGTGCTGCAACTGAATTACCGCGAACTATTTAGACCTAGATCAGTTCAACCTAGTGGCTTCAGTTTTGTTTATAGATTTTCAGATTATTTATATATTTCTTATTGTTTTGTTATTATGGATATCTGAGATCATAGTTTTTTTATATAAAGGCAGTATGAGTGATATTTTTGTGAAGGCAGTAACCAGGGTGAGATCCCAACCACACCCCGGGGCTGGTGTTCCAAAAATCCCAAGCCCAAACGTCGCTGCCTGGCCACCAACCCCTTCTCCTTGTTCCGGCCCGTGGCTACTCCTCCTCCTCGCCCACTTGCCCGCACTCCAGGCTCCTCCATGTATAAAGCCGCCTCCGCCCGCTCCCTCCTTCTCAGATCCCTCTCCTCCGCGTCACCCGCCTCCGCTGCCGCTTCCAGCAAACCGCGGCTCGTCGCCGCCTCCGCTCGCCTTGCGCTCTCGCGCCCGTGCGCCGCCGCCTGGGCCGGACGAGGGCTCGTGCTCCGCGCCGGCTCGTCGTCGCGGTACACCGGCGCCAGGGCGCAGCAGATCGGCTCAGCCGCCGCCGTGCCCCCCGTCGAGCGGTTCCAGCGCAGGATGGCCACCCAAGGTGCGTGCTGCGTTGCCGTCTCGGTTTGGGTCCGTGCCGTGTGGCGGTCACGGGTGCCCGTGTCGGTCACGCTGTCCTCGGACGCTCGCGCGTTTGGACTTCGGAGGGCTTCGAGCTCCGGATTCGGTCGATCGAGTTGGCCTGTACCGCGATCCGGAGCTCCCGACTTAAAACAGGGGACGCGGTGTCGTGTCGTGCGGATCGGGCGCGGTTATTCAGTAGATTGGCTCGTGTCCCGCTTGGGTTTTTGAGGTTTATTTATCCAAGCAGCTGGTGCGATCTGGTTAGTAGTAGACGCGTTCGAGCGAATGGAGTGCCGATTCACTAGCAGTTCCCTCTTCCCCTGCCAGCTGTGGTGGATTCGTTCGTTCGGCACGTGTTGGGGGCTGCTTCTGGAGGAAGAGGCGTGCGTTGGATTCGATTGGGGGCTAGGGGTTTAGGAGGGATCGAGGCGAATAGATTCCTATTTCTTCTCTGTCACTTCTATCTTCCCCCCTGGAGATTCTAGATGGATATTTCGCTGCTCTTTTGGCCCCTTTGATTTGATTTTGTTCGAGGTGCAAGCTATGGGTACAGTATTTGTGTGGTGGCATCTGAATCTGACCATTCAGCTCTGATTGCATTCTACGCTAGTGCCTTTCTGCATCACGGTCAACTGGACATTTAGTTGGAGCTGAAGTCTTGATACCCCCTGACTAATAGTTGCAGCTGACAAGCATTTGTAAAGTTGCTATAGTTTGTTGTGGTTGTGGGTAGGTACTGGTGAATAGATGAGTAAGGTAGTTGGGTTGTGATGCTTTGCTTCTTTTTGCTCCCTGGTGATTGTCATATGGATTGATTCCTTCTGGGATCTCTCCTTTCACGAATCTGCTGTTGTATTCAGTTGAAAATGTTCACATGAGGCTGGAAATTAGTGCTAATGTGATATGTTGTGGGCTTGGTTTTAGTGGGATTATGTTCATGTAATCATCATTTAGTTAGGATTTAGTACAGCGTGATGGACTGATGGCCCTTTGGCCATTTCCAGTAGGCTGATGTGGACCTTCCTAATATGTACCTGAACCAGTAGTACTACAGTTCGAGTCTTGTTTGTA
This sequence comes from Neostapfia colusana, assembly GCA_030760725.1. NCBI lineage: Eukaryota > Viridiplantae > Streptophyta > Magnoliopsida > Poales > Poaceae > Neostapfia > Neostapfia colusana. The sequence goes on along the minus strand of JASWHV010000012.1, from coordinate 2,694,154 downwards.
GCGGGGGACTGCACTTTATTGTATCTGGTATGTCCCTAGTCTTGTTGGCATATGTTGAGTTCCTGTGATTTGACACGTTTCCAATAAGCCACCAACTTGATGACTCATTCAGTTGGCTTTTTGCATCTGTAGGTTTACATACTGATTCCTTTACAATTAATCATACCTAGTCACATAAATTGAAAATGCATCTTTGTTAGCTAATGGGATTATTGGATTAGTCAATTTGTCAGAGACTAGTTATTTATTATCAGTTATATTGTTATGCACGATCCTTTTTTTCTTCTCATATCTAGTCTTGTTGCTTTACTTACAGCTACTGAGCATCCCTTCAAGACTATTCTTACCATCCTTCCTAAGCCTGGTGGTGGTGAATATGGAAAGTTCTACAGTCTTCCTGCACTAAATGATCCAAGAATCGGTAATTCCTTTGCTTGCATTTGAAATTTTGGATTTCCTCCCCCCCTCTCTCTCTCTCTCTCTCTCTCTCTCTCTCTCTTTTACTTTGACCTTTATCCCTTTACCAACTTACCATTAACATTCTCAGTTTTGGCGTTGTTTGCCGAGTCCTATTCTATCATCCTAAACGGAGGAAAAGATTGTAATACATGCATGTTGTAGAATATAACTTCCAGTTCTCAATGTTCTCAATCCACAAGAGGATTTATTTCATTGTTTTTATTACACTACAAAACCCAGGCGGCCAGGCCATGAAAAATGAAATCATGAAGCAATTTTATGTTTCTGCTCCCTCGAGAGTGCTATATTTCCAGTTTTCCACATTGAGTCTTGACTTGTGAATATTTTGGATGAGGACATGCCATTGGTTATATATAGCAGGAGCCTCCCTGGACTTATCGTTTGTCATTCTCAGTTGCAATTCTATGTTTTGAAATGTTATTGTTGTATGTATTACACTGTTTAATATTGCTATCTAACAAAGGTTCCATTTGTGAACAATCAGATAAGCTGCCCTACTCGATCCGTATTCTTCTAGAGTCAGCTATCCGCAACTGTGATAATTTCCAAGTTACTACTAGTGATGTAGAGAAAATTATTGATTGGGAAAACACAGCTCCAAAGCTGGCTGAGATACCTTTTAAGCCAGCACGAGTTCTTCTTCAGGTTTGAACCGGGAACAAAGCAAATGATCTCCCCTGTTTCTAAATGTCTTCTGCTCAACATTTTCAATTTTTCTCTAGGACTTCACTGGAGTTCCAGCAGTTGTTGATCTTGCAGCTATGCGAGATGCGATGGCTAAGTTGGGAAGTGATGCCAACAAGATCAACCCACTGGTACATATATCTTGTCTTGTTATCTGAAAACTACAAAATCTATCAGTTTATTAAAACGGCGAAATCATCTTATGTAGAGTTAAAAGTCCCATAGGACATCACATGTCTAGCCTATTGACATCTACATCTTAATATTTATTCTGATGTCCTTATTTTTCATTTGGAACGCAGGTCCCAGTAGATCTAGTCATCGATCACTCAGTGCAGGTGGATGTAGCAAGGTCTCCCAATGCATTACAATCAAACATGGAACTGGAGTTTAGCCGTAACAAAGAAAGATTTGGTTTCCTTAAATGGGGATCTACTGCTTTCCAAAACATGCTGGTTGTTCCCCCTGGTTCTGGTATTGTCCACCAGGTAACGTAATTGGATTTCACGCAACTTCGTGCATTGCTATCATGCCTTCTATTGGAGGAACTGTATTGATTTTTTCCTGACACAAACATCAGGTCAATCTTGAGTATCTTGGCAGAGTTGTTTTCAACACAGATGGCGTTCTCTATCCTGACAGTGTTGTTGGTACTGATTCCCACACCACTATGATTGATGGTTTGGGTGTTGCTGGCTGGGGGGTTGGTGGTATTGAAGCTGAGGCTACAATGCTTGGCCAGGTAATCTCAAGCAGACTCCTTTCCTGATTGTTGTTAGTGTGATGTGCTGTGGAACAGAGTGCACTTCTGACATCTTTCCTATACCCCAAAATCTAATACCATTTATTTAAATCTATTTCCTTTGATTTTTATATTACTAGAACTTTTGTTGGAATCCTACTTTTTGAGGGGAATACAGTAGGGATTCTCATACTGTGTTCTTTTAATTATGTTATAACAGGAAAAATTGCACAAATAAATTCAATGTTTAGAAATGGCCTGTTCACTTATGCCATGTTGATTATACTTGAGATTTAGTTAAGCAGTTTTCTAAGTGTTGAATATATATATATATATTATTTTTGTTGTAACTAGTTTTTGCCTTTTTCTTGTTACATTCTACAGCCAATGAGCATGGTTTTGCCTGGTGTGGTTGGCTTCAAGTTGACTGGAAAGTTACGAAGTGGTGTCACAGCTACTGATCTTGTTCTTACTGTGACACAAATGCTAAGGAAGCATGGTGTTGTTGGCAAATTTGTTGAGTTCTATGGTGAGTACTCAATATTAGTAGATGGAATATGTTCTCTATAATTTAATCATATGTTACTGACATTTTTTTCTGTGTCTGTTTTATCCAGGTGAAGGTATGGGTAAGCTGTCTTTGGCTGACAGAGCTACAATTGCAAACATGTCACCAGAATACGGAGCTACTATGGGTTTCTTCCCTGTAGACCATGTGACTCTGGACTACCTTAAATTGACAGGCCGGAGCGATGCAACTGTATGCTTCACTATCTGCAGAGTCTTTTATCCGTTCCTGGCCTAAAAAAGTCTTTCTGTTTCATGATAGAGTTGAAACATGTGGGCAGTCAATTATTTCTTGGAATTTTCCCCTTTGGACTTTGCTGTTGTATCTTTTTATTCCTTGTGGGCACTTGGCCCATTCTTCTTTGGATGTTATAAGATCAATATCTGTGCCCCACAGGGACTTGCTACTGTTTCAAAAAAGATCTATGCCCCACAAACTCTCGTGTCCCTTTCCATTCCTGATGTTTTCTTTTCCATTATTTTTTTAACTAGACAACCATGATCTATATTTCTATGGTTACCGACTGTAGAATATTTGTCAGATAAGTTCCAGATATGTAACATTTTACTAAATTAAATCTTTCATGTTGGTTTAGGTGTCAATGATTGAAGCATATCTGAGAGCTAACAAGATGTTTGTGGATTACAACGAGGTAAGCCTCTTTTGGAATTATAGCACTCCAGTCTCACTTTTCTTTTTGTTAGTTAACCAGAGTTTTGACATAGTTGTATTATGATGTCAGCCTCAAACAGAACGAGTTTACTCGTCTTATCTTGAGCTGGACCTTGCCGAGGTTGAGCCTTGCATCTCTGGCCCTAAGAGGTTTGATCTTGACTTTGTTCTGTTGAATCCTTTTTTTTTTTGCCACTTAAGAGGTATATTCGAGCTTTAGTGTAGCCTCACCTTATTTGTGAACTTGTAGGCCTCATGACCGTGTTCCTTTGAAGGAAATGAAATCAGATTGGCATGCTTGCCTGGACAACAAAGTTGGGTTCAAGGTAATTGCTTAGTTTCATAGCATATAATTTTTTCATAGCAGCATGTTACCAGATTTTACTAACCAAAGACATAAAAATTTCCAGGGTTTTGCAGTGCCAAAGGAGCATCAGGATAAAGTTGTTAAGTTTGACTTTCATGGTCAGCCTGCAGAAATCAAGCATGGTAGTGTTGTTATTGCAGCAATAACTAGCTGCACAAACACATCAAACCCTAGTGTTATGCTTGGTGCTGGTCTTGTCGCTAAGAAAGCCTGTGAATTGGGTCTTCAGGTTTGTTCTTTCATAATTTCTTCACACATGGATACTACATATTTTTCTGTGCTTCCTCTTGATGGGGAATGCAATTTTTGTTCAGGTGAAACCATGGGTAAAGACAAGCCTTGCCCCTGGATCTGGAGTTGTCACGAAATACTTGCTTCAGAGGTATATTTTCATCGTTTAAGAAAGAATAGTGGAACATATAATTGCAATGCATATTGGATGGCACCTTTGAATGTATTTTGGTGATTCCAGTGGTCTTCAAGAATACTTGAATGAGCAAGGATTTCATCTTGTTGGGTATGGATGTACCACTTGCATTGGCAACTCTGGTGATCTTGATGAATCTGTGTCAGCTGCCATTGCGGAAAATGGTATGTCGACATGGACTATTTTTCTAACTGCGGTTAGTTACATTTGTTATCAATGATTGGCTTATATTTTTTTTTTGCATAGATGTTGTTGCTGCTGCTGTTTTGTCCGGCAACCGTAACTTTGAGGGTCGTGTACACCCTTTGACTCGGGCTAACTACCTTGCTTCACCACCTCTTGTTGTTGCATATGCACTTGCTGGCACTGTAAGTCCACACAATTTGGTCCCATTGCTGGTTACCATCACATAACATGTTTCTGTAGGGATGATTAAGTTGATGCCAGTGTAGTCGTGCTTTTGTTGAAGGCACCTATTTTAAAATTAAAACTTCCACTTTTCAGGTTGATATCGATTTTGAGAAAGAGCCCATTGGAGTTGGAAAGGATGGCAAGGAAGTCTTCTTCAGGGATATATGGCCCTCTACTGAAGAAATTGCACAGGTACATTATGTAATGTAGGTTCATTGTCTATTCTGAGTTTGCCATCATGGCATTTGATGTTTGTCTCTGCTTGTTTGCGGCAATAATTGTTAAAAATGTTACCAATCAGGTTGTCCAATCCAGTGTGCTGCCTGACATGTTCAAGAGCACCTACGAGGCCATCACAAAAGGCAACCCCATGTGGAACCAGCTAACTGTCCCCGAAGCTAGTCTCTATTCATGGGACCCAAAATCCACTTACATACATGAACCACCGTACTTTAAGGACATGACCATGTCACCACCTGGTCCCCATGCTGTGAAGAATGCCTACTGCTTGCTGAACTTCGGGGACAGCATTACCACAGATCACATTTCACCTGCAGGCAGCATTCACAAAGACAGCCCCGCTGCCAAATATTTGCTTGAGCGTGGTGTGGACCGCAAAGACTTTAATTCATATGGCAGCCGCCGTGGTAATGATGAAGTAATGGCAAGAGGAACATTTGCAAACATTAGAATTGTGAACAAGTTCTTGAACGAAGTTGGGCCCAAGACCGTTCATGTTCCTACTGGGGAGAAGCTTTATGTTTTTGACGCCGCCATGGTATGCTAGATGAACTGTGTATATTGTCTCTTCATTTATGGTAGTATTGTCATGTACGGCTCATGTTTCTGAATGTGCCCTACTGCAGAGATACAAGTCTGAGGGCCATGACACCATTGTTCTTGCTGGTGCTGAGTACGGAAGCGGCAGCTCTCGTGATTGGGCTGCCAAGGGGCCGATGCTCCTGGTAAGTTCTCTGTGGTTTTGACCCCCATTTCATCCTTCCCTTGGGAAACCATAGTACTGACAGTCATGGATGCATTTGTCTTCAGGGAGTTAAAGCTGTGATTGCCAAGAGCTTTGAGCGTATTCACAGAAGCAATTTGGTGGGCATGGGAATCATTCCTCTCTGCTTCAAGGCTGGCGAAGATGCTGATTCGCTTGGCCTTACAGGACATGAGCGGTACAACATTGAACTCCCTACAAACCTCAGCGAGATCCGTCCTGGCCAGGATGTGTCTGTCACTACCGACGACGGGAAGTCCTTCACTTGCACCCTGCGCTTCGACACAGAGGTATCAGAAACATCTTGTATCTTTCTACTTTTCTCAGTCACTTTGCCTTCAAAGTAGTAATCGCAATTCCTTGTGCTGCTGTAGGTGGAGCTGGCATACTTCAACCATGGAGGTATCCTCCCATACGTCATCCGCAACTTGGCAGGCGCACAGAACTAGGCCAAACCATGCCATTTCAACAGTGACGACATTGTGACATGCCATTAGGCCGTGTTGAGAAGTTTGGATACCAGGGCCTTTGTTGATCACTAAATAAACTGAAAATAAATCCGCAGGAGGCAGGGAGCACGATTGTGGAACAATTTCGCCTGCTGTTATGGTGATGTAACTGTGTGGAACAGGCTTCGATGTTGTGAAATTTCTGTTGGGTAGAGTGCGGTGTACATTCCTTGGATTGTAAAACTTGCGTTGTGCTCCACTTATCATGCTTTTAGATCGCTTATGGTTTTCTCGCTTCATTCGCCCTCTCATCTAGTATTATTTCAAAATTGTAGCCGTCTTAGCTCTAGGAAATGGTTAGCGTAACATTGTCGAATAGAATTATCGTCATGCGTAAAGATTTAATAAACCTCATCTCAGAAGCAGCAACGTTGTAGGGAGTAGGTTGTTAAATGATTGTCAAAATCGATTTTTTTCTGTACTGATAATAAACACGACATCATATGTGATTGACGAAGAATGAAAGATTTATGTTAACAATTCATGCTTACAGGTGATGAAGCAAGTCGTGTTAAAAGAACATAAATATACTTTATCGAACAATTCTGAAAGATAAAGTATGTCCGAAGTCCAAGCTCCCAGAAACTTTATGCAAGTGATATTTTTTTTTGAAAGTATTATGCAAGTGATATCGATTGCTTCGTCACTCGGGATGGTTGTTTCAGCTAATGTCTCGCCGTCTTGACCACATGGATGCCTCTGGCTGTCATTGCAGTAGAAACCAATCTTTTGGGTAGTCTTGATTTCGCGCTTGGAACTCGTACGCGCTTTATTTTTCCCTTCAACACGTTTCTGTGAGCTCTGCGGCAGCAGTTTCTACTAAGTTTTCTGTGTGCCACATACAAATCTATTTTCTTAACGCAAAATGGCAGGTGAGCTGCCTTTGCATTATAGGAGAGCTATATGCAAATCTTTACCACAACAATGGAATACACTATCTGAAACTATAATACAACCAATACGAAGAACATCTCATGAGAGAGAGAGAGAGAGAGAGAGAGAGATTTGAGTTTCTTCATTGCCAATGGCATAGTTCGTCTGAACATTGCTTCGTGTTTACTGCTACTTCAAACATCCGGATGACACTATAGCCTGTCCGATGTACTACTGCCACAATTAGACAGATTGATCAACTACGACCATGTCAGCCTACAAGGCTACGGCTAGCTACGCAGTTCTGTGGTGTAAAAATACAAGAGACTAGGTTACACGCTACAACGCACGAGAGACATCAAGGTAGATCCAATACTTGGGAATTTTATTTCTTGACGATCTGCGTTTTGCAGTTTTAAGTTTTCTGGTTGAGCACCTGACGTAGCTGAATCTTCTGGGTCTCCATCCGAGCCTCTAGAAGCTTTGCCTTCAGGCTCTGCCTCTGAACCAACTCCATGCAGCCTCTGAAACCCCGGTTGAGCTGACTGTTCATTGAATCAGGTGAGCTCCATCGAGCTGTACTTGGTGAGCTGGGTCCCATATCCTGATTCATGGCTTTGGTAGCAGAATAGAAGCCACTTGGAAGACTGGCAGCCGATGTTCTCCCCTTTATTATATCGGCAGCATCGTTCATGCTGCTGAATTCACAGCTTTTCAGAGGGGAAGACTTCCAGAGCTTAGATATGGCTGACTCCTTGGGCTGTTTGATGTCTGCAAGGCACATATTGCCAATGTCACCACATAGCTTGTTGCTCCGAACACCTCCAGAATCATTTCGACCTGTCCATGAAATTCTGTCAAAGATTTTGTTGATGGAAGGTTCGCTTCCATACGGAGAACGCCTTGAGCTCTGCATCTCTTCATGGCTCATGGTCTCCCAGCTGCTGCCATCTTCTGTTTCACTCTCATCGCAAGGGCTTCCATCTGGGAACAATCTGGCTCGATTTTGTAGAAATATATCAGTCAATGGGGTGGCGTCCTGAATTTCTGATTCACAAGCAGCATAACTTCTCTCATGGCAGGGCTCAGTCTCATTTGTCTCAGGCCCTTCATTTGTGTGCTGTTCTTCTTTTGGTCGCAGCTCTTCAAAGATGGCCAGTATATCTTCTGACGCACCTGGCGGTTCATAGGTGAACTCTACATCTTGGGATTTGACTGATCTAATGACCTGTACGATATTTTCTGCTGCTTGGATAAGTGTGCTGTCTCCTTGGGAAGAACTGAAAGTGGAAATGAAGGCCTCGACATCCTGTTGCAATTTGCTCAGCTGCTCATATTTTCCCTCAAGAGCGAGTTTTGCATCAACAAGTTTCATCTGCACTCGCTCCTCACGCCACACTTCAGCCATCTGTAGCAATTTCCTGTCCTCATCCACCTCCCCCCGCAGTTTGAGAGAATCATTCTTCAAAGCTTCAATCTCTGTTTTGTGTTCTTCTATCTCTCTCACCAGCTTGTTGCACACCTCCTCGGTGAGTTCACGAGTCTTCCTCTCATTGTCATACTCTTGCAGCAGCTGGTTTGCAGCCATTTTGACCTCCTTCAACTCATCAACTAGCTTCAAGTTAATAGTCTCCAACTGCCTCCGGTTCTTCTTCTCGTGCTCAAGATCTGCCTTCATATCTTCAAGAATAGCTTTGACCTTCTTGTGCTCTCTGTTTCGCCAAGCTGCTTTTTCCTCCACGAGCTTCTTGAACAGGTGATCAAGTTGCTTCTTGGCAGAAACCCGCTCAGCTTCTAGCTTGGTCACCCTATCCTGCGCTCGCTGAAGCTCCATCTGGAGGTTAGCAGCATAAGTTTGCCGTTGCTGTTCCTCAATCAGATTTAGTTCACTGGCAAACGCATATGAACCATCTGTTTCAATCCCCTTTGCGCTTACAGGCTCCCACTTTGTAGCATTCTCCAAGCCTGAGGCAAGACAAAGCTGAACCTATACAAAAAGTTCACTGAATTAAGTGGCGGCATGGGAGCAATAAAAGGAACTCAGGTGCAACTGATTTCTAGCTTTACCTTGTGGAGCTCTCCACTATGTGGCTCCAGGACAGAGTTGGGGCTTGAAATGTCATTCTTCATATGGTGGTTGCTACCAAGAGGATCCTTCCTCAAAAGCTGAGATTGTAAATGTCTTGGTATATGCTGTCATATAAGTAAATGAAACCAAATGTTAAATATGAATGACCAAAATATTGTCAGATAAGAAGAAAAATCGACAATAATCAGTTTCATCGCTTTCCAGCAGCTCATTTTATGGCTCATAAATTCAGATAGCTCCACAGAGCTGCCCACCTCGAAATTAAAGCGAACTTTTCCTGTTAAAACTTAACTCTCAAAGATAACAGGTATAGTTGACTCTAATCAAGGATGAATTGCCCGCGCCAGCAAACCTAAGACAGCGGCACTGTAATCAGAACATTTAACTTGAAAAGTGGGAACTTAACTCATAATAATGAACTGTCCGTGAGAAATGGACGCATTTTTGGAGGGGAAGAGCGTGAAACGGAGAGAATCATAAAAGATTTAAAGGATGAGCTCCAATTGTGGTGCACGGTAGGATGCAAACACGTTTCATAATCAGAACATTTAACTTGAAAAGATTTAAAGGATGAGCTCCAATTGTGTGGCACTGTAATCAGAACATTTAACTTGGAAAGTGGGAACTTAACTCATAATAATCTATTTTACATTATGACACCTGGTAAAGTAACAACCACCAGTAACTCCAGCAGACACCTCAGCAAAGCAGGTGCAGCCGCAGAAGACAACCCGATTACTCCCACATCAAGAACCCTAGCAAGGTACATCCGTGCGGCGTACTTGCACGGCATCCCGGAGATTCAATGCCGGCTGGTGGGGACCCAGCTCTTGGCGAGGGGGTTAGGAGCGGATCACATGAGGAAGGTTGGAGGAGTGCATCACAAGAAACGCGCCCGTGGCACGGCCGATTTAATGCCGGCCGCGACACGGGGCGGGGCGCCGCCATAAATGGGGATCTGGGCTTCGATTCGGGAGCGCCGACAACGGCTAGTAACTGCTTGGCGCCACGAGCTGGAAGGGAGGGCGCCGTGCTGGTAGGGTGGTGGTACGGGGGCTAGGCTGGTAGAGCGCTTTGATGATGCCAATGGCCGTCCCCGATTCGCCTCCCCGTACGCTGGATTTGAGCTAAAAATTCGAACTAATTTTTTTGTGTGTTTTCTTAGGTGAGCAGGGAACCTACCTCGAGGCCAACACGAGCGGCGGAACTGCGCTCGCCGGCGGCGAGTGCCTCCTCGTGTGGCCGCAGCCGCCAGACCGCCGCGGCGAGCTGCCTCACGGAGGATGGTGGGTCCCCCGGCGGCTTCTCCGCGCCGGCATTGCCCTCACCGGCCCGCGCTATCCACCGCAGGTGCGGGGTCGCTGGCCCGCCGCGGAGTCCACTTCCGGCGGCTGCTGCTGGGGTGGTGGCGCGCGTGGCTTTGAGCTGGCGGCGGCGGGGAGCGCGTGGCGGCCGCAGCACCGGACGGGACGAGGAGATAGGCGGCATTGGCTGGGTAGGGCGCCGGCGGCGCGTGGTAGCGAGGAGAGCGCGGGATGCGAGACGTTGGAGGCGGCGGCGGCGAAGAAGGCAGGGGGGGAGGGAGGGCGTAGTGAATCTAACAGAGGCGAGGGAATTAAGGGGCACGGAAGGAGAGGGAGAGAATTTCCCGGGGGGGGCTTATAAGGAAAAGGGAAATTTAATGAGCATGCCTTAAGGTTTAGCATTGATGGTTCAACCACTACTTTGATTTTTAGCATAGCGACTGTTACTATATTTCAGTTGTTAGAAATGAAGAGTTCCACATGTTTTTTTTAAAAAAATCTAAAGATTTATTATTAAAAAAAGAAATGGTAAAACCACACTATTGCTTTTGTTTGTATGAAATATATTTTTTAGTGTTATAAAATCGGAAGAAATGAGACGGTCAAGTTCCTTTTGTGAACAAAATAGAGTTTAGCTTGCCAAAGTTGAATCGTTGTTTATTGCTTTGAAGGCAAAGAACGATTAAAATACACAACAACTCTTTAATATAATTGTATAAAAATCTTTTCTGAGTTATACAACCTCTATTTTACTATCACTGTTTTTTTATAAGTCTTTTTACTAAACATATATGATAGAGATTATGTGATTTAGAAGAGATTTTTACACGATTACACTAAATAATTGTTTACATTAATCGTTCCATATTCATCGAAGCCATGATATTTTTTTTTGGTCCACTGGCCTCCTTTGACTCTACAACAGCTGGTGACACGACAAGTAGGGCCACACGCCGGCTAAAGAGATGGACTGGAACGGAACAGATACACTGGAGGATGGAGGCTAGCAACATGGTGATCAAAGGTAGGGACGATGATTCAGCAATGATTGCCGGCAACGGCGATGGGAACAGTGTAGTAGCTAGTACCGGTTCGCTGGAATGTAATGGGAGTAGGAGATAGAGGTTCAACTAAAGAAGGCAAGCTGCGTTTGAGTATCAAAAACGAAGTCCTGCAATGTAGCAACAAACTACAAAGGGCAAACCTGGGTCTGAGTATAGAACACGAACCAATTTAGCATCAAAATGACGAGAAATCACAGTGAAGTCTAACCGATATGACCCTTCAAAAACTACATCCACGCTATCTTTTTCTGAATTTCCATCGCTCAGCTAGAAACACAAATGTAACGTCCTTTTCATGTTTTTAATCATTGTGCATTGCTTCTTTAGCTCCTCACTGCAGTGCCAGATCCACAATTCTCTCAACGCAGGAGGGACGCCTCTTTCTGCCATCGACTTGATGCTGGGACATGACTTGATATTCAATTTGCTGAGAGAGCTCACGAGGTGTAGAGCTTCTGGTAGAGACTGGAGGTTATCACAGCCCTCTATCACAATTTCTTCCAGGGAAGAAGGCAGGTGCTCTTTTAAAGAGCAAATTCCTGGACAGTAAGAAACCTCTAACTTGTTCAATGAAGGGAGATAATAATTCAGCTTTCCAGGCAGGGAATGCAGACTCTCACAATCAGTGATGTGAAATTCTTCCAGTGAAGCTGGTAGGACTAGCTCTTCCAGTGACACAATGCTTTCACGTGATTTTATTGCTAACTTCTTGAGGGAAGGAAGGCGATGCAGCATCGCAGGTGAGCGCTGTGTAAGAGTGAAACTCCAGCTCCTGAAGGGAGCTACGTAGTGGGAAGGCTTCTTTAGTTTCCTCCATTGTTGAGCTCCTACTGTCATCATCCTCAAAACACATAAAGCCTAGCCGCTTGAGGGATTGGAGGTATTTACCGGAGCAAATTGTCAGCAGGGAGAGATCATCTGTCCAAATCCTTTCCAGTTTTGGGCAGAAGGCATCATGAATTAAACAGACCTCTTGTATTGCATGATTCCAAGCACGCCAAAAGCCAGGACACCAATAGATTTGAAGAGATCTCAGGCTAATACATGTTTGTAAGCCTTTTATTTACAGATGACAATGCCCCAGAGCAATTGATTCTTATCTCTTCCAGTGCCGTGCATGAATGCAGATCGAGAGATTCTAGATCTGAGCTTTCAGTTATGCCAAGCTCCTTCAAATTGGTGAGGCTTGATAGAGGCAACACCTTTTGATCGACACCATCAAGCATCAGTTTCTGCAATGACGATGGAAGGAGGATGTTTCTGCTCATGCTTTGACCTTCATTCTCCATTTCATCAGGCATCAACGAGGACATTAGGTTGGGACAATATCCAATCCTTAGTGTCTCAAGAGATATGAGTCCTCTAAATCCTTCATTGTTTCCACAGAAGAGATCCAAACAGTTACCGATGTGCAGCTCTTTTAAAGACGTCAAGGAACCAAGTGGAATCAGCAAAATGTTGTCTGCTCCTGGGCAATTTTTAAGCTCCACATTGACCAGCGACGGTAAAAGTGAAAAAACATATGCAAGTTGATTCCCTCTAATGCAGCATGATTCGATTGTAAGCTTCTGAAGAGCTGGTAATGGATTTGTTGGAAAATTCACCGTAACTTAGACTACAACAGCGAGCAAACACACACGAGGAAGAACAAACACGGGAATTTTAGTGCTGCACTGACTTGGCAGTATTTCTGAGATTTTGTTTCATTATTTAAAGACTATAGTGACCAGTAACTGCAGCCATAACCTGCACTAAAATGCATATTACTACAACTGACTACTAACTGCAACCTTGACCTGCACTAAAACTCATTACAAACTGCAGTCATAACCAATACTAAAGTGCATTGTAACTTATTAGTAACTGCAGTCATAATCTTAACTAAAAGAAATAAACAACGCACAGGTTTATTCATCAATCTCCCCATAATCCTGACGAGCGAGCTTCGTGTTGATGATGCTACTACGGTTACAAAGATCACGAAGACGATCACGTCCGAGCGGCTTTGTAAGCATGTCCGTCAGCTGGTCACCGGTGTTGATGTACTTCAGCACCATCTTGCCATTGTCGACACGGTCACGAAGAAAATGATAATGAAGCTTATTGTGTTTGCACTGGTCGCGCTGACGTGGGTTCTTGGTGAGAGCAATGGAAGACTTGTTGTCGATGTAGAGTGTGGGTGGGGCGGCGTCTCTGTTCAGCAAATCAGCAAACAATCACGAAAGCTAGAGACCTTGACATACCGCAGTAGCATCTGTGATATACTACGCTTCATAGGAGGAGAGCGCGACCACTTGCTGCTTCTGAGATTGTCAACCCATCGGGCTTCCACCAAGAAAGAAGAAAATATCCGACGTGCTCTTGCTATCATCATGATCACCAGCTAGGTCTGAGTCGTTGTAGCCGACCAGTTCGAGTGCTCCAGTGTCACGATTGAAAATACACCCATAGTCCAACGTACCAGCGACGTAGCCCAGTAGATGCTTCATGGCACTCATGTTCAGTCATTGGAGCCTTCATAAATCTGCTGACGTACCCAACAGCGAACGCAATATCAGGGCGAGTGTGTACCAAGTACCTCAAACTCCCAACAATGCTCCTGTACAGCTTGGCATCAACCGCCGGATTAGTACTTGATTTGCTCAGTTTGAGTCTTGGATGAATTGGCACATTGCAGGAATTGCAGTCCTCCATCCCTGCCTTGTGAAGAATGTTCTTTGCATATGCACTCTGACTCATGGTAATGCAACCATTAGATTGTGTTACTTGATGCCAAGATAGTAGCTGAGGGGTCCAAGACCACTCATCTTGAATAGCTACTTCATCTGAGTCTTGAACTTGTCCACCTCCTGCTGTTGTGCACCCACAATGATGAGGTCGTCGACATACACCCCAACAAGCAGCAATGTGGTGCCGGTACTCCGAACGTAGACTGCATATTCGGTGGTGCTGCACCTGAACCCAAGTGACAACATGGTGCTATCAAGCTTGGCGTTCCACGCCCTCGGCGCTTGGCGAAGGCTGTAAAGTGCCTTGCGCAGCTTGTAGACTTTGTTCTCCTGTCGTTTAAGCTCAAAACCAGGCGGCTGAGTAACAAACGTAACTTTCTCAAGCTCGCCATTGAGGAATGCAGACTGGACATCCATGTGGTGTACCAGCCAACCATGGTGCGTAGAGATGGCGATCAGAAGGTACACTGACTCCATTCTTGCAACTCGAGCAAAAACTTCATCAAAGTCTACCCCCAACACGCTGTGCATAGCCCTTGGCTACCAATCTTGCTTTGTGCTTGATGATGACACCACTAGCGTCTTTCTTCAGCTTGAAAACCCACTTTAGCCCAATGGGTTTCTGGTTTGGTGGTAGCTCAACGAGTGTCCAGGTGTTGTTGTTGATGATGGCTTGCATTTCCTGCAGCATGGCTTGACGCAGTTCCGAGTGTGGGTCGGCCTCAACAAACGTAGTGGGTTCCTCTCCAAGAGAAAGGTGCAGCTCCTCAGGCTGAGAATTTGCAAAAACATCATCAAGTACGCTGTAATGTGCTGCTGCATCTTCCTCATCCAGATCCAAAGTCCTCCTTGCTGCAGTGGTGGGCGACACAAAGTCAACCACCGGCAGCTCGCCTTCAAGAGAGTGCACCCTAGTAGAGCGCGGTGTCGACTGTCAAGCTTGCCACCGCTGCCGGTGCTCTGGCAGCAGGTGTCGATGGCAATGTACGGCTCGAGGATGAATTATGGCTTGGTGTAGACATTGCAGCACCCCCCATTTGCTTGCTGTCCGAGTGCTAGTGACACAGGATATTCTACTGTGAATACATCACTTGATGATGGTGCAAAGTCGGCGCTTGAGCTCCAGTCCGACGATCCGTTCTCGTCAAAGACGACGTCACGGATAATGTGGAGACGCTTGGCGACGGGGTCATAGACACGATACCCCTTGGTGCCCATCTCGTAACCGAGGAATACCATCGGGACACTCCTGTCTTCCAGCTTGCCAGCATGGGGTTTGGTCGGCTTGACATATGCCATGCAGCCGAATACACGAAGATGGTGCACGGAAGGTTTCCTACGTACCATGCTTCATACGGGATCTTGCCCTCCAGTGCACGTGTTGGTGCTCTGTTCAGAAGATAAACTGCCGCTTCTCCCCAGAATATTGCAGGCATATTCTTGGCCTTCATCATGCTACGTGCCATCGCTAGCACGGTCCGGTTCCATCATTCGAAGGCTCCATTTTTTGTGGCGAATATGGGGTCGGCAAATGCCTCTTAACTCCCTGTTCAGCACAGAACTCAGCAAAGTTGGATGAGTTAAACTCACCACCAGGATCTCTTTGCAGCATGAGTGGCCTGGTGTTGGCCTCCAGCTCAGCGATAGCTTTGATTCGCTTTATAGCCTCCAATGCTTCATCCTTGGCCTCGAGCAGTGTGTGCTACATGTACCACGACATGTCATCCACGAGCAGAAGAAAATATTTCTTGCCCGCAGGTGTGCCTGGTGTGATGGGACCACACAAATCACCATGGACGAGCTCCAATGGCTCTGTCGCCTAGTATAACGTCTGCTGCGGGAAGGAGGCCCCACGTTGCTTGCCGGCAAGGCACGCTTCACACAGTTCATCAGCATGGTCGATGTTCGGAAGTCCACGCACCATGTTGTGGCATGCGAGTAGTCGGAGCGCTTTGAAGTTGGCGTACCCGTATCGAGCATGCCAACGCCATGAGTCATCACCAAGGCTGGCCTTCATACACACTGGTTGCACGAGTGTAAGTGGAAGGATGTAAAGATGATTGCGTGACCAATTAACCTTTGCAAGAAGTTGCTGTTGATAATCATAGACATGCAGCACACCATCCTCTATGAGCACGCGACATCTAATCTCATCAAGTTGCCCAAAGCTCAGAATGTTGCTCCTCAACCAAGGAATGTGGTAGACGCTCGTCAAGGCACGATGGTGACCCTGCTTGGTGATGAACACGACCATGCTACGTACGTAGATGTCGATGATAGAGCCGTCACCGAAACGTGCAAATCCAACAATGTTGCAGTCGAGCTCCACGAATGCAGTTGCATCCCCGGTCATGTGCTTGGAGGCTCCCGTGTCGAGGTACCAAACAGCATCGCATGGAGTTTCATTATTGATGTTGGCGATGACCTTCTTCTCATTCAGGAACACGTGTTCACCAGCATCCGCGTGTTCCTCAATAGGAGCCATGACAGATAGCAACAGCGCTGGTTCATCGTTGGTAGCTTCAACCTCAGACAAATGCGTCATCTCCCTCTTTTTCTTGTGGCAGTCTCGGGACGAGTGACCCTTTTTGCCTCAGTACAGACACACGTCATCCTTTATGGAGGTAGCATTGCCGTTTGACCGTGAGTCATGCCCAGATCTTTCATCGCGCGCTGTCGGTACCCTGCAGACCGGGTACCCCTGAGTGGTGGCTTGAAGAGGGTCGAGACCCCGCCTCCCTGCAGAGGTGGGTTCTGGCACCGACACGTATCCTTGGCCCCAGATCTGGCCTCCCCGCTGAGGCGAGGTCCGGCGCTGCCACATGTCCTCAAGCTCCAGGCCGGACCTCCCTGCTGAGGAGGCCTCCGTAACTGCCACGTGCCCTTGGCCCTGGACCTGGCCTCCCCGCTGAGGCGAGGTCCAGCGCTACCAAGTGTCCGCTTGCTCCGGGCCAGACCTCCTTGCTGAGGAGGGCTCCGGAGGTGCCACGTGACCTTGTCTCCGGACTTGGCCTCCCCGCTGAGGTGAGGTCCAACGCTGCCATGTGTCCCCATGCTGCGGGCCGGACCTCTCCGCTGAGGAGGGCTCCGGAGCTTCCATGTGCCCTTGGCCCCGAACCTGGCCTCCCCACTGAGGCGAGGTCTGGCACTGCCACGTATCCCTAGGCTCCGGGCCGGACCTCCCCGTTGAGGAGGGCTCCGGAGCTGCCACGTGTCATTGGCTCCGAACCCGGCCTCCCCGCTGAGCGAGGTCCGGCGCTGCCACGTGTCCCCGGGCATCGGGCTTGACCTCCCGACTGAGGAGGGCTCCGAAGCTGCCACGTATCCCATGATCTATCGTGGGTCGTGGGCCTTAAAAGTCAAGGAAGACGTGCATTGTCCAGTCACACATTCAAAACTTGCGAGTTCCCCAAAACTATGGCGCACAGCGCACGTCTCCGCCCACTCCTGCTAGTCATTATAGTGACAGGACAGGGCGGCAAGGCATGACAACGGCACTGTGCTGCCCAACAGACCAAGAGGACACGACGACAATACGAGGCCTTCTCCCACCATCATCAACCGCTACTCGGTCAGAGGCGCCAGATGTGACAGGCGACACGCCTTAACTTCTCCGATAGTGACACTACATGTAGCTGTAAATACCTTAGATCGTGTATAGGGTACGGACAGCCGTGAGGCCACCTATCGCGCCCGGGCCATAGTGTAACTGCCCCGTCCTTGAGCTATATAATGACCGAGACAGCCTCCAGGAAAAGGGTTCGGTTCAAAAGCCAACTCACACACGTGCAAGCTCAAGCAATACAACACACATTACTCCTGTGGACGTAGGGTTTTACACTCCGGTGGCGCGAACCATGTAATCCTCCGTGTTCACCCCTTGTTCATCAGCCTCGATCGATCTAGGAATGTTAGCCCCTCCAAACAATGAACCTCCATGGATTGCTCCAGTAAAGATACCGGGGGAAGTGTCGCAGGTTACACTTCTACATTTGACACGCTAGGAAGGGTCGCTTTCACGCTCTCTAGACGACCAAGTGTCACCACCATGGTGATCATCCACTCCATCGTTGGCTCTTCTCGCCCCACTCACTCATCGTTGTCTCCAAGGGAGACGAGGAGGCTACTTGCCGCTCCAGAGCGGCAAGATCAAGCCGAGAAGGCGACCAGACGGTCGGCGTGCCCATGGCAGCCACTACTGCTACTACTCGGCAGCTTTCCACCTCCACGGTGGCAACGATACCGCCAGTCCCAAGCCCGGAGAGCATGCTGGCCGCAGGACGCGCTCTTCTCCACAACCCTCTGGGCGAGGGTGCTCCCCAGAGGCGGCCGAGCAGTGGCGCAACGACGTAGACCATCTCATCGCTGCTGCCATGAACACGTCCACCTACAAAAGGCAGCGGGGCGAGCCCTCGTAGGCCCATCGCATTCTCCGATGGTGGCCCGTGAGACGGCTACACAGCGCGCCTCGACCATGGCTAGGCAGGACACAGATGACCTTAGGGTCTAACTAGACCGCCGCCGTGGGACTGAAGATGGTCGCGTCACCATCGAGCGATGTTGCAGGAGACACCACAACCTCGATACGTTGTTGTACCCCGAGTGTCGTACCAGCGGGACGCGCTGCGCAGACCCCCTGCCTTTTAGGAGGAGGCGGGGGCTGCATGGAGCTTGCCCCGCAACTTCGCAAAGTGGTCTAGCCACCCAAGTTCTGGCCCCACTTGCCGGAGAAGTACGACGGGACTGTCAACCCCGCCGAGTTCCTGTAGACCTACTCCACCTCCATCCTAGATGCAGGAGGGAATGAGGTCGTCATGGTCAACTACTTCCATATGGCCCTGACTGGCATAGCCCGATCATGGCTCATGAACCTTCCCCTAGGCTCCATATCCTCCTGAGTAGAGTTGTGCTGAAGGTTCACAGCCAACTTTAGAATTCCTACAAGTGCCCCGGCAGCGAGCTAGACCTCCACGTCGTGCTTCAGCGCGAGGGGGAGTCACTAAGATCCTTCATCGAGTGGTTCTCCCAAGTCAGGAAAACCATCCCTCGCATCTCCAATGCTTTTTTCATTGTCACCTTTCGACAGGACGTTAGAGACAAGAAGATGGTCGAGAAGTTGAGGGGGCCCGACCTCCATCACGGGGTCGTGCCGCCTCGCCCGGGGATCACATTGGGTGGTGCCGTGTTATGCGGCACCGAACAACACACATATAAGGAACAATGTATTACTTAAACCCACCGGAAGCTTAAACTTGTTTCTTTGTAAATAACTTACATAAATTAGCTACAGCGGAAGTCTATACACAGCTCACGGTGAATATCTAAGAAGCACTCGAGTAGAGCTCCAGCCCGCGGGCTCTTCTCGCTAGCAACACGAAGACATGGCAGCGGCTAGGTTCTCCAAGATGACCTGTCTCGGAAGTTCCCGAGTCTCACCGGACAACCTTCTTTATAGCGTCGATGTTTACCTGCAAAACCACTTATATAGCAAGAGTGAGCACAAAGGCTCAACAAGACTTAACCGTCTCTCCTAAGACATGCAACTCTACATGAAAGTAACCTAAGACTTAAACCTGTCATTTGCGAAAAGACTCGCCTACGAGTTCATCCTTAACTTTCATATTTTAGCCATAATAGTAGTGACCTTGCGCCCAGCAACATTGGAACTCCACAATCAAACAAGAAACGCTTCATTCCAATGTTACTTATCCCAAGGTGGAAAATAAATTTAGTTTGCTCTATCTCTACTTCAAACATGGTTTTCATGCAATTTATAATTAGCATAACAACATTTAAAACTTTGCAAACTATTCCCACACAACTTGATTACTACGTCACAGCGCAGTGAGCAAGCGGTACTCATAACCGCAAGGGACGGTGATTCGAATCAAACACTACACGGATAACTCGACACATACGCCAGCCTCTGAAGACCCAACTCTGGCGTCCTTCATTACGTTGTATGTGACAACCTTTCTCAGGCCACTAAACTGTAGAACCGGTCGCGCCGTCTCGGGCTCATAGGTCTAACGAGACGATGTGGTATGCCTCTGCAATCTAGTGAACCTGGTACATCGGTTTCCTGGTTCCCATATATCAGTAAGCATCCGATACACAACTCAATACTTGCTCCCAGGGCCGCATACGCTTCGGTCCTTGACCGACACGGGCAGAGCTACTCGACCAAGACCTCGTCTTGTCGCTGCCTAACCTCTCCGCCCGGTCTCATCTTTAGAAATGTAACTTTAGTTTGCTTCCTTCCCCAACGATACTTATGATACTCTGAACTATAGCTCGCGAGTAGATTCCAACTACTCGTCTTCTATCGGATGCCCTAGTCTATTTAGCACGGCCTTATTCTACAGCGATGACACAATTCTACCCTCAACCTCAGGGTTCATTTTTGGTTATGCAAGTGGGGTATAAAACATCCTTGACCTAATGCACATACAAACTGAGACCCACAATAGTGAACAAAGTAAAAACTTTAGAAAACAACTTAAATGCAAACCGGGGCTTGCCTTGGTTTTGCAGGTGACTAAAGTCAGAGATGTATGAAGTTAGTTTCTGCTGACTTGAAGCTCAATCCCTGCCTTCTTGCTCCTTGATCCAAGCTCAACTTCTCCTTATTCACTTTCCACGTTTAATCACTACACGTTGTGAATATGTATACATGTTTAATTGTAAAATTTTTTGCTAACAAATGCTAAAGCCAAGTTTAAAACTGGAACTCTGTTCAAGAATTTAAAATGACACTGGGGTGGTGGTTTGGGTGTGTGTCTAAGCACTATCATCAAGTGAGAAGTGAGGTTCAGCACTTGGGTGGTGACCACCTAATTGGTTGAACAGAACACTACTGATCCAGGGCTCCAATAGAGCTGGAAATTTTCTTGTGAGTTCCTTGTCACAAGAAAGTCCTCTGGACCAAAATTCAGAATATCTCACTAAGTGGATCACCCAGAACAACTCCCTAAGCATGTAGGCAAAGAGGAATTAATTCTGAATAAATTTGCACCTTCATGCAAATTCAAGTGAACTACAATTCCATACATAGCTCAGAGAGTGTGCCTGAATTTTCCTAGGACTTTTGGAGCTAAGGAATGTCCAGAACTGAATTTCCAAGTTTTGGAAATTCTCTGATAATGTTTCTGTATTCATTTAAATACAGAAAATTGAAATCAGAATTACCCTATCTAAATCAACTCCAAATGAGCTGAAACTTTACATGAGTCCACTATTATCCTATAGAATATTCTGGCAAAATTTGAGGATTTTTGGATGAACCAAACTCCCTCTAAAATTCTTTTGCTGAAAAGCTTTAAAGAACTTCCAGAATTTTCTATTGATTTTCATACAAATTGGGTTGTATATTTGGATAGAGTTTTTCATCCTGAATCCAACCCGATTTGAATTACTAAATTTGGAGCTTCCTAGCAATAGTTATGAGGTTCTAAAGTTTGAACTAAATCTGGAATTCAAATTAATTCGGGAAATGTTCAAACTCTGACGGTGGGTCCACCCTACACGTGTCAGCCGCTGGAATCACGCCACACGGGGCCACAAACCCTTCCCCGCATTGTCGCAAAGGATCCTGGGGCCGCAGCTGATCGGGGATTTAATTTTTCCACCACTGACACGTGGGACCCGCCGGTCGTCTTCCTCCCCGGGCCGTTTCCTTTTTCCCGCGCCGCCCCCTCGCCGGAAACTCGTCGGGGCTCGCCGGAGTCGGCTTCTCGGCCGTCTCCTGGCTCGATACTTGCCGCCTGGGGGTTTTCAGGGACGAGCAATCTACTGGTGCGTTGATCTCGGGCTGCTGGTGACGGGAAACCGGTCGGCGACATGCGCACCTTTCGGTACAGCTTCGGCGCCGTGGCCCGAGCACCCTAGCCCGCCAAACGTTCGGCGGATCCGCTCTAAAGCATCAGTGAAGGTCAGGCAAGCTCAGCTCGGCCTCAACCTGGCTCGGAAACGGCGGCAAACCGGTTGTCACCGTGCGCTCGCGCGTTCCCGCCATGGCCGCCGATGGACGAACTTGAAATTAGCTGCCCCTACTCACTGCTAAGCTATAGTTGCGAAGGAAAAAGGTTCCCTATCCTCTCTAGCTCCTGTGTGCGCAAAATGAACAACTTTAACCGAGAATTAAGCGTCGATTTCTGAAACTCTTACCCGCGGTTAGGTTTTCCTCGTCCGAGAGGAAAACTTGAAATTCCCGAGCTATGTTGCACGGCTCGAGCTGAAACTCGGGGGAGAGCAGCGTGAAGTCCCGGCGCGTCTCGGCGGTTGCTTGCTCGGCCATGAAAAGCCTCGGTATGAGCTGCCCACGGTGACCCGAGTTGCCTTTTCGCCGGTGAGCTTCAGTATCTCGCGTTGATCGTTGAGTTGGGCGCCCCACGAGCCAGGAATGTCGGAGCCGAGCTGTGGAGGATCTTGTACACTCGCTAGTGCTCCTTTTTTGTGTGGACGGCTCGAGCAACCGGGCGCGTGAGCTGGTGGACAACTGAAGGAAGCAGAGGCGTCGCCGACGGCTGTTTTTCGGGCGCGGGAGCAGAAGAAAGCCGCGAGCACGAGTGAAGAACTTCTTGTTTGCCTCGGTGGAAAGGATAGGCACCGGGTGAACCGCCTCTGGCGCCCGCGCGTGGGGGGGCAGCTCGAGCAGGAGGTGGCGGTAGCGCCCTCGGCGACATTCGGTGCAGACCCCGTGGTGATCGAGTCAGAACAGATAAGTGACTTAGGCAGTAAGTTATTCCCCTCACTCTATGATAATTGGGGCCCACAGCTCCTCTCCCAAATATCTCCAAATCTTGGCGCATGCAAAGTTCACTCATATGGAGCTCAAATTCAAAAGTTGTTTGGAACTTTGACTTGGTGTCCTTCAGTTCAAATTTGAATTCAAATTTGAAGGAAATTCATAAGCCCTTTGATACTAATATCAAAGCACCTCCAAATTTGCCCAAAATTTGCCTCCCTCATAATTTGGACTTGAAGAATTCAATTATGCCCTCTGATCTTTGAGTTGACCACTGCAAATACAAATTTGCAAACAACAGTTTGAATTTCCTCTTTGGAAATGATCTTCTTCTCTTTGAAGTAAATCCTTTGATTCAAACTGAATTTTTAAGTCCTCTTTTGTGATGACCCATCTGAATTTGGGTGAAACACTTTGGTTTGCTCCTAGCCCATGCTTGATCAACTTTGGTCCCAAGCTGAACCTCACAAGTTCAGTTTGACCATGCCCCTCCAATTTAAATTTGAAGGTTATCTCAAACAATGCTTTGAACAAATGGTATATGAGCTTACATCCCTCAAATTTTGGAACTTAAGCTCTTTAATACCTGAGGACTGCAATGGTCATCTCACATATATGCTTTTGGACCATCTGAACATGAATGCTTTGCAAGGTTCAAAAATAGGGTTTAAACTTCCCTCCCCTCTACTCATAGAGAATGTGCATATGAGTTAAATTTTTGGGAGTGAAATCCTTTCCCGGGTTAACATGTGTTCAGTATGAGCTAAAGAACATTTTAGCTCTCCCCACATGTCTATGTTTGAGTTTATCATTTCATGTGACATAACTCAAGTCATTTCCCTTGCCTTAACATGTTTTAAATTCAGCATGAACTCAACATGATCATAGTCCATTCCCCTTTTTGCTCACCCTCAAATCAGAAAGTTGCCACCATAATCTCCTCAATTTCAAATGTATGAGGCTCCATGTACATACAAAAGTTTGGCGGCAATCTGAGCTGAGGCTTTGAGTCTAAAGACCTTATCTTTATTCTTTCTCATCCCCATGTATGATTACACATAAGTTTATCTTCACCTTGACCCAACTCATTCAAAGGCATGCTTGAACCCATGTGGTTGCACCTCATGCATACCATCACATGTGAGAAAGTTTTTGTAAGTCCCATTTTTCATGAACCAAAAACACGATGACGTTCAATCCCACGTTCCTTTGCATTCACGTTTTTGGGACTTTTACAGAAGTTAGCCACGCATGACGTGCAAGATGTCTCTAAGCTCTTCAGCCTGGCGGGCAAGTGTGCCAGAGCAGCGAAAGGACGAGGCTGGCACTCACGACCCGCCTCCGGGTTGGGGAGTTCCGATGAGGCTGCTGCTCAGGGTAGCGGCAAGAAGAAGAAGAAAGCTGGAGGCAAGGACAAGCCTCTAGCCGGGGCGCCCACCGTTACTGCTGCTCTGACCGATGGGGGCCGTGGCACGCGCACCAACAAGTGCTCGCGACCGTTGTCCGTTAGCAAAGACAGCTAGTGGTGCCCGGTCCACAACTCACCATGGCTCTAATGAGTACCGTGAGATCAAAAAGCTCACGGAGCACTTCCGCGAGCAGCAACGACAGCGCCCAGACGGCGCACCCTTCTGCCAGCGCGAGGGCAAGCAGAAGGCTGACCGTGAAGCCGGCAAGGAGTAGGAGATGGACTACCAAGATGCCAATCCGGCATTGAAGGCCACCTTCGGCCACTCCAAATCTGACTCCAGCGCTGACGACGAGCGTCGCAAGACGCTCCTCGTGCTGTATGGGGGTTCCTCAGACATCACGTCCTGACGTGTTGTCAAGACCCTATGACTGGCAGTGGCAGCGGCTGGTCCAGCCCCCGGGCCGGCGCCCGACCACAAGTGGATGGAGACGCCGATCACCTTGACGCCGATGACAGCCCCAAGAACATGGCGGGTGCCGTGCAGCTGCCACTCTTCATCGCCTCCTCCATCGTCAACACGAAGCTCTACTACGTGTTGATCGATGGCGGGGCATCCCTCAACGTCATCAGCCGTGCACCTTTCAAGAAGCTGCAGATCTCGATGTCCAAGATCACTCCCTCACGTCCATTCTCGGAGGTGGGCCGAGACCCTATCTTCCCGTATGGTGACATCTCCCTCCTGGTGATGTTCGGGATTCTTGAGAACTACCACACGGAGAGCGTTGTCTTCGACATTGCGGAGGTCAGCCTCCCCTTCGACGCCACCATCGGCAGGCCAACCATGTTCCGGTTCATGGTAGTAGCCCACTACGGCTACTTGGTCTTGAAGATGCCGACACCTGGAGGCGTCCTCAAGATCCACGGAGACCGCACTGCCGCTGTCTCAGCGCTGGAGAAGCTTCAAGCGTTGGCAGCGGCGCAGGAGGCCGCTTTCGGCTACGGTGAACCTAGCCAGCCGCCTCCAAACGAGCGCCAGCGAGGGTCACATCTGCACCCCGCGTGCAGCCCTCAGACGACGGATACGTCCCCGTCAAAGCCGTCCAGATCGGTGTGGACGCCGCCTAGACCATCCGCATCGCGGGGAATCTGGGCGACAAATAGGAACTCACACTCAACACCTTCCTACGGGCTAATATCGACGTGTTTGTATGGCAACCATTGGAGATGCTCGGGATCCTCAGGGAGGTGATTGAGCACCATCTGAAAATATACCCCGACACCGGATCGGTGCAACAGAGTCCTCAAAAGCAGCCCGTTGAGAGTCAAAACTTCATCCGTGAAGATATCAAGAAGCTGCTCGACGCGGCTTCATCTAAGAGATGCACCATCTACGATGGCTGGCCAACTCTGTTGTCATCCCCAAGGCTGGCGGGAAACTTCGGATGTGCATCGATTACACCACCCTCAATAAGGCATGCCCAAAGGATCCTTTTCCTCTCTCCCGCGTAGACCAAATAGTGGGTTCTACATCCGGCTGTGATCTACGGTGTTTCCTAGATGCTTAGTCAGATCTCCACTAAATACCTATGTCTAGAAGAAGAGCATAATGTCTTCATAAATAGTAGATGGTCTATTTTGCTATGTATCCATTCCTTATGGTCTTAAGAATGCTCTTCCCACTTTTGTACGTGTCATGCATAAAAATTTTGGGAATCTCATTCGTGACCTAGTAGAGGTGTACATCGATGACACCGTCGTTAATTTTAAGTCGCATGCATCTTTGCTCGACAACCTAGCCCTAGTCTTTGACAGGTTGTGTTTGACGCGCACGAAGTTGAAACCAGAGAAATGTATCTTCGGGGTCTCTGTCGGAAAGCTACTCGCTTTCCTGGTCTCACACCGGGAATCGAAGCTACCCGAGAGAAGATTAAGGCAATAGGATTGATGCGGCCACCTGCCCACATCAAGGACGTGTAAAAGCTCACGGGATGCTTAGCTGCACTCAGTCGGTTTATCTCTAGACTCGCTGAGCGGGCTTTCCCGGTCTTCAAGCTTCTGCGCAGGTCCGAACCCTTTGTCTGGACCATGATGCACGACCTCCATTGTGGTGCCCGGACCTAGGGGCTAGGGACCCCCGAGTCCGAGACCTCCTCAAGAAGAGCTAGTCAGGTCTTGGCATGCCGAACTTGATGACCAATGACATCTGCGTCCCAGCTCCTAGAGTGCAGTTCCGGACCCGTGGGACAGGCACCCCTCGAATCCCGGACCACTCTAAGAAGATGCACCGGACCCCTCCGGGAGGGTCCGAACCATTCAGCGTCCAGCCTACTGCACCAGCGAGGTCCTCCATGATGCCAAGACAAGATATATGGAGGTGCACAAGCTGCTATATGCAGTCCTCATTGCATCAAGGAAGTTGCGCCACTACTTCCAAGCTCACAAGATCTCGGTGGTCACTTCATACCCACCTGAAAGTCGTGCTCCACATCCCCAACGCAACCGGGAACGTTGCAAGGTGGGCTGCCGAGCTGGCGGAGTTCGAGCACAACTTTTTACCGCGCCATGTGGTGAAGAGTGAGGCGCTAGCTGACTTCGTGGCAGATTGGACACCATCACCGTGCCACCCAGGGGGCCAAGACATCGATGAGGCTGAGCCCAGAGCTCCGGTCTTTACCGGGCCTCATTGGACACTCTTATTCAACGGATCCTCGTGGAAGCAAGGTGCTAGAGCAGGCGTGGTGCTCCTCACCCAGACTGGGGAGCAGTTCAAGTACATGGTGTGGCTTGACTTCAAGCCAACCAACAACATGGCGGAGTATGAGGCTCTCATCTTTGGGTTAAAGACCGTGCTATCCATCGGCGTCCAGTAGTTATTGGTCAAGGGTGATTCTCAGCTGATCATCAAGCAAGTCAAGGGAGAATGCAACTGCAACGACCCTCACCTTGCAGCCTATCTCCTCCATGTGCAGAAGCTGGAAAAAGACTTCCAAGTCTTGGACCTGCACCATGTCCCTCACGCCAACAACACAATCGCCGACGACTTGTCAATGAAGGCTTCCACTTGAGCTTCCGTGCCTCAGAGAGTCTTCAAAAGGAAAATGTTGCGATCTACAGCCTGGCCTGTCTAACCAGGCGAAGGGGGTGAGATCAACACCTCGAAGCTGGCGGTCCCGGCGGCCCTGCTACCATGGAGCCCGCCAAGGATCTTAAGTGTCACCGGGGACTCCGTGCAACCCGGCGCTCAAGACTCAGAAGCTCAAGTAAGTCCCGACTCATGGATCATGAAGGTCTGAGACTACTTGAAGGATAATATCCTTACCGGCGAACATGTATCCGCTGAACGGATCGTTCGGTTGGCTAAGAGATACGTGCTGGTAGGGGGGATCTCTACCGGCGTGGTGCCAATGACATCCTATTGCGGTGCATAACTCGGGAGGAGGGTTGCGACTTGCTCGCAAAGATCCATGGAGGTGTGTAGGAACCACGCATCTTCCTGCACGTTGGTCGGTAAAGCATTTCGGCATGACTTGTACTACCCAACAACTCTCTAGGATATCGTCGAGCTGGTCAACAGATGCAAGGTGTGTCAGTTCCACGCCAAGCAGATCCACACACCGGCGCAGACGCTACAGATGATCCCGCCCTCATGGCCTTCGCTGTGTTGGGGCTAGACATCCTGGGGACCTTCCCCAGATCCGTCGGAGGGTACCGGTACCTCTACGTCGCCGTAGACAAGTTCACCAAGTGGCCGAAAGCAACCCCTATAGTGACAGTGAACAAGCGGTCAGCAGTCAAGTTCATAAAGTCAATCATCTACCGGTTCGGCGTCCCGAACAGAATCATTACCGACAACAGGACCGAGTTTACAAATGCAAGGTTTCAAGAGTACTGCGAAGACCTCGACATCCAAGTTTTCTACGCCTTCGTTGCTCACCCATAGAGCAACAGACAAGTTGAGAGGACAAGTGATGAGATACTCAGGGGACTCAAGACTTGCACCTACAACTACTTGAAGAAGCAAGGTGCCAATTTTGTAGATGAGCTTCCGTGCGCATTGTGGGCTAGTCGGACGTCCCTTAGACACGTGACTGGGGAAACACCCTTATTCTTGGTGTATGGGGCTGAGTCCGTCCTCCCCCCGGAGATCGCCATAGGCTCCCCCCTTGTCCAGGCATACAACGAAGCCACGCGGGACTAGCTCCGGTGTGAAGACATCGACCTAGTGGACGAGCGAAGGTGGCAAGCAGCTGCTTGAAATGCACGGTACCGCCAAGTGCTCCGACGCTATCACCAGCGCTTCATGCGCACTAGACAGCTCGAGGTGGGCGACCTGGTGCTCCGGCGTATACTTACTCGTGAAGGGGTGAACAAACTCTCCCCCTTCTGGGAGGGCCACTTCCGAGTAACTCAAGTATGCCGCCCCGGGTGCGACCGCTTGGCCAAGGAGGATGGGGTACCTCTACCCAATCCATGAAATATAGAGAACCTCCGTAAGTTCTATCCTTAGCGCATCGGTAGGACTCTTTTTCTCTGTTAGAGTGTCATGGAGTCAAGGAGCAGCGCTTGGAATAGCTAAGGTCCGGATGAGTCCTGTACCCCTGTCATCCAAAATGGGTCGCTGACTTCTTGTAAAGCCCGTTTCCTCCTATGAATAAACCTGATCCAAGAAAAAATTATCCTACCGTGCGTGTTCCTACCCCCATTTCTTTACTTTATAGTTTCTGCTTACTCAGGCATATCAACTGCGCATGGCATGTTCGGGGTTCGTCCTACATACTTATTCTGAGTCCCGTGGCGCTGGAAAGTCCCATCGCTGAAAGGTTAACGCCCTTGGGAGGTCCAGGGCATGCAGTCTGCTTAGTCTGGTTCTGTACCCTAAGCCTATGCGCTCTGCCTCCCTTGCACTACAATTGAGTACTTGGTGGCCAGATGGCACACACTTAACGAAAAGGGAGTAACCGGATCCTGGGCATCACCTCTTTCATTTTCGTGCTTACTTTCCATACCGCTCTAGCCGTATGGCCATTCACATTTCCTTGTGTTTACCCATAGTAGGAGATGTGCTATCCTTCTATAGGCGGGTCCATTTGAGGTACCCGTGGTGTACCCGGGGTCCTTTGGTTATTTCCTTGCTCGGGGGCCCTCTGGCGCCGAATGCTCTCACACCATATGCTTTTGGGAAAATTAGAAACCATAACCCGGATGCTCTCACACCGAATTACACAAGCCCGAAGCTCGGCTAAGGACCATAAACCACAGCGAAACTAGGAGCAGGTAACTGTGACTAGTGAGCACGACTACTCCTTTTCTCTACATGTCTATGCAGGTCTGAACAGATCTTGGCATCCCGGACCTCCCAAGTGGTCAGCCTCCAACATCCTGTCTCAGTCGTCTGCTTGGTAGGTGTGCCCAACCTAAGGGCCACACCTACCAGGGGGCCATCACTGTGAACTAGCGGGCGGGACGTCGGGGCCGCGACGGTGACAAGCAGGGATTTGCACATCCGACTACAACAAGCCAACAACATCGTTGGAGTTTCTTCGGGTCCTTACGCTACTAAGGACCCGATGAGTCAAGCCAACGACATCGGCGAAGATCCTTCATGTCCTTATGCTACTAAGGACCTGAGGAGACGAGCTAACAACACCGCTGGAGCTTCTTTGGGTCCTTACGCTGCTAAGGACCCGGGGATACAAGCTCACGACATCGGCGAAGAACTAGCCACCTCGGACAAGTTGTTTTAGGCCCTTGCGCTGCCAAGGACCTGAAGAAACACATCAACAACCCAAGAAATAAGGACTTCAACAAACAAGTTTTTATTCAACATAAAGACTAGCGGATACACAAGGCGAGCAGGAGCTCTAGAAGCCTACCGGCGCTGGAACCTAGTAGCTACGAGCTTGGCGGTGTCCTCCACCGAGGTCCTGGCCACCTCCAT
The DNA here is from genome assembly GCA_030760725.1 of Neostapfia colusana. Lineage (NCBI taxonomy): Eukaryota > Viridiplantae > Streptophyta > Magnoliopsida > Poales > Poaceae > Neostapfia > Neostapfia colusana. The sequence continues at coordinate 2,664,137 of JASWHV010000012.1, read as the reverse complement.
CGCCTCTGCGACAGTACACTGCACCACCAGCTTGAGGGAGACATTGGGGTCCCAGCTTAGGAAGCACGTTAGCATGTGCTCCACCACCTGCTGATCCAGGGCCTTGCCCTCGGCCTCCAGCTCCTCCCCGACGACGTCCTCCAACGCCGACAGCTTGGCCCGATCCCAGTCCAATGTAGGGAGCACTTAGCTCACCTTCTGCACCGGACCGCCCAAGCGCATGGGGCTGAAGCCGAAGGGCTCCAATGCCGTCTCCGCGTGGCCAAGGAAGTCCCATACTTTCTCTGCCTCGACGGCGCAGGAAGCCCAGAGCTCCTCCACAGTCTTGGCAAGGGTGGCCAGCTCCCGGGCCAGGTCCTGGCTCGCCAGCAACTTCTCCCTGGTGGACAACTTCTCTTCCTTGGCAGCCAGCTCCGCAGCTCGGGGGTCCAGGGAGGCCTCTTGGGATGAGGCAGCAAGCTCGTGCTCGCGGACTAACAAGAGTTGCTTCCCCAAGCGCTCCCGCTCCCCCGCATGGGTTGACTCCCGGATGGTGAGGTCCCTCTCCTTCACCTGCAGCTCTTGCTCCCATCGGACGAGGATCTCTCATTCCTCCAAAAGAGCTTTGGTGCGAGTGTCGGCTGCGGCGTGGAGCTGCTTGGCCTCAGCTAGGAGGTCTTGAGCCTTCCTGTTGAGCCTCCCGACTGCGGCCCGCTCCAGGTCGAGGGTCTCCTGCTGCACCTTTAGGCGCTCCATCTTCGCCCTTGCCTTCTCCTTGGCGGACTGGATCCGCTCTTTTAGTAGCTCGCCCCAGTCTCTCAGGTGATTCTACTCTGACCTCAGCTCGGCCCACTCCCGGCCAAGCGCCTAGTGCACCTGGTCCAAGCCGGAGTATGCCACCTTCATGGCCTTGGGGAGTGGAACTGCCATCGGCATCTGCAAAAGAGGGAGTTCCACACCTTCCACGAGCTCTTCGTCCTCCAGCAGAGCAGCCACCACACCAGCCTGCGGAGTAGAAGGAGGTGGACTTGCACCATGTCTTGGGGTGGCTGCGCCACCGTCGTGGGGCCTTATAGTCGATGTCCCTGGCCGTTCCAGTCCCTGGCGCCGTCGCTGAGCCTTTAGAAGCCCCTGCAGCAAAGGGGCTCTGTCACCTGGGCTGTTGCAAACGAGGAGTCGTGCTCTGCGGTGAAGCCCTGCAAGAAGGGAGCTGAAGTCAATCACACAAGCTGAAACAACAGCAAGTTTGCAACCTATCCTGAGGCCTGCGTCATACCTCGGTGCCTGGCAGTTCCAGGAGGTGTGAAGCTTCTTACGTAGGGGCTGGAACCACTCGCCCCCGCCGGCTTCGGAACCGGAGACGCGTCAGGAGTCCTCCTCAGTGCCGGCCTCGGGGCCGGAGGTGCATCAGGTGCTGGGGATGCCCCCATCGGCTTCGGAGCCGGCGGCGCCTCAAGAACGTGTTTCGCTGCTGGAGGTACGTCAGGAGCCTTCTCACCGTCGACTTCAGAGCCGGCGGTGCATCGGTAGCATTCTTCGCTGCCGGCGGCGCGTCAAGGGCCTTCTTCGGAGCCGGAGCAACATCAAGCGCCTTCCTCATACACACCGGAGCTGCCCCAACTGCAGCACCCCAGAGCTGCCGCTAGCACCGGCCGCTGAGCCCGACGCGGGACCGCAGGCAGCTTGAGGCCCCTCCACTCTAGGCCTCGAGACGAAGCTCCTGTCGGGGCAAATCAGCCTCCTCTTCAGCTGCTAGCTCGACTCCAAAGCATCCTTGGGCAGTGAGCGAGGGCGCGCCGCGGGTGCGGATCCACCAGCCGACACATTTTTCTTCCTTGCTACAGAGCGGGACTGGCACGGGTGTCGCGTGGTCACTGGCCCTGCTTCATCCGGAGATCTGCACGCTGCGGGAAGCATCTCCAACCTGCCGCACCATGACATCGATGTCGTCCAGCGTAGGAAACTCCTTCAGCAACCTTGACCTCGCCGTTTTGTTTAGGAACACTAGCAAGCAACTCGCTGGCGGGTTGATGGAGTCGTCTTAGGTCGGGTCGGAGGACAACTTTAACAACATGATGCTCAGTGTCCCCCTCTCCGGGGACGACCCAGGGCTCCGCTCTAGCCGGGTGAGATCGTTATCCTCGATGTACATCCAAGCAAGCCAGGTGCGCTACTGGAAGGGAGCGCTGTGACAGAAAGTCAGCCAACACCATCAGCGACGTTAGGCCCTACTGCACCAATAACTTGATTCTCTCCAGCACTGGCTTGTAAGCTTCGTGCAGGTCAGGCACCTCATTCCCGAGGGATCCTCGCTGACTGGGGCCCCGCTCGGCAGCTCCAGGTGATCGTGGATGTTCGTCTTGACGATCACCCAGTCCTCCCTCTAGTGCAGCCGGGAGAGAAGGGCGTGATGTACAACGTGGAGTTCCTCCCTCAGTGCCAGAAGTAGTAAGCCCCCAGGTGGCTTGTGCTTCTCCCCGAGGCCCGCAAGATAAAGAACACGCAGAACAACCACACAGATGGCAGCACGCACACGGACATCTCACAAAAGTGGACGAAGACTACCACTAGTGTGAGGGCGTGCGACGTCAAGTGCTGGAGTTGAATCCCGTACATCTCTAGCAGCGTCAGCAGGAAGGTGGACGCCGGCAGTGCGAACCCAGCCAGCATGTAGGACGTGAAGAGGACGACCTCGTCAGGCTGTAGGCCGGAGATGGGGGTCGTCCCGTGGCAGATCTTTCTGTTGAGCTCGGCCGACTGCCAGCCGAGCAGGCGCCTTACGCGCCTGAGTTCTTCATCAGTACGAAGGCGGGCGGAGTAAAGGCCGGTCGCCATTGGAGCAATCGGTGGCTGGATTTGCTTCAAAGCGGAGATTTTGAGCGCAAAGTGGAAGACAGAGAGCACTTGGCACGAGGAGGCAAGTAAGGAAACAATCACTGCCCACTGCAAAGTTTCCTTTACTACTCCTGCGACACTTGGCAAGGCATCGTGCGTGGCGCCTGGGCTATCACTGCTCTGTGCTACCCGCACCTCCAATGACGAGTGGGACCCAGGTCCGCCTGTTAGACACTAGGGCCAGGCGGGCTGCGTTTCTAGAAAGAGGCTCAGGCGGTTTCCGAGAAAAACGGCGTGGGGAAACTGCAGCAGTCGTCCTAAGAACCGCCACGGTCAATGCCCGAAAACCGCCCCTCGAGTACGTCGCCAGGACCCTCCAATCAAGCACGGACACGCGTCCACTACGCCAGGGGCGTGCCGCCAGTTTGACTGTCGAGTAAGCCCACTACGTTAAGGACGTGCTTCCGCTTCGCCTGTCAAGCACGGCCACACGTCCACTACGCCAGGGGCATGCTGCCGGTTCGACTTTCGGGTACGCCAACTATGTCAAGGACATGCTGCAGCTTCACATGCCAGGTACAGCCACTCGCTCACTGAATGTAGCCTAGAGGGGGGGTGAAAAGACTCTTTGAATTTTTAGGCAGTTTCCAGAAACACTTAGCAATCTGATTAAATCCAGGTGGGTCGGAGTAGTCCGGTACGGTACGGACTAGTCGGGTATGATCGTAATTAAAAGATCAAAGTTAGACTTGTTCCTACTTCAGGTATTTGTGCAGCAGAAAATAAATGATTATTCAAGTATAGTGAAGTAAGACACAATAACTCTCAATTTTAACACTAGGTGTGGATGTAAATCAAATGATGACCAGCACCCTTAATTAATAATTGAAGGAAGATCAAGAAGACATGAGACAAAGTTTTATCCCGAGGTTCGATTCCACCCAGGAATCTACGTCCCTGTTGAGGAGTCCACCAAGGACCGGGTCTTCACCAACCCTTCCCTCGTTGAATCGCCACAAAGGTTGATCAATTCCACTAACCACACACAGGGGTAAACAATTGTACGTGGGGCGTTCTCACAATCTGAGTGCTCCCACAAGATTACAGAGAGTAACTCTTCCTCCCACACACAAACAAAGAATAATGATCAACAATTGTGTGGGAGAAGACAAACCAAGAGCTCAATGTCGAGAAGAACGACTCTCTCCTTGATCCAATCTCTAATCCTCAAAGACTTAATCTTTCTAGGCTTAGAATGAGTGGAGAGAGGTACTTTTTGTGCTCTTGGGGCGTGCGGTGGTGCTGGGAATCAAGAGTTGTGAATGTGTGGCTGTGCACCTCTATTTATATAAGGTTTCAAAAAACCCTGGCGGCCGGACTAGTCCGCTCTGTTCACCGGACTAGTCCGGTGTGCCGTATACAATTTTTGTGTTGCATGCGGCACAGTGGAAACCCTAATTTAATATGTTTACAGAAAGTTGAACGGACTAGTCCGGTCCAAGAGCAGAATAGTCCGGTGCAAAGTGAATGCCAGTTCAAGAGAGTTGAACGGACTAGTCCGGTTTTTGAGCGGACTAGTCCGGTGCAAGGTGAGTGCCGGTTCCAAAGAGTTGATCGGACTAGTTCGGTTTCTGAGCGGACTAGTCCGGTGCAAGGTGAGTGCCGGTTCCAGAGAGTTGAATGGACTAGTCCGGTTTCTGAGCAAACTAGTCCGGTGCAAGGTGAGTGCGGGTTCTAGAGAGTTGAACGGACTAGTCCAGTTTTTGAGCGGACTAGTCCGATGCACCGTGTTGTGAGGCAACATAAAGTTGGACGGACTAGTCCGGTTTCTGAGTGGACTAGTCCGGTGCACTGTGTTGTGAGGCAACAGAAAGTTGAACGGACTAGTCCGGTTTCTGAGCAGACTAGTCCGGTGCACCGTGTTGTGAGGCAACAAAAAGTTGAACGGACTAGTCCAGTTACTGAGCCGACTAGCCCGATGCACCGTGTTCTGAGGCAACAGAAAGTTGAACAGACTAGTCCGTTTTCTGAGCGGACTAGCACGGTGCACCGTGTTGTGATTGATTAGGATATGTTTTAATCTCTTACCCCTACGCAAAGATTTTGAGCTCTTGGGATATGTCTCTCACACACATCCATTGTGCTTGGCTCATGGATCTGTCGTTTTCCTTTTTCTTCATCACTTTATTTTTCACCTTTTTGAGTGCACCAATTCTACCTTACACGAGTTAATCTGCATTCATCTCAACAAACTCATTAGGATATCAATTCATTTGTCATCAATTATCCAAAACCCACAAGGGAATGCCTAGATGCACTTTCAATCTCCTCATTTTTGGTGATTGATGACAATCAACTGAGATTACATAATTAATGTTAAAATTTGATTTTTATAAAGTGTGCATATATGAGAATTACAAATGAGTAACAGGAACTTCTGACATATATGCAACCTTTATGGCGGGATGCCTAAAGAGTGTGTGAAAAAGAATGTGACGTGCCATAAGAAGATAAGAACATATCAAACATAGAGGTAGTCATCACATCAATATCGAATAAGCATCACACATCCAACGGATCAATATCGAATATGCATCACACATCCAACGAAGTTTGAAATAAAAAGTACATGAAACTTAAGATACATATCCATGATCGCTAGTCCTTAAGGTTTACAATAAGATGACTTAAGATAAATCTCAATCTCTCCCCCTTTGGCATCAAGGCACAAAAAAGGGAAAAATTGAGTGGAATCACTCATCGCCGCTCTCTTCCTCACTCTCGGTCCTATCTTCATCATCATCTTCATCATCGTCTTCATGACCATGCTGAGGAGGAAGAGCGGAGACACCTGCAAGTCCAGAAGACCTAAACTCTTGTTCGGTGAGTGGAGCCATTTCAGTGAAGTTTTCTTCAGAGTCCTCAAAGATCTATGGTGATCCAACTGGCTCGATCTCTAGCTTCTCACAGATGGCTTTGATTTTGGCCTTCATGTATCTTTGATGTCTTTTTTTTTTTGGCCAAACTCTTCTTGTGTTGCTTAACTTCAATTTTGCGACAACGGCCAAAGATAGAGGAGAGCATTTTTAGCATACCACTGGAGGACTCTCTAGAAGGTGGAGGAACAGGAGTAGGTGTAGGCTCCGACGCCCTTGAGCCTTCATGAGCAGAGGGCACAGTGTATACTGTAGGCTTCTGGGGCTTGAGACCCGTGTGAGAGACATCTTTGACAAACTCAAGTCCTGTCACCTTCTCAATCATATACATGACATAAGGTGCATAGCCACATGACCTGTTGGGAGTGATGGAGATATTCACAATGTCATTGTAGATGTACTCAAAGACATTGAAGGTCCTTTCTTGCTTATCACTTTCGTCAATGTCCTCAGAGTTCCTTGAATTGTCCCTGCATCACCATCCTTTGGCGCTATGGTCTTTCTCAAGATCCTGTTGAGCACGTCAAAGAATGACTTCAAGTACTTGGTAGTGGGAGGTACATATGGCATTCTTGTATGATACAAGAATTCTAGCTCATTCTTCTCCAAATGATTCAGGTTGTGAATGACAAGCTCATTATCTAGGGTGTGTTCAAGATGAAGTATTTTTGCAAATTCCTCATAGGTGACACTATACCCGGATCCATGTGTCATCCAAATCGTCTCATCCCCATCATCGCGGGCAAAGTAGAGAGTAGAGTAGAACTGGGTGATTACCTCATTGTTCCAGTCATACTGAAAAGATAGGAGGTCCTTCAAGCCATGCCTCTCTAATGCCTCTAGTACCTCATGATAGGCCTGACATTTCTTGGATTGCAAGTAGTCAATGTTGAGCCACTGACTCTCAACAACAGGATTCTTCATCTTCATGTAGACATTCTCATAGTAGTCAGCATGGAAGTTGCTCTAGAATATGAAGTCTGCACATTGCTTTGGCTGCCCATAGACTTGAATTTTTCTGAGGTTGTCCGCCAGTTCACTTCCCTTTCCAGTAAAGTCATCACTTGATGGCTGCCTGATGCGGTGAATGGGGGCCTTCTTCTTCAATGGACCAATAGGACCACTAGCAAGTCCTTTGCCCTTCCCAACACTTCTTCTAGGGGCCGCAGAGCTTCCAACAATGTCTTTGCTCTGTGCCGTCTTACCAACCACTCTCCTTCTTTTAGGAAGAGAATCGTCGAGAGAAGATGATTGAGCAACGTTGTCATGATTCTTCTTTATGGTCTCAGAGTGTGACGACATCGTGCCTGACAAGAAAATCAAGGATTGATTGACACGATGGATTGTAGATTATGTGGAAATAAGAAGTTAAATGCTCAATTGACAGATAACCAGACTTATCCGTTTTCAGAGTGCGGACTTGTCCGCACCAAAGACCGGACTAGTCTAGACCTGCTAAAGAACCCTAACTTCGTGTTTTCAACAGATCTACTGCAGATTGATGCAAAATATGGAGGGATACACTAGGAATGCATCTAGAAAGATAGTGTATGCCCTAGGAATCAGGAAATTGAGGAAAATTATTAGAAAGATGAGAACTTGAGGTTAGAGAGATTTACCGGAAAAATGAGGATTTGAATCGAAGCGTGAAGTCTGATCCGGATTAGTCCGAAGGCGAGGAGACCACGCGTCGAGGAGAAGCTTTCCCGTGGAGAGGACTTTGACTTCGTTGACTAAAGTCGAAAATCACCTTTAGGGGCTAGGGTTTGAGGAGTGAGAGGCAAAAGAGTGCTTGTGGTGTGAAGAGGGTTGAGGTTGGCGCGTGTATAGACTCTTAAACTCGGACATACGGACTAGTCCGGTGGGAGGACCGGACAAGTCCGGTTTGCCAGATCTGTCCGGACTAGTATGAGGGAGTGGACTAGTCCGATGTTGACACCAGACTAGTCCGGGTCAACTAGACAAGTAAGAGTCGAAGTCAGGGAAATATTGGGAATTTGATCTAATAGTGATCTAAGGACATAAACTCCGCCTATGTTGTAATGACATAGCTGGTCCCAAGCCCTGGTAAAGGAGGAGAGGTTGTGATAGGCGTGGTGAGCCAACAACTACACTTAGCCATTCTCATGGGAATGAAAGCCAATAGAAATTCATTAGGGCGTAACCCTCTTAGCGACGCGCCATATCGGAACCCGGGTATGGTGTTAAGTGGGCAAGGGCCGGGTCGCCACCGCCTTAGTGGCGCGCCATATCAGAACTCGGATATGGTGTTAAATGAGCAAGGGCCGGATCGCCACCACCTTAGTGGCGCGCTACATCATCGCCCGGATGTAGTGATAAGTGAGCAAGGGTCTTTGCATCTTACTCGACGGGTGCAAAGCGTAAGGAAGCTAGCCGAGGAACATAGATTTCGGGTGGGTAGTTGGAATGTAGGATCCTTGACGGGGAAGCTACGTGAGTTAGTAGATGTTGCCATTAGGAGACGAGTAAATATCCTTTGTGTACAAGAGACTAGATGGGCGGGTCAAAAGGCGAGAGAAGTTGAGAATACCAGTTTCAAGCTTTGGTATTCTGGTTTGGCTGGGACTAGGAATGGCGTAGGTATTCTAATAGATTAGAGTCTTAAGGATGGAGTAGTGGATGTTCGAAGACGAGGGGATAGGATCATCTTAATCAAGATAGTAATTGGGGACATTGTCTTGAACGTCATTAGTGCTTATGCCCCACAAGTTGGGCTCAACATGAGTGCTAAGAGGCAATTTTGGGAGGACTTGGAGGATATGGTTAGTAGTGTACCGATAACCGAGAAACTCCTCATAGTGGGAGATCTCAATGGTCATGTGGGTGCAACAAACCTAGGATTTGAGGGAGTACATGGAGGTTTTGGATGCGGCGATAGAAATCAAGAGGGTAAGGACATCCTAGACGTTGCCGTAGCCTATGATCTGTTGATAGCTAACACCCTCTTTAGGAAGAGGCAATCTCACCTAGTTACCTTTAGTAGTGCCCAATACTCTAGCCAGATTGACTTTGTCCTCACTAGGAGAAAGGATAGACGGGAGTGTCTAGATTGTAAGGTGATCCCCGGGGAGTGTGTTGTGACACAACATAAGCTTGTGGTAGCTGACTTTCGCTTCCATACATGTTCTTTGCGAGACAAAGGTGTCAAAATCATAAGAACAAAGTGGTTGAAGTTGAAGGGAGAATCACAAGAATCCTTTAAAAGTAGGGTGATCACAGAAGGACCCTGGGCAGAAAATGGAGATGCAGATAGTATGTGGATGAAGATGACAACTTGCATTAGGAAGGTAGCTAGTGAGGTGTTCGGTGTGACAAAGGAAAGAAACTTGTAGATAAAGACACTTGGTGGTGGAATGATGGTGTACAAAAGGCCATTAAGGAAAAGAAGGAGTGTTACAAGAATTGGCATAATGATAGAAGCGCAAGCAACATGCTTAAGTACAAAGAGGCTAAGAAGAATGCAAGGCGGGTTGTGAGTAAGGCAAGAGGACAGGTCTATGATAAGTTATATGAGAGACTAGAGACAAAAGAAGGTGAAAGGGACATATACAAGGTAGCAAAAATCCGTGAGAGAAAGATGAGGGATCTCAATCAAGTTAAATGCATCAAAGATGATACTGACCGCATTCTAGTGAAGGATGAAGAGATTAAGAATAGATGGCGTGATTACTTTAATGGGCTATTCAATTATGGGAATGGGAGCACTATGGTTGAGTTGGATGACTCCTTTGATGACTCCAACAGGCGGTTCGTGCGGAGGATACAAGAGTTTGAGGTTAAGCAGGCCTTAAAAAGGATGAAAGGAGGAAAGGCCCTCGGCCCTGACGATGTCCCTATTGAGGTGTGGAGATGTCTTGGGGACGTGGCAATAGTATGGCTCACAAAGCTATTCAACCATATTTTTTGGTCAAAAAAGATGCCTGAAGAATGGAGGAAAAGTATATTAGTACCTATCTTCAAAAATAAAGGAGATATTCAAATTTGTACTAATTATCGAGGTATTAAGCTTATGAGCCATACTATGAAGCTTTGGGAGAGAGTGATTGAACACCGCCTGAGGAAAATGACCAATGTCACTAAAAACCAGTTTGGTTTTATGCCTGGGAGATATACAATGGAGGCGATTTTCGTGCTTCGTCAACTTATGGAGAGATATAGGGAGCAGAAGAAGGACTTGCATATGGTGTTCATCGACTTGGAGAAGACGTACGACAAGATACCAAGGTCAGTCATGTGGTGGGCACTAGAGAAACATAAAGTGCCAACAAAGTACATTACCCTTATCAAGTATATGTACAATAATGTTAGGACAAGTGTGTGCGTAAGTGATAGTGAGACTGATGCATTTCCAATCACGATAGGACTACATCAAGGATCAGCTTTGAGCCCATACATCTTTTCCTTGGTGATGGATGAGGTGTCGAAGGATATACAAGGGGATATCCCTTGGTGCATGCTCTTTGCTGATGATGTAGTGCTGGTAGATGAAACTAGAGATGGTGTTGATAAGAAATTAGAGTTATGGAGACAAACCTTAGAGTCCAAGGGGTTTAGACTTAGTAGGACCAAAACCGAGTATATGAGGTGTGACTTTAGTGGTGTTGGTCGTGAAGAGGGAAATGTTAGTCTACAAGGACAAATAGTATCTAGAAGGGACTCTTTCCGATACTTAGGATCAATGTTACAAAGCAATTGCGATATTGATGAGGATGTTTGCCACAGGATCAAGGTAGGGTGGATGAAATGGCGACAAGCCTCTGGAATCCTATGTGATAGGAAAGTCCCACAAAAGCTAAAAGGGAAGTTCTATAGGACGGTGATCAGACCCGCGATGCTCTATGGGGCCGAATGTTGGCCAACTAAACGGCAACATGTCCAACAAATGAGTCTCGCAGAGATGCGCATGCTACGGTGGATGTGCGGGCACATGAGAAGAGACCAAATAAGGAATGAGGCGATTCGTGATAAGGTAGGGGTGGCACCGATTGAAGAGAAGTTAGTCCAACATCGACTTAGGTGGTTTGGACATATCCAATGGAGACCTCCAGAAGCACCGGTTAACAGTGGGATTTTAAGAGGTAGAGAAAATATTAGGAGGGGTAGAGGACGACCAAAGTTTACGTGGAAGGAGGCGGTAAAACGAGATTTGAGAGATTGGAATGTATCCAGAGACTTAGCTCATGATAGGACCGCATGGAAAGTAGCAACATGTGCGAGAATCGTAGTCTTGTTTTTTCTTTCTTTTTTTCTTTTCTCTTTTTTTCTTTTCTTTTTCTTTTTTTCTTTTTCTTTTTTTTTTCTTTTTTTTCCTTTTTTTTCTTTTTTCTTTTTTCCTTGTTCTTATATCTCTTCCTCTCTTTTACTTCATTGATATTGGGTTTCATGTCTAGCCGACCCCAACATGCTTGGGATAAAGGCTTGGTTGTTGTTGTTGTAGTGATCTAAGGACATAATTTTCATAAATAATCTTGATGAACATGCCCAGTAAGCAATCAACAATCAGACAATGGTCATTATTCATCAAGATTCATTAATTTAAATAGTTTTCAAGAGAAAATCAAGATAAGGGATAGTTTTTCGCAAAGTAAGATTTTGAGGATTCAAGCAAGTATGCATTGTTTCAAGCCACGTTCCGAGAGTCAAGTATATTTAGTTCATTCCTAAGCTCACAGAAGCATTTTTCATCAAGTGGCTTGGTGAAGATATCAGCTAGTTGTTTCTCGGTTTTGGCATGGGAAATGGCTATGTCTCCTTTGATTGAATGGTCTCTTAAAAATGATGCCGAATATCAATGTGTTTGGTTGTAGAGTGCTCAATAGGGTTATGTGCAATCTTAATCGCACTCTCATTGTCATAAAGAAGCGGAATACAGATCATATTGTAGCCTTAGTCCCTTAGAGTTTGTCGCATTCAAAGGAGTTGTGCACAATAACTCCCGACTGCAACATACTCCACTTCGGCTGTAGACAAGGCAATGGAGTTTTGATTTTTAGAGAACCAGGAATCTAGGGACCTACCCAAGAATGGGCAAGTCCGGGAGGTACTTTTTCTATCTACTTTGCATTCTGCATAATCTGCATCGGAGTATCGAATGAGATTTAACTTTGAACCTTTAGGGTACCAAAGGCCTAGGTTGGGTGTATGGACTAAATATTGTAAGATTCTCTTTACGGATGTCAAATGACATTCCTTAGGATTGGCTTGAAATCTTGCACACATACAAACACTCAACATGATATCAGACCTAGATGCACAAAGATAAAGTACAGATCCAATCATGTAACGGTATACCTTTTGATCCACGTTAGGTCCATCTTCATGAAGGTCTAAATGTCCATTTGTTGCCATGGGAGTCTTTATGGGCTTCGCTTTGTCCATGCCAAATTTCTTGAGAATGTATTGAGTGTAGTTTGTTTGGCTTATGAACGTCCCTTCCTTTAGTTGTTTCACTTGGAATCCCAAAAAGTATCTCAATTCTCCCATCATGGACATCTCGAGTCTATCTGTCATGATTTTACTAAATTCTTGACAAAAAGATTTACTAGTTGAACCGAATATGATATCATCAACATAGATTTGACAAATAAATAGATCATCATTGAAGTGCTTGGTAAACAGGGTGTAATCAGCTTTACCAATTTTAAAGCCATTTTCTATTAGAAAATCTCTAAGGCACTCATACCAAGCTCTAGGATCTTGTTTGAGGCCATAGAGAGCCTTACGTAGTTTGAACACATGGTCGGGGTATTCTCGATCATCAAACCCAAGGGGCTGCTCCACGTACACCTCCTCCTTGATAGGTCCGTTGAGGAAGGCGATTTTGACGTCCATTTGATACACCTTGAAATCATGGTGAGTATCATATGCAAGTAATATACGAATTGATTCAAGTCTAGCTACGGGAGGAAAAGTCTCGTCGAAATCCAAACCTTTGACTTGTGAGTAACCTTTAGCCAAAAGTCGTGCCTTGTTTCTTGTTACAACTCCGTGTTCGTCTTGCTTGTTGCGAAAGACCTATTTAGTGCCGACGGTATTGGACTTTGGTTTTTCAACAAATTCCCATACTTCGTTCCTCTTGAAGTTGTTCAATTCTTCTTGCATTCCCATCACCCAGTCCGGATCTTTTAGCGCATCTCCGACCTTGTATGGTTCTAGGATACAAAGGAATAGTATTCACAAAAATTAGCTATACGTGATCGAGTTGTCACTCCCTTTTGTATATCACCAATTATGTTATCGACGGGGTGATCTCTTTGTATGCTTTTGTGTACTCTTGGATGTGGCACTTGTGGTGTTGTGTTCTCATAATCATCATCTTCTTTGGCTCCCCCTAGATTGTTGCCATCATTAATGCTTTGATCATCTTGTTGGTCTTTATGATCTTGATTTGTGCATGGGCTCCCCCTTGATCATAGCTCTCCTGTTGATGTTCATATTGAGCACCTGATTCTTGTGATTGTTCTTGAGGTTGAATATCACCAAGTGCCATTCTCCTCAATGCTTGACATGGGGATTCTTCTTGATCTAGCACACACTTATCCACTTGCTCCGTTTGGAAGCCGTTAGTTTCATCAAACACTACGTCACGTGCTACTTCAACAAGTCCGGGGACCTTGTTAAAGACACGATAAGCGTAGGAGTTCGAATCATAGCCGAGCAAGAAACCCTCATCGAAGTTCGAACGGAACTTTGAGGTCCTAGGCTTCTTGTTTATAATATAACATTTTGAACCAAAAACTCGAAAGTACGAAATATTTGTTTTGTTACCAGTGAGTAGTTCATATGAGGTTTTCCTGAGTAGGCGATGAAGGTACAGTCGGTTCGTTGCATGACAAGCAGTGTTGATAGCTTCAGCCCAAAAACTGTCAGAGGTCTTGTATTCGTCAAGCATTGTCCTTGTCATCTCAACGAGCGTCCGGTTCTTCTTTTCAGCTACCCAGTTTTGTTGTGGGGAGTAGGGTGCCGAAAGTTCATGCTTTATTCCTTATTCATCTAGATATTCACCGACTTGTGTGTTCTTGAATTCTGTTCCATCGTCACTTCTTATGTTCTTGATTGTCAATGAGAATTTGTTTTGAGCTCGCCTAAGAAACTTCTTGAGTGTTCCTTGAGTTTCCGACTTATCATGCAAAAAGAAAACCCACGTGGAGCGTGAAAAATCATTGACAATAACTAAACCATATTTATTACCGCCGATACTTATATAAGCAATTAGACCAAATAGGTCCATGTGGAGGACCTCTAGTGGTCTTGTTGTAGTCATGACATTCTTCGCGGGATGTGGTGCTCCTACTTGCTTCCCGGCTTGGCACGCGCTACACGGAGTGTACCTAGCACCTTTCCTTGACTATTATCACCAAAATGTATGTCTTCATTTGAGTCTTCATTTTGTTCGTACTCCACAAACATTTTTCTTTCTCCGGTCATATGATTGGTGCATCCACTATCTAGCACCCATTTTGCTCCACCGGATGCATATGCCTACAAGAAAGAAACTATGCTTTGGTTTTAGGTACCCAAGCTTGCTTGGGTCCTTTGAGGTTACTGACAAGTGACTTGGGCACCCACACACGAGACTTGGCGTTCTCATGGCGTGGCGCAACATATTTGGCATGAACTTTTCCAAGACTGTTTTTCATAAGCACGTATGAAGCATCAAAGGTTCTAAACAAGATTTGTTGTTCATATGAGTTTTCAATGTTAATTTTATCAACATTGTTGTGTTTTCCAACTTGGGAGGAATTTCCCTTGACAAAGACAATGCTTTTCTTGTCATCCTTGTGGCTTCTAGCATTTTGCATTTCACCATAAGAATACTCAATGCCATGTTTGACATTAGGTCTTGTGACTACGTGCATACTTGACCTTTTCCTTGTCAAACATGCCACTTTGAGAGGAATGCTTGTCTTTTGTCAAGTTTGACTTTTCTTTTAAGTTGGTGCCATTTTTAACACATATACAAGTTACAAGAGTTTTGGATTCAACATTTTGAGAAGGTGAGCTTAAATAGGATGAAGAACCACTTTGCTTGAGTGACTCAACTTGCGCCTCAAGAATCTTGTTAACCTTGGTTAAGTTAGCAGCTTCATCCTTGAGTGTAATGTTTGAGTCCTTTAGCTTCAAAAAAGTCTCCTTGCTTGAAGCTAACTCAGGCTCAAGTGATTTGCTTCGCTCCTTTTCAATCTCAAGAAGTCCTTCAATCTTAAGATATTTCTCCTTTTGGAGAATGATCATATCTTCTTGTCGATTGACTAACTCCTCCTTATCAACTATCCCATTCATTAGAATTTTCATTTTAGCTATAGTATTTTTATCTAAACCTCTAAGTATGTCTTCATCATCACTAGAATTATCAATATCACTAGTAAAAGAATGCAAGGAGAGAGATTTGATTTTAACCTTTATTTTTCCTTCCTTGACCATTAGGCATGTGTGGTTGGTGTCCTTCCATGCTCCCATGGTTGGGAATAGAGTAGACTTCATGGTAGACTTCTTGATAGCTATAGTGGCCATCTCCTTTTCTTCTTCATAGGAGGACTCATCATTGGAGTCACATTCTTTCACTAGATGTGCTTGTCCATATTGCTTCTTTTTCTTGAATATTTTCTTTTTTGAGGGTTGCTGTCTTTACTCTTCCTCTTGTTGTCTTCATGTGGACAATCAACCATGAAATGATCATATTCTTCACAATTGTAGCATGCGCTCCTCATCTTGGATCTTTGTTTGTCCTTGTATCTTCTTTCATTTGAGATGCCACCCTTTTTTCTTCTCATCATTTTCTTGAAGTTTTTGATGAACAGGATCATGTCTTCTTCATCGATATCAGTGTTTTCATCATCACCATCATCGTCCACAAGAGCCTCTAGAGATTCTTTTGATGCTGGCTTGCATGTTGCCTTTAGTGCAACTCCTCTCTTCTTTGCCGAGGTGAGGTCGGAAAGTTCCTTGACATGCTTGGCTTCCTTCTCCATCATTTCAATGTTGATGATCTTGCCAGGAATCTTGTCCGGGGTCATTTTGTGAAACCCAGGACTTTCTCTGATCATGGAGCAGAGTGTCAAGTTCCGAGGCATGAATGCTCTCTAAGAATTAACTTGAAAACCTAATGATCCGTCCACTTCTTGCTACCATAGGCTCGGACCTTATTGATGAGAGACTTCAGTCTATTGTACATCTCATGAGGTGATTCTCCTTCTTCGATGGCAAACCTTCCCAATTCACCTTCTATCATTTCAATCTTGGCTTCACGCACATGACGATCACCTTCATCTGCGGTTTTGAGAGTGTCCCATATTTATTTAGCAATTTCGAGTCCATCCACCTTGGTGAACTCGTCTCGACTCAATGATGAGGTGATTACTGTTGCGGCTTGAGCATTCCGATAAATAGCTTGTTCTTAATCTAAGGTTAGCTCTTCATTGTCATAAGGTATATCTAAACCTGTACGCACTATATGCCAAAGACTTGGGTTAAGAGATATAAGGTGCATTTTCATATTTTGTTTCCACATTGTATAATTAGTTCCATCAAAGTAAGGTGGTTTGCCTAATGGAATTGACAAATAATGATTATTTGAATTTAAATGCTCTAGTTAAAAGGATATCGGGAGTAGTCTTTGTGACTACCCCCTTTTTGCTTTTTGTCTTTGATTTTCTTCCCGTTGGCAGAGAGTGCCTTCTTCCGCATAAGCGCCTTTAGTTGGAGCGTCTCCTCATCATCATCCTCGCAGTCCTGGATGGCATTGAGAAGCTTCTCCAATTTTTGGTTCCCTTCGTCACCACCATTTTCATAATGGAAGCCCTTGGATTCACCCTTGATTTCCAACATCGTCTCTTCGAGAGGTGATTCTCTTTTGAAGAGTTTGACTCTGATACCAATTGAATGTAGCCTAGAGGGAGTGAATAGGCTCTTTGAATTTTAGGCGATTTCCTAAAACACTTAGCGAACTGATTAATTCCATGTGGGCCGGACTAGTCTGGTATGGTGTGGACTAGTCCGGTATGGTGCGTGCGTCGTGCATGGCGCACACCCCTCCAATTACGAGTGGGACCCAGGTCCGCCTGTTAGACACTGGGGCCAGGCGGGCTGCGTTTCTAGAAAGAGGCTCGGGCGGTTTCCGAGAAAAGCGCGTGGCGAAACTGCAGCGGTCGTCCCAAGAACCGCCACGGTCAATGCCCAAAAACCACCCTCGAGTACGTCGCCATGACCCTCCAGTCAAGCACGGCCACGCGTCCACTACGCCAGGGGCGTGCCGCCAGTTTGACTTGTCAAGCACGGCCACACGTCCACCACGCCAGGGGCATGCTGTCGGTTCGATTGTCGGGTACGCCAACTATGTCAAGGACGTGCTGCCGCTTCACCTGCCAGGTACAGCCACTCACCCCACTGAATGTAGCCTAGAGGGGGGTGAATAGACTCTTTGAATTTTTAGCGAGTTTCCTGAAACACTTAGCGAACTGATTAAATCTAGGTGGGACGGACTAGTCCGGTATGGTACGGACTAGTCCAGTATGATCGTAATTAAAAGATCAAAGTTAGACTTGTTCCTACTTCATGTATTTGTGTAGCGGAAAATAAATGATTATTCAAGTATAGTGAAGTAAGACACAATAACTCTCAATTTTAACACTAGGTGTGGATGTAAATCAAATGATGACTAGCACCCTTAATTAATAATTGAAGGAAGATTAAGAAGACACGAGACAAAGTTTTATCCCGAGGTTCGATTCCACCCAGGAATCTACATCCCCGTTGAGGAGTCCACCAAGGACCGGGTCTTCACCAACCCTTCCCTCGTTGAATCGCCACAAAGGCCGATTCAATTCCACTAACCACACATAGGGGTAAACAATTGTACGTGGGGCGTTCTCACAATCTGAGTGCTCCCACAAGATTACAGAGAGTAACTCTTCCTCCCACACACAAACAAAGAACAACGATCAGCAATTTTGTGAGAGAACACAAACCAAGAGCTCAATGTCGAGAAGAACGACTCTCTCCTTGATCCAATCTCTAATCCTCAAAGACTTAATCTTTCTAGGCTTAGAATGAGTGGAGAGAGGTACTTTTTGTGCTCTTGGGGCGTGCGGCGGCGCTGGGAATCAAGAGTTGTGAATGTGTGGTCGTGCACCTCTATTTATATAAGGTTTCCAAAAACCCCGGCGGCCGGACTAGTCCGCTCTATTCACCGGACTAGTCCGGTGTGCCGTGTACAATTTTTGTGTTGCATGTGGCACAGTGGAAGCCCTAATTTAATGTGTTTACAGAAAGTTGAACGGACTAGTCCGGTCCAAGAGCGGACTAGTCCGGTGCAAGGTGAATGCCGGTTTCAGAGAGTTGAACGGACTAGTCCGGTTTTTGAGCGGACTAGTCCGGTGCAAGGTGAGTGCCGGTTCGAGAGAGTTGAACGGACTAGTCCCGTTTCTGAGCGGACTAGTCCGGTGCAAGGTGAGTGCCGGTTCCAGAGAGTTGAATGGACTAGTCCGGTTTCTGAGCGGACTAGTCCGGTGCAAGGTGAGTGCAGGTTTCAGAGAGTTGAACGGACTAGTCCGGTTTCTGAGCGGACTAGTCCGGTGCATCGTATTGTGAGACAACAGAAAGTTGGACGGACTAGTCCGGTTTTTGAGTGGACCAGTCCGGTGCACTGTGTTGTGAGGCAACAGAAAGTTGAACGGGCTAGTCCGGTGCACCGTGTTGTGAGGCAATAGAAAGTTCAATGGACTAGTCCGGTTACTGAGCGGACTAGTCCGGTGCACCGTGTTGTGAGGAAACAAAAAGTTTAACGGACTACTCCAGTTTCTGAGCGGACTAGTCCGGTGCACCGTGTTGTGAGTGGTTAGGATATGTTTTAATCTCTTACCCCTACGCAAAGATTTTGAGCTCTTGGAATGTGTCTCTCACACACATCCTATACAAGTATGTCTACATTGCGCTTGGCTCATGGATCTGTCCTTTTTCTTTTTCTTCATCACTTTATTTTTCACCTTTTTGAGTGCACCAATTCTACCTTACACGAGTTAATCTGCATTCATCTCAACAAGTTCATTAGGATCTCAATTCATTTGTCATCAATCATCCAAAACCCACAAGGAAATGCCTAGATGCACTTTCACCCACTACACCAGGGGCATGCTGCTCCTTCAACCACCAAGGTGCAAGTTCAAAGTAGACACGCAGGAAGGAAAGACAGAGGCCCCACCTGCGGGATCATTGCCTCCCCCGAGGTGGACCCGGGGCCACTATCGAGACCCTGCAGACCGGGTACCCTTGCATGGGAGGCTTGAAGAGAGTAAAGACCCCGCCTCCCTGCAGAGGCGGGCTCTGGCACCGACACGTGTCCTTGGCTCTCGACCTGGCCTCCCCGTTGAGGCGAAGTCCGGCGCTGCCACGTGTCCTCGGGGTCCGGGCCGGACCTCCCCGCCGAGGAGAGCTCTAGAGCTGCCACGTGCCCTTGGTCCCGGACCTGGCCTTCTCGCTGAGGCGAGGTCCGACGCTGCCACGTGTATCCGGGCTCCACGCTGGACCTCCCCGCTAAGGAGGGCTCTGGAGCTGCCATGTGTCCTTGACCCCGGACCTGGCCTCCCCGCTGAGGCGAGGTCAGGCGCTGCTACGTGTCCCCGGGCTCTGGGCCGGATCTCCCCGCTGAGGATGGCTCCGGAGCTGCCATGTTCCCTTGGCCCCTGACCTGGCTTCCCTACTGAGGCGAGGTTCGGTGCTGCCACGTATCTCTAGGCTCCAGGTCGGACCTCCCCGTGTGGACGGATCCAGAGCTGCCACGTGTCCTTGGTCCCGGACTTGGCCTCCTCGCTGAGGTGAGGTTCGGCGCTGCCACGTGTCCTCGGGCTCCGGGCCTGACCTTCTGACTGAGGAGGGTTCCGGAGGTACCACGTGTCCCACGATCTGTCATGGGCCGTGGGCCTCAGAAGTCAAGGAAGATGTGCGTTGTCCAGTCACGCATTCAAGACTCGCACGATCCCCGCAAGCATGGTGCACGACGCACGCCTTCGCCCACTCCTGCCAGTCATTACAGTGACAGGACAAGGCGGCAAGACGTGACAAAGGCACAGTGCTGCCCAGTAGACCGAGAGGACGCGGTGACAAGATGGGGCCTTCTCCCACCATCATCAACCACTACTCGGTCAGAGACTCCCGGCGTGACATGCAGCGCGCCTTAACTTCTCCGACAATGACACTACATGTATTTGTAAATACCCTAGATCATGTATAGGGTATGGACAGCCGCGGGGCCACCTGTCGGGCCCCGTGCCATAGTGTATATGCCTCGTCCTTGAGCTATAAAAGGACCGGGGTAGCCTCCGGAAAAAGAGTTTGGTTCAAATGCCAACTCACAAACACGCAGGCTCAAGCAATATAACGCACACAATCCCGTAGACGTAGGGTTTTACGCTCCGATGGCCCAAACCACGTAAATCTCTGTGTTCACCCCATGTTCATCAGCCTCGATCGATTTAGAAACGTTAGCCCCTCCAAATAATGAACCTCCGCGGACTGCTCCAGTAGCGGTACCGGGGAAGTTTCGCAGGTTACACTTTGGCCCCACGCCATGCCATCCTTGTTGTAGCCATTCCCGCGACGATGACTTTGTTATGAGCCACTCGAGGACCCGCTTGAATGGGACTTGCTGCTGGAGTTGTCGCCATTCTCACGAATCTTCATAGGTGCAAGCCACTCCTCCTCCGTGAGGTACAGGTTTTTAGTGGTTACACCATATGAGGAGCGAATCATTGCGTCCCGTGACTCTGCTGCCTTGAGTCGGCTGACGAGGTCCTCCACTGAGAGCGTGTTTAGGTCAAGCAGGGTCTCGATCGCCATCGCGATGTGTGAGTAGTGTGGAGGTACAACCTGCTATATCTTGTGAACGACATCTTCATCAGTGTGAATGTCACCTAGTGTCGTCAGCTTGCAGCGAGCGTCGTCGCGAGTGTGGTGAGTTCTTCTGCAGAATAGCCTTCACGGAATGTGAGCGCACCGAACACGTGACGCAGCGTCTGGACGTTCGCCTTCCGCACACGGTCGGAGCCAACCTGTACATACATAATGGTATCAGAAGCTCGTTTGGCAGACTCTTTTGCCACGAGGCCAACCATCATCTCTGGTGACACGGTATGGAGAATGGCCTCCAAGGCCATCCGATCTTCACTGAAGTCGGCGTCGTCGTAGGCCACTGCATCCCAAAGGCCCGTGGCCTTGAGCATGACCTTCATTAGCACCGGCCAGACATTGTAGTTTGATCTCGTGAGTGTCGCCCGGTTCATGGAACCACCAACCTCCTTGATGACGCGCTGGTGAACCACAAACTCCCGATTGGCGTTCGTACGGTGGCGTCCACGATGTGGAGGCGGTGACGGCGAGACATGGTGCCTTGCGCGCTGTTGCCTCAGCGGCGTCAGTGACGGTCCATGGCCTGACGCGATGGACATGATCACCAAGAGTCGACCTCGCTCTGGTTACCAAATGTTGCAAAATTTACCGTAGCTTAGACTACAGCCGCGAGCAAACACACACGAGGAAGAACAAACACAGGGAATTTTAGGGCTGCACTGACTTGTCAGTATTTCTGATATTTTCTTGTATTATTTAGAAACTATAGCGACTAGTAACTGCAGCCATAACCTACACTAAAATATGCATGACAACTGACTAGTAACTGCAACCTTCACCTGCACTAAAGCTCATTACAAACTGCAGTCATAACCAACACTAAAACACATTATAACTTATTAGTAATTGCAGTCATAATCTGTACTAAAATAAATAAACAGTGCACAAGTTTATTCATGATGATTATCTTTCTTGTTGTATTCATCAACATGTGCTGTACACATCGAGAATAGTTTTGGACATTCCACAAAGTTCAATTTCTTCATGGACCTAAGTTGCCGGAATGTCCACTTCCAGAAGAACCAAGTGAGGTTTGTACAACTTTCTAGGGAGAGTTCTAACAAGGCTCCTAAATTATGCAAACTCTGTTGGTACCTACGTGATCTTGCACGAGGCGAGCTAATATCGCCGAGAACAGAAAAACTGGTGAGCTAAAAACAGAAAATAAGCGAATAACTTTCAGAAAAGAGCTGATTACGCTCTGTTTATTATGGACCCCTTTATACAGACTTTTACAATTCCTTTCTATGTCAAACTCGACTTTGAATCCGAATCAAACATGATGCAGACCGTTAATCGGTTTCTAACTCTAATTTTCCTAACCTATCTGAACTTTCCTTATTCTGCAAAACTGAATATGATACTACTGATGGACTTAGCTGAACGTTCTCCCCCTTAAGTCTGTCCTTCTATCTTCCTTTTATTAATCTAATTCCTAACCTGCTCCTAAATTTTTGAAACTTAATGCGATTCAGAGACTTTGTCAGAATATCAGCTGGTTGATCCTTTGTGCATATATACTGAACATCAATTCTTCCATCATTGACACACTCTTTGATGAAGTGATAGCATGTATCAATGCGCTTGCTTCTCTCATGCAATGTTGGATTGTTACAGAGGGAGATAGCAGATTGATTATCCACCTGAATTAGGACAGAGCGCTCCTTCTTTCCTATTAAGTCCGACAGCAACCTGTTCAACCATATTCATTGACATGCAGCATAACTAGCTGCAATGTATTCGGCCTCACAAGAAGATAAAGCTACTGTCTTCTGTTTTAGTGAATTCCAACTGATAGGACTTGTCCCAAGATAGAATATCCATCCTGAGGTACTCTTTCGATCTGATCTCCTGCAAGGTCACTGTCCGAATAACCATGTATTCTTAAGTCCTTACCGTCTTTCTTGTATTCAAGACCGAGTTCTACTGTTCCCTTGATGTATCTCATCATTTGCTTGACAACTGAAAAATATTCAGTTGTAGGATTTTTCATGAAGCGACTGACAAAACCAACAGAAAAAGAAATAGCAGGTCTTGTGTGCGTTAAGTATCGAAGACTCCCAACTATACTTCGATAATGTATGGTATTTCCTGAAGGCTTTATACTTTCCTTTTTCATCTTTATTCGAGGATCCATTGGAATTTCTATAGAGTTGCAGTCTTTCAATACACATTTTTCAAGCATTCTTTCCGCATATCCTTTTTGACTTAGGGATATGACTCCATTTTTCTGATTCACCTCTATGCCTAAGTAATAACTTAATAGGCCAAGATCACTCATGTTGAACATTTTACTCATCTGATCCTTGAAAAATTGTGTTTCTTTTTCACTTTCTCCTATAATGATCAAGACATCAACACAGACGCCGACTAAGAGCCTTTTCTCTTGATGTTTTTCTTGTAGACTGCATGTTCCAAAGTGGACTTTGTAAAACCTAATGCAGTGAGTGTCTTGTCAAGTTTAACGTTCCCGGATCGAGGAGCTTGCCTTAGGCCGTACAAGGCTTTATGCAATTTCATTACCTTGTGCTCCTCTCCTTCCTTTTCAAAGCCTGGTGCTTAAAATACATATACTTCCTGAACAAGATCCCCGTTTACAAATGCAGATTTGACGTCCATGTGATGGACTTTCCATCCCTTCTGTGCTGCTATTGCAACTAGACGCCTTACTGATTCAATTCTAGCGACAGGTGCAAATACTTCTTCAAAATCAATTCCTTGATTTTGCACATAAACTTTTGCCACTAAGCATGATTTATGTTTTATAATTTCTCCTTTACTGTCTTTTTTCAGCTTCAAAACCCACTTTAAGCCAATGGCTTTATGTTCTGGAGGTGATACTGTCAATGTCCAGGTTCTGTTGTTTTCAATAGCTGAAATTTCTTCTTCCATTGCTTTTCTCCAAGCTGGTTCTTGCTGTGTGTCGGTACCTGCGATATGGGGTACCCCGCGCATAGGGGAAAATGACTAAGGAACTCGCCCTTCTCCGCAGGGAGAGCTCCGAAGGCGCCACGCGTCCGGCGGGGCCGGACCTCCCTCTCCTCAGAGGAGAGCTCCGGGCCCACCACGTGGCATACAGAAGCCGGACCTCCCCCTCCGCGGGAGAGAGGTCCGAAGGCGCCACGCGTCCGGCGGGGCCGGGCCTCCCACTCCTTAGAGAAGAGCTCCGGGCCTGCCACGTGGCGACCAGAAGCCGGACCTCCCCTTCCGCGGGGAGAGGTCCGAAGGCTCCACGTGTCCCGCGGAGCCGGACCCCCCCTCTCCTCTGAGGAGGGCTCCGGGTCCGCCACGTGGCCAGGAGAATGGCGCTGCCTGCCCCCGAGCGATAGGCAGCAGGCGTAAAGACGCCCCATACCTTGCCCGTACAAGGTATTCAAGGCTCGCGTCTTACCAAGACGCGGAGACGCGGAGCACGCCTCTGTCAGGTGTCGTTGCGCCCAGTCGCATCACAGACTGGCACGTGATGTCAGAACCTGCCAGCTAATAAACACCACGACAAGACAAACCATGCCGCCTGCGCCGTCATCAACCACTACGACTAGCATGCGGCATGGGCAGGGCGGCAAGACGGAGACTCGAAAGCCTTCGCCAGAGACAACTACCGGCATAACTGCAGATACGGTAGATAACAGACAATCTCCCCGGGACCACCTGTCGGGTCCCGGACCCCCTTGTAAGCCACCCGAGTCTTGGACTATAAAAGGCTCGGATAGGCGACGATAGCAGGGGTTCGCATCTCTGCAACTCATATGCTAGCCATACACACCCAAGCTGTAACTCACCCCCAAGCTCAGGACCCCGGTTCTGAGCAGCAAGCAATACAGCGAGCTCCATAGCTCGCCGTGGACGTAGGGTTTTACGCTCCGGCGGCCTGAACCACGTAAAACTCACCGCGTCAAGCTCTTACTAACTCGTCCATCCGAGCAAGCTCTCCGCAAGGGACTAGCCCCACCGAAAAAAGAACCTCCGCGGGCTGCCCAGTGCAGGCCCGGGGGAAGTGTCGACCGAACACTTCGACATTTGGCACGCCAGGAAGGGGGCTTTTCCCCTTGCGCGACGAGTTTCCACCGACGAAGATGACCAAGCTCCCTTCAGCGGCAAGCTCACCTCCCCCGCCTCCGCGGCGAACCGCGACCAGGGGGAGTACAAGTCAACACACTCGGGACAGAGTGTGTCGGTACAAGGTGGGAGCCAGCAACCGGCTCTGGCAGCGCCGACCCCGGCAATGCAGGCTCCAACCAGCGTCAGGTCTTCAGTAGTGCTGGGCGTACCCGGTGGGGGTGCGCTAGCTGCAGCAAGAGCGCTACTGCACAATCCGCCCGCTGGGGACGCGCCTCAGGCAGCGACCCAGCAGTGGATTCGCGAGGTAGACCGTCTTGTCGTCGCCGCCGCAAATCCTCGACTTCGGCGGAGACGACACTCTGGCCAACCGGCCGTGTCACTGATGCGCACGCCAATGGTTGACGAACAGACGGCAGATTCCAGCTCTACCAGCCTCCAATCAATGGATCTGAGGACAGAGCTGGAGCGGTGTCGCTTGGGTCAAGATGCCCAGGTATACCTCGAGCAACGCCGAGAAAGGCGTTGCTACCAAGCGGCTGACGACAGCATGACGTCGGCCTCGACCCAGCCTGAAGAGCAGACCTTCGCCACGCGATCTCTGCCCCAGTCCTGCGCCGTGCAGAATATGCCACAGTCATATGTCCTGCAGATGGCATCCCCGACCTATGGTGCAGCCTTGCCCGTACCGGGGTACGCTGTGCCCAGTGCGAACCGAGCGTTCACGACACCAGAACCTGCGGCGACAGAAGCAGGGTGTGCGGCAGTTCCTACACCCGGCCTGGCACGGAGCTCGACCTCCACGCCATCCAACAACAACCTGGGGAGTCGCTGCGCTCTTTCATCCAGCGGTTCTCCCAGGTGCGGAACACCATCCCACACATTCAAAATGCTTTTGTGCTGGTGGCGTTCCTTAACTTCCTAGAGAGAGCTTTGCCGACAGTTCATAGCCAACTTCGGCAGTTCCTACACCCGGCCTGGCACGGAGCTCGACCTCCACGCCATCCAACAACAACCTGGGGAGTCGCTGCGCTCTTTCATCCAGCGGTTCTCCCAGGTGCGGAACACCATCCCACACATTCAAAATGCTTCTGTGCTGGTGGCGTTCCGGCAAGGCGTCCGGGACAAGAAGATGCTCGAGAAGCTCGCGACCAGGGAGGTCCGCGATGCCTCAGAGCTCTTCAGCTTGGCAGACAAGTGCGCCAGAGCAGCCGAAGGACGGAACTGGCACTCACTGCCGTCCTCCGAGTCAGGAGGACTGCCAGGATCTGGTCCTACTCCCTGTGGAGGCAGCAGGAAGGCCAAGAACCGAGGCAGAAGCAAGATAGAATCACCGACCGCAGCCCCAGTCGTCACTGCAGCGACGCTCAGTGGGGCTCGGGGGCCGCGCCCCGACAAGAGGCAGCGAAGATCACCAATCCCAGAAGGTGATCAAGACAATATGTGCCCCGTGTACGGCAGCTATCGCCACACTACTGCCGAGTGCCGGGAGATCCGAAAGCTCGCAGAGCGCTTCCGCAAGGGGAAGCAGCAGCGGGCTGATGCCCCACCCTTCCGTCCAAAGGAAGGTGAACAGAGGGTGGATGTCCCAGACAGCATCGACCACCCAGAGGAGATCCAGGAGCCTCAGCGCGCCGTGAAGGCGGCACGCAATCATGAGGACTCCAGCTCCGGTGACGATGAGCGTCGAAAGAAGCTCTACGTCATATACGGCGGGTCCGCCGACCCCTCGTCCCGAAGCGCAGTCAAGACTCTGCGCCGAGCGGTAGTGTCGGTGGCGCCACTCCCAAGTGCCGCACCACACCTTAAGTGGATGGGGACCCCCATCAACTTTGACGCCATCGACTGCCCCAGGAACATGGCTGGGGCCGGCCAACTACCGCTCTTGGTAGCTCCTACCATCGCCAACGTGAGAATGTACCACGTTTTGGTAGATGGTGGAGCTGGGCTGAACCTCATCAGCCGTGCAGCTTTCCAGAAGCTGCAGATCCCGATGGCCAAGCTCACCCCGTCGAGCCTGTTCTCAGGGGTAGGGTCGGGACAGGTCATTCCCTACGGCAACATTAGCCTCCCGGTGACCTTCGGGGCTCCGGACAGCTATCGGACAGAGTACATTCTGTTCGACGTAGCGGAGATAAACCTCCCCTTCAACGCCATAATCGGCAGGCCAGCCCTGTACCGGTTCATGGTAGTAGCCCACTACGGCTACCTCGTCCTGAAGATGCCAACACCGACGGGCGTCCTCAGGATTCGTGGAGACCGCACTGTTGCAGTGTCGGCCTTAGAGAAACTCCAAGCGCTCGCAACAGCTGGGGCATCAGCCCCCGGCAGTACAGAGCCGGGCCAGCTCCGCCCGAGCGCACGTCACTGTGCTTCCGCCACAGCACCCCACGTGCAACCTCTCGACGAGGGCGGTGTCCCCTTAAAGGTCGTCCAAGTCGGCGCCGAAGCCACCCAGACCACCCGGGTAGCCGGGGGTCTGGATAGCAAATAGGAAGGCGCGCTCGTCACCTTCCTCCGGCACAACGTCGACGTGTTTGCATGGCAGCCGTCACAGATGCCGGGGATCCCCAGAGAGGTGATCGAGCACCACTTGAAAGTCTTCCCCGACGCCCGGCCGGTTCAACAGAAGCCCCACAAGCAGTCCATCGAGCGGCAAAACTTCATTCGTGAAGAAGTCAAGAAGCTGCTGGATGCTGGCTTCATACGGGAGGTCCACCACCCCCGGTGGTTGGCGAACCCCGTCGTTGTCCCGAAGGCCGGCGGGAAGCTCCAGATGTGCATCGACTACACCAGTCTCAATAAGGCATGTCCTAAAGATCCATTCCCTCTCCCTAGAATAGATCAAATAGTAGACTCAACGTCAGGCTGTGATATGCTGTGCTTCCTAGACGCCTACTCGGGTTTCCATCAGATCCCCATGTCTAGGGAGGACGAGGAGCACACCTCCTTCATCACAGTAGACGGCCTTTATTGCTATGTGTCTATGCCTTACGGCCTAAAGAATGCACTCCCCACATTTGTGCGAGCAATGCACAAAACCTTTGGGGAGTTAATAAGAGACCTAGTTGAGGTGTACGTCGATGACATAGTTGTCAAGGTCAAGCAGGGTTCATCTTTGTTAGATAACCTAGCCTTAGTCTTTGACAAGTTGCGCTCTACGCGCACCAAGCTGAACCCAGATAAATGTGTGTTCGGTGTGTCCTCTGGGAAGCTCTTAGGATTCCTGGTCTCGCACCGAGGGATTGAGGCCAATCCAGAGAAGATCAAGGCCATCGACTTGATGCGGCCCCCTGCCCGCGTCAAGGATGTTCAGAAACTCACGGGATGTCTAGCCGCGCTGAGTCGGTTTATACCGAGGCTAGCAGAGCGGGCACTCCCTTTCTTTAAGCTCCTGCGCAAGTCAGGCCCTTTTGCCTGGACTGATGAAGCAGAAGAGGCTTTCCAGAAGTTGAAGCGACTCCTGACGACCCTACCTATCATGGTATCCCCTGAGCCCGGAGAGCACCTGCTGCTCTACATCGCGGCGACAACTGAAGTGGTGAGTATGGTCCTCGTCGCAGAGCGGCCAGACCCCTCATCTTCACAACCTGCTCCGGCAGCAGAAGACAGACGCCAGGAGGCCCCGCAGGACCAAGGCGGTCTCCCTGACCTCCAAGGCAACCCCCCGGAGGTCATTGTCGGCCTCCCGGAGGTCCAGGGCGGTCCCCCGGACCCCCAAGATAAACCCCCGGGGGTCCTGCGGGACCCCCCGGGGGCCAAATGGGACCTCCCGGAGGTCCCTCAAGACCCCCCGGAGCTCCCGGATAATCAAGATAGCTTAAGGGCCTCCGGGTCCCAGCTCCCGGAGGCCCCCGTGGGTCCACTCACCTCCAGCGGGCTAGGGCCAATGGACGAGGACCTCCCAAGCCTAAGAGAGAGGGTTCGAACCATCCAGAGGCCTGTCTACTACATCAGCGAAGTACTTCATGATGCCAAGACAGGGTACCTAGAAGTCCACAAGCTCCTGTATGCGGTGCTCGTGGCCTCCAGGAAGCTCCGCCATTACTTCCAGGCCCACCGGGTCTCGGTAGTCACCTCGTATCCGCTGAAGACAATTCTTCACAGCCCCCATGCGACTGGCAACGTTGCTAAATGGGCGGCGGAGCTAGCGGAGTTTGAGCTGGACTTCCTCCCACGCCATGCAGTCAAGAGCCAAGCACTGGCTGACTTTGTGGCGGAGTGGACACCAACGAAGACTGACCCAGGGGGCCATGAAGGCGGTGAACCAGAGCACCAAGCTCCGGTCTTCACCAAACCCATTGGACACTTTTCTTCGACGGCTCCTCGCGAAAACAGGGGCCGGTGCCGGCGTACTGCTCCTCATGCCATCGGGGGAACAGTTTGGGTACATGGTGCGTCTCAATTTCAAGGCAACCAACAACATGGCGGAGTATGAAGCACTCATCTTTGGCCTGCAGACAGCCCTGTCTTTAGGCGCTCGCCAGTTATTGGCACAGGGCGACTCCCAGCTGGTCATCAAGCAAGTCAAGGGCAAATGCTCCTGCAATGACCCACAGCTAGCTACGTATCTGCTTCACGTGCAGATGTTGGAGAAAGAATTCCTCGCCTTGGACCTGCACCACGTACCGCGCGCTGGTAATGCCGCAGCTGACAACCTTTCAACGAAGGCTTCCACCGGAGCCCCTGCGCCCGAAGGAGTTTTCGAGAGGATGTTGCTGCGGCCTACAGCCCGACCCGCCGAGCCGGGCGAAGGGGGCTTGACCAGCACCTCGAAGCTGGCGGTCCCGGCGGCCCTACAGCCATGGATGCCGCCAAGGATCGTAAGCGTCACTGGGGACTCCGTGCAACCCAGCGCTCAAGATCCAGAAGCTCAAGTCGGACCCGATGCATGGATCACGGAGATCCGGGACTACTTGAAGGACAACATCCTCCCTGATGAACATGCAACCGCTGAACGGATTGTGCGTATGGCTAAGAGATACGCGCTGGTAGAGGGGGATCTCTATCGGCGTGGCGCCAACCACATCCTATTGCGGTGCATAACCCAGGGGGAAGGCTGCGACTTGCTCGCTGAGATCCATGGAGGCGAATGTGGTCACTCTTCCTCACGCACGCTTGTCGGTAAAGCCTTCCAGCATGGCTTCTACTGGCCGACAGCACTCCAGGATGCCGTCAAGCTGGTCGAGAGCTGCAAGGCGTGCCAGTTCCACGCCAAGCAGATCCATACACCGGCTCAGGCGGTACAGATGATCCTGCCCTCGTGGCCATTTGCCGTATGGGGGCTGGACATCTTGGGACCATTTTCCAGAACCGTCGGGGGATTCCGGTACCTCTATGTCGCCATCGACAAGTTCACCAAGTGGCCGGAAGCTACACCAGTTGTCACCATCAACAAACAATCCGCAGTAAAGTTCATCAAGTCTATTGTCTGCCGGTTCGGGGTCCCGAACAGAATCATCACCGACAACGGGACCCAGTTCCCCAGCGCAGCATTCCAAGACTACTGCGAGGACCTCGGTATTCAGGTGTGCTACGCCTCTGTCGCCCACCCAAAGAGCAATGGGCAAGTTGAGAGGGCCAACGCGGAGATTCTCCGGGGCCTTAAGACTCGCACCTTCGCCAGCCTGAAGAAACATGGTGCCAATTGGGTAGATGAGCTTCCGAGCACACTATGGGCTAACCGGCCATCCCAGAGTCGGGCCACCGGGGAGACACCCTTCTTCATGGTGTATGGGGCCGAAGCTGTACTTCCCCCAGAAATCACCATGAAGTGTCACCGTGTCCGGGCTTACGACGAAGCCGCGCAGGACAACCTCCGGCGTGGAGAAATCGACCTCGTCGACGAGGTCCGATTACATGCAGCACTCCGTAACGCGCGGTACAGACAAGCGCTTCGGCGCTACCACCAGAGATCTGTGCGTGCCCGGGAGCTGCAGGAAGGTGACCTGGTGTTGCGGCGCATACTTTCTCGCGAAGGGGCCCACAAACTCTCCCCTAGTTGGGAAGGCCCCTTCCGAGTCGCGAAAGTATGCCGCCCCGGATGTGTGCGCCTTTCCACCGAGGATGGGGACCTGCTCCCAAACCCTTGGAACATAGAACACCTCCGTAAGTTCTACCCCTAGAGCAAAAATAGGACAGTACTTTCTTTTCGTAATAAACTCCATAGAGTCCAGGAGCAGCGCTCGGAGCAGCTAAGCCCCAGGGGACGGTACAGGACTACGTTCAGCTTTGCCTGGTTCCGACTCCAAGCGCTTAGAGTCTTGCTTCCCCTCTTAATGGGGCGGGTCGTGGCCTCCATGTTTAGCCTGCCTTCCTCCTGTAGAAAGTTGTGCGAAAAGAAACCTGCTCTACTTTGCTCTTTTCTCGTACTCATTTAAATTGTGTACTAAGTTTTTTATAACCACCCTTGCAGTGCATGGTTGCCATGTGCTCAGCTCCCCCTCCCTACAGTCCCCAAGCACCAAGCATATGGTTGGGAACTATATGTCAAATAAGACTATGAGATAAGGGAGGGGGAGCCCCCAAGGAGGATTACTTTTTCCCTACTTGTGTGCAGGACCTCTCGGCCTCGAATCCCTACAGGAATGTGGTAGGAACACCTGACCGATGGGACGCCCCGGCCAGGGGGCCACTACGGGATCACGCAAGACCGGAACTCCAAGGCAAGACCGAAGGATACACGGGTCCAGCGGGACCGGACCCCCCCCCCTCTCTGAGGGGAGAGGCCCGGAGACCCCACGTATACCGGCTGACCCAGGCCTCCCCATCCTCATGAGGCGGGGCCTGAGGACCTCCGGGGCCCCTAATGTAATGAGGACCCGGGCAAGGCGTCGGAGCAGAACGTCGAGATTGGTGAAGGCCTCTGAGCACCTTGCGGAGCTAAGGGCTCGGTCGGGCAAAACAAGGAAGAAGATGGGAAACGTCGCAGGCACGAAGGGTCATAGGAGTTCAAGTATTCATGGCTCCATGAGCTGGGCTACAAACTCGATGAAAAAGAAAGAAACAAGCCCCAAGGGTCTCCTGACACGACCAGAATCTAGAAGTTGCAAGAACGGCCGCATCACCAGGCTTCAGCCCTGGCGGCACTCTCCCGCTCCATGACCCGAGCGCAGGAATCGCCTCCCTCATCACCGGCGCAAAGCCGGTGTCACCAAGGGAGCTCCTGAGGCCCCCTCCGCGGCTTCAGCGGTCTTCCTGGAGACTCTGCCGCCTGGGATCCTCCATGGTGCATCAGCGGTTTCCTTCTCCTGAAGTTCCCTCATCACCGGC
This sequence comes from Neostapfia colusana, assembly GCA_030760725.1. Lineage (NCBI taxonomy): Eukaryota > Viridiplantae > Streptophyta > Magnoliopsida > Poales > Poaceae > Neostapfia > Neostapfia colusana. Next base: position 2,632,134 of record JASWHV010000012.1, on the reverse strand, counting down.
GCAAAAGCCGGTGTCATCAAGGGTGCTCCTGGAGCCTCCTTCCCTCATCACCTGCGCAAAAGCCGGTGTCATCAAGGGTGCTCCTGAGCTCCCCCCCAGCTTCAGCGGTCTTCTCGGAGACTCTGCCGCCTGGGATTCTCCTTGGTGCTTCAGCGGTTTCTCTGAAGACTCCACCATCTGAGAAGGGACGCAACGCCGAGGAGCTTTCTGCCTGCCGTCACCAAGGAAGGGCCCCGTCGGGAGGACAAACCAGAGACCCCTTGGAGGCGCCACCTCCAGAGGCAAGACAGGCAGGCTCCCTGGGTCCCAGACTTGGTGCAGACGCCGTTGCTGGGGGAAATCGAGAGCGATTCTCCCCCTGAAAGGCGGGTTGGGAGCCATGGAAGACGACAAGACCGCAGAGACTCGAGGGAGGCGCAATGGCTGGAGGCCTTATAAGGGGAGCGTACCCTCGTGGCGGTTTCTTTTCCCACCTTCCGGGTACGAGTCCAAGCGATTCGGAACTCTTCGAATACACCGCATCGGCAACTGATTCGGCTCCTAGACCGAGTGTTGATGACAGGTGGACCCAAGCTGCCCAACTGAAGCGGTGGGTCAAGGAGTCAGTCTCCTGAGAAGATGAGCCGGCAAGGCACTTCGGCGGTTCCCGAAGAAAGCGCCGCAATGTGCAGAAGTGGCAGTCTTGGGAACCGCCGCAGTAAAAGCAACCATCAAGTGGGCGCACGCTCCCACGATCCCGCGGCCATTCGTGCTCCGGCAGCGGTCAATGCGGGACTTAGAGAAAGTGCGCGGATCGGAAGAGACGGAGGTCCCACCTCGGGCTCGCTATCTCCCCCGAGATGGGCCCGGGGGCCACTGTCGGTACTTGCGATATGGGGTACCCCCGCGCACAGGGGAAAATGCCTAAGGAACTCGCCCTTCTCCGCAGTGAGAGCTCCGAAGGCGCCACGCGTCCGGCGGGGCCGGACCTCCCTCTCCTCAGAGGAGAGCTCCGGGCCCGCCACGTGGCATACAGAAGCCAGACCTCCCCTCCGCGGGAAAGAGGTCCGAAGGCACCACGCGTCCGGCGGGGCCGGGCCTCCCCCTCCTCAGAGAAGAGCTCCGGGCCCGCCACGTGGCGACCAGAAGCCGGACCTCCCCTTCCGCGGGGAGAGGTCCGAAGGCTCCACGTGACCCGCGGAGCCGGACCCCCCCCTCTCCTCTGAGGAGAGCTCCGGGTCCGCCACGTGGCCAGGAGAATGGCGCTGCCTGCCCCCGAGCGATAGGCAGCGGGCGTAAAGACGCCCCATACCTTGCTCGTACAAGGTATTTAAGGCCCGCGTCTTCCCAAGACGCGGAGACGCGGAGCACGCCTCTGTCAGGTGCCGTTGCGCCCAGTCGCATCACAGACTAGCGCGCGATGTCAGAACCTGCCAGCCAATAAACACCGCGACAAGACATCCCATGCCGCCTGCGCTGTCATCAACCACTACGACTAGCATGCGGCATGGGCAGGGCGGCAAGACGGAGACTCGAAAGCCTTTGCCAGAGACAACTACCGGCATAACTGCAGATACGGTAGATAACAGTCAATCTCCCCGGGACCACCTGTCGGGTCCCGGGCCCCCTTGTAAGCCACCCGAGTCTTGGACTATAAAAGGCTCGGATAGGCGACGATAGCAGGGGTTTGCATCTCTGCAACTCATACGCTAGCCATACACACCCAAGCTGTAACTCACCCCAAGCTCAGCACCCTGGTTCTGAGCAGCAAGCAATACAGCGAGCTCCATAGCTCGCCGTGGACGTAGGGTTTTACGCTCCGGCGGCCTGAACCACGTAAAACTCACCGCGTCAAGCTCTTACTAACTCGTCCATCCGAGCAAGCTCTCTGCAAGGGACTAGCCCCACCGAAAAAATAACCTCCGCGGGCTGCCCAGTGCAGGCCCGGGGGAAGTGTCGACCAAACACTTCGACACTGTGCTTCTAGAAAGGTTCCTGGTTCTTCGATGCCTAGGTGACATAGCCCAGAAAAAATAGTATTTATAGGAATTGTGTCCTTGTAAACTGAAGAAACATTTCTGAACCATAGTGGCTGGTCTGGGGAAAAACCATCAGTTTGTATTTCTTCATCATGTATATCATCTATTGGCTGAATAGGTGTCTGAGGCTCATTTTCAAAGTCTACCTGTTGCTCTTCTGATACAGAAATATGTTGGCCACCCCTTTGATCATCTTCTGGTATTTCTGCTCCTACATCAACATGATCAAGGTATTCGGCAGAAAAAGTTTCAGTAGTAGAGTCTTTGTCTGAGTCTTCCCTGTCCCACGGCCAACACTTATCTTCCTCAAATATTACGTCTATGGATACATGAACCTTCTTTCCTATGGGATCATACATTTTCTAGGCTTTTGAGTGAGCCTCAGATTCAAAGCCAATGAACACCAAAGGGTTCCCGAATCCCGCAACTCACAAGCACACACAAGCCAACAATACAAGAAGCACTCCCATGGACGTTGGGTATTACGCTCCGGCGGCCCGAACCACGTAAATCTCAGTGTTCATCCGCTCCCTCGAGCATGGTCGCGTAGGGCGCCAGGCCCCCTCCAATCAAAGAACCTCGCGGGATGCTTCCATAGCGGGCCGTGAGGAGTGTCGCAGCTCACGCACTCCGACAGAGGGTCTGTTCTCTCAGAACTGATCGAGGGGAGAATTTACATCTCATGAGTTCAGTGAGTATTGTAGAGAAAAGGTGATCAAGAGGTTTCTCACAGCACCATACTCCCCACAACAAAATGATGTAGTGGAAAGAAGAAACCAGACCGTAGTGGCAACAACGCGTAGTGTGCTGAAAAGCAAGAACATGCCTAATAGCTTCTGGGGAGAAGTTGTCACTATGCACCCTGGTCCTTTTATAGTCCAAGTCCGGGGTGATTACAATGTGGCTTGGGGCCCGACAGGTGGCCCCAAAGATATCCAAACCCTATACATGGTCTAGGGCTTCGTCCTTTGAGTAGAGTAGTTGGAGGGGGAGTTAAGTCCCGCTGCCTGGCGTGCTGAGCGTTATATCCGTGTGTGAGGCGATGGCGAAGACGTCGTCTTGTCGCCACGTCTTTTCGCCCTGCTTGGGCGGCTTCGTGCCGCTGGGAGGCACTGTACCGCTGTCACGCCTTGTCGTCCCGTCTTATCACCGAAATGGTGAACGGGCAGAGAAAGGAGGTGTGTGTAGTGCACCATGCTTCTGGGGAAGACGTGAGTCTTGAATGCGAAGCCTGACAGCACACTTCTTCCTTGAATTCGTCAACCCATGGCCCATGACGGATCGTGGGGCACATGGTGGCTTCGGAGCTCTTATCGACGGGTTTGGAGTCGGGAGACACGTGGCAGCTCCGGACCTCACCTCAGCGAGGAGGCTCGGACCGGAGCCCAGGACACGTGTCAGCTCCGGAGCCCTCCTCAGCGGGGAGGAGGCTCTGAGCCAGGAGACCCGTGGCAGCTCCGGATCTCACCTCAGCGGGGAGGCTGGGACCGGAGCCCAGGGCACGTGTCAGCTCCGGAGCTGTCCTCAGCGGGGAGGAGGCTCTTAGCCTGGAGACACGTGGCAGCTTCGGACCTCACCTCAGCGGGGAGGCTCGAAGCAGAGCCCAGGGCACCTGTCAGCTCCGGAGCGATTCTCAGCAGGGAGGAGGCTCTGAGCCTGGAGACACGTGGCAGCTCTGGACCTCATCTTAGCGAAAAGGCTTGGTTCGGAGCCCAGGGCACGTGTCAGCTCCGGAGAAACTCCTTTGCAAGGAGAGAGTTTCGAGTCTAGGGACACGTGGAAGCTCCGGACCTCACCTCAGTGGGGAGGTTCAGACTGAAACCCAGGGCACGTGTCGGCTCTGGAACTCAAGCGCACATGGCATCCCTAGGGCTGACCTCGGTGCCAAGGGCCTGTAGCTACGCCAAGACCTACCTCAGCAGGGAGGCGGGGCCTAGGCTGTGCTTTACCCTCTACGCGGGTACCTGGTCTGCAGGGTACCCATAGTGGCCTCGGGCCCATCTCAGGAGAGGCTACGAGCCCGCAGGTGGGGCCTCCATCTCTCCCACGTGGAGGTTTTGAACCTGCACTTTGGAAACCGAAGTGGTGGCGAGATTTTTGCGTAGTAGACGAGTGGTTGTACTTGGGAGACGAAAAGGCTGCAAATCCTTAGCATAGTGGCCGTACTCGCCAGTCAATGCGGCACCGAGTCGTCGTGTCTACCCTTGATTGACGGGTCACGACGATGCACTCGAGGGGTTGCCTCGGGGTAATTACTGCAGCAGCCCATGGGTCGGTTGCTGCAGGTCTACCGCACCACTCTCCTCGAGAACCGTCGGACATTCCCGAGACGTTACCCGCCTGGCCCCCAGTGTCTGAAGGGTGGACCCGGGTCCTACTCGTCATTGAGGGAGGCAAGCGCTGGGGCGACGGGCTCGAGGGGTTTCCTTGGGGCACATACTGCGGCAACCAACGGGTTGATCGCTACAGCTCCATCGCGTCACTCTCCTTGGGAACCGTCGGACGTTCCCGAGAAGTTACCCGCCTGGCCCCCAGTGTCTGACGGGTGGACCTGGGTCCTACCCATCAATGGGGGAGGCAAGTGCCGAGGCGTCGTGCTCGAGGGGTTGCCTCGGGGCACTTACCGCGGCTACCAACGGGTTGGTCGCACCGCTCTCCTCCGGAACAGCTGGACGTTCCGAATAAGTTACCCACCCGACCCCCAATGTCTGACGGGTGGGCCTGGCCTCAGGCTGGGCGAGATAAACCGAAATCGGACACCGAACGAAAAACGGAACCGAAACTGAAAAAACCGGAACCAATCAAACCGGAACTCATTTCGGTTACCATTATCATAAAACCAAACTTTTTTGGTTTTTTCAGCCGGTTAACTGGGTTACCGAAGTATTTTCATAAAAGCCCAACCCATCACAGCCCAGCCCACTAACCTAACCCAAATACCTCCTCACACCTCAGCGCCCAGCCCCCCAGCACGGCAGCACCCAGCCACCCACCCGTGACCCGCCGCTCGCGCTCGCCCTCGCAGGCTCGCACAGTCGCCCTACCGAGCCCCGCCGACGGCTGCCCCTAGCTCACCGCCCTGCCACCCCTAGCCCACGGCCCCGCCGCCCGCTGCGGCGCAGCGCCCCAGCACACCACCCCGCCGCCCCCTAAGCCCTAGCAAACCGGCGTCGGGCGCCATGCGCCCCTGCTGCTCGACGCCGAGCCACCGACTGCCGACTGCCAAGGCTCCTCCACCTGCTCGCTCGGCCCGGCTGCTCAAGTTGAACCGATCCTCCATCTAGCAAGCGGTCTCCCTACACCACCGTCCACCGGCCATCGGCTCGCCCCTGCCAGCAGGAAGACCACATAATCACATATCAGCATGGCAACATCCGAGGAGCAAGCTTCTAATAATGTATGTGTCATGCCATTTTGTTGATTCTTTTCCAGTTTAAACATATTATGCTATTTGAAACTGCGAATGAGTGTCAAACATATACACTAGTATTTGAATTCTGTGAATCTGGCAAATGGCAATGCACCTATGATACTTGATGGAACTCCACGTATCTTATGTTGAATGTTGCAATCATTTATGATAAAGTATTTGCAAGATATGAGGAAGAGGATCCAACCTATACAATTGAGTTATGTGGGGATAGAGGTCCTGGAATTCCGAATGAGTATGATTGGTCTAATGCCAAAAAGATGGATGAATTTCTTGGTCATTTTTATGATATTACTCTTTCGGTTTTCTCTACCCTAAATTGGATTGCCAATGAATTCTTTCATGAGACTGGTTAGATCAAGGTACTGTTGTGAGATTGGGCTGATAGTGAGGACCTTTTGCGCCAATCAATAGCTAAAAGAATAAAGGATAAATATGACAAGTATTGGGGCAATCTTGCAAATCACTTACATCTTTACTTGTTTTTGTTTTATTTCAGAATCAATTGCAGAGCATAAAGCTAAAAGGGCTGAGAAGACTACTGAATTTGTTTTGTAATTTCCATGAATTGATGTGATTTTGTATTGAACTTGGAAAATAAAAGTGTGCGAAATTGACTATTTTTGTACTTGAGTTAAAATTGTTATTTATGGATTCCGATGTTTTGTTTTATGAAATCTGTAATTCTAAATGATATATTCAATTTTTGTTATGTTTATGTGATTTTCTCTGTACTGCATGTCTGCATATACTGAGATGGGTTAAACTTCGTTTTTTTTGTTAATCGAAAACCAAAACCAGAATTTCTGTTTAACCGGGAGGCTGATTTTCAATTTTTCGTGACCAATTTCGGTTCCTGTTTCACAAAAACCGAACTTCACCAGAAACCGAAAAACTGAACCGAACGGTTTTGGTTAGCCGGTTGCCTAGCCTGACCTAGGCCCTACCCATCGTTGGGGGAGGTGAGTGGCCCGTGGCGTGCAGCAGTGGAAGCCCGATTGTCGCACCTGTTGCCCCGCCAGAGGTTGTGGATGTGTATAAAAGGAGCTCTTTCGGTGTTGGGTGGTTCTCTCTTTCATCATGCGGCATTTGTCCTCCTCTTGTGCACTTGAAGCCTCCGTTTCCTAGCACCTCTCGTCCACCTTATGCCTTTACACCAGTAGCTTTCTTAATCCACTTTTGCGAGATGTTCATGTGTGTGCGGCCTTCGGTGCGGCTCCCCAAGGCATCCTTCTCCTTGACGGTCCCAGATAGAAGCACAAGCCATCCAAATGGCATGTCGATGGTAAGGGAAGCAATCGAGGACAAGATCCTCGATCCGCAAGTTGTCTCTACGCTAGTGCTGGGGGGTATCAGATGCCTGACAGAGGAAGGCCTGACCTCCCTGGACTTCATCTCCTTCCGGTGCCGGCAGATCGCGCTTGTCTGGCAAGGCGTTTAGGCGACATGCCCCACATGACACTGGGCGTTGTTGTGGACAACCATGTCTACCACCGATGAAGTTTGACCCACACAATACTGGATGTCACCGTCATCCCTGTGCAGCAGATCCGTGATGCCTTAGGAGAACTGAGGTGTTAGACTGATACATTTGTTGGCTGTCCTTGGGCTTGTAGCAGGTGACCGTCTCTCTACGCAGAGGTTGGCCTTGAGGACAACCAAGTATGCCATGGAGCATAAGATTGCTTGCCTTGTAGCTACTAGGTTCCTCAATTGCCTTGTATCCCTTTTGTATGCCGGAACTCTGTCATTAATGAAGACTCTTTATTTCAAGTCTTGTGTGTTGAGTTATTGATGTAGACTTCGGACACTTGGTAGCACAAAGGTGCGGCATGACTTGGGCGAAGTAGGTAGCTCTGTGCCGATGTCCTGAGCTTGTTACCCCGGGTCCTTAGCAGCGTAAGGGCCCATGGTGCTCCGGTAGTGTGGCTACTACTCCTTCCAGGTCCTTAGCAGCGCAAGGACCCAAGGGAAGTGAAAGTGCATCCAGGTAATTCCCGTGGATTTTGGTTGATTGATGACGACAATTAAGATACTAATAAGTTTCTACTGAGTATGAGCACAGGTGTTTATCAAAGAAATGCATATGGAGTCTCTCAAGAAGCAAAAGGAAAAGAAGAAGACTTGGAAGAGTAGAAAATAGAATTTTCTATTAATTTTCACATTTTCTAGTTATGTACTAGGTCTTCTCTTTTAGAGTGCTTGAGAATCATTAGAGAGCTCAAACGAAGGGTAGAAAGTTAGAATCATAAGACGAAGGAGTCATAGACATGAAGAAAAGGGGAGACCGGACTTGTCTGGACAACTGGCCGGACTAGTCCGTTCAGATCCGGACTAATCCGTTTTGGACCGGATAAAAAGTCTCTGAGTTAGTTCGGACTTGTCCGTTCAAGGCCGGACTAGTCCGTTGTTGTGTGAGTCTGAGCCGGTATGAGACTAAGTCTCAGAAGGCCGGACTAGTCCGCCCAAGAGGCCGGACTAGTCCGCTAAGCGGACTAAGCCGCTAAGGACCGGAGAAGAAGTCTCTGAGTGCCATCGGACTAGTCCGCTCCACAGGCCGGACTAGTCCGATCTTTACAGACTAGTCCGAATTAGGATGGAACAAAGGTTCCTGTGTGAGCTCGGACTAGTCCGAGGTTGGCTGGACTAGTCCGCAACCCCAGTTGAGAGAGTTTTTAGACTAAGTCTGGTAAGACCGGACTAGTCCGCCCTATGGGTCGGACTAGTCCACCCTTACCACACTAGTCCGTTCTCATGCGGGAACAAAGGTTCCTGATTGAGATCGGACTAGTCCGCTCTTGGCCGGACTAGTCCGGGGTTTCATGACCGTTTGAATCCAACGGTCACTAAAACTTTATTTGGTAACCTGTGACGTGAGTGGTCCCTCAAGATCGGACTAGTCCGGGGTTGGGACCGGACTAGTCTGGACTTTAGTTGGTAACGGCTAAATGTCGGGATTTCTATAAAAGGAGACCCCCCGGCTGAGAATTGAATATACACGAACCTAAATGCTGAAAACTCATTCCTAGAGCTCTTCTAAGCCTCTTTCCTCACATTCTAGACCCCTAAGATTGGAACTTAAGGTGTTAGTGGTTTTTGTGAGAGGAAAGACGTGGTGATCGACGTTTGAGCTCTCGGTTTGATTCCTTGCACTCTAACTGTTATTTTGAGTTTTTAACAGTTGTACTTTGAATTCTAGAACTACTTGGTTGGTGTAGGGAGCCTCAAAGTGTGAGTAGCCCCTAAGATCATTGTATTCACATTCGATTGATAGTGGGAAAGTTCGGGCTTGATCTTGGTGATCGCTCGGTGAGGGAAGGGTTGGAAAAGACCCGGTCCTGGGTGGACTCCTCAACGAGGACGTAGATTCCTGTGTGGAATCAAACCTCGGGATAAATCGTGTCTCTTGGTCTCTCTACTATTTCAATTGCTCACTAGAATTACTTGTCAAGCTTTCATTGTGTTATTTCTCACAAATTGTTCTATTATTTTGCAATCTAATCATTCTCAACTAATTAGTGATATCATTTGACTACCAGATATTTTCCGCTCAAACAAACTTAAAAGAAAACCTAAAACACAAATTAGGCTTAGACCGGACTAGTCCGACCTCAAACCGGACTAGTCTGGGCTGCTCTGGTTTTATCCGCTGTTTATTTGAATTTCAGGTTTTATTAGCCTATTCACCCGCCCCCCCTCTAGGCAACTTTCCGGAAGTTCGACCCTTGTCTTCAGCTTGTTCCAGGGATACACGTGGCATCTCCAGACCTCACCTCAGCGGGGAGACTCGGTCTGGAGCCCAGGGCACATGTCAGCCCCGAAACTCTTCTTAGCAGGGTGAAGGCTCTAAGCCTAGAGACACGTGGCAGCTTCGAACTTCGCCTTAGTGGGGAGGCTCGGACCGGAGCCCAGGGAACGTGTGAGCTCCGGAGCTTTCCTCAGCAGGGAGGAGGCTCTGAGCCAGGAGACACGTGGCAGCTCCGGAATTAACCTCAGCGGGGAGGCTCGGACCGGAGCCCGGGCACGTGTGAGCTCCGGAGCTTTCCTCAGCAGGGAGGAGGTTCCAAGGCTAGAGACACGTGGCAGCTCCGGACCTCGCCTTAGCGGGAAGGCTTGGTCCGGAGCCCAGGGCACGTGTGAGCTCCGAAGCTTTCCTCAGCAGGGAGGGGGCTCTGAACCAGGAGACACGTGGCAGCTCCAGACCTCATCTCAGCGGGGAGGCTCGGACCGGAGGCCAGGGCACGTGTGAGCTCTGGAGCTTTCCTCAGCAGGGAAGAGGCTCTGAGCCTAGAGACACGTGGCAGCTCCGGACCTCACCTTAGTAGGAAGGCTTGGTCCGTAGCCCAGGGCACGTGTGAGCTCTAGAACTCAAGCGCACGTGGTAGCTCCAGGGTTGACCTTAGGACCAAGGACATGTGGCTTTGTCCGTTTACATTTGATATGCATGTGTAAGCACAAACTGTAAAGGGAGACTGCACAGGGTAAGACATAATTTTCTCATTTCAAGCTTCCTTCATAGGAGGAAACAAGCCGTACAAGAATGCAGCGACCCGTTCCGGATGATGAGACTAGCAGGACTCCTCCGGGGCTTAGTTGTTCTAAGAGCTGTTCCTAGACACTATGAAACAATTTCAGAGAAAATAAAACCTTACTGCTGTGCTAAGGATAGAACTTACGGAAGTGTTCTATGTTCCATGGATTGGGTAGAGGTACCCCATACTCCGTGGCTAGTCGGACGTACTCGAGGCGGCATACTTGTGTCGCTCATAAGGGATCCTCCCAGCTGGGGGAGAATTTGTTCCCCCCTTCTTCAGAAAGGATTCGTCAAAGCACCATGTCGCCCACCTCGAGCTATCTTCTCTGCACAAACCGCTGCTGATAACGCCGGAGCGCTTGTCGGTATCGCGCATTTCAAGCAGCTTCTTGCCACCTTCGCTCATCAACAAGGTTGATATCTTCATGCCGGAGATGATCCTGCGTGGTTTCGTTGTATGCTTGGACACGGGATGAGCCCATGGTGATTTCCGGGGGCGGGGGCGGGGGGGGGGGGTGACGGCCTCAGTCGGAAGACATTACCGACTAGTGTGCGGGAAGATGCATGGTCCTCGCACTCATCTCCATGGATCTCTGCAAGCAGGTTGCAGCCCTCCTATCGGGTTATGCACCGCAAGAAGACACCATCAGTGCCACGTCGGTAGAGATCCCCTTCTACCAACGTGTATCTCTTAGCCAACCGAGCGATCCCTTCAGCGAATACATGTTCATCAGGAAGAAAATTATCTTTCAAGTAGTCTCTCCGTGATCCAAGCGTCGGGACCTACTTGAGCACTTGGATCTTGAGCATGGGTTGCACGGAGTCCTCGGTGACGCTTACGATCCTTGGCAGGCGCTATGGTAGCAGGGCTGCCGGGACCGCCAGCTTTGAGGTGCTGATCTCGCCCCCTTCGCCTGGTACGGCCGGCCAGGCGGTAGGTCGCAGCAACTTCCTTTCAAAGACCCCCTCAGGTACCGGAGCCCAAGTGGAAGCCTTCGTTGACAGGTCGTCGGCTATTGTGTTATTGGTGCGGGGAACATTCCACAAATCCAAGGATAGGAACTCCTTCTCCATTTTTTGTACCTTGAGGAGATAGGCCGTAAGCTGCGGGTCGTTGCAGCAGCACTCTCCCTTAACTTGCTTGATGATCAACTGAGAATCACCCTTGACCAACAAATGTTGGACGCCAAGAGATAGCGCGGTCTTTAACCCGAAGATGAAAGATTCATACTCCGCCATGTTGTTGGTCACCTTGAAGTCAAGTCGCACCATGTACTTGAACTGCTCTCCGGTTGGTGTAGGGAGCATAACCCCCACTCCGCCTCCTTGCTTGCGCGAGGAGCCGTCGGAGAAGAGAGTCCAACAAGGCCTAGTGAAGAGACCGGAGCTCTAGGCTCTAGTTCACCGATGTCTTGGCCCCCTAGCTGGCATTGTGGTGGTGTACAATCTGCCACGAAGTCAGCTAGCGCATGACTCTTCACCGCATGGCGCAGTAAGAAGTCCATCTTGAACTTCGCCAGCTCCGCAGCCCATTTAGCTATGTTTCCAGTTGCATTGGGGCTGTGGAGGACGGTTCTCAGCGGGTATGAGGTAACCACAAAGATCTTGTGAGCTTGGAAGTAGTGGCGCGGCTTCCTTGAAGCAACGAAGACTGCATAGAGCAGCTCGTGCACCTCGAGATATCTTGTCTTGGCACCGTGGAGGACCTCACTGATGAAGTAGACCGGACGCTGGATAGTTCGTACCCTTCGGGAGGGGTCGGATGCATCCTCTTGTAGTGGTCCGGGACTCGGGGGCCCCGACCCCTAGGTCCGGGACTACACCCTGAGAGATCGAACCCAGATGCGCACTGGTCGTCAGGTCTAGATGGTTGAGACCCAACTAGATCTTCTCGGGGAGGTCCAGGACTCGGGGCCCCCAGGCCCCCGGGTCCGGGACTGCATTCCGGGAGCTCGGACCCGGATATGCATTGATCACCAGGTTTGACTATTTGGAACCTGATTATCTCCCCATCCCTAGGGTCTCCCGCGGAGTCCGAGCCCTGGGGCTTTAGACCAACGGCAGCAGGAGCCTTGTCTGGGACTTGAGGTCGATGGAGTTCTGGCCGCTCCGCAACTAGAACCATGCTCACGACATCAGTTGTAACAACGATGTAGAGAAGTAGAGACTCGCCTTGTAGAGGCCACCATGATTGGCAGCGTTGTGAGGAATTTCTTCATCTTATGGGACGCCTCATCTGCCTCCTCGGTCCATACAAATGGACAGGATTTACGCAGAAGCTTGAAGAACGAAGAGCCCGCTCAGCCAATCTAGAGATAAACCGACTAAGCGCATCCAAGCATCCAGTAAGCTTCTGCACGTCCTTGATGCGTGCAGGGGGCCACATCAGTTTTATCGCCTTAATCTTCTTTGGGTTAGCTTCGATTCCTCGGTGTGAGACCAAGAAACTGAGCAGCTTCCCGACAGAGACCCCGAAGACACACTTGTCTGGGTTCAACTTCGTGCGTGTCGAACACAGTCTGTCGAAGACTAGGGCTAGGTTGTCGAGCAAAGATGCTTGCGACTTAACCTTCACTACGATGTCATCGACATAAACCTCTACTAGGTACCAAATGAGGATCCTAAATGTTTTGTGCATTGCACGGATAAAAGTGGGGAGGGCATTCTTAAGACCATAAGGCATGGACACTTAGCAGTATAGACCATCTACTGTGATGAAGACGGTATGCTATTCATCTTCCCTAGACATAGGTATTTGGTGGAAACCTGAATATGCGTCTACGAAATACAGTAGATCACAACCGGATGTAGAATCGACTATTTGATCTATTCGAGGGAGAGGAGACGGATCCTTTGGACATGCCTTATTGAGGGTGGTGTAGTTGATGCACCTGCTTAGCTTCCCGCCAGCCTTAGGGACGACAACAGGGTTGGCCAACCATTGCGGATTGTGGACCTCTCGGATGAAGCTAGCATCGAGCAGCTTCTTTATTTCTTCACGGATGAAGTCTTGCCTCTCGATGGATTGCTTCCGAGGCTTCTGTTGTACCGACCCGGTGTCGGGGTGGATCTTTAGTTGGTGCTCAATCACCTCCCTGGGGATCCCACGCATTTCTGACGGTTGTCATGCAAACACGTCGACATTCGCCCGGAGGAAGGTGACGAGCGCGTCTTCCTATTTGTCACCCAGGCCCCCGGTGATTCTGGTGGTTTGGGCGACTTCAGGACTGACTTGGACGACCTTGACTGGTATGTCTTCGCCGTCTGAGGGCTGCACACGGGGTGCAGATGTCATCCCTCGCTGATGCATACTTGCAGGCGGCCGGCTAGCTTCAGTGTGACCGGAAGCGTCCTCCTATGCTGCTGCCAGTGCCTGTAGCTTTTCCAGCGTTGAGACAGTCGCGGTGCGGTCACCGTGGATCTTGAGGATGCCACTCGGGGTTGGCATCTTTAGGACCAAGTAGCCGTAGTAGGCTATCGCCATGAACAGGTACAGGGTCGGCCTGCCAATTATGGCATTAAAGGGGAGGCTAACCTATGCAACATCGAAGACGACGCTTTCCGTATGGTAGTTCTCATGCGTCCCGAATGTCACCGGGAGGGAGATGCTACTGCACGAGAATATTGGGCCTCGGCCTACCCCTGAGAACGGTCTCGAGGGGGTAATATGGGACATAGGGATTTGCAGCTTCTTGAAGGCGGCGAGGCTGATAACACTGAGAGACGCCACGCCATCGATCAACACGTGGTAGAGTTTCACGTTGGAGATGGTCAGGGCAACGAGGAGGGGCAGCTGCCCGGTGCCTGTCATGTTCTTGGGGCAATCGGAGGCGTCGAAGCTGATCGGCGTCTCCATCTACTTACGATGTGGCGCCGGCCCGAGGATTGGAGCAGCTGCCGCCACTGCTCGACGCAGGATCTTGATAGCTCGCCTGGACAAGACATCAAAAGAACCCTCGTACATCACGCAGAGAGTGTCGGTCTTTTGGTTGCCGGCTTGGTCAGACCTTCCCAATCTGGAGCGGGAGGTAGTCTCGTCGTCTGCCGCCTAGAGACAACGGCGAGTTGGGCGAGAAGGCTCGCCGTGGAAGGTGATGTTCTCCATGGTTGCGAGGAGAGCGCGGAAAAGCCCCCCTACCTAGCGCACCAAATGTCGGAGTGCGTGAGCTGCGACACTCCCCCGGCCTGCTATAGAAGCAACTCGCGAGGTTCTTTGATTGGAGGGGGCTTGGTGCCCTACGCGACCGTGCTCGAGGGAGCGGATGAACATCGAGATTTACGTGGTTTGAGCTGCCAGAGCGTAATACCCTACGTCCACGGGAGTGCTTGTTGTATTATTGTCTTGTGTGTGTTTGTGAGTTACATGACATCTTCGGACCTCACCTCAGCGGGGAGGCCCGGACTGGAGCCCAGGACACGTGTCAGCCCCGGAGGTATTCTCAGCAGGGAGGAGGCTCTGAGCCAGGAGACACGTGTCAGCTCCGGACCTCACCTCTGCGGGGAGGCTCGGTTCGGAGCCCAGAGCACGTGTAAGCTCCGGAGGAACTCCTTAGCAGGGAGAGGGTTCCGAACCTAGGGACACGTGGCAGCTCCGAACCTCACCTCAGCGGGGAGGCTCGGACCGCAGCCCAGGGCACGTGTCGGCTTTGGAACTCAAGCACACATGGCAGCCCTAGGCTGATCTCGGAGCCAAAGGCACGTTGCTACGCCAGGACCCACCTCAGCAGGGAGGCGGGGCCCAGACTGTCCTCTACCCTCTACGCGGGGATACCCGGTCTGCAGGGTATCGACACCCTCATATTTAGTTCTAATTCCATAGTCACTTTAAGTTTCTTAAAAGCTTGGAAAGCTTCATCTTTGCTACTCAGGAGAGTGACCCACATAAACCTCGAAAAATCATCAACAAGCAGGAAGAAATATTTCTTTCCCGAGTTTGTTTCTGGAGATATCCGTCCACATAAGTCTCCATGCAGTAGTTCTAGGGGCCTACCTACACGATAGTGTGATTCAGAGGGAAAAGGTCTCCTATGTTGCTTTCCAATGACGCATCTGTCACATATTCTCTCAACATGGTCGATCTTGGGCATCCCTCTTACCATGTTCTTCTGCCTTAAGCTTCTTAGAGCTCTGAAATTTATATGGCCATATCTTTCATGTCATAACCGGGAATCTTCTGTTGATTTTGATTGCCAACATTCAGGCATTGTTACCTTCGAGTTCAGAATATATAGACGATTGCAGCCCCTCTCCACCTTAGCTATGATCTTTCCTCCTTTGTCCCATAATGTCATCTTTCCTCCTTCAACCAATACTTTACAACCATTCTCATCAATTTGTCCTAAACTGATGATATTACTTTTTAGTTGAGGTATATAATATACTTCTATAAGTACACGATGATCTCCATTAATAGTTTCAAAGAGCACTGACCCCTTTCCTTTAATTTTTACTGCTGAGTCATCTCTAAACTTAACCGAACCATGACATTTGTGTCAAGTTTAGTAAATTGACTTCTATTCCCTGTCATATGGTTACTTGCACCTGTGTCAAGATACTAGGTTAGCACCCTTCCTTTCTTCTTTTCTTTCGGGTCTTTCCTCCCTTCAAAAAATAGAGCTTTGTTTTCAATTTTTGCAGCTTCCTTACACGCACTATCTATTTTTTCCATTAGCAGATGACCATCATCTATTTTTTACACGCACTATCTATTTTTGCAGCTTTGTTTTCAACTTCACTACAGTATGAAAATAGGCTTCAACTCTGGGATCACTGCGCACATACTGTGCCAATGCCACGTGTTACCGGCCTAAAAGCTGGGCCTCTCTAGTGCAGCAGCGACGCGTTCGCGGACTCCCGGCCCGGCCCACGGATGCTTCCAGGCCTGACCCCACCACCTAAACCCCCCCACGCAGAAATATCTTGCCCTGGCCCACACGTTCCCATCCATACCCATACCCATCCCTTCCCCCTCCTCCTGCACGCCTCTCCCCGTCCGCCGCCGCCATGATGCCGCAGCCTGGAATGGCCCCACCGCAGCCGCAGCCCGGGATGGTCCCGCTGCCGCATCCGCAGGGTGGACCCGGCGCGCCGCCGCCCTGGAGCGTCATCCCGCCACCGATGGCCCCTCAGACGCAGCACCCGCCGCCGCCGCAGCAGCAGTACGCCCCGCCGCCGCCGCCGCAGCAGTATCAGGCGCCACCCCCGCTGCAGCAGTACCAGGCGCCACCCCCTCCGCAGATGTGGGGCCAGGCGCCTCCCCCGCAGCCGCACCAGGCCTCGTACGGCCAGGCGCCCCCACCGGCCGCGTACTACGGAGCCCCTCCTCCGCCAGTGCAGGCGCCCCCTCCCGCGCCGGCCCCCGCTAACCCCAACGAGATCAGGACGCTCTGGATCGGGGACCTGCAGTTCTGGATGGACGAGAACTACGTCTACAGCTGCTTCGCGTCCACAGGCGAGGTACGTCCCTCCGGATTCGTGCGCACCTGTCGCCGAATCTGCGCGTGCGATTGCTTAGATCCGGTTCACGTGGACGGCGTTTCCTCTAGATGTGAACTGGTTGGACGAATCCATACGTGTTTCGTGCAGAACGAGGTTAACTGTGCTAGAAATGGGTAGTGTTGGACTTCGTAGGTCATTAATTTTGGATTTGAATGATTATAGGGATACTGGCACTATTAATGCGTAGATGAGTTTTCAGTATCGTGATATATAATGCAGGATCTGTGCAGTTATATGAATCATTTTCTTAGGAATTCTCTTCAACAATTCAGAATGCACTTCTGTGATATGTATGATGTAGATGAACTCCAGTTTTGTTTCATTCCAGATTTTGCTTCCGATGCATAGACGCTCTCTGAATATCATGATGCATATTGCACGATCTTTGCATTTATATGAATCTGTTCCTGTGTTCTGTGTTTATAAAAACTAACATATTTTGCCTGTGTTCAATGTTTGGCATTATTCTTTGATAGCTTGAATGGATTAATTCCTCATGTATACCTATTTTCATGGTTAGCCGAAATGAAATTATATTAACCCTTTTGGTTGTGGTATTTTCAGTACTGTGTTTCCTTTAAATGCATAGTCGATCCAGTGCTTGGATTTTTTTGCTGATATTTCTTTTCTTTTTCCTAATTGTGAGTTTTAGGTACAATCTGTGAAGCTAATTCGTGACAAGCATACTGGACAACTTCAAGGCTATGGTTTTGTTGAATTCATGAGCCGTGCTACTGCTGAAAGAGTTCTTCAGTCATTCAATGGGACAATGATGCCAAATGTAGAATTGCCATTCCGCTTGAACTGGGCCTCTGCTGGTGAAAAACGTGATGACACCCCTGATTATACAATTTTTGTTGGTGACTTGGCTGCTGACGTTACAGACTACATATTACAAGAGACATTCAGGGTGCATTACCCTTCTGTGAAGGGTGCAAAAGTTGTAACAGACAAACTGACAATGCGCCCAAAGGGTTATGGCTTTGTGAAATTTGGTGATCCTAATGAGCAAGCCCGTGCAATGACTGAAATGAATGGGATGCTCTGTTCTACAAGACCTATGCGTATTGGACCAGCTGCAAATAAGAAAGCTACTGGGATTCCAGAGAAAGGTATGAACTGAATGCCTTTTGAATCTATCATATCTTAACTGCATTTTATTACATTTGCATTGCTGCATGTGATGGCCTGATGGGAGCTGAATGCTGTATGCCTATTTTTCTAATTATTTTTGTGTATGTTGTCTCTTGGTACCTGCCATGTATCATTAGTTTCCGCTGGTTTTGTATCATCTGCTCGTTCCAAATGTATCGAGGCATTGTTTTAGTCCTTTGAACGCAGCAGTTGTGACACAGCATTTCATTTGTGGATTCGGATCATTTGATACATTAGGATTCTGAAATACTCATAAAACGCATGTTGTCTGGAAGCAGGATACCAACAGGCTCTTCATGTAGGAGCCTTGGAACTGACTTGAGCTGCAATGCTTATGTTGTGTAATGCGTGGCCTCTGTTAGGTCAGTGTTAACTGTTTTTGTCCTAAATTCGATGTCAATTCCTTTGGTATCTACTTTATCTTTTAGTTTTCCCTTTCCTCTGCAATACAAATTTCTTTCAGTGTCTTTTCAATTAAAAGTTTATAACTATTGCTAGAGGATAGTAATGTTTCCCACTTGTTTTCTTTCTGTAACAATCTGTTTATCTACCCGTGTAAACATTCCTCGCTCACTCTCTTTCTACAAGAGTCAATTTATTTCCTCCAGTATCTTTATTGTAGCTATTCCCTGGTCCTACAAACCTTTGTTACTTGGTAGGTTCTAGGTAGAATGCATTTATATAGTGTTTGTAAGCTTTGTAACAAGTGTAGTTTCTAGGTTGCCTTAGGCAATCTTAAAACTCTTTTGGTTAAGGAGGCAGCCTTCCATTTCTTGTTTGTTTTGATTTTACTTGTTAGATCACTGGCGGTTCCATTTGCCTTTCCAAACCTTATGTTTCTGTATCATTGCAATTATGTGTCATGGTTGGATATTGGATTTCAGTTGCCTTGGTTGTAGCCAACTAGCCAAGTCTGGTCTCTATTTCTTATGTTCGAAAAAACTTTCTGCTACCTATTTATCTTGAAGCACACATTATATATTATACTGTGTATTATGTTTTGTTTTTTTGCTTTGACTTGAGCTCATGTTTTTTCTATCCACTACTGATTTTGTATGCTATTAGTCTATAGCTGGCTTTCTGTACTTTGCCTTACTAATTCTAACAGTGTATTTTTATCAACGCAAGCCCGGTTGAATCCTCGAATGATTTTATGTTTTAAAAACTTACAGGAGTGGAGTAATTAATAAAAATAATAATCCACAGGTAGGACTCACCTTTGAACCATTGATGAAGGCATGAAGCCGCCCCCCTGGATATTGTACTGAAAATTTAATTGTTAGTTTCTCGTGATTGTTTTGTACCTATTAATTCGGTTTACTGAGCTGGTTATTCTGGATCAGATTGTCTGAAACATGCTATTGTGGCAATGCAATGTGGCGTGGCATACTGCATATGCATCATTGTTCATTTCTTAATTGAACACAGTTTCACAACCGAGTGCTGTGATGTGCATGATTAGCATCCATATATATTTTTATTTTAATATTCACTGTCTTACATTATGCCTTCTTTATTTCTGTTTTATTTACAGTACCGAGTGCTCAAGGAGTTCAGTATGACGATGACCCTAACAATACCACCGTGCGTTCTTTGTTCAATTTTCTTGTGCTACTCATTCATAGCTATGTTATTGATACTTATCTTTGTTGCTGAGCACAGATTTTTGTTGGTGGCCTTGATCCCAACGTAACTGAGGATATGCTGAAACAAGTTTTCACCCCTTATGGAGAAGTACTCCACGTTAAGATCCCTGTTGGAAAGAGATGTGGCTTTGTTCAATATGCTAACAGGTTAACTTATTTTGTACCCTGTTTTTATCTTTCCTTGTTTGTGGATACCCATTCCATGAATTCATGTAAACAGTGTTGGAAATCTGGCGAGCAATAATGAGGGGTCCATCCAATTTATTTCAATGATATGCTGGCCTTATATAACCGGTTACACCTGATTTTGTTTCCATCTAGGCAACGTTTTGACGGCGTCGCCTAGGCGTCCAGTAGGTGCAGCCTCGATGCCTGGACAGGTCGCCTCGCCTGGAGGCCGCCGTCGCAGGTCGCCGCGCCCCTCACTGCCAGTCGCCGGGCCGCCTCCGGCCCCTCACCGCGCCGTGCCGCCGCCATTGGTGAAGGGATGGGTGGAGAGGAGTGAGGGTGGGAGAAGAATTCTGTTTAGGGTTAGGGTAGGGTGCTATTTTATATGTGCTGATGTGGAAAGACAACCGTTAGATTAAATCCGACGGTTCAGATAGCC
Organism: Neostapfia colusana; assembly: GCA_030760725.1. Taxonomy (NCBI): domain Eukaryota; kingdom Viridiplantae; phylum Streptophyta; class Magnoliopsida; order Poales; family Poaceae; genus Neostapfia; species Neostapfia colusana. The sequence continues at coordinate 2,612,246 of JASWHV010000012.1, read as the reverse complement.
AGCCCGCTGCCCGACCTACAGCCGCGAGGTGCTGCCGCCCGCTGCCTCCGCCTCCGCCTGCTGCCACCGCCACGCGCGCTGCCCGTCGCTGCTGCCGCTGCGCCCGCCGTCTGCCGCCCGCCTGGCCGGCCGCCTAGGTGTCCAGGCGGCTGATTCACAAGCCTGCATCTAGGGCTCTCCTTTTCTAATCTAGTAGTTCTTTTTTAATCTAAATGGCATCAACCTTTCCATCTTCAGGACACACCTTATCTATGAGGTCACGGGTTCAATTCTGAAAATAGCTTCTTGCAGAAATGCAGGGAAAAGCTGCGTACAGAAGACCCAAGTGGGTCGGACCCTTCCTGGGACCCTGCCCAAGCGGGAGCCACATGCACGGGGCTTATACTTCTATCCTAATATAGTAATATGACCCCACAATTTCAAAACAAGATTAACTTTAACGATCAACCCTTTAATCTTGTTTAATCATTAACTCTAATCTTGACACACCTTAGTCAGGATGAACACTCCATCGTCCCTCACAAACTTGCACTAATTTTAGGATGACACACCTATTCCACCCTATCAATTTTGGGATGGATACATCTCCATCCTTAGGATGGCGAACACTCCACCATGCACTCAATTTCGGGATAGACACATTTTTGTCCCTAGGATGGCGACATAACTTTTTTACCCTGCACACAAATTTGGATGGGCTCTTTATCTAGAATGGTGGCACAACTTGATCCCGACCAAATTCCACACGGAACAGACTGCTGTCCACTAGGAGCAGCTGCGCGCCCACCGACTTGCCTCCAGGACCACCACCTTCTCCGGCCCGGATTGGAGGCGAGCGTAGATCAGAGCCCAACAAGCCCAGGCCACACCGTGCTCTTCGGCAGTCAATTTTGAATCGATTCCCCATGTTTTGATCGTTTCTCCATCGTCTGGCCATTGCTGATCTGCTGCCGATGGGCTTTGCTGGTCGCGCCGCCGCTCAGCCGACCGCCTCTTGGCTCCGTCGTCCGACACCCTTGCTTGACGTGCCTTCGGATGATCGCACCAAGTCCCGTCGCGCCTGTCTCGGATGATTGTGCTGCCTTCATGTCCGGATAGTCTTTTGCCGTGACGCGCGCCTGCAGCGATGCCACACATACAAGCAGCCTGCGCCATCCTTGCGCCATGCGCAACGCGCCCCTGCGGCTTTGCCACGTGTCCGAGCGGCCCATGCTGCGCTACACCCGCTCATCGCCTCGGATCCGTGTAGAGCATCCCTACCCACACGACAGACCCAACGAGAGTTCTCCAGCGAGCAGCAAGACCCTGATCTTAACCGCGGTGGCCACGAGGAGCCGCCTCCGTGCTCTTCCTCTGACAAAGGTCGCCAGCATGCGCCATAGCTGTTGTTCCCCTGTGCGGAAGAGTTGCATGATTTGCTAGCAGTGGCCCCACCCTGTATTGGATCGAAAATACTAAGTTTCTAAATACCAATTGTTGGAAATCTAGGTGAAAAAAATTTAACAATAATGAGGGGTCCAATTTATTCTAATGGTATGCTGGCCTTATATAGCTGATTACACCCTAGTTTTGTTTCTATCTTGTACTCCTTTCATAATCTACTAAGACTTTGCTTTCCTAAATATAAATGGCAGCAGCCTTTCCATATAGATGTTATCTATGAATTTCCTGCCTTATTTATAGACCCCAATCCTAATACTACACTATTCTGAAAACAAGATTAACTCTAACAAACAGTTATGTTGCTGTGCATTCAGATCATCTGCAGAGGAGGCGTTGGTACTTCTGCAAGGTACCTTGATTGGAGGGCAGAATGTGAGGCTTTCATGGGGTCGCAGTCCTTCCAATAAACAAGCTCAGGTAATTTTTCGCTTAATACCTTGCTTTCTTCCCCTTTAATCAACTATAGCTGATGCATGTATGCTTCCAGCCTCAACAGGATTCCAACCAATGGGCTGGTGCTAATGCTGGCTACTATGGCTATGCGCAAGGCTACGATGCCTATGGATACTCTCAGCCTCAGGATCCTAATATGTATGGGTATGGAGCTTATGCTGGCTATCCAAATTACCAACAACAGGCAGCAGTGCAGCCTCCACAGCAGCAACAGGTGTGATTTTTATTACTTGTTCATCCCATCTTGGCTTGTATGTATTGTTATCACGTGGCGATGGAAGTGAACCTCTATTACACCAGTTTGTCGAATTTCAAGTAATTTGTTTCTCATCTGACTCAACAAATTGTCCAAGTTATGGTTGAAGACTTATTTGTTGACATGCAACTATTGATGTACTTTGTTATGAAAGGATCAGCTACGCAGTTTTGATGTTTTTTTCTTTTCGTGAATAGAGAAGGTACTGCCAGTGACTTATGTTGGAAGACACTTTAGTTAAAACAACTGCTACTATTAATTGAGTGAACATGATGCATTGGAAACACCATTTGAAAATATGTAACATAGCATTCTTTTGATATCTATTGTTGAAATACCCAGAGACTGCCAAATCCTCTTGTAGCTATTTTGCTCATACATCATTTGGTGCAAAATTATTTTTTTTTGATATTCATGATGTCTAAGTTTCTTCTAGGCAAATCAAATCATTACATTACAAATTGTAGCATCCATGTTGCCCCTGTTAACTTTTGAAACTTCTTTGACCTTGTCATCTCTATATTCGAAGTTCACACAGAGGTATGACTGAGAATCTGACAAATCGCTGTCACCGTGTGCAGTGAAACCTGATGACTATATGGCATTACATCTTTTGGGTATCGCTGTTGATGTGATCGGTGGATGAGTTGCTGAGCTTACTATGCAAGCGATGGACCTCCTGCTGTAGTCTAGAGCTTCTGCATGCCTTTGTTGCGGTTATAGACATGGTTTGTAGTACCAGATTTTTTCATGGCGCATTGTTATTCAGTTGCTATATCAGATCTGAGCTACCTGTAACGAAAACAGAGGGCTGTGTGTCGTCGTTAGTTAATTTAACTGTGCTTGCTATCCCGCCATCTCTTTTGAATGTTCTATCTTTTTTTTTTCGTTAGTTTTTTTATTCGTCTTTTTTTTACTGCCTCGTTAATTCACCTTGGGAACGACGAATCGTGAACGGGTGGGGCTCGTTGCGGTCGTACCAAACCTGTAGCCAGTGAGGATAGTGTTGGCCTTCTACCAGAGTCATCTTTCTATTGCCATTTCGACCAAGATCATATTTCAGTATTTCTGAACAGATTGTGAATTAAGAATCTTGTCTTAACGTTAAATAAAAGAGTATGAAACATGGATCTAACGCTAAACTTGAGTTGGGGCGGAGAAATTGTTGCGGTCTAGCTGCAGAGGCTGGAAAGTTCTGTTTTACTTGTCATTATATTAAGTTTTTTGAGACGCAACATCAAACTTCTATATTTGGCATATATTCAATGACAATATTCTCGAGGACTACAGACCCTCTCAAGTGCGCTGAGTTTTGCTCGCTCGTAATAGCTAAAATAACCTAAAAAACAGTCCTAACAAAACTATGCCTTTCACCCATTTAAATGTCCAACGTTCCAACAACGTAGGGCTAGCATGTGCAAATTAACGCGCTCAACAATAGAAATACAACCCTTATAGGTAACTGCTTGACAACTGCAAAATGACAATGGCTGTTGAATTACATGCACCCCGGTGTAGTAAATTGAGGCTCAAAAATACTGTATGCAGTCACATCATATATGTATGTAAAATCATGGAGAAACTTAATACAAACTCCATTAATGTAACTGACCTTACAAGTATACTGTCATTTATTTTATAATTATATAACAAAGTACCTAATTAAAAGTACTAAGTCATATGTTGAGAGTGCATATCAAATGTTCTCCCTTTCGATAAAGTATAATTGCTTGATTTTATCTAGTTGTGGTTGTTCTCCCAGAATTGAGATTGAAGCCAGTCAACCGTTCCCTTCTGCATTTGGAAAGACTTGGCTAAAATATCATCTGAGGTTGGTGGCTTCGACCCAAATACCGTATTGGCAATGGTGATAGCTCCAGGGTTTGGCTGCTAAGTGCGGCGATGGCGATCGCTGGTTTGTAGTCATCGGGGTTGAACTGGAAGTGGATGAGCCTCTCAGGGAAGACGAACACGTCGCCCTTGTTGAGCACCTTGGTGAACAGGTTGTTGTCCGAGTTAGATGTGACGAAGCCGACGTAGAGGGTTCCCTCGAGCATCGTGAGGATCTAAGAATGAGTGTGCGGTGGGTTTTGGCCCAAGGGCGTGTAATCGATGCGAGCAAGTGAAATGCCTAGAGTGTTGAGGCCAGGTATCTTCATTACGTTCACCAAAGTGACATTCGACCCAACCTTGCTCATCTTGGTGTCCCTAGTCTTGTCGAGATTGGCTGCCACGAAAAAGTCCTCCGCGTTCACAGCCATGGGGTCCTTGCAAACAAACCCGTTCACACTTACTTTACATACAAGATTAGCATAATAGATACACAGAGATTAGAAATCATGCATGCCTTACTGTACCGGTAAATTAACGTTCTAAATGTTTAGTACGCGAACATCAGAACTGACTCCATACATACCAGGTGAGTGCATGTCGGCGACACAAATCCTGGAGCGGGCTAGGGTCAGAAGCAATGGCCTGTGAAGCGACCACTGCTAGAAAAGCAGCGAGAACCAAGTAGGAGGAAGTGGCCATTTGGTTCTGCTTTGGCTTCCTCCAAGCTCTTGTGTGTTGGTGCTCTCTGCAGTTGGCTAATCAAGGAGCTGACTATGCTTGTCTTCTGGATGCTAATAGGATCGTGCTTATATAGGCACAGCACTACTGAACAGGTCAAGTGGAACCGACCAACCTTGCCAAAAAAAATAATAATAAGAAGAAGAAGAATCAAGTGCTTATATAAGAATCAAGTGCTTATATAACTCTAAACCCTAGTCATGAAACTCTACATAATGAAAATAGAGGGCTGAATATAGAAGTTTACACAAAAGGTGACCTTGAGCTAAAGGAGAGTCCTTACTCTCAGTTTTAAGCCGCTTTTATATGCATCGCGCAATTTACATCGAGACTCCACAATCAAACAAGAAACACTTTATCTCGATGTCACTTGCCCGAGGTGAAAGTAACTTTAGTGAGCTACCCTAGACTCATACGGACCTTGCGCCATCAACGTGGAGACTCCACAATCAAACAAGAAACGCTTTGCCTCGACGCTACTAGCCCAAGGTGGAAATTAAATTTAGTGAAATGTTGATCGTTCCTCATCTCCATTATGAGGATTACCCACGAAGCATATTAAATATTTCCCGGTTTATTACTACGTCACGATGCTGAGAACAAGTATGCTCGGTCCATTCCGCGAGCGACGGTGATTGCAATCAAAAACACCTGGCTGACACGACACGTACGCCCGTACTCGACGTTGCACACAGCAACCGTCACTGACGTCGTACGTGGCAACCTTTCACATGACACCCAAATGTCGAACCGGTCCCGCCGACTGGGATTAAGTCTCTCTACGAAAAACCCTCGTAGAGCCGACTTCTCTATCCTTTCAGTATCGGCATCAGACGGTGAGGTATGCCTCGACACCCAGCTTAACATGTTACATCGGTTTCCTGGGTCCCATATAGCCAGTATGCATCCGGTACACAACTTAAACTTGTCCAACGGGCCGCACACGAGAACGGGCCTTAATCGACTCAGACATAGACTAGGTTCACAGGACCACGTCCTTGACCCTTCCATCCGATGCCCGGTCTCCATTCCCAACTATGAGGATCAATTCCCAACTCTTCCGATTGATCCCCCTTAACCCCGTTGCACGAGTAGGAATCTTCCCACTCAAGTTATGTCTCTTTTAATCCCTTTTTGTTGAGATCAGCAGTTATAATTAATTGATAACATATCCTGCATTAAACTCCAGTGTTTTCTTGGTCATGCATTTGGAGTTTCATACCATCTAGACGTAACGCAATAAACAAATGCTAGACGTATGAAGTGAATACAAATAAAAACTTGTAAATTTGATGCAAACCGGGGCTTGCCTTTGTTTTGCAGGGGCTAATACATATAACTCAGTTAGTGAAGATCACTTGGCTTGATCTCTTGCCTCCCTTCTTTGATCTCTACTGCAATGACTTGAAGTCCTTCACGTAGATGCTACACGTAATGCATATGCACAATTCTTTAATTGTAAAGACTTTGCTACAAGTCCTAATAACAAGTTTTAAAAAACTCGAACTCTATTTAAGAATTTAAAATGACACTGGTGCTAGTGGTTTAGGTTTGGATCTAAACACATGATTAAGTGCTAAGTGGTTTTCCCCCTCTTCTATATTGATCACCTAAAGAGGTTAAACAGAACAGGGGTGATCCAGAGTTCCAATGGAGCTGAGAATTTTCATGTGAGTTCCTTGTCACAAGAAAACCCTCTAGACCGAAAATTAGCACTTTTCATTGAGTGGTTTGTTCAGAACAATTTTCTAAGCACTTAAGCAAAGAAAAATTAATTCTGAGATAACACCCATGTTCATGCCAAACTTAGTGAACTAAAATTTCAATTATAGTTCATAGGACTTGCACGAATTTTCCTAATATTTTTGGAATTAAGAATTTCCCAGAACTGATTTTCTAAGTTTTTTTTGGAAATTCTCTGAAATTGTTTCTGTACTCATTTGAACACAGCAACTTCAAATCTAAATTCCCCTAACCAAATCGACTCCAAATGATATGAAAGTTTTACAGAAGTTCACTAACATCCCAAATAGTATTCTAGCAAAATTTGAGGATTTTTGGATGAGCCAAACTCCCTCACAAATTCTTTTGCTGAAACGATTTAAAGAATTTTCCAGAATTAAATAATGAGTTTCATATAAATTGGGCTGTAGATTTGGACAGAGCTATTGAATATGAATTGGGGCTTCCTAGCAAGAGTTATGAGGTTCTAAAGTTTGGGGAAAAATTCTGAAATTGAACTCTGTTTATTTTCCAATTTTTCAGAGTCATAAGGAGTTAACCCCACATTTGGTCAAGAAAATGAGGTCCAATGATTCTGAGTATTTTACTGGAGTTCAGGCATTTTTGGAGGAATCTCCTGTCCAAATTTGGGAATTTTCCAATACACAGAGCTCCTGGAAAAATTCCTACAAGATTTGCCTTATATGAATTAATGATCCAAAACCAGAGATTTTCATAAATATTGGGCTGCACCCCTGGATAGTACTCTCTTAGAGGAATCCAACAAAATTTATCTCACTATTTTTGGAGCTTCCTACACCAAGTTATGCATTTTACAAGTTTGAACAACTCCCTGTTTGATTTTAAACAGAACAGTCACACGTGGGGCCCACAAGTCAGGTGCTTCTTCAACCTCCCGCCAGAGCCCGCGGGTGCACACCGGCAGAAAGCGTGTCATGGCTCTTTCTCCCTCATTTCTCCACCAAATGAGCTCCGGTTTCGCCCTACATGCTCCTTGGAACATGGCGCAGTTGCCGGGCAAGGTTTCCCCGCATGAAAACGGTTGTAGGTGGGTCGGCACCGGCGGGGCGGCTCGAGAGCTCGGCATGGACGCGTTCCAGCGTGTCCAAGGCTTCTCCCGGTGAGATACGATGCCCTACAGTATCCCTATGGGTCTAGGAACATGGAACGGAGATCAAAACATGCAGAAAATGGCTGCAAACTAGTCGTCACCGTGGACCATGGCAGTTTTGGCCGCCGGCGACGATTTCTCGTCGCCCGGGGCACAGGAGGGTCGGTTTGCTTCGTGCTTCGGCGTGGGAGGGCGATGGAGCATCTAGTTGCTGTGGTTTGAATTGTAGGAGGGATGATCAATCGGTTTGGGCGAATTTCAAGAATTAATCAAGGTCTGTTCTATACGTGCGCCGGTGCCAAAAACCGAATTCCGGCGAGCCGACGTCGGGGGAGAGCAGGGGGACGACAGGATGAGGATCAGTACCTCCTGGTGCACCTCTGTGGCCTCTTGAGCACGCCGGAGAAGCGCTGTGGCACGGGTTGAGCCGGCTCCCGATTGTTTCACGGAGGCAGTGGCTTTTCTGTTTCTTTCACGCGTGAGAGCGAGTGAACAGAGGGCTCCTCGGTTATGAGGCACGGCTGACCGCGGCTGGGAGGGTGAGAACGGGGAGGACAGCTTGCCAGCACGAGAGAAACGCAGCAGGAGGTGTCGTTCGATGCCTCTCGGTGGCGCACGGTGGGAGCCGACGTTGCTTCGGGTGGAGGAGGACAACAGAGACCAATCACTGTGATATTTCTCCATTTAACCACCTCTATGACATGTGGGCCCCACAGGCAGTACCTTCTCAGCCCTCAGAAGATTTCCAAAATTTGGCAAGTGACCATTTCAAATGTTTGGAGTTGAATAATGAGCAGCATTTGGATAGTTGGACAAATTTCAACCAAATTCAAATGTATATTTGAACCCCTTGCACATTTAACTCCATTTGGAAAAATGGGTAGCAAATCTTTTCAAAAGTTGATGAAAATTTGCTTACCCACTAATTTGGACCTAAGGAATCTAAATATGCAACTTGATTCTTGTGTTAGCTGCTGCAAACAAGAGTTTGAACACAACAGTTTTGAATTCCCATTGTGTCCCCCCTCGTTTAAATTTGGTTTGATCCTTTAGTTCCAAATCTAATTTTTAAACCCTTCCTTTACACTTGAGTACTTCACTTCTGGGGTCTTAATCCACCTAGGGTCGAAACATGCAAATAACCCTAAGTTGGTTTTTGAACAATCTCTCATGTGTTATCATATGTGTAAAAAGTTTGGACCAATCCCCTTTTTCATACACATAACACCAACATTTATGCAAACTCATGTTTCTTTGTATTCACACTTTTGGGACCTTTACAATCCTCCCCCCTTAAAAGAATCTCGTCTCGAGATTACAAAAGAAAGATGAGGCGGAAGGTAATTACAAAATTTACGACAAAAGTTCCGGATAGTTCTTGTGGATGTAATCTTCACTCTCCCATGTCGCTTCTTCCGGTGTGTGATTACTCCACAGGACTTTGTAAAATTTCAAAGTACGATTTCGAGTGATCCGGCTCTTCTCGTCGATAATCTTGTTGGGCTGCTCGGCGTAGGTGAGATCCGGTTGCAATATCTCCATGTCTTCTGAAAGGATGTCCGTCGGCTTCTTCAAACACTTTCTCAAGTGTGAGACATGGAAGATGTTGTGGATGCCCGATAAGGATGGCGGTAGCTCCAAACGGTAGGCCACTGGTCCACACCGTTCTGTAATACGGAACGGACCCACAAAGCGAGGCGCTAGCTTTCCCTTGACCCCGAATCGATGAATTCCCTTCATCGGGGATATTCGGAGATAGACGTGATCTCCGACTTTAAAACACAAGGGTCGGCGTCGCTGGTCCGCATAGCTCTTCTTCAACAATTCTGTCAGGTTTAGCCACCTTCGAGAAGCTGGGAATGGATCTCTGATAGTAACCCGCTAGCCTCAGAAAACTACGGATTTGATGAACAGATGTTGGAGACTCCCACTTCAAGACTTGCTCAATTTTAGTTGGATCCACGGCCACACCCTCTGCTGAAATAATGTGGCCTAAAAATGGTACCTTGCTGATCCAAAATTCACATTTGCTGAATTGGCATACAGCTTATGTTCCCGTAACCGTTGGAGCACAATATGAAGATGTTTGGTGTGCTCCTCCTCCGATTTGGAGTATACGAGAATGTCGTCGATGAAAACCACGACGAACTGATCCAACTCTGGCATGAATACAGAATTCATGAGATACATGAAGTGTGCGGGTGCATTTGTTAGGCCGAAAGATATGACTAGATACTCGTAGAGCCCGTATCTAGTCGAGAAAGCCGTCTTCGGTACATCCTCCGCTCTGATCTTTATCTGATGATAACCAGACCGTAAGTCCATCTTGGAGAATACCTTGGCACCCACTAACTGATCAAATAATATATCGATCTGCGGCAACAGATATTTATTTTTGATCGTCACTGCATTCAGCGGCCGATAATCCACACATAACCGAAGTGACTCATCCTTTTTCTTCACAAAGAGGGCTGAACAGCCCCATGGCGATGAGCTTGGTCGGATGAACCCTTTGTCCATTAAGTCCTTTAGCTGTTCTTTCAGTTCATCTAATTCCTTCGGAGACATTTTGTACGGCCTCCGATTTATTTGTGTGGTTCCCGGTGCTAACTCGATCTTGAATACCACATCTCTCTCAGGCGGCATCCCTGAAAGATCGTCGGGAAACACATCTGGGTACTCACGGACCACAGGAATATCCTCCAGTTTCGGTCACACTGTGGTACACCACTGGATTTTTAGAATCCACGGCTTCAAGTATGAGCGTTTGGAGACCGTAGATTGGAGAGTCCAAACTAACAATCCGTGGACCAATATCAAGAACAGCCCCGTGGTAGTTCATCCACGCCATTCCTAGAATCACGTCGATCTTCTGCTCCTCTAACACAATGAGGGCGGTGGGGTATAAGTTCCACCTAAGCACAAGGGCGATTTGATCACTACTTCATTAGCAGCTATATTTCCACCCGGTGAGCGGATAAGGTAGTGATCCTTCGGTGTAGAGGTGGAGAGCTCAGCTTTGCACACAAACAACCTGCTGATGAAATTGTGTGTAGCTCCAGAGTCAAATAATATTAACACGGGCAGTCCATTGAGGGTGAACATTCCCGCTAACACAGGTGCCCCATCTGGCACATCCTCTAGAGTTGTATGATAAATGCACCCGGATTTTGGTGTTGTTCCTTGAATCTGAGCATGGGGTTGATTTATACCCTGCTTCGGTGTAGTTTCTCTATGGTGTATCCTTTCTGGACACTTCCTGCTGATGTGACCCAAATACCCGCACGTGAAGCATGGTTTCTCAACCGGTTCCTGGTTGCTCTGTGCATGGACATTAGTGGTATTCTGCAGCGGCAAGAACACTCGAGGAGCAGAATAACGTGGTTGCATATACCGTTGTTGCAGCTGTCTAAATTCAAAGCATTGGGACGATCGACCTAAATATTGCTGGAGTCGTCGAGCCGGCTGTATCAGCTGATAGTTCAAGGTACTGTCTACCACCCTGTATTTCTGAGGAGCACTACTGCTACCTCCGGTGGTATATGGTTCTTTCTTTTCTCAGCCTGAACTTCCCGCTGAGCATCTTCAACCATGATGGCAGCACTCATCAATTCGTTGAAGTTCTTTCGATCATCTAAAATGAGTCTCTCTTTTAGCTTGGGATTGAGGCTGCGGAAGAACCATTCACACTTTTGTGCTTCGGTGTTCACATGTTGAGGCGCATACTGTGCCAGCTTGTTGAACACTAGTGAATGCTCGTATGCACCCTCCCTCCTTGTTTTAAGGCCAGAAACTCCTCGAGTTTCCGCTGAATTATTCCGGAAGGAACATGATACGCGAGAAACGCCTTCCGGAATTCTGCCATGTAAAGTCATGTCCAGCTGGTAAGGAGGCGACTTGATTTGCCCACGATGCACTGGCGGACCCGTGAAGTTGTTGCGCTACGTATAAAACCTTCTGCTGTTCGGCGCATTGAAGCAACGCGAACTTAGACTCAACGGTACGGATCCAGCTATCCGCCACTAGAGGATCCTCAGTTTCAATGAAAACCGGTGGTTGAGTTGCTAGGAACTCAACATAGGAGTTCAGTTGAGGTTGGCGCAAGTCTTCGTCTTGACATCCCCCTTGACGGGATGTATTCATCACCAGGGTGCGGAGCAAGTCGGTTCGCTCATCGTTTGCACCCGTCATGGCGGCCAGAATGTCCGCCATTGTAACTGTAGGTGAAGTTTCTGGTGGCGGCTGCGGTTGCGAAGCTCGCTGCTCCCGCTGTGGAGAGTTATCACCACCACCACCACTGGAACCACCCATCTCACTCATGGAACGAGTTCGCACCATTCTGCAATCGCACGAGTTCATTATCAGTTCAACACTATCACTTGATTTATTCCATAAACAAAGTAGTGCAACACTGATAATGAAATCTTAACATGTAAGCAAAATGATTTAAGCACAAACTGATGTATCTAACAGCAAGGATTTAAAAGCAGATTGACCGGTCCTTAAACAAACCAGATTTCGATCCAGTCAAAAGCATTTTCATAACTCATGTTGAATACAAAAGTTAAAGTTAACTTCAATATCTTTCAAGGAGTATTCAAATGCCTCCATATCACTTCTGGATCAACAGTTATGATTGCTCAAAGTTGACAGAATTTCTGGATAAAATTTGCCAGCATCTCCTTTGTATGTGGCTGATTTTATCACAGTTGCATATGAAAATACAACAAGAGTCTGAACAACTTTTGAACTACAACAATGTTTCATATCTCATAACCTTTCCAACGGTGTATCACAGGCTCCTTAGGGATTTTTCTACAGGACGTTATGGCTTAAAAAACAGAAAGGTCCAGAGAGGTTTTGCTGCTGTCCTGGTTCTGAACAGTTTGCCTTCATCTGGACTTTTCACTAACTTAACGTGTGATTTTGCTCTGGAGGTCTACAAGAAAGTTGTAGAGCTCTTGAAAATCTTTCCAGAACTATATCACACACCTGAATTGGATCAAGATACTCAGAGTTATGCTCTGTTAAAGTCAGCAAGAATTCCTACCAGAAACAGAGCACTCTGTTTTTGAAATCTTTGAAACCTAAACCTTCTCTCATTTGAATCTTAGCTCAAAATAAGAGTTCAGTAACTAATACTTATTTCAAACTTTCCTTTTTAGTTGAAAGTTAGCTCATGAATCATTGCTTCATAGGAAGAGGTTATTAAGTGTGATACGGTGTCGATGCACCGTAAGAAACATGTCGGTACTACGTTGCCTCTCCAAAAGAAAATCCTAAACCGGATTATACCGGCATATCTGTTTTATCAGTGGCACTAAACGGTCTCTCGCACACATGTACTACACGGGATACGTACGTGGTTAGTACCTACAGAAGAACACTCAATAGTGGTGCACTCAAAGGTTGTTTCATTTCAGGCAGTTCCATATTTGAAAGTAAATACAAACGCCCGTATCATTGCAGAAGAAGAAGAAGAAGAAGAAGAAGAAGAAGAAGAAGAAGAAGAAGAAGAAGAAGAAGAAGAAGAAGAAGAAGAAGAAGAGAAGAAGAAGAAGAAGAAGAAGAAGAAGAAGAAGAAGAAGAAGAAGAAGAAGAAGAAGAAGAAGAAGAAGAAGAAGAAGAAGAAGAAGAAGAAGAAGAAGAAGAAGAAGAAGAAGAAGAAGAAGAAGAAGAAGAAGAAGAAGAAGAAGAAGAAGAAGAAGAAGAAGAAGAAGAAGAAGAGAAGAAGGAAGAAGAAGAAGAAGAAGAAGAAGAAGAAGAAGAAGAAGAAGAAGAAGAAGAAGAAGAAGAAGAGAAGAAGAGAAGAAGAAGAAGAAGAAGAAGAAGAAGAAGAAGAAGAAGAAGAAGAAGAAGAAGAAGAAAGAAGAAGAAGAAGAAGAAGAAGAAGAAGAAGAAGAAGAAGAAGAAGAAGAAGAAGAAGAGAAGAAGAAGAAGAAGAAGAAGAAGAAGAAGAAGAAGAAGAAGAAGAAGAAGAAGAAGAAGAAGAAGAAGAAGAAGAAGAAGAAGAAGAAGAAGAAGAAGAAGAAGAAGAAGAAGAAGAAGAAAAGAAGAAGAAGAAGAAGAAGAAGAAGAAGAAGAAGAAGAAGATCCAACCAACGTATGAAACAGTCTAGTCTGGTTGAACCTGCGGATGAAACAATATAGATAACTTGTATGAACTTTCAAACGTAGCATGTTTCCACGCTACTAACCAATCAGACGTGGTCGATCGCTTTGCTGCAAGCGAAGCCTTAGAAACGGCAATACATTTTTTGTTTGTGATATTGGCAGTCACTTTAAGATGGCGACCCTTTTCAAATCTAATAAAAAGTTACAAAATAAAAGAAAAATATATTTTTAGTTCTTCTCACGGATTCAGACCCTTTGGTATTTGTTTCTAAAGCATAAATAAACCCTTGATCCATGATGCTTAACTAACCGTTAACGTGCAAATTACTATCGTCAACTTCAGAAGGAAATTCACATTGTCATTGTCCATTATTTACATAAGCGATGAAAACAAATCGGACAGAGACCAATTCTGCAATGAAATCTGAAAGATTCAAGAGCACACCAGCTTATATATGATGCAGATTATGACAATCCTACAAAAGTGAGAAAAATATAAAGATTCAATGCATGCACCCGGGTGATGACTACATACGTACGGAATGAGTCAGTAGTTTGAAGGACATCACTAGCACAAACTTAATACATATAACGAACGATTGTGTCTTGTCACTGATAGATGATCACTTGAGAGTAGAATAACGTTCCCAACATGCAGCTGGTTAAGAATTTGTTAGCGAGATTACATGCACGAAGTGCAACATATACATGCATATTAAGTAGCGAAGAAACTGTACAGGGCATGCCTTTAGATTGTGACAATCGTGTTATTGATAACCAAACCGGTTAAAAGTATGTGTCTAGTATGTTAGTTGATAAGTATCTCAACCGAGATTCATCTAGTCTATCTTCAGTTAGCTTAGTTAGCTCGGGATTATGTTTGTTGAGATTGAGTTTGATCTATTGATCACGTGTAATCTATATCTGTAACCATCTGACTATAAATGCAAGAGGTCTGGCCACGAGAGGGTCAGCCTGTTATCGTTTCAATCTGGTCGAGTTTACATGGTACCAGGGCTTGGTAGTCTCCCCGAGGACTCCATGGATTCAGGCACCAGCAATACTACGCCGAATATCATTGCCAATCTCCTCTCGCACAACTAGGTGACGGAAAAATTCACCCGAGACAATTTTCTACTTTGGCAAGCCTAAGTTCTGCCACCGCTACGTGCGCACCAGCTGGAAGGTTATCTTGATGGCAAAATTCGTGCTCCATCGGAGAAGATTGAGGTGATGAAGAGATAAGAAAAGGGAGAAGAGAAGTTACCTTCATCAACAATCCAAGCTACTTGTCGTAGGTCTTGCAAGATTAGCAGGTGCTTGGCTATCTCCTGGCTTCGCTGCCAAGGGAAGTCTTGTCCCAAGTCAAAGCATTATCCACAATTGCCGAGGTTTGGACCGTGCTCCAAACTATGTACTCGTCGCAATCCCGTGCGCGAGTTATGCAGATCCGTCTACAACTTGATGTAACTCAGAAGAAGGACCTTTCTATAGCAGAATATTTTGCAAAGATGAAGGCCCTTGGAGACGCAATGGGGACCGCCGGAAAACCTCTTGATGATGAAGATCTAGCATCGTATATTTTAGCTGGACTTGATTCAGATTAGAATCCAGTTATGACGGCTATGACCACTAGGGCAGTTGAGATGCCATTAAGCGATCTATATGCGCATCTTCTCAGTTTTGAAATGCGTCTAGATCTGCAAAGTGGCAATGACACACCTTTGCCATCTGCTAATTCAGCAACCAGAGGAGGAAAAGGCTGTGGAGGACGAGGTGGCCATGGCCGTTTATGGTGGCCGTGGTCGAGGAGGTTCATTTGGTGGTGGCTCCGGTCATAGGATGCAGAATGATAATGGAGATCGTCCCCAATGTCAACTTTGCAAAAAGTTTGGGCATGAGGTCGTTCGCTGCTACAAGAGATTTCAGAAGGATTATATGGGAGAAGAACGAACTGCTGCAGCAGCAGTTAACTCCGACTCGTATGGAGTGGATACCAACTGGTATGTTGGTTCGGGCGCTACTGACCACATCACAAGTGAACTCGACAAGTTACACATAAAGGAGCGCTATTATGGGAATGATCAAGTACACACTGCTAGTGGCACAGGTATGAGCATTAAACACATTGGTAATTCTATACTAAAGACTCCACGTTCAAGTTTCAATCTAAACAATATCCTTCATATACCGCAAGCCAAAAAGAATCTCTTGTCTGCCAACAAATTTGTATCTAATAACAATGTATTTTTTGAACTTCATCCTCATTCTTTTATTATAAAGGATCAGGAGTCAAAGAAGGTACTTCATCACAATAGAGACTGTAGGTGGGCTCTATCCCTTGGCGATAAACTCTTCCTCAATAAAGCATACTTCCCATGTGACAAAGCCTACGATTACAAGGTGGCATAATCTCCTAGGGCATCCCTCCCAAGCAAAAGTCCAAGAAATCTTAAAGAAATTTGGTCTTCCTTTTTCAAAGGATGATAGCAGTAGTCATGTGTGTGATGCTTGGCAACAAGCAAAGAGTCATCAGTTACCCTACTCCAAGTCTTTTAGTGAGTCTAAGTCTCCTTTAGATCTCATCTTCTCAGATGTTTGAGGTCCCGCACCAGATTCTATTAATAAAAATAAGTATTATGTGAGTTTCATTGATGACTATAGCAAATTCACATGGATCTATCTTTTTAAGAAAAATATTGGTATGTTTCAAATATTTCAAAAGTTTCAAGCCTATGCCGAAAGAATGTTTGGAAGGAAGATTATTGTTGTTCAATCGGATTGGGGAGGAGAATACCAAAAATTAAATACTTTCTTTCAAAATCTTGGCATCTCTCATCATGTTTCTTGCCTCCATGCTCATCAACAGAATGGGTCAGCTGAAAGAAAGCACCGTCACATAGTTGAAGTAGGTCTTTCTTTACTAGCTCAAGCATCCATGCCCATCAGATTCTGGGACGAGGCATTTCTTGTTGCTACATATTTGATAAACCGAATTCCTACAAAAGTCATTCATCATGACGCGCCCCTAGAACGTCTATTCCATGAAGCTCCGAACTATGCTTTCCTACGCACCTTTGGGTGCGCGTGCTGACTGAATTTAAGGTCATATCTCACACAAAAACTTAACTTTCGATCCAAACGTTGTGTGTTCCTTGGGTATAGTAATCTACATAAAGGTTACAAATGTTTAGACATCTCTAGTGGGTGAGTCTATATCTCCAGGGGCATCATTTTCGATGAAGCTATTTTTCCCTTCTCCTCCCTTCACAAAAAACAGGGAAACGGTTTTGAGAACATGTCCTACTTTCTTCATCAGTTAACTTGAATGATGTTGGGAGTCCTTTAGTATCGGAAGGACAATTAAATAATGCTCACACATGTGCTACTAATATTTCCTCTGAGTTACGGTGTGTACAGGAGCAGGTGGATGTAGCAAATAATAGTGAAGGCGCCAACACAGATCCCGGTTGTGATTCTTCGCGTGACAGTTCTGTACCTGCGGTTGAATCTGGTGCGGAATACAATGAAGATCATCTGCCCGTGGCAGACATTAATGGCCAACAGGCGACAGGCGACATGTCACCTACGGGTGCTGCACTGATTGGCCCATGCAGCACACCGGTCGGAGTGACATCCGCTGACCCACAACAGACAAGCGATGCATGCAGCAGTCCCGAGACTGATCAAGGTGGTGCTGGATCCTCTGCCCCCGAGATCATTCGCTTCAACTCCTGAGTCCCAGCCACAGAGAGCAGTAACTCGCCTACAACACGGTATAACTCGACCAAAGCCTTTATTTCCTAGGTTCATTCGCTATGGAAATTTTTGCTCCACTGGGTAGCCTGAGAATCTGCAGGAACCACTCTCGGATTCTAGATTGTGCAATGAACTGAATGATGAATATGAGGCCTTGCGTCGGAACAATACGTGGCATCTTGTTCCGGAATAACTGGGGAGGAATGTAATTGATTGTAGGTGGGTTTATAAGGTGAAGCATAAAGTGGATGGATTTATAGATCGATACAAAGCACGTCTGGTAGCAAAGGGTTTTAAACAAAGATATGAGATTGATTATGAGGACACCTTTAGTCCGGTCGTTAAAGTTGCTACTGTTCGTCTTGTGTTATTAATTGCAGTATCAAAAGATTGGGAGCTTCGATAACTTGATGTTCAGAATGCTTTCCTCTATGGGATTCTAGAGGAGGAGGTGTATATGAAGCAACCTCCAGGTTTTGTTGATAAGAAGAGACCTAATTATGTGTGTAAGCTTGATAAAGCTATCTATGGACTTACACAAGCTCCCCGTGCATGGTATTCTCGTCTTAACACAAGATTACAATATCTTGGTTTTGTGCCCTCAAAATCAGACACCTCTATTTTTATCTATCACAAAGAAGGTGTCACATTGTTTATGCTCATTTATGTGGATGACATAATTTTGACGGGATTCTCAAAAGAAGCTATTTCAGCTTTACTTGGTAATCTAAAGGAGTTTGCAATTAAAGATCTTGGTAATGTCCATTATTTCTTGGGCCTTGAGGTGCACTATATATGCTTCAGATTGTCTAGTTTTAGCACAATCTAAATATACAAGTGATATACTGAAGAGGCTTAACATGAGTAATTGTAGTCCGGTCAGTACTCCCATGGTAAGTAACGAAAAACTTTCTGTAACAAGAGGAGATGAACTGAACTCAGAAGATGCAACATCCTATAGAAGCATAGTGGGTGCTCTTCAATATTTGTCTATGACTAGACCAGATATTTTATTTGCTGTCAATAGAGTGTCAATTTCTACATGCACCTACTACAGAACATATGATGGTAGTTAAACGAATATTGAGGTATGTTCGTGGTACACTTGATTTTGGATTGAAGTATGTGAAATCTAGCTCTAGTCTTGTTAGTGTTTTTTCAGATGCTGACTGGGCTAGAAATATTGATGACAGAAGATCAACAGGAGGATTTGCAATATTTTTTGGGCCCAATCTAATTTATTGGAGTGCTAGAAAATAACCCACAGTATCAAGCTCAAGTACTGAAGCAGAATATAAAGCTTTAGCTAATGCTACAGCATGCAGAGGTGATATGGCTTCAGTGTTCTTTGAGAATTACAAGTTACACAACCTAGACCAGCACAATTATAGTGTGATAATCTAGGAGCGACATATTTGTCAGCAAATCTAATATTTCATGCGAGAACTAAGCACATTGAGGTAGATTATCACTTTGTTCAAGAAAGAGTAGCAAATAAACTACTTGAGATACGATTTATTGCTTCTGGTGATCAGGTGGCCGACAGATTCACAACATCCTTATCAGTTAAATTGCTTGAAAAATTTAGAGCCGATCTAAACCTATTCATGTTAAGATTGAGGGGGAGTGTTAGTTGATAAGTATCTCAACCGAGATTCATCTAGTCTATCTTCAGTTAGCTTAGTTAGCTCGGGATTATGTTTGTTGAGATTGAGTCTGATCTGTTGATCACGTGTAATCTATATCTGTAACCATCTGATTATAAATACAAGAGATCTGGCCACGAGAGGGTCAGCCTGTTATGGTTTCAATCTGGTCGAGTTTACATAGTCAATCTTCTTGACTTGTTCATGTGACATACCTTTACCTCCAGCTCCTTCAACTATAACAAAACATCTAAAAGTGAAAAAAAATGCTGGTTAGGCGACGTAGCCGGCTGCAGGCTACAACAAAAACATATTTTCCAGCTGTTGGACGGCGTCCCTGTCTCTTGGGCTAGATCGCTGGCAGGAATAGAATGATCTTGGACTGTTACATAGTCTTATCATTACATTTTTTCAGTCGACCCATTTGAGTGTGGCTGGCTGGCTACGGATTTTCTTATCTTATGGAAGACCAAAAAGAACTTTGAAGACATACCAACGGATACTACAAAAGATTTGCGCCACAAGGCAAGAGAGGAGCCAGTATGTTTGAACCACTAAAATTATTGGCGGAGAAATTTCTCGGACACAACAGTGCCATGTATAGAAGACAATCCATTTTGGACATCAATTTTTTTTATTTTTTTTAGTTTTTTCTGAACCTAGTTGAGGTATTACGACATGAGTTCGTCAAGGAGGGAAAATATGAAAGAATACATGTTGTTCGGGTCACCCCAAAAAGAACTAGAGTGTGAGTGTGTTTCTCCAACAAAAAATGTCATGGATCGGCAACCAAGAGACATCTTAATTGAACTAACGGACAACAAATATTTCGAAAAGTGGGGAGTACAACCTCGTAGGTGGTGTATATCTGTCCTATATATATCCATATGGTCAGTCGGAGCCGATACTCACCGTCGTAACAAATTAGCTTCCATCCCTGGCGGCGGCTTCACCGGCGGGATCGGCGGTGCCGGCGTCCTCCATCCACGAGGCATCCGTCCCGTGACACGACCACGGCCGAACGCCTGTTGAATAATCTAGTTAGTTGCATGATCAGCTACGTGTGCCGGCACTTGGCTTCCTCCTCGCTGTGTCGTTGGACGAAGTCGAGCTCGTGTCCGGGTAAGGCGTCGAGTAGTTGCCACGATCCGCACGTAGCGGGTAACGGGGATGCGGGACCTCGACGTGCATGTTTGCATGCCGGAATGGCCGGGCCTCAGGCATTGTTTTTGTTTCGCTTCATGCGGTGAGAAAAGAACAGAAGTGAAATACTTTTCCTCTCCGCAAAACTGATTCTCACGTGTTGATCCCACTTGTGATTGATCGATCGCTGCTAACATCTGGCATCAGAGCCTGTGTTGATCCTCTACGATGTCAAGCACCACACCACCACGCCGAGGGAGGTCGCGTCGCCGGTCCTTGTCACCGCCAAGGAGTGGGAGAGGGCGCGGCAGTGGTGCCGCCGGGCAGCAGTCCGCAAGCGGAGGTGCTGGACAACCGATCGTGGTTCACCGCACGATCAAGGAAGCGTCGGGTGCAATCCAGTACCCGGTGTTGACGAAGACAAACTACCCGGAATGGGAGTTGTTGATGACGATCAATCTCCAAGCGCAGGGATTGTGGGAGGCTGTGGAACACGGAGACGCGGAGTACAGCGAAGATCGACTGGCATTGGCGGCGATCGCTCGCTCTGTTCCACCGGAGATTCTATCGGCCATCGGGAGGAAGCCGAGTGCGAAGGCTGCGTGGGATGCCATCAAGTGTATGCGCGTCGGAGTGGATCGTGTACGTGAAGGCAATGCCCAGATACTTCGGCGTGAGTTCAACAATATAACGTTCAAGGAAGGTGAGACTGTTGATGATTTTTACATGCGCATCACTGCACTTGTGAACAACCTTTGTCTTCTCGGTGATGAAATCAAAGACATCGAAGTGGTGCGCAAGATGCTTCAGGTTGTTCCTGAGCGCTATGAACAAGTCGCCATCTCCATCGAGACACTCCTGGACATTGGGACGATGTCGGTTGAGGAGGTAATTGGCCGGTTGCGGGCAGTTGAACAGCGGTATGACGCGCGGAGGCTATCAGCAGAGATGGGGTCTCGTCTTCTCCTCACAACCAAGGAGGAGGAAATGATCCGACGTATGCGACAACGAGGTAAAGATGTATCGCATGACGGAGGAGGTAACTTTGGTGGAGGCAACCAAAGGAATGGTCAGAGAGGATCACGTTCTGGCACGATGAAGACCGGGAGGGGTCGAAGCTTACCACGCAGAGCATCCAAGGATGATCAGTGTCGCTATTGCAAAAGGATGGGACACTGGGAGCAAGAGTGCAGGAAAAAGAAACGTGATCAGGAAGTTAATCTCGTTCAGGCACAAGAAGATGGTGATGACGAGCCAGCTTTGATGATGGCAAGCGTAACAAATCTTACTGCACCAACGCATGATGAAGAGACAACAACTCTGAACCCCGTCCGACTAGTTGAGGAACAAGCGGTGGTACAGCTGGGAACACCATCAGACCATAAAGAAGCACAGGGTCTCTGGTACCTTGACACTGGGGCGTCGAACCATATGACTGGAAACAGGAACTTGTTTTCAGAAATGGACTAGAACATTATTGGTACTGTGATGTTTGGGGATGGATCTGTGGTAGATATTGCAGGACGAGGATCGATCATCTTCTCAGGAAGGAATGGTGTTCATCGTGCTCTCACAGGTGTTTACTTCATACCTCGCCTTCGTAGCAATATTGTGAGCCTTGGGCAACTTGATGAGTTCGGTTGCAAGGTATTGATCAACCAGGGGGTTCTGCGTATACGTGATCCTCAAGAGGGGTTACTCATGAAAGTGTGTCGCACTCAGAACCGACTCTATACTGTCAACCTCACTGTGGCACAGCCCGTTGCACTTCTCTCCCGTGGCAACGAAGAAGCGTGGCGTTGGCATGATAGATATGGTCATTTGAGCTTTGAGACTCTCCATAAGCTTGGGCGCAAGGACATGGTCCGAGGTCTACCTGTGCTGGATCATGTCGATCAGTTATGTGAGTCATGTCTTGCCGGGAAACAGCGCAGAGCTTCGTTTCCATCTGAAGCCAAGCACCGTTCATCTGAACGACTTGATCTGGTTCATGGAGACCTCTGTGGTCCTGTACATCCACCAACACACGGTGGGCGAAGGTATTTTCTTTTTCTAGTTGATGATGCTACCCGATACATGTGGACTGTGCTGTTATCAGAGAAGGATAAAGCAGCAGATGCCATTGTCAAGTTTCAAACTGGTGTTGAGGTCGAAACCGGACGCAAGCTACGTGCACTGCGTACCGATAGGGGTGGAGAGTTCACCTCGGTTATGTTCGGAGAATATTGTGCAGCAAAAGGTGTGCAAAGACAGCTCACTGCACCATATTCACCACAACAAAATGGTGTTGTGGAGCGAAAACATCAGACAGTGATGGCCATGGCAAGGTGTCTTCTCAAGGCAAGGCAAGTACCAAGCACTTTCTGGGGGGAGGCAGTAAGCACTGCAGTTTTCATACTCAATAGATCACCAACAAAGGCTCTAAAGGGTATCACTCCTTATGAAGCATGGCATCACAAGAAGCCGATTGTTCATTTCATGCGCACGTTTGGGTGCGTTGCTTATATGAAGGTGACTCGGCCTCATGCAAAGAAACTGGACGATAGAAGCATGAAGACTGTTTTCATTGGATATGAAACAGGCACAAAGGGCTACAAAGTATATGATCCAGTGAATGGTCGTGTGCATGTGACACGCGACGTCGTATTTGATGAGTCAAAGGGATGGGACTGGACCAAGTATGAGGATGGGGATGCACCAGAAACATTCACCGTGGATTATATGGTGAACACGGTGCACCAGGGATATGATACATCGTCTGAGTCTGTGCCTAGTGTATCTCACACGGCACATCAAGGAGAGGGAGGGAGTTCAGTTAAGGACACAAGCTCAAAATATGTGGAGTTTGTGTCTCCTCCACCGAATGCAACTCCTGATCCCTCAGAACCAAGACGCTACCGAAAGGTGATGGACTGCATTAACACCTCCAAGCCAAAAGAGTTGAACTTTGAAGACTTGTTGCTGGTGACATCTGAAGAACCCGCAACGTTTGAAGAAGCAGAGGGAAAACCCTTTTGGGAGGAGGCAATGAGAGAAGAAATGGAGGCCATCACTCAGAATAAAACTTGGTCCTTGTGTGATCTCCCAGCTGGTCAGCGCCCTATTGGACTAAAGTGGGTTTATAAGCTTAAGAAAAACCCATCTGGAGAGGTAGTCCGTTACAAAGCCCGACTCGTGGCAAAGGGGTATATTCAAAGACCCGGGATAGACTTTGAAGAAGTGTTTGCACCGGTAGCAAGGTTAGACTCCGTGAGAGCACTGTTAGCTATTGCAGCACATGAAGGGTGGTCTGTACATCATCTAGATGTGAAGTCGGCATTTTTAAATGGAGAGTTGGCTGAAGAAGTCTATGTCGTTCAACCTCCTGGTTTCATCATTTCGGGACAAGAACACAAAGTCCTGAAGCTTAACAAAGCTCTATATGGGCTACGACAGGCGCCGCGGGCATGGAACCGAAAACTTGATGACACCCTGCTAAAGCTTGGGTTTTGCAGGTGCACTGATGAGCACGGTGTCTACACAAGAGGAACAAAAGAAGAACGAGTACTCCTTGGCGTGTATGTTGATGACTTGATTGTCACAGGTGCAAATCCAAAGAATGTCGAAGTATTCAAGAAAGAGATGATGAATACATTTAAGATGAGTGACCTCGGTTGTCTAAGCTATTACTTGGGGATAGAGGTGAAACAAGCTGAAGGGAAGACCACTCTCACCCAGACAGCATATGCAGCAAAGTTACTTGAGAAAGCTGGCATGAAGGGGTGCAATTCTGTACATGCGCCGATGGAGAGCCGACTCAAACTGAGTAAGAACAGTGAGAACCCTTCTGTTGATACCACCTACTATCGCAGTATCGTAGGTAGCCTTCGATATTTGGTGCATACACGTCCCGACATTTGTTTTGCAGTCGGTTATGTAAGCCGTTTCATGGAGAATCCTACAACGGAGCATCTAGCGGCTGTTAAACACATTTTGAGATATGTTGTTGGCACGTTATATTTCGGTTTGTGCTACACAAGAGGAGAAGGAGAACCCAAGCTGAACGGATATAGTGATGCTGACATGGCTGGAAATGTCGATGATTGCAAGACTACCACAGGGGTTCTTTTCTGCCTTGGAAACGCACCGGTCACTTGGCAGTCACAGAAGCAGTCAGTGGTAGCGTTGTCATCATGCGAAGCTGAGTATATAGCGGCTTCATCAGCTGCGTGTCAAGGAATTTGGTTGAGTAGTTTGATTGGGAGTCTCTATGGGGAGGCAACAAGAGTGGCAACAATTTATATTGACAACCAGTCCGCGATACAGCTGTACAAGAATCCAGTCTTCCATGGAAGAAGCAAACACATCAAGACCCGATTTCATTTTATCAGGGAATGCATCGAAAATGGAGGCATTGAGGTCAAGAAGATTCATACAGATGAACAGCTTGGAGATATTCTCACCAAGCCTCTCTGCCGAGTCAAGTTTCAGAACCTCCGGATGAAGATCGGGATCACTGAAGTACTTAACAACTAGATTAGGGGGAGAAATGTTGAATAATCTAGTTAGTTGCATGATCAGCTACGTGTGCCGGCACTTGGCTTCCTCCTCGCTGTGTCGTTGGACGAAGTCGAGCTCGTGTCCGGGTAAGGCGTCGAGTAGTTGCCACGATCCGCACGTAGCGGGTAACGGGGGTGCGGGACCTCGACGTGCATGTTTGCATGCCGGAATGGCCGGGCCTCAGGCGTTGTTTTTGTTTCGCTTCATGCGGTGAGAAAAGAACAGAAGTGAAATACTTTTCCTCTCCGCAAAACTGATTCTCACGTGTTGATCCCACTTGTGATTGATCGATCGCTGCTAACAACGCCGGTGCGGAAGTAGACGACCATATCCAGCGCCTCGAAGACTCTGCACCTGTCCAGCACCGTTCCACATGCCGCTGACGATGCAATAGTTGCTGTTGTACGGCTGCCGGTGGTGCGCAGCGTGCTTCGCGCGCGACACGAGCACGCCGGCGTCCTGCAGCGCCTCGACACCCGGCGGCAGCCTGCGGCGCTTCTCATGCGCCCACACGTGGAGCTGTGCTGGCTGAGCACGACGGACGCCGCGAACGCACCGGCGAAGGCGTGCGCGGCTGGGCAGCCCGCGGCAGAGAGCGCGGCGGCGCGCGCGAGCTCGTGCAGGTTGTTGCAGGGGTCCCGGAGCGTGGTGGTCGACGGATGCCGGTGGTGGCCCCGGAACGACGCGATCTTAGGGCCCAGCACCGGCGTGGCGGCGTCGCCGTAGTTGTCGACGAGCCAGTCGTAGACGCCCGTGGCGAGGTCGGCGAGGGAGTAGGCGGCGAGCGCCGCCGCAAGCGGCTCGACGGCGGAGGACCCCTACACGGTGACGAGGGAGGTGGACGTGGAGAGGGAGGAGAGGATGGCGGGCTGTCACGTCCCTTGGCCGTGGGCTCGCCGAGGACGGGGCGCCAGCGCGCGACGGGTTCGCCGGTGAGCATGTCGGCTACGGCCGATGGGCGAAGAAGACGCACAGGGGCGTACTCGGTTGTGTTTCCTGGTGTTCGTTGCCTCCCTCCGGGCCCATTTGTCGGGTACTAACCCCTTACACGGCCCACCGGCCCAACGGACACACCCACCGACATGCGCACTCAATGTTTATGACATCTCCCTCTGCCCCAAATGATACTTGTCCTCAAGCATCCAAATCTAACAATCACAGAACCAACATCTCCCAATATGTCCCAGTTGATGTCTCTTATACAGTGGTTTCAAAACGCGAGACCCAAATGGCTTCATCATTATCCAACTGTACCTTTTCATCTATGGCCTTTAAAGATGGCTTCTCAGTTGATGTGTTGTTTGTTTAAATTGGATGAGTATCCCACAAGCAAGTGCACTTGTAGAGTTTTTTCTAGAGTATGAACATGATTCAGTATAAATGGTGTGGCAATTAGAAATGTCCTCACCATGTTTGCTATTGTTGAGGCTTTCAATCACAGATTGGCGGTACCCAATAGGATTTTCAGACTTCTCCAATTCCTTCTTCAATTCAACTATTCTTTGCTTCAGCAACTCTTCGTACCAAGCATTGCTTGTTGAGTAGCGTGATTGTATCTCTGTAAATTTCGCTTCACAGTCCTCGAGCGAGAAGTCGAACGGGAGCGGATGTCGAGCTCATCGGCGAAGGCAACCTACGCCTTCAATGCAAATAATGATTTCCTCTTCTCCTCTATGTTCTTAACCAGTTCTGGCTTCCTTCCATTGTGAAACATCGCCAACAGGTCAGCCCACTGATCATATGCATATAGAACTACGAATGGTGAACATTCAAGAGAAGGTTGGTAGAGAGAATTATACCAAGCATATGCTAGAGTAAACCAACATCCCATTTTCAATTGTCATTGATCACTAGCATGGGGGACTTGAAGGGTCTGAACTCAACACGTATTGCCCCGACATTTGCTATGACAGAATAAAAAATGGCTATCATTCCTTCCTCTTATGAACCATACAAAGTTTGTACTAGCCGTGGTAACCAGTGGCCTTCTTTGTGTCTTCCTCATCTGTATCAAGCTCGTGCCTAAACTTCATCCTCCTCAACTTCTGCAATCAGTGCATGGGTCCACCGTTCAGCATCATTGTCCCTCTCTGAATTTTCTTCTTCAATATCCCAAATAGGAAGCAATTCATCCCTCCTCCGAAAATTTGGCTTGTTCAAATCCATTTCCTCACCACTTCCAACTTCAGTACCAACAACATCATCAGCACCAAAATTACAAGATGCATCTATATTGACTCCAGCAGTCTCATGGACTCTCTCTGATTTCTTAGTCACCAATTCAGTACCACAACTTTGAATTTCTTCCAACATTAGTTGTTGTAAGATGCCATCCATTTCTCCTTTCCCTGCTGAAACAGGACTAGCATCAAGTGCTGAATCCTTTCCCTCTTCCTCCTATGTGTAGGTGTCGTAGATCGAGGCGTCCATCGGCACCAGCAGGACGTGGTGGAGATAGGCAGTTGATCCAAACCTAAAGGTGCCCGAGGTGGTCGCCGCAGCGGAGATTGAACCGAAGAGGGACGGAGTTGATGCAGTCGAGGAAGCGAGCGTGGCGTGGAGCGCGATGTCGAGGAAGTCCACCACGTAGTGCCGCAAGGGATAAGGCGATGCGCTCCGGCGGATCGGAGGCGGTGAGGGTGGGGTGGACGGCGACGCCGCAGGTGTCGAGGAGGAGACCTCGCGGGGGCGACGAACGCACTTGACTTCTCCTTCTGCAGGCTCAGGATCATGGCCATAGCCTCCTCGGTCGCGGAGGCCGACGCGCTCCGCTCCTTCTCTAACTCCCATCGAAGCTCCACCTTGCACCACAACTAGGGTTAGGGTTCTCACCCTCACCTCCTCCTTCTTCAACCGTCTTTCCTCCGAAGTGGTCATCGGCGTTGGGGAAGAAGGAGTGCTCCGCCGCACCAGGTTCATTGCTACGCTGATACAGAGTTGCCTGGGTAATTCATCGAACACCCTAACGGCCCGCGTTGGTGAGGTGGTCGAGGTAGGCTCCAAGGGTAGCAGCCTGGTCGACGGACCTCATCGATCTTCTCCTTGATCGGCGCGACACAGAAGCCCCTCTTCAGCGGCGACTGGGACGCGCCTGCAGCGCCCTGGGGCTTCTCCTTCTACAACGATGACGTCTGCGGATGCGGTGGCGGGAAGTTAGACATGAACGAGGAGCGCTAGACTCTGATACCACTTGTCACGTCCCTTTGCCGCCGGCTCGCCGAGGACGGGGAGTGAGTGCGCGACGTGTTCGCCGGTGAGCATGCGGAGAAGAAGACACAAAGAGTTTCCTGGTGTTCTATGCCTCCCTCCAGGCGCACCTGTCGGGTATTAACCCCTTACACGCCCACTGACCCCACGGACACACCAACACACACGGCGCACTTAGAGGGCATGTCACGGCCGAGCCGGCCAGCGTCCACGCGCGCTGCGGCCACGTCCACCGCAGCACGGGGTCAGGGCGTGCATGGCGGCTGCTGCTGCTGCTACGCTTCGCAGGTGCGTGCAAGCTGCTGACCGCAGGATAGCTTTAATCAAATGGAGACCTCGAGAAGATTGTAATGTCTAAAGTGCAGTTCCATGCATGGCTCATATTTATCACTGTATGATGAATGTGTGGTGTGATCGGGAAGTACGTGGGGAGAGGGGAAGACAGTAGAAGTATTTCAGTGCCATAAAACTGGGAAACTATCCAGAGTGGAAATGGTGGCCTGCGGTCACGCCACGTACGTGGCTCGAATTGGTGGGCAGAAAGCGAGGAACATCAACCTCAACGCAACCCCGATCAAGTTCTTCCTGCATTGACGACTCAGGACGAGGCGCCGAGCCACTGGACTCATCATGCACTGTCTAGTGTACTCAACTTTGAGCAAACGCGAGAAGGCAGTCCAATTTCGTGGTGTAGCGTTTGAGCAAACGCGGCTCCTCTGTGTTTTTTTTCTGGACATGTACGAACGCTTTGATCGCATTTGTATTGCTAATGGTAAACGTCAGTACTGGAAGGATGTCTTGAACGTTAAAAGATGTCTGATGATGCAGCAGGTTTAATTTACTCTGATAGTGAAGTCTGAAAAAGGTCTACAGTTTATATATCCAGTCTAGTAAAACGCTGACAAAGTACTATCAGGACGGTTTTCGTCTCTCTTGTTCATTTCAAACGAGGAGGGAACAAATTCAGTATTATTTGGCTGAGTTCTGACTCCAAAATTTCAGGATCCGGTTCAGAGAGCTCCATCCCAAACCGATCCAGAGTAGTAACTCATTGTCCTAGTCCATAAGATTCACTCAGTGTTGCACCACCTCTTCGGCTAACCTCTCAGAAGCAAGACAGAATACAGATAGAGGAGTAATGAGTCCAGCCAGGTATCGATGATATAATCTGTCGATTGTCCAACCAGACGCCACGACAGAATGAACCGAGCACATCACACGTAACAGTCCAGGGTCCAGAAAATAATGCTTAATGCACATGAATCGGTCTGCATTGCCAAAATGGACCTCCAGGATCCAAAAATGCGCTAAAAGGAAAACATACTCAAGTATAGAACTTACACAAATAAACAATTATCTAGTTCCTTATATCAGAGAATTACTCTCTCCATTCTGATTTTGTCGTTGTCGGTGAGCCCAAAATCGAGCTTTTCAACGACAACAAAGAACAACAGAGAAGTATAATTTTAAAGCTAGTTTTATAGAACCACAACCCTGTGTCAGTTGTATTATAAAATCATGACTTTTCTATTGGAGGATAAATATATATGTGTGTTTCTGTAATACAAAGGACAAATCACAAAATTTGTGATTTTGCAATAGAAAAGGTGCATATAGTTGTGGTTACGTAAAACTAGCTATAAAAGTTATGGTTCCCCATACATGAGACTAAATAGTATTACTCTTATAAAATTAACTCCTAAATAAAAACTTTTTGGGAATTGTATAGGTTGTCAACGGATCGTGCTGGGTCATCCCGAACCGAGCCCGGCCGGGCTCAGGTCGTAAAAACCTCGGCCCGGCACGGCTCAGAAATGAATCGGGTCGTGCCAGGCTGGCCCGACGGGCCGGAAGTCAAGGCCCGAATACGACTTGAGTTCATTTTATGCTTGTCGTATCGTGCCGGGCCATAAATGGGTCGAGCCGACCCGTGACTCGTTTACTTTAAAATAGATTAAAAATAGCAAAAAAATATATTATATGGTTTGTGCCAGGCCGAGCCCCTATAGGCTATGCTCGTGTGTTGCCGTTTTGTCGGGCTTCGAGCCGGCCCGATTGACCCGCTCCATTTAGCCATGAATTGCCTTAATAATGGATGAGACTAGTAGGTACTTATGCTATCCTGGACTCTGCCACATGCCAAGAACATGAGAAGTTGCTGACACGTAAACATACTTCACCTGCCTGCGACTGAAAGCCTGTACAATCCAAATGGATACCCCTGTCGATCGCCAACTAATGTTTTAGCTTAAATTCGGATTCACTACGATCGGTAGACCACTTCATGAGAGTTTTAGTGCACGTCTGATTTTCATTCAACCTCTCACGTGATTACAGAATCCCAAATTAAGTTGGAAAGATTTTTCTGCTGCTACTCATGTTGGAAGCAGATGGATGGCATCAAAACCATCAATGACCTGTCCTGTGCATCTTGTGCCATGCAATTAGAATTTCACATTCTCGGTTTTGAAATGAGGACATGATGCTCCTAGTCCTTGGAATCACTCTATTTTCTAGTCTAATGACTAGTTCAAATTCAAACCCTGTCATGTCACATCTGGTCCGCCGGATCTCCATCAGACGGTCCAGCACAGCAGCACAGCTCTCGTATCACCGGAATTAATTCCTCCAAACACAGGCAACTCTCGTAACACCGGAATTAATTCCTCCAAATACAGGCGCGGAAGAAAAGAATCCTCGCTGTTGCAAATCCCTAATCGCCGGCTCCTCCGCCTCCTCGTCGCCACCCTCCCGAGCCCTAGCGCGGCCGTCCCAGACCCTAGATCCTCCCCCTCCGACCGATGGCGGGGGCCGCGGCGGCGTCCCCTGCGACGGGACAGCTCCTAGAGCGGTTCCGCGCGCGGCTGCGCGAGGAGGCGGGCGGGGGCGGCGAGCCGAGCGCCGCCGCGGTGGTGCGCGTGTACGCCGAGGCGCTCCAGGAGCTCACCTTCAACTGCAAGCCCGTCATCACCGAGCTCACCATCATCGCCGGCCAGCACGCCGCGCTCGCCGCCCGGGGCATCGCCGACGCCGTCTGCGTCCGCGTTTCCGAGGTCGTTTCCCTCTCTCCGCTGTTGCTGTTCTCGGAGCTGTTTCTATTCCCCCCTCCCCCTTTTGTTCCGTCGGGATATGGAGAAGCTTGGGTTTTGAGTGCCTGTTGTCCTCGCCATGGGGAGAGCCTGATTGTGGGGTCGTGCCGTGTGGTCGCTAGGGCTGTGCGTTTGATGCGCTTGTGGTGAAGTCGAAAGATTATTTTTAAAGGATTTTTATTCATTTAGTTTTTGGTGAAAGGTGCATTTGGTGCGAGATTCTTGCCATGTACATGTAGCTCATAGTCTAACGCTCCAGTTGGTGTCTCTGACTAAAAAAATGTCGAGGAGTTTGCCAACGCCTTCTCTGGTTTCAAATTATGCTTCTTAGATTTTAGCAATTGAGGTTACAATTGAACTAATGGATTTAGCAATAGAGGTTAGAACCAAACTAATGGAAGTGGCCCATATAAGATTTGTGCTTAAAAGTAGGTATTTCCATAAATTTCCTGTTTGATATCAGAAGGGAACTAAGTTTCACCTGGAAGTTTGGTTCCACCTTTAGTATCTGGATGGTGGATGCTGCAAATTTAGTTGCCGTGATGTCATAAACTGCAGTTTGAAACCAAAACTCGTGCATTTCGTGCTTTGTTTTGTAATAGAGGTTAGAATGGAACTAATGCAGATACTTCTATTTCACTCTTTGCTGTGTTGGTTTATCGGTTGGTAGTTGGGATAAGCTATGATGAATGGTGGGAATATAATCTTCTTTTACTGGGCACCAAACTCCCACTCAATTACTGCATCTCCCTCTGATAATAATTGGGGAGGGTTCATTGGTTCATCCACAAACTCCCATTCCTCAATCCACTTAAAGTTTGAAACTCCCTCTGCCATGAAACAAACAAATTATTAAGCTCTTACTTCTAAACACCCTCATTTTTACCGCTGACCAAATGCATCATACTACTTCACACTTTGATTGATACTCATTGCTGTTTGCACATGCTTTCTCTGGCCCTAAGTTCTTTTTATCAGATTTAGTAATAGAAGTTGGAATTGAACTATGTAGTGGTCTGCATAAGATTTAACAGTCTTTATTTTCTTAAGTCTACTGTTTGATATTGGTAGGTAGTTGAGATTCACCTGGAATTGATACAGACTGAGTTAAATTTCCAACCTGAGTGTCTGGGCACTGCAGTTGTGATATTGTAACTGGGAATGCACATCTCTCTTTTTATTTTTCCTCATATGCATTCTTTTAATAAAATACCTCTATCCTCCAAAGGCTATTCTGCATAACAAGAAACAACCATTTTTCTGCGTTTTCTTGCAGGTGCCACCTGATCAGATATTACCATCTCTGTATCTGCTAGATAGTATTGTGAAAAACATAGGACGGGAATATGTAGAGCATTTTGCGGTTAGGCTGCAGAAGGTTTTTTGTGATGCATACTGCAGAGTTCACCCCAACCAGTATGCTTCAATGCAACACCTCTTTCGTACCTGGTGGCCAGTGTTCCCTTCTTCTGTGCTCTGTAGTATTGAGGATGACCTTCAATTTTCTCCCTCAGAGAAAAGGCGCCCTGCAGCAGAGTCAAACTTGCATCAATCAGAGTCACTATCTCCTAGACCACATAATGGTATACATGTAAATCCAAAATATCTGGAAGCACAAAATAAATTCAAAGATGCCAATGTGGTAAGACTTACTTTCCTATGAATATCAAGTAGCCAGTATATTTTCTCATGCATATGTTTTTATTCAACCATTTAACTTTTGTTCTAAAAATGAGAAATATATGAAAATAGGATAGTCTATTATTGCAAAACATATTGTAGTCTCATCTTTGCCTCTCTGCCTTTAGTGAATTCTATTTTTTTAATGTTTGCACCCTTTTATCTGTATTTCCTAAAATCAGGTGCATCAGCCAACAGAACGTATCACCAGGCAAATGGCTGATATGGAGGATGATAAGATAAATGGATTCACATCAAATGGTTTGCGAGCACGAGCTTCAAAACTGCAGGTATTGAGCCCACATCTTTTATTGCCCCTTTTGTCAATCATTCACCCAGTCTCCTGTTTAAAGCTTGTCTTCCAGACCTACATACACCTTAATAGTACTCAATGTTGAATGCTACCAGAAAACTGTCTTATGTTTGTTTTGCTCTTTTTATTGGTCGACTAATGAATTTTTAGTTGATGTATCTTTATACTTAGTAAAAGATTATAAACAACTTTGTGGTAGTATGCTTCTGTTCTGAGCCTCCTAAGAGGTCCTTACCATGTACCAACTCATACACTTGTCTTATTGCAGTTTGCTCTCAAACAGTCAGACTTATGCAAATTACTTGTTATATTGTTCAAGACAATGTAAAGTTTTTTCACTAGGTGAAATGGAACCCAAATATCTCAGTTTAAAAAATGGTTCATCTGTTTCTTTTTCAATTCAAGTTTTGAAATGCTATTGCTTCTTCTATTTGTTTACTTGCACTGTAGCATGTATGTTTTACTTTTGATGGCTCATAATGTGTGTTGGAATCATATTCTACCATGCAGTATGCTGAGGATCCTGATACACAAGGGACATATCGAACTGGAGCTGTAAGGGCAACACCACATCTTTTTAGCACAAATCCTTCTGATGTTAATCCAGATGGGCTATTAACCAATTCAAGAAGAACCCTGTCCAGATCACCACCTCTTGATTTGCTCCAGAGGAATGTGTCCCCGAAGAGAATACTAGAAAGGCCATCGCCATCTCATTCTATATTGGGACCTGAGCCCAGAAGATTGTCTGATCGAAATGGTAGGTCGAAATGGGCTTTTGACAATAGTGCACATCAACCTATTAGCATGCTTGATGAAGAGTACAGGAAGCAAAGTGCAAGAGAACTTATTGATGCATATGGGAATTGTCAAGGCAGAGATGCTGATGAAAGACTCCTCAAGATGCAGCGTCTAGATTCCAATGGGATGGGTAGCAAGTGTATCGCACGAAACTGGCTCAATTCTGAAGAAGAAGAAGAATATTCTTGGGAAGATATGAGTCCAACTTTGACTGGCCGGATCAGAAGCAGCATGCCATCTTTTCCTGGGGCAAATGCAGGGCTGCTGGAACCTGATATCAGGAGGAATAGTTACCCAAACCAAGCTCCTCGATCATCAGTTGATGGACAGCCATTAAATCTTGAAGATAGGATTGCTGCTACTAGTGTATGTTTGTCTGTCTGATCTTTGTTTAATTACATTGAATAGTAATATTAGATGACAATTTCTGTGCCTGTAATCACTCATACTGTTTAAAGAAATAACCTTGATCATTTAGACCCTCCTTCTATTAAATACTTCTAAAAAGTCATGATCTCTAATACACAAGTTGGATTACTGTACTTTTATATTATTAATATATTTGTAAAAATCATTGCTCTAAAAGTTGGTGCTTTGGTTCTGCTATCCACCCAGCTGTTATGCTTTTGCTGTAATCAGTTATTGTGTGGGCTCGACTGCCTAGGCATATAAGACATGTGGGGCCGGAATGCAGCTATGGCAGACAGAGCAGGAGTAGCCATCAAGAGGTCCCAACAAAGGACCAGCAATCCCATGACCTTTTTTCGCTGCACTTCCTTCTTCCGTTTCCCTCCAGTCCTTGATTACATATGCCCTTGTATGCCAATTGGAATGTGGAGACCAATCCGGTGACCATCTCTTCCTCCCTAGGGCTAGTTCCTAAAACACAGTTTGTACAACGAGCCTAATCGGTACCCCTCCTTTTCTCCGTAGGGCTAGTGCCTTTTAGAACACTGATAAAAAGTTATAGGTGCGATGTAATTATTCTTTATTTGTAACATCAAATATACCCACATGGATTTCAGTTGATCAAACCCAATTGTACAAAAAACACTGTTGCCAAATTTCAAAAGTCTTAAATCATATGCATCTTACTTGCGATGCGAATATTCTTTATTAGTAACATGAAATGTACACACACAGATTCCAGCTGACCAAACCCTATCATATAAAAATGCACTGTTACCAAATTTCCAAAGATTTAATCATTTGCATCTTATGCCTACTATTCTTTACTGAAACTAGTTAGTATTTGCCTATACATTATTGTGCGATGGCACTCACAGCGCGGTGGAGAGGTCGACCTGTTGGGAGAGTGCCCCCCTGTGTTTAACCCTGGGTGCCACACCCATTTGTGGCTTTGTGCGCACCTCCATCTCCCTGGCTTTGGTCGCAGCTGGTTCTGGGCCACAACTTGTAGTGCTCCCAGATTTCATGTGAACCCTGCCCCTGCCAGGCTTCGATGTGCCCCTTCTTAACATAATGTCAGTTGGAATATATCTGACTTTTTCTATATATTTATCATTATATATTTTATATTCTGATGTGTAATGTGGAAGGAAAATTAGGCCTTATGCTTTGTCTAGAGCTTGAGAGATATTGAGTGATCATAGCAGTATTTCTTCATTGATTGATTACAAATGACTGCTGTGCCTCTATTTATATAGAGGGTGAGACGACCCCGATCCTAACCAATTGATCTTATATCTAAATAACCTAATTTGAGGGATAAGCAGGGTTGGCATTACATTAGCACACTGCAGCAGCCTGCAGGTTGCTACAGTAACAGGACCCAAAGGCCAGCCCATACCATGATGCTTGTCATTAAAGCTATTTGGTTAAACAAATAATTACATACATATATGATCATTGTTATGTTTTGGCAGTTTTATCATATTTCAGAACTTAAGCGTTACATAATGTATGACCTCTATTACACATGAATTTGAAAAGTTTTCAAGAGTGCATGCAACATGCATAAGATTGATGCATGATTTGCTGGTAGCCTTCGTTGCCACGGTGACCCAGATAAGAATAACCCAGGGGCAATTCTATTTTCCTGGATGGAGATTACATGGGGGGGAGGGGTGCTGCTTATATATGGGTTCAGAGACCCCCTGCCGCACTGCCTAGGACCGGCTGCCGCGCCCAGGGTCAGTTGGGACACCCCCCAACCGACTCAATTTCTTATTTATTTAGTTCCATCTATAACAGATTGGATCCTCTAATTTTATCTATAACAGATTCATTCTAACTTAAACAAATCTTCTAGAAGACTCTTAGGTAGGGGGTGGTGCGGCTGGACTGTGGGTGCCTTGGGCTCTGCGCTGGCCATATTGGCGGCCCACGAAGGCGTCCACAGCACACAAGTATATATAATTTTTTTACCTCTTTTATTTATTGACTTATATGTTTAACTGGACAAAATTTGTATTTGTATGCAGACTTGTAATACTTGCTACTAGTATATTTGTATGAACCTACATTTATTTTAATTGACATATAAATGCTCTTTCTTCCCTGTGCAGCATGTTGACATGACTACTAGTAGGAGATATCCAGGCAGTTTTAGTGTTCAGAATGGAGCTCTTACAGAGTACCAGAGTTCCGAGCATACCCTCAATCGTTGGAGAGTACATACCTTGGCAGCTCTGCCATGGCAGCAGTCTACTGGTCTGCCATTGCGAGCACAAACACCTGAACATGCATCAGTACTTAATAGAATACCAGAGCCTGCTGATAGTGAAATGTCAATCAACAGGCATGGTGGTACATATGATGCTTTGAATGTAGACATGCCCTTAGTGGAGAAGCACAGGTCGTCACCTGCTCTGATAGAATGGCCGCCTCTTCGTCATACACAATCACAAACATTACCTCCAATTCAACCTGATACAAAACATAATAGAAGTTCAACTGATAATTTAGAAATTAGGCCATTTGATACTCAAGGAGCCAATTCATCTGTATTTGTCCCACAGCTTCAATATAATACCTTGGACCAGAAAAGAGTAAGTATTGGTGGCTTAGCTCAACCACCATATCAACACCCAGATTTGTTGTCACCGAGTCAACCAAATCTTGGTACAATTGTAGGAAATCAAGCTCCACCTCATCGACCTCCACAATTTCACCCTTGTTCTCATCATCAGGAGGCATTTAGAAGCTTTAGCACTGCCGTGTCTGTATCTCAGTACCAAGGACAAGGAGGAAGTGATGCAACACCACCCCTTCCACTTCTGCCAAGCTCTTTTTCTGTATCACCTTCTGTGACACCATATGGCTTGCCATCTACGGCTAATTTTCCTCTGCCATCATTACCTCCCGGGCCCGCTCCATCTTCACTGCAGATGGGCCCATCATCGTCACAAGTTTGTGGCCCTCAACCATTTGTCTCTGGACTATTGAGTAACCTCATGCGGCAGGGTTTCATTTCACCGGAAGCATCTAGCCAACCTCAGGTTTTTCTCATTCATTCGTGCAACTTATTGCTGGTATATAGATGATTCTGTTAGTAAGTTGCTGTTAACTGAATTGTTGTTGCTCTGATCTTTTTCTTTTAGGACATCGTTGGAGTTGATTTCAATGTAGATCTCAAGGTACGGAATGAATCTGTCATAAATGCTTTGTATCAGGATCTTCCAAGACAGTGCAAAACTTGTGGCCTTCGATTTAAATGCCAAGAAGAGCACCGTGCTCACATGGACTGGCATGTTACAAAAAATAGAAATTCGAAGAACCGTAAGCAATCTTCTCGTAAATATTTTGTCACCACAGAGGAATGGTTAAGAGCAGCACAAACAGTAGGAAACGAGGGAGTTCCTGCGTTTGTGCCCTCTGATCCAGTCCCAAACAGAAAGGAAGAGAGAGAAATGGCTGTCCCTGCTGATGAGGAGCAAACAGTCTGTGCATTATGTCAAGAGCCCTTCGAAGATTTCTACAGTGATGAGACCGAAGAGTGGATGTACAGAGGTGCAGTCTACACGAACGCACCGGATGGTAATATTGATGGTCTGGAGAGGTCACAATTGGGACCTATTGTCCATGCTAAATGTCGATCTGGACCCAGCAATACGTAGGCAGTGGGCATAGCTGGTAAGTACCCATGCATTTCATTCTCAACAAAAACCATTGTAAAATTTAAATTGCTGGAACAAGATATACCTTGAGCTTGCAACCAACATTCCCTGTATTAGTGCACACTTTCCTTTTGTTGTTTTGTTTTTCTGGGGATTCCTTTTGCTTTTGTAGTGCAAGCTTTTGGCGTATTTGTCAATATTGCACTTTTTATCCTCTGTCCATGCAATAGGTAAACCAGATATGTTCTGATATGTGCTTGCTGAATGCTGATATGTGGAAAAGCATTATATCAGTGCTAGGACTGCCTGTGTGTGCAAATTACAAGCTGATCTGTCATGAAGTACTTCAAGGATTCAATTTGTTTCCTTTTCTTACTTTCCACTAAATTAGCTGCCATCATTTTACCCTATGTAATCAATATTTCTGAAAACTGTTGATGTCATCAATGTTGAAATTCTGGGCACACGTGGGCATCCAAAATGGAATAACGGAGAGGCTTATTATTTCCAAAGGGACTACCGGTGTTATATAGTTAGGTTATACCCAACTTGACTCCTATGAGGACTCTAATACTAATCTCTTCCT
Organism: Neostapfia colusana; assembly: GCA_030760725.1. Classification (NCBI taxonomy): domain Eukaryota; kingdom Viridiplantae; phylum Streptophyta; class Magnoliopsida; order Poales; family Poaceae; genus Neostapfia; species Neostapfia colusana. The sequence goes on along the minus strand of JASWHV010000012.1, from coordinate 2,573,713 downwards.
GCAGCAAACTATAATTCCATCTCTAGGACTCAAACTCTATCTCCTAGAGTTATAATCTAACTGAATCAAGACTCCCTCAAACGCGCCCTTGAGGACTGCTGCCTACAGCCTAAACTTGGCCTGCAGCTCACACGCCTAGCCCAAGTTGCTAAACCTAGGTTCATCCAACAACCCCTCTTGATCCTGGTGCTTGCACTTGTCTCATCCTTGGCTTTATTAACGTGTCGTCCTCAAGCGCCACGTTTCCAAACATTGTGTCCTCGTCCTAACGACATCCTATCGCGTCGTAGGTAGCCTTGTCCTCCATGTGCGCTGCCGAGTCCTTGCTACCCGCAGTCATCACGACCTTGTTATTGCGGATATTTTATGACAATAGAATTTATAGATAGGATTGTGGAAGATTTTGCAGGTATCTACACAAAGGCGATTTTAATAGTAACAATGAGGTAAGGATTACCCAGGTTCAGGCCTTATGCAGCGAAGTAACATCCTACTCCTGCTTGACTTTTTATTCTCCAGATGAGATAACAATGATGTTTGTCGAGATCTAGCTGTATACTATTGGAGGCTATGTGGTGCTTGCTGCAAGGGTTGATCTCTAATCTATGAGAAGATGTATGAGAGAATGTGAGATCTATTTGGGGATGCCTGACTTGTGGCCTCTCCTTTGCCTTTTATAGGGCTCAGGGGTCTTGAGGCACAACTTGACTTAGTTTACAAGATGAACTTTATCAGATATAGACTCAATCTATAGCTTTCTATATCTAATCTTGATATGGTTGTTTCCTTATCTGCTTAGAGTCACAAATGGTAGTTTTTTCTATTTGACTCCGCTTTTCATGCTATGCCAGAGTCCATGTCATATTCGGTTGGCTTGGCCTACCTAGGGTTTGTCCCTCTGTCACTCGTTGTCGCTCCGCCGTATGCTAAACCTCCCTTTCACCGAGTCTTCTACGTGTGTCGGAGCCGCCGTGGGAGAAGGTTGTCGGGTCCCGCACATCGCTCCAGATCCTTCCGATCTGAGCCGCCACCCAACCTTGTAATTTCCATTGCCTCGTGCTTGTCGTCGCGCGTCCTCGCGTGCCTCCTGTTGTGCTTGCTCTACCACTTTGCGTGCGCGTGTCGCTCCAACCTCCCCACGGCCGCTTGCCGCTCAACAGACTGCTTGTTGACTGGTGCCGCAACATCCATGTCGTACCAGGCGTGTGATGTTGAGCCGGATTGAGTAGAGTCCACTAGAGGTGTGTCGTACTCGAACGAGAAGTCGATCACACTCCTCGCGTATCTTCATCATCCCACCATGTTGACGCTAATGGTGTTCTTGTCGAGCCAGGGATCGGGATACAAGCCAGTGAGCTTCTAAAGCCCCCCATCTTGCAGTCACACATCACCATGTCTCACCCCTCAACCTTGATAACCGAGTTGTCGCCAAGCCTCACTGTGCCGACAATCTTGTCATGGAACTCGGAGAAAACGACATGCGATCCAATCATGTGGTTGGTCACGCCCGTGTTGAAATGCCACATTGCATTGTTAACACTATCATCATTGCTGAGGTCAGGTTTTTGAGGCGTCGCCTAGGCGCTCTGGCCTGGACGGTGTGGTAAGGTCGCCGCTGCCACCGTAGATGTTGTGCCAGTCGTTGTCGCCGCCGTCGCGGGCTCGCCGCGCCACCGCCGCCGCGAGCCCCTCGCCGTGCCGCCACCGCCGCCAGTGGAGAGGGAAGTGGGGGTGTGGGAATAAAATGGCTAGGGTTAGGGTGGGATGGGTTTTTATAAGTCGCGAGTTGAAAAGAGCACCGTCGGATCCCATCCGACGGTTCACAATCGGCCCAGCCTTCCCGTTGCCTCCTGCCCACGTCCGTCGGTCCACCCTCACACCACCGCGTCTGCCCTGGACACCCGCCGCCGCCGCCTCTGCCTCCGCCCGCCGCCGCCGCCCTGGCGCCCACCGCCGCCCCCCGCCGACCTTGCCTCCGCCTACCGCCGCCACCTCCGCCCGCAGCTGCCGCTCGCCGCCGCCGCCTCCCTCCTCGACCCGCCGCCGCCTCCCCTCCTCGCCTGGCGCTCGCCTAGGCGACCGCCTAGGCGTCCCGGTGGCCGGCGGGCGCCTAGGCGTCCAGGCGTGGATTCACAACCCTGGCTGAGGTATGCGAAGACCCGCTTTTCCAGTAGCTCCATTGGTGGTGCTGCGGCTAGTACTTCATTGTCATGCACATCCCACAATAGGACACACCCTTAGCATCAGCAAGGTGCCCTCATCATCATCCATCTTCGTGTGTGCCTCTGCCCAATTGAGCTTGGGGCAGCACTTCTTAGGCCAATGGTCATGTTTTCTACATCTTTGATACTGGTCCCTAGCGAGCTTCTCGACATCGTCCCGACAAGCCACGTCGTGGACACCCTCTGGCTGCTGCTCGTTCGACAAATTAGTATGCACCTTCTACTGTGCTACCCACTCCCGATTGAGCAACAACTTGCCGTCGTGGAAGCCTCCATCACATCGCGTCCTATTGAAGGCGTTCTTCGCTGCCCTCAAATGTCCCGTCACCTTTGCGAGCATGAGTGATGACACATCTAGAAGTGTCGAGATCACCACCACCATCTGCTCGAAGCGTGGTGGCATTGCTCCACAACATCTTTTCTATGGCATTCAATTTTTCTATCACCTCCCCGAGGGTTGCAAGTTGTGACACCATGCTGCTAAGACAGAGAGAGAAGTCCTTCGTACTCACCATGCTCGAAGGTGGCTACATCGAACTCCCGATGCAACTATTGCGCCTTAGTCTTCTTCACGCGGTTTGCCTCGGCTCACATTAGCTTGATGCACTCTCAGGCCTCCTTTGACAAGTTATTCTCGTCGATCGTAGATATCATCCCCGTCGGCAGGGCACGAGCAAAACATCAGGTGTCATCATGTCTACCAGCTCATCCACGACGCTCTCCTCAACGAACTTCTACAGTGTTCGCGCATTTGAGCTTCACCTTCATCATGATAGCCCGCACCATGTAGTTGCTCGCTTCTCCTTCAATCCGTGTCAGGAGACCTTCAATCCACACACAAGCCGATGGGATCCATGCCGATTCGTTTGAGATCCACCGAGATTACTCCGACTTGGTCGAGCTCTGCCTCGTCATGATCCATGCATGTCCGCGCTGGATGCCGCTCGATCTCTGCTGGACTGTTGAGTTCCACTGAGATTGGCCACCTTTCTCTGACTAGCCGCTTGTGCTTCGCTCAACCCAACCGTCATGTGGGGGCGCACGTACAGGCGCCGCCGTGACGTGCGCCGCGCCACAGAACGCGCCACATGCGCACAGGAGGACACCACGAGTGGCTAAAATTGGAAAGAGAGATTAGTTTCTATTTTTATGAGATTAGTTTCTATTTTTATCCCTTAAGTTTAGGAAAGGTTGGTTAAGGCCTGAGGCCATATATTCGGTAACCGCACATTGAGAAGGCAAGCAATAAATTATCATTCCTGGTTTCCCATCTCTTCCTCAAACAAGCCGACGGCAGAGGGGAAAAACCTCACCGCCGACGACGGACCGCGACTACGAGCTCCGTAGCCGAGGGTCAGCTACCCTAGGTCTCGACGCCCTTGACAACCTGGTATCAGCTACCAGGCGTTCCTCGTCCCCATCTGCTCCGCCGCCGCAACAACCCCCCATCGCTGCGCCACCTCTAGCTGCCGTGTCGCACCCGTCAGCCATGTCTGAACCGTCCACCGTCGACCTAGCCAAGCTGATCGAGACCCTGACCGCGACGGTGGTGTCCCTGCAGACGTCCGTGGCCGCGCTCCAGCAGGAGTGGCCCGTCGCCGCATCGACCAGTCCTGGAGGCAACGATGGGCAGCGAAACCACGATCGACCACCACGGTTCCAGAAGATGGACTTTCCCCGCTATGACGGGAAAACCGATCCGCTGATCTTCACCAATCGCTGTGAATCGTATTTTCATCAGCAGTGAATCATGGAGGAGGAGAAGGTCTGGCTGGCCTCCTACAATTTGGAGGAGGGCGATGTGGTACATCTAGGTCCAGACGGATGAGGGCACCCCGTCTTGGCGTCGCTTCAAGGAGCTGTTGCATCTGCGTTATGGACCGCCTTTGCGCTCTGCCCCGCTGGCCGAATGCCGGCGCACGGGCACGGTCGCCGAGTATCAAGATCGGTTCCAGGCGCTCCTCCCTCGTGCTAGTCCGCTTACCGAGGCGCAATGGGTTCAGCTGTTCACCGGAGGTCTTCAACCGCCGCTCAGCATCGACGTCCGGATCCAGAACCCCCAGTCCCTGGCCGCCGCCATGAGTTTGGCTCGCCAGTTTGAACTGAGGGAGCAGTACACCGCCCCGGCTGCCAGGGCGCCGCCCCGTCCTTTGCTGCCGACTCTGGCCGCCCGCCTGGCTCCGGCCGCGCCACAGTGTGCCAAAGCAGCCACCCCCGCGACAATCACCATCGAGGGCCGCCCCATTAAACGCCTCACCCAGGCGGAACAGGAAGAGCGCCACCGCCTTGGACTCTGTTACAATTGCGACGACAAATTCACCAGGGGCCACAACCGTGTGTGCAAACGGTTGTTCCTCCTCGAAAGTATTGAGGAGGACGACGACGAGCCGGCCATGGAGGTTGCCGAGGACGTGGGGACTGGTGAAGCGCCCGTGTTCTCCCTCCAGGCCCTAGCCAGGGTCGCCTTCACCGACACGATGCAACTGGAGGTCGGGCTGGGATCCGCATCCCTCGTCGCCCTGCTCGACTCGGGCAGCACCCACAACTTCATCTCGGAGGCCGCTGCCCTTCGAACTGGCCTGCCTCTCCAGCACCGACCCCGCCTCACGGCTCTGGTCGCCAACAGCGAACGCGTCGCGTGCGTCGGCGTCATCCGCGACGCTCCGCTGACCGTCGGTGGCATTTCGTTCTCCGCCGATCTCTACGTTATGCCCTTGGCGGGGTACGATGTCGTCCTCGGCACCCGATAGCTCGCTGTGCTTGGCCCGATCGTGTGGGATTTCAGCAACCGCGAGGTCTCCTTCACATACCAGGACCGCGCTTTCTGTTGGCAGGGGCTGGCGGGTCCTCGCGTGCCGGCCGTGAGCACGACCACGGCTAGCAGCTCGCTCCTCGACGAGCTCTTTGCGGATTTCGACGACATCTTCGGCGAGCCACACTGCCTGCCCCCATCGCGCAGCCGTTACCACAGCATTAACTTGGTACCGGGGGTACCGCCGGTGGCCGTTCGACCGTACCGCTACCTTGCTTTGCACAAGGACGAACTGGAGCGTCAATGTGCGTCCATGCTGGACCAGGGGATTATTCGGCGCAGCAGCTCGGCGTTCTCGTCACCGGTCCTTCTCGTCAAGAAGGCGGACGGCTCATGGCGGTTCTGCGTCGACTACCGCGCGCTGAACGCCATCACCATCAAGGACGCTTTCCCCATTCCGGTCGTCGACGAGCTTCTGGATGAACTCCATGGCTCCCGATTCTTCACCAAGCTCGACCTCCGATCCGGCTACCATCAGGTCCTTATGAAGCCGGAGGACATCGACAAGACTGCGTTCCGGACGCATGACGCCTTCTACGAGTTCTTGGTCATGCCGTTCGGGCTATGCAACGCCCCTGCCACGTTCTAGTCACTCATGAACGACGTGTTGCACGCCTACCTCCACCGGTTTGTGCTTGTCTTCTTTGACGATATTTTAATATACAACGCTTCCTGGGCGGATCATCTGCGCCACCTCCGCGTCGTTCTCGCGGTGCTCTGTCAACATCGTCTTTTCGTCAAGCGCTCCAAGTGCTCCTTCGGTGTGGACGTTGTCTCCTATCTCGGGCACACCATATCTGCGGCAGGTGTGGCCATGGATCCGACCAAGGTCCAGGCCATCCACGATTGGCCTCAACCACGCTCGGCGCGGGCGGTGCGCGGCTTCCTCGGCTTGGCAGGGTACTACAGGAAGTTCGTCCACAACTATGGCACCATCGCTGCTCCTCTCACAACCCTTCTGAAAAAGGAGGGGTTCACCTGGAACGACAACGCAGCAGCGGCCTTCAGTGCCCTCAAAGGGGCGGTGACGTTGGCGCCAGTACTGGCACTGCCGGACTTCGCCAAGCCATTCGTTGTTGAGTGCGACGCCTCGACTTATGGTTTCGGGGCGGTGCTGGTCCAGGAAGGCCATCCCGTCGCGTTCTTCAGCAGGCCGGTGGCGTCGCGCCATCGCTCGCTCGCCGCGTACGAGCGAGAACTCATCGGTCTGGTCCAGGCCGTACGGCATTGGCGGCCGTACTTGTGGGGACGACGCTTCATCGTCAAGACAGACCGCTACAGTCTCAAGTACCTGCTCGACCAGCGCCTTGCCACGATTCCGCAACACCATTGGGTCGGCAAGCTGTTGGGTTTCGACTTCGCCGTCGAATACAAGTCCGGCTCCGCGAACGTCGTGTCTGACGCCCTCTCCCGCCGTGACACTGAGGAGGGCGCCTTACTGGCTATTTCGGCGCCTCGTTTTGACTTCATCGGCCATCTTCGTCACGCATAGGCCATGGATCCGGCACCGGTGGCCATCCACGAGGAGGTTCGCGCGGGTACACGTGCCGCGCCGTGGACAGTGGTCGATGACATGGTCACCTACGGAGGGCCCCTCTACATCCCACCCACCTCCCCGCTGCTGCAGGAGATCGTGGAGGCCGTCTATGAGGATGGGCACGAGGGCGTCCATCGCACGCTCCACCGCCTCCACCGCGACTTTCATTTTCCTAACATGCGTCGTGTGGTGCAGGACTTCGTGCGGTCGTGCCCTACTTGTCAGCGGTACAAGTCAGAGCACCTACACCCAGCAGGGCTGCTTATGCCGCTGCCTGTTCCAGCGGCGGTCTGGTCCGACATCGGTATCGACTTCGTGGAAGCGTTACCAAGGGTGAATGGGAAGACGGTCATTCTCTCCGTAGTCGACCGGTTCAGCAAGTACTGCCACTTTATCCCCCTCGCGCACCCATACACGACGGAATCTGTGGCACAGGTTTTCTTCGCCGACATTGTTCGCCTCCATGGCGTCCCGCAATCCATCGTCTCCGATCGCGACCCGGTGTTCACTTCGTCGTTCTACCGCGAGCTCATGCGGCTTATGGGCACCAAGCTGCACATGACGTCAGCTTTCCACCCACAGTCGGACGGTCAGACGGAGGCTGCCAACCGCGTCATCGTGATGTACCTGCGTTGTTTCACCGGAGATCGTCCCCGCCAGTGGCTGCGCTGGTTGCCGTGGGTCGAATACATCTACAACACCGCATACCAGACCTCTCTCCGGGACACGCCGTTCCGCGTGGTATATGGCCGTGACCCTCCGTCCATCCGCTCTTATGAGCCAGGGAGACGAGGGTGGCTGCCGTCGCCCAGGATATGATGTTCGTTACCGCCTGGAGCAGGCACAGGCGTCCCAGAAGCTCCACTACGACCGGCAGCATCGGCAGGTCTCTTATCAGGTCGGCGATTGGGCACTACTTCGACTCCGGCAGCGTGCAGCAGCCTCCCTACCCAGGACGTCCACGGGTAAGCTGAAGCCCTGATTTGTGGGATCCTACCGCATCACCGAGATCATCAACGATGTCGCGGTCCGCCTGGAACTGCCCCTGGCTGCCCGACTTCATGATGTGTTCCATGTTGGCGTACTCAAGAAGTTCGTCGGCGCACCTCCGGCATCGCCCCTGACCCTGCCGGCCATCCACAAAGGCACGGTGATTCCAGAGCCGCTGAGTGTCGAGAAAGCTCGCTTGGCGCGTGGGGTTCGTCAGGTCCTTGTCCACTAGCGCGACGAGCCAATGGAGTCTGCTTCGTGGGAGGACCTCGACGAGTTCCGCATCAAGTACCCCGACTTTCAGCTCGAGGACGAGCTAGACCTCGAGGGGGGTAGAGATGTCATGTGGGGGCGCACGTACAGGCACCGCCGTGACGTGCGCCGCGCCACAGAACGCGCCGCATGCACACAGGAGGACACCACGAGTGGCTAAAATTGGAAAGAGAGATTAGTTTCTATTTTTATGAGATTAGTTTCTATTTTTATCCCTTAAGTTTAGGAAAGGTTGGTTAAGGCCCGAGGCCATATATTCGGTAACCGCACATTGAGAAGGCAAGCAATAAATTATTATTCCTGGTTTCCCATCTCTTCCTCAACCAAGCCGACGGCAGAGGGAAAAAACCTCGCCGGCGACGACGGACCGCGGCTACGAGCTCCGTAGCCGAGGGCCAGCTACCCTAGGTCTCGACGCCCTTGACACCAACACCGTGAGTGATTGTCCACGGCTCCCAAAAATCTGAACCGGCTCTGGACATCAGAATATTGAAATTCCGGGCACATGTGGGCAAATAAAAATGGAGTAGCGGAGAGGCTTATTATTTTTATAGGGAATAGGGTTACACCCAACTTGAGTCCTATTAGTAGTTTAATCCTAATATCTTACTGCAGCAAACTAAGACTCTATCTTTTAGACTCAAATTCTATCTCCTAGAGTTAAATCCCACTTAACCAAAACTATCTCATGCGTGCTTATGTGGACTGCTGCCTACAGCCCAAACCAGAGCTACAAGCCACCTGCCTGGCCCAAGTCGCTAAGCCCAGGATCATCCAACAATAAATGGTTCTGAATTGAAAGTTTAAACAGACAATACACTTGAGCCTAATATTTGCAATTGCAATCAACTTTTGCTTTTGTGGATCCGGAAAGGATCTTTTTATGCTATATACCAAATAGGTAAACAAAATGTACTGTTTACAAAGCTCCACTATGTTAGGCTGTGCCTGCTGGTTTTTATAGATGGTATATGATCGACCCCCCATGGCTTGTCATGGTTTTGATTGTGTTACAAATCTATGTGTTAACATTAGAAGGTGATGGCGTTAACTTTAATCAATTTAATTTTCATGATTAATTGTTGTGTGAATGTTGTGCGGAAAGCTTCATTCTGTTAGAAGAACAATTGCTTTAGGAGGGAAGAGAAATTTATACCCCTCCACATGTTAATTGTAATAAACAACTTGTTCATATGTATCCACATGTTAATTGCAATAAATAGTGCAGAACTAGCCAGCGTCCAATGGTAAAAAATCTCTTACAGACGCATCCTTCAAAGACATAGCTTGTGTTAGGTTATTACATACGGGAACATCTAGAATGCAAACAGGCATTTGGTGCAATCGTGCAAAAATCCCTCTTAGACCACACGATTTTCATCTACGGTGATTGCATTTTTACATCTAGATCTTCTCACCTGCACACTTCAATTCTTTCAACTTATATTGCCAGGTGGGAGGGTTTAAATGTAAAAATACACTCACCGCAGGACGTAGATCGTGTGGTTTAGAAGAGATTTTTGCACGATTGCACCAAGTGACTGTTTGCATTCTAGTCGTTCCCTATTACATACAATTAAATATTTTGCAATTCTGTTTGCAGGGACTGTTGCCTTATTAGCTTTTATTTGATTGCGGCTGTGTAGAGATGACCTGTAAACTACTGGAGACTCAGATTTTGGTATGCTTAGCTCCACTCCTATCTTGACAGCTACAATTTGCATAGATTGTGATGTGACAGTAGTGTAACTGTAAATCTATCTGTGATTCAGCGATTGAACATCAGTAATCTGTTAAGTCACTATTTCCATGTGCTTGTTCTGCCACCTGGTCCTTTAGTAGCTGCAGAGTGCTGCTTTACATTATAATGAAGTGTGGGTATGATATAAATCAAAGTCTCATGTCTATGATTTCAAGCACCAGTCGAGGGCAGTCTTTTATGTGACGATGGGTTCATTAAAATGCAAAAATTATCTATGTAGTTTTCTGCTCTCTTTAATCTTTTTGCAGGACCACATCAGTCTTCTAGTTGGCTGATAGCTTCTGAAACATGGGGCCGTGCAAGATGACCAAGAATGATGGCCTGAACAGCTTAAGGGACTAAATTGCCGCCATTATATTTTATATTAACTTCTAAGTATTTTTTTCTTTGTATAATCTAAGGGCATTGTAAAGTATTATGCAGTTATTTGTGATCAATTGTATAATTCCAGCTTGCTGCTACTTTTGCCCATGTTAAATTATGATGACACTATTAAGACTTACATTGCTTCAGAAGCTACGCCTCTGGTCTCTGGCAAACTGTTCTATGTTACTCTGTCCGAAGTTGAAATGCTAATCTATTGCGGCGTTAAATGAACTCGATAGCGTAGATCACATTTCTCTTAAGCGACTAAGAGATGCAGGAGCTGATGTTGCAGCATGACCCTTTCGTTCATCACTGTAATTGTAAAGAATACGTTTCTTTCATGACTGCCACAGCCAAATCGCTAGCCAACTCTCCATACAAGGTCTGGCGCCTTGTAAGCTCACTACGAGTTGCCGTACTACCCACGGCACATCTAGCAAGAATATGCGGAGCATTCTGACTCCGCATAGCAAAAATTACTGCAGATCCACGACCGAGGAAACTAGATTTTTCAAGATAGTGTTCTTAATTAGTGATGTAAAAATGTCCGAGTCTGATTCCAAAATCAACACTGATTTTCCCAATCTCGTATGCCTAAAAGCCTCAAATTCAGACAGCAGCGCACCCGAGACGCGAGAAACTTCATTTTGCCCTGCCTGCTATCAAGCTTCGTTCATGGTCTCGGATCACTTCAACCCATCCACATTCACCGTTGCTTGCATCAAAATTTGTTTTGATGGTCTCTCCGCCGCTTCCCTTTATTCGCCACCATGCCTTGCAATAGCTTGTCTTTCGTCTCCAACGATTTGAAATCAGCAGGAAATGTCGTTATCTTGTGAAAGATCATTTTCCATGAGCCATATCGTCTGAAACATCGTCATGCTTGGAAATACAGGTTACAGAAGTAGCTCAGTTTTGTGTTTTCCTCCATGCCCACAGACAGCGGTTTCTGTCTTCCGATTTAGATGGACCTCGGTTTCTGTCTTCCGTTTTAGAAGGACCTCCTACCCAACGTGCTTGGGACAAAGGCTTTATTGTTGTTGTTACTTTAAAAGGCAGTGACCACCATTTTCATCAAACGTAATGCATATTGGGATGTGTAGTGTACCTCTCCTCTCAACGTTCTTTTTCAGTGATACTCTAGTTCTTTCATATTAAAAAACTAGGGGCGAGAAGAAATTCATGAGTCGAAATTGCATCACATAAACTACAAGCAACAATAGGAATAGTTCTTACCCAGGGATGGTTAAGCCCAACAGAACGCCTAGAGTCTAAAAAATCTTTGCAGATTCAAAAAAGAGAAATCCCTGTTCTCTAGCTACCAGCACGTCAGGCGACTTAGCCTGAACAGCAGCACAAACATGACAAAGTACACATCGGCAAACTGAAGCCCTAATTAAAAACGAAAGAGATCCGGAACAATTAATCTGGAACAGCAACTTAGCAGCATCCGATCCGTTATAGAATCCACAGGGAAGTCAATACCCGAACCATCCCCCCTTGCATAGTGGTGACGCTTCCTTTTCATGGCGACATTTCCACGAGCGCCGACAACTATCTCGCAATGAATACTAGCAGTATGAGCACCACATGGCAAGGAGAGTTTGAGGTGCGTTCTTGACTCCACACTGATGAAATCTTCCAATACCTCGCTGCCACCTGCAAAAACTTAGCAGAAAAAACTTATCATGCATGTAGATCATAAACCAATGCCAAACTCAAACAGCTTTGTGCACGTTTATGCTCAATGTTTTGAAATTTGGCTGCATGCCTCTGATACGTACCTTGCATTCAAGTACACGATAACTACTGCAGGTTACCCTCACCGCAAATGGCGGCCTTGATGCGCTCCACGGTGCAGGCAATGAGGCTGTTCACCGTGGCAACAGATCCCAGCGAGAGCTTCGCAGTTGGAACCGAGTCAACCAGGATCTGGAAGGCCACTGTCAGGAGGGACCCTCCACCAGCGCTCTCCCCTTCTGCAGCTGTGCCCGGTGGCCCCTCAGGGAGTATGGCGAAGCCTGATGGCAACAGGGCTACATAGTCTGGGTCACCTCCATTGAGCACCACGTTCATTGCTACTACATCCACTGGGGCGTACACGACATACGAGCCTGAGGTGTCGGTGCAGCTCTCTTGCAGGATCAGCATGTTGCTCTGGTTCGAATTTGCACTCTGCACAATACCAAGAGAAAGAATGATCCATTTGGCAATTACTTCTGATTTTTGAACATGAATAGTTCGCGTTTATATTATCAAATTATGAAACATACAGAGTTAAAAAAACAGAAATTATTCGCATGTTGCTGAGAAACTTCATGTAGTCCTTATATGTCACATTATGTCTAATTGTTATGTGCTAAGGAACTACCATATCAGCCCCACCGGACTAGATTTAGAAGTTATACAATATAAAGTAAGGAATTATTTCGATGGAAATGGATGAAAGCCTGTCGTAGAAACTTACATTGACACGAAGAAGAGAGACACAGTTCCCATGGTCCCGCCCATTGGCAATGTGAGCCATTTCTTGAACTGTGCCACCATTGGAGAGGATGTCCCACTGCAAGTTCAAATTTTATCAGCTAAGTACTTATCCAGCAAATTCTATTTGTCGTAGGTATAAATTAGCTATATTGTATGTGTGGCATGGAACCTCGCTACGAGAGGTCTCATCGCGTAGGAAGTCAAAGACCCTCTTGGGCAGAACAGGTATCCAGAAGGAGGTGGCAGCATTGAGCACAATGCCCGGTGGCCTGCCAGGGTCGTCGACACTCTTCCTCGTCATGACACGCACATCCTCCGCACCGCTGCCTGAGAGAGTCGTCCACTGGTGCGCAGCAGATGCCGTCACACCTCCGCAGAAGCTCGCTACCATCCGCTCTGCCAGCTTCAGCATGCTCTTTCTCCCCTCTATGCTTGTAATCACTGCAACAGATGCACACATCAGCATCAACATGTACCTATCAAAAATTATTAACTGCTCTGTATGTTGAAGTGATTTGTATGTACCACCAAGGTCACCATTGGGGATGTTGCTGGCCATGGCACTGGCAAGGCGCTCACATTGCCGGTCCAGTGTGCCAACCCACCGTTTTGCACCAAATGCAAGGCCTGAATTCACCAAAGGCTTGTACAGGTTGTGCACTGACCTGTCATCAACTTCAACATGCTCCACCCAGGTCACCTGCATGCCCGCACACATGTTTATAGGATAACTTAACCAATGGGACAACGAACTGACACTAACATGAGTTTTCTGTCAGGAAGCACACATTTGCTGACAGAAAAGTTTCAAAGCTAGATGCAGTTGCAAAGTGGCTATTATATTAGTACAGTTCATTGAGAAAGAAATTTATCAAGGAGGTAATTAACCTTTGAGTAGCCATTGGGCATTTCTTGGATAAGGCAGCCAGACGGCCTGCGCCGGCACTTTAAGACAGGGCTAGGGCGGAGGCTATCAAGTGAGACATCCACTACTGCCCACGTCCCATCAGGGTGGTGCTTGCAATACCTTACAAAATAGCTCTCCCGCGTTGGCACTAGTGGTGAAGGCACCTGAAACTCCATTGACATCTGCATGTTGATGACCAACACTATAAGCTACACATGCACGGCCAACATCACAGAGAATGCATACACTGATGACTAAGATCGAACAATGAATCTTGAACTGAAATGAAAGAACAATGTAGATGGAATTGATTGTGATACAAACCACTTGCAATGCACCGTTATAGCTCCCTGCCACGCCTGTCGACAGCACCTCATGTGTTGAAGCCCTTGAAACAATGCTCGAAAACACTGAAGCGAACCGATTCTACATGCACAAAATTACATTGAATCATGGAACAAAAAAATCAGAAATCAATCAGATTATTCAAGTTAGAACCAATCAAATTCATGTTACTAGAGCGATTGATCAATTACCGCGTCCATGAGGATCTCAACTAGGCTGTCACGAGTCATGATCACAACAGCACTGTCACGAGATGCCTCTGGCCGGAGACCATATTGTCTTGGGCCGATTCCACCTGGAAACATCCTGACATACTCCTCCTCGTCCAGCTGAACTCCGGCTGTGCCCATGGCCCACAGCGGTGCATCAAGCTGAGCCATCCGAACAAGCTCGTCCATGGCAGTGACGGCCAGCTCCACAATCATAGGCTTGTCGGCATCAAGCTGGCCGCTTGACACGCTCCTCAATAGATCCCCGGCACCAGCTCCAACACCAAATATGTGGTCGGCCGTGAGGCTGGGCGGCTGGACGCCATAAGCGCCTGTAAGATCAAGGGGGGAGCGGGCTGCAGCTGCAGCTGCAGCGAGTGGGCTGGAGAGCACTGGGAAGGAGACCATGGGCTTGCCGACATGCTTGGCAGCAATGCCCGAAATCCTGTCGATTTCATCACGAAGGCGGGCATTCTCCACGCGGAGGTGATGCTCGTCAAAGGACATCTCACCGAGGGCAGCAGGGCCTCCGCAGCTGGGACAGGACACGGTGCTGAGCGCCTCCTTGTACCGCATATTCTCAGAACGCAGCTTGTCATTCTCGGCTCGCAGTTGAGCATTCTCTTGCCGCTCATGCTGGTTCTGCATGCACCCAACACATTGAATGAGAGCATGTGTTTCACGTGAACTAATTCCCTTTTTTTTCAATGCATTCCGTATCATCATAAAATGCTGTGTATGTGTGCAATGCAGAATTCTCTATGTTTAGTTGTGTACACATCTACTTGTCACATTGTTAGGCTAAGACCAGCACTTATGTGCGCAAAATTTGGATTGCAGTGAAGGAAAGTAACTGCTACGGATTAAAATTGATAAAAATACAAACTATTCCTGGAACATAATGCCGTCAAATCAAGAGCAGTACAGTACATATCTAGAGTGGTAGCACTTGCCTTCATCTGGGTGCGCTTGTTCTGGAACCAAAACTTGACCTGAAGCGGCTCGAGACCTAGTTCCCGGCTCAGCTCTTTGCGCTGCTTGTCATCTGGATGCGGACACTCCTTGAAGAATCTGATTGATCACAATGAAAATCCCTAAACGTCCACACATGAACTCTGGCTATGTTTAGAGAGCAGAAAAAGGGTAAAACAATTCTGGTGCCAATCTTACGCTTCCATCTCCTGGATCTGGTGTTGGGTGTGGCGGTGATACCGCTTCTTTTTGTTCGGCCTCTGGTTGGGGTCCTCCTGCCCGTCATCGCCAGAGGTGCCGTCAGGGTTCTCGCTGCACGACTTGCTCTCAAACTCATCCACCAGAGCATCCGCATGGCCATGCATCATGTTATCGCCACTGTCCACTACATCAGCTGGGATCTGATCGAAGAGTTGCTGCTGGAAAGCCTGCTGTAGATGCTCGTTGTCTAGCAAGTCAACCTACAATTTATTCAGTTTTCATGCATGTGAGTCATAAATCATAATTCAAAGATGATAGTGGTAAAGGAAGCTGTGAAGGGGGTCTAGGGTCTAGGGATTGCATAAAGTTAATGAAACATTTCAGATCGAATTGAATAAAAATATCTCTTCAGGGCACTAGTAATTTTAAAAGTTTAAATGCGGATATATGTATATATGCGATCAACTACTAGTATTTTCTTCCTCCGACCATAAGTGCCCAGTCATGTTCCATTGAATAGCAAATTAACGAGTCAGTAGCCTTTAATGGTCCGCTTAATTAATACTACTGCTACATGCATATATATTATGTACAACACCTACAATCCCAAAGCAAATTAAATAAGCAAAATACGGACGAGCAAGTACAAACAAAATTGGAAAGAAATTCAAAAAACAAAAACACAAAACTCTTTTTCCTTCCCCCAAAAACTACTGAGAAGTGTTGATTCCGCGCATCTCCAATCTCTCTCTGGATTACCTGGTTCAGAGACAGCGCCGACGACGACCCATACGCCACGCCGTTCCGGCCGATCATCGCCGGCATGCGCCTCGCCGGCGTCATGAGTGACGGTTGCGCGGGACTAGTGGCTCCCAAACCCTAGCTCCTGCCCTCCGGCTGCTCTCATCCTGCCAAAAGATGCACACACATATCACAGACACGAATATAACCAGGAGATGGAAAGCAAGCAGTACGTGTCCTCGAAATGTTCACAGATCGATCAGAGGCTTGCACGCCACGTAACAGCACGTGCAGCAGCAGATCTAGGGCGAACACGCGTACACAGGAGCTCCCAAGCCATGCAAGAATGAAACTGGTAGAGGTGTGTGAGATCTGAAACGGGCGATCTGTACCTCTGATCCTCGCTTCGATTCGATGGCCTCCAAAGAAGAGTCTATGATGTCGTGATATCGCATGCAAGAAGCCGCATGAACAAGCTCCGTGCACGTAGCAGCTAGGCTAGCAAGAGGTGACAGGAAGAGATCTCAGGGAGGAAGAAGACGCCATGGGAGGAGCTCGGGGGAAGGGGGGAACGGCGCGGATGGGAGTGTGGAGATCGGGAGGAAGGAGTTATTGCAGGCCGGTAGCGGAGAGCGGATGGGTGCAAGGGCATTTATTGTAGAGGGTGCAGCGTTATTGCTCAGCAGCGATGCAATTGCAAGGAAGAGTGAGGGAGAGTAACGTACACGGTGAACACTCACTGCTGGTACGCTGTACATGTATGAGCTGCTGCTTTTTTTTATGTTCAAGCGGTTTGTTTGCTACTGCCAAAATTACAGTGCTGCTAATTAGCTGTGCTGTAAAAAAACGAGGCAGGAGCGTTGAAACTTCGGAGCCTGACGCCTCATGCTGTTCATGTGAATGCTCATGCATGCATGCATGGTTTTTGTGGATAGCAAGGACTGCCCCGGCCCTTCGATTTTTTTTACCAGATGGGCCTGGCTACAATTTGTTGGTAGAATGGTAGACAGAAAAGATTTGACCTTTCACCTCTTAACACCATGAAAAGAACAAATAGATTTGCGCTCCGCGTCTAAATCTTCCTCTTATTAAAATATACTTTGCTATAAAACATTTTTATTGTTCAATATATAGGCCTTCGTCCATGAGCTTTTCAGTAAGTGTTGAACTTTCAACTCCGGTAATGAAATTCTTTACATATAAAACCCCCAACTTTCCACCTTAGAACATATCTCTGATCCATATTATGTCCTACGTAATAAAAGTAGAAGGTTGATCTTAAGGTAGAATAATAAACGGACATAAGCAACAGTGAATTATTTACACGAGCCGTGTGCCTACATGCATGATTAGCTAGTGAGGGAATTAGCTAGATGGGCAAAGAAATTGTAACCAAGACTACAAAGGATAAACACCCTAGCATGACAGTGTAGATAGATTTAATTGGTGGTCTCGGACAAGTGCGGACTTTTTGAGCGTGTTTGGACATTCACCCCTCTGAACGGATGACACGTGTGCTCTCTCCGTTTGTCAGTCCTGCTAAGGCTATCCGCACTTATGTGCTCTAAAAATCTACTCCAAACAAATATTTCCACCTATTTCCAGCACACTCTAAAAGATTCTCTATACTACCGCCACACTCATCTCCTACATAAACATACTCTATATAACTACCATTCATTCTTTACTATATTTCTCATCTTTTTTCTTTCTTCTATCTATTTTGTTCATTTTATTTCCTTTCCTTTTCTTGTCTATTCTGTAACTTTTATTGTGTTTCATTTTCCTTCTATTTTTTATATCCTCTCCTTATTTCCTCTATTTTCTATTTTCTTTTCTGTTTACCTCTCTTCTATTTCCTTTCATATTTTCCTTTCTTCTATTTCCTTCCCTTTTTTTTCTTTCCTTTTTTCTCCCTTTCTTTTATTCCCCATGTTTTTTCATCGTCTTCCCGAACCTTCCGCCGCCCTTGGTCCGCCTCGTCGCCCTCGCATCCTCTGTCGCCCCCACCGCCCTCAAATCCCCCGCCACCCTCACATCCCCCGCCGCCCCCACCGCCCTCACATCCCCCACCGCCCCCACCGCCGAACGTCGGCATCTACCCCGATCCTCACCGCCGTCCTTCGTCCGCCTCGCCGTGGCCCTTCCTCCGCGCCGGCCTCTTCGAAGCTTTGTCCCGACCCCGCACCACCACCTCACCTCGTCCGGTTGCCGCGCATGCTCGCTGCCTCATCCCCGCACCGCCACACCGCCTCAGCCCCTCGCCAGCTCGCCACCTCGCTTCCGCGTCGCCTCGTTCGCGCGCGAAACCAACCGCCGAGCGTTTGGCGTCGACGCTTCAGGAGGCGCGCTACTGTCGCGTGCGGGCGTTTGGCACACGTCTCCCCGCACGCCGGTGCGGCTCTAGTGGGAGTACCGGACGCCGAACATGCCGTCTCGCACCTGGTCGAGCACCTCGGTGCGAACAGCCTAAGGGCGTTCCAGACCACGTCAACACTACCATCTCAATTAGCGCATCAGGCTCAGGCCTCGCCACCACCATCTCCGGTAGCTCCACGACCTCACGCCGACTCGCTGGGGCCTGGGGGCATGCCGAGGCGGCGCGCTGGCAGCTGCATGTGGCAGGAGACCTGTCGTGCCGGCTATGGCCATGGCTCCTTGGCTTGTCGGCCGCCTTGCAATTGCAGGGGGGCTGATGTGTGTTTGGTGGGGCCTTGCCGGCGGCTGGCCGTCGTTCAATTGCAGGGGGCGGGACCTAGCTAGAGGCTGGGCGCCGTTGTTACAGGGGAAGAGGTGGTTTGTTGAGGAGTCGTCGGCTCGGTGTCTGCGGCTGCGACGCCCTGTGGTTTGGCAAAGAAGATGACGTACGGAGGAGCTAGACGCCTAGCGCCGCCGTGCTGCTGTTAATTTTGCCCTTTGTCCACACAAATCTTTTAGGATGGATGTGTGTGGTTACTACCACACACGGAAAAGAAGATTATCATGGTCTGGGATCACATCTTTTTAATCAACTTAGCACATGTGTAGGGGCGGAGGCAGGATCGGTTACCTCAATTAGCAACTCTCCATCAAACAGCATCTAGTGCAAGCCTGTCCGGCTCCGGCCATGCTTGTGTGCTACTGAGCCAGCAAGATGCATAAGATATATCCAGGGGAGATGTTAATTAAAATTTAACCTCTTAAGAGAAGGCTAGTCATGACCAATAATGCTTCAGTGTGGAAATAACGAAGACACTGAGCGACTTTTACAGTATACATGGATGTTAATTCAATGCTATTTCTATTTATTCAAAAGGAGAAAGTGCAGTCTACTCCTTTTAAATATGGTTGTAACCTACTCAACTATTAAACTGTTTACGGGTTCTTAAAACCGGGTTACTTTTTGCTTTTTGGACACCGACACATACATTACAGGAAAAAGTTACATTTACGACGGCTAAAATAATTTATAACGGCATTAGGTTTAGCCGTCATAAACAACAGTATTTACGACGGCCAAATCCGGCTGTCGTAAATTAGTCTCAACTTACGACGGTCACGACACAACCGTCGTAAGTTAGCTTCAATTTACGAGGGCTAACCCTAGGGCCGTCGTAATTAACAAGGTCGTCGTAAATTACCCGTTATTTACGATGGCTGGGCTTAGCCATCGTAAATGACGGGTATATACCCGCCCGGGCCGGGGTCGGCATGGGCATTCACGTCGCCGCCGCACCCGCCCGTGCGCCGCCGCCACCCGCCTGCCCGAGAGTCGGTGCCGCCCGAGAGGCACTGCTCGACCTCCTCCGTCGCCACCGCCCGCGCGCCGCCTCTCGGCCTCTCCCACCGTCGCTGCTCGCGTGCCGCCCCCAGGCGCCGCCTCTTGGCCTCCCTCGGCCCGCGCCGAGCCACCCGACGTGTCACCGTCGCTTCTCGGCCCCGTGCCCGTCTCGCGCTTGCCGCAACTTCTAGGTAAGTGTAATATAATTTTGTATTAGTTGTATAATTAGTTAATTAGTTCATTTGTTAATTAATCTAGTTACTTTACTAATTAGTTTAGTTAATAAGTTAATTTTTGCTTAATTTAGTTACTTAATTATAGTTTAGGTTACAATTAAGTTAGTTATTATTTATTTAGTTTAATATAAAGTTAGTTTATTTTTAATTAGTTTATTATTAAGTTAGTGATTGTTTATTTGTTTAATTAGTTAGTTGTATGGTTAATTGGTTAGTTAAATTACTTAGGTTATTAATTAGTTAAGTTATTTCGTTATGTAGTTGTAAATTATCTTTGATTACTATTTAGTGTGTTCATTTGTTAATTGATTGTTTGATATTATTATTTAGTTGAAAATTGTTATGAAATCGAGTGTAATTATTTGCTTCATTATGATTAATTAGTTATATACACCGTTACGAGAGCACGCATAATATGCTATTTAGGACAGTAATTAGTACAACAACCGACGAGACGGGCACGAAGGTAACAAGACCAGTGAGGACGCCAAGCACTTATTGGCGTCGCCGCTACACCCTGAAAGTTGCCTAAAGGGGGGTGAATAGGCTAAACTACCTGAAATGACCTAATTAAACGAGATTAGAACACAAGGGCGGACTAGTCTGGCTCAGGGGCGGACTAGTCCAGTCAGCCTGCTATAAAAAGCTAAAGACTTGATTTTTATGTGTTTTTCTTCATATTTTAGCTCAACAAAATGAGGATAAACTATCTAGCAATCTAATATGACAAGTATGACAAGATCTAGCAGGTGGATTGCAAAATTGTAATGAGGAACACTAGAAGAGCGAAATGATCAAAACGAACACTAAGCAATTTTAACGATCGAGGAAATGTAAATGCAAGAGAGACATGGAGATTTTTGCCCGAGGTTCGATTCCACCCAGGAATCTACGTCCATGTTGAGGAGTCCACAAAGGACCAGATTTAACCACCCTTTTCTCACCAAGTCACCACTAAGGACAACCCGGTTCTTCCACTATCTCAAGGGTGAACTTACAATATCTTTGGGGCTGCTCACAATCTGAGGCTCCCACTTGAACACGTCCACAAACTTCACGAATCTCACAAGCCACAGGTTTCAAAGACTCACACCAAGTGCACGAGATCACTCCAAGAGCCAAAACACGAAGCTCTTCCTTCTCTCCTCACACACCCAAATCCACTCAAGAATTGATTCTAGAGGGTGAGTAGGCAAGAGAGAAGGCTTAGAGAGGCTCTAGGGTGGCTGTGGCGGCGCTAGGGTTTCAGAGAACTTCAAATGAAGTTGGGCACCTCTATTTATAAAGGTCCCGACAGCCAACCGTTGCCACCAACTAAAGTCCGGACTAGTTCGGTCAGGACCCCAGACTAGTCCGGTTTGCGGGGACCACTGACGTCACAAAGCCAACTACTCCCCGACGTTCAAATTTCAAACGTTCGCAAATCTCTGGACTAGTCCGCTCACAACGGACTAGTCCGATCTCACACAAGAACTCTTTGTCCGGGTGAGAACGGACAAGTCTAGAGGACCCGGACTAGTTCGGCCACTAAGGCGGATAAGTCTGGTCCACCAAGACTTAGCCGTGGGGGCTCTCATCTCACAACCATACGGACTAGTCCGCCTCGGAACGGACTTGCCCGAACTCACACAGAACCCCTTGGTCCGTGTGAAAACTGACAAGTCTGGCTAGCCCGGACTAGTCCGGCAACTGAGGCGGACAAGTCCGGTCTACCAGGACTTAGTCCCGAAACACTCTCACGAAGAGAGAACCGGACTAGTCCATCCCCAAACGGACAAGTCCGAACTCAGTCAGGAGCTCTTAGTCCGCCCTAAAATGGACGAAGTCGTAGGACTCTGGAATAGTCCGGCCTCTAGCCTGGACAAGTCTGGCCTACTACGGTTTACCTCACTAGCACTCTCCACTAAGGATTCGACACTTCTAACGCTTTGAGTTCTCTTCTGTGATCTCAATGCACTTGACACACACACTCTCACTCTACCACGGCTAGCCTACTAAAGACTAAAATAAAACCCTAATTTCTACTCTTCGATTCTTCGACGCCGTTCTTCATCCCTTTCCTTTTTGAGAGTTTAGGTGTCCACCTTGGAAATATCTTATGCTTATGATCATCTCGGCTCATTGGTCTCTTAATTATCGTCATCAATCATCCAAAACCCATTGGGATACCTAGATGCACTTACAATCTCCCCCTTTTTGGTGATTGATGACAACAGATTAAGTTTCAACATAAGAGGTAAAAATTTGATTTTTATAACAAGTGTACGTATGCATAACTCCCCCCTGGATGTATGCAACAGTAAAAGAGGGGAGTCTACATACACTCACATGTTATAGTGGGGTGCCTACGTGTTG
Organism: Neostapfia colusana; assembly: GCA_030760725.1. Taxonomy (NCBI): domain Eukaryota; kingdom Viridiplantae; phylum Streptophyta; class Magnoliopsida; order Poales; family Poaceae; genus Neostapfia; species Neostapfia colusana. The sequence continues at coordinate 2,551,538 of JASWHV010000012.1, read as the reverse complement.
TGCTCAAAAAGTGTGACAAGACAATAAAACATGGCAAAGGGCAACAATGATCAATTATAAGCATAAGATACACACATAGTCTTATAGAAAAGAGACACAATGCATAAAACATAGGTAATCATGTCCAAGGATCTATACAAGACTAGGAGATGATAAAAAGACATCCTCTTCCATCTCCCCCCTTTGGCATCAAGGCACCAAAAAGGAAAAAGGAAGAAGATACGTCTAAGTCTACTCGTCATCTTCATCGTCTTCTTCTTCTTCAAACTCGCTCTCCGTGGCCTCGGTATCATCTTCCTTGTCGTCGGCGGCGGTGGATGGAGGCACGGCCTTGGAAGAGCTTCCATCTTCCGTGAACTGGGCGAGCTCATCAACAGTGAAATCCGGATAAGGAGTGAGCTCTCCATCACTCTCCTCGGGAGGAGACATAGGCACCTCAAGCTTGTCGCACACAACCTTGAGGTACTTCTCCTGACGCCTCTCCATGCGTCGAGTCCGGACCTCCACACGCCAACAAGAGGCGAAAATCGCGTTGAAGCACTTGAAGAATCCGCACAACGACTACGGAGGAGGAGGTGATGAAGGAGCCACTGAGCTAGGAGGAGCCACTGAGCTGGAAGGAGGTTGAGCATTCTTCCTTCTGGGAGGTTCTGGCACAATTGGGGGCAGCTGAGGACGGAGCGGTCGATGAGTCACATCCTTGACGAAGACAAGCCCCGACACCTTCTCAATTAAGCATATAATGTATGGTGCATACCCACATGAGCGGTTGGGAGTGTGAGAGATGTTGAAGATGTCATCATAGATGTACTCAACGAGGGTGAACTTCTCTTCACCATCAATCAACAGGAGGAGATGCCTTAAGTTCTCTTGAATCACCCCTGCATCTCCATCCTTAGGGGCAATGGTTCTCCTCAGAATCCGGTTGAGGATGCTATAAAATGGCTTGATGTTCCTAGCAAGCCCAGCATTATAGGAAACATGACTAGGATACATATAGTCGAGCTGATCCCTATCCACTGCCTTGAGGTTGGAAATAATGATCTCATGGTCCAGGTGCTCCTCAAGGCCAAGTATCTGAGCAAACTTATCATATGTGGCTGAGTACTGCTCTCCATGAGTCATCCAAGTGATCGTCCGGTCACCGTAGGTGGAGAAGTACACGGTGGTGTAGAACTGCACAATCACTTTGATGTTCCAATCATACTTGAAACTCATTATTTCCTTGATCCCATGGTGCCGCGGCTTCAATCACGGCATCAAAACCTGAGTGCTTCCTTTTGGCCATGTAGGCCCAATCCACCCATTGAGCTTGAGCGACTGGAGTCTTCATCTTCAAGTATACTAGGCGGTAGTAGTCGCAATGAAAGTCACACCAAAACCTAGTGTCAGCTGTGTGCTTCTCATAATCATAGACTTTTTCCATCCTCAGCCTTCTCACCTTCTCAGCACCCTTTCTTTTGAACACATATGATGCAGTGTTGGGCTATCAGTTTGGATCTCTAGCAGGGGCAACCATCTTCAGGGGACTGATGGGCTTCGATTGCCCCTTCTCCTTGATTACAATGTCTCCTGCCCTCTTTGCCGGTGCCTTGGCAGTTGGCTTTTTCTTCTTGGGCTCCTCAGGAAGTGGAGCCTAGACTTTCCTCGGGTCACGGAGAACCCTACCCTCGGGTTCTTTCTCCTTCTCTTTGGTCCGCTCTTTTTCTCCCAAAGAGACCAGCTTCTTCCTTTTGGGCTCTAAGGCACTAGCAGCCTGGGAGTTATTGGCTTCAGGTTCGGCCCTTTTCTTCTTCCGTTGATCCGCCAAGGATTCTTCAACGGCTTTGGCAATCTGTGCCTGCTCTTCGAGATCATGTCTTTTCTTTGTCCTTGCCTCTCGAATGACGGCATCCTTAGCCACTTGAGCTTCCTTTTCCGCCCTCTCTTCGGCAATGCACCGATGGAGGGCTTGTCGAGCCTCCTCGGCCGCGGGATTTGCAATAGGGGGGCACAGGTTGGAGTCCGACATATCCCCTGAGAAACCATAGATAAGAGCTCAAGGAAGTGGAATATTGCAAAAGAATTCATAAAAATGGCTAAAGTTGGGGTTTGTCCTGTGTAAACCGGACTTGTCCGCTAAGTTGCCAGACTAGTCCGCTCGAGAACGGACTTGTCCGCCTAGAAACCGGACTAGTCCGGGTTACACAGGAAGAACCCTAACTCTAACAATTTTTTGCAAAAACTTTGAATAAAGTCGCAATACTCCTAGGCTACGATCATAATGACATGAGTAACAACATTTGTGAAGAGGTTTCTAGCAAAAGACCAAAGAATGAAGAAAAAGAAAGAATTTTGGGTAGGTCAAGAATACCTCTTCAAATCTCCAAATGCGATGAAATCGGAGGCAAAACTCGAGCAACGAAGCAGGGGGAAGGATTCCTGCACTCCTTAGGACTCCAATCCGTGGATTGGAAGAGGTTTTTGGTGGAGAAAAGCGAAAATCCTAGTGTAGGGGCGGTTCGCTAGAGAGAGAGAGAGAGTTGAGAGTGAAGAGAGAGGGGTGGACTGGCCGCCCCTCGGTGGTTAAGTCCCCAGGGGTCGGACTAGTCCGGCCTGATGCACGGACAAGTCCGATCGACGGACCCGAGCCAGACTTCTCTGGTGCCGGACTTGTACGACCTCGAGGCGGACTAGTCCGGTTTGGACTTGTCCGCTGAAAGTCCGACCTGGAAAGCCCGGACTTGTCCGGCCCAATGGGGCAGACTAGTCCGGCTATAAACTAAAATTTCATATAATTTGAATTCTATCTCAAGAATATGATCTTTTTTGGAAATGTTTTTGCAAATATCTTTGACAAACATGGTCAGTAAGCATACATCAAACAAACAATGACCATATTTGACAAAGAATCCTTTTGAACATAGTTTTCATAGAGTAAGAGAGATTAGGGTAGAATTTTGAAAGCATGCAATTTTTGAAGTTTATATGCAGGTAACAAATAGATGTGCACGACTCAAGCAACGTTTCAAAAATCTAGGATATTTAGTCCACTCCTTATGTCACAAAAACGTTTCTCATCAAGGGGTTTGGTGAAGATATCCGCTAATTGTTTCTCACTCCTAACATGAGAGATAACGATATCTCCCTTGATAGAGTGATCTCATAGGAAATGGTGATGGATATCAATGTGTTTGGTTCTAGAACGCTCCACGGGATTGTGAGCAATCTTGATGGCACTCTCATTGTCACATAGGAGTGGAATATGGCTCAAAGTGTAACCATAGTTCCTAAGAGTTTGTCGCATCCATAGGAGTTGTGCACAACAACTCCCGGCTGCGACGTACTCCGCTTCGGCTGTGGATAAGGCAATGGAGTTTTGTTTCTTTGAAGACCACGAAACCAAGGACCTACCATGGAATTGGCAAGTCCCGGGTGTGCTCTTCCTATCTATCTTACAACCGGCATAATCGGCATCGGAGTATCCGATGAGATTGAACTTGGATCCCTTGGGATACCAAAGTCCTAAGTTAGGAGTATGAACAAAATATCTAAGAATCCTCTTAACGACTATCAAGTGACACTCCTTAGGAGCGGCTTAGAACCGTGCACACATACACACACTAAGCATTATGTCGAGCCTAGATGCACAAAGATAAAGCAAGGAACCTATCATAGAACAAAATACCTTTTGGTCCACACTTGGACCATCTTCATTGAGGTCAAGGTGTCCGTTGTCCCATTGGAGTCTTGATGGGTTTGGGTTTGTCCATGTAGAACCTCTTGAGTATGTCTTGAATATATTTGGTTTGACTTATGAACGTTACTTCCTTGAGTTGTTTGACTTGGTATTCTAGGAAGAACTTCAATTCCCTCATCATTGACATCTCGAACCTTTCGGTCATTATCTTTGAAAACTCATCATAAAAAGCTTTGTTAGTAGAACCAAATATAATGTCATCGACATATATTTGGCGCACAAATAAATCATCGTTAAAATGCTTAGTGAAGAGTGTATAGTCGTCCTTCCCTATCCTAAAACCATTTTTAAATGAGAAAGTCTCTAAGACACTCATACAAAGCTCTAGGAGCTTGTTTGAGGCCATAGAGGGCTTTCTAAAGTTTAAAGACATGGTTAGGATACTTATCGTCCTCAAATCCGGCTGGTTGCTCCACATACACTTCCTCTTTGATCGGACCGTTGAGGAAAGCGCTTTTCACATCCATTTGGTATAGCTTGAAATCATGGTGAGTAGCAAAGGCAAGCAAGATACGAATTGATTCAAGCCTTGCTACAGGAGCAAAAGTTTCATCGTAATCCAAACATTCAACTTGTGCATACTTTGCAACAAGTCTTGCCTTGTTTCTTATTACAACCCCATACTCGTCTTGTTTGTTGCGGAATACCCACTTGGCTCCCACAACATTTGCATTGGGTCGCTTCACGAGTTCTTATACTTGATTTCTTTCAAAATTGTTGCGTTCCTCTTGCATGGCCACCACCCAATTCGGATCTTGTGGTGCTTCTTCTACCTTGCGAGGCTCCAAAGAGGAAACAAAAGAGTAATATTCACAAAAGTTAGCCATTCGAGAACGAGTGGTTACCCCTTTGGAGATGTCTCCTAGTATGTTGTCGACGGGATGATCCCATTGAACACTTTGGTGTACTCTTGGATGAGGAGGTTGGACTCTTTGATCTTCATCGTCATTCTTTTCTTCTTCTCCCCCTTGATCCAATCCTCCTTCTTGACTTTGATCGTTTTGATCTTGTTGAGGTTGGCCTTGCTCATCTTGAGCTTGATCGTGGGAAGGAGATGTATCTTCGTTTGTTGGATGATTATTTGAGTCTTGAGGATGTTCTTGAGGGAAAATGTCTCCATGTGCCATCCTTTTAAGTGCTGCTTGTGGAGCCTCTTCTCTATCTAGCACACTTTGATCAACTTGCTCCACTTGGGAGCCATTAGTCTCATCAAACACTACGTCTCTCGCTATTTCAACAATTCCGGAGGATTTGTTGAAAATACGTTAGGCGTAGGTGTTTGAATCATAACCAAGCAAGAAACCTTCATCGGACTTTGAAGTCCTAGGCTTCTTGTTGAGAATATAACACTTGCTACCAAAGACATGAAAGTAAGAGATGTTGGATTTGTTACTGGTTAGAACTTCGTAAGACGTCTTCTTCAAAAGTCGATGAAGGTACAACTGGTTTATGGCATGGCAAGCGGTGTTAACCGCTTCCGCCCAAAACTAGTCCGACGTCTTGTACTCATCAAGCATGGTTCTTGCCATCTCAATAAGAGTCATATTCTTTCTTTCAGCCACCCTATTTTGTTGAGGGGAGTAGGGGGTTGAAAACCCATGCTTGATTCCTTCTTCATCCAAGTATTCTTCCACTTGAGTGTTCTTGAACTCGGTGCCATTATCGCTCCTTATATTCTTGATTCTTAAGGAGAACTTCTTTTGAGCTCTTCTCAAGAATTTCTTGAGCACACCTTGAGTTTCGCCTTTTTCATGCAAAAAGAACACCCAAGTGAAGCGAGAATAATCATCTACAACTACAAGACCATATTTGTTACCGCCGATGCTTATGTAGGCGATTGGACTAAAGAGGTCCACGTGAAGTAGATCCAAAGGTCTTGTAGCCGTCATGACATTTTTGGACGGATGTTGAGCTCCAACTTGCTTTTCTGGCTTGACAAGCACTACATGGCCCGTCCTTATCAAAAACAATATTTTTCAAGGCTCGAATGTGTTCTCCCTTAAGAAGTTTTTGTAAATTTCTCATCCCAACATGGGCTAGCTGTCTATGCCAAAGCCATCCCATGTTGGTCTTCGCTATTAAGCACGTGTTAAGTTGAGCTTTTATCCGTGGTGAATTCCACAATGTAAAGCTTTCCCTTGAGCACACCCTTAAAGGCGATTGAGTCATTGCTTCTTCTTAAGACAGTCACACCCTCGTTAGTGAAAACACAGTTATAACCTTTATCACATAGTTGGGATATGGATAGAAGTTATAATAAAGGGAGTCAACATGCAAAACATTGGAAAGAGTATGATGGGGAGAAATAGCGATTTTACCGGTGCGAGGAATTTTCCCTTGGCTATTGTCCCCAAAGTATATTCCTTCACTTGGATCTTCATTTTGCTCATACTCTTCATACATCCTTCTCTCTCCGATCATATGGTTTGTGCATCCACTGTCGAGCACCCATTTTGATCCACCGGAGGAGTATGCCTACAAAATAGAGTTATGTCTTTCTTTAGGTACCCAGACGGAGTTGGGTCCTTTCATGTTAGTCAAGAGGCACTTGGGCACCACACGCAAGGTTTTACACTCTTGCAGAGTGGCCCAACATACCTAGCATAGGTCTTTCCAAATTTGTTTCTCAATAAAACATATGAAGCATCAAAGTCATGGAATAATGGATGAGGTTTATTTTTAGGCATGTTAGATGAGTTTGCAATGTTTTTTCCATTTTCTTTGTTGGATGAATCCTCCCTAACAAAAACAATCAAGTCTTTCCCATTCTTGGGAGTTTTAGCATGTTGCTTCCACTCCCGAGAATAGCCAAGACCATCTTTGACATGTGGAGGTCTTACATTGTTATATGCACTTCGTGCATATGCCAATTTCTCCTTGTCAAAGATCCCACCTTTCGGTGATTGCTTGTTTTGTGCCAACTTGAGTTCATACTTAAGTTTTAGTATTAAGTTTGAGCACTTGCAAGTTTGAGTTGCTTCGGAAGATTTCTTTGAGGAGGGTGGAATTATAGAGAAAGAATGTGCATTGATCTTGAGAGACTCAACTTTTGTTTAAAGGATCTTGTTAACTTTTGTCAAGTTAACAATTTCATCCTTGAGCACAATAGTTGTGTCCTCAATATTTGAGCAAGTTTCCTTGCTCAAAGCGAGTTCACGCTCAAGTGCCTTGCTTCTTCCCCTTTCAACCTCAAGGATCTCTTCAAGCTCATGACATCTCCTCTTTTCAAGGATGAGCATGTCTTCTTGACGGTTGATGAGTTCCTCCTTCTCAAAGATTTCTTCCGACAACAAGCTCATCTTTTTCAAGGTGCTCCTACTTAGATCCTTAAGCATGGATTCATTTTCACTACTACTATCAAAGTTATCAAGTGAAGAAGTAGAGGAGGATGGTTTAGGTTTAACCTTTCTTCTTCCTCCTTAGCCATGAGACATGTAGACTTGAAGTCTTCAAGGTTGGGGAAGAGCTTGCTCCTTCCAATGGCAAGTGTTGCCACTTTCTCTTCATCCTCGGAGGATGAGTCTTCATTTGAGTCCCATTCCTTCTCAAGGTGAGCATGTCCCGATGGCTTCTTCTTCTTGAAGAACTTCTTCTCTTGGGACTTGCCATCCCTCTTCTTTTTGCTCTCTTCATATGGACAATCCACAATGAAGTGTCCATATCCACCACAATTGTAGCATGCTCTTTTCGTTTTGGGCTTGGACCTTTCCTTGTTCTTGTTCTCATAGTGGTAGCTCCTTCCTCCTTCTCATCATCCTCTTGAATTTGTTGATAAAGAGCGCCTCTTCTTCATCGGTGTCGATACTCTCATCATCACTTGCTTCGAGGTCTTGTGATGAGGATGTTGCTTTGAAAGCAACATCTTTCTTCTTGGAGGAGGTGAGCCTTTGGAGGTCGTTGTAGAACACGGCTTCCTTCTCCATCATCTCATTGTTAATGATCCTTCCAAGCACTTCCTCCGGGGTCATTTGAGCATATCCCGGACTCTCACGGATCATGGAGCAAAGAGCAATGTTTCGAGGCATGAATGCCCGAACCATCCTCTTCACCACCTCATGATCCGTCCATCGGGTGCATCCATAGGATCGGCTCTTGTTGACAAGGACCTTGAGACGGTTGTACATGTCTTGAGGGGACTCACCATCCATAATGGTGAACCTCCCAAGATCTCCTTCGATCATCTCGATCTTGGCCTCCCTAATGACTCGGTTGCCTTCATGCGCCGTCTTGAGTGTGTCCCATATGTCTTTGACCACCTCCAATCCATCGACTCCGTTGAACTCATCTCGAGTCAAGGATGAGGTTATGACCCCAACTGCTTGAGCATTGCGATGAAGTAGGACGACTTGCTCCGGGGTAACGTCTTCTTCATTCCTTGGAAGATGGACACCTGTTAGGACAATTTGCCACAAGCTAGGGTTTAAGGAGATTAGATGCATCTTCATATTATGCTTCCACATGGAGTAGTCATTTCTATCGAATTGAGGAGGTTTGCCAAGAGGAATAGACAAGTAATTGTTGTTAGAGGTTAATCGCTCATAGTTGAAAGGATATTGGGAGTAGTCCGGTTGACCACTCCTTTCTTGATCCTTCGTCTTCTTCTTCTCCTCTTTGCTTGAGTGACCTAGCTTCTCGCAAAGTCGCGCCTTGAGCTAGCGAACTTCTTCATCGTCACTTGAATGGTCTTGGAACACATCCGCGTTCTTCTTCTTGACATGTGTGTTGTCGCCTTGCGACGTCGACAGAATCTCGTATCCATCCACTCCGGCCATCCTCTCTCCGAGTGGTTAGACTCTTGATGGAGAGACCTGCTCTGATACCAATTGAAAGTTGCCTAGAGGTGGGGTGAATAGGCTAAACTACCTGAAATGACCTAATTAGACAAGATTAGAACACATGGGCCGGATTAGTCTGGCTCAGGGGCGGACTAGTCCGGTCAGCCTGCTGGAAAAACCTAAAGACTTGATTTTATGGGTTTTTCTTTAGATTTTAGCTCAACGAAATGCGGATAAACTATCTAGCAATCTAATATGACAAGTATGACAAGATATAGCAGGTGGATTGCAAGATTGTAACGAGGAACACTAGAAAAGCGAAATGATCAAAACAAACCGTAAGCAATTTTAACGATCGAGGAAATGTAAATGCAAGAGAGACACGAAGATTTTTGCCCGAGGTTCGATTCCACTCAGGAATCTACGTCCCCGTTGAGGAGTCCACAAAGAACCAAGTTTAACAACCCTTTCCTCACTAAGTCGCCACTAAGGCCAACCCGGTTCTTCCACTATCTCAAGGGTGAGCTTACAAGATCTTTGGGGCTGCTCACTATCTGAGGCTCCCACTTGAACAAGTCCACAAACTTCATGAATCTCACAAGCCACAGGTCACAAAGACTCACACCAAGTGCACGAGATCACTCCAGGAGCCAAAACATGAAGTTCTTCCTTCTCCTCTCCTCACACACCCAAATCCACTCAAGAATTGGTTCTAGAGGGTGAGTACGCAAGAGAGAAGGCTTAGAGAGGCTCTAGGGTGGCTATGGTGGCACTAGGGTTCCATAGAACTTCAAATGAAGTCGTGGCACCTCCTTTTATAGAGGTCCTGATAGCCAACCGTTGCCACCAACTAAAGTCCAAACTAGTCCGGTCACGACCCCGGACTAGTCCGGTCTACGCGGACCAGTGACGTCACAAAGCCAACTACTCCCCAACGTTCAAATTTCAAACGTTCACAAATCTCCAGACTAGTTCGCTTCACAACGGACTAGTCCGATCTCACACAGGAACTCTTTGTCCGGGTGAGAACGGACAAGTCTGGAGGACCCGGACTAGTCCGGCCACTAAGGCGGACAAGTCCGGTCCACCAAGACTTAGCTGTGGGAGCTCTCATCTCACAACCATATGGACTAGTCCGCCTCAGAACGGACTAGCCTGAACTCACATAGAACCCATTGGTCCATGTGAAAACAGACAAGTCTGGCTAGCCCGGACTAGTCCGGCCATTTGAGGCGGACAAATCCGGTCTACCAGGACTTAGTCCTGAAACACTCTCACCAAGAGAGAATCGGACTAGTCCATCCCCAAACGTACAAGTTCGAACTCAGTTAGGAGCTCTTAGTCCGCCCCAAAACGGACTAAGCCGTAGGACTCCGGAATAGTCCGACCTCTGGCCCGGACAAGTCTGGCCTACTAGGGTTTACCTCACTAGCACTCTCCACTAAGGATTAGACACTTCTAACAATTTGAGCTCTCTTCTATGATCTCAATGCACTTGACACACACACTCTCACTCTAACATGGTGAAAGCATCTAGGCCCCCGTGAGGTATGGTTTCGGTGATTAATGACAACCGTTCGTTATTACTAATGAATTTGTGGATGCGAGGTTTCACGTATATCATATCAAATGTTAATGAACTATTTATTCACACCATCTACTGCTCATTGGATACAAATGGAGACCCCTCAACGATCTATTCTAAGGGGTTATTCGATACTCATGAAAACTAAATAAAGAACTCATACAACGACTCTATCAAAATTGGCAACACAAGAAGCTTACACTTCATCATAATATCATTACAAACAAGTGTCAAAGAGGTCACTCAAGAAGATTCCAAAAGATCAACTCACAACAACTCGAAGCAAACAAGTTGCACTCACCGGATCATCCGATGTCTTGCAAAATGACTACATCGGTCAAGTTTGAGTTGGCAGAAGGAGAAGACCTCAGAGTCCAGTACACACCGGATCATCCGATGTGAAGGAAGTGGCACATCGGTTGATTTCACCTAAGGGATGATATCTGAGTTATTCTGAAGAAGTACACACCGGATCATCCGATGATGAAGAAAGTGCACATCGGTCAAATTCAACAGAGACAATATTTCTGAACAAATTCTGAAGATCAACTCACCAGATCATCCGATGATGAATTGAAGTAACATCGGTCGATTAAAAGATCCAACGGTTATATCCAACGGTCACATCTGACACATGACATTAGCTAATTTGGAACTCGACCGATGCTCATATAAAGGGGTGCATCGGAGGATCCGATGTTCACTGAAAAAGTCTGCCCACTTTTCCAACGGCTATCTCGTGTGGGCTGGCTATAAATACCCCTCCAACCGGCCATTTCGACAAGTCTTGATCACCAGAGCCTCACTACACATTCTCAAGCATTCAAGACCAAGAGCTACCACTTCCACACTTAAAAACCTCTTGTACTCCAACTATAGGTTATATCTAGCTAGAGAGAAGCTTGTGTGCGTCCATTCTTGGTGATTGGAATCTCTAGGCTAGTGAGAGAGAGTGTCTTGGTGACTTCTCTCACCTTGTAAAAGTTGGAGGAAGAAGAGATCGCTCCGGAGCTTACCAAGGCGTTTGTGGAAGCCCGGAGGATCACCATTGTACAAGGCTTGAGCTCCACCTTGCCGGAGAAGGCGAACGGAGAAAGATAGTGGATTCCCTTGTCTTGGTGACTTGGGAGTGGCTATACCCTTTGGTGGTTGCCACAACGTGGACGTAGGTAGATCTTTTTGATCTTACCGAACCACGGGAAAAATCGCCGTGTCTCCGAGTCTCCGCGGGAGTTTGCATTTCTCTCCTTAACCCCTTACTATTACGCATTTACTATTCCGCACTTAACACTCTTGCTTGCGTAGTTAGTTCGCATAGGAAATTGGGCTTTAGCCATCAAGTTTTAAATTGCTCCAAAATTTGAAAAAGCCCAATTCACCCCCCCCCCTCTTGGGCGTTTCGATCCTTACAATTGGTATCAGAGCAAGGTTGCTCATTGGATCATTCTAGCTTCACCGCTAGAGAGCGAAAATGGCCAAGAATGGGGGTTCGGTTCCTACCTTCGAGGGCAAGAATTTTGCTTATTGGAAAGCACGCATGCGCGCTTACCTTGAAGCAATTGCTCCCGAAGTATGGGAAGCGACCCATGTGGGGTTTGGAAATCTTGACTATGTTGGTGACCAACTAAAATGGGATGCTAAGGCTAGAAATGCCATATATGAATGCATTAGTCAAGATGTCTTTGCTAGGATTGCTAGTAAAGAAAAAGCATGTGAAATTTGGGCATGTCTAATTGAAATACATGAGGGCTCATCTCGTGTTAAAGAACTCAAATATCACATGCTTAAATCAAAATATGATGAATTTAAGATGCTTCCTCATGAGAATGTTAACCAAATGTTTTCTCGTTTAAATGTGCTCATTGAGGAAATTAACGCACTTGACATTGCTTCTCTTGGCAAGGGACTTATCAATCGCAAGATCCTCATGCTTCTACCCAAGCCCAAGTACAACATTATCAACTCAATGCTCCAAAAAGAGTCTCTTGACAACATTGAAGTTTCGGAGCTCATTGGAGAGATCCATGCTCATGAGATGAGCGTACTTGGAATGATGGAGGAGTCATCATCAAAAACCATTGCTCTCAAGGCTTCAACCAAGAAGACAACTCCCAAGAAGAAGAAAGTGGTTGAGCCTAGCTCAAGTGAAGAAGAGCAAGAAACAAGCGAAGATGATGATGATGAGCTTGCTTTGATGATGAGGAAATTCTCACGCCTCAACTCCAAGATTGCAAAGAAGGGGTACTCTTATGATCCCAAGAGGAAAGCCTTCTTGCCAAGAAAAGCTGAAAACAAGACGTGCTACAATTGTGGTGACCTAGGCCACATATCATATGATTGTCCAAGACCGGACAAAAGGAAGGATAATGGCAAGCATCATAAGCTAGAAGAAAGTGATGATGAAGAAGAGGTCAAGCCCAAGCGCTCTTTTGGAAAGAAGAAATTTGACAAAGGCAAGAAAACCAAGCTCTTTCCAAAGAAAAGAAGAGGACCTCAAAAGGTCTTCATGTGTGAAGCAAATGAGTGGATCACGGATGAAGAGTCAAGCGACGAAGATAGTGAAGATGAAGAAAACTTGGCGGGCCTCGCCATCGTCAACAAGGATGACTCACCTCTTCGTCCACCTCCTATGTGCCTAATGGCGAAAGGTAACTCAAAGGTATGTGAAGACTCTAGCGATGATGATGATGAGCTTTCACCCGATGAATTAGCATCTATGATTAATGAATATCATGCCATTATAAAAAGGGAAAAGGCTAAGGTTAAGGCTCTTGAGCTAGCTCGTGCTAAGCTTGAAAGTGCTAACCTCGATTTGCATGACAAGTATGTAACCATACTTAAAGAGCATGACACGCTTAAATCAAATATCAAGCAAATCGAGGAGGAGAATGCTCAAATCAAGCTTAAGTATCATGAGCTTGACTTAGCTAACTTAGCACTCTTGGCAAAGCACAATGAGTTGGTTCAAGAACATGAAGTGCTTAACCTTGCTTATGAAGCAATTGAACTTAAACTGAAAAACACAAAGAAAGAAACCCTTGATGGCAAAATATCATCTAATTCACATGCCACTAATATTTTGGATAAGTCTTTGCCCTTGAAAGCAAGCCCTAGGGAGAAGGAGCTAATGGACGAAATTGAAAGTCTTCGCACTAGTGTGGCAAGACTCTCTAAGGGGGAGGACAAGCACAAGGAAATCCTCTACCAACAAGCTAAAGGCTTCCACAAGAGGGGACTTGGATCCTTCCCGGTGCCCAACAAAGGAAAGGTGCCCTCACCGGAGCTTAGGACAAGCTTCATCAAGGAAGTTGGTTCCTATTGCCAACATTGTGAGGTCACCGGACATCACACGAGGGAGTGTCCTCTTCCCAACCGTCCTTCTACCAAATTGCCTCCTAACTACAAATCTACTTTCAATGATTATCACTATCTATTGAGCAAAGTAGGTGGAAAGGTGAAGGCAAGGTTCATCGGCAAAGACATCAAGGGCATGAAGGGGAAGCTCCCCAAGCAACTTTGGGTCCCAAAAATCACTTGTATCACACATACAAGGACCTAAGTTGGCTTGGGTTCCTAAACTCAAAAACTAACTTCATGTGTGTAGGTGAACTACAAAGCCGGAGGAAAGCATTGGGTACTCGATAGTGGGTGCACTCAACATATGACCGGCAATGATGGTATGTTCACCTCCATAGAGAACCCCGACAATCATGAGCAAGTCAACTTTGGTGATAACTCAAAGGGGAAGGTAATTGGTTTGGGTAAAATTGCTATTTCTCATGAGTTGTCTATCTCTAATGTGCTTTACGTTAAGTCTCTTAGTTTCAATTTACTTTCTATTGCACAATTATGTGATCTTGGACTAACGTGCACATTTGACAAGAATGGTGTTGTGGTGACTAGTGAATCAAGCAAAGAACTAATATTCAAAGGTTTTCGGCATGGACATCTTTACTTGGTGGACTTCTCCAACAAGGATGCTAGCTTGACCACTTGTCTTTTCACCAAGACTAGTTTGGGATGGCTATGGCATCGGCGCATTGCTCACATTGGGATGAGCAAGCTCAAGAAGTCATTCAAGCTTGGGATGGTGACCGGCGTGAAGGATGTCACTTTTGAGAAGAACAAGCTTTGTAGCGTGTGTCAAGCCGGGAAGCAAGTTGCCTCACACCATCCGATGAAGACAATGGTGTCAACCTCCAAGCCACTTGAACTACTTCACATGGACCTCTTCGGACCGTCCACGTATCAAAGTCTTGGCGGTAACCTCTATTGTCTTGTTATTGTTGATGACTACTCTCGCTATGCTTGGACATTGTTTCTAGGTGACAAGGGTGAAACTCCGGAAATCTTCAAGACCTTCGCTAAACGAGCTCAAAGGGAATTTCAACTTCCCATCATCAAGGTCCGGAGTGACAACGGCACCGAGTTCAAGAACTACAACATTGGGGAGTGGTGTGATCGTGAAGGCGTGAAGCACGAGTTTTTGGCCACATACACCCCTCAACAAAATGGTGTCGTTGAAAGGAAGAACAAGACTCTCATCACCCTTGCAAGAGCAATGCTTGATGACTATGGCACGTCGGAGAAGTTTTGGGCCGAAGCAATCAACACGGCGTGCCATGCCGCAAATAGGGTCTATCTTCATCGACTACTTCAAAAGAACCCATATGAGCTCCTCATTGGGAGAAAGCCCAACATCTCCTACTTCCGAGTCTTCGGGTGCAAGTGTTACATCTACCGCAAGAGAAGGCTCGGTAAGTTTGAAAGAAGGTGTGATGTTGGTATCTTTCTTGGTTATGCGTCAAACTCAAAAGCATATCGAGTATTCAACCAAACCTCCGGGTTAGTTGAAGAAAGTTGTGATGTTGAGTTTGATGAGACTAATGGCTCCCAAGAGGAGAGTTTTGGTCATGATGATATAGATGATGAGCCTCTACGAGAAGCTATGAAGAACATGACCATAGGAGACATCAAGCCCGAAGTTGAGGAGAGCCATGATCAAGGGGGAGCCTCAAGTTCCAACATCAACACCTCCATGGCGCCTCAAATTGATGAAGAAGAAGAGAAAGATGATCCATTGCCAATGCAAGATTCACATGCCACACAACACCAGGAAGAAGAAGTCCAAGGTCAAGTCCAACCACAAGACGAGCAAGATGCCTCACCACCACCAAGTGCCTCACAACCTCTTATGAGGCATGGGCGCATCTCCAAGGCACATCCGATGGATCAAATCATCGGAAGTCCGTCACGGGGAGTAAGTACTCATTCTCGCCATGTTGCCTTATTTTGTGAGCACTACTCTTTTGTTTCGTGTGTAGAACCCACAAATATTGAGGAAGCACTCCAAGATCCCAATTGGGTGATGGCTATGCAAGAAGAACTCAACAACTTCACCCGCAATGAAGTTTGGGTATTGGAGGAGCGACCTAAGGACAAGAATGTCATCGGAACGAAGTGGGTGTACCGCAACAAGCAAGACGAGAATGGCGTGGTGGTCCGCAACAAGGCAAGGCTTGTGGCCAAGGGTTTTTCACAAGTTGAAGGACTAGATTTTGGAGAGACATTTGCCCCGGTCGCACGGTTAGAAGCTATTCGAATACTCCTTGCTTTTGCTTCACATCACAATATTATGCTTTACCAAATGGATGTGAAAAGTGCCTTCCTCAATGGTTATATTAACGAGCTTGTTTTCGTTGAGCAACCTCCCGGGTTTGAAGATCCGAGGAATCCTAACCATGTGTATAGGTTACACAAGGCGCTCTACGGGCTCAAGCAAGCACCTAGGGCATGGTATGAACGTCTAAGGGATTTTCTAGTCATGCAAGGATTCAAGATCGGGAGGGTGGATACCACACTTTTCACCAAGGACATCAACGGGGATTTATTTCTTTGTCAAATTTACGTTGATGACATTATATTTGGCTCAACTAACAAATCTCTTAGCCTTGAGTTTGGCACCATGATGTCTAGGGAGTTCGAGATGTCAATGATTGGAGAACTCAATTTCTTCCTAGGATTTCAAATCAAGCAACTTCAAGAGGGGACTTTCATCTACCAAGAGAAGTACACCAAAGACCTCTTGAAGAAGTTTGAAATGAAAGATTGTAGCTCAAGAAGTACTCCAATGGGGACAAATTGTCATCTCGACGCGGACATGGACGGTAAACCTATTGATCAATCTCATTACCGTTCCATGATTGGTTCATTGTTATATCTTACCGCATCTAGGCCCGATATCATGTTTAGTGTGTGCTTGTGTGCTCGCTTTCAAGCGGCACCTAAAGAATCGCATCGTAAGGCGGTCTTTAGGATACTTAGGTATCTCAAGCATACCCCAAGTGTAGGTTTGTGGTACCCCAAGAACGCTAGTTTCCATCTCTTGGGTTACTCGGATTCGGACTTTGCCGGATGCCGTGTGGATCGCAAGAGTACCTCCGGTGGGTGCCACTTACTTGGGCGTTCTCTAGTATCTTGGTCGAGCAAAAAGCAAAACTCCGTGGCTTTGTCCACCGCGGAGGCAGAGTATATAGCGGCCGGTGCATGTTGTGCCCAAATTCTATATATGAAGCAAACCCTTTTGGACTTTGGAATTAAATTGGATTGTGTGCCTCTCCTTTGTGACAATGAAAGTGCGGTTAAGATAGCTAGAAACCCCGTTCAACACTCCCGCACTAAGCACATAGATATTCGCCATCACTTCTTGCGGGACCATGAGGCTAAAGAGACATCTCTTTGCAAGGTGTTAGGTCTGAAGAACAATTGGCGGATATCTTCACTAAACCACTTGATGAGAAAACTTTTTCTAGACTTAGAAGTGAATTAAATGTGCTAGATGCATCTAACGTCATGTAAGTTGCCATGTTCATGTAAGGTTGCATATCAAATAGGTCTTGTCTAACTCCCAAAGGATAGGGGCAAGCTAGAAATAGTTTTCCCTGAGGAAGCCTTTGGCAGGTTTAAACTTGGCAAGATAGATTTACATTACGCCTTGCATGATTCCTGCCATATAGACTTGCACTCATTTAATATCTTGCATTATTTTGTTTGGCATTGCATACGGTAGATTGTCACAAAGGGGAACCCACATTATGAGAAGGAGACTTGTTCAAAATGCAATATCTCAACTCATATGATGTGGATAGAGCAAAATTCTAAAGGTACATGCTTTAAAGAGATAGAAGTTTTCCATACTCTAGCTCACAAAGCATGGGCCTTACATTTTCGTGGTTTCCCTCCTAACCTTGTGTGTTCTCTTTGCTTAAGGGCTTAGCCAATATGTGGCACTATATTTGAAGCCTTCTATTAGAGGTTAGGAGTTGCCCAAAAAGTCCTAGGACCCATCCTTATCTTTGTGTGTTTAAGTCCAAGGACACATATTGGCAGTCTTAGGTTTTCTGTAGTCATCGGATTATCCGATGCTAGGGCCAGCAGATCATCGGATCAATTGGTGCTCAGATCAAGTCAGATGTCACAAATCAACCGATAAGTTCATTTCAGAAGACATCGGAGCATCCGGTGCCCTGCAGAAATCGACCGATGATCGACACCTCAACGTCGGCTCATCCGGTGTTCAAAGAGAGTTTTTGGAACAACTCTCTGTTGAATTCGACCGATGCATCCTCCGATGATCATCGGTCCATCCGGTGTTCTGTGCGCGGCTAGGGTTTGCCCGTACAGTTTAAAAAGCGGTTCGGCCGCCCGTTTTCTTCTTTCTCAACCTCCGCCGCCGCCTGACGCCCTCGTCGCCGGCTCTCCCACGCGCGCCGCCTCCCAGCCGCCGCCGCCGCCCTTCGGCCGCCGCCACCTCTCAGGCGCCGCCGCCGCCGCCTCCAAGGCGCAGCCGCCGCCGCCTCTTCCGCACACGCCACCTCCAGTCGCCGCGCGCCGCCTCCCGCGCGCAGCCGCCGCCGCCGCCTTCCAGGCACAGCCGCCGCTGCCTCTCCCGCGCCGCCGTCTCCCAGGTGCCGCCGCCCCCTCCTCCCAGGGGCAGCCACCGCCACCTTTCGGCCGCCTAGGCGCCGTCCGTGCCCGCGCCGCCGCCTCTCCCGAGCGTGCCGCCGCTGTTCCACCGCACCGCCGCGCCTCTCTCGCCGTCTCCCCTCCACCACTCGCCGCCGGCTCGCATCACCATCTCCGCTAGGGTCTCGTCGTGCTTCGCCGTTCGTCGCTAAGGTTTGCTCCGTGCCGCGCGACGTCCTTCGTTGTTTTTCGTCATTCACCGTCGCTAACCCTAGTTCTCAATTGCATCAAGATTGGTCGCGATCGCAAAGGAAAGGGAAAGGCAATTGAGGAGCCCGCCGCGAAGAAGCGCAAAATGTCCAAGGACGCTCGTCGTGCGGAATTGGCCGCTCGCGCCGCCGAGGAGCGTGAGCGCGGCCATCGCGGTTCCTTACGGATCCGCGAGTCCCGGCAGAGGCAGGAGCAACCTCCGATCCAGCCGGTGCCTCCCGAGGGCTCCGACGAGGAGGAGACCGAGGTGCCGCCTCTCATCCGCCGGCGCACCCCGAGGACTCGTGGGGGTGGACAGACTCCTACGGCGAGTCGGGGTCCCTGTGCGGCTGACCGCGCCGAGGACAGAGAGGCCGAAAGGGCCATCCACCTGATGGACACAGCAGTCCGTGTGGTCGAAGATGTCAGACTCACCGACTACAGGAAGATGAAGGCGAGGCAACTGAAGAGGCTCAGATGGTCAGCGCTGCTTGAGGAGTGGTTCCCGCGGCCTAGGGACGCTCGAGTGGACTCCCGCTTCTGGACCCTGACACAGGCGTCCCTGTACGAGACTTACAGGCGTCGGGGCCACCAGCTCTTCCATCATAACAACATCGACTGGGATCAGCTTGCAGTGGCAGCAGGACACGGGATCAGGCCACTTTTTGAGAGATACAGAGGACTTTTGGACCTGCTCTCGCACCAGAGGAGTGCCTACGTCGAGGAGTGGGTCAGGGTGTTCTACGCGACACTCTACGTCTCTGAGGGCCGTCGCTCGATTCACTTCATGTTCATGGGGCGGATCCACGACGTATCTCGAGACCTGTTGGGCAGACTGCTTGGTGTGGAGCTCTCCACTACGTGCCTGCACCAGATAGTCTACGGAGACGCAGACCCACCGAGGAGGCCACTGACTGGAGGAGTGGCACCGCCCTTCGAGGAGATCAGAGGTCTGTTCACTCAGCCGTACACTCCTGACCAGCCGAGGGTGCCAGCGCTTCTCACCCCAGCAGCTCGGACAGTTCACCACGTCCTCAGGCGTACTTTACTACCGAGGTCTGGCTACTTGGAGGACTTCACGAGCCTTCAGCAGACCATCCTGTTCTATGTGATGAACGGGATGGAGTTCGGCATCATAGATATTCTGATCTGCGAGATGGAGGACGTGATCACCGACGGAGTTGGGATGCTTCGACAGTTGGTCTTCGGTCACTGGATCTGCCACCTTCTCCACCAGCTGGTTCCAGAGGACACTCCAGGAGTTTCTCAGCTGACGGAGATGCACGTGACCCGGTTCAGCCACTACCGAGTCCCCACTCCGGGAGACCGCCGCCTTGGCCGTCCCGTCGAGCATGAGGTTCGAGCCAGACTGTCAGAGGAGGACTGGGCAGAGCTGACTCAGGAGGACGCAGAGCTAGCACAGGCAGAGGCTCAGGGAGGAGACCTACAACACATATGGTCGGACAGCGACACCAGCGACAGTGTCGAGGAGTACCTCCCTCCTGCTCCTCCTTCACCGAGGCAGCACGACGCAGAGGCAGGAGGCTCAACAGCTCCACCACCTACACCTCCTTCAGTGTCAGAGGCTCAGGTGACTCAGCCGTCAGAGCTCACTGCCTTACTTCAGCGGATGGCTCAGCAGCAGGAGCAGCAGGCAGCTCGACAGGAGCAGCTTCAGAGGCAGCAGCAGGAGATGCAGCTGGAGATCGCCCGTCAGAGGTGAGAGGACACCGACAGGTTCACCAACCTTGTCGACCAGATGACACGACGCACTCTGGACCAGCAGCAAACGTACAAGTTCGAACTCAGTTAGAAGCTCTTAGTCCGCCCCAAAACGGACTAAGCCGTAGGACTCCGGAATAGTCCGACCTCTGGCCCGGACAAGTCTGGCCTACTAGGGTTTACCTCACTAGCACTCTCCACTAAGGATTAGACACTTCTAACAATTTGAGCTCTCTTCTATGATCTCAATGCACTTGACACACACACTCTCACTCTAACATGGTGAAAGCATCTAGGCCCCCGTGAGGTATGGTTTCGGTAATTAATGACAACCGTTCGTTATTACTAATGAATTTGTGGATGCGAGGTTTCACGTATATCATATCAAACGTTAATGAACTATTTATTCACACCATCTACTGCTCATTGGATACAAATGGAGACCCCTCAACGATCTATTCTAAGGGGTTATTCGATACTCATGAAAACTAAATAAAGAACTCATACAACGACTCTATCAAAATTGGCAACACAAGAAGCTTACACTTCATCATAATATCATTACAAACAAGTGTCAAAGAGGTCACTCAAGAAGATTCCAAAAGATCAACTCACAACAACTCGAAGCAAACAAGTTGCACTCACCGGATCATCCGATGTCTTGCAAAATGACTACATCGGTCAAGTTTGAGTTGGCAGAAGGAGAAGACCTCAGAGTCCAGTACACACCGGATCATCCGATGTGAAGGAAGTGGCACATCGGTTGATTTCACCCGAAGGATGATATCTGAGTTATTCTGAAGAAGTACACACCGGATCATCCGATGATGAAGAAAGTGCACATCGGTCAAATTCAACAGAGACAATATTTCTGAACTAATTCTGAAGATCAACTCACCAGATCATCCGATGATGAATTGAAGTAACATCGGTCGATTAAAAGATCCAACGGTTATATCCAACGGTCACATCTGACACATGACATCAGCTAATTTGGAACTCGACCGATGCTCATATAAAGGGGTGCATCGGAGGATCCGATGTTCACTGAAAAAGTCTGCCCACTTTTCCAACGGCTATCTCGTGTGGGCTGGCTATAAATACCCCTCCAACCGGCCATTTTGACAAGTCTTGATCACCAGAGCCTCACTACACATTCTCAAGCATTCAAGACCAAGAGCTACCACTTCCACACTTAAAAACCTCTTGTACTCCAACTATAGGTTATATCTAGCTAGAGAGAAGCTTGTGTGCGTCCATTCTTGGTGATTGGAATCTCTAGGCTAGTGAGAGAGAGTGTCTTGGTGACTTCTCTCACCTTGTAAAAGTTGGAGGAAGAAGAGATCGCTCCGGAGCTCACCAAGGCGTTTGTGGAAGCCCGGAGGATCACCATTGTACAAGGCTTGAGCTCCACCTTGCCGGAGAAGGCGAACGGAGAAAGATAGTGGATTCCCTTGTCTTGGTGACTTGGGAGTGGCTATACCCTTTGGTGGGTGCCACAACGTGGACGTAGGTAGATCTTTTTGATCTTACCGAACCACGGGAAAAATCGCCGTGTCTTCGAGTCTCCGCGGGAGTTTGCATTTCTCTCCTTAACCCCTTAATATTACGCATTTACTATTCCACACTTAACACTCTTGCTTGCGTAGTTAGTTCGCATAGGAAATTGGGCTTTAGCCATCAAGTTTTAAATTGCTCCAAAATTTGAAAAAGCCCAATTCACCCCCCCTCTTGGGCGTTTCGATCCTTACACATGGCTAGCCTACTAAAGACTCAAATGAAACCCTAATTTCTACTCTTCAAGTCTTTGACGCCGTTCTTCATCCTTTTTCTTTTTGAGAGTTTAGGTGTCCACCTTGGAAATATCCTGTGCTTATGATCATCTCAGCTCATTAATCTCTTAATCATCGTCATCAATCATCCAAAACCCACGGGGATACCTAGACGCACTTACAGCCCCCCCTCTGTTCAGATGCTAAGCCGCGCTGCTCGCCCCCCCCCCCCGCTGGTACGCGAAGTCGCGATTAGTCGTCCATATCGATCGCTGACGGTCGATCAGGGACAACGACGCGATCAGGGCGATTAGAAAACTAGTCGTTCGAATAGTCGGCCGATCAGGGCTAAAAAAACCAGGACGACTAAGGGCTCGATTAGTAGGGTCGACTAGTCTTCCTTGTCAACGACTAATCGACCCTAGTCGCCTTAAGGGCGACTAGGTCGACTAGTCAACTTAAAAACCTTGGCATGGACGCATACCCGCGCATTGATGGTGACCCCTATTTTTCTCTTCCTGGCTCTCTTTCTTTCTTCTTTCTTATTTCTCTCTCTCTGTCATAAATGACTCAAAAAAGAATGAGTAACGTAAACCTTTAGAATATGAATCACCCGTTTTAAACTGGCCCGTCTCACATGTGTTACGCATGTGAGCCGGGTAGGTTCAGAATTGTCCCATTTTGGACAGACTGAGAGTGACCGAGGGGGCGTGCCTACGATGAGACGTGGGTCCAAATCCGGACGAGATTTCCATGGCGTAACCCTGATGCTCTCTGCTGCACCATTATCGGGTGTGTAGTCGAAAAACAATAGGGTTATGCTGCCAAAATTTTGTCTGGATTTGGACCTGGCGTCTCGTTAGAAGCACGTTCATCTCGGTCACTCTTGGCAGGGTTCGTGATGTCGATGAATTCTGAAAATGACTCCAAGTAACTTTTTCACTAAATTATTATAGCCTCGTATATTTTCCTAGCATATTTATCAATTACTCCTTACAACAGGATGTCGTCAGAGAAAGGAAAAGGGAAGGGGGCTAGGGGCTTCCTCAGGGAGGCATGGGACACCCTTTTTAGGTGTAGTTCCTCAGGTGAGAACAGACGCTCTCAGCTATTGAGACACGTCCTAGACCTAGCGGGCATACCTGTGGCCTTACAGCGTACGAATGTACATTTTTATTAGAAATTATGTTATCTTATATGTCACTTAGCAAATAACTATTTTTATCAATCCTTCTATTTTGAAGTCTGACTCAAAGTCATCTGAGTTAGAGTCAGAGGCTAGGACGCCGACACAACCTTCGGGGTCGCCTATGGCTGCCACGGAGGTGCCTAGCGTGGAGCCGCCTAGTGTGGAGCCTTCGGGCTACAGTGGTGAGCAGCCTTCCAGGTCATCGGACGTGGTCATGGAGTAGAGGCGACGGACGAGGAGGACACACTTTGTGTCTCCTTCTCCAATTCCTACAAAGCGGGTCACTATTCGCCCGGTCGAAGACACGTAAGCAAACTATCAAATAATATTCAACTTTTAGATTCTTTTGTTTGTGGGTATATTAATAAATTCACTAAATCCTTGCAGCTCCTGGTACGACCGCTCGTTCACGGGTCAGGGGCACCACAGACAGGTGTCCGGTTGCATCGGGTCTTTAGTGCGTCTGCACTATCCCGGTGTGATCGACGGGGTCCCTGCAACGTCTTGGGACGACTACGCTCGTGTCTCCCACGAGACGCACATCAACCTTCAGGGGGCTGTGTGCATAGATTTTATGGTAAGTTTGCTTAATAAAATTTTATAAATTATTATTCTTCAACTTGATTCAATCGTTGATGCATATCTCTTCAATATTTGTTTTCTTATAGCTGAGGTACCGTTCGGAGAACATGAGCCAGAGCATGTTGGACCATGCTAGAGCCGTGTTCAACAGGAACACACGGAAGCTTGTAACGCAAGTGTTATCGTACGCTCGTCTTCAAGCCGTGAACGAGTACCTCAAGCGGCACCACGAGTACCAGTCGGGACCGTTTAGGAGTGAAAGTGCATCTAGGGTATCCGTTGTGGGTTTTGGAGAATTGATGACAAGCATATGAGATCCTAATGAAATGATTGCAGGACAAACAAAGTAAACTAGCTCGGTGCACACAAAAAGGTGAAAATAGAGTGCTGCCCGAAAAGGAAGACTTTAGTGGAATTTAGAAGAGCAAAGTAGATTTAAATTTATATAGTGTGTGTGAGAGACACATCCCAAGAGCTCATAACTTTGCGTAAGGGTAAGGGGTTTAAAAATCAACTAAAATCCACTGGACACCGGACTAGTCCGTTCATGGACCGGACTAGTCCGGTCAGCTTACTGGAATGCAACCGGACAAGTCCGGTTTTAGACCGGACTAGTCCGCTCATGTTTCTGTTGTCCTCTTTAGAGGACTGCGGACTAGTCCATCCATGCGACAGGACTAGTCCGCTAAACTTTCTGGAACCCCACTTCATAGAGCACCGGACAAGTCCGGTTTTAGACCGGACTAGTCCGCTTAACCAACTGGAAGTAGACCGGATAAGTCCGATCATATATCAGACTAGTCCGGTATTAGGTTTTACAACGATAACTTTTTGGAAACCATATAAATTGGTGACCCACGGCCTTCCAACAGTGAGACATGACTCATACTGCTTGAAACAAAAATCCTAGCGCCGCCGCCTGTCCCAAGAGCCCAAAAACACATCTCCCCACACATCTAAGGTGCAAAAAGGTGAAAATCAATCAAACACTTGGATTTGGGATTGGGAGATCGTCGTTCCTTCGTTGTGAGCTCTTGGGGTTTGATCTCTCTACACTTATATTCTGCATTGTGATTCTTTTGAGTGTATTCGATCGCTTTCTCATTGTAATTCTTGTGGGAGCCCTCAACGTGTGAGGTTGCCCCACAAGCTCGGTGATTACCCGTGCTAGTGGAGTCAAGTCGGCCTTGTGTGGTGACTTGAAGAGGGAAAGGGCTAGAGACCTGGCTCTGTGTGAGCTTCCTCAACGAGGACGTAGATCTCTTGGTGAGATCGAACCTCGGTAAAATTTGAGTCTCGCTTGCCTCCTTAATTTTGTTGAATAGAACATCTAGTTGCTAAACTTCATAATTTGAGTTGCTAAGTCTCATTCACGGGCATAATCACACCTCACATTGTAAAATCAAAATAGAATAACTGTTGTTCTTATTTCCGCTGCTAAACAAGTTGATTCTCCTGCGCAACACTTATACAATCTACACACTTCAGGCACACCGGACTAGTCCGCTCACACAACCGGACTAGTCCGGTCAATCAAGTTTTTGACAACTACTTTAAGTGTGCAGGAAGCTCTATAAGGTCTATTCACCCCCCTCTAGGCCACATTCAAGGAGGGTCTTAGATACTTACTTGACAGAGGAGCAGTACGCGAAAGTAAGTTATTTGTGTTCAATTATTTCAATACTTAGTTATATAAAAGGTATTTCAATGACCTAATAAATATGTGCAGGTCTGTATTTCCTGGCTAGAGGGTCAGCCCGAAGCGTACTGAACTCTCTGCCAGATGTGGGCTAGCGATGCTTTCATCGCCAAGTCCAGGAGGGCTCCTCGTGGATGCAGAGATTCAAACTCAAAGCACTTCTATGGCCACGATGGCCATGTGTGTTTGGATAAACGCATGGTAAGAATAATAACCCTTCTTTGTATGTATTTATAATATAATTAGCATACTAACACATATCTATAGGAGCGTGAGACCGGTCAGGTACCGACCGACACTGCCATCTGGAAGCAGCGTCATAAGGACCCATCCCAGCTTGGAGAGTGTAGTTAGATCGCGGCCGATCGGCTGGTATATACGACAATATCATATTTGAAAATATGATATTGTCTTTTGTGTCATGTCACCTTTCATCTCCCTCCAAATCTAGATTGTGTAGCATGTTTTATCTCTCTAATTTGTATAAAGACGGGTGATGCCACCTACGTTGACCTTATATGTACTAGAGCACGAGCAATGCAAGAGGACCACTATAGGAAAAAACATCATTTACGACGGTTAAAATAATTTACGACAGTCTTAGGATTAGCCATCGTAAACAAGGAACGACCATCGTAAGTTAGTTATTTACGACGGTAACCGTCATAAATAATATTATTTACGACCAAAAACTTGAAACGTCCAGAAACCGTCGTAAATAATCGAAAATCGTCGTAAGTTAGTTATTTACGACGGTTTTTCTTTATTTACGACGCTTTCCGGTCGTTGTAAGTTTCCTGCATTCCTGTAGTGGAGGTCAAAAGCTGACAAATCAGATATGTTTAAAACTAGCAGCACTACCACTAGAAATCACGAGTTTGCCATCTAAACAATGGTCATGGTCACCAAAGAACTCCAGTCCACCTATCGTTATAGATCATTGTTGCGATATTATGTGAGAGATGACGTCACGCTGAGGCTGAAGAGCTATGGTCATTGATAGGCGTAGGATTGAGTGATTTTAGATTAGGAGGAGGGGGGGGGGGGCGAAGCGTTGTAATACTTGTTGCGTTGCTCGTGTTAGTGGAGACTGCTGTGATAAGGAAGACTATGAGATTAGGATGTGGTATAAGGGTGGTATAATAGTCACATGATAACACCATTGTCTACGCGGTTAAAAAGTGATTTAGAATAGTGGGTAAAGGTGAAAAGTGAGTCGATTTTGAGAATACTAAAGGTTAAGTAAATGATTTAATAGTTTAGGGGTCATATAGACTCAAACCATGCTTTGAGGGAGTAAAGCGAAATGTTTCTTATTCGCAAAAGGCCTTTTTATACTCACGATTTTAAGATATCACTGCCCACATCGATTTTTATCTTTTTTTTCTTCTCTGAAGAGAATATACATAAGCATACGAGTAGCATGGCTGATGTGACGTGCAATAACTAACAATCACAACTATATATTTGTCTCTGACTTATGTTCAGACTATAAGTTACATTTAATCTAGCAATTACTTCATCGCAAACTTCTGATGGTAATACAGGTAGATTGACTTGATCAAGCGACTTTTGTGAACTTTGAGGCAGTCAATTGCTTCTAGACTAGTAAGACTCCTTTGGACTTAACTTTAATACTTGTTTAGAATACGTCAACTCCAGACAGTTGGCTGATATATGTAGTCAGGATTAATAGAATTGTTTACTTTGACTATCTCACAAATGCATTGAAGAAAACATGAACATAATAATATTTGGATTCTCTCTGATGTTTAGCTAGTTCAGTGAAGAGTATGTAAATATATACTGGACTAGGCATATACGTAGGACTTTCTTATGGAAAAATAACTAATATTTGCGTCCGGCTAACCTGAATTTCATGGTATACACAAGTAATAATAGATTTTCATTATCTAAAAAAGTGCCAGTGATGGATTTTTAGAACTAACTATAGAAGTGATCATCAATGCGACCTACTACAAGTGATGATTAATTTGCTAGGTTAAAATAGTACTGTAAAATCCAACAGTTTTCTATAAAATTGTTGTATGGTTCATGTGAGATAACTATTGTTAAGGGAGTGAGCCTAATCAAGCTACAAGACCAGAAGACAGCAATATAATCAAACGAAAAACTAATCCTTAGCGTCACCAAAAGGAAGCCGTGCATGAATTTGTTTGATGCTTGAAGCAATGCATGTAACGAAATCTAGTTCATCTAGTTGACCAATAATCTAATTTGTTTATTTGATCAATGGATCAAGAAAATGTGTCTGAAAACCTCATAAATGTATTTGAGGCGTAACGGTAAGAACAAATTTATAACTAACATTCAAACAAGATCTGGACTACAAAACATATTGAATCGATGACCATTGAACGGAAGTGGAGGCCTAGCAGTCAACTAATGTATAATCAATTATCGATATCTGTATACAACCTTTCAGCATCACTATGTGATTTTGTCCATGGTTCTCGACATTTTTAAACATTTACATGGGGTATTTTTACTTCCGTTCAAAATGTGGATCAAGGCTCGAATGGTGAAGGATTAGTAGCTAGATAAGAGGGTTGATACATGGCATCTGATTATTTATCGCAATGGAACAACATGCATGGCATCTTAGTCTCCATATATTGAATACATGGACACAGGCGAGCCAAGTAGCTTCTTGGACTACAAAATTATTGGTATACGTCCTTTTCTATAATTGACGTGAGGCCAATACATGTGGCTATATCCCCCTGTCAATGCCGCAGTCGGCCCCACAAGTCGGATTATCAACTCCATTGCTTTTGTATATGCTTCCGTATTATTATATTTTTCTAAAATGAACATAAATAGCATACATATATAAGCTAATAAAGATTGTTACAAAATATATAATTTACACGTGCATTTTGGTCCAGGATATTTTACTGTGTGTGTTATTATAGAAAAACAATAAGCTTTTTGAGTTCTAAATAGCCGGCTGATAATAATTAATCTCACCACGCGTCAATGGTAATCAAGTTATGATGTAAAGTGGCACATGTTGCAGCGTCCTAGCTACATGCCTTTCAAAATTGAACAAGTCCCCATCACTACTAATGCTGCATTGACACCGATATTGACATGTGGGGCTCCATGTCCTTTATTGATGTGTTGGTCGATGTGGAAATACCAGCTTCGATTCCCCGTGATGCAAGTCTTCTCCTCCCCTAATAAAGCAGAATATGCTATAGTTCTGCAGATGCAGTGTCATGCAATAAGTGCTCTCGTATCCCCTAGAGAAAACATATAACATATGGAGCATTACATAATGGGTAGTGATGTCTCACCATAGGGGATCAAACTCTTAAATGTACCTCTTCAAAATAAATGTACTTTGATTGGTTGATGTGAAGTGTGTTTATTACTGAAGTTTTAATTTGTGCATGCATGTTTCTTTGTAGTTATAGCATAATTGTTTGCAAGGGACCTAGCTAGGTAGTTTGCAAATGGAGTAGCAACTATTAAGAGTATTTCAGAAGCATGTACTCGTTTTGCGTTAAAAGAGCTCATGATGTGCATAGCACTTTCCTATCATCCTATGGTTATGACTATATATGTATAGAGCAATACTTCACACCGGTCTGATTTTCTCCGACTTTCATCCGACTAGATAGTGTATTGCTGTGTATTATGCTTTGAGTGAGTCGTGACAAAGTCTAAAACCAGTCGTACCCATAGCAGTGCTCATATGTATAAACTGATTTTCATGAAAATTGGCTTCCAGATATCGCGTTACACCATACATAGCGTTTCCTCATCTCAGAGTGAGTTATTGCCGATGTGAGCAATTTTGAGGTTGACTATGGATGCATAGTTACATAGACCAAAAAGGTTTTTTCATGTAGACAAATCTAATGTTTTCTTTTATACATGCCACCCATTTTAAAGCTTGGAATCCGGACATAACGTAAACAAATATCATATCAGTCCTAAATATTGTAGCATCATTGCCATATATGTAAGTGTCTGTTCCACTCTCCAACTAGACGAGTTGTTTGATAACTCTGATATGCACATTTAAACTCCTCCCGAAACGGAGGAGGGTTGATCATTGAATTTGCGGGCTTTTCGTGGCATTGAAGAGGTCCAAAATTATATGTCCCTTCATTGCTTCTATACTCCACTTCACTTATTTCCCAATCAGACATTAATGATGGAGCATTAACAGTGCAAAATGTTCCTTTTGGTACAAACATACAAGTTCCTGACATAGTGCCCAGTGATAGAAATATTGCATTTATACACACAAGTGTGTGCCGGACCTGTACGTGATACTTAAAGCTGCTGCACCTGTTTACCGTAGCTAGCAGATGCCAGTTTATCATCTTTTTAGATGCCAGTTTATCATGCATACCCTACCATACTGATGCACACCTCAGACTGTTCGATTACCACACCATGTTCTGTCCTGTTAATTGTCTAGATAAATAATTCTGCGTGAACATGATAAAGCGCTTTACTATTTGATAATAAGCATTGGGAATACTATTTCTACATCAGAAATAATTAAAGAAAACTGTCTCAATGAAACGATACGTTAGGTAGCGTAGCCTACGAGATAAGGCAATTAACTTTGATATGGAAGTTATATGAGCTATATATATTTGGGAATGTTGTTAAGGGAGAACATCTTTAACCAAAAGCTCTTATCACATAAAAATATTAGAAGGCAGATAGATTAGACGTGAAACTTATCAAGAACTATATCCGGACGCATGAATAAAGTATGACAATGGATCGACCACAGTACAGCTTGCACCAAACGTACACTATTGAGGCATCCTTTAGCCTCTACCTCTGCACAACTTATACCTCACAATCATCATGATTCAAAAGTCAAAATAGCCAGCTGCACTTAACCTATGTTTGGTGTCGATCTCCATCACATCCGGCCGGTGACAAATCTATGGTTGACATAAAATATGCGTGGCGAGACGTTCGTAATTAATCCTCCCCAGCCTTCTGGGGGTGACATAAATCAAGAGGTTAGTACAACGGATGATCTATCTTATTATCAATGTAGATTATGAACTTTTAAGTATTCGTCGAGCAGTGAGTTGAGTGCAAATGAGTTCAGTTATCCCTTTTTTCCATCGTTGAGATGTTTCTATTTCTGGTATGAAGTTGCATGTTTACCCCAAAGTCCTGGTTCCAATTTATAAGCCTCTTTTGGGCTGCAGGGCTTTCATATGAATTACGATACATTAAAATTCTCAGTATGTTTTCTCTGTACATTGTTTGAAACACAACACAAGAATGACATGTCAAATTACTGTGGGATGCATTCCTCTGCGCGGGGGAGCTTGGAACAGAAGTGCTTTCATAATCTCCGTTTGTTTTTATCTGCTGTGTGTATGTGTGTGTGTGAGAGAGAGGGGTTTGTCCCATCATTTGAAAAATTCAAGTTAGAACAGAGATTTGACCCGGATCATCTGGGCGCAGACGATGGCTGATTACACTGGAAGAGATGGGCTCTGTTTTCTGATGCAGTCAGAAGAGAGCAAGGCCCGTGCGTGCCTGGATTTGGACCGAAAGACTTGAGCCCACTTCTATGGCATGTCTGGGCCGTTCATTTGGGCCCACCGACCAGACCACGTGCTCCTCAACCTCAACGGCTCAGCGCTATCACGCGTGGCAAAAAAGGAAAAATAAAACCATGTCTCTCCGAGGTTCAAACCGCAAAACCGCCGCCTCCCCCACCGGCGGGCGAGATATTTGCGCGGCGCTGCAAAAGCGCAGATACCTCTGGCATCCTCCCGCTTCTGCAGCCTCCACCACAGCTGCTACCAGCCAGTCAGCTTGGTCCCGCGCCTCTCTCGCGTTCGCGTCTACTCTAGGGTTAGGGTTCCGGGCTACCGGCGCGGTTTCCTTTTCTCCCACGGCGGGCGGGCGGAGATGGGCGTCCGAGCGTTCTACCGGTGGCTCGGAGAAGTACCCGATGGTGGTGGCGGACGTGGCGGAGGAGGAGCCCGTGGAGGTCGAGGGCGTCAAGGTGCCCGTCGACACCTCCAAGCCCAACCCCAACGGGCTCGAGTTCGACAACCTCTACCTCGACATGAACGGCATCATACACCCCTGCTTCCACCCCGAGGACAGGGTACGTTCGTGCCGCCGCCTCCTGGTCCTGGCTTCTTCCTCTCCGTTTATCCCTCCCCTTCCTCGGCTGCGAAAATTGGCCCTCGAGTAACGGTTACCATTCAGTGGGAGGCTACAGTTTAGTTACTTGAATTGAGTAACAGTTTTCTTCCAGCTGCGAATTTGCCATTTATCTATTATTGTTAGGAGCTGATATGTATATTGTGAATAGAGCGAGTTTTTTAGAATATCCTAAGTGTACTGCAATCTTAAACATTCTATATGAGATCTCAAGTCTCCATGCAGTAGGGGATTAGAGTTTCTCAAGCGTAAGACTACATATAGCTAGAAACACAAGACTGCATATCCCCTTGTGCTCCTCATGCTCATGGTGTCAGCTTAGTATACCATGATCTGTTGTTCTGTCAGTGGTTCGTCAGAAGCATTTATCTTTTCTTCTTTCTTATGAACTTTCATGCTGGTCCCTGTGGGTTTCATCTCAGGCTACAGACTAGCTTGGGACTGAAAGGCTTTGTTGTTGTTATAGTTGTATTGGAACACTTTTAATGTCCACTTGTTCCTCTGTTGCAATATTTTGACCGTGCTTTTCTGCTATCAGCCATCCCCCACAACGTTTGCAGAAGTTTTCCAGTGCATGTTCAATTACATCGATAGGCTCTTCATCATGGTCCGCCCGGCAAGCTTATGTATATGGCCATTGGTATGTTTACAGTTGATCTATTACTCAGTTCAGCTATGCATCCATATATTTTAATGCCTGAGGAGTTGGAGTTTTATGGTCATTATGAATCCTCATGATAGTTGGGTGTTATCTTGTAGAACACCTCGTCATAATGCAAACTATATTATGCTCTATGGTCTGTGTCACCGCTGAAGTTGTTCTGATGTGAGTGCTGATTATGCAATGGGTTTATAGATGGTGTCGCTCCTCGAGCTAAGATGAACCAACAGCGCTCTAGATGATTCAGAGCTGCAAAAGACGCATCTGACGTGGTCAGTATTCTAAGTGGAATTGTCTTCCTGCATTCAGTGTATGATTATACACTGTCATGTTAATTATCTGTTTTGGTGCTGTTAACCATTTATACATGCACTTACTGCCTAGTATTGTTCTACCTTCAGGCTGCAGAGGAAGAGCGTCTGCGTGAAGAATTTGAGAGGGAAGGAAGAAAACTTCCCTCAAAACAGCAATCTCAAACTTGTGATTCTAATGTTATCACTCCTGGGACAGAGTTTATGGCTGTTCAGTACTACATCCATCTCAGGCTGAACTATGATCCTGGATGTAAGTGCAACCCTTTTTGCAGCAAATGGTTAATACAGTTTAATGGTAACCAAACTAATGGTTGTAACATTTCTCTTAACTAGATGTTCAATCTACAAGCTTCCAGACCCTCATAAGCACATAGCCTGTCCACCCGTTGGTGTTATCATACCCAAGAAGGTATAGAACTGATTGGGAGTACCACTCTTGAGATGTTCTTTTACAGTACTTAACTTTGTTTGAACTACTCTGCAGAGTGTTGAAGCTGGTGATTTGAACCCCCACCAGTGCTATGGCATGAAGGCAGTGGCAGGAGGCCTTATGATAACAATAATAGGAGGCCTTATGATAACAGCAGGGGACCTCTCGGTAAGAGCAACAGGCACAATACCACCTCCAATGTTATCCTAAACGGTAAACAGTAAACAGTCGGTGAAGGTCTGTTTACCGTTTAGGCTGTGTAGACGGTGTTTAAACGGTGTTTAAACGGATTAAACGGTTTTGTACTGTAGCTTGACATTCTTTTTAAGGCAAATTATTCATAAAAACATCTATGTTGCTTGACAGGTATAATTTGCATTGAATCACATTCAGATTATTTGGATCAATTAAAACCCCATAATCCCAACCTACATCATTAGAATTTCTCTTAAGGGGAGGTTGCTTGGTCACAGTGGCAGATGATGGATTTGATGCAGCGGATGACATTCTACACAATACAAATATACATGTATAATATAAGAGAAAATTATATTTAGAACAAGCCCAAATCAATTAATGAGTTAATTAATGAACCAAGGAACCAGTACTGTACTACTGTGCTAAACTGAGCGGGCGCCGCCGCGCGTGCCTGGTGCAGCGCGGGGGGGGGGGGGGGGGGGGCTGCTGTAGGCGGCAGAGCCGCGCCGCGCGGGGGGGGGGGGGGGAATGATGCCAGGCGGCGGGGCGCTCTGGGGGCCCGCGAAACAGGGGCAGGCGGGGGAGCCGCCGCGCGCGCGCTGTGGCGGGGGCACCGAGCACCGGGCGCAACCGCCAAGCGTGAAGCGCCGCCGCCGGCGGGGGGGGGGGGGGGGGGGGGGGGGAGAACGATGCCAGGCGGCGGGGCGCTCTGGGGGCCCGCGAAACAGGGGCATGCGGGGGAGCCGCCGCGCGCGCTGTGGCGGGGGGCACCGAGCACCGGGCGCAACCGCCAAGCGTGAAGTGCCGCCGCCGCCGGGGGGGGGGGGGGGGCAGAGGGCGCACCTGAACCCTAGCGCGGCGCGAGTTCCGTTCTGAGCATCTCCGGGTCGGGCAACCGGGTCAAATTCCGTTCCGTTTAGCCCGTTTTCCCCGTTTAGACGCCCGTTGACCCGTTTAAACGGGTCAACCGTTTACAGGCCCGTTTAGCCCCTAAACTGCACAGTGCAGGTCCGTTTACCGTTTAAACAGCCGTTTAGACCCGTTAAGGATAACACTGACCACCTCTTTCCCTTATTTATCATTATTGCAAGATCATGGTGATGGAATAAGTCTTGTACTCTTGGTGTTTGTGGCCTCCTAGTTAGGACAACACCTTAGTCCTTGTTAGGACAACATCTTAGACCAAAAGGGCAACATCTTGGCATCTTAGACTAGCATCTTGGTATATGCTTGGCTGCCTCAGCTATAAATATGTAACCCCAACCCCTAGGTTGGGCATGACATTGTGTGTGAAATAGATCAAGAAAAATTTCCCCAACTCCTAGTGTCATCCTCACTATGAGAGTAAGAATTCAGATACTAACAAGTGGTATCAGAGTCGTTCTATCCTGTAGCCTAGACATCTCCTGCTCATCTCCTTCCCACACCTCTCTTCATCTTCAGCCGGCAGCAAGAACACCGGCTGTTACAACTCATCCCTCCTCTCCTGCACAGACGAGCAACAACTTGTCTAAGCCAGCCTCTTCCCCACACAACACTCCCCCACTAGCGCGCCATGTTCGAAGGACAGTCTCAGCGCTCGGTAGCTTCAAGCATCGGCAGGAGGCCGAGGTCGCCGCGACAGAAGAACGCGAGCGAGCGGTGGCAGAGGTTGCAGCGACGGCGGCGAGGCTGACGGCGGCGAGGACGGAAGTAGAAGCAGCAGCGGCTGCGGATGCAGCATGTGCGGCTGCAACAGAGTTTGAGGCTATGCGTGGCAGTAGTGCCAGAGGCTCTATTTCTACCGACGGCGGTACCAACGAAGACCTCAGGTTGGCGAGGGAGGTAGCGCGACCACAGACGTCACAGTGGGCATGCGCGCACCACCATGGGCGCGGCGGCTGCAACCTAGACGGGCGCGGATGAGCTCCCGGCGGGGGCGGTTGGGTCGACGGAGATCGCGGCATTTACAGGCCGCGCAACTCTCCCTCCCCGGACAGGTACCATGGTCACCACGGGATCCAGGCCATTGTCAGGGACGTCGGTCTCGACGGTGGGTGGCCTACCCTCACCAAGACCAACTATGTCGAGTGGGCCGCGGTGATGAGGATACGTCTCCAAGTGCGGCACATGTAGGAAGCAGTCCGGTACGGCGACGTCGACTACTACGAGGATCGACAGACGCTAGATGCCCTCATTGCTGCAGTACCGCCTGAGATGCGGTTCTCGCTTTTCAAGAAGCGGACTGCCAAGGAGGCCTGGGACGCCATCGCTGCGGCACACATCGGCAACGCCCGCGCCCGCAAGACCACACTGCAGGCACTCCGCAAGGAGTGGGAGAACCTAGTCTTCAAACCAGGTGAGGACATTGATGACTTTGCTCTCCGTCTCAACACATTGCTGCAGAAGATGGTGCAGTTAGGCGACAACACCTACGACGAGGAGAGAGCCATCGAGAAGCCCTTCCGTTGCATCCCCGAGAAGTACAAGCAGATCGCTCGCTCGATCGAGTCTCTGCTGGACCTCTCCACGATGTCGATCAAAGAGGCGATAGGCCGCCTTAAGGTCGTCGACAACGACGATCCTCAGCTTCTCTCGGGGCCTATCACCGTCGACGGGAAGCTACATCTCACTTGGGAGCAGTGGGAGGCCTGCCAAGGTGACGGGAAGAAGGGGGAGCCCTCTTCATCGACAGGCGGCCGCAAGCAGGGCAAGCCGGACAAGGTTCGCGGGAGGTGCCCAGGCCGGGGTGCGGAGACGTGCCGAGGGTGGCGCCCGCGGAGGGGCCCAGGGTGGCGCCGCCGGCAACCGGAAGTCAGCACGAGACAACGCCTGTCACAATTGTGGCAAGTTTGGTCATTGGGCCAAGGAGTGTCGGCAGCCACGACGCGGCCAGGCCCACGCCACACAGGTGGAGGAGGAGGAGTCGGCTCTGGTCCTGGTACAAGCAAGCATCGAGCCACCTCCAGTGGCATCGGCCGCAACGGCTCTCCTCCACCTCGATGAGCCAAGAGCACATGTCTTCCTCGGCGACGACTCCAACAACATCAAGACTGACGGGTGGTGCCTCGACACCGGCGCCACCCATCACATGACCGGTCGACGGGAGTTCTTCACTGAGTTTGACCCCAATTGCTCCGTCAAGTTTGGGGATGCCTTCGGTGTGGAGATAAGGGTGCCGGCTCTATCATCCTCACCGCCGAGTCTGGTGAGTACAGGCTGCTCATCGGAGTCTACTACATCCCCGCGTTGAGGAACTCTATCATCATCCTAGGACATCTGGATGAGAACGGTTCGCGTGTGGAGATCAAGGACGGGGTCATGAGGATTTGGGATCGCCATCTTCGCCTTCTTGCCAAGGTAACCAGAGGCACCAATCGACTCTACGTCCTTAACGTGCAGGTAGCACAACCCCTCTGTCTTGCTACTCGTCGGGATGACGAGACGTGGCAGTGGCACGAGCGTTTCGGGCACCTTCACTTCGAGGCCCTGAATCGGCTTAGTGCCAAGGAGATGGTACGTGGCCTGCTGTGCCTGACCACGTGGAGCAGTTCTTCGATGTCTGTGTGCTGACAAAGCAGAAGCAGCTCCCCTTTCCCCAGCAGTCGAGCTTCTGTGCCAAGGAGCGGCTCGAGCTCGTGCACGGGGACTTGTGTGGCCCGGTGACACCGGCTACACCGGGAGGACGGCGTTACTTCCTGCTGCTCGTCGACGACCTCTCCCGCTAGATGTGGGTGATGGTCCTCAGCAGCAAGGGAGAGGTTGCGAACGCCATCAAGCGCGCGCAGGCCACTGCGGAGGCGGAGTGCGGCCGCAAGCTGCGCGTGCTGCGCACCGACAACGACGACGAATTCACGGTGGCCGAGTTTGCGTCGTACTGCGCGGATGAGGGTGTTCAGTGCCACTACTCCGCGCCGTACAGGCTGCAGCAGAACGGCGTCGTCGAGCGGCGCAACCAGACGGTTGTGGGGATGGCTCGGGCCCTCCTCAAGCAGAGGGGAATGCTGACACCCGACTGTCTTCTAGGGAGAGGCGGTGGTGACGGCGGTCTACATACTCAACCGCTCGCCCACCAAGGGTCTCAACGGCACGACGCCGTACGAGGGCTTGGCAATGGGCGCAAGCACTCCCGGGGTGTTCATCGGCTACGCGGAGGGCTTGAAGGCCTACCCCATTCTCGACCCAGAAACACAGCGCGTGCACACGGCACGCGATGTAGTGTTCAACGAAGGGCGAGGATGGGCATGGGACAAGGCAGTGGACAACGACTCGACTCCGACGTATGACAACCTCATCGTCGAGTACGTCCACTTCAAGAGGACTGGGGGAGTAGGCAGCAGCTCTTCTCCACCGAGCATGCCTACCCCAGTCCCCGAGCCTCCACCGACTTCAGTGCCATGCTCTCTAGCCACGACCTCGGCTGTGACGAGTTCTTCGCCACCACCACCACAGCCGGCGACCCCACGCACTCGAGCACCGATGGCCATTCCTCCGGGTACGTCCACTCCGACACCAGTTTGTGTCGAGCACAACCCGGTGGAGTCGCTACTGCGCTCTCCCACGACGAGGAGCATCAATGTGTACCACGACGGCGAGCCGTTACAGTATCATACGATGGAGGATCTTCTCGGCGACCATCCGGTGTCGGGACTGGTCCCTCGTGATCTGGAGGCACAGTTGCATCTTGCGTGCGACAACGGCGAGCCTCGGTCTTTCCCGGAGGTTGAGAGACACGCAACATGGTGTGCCGTGATGTAGTTGGAGATGGACGCGGTTGAGAACAACCGCACCCGGGAGTTTGCTGACCTCCCTCGTGGTCACCGCGTGATCACCTTAAGTGGGTGTTCAAGCTGAAGAGGGATGAAGTCGGCGCCATCGTCAAGCACAAGGCTCACTTGGTGGCACGCGGTCTCGTGCAACAGGAGGGGATCGACTTCGGCGATGCCTTCGCACCCGTGGCGCAGATGAAATCTATGCGACTCCTTGCGCTGGCTGCCCAAGGAGGCTGGCGGGTTCAGCACATGGATGTCAAGTCGGCGTTTCTTAACGGCGATTTAAAGGAGGAGGTCTATGTGCACCATCCGCTGGGATTTGCGATTTCTAGCAAGGAGGGCAAGGTGTTGCGTCTGCGCAAGGCTCTCTATGGCTTGCGGCAGGCACCAAGGTCGTGGAATGCCAAGTTGGACTCCACGCTCAAGGGGATGGGCTTCGAGCAAAGCCTGCACGAGGCGGCCATCTACTGGCGGGGCAATGGAGGAAACGCTCTACTGATGGGTGTCTACGTCGACGACTTGGTGATCACCGGCACCAAGGATGTGGAGGTGGCAGCGTTCAAGGAAGCGATGAAAGCCACCTTTCAGATGAGTTGTTGCAATTTCGGAGCTGAAACTGTCTCTGTTCTTGCTGAATAAACCGATCTGCCCTAGCAGATCGATCTGTCTTCCCTGAAGACAAACCAGAATTTTCTTCAGCCAAGAACAGAGGAATAACAGCTCTGTTCTGGGTGTACAGAACAACAGGGGAGAGTCGATCCTGGTGTAGGAAGTAGAACAGATTGATTCTGTTCTTGGGAGAACAGATCAGGGGAGAGATCAGGAGGTGCCCGATCTGTTCTGGTGTTGAAGAGATGCAGAACAGAGGTAGAAACAGGGGCGGCGGTTGGTTCTAGCCCCTGGCGGCGGCTAGGGCAGAGGGAGGCGGCGGCTCCAAGAGAGGGAGAGGTGGCTGAGGCTAGGGCAGAGGCTAGGCGGCGGCTGCAGCAAGGGGGAGAGAGGCGGCTAGGGTTAGAAAAGTGGAGGAAAATTTTCTGTATTGATCTCTCTCAATTTGGGGTGTTTTTGGCTTGTATATATAGCCCCCCCCCCTTACAAGAGTCCTAATCTGTTACAAAGGATCTTTTAATCTATCTCTAAGAAGATTAAACTCAAAAACCTTCTAGAAAGGGGGCCTGACCTGGGTCAGGGCTGACCAGCCCACTTGGCCCAGTTCTGGCCGCCCTGGGCCAGGGGCAGATCAGCCCACATTCTCCTCCTGATCCTGACACTGGCCCATGTCTAGAATCCCGATCCTTCTTCTAATCTCCACGAACTTCTGTCTTCCAAGAGCCTTGGTCAAGATGTCCGCCATCTGGTCTTGAGTGGAGATTTGCTCAAGCACAATAGTACCGCTGTCCACACACTCCCGTATGTAGTGGTACTTGACGTCGATGTGCTTGCTCCTGTCATGGTGTACCAGATTTTTGCTCAAGTCTATAGCTGACTTGTTATCAACCCCCAGCACCGGCGCCTTCGATTTTTCAGCTAAGTCCTCCATCAGCCGTGCCATCCATACACCTTGACATGCCCCTTGAGCTGCTGCGATATACTCTGCTTCACATGAGGACAAGGCCACCACCTTCTGCTTGCAGGACTGCCATGAAACGGGGCTGTTTCCAAGACAAAACAGCACCCCGCTTGTGCTCTTGCGGTCCTCTACATCTCCCGCATAGTCACTATCCGAGTACCCAATAAGCTCCATGTCTTCTCCTCTTGCATAGAAGACTCCATAGTTGATTGTACCCGCTATGTAGCGTACAATGCGTTTGACTGCAGCAAAGTGATCCTCCTTGGGCTCCTCCAGAAACCGACTCACGTACCCGATCGAGTAGGCAAGATCGGGACGTGTGTTCACCAAGTATCGCAGCCCTCCAACCAAGCTCCTATAGTCCGTTGCATGCACCAACGGGCTATTACTTGTCTTGCAAAGCTTGAGGCCTTGCTCCATGGGAAATGCACAGGGATTGCATCCTTCCAGGCCAGCTTTAGAGACAAGTTTGGAAGCGTAGGCCGCCTGCCCAACGCTTATCCCTGCATCAGTTTGCCGCACCTCCAGGCCAAGATAATATGACAAGAGCCCCAAGTCGCTCATCTTGAACCTCTTCATCATCTCCCCTTTGAACTTCTTGAGATCGCCTCCTCCTGTGATCACAAGATCGTCGACGTACACGCCGACGATGAGCTTCTCATC
Organism: Neostapfia colusana; assembly: GCA_030760725.1. NCBI lineage: Eukaryota > Viridiplantae > Streptophyta > Magnoliopsida > Poales > Poaceae > Neostapfia > Neostapfia colusana. Next base: position 2,511,485 of record JASWHV010000012.1, on the reverse strand, counting down.
TTCAGCCCCACGGAAATAAATCCCGTGCTCGCTTGTACTCTTCTGGAAACCAAGCGATAGCAAGCTATCGTTGAGCTTGGCATTCCAGGCCTTGGGCGCCTGACGAAGTCCATATAAAGCTTTCTTGAGCCGATACACCTTGTGTTCGGCTCCGTCGATGATGAAGCCAGCGGGTTGGGAGACGTACACCTCCTCCATCAAGTCGCCGTTCAGGAAGGCGCTCTTCACGTCCATGTGGTGTACCTCCCATCCCTTGTGTGCAGCAACTGCAAGGAGCAAACGAATAGATTCGAGACGAGCTACAGGAGCAAATACCTCGTCAAAATCTATTCCTTGCTGTTAGACATAGCCTTTTGCCACCAGTCGAGCCTTGTGCTTCACCACCTCCCCATGCTCGTCCTTCTTCACCTTAAACACCCATTTGAGGCCAATGGGTTTGTGTCCTGCAGGAAGATCAACAAGTTGCCAAGTCTTGTTTTCTTCTATGGACTCCATCTCCTCGAGCATGGCCCGTCTCCAGCACGGGTGTTCCTCAGCATCGGCGAAGGACGTGGGCTCCTCCGCGGTGGTGACCATAAGCTCCCCCTCCTCCAAGCTTGGTGGGCGCTCAGCCCGACCAGGAGGGGTGAGGGTTCCGAGTATGTTGCGCATCGTGCGGAACCGTAGTTTCGCGCCGTCGTCGTAGTAGCCGTCGACAACATTGCTGTCGGGGTCCGACAGCGGTGAGGCGAAGCAGATGGGCCGTGGAGGATTCCGGGGCATGACGAAGGTGCTAGAATCTTCAAGTCCGGAATCCCCTGCTGCTGCTGACCCCCGTGCAGGACTGTCCCAGCCCTGATTTGCACTGGACAGCCCCTGCAGGGGCCCTTGGGGCGACGCTGCAGGTGCTGGACTCTCTCTAGCAGGTCTGGAGGCTGGCGCAGGAACTCCTAGGGTTTGTACAGACCCTTCTGTGCCCCTCCTGGGCACTGCAGGGGTGCTGTTCGGCCCCTCCGGACCCTGCAGCACCTCTCCGGGTGCTGAAACAACAGGTCCAGCACCTGCTGGACCTAAGGAGTCGACGTGGAAGGCGGTGTAGTCCTCTTCTCCTGCTCCTTCTCCCCAGTCCCACTTGGCCGCCTCGTCGAATATCACGTCACGCGATATGTGTGTACGCCCATCAGCCGGATTATACATCCGATATCCCTTCGTCCCTGCAGCATAGCCAAGAAAAATCATCGGAGTACTCCGGTCTTCTAACTTTTTCAGGTTGGAGCGTGTGTTCTTGACATGCCCCACGCACCCAAAAGTTCGGAAATAATTGACGGCTGGTCGCTCTCCATGCCAAGCTTCATATGGCGTCTTCCCGTCGAGGCCGCAGGTAGGGGATCGATTCAGGATATAGACAGCCGTGATAACTGCCTCACCCCAAAATATCCCGGGCATACCCTTCGCCTTCAACATGCTCCTCACCATGCCGACCACCGTCTGGTTGCGCCGCTCCACAACCCCGTTTTGCTGCGGCGTATACGGGGCTGTGAGCTGACGTTGTACTCCGTGCTGAGCGCAGTACTCGCCGAACTCCTGTGAGGTGAACTCCCCTCCGCGATCAGTACGGAGTAGCTTCAGCCTCCTCCCGGACTCTAATTCAGCTGTCGCCTTGAATTGCTGAATTAAGTCGGGCGCCTTGTCCTTGGTTGCTAGAAGATAGAGCCACATATAGCGGCTCATGTCATCCACAAGCAACAAGAACATCTTGCCACCTGGAGTCGTCGGCGTGATAGGCCCGCAGATGTCGCCGTGGACAAGGTCGAGCGCGCCCTCCGCGCGCCGCCGAGCTTGCTTGGGGAAGCTGGAGCGCCTCTGCTTCCCGACCAAGCAAGCTTCGCACAATTGATCGACATGATCAATTTTCGGAAACCCAAGCACCATCTCCTCTCGTGCCAACTTCCAAAGCGCCTGGAAGCCGACGTGTCCGTAGCGTTCGTGCCAACGCCACGCAACATCATCACGCCTCGTGGTTAGGCAAACCGGACGTGTGATGTTGAGCATGATAGAGTACAACTTGCTGTCATCGCGCTGAACTTGTGTGAGGAGACGCTGCTGCTCATCCCGTATGTGCATCACTCCTCCTTGCACCGTGATGCTGTAGCCATCCTCATCCAGCTTGCCGACGCTGATGAGGTTGGTGGTGAGGCGTGGGATGAGGTAGACGCCGGTGAGCCTCCTATGCTCACCCGTCTTGGCGGCGAATGGGACTGTACCCTTCCCCTGGATACGCACGACGGAATTATCGCCGAACTTGATGGTTCCGACGACGTTTTCGTCAAGCTCGGAGAAGACGGCGCGCGAACCCGTCATGTGGTTGGTCGCGCCCGTGTCGAGGTACCAACGAGTGTCATCAAAGTCATCGTCGTTGCTGCGGTGAGCGAAGACACGTCCCTCCACTATCTCCAGTGGGCGCATAGGACGTTCCTGTACATGCTCCTCCTATACTGAGGCCACCCTTGTCATAAACAAGGCGCCCTCCTCCTCGGCCTTTGCCACGAAAGCTTGTTGCTGCGGCTCCTCCTTAGGCTTCGACCGACACTCCCTGGCCCAGTGGCCTTCTTCCCGCACTTCCTGCACTGGTCCCGCGGAATATCCTTTCCGGAACCTCCCTTCTTGCCTCCGTTCTTCTTGGGCGGGCCTATTCGGCCGCCCCTCTTAGAAGAACCCGCGAACTGGGTAGACCGCTCCTCCTTCCGCTGTGCCTCCCACTCCTCCGAGTGAGGTACAGCTGGCCGTTGTGTACTCCTCCCTTCTGCTGCGTTGAGTCGAAAGCGTTCTCAGCCGCCCTGAGACGCCCCGTCACCTCCGACAAGGTGAAGGTCGACACGTCCAGCAGTGTCGTGATCGCCACCACGATCTGTTGGAAGCGTTCTGGAACGCTTCGCAGGAGCTTCTCCACGGCCCTCTCTTCTCCTATCTCCTCCCCTAGCGACGCAAGCCGTGATAGCATGCCGCTCAGGCGGAGGGAGAAGTCCTCCACACTTTCGCCATCCTTGAAGACAACGTCTTTAAACTCCTTCCGGAGTTGCTGCGCCGTCGTCTTCTTCACGCGGTCGGCCCCGACCCGCATGATGGCGATCGTGTCCCATGCCTCCTTCGCCGTCTTCTTTTCTTCGATCGTCGTGATCATCTCCGGCGGGACAGCGCTGACCAAGATGTCAAGCGCCATCATGTCTTCCTGCTCGCTCACATTCCCCTCCTCCACGGCCTTCCAAAGCAGCCGTGCCTTTAGCTTAATCTTCATCATGACAGCCCACTCCGCGTAGTTGGTCTTGGTGAGCACGGGGAACCCTGTCCCGGTGTTCACCTCACGAGCTGCCGGTGAGGGTGTGCCATGGCTGATGGTGCTGCCGCTGCTTGTACGTGTAGATGACATCTTGCAGAATTCAGCCTAGGGTTGAAACCGGCTCTGATACCACGAATGTTGCAATTCCGGCGCTGAAACTGTCTCTGTTCTTGCTGAATAAACCGATCTGCCCTAGCAGATCGATCTGTCTTCCCTGAAGACAGACCAGAATTTTCTTCAGCCAAGAATAGAGGAATAACAGCTCTGTTCTGGGTGTACAGAACAGCAGGGGAGAGTCAATCCTGGTGTAGGAAGTAGAACAGATTGATTCTGTTTTTGGGAGAACAGATAAGGGGAGAGATCAGGAGGTGCCTAATCTGTTCTGGTGTTGAAGAGATGCAGAACAGAGGTAGAAACAGGGGCGGCGGCTGGTTCTAGCCCCTGGCGGCGGCTAGGGCAGAGGGAGGCGGCGGCTCCAAGAGAGGGAGAGGTGGCTGAGGCTAGGGCAGAGGCTAGGCGGCGGCTGCAGCAAGGGGGAGAGAGGCGGCTAGGGTTAGAAAAGTGGAGGAAAATTTTCAGTATTGATCTCTCTCAATTTGGGGTGTTTTTGGCTTGTATATATAGCCCCCCCTTACAAGAGTCCTAATCTGTTACAAAGGATCTTTTAATCTATCTCTAAGAAGATTAAACTCAAAAACCTTCTAGAAAGGGGGCCCGGCCTGGGCCAGGGCTGACCAGCCCACTTGGCCCAGTTCTGGCCGCCCTGGGCCAGGGGCAGATCAGCCCACATGAGTGACCTGGGATCTCTCTCGTTCTACCTGGGGATCGAGGTGCATCAGGCCGACTCCGGGATCATGTTTCAAGAGACTGCCTACGTCAAGCACGTTGTTGAGCTGGCTGGGCTCACAGACTGCAACCCAGCTCTCACTCCGATGGAGGAGAGACTGAAGCTGAGCCGTGACAGCACGATGGAGGAGGTGGACGCTACGCAATATCAGCGCCTTGTGGGGAGTCTTCGCTACCTCGGCCACATACGGTCGGACTTGGCATTCTCTGTCAGCTACGTCAGTCAGTTCATGCAGTGACCGACGACGGAGCACCAGCAGGCTGTGAAGAGGATATTCCGCTACGTTGCGGGGACTCTCGACCACGACCTCTACTATCCGAGGTGCCCTGGGGAGGCACACCTTGTAGGGTACAACGACGGCGACCACACCAGCGACATCGACACTAGCAAGAGCATGAGCGGGATTCTCTTCTTCCTCGGCAAGTGCCTCGTTAGCTGGCAGTAGGTCAAGCAGCAGGTGGTGACCCTGTCTAGCTGCAAGGCCGGGTACATAGCGGCCTCTACCGCTTCGACTCTGGTGCTCTGGGTTGTTCGATTGCTTGGTGATCTCCTCGGCAAAGCCACCGGAGCGGTGGAACTCAGGGTGGACAACAAGTCCGCTCTGGTTTTAGCAAAGAACCCCATCTTTCCTGAACGGAGCAAGCACATCCAGGTGAGATACCATTTTCTCCGAGGCTTCTTGGAGGAAGGAAGCATCAAGGCGTGCTACATCAACACCAAAGACCAGCTTGCAGACCTGCTCACCAAGCCTCTTGGGAGGATCATGGTCCTTGAGCATTGCTCCAGGATCGGGATGGTCCTACTCTCCCACAAGACGACACATAAGACTTAGGGGGAGAATGATGGAATAAGTCTTGTATTCTTGATAGCTTAGTTCTTGTGAGGACAATATCTTAGACCAAAAGGACAACATCTTAGTCCTTTGTTAGGACAATATCTTAGTTCTTTTGCTAGGACATCATCTTGGCATCTTAGAATAGCATTTTGGTATATGCTTGGCTGACTCAGCTATAAATATGTAACCCCTAGTGTCATCCTCTCCATGAGAGTAAGAATTCAGATAGTAACACATTGAATGTTCTAACCTACTTCTATGGTTCAGGCAAAACCCAGCTGTAGCATTATCTGGGCGACATCTTGGGGAAGCTGCCCATCGACTGGTTGCAAACAGTTTGAATGTTCGTGGTGGTGGGAAATATAATTCCCCACTTATGCCATATCAAACAATAATGAATAGTGCAGACCATCCAAATGGAAGGAATGATATGGGTGTTCTGGGAGTTTCGCCAAGGATCGAGCAGCCAGCTGGACGTACTGGCTGGCATGTTCCGGGTGATAATGTGCCCAATGGTCAACTACGAGGGTATGCATTTTTATCAAGTCATTATCCGCATGGAAGGTCAGGGCCTTCTCAGTATGAAGGGGGTTACCGTGGAAGGCAACAATTCAGCTCACATTCCAGAGATAGCCAAGATGATTCTAGAGGAAGGGTTCCACCTCCATCAGTACACTATCAAAATCATGGCAATTCACATTCATCATATCCTGCTGCTCCACCACCAGGTCAGGGACAGTTTTGGCAGCCCCCACTGGGATACCAGCCTGCACCATATGGGGCGCAAGCAGCAGCAGCCTTATTGGGGTGGGGCACCTCCAACAAGACCTAACCTACAACAATCACAGAACGATTACAACAACCTAGATAGAACCTCTAACAAGAGGGGACGATACTAGGCCCTGTCGACCTTTCGGGCCTTTTTAAATAGAGGAGGTAAGACTTCGCAAACTAATGATCCTCATCCAAAACCAGTTTCTATTGTAGACATGTTTTTGTCAGTACAACTTCCCAAGTGCAATGGAGGACGCCATCTTAGTCATAGGCAGTGTTTTAAGTGACAAGCTTCTAGGTGGTCCCATCGGGGTATCCAAGGAGCAATGTTGTATACCAGCATTTGTTTCTGACCATCAGGAACCTGTTCTCCGTTGGCCGTTTTTACATTAATGCTTCTTGTTTATTCAGAAGATGATCCTAAGACCAGTGCCTTGGGGTTGGGAAGATGTTTAGCAAGTTTTGATTTGTGGTGATAATGTATGTAATATTACTATATTAGTTGTTACAGTTTTGATGATGAATGTATTCATAGTCATGTATTTGATTGTTAGATGACAGTAGTGAAAGTTTGATTTTTTATAATTCTTATTGTCGATGTGGAATACCTTAATTTTTTTGTTGTACGGCTACTCCACTGTTTCATGTTTGACGGCTACAGAATGCAACGCGTGAAGAATTATTTTCTGGTACTTTTTTCTTGAAGCTACTAATACTTGGAGAAAAGATATTCTACTATTTGCTGAGCTGTGAATGTTTGTAACTTTCTGACACCTCAATTATTTGTATCTTCACTAAATGGTTATGATTTTCCCTTCTTTAATTGCCGTTACGTTCTTGCGCTTGTAATGTTCTTTTCTAGATTATCACATTCGTGCTGCCTGTGCCCAGTACTGCATCCCACCGGGTGATGGGAATTTCGCTTGACATGAATATTTTTACTACAACAACAACAACAACCAAGCCTTTATCCCAAGCCTGTTGGGGTCGGCTAGACATGAAACCCAATATCAATAAAGTAAAAGAGAGGAAGAGATATAAGAACAAGGAAAAAAGAAAAAAAGAGAAAAAAAGAAAAAAAGAAAAAGGAAAAAGAGAAAAGAAATAAGAAAAGAGGAAAAGAAAAGAGAAAAGAAAAAAAGAAAAAAAAACAAGACTACGATTCTGGCACATGAATTGTTATTTTCCATGCGGTCCTATCATGAGCTAAGTCTCTGGATACATTCCAATTTCTCAAATCTCGTTTTACCGCCTCCTCCCAAGTCAATCTTGGCCGTCCTCTACCCCTCCTAATATTTTCTCTACCTCTTAAAATCCCACTGTTAACCGGTGCTTCTGGAGGTCTCCGTTGGATATGTCCAAACCACCTAAGTCGATGTTGGACTAACTTCTCTTCAATCGGCGCCACCCCTATCTTATCACGAATCGCCTCATTCCTTATTCGGTCTCTTCTCGTGTGCCCGCACATCCACCGTAGCATTCGCATCTCTGCGACACTCATTTGTTGGACATGTTGCCGTTTAGTTGGCCAACATTCCGCCCCATAGAGCATCGCGGGTCTGATCACTGTCCTATAGAACTTCCCTTTTAACTTTTGTGGGACTTTCCTATCACATAGGATTCCAGAGGCTTGCCGCCATTTCATCCACCCTACCTTGATCCTGTGGCAAACATCCTCGTCAATATCGCCATTGCTTTGTAACATTGATCCTAAGTATCGGAAAGAGTCCCTTCTAGGTATTATTTGTCTTTGTAGACTAACATTTCCTTTTTCACGACCAACACCACTAAAGTCACACCTCATATACTCGGTTTTAGTCCTACTAAGTCTAAACCCCTTGGACTCTAAGGTTTGTCTCCATAACTCTAATTTCTTATCAACACCATCTCTAGTTTCATCTACCAGCACTACATCATCAGCAAAGAGCATGCACCAAGGGATATCCCCTTGTATATCCTTCGACACCTCATCCATCACCAAGGAAAAGATGTATGGGCTCAAAGCTGATCCTTGATGTAGTCCTACGGTGATAGGAAATGCATCAGTCTCACTATCACTTACGCACACACTTGTCCTAACATTATTGTACATATCCTTGATAAGGGTAATGTACTTTGTTGGCACTTTATGTTTCTCTAGTGCCCACCACATGACTGACCTTGGTATCTTGTCGTACGGCTTCTCCAAGTCGATGAACACCATATGCAAGTCCTTCTTCTGCTCCCTATATCTCTCCATAAGCTGAGAAGCAAGAAAATCGCCTCCATTGTAGACCTCCCAGGCATAAAACCAAACTGGTTTTTAGTGACATTGGTCACTTTCCTCAGGCGGTGTTCAATCACTCTCTCCCAAAGCTTCATAGTATGACTCATAAGCTTAATACCTCGATAATTAGTACAACTTTGAATATCTCCTTTATTTTTGAAGATAGGTACTAATATACTTTTCCTCCATTCTTCAGGCATCTTGTTTGACCGAAAAATGTGGTTGAATAGCTTTGTGAGCCATACTATTGCGACGTCCCCAAGACATCTCCACACCTCAATAGGGACATCGTCAGGGCCGAGGGCCTTTCCTCCTTTCATCCTCTTTAAGGCCTCCTTAACCTCAAACTCTTGTATCCTCCGCACGAACCGCCTGTTGGAGTCATCAAAGGAGTCATCCAACTCAACCATAGTGCTCCCATTCCCATCATTGAATAGCCCATTAAAGTAATCACGCCATCTATTCTTAATCTCTTCATCTTTCACTAGAATGCGGTCAGTCTCATCTTTGATGCATTTAACTTGATTGAGATCCCTCATCTTTCTCTCGCGGATTTTTGCTACCTTGTATATATCCTTTTCACCTTCTTTTGTCCCTAGTCTCTCATATAACTTATCATAGGCCTGTCCTCTTGCCTTACTCACAACCCGCCTTGCATTCTTCTTAGCATCTTTGTACTTAAGCATGTTGCTTGCGCTTCTATCATTATGCCAACTCTTATAACACTCCTTCTTCTCCTTAATGGCCTTTTGTACATCCTCATTCCACCACCAAGTGTCTTTATCTACAAGTCTCTTTCCCTTTGTCACACCGAACACCTCACTAGCTACCTTCCTAATGCAAGTTGCCATCTTCATCTACATACTATCTGCATCTCCATTTTCTGCCCAGGGTCCTTCTGTGATCACCCTATTTTTAAAGGATACTTGTGATTCTCCCTTCAACTTCCACCACTTTGTTCTTGTGATTTTGACACCTTTGTCCCGCAAAGAACATGTATGGAAGCGAAAATCAGCTACCACAAGCTTATGTTGTGTCACAACACACTCCCCCGGGATCACCTTACAATCTAGACACTCCCGTCTATCCTTTCTCCTAGTGAGGACAAAGTCAATCTGGCTAGAGTGTTGGGCACTACTAAAGGTCACTAGGTGAGATTGCCTCTTCCTAAAGAGAGTGTTAGCTATCAACATATCATAGGCTACGACAAAGTCTAGGATGTCCTTACCCTCTTGATTTCTATCGCCGCATCCAAAACCTCCATGTACTCTCTCAAATCCTAGGTTAGTTGCACCCACATGACCATTAAGATCTCCCCCTATGAGGAGTTTCTCGGTTATCGGTACACTACTAACCATATCCTCCAAGTCCTCCCAAAATTGCCTCTTAGCACTCATGTTGAGCCCAACTTGTGGGGCATAAGCACTAATGACGTTCAAGACAATGTCCCCAATTACTATCTTGATTAAGATGATCCTATCTCCTCGTCTTCGAACATCCACTACTCCATCCTTAAGACTCTTATCTATTAGAACACCTACGCCATTCCTAGTCCCAGCCGAACCAGAATACCAAAGCTTGAAACCGGTATTCTCGACTTCTCTCGCCTTTTGACCCGCCCATCTAGTCTCTTGTACACAAAGGATATTTACTCGTCTCCTAATGGCAACATCTACTAACTCACGTAGCTTCCCCGTCAAGGATCCTACATTCCAACTACCCACCCGAAATCTATGTTCCTCGGCTAGCTTCCTTACGCTTTGCACCCGTCGAGTAAGATGCAAAGACCCTTGCTCACTTATCACTACATCCGGGCGATGATGTAGCGCGCCACTAAGGTGATTGCGATCCGGCCCTTGCTCATTTAACACCATATCCGGGTTCCGATATGGCGCGCCACTAAGGCGGTGGCGACCCGGCCCTTGCCCACTTAACACCATACCCGGGTTCCGATATGGCGCGTCGCTAAGAGGGTTACGCCCCAACGAATTTCTATTGGGTTTCATTTCCATGAGAATGGCTAAGTGTAGTTGTTGGCTCGCCAAGCCTATCACAACCCCCTCCTCCTTTACCCGGGCTTGGGACCGGCTATGTCATTACAACATAGGCGGAGTTTGACATGAATATTTTTATTCAGCAAAAAATTATCGACTCTGATATCAGTTTGCCTAAACTGGAAATAATAAAGCACTCTTAAATTAACCAAACCTTTGGCAAGAAGGATGGTTCTTGAATATTGTTAGACTTTGTATTAGGGCATATTAGGGTTAGGGGCATTTTAGTCTTTGTGTACTCTTGACAGCCCCTATATATATGTACCTTTGACAGTCTGATTAATCAATATTATTCTCTACTCTAATATGGTATCAGCTAGGCTAATTAGGGTTTAAACCCTAATCTCTCTCTCTCTCTCCTCTCCCGATGACTGACCAGGCGCTGCCTCCCCTGTTCGGCGCGCTCGGGCAGGCCGCCTCCAGACCGGCGCCACCCCTGGGCAGGCTGCCGCCAGATCGGTCGTGTCGCCCCTGGACAGGGTGCCGTCGTCCTTGGGCGGGCCGCTGCCCCCTCCTTGGTGGCCGCTACCGCCCCTGGGCAGGCAGCCACCGCCTCTGACCCACGGTGCGTCGGCCTGCACCAGATCCGTCGGCGCCCCCTCTCCAATGACCGGTTCGGCTAGCGGCAGACCACTTGTTGTCGTCGCCGGCAGACCCGCCGCCATCGTCCTCATGGCCGGTGTCGTCTCTGGGCTAGATGGGCTCGCTACCACCTCTGCCGAGCTCGAGGCCGGTGCCGGGCTCACGCAGTCGTCGCCACCGTACATCGCAGGCCTCGAGCCCCTGCCGGACGGGAGCACCATTGCCACCATCCCGTCGGTGATCATTGTTCCTGCGGCTAGCGCCGCTGCTAATCCTAGCGCGGCCGCCGCCTCCGTCTACGGCACCAACACTACCACCACGACGGTCGTCGACACCTATGGTGTTGCCGTGGCTCTGGCTACCTCTCGTGAGCGCGAGCGAGCACTCGCTCTCACCCTGGAGCAGGAGCGTGCCTCTTTGGCCGCTCTCTCTCACCAGCTCGAGGAGAGTGCTCACCGACCGTTGAGTGCTACCTACGAGCCTTCTTCAGATGTTGGTGCTGCTCACTCTACGTACTCGGCCTCCCTCATTGCTGCACTCCACGCTCAGGCCGTCGGGATTCAGAACATCCGGACGCTCGTGCCGGTTGTCCTCAGTTCTGACTCCATCTCTTACGCCCGTTGGCGTAACCTGCTTCTCCTCACGTTGAGGCGGTTCCGTCTCGACGATCACGTCCTCCGGGATGGCTCCCTGGTGGATGCCTCCTGGATCAGCATGGACAGCCTGGTCCTAGCCTGGATCCTTGGATCCCTCTCTGAGGAGCTACAGGACATCGTCGTGCAGTGCGGTAGCGGTACCGCTCATCGGGCATGGTTGATCCTTGAGCAACGCTTCCTGAGAACTGTGCGACTCGAGCTCTCCACGTCAACGCGCGGTTCCAGACCACCGTCCAGGGTGATCGCTCTGTCTCCTCCTACTGCCGGGAGATGAAGGGCATGGCTGATGCCTTGCGTGACCTTGGCGAGCCAGTTACTGATAGCGCTCTTGTCCTTCGGGTCCTTCAGGGCCTGAACGAGCGCTACTGTCACCTATGGACGTGGCTTCTTTGTCTGGAGCCACCCCTAACCTTCGAGAAGGTCTAGTACGATCTTGAGCTCGAGGAGATTACTGCTGGTGGCTCTACTGGCTCCGGGCCTGCCACAACCTTTTACAGCTCTGGGCAGTCCCTGCGTCCACCGTCGCCTGCTACTGGTGGACCATCGTCATGACCACCCGCTCCGTTCGCCACCCCAAACTCCTACTAATTCTAGGGGTGATAATCGTCGCCGCCGTGGTAAACGCGGTGGTTGTGATGGTGGTAGCAGTGCTGGTGGCACTCGTGCTTTTGCTCCTGCTACTGGTGGTAGTGGTGGCACCGGCCAGGGAGGTGCACCCTGGCCCACACCCTATAACCCGTGGACCGGCCAGATCTACATGTGGCCTATGCCGTCTCCGGGTCTTACGCCTCCACGCCCACCGCGCCCTCAGCCGGCGTACGTCGCCACCCCAGGCTACGGTGGACCAGCCTACCCTGCTGGTGGGCCGCCGACTCAGGCCTACAGCGGGCCTGGCTACCCTGCTAGCGGTCAGTCGGCCTATGGAGGCACCAACTACCCTGTTGGGTACTCGAGTCGTCGGCACCGCACCAGGAGCCACCCCTTACATGGGATTGCGAGTCACTAGCTTCTTCGTTCAGCACCATGCACCTCACTCCACTTGGTGCTGACTGGGTCGTTGACTTCGGAGCGTCGTACCACACCACTTCTGATGCTGGTATACTTTCTTCTACCCTTCCTCCCCACCCTTCTTTCCTTCATCTATCGTTGTCGGAAATGAGTCTGTTTCGGTCACCTCAGTAGGTGACTCTGGGTTTCTGGGTTCTTTCTAGCTCAAAAACATTCTTGTTGCTCCGGATATTATTCATAATTTGCTTTCTATCCGTTGCTTTACCACTGATAATCATATTTCCATTGAGTTTGATCATTTTGGTTTATCTGTGAAGGATCTTTTTCGGTGTGATAGCTCGAGGCCCCTGTACACTCTTCGACTTCCTACTTCTGCTGCGTCTCTGCCTTTTGCCCTGACTACGACAGCTTCGTCCACCACTTAGCACTATCGGCTTGGCCATCCTGGTGTAGATGCCATGTCTAAGTTGTCCACTAGTTCAGATATCTCATGTACTAGTGGCACACATGAGTCTTTATGTCATGCCTGTCAGCTTGGTTGCCATGTTCGGTTTCCTTTTCCGACCTATGCGACTCATGTTGAGCATATTTTTGATCTCATTCACTGTGGTTTATGGACATCTTCTATTATCAGTGTGTCGGGCTATAAATATTATATGGTGATAATTGATGATTTTTTGCATTTTTCGTGGACTTTTCCTTTACGTCTGAAGTCTGAGACATTTGTCACTCTTTCTCAATTCTTTGTCTGGGTGTCCACTCAGTTCCGGCGCACTATCTGTGCTATCCAGTGCGATAACGGACGCGAGTTTGATAACTCGACGTTCCGTAACTTTCTGCTCGCACATGGTGTCCAGTTGCGCATGTCTTTTCCGTACACCTCTCCTCAGAACGGCAAGGCTGAGCGCATGATTCGTACCACCAACGATGTCATGCGCTCCCTGTGTTTCAAGTCTCCATTCCCGTCCGGTACTAGGTAGAGACCCTTCACAGTGCCACCTTCCTTATTAATCGCCTTTCCACGAGGGCGATTCGTGCCCCCACTCCTTAATTCGCTTTGTTTGGCACTACTCTTTACGACCACCTTCGAGTTTTTGGGTGCGCTTGCTACCCTAACCTTTCCGCTACCGTCCCACATAAGCTCGCGCCTCGCTCGACGCGTTGTGTTTTTCTTGGGTATTCCCTTGATCATAAGGGGTACCGCTGTCTTGATCTCACCACTCACCGCCTCTTGATCTCTCGGCACGTCGTCTTCGACGAGTCCTCCTTTCCTTTCTCCACTTCCTCCTCCGGTTCCACCGGAGAGTTGGATTCCCTGTTTTCTACCGACTCCAAGGCTGCTCCTCTCTAGCTGCCTTAGCCTTTTTATTCTGCAGGCACGACACCCGTTGCGCCATGCGCGGCCCCGGAGCCCCCAACGTCGCTTGCTACGCCACGCGCGTCCCCGACGTCGCTAGCTGCACCACACGCGGCATCGACGTCCCCAACGTTGCCTGTTGCACCTCATGTGGCTCATGCGTCCCCGACGTCGCCAGTTGCTCCACGCGCGACCCCAACGTCACCAGCTGCGCCACGCGCTGCCTCGGCGTCCCCGACGTCACCAGCTGCGCCTTCCGCGGTGCCGACTTCTCAGTTCACCAACCTCGCTCTTGGCTATCAGTGACAAGCGAGAGTTGGTGCCCCAGCTCCAGCTGCGTCACGCGCGGCCGCGGGGCCCCCGACATCACTCGCTGCGCCACGCGCGGCCACGAACCCCGCTCCTGTGTATCAGCGACGGGAGCGGGGTGGTGCTCCGACTCTTGCTCGCTCCGAGACCCCAATGTACCATCCTCCTTCGCTCCACCGTGACTTGAGTCACGTCCGTCCGATTGTGACTCGACGTGCTGCCGGGGTCCTCCGGTCGGTCGAGCGCTTCTCCGGGGTCGTCCTCTCGTCTACGACTTCTCCACCGTCCGACTCCTCTTCAATCTCGTGTATACTGTCTACCGTCCGTAGCGCCCTCGCCGACCCTCACTAGCGTCACGCTATGGAGGAAGAGTATGCGGCTCTGCTTGCCAACCGGACCTGGACCTGGTGCCCCGTTCTGGTCGTGGCAATGCTGTCATGGGCAAGTGGGTGTTTACGCATAAGAAGAAGGCGGATTGTTCCTTGGAGAGTTACAAGGCTTGGTGAGTACTTCGGGGCTTCACTCAGCGCCCTGGGGTCGAATACGATGAGACCTTCAGTCTGGTGGTGAAGCCGATCACGTTTCGTACCGTTCCGCCGCTGGCTCTCTCGCGCTCTTGGCCCGTCCACCAGTTGGACGTGAAGAACGCCTTCCTCTACGGCACTCTGATGGAGACGGTGTACTGTAGTCAGCCGATAGGGTTCGTTGACTCAGCTCATCTAGACATGGTCTGTAAGCTGAACAAGTCCATAAACGACTTGAAGCAGGCACCCCGGGTCTGGTACAATCGGTTTGCCTCCTTCTTGGTCTCGCTGGGCTTCGTCGAGGCCAAGTCGGACACTTCGCTGTTTGTCTATCGACGTGAGGGTGACATTGACTACCTTCTCCTGTACGTCGATGATATTGCATTGACGGTGTCCAGTCCTGCTCTCCTTCAATGCACTATCTCTGCCTTACAGCGGGAGTTCGCTATGAAGGAATTGGGCCAGCTTCACCACTTCCTGGGTATTGCGGTCGAGGACCGACCAGGTGGCCTGTTCCTTCACCAGCGACAATACTTCCTGGACATCCTCCAGCGAGCGGGCATGGTTGAGTGCAAGCCGTGCTCCACTCCGGTGGATACCCATGCGAAGGTCTCCTCTACCGAGGGGACACCCGTCAGTGACCCAACTGCTTATAGAAGTCTTGCAGGTGGCCTTTAGTACCTCACCTTCACCAGAACGGATATCTCCTACGCGGTTCAGCAGGTGTGCGTCCACTAGCATGACCCGCGCGAGCCGCATCTCATCGCTGTGAAGCGGATCCTTCGGTATCTACGCGGCACCCTCGACTACGACCTCCTTCTTCGGCGTGACTTGGCCTCCGAGATGGTCGTGTACACCGAAGCTGACTAGGCAAGCTGCTCGGACACTCGTCGGTCCACCTCTGGTCACGCCGTTTTCTTGGGCGGCAACCTCGTCTCCTGGTACTCGAAGCGGCAGCACATGGTGTCACGCTCAAGTGCTGAGGCGGAGTACCGCGCCGTGGCTAACGGCGTGGCTAAGGCTTCCTAGCTGCAGCAGCTTCTTCATGAGCTCAACCTGGAGCACTTTGGTCTACTGTGTCAACGTCAACACCGTCTACCTCTACCAATTTTTTCTAGCATCAGCGCACAAAGCATGTGGAGATCAACCTCCACTTTGTTTGTAAGCGGGTTGCACGTGGCGAGGTTCGGGTGCTCCACGTCCCGACTGTGACACCCTCATTTCTGGTTTCTGCATGTATCCATGTTTCATGTAGAGAAGACATTTCAAAAGAAGTGGGAACAGAGAAAATATAAAAAAGATAGCCAAAAAAGAGCCGAATCCTGTTCACAGAGAGCGCCGAAGACAACTCCCACGGCCGCTGGCCACGTGGCGTGTTCGGAGCTCATCCCTGCGAAGTGGGGAGAGGTCCGCCGCTAAACTGGCTACGTGGCAGGCTCGGAGCTCATCTCCGCAAAGGGGGAGAGGTCCGACCCTGTGGGACACGTGTTGCCCCCGGAGCTAGCCTCTACGAAGAAGCAAGGCCGGCCGCAGGACACGTGTCACCTTCGGAGCTAGCCACCACGGAAATCAGAAGACCAGTCGCGCAGGATACGTGTCGATCTCGGATCTCACCTCCGAGAGGTCCGGTTCTATTAGACACGTGTCACCACCAGAGCTTATCTCCGGGAGGTCCGACGCTGTTGGACACGTGTCAACCTCGGAGCTCGCCTCCGAAGAGAGGGAGGTCCAAAATGGATACGTGGCACACCTGAAGCCACCTCCAAAGAGAGGGAAGGTCCGGCACTGACACGTGGCGTGCGCAGAGCCACCTCCGAATAGAGAGGAGGTCCCGACCGCCAGGATACGTGGCGCACACGGAGCTCACCTCCGAAGAGAGGGAGGTCTCGCTCGCTTGGCACGTGGCACAACCGGAGCTCGTCTCTGTGGAAAAGGGGAGACCAGGCCCGGTGGACAGTGGAGCTTCCGGAGCTTATCACCGCGGAGGTAACGAGTTCTGGAGCGGTTTTTGGATTCTGTACGCGTAGAAATATCGGTGTGGAGAATAAACCAACCTGAATTTCAAAATGTTACCGCACCAAATCAACTAAAGATAAGTTGTTAAGATTCAACGACGATCTGAATAGGACTCTTATTCAAGATACAATCAGATTAGGACTCTTCTTCTCCTGGTTATAAATAGAACCCAGAACCCTTGGCCGAAACCACAAACTTCTTTTCCACCTCCTGAGCCGACGACTTAGAGCCCTAGCCCCCAACTCGCCGAAGTAAACCCATCGCCGGAGTTCAGTCGAGGAAGATCGCCGGAAGAGAGTCCCAACGATCTGTCTTGATCAGAGAAGGACCCCAAGACCAAGAAGAACGTAAGGTAGACCTCCAATATCACCTTACGACATCATCGTGTTTTCTTTGCATCTGTTCTTTGATTCCTTTCGAACAGAAGCTTTCTCGTGGATAGATCACTTGTTGATCGGGTTGATCTAAAGACAAGATCATCGCCATGTCCACATTTGATTCGAACACCTCTGTTCATCATAAAATCCATGCAAACCATGCAAGAATACGTACAAACTGATCTAATAAAAACTGATCATAGGATAGCATGCATATGCATCATCGCATCTAGTTAAAGTTTAAGCATGATATTGACTGTTGTGGATCTTTTATGTACGTGATCCTGTATAGCAGAACAAGCTCACGGAGCTGTCTACGACGAGCTGCAACAACAAGGTTTTGAAATTCAAGAGCAACCGGAACCGCAAGAACAAGGCAAGTGCCCCTTGACCATATTGATTCTATGTTTTGGGAAAACTGTTTTGTTTTGCGAAAAGGTGTGTGTGTTGAGTCAATTATAATTGGAAACCCTTTTATAGGAGTTTACTAGCTTTGGTTAAACCACCCTTGTCGCCAGGGAAGTTTATGAGTCGGGTATGGTTTTTGCTTTTATGATTCGCTGAGTCCATGGGATTGGGAAGCGAGATAGATGTGTCTAGCTAACTGCACTCGTAACGATAATGAGAAACTAATGTTGTTAATGAACATGGATCGGAGGGAGATCTAGGCAAGACTGGGTTTGTGAATGAGGTAGCATGAGATGGTGGTTTACTTGCCGTAGATCTAAGGACCGGTTCATGCGAGCACATGCCAGGATAACAGTGCCACCACAAAGCCAAGTATGGGTGCGGCTTAGCTGAGTAATTAGGTAAGTTGCTAGATTGTTATGGACCGTGGAAGGCGCGGGGAATAGGAGTCGAGTGAGGACTGCCCTGGGAACTGCATGGCACAAGAGGGGGCCCGTGGGTGGGAGAATTGGAGATTCTAGCCTGCCGGTAAAATCTTAGTGAGTCCATACATCTAGTATCCCCTTTGTAAAGGCTATTTTGTGATCTCTTGGCCATACACCGACGGTTGTGTACTGGTATAATGGAGGTTCTGCAGTCGCTGATGGGTGACGAAATCGCAAACTTGTGGGTAAAGAGGTGCAAACTCTGCAGAGTCTAAAACTATCATGATAGCCGAGCTTACTGTCACGAGCGCCTGGCCAACTTCCATGATTAGTATGGTTATTGGTTATGGTTTTGGATGGTTTGGTTATGGTTTTGTTTTTGGGACTGTTGAGTCCGGGTGATAAGATGGGTTGCATGACTGTTGAGTCATGGCAACGAGATTAGTCTCGGTGGGAGACGAAGTTGTTTATGACATGAAATGGTAGCTAATACGAGATGATATTCGTGAGATGGTAGCGAATACGAGGAGGTATTCGTGAGCAAGAATGAGGTTGATTGATGTCTGGTTGTGACATAATGGAGGTATGATTGGTATTTTAGTACATGTTGTGATTACATTCACTTAAAGATGAGTTGTTGTTTTATCATGGTTTTGATAAATACTTTGCTTTCTACAATGAGCCTTTTTATACCTACCTTGTTATGAGCTACATATCATATTTTTCCGCACTTGCTGAGTACATCATTGTACTCAAACTTGCATTATTTCATCATCAGCAACAGTGGAAGATTACTATGAAGACCAAGTGGAGCATTAGGCGCGTAATCTGTTCTCAACCTTGCCTGCGGGGATGGAGTAGAGATGGAGCCGCTACGGCTTAGATTGCTTCCACACTAGTTAGAGACTTCCGCTGCATAGAAATAAGACTTCCGCTGTTAGACTAAGACTTCCGCTGTGAGCATGAGTCCAAGACTCATGAGACATTGTAATAAACTCTGTTATTCGTGGTTATATATATTCTGAATTCAGTTTGTGGAACATATGTGTATGTGTGATGAACATCCTGGACACACATATGCATCAGTTCTCGGTTCCGTGGTTTTCCACAGAATTGAGGGTGTCACAGATTGGTATCAGAGCCACGGTTGAGGGTAGATTACACACCTAGATACAATCACAGATTGGCATTAGAGCCACGGGTTGATGGTAGGTCACATGCTTAGATAGATCACAGATTGGTATCAGACACAGATTGGTATCAACCTGCCATGGATAGATCACACAATCTAGATAGACACAGATTGGTAGCTAAGCCACGCTGACCATAGGATGCAAGCCTAGGGTGCTTAGATGGGTCTTGAAACTACCTTGACATAGGATACAAGCCTAGGAGAAGCCATAGTTGGATCACAAATTTGACATCACCCTAAGTCATATAGCACCCCTCCCATTAAACAAAGCCTTGAATAGGAGTTGTGTGAGCCCTTGTGATGATTGTTTGTGATTATGTGTTTAGTGTGAGTTGTGGGACGTCTCAAAGCGTTGCCCATAGCCACACATAAGTAGAAAAAGGAGTGAGATGCCTCGTCATTTGTTCACATCCTCATATGGGCTAATATATATAGTCCAACCCACCTTGATGCATATAGTTGAGGGGATCTACCTAACATTCTAACCTTCTATTCTATTTCGTTCTCTCTCACAGATGGTGAGAGGAAACGCCGGCCGAAGGAACGTCCGTGACAACCAAGAGGATGGCCACGATGAAGTTCCTGTTAACCCCGGAGCTGGTGAGAACAAACTAGAACGGTTGATGGCCATGCAAAATCAACTTATGCAAACCATGATCCAAACTTTGGGTCAGTTGCAGGCCAACAACAACAACCACGTTCCGGCACCACCACCCCCACCACCGCCGGCTCATAACAGACTGGGAGAGTTCATTAGGACTCGACCACCCACCTTTGCTCAAGCTAACGACCCCATGGAGGCCGACGACTGGTTGAAATCCATGGAGAAGAAGCTTGCCATAGTGCAGTGCAATGACCGAGAGAGGGTTCTCTTTGCGTCGCACCAACTCATGGGAGCTGCCGCTGATTGGTGGGATGCCCTATGTAACGCTCATGTCGACCCGGAGACGATCACTTGGACTGAGTTCAAGGAGAGTTTCCGCTCTCATTACATCCCTGCTGGTGTAATGATGCTCAAAAGACAGGAGTTTGAAGGTCTCCGCAAGGACAGAGAAGCGTGAATGAGGATCTTAACAAGTTCACACAACTGCCCCGGTATGCCCCCGAAGATGTCAACTCAGACTAGAGGAAGCAATACCTATTCATGAGAGGATTGAACAATAAAATTCAGGTTAAGCTCCTCAACAATGACTACACAAGCTTTCATAAGCTGGTTGACAAGGCTGTAGTAGTCAAAAGCAAGATTCGAGAGATCGAGCGAGAGTGCAAGAGGAAGATGCCATACCAGCCCCAAGGGAGCAACGTACGACCTCGGTACATGCCCCCGGCTGCACCGCAGTATGGATCGACCGCTCCTGCATACCGCCCTAGTCAGCCACCATAACAACGACCCGTTGCACAAGCACCTCGTGTGCCCTTGCCTCCTATGCCCCGACCTAACATGGGCGCTCCTGTTCAAAATCCCCGCCCCAACGTAGCTGCTGCCATAGGCAATAGGGCATGCTTTGCATGCGGATAAACATTGACACTTCGCGAGCCAGTGCCCGAGGAGAGGCCCTGGACAGCAAGGCAACGTGCCCAAGCAGAACTCGCGACCAAACGAAGGGGATAATCAAGGAAATCGTGGACAACAGAACTATGCTCGCGGCAACGTAAACCATGTCTCTGCTGAGGAAGCACAACAGGTTGAGGACGTCGTAATTGGTATGTTCTTTGCCAACTCCAACCCAGCCACCATCTTATTTGATTCTGGAGCATCACATTCCTTCATATCATCCAAGTTTGTTGCCAAGCATAATCTACCCATATCACACTTAAAATGTGCTATGTTAGTTAATTCTCCCGATGGAGAGATGAGGACTAATATAGTATGTCCGAAAGTAAGCCTTAAAATAAGGGGGTAGACTTGCTTGCCAACCTCATTGTCCTGGATTCCCAAGGGCTTGACATAATACTCGGGATGGATTGGTTAAGCAAGCACAACGGGGTAATCCAATGTGCTGAAAGAAGCGTGCAGTTGACAAATGAGCACGGTATTCGTGTCGAGTTTGAGTCAACCCAACAAGCAACCGAAAAGGCAATTTTGAACCACGTCAAAGGAGAAACATTGGACAGCATTCCAGTGGTTCAGTAATTCTCGGACGTGTTCCCGGAAGAGCTTCCAGGTATGCCACCTGACCGGGACATTGAGTTTGCCATTGATTTGGTACCCGGAACTGCACCCATAGCAAAGAGACCCTATAGGATGCCCGTCAATGAACTAGTGGAACTCAAAAGGCAAATTCAGGAGCAGTTGGAGAAGGGTTTTATACGTCCAAGCTCGTCACTATGGGGAGCTCCTGTGCTCTTAGTGGACAAGAAGGATGGGACCTAAAGGATGTGCGTGGACTATAGGTCTCTCAATGAGGTGACAAACAAGAACAAATACCCTCTGCCCCGTGTAGAAGACCTATTCGACCAAATGAAAGGAGCCCGAGTGTTCTCCAAGATTGATCTTCGGTCGGGATATTTCCAGCTGAAGATTAAGCCCTCCGATATACCCAAGACTGCCTTTCGAACACGGTATGGTTCATATGAATATACCGTCATGTCTTTTGGGTTAACGAATGCACCCGCATACTTCATGTACCTTATGAACAAGGTTTTTATGGAGTACTTGGATAAGTTCGTCGTGGTTTTCATCGACGACATTATGGTGTATTCAAAAAGTGAGGAGGAGCATGAAGAACATTTGAAATTGACCTTGAAGAAAATGCGTGAGCATCAATTGTATGCTAAGCTTAACAAGTGTCAATTTTTGCTAAAGGAGATATAGTTCTTATGCCACATTATCTCCGAGGAAGGAGTATCGGTTGATCCCGAAAAAGTGGGAGATGTTCTGAAGTGGAACCAACCGCAAAACGTGAGGGATATTCAGAGTTTTCTTGGGATGGCTGGATACTACCGACGCTTCATTAAGTACTTCTCTAAGATAGCAAAGCCTATGACGGAGTTGCTAACGAAGGGAAAAGCCTTTCAATGGACACCAGCATGCCAAGAAAGTTTTGAGTAACTCAAGAAAAGGCTAACCACAACGCCGGTTTCGGTATTGCCGGACGTGAGCAAGAGCATTGACATATATTGTGACGCATCCAGACAAGGGCTCGGATGTGTGCTCATGCAAGAAGGACGAGTGGTAGCCTATGCCTCACGACAATTAAAGAATCACGAGCTTAATTATCCTACACATGACTTGGAGCTAGTAGCATTAGTGCATGCATTGAAGATTTGGAGACATTATATACTTGGTCATCGATGTGAGATCTATACGGATCATAAAAGCATCAAGTACATATTTATACAAACGGACTTGAATTTGAGGCAACGTCGATGATTGGAACTCATCAAGGATTACGATGTTGGAATCAACTACCACCCTGGGAGGGCCAATGTAGTACCCGATGCATTGAGCCGGAAGGGAGCATGTCACCAACTCACGGTTCGGGAGCTACCACCCAAACTACGTAAGGAGTTTGAACGGTTACACCTCGGATTCTTAAACAACATGGAAGTGATGGAAATCCACTCTTCATTGGAGCAAGAGATAAGAGATGGTCAAGCAACGGATGAGGAGATCAAGGAGATCAAGGAAAGGATCCGACAAGGAATAGAGAAGGATTTCAAAGAAGATGAGAAGGGTACGCTTTGGCTAGGAAAAAGGATTTGTGTGCCTAACGTGAAGCACATCCGCGACATGATATTAAAAGAGGCGCATGATTCACCCTATTCCATACATCCCGGAAGTACCAAAATGTCCAAGGACTTGAAGACTTGTTATTGATGGAATGGTATGAAAAGGGATATAGCCGAATACGTTGCCCTATGCGACACATGCCAACGGGTGAAGGCCAAACATCAAAGACCCGCTGGATTGTTGCAACCCTTGAAGGTACCTGAGTGGAAGTGGGAGGACACCGGTATGGATTTCATCGTCGGATTGCCACGTACTCAGTCGGATTATGACTCCATCCGGGTTATCGTGGACCGATTGATGAAAACAGCCCATTTTCTCCCTGTAAGGGCCAAGTACAACTTGCACAATTAGCCGAGTTGTACATGGAGCAGATCGTGTGCCGTCATGGAGTCCCGAGTGTTAGACACTGTAATTAGGGGTGTGACACAGGGGTATATTAGTCATTAGAGAGGGATTAGTGTTAGGGGTAGTTTAGTCTTTTCTCCCCTCCTAATCCCTCTATATAATCACACCTGTACCTCAGCTTTTCAATCATCTCAATACAATCATCATTAGCCCTCTTTCATGGTATCATTAGCTAGGAATAATCAGGATTAGGGCTAACCCTAATCCTAATGGGCCAGCCGCCGCAGCCCTGGGCGCACGCCGCCGCCACCTCACCCTGGGCCAGAACCACCGCCGCCCCTGAGTAGCCGCCCGCCGCCGCCCCTGGTGCGCCGCCAGCCGCCGCCAGCCGCCGGATCTGGGCTGCGCACGCAGGGGGGGGGGGGGCGCCGCCTCCTCTGGAGGACAGCGCGCGGAGGCCGGAGCCGCCGCCACCCCGCCCTGGGCGCGGGGAGGGGCCGCCGCCGCCGCCACCTCCGGATCCGGGGCCGCCGTGCCCTGGATCGGGGCGGCCCTGCCCGGATTCGGGCCGCCCCCACCCGGATTCGGGCCGTGCGCGCATGGGGGGGGCGTCACCGCCCCTGTCTGGGCCGCCGCCGCCCCTGGGGGGTCCGCCGCCCCTAAGGGGTCCGCCGCCCCCCCTGGAGGGAGCGCCGCCCCTGGCTTGCCTGGGCCGCCACCGTCGCTGGGGGCTCCGCATCCGCCCCTGGGGGGTCCGCCAGCCCCACTGGAGGGGGCGCCACCCTCTGGACTGCTGAAACTAGAGGAACAACAGCCTCTGGAGGGGGCGCCGCCTTCCTAGGAGGAGCCACAGCTCCCAGGCCCCTCGCTGCTGGTTCTGCAGCCGCCCCTCCTTCTCGAGAACCGGTCCAGCCGCCGGTGAACCCCATTTCGGTACCTCCAGAAACCCGGCCACTGCTGTTACCTTCATGGCAGGTACCTCCGCGCTACGGGACGCCACCGGCCTCGACATCGACGGGAGCACCACGGCGATCCCGCCGATTCCGTTCCCAGCCGCCGGTACTACTATGGAGAATACAACTTCTTCCTACGGCACCGACACTGCGGAGACATCTGACATCGCCGCAGTACTGGCCGCCTCTCGCGAGCGCGAGCGGGCACTCGCCCTTGCCCTAGAGCAGGAGCGTGCCTCCGTGTCATCACTATCCCACCAACTTGAGGAGAGTGCTCGCCGATCAACGAGTGCTATCCATGAGCCTCCCTCGGACGCTGGTACGTACTCGACTTCGCTTGTGGCCGCTCTTCATGCACATGCCGCAGGGATTCAGAACATTCGGACGCTCGTGCCGGTTATTCTCAGTTCCGAGTCCACCTCATATGCCCGGTGGCGTGATATGGTGCTCCTCACGCTAAGGCGCTACTGCCTCGATGACCACGTCCTCTAGGATGAGTCTTCAGTACAGGTGTCCTGGATCAGCATGGACAGCCTGGTACTATCCTGGATCCTTGGCTCCCTGACAGAGGAGCTACAGGACATCGTCAGGCAGCGCGGTGGCGGTACTGCTCGACAGGCCTGGCTAGTACTTGAGCAACGGTTTCTAGGGAACCGTGCGACTCGAGCCCTCCACATAAGCACTCGGTTCCAGAACACCGTCCAGGGGGATCGTTCCATCTCCACCTATTGTCGGGAGATGAAGGGCATGGCGGATGCCCTACGTGACCTTGGTGAGCCGGTCACTGACAGCGCTCTTGTCCTTCGGGTCCTTCAGGGCCTGAACGAGCGCTATTGTCACCTACGGACATGGCTACTTCGACTGGAGCCACTACCTACCTTCGAGAAGGTATGGTCTGATCTTGAACTTGAAGAGATCACTACAGGAGGCTCTACTGGCTCTGGATCTGCCACAGCTTTCTATGGCTCCGGGCAGTCCCCGCGTCCACCCTTACCAGCAGCTGGTGGACCGCCGTCACGTCCACCTTCTACTCCTACCAGTACAGGTGGAAACCGTCGTCGCCGAGGAAAGAACGGCGGCCGTGGTGGCAGTAGTGCAGGCAGCACCCGCACGGCTTTGACTACTGGAAGTAGTGGTGGTACCGGCTAGGGAGGTGCACCCTGGCCCACACCCTACAACCCGTGGACTGGCCAGATCTACATGTGGCCTGGACCGTCCCCAGGTTCTCAGCCTCCACGACCACCGCGTCCTCAGCCGGCGTTCGCGGCTACCCCCGGCTACAGTGGACCAGCCCACAGTGCTGGTAGGCCGACAGCTCAGGCCTATAGTGGGCCTGGATACTCTTCAGGCGGGCAGTCAGCCCCGACCTACGGAGGCACTGACTACCCTGTTGGGAACTCGGAGCCATCGGCACCCCATCAGGAGCCACCGTCGACATGGGATCGACAGTCGCTTGCTTCCTCCAGCACCATGCACCTTACACCACCTGGTGCCGACTGGGTAGTTGATTCCGGAGCATCATACCATACCACTTCTTATTCCGGTATACTCTCTTCCACCCATCCTCCCAATCCCTCTTTTCCTTCATCTATCGTTGTTGGAAATGGGTCCGTTCTTCCGGTCACCTCAGTAGGTGATTCCGGTCTTCCGGGTACTTTCCAGTTTAAAAACATTCTTGTTGCTCCGGATATCATTCAGAACTTACTTTCTGTTCGCCGTTTTACCACTGACAACAATGTTTCCATTGAATTTGATCCTTTTGGTTTGTCTGTGAAGGATCTTTCCACCCGGCGACCTCTTTTCCGATGTGATAGCTCAGGGCCCCTATACACACTTTGGCTTCCTACTTCCGCTGCATCACCGCCATTTGCTTTGACTACGACAGCTTCATCTACCATCTGGCATCGCCGGCTTGGCCACCCTGGTGCAGATGCTATGTCGAAGCTGTCCAGTAGCTCAGTTATCTCGTGTTCTAGGGGTACACATGACTCTCTATGTCATGCCTGTCAACTTGGTCGCCATATTCGCCTCCCTTTTCCCACATCTGTGACTCATGTTGAGCACTCATTCGATCTTATACATTGTGATTTGTGGACTTCTCCCATCTCCAGTATATCGGGCTTTAATTACTATTTGGTGATAATTGATAATTTTTCTCACTTCTCCTGGACTTTTCCATTACGATTGAAGTCTGAAACTTTTGTCACTCTTTTCTCACTTCTTCGTTTGGATTTCTACTCAATTCGGGCGTACCATTCGAGCTGTCCAGTGCGATAACGGACGAGAGTTTGATAACTCTGCGTTTCGTAATTTTCTCTCTGCACATGGGGTACAACTACGCATGTCTTGTCCGTATACCTCTCCTCAAAACGGCAAGGCAGAGCGCATGATTCGCACCATTAATGATGTCATATGCTCCCTGATGTTCCAGGCATCTATTCCAGCCCGATACTAGGTGGAGGCTCTTCATACCGCCACACTTCTGATCAATCGTCTTCCCACCAAAGCGATTCGTGCCTCCACCCCCTACTTTGCTCTATATGGCACCAATCCTCTTTACGATCACCTTCGAGTTTTTGGATGCGCTTGCTACCCTAATCTTTCCGCCACCGCCCCACATAAGCTTGCGCCCCGCTCGACACGGTGTGTTTTTCTCGGGTATTCCCTTGATCATAAGGGTTACCGATGCTTAGATCTCACTACCCAACGTCTTTTGATCTCTCGGCACGTCGTCTTCGACGAGTCATCTTTTCCTTTTTCCACCACCTCTTCTGATTCCACCACAGAGCTGGACTCCATTTTTCCTACTGACCCCAAGGCTGCCTCCCAGTTGCCTTGGCCTATTTCTTCTGCAGGATCGACACGAGCTACGTCCCAGACGCCCTCGACACCGATTGCTGCACCTCGTGTGGCATCGATGTCTCAGGCGTCACCCGCTGCACCCCGTGTGGCATCGACGCCTCCGACGTCACCTGCTGCGCCACACGCGGCCTCGGCTTCCCCGACACCATCTACTGTACCCCAGGAGCCCTCGGCGTCTCCAGCTGTACCACGTACGGCACCAGCGGCACCACCAGCTACCTCCCCGACGTCACCTACAGCGAGTATGACGCCACCAGCCGCGCCACGCGTGGCACCAACGACGTCTTCTCGTTTTGCTGACCCCGCACTTGTCTACCAGCGACGAGCGCGGGGAGAGGCTCCTGCTCCGACGACGCCACGCGCGGCATCGAGACCCACTCTCGTCTATCCACGACGAGAGAAGATGGTTGTACCCGACCGGCCGGTGTACAACCCCCCTCTACTTCACAGGGATCCTGGTCACGTCCACCCGATGGTGACTCGACGTGCGTCCGGGAGTCTTCGACCAGTGGAGCGGTTCGATAGTACCGCTTTCTCGTCGACGACAACTCTACCGACCGAGCCTTCTTCGATCACGCCATACCTACTTCCGTGCGTAGCGCCCTCGCCGACCCTAACTGGCGCCGCGCTATGGAGGAAGAGTATGAGGCCTTGCTTGCCAACCGGACCTGGGACCTGGTTCCCCGTCCGGGTCGTGGCAATGTTGTCACAGGCAAGTGGATATTCACGCATAAGAAGAAGGCGGATGGCACCTTGGAGAGATACAAAGCTCGTTGGGTACTCCGGGGCTTCACTCAGCGCCCTGGAGTTGACTACGACGAGACTTTCAACCCGGTGGTTTAGCCGGCGACAGTTCGTACCGTACTGTCGCTAGCTCTCTCACGTTCTTGGCCTGTCCACTAGTTGGACGTCAAGAACGCATTCCTCCACGGTACACTGACCGAGATGGTGTACTGCAGTCAGCCGGCAGGATTTGTAGATTCAGCTCACCCAGACATGGTCTGTAAGCTGAACAAATCCCTGTACGGACTGAAGCAGGCACCGCAAGCCTGGTACAGCCGGTTCGCCTCTTTCTTGGTCTCACTAGGGTTTGTTGAAGCTAAGTCGGACACTTCGCTGTTTGTCTATCGACGGGGCAGTGACACAGCTTACCTCTTACTGTACGTCGATGACATTGTACTAACAGCATCCAGTCTGACTCTGCTTCAGCGAACCATTTCTGCCTTACAGCAGGAGTTCGCTATGAAGGACCTGGGCCGTCTCCACCACTTCCTGGGTATTACGGTCGAGGACCGACCAGGTGGCCTATTCCTTCACCAGCGACAGTACTGTCTGGATATCCTTCAGCGGGCAAGCATGGCTGATTGCAAGCCGTGCTCCACTCCAGTGGATACTCAGGCGAAGCTCTCCGCCACCGACGGGACACCCGTCTCTGACCCCACTTCTTACAGGAGTCTTGCAGGTGCTCTCCAGTACCTAACCTTCACCAGGCCGGATATCTCATATGCGGTTCAGCAGGTGTGCCTCCACATGCATGACCCGAGTGAATCGCATCTCACCGCTGTCAAGCGGATTCTTCGGTACCTACGAGGCACCCTCGACTACGGCCTCCTTCGGCGTGACACGGCCTCCGAGCTGGTCGTGTACACAGACGCTGACTGGGCAGGCTGCCCGGACACACGACGCTCTACTTCTGGGTACGCCGTCTTCCTGGGCGGCAATCTTGTCTCCTGGTCCTCGAAGCGACAGCCCGTAGTGTCGCGCTCGAGTGCAGAGGCGGAGTATCGCGCCGTGGCTAACGCGTAGCTGAGGCCTCCTGGCTTCAGCAGCTACTTCAGGAGCTCCACACTCCCGTCATCAAAAGCACCCTCATCTACTGCGACAACGTCAGCGCCATGTACCTCTCCACCAACCCGGTCCAGCATCAGCGCACGAAGCATGTGGAGATTGACCTTCATTTTGTTGGTGAGCGGGTGGCACGGGACGAGGTTCGGGTACACCATGTCCCGACGACGACGCAGTTCGCCGACATCTTCACGAAGGGCCTCCCGTCGTCGTTGTTCTCCGAGTTTCGGTCCAGTCTCAACATCTGCAGCGGCTAGATGTTGTGACTGCGGGGGGTGTTAGACACTGTAATTAGGGGTGTGACACAGGGGTATATTAGTCATTAGAGAGGGATTAGGGTTAGGGGTAGTTTAGTCTTTTCTCCCCTCCTAATCCCTCTATATAATCACACCTGTACCTCAGCTTTTCAATCATCTCAATACAATCATCATTAGCCCTCTTTCACCGAGGAGGATAGTCTTAGATCGAGGTTCTCAGTTTACCTCTAGATTCTGGAGGAAGTTGCAGAAAGCTATGGGTACACGACTGGATTTTAGCTGCGCCTATCACCCATAAACCGAAAGGACAAACCAAATTTTGGAAGACATGTTGAGAGCTTGCGCCTTGAAATGAGGGCGTAGTTGGGATAGGAGTTTACCGTACGCCGAATTCTCCTATAACAACAGCTATCAAGCTAGCTTGAAGATGTCGCCTTTCGAAGCATTGTATGGTAGACGGTGTAGAACGCCGCTGTTTTGGAACGAGACCAGAGAGAACCAGGTGTTTGGACCCGAAGTGATACAAGAAGCTGAAAAGCAAGTCCAAACGATACGAGAGAACTTGAAGGCTGCTCAGTCACGACAAAAAGGCTATGCGGACAATAGGCGAAGGAAGTTGACTTTCGAAGTAAGAGACTTCGTATACCTTAAGGTATCGCCTATCCGTGGCCAATGACGTTTTAACGTCAAAGGCAAGCTAGCACCTTGCTACATCGGACCATTTAAGATTTTGGACAAGCGAGGAGAAGTGGCTTATCAACTAGATCTCCCAACATATCTCTCCGACGTACATGACGTGTTTCATGTATCCCAGCTCAAGAAGTGCTTGAGAGTACCAGAGGAGCAAATACCAATGGAAGAGCTTGAACTTCAAGAGGACCTGACTTATGCGGAGCACCTTGTCCGAATTTTGGACGTAAAGGAAAGGGTCACCAGGAACAAAGTGATCCTGGTGCAAGGTACAATGGAGCCATCACACCGAAGTTGAGGCCACATGGGAGCGTGAAGAAGACATCAAGGCAGAATTTCCTCATCTATTCTCTACCAACGAATCTCGAGGGCGAGATTCAATTTAAGGGGGGTAGATTTGTGACACCCTCATTTCTGGTTTCTGCATGTATTCATGTTTCATGTAGAGAAGACATTTCAAAAGAAGTGGGAACAGAGAAAATATCAAAAAGATAGCCAAAAAAGAGCCGAATCCTGTTCACAGAGAGCGCCGAAGACAACTCCCGCGGCCGCTGGCCACGTGGTGTGTTCGGAGCTCATCCCTGCGAAGTGGGGAGAGGTCCGCCGCTAAACTGGCTACGTGGCAGGCTCGGAGCTCATCTCCACAAAGGGGGAGAGGTCCGACCCTGTGGGGCACGTGTTGCCCCCGGAGCTAGCCTCTGCGAAGAAGCAAGGCCGGCCGCAGGACACGTGTCACCTTCGGAGCTAGCCACCGCGGAAATCAGAGGACCAGTCACGCAGGATATGTGTCGATCTCGGAGCTCACCTCCGAGAGGTCCGGTTCTATTGGACACGTGTCGCCACCGGAGCTTATCTCCGGGAGGTCCGACACTGTTGGACACGTGTCAACCTCGGAGCTCGCCTCCGAAGAGAGGGAAGTCCGAAATGGATACGTGGCACACCCAGAGCCACCTCCAAAGAGTGGGAAGGTCCGACACTGACACGTGGCGTGCGTAGAGCCACCTCCGAATAGAGAGGAGGTCCCGACCGCCAGGATACGTGGCGCACACGGAGCTCACCTCCGGAGAGAGGGAGGTCTCGCTCGCTTGACACGCGGCACAACCGGAGCTCGTCTCTGCGGAAAAGGGGAGACCAGGCCCGGTGGACACGTGGAGCTTTCGGAGCTCATCACCGCAAGAGGTAACGAGTTCTGGAGCGGTTTTTGGATTCTGTACGCGTAGAAATATCGGTACGGAGAAGAAACCAACCTGAATTCCTCAATGTTACCGCACCAAATCAACTAAAGATAAGTTGTTAAGATTCAACGACGATCTGAATAGGACTCTTATTCAAGATACAATCAGATTAGGACTCTTCTTCTCCTGGTTATAAATAGAACGCAAAACCCTTGCCGAAACCACGAACTTCTTTTCCACCTCCTGAGCCGACGACTTAGAGCCCTAGCCCCCAACTCGCCGAAGTAAACCCATCGCCGGAGTTCAGTCGAGGAAGATCGCCGGAAGAGAGTCCCAACGATCTGTCTTGATCAGAGAAGGACCCCAAGACCAAGAAGAACGTAAGGTAGGCCTCCAATATCACCTTACGACATCATCGTGTTTTCTTTGCATCTGTTCTTCGATTTCTTTCGAACAGAAGCTTTCTCGTGGATAGATCACTTGTTGATCGGGTTGATCTAAAGACAAGATCATCGCCACATCCACATTTGATCCGAACACCTCTGTTCATCATAAAATCCATGCAAACTATGCAAGAATACGTACAAACTGATCTAATAAATACTGATCATAGGATAGCATGCATATGCATCATCGCATCTAGTTAAAGTTTAATCATGATATTGATTGCTGTGGATCTTGTATGTGCGTGATCCTGTATAGCAGGACAAGCTCAGGGAGCTATCTACGACGAGCTGCAACAATAAGGTTTTGAAATTCAAGAGCAACCAAAACCGCAAGAACAAGGCAGGTGCCCCTTGACCATATTGATCCTATGTTTTGGGAAAACTGTTTTGTTTTGCGAAAAGGTGTGTGTGCTGAGTCAAATATAATTGGAAACCCTTTTATAGGAGTTTACTAGCTTTGGTTAAACCACCCTTGTCGTCAGGGAAGTTTATGAGTCGGGTATGGTTTTTGCTTTTATGCTTCCCTGATTCCATGGGATTGGGAAGCGAGATAGATGTGTCTAGCTAACTGCACTCGTAACGATAATGAGAAACTAATGTTGTTAATGAACATGGATCGGAGGGAGATCTAGGCAAGACTGGGTTTGTGAATGAGGTAGCATGAGATGGTGATTTACTTGCCGTAGATCTAAGGACCGGTTCATGCGAGCACATGCCAGGATAACAGTGCCACCACAAGGCCAAGTATAGGTGCGGCTTAGCTGAGTAATTAGGTAAGTTGCTAGATTGTTATGGACCGTGGAAGGCGCGGGGAATGGGAGTCGAGTGAGGACTGCCCTGGGAACTGCATGGTACAAGAGGGGGCCCGTGGGTGGGAGAATTGGAGATTCTAGCCTGCCGGTGAAACCTTAGTGAGTCCATACATCTAGTAGCCTCTTTGTAAAGGCTATTTTGTGATCTCTTGGCCATACACCGACGGTTGTGTACTGGTATAATGGAGGTTCTGCAGTCGCCGACGGGTGATGAAATCGCAAACTTGTGGGTAAAGAGGTGCAAACTCTACAGAGTCTAAAACTATCATGATAGCCGAGCTTACGGTCACGAGTGTCTGGCCAACTTCCATGATTAGTTGGGATGGTGATTGGATATGGTTATTGGTTATGGTTTTGGATGATTTGGTTATGATTTTGTTTTTGGGATTGTTGAATCCGGGTGATAAGATGGGTTGCATGACTGTTGAGTCATGGCAACGAGATTGGTCTCGGTGGGAGACGAAGTTGTTTATGAGATGAAATGGTAGCGAATACGAGATGATATTTGTGAGATGGTAGCAAATACGAGGAGGTATTCGTGAGCAAGAATGAGGTTAATTGATGTCTGGTTGTGACATAATGAGGTATGATTGGTATTTTAGTACATGTTGGGATTACATTCACTTAAAGATGAGTTGCTGTTTTATCATGGTTTTGATCAATAACTTTGCTTTCTGCAATGAACATTTTTATACCTACCTTGTTATGAGCTACATATCATATTTTTCCGCACTTGCTGAGTACATCATTGTACTCAAACTTGCATTATTTCATCATCAGCAACAGGGGAAGATTACTATGAAGACCAAGTAGAGCATTAGACGTGTAATCTGTTCTCAACCTTGCCTGCGGGGATGGAGTAGAGATGGAGCCGCTACTGCTTAGATTGCTTTTGCACTAGTTAGAGACTTCCGCTGCATAGAAATAAGACTTCCGCTGTTAGACTAAGACTTCCACTGTGAGCATGAGTCCAAGACTCATGAGACATTATAATAAACTCTGTTATTCGTAGTTATATATATTCTGAATTCAGTTTGTGAAACATATGTGTATGTGTGATGAACATCCTGGGTACACATATGAATCAGTTCTCGGTTCCGTTGTTTTCCACGGAATTGAGGGCGTCACACCGACGATGTCGCAGTTCGCCGACATCTTCACAAAGGGCATCCCGTCGTCGCTGTTCTCCAAGTTTCGATCTAGTCTCAACATCTGTTGTGGCTAGATGTTGGGACTGCGGGGGGTGTTAGACTATGTATTAGGGCGTATTAGGGTTAGGGGCATTTTAGTCTTTGTGTACCCTTGACAACCCCTATATATATGTACCCTTGACAGCCTGATTAATCAATCCATTATTCTCCACTCTAATAAATATGAAAGCACAGTGTCAGTCTTTCGGAACCCTTCTTCACATGCTAACTTATCTGGACCAATATTTCCTTTCAGCTAAACTTAAAATCAATCATAGCTTAAATCAGTTTCTTGTGTTGCTATCCAGAGATACCCCCTCTCTACTAAAATGTTTGACAATAGGATATCCACTGCAGTTGTCTTAACATCAAATGTTTCAGTCTGGAGGGAGTATATATGTGAATCATCCATGAACAGGTGTAGGTGTAAAGAAGGCTATACAATTCGGGTTTCAGGTTGCCTTTCATTGGCACCAATATTTTCAGCTGCAGATGAAAGTGAAGCTTTGGATCTTGATCTTGATGGCCTTGATGATCTAGCGGATGCCCTCGGTGAATCATTACCGGACTTCTTCCTTCTAGACTTCCTGGGTGGCTTTGGTACGTCGGGGTATGAGTTTGCTTCCTGACTGGCATTTTCTGGAAATATACCAAATGGTGATATATCTCGGGGTTCATCAAAATCTGACAAAGAAACAAGTGTGACAAATCATAAGAATGGAATGTCTGGCAGATCAAGTACTTTTCTTGCGGTCAAGAAAAAATATCTCCTTTTTTGTTTAAACATATGATTCAGTCTTTTGACTGTTGCTTTGCAATCTGGATTAGTGTCGTAGCATTATTTTGAGGAACAACAAGAACAAAGTAAGGTATCTCATAACTTTAGGCCATGATGCACCAATTACTCCACTTGTTCTTAATATAACCACAATTTTGCATCAACTTGCATTGAACTTGTCAGATGGAACAGCTGAATTCATTTGTTTACACAGTGGACTTTCTGGCTGAGTACAACTTTGTGGATGACATGTTAGCAAGTGTTTGGCCGGATGGAGTCCAGAATATTCTTTTTCTTATTCCGTGATGCATGTTTTGGCCAATATATAATAAATAAATAAGAAATTAAAAAAATATAACACCCAATTTGCTTCATTCATATAGAAATTATCTTTTTCTGAAGCAAATATATTGAATATAACTTAATGAATACGTAAATGAATTGTTCAAAAAAATGTAGATAGTGATATATGTTGCAGAAGTATTATCATTAAGGATGTTGATGTTGGAAACTTTTTTGAGATATTTTTTTTCAAAATCATTCATGTTTAGAACATCATCTCCGTTATTGGCTAAATTTTACTCACTAAGAGTGGGGAAAATATAATAGATGCATATCAAAAAATAGAAACAAAAATATTTCTCAATCTGAACTATAATTAAGATCCATGTGGACCATGTATTTTAAATTAATCATCATAAGTTGCATCCCAGCTCCGCCAGCAACACGAGATGCAGTTGGAGGCTGAAAAACATCAATTGTTTAATAACATCATGGATGCCTGCTACAAGATGATTAATGGATCACGATCCATCAATCAACAGAAGATTGCTGACTAAACATGGCAACATGAAAGCACCATCCTAGTATAAACGACTGCAACCTTCTTCAAATACACATTTTCACTAAAATTAGACAAAGGAAGAATATTCTTCAACTAAAGGAGCCAGAAATAATTAGATTGAATCAGTACATGCGCCGCCCGACCCTACAATTTCAAGAACAAATTAGCAATAATTATGAAAGTCACCTTGAGAAGCCCAGGAGGTCCCTATTGATGGCCCAATGTTGCTTAGCGATGAAAAGTCCGGTGAACCATTCATCTACATGGAATGTTTGGACTTATCAGTTTCAGAATGACTGATGGAGGTAACCAGACCAGCGGGTGATGGTCAGATGAAGAGTAGAAGCATTGCTCAGAGTTCTGAGTCATGAAATGTACCCAGCTAGGAGAAGCTGCACTCCCCGTCGGGCTGTCCCAACCGATGTGCACGACATGCTTCACGTCAGTCGGATAACCGATCTCCATCTGATGCTCCTTGACTACTGCAAGAATGTTGGACACATGAGCAAGAAAGATCAAGCTGCGCAAAAGAAAGAAAAACTCAAGATTTTTCAGGCTTTTTGCAGAATTATCTTAGTCTGTGTTTTCCTTTTCTTTTGAAATGCATCATACACATGTTGATTACATACCGAAGATCTGAGAGATGACCTTGAGGCCCTTGAAGACCCCTTTCATCTTGTATGCCATCTTTAGATGCTTTGTGCACAACTGGAAACACACATACAAGAAAGCAGAAATGCAGAAATGAACTGCGGTTTGATGACTGCATGCATT
Source organism: Neostapfia colusana (assembly GCA_030760725.1). Classification (NCBI taxonomy): domain Eukaryota; kingdom Viridiplantae; phylum Streptophyta; class Magnoliopsida; order Poales; family Poaceae; genus Neostapfia; species Neostapfia colusana. Next base: position 2,475,835 of record JASWHV010000012.1, on the reverse strand, counting down.
TCCAAAAAGAGGACTCGAAAAGAAAACATGCATTGCAGAAAGAAAGATGTATCAAGCTTAGGATTTACCACTAGATGGTTGTTGAATATAATCAAAGAAAAGAAAGAGTTATGTGTGCCGTACTTCAAGGCAGAAGAATGGTGTTGATACGACCCCTCCTTGGATGTCTCAAATGGAATTACTTGGAGTATGCAACGGTTTCACGGCCTCCCATATCTTTTCGTCTAGTATGACATCAGGACCATCAACGAGAAGACTATTCTGTTGGAACTTATATAGTGGCAGAAGGAATGAAATAAAGAAAAAACAAGGACATGTTTGCATGACTGAGCCCATTCAGTACAATTAAATAATGACAAATTAGCCATCTTTTGGGTGTACAACATGTTCTAGCATTCTGACTTGTCAGAAAACATATGCAGAGTTATTCGTGTTCATGATTCATGAGATCTGAATACAGAAACCGAACGTCCAGTTTTCATCACACTAACTGGAAAAAGTAGCAGAATTAATTGTAACAACAGATTCTTTAAAGAAGAGAAAAAAACTATGCACACTAATCCAGTATGGTGTTTGGGATAGCTTTCGTCATGAGTTGAAGCTTGTGGCACATCTTAGGTCCGGAAACCGAAGTTAGGACAGGCAAGTAGTAACCATTTGGAGTTTTGAAAACAGATAAGTTCAAAATGAACGTTATAAGGGAAGAAATAATGGGAATGTGGAACGAAGAGCAATTATGATCGATAAAACTACAGCAGAAATCTGTTCCTTGAATCCTTATATATTCGGTGTTCCCCTTTTCTAAAAACCCGTTTTGTTCATGACTATTTTACTGTACTTTCCTTTTCTACAAGGAAGAAAAAAGGAGAACAGAGCATCGTCGCCGTGGGCAATATATTCGCCAGGCATGGCACCCGGTTTCGCAAGGAAAGCGAAATAATTTATTTTCTGGAGAAAGAGAGAAAGACAGATGAATAGACTGCGTGTAGAATACAGCATCAATGGTCCAAGTGCATTGTTCTAGAGTTTCATACACCTCTTCTGTTTCTTCCTCGCAGGAACAGCTAAGAATCTAGTAACAGAGTGGAATACTTCAAGCATGAAGTGCAGCCACGTCTTGCAACAGGCCTGTTTTCGGAAGCTAAGAAGACTTGGCAGTGAAGAATGGGTTGGCGGCTTGGCGTGCATGCCCTGCACTAGACTCAACCGTGAGAACGGGTTGGCATGTGCGCCATGCTAGGCTCAACTGACATTAGAACTACCCATGCTATATGACGCCATCGTTACCACACAAGCTTCTGGCATTCCAAAATGCTTACATATATAGTGCAGTAATGATTGTATAGCTGTCTGCAAACTGCTTCCCTGCTGTTCGTCTATCCTAACTTGCATGGTGATGTTTGCAGTTTCACCCTAACATGCTTGTTGCTGCTTCCAGATGATGTGGCAGAACTCTACCTGCCTTTAACGTAAAAAAAAAATGATGCAGATGTTCTTGCTGGACTGGCTGCGTACGTCGTGGCGACATGTCGCTCTAGATGATCTGGTTGAAGCTCTAGTATGAACAGTTCATATATATAGCATTTTGTGAGCTCGTGACATGCATGCATGGCGGTTCTCTGGTGGTTGAGAGAGAGCAGTGGCGGATGCGCAGCCCCCTACCGCTGTACGTACTATGAATCTTTTATTTATTTTCTTCTATAATTTTGGATATGGAAGAGAGGTAATAAAGAGTTGGAGATTAAAAACAACTAGATAAACGGTTCACAACGCAATTAAATTGAAAATTTTTACTAGTTTATTTTAGAAACCAATCGAGTCCATTAGCACCCGTCGTCGAGTTCATGTGATATGTAGATTAGCCCCTCCTACTATTTTAGTAATCCGCTACTGATAGAGAGAACATGCATACGCAATTCTCACGTTCCTTGAGTATGATCCTGAAGTCGTCCTCGCCTTCCATCTCTATCGCTGAGCTCTGGTGATCATGTGAACAGTGGTATTATCCGGGTTGTTGTGATGGGTTCTAAAACTGTGGCGGCTCTGTCTCGGCTGCTTCGCTGTCTTTCTGCTCGGGACCTATCTTGTCACCCACCTCCACCACTTTCCAGAAACTAGGAAAGTTCTCCGAGAAATGGAGGCACGGACCAGCTGGGGGGCTCTGAATCGCGAGGGATTCGCTGGAGGAGGAGATCGATTCGGAGGAAGGGGATTCGGGTAGGGCTAGGGCATGGAGCTGGGTGGATCTGTGGGTGGGTGGGTGGTGAGCTCGCGGGGAACCCGACCCAGTTCTTCATCCGGGCTTAGATGGGTTGTACTTGGGCTACTGGGCCGTATGGGTTGTTGATGCAGCTCTTAAGGAGAATGGACCCGTGTCGAGCAGTTATGCAGAATGGGTCTCGTAATCTAGCCTGCGAAAGAAGTAGCCAAATGGGCCTCAACTACAGCAAGGTCCAGTCCATACTGGGGCGGATTTTGACAATAGATCGTCCATTGCTCTCTGGTCCAAGTTCAGACCAAACTGCTCGGAAATCAGCATCACTTAATCAAAACTACAGCATCACTTGATCACCACTGGCACACATTTGCTCGTCGCGCAGAGTTGAACACGTATTATGCAAGTGGTTACGGCACTGGCCAGCCTGGGCAAATCAACACACACAAATGATCCCATAACAGGGAGCTCTGAAAATATGCCAAACGCGCCAAAGGATGATGAGAAGGATGTCGGGCCAAACCCATGATGGTAAGTGAGTAGGATAGGAGGCGAACCAGGGGAGTTCAGTTGGGCGTGTTGGACGACGACGCCGAGGCGGATGTGCCAGTCCGTTACTAGGATGGTGGTGCATTTCTATCTATCTATCCACTGTTAGCCGATAATAGCCAGCTTCTTACAACACAGGCTGGAGATGCAAGAAGCAGAAACGAGGTATAGGATACGAAAACAAAATGTCGGGATCTGACAGTGAGTCTGTAGCAAAAAAAAACTATATGTACTTATATCCATATGTGCAAATGTGTGTCCCTTCTGCAGTGATTCCCAGGAGTTCGACAGCTGGTCCCAATTGATGTATATAACGGTACCTGATCCAGAAATACATACCATAATCAGCCAGGTAACAAGTGACTACTGAGTGTAAGAATAAAATACACACGAGAATCAGCCAGGTAACAACTGACTACTATGTCGATAGGGCATGTCAATAACATCAACTGATAAGCTCTAATAAAATCGGCAGCCAGAGGAAAAGGAGATATGTATTTGCCAGAAAATTTGTTGAAATATTTGCCACATCAAAAATGATATAACGTGGAAGAAAAGAACTGTACTCCCTTCACTTTTTTGGATGATTGAATGGTGTTTAGGATAAAAATTGAACTAATTGCAGTGGAAATTCTATCCTAAACATCATCGAAAGATAAATTGGAGGTAGTACTCCATTAGGGCGATTATTTTATTTAATATTCCAAAGCTCAAAATATTTATCCATCAGTTTATACCACAGACCGGGTGGGGGGTGCATTCATTCCTGGAAAGGGGAAAGGCAAAAAAAAACATCCAGAACATACAGCTTGCTCACGTATAGTTTCAGTTCCTAACGTCTCGTTTGGCCAAATTCGTACTGACGTAGCAGGAGAAATTTTCGTTTGACAGACTACCTAGTAACTATTCTCAAAGACTAAATAGTGTTAGACTGTGTAATTAAGTGGGCTAATCAGGGGTATTTTGATCTTTTGTAGGGGATTAGGGTTAGGGACAGTTTAGCCTTTTTCCCTCACCTAATCCCTCTATATAATGTACCCTTGACCCTCAGATTAATCATCTCATTCTATTCCCTCTAATATGGTATCAGAGCTAGATAATTAGGATTAGCTAACCCTAACCCTAATGGCTGCACCGCAGCCACAGTCCTGGGACGCCGCCGCCGGCTCAACCACCCCCGCCGTGCACCCAGCCGTTGCCGGCTCACCCAACCCCGTCGCCTGGCCCGTCGCTGCCACCCCTTGGGCCGCCGCCGCCGCTACCGGTCCGGCCGTCGGCGAACCTCTTGTAGGTACCACCGACAAACCCGCCACTGCTGTCGTTTTCATGGCAGGTACCTCTGGGCCACATGATTCTACCGCCACCGGCCTCGAAATCGACGAGAGCACCACGACCACCGTCCCGCCGATCCCGTTTCCAGTCGCGGGCGCCGCTACTGAGAGCGCAACTACTTCCTACGGCACTGACACGACGGACACCTCCGACATCGCCGCAGCTCTGGCTGCCTCTCGTGAGCGAGAGCGGGCACTCGCTCTCGCACTGGAGCAGGAGCGTGCCTCTGTGGCCGCTCTATCTCACCAGCTCGAGGAGAGTGTTCACCGGCCGACGACTACTGCCCACGAGCCTCAGTCGGATGCTGGTACATACTCAGCTTCACTTGTGGCTGCTCTTCATGCGCAGGCCGCTGGGATTCAGAACATCCGTACGCTTGTGCCAGTTGTCCTCAGCTCTGAGTCTACCTCATATGCCCGGTGGCGTGACCTGGTGCTCCTCACACTGAGGCGCTTTCACCTCGACGACCACGTCCTCTAGAACGGTTCTTCAGTAGATGTCTCCTGGATCAGCATGGACAGGCTGGTCCTATCCTAGATTCTTGGCTCCATGTCGGAGGAGCTACAGGACATCGTCACGTAGCACGGTGGTGACACCGCTCGACGGGCCTGTCTGGTCCTTGAGCAGCAGTTTCTAGGGAACCGCGCGACTCGAGCCCTCCACATTAGCGTTCGATTCCAGAACACCATCCAGGGTGACCGCTCTGTCTCCACCTACTGCCGAGAGATGAAGGGCATGGCGGATGCCCTACATGACCTTGGCGAGCCGATCACCAATAACTCTAGGGTCCTTCGGGGCCTGAATGAGCGCTATTGTTACCTACGTACGTGGCTACTCCGTCTGGAGCCACCCCCTACTTTCGAGAAGGTATGGTCTAACCTTGAGCTTGAGGATGTTGGATATAATCCCGTTTTTCTAGAATAATTGCTGTTAGAGATAGAGTCCTAGTCCAATAAGAGTAGGAGTTAGTATTAGATTAGGACTCTGTAATTTGGGGCTATATATACAGCCCCCCCCCCCCCCCGGTTGAGATTAAGAAGAAGAGAACAGTTTAGAGGAAATTAATCCCCGGATTTCCAACAATTGGTATCAGAGCTAGGGTTTAGGATCTAACCCTGTGCTGCCCCGGGAGAACATGCTCCCGGGGCGGCCAATCCGGCCAGAGGCTGAAGCAGCCGAGGTCAGCTGCGCATCCGGCGCGGGTTTAGGCGAATCCGGCGGAATTTGTCAGTGCGGCTCGCTGGCTGGCGAGGTGGAGAGAAGCGGGGGACGCCTGAAGAAGGTCTCCGTGCGGGCGTTCACGGCGGACATGGCTAGGGGGGTCGTACACCTGGTGCGCGGGGACGTTAAGGCAAGGAGCGCGGGCCAGGCACCAGCGGCGCGCGCGGCAAAGGCGGCGCGAGCGCCGCTAGGGCGGGCGCTAGCGGCCGCGCGCAGCAACGTGCAGCGCGCGGGCGCGAGGAGGCGGCCGAGGCATGGCTGCGGGAGGCGGAGCAGTGCGCGGTCGCGGAAGCCTGTGCATTGGCACGAAGACTAGGCACGGGGGCGCAGCTTAGTGGCTGCTACTAAGGCCGTGCGGGCGCGCATGAGGTCTCGTGAGGCGCTGGAACCAGAGGAAGCGGCTGGCGCTAGGGTTGCGGCGGCGAAGGCTCGGGCTGAGCAGAGAAGAGGCGGCGGCTGCTGTTCTGTGAGAGAGAGGCTGCTAGGGTTTGGAGGCAGTTGGGCCAGCTTGGGCCTCATGGGCTTGAGCTTGCGCTTGTGACACAGACCAAGGCTGAGGCCTGTCGGGCCAAGTGTGCTCAGCTGGGCCGGCTGGGCTGAGGTGTAGAGGAGGTCAAGAGGATCTGGGCTGGGCTGGATTTTGTGTTCCTATGTTGGTCAGGTGGACAAGACAGGAAAGTTCAGTTGGGCCATCCGGGCCTGGTAGCCGGCTTGGCTGAGGTGGGCCAGAGGAAGTCAAGTGCTAGCCCACGATCAAGGAGGTGTCTGCAGAACATGACACATAATTCGACTTTCAGACCAACAGAGGACGAGCTGGTGCTTCACTTTCTCCGACCACAGCTGCGTGGTTTTCCACCACGCAAGGCGGGCGTTATGATAGAAGCAGACTTCTATGATGTGACGTCGTGGGACCTCTTGGCGAACTACGACCTACGCGACTTGGGATACTTCTTCACGTTACGCAGGCGGAGCAAGCCTCGAGTACAGCGGTCCGGCGGCGGCGGCATCTGGAAGCATAGCGCGACCAAGTGTGCACAGTCAATTTCCAACATGGGAGTTATGGTGCAATGGCGTATGGTCAAGTTTTGCTTCTACATGCGCGGAGAACTCGGGAAGCGTCGTAGCACGGGATGGATCTTGGAGGAGTACGAGATCACTGACCCGAGGTGCTATCGCCACGACGATGAAGGTGACGAAGAAGAATATTGGGTGCTTTGTCGCGTGAGGAAAAGCAGGCCAATGCGAGGTGTGCTTGAGATGAAGACGTGACCATCTCGAGTATATGATCGGAATGAAGATGCGTCCATTCCGAGATCATATGCAAGATGAAGATGAGTCCATCCTGAGGTTGAAGATGTGACCAACCTGAATGCGTGTGCAGGATGAAGATGAGCCCATCCTGGGTTGAAGATGTGACCAACCCGAATTTGTGTGCAGGATGAAGATGCGGCCATCCTGGGGATGAAGACGTGCCCATCCCAAAATTGAGTTGTGCAGGGTGTAGATGTGACCATCCTGGGGGTGCAGTTGTGTCCATCCCGAAAGTGTGTTTAGGGTGGAAGTGTGTCTCCATCCTAATTAGTGTGAGTGTGATCTAGAAAAACGAGATTAGGGGGTGATTGTTGGATATAATCCCGTTTTTCTAGAATAATTGCTGTTAGAGATAGAGTCCTAGTCCAATAAGAGTAGGAGTTAGTATTAGATTAGGACTCTGTAATTTGGGGCTATATATACAGCCCCCCCCCCCCGGTTGAGATTAAGAAGAAGAGAACAGTTTAGAGGAAATTAATCCCCGGATTTCCAACAGAGGAGATCACCGCAGGGGGTTGTACTGGCTCCGGGTCTGCCACAACTTTTATGGCTCTGAGAAGTCCCCTCGTCCACCCTCACCAGTTGCCGGTGGACTACCGTCACGATCACCTTCGACCCGAGGCACTCCTGCTAGTACTGGAGGTGGAAATCGTCGCCGACGAGGCAAACACAGCGGCCGTGGTGGAGGTAGCAGTGCATGCGGCACTCCTACACCCACTACTCCGGCTACACCGACCAGGGAGGTGCACCGTGGCCCACACCCTACAACCCGTGGACTGGCCAGATCTACATGTGGCATGGGCCGTCTCCGGGTTCTCAGCCTCCACGACCACCACGGCCCCAGCCGACGTTCGTAGCCACCCCGGGCTACAGTGGACCAGCCTACAGTGCTGGTGGACCGCCGACTCAGGCCTACGATGGGCCTGGTTACTCTCCTGGCGGACAGTCAACCTCGGCCTACGGAGGCACCGACTATCCTGTTGTGTACTCGGAGCCGTCGGCACCTCTCTAGGAGCCACCCTCGACTGGATCGACAGTCGTTGGCCTCTTCCTTCAGCACCATGCACCTTACTCCACCAGGTGCTGACTAGATAGTTGCCTTCAGAGCGTCATACTATACCACTACAAATGCTGGTATACTCTCTTCCACCCACTCTCAATCCCTCTTTTCCTTCATCTATCGTTGTTGGGAATGAGTCTATTCTTCCGGTCACCTCAGTAGGTGATTACGGTCTCCAGGGTTCTTTCCAGCTTAAAAAAATTCTTGTCGCTTCGAATATCATTGAAAACTTGCTTTCTGTCCGTTGTTTTACCAATGATAACAATGTTTCTATTTAATTTGATCCATTTGGTTTGTCTGTGAAGGATCTTTCTACCCGGCGACCTTTTCTCGATGTGATAGCTCGGGGCTCCTGTACACACTTCGACTCCCTACTTCCGCTGCATCACCGTCTTTTGCTTTGACTACGACAGCTTCATCCACCATTTGGCATTGCCGGCTTGGCCACCCTGGTGCAGATGCTAGGTTGAAGTTGTCCAGTAGTTCTGTTATCTCGTGTTCTAGGGGTACACATGACTCCTTATGTCATGCTTGTCAGCTTGGTCGCCATGTTCGGCTCCCTTTTCCCACTTTTGTGACTCATGTTGAGCACACTTTTGATATTATACATTGTGATTTGTGGACATCACCCATTACTAGTGTATTGGGCTTTAATTATTACTTGGTGATCATTGATTGTTTTTCCCACTTTTCCTGGACTTTTCCATTACGATTGAAATCTGAGACTTTCGTTACTCTTTCTCACTTCTTCGTTTGGATTTCCACTAAGTTTGGGCGCAATATCCGAGCTGTCCAGCGTGATAACGGACGCGAGTTCGATAAATCTGTGTTTCGTAACTTTCTCTCCGCACATGGGGTACAACTACGCATGTCTTGTTCGTATACCTCTCCTAAAAACGGTAAGACGGAGCGCATGATTCGCACCACTAGTGATGTCATGCGTTCCCTAATTTTCCAGGCATCTGTTGCAGCCCGATGCTGGGTGGAGGCTCTCCATACTGCCACACTTCTGATTAATTGCCTTCCTACCAAGCCGATTCGTGCCTCCACCCCCTACTTTGCTTTATATGGCACCGACCCTCTTTACGATCACCTTCGAGTTTTCGTGTACGCTTGCTACGCTAACCTTTCCGTCATTGCCCCGCATAAGCTTGCGCCCCGCTCGACACTGTAGCACTCGAATTCTCACTTCCCTCACTGCCAAACGGACCCATACACCAGTTTTCTCCTTCCTCCAACCACAACCCCTTCTCCCTCTCTTCTCTCTCACTTCTATATCGCATGTGATCAAAATCTTTCGGCTGAAAGAGGGCTAATGATAGCTGTATTAGATGATAATCAAATGCTGGGTACAGGTCTGATTATATAGAGGGATTAGGAGGGGAGAAAAGACTAAACTACCCCTAATCCTAATCCCTCTCTAATTACTAATATGCCCCTGTGATACACCCTTAATTACAGTGTCTAACACCCCCCCCCCCCCCGCAGTCACAACATCTAGCCACTGCAGATGTTGAGACTGGACCGAAACTCGGAGAACAGCGACGACGGGAGGCCCTTCGTGAAGATGTCGGCGAACTGCGTCGTTGTCGGGACATGGTGTACCCGAACCTCGCCCCGTGCAACCCGGGTCGATCTCCACATGCTTCGTGCGCTGATGCTGGACCAGGTTGGTGGAGAGGTACATGGCGCTAACGTTGTCGCAGTAGATGAGGGTGCTCTTGATGACGGGAGTGTGGAGCTCCTGAAGTAGCTGCTGAAGCTAGGAGGCCTCAGCCACGCCGTTAGCCACGGCGCGATACTCCGCCTCAGCACTCGAGCGCGACACCACGGGTTGTCGCTTCGAGGACCAGAAGACGAGGTTGCCGCCCAGGAAGACGGCGTACCCAGAAGTAGAGCGTCGTGTGTCCGGGCAGCCTGCTCAGTCGACGTCAGTGTACACGACCAGCTCGGAGGCCGTGTCACGCCAAAGAAGGAGGTCGTAGTCGAGGATGTCTCGTAGATACCAAAGAATCCACTTAACAGCAGTGAGGTGCGGTTCCCTCGGGTCATGCATGTGGAGGCACACCTGCTGAACCGCATATGAGATATCCGGCCTGGTGAAGGTGAGGTACTGAAGAGCACCTGCAAGACTCCTGTAACAAGGAGGGTCAGAGACGGGTGTCCCGTCGGTAGCGGAGAGCTTCGCCTGAGTATCCACTGGAGTGGAGCACGGCTTGCAATCAGCCATGCACGCTCGCTGGAGGATATCCAGGCAATACTGTCGCTGGTGAAGGAATAGGCCGCCTGGTCGATCCTCGACAGTAATACCCAGGAAGTGGTGGAGACGGCCCAGGTCCTTCATAGCGAACTCCTGCTGCAAAGCAGAGATGGTTCGCCGAAGCAGAGCCGGACTAGATGCTGTCTGTACAATGTCATCGACATACAGTAGGAGGTAAGCTGTGTCACTGCCCCGTCGATAGACAAACAGCGAAGTGTCCGACTAGGCTTCAACAAACCCCTGTGAAACCAAGAAAGAGACGAACCGGCTATACCAGGCTCGTGGTGCCTGCTTCAGTCCGTACAAGGATTTGTTCAGCTTACAGACCATGTCTTCTGGGTGAGCTAAATCTACAAATCCCGCCGGCTGATTGCAGTACACCGTCTCGGTTAGTGTACCATGGAGGAATGCGTTCTTGACGTCCAGCTGGTGGACAGGCTAAGAACGTGAGAGAGCTAGCGACAGTACGGTATGAACTGTCGCCGGCTTCACCACCGGGATGAAAGTCTCGTCGTAGTCGACTCCAGGGCGCTGAGTAAAACCCCGGAGTACCCAACGAGCCTTGTATCTCTCCAAGGTGCCATCCGCCTTCTTCTTATGCGTGAATACCCACTTGCCCGTGACAACATTGCCACGACAAGGACGGGGAACCAGGTCCCAGGTCCGGTTGGCAAGCAGGGCCTCATACTCTTCCTCCATAGCGCGGCGCCAGTGAGGGCGCTACGCATGGAAGTGGGTATGGACGAGATCAAAGAAGGCTCGATCGGTGGAGATGTCGTTGACGAGAAAGCGGCCCCATCGAGCTCAACTGGCCGAAGACTCCCGGACGCACGTCGAGTCACCATTGGGTGGACGTGACCAGGATCCGTTTGAAGGAGAGGGGGGTTGTAAACCGGCCGCTCGGGTACAACCATCTTCTCTCGTCGTGAGTAGACGAGAGTGGGTCTCGAGGCCGCGCGTGGCGTCGCTGGAGCAGGAGCCTCCCCCCGCGCTCGTCGCTGGTAGACAAGTGCGGGGTCAGCAAAGCGAGAAGTCGTCGTCGGTGCCGCGCGTGGCGCGGCTGGTGGCGTCGTGCTTGCTGCAGGTGACATCGCGGAGGCAGCTGGTGACGCCGCAGGTGCTGATGCCGCACGTGGTGCAGCAGGTGACGACAGAGGCGTCGACGCCGCACGTGGTGCAGCTGGTGACGCCGGGGGCACCTGAGGTACAGTAGGTGACATCGGGGAAGCCGAGGCCGCGCGTGGCGCAGCGTCGGAGGCGTCGATGCCACACGGGGTGCAGCGGGTGACGCCGAAGACGTCAATGCTACACGAGGTGCAGCAGTCGGCATCGGGGGCACCTGAGGCGTGGCTCGTGTCGATCCTACAGAAGAAATAGGCCAAGGCAGCTGGGAGGCAGCCTCGGGGTCAGTAGGAAAAAGGGAGTCCAGCTCTGTGGTGGAATCGGAAGAGGTGGTGGAGAAAGGAAAAGATGACTCGTCGAAGACGTGTCGGGAGATCAAGATACGACGGGTGGTGGGGTCAAGGCACCTGTACCCCTTATGGTCAGGGGAGTACCCAAGGAAAACACACTGAGTCGAGCGAGGCGCAAGCTTATGAGGAGCTATGGCAGAGAGATTCGGGTAGCAAGCGCACCCGAAGACTCGAAGATGGTCGTAAAGTAGATGGGTGCCAAACAAAGCGAAGTGAGGGGTGGGAGCACTAATCGCCTTAGTAGGAAGGCGATTAATGAGGTAGGTGGCAGTGTGAAGCGCCTCCGCCAGTAGTGAGTAGGGGTAGAAGGCTGAAACATCAGGGAGCGCATGACATCGTTGGTGGTCCGAATCATGCGCTCAGCCTTGCCGTTCTGGGGGGAAGTGTACGGGCATGACATGCGCAACTGAACACCACGAGAAAGCAGAAAGTCACGGAACGTAGAGTTGTCAAACTCGCGCCCGTTGTCGCACTGGACCGCACGGATCGTGCACCCAAACTGGGTGGACACCCAAGCGAAGAAGTGAGAAAGAGTACCAAAAGTATCAAACTTTTGTCGCAAGGAAAAGGTCCACGAATAGTGCGAAAAATCATCAACGACCACCAAGTAATACTTGCATCCAGAAACACTAAGAACAGGTGAAGTCCAAAGATCACAGTGAATCAAATCAAAGATGTGCTCGACACGAGTAACAGAGTGCGGAAAAGGAAGTCGAACGTGGCGACCCAACTGACAAGCATGGCAAAGAGACTCATGAGTACCCCGAGTACACGAAATCACTGAACTACCAGACAACTTTGACATAGCATCAACACAGGGGTGGCCAAGCCGGCGGTGCCAAATGGTCGAAGAAGTTGTCATAGTCAGGGCAAGAGGCAAAGCGAAAGCAGGAAGACGCATCGTGTACAGGGGACCCGTACTATCACAAAGAAAGAGAATGCGTCGAGTAGTAAGATCCTTCACAGTTACACCATAAGGATCAAACTCACGGGAAACATGGTTGTCAGTAGTAAAACGACGAACGGAAAGAAGGTGTTGAATGATGTCGGGTGCAACAAGAACATCACGTAGCTGAAACGAATCCGGCGAACCCGAGTCACCTACTACGGTGACTGGAAGAGTCGACCCATTCCCAACAACGATAGATGAAGGATCATAGGGACGGGAAGGGCGGGTAGAGGAGAGGATACCGACGTCAGGGGTGGTGTGGTACGAGGCACTGGAGTCCACCACCCAGTCAGGGCCAGACGGCATGAGACCCCGCAGGTAGACCGACGGTGTAGAACGGGTCGCGACATGCCCCGGCGGTGGCGGCGCCGAGAAGGAGGACAACACGCTCGAACCCTCGACAGTGGTGCCAACAGAGTAGGCAACGGCCGATCCAGGTACATCAGCCGATGGCGGCCGTGAGGCACCTCCCAGGGCGGCAGCAGGCCAGGCGGCGCCGTCGTGGGGGGCTGCAGGTCCGGCAGCCCAAGGGGCGGCTGCAGCTGCTGTGGGCCAGGCAGCGGCGCCATAGTGGGGCGCTGCAGAGGTAACGACGGCGGGCCAGGCAGCAGCGGATTGAGGGGTGGCAGCGCTAGGGGCTGCAGAAGCATCGGCCCCTCCAGCAGCGAGAGACCAGGGGGCTGCGGCCCCTCCAGAGGTGGCGGCGGCCCCTCTAGAGGCGGCAGCGCCTCCAGAATCGACGGACCAGGGTGCGGCAGCGCCCCCCCCCCCCCCCAGAGGCGGCGGCCCCACAGAGGAGCCCCCCCCCCCCCCGTGCGCGCGCGGCCCCCATCCGGGTGGGGGCGGCCTGAATCCGGGCGGAGCCGCCCCGATCCAGGGCGCAGCGACCCCGAATCCGGAGGTTGCGGCGGCGGTGGTCCAAAGTGGGGTGGCGGCGGCCCCTCCCTACGCCCAAAGTGGGGTGGCGGCGGCCCCTTCCTGCGCGCGCGGTCCTCCAGAGGAGGCGGCGCCCCCCCCCCCCCTTGCGCGCGGCCCCGATCCAGCGGCTGGCTGCGGGCGGCGCACCTGAGGCGGCGGCGGCTCTGGCGGCGGCGTCGTGCGCCCAGGGCAGCGGCTGGGCCATTAGGATTAGGTTTAGCCCTAATCCTAATTATTCCTAGCTAATGATACCATGAAAGAGGGCTAATGATAGCTGTAATAGATGATAATCAAATGCTGGGTACAGGTCTGATTATATAGAGGGATAAAGAGGGGAGAAAAGATTAAACTACCCTTAACCTTAATCCCTCTCTAATGACTAATATGCCCCTGTGATACACCCTTAATTACAGTGTCTAACATCGGCCACGAGCCAAAATTTGCGCCCCTTCTCCAACCGACGCGCCCACAACCGCCGCCGCTTTCCCCTCTATAAAATCCAACTGAAACCGGGTGTTTTCCCCACAAAAATCGCTCTCATTTCTCTCCCGGTGAGAAGAACCGCCCCACCCTCAATTCTTCGAAAACACACGCTGATCTTCGGTGCTAAGACTTCCTACATCGTCCCAAGGCTACAAGGAGGTTTTCCCGATGAGAAACTCTGAGGAACCGTGCTTGGAGAACCTTCCCGACGAAGACCGCTAGAGTCCGCCGCCAAAGGTCGTCGCCGACACACTTCCGACCAGTTTGGGTCCAAAGAATTCCCCTAGGTGAGTTCTCCATCATCTCCTCTAACTTCCCGAGTAGAAAAATCAAGAAATAGCGTAGAAATTTGTAAAAACGACAAAATCCGGCGATGCCGCCGCCACTCGCCGGCGAGCGCGCCACCACTTGTGAAGGAGAAGGGTAGGGGAGCGACGTGGCCACTTCTGGTGCGTAGGATTTGAGTCAACGGTTGAGATTAGAAAAACCATACAGGTTCGGTTACTTAAAATCCGGGCTACCCGAATCAAATCCAACAACCCATATTCAAAGTAGATATAACCGTTGGGAATTTCATGGATGTCCCCCTGAAGTTTCAAAACAATATAAAACAGTCCCTGCACTTTACATCTTTGACCCCAGACTTTATAGAATTTAGGGAGACTGTTAGAAAATAACTAATTAGCTCATGTTTTCATTATAAATTAGGAAAATAGTTGTATAACTTCAATTTAGCCCCTGAAACACTAATAAATTAGGAAAATACTTCTGTAAAAGACATATAAGCTCCTGGAAAAATTATAGAAATCACATATTAGCCCAGAATAGTTTATAACTTTATTTTTGATTCTGTAATTAGCCAAATTAGAGTAAATAAATTCTGAAAAAATTATATAAATGCATGAAAATATTCTGTTTTCACATTTTAAAACATATATATGTTCTGAAATTAAAAATAATTACTTCCATAGGCTGAAAATATGTTCTAGATGATAAATTAATACTGAAATTTAAATAAAAACCATATATACTTCAGAAAAATTGTAGAAATTCATTAACATGAATAGATAAATTCTGAAAATGAAATAGAAGCAATATACACCCTGGAAATTTATAGTAATATTTTAAAAATAATTTTTAGGTCTGAATTGATTATAAAATTAGTATATATGTATATATACACTTCAAAAATTATTAAAAATCACTACAAAATTAGAAAATGAATGTTTTGTCATAAAAAATAAAGTAAAAGATATATATATATATATCAAGTTTATATCTATTTTCACTCCAAAACACATGTAAACTAATATGAAGCCACATGTAGATGGAGAAACCAAATAGGAATAAATGGTATATGTATATAATTAAGTGTATATATGATTGAAATGTGTTGTAAAGTTTCTTCTTGCATGTCTTGCATTGTTTTGTGTGCATATACATGGTAGAACCGTCACAAGAGCTACTTCTTAATCTTCAAGAGCAAGATTTCGAAGTAAAAAAACATCAATTTAAATGCAAGTGTTCCTTGACCACTTTGTTCTTATTCTAGGACGATTAGTTAGAATGTTTGCATGATGTCTCCAATATGAAACTCAATTTCGGATGTTTCCCTAGTTTTATTCCTTTATCATTCCTTGCAAAACCATGGAGGGATTTAGTTAGGATATGTCATTGTCATTTTATGTGCTTAGCTATGCTTAGAAATTAGAGAATGAATGAAATATTGATGTTGTTAGTCTTGTGGATTGTATGAAAGACACAAGTGTGTGTCATGGTGTTAGAAATCTAGACAGGCTGGTTGTTTTAGATGGTGCTTCGTGCACGAGACTCGGGTTAATGATAGTGTTTATCTTATATTCTAAGGACCGGTTCATAGAACAGTTAACCCGACTTTACAGTGCCACCACAAGCCTGAGATGGAGCAGTTTGGCCAATTAATTAGGAGTTTTCGATATAGTATGAGTGTTTGGATGGCGCAGGGAAGGGAGTCTATTTTTGACTACCCTGGGAACTGCAAGGCTCAAGAGGGGGCTTCTGCAGGGGAGGGTTTACTCCTAGGAACTGTAGCGGTGAAATCTCAGTGGGCTTGTACTTGCCGGTAGATCCTTTGTAAATGCCATGTAGTGATCTTTTGATCGCACACCAAAGTTAGTGTGTAATGTGACTTGCAACCACGGATATCAGGGAGGTTCTTAGTCCACCTGGCAACAGGGGATGAAATCACTACTTGTGCGTAAAGTGGTACAATCTCTGCAGAGAATCAAACTGTCATGACAGCCGTGCTCACGGTTAAGAGCGACTTGGACTTGTCCATGATTAGAGAAACATGGATATGGGTTGAAAGAGGTTGTTGGGTGGTGTAACCTAACATTAATGACTTAATTATGAAGATGGTGGGATTATATCACTTAGTAATAAAGATTGCTAATTAAAGCTAAGGCCTAAGATTAATGCATAGTGCTTAAACATGTTAGCCTTTCCTTGCTATTAGCCTTCATAACATTCTTTCCTACACTTGCTGAGTACCTTTGAGTACTCAAACTTGCTTTTGTTAGATATCATATGCTGCTTAGGTGTAAATGAAGATATAGACTTCGATGAGGAGCACTTCGATCCCGAAGAGTTGTTCTAGGCTGGCGAAACCCCTGGGCAAC
The DNA here is from genome assembly GCA_030760725.1 of Neostapfia colusana. Lineage (NCBI taxonomy): Eukaryota > Viridiplantae > Streptophyta > Magnoliopsida > Poales > Poaceae > Neostapfia > Neostapfia colusana. The sequence continues at coordinate 2,459,408 of JASWHV010000012.1, read as the reverse complement.
GCCTGTGAAATTGGAGTTCCACGTTGATGTCTTCCGCTGGATTTTAGTTTTAGTGTGTAATAGTACTTTGTAACATATATTTGTAATTATTATGTTACATGATAAACTTGGCTTGTAATATAATGATATTTCACTCTTGTCGGCACATGTATGACTCAACTGATCCTGGCATACATGTGAGAATACGCTCGGGTGTTCCTTATGGAAAACCGGGTGTACAGACACGGTGTGTTTTCCTCAGTTATTCCTGAAAGAGGGCTAATGATGATTGTATTGAGATGATTGAAAAGCTGAGGTACAGGTGTGATTATATAGAGGGATTAGGAGGTGAGAAAAGACTAAACTACCCATAACCCTAATCCCTCTCTAATGACTAATATACCCCTGTGCCACACCCCTAATTACAGTGTCTAACACCCCCCCCCCCCCGCAGTCACAACATCTAGCCGTTGCAGATGTTGAGACTGGACCGAAACTCAGAGAACAACGATGACGGGAGGCCCTTCGTGAAGATGTCGGCGAACTGCGTCGTCGTCGGGACATGGTGTACCCGAACCTCGCCCCGTGCTACCCGCTCACGAACAAAATGAAGGTCAATCTCCACATGCTTCGTGCGCTGATGCTGGACCGGGTTGGTGGAGAGGTACATGGCGCTGACGTTGTCACAGTAGATGAGGGTGCTTTTGATGACGGGAGTGTGGAGCTCCTGAAGTAGCTGCTGAAGCCAAGAGGCCTCAGCTACGCCGTTAGCCACGGCGCGATACTCCGCCTCTGCACTCGAGCGCGACACTACGGGTTGTCGCTTCGAGGACCAGGAGACAAGGTTGCCGCCCAGGAAGACGGCATACCCAGAAGTAGAGCGTCGTATGTCCGGGCAGCCTGCCCAGTCAGCGTCTGTGTACACGACCAGCTCGGAGGTCGTGTCACGTCGAAGAAGGAGGCCGTAGTCGAGGGTGCCTCGTAGGTACCGAAGAATCCGCTTGACAGCGGTGAGATGTGGTTCCCTCGGGTCATGCATGTGGAGGCACACCTGCTGAACCGCATATGAGATATCCGGCCTGGTGAAGGTTAGGTACTGGAGAGCACCTGCAAGACTCCTGTAAGAAGTGGGGTCAGAGACGGGTGTCCCGTCGGTGGCGGAGAGCTTCGCCTGAGTATCCACTGGAGTGGAGCACGGCTTGCAATCAGCCATGTTTGCCCGCTGAAGGATATCCAGACAGTACTGTCGCTGGTGAAGGAATAGGCCGCCTGGTCGGTCCTCGACCGTAATACCCAGGAAGTGGTGGAGACGGCCCAGGTCCTTCATAGCGAACTCCTGCTGTAAGGCAGAAATGGTTCGCTGAAGCAGAGTCGGACTGGATGCTGTTAGTACAATGTCATCGACGTACAGTAAGAGGTAAGCTGTGTCACTGCCCCGTCGATAGACAAACAGCGAAGTGTCCGACTTAGCTTCAACAAACCCCAGTGAGACCAAGAAAGAGGCGAACCGGCTGTACCAGGCTCGCGGTGCCTGCTTCAGTCCATACAGGGATTTGTTCAGCTTACAGACCATGTCTGGGTGAGCTGAATCTACAAATCCTGCCGGCTGACTGCAGTACACCGTCTCGGTCAGTGTACCGTGGAGGAATGCGTTCTTGACGTCCAACTGGTGGACAGGCCAAGAACGTGAGAGAGCTAGCGACAGTACGGTACGAACTGTCGCCGGCTTCACCATCGGGCTGAAAGTCTCGTCGTAGCCAACTCCAGGGCCCTGAGTGAAGCCCCGGAGTACCCAACGAGCTTTGTATCTCTCCAAGGTGCCATCCGCCTTCTTCTTATGCGTGAATATCCACTTGCCTGTGACAACATTGCCACGGCCCGGACGGGGAACCAGGTCCCAGGTCCGGTTGGCAAGCAAGGCCTCATACTCTTCCTCCATAGCGCGGCGCCAGTTAGGGTCGGCGAGGGCGCTACGCACGGAAGTAGGTATGGGCGAGATCGAAGAAGGCTCGGTCGGTGGAGTCGTCATCGACGAGAAAGCGGTACTATCGAACCGCTCCACCGGTCGAAGACTCCCGGATGCACGTCGAGTCACCATCGGGTGGACGTGACCAGGATCCCTGTGAAGTAGAGGGGGGTTGTACACCGGCCGGTCGGGTACAACCATCTTCTCTCGTCGTGGATAGACGAGAGTGGGTCTCGATGCCGCGCGTGGCGTCGTCGGAGCAGGAGCCTCTCCCCGCGCTCGTCGCTGGTAGACAAGTGCGGGGTCAGCAAAACAAGAAGACGTCGTTGGTGTCGCGCGTGGCGCGGCTGGTGGCGTCGTACTCGCTGTAGGTGACGTCGGGGAGGTAGCTGGTGGTGCCGCTGGTGCCGTACGTGGTACAGCTGGAGACGCCGAGGGCTCCTGGGGTACAGTAGATGGTGTCGGGGAAGCCGAGGCCGCGTGTGGTGCAACAGGTGACGTCGGAGGCGTCGATGCCACACGGGGTGCAGCGGGTGACGCCTGAGACATCGATGCCACACGAGGTGCAGCAATCGGTGTCGAGGGCGTCTGGGATGTAGCTCGTGTTGATCCTGCAAAAGAAATAGGCCAAGGCAACTGGGAGGCAGCCTCGGGGTCAGTAGGAAAAAGGGAGTCCAGCTCTGTGGTGGAATCAGAAGAGGTGGTGGAAAAAGGAAAAGATGACTCGTCGAAGACGACGTGCCGAGAGATCAAAATACGGTGGGTAGTGAGATCTAAGCATCGGTAACCCTTATGATCAAGGGAATACCCGAGAAAAACACACCGTGTCGAGCGGGGCGCAAGCTTATGTGGGGCGGTGGCGGAAAGATTAGGGTAGCAAGCGCATCCGAAAACTCGAAGGTGATCATAAAGAGGATTGGTGCCATATAGAGCAAAGTAGGGGGTGAAGGCACGAATCGCTTTGGTGGAAAGACGATTGATCAGAACTGTGGCGGTATGAAGAGCCTCCACCCAGTATCGGGCTAGAATAGATGCCTGGAACATCAGGGAGCGTATGACATCATTAATGGTGCGAATCATGCGCTCTGCCTTGCCGTTTTGAGGAGAGGTATACGGACAAGACATGCGTAGTTGTACCCCATGTGCGGAGAGAAAATTACGAAACGCAGAGTTATCAAACTCTCGTCCGTTATCGCACTGGACAGCTCGAATGGTACGCCCGAATTGAGTAGCCGGGGGTAGCCGCAAACGCCGGCTGAGGACGCGGTGGTCGTGGAGGCTGAGAACCTGGGGACGGTCCAGGCCACATGTAGATCTGGCCAGTCCACGGGTTGTAGGGTGTGGGCCAGGGTGCACCTCCCTGGCCGGTACCACCACTACTTCCAGTAGTCGAAGCCGTGGGGGTGCTGCCTGCACTGCTGCCACCACGGCCGCCGTTCTTTCCTCGGCGATGACGGTTTCCACCTCCTGTACTGGTAGGAGTAGAAGGTGGACGTGACGGCGATCCACCAGCTGCTGGTAAGGGTGGACGCGGGGACTGCCCGGAGCCATAGAAAGCTGTGGCAGATCCAGAGTCAGTAGAGCCCCCTGCAGTGATCTCTTCAAGTTCAAGATCAGACCATACCTTCTCGAAGGTAGGTAGTGGCTCCAGTCAAAGTAGCCATGTCCGTAGGTGACAATAGCGCTCGTTCAGGCCCTGAAGGACCCGAAGGACAAGAGCACTGTCAGTGACCGGCTCACCAAGTTCACGTAGGGCATCCGCCATGCCCTTCATCTCCCGACAATAGGTGGAGATGGAACGATCCCCCTGGACGGTGTTCTGGAACCGAGTGCTTATGTGGAGGGCTCGAGTCGCACGGTTCCCTAGAAACCGTTGCTCAAGTACTAGCCAGGCCTGTCGAGCAGTACCGCCACCGCGCTGCCTGACGATGTCCTGTAGCTCCTCTGTCAGGGAGCCAAGGATCCAGGATAGTACCAGGCTGTCCATGCTGATCCAGGACACCTGTACTGAAGACTCATCCTGGAGGACGTGGTCATCGAGGCACTAGCGCCTCAGCGTGAGGAGCACCATATCACGCCACCGGGCATATGAGGTGGACTCGGAACTGAGAATAACCGGCACGAGCGTCCGGATGTTCTGAATCCCTGCGGCCTGTGCATGAAGAGCGGCCACAAGCGAAGTCGAGTACGTACCAGCGTCCGAGGGAGGCTCATGGATAGCACTCGTTAATCGGCGAGCACTCTCCTCAAGTTGGTGGGATAGTGATGCCACGGAGGCACGCTCCTGCTCTAGGGCAAGGGCGAGTGCCCGCTCACGCTCGCGAGAGGCGGCCAGTGCTGCGGCGATGTCAGATGTCTCCGCAGTGTCGGTGCCGTAGGAAGAAGTTGTGTTCTCCATAGTAGTACCGGCGGCTGGGAACGGAATCGGCGGGATCGCCGTGGTGCTCCCGTCGATGTCGAGGCCGGTGGCGTCCCGTAGCGCGGAGGTACCTGCCATGAAGGTAACAGCAGTGGCGGGGTTTCTGGAGGTACCGACAAGGGGTTCACCGGCGGCTGGACCGGTTCTCGAGAAGGAGGGGGCGGCTGCAGAACCAGCAGCGAGGGGCCTGGGGGCTGTGGCTCCTCCTAGGAAGGCGGCGCCCCCTCCAGAGGCTGCTGTTCCTCTAGTTTCAGCAGTCCAGAGGGTGGCGCCCCTTCCAGTGGGGCTGGCGGACCCCCCAGGGGCGGATGCGGAGCCCCTAGGGGCGTTGGCGGCCCAGGCAAGCCAGGGGGCGGCGCTCCCTCCAGGGGGGCCGGCGGACCCCCCAGGGGCGGCGGCGGTCCAGACAGGGGCGGTGACGCCCCCCCCCCCCCCCCGTGCGCGCACGGCCCCAATCCGGGTGGGGGCGGCCCGAATCCGGGCGGGGCCGCCCCGATCCAGGGCGCGGCGGCCCCGGATCCGGAGGTGGCGGCGGCGGCGGCCCCTCCCCGCGCCCAGGGTGGGGTGGCGGCGGCTCCGGCCTCCGCGCGCTGTCCTCCAGAGGAGGCGGCGCCCCCCCTGCGTGCGCAGCCCAGATCCGACGGCTGGCGGCGGCGGGCGGCGCACCAGGGGCGGCGGCGGGCGGCTGCTCAGGGGCGGCGGCGGGTGGCTGCTCAGGGGCGGCGGCGGCGGGCGGCTGCTCGGGGGCGGCGGTGGTTCTGGCCCAGGGTGGGGTGGCGGCGGCGTGCTCCCAGGGCTGCGGCGGCTGGCCCATTAGGATTAGGGTTAGCCCTAATCCTGATTATTCCTAGCTAATGATACCATGAAAGAGGGCTAATGATGATTGTATTGAGATGATTGAAAAGCTGAGGTACAGGTGTGATTATATAGAGGGATTAGGAGGGGAGAAAAGACTAAACTACCCCTAACCCTAATCCCTCTCTAATGACTAATATACCCCTGTGCCACACCCCTAATTACAGTGTCTAACAATTCCCTTGATCATAAGGGGTACCGGTGCTTAGATCTCACTACTCACCACCTTTTGATCTCTCGCCATGTCATCTTCGACGAGTCCTACTTTCCCTTCTCCACCACCTCTTCCGGTTCCACCACAGAGATGGATTCTCTTTTTCCCACTGACCCCGAGACTGCTCCCTAGCTGTCTTGGCCTCTTTCTTCTGCAGGTTCGACACGCGCTACGTCTCGGGTGCCCCCGACGTCACCTGTTGCACCACGTGCGGCATCGACACCTCCAGGGTCACTTGCTGTACCTCGGGTGGCCCTGACGTCACCAGCCGCGGCACGCGCGACATCGACGTCTCCGGCGTCGCCTGCTGCGCCTCGGGTGATCCCTACGTCACCAGCTGCGCCACGCGTGGCCTTGGCTTCTCCGACGTCACCTGCAGCGAACCCGACGTCACCAGTCGCACCAGGCGCAGCACCGACAACGACGTCGACTTCTTGCTTCGCCGACCCCGCACTTGTCTGCCAGCGACGAGCGCGGGATGGGGCCCCAGCTCCAGCTGTGCCACGCGCGGCACTAGAGCCCTCTACACCAGTCGTCGCGCCACACGCGGCCTCGAGACCCACTCTCGTCTACCCATGACGAGAGAAGGTTGTTGTACCCGAACGCCCGGCGTACAACCCACCTCTTCTCCACAGAGATCCTGGTCACGTCCACCCGATGGTGACTCGACGTGCGTCCGAGAGTCTCCGGCCGGTTGAGCGCTTCTCCAGAGCTGCCTTCTCGTCGACGACGTCTCCACCGACCGACTCTTCTTCGATCTCACCCATACCGACTTCCATTTGTAGCGCCCTCGCCAACCCTCACTGGCATCACGCTATGGAGGAAGAGTATGAGGCCCTGCTTGCCAACCGGACCTGGGACCTGGTTCCCCGCCCCGCTCATGACAATGTTGTCACGGGCAAGTGGGTATTCACACATAAGAAGAAGGCGGACGGTACCTTGGAGAGGTACAAGGCTCGGTGGGTACTTCGGGGCTTCACTCAGCACCCTGGAGTCGACTACGACGAGACGTTCAGCCCGGTGGTGAAGCCGACGACGGTTCGTACCGTTCTGTCGCTGGCTCTCTCGCGTTCTTGGCCCGTCCACCAGTTGGACGTCAAGAATGTCTTCCTCCATGGTACACTGATCGAGACGGTATACTGCAGTCAGCCGACGGGTTTATTGACTTAGCTCATCCAGACATGGTCTGTAAGCTAAACAAATCCCTGTACGGTCTGAAGCAGGCATCGAGAGCCTGGTATAGCCGGTTCACCTCCTTCTTCGTCTCACAGGGGTTCGTCGAAGCTAAGTCGGACACTTCGCTGTTTGTCTATCGACGTGGCAGTGACACTGCTTACCTTCTACTGTACATCGATGACATTGTACTAACAGCGTCCAGTTCGGCTCTTCTTCGATGAACTATTTCTGCTTTACAGCAGGAGTTCGCTATGAAGGACCTGGGCCGTCTGCACCACTTCCTGGATATTGCGGTCGAGGACCGACCAAGCGGCTTGTTCCTTCACCAACGACAGTACTACCTGGATATCCTGCAGCGAGCGGGCATGGCTGAGTGCAAGCCGTGCTCCACTCCAGTGAATACTCAGGCGAAGCTCTCGCTACTGACGGGACACCCGTCACTGATCCTACTGCTTACAGGAGTCTTACAGGTGCTCTTCAGTACCTCACCTTCACCAGGCCAGACATCTCCTATGCAGTTCAGCAGGTGTGCCTCCACATGCATGACCCGAGGGAGCCGCACCTCACCGCTGTGAAGCGGATTCTTCGGTACCTGCGTGGCACCCTCAACTACGACCTCCTCCTTCGACGTGATGCAGCCTCCGAGTTGGTCGTGTACACCGACGCTGACTAGGCAGTCTGCCCGAACTTTGCCGTTCTACCTCTAGGTACGCCGTCTTCTTGGACGGTAACCACTAGGTACGCCGTCTTCTAGGTACCCGGTCCAGCATCAGCGCACGAAGCATGTGGAGATTGACCTACATTTTGTTCGTGAGCGGGTTGCACGTGACGAGGTTCAGGTACATCATGTCCCAACCAAGACGCAGTTCGCCGACATCTTCACGAAGGGCCTCCCGTCGTCGCTGTTCTCCGAGTTTCGGTCCAGTCTCAACATCTGCAGTGGCTAGATGTTGTGACTGCGGGGGTGTTAGACTGTGTAATTAAATGGGCTAATCAGGGGCATTTTGGTCTTTTGTAGGGGATTAGGGTTAGGGGCAGTTTAGTCTTTTCCCCTCACCTAATCCCTCTATATAATGTACCCTTGACCCTCAAATTAATCATCTCATTCTATTCCCTCTAATAAATAGTACTAACTGTAACCATGCAAGTAAGTTGTTCTCAAACTACAATAACATATAGCCGAGGAAAATGAAACATATATAATCGAAGTGCATTGTGATATGTTTCCTTTATCATAAAGTCTATCAGCGGTGCACACAATCAGATAATCAGATACAGGTTTGGCAACCCATATTGTTAGACATAACAATATTTCGTTAAAGTCGATCTAACTCCACATATGGATAATAAAGTAGCAATCATTCATTTCTTGTACGCACTAGTTCCAACACAATTGTTGTGGAGAAACATAACAAAATATAACAACATGTTGAGAAACGATTACCTACTCGGTGATGTATGAACACAGCCTGAGCCGCCATCTAAGCTGTTGTAGCTGAGATGTTGTAGCGACTGCGCAATCCATCAATAGATCTCTCAGCAGACTTGGCCATCTCAGGGACAGTCACCTTGCACACTGACCGCCACCAACAAAAGTAAGAACACAATAGCTTGACTAAAAACACATGGAATGGAACTAAAATTCAGAGAATGTCTCTGAAGACCCAAGTACCGCGAGAAGTAGAAGCCTGCACCTCAGCCACAAACTTCTTGTACGAGGTCTGCGATTCATGGAGATCGAAAATTCAGAATTAGACTAACAAACTAAGCAGGTCAACAGTTAACCACAGGATTGGATATAGCCGCGGCGATCAGGAAACCCGACGGACGGGATCAGGGGTCGGGTTACGTACCTTCACCACATCGCAGCGCTCGGCGATCTTATCGGCCATCTTCGTGTGCTCCTTGTCCGCCTCCTCCACCAACTGCAGGCAGCCCTGCGTCTGCATCTGAACACGGCACGGAGGATGGTGAGAGCACATCACACCACGTTCGCTCATGGAAAACCGAGCACCCGATGGATGGAGGGCTCGGAGACGTGAAATCACCTTGACGCGCTTGGAGATGCGGGAGTGGGAGGCCTCGAGGTCCCGGACGGAGGCGCTGTGGAGCGCGTCGAGGCGGCGCTTGAGGGAGTCGAGGTGGGACGCGACGAGGCTCCGCAGGTCCGCGACGGTAGACATGTTCACGGGTGCCGCGAAAGCCGCGGAGGCGGCGAGGGGGGAGTTGCTGGTCCTGTGCGTCGACACCGGCGAGGACGAGGGGGAGAGGAAGCTGAGGTCGGCGGCGGGGGACGCGGCGCCGGTGGACGGCGAGGAGGCGCCGGAGAGGAGGGAGACGGGGCTGGGCTTCGCCTTGGGCTTGGTCCTGGCCCGGGGCTTGGAGGCGGTTGTAGCTGCGGTTGCTCTCGCCTTCCTCATGGTTGCCTGCTGTAGAAGTGGAGGCGAAACGACGAAGATGAAATTCGAATTTCGAACGGCAGGCGGTGGTTGAGAGGCGCAGCTTTTATAAAGGCGACGAGGCGGTAACCTGTACAGGATCAAGACACTAATTTGTGGGACCCGGATGGAGCCCGCATACCAGAGACAGTACACGTGTCATTTCGGATTTCATAAGGTAAGTACACGAGGAAAAACAGAGTCACTACTGGCTGGCACATAGGACCCACACAACGTTAGCCACAACACGAATCCATATGGCAATACCCTAGGATAAATATATACACCAGCACCAGGTTGAAATCCAGAATGGCTACAGAGCAGCAAAAATCTGTTCCTACGAGCCTTTTTTTATCAAGGCAATTTCCTACAAGCTAGGGGTAGGATGTGGTAGTTACACAGGCTAAGCTAGCCCTAAATTACATATTTTTTAACTGCCTAAATTACATATCTAGCAGTCAGCTACAGTATGACAACCGGAGCTGCGGCGGCGGGGGGTGGGCGAGACGCGCGAGACAAACCCTCAGCACTTCATCTCCAACATACGACGGTACACAGGTGTCGCGTTCTTCACCTCAGGCAACCAGATTATACACTCTGTCCCAGCCAATTGGAGGTGGCAAGATGCTCCCAAATCATACCCTAAACAGAAAACGCAGTTCTTCCGTAGTGAGCCCGGTTGCATGGCCGCCTGATTTGTCGTCACCAAAAGCAGAGTTAACCATGGCCCGCTTCTCCTCCTGTCAAAGGTAGGAAAATGATCCGATAAGCAAAATGACATCAAGCTTTACCAGTAATTACTAATTAGCAAGGTTGATTTCATGATACTGTGAGTATATATCAGAAACGTGAATTTATAAGGCCACCAATCAAGCAGTTTAGTTCCCAAGGAAAATAACCTGAGTGAGATTTCTTCATTCTCATACACTATAATGCGACAACAGCATGATTCGAGCATCAATCACAGAATTCTCAAAATCAAAATCCAAAAAAGCATCAAGTGGCATGACTAAATAACAGATTCAGCGGTATTTGTGTATGGCATTATTCTCATGCTAAGAAAAAAGAAATAATAATATGCATGCTCCATAATAGAAAAATAAATCCATAGATTGATAGTAAAATTCAAGGAAAAATATGTATTACCTGCAGAGCTAAAATACGATCTTCTACTGTATCTTTAACTGTTAGACGAGAAACAGTAACAAGACGAGTTTGCCCAATTCTGTGTGCTCTATCAACTGCCTGGTCCTCAGCATAAGGGTTCCACCAAAGATCAAGGAGAATTACATGGCAAGCAGCAACCATGTTGAGACCAAGATTACCTGCTTTCAGTGACATTATCATAACCCTAACCTGAAGAAGAAAAAAGATTTTATTCAGTATGTACGCCGGTGGATATCTGGAAACCGTAAGGTAAGGGAAAACAAACAAGGACCTCTGGGTCAGTGTTAAAATCCTTCACTGCTTTATCTCTTAAGTTGAGTGACATCGTGCCGTCAAGTCTCCTGTACTGTATAAGATTGCTATTCAGTGAAAGCTCTAGCAAATCAAGCATGCCAGTCCACTGGGAGAAAACGATGGCTTTCACTGGGGCTACTCGACTTCGATTTGATTCCATAATATCACTTTCAGTAAGGGCATCTGTGTTAATGATTGAGTTCAGTATATCAATGGCTGCTTGTATCTTGGAGGAGATGAAGCTGCTTTGGCTGATTGAACATGACTCATCATCAGCTGATGAGCTTGCTTTCACAGAACCAGACTTGCCAGAGATGCAAATCCTTAATGCTCCTGATGAAAATAATGTTTCAAGACTTAATGTTTTATTGCAACTAGGGATGGGACACATATTCTCATCAGTTGTTATCCGTTCGTGTACACATTGATAGCAGAAAACATGACCACAAATCGCCACAACGGCATCCTCAGGTGGATCCTGTAAAAAAACAGAATATGGTTGTAGGCATTAAATTAGGTTGGATGCACTCTTAATGTTAGTTACAGTAACTTTTAAACAGAAATGGTTAAAATGAAGGTGAATGGAGACAATGATCGTGGGCACACACATATACAGAGTACAAATGAAAGAAAGAACGATCATGGCAAACTGTCAGCAGAAACTACTCTAGACCTGGAACCAGGACACCAGAGTATATCCCAGATAGTGTTTCTTGTGTTTCCTAAAGTTAAGTATGTTTTAGGCCAATATTATGTATAGGACAGTTCAAGTGCTCAGCTAGCTACACTTCTTGCTTATTGTACATGTCCCTAAGAGCATGAAGTAAGGAGAACGGGATTAACAAAGAGTCTTACCAGACAAGTCATTTGATTAGGATTTGAAGGATTAGATTCATAAGAAATTGCGGGTAACTTGAAATGCAGATCTAAAATTGATTGTCGTAGACCTAAGTTTGGTTATGTAACTGACTACTTCAAGCAAGTTCTCAAAAGGTTCATATAAATGAACCATGCCAAGTTATGTTGATCGTGGTAAAATATTTAGTTATTTATAGTAACCAAAAGAAGAAGAAAAGATAATGAGTGTCGTGCAAAAGATAGAACTCTGTGCAAGTATAAGAATATGACAACAACAAAGCTTTTGTCTCAAGCAGCGTTTAGAAGGCGCCAGCTAGGTGTCCAAGCGCTCCGGCCTGGACGCCATGGCTGATCGACTCGGCTGGAGTCGCCACCGCAGCCCTGCGCCGCCGCCAATAGGTCGCCGCCGACTGGGAGGAGAAGGGGAGGAGAAGCCGAGAAGGGGAAGAGTGATAGGGTTAGGGTGAAGAGTGGGTGCTTTTATATGTGTGATATGTAAGGGTGACCATTGGATAAGGATCGAACGGTCTACACATAACACGCCTATTCTCAGCCCAGCCCAGCCCACCGCCTCCCCGCCTTCCCTCCTCCACTTACCACCGCTTCCCATCCTCGCCCCGCCGCCGCCGTCGCCTCCTCCTCCACTCGCCCCGCCGTCGCCCAGGCCGCCTGCCCGAGCGCCTAGGTGCCCAGACGGTGATTCACAAGCCTGGTCTCAAGCATGTTGAGGTAGGCTAGATATGAAATCCAAACTGGGTTTCATATCCATAGCAATAGCTGGTTTTGATGTTGGTTCGCCAATCCTATCACAACTCTCCTCCTTTACCGGAGCCGTGCAAGTATAAGAATATCTTTGATATTGTTAGAGCACTCATTGTATTAGAGATAACAATGTCATTAGGCAGGGGTATTTTGGTCTTTGGAGTGAGGCTTGACAGCCTATATATGTACCCCCCTTGATAGCCTATTGGTGTTAATCAAATTCATTTTCCTCCAATATGGTATCAGATTAGCCTAACCCTACTCGTCTGTCCTCTATCCTCTCTCTACCCCGATGGTGCCGCCGCCGCCGCGACTCAGCCGGCCGCCGCCATCCCCTCCCCACCTCCGCCGCCGCCTACAAATCCCCCACCTCCGCCGCTGCCGCCTCCATCTTCCTCATCACCTCTACCGCCGCCCTAGACGGAGCCGCCGCCGCCTCCATCTCCCCCACCTCCGCCGCCGCCTCCATCTCCCTCCCCACCTCCGCCCTAAACAGATCCACCCCCACTTCCTCTGCCCCTGCGGGCCTGGGACGCACTTCTGCCGGCAACCTCCTCTCCTCTCCGGGCGCCGCGGCACCTCCTCCGGCAGCCACCACTGCTCCTCCTCCGACCGCCGCCATTGCACCTTCCCCAGCCGCCGCCGTTGCGCCTCTTCCAGTGGCCGTCGCCCCTTGGATATAGGCGCTGGGATCTGGCCCCTGGATGCACGCACCAGTGCATGGTGTCTCTGGACGTGACGCGCCGCCGGGTCCAGCGCCACCGTTGGATCCCGTCCTGCATGCGCCGCCGCCGGGAATTGTCCTGCGCTAATTCTCCTCGTCATCGGCCACCACCTTCGTTGTTCTCGACGATTTGGTGGACCCCGCCAGTGGTGTCGGACATCCTTCTGCGAGCACCTCTGGTGTCGCCGTCGCTCTGGCTGCCTCTCGTGAGCGAGAGCGGGCTCTCGCTCTTGCCTTGGAGCAGGAGCGTGTGTCCATGGTGGCTCTTACTCACCAGCTCGAGGAGGCCACGAACCAGCAGTCGAGTGCCACCCACAAGTCCTCCCCAGGCGACGGAGCAGCTTACACCACCTATGCGGCTTCCCTCATCGCTGCTCTCGACACCCAAGCTGCTGGTGTCCAGAACATCCGGGCACTCGTCCCGGTTGTCCTTAGCACCGACTCCACTTCGTATGTCAGGTGGTGTCAGCTGTTCATCCTCACCCTTCGGCGCTTCCGGCTCGACAGCCACGTTCTCCAAGATGATTCACCGCTGGACGACTCCTGGATCGGCATGGGCAGCTTGGTTCTTGCTTGGATCCTTGGGTCTCTCTCTGAGGAGCTGCAGGACATCGTCTAACAACGTGGTGGTGGCACTGCTCGTCAGGCGTGGCTGATACTCGAGCAGCGCTTCCAGGGGAAGCGTGCAACTCGTGCCCTTCACATTCGGGCACGGTTCGGGACCACCGTGCAAGGTGACCTTTCTGTCTCTGCCTACTGTCGACGGATGAAGGGTATGGTTGATGCCCTGCACAACCTTGGTGATCCCGTCCCCGACAACTCACTCGTTCTTCAGGTCCTTCAGGGCTTGAATGAGCGCTACTCTCACCTCCGGTCGTGGCTTCTTCGTACGAAGCCGTTCCCGACCTTCGAGAAGGTCTGGTCTGATCTCGAGCTTGAGGAGATCACTACTGGAGGTTCCGTCGGCTCCTCGACTGCCACGGCCTTCTACGGCTTTGGACAGACCTCGCGTCCTTCTCCGCCCACTGCTGCTTCAGGAGGACCACCGCCACGACCACCTGGTCCGCCTACCACCCCAGGGGCACCTGTCGGCCGTGGTGGTGGTAATATCGATGTCGTAGGCGCGGTGGCTGTGGTGGGACCGGGTGAGGAGGTGCTAGTGGTGTTGGTGGTGACCCTACAACCCATGGACTGGCCAGATCTCCATGTGGCTTGGGGCCGTCCCCGAGTTTCCCGCCACCAAGCCGCGTCGGGCCCTCAGCCGGCGTACGTTGCCACCCTAGTCTACATCGAGTTCGGCTACCCCTCTGACGGACAGTCAACTCTGACCTATGGCGCGCATAGCTACCCTGCTGGTGGGCAGTTGACACTCGCCTACGGCGGGCCCGACTACCCTGCTAGCTGGCCGCCGGCTCCAGTAGGATCTTCTGACTCTTCGGGGCAGCACCACGAGTCACCCCCAGTGTGGGATCGGCAGTTGCTTTCTACCTCCTTCAGCACACTGCACCTCAACCCGCCCGGTCCTGACTGGGTAGCTGACTCTGGCACCTCGTACCCAATGTTTTCAAATCGGATGACTAATCGCGATTAGTCGTCCTTATCGCCAGGTTGAGCCCGATCAGACCTTCTGACGCGATTAGTTCAACTAGAAAATTAGTCGGACGATTAGTCATCCGATCAGCCCGACTAATCGGGCGACTAGGTGGTTTGAGCGACCAGAATGATTTGCAAAATATTTTGGGCCAACTGGCCAGCCCATTAGGATTCCTTTCCTTCTCAGGCTGATTCTTCCTCTTACCCCTAGCCACTCTCATTTGGTTTTCCTCAACAGCCGCCGAACGCCGCCGCTCCCTTCCCTAGCGCCGACCGCCCCGTTTCCCCTGCGCCGCCCGCTCTCTGCCCTGCCGCCGCCCGCGCCCTTCCCCTGCGCCTGCTGCCGCGCCGTTCCCCTGCGCCGCGCCGCCGCCTGAGCCCCTCCCTGGCGTCGAGTACTCGAGTCACTGAGCTGCCGCCGCCTCTGAAGTCTGACCGCGAGCTCTCTGACTCCCTCTGACTATGAGCTCACGCCGACAAGATGGTTTCCTCCTTAGATGAAGGTATAGCACTTTAGCTGTGGAGATGGAGCCTTCCAACTTGATGATAACATGTTGTTTTAAACTTTTAATTAAGATGTTGCTGGAATGCTGGACTGAAAGACTTTTTTTTTAGTTTAATGTTGAACTTAATACTTATTTTATTTAACTACTACAGTTTTTTTGTCTCTTCTAATGTTAAGGATCTGATTTTATGAAAGTCTGTTGCTGAGCTGAGCTGAACTGAATTGTAAGTACTTCTGCACTGAACTTCTCTCCCTTTTTTAGTTTAATGCTGAACTGAAATATGTGTACATTTTGTTTATCAGGTCTGGAATTTTAATCCACAATTTGGTACACTAGACAGCGTTATTTCTAGACTTCAAAATTCAAATCTGGTATGTAATTTCTATTATCTAAGCATATTTTGCAGCTGCACTTAAAGGTTTGTTTACTGGTATGTGTATTATTGCTACAAAACAACAACAACCAAGCCTTTATCCCAAGCATGTTGGGGTCGGCTATGTGTATTATTGCTACTGAATATATATATATATATATATATATATATATATATATATATATATATATATATATATATATATATATATATATATATATATATATATATATATATATATATATATATATATATATATATACAACAACAACAACAACAACAACAACAACCAAGCCTTTATCCCAAGCATGTTGGGGTCGGCTAGACATGAAACCCAATATCAATGAAGTAAAAGAGAGGAAGAGATATAAGAACAAGAAAAAAGAAAAAAATAGAAAAAAGGAAAAAAAGGAAAAAAAGGGAAAAAGAAAAAAAGACAAAAAAAGAGAAAAAAAGAAGAAAAAAACAAGACTAAGGTTCTAGCACATGAGTTGGCCAACATTTCGCCCCATAAAGCATCGCGGGTCTGATCACCGTCCTATAGAACTTCCCTTTTAGCTTTTGTGGGATCTTCCTATCACATAGGATTCCAGAGGCTTGTCGCCATTTCATCCACCCTACCTTGATCCTGTGGCAAACATCCTCATCAATATCGCCATTGCTTTGTAACATTGATCCTAAGTATCGGAAAGAGTCCCTTCGAGGTACTACTTGTCCTTGTAGACCAACATTTCCCTCTTCACGAGCAACACCACTAAAGTCACACCTCATATACTCGGTCTTGGTCCTACTAAGTCTAAACCCCTTGGACTCTAAGGTTTGTCTCCATAACTCTAATTTCTTATCAACACCATCCCTAGTTTCATCAACTAGCACTATATCATCGGCAAAGAGCATGCACCAAGGGATATCCCCTTGTATATCCTTCGACACCTCATCCATCACCAAGGAAAAGATGTATGGGCTCAAAGTTGATCCTTGATGTAGTCCTACCGTGATAGGAAATGCATCAGTCTCACTATCACTTACGCGCACACTTGTCCTAACATTATTGTACATATCCTTGATAAGGGTAATGTACTTTGTTGGAACTTTATGTTTCTCTAGTGCCCACCACATGACTGACCTTGGTATCTTGTCGTACGCCTTCTCCAAGTCAATGAACACCATATGTAAGTCCTTCTTCTGCTCCCCATATATGTGTGTGTGTGTGTGTGTAACTGTGTGTCTGTCGATATATATAAGCATCGACTAGAAACTGCTATAAAAAAATGTTGGACGACTAGGAGCTCGACTAGAGGTCAACTAGGAGCGACTAGTTGCCCTAGTCGACGACTAGGGTCGACTAGGCGACTTGAAAACATTGCTTGTACCAGACCACTCCTGATACTAGTATACTTTCTTTCACCCACCCTTCTTATCCTTCGTCTATCATTGTCGGGAATGGGTTTGTTCTTCCTATCACCTCAGTAGGTGACTCGGGTTCTCCAAGTTCTTTCCAGGATGTCCTGGTTGCCCCTGGCATTATTCAAAACCTCCTTTTTGTTCGTCTTCCTACTTCCACTTCGTCCACACCTTTTGCTCTGACTACGACAGCTTCGTCCACTACTTGGCGTTGCCGGCTTGGCCATCCTGGTGTGGATGTCATGTCTAAGTTGTCTAATAGTTCAGTGATTTCGTGTACTAGGGGCACACATGAGTCTTTGTGTCATGCTTGTCAGCTTGGTCGTCATGTTCGGCTTCCATTTCCGAGCTCTGTCACTCATGTTGAGCAGATTTTTGATCTCATTCACTGTGATCTTTGGACATCACCTATTTTCAGTGTTTCGGGATATAAATACTATTTGGTGGTGCTTGATGATTTTTCCCATTATTCTTGGACTTTTCCCTTGCGTCTGAAGTCTGACACATTCGTCACTCTCTCTCACTTCTTCGCTTGGATGTCCACTCAATTCGGACGCACTATCAGGGTTGTCCAGTGTGACAACGAGCGTGAGTTTGACAACTTTACGTTCTGTGACTTTCTTCTTTCTCACGGTGCCCAGTTGCGCATGTCTTGTGCGTCCACTTCTCCTCAGAACGGCAATGCCAAGCGCATGATTTGCATCACCAACGATGTCATGCGCTCCCTAATGTTTAGGCCTCCACCTCTGCTCGATATTTGGCAGAGACACTTTACGCTGCTACCTTCCTCATTAATCGCCTCCCCACTAAGGCGATTAGTGCTCCCACTCCTCACTTGCCTTGTGTGGCACCACTCCTCTTTATGACCACCTTCGAGTTTTCGGGTGCGCATGCTACCCTAACCTCTCCGCTACGGCCCCACATAAGCTTGCGCCTCCTTGGGTACTCCCCCGATCATAAGGGATATCGGTGCCTTGATCTTACTACCCACCGTGTCTTGGTCTTCCGACACGTCGTCTTCGACGACTCCTCCTTTCCCTTCTCCATTTCCTCCTCTGGCTCTGCCACTGAGTTGGATTCTCTTTTTTCTACTAACCCCGAGGTTGCTCCTGCACAACTACCTTGGCAATTTCCTCCTGCAGGTCCGACACCTGTCGCGCCACGCGCGGCCCCGAAGTCCCTGACACCACCTGTTGCACCGCGTGCGGGTCCGGTGTCCCTGACACCACCTGCTACGCCTCGTGCGGCCCCGGTGTCCCCTGCTGCACCACGTGTGGCCCCGACGTCCCCGACACTGCCTGCGGCGCCACAGGTGGTTTTGGCGCCCCGTTTCGCCGAATCTGCTCTTGTCTATCAGTGACAAGCGCGGGTTGGTGCTCCAGGGTTTCCGGTGCCACATGCTTCCCCGACGCATCCTACTGCGCCACGCGTGGCCCCGGCGTCCCCGCCTCGCCCGTCGTGCCACGTGCAACCCCGGCATCCCCGTCGTCGCCCGTTGTGCCAAGCGCGGCCCCAGCATCCCCGACGGCGCCTGCTGTGCCACGCGCGGCCCCGACGTCTCCGACGTCACCTGCTGCGCCACGTGTGGCCACGGTGTCCCCGACGTCGCTCGTCGTGCCACGCGCGGCCTCGGTGCCTCGTTTCGCTAATCCCGCTCTTGTCTATCAGCAACGAGCGCGGGTTGGTGCTCCGGCCTCATCTCGCACTAAGTCCCCGGTCTACCACCTTCCCCTGCTCCACCGGGACCCTTGTCACATCCATCGGATGGTGACTCGACGGGCCGCCGAGGTCCTTCGGCTCGTTGAGCAGTTCTCGGATGTCGACCTCTCATCGACGACTTCTCCACCGACAGCCTCCTCTTCGATTTTGCTTATACCATCTTTTGTTCGTAGCGCTCTCGCCGATCCTTATTGGCATCGCGCTATGGAAGAGGAGTATGCGGCCTTGCTTGCCAACCAGACCTGGGACTTGGTGCCACGTCCCAGTCATGGCAATGTTGTCACGAGCAAGTGGGTGTTCACGCATAAGAAGAAGGCGGATGGCTCCTGGAGAGGTACAAGGCTCGGTGGGTACTTTGGGGCTTCACACACTGCCCTGGAGTTCACTACGATGAGACTTTCAGCCTGGTGGTAAAGCCAGTGACAGTTCCCACAGTTCTGTCACTGGCTCTCGTGGTCTTGGCCTGTCCACCAGCTGGACGTCAAAAACGCTTTTCTCCACGGCACTCCGTCAGAGACAGTGTATTGTAGTCAGCCAGCAGGGTTCATTGACTCAACTCATCTAGACATGGTCTGCAACCTGAACAAGTCCCTGTATGGTCTGAAGCAGGCACCCCGGGCTTGGTATGTTTTGCCTCCTTCCTGGTGTCGCTAGGCTTTGCAGAGGCCAAGTCAGACACCTCGCTCTTTGTCTATCGATGTGAAGGTGATATTGTGTATCTCCTCCTATACGTCGATGACATTGTCCTCACGACATCCAGTATGGCTCTCCTATGGCGCACCATCTCTGCTTTGCAGCAGGAGTTCGCTATGAAGGACCTGGGCCAGCTTCACCACTTCATGGGTGTTGCGGTCGAGCACCGACCTGATGGCCCGTTTCTTCAGCAGCGACAATAATGTATGGATGTCCTTCAGCGAGCAGGCATGGCTAATTGCAAGCCGTGCTCGACTCCGATGGATACCCAGGCCAAGGTCTCCTCTGCCGATAGGACCCCCGTCAGCAATCCCACTGCTTACAGAAGCCTTGCAGGTGCCCTCCAGTACCTCACCTTCACCAGGTCGGATATCTACGCGGTACAGCAGGTGTGCCTCCACATGCATGATCCACGAGAGTCGCACCTCATCACTGTGAAGCGGATCCTCCGGTACCTTCGGGGCACCCTCGACTACGGCCTTCTCCTTCGTTGTGACTCGACATCTGAGTTGGTCGTCTACACCGACGCTAACTAGACGGGTTGCCCGGATACGCGCCGGTCCACTTCTGGCTACGTCGTCTTCCTGGGCAGGAACCTCGTCTCCTAATCCTCGAAGCGACAGCACGTGGTGTCCCTGAGGCGAAGTACCGCATCGTGGCCAACGGTGTGGCTGAAGCCTCCTGGCTTCAGCAGCTGCTTCAGGAGCTCCACTCTCCACTCGCCCGAAGCACGTTGGTCTATTGCGACAATGTCAGCGCCGTCTACCTCTCCACCAACCCTGTCCAGCACCAACGCACGAAGCATGTGGAGATCGACCTTCACTTTATTCGTGAGCGGGTTGCCCTTGGTGAGGTTCGGGTTCTACACGTCCCGACGTCGTCGCAGTTCGCCGACATCTTTCCCTTCGTCAGTGTTCTCCGAGTTTCGATCCAGTCTAAACATTTGCAGTGGCTAGATGTTGAGACTGCAGGGAGTGTTAGAGCACTCATTGAATTAGAGATAACACTGTCATTAGGCAGGGGTATTTTGGTCTTTTAGGTGAGGTTTGACAACCTATATATGTATCCCCCTTGACAGCCTATTGGTGTTAATCAAATTCATTTTCCTCCAATAGATATTTTTTTAAACGGTGCACATAATAATCTAATTTATTTCAATATAGAATTGTTTATAGTGAACGGGAATAGATATCCAAATATATGTGGAGCTGTATTTATGTGAGGAAATTCTGAGAGAGAGAGAGAGAGAGAGAGAGAACATCAAAATAGTGGTGAGAGGTATATTTCTTACAGTGCACACGGTACAAATCGCTGACCCTAGTTCAAGCTTCGCAAGCAAATCTATTACAGCTTCCTTAGGAAGTTGCTTTGCCATTTCTATAGAACCATTGCCTCCATGTTCTGACTCGTTACCCTTCACAAGAAGAGGGTGATCACAAGCCTGCCTAAGCCGCAACAACATTAGAAGTATATTGGCATAGTTTTGTTTGAGTGTCCCAGCAGCAGCATAAACCTGAAATGGGCAGACAACACATCATCCAAACATCTCAGCTTCAAGATTTCCAATTGCCAAAAGGAGTACAAACTTTTTGACAAAAAACCATTGGTCAAGAGGAATAATCACTATGCACTTTACATATTTATATTTGAAGGACTATTCTGGGAGTAAAAGGTGAAGATCTCACAAAAAGAGATCTCAAATAGTGACTATGAAATATTGGATCATATTCCAAATATAAGTGCTACACAAGAAAAAAAAATTGCCAATAAGATCTAACACCAAAAGCAAAGAAAGTTTAACTTAAGTAATTAACCTTGAACTGTTGCCGAGAGCGTTCTTCCAGCGTTAGATAAAACGACCGCTCCTCTTGTGAGAAGTCTACCTTTTCCAGATTAATTGTCTTTGGAGGTAATTTTATGATTGGTTCTCCATTAATCAGAGTTTCTACATGAAAAAGGTATCATTGTATCATCAATAAAGAATTTTAACAAATGTTAAGGTAAAGCCAAATCTGCATACACTCAAAGGAATTGTAGCATCACATAGTGAAACACAGAAAAGTTGATAAGACAACACAACGATGTCTAATAAAATAGCAGATAAAGTTCAGCTCAATACTTAAAAACACAATGAAACGGTATAAATGTCTGCTATGTTCAACTCAATTAAGGGCTTAAAGAAACCATTTGACTTTTTACGATGGTTACTACATGAACTTATCTGAAAATTGTGACGCTTAATGCTAAACCAGAAGACACATGTAGCCAAATGCAGATATATTTATTTAAATAAACCTATTTTCATGTTTCTATAGCAATGAACAATGTTAAGAGCTGCAATAAGAATTGCATTATCTGCAATGAGATAGAATAAATTCACATACATAACAAGGAAACAGAACCATTGATATATAGATGTAACAAGCACACTGTTTATCACCTTTGGTGCGCCTCAGGAGAACTAATTTCAAAACAGTTTGAAGTTTCTTATAGCCATGAATTGCATTTCTAGCGATTGGGTGCTTTATCATTGTACAAAACGAACTATATGTGGAATATGGATCGTATTTCAAGAAACGGAAATAGCTGTACAGATCATCAATCGCATTTTGAATAGGTGTTCCTGATAAGCACCATCTCCTTTTTGCCCTTAGTCCACAACAGGCTCTTGCCACTTGAGTTCGGAAATTTTTTATTGTCTGAGCTTCGTCAAGAACAACTCTAAACCATCGCACCCTCGCAATCGGACCACTGCCAAGGTCAAGGTCTGAGGCCTTAAGTTTCTTCTTCTTTTTACCCTTTCTCTGCGCATTTGATGATGGTTTTCTTTTATTACCAGCAGAAATCCCTTCACCATTCTGCTGATCGAGGTCATCATCAGCATTCTGTTTAGGCACTTCATTGGTTACAATTGTATATGTAGTCACAACGACATCATATTTCGCCAGTTCACTTGGATCTTTGGTTCTTGAACCACCATGGTAGACTAGAACAGACAATTTAGCACTTTCACTAACCTTGTCAGCCAATTCGTTAGCCCACTGCTTCATAATGCTAGCTGGGCACACTACCAGAGTACCTGCAGCTGGCCTTGTCATGGACCGCATGGTAGATGCAGATGATGTACATGCTTTAGCCTTCTTCTTGTGCTCGAGTCTGCTTTCAGCAATATTATCTGGAACATTGTTTGGTTGACTAGTGCATGATTCAACACCACGCATGCCAGAAGCTGTTGATGATGAACTAGCACCTAGGTCCTTCTTGGGTTCATTGTTCATAGTTTGTTCCCCTTCATCATCTTCATCAAGGTTCAGTGCTTCAGATTTCAGACGATCCGAGTCCACAGACATGAACCTAGACTGCTGAGTCCTCTGCTTTTGTATAAGAGCAATTGTAGACACTGTCTTCCCAAGGCCCTGTTACAAGGCAACTGCTATACTTTGAGAATTGAAATATGCCAAGAAGAAAGTGTTTGCAAAGAAGTCAAACATCATAAACAACCTGATCATCTGCAAGAATTCCACCTGCACAATGTGAGCTATTTTCCTTTGAAACCATCCAAGCTAATGCCATTTTCTGTCAAGCAATGGATGTAAGAAGCATGATATCCAGCGTGAAGGAAACTTAACATATACTAAAGATTTGATAGGATCTTATGTACCTGATGCCTAAGCAGAGGTATTGTTAGAATGCCCTCGGGCAGATCATCTTCTCCCTTTTCCCGGCTAATATTCTGCATAACATATTTCGAGAAGCAATGTCATTCACAGTGTAAAGAGAAACTGATGGGCGATAGCCAAACCAGGTTTACCTAGATCACTTCCTTAAGTGTATAATTCCCACCGGATAAATATATCCTAGATCGGACAATGCAAATTGTCTAAAATCAGATAACAAATTTCTAAGCAAATGCAAGTCTGCACCTTGAGTCAAAATTGGCACTTATGTCTACAAAATGCGATGGAACCCTTAGAAACAAAAGTTCAAATTTGCAAGAATACCATAATTCTTTTCTATTAGAAAACTGATGGATAAACATGCTTGGATTTACCTACATAGGACTAAGATAAATGAAATATGGAAGTTAATAAAACCACATGAGCAAAAGTAAGGGGGTAAACCATTAAACAATATAATTTATTATTTAAGCAATATAATCCAACTTTCTAAGAGATAACAAGCTAGGCTTTCCACAATTGCTTTTCTATAACAAACCAACCCTGCGGCGCCCTGTCGCCCCCACGCACAAGAAAGAATTAAGCGCGCAGCAAAGAACGTACCAGTGACATCGTAACAAATAACCAATAGAAATGAAGGATAAATATGTCTATGTATAATCTTGTTCAAAATCAATAGGTTGGACATTTTTCCCCTTCGAAACATGCAATTAAACAATAATGGCACATGTGAAGAAAACAAAATGTGATTCTCTCAGTTATCATCGAATAGAATTTCTAAAGGGTATTCTTCTACCTTCTGGTGAATTGGAAGCTACCAATAGTACATAAATAATAAGTATTCTTTACCCCCACTGATAGATCAAAACAAGCAATGCAAATTACAAAGCACAGAGACAATAGTTCTATCACATATAAATTGCCAAAAGTGTATTTCTATGTCATAAAGTGCAGAGGTTAAAATATATAGATATTGCCACAGGATTGAGCAACTGTTAAGATATTAGCTAGCAGGAAGCACGCAGCAAACACATCTCAAAGGGACAAAAGGTATGATACCTGCAGGGCTTCTTGATATATGGCTCTCTCATCAGAATCCATAAACCTATTTTCTGGATTCATGCGACCTTGTGCATCAATACCGTCAATACTTTCGCTGTTAGAGTTGTTAAATCCAAATGATGAAGGTCGTACCCTGTGCGAGCTAGAACCTCCACATACAATAACTTCATCTACCAATTTTCAATAGGAAAAGAAACATTAATCATCCTATAGAGAACATGTACTAGTTCCAATTTTTCGTATGATGATCAGATTAGAATCATTGAGGCTAGCTGTACGCACCATCGTCCCCCTCTTTCTGATTGTTACTGGCATACAAATTTTGGCTCGCTGTCCTTGAAGACGAAGGATGCAAATTTCCATTGGTGATATTTGTTGGCATTCTGTTTTCACCCAAGCTTTGCAAATTTCTATGAGGAAAAGGTGGTGGAAGCTTGTGTGGCTCCCTTGCAACATTTGGATTCGTAGATTTCTCTGTATTTTCATTCTTGCCATTCATGGACAAATATGATGGAACTACCCTCTTGTTATTGTCATCCACATCTGTCGTATGATTTTTGTCCTTTTCGCCTATGCTATCAACTCTGTTAGAAGCGGGAACACCCCTTGCAGAATCATGACAAATACCCTTGTAAGATCTTGAATGCGGCTGTATCCTGTCCCCTGAACCAAATGTGTAACGGGTATATCTACCATTTGTAAAGGAGGGTGGCAGATTCATGTATTGATCATTGCTATTTTCAGCAGGCCCAGATGAAGATGAGGCAGGGGCGGTCTTCAGCCAATCTTCATCTTGAAACCTGATTGGATGTCCTCCACCATTTTTCCTCGCCTTTGCAGGATCAGGCTGCTGATCAACACCACCAATTGGCTCCTCCGAGTTAATATCAGCATCACTGTCTGAACTCAAGTCAATGACATCATTGTTCATATTGCCAGCTAGTGTGCGCTGTGTACTTCTTCTTAGGTCACTGTTGTTCTTAACGTGACAAACTAAATACAGACCAATGCTCTGGCTTCTATTTCGTGATGTTAAACCCACTTTCTACCTTCTGCAGATAACTGGCAAGCTAAAAAGACAAGGCACACCACACACATCAGCCGCAGTTGTTTAAGTTATCCTCACAGTGGCTGTTCACCTACAAGAGGAGGAAGAAATGACTTTTTCCTAAAAATGGCAATATAATATTCAACAAAAATATCATAACAGTTAGAAGGGTGGTGTTCACTAGAATGCTTCTGCAAGCGATATAGCTCTAAACAAAGTACGCTAATGGATCGACAAAAGGCTATGCTGGCAATGAGCAGAGCCATTCGAATAGCATTCATCCAAACATTTTACATATTTAAGCGGCAATATGTGGTTAGCGATGTTAGACACTGTAATTAAGTGTGTGTCACAGGGGCATATTAGTCATTAGAGAGGGATTAGGGTTAGGGGCAGTTTAGTCCTTTTTCCCTCCTAATCCCTCTATATAATCAGACCTGTACCTCAGCATTATCATTCATCTAATACAGCCACCATTAGCCCTCTAATATGGTATAATTAGCTAGGAAATAATTAGGATTAGGGCTGAACCCTAACCCTAATGGCCCAGCCGCCGCCGCAGCCCTGGGCTTGCGCCGCTGCCGCCCCTGCCGGTGCGCCGCCCGCCGCCGGAGCCGCCGCCGCCCCTGCCGGTGCGCAGCCCGCCGCAGCCCCCGCTGCAGCACCTTACGCCGCCGCCTCCGCACCCTGGGCCGCGCCCGCTGGCGCCGCCGCCATGCCCTGGGCCGCCGCCACCAGCGCCCCATCCGCCGTCACCGCCGCGCCCTGGATCGGGGCGGCTCCATCCGGATTCGGAACGCCCTCACCCGGATGGGGGCCGTGCGCGCCTCCTCTGGAGGGGCCACTGCCCCCTGGGCCGCCGGCTCTGGCGGGGCTGCCGCCACTGGAGGGGCCGCCGCCACCTCTGGAGGGGCCGCAGCCCCCTGGCCCCTCGCCGCTGGAGGTGCCGCCGCCTCTGGAGGGGCCGCCGCCACCTCTGGAGGGGCCGCCGCCCCCTGGAGCACTCGACCACCCGTTTTTCCGGTCCCTAGGGGTGCTGCCGCCCCTTCTTTCTCTCCGAAAACCGGTCCGGCTGCCGGTGGACCCCTCGTAGGTACCACCGGCAACCCCGCCACCGCTGTCACTTTCATGGCAGGTACTTCCGTGCTACGGGACTCGACCGGCCTCGACATCGACGGGAGCACCACGACGGCTGTCCCGCCGATTCCGTTCTCAGTCGCTGGTGTCGCTGCTGAGAACGCAGCTTCTTCTTCCTACGGCACCGACACTACGGTCGTCGCCGAGGAAAGAACGGCGGTCGTGGTGGTAGCAGTGCAGGCGACACTCCCACACCCACGGCTTCGACTACTGATGGTAGTGGTGGTACCGGCCGGGTAGGCGCACCTTGGCCCACACCCTACAACCCGTGGACTGACCAGATCTACATGTGGTCTGGGCCGTCCCCGGGTTCTCAGCTTCCACGACCACCACGTCCACAGCCGGCGTTCGTGGCCACCCCAAGCTACAGTGGACCAGCCCACAGTGCTGGTGGGCCGCCAGCTCAGGCCTATGGTGGGCCTGGATACTCCTCTGGCGGACAGTCAGCCTCGACCTACGGAGGCACTGACTATCCTGTTGGGTACTCGGAGCCATCGGCACCTCTACAGGAGCCACCATTGACGTGGGATCGACAGTCGCTGGCTTCCTCCTTCAGCACCATGCACCTTACTCCACCAGGTGCCGACTGGGTAGTCGATTCCGGAGCGTCATACCATACCACTCCTAATCCTGGTATACTCTCTTCCACCCATCCTCCCAATCCCTCTTTTCCTTCATCTATCGTTGTTGGGAATGGATCCGTTCTTCCGGTCACCTCAGTAGGTGATTCCGGTCTCCCGGGTTCTTTCCAGATTAAAAACATTCTTGTCGCTCCGGATATCATTCAAAACTTGCTTTCTGTACGCCGCTTTACCACTGACAACCAGTGTTCAGCAAGGCGTTAAAAGGCGCCCGCCTAGGCGCGCATACGCGGTAGGCGTTGCCCCCACGCTGCGCC
The DNA here is from genome assembly GCA_030760725.1 of Neostapfia colusana. Classification (NCBI taxonomy): domain Eukaryota; kingdom Viridiplantae; phylum Streptophyta; class Magnoliopsida; order Poales; family Poaceae; genus Neostapfia; species Neostapfia colusana. The sequence continues at coordinate 2,432,446 of JASWHV010000012.1, read as the reverse complement.
CCGCGGGGTAGGCAGAGGCGAGGCGGAGGCCGCGCCTAGGCGGCGCGCGGGGCTCGCCCAGGCGGGCGGAGGCGCGCGGAGGCGGGAACGAAAAGCGCGGAGGCGTATTTTTTTGGCGCGAACAGCGCCCCCCCCCCCCGGCGCGCTCCCGCCGAATTGCCCCCCCCCCCCCCCCGGGGCGCGCTCCCGCCGAATTGCCCCCCCCCCCCCCCCGGTCGCGCTCCCGCCGAGCCTCCCCCCCCGACGCGCGCTCCCGCCGAATCACCCGCGCTCCCGCCAAAGCCCCCCCACCCCGCCGCGCGGAACCCTCCCCCCGCCGACGCTCGCGCCCGAGGCAGCAACACACTCCGGATTGCCACTCGAGCGCCCGCTACGCAGGGTCCAGTTACGTGAAGCAACCTAAGGTCCGCCCGCTACGCAGGGTCCAGCTACGTGAAGCAACCTAAGGTGAGCTCTTCCGGTGTCCCCCCTGGACTTTTGTCCATGTAATATGAGCTGCCCCACTTGTTATCAGCTACCTCACTTGTTATCACCTTTGCTGAGTTCATAATCATACTAGGTTGTGTTGTTGTAGCTTGTAGGATGTCACTGTCGGGGGAGATGAGTGGGACAGCGGCAGCAGAAACCGAGAGTGTGGTTATGCTGAAAAGAAAGTCAGATGACATAGGATGGGAGTATGGAGTTCTAATTGATGTTAATAATAAGGACAAGGTTCGGTGTTTGCTTTGTAACCATGTCAGCTCAGGAGGTATTAACCGTCTGAAGCAACATGTAGCACATGTTGGATCTGCTGTTGCTAAGTGCAAGAAGAGCTCAACGGAGGCAAAAGAGAAGTGCAAGAAATCACTTGAGGAGGCAACAAGGAAGAGAAGGGAGAGGACTGTCCGTCTTCTAAATCTTAGAGAAGAAGTGAACGTGTCTCGAGTTGGAGCAGATGAGGATGAAGTTACTTGTGTTGGCAGCTCGGAGCCTCACAAGTTAGGACCCATTGATAAGTGGACAAAGTCAATTGATCCAACTGCAACTCAAGACGAAGCTTTGAAGCAACAAAAGCTTAACAAGGAGCTTTGGAAGCAAAGAACACATGATGTGCAAAAATATGTAGCAAGATGGGTGTATACACATGGTAAGTAAAAAGTGAACATTGCTGCCATAATAGTCTTTTATTGTAGATTTTTAGCGGAGTGGCTAACAAGTATTCATATATATTGTTTTGCAGCCATACCATTCAATGCTATCAATAATGATGAGTTTGTACAAATGTGTGAAGCAATTGGTCAATTTGGTGTAGGGTTTGAGCCGCCTTCTCAAGAGCACCTGAGGGGAGTTCTGTTGAATGAGGAATTTGAAAGAACTAAGAGTTTGCTAAAAGAACGTGATGCTGAAAAAATGAAGAATGGATGCTCTATCATGACGGATGCATGGTCAGATAGGAAGAGGAGAAGCATAATGAACATGGTAACAAATTGTGCCGAGGGAACAAGTTTTCTTAATTCTAAGGAGGTGTCACATGTGTCACACACGAGTGAACTTATTTTTGAGCTAGTAGACAAAGCAATTGAAGAAGTTGGAGAGAATGAAGTGGTCCAAGTTGTGACAGACAATGCTTCTAACAACATGGGAGCTAAGAAGCTAATGTTAACTAAAAGGCCTAGCATATTTTGGACTTCTTGTGCTACGCACACAATCAACTTGATGTTGCAAGGAATTGGTAACCTACCAAGGTTCAAGAAGGTGCTTGATCAAGCAAAGGCATTCACAATCTTTGTGTATGGGCACACAAGAACCTTGGAGTGTATGAGGCACTTCACAGAGGGGAGAGAGATCATAAAGCCAGGTGTGACTAGATTTGCTTCAGCTTTTCTTACTTTGGGCAGCATTTTGGAGAAGAAAGATCAACTAAGAAAGATGGTGGTTGATAGCAAGTGGGACACATTGAGAGATGTGAAGTCAAAAAAAGGAAAGGATGCAACCGCAATGATGATGAGCCCAACTTTTTGGAAGGATATCAAGATGTGTTTGAGTGTTTTTGAACCTCTAGTAAAGGTCCTTCATTTGGTAGATGGGGATGTGAAGCCACTATGGGTTTCCTATTTGGAGAATTAATCAAGGCAAAGAGAGAGATTAAACAATGCTATAGTGATATGGAGGCTCGTTACAAAGATGTCATGTCTATTGTTGATAAAAAGATGAATGGACGCCTTGACTCTCCATTGCATTTGGCGGCATATCTGTTGAATCCTTATTATAGTTATACCAATACTTCAATTTTTGATGATGGCACTGTAATAGAAGGGTTCATCAATTGTGTTGAGACCTTCTATCATGATGACGAGGATAAGCAAGATCAAGTTGTGAACACCGAACTTAGGCTATTTCAAAACAAGGAAGGTTCATTTGCAAAGAAGCTTGCTAGGACTTGTCAAAACTTTGACTACAATCCAGGTAAATTTGCAATAGCTAATGTAATTTAATTCTGAATTGTATTGTACAGTTTTAAGTTTTAAGTAATGCACTTTTACAGCTTCATGGTGGAGGCTATATGGAAGTGGGACACCTATTCTACAAAGGATGGCTGTGAGGATCCTGTCACTAACTTCAAGCTCTTCTGGATGTGAAAGAAATTGGAGCATCTTTGATATGGTTTGGCTTTTATATATGTCTTATTGAATTCTGTTAGCTCTTTGCTGTTTTCTGTTATTTGTTTGCTGCTAGCTATGAACTGAACTGAATAGATGGTTGTTAAGCTTGCTGAAATTTATTTATTCACTTATCATGTATAGATACATTCAAAAAGAAGGAATAGGCTAACTACTGAACGCCTCAACGCTCTTGTCTTCATCCAATTCAATTCTAAGTTGATAAACAAGAGAGCAAAAATCAAGTCCAAGACAATCACAGATGTCCTCCTATCTAGTGAAACAACTGAAGCTCAAGGATTTCTATTTGAGGGTGGTGATGATTGTGCACTAGTTGTTTATAGGGATGAAGATGAACAAATGGCTGGCACAGATATTTCTTGGTCTGTTATTGGAGAAGCAATGGGAGTGGAAGAACAACTTCAAGTTCGTCGAAGCACAAGAATAAGAGAGATTTATGCAGAAGAGGAATTTGATTCAGAAGAAGAGGATTTTGAGGAACAAGAGGAAGACATGGATGAGGATTGAGCAAGCTGAACCAATCTGCAATGAATTGTCATTTGTATTTTTATTGTGTAATGAACTCCTGACTTCAACGTTCATGTATCTTTTAATTCTGAACTAAGCAAGAAATCTATTTATGAATTCCTCATGCAGTTCTAAGCTAAGCTAGAATCTACAATGAATTGTCATTTGTTTGTGAAATTAGAATTCAGAAGTACCCATTATTGAAGACAACAACAAGAGCACATGAGATTACTAAGATGAGTACCAATTCTTTTATATCAGTATTCATTATTTTCTTATTGATATATTATGTCAAAACTCATAAGTTAATGATACTTCACTAATATTTGTCTTTCCATGTTATTCTTAGGAGCAAGAGTTTGATAAAATGAAGAAAAGGAGTGCAGAAAATCAGTGTTGCAGCAAAAAATTAGGTATGAATATACCTTTGTATTTTCAATTTTTTTAATTATTTGCATTAGTGTAAAACGCCTAGGCACCGCCTAGGA